>OY728129.1:598962827-603962827 GCA_963277665.1 Viscum album
TCCTATTAAGATGTATAAGAAGAATATAAATATGTTATCATTAAAAATATTAAATAAAGAAACATTTTATTTAGTTCCATGTTATCAATTTTATGTACCTAATCTTCCATGACAGTAGACTTTACGATCCATGGCTTGTAAAATGATGCTTTATTGTACTTAAAATCATGTAATGATATTTGTAAAAAGGTAGGGTCACTATAGTTGGTATCAGAGGAAGGTGATTTTATTTTTGGAAATTAGGAATATATCACTTTAGTAAGAAATGTAGGGATGATTCTAAGTATAATAAAACATACCAAAATTTTGTTAAGTATAGAGGAAGTGATTTATCAAGAAAATACATCCCTATATACATATAAACAAGGGGATGAGGCTTTGGAATAGATATATTTATAGGTAAACCTTGAAAAGGCTGCATTGAACTAGACTCGAACAGGAACCGATGGGTGACAATGGGTCTTTCTTCATTTATGATTTGAAACTCATGGAGGATATGTATATGTAATTTTATAAGATTTGTATAAACAATTATTAAGGGAACAAAAAAATAAGACCGTTACAATAAAGTTTATGAAACATATCATGGATAAACAAGATTAAATCATAAGTAATCTCAAGTTAGGATATACATTTCATTTTAGATTTTGTCATTTAATGTTTAATGTTTTATTTTTATGATTATTAGATAAGTATTAGAATCCTCTAATTGTACATTATTTTTCTTAGTTAATGGCGGGAAATATAAGAACACTTTCCAACAATCAATATGATGGGTAATGTGACGATTTCCCTATTTATATGCCTAATATGATGGGAATGGGTGCTCAAAACTTTATGATAGTACTTGATCAGCTAGCTCAAGTTATGAATTTTAACATGAATCATGTGGAATTCATTCCTCCTCCAAGGAAAGAGATAGTTTTTGTAGAATTCTTCATTTAGAAAAAGTCTTCTCATGTTTAGTGGATCTTTTGGTCCCCTAATCACAGAATAGTGGATTAACTCCATTGAAAATATATTCTCTATCATCTAGGGATCATAAAGAAGATAAATTCATGCTGGAAGTCTATCATTTTGACTGGGATGTTAATCAGTGGTTGAAACTAATAAATAATACAATGTTCTAGGAGGAATATGATTTATATAGATTAAGAGGAATTCTAAAAAATGTTTTCCAATAAATATTTTCCCCAAACCACCCATCTCAAGATAGAAAGATATTTCCTTAGACATAAGCTAAAGAAATATGAGTCTGTTGGGGTGTACAAATAAAAGTTCACAAGTCTTTCAAGATACACCTCTGGATTTTTCATGAACGCCGAAATCAATGTGTATTGCTACTTTAGTTAACAAAAACCGATCCTATGAGATGTATTGGTAAATCGAGACATTTACAGTTTTGAGGAGATTATCCACTATTCCCTCATGGTTAAAATGGATATTAGAGACCCTCAATGGTCTCGTGGGGCCAATGAAAAATAATAGGTAAATGGAGTCTAATATGGGTTGTTCGGAAAATAAATCCCATGATGGGATGTAGATCGAACATCCAACATGTCAAAATTGCGGGAAGAATCATCTTGGGAAATGTCCAAAAAGAATCAGTAATTTCTTAAAATGTGGAATAATTGAACATATGGATATAAAACATCCAAAGTAATATGAATAATCCAACTGATGTGGAATAATAAAAGAAATTTCAAATCAATGCTCAGCTAGTAGTGCAGTTCGTTAACATCACAGAACAAGGGCATTATTCTAACAATTTTTCTAAGCCAAGGTTTATCAAAGACAATCAACAAAAACCTCTAAGAAAACAATGAAGGTATAATATTAACTTTTCTACTGAGGTGGTGCCAGACAATGATATAGTGATAGGTACTCTAGTTATACCTTCAAGAATAGAGAATGTACTATTTGATTCTGGTTCTATGCATTCTTTGATATCATGCATGTTTAGTAAAACTATTCAAACACCACCTAAAAATAGGGAGATTGAGTTATCTATGAGAATATAAAATGGGGAAATTATTGCATAAAAAATATAAAACTCCTCCATGGTTAGCGTTTGTGGACTAAACGTCCATTAAAATTTCTCTATACATCGTTTAGTGGAGTTTGATGTTATCATGGGCATGGATTGACTATATTTAAACAAATACAACACCAACTACCAGGAAAGGGATATCAATATTCACATCCCGAGGCATCCTCCAATTCATTACACGTTTAGGAAGAAAGAAGAATATCCTTTAGAATAACTGTCTCGAGTGTGGATATAACTGCCTTATGATAAAGCATGTCTAGAACAAATGAATAAGTCAAATGATGGAATCATGCTCGAATACTGCCCATTCTATGGGATTATAATGATGTATTTCCCAAAGAAATTATTGGTATTCTTCCTGATTGAGAGATTGAGTTATCAATTGAACTTATTCTTGGATCACTATCAATTTCAAATATTCCTTATATAATGTCCACGGTGGAGTTGTAAGAGCTAAAGAATAAGTTACATGAGAATATAGATAAGGGTTTTATTCAACCAAGTACTTCACCATGGGGAGAACCAGTCTTCTTTGTCTAGAAGAAGGATAGTTCAATGCACCATTACATTGATTATGGTCAACACAATAAAATCACAATAAATAACATGTATACCCTGCCTCAGTTAGATGACATATTCGATCTTTGATATGGTTATAGTTATTTATCTAAGTTGGACCTTCAGTTGGGATATCACAATTTCAAGGTGAGGAAGGATGATATTCCCAAAACTGCCTTTCGAACATGGTATGAGCACTATGAGTTCAGATTGATGCCCTTTATACCCAATAATTCTCCAGAAGGTTTCATGGATTTAATGAATATATTTTTTTAGATGTTACCTCAACAAATTTGGGGTAGTTATTATCGATGTTATTTTGATATACTCCAAGAGAAAGGAGGAATATGAGGGGAATTTGAATAATATGTTCATTACTTTGTGAAGGGATAAAATTTATGCAATGTACAGTAAATGTGATTTCTAGAGGGAGGAGGTACCATTTTTGGGGCATGTTATCACTAGAAAAAGAATATATGTGGACCCTTCCAAGACAAAGGTAATTGAAGAGTGGCCCAAGACAAAATCTATAATTGATATCTTTAGATTACTTGGTCTATTTGGATATTATAAATGAATTTTGATGAACTTAAAATGATTTTAAATCTCAATGAACAAGATGAAATTGAATGGGGTGATGTTCCTTTGGACTCAAGAATTTGAGGAAATATTTAAGGAGATCAGAAAGAGGCTTATCACTGCACCAGTACGCACACTTCTGATAAGTGAAGAACTCTTTTTGGTGTATTGTGATTCTTCAAAGAATGAATTATATTGTCTGATAATTAAAAATTATAATTTGATATCCTATGCTTCAAGGAAGCCAAAAATCTATGAGCAAAACGATCCCACGCATGATCTGGAGTTAGCAACTGTGATCTTTTAATTGAAGATTTGGAGGCATTATCTGTTTGGGGAAAAGTATGAAGTATATACTGATCAAAAGAGTCTCAATTATATAATCACATAGAATGAGCTTAATATTGTATAGAAATTATGGTTAAATATCATCATGGATTTTGATTTCTCAATCCACTACCATCCTGGTAAAGAAAATAAGGTGGAAGATGCTCTAAGTGGAAATGACCCTACATCATTATCAATGATTAGAGTTGCGAAGGATCCAATATTATTATATTTGTAAAGGATGTACAAGGGAATTATTAATGGAGGAAAATCATCAATCCATTCTGAAATGGTTTCTGAGCCATAACTCATTGATAAATTAACGGATTCCCAAAAAATAGGTTGAAATTATGAAAAGAGTGGAAGCTATCAGAAATGGTAAATCCTCTGAGATCAAGACTTATGGGGGAAGAGTTGTAGGATTTCGGTCATGATTATGTGTACAATTTGTTCTAGAGATAAAGAAGGAGATTCTGAATGACGCGCATAGCTCAACCTTCTCTATTCACCTAGTGAGATGAAATATGTATTGAGATATACGAGGGAACTTTTAGTGGGACAATATGTGGAAGGATATTATTAAATATACATCAATGTTCATGGTATTTCAACAAGTTAAGTACGAATAAAAATAGTATAAGGGGATGATGCAACCACTACCCATACCAAAATGGAAGTTGGATGACATTACCATAATTGTTTTCACTAGACATCGAAGGAAATCTATGGGAAACAATTCTATATGGGTTACAATGGATTGTCTGACAAAGACAACTTACTTTATTGAAATTAAAGAGGACTTCTAATTAGATCAATGTTCCCAGATATATATCAAAGAGGTGGTAATGATTCATGGAGTACCACTATCTATTGTATCTGATTGATATCTAAGATTCACTTCGATGTTCTGGAAATGTATCCAACATGCTCTATGCACTGAGATGAACATCCACATGGAATATCATCCTCAAACTGATGTCAAATCTGATATAACTATTCATAAGTTGGATGAAATTTCTTGAGAATATTCTACGGAATTCAAAGGAGGATGGAAATGACATCTTCCCTTGGTCAAATTCTTCTATAATAATAGTTACCACTCTAGCATCCTAGTGGAATCATATGAATCCCTTTATAGGAAAAAGTGTAGAACACCGGTGTGTTGGGATGATGTCAGTGGGTGTGAGCTTCTAGGTCATAAAATGGTCAATGAAATGGGGGAGAAGGTGAAGACGATTCAGAATCACATCAATGTAGCCCAAAGTCGACAAAAGAGTTATGCATACAATCGTCGATGATACCTTGAGTTAAATTTTAGAGACATGGTATTCCTCTGCATATCGCTATAGAAGAAGGTCCTGAGATTTGGGATTAAAGGAAAGTAAAATCCTATGTACATCATCCACTTAGAGATTCTTGATCATGTCATAGCAATGGCCTGTGTACTAGAACATCTACCTACCATGTCTAAATTACACGATAATATACATGTATCATTCATAATGAAGAACATAATAGATCCTTCACATTAACTATCATCTGAGGTGGTACAACAGGATGATGATCTTTATTATGAAGAGCATCTAGTAAAAATCATGGATCATAGAGATAAATTTCTACATAACAGGGCTACTCACCTAGTAGAAGTACTATAGTGGAAACATAAGTATGAATAGGAAAGATGGGAACTATAGGAATCAATGAAAGAAAATTACCCACACCTCTTTATGACAAAGAATATATATAAAAATCGAGGGAGAAATTTCTTAAGGGTGGAAGAATGTAATGAACCATTGTTTTATCAATGAAATTATATTTATTATAATTATTTATTATAGTATAATAATATAATATTACATATATAACAAAATTCAAACCTTATAAATGATGAGTGATAAAAATAAAAGGTATCTCTAGATGTTAAGGAACACATACTAATGAAACCGTAACATAACCATTGGAATAGTAATGTAACCCTTATGAATAGTAAACCGACCAATTAAATAGTAACCACATTAATAAAAGTATAAATAGAATTTATCAATATTTTAAGTGACAATATGATATAAGTATATCACAGTACATGTAAGTAAATATTTTAAAAATTATTAATTAAGTGTTGGTATTTTTGGATGTCGTGTATATTTAATTTAAATTTTATGATTAATTTATTAAATTATAATAAAAATTGTTTTCTTAAATTTTATTCATAAATAATTATTTGTATGGCTTATGATTATAATATAATTTTAAGATACCTTATTTAATTTTTCAAACTGTTAGAAAAACAGTGTTAATTTTAAAATTTTTATTCATCATGTAAATTATGAAATTAATTCAAAATTAAATATATCATATCTAGAAAATTATTTTCATAAAATAGAGTTCATTTTTAAATTCTACATATCAAAAAATGTTTTGGTATAATTATTTTTCTTTCCTAAAATACTTTAATTTTTTGAGAATAGTAACATATGGAGATTTACGATAAATACTAAATAAATGAATTTATGCATCATGCTTGAGTCAAGAATGATATAAAAGGATATTGGTTTGAAATATCATTCTATATTTACTATATTGGGTAAACATAATCCAAACTATTCAATTTCTTGATCAAAAATATTAAAGTAATGATTCATATGATGGGAACCCCCTCCTCTCCTCCACTATATACACCAATCCTCATTACCCCCTCTTCTCTTGACATCTCTCAATCCTTGTGCCCTATCTAAATTCTGATTAAATATCCTCACAATCTCTTTTTCATGTACTTCATACCTTTTAACCTAAAAAATACCAATACGTCTCCCCAAAAGAGGCTTATAAGGAAGATATATTCAAGAGGTATATTCCATATTCAAATTATTTTATTTTCCTTCAAGTTCTTTTCATTCCTTTTCTTTCCTCGCCTAATTTCATCCAAATTTTATGAAAAATCCAGTACAAAACATGTACTATAATTAATTAATTATTATTGAATAATTCATCATCATATATCATTTACCATCCTTTTATACTAGAAATGAAAGCAACATCCGAGATGTGTTAATTTATCACATCCAAGGACGACAATTTTTTAATTCTATTACCATATTCAATTCTGGTCATGAAACCATGTTTTTATTGAAATAGAATATAAAATATGTATTATATCTTTTTGAATTTTTTTTAAACTTTTTAATAGATGATATTAATATATAATGCATAATTTGTTCCGTGTTATTAAAAACTGTTAATTCACCAAAATGTTTATCATTAATGTTCTATATAATGATTCACCTTCACTCCAAATAACCAAATTAATTTTATAAACATGTAATATTATTTATGTTAACAAATAATATTTAACTCTAATTATATACAACCATTATCATCTTACATGTTTATCCTCACATGTATATAAGTAAACAAAACATGAAAACTAAGGAAACAAAATCTCACAAACAATGAAATTGAACCTCTTAACCCATAAAAAATGTAATGAATGACCCTAATAAGGCAATAATAAAACAATTGAATGAATAATATTTTTTTTAAATAATAATTAATGAATATAATTATGTTACACAGGACATTATGATCATGTGAAGTACACTATCAGATTTAAGGTAAGGGATTCTTCCTGAACCTCCATTATTCTTTCGGGTTGCTCAATATTTATTATTACCCAAATGAATTTATCATTTATTATTATGTAAATATTATAAATTATATGTGAATTATTATAACTCATGTATTATGGTTTATTAATCATTTTCTTTTAGGGGTATACATGTTTTTAAGGGGTTCCCTCCTCAATACTTCCCGATAAGCAACCCCGTAAAAGGTAACTTCCCGAATTCGTACCCAATTTCATTTTCACTCTATAATATGTTTTAATCCACTTTTGTTTTTATAAAACAGTTATTTCTATTATTATAACATTCTTGGTTAACATATAATTTTATATAAATGATTATTCTCTTTTCTATTTTGAATTCTTGTTAGTATTTTCCATAAAATCACACTTAAATGTTTTAACGCTAAATTTTTTTAAATACTCTTCCTACATGTTATGACTTATGTTTGACATAACATACCATTATATATTCCTATTTTCCTTTAGTAATGTACATGAATGTTTTAATTAATTTATTTCAGGGAAACATCAATGATATGCTCATTTATTACTCTTTATGACATGATTATAATAACCATTTATTTCCATGTGTACCCTTATGTTTAATTATGATTGATTAGGTATGATTCTTTATGTGGTAAACATATTCATGAACATGTTAATATGAGTGAAACTATATAGCGATCAAATTATTTGGTTATTGTTGAGTCTCGTGATACATTATTTGCAACGGTCTTGGCGGTTTGCCTTGACTTGTGCTACCATGTGTAATAGTCTTGGTAGTTAACCTTGACTTGTGCTTCTCATTGTGAAGAGATCCTTGACACATGATAAGGTCATGTTTTATGTTTTTCACACATTACTATAAATCTAGTTTTTATATGATACCATGTTTGTATGTTTTGATTTCATATGTTCCATGATTTTTTAAATCATTTTTTCATGCCTTCTAACCCTTGTGCTAATGCATTATTCTTATGTTTATTACCTAACTGGGATTGTTAGCTCATCCATTTATTTATGTTATCCTCATGTTAACCTATGATGATGTATGATCATAATTGAAGTTATTATATATTTATGAATATTAAATAAAGAAATTTTTTAATTATTTCCATGTTTTTTGTTTTATGTACCTAATCTTCCAAGTCACTAGACTATAAGATCAACGACTTGTAATATGATTATTTATTATGATTAAAATCATTTAATGATATGTGTAAAAGGAAAGGGTCACTATAGATATAAAAAAAAAAATTCCACCATAAATGCAATCAAATAATAGGAACAATAAGAACACTATACTTGAACCATAACCTTATTAAATGATTACATCTTAGATGGAAAATAATTTTGATATGACACATGAAATTAATATTTGAGGGAAATATCATTTCTTCTTTAAAAATATTTTCTTTTCTAAAATTCCCAGGAAATTTTAAAATAAAATAATTTATTTGAAAATAAACATGAAATATTTTAGAGTAACATTCATGGAAATAAGGTGTTATGAAATCATACAAATCCATTTATGCCATATAAGTTAAAAAAAATTATCCTCATACTTTTTCTAGAAATGTCAAAAAGTATTCTGTATTGAATAATGAAAAAATATTCCTTTCATACTATTTAATTAAAATTCACCAATTGGTAAAATTGACATTAAAAATTTGAAAAAGAATAGAAATAATATTACTTATTTAGGAAACATGGGCATTAATGATAAATATACCCTAGTAAATACTTATATATAAACAATCTACGATAGTAATGAGCCTGTGAAATTATCCCTTACTTTAGGTTTGAATTCCTTTGTATGTATCTGAACCTCCTGTATAATGATTTCAATAATGGCATTGAATTATTTTAGAATCATAGCCATTTTTATTGTATGATATATGATCACATTATCACCTATTTGTTAACAATATTTCATTATTACTTGTTATTTCAGTATTCGCTGCTTCATTTGCTTGTGCATTTTCTATAGAATAAGTTTCTGTTCTCCTTCATAGGTCTTTGTTATATCATTAAAAATGAGATAAAAATAATATATACCATATTTTTTCATTCTGTACATTTACATAATCATTATTTCATGAATAAAATTTATAATTAATCACATAGCATCGTGGAGACGGTAGGCCATAGGTATGCACGAGCAATGATATCATATTATATTTTTCGAATGGTATTGAGTTGGATACTGTATAAAATTTGTGAATTAATTTCATGTTATGATAATTATATATATATATATATATATGTATAAATGATTTTCATAATTGTACCCATCAATGTAAGGTGGTGGTGAAAACATATTACACTACGGTGTAGAGATAGTAATTCATACATATGCACATGTGGTGATTTCATTTTTCATAGGATGGATAGAAGGTGGAATATGGATGTATCATAATAATAATAGAATATCAGTATATAATTGATATTTTAGTAATTACTTTATAAGGAAACAATTCATGAAGAAGAAGTAGGGGAAAAATGAAGTTTGAAAGAATTAGTATAGGAGATTACCTCTTCTTCTACGTGCTTCCTCTAAATATCCCCTTAGAGAAATAGGGTTGGTCTTTGAAGAAGAAAAGAAACTCTAGAATTTAAATAGGTGAGATTAGAAGGGAAAATGGTAGGGGATTTCCAAGACTGATAGTTCAAAGTGATGTGAAGAGGTGAGGGAGGAGGTTCCCTTTTATAAATGAGGTGAAGGCCACTTTTGGGATATCCAAACATATTAATTTATAATAAAATATAACCCCATCCAAAAATATAAAAAAGGACCAAAATTTAAATATAAAATTAGATAAGCTTGCAATATCATCAACCAATAAATTTTTAACAAGTATGTATGTCAATTTAAACCTTATCATTTTAATCAACAATTAGTTAATCATTTTAATTTTAAACTAGGGTAACAAATAATTCAATAATAAAGTGTTGAAATATTTTTTTTATTTGATGTAAATTAGACCATAAGTAAATAATATACAACATTTTCTAAAATATCATAACTATTATATATTTTTTTGAAATATTAATTTTAAATAATTTAATACAACATTATTTTGATAAATAATAAATAATGTCAATTTTTATACTATTCAATTAATTGACTTTAAAAAATATTAAGATAACAAGTTATCATTGAACCAACTTTTTTATTATATTCCTAATATGTAAATTTCATCTGTAAAATTCATTATACATATTATTTATCCCAAATTATATTTATTTTTATAAATTTAATAACATTTATTTGTTATATATTTTAATAAAATAATTACTACATTAATTTTGTGTAATTATTTAATATAATTATTTTTTGAATAAAAATTAAAAAAAAGTACTATGATGAAGAAAAAAATACTTGATTATAGAAGAATATTTTCAGTCAAATTTAGCTTCTATAAAATTCTACATTTAAAATATTATACTTATTAGATTATCAATGTGAAAAATTTAACATCCCTTTGAATAAAATAATATAAGTGTCACAATCTCTTATATAAGGATTCAAATGGCCATTAACTAGACCCTTGGATGCTTATGGCCGAGATATAATTGAGTAATAAGATTTGAGAAAATGTTTGGGTCCTTTTATGGTTATTACAATTTTAAGAAAAATTGTTTTATTGATTTATCATAAATCAATTATTTTTTTACACCATCAATGTATAAGACTTTTAGGTAATTATTTATTTACTAAAATTTAGAAATAAAATACCATGATAAAAAACATTTTAGATTTCAAATGATTACTTATAATAGAATTTATCTACTATATAACCTTATATAAAAATTGATTTTTTATTAAAATTTTAGTGAGTGATATTTAACATTTATATATAAAAATTAAATTAAATATCCCAATCTCATCAAAATGGTTTAAAAACGAAACCATTTCAACAATAAGATGGATTAAGTTGATACACACTCATCCAATGATATTAATACAAGAATTAGGGTATTTTTATAATAGTAATCTTAACCTTAATTACCAGATTTATCGTTTCACCATATTATTAAAATTTACCAATGTTACTATTCATAATGCCCCATAATAAAACAAATCTATTTATATAATTTGAACCAACTGATTACAAATATGTAATCCATTTTTCAAAATTTAAAAACATAGAAGTTGCAATAATTAATTGAAAAACTTTCCCACTGTCGGAAAGAGAGAACGAGTTTTAAACGTTAAAAATTTCCAAACATTGAAGTGTTTTTATATATGAATTCAATAAAACATTTATGCTAATGAAATACATTATATTGTATAATAAAAATATTTTTTATTTATACTTAAAAACCATTCAACATTTTAATTTAACCATATAAATTATTTCATTGAAAAATGTTTTTTTCAATTAAAATTTTCAATATTTTTACTATTTATCAAAATCTAAACATTATTAGAAAAAATATTAAAAAATTTCCAAAGTAAATTTATATTTCCTGCATCCAATTTTTTTTAATGTTTTCATATAAATTTTATTAATATATTAGTATCTTAATTTATAAGGGGTTCGCCAACATAAGAGCCTCAAACCAGTTGGTGAGGACTCGACAAGTGAATCCAAGAGACTCGAGTTCTAAACCGGGAAGAGATATAATTTATGGGTTACTATAACAGAACTTTTGTAGGTATTGTAGATATAACTATAGAAAGCACTAGGCGGTACTGTAGCATCCAGAACTGTTTATCCGTTTGGGATTTCCGAACACCGGTTTGGGCCTCGGGTCCTTCAACTCCTTCGGGCCACCCAATGCCTCCGGGCTAGTAAGGATTTTAGGACACCTAAAGGCCATTAGGCTAACTGAAGGCCTTCAATCCACCTAAAATTGTTCTTAATGACCAGACAGACTCTACATGGAGCATACTCAAGATGGAGATTCAGAGAAGGTGCATTCACCAGAACAGAAGATAAGAGGATTTTTCAAAAAGATAGGTTATGGAATTTTCATTAAGAACTGATTGTGCAAGCATAATAATCGTTGCCTAACAAGCCATGAAAAGGTGGAGAGCTGACATCATGATGAAGATGTTGAGGATGAGCAGTTTGATGTAGTTATAGTCAGTATATTTCCATAATACCTATGAGTCATGTAATCTCTATGCCTAAGGGCCTTTTGAGGGGTCCCCCTCAACCCATAATGGGTGGTTATCAAAAATAAATAAATAAAGAAGAGATTAATGCCATTCGGGATAAAAGGGGTTCACCATTAAAAGGTGGAAAATTTACCAATTGAAAAAATAGGTTTCTATACATCAAAAAGGGCTTGTTCATACCATATGAAATTAATATCTTTTGTATGAATATAAAAAATATTATATTAAGTATATAACATATATATCTCGTTAATTTCAATTACTAATAGTAATTATCTCAATTGATTAATTCAAAAAATATAAATATATAATTGATTCATATTTTTTATATATAAATAATTGGTAGAAAATGAATTCACCATAAATTTTCATAAGTTAGTTATATTTATTCTAGAAAAACTGACGACAAGGTTAAATTGGTCATTTTTACTCAGGGAATATTTTGGTTCGTTAAACTCACGATTTTGTGCAATTCAAGCTATTGAAGAATTAAAATCATTTTGAGAAAATCTGTCATAAAAACATTCTTGTTTTACAACTTCCCATAGTGACAGGTATCCAGTTTACATTGGACGATTAAGAATATACTTGAGTTGGTTATTATGAGAGACCAGGTGGGACTCGTGGTGTTGTAAGAAATTCCTCATCTTCTGGACTTCAAATATAAAAGACAAGCATCACTTCTTTATATTTGAATATTGAGTCTCTATATCGATCTGGGTTCGTCAATGATAATAAATAATATATTTGATGCCAGCATCATTATTTTGTCATAGGAAGTCACCAAGGGATTACTCCAAGGTGGTCATATATAGAATGATTTGACTTACTCTGATAGACATCATTAACAATGGTGTTCTTAAGAGTTATCTCTTGATATTGTTGAATTCTTCCTGATAATCATCATTCATTTGATATTCAACCCCCTTTTCATCAATCGATTGAAGAGAAATAATTTTCCTGTAAGGTTGGATATGAAGTGCAGAATATAGGTTGGGTTTCCTTGTATTTCTCTCAACTCAGTGAGGTTGTGATAAGGTGACATACCATGTATATCCTTTTTCTTCTCGTGATAAACCTCAAGTCCACAACGGAATATTAAGAAGCCAAAGAATTTACCTGAGGTGACGATGAATGAATATTTCATGGGCTTTATTTTCAGACTATACTATAAAAATTTTCGGAAAATGATGTCATGATCTGATAGGTGGTCTGGGTGTTTTTTTGATTTAACCACCAAATCATCCACATAAAATTCCAAGAACATCCCCAATAAGGGTTTAAAAATGCGATGCATGACACATTGATAGGTGGATCCATCATTTTTCAAACCAAAGGGAATTAACTTGTAGAAAAATACACCTTGGGGGCATAAAGGCACTAGATTATTCATATTCTTGTTCAATTCAGATCTAGTTATGTCTTGAATAGTCATCAGTGAACAAGAGAGCCTCTTATCCAAAAGTCACATCAATCATCACTTCTATGATCAGGATCGGAAAATCATCTTTCATGATGTGCCGATTGATATCCCTAATATAAATTCAGACTCTGCTTTCCCTTTTTTCATCTTAATGGGAATAATATTTTCCATCTAGATGGAATTTTGAACCTCATTAATGAAGTTAGCTCTGATGATCCTGTCGAATTCATTTTTTATGTTAGCATTATGTGTTAGGTGAGTTATTATAATAGTGTACTTGTAACCACAGTGGTTTTCTGGCAGACGTAGTTGATGCGTGGAAACCTCAGGATCGAGGCCTAGAATATCTATATAGTTCCAGGTGAAAATTTCTCAATTATTTTTTAAGATTGATGTATATATCTCTTTCTCTTCAGAAGACATGGCCATACTAATCAGAGTGGGCCTCGAGTTTCCTTTGATACCTTGGTTTATCTCCTTGATTTCATAAATGGTGGTAGAGACACCTTCTTCAGAAGATGGAGGGGTATCCTTATGATCTTCTTATTATTATATTCTACATACTCCTCATACTCTTCTTCCCGTTATTTTGGGTAAATTATTCTTGAGATAAGTTCTTCATAACTGGGAGAGGAATCACAGTTCTAGTATTTAGAGGCTGAAACAACTTCTTCTGTCCCGACTGAATATGGGAAATTCTCTAAAGAGTGTGGTGTGAAAGGTGTATGAGTATCCTCGCCTTCTATTGGTGACAATAAATACTATTTTTAATTTTTTTTATGATGTAAGAACCACATGAAGCCATGAAGATGGGATAATTACAATTTTATCTGAGTACTCACCATAGTCTTGGGGGCTATTTCACATTTCAACACTGTTGGGCTCATGGACTAAGACTAAGATCATGAAGATAGATAAATACATGATTGAATTTGGATCCATTAACTCCACCTCATTAATGGGAAATATGTACTATTCCCTGAGCTTATTTATAGGGTCGGTAGGGACCACCTCCAATCTGTTTGGAGAATTTTCCCAATCAATCCCATCGACTAAGGGTTTCTTATCTTTTGGATCATCGAATCATGCATCTATATATTTTTAATCACATGATTAAAATGTGTATTTATCTGTTTTAAATGTACCATTCTTTCTACTAATTCTATGTTTAATGAACTGATGAAACAATGAGGGAATTACAGTGTACTGGTGTAGTTAGGGCCTTCCTATTAGTACATTGAAAGTTGTGTTTTTCCAGACCACTCGAAATTATCAGTCAGCTACGAGGTTTCCAAGATAAGTTTTATGTTTGGTTTGGCCTAATGGATTCTTCTCACTTTTATCATAACCCAACCACATTGTGGTGCATGGTGTCATATTATTCTCATTGCAGCACAACTGATGAAGTGTTCATAGTGGAATGAGATTAACTACAGATCCATTATCAATGTATACTTTTCAAATATCGATACTTTTTATCATACCAAACACGTATAAGGGTTTTATTTTCCCCTTTATAATGGAATATTATTCTTGATCCATAATTTAGATGACATCATGAAATTCTATAGGACCTGTCTCTGACCGATAGACATCGGCGGTGACTACTTTGGCTTCAACCATCTATGTGCTGCACAGATCTTTGATGACTTCTTCCATGAGGTCTGCTGATAGATTCAGTGCATCCACAACTGACATATTGACTGGTACCAAGGATAAATATTTTAGGACGTCATATTTATTATCTAAAGTTCAGTGCTTCCCAGCTCGTGCATGCTATTTCATAAGAACATTAGAGGCATGAGCATTGGGTGTAGAGGGACCAGATCTTGATACAAGAGATGGTGCTACTTCTACACTTTTTATATTCTGTTGAGAAGACCTTCCAACGTATTGTGGGAGATTAGACGTATATTCATGTTTTGATGGAAACTTCATAATAACTGGGATAGACTTTCTTCTAACAAGAGAAGAGAGACATTCATGTTATTACTGGGGTCATTGAAGGTATTTTCTATGGGTTTCTACAATATTTACAGTTTGAAATGAAGTACGGGATGAAATTTGGTATATACAATGGATGCGCCCACCCGAGTATCTTTTCCATCAATTGCTTATTCCTCCAAATCTCGGGTTGTGCATGGGTAATTATGCTTTATTTCCATACTATTCATCTAAGAAAAGATCCACTGAGTGAATCAAATTGAAAGAGTCAAGGATCAATTCCACATCAGATGATGAAATTTCCTGATCAACTTCCTCTACTAGTGTCATTTGGTGGTGTGGTGTCATATCTTTAGATATGTTGTCATGAAATTTGAGTGTGTCAAATCAAACTTTTTACATGGTAAATATCCACCTTCTCACAGCTAATCATCTCGACCCTTGAAGGATCGTGGGGCTGAGGATATTGGTCGCACCGCATCAAGAGCTGTCAGGGGAACATTTAGTTTCTTTAACTATTGTTGGAGGATAACATGGTATCAATTTATTGTTTTCTGATTCATCCATCCATATAAATATTGACCCATCTATCTAGTAACTCTATTCAACTCCCCATTTTCATCAGGGTTAGTGGTGGAAACACACACCACTTGGGCGTGCAGTGGTCCAAGTTTCACTTGTAAAGAATCCATCATCCTTTGTAGGAGTATTCAGATAGGAAACACTCCTAGATGGTGTGTCCTTGTATTCGGTGGTAGGTACAATAATTAGTACAATCATCGTGACCTAATTCATCATCTCTCTTTCCCTATGGTATACGATGCAAGTTGAAATTCATGGAAGCTACAAAGTATCCATGTATTTGATTATCTCGTAATGAGTATATTCCTTCACTACATGAATTGATATCATATAGACCACCTTTGACCATCTTGTCGAGGTGGGGTGGATTTTGATGTCCAGTGGGGCCTACCTGCTTTGGTGTAGGCCTTGGAGTTGAAGCTGGTGAAGGGGGTGGTTTAAGCGTAATGGAGGATGCTTCAACTATTCCCATACATTTACCTTGGGTCACTCGGGGCTTGATATTTGTATGTTTCAAGAAATCCTCTATTATCTGAAAAATGGAATAGAAATTCGATAACACACCTATATACATTACTAGCATGAGGGATGTCTTTAGCTCATCCTATTGATTATCGATGCAAATTGAAAGAATCTCATCATTGGGAAGAGTCCAGTTTAGGGAATAAGTCAAACCATTCCATCAAGAAGTGATGTCTAAAACTATTTTGTTATACCATTGTTTGAAGTTCATGGGGTCATTGATTGTTGTTTCTAGAAGCTTTGAACTAAAATAGAAGAAGAACTATCAATAGAGGTCCTCCCAACTTTTTATCAAATTAGATGGAAAGCTGGTATACCATAAAAAGGCTGAGCCTTTAAGGGTTCACATGAATCATATAAGTTTTACTACTTATTTTTGTTCCAAAGTCCCAATGATGGGATTATAGTAGGATTAATAGTGTATCATATGTTTTTACTTGTCCCTTGAGAAATTAAACACTGGGAATAGATGGTTCCCGAAAGTTGGTGGTGGTGATACAATACTCACTCAATCGGAGTAGGGATTCCAATTTATTTTTATCATATACCTTAATCATTCCATTGATTCTATTCGAGTCATCAATGACTCAATGATATTCATGACCCATTGATGCTTGTATTTTTTATCCTAAGCATGAGCGGTCTCATCAAGGGGCATGATTGGATGTGTCAGCACTGCTGGAACATGAGGCGGATACCCAGCTGGGGGAATCCTTTGGGGATTTTCAAGAATTTGTTCTTTTTTCTTCCCCAATGGAGGGAAATATTGATATCCTTATGGGATTGGGTTCTGGTAGACTGATGGTACATGTGATAGATTGGACGAGAATATGATCCTTGATTCATTTTCTAGGATGAGTCCTTGTGGCAGTGGTACCTCTGTTGTAAGTGTATATAGACACTCTACCTGAGAAAAATATCTTATACAACATATCCATTATATCATCACATCATTAATTCAACATATCTCTTCCATTTAGTACTATTGATGAGATAATATCTTTTAGAGCATTAGTGTTGTGTTCGCATTGGGAGGAGGAGGTGGGTGGTTTGTAACATTGCTCTTATTCTTCTAGTTGTTGTGGATTAATAGGGGAGGTAGTGAGGGACTGACCTAGGGAGCACCAAAATTTAGTGAGGCCTCTTGGTTCCAAGTATGCACACCTTTATGCTCAGTGTGGACCTCCTCTTGGAGGGAACCATATTCTCTTACATACACATCATTTGTATTATATTAATTGAGTTCTATGGGATTGGCATCCAAAATTTTCACCAATGTATACCGAATTGGGGGTGGCGTACCAGGTGCTGAATGGTAGGGGAGCTTCTTAATTCCATTTATTGATCTTCTCCTTCCATTCTAGGGGTCCTTTTTCAGTTTCATGATGAAGGGTAACTCAATGATAATCTTGACATGACTTGTTTGTGCATCCCCTTTCCGGGGGTGTGAATTATGAGGATGGAATAAACGGTTAACCCCTTTATTCATTTTTTCAAGCTAAATATGGAGTGAATAACATCCTCTGGTAATTTTTTTGAGGTAAAAATGTTCCCTACCCTGTAGGATAGGGTATCTCTCCATTCTTTTTCAGTATTCCTCAGCTAGGATTCACTGGTCTTATGGGGGAATTTTGTATTAAAAATTTCCCTTGTAAAGCAAGCTGGGTATGATCCAATACTAATGTAGTTTCTACTATTATTGTCACTTTCTTGATCATGTGCATTCCAATTCATTGGTGAGTCAGGTATGGTGTTGGGTGTGCATGTGAATTTATTGATTTTGAGTACATGATCAGTGCGTGTTGATTGGATTACCTTACATGAAAAGACTTCTGAATCTTCTCAGTAGCCGGATTTAGGAGAATCTTGATGTCTTGGTCTCGTCAAGACCAAAGATTTTGAGACTTTCTCAAGTATGGATATTTCCAAGATTGGCATCCTTCCTAAAAAGGTATTTTATTTTATTTTCAAATGGGGATAATGAAATTGTAGGATTCCATCTCTAGTGGGATCTCTTGGATAAGGCATGGGGTGATGTGTAGAGCTCCATGTTCTCCATATCCCCGGATATGAACACCTGTTGCTGTATCTCTAAGAATACAAAAAAAATTGTGCATCGCATGGAGACATGACAGTTCAAGGTCTTTCTTTTGACTCACTGATTATAGATTCCATGTATATAGAAGAGAATCTAGGTCAATCTAATAGTGAATATAACCCAATATATTGATATGGTATGTGTACCCATAATAGGGAAAATAATTCTTTCAACTAGTGTATAGTTGTCCAGATATTAAGGTGAATGTTATGCATTCATTTTTCTGATAAATCACTTTTTGTGATGAAATGATAAGTGGTAGTGAGCCAATACATCACTGGTATATCATCCCTTGATATTTTTATTCTCATAATAAACATATCATGTTTTTGTTCTACTAGGGACTCCTCTACTTGGTCTTTCTAGTTTGACTACTTCGTAGTAATCTCTTTCCAAGCAGTGGGGTTAGTAGGTGATTCATTGATGTGTGAGTGGCACTGGAGTGGATTAAAGGATGATAATGGCCCTAGACCAACCTCTGTTTGAGAAATGATGTCACTCATCATAGAAAGAGTGTCTAACATGTCTGACTCATTTCTGAGAACCTTAATATATGAGGGATTCCTCATATTCAGTTTAACAAGGGGTGGACCTTCTTGCCGGTGTGGATTTTGAATGTACGAAGGAACTTCATACTTTGTGTTACAATGGTTATGGATACCATTTAAGCTTACTATCTGACTGCGGGGAGTTTCCCTATAGCATATATCCTAGAGAGGACCGTTTGGAAGACCACATTAAGTGGAGTTCCTTTCTTGATGTCATTGCGGGGTGGACCTTCACAGTGATTATCATTAAGGAGAGTACTACCATCTTGGCTTGATATCTGAATGTTGGGAGAATATATACATTGTACGTTATGGTTAGGAACTTCAGGATGTAAGGAAATGAGGGGTGGGTCTTCTCGTTTCTTGATGTCAATGCGGGGAGGGCCTTCATAGTGATTTCCACCATGGGGAGGAATACCATCATATCTTAACATCTGACTACAGGAGGAATAATATCTATAGCATATACCCTAGGGAGGACCATTAGGGCAGATGATAGAAAGGGGATAAACTTTTTGTTGATTTATCATAAGGTCAATGTGAGTGCTACCTTGAAACATATTAGATGACAGGTTCTCATGATCAATCGTTTTTAACCCACATAGTAATCCCCTAAAAGATCTCTGGTGAAGACCATCAGAGCTAATGGTAGTAAAATTTTGGGGAGGACCTTTTTAGCTGCTACTGCCACATCCATTATTGGTAATATATTGAAAGAATATTGTGCCTCTATTGATATATGTCTTATAAAGTCAAGAACTCTAGTTTCCAACAGAGCAGAATCATAAGTATTCTCTTCATTTTCTGGTTTCCCTTGTCACATTTAATTTTTGTGCGATCTCTTATAGGAAAGTCGGGCTACCCATTATTGGTAATGAACTTCATATACATGTCCCTTTTTTCATTTCTTGTGATGTTGATGGGGTACACCGATGAGAATATTGAGTTTCGATATGGATAATTGTCTTCCCAGAAGTGACCACCACGTTATACTGGTGTCACGAAGTTGGAATTAGTATTTGTTCCTGATATGATTGTACTTATATCATAGAATATGGTCATCGAAAATCCAGGATAGGAGAAAGTATCAGGTCTTCTCTGGAGTGATTATCTAATTTTGTTGATGAGTCAACCTACTTACGGAGATCAAGTTTTGGGCCTGACTCTTAACATTTTCAGTAGACTCAATTACATCTTTATAGGTCTATAATAGATGATATAGAATAGATTACTGATCCTCCATAACTTCTAGTATGATTGGAGATATGTATTTGGCAATAATGGGTATAAATTTCCATTTCAATTTCCGAATAGAAGTCTTTCCATGTTCTGGTCCTCCTTGTGTTTCTAGTGGGTAATGACGGTTCTCTATTATCCGAGAAGAGAAACAAGTCTGCTCTTGACTTGTAGCTGGGATACTCCAGCTTCTTTCTCTGACTGTCACTGTATTTGGATAGTGGGTTTATATTTGTGAGAAGGAATTTTTGTATGCTCGTTTTGCACTATATTATTCTCATAGGCTTGATATGAATCTATAGTAATTTGAATATGCTTATATTTTCTTTCCACCACATTTCACTAGTGGGATTTGTCCTGGTAGGTAGGAATTTTCATCTGCCTATTGATTTCCACAATATTTGACTAGTGGGATTCATATACATTGAAAATATTGTGTGACATACCATAGTATTCCACCCTATTTGGATGGAGGTCTTTGTGTGCACCAGTAAGAATGTGTGCCTTCTAGTATCTGTTTTTTCCCATATTTCGACAAAGGTATTCTTGCACTTTGGTGGCGATTTTCATCCTCCTATAATTTTCCACCCTATCTATATGGTAAGATTAGAAAGGATTAGTGGGAATTTGTATTTCCTTGTATTGTGAAACTATATACCCTTGCTGGGATTTATAAGAATCCAAAGGATTATGCATTTGGTTTTAGGTTGTCCCTGTATTTCTTGTGGAGGGATTCAGAAGAGGAGTAAAATTTGTATATATGCCCATGGTATCTCACCTTATTTTTATAGAGGATCTTCACCTCAAGAACTATGATAATGACATAATAATTATTGTATGTTTTATGCCCAAGGTGAAAATCCTAATGATCCCATGTCATTTTGTCTTCAGTAGGATCACATGGTGTGGTATCCTCCTTGAAATGATGATACTGGGTTGCACCGCATTAGAAGCAACGTCTTCTAGCAGTGGTATGTCGGTAAAACCTATGTACAGCTGATATGAAGTCATCATTATCAACCTCAACTACCTACCTATGATAAGGGGGGTTACTTTTTGTTGTGTCCTGGGGGAAGACACCAAAAACGATTATAGATGACTAGTGGATTTTTCTAGTTATGAAGTGTCTATCGTGGCTGAAGAGGTTCCTAAAGATCATTCACTGATTGGAGGGCCTACCTTGAAGATTCCATCATGAAGAGAGTACCATTTTTATAGTACTCCTTGAATTGTTTGTTTGAAATCCAGTGTTGAAGACATCGGGTTGGTGGTGGAGTCATGTTCTTCGTTGGGGACCCAGCAGGTTATGCGGTCTCTGACACGCTTGTATGAGAAAGTTGTCATAATTCCAATGTATAGAAGGTGGATCTTTATAATCCCTATAATATATATGAAAATTAAAAACTAATAAAAAACTCGTAAAAGTAGAATATCATGATCGCATGTATAATTAATGATCATGCCCAACCCTCTTCGTTTTGAATGCGGAAGGGGATTGAGTTGGGGTAACAAACCACCTTGCTGATGCATTCACATCAGGTTCGCAATTTTTGTTTCTGCCCAGTTCGCTTCATATCACTTTCATAGACTAAGATAGTACCATAGGGGTTTGTTGGTGTGTTCTTTTTATGTTTCAAAATATGTGCCACAGTTTCATGGTCCTGGCGAGCAATTTAAGGGGGTTAAGGGTTTCTTCAATCGTCCCACATCAGGTATGATATCCATGGATGGTCTCCAAACGTGTTTATTCACAGATCTAGAAACATCCAATAAACCTTTATCCATGATTCATGGACCTACATGCCAAAGGAAGGTTCTCATTGGATTATTTGGCCAATGGCACTTGAGGACACCATTGGTCGAGAGGATGCGAGTTCTAGATCATCACACCATTTAGGGAGAATTATTTCTTACTTCAGGAATCTCTTCCAGATTTATGAAATGTCCATATGATCGTGAATCCTTAAATCATTCCTAAGAATGGGTCCTTGGATTACTCTTGGGTTACAGTATCAATTATAAATACACGAGGGTCTGGAATCATCTTTATATATCTGATTTTCTCTATCAATGAGGATATCCTTTTATGGATTAAACCGATATTTCTTTTTTGTTTACCATGACAACACAAGTTTAACCCATGTGATGAGGTACTATGGATTTATCAACATCCAAGGGAGATGGTAATTGTTCCAATGTTTGGGTCAGATCCATAAGATGGGATTCCTATGTATCCTCATATGATGAATCAAATCCCACATATTTCAGAGCCACATATCTCGACATGGCAACTTTTACGGTCGTGTGATGAGGACTTATCCGTACAGTTTAACATCATGTGGAAAGGACATCTAAGATGATGGTTCCTAGTCAATATTTGATGTGGGGCATACACTCAAGTGGCCTAAGGTACCTGGAAGAAATATAGTATTTATGGTAAAGAGTGACCCTATTGTGAATATGGCATGGAAAATATTATCGTGACATGGATATTGAGTTTGGACCTCAGGGAGGCTTCCTATGTTTCCCAATTAGATTTGAATCAAAGGCCATGTAGTTTGGTTATATGGGGATTATGTATGAAAGTTTCCTATAATGGAGGCATGATGTGGGGATTACATCAGTGGAGAAGGACCATTTTGAGCTAGAGTTTGTAATTATAATGTAATGAAGGCCTTGATGTATTGGAGGTTCATGATCGGGGTTAACCATTGAGAAGGATCCCCTTTGACCATGGGTCTTATATCGGTGGCCTACATATCCTGATTGTGGAAGGAATCCGAGTTATCATAGTTCATTCCACTTGGGGATTACTCCTAGGATGAGGACCACACTTTGGGGTTATGAGGATTTCATGATTTGTTTCAACATCTAATCCCACATGAGTCATAGTCAATGTGAGAAACAAGAAGAGTAAATAGATCTAAATATCACACATCCCAAATTATCTTCTAATTGATGGTATTGGGGCCCAAAGAGAGTGATAGAGAGAGAGTGGGGGCATTGAACATACCCATATAATCTTTGTTTTCATACCCTAGATAGTCATCCAAAACTATAATGGTATGCCCTGGGTGGGGGTGGAGAGGAGTAAAAAATGCGACCTCCTGAAAGAAAATATTGGGGCATATCTCCAAGCGAGTTCCATGAAAGTGGTTCTTGAAAGGGGTACTGCTACTTCTTATCAATGGGAAAAAGCGTAATTTCCCTATGATATCACTGGACCTCCTCAAAGGGAAAAACTAGTGACTATCTTTGATCCATAGAATAGGGAGGTTCACATTAGTATCCCAAGGTTAGACCCTGGGTTACCATGAGAATGTAAACATATGAACATTCTGGAGGTTCACACTATTGCGAGGATTACCCACGTGACTCCACCTACGATGGGAATGTAAACTCAAAAGGGTGTACTGATGTGACCGATGGATTCATTATACGGGTCTGGTGGATTGGGAAGAGCCTTTGGCCAAATGTTTTTGGACAAGTTTGCAGAGGGACTACAAACATGGTGGCTGAAATGGATAGAAATAACCAATGTTAGAGAGTAGAACCCCAGGGTACCCTATTCCACATACCATTTATCCATGTTGGATGGGGTATCCCATGAATAGAGTTTTTGTAAGTGGGTGGAGCAGTTTTACAATAATGTGGTGGTACGCGACCCCATGTTTCATCTGCATAGTGTGGTGCTATGTGGTGATGGATTCTATCCACTTAGTCGGATACTATGTGATGCAGGGTTTCGACAGCATAGAGATGCGCTATTCAGTGTGCTAGATTCATGAAGGGGAATTAATCTTGTTGTTTGGGGGATGTTCATCCATCAGAATCTGGTTCATATTTTTTCAATTAGGTCTGTGGTCTACCAATTAATATTATTTTTCCTTATTTTATGGTATGCTTTATGCTATACCTACAATAAATCATAGTAAAAGTCTGTCTATGCAGTACATTCATCATCCATAATTTTGATGTTTAGAAATTTTTTCTCCTCATGTCTCCAAGTATCTGTCTTCAACTCTCTCTTTCCCTCCTATTTTCACTTTTTTGGGTTCCTCAATAGAATTTTATAAAGTTTCAGGGGAGCTAGATCTATGGGTCACACAACACATTTTTTAGAAGCCCATAGATAAATCACCTGGCCCACAGATGACTCCATCAACAGAGGTATGTGGGGTTGTGGTCCGTAGCTGTGTAAATCAATGCCTCAATTTTGAATATTATTTCATTATATTCTCTAGGCACCACTGGTTTCTCCTCACCTATTAACCATTTAGTTCTTGGGCATGGTATACGGGGTAGAATTTCTCCACCTCTATTCCACTAACAACACTGTTCAGGAGTGCTATATGCTGGTTATATTTTTCTACCACTATTCTGCCAACGACATGGTTTGTGTGACTCGGCACTTACATCTCTATTCCGTGAACCACATGGTTTATAGCTTCTTTTTGATGCCAGGGGACTGCTATCCAGAGAGGTGGTCTGTGAAAGACTTTTAGTTTGTGGTGCCTCACCTTCCCTTTCTCAAAATCGGGCTTCTTCGATATTATTATTCAAATATTCATTCGAATATATATATATATATATTTTTCCTTTACCTAATTTACATGATTATTTTCATTCCCCTTTGAAATTTTTTAATGACCCAACACACATTCTCTTTTATCTACATTGATTCTATATCATACAGATCCATTATCATCTATGACTACCTTTTAGGATATATTGTCACTAGTTGTATTTCAACTTGTACCTGCATATCATATCATGGTTCCAACTATTTATCCCATAGGTGATGTTCATTTATTTATTTTCAATGTTCCATCATCAAGCGAGAATGTTTATTTTTAGATATATATTTTTATTTATATATCATTAGGTGCAATTATATTTATCCCATGAATGTATACTCCAGTCATCAGTTAATAATTTTTGTTGATATTCCTTTAACATTATTTATATATTCTATACAATGTAGTGATTCTTCTTAAGGGAATACTTTATTGAATATAATTTCCCTAATGTAGGTAATGTTCGAAAACACCTTCCACCTTGTTGAAGATTGAGCTAGAACTTTGATTTTTTAGTTTGAAAATTTAACATGATATCCCCATATGTTACCATTAATGAACTATTATTGGTATTCATTTCCCTATGAGACCCTTAACAATCATTCGGATGGGATAATAAAAAAAAATTGATTTAAAATTTAATTTCTATATTAAATGCAGGTATCAAAAAAATAATTTCTAATTATGGCCAATGGACTTTATGATCATGTCTTGATTATTATGATCCATAATGTATGAGTAAATATTGAACACATAAGATAGATTATATGGTGAATGTAAAGAAGACTAGGTCAGGTACAACTTCCCCAATCCTCAAGGATTCTCCTTCGATTCTATAGTGGAATTATTACTATTTAGTGGGTTTATTTGGTACAGTAGTCGAGTGAGAAGTCTATGGTAAGTAATCATAAATTTATATTCAATATTTTTCATATTTTTATTGATTATTTCAGTATCATATATTCTTGGAATATTTTAATCACAAATTAGATAGTCTTACATTGTTGGGGCCTCTTTATAATTTAGGATCTCAATACATATCTAAAATAAAAAACAATATAATTTTAATTTAGAATAATTTTTTATAACTTCTAATTTAATAATCCAATTGATTATTTTTTTTAAAGAGTTACAAGGGGATGTATTACATAGAGATTGAATTGCATTATGGGTTACAATTCATTGACAGGATAATCCCCAAAATGCATTTCTTATAGTAAGATTGTTTTTTTTCAAAGCAAATGTTTAGTTGGTATAAATATATTTCATTTTCCAATATATTTTTCATATTTTATAATGAATCAATTTAATGAGTAAGTGGATATGATTCTAGGGGAGTGGGAGTTATTTTAATGTTAAGAAGATATATTTAAATTCACCACTAACACATACGATCAAGGATATACACTCACTTTTAGATCCATCATACCTCATGGAAGTATCATGTGATTTGATACAACACAAAAAGGCATATGCACATATACAAGAGATGTTAATGAATTTAATATAGGGAAACAAACCATGTGGTACAGATACATAATTATAAGTGTATGTCACATAATTAATGAAATAGAATATCAAACTAATAGTTATGTAATATGAGACTGATCATATATTTTTCCTAATACACATCTTATAAATTAATTATAACATGATTTTACTAAATTTTTATAATGATATTTGTTAATATTATTAAATTTTTAGGAAATGAACATGAATTGTACTAATAAATAACATAAAATAATTGGATAACTACAAAAATATGGAGTATATATTTAATTTTACCAGTCTATATATTTTATTATTGTTGAAACTTGATAATATTTATATTCCATAATATAATGATAATTAATAATGACTTTTATAATGATACCTAATTTTTTATAATGATATTTTGAGACTTTTATATTTCCAGACAGAAAATGTCCATCTTACACCACTGTATCAATTTTAGTATGTATGAAAATATCTTTTTTGTTGTTGATGTTTTATGGGGTGGAATTTTTATTAATTACTTTTTATAGGGAAACATTATTATTTGAATTGGTATGTTTTCACATTCATAGGAATACAATTTATTGAGTACCTATTTTAATAATATGTGTATTTGTTATTTTAAATGGTTTTCTTTTGTGTACACATTAAATGATAATCTAAAAAACAATGATCCCAACATTTGTTTTACTTGGTGGAGAAAATGGTTATTTTCCAACAAAATTAAATAATGGGTCACCCACGTCTCTAAGAAACATTAAATTATTTTCCCACTTGTATATTTGTGATCAATTATAAAGAACTTGCAATTAGTTCTATATGTATGCATTTATGATAGTATATATGTTTATGTATTTGATCGAACATGCTTATGTGGTTTTCCATCCATGCATCTTCCTACATGAAATCATATAGTTTAAATAAAATAGAAAATATTCCTAAAATAATGACATGGTTAATATACAAATTCATTTTACATATAAAAAATTTAATCATTTTGATAATATTCAGATATTCATCTATTTGATGGCATAATTTTATGTATAAAAATATTTAACAATAGTTTCCTCATATCTTTCATCATTACATTTCTTCTATATTAGCACATTAATTTTAATTCAAATAAATCTCTTGATGTTAAAACATTATCTAATGGAGCTTTTGAAAATATTCATTATAAATTTAAAATGCATTGTTTCCTGATCACTTACTTCTATATGATCATTCTAAATCATATAAAAATTGAAAATGTTTATAATAAAAAATAAATAGGGGTTTTAATGGTCTGTTTTGTGAGTAAAAATAATAATCCAGGGATCATAATTTAACAACATGTAATTTTTGATATATTCTCTACACAAATAGTGGTCAATATAATTTTATGTAAATCACATTTTATTACGTCCAAAAAAATGTTTTGTAGGTTTTATAAGAGCTCACAAACATAGATATAACTTGTGTGCATTTTACATATACACTTACATTCATAAATTTCTTATGATCCCTCATAGGTATTAGTCTATATTAAAAATTAGTGACAGAGATCAATTTTTTATATAACATTTTGTTGATAGAAATATATTTTCATTATATTCCATTGTTATTTTTATTTTTAATCCATAATCATTTTAATGTTATTACAATTACCAATAATTTTTTTATATTAATTATATTGTGAGGCTATATATTATCTTGTTTTTTACCTATTAATTATGTTATAAATTCATTAAAAAGTTACCATTTTTTGTTATTTTGATTTATTATATAAATATGAATCAATGTTAAGTAGTTTTATGGAATTGATTCAATGGTATTATTAAATATCATAAAAAATTGAGAATAGTATGACTCTTTTGATATAAATTATTACTTTTTATTCTTTTAGTTTTGTTTTTTGGTTTTGTGTGTACTTTTAATAGGGGATAGTATGCTAATTTTTTTGTAAAATATTTTCATGTTTATTTGTTTTTCATTTTTACACTTAAAAACTATTTTCTATTTTTTTTATATATTTATTATCATATTACTTCATTATTGTGTAGGATAGTGGTTTTTGAGTACTAGAAATGACTCCAACGCTTTGGGAATTTCGTAGCATCATGATGAAATTTTCTAGGTGAATAATTTTGTATGTACTTGAATTTTCAGTTTTTCTTAAAATTATGAATTATAGATTTGTGTAAGTGATGAATCATTAAAATTAATGATATTATTTTTTAGTATTTCATTATTTATTTTATAGTCATTATTGATATTGATAATGTTACCACATTTATATAATATATATTATTTGTTTTTATAAAAATCTAATTTTTATGATATTCTATTGAACCCACCATCGATAACAATACATTTAAAATTATAATGATTCTAGTGTCTTATTAATATCGTAAAAAAACATATTTCCCCCCAACAACTATCATGAATATTCTTTTTATGACCCCATATTCTATGATGATGAAGAGACCACTAAAATGTGGTCATTCATTCTACTAAATGGAATTTTTGGTCACTTCTAATGATCGTGATAACATGATTTTATACTAGGTGTAATATCATGAGATATAATAGTTCACGTTAAGCATTATATGGCTATAAAATCTCAATACCATCAATTTTATATTATATATCCTTGCATTCATATACACCATTAGCATGTCAGTAATCATATATACATCAAAAATATTATAAAACATATAAAAAATGTAAAAAACTAGAGGAATCACAATTTTGACATGGTATAAAAGTAAATCCTCAAAGGGAAAGAAGGTATATAATATGATAAAATTAAATTCATAGTAAAAAATTTAAATTTCCATCATTATAATATATAAATTTTGTTGACATAGATGAAAAATCATTCATGGAATGATAAGAATAGATACAATTATTAAAAAAAAATCATTTTTTATGTTTTTAATTGTAATTGAGATTATAAATATATTAATATTATTTTTATTTAAATATAATTAAAATTTATTTTAAATAATTCATAATAAAAATATTCAAAAGAATCTACCTTACAAAAATAGAATAAAGAAGTGACCAAATATGATCAATTGAGAATGACAAAAAGTGTAGAGAAAAGTATTCCCTACAAAAATCATTAGTAAATGATAATTAATGGAATTAGAAATTAAACAACCATGAAATATCTAAAATATTATATAATTATTCCAAGAAATAAGATATAATATATATATATATATAATTAGTTTGGAATATAAATTCAATCGAAAAGAGATATAAAGATAAATTCCTTATACAATATTCAAAATTTTTAATTTATGAATTATTGATCAATGAAACTAAGAATATAATGTTGAAATGGAAATAATAAAAATGAAATTAAATTTACATTTGGATAAATTCATAGGAAACTGATATAAAACATATAATATAAATAAATATGAGGAAATATAACTTAATGAAGCGAGATGAGATTGATAAATGCATCCCCTTACAAAGTTCATAAAAAATAAAGGACCATTAAAAAATATATTTATCAATTAAATTCCATTGTTATAATTATTTATTATAGTATAATAATAAAATATTACATATAGAACACAATAAAAACCTTATAAATGAAGAATGAGAAAAATAAAAGGTATCTCTAGAAGTTAAAAAATGCATACCGATGAAATAGTTACTTAACATTTGGAATAGTAATGTTACCCTTATGAATATTTAATCGGCCAATTGAATTGTAAAATCACTACTGAAAGTTTATATAAAATTATTAAATCTTAAATGTGAAAAAAATATATAAATATATCACAGTATATGTAAGTAATTATTAAAAAAATTTAATTAAGAGTTATTATTATTGTAAGTCATGTGTATTTAATTAAAATTTTATGATTAATTTAAAAATATAAAAGAAAATTTATGTTCATAAAATTTATTCATAAATAATTATTTTTTTACTTATGATTATAATCTATTTTTAAGAGACCTTAGTTAATACTAAAAAGTGTTATAAAAGCAATTTTAATTTTAAAATTCATATTTTCTAAGTAACATATTATTTTCATTAAAAATTAAAGTTCTAATATTTAGTAAATTATATCCATAAAATTGAGATAATTTTTTTATTCTACACATCAAAAAATGGTTGGTGTATATTTTTAGTATTTTTCTAAAATACAAGAATTTTTCGTTAATAGAAAAATATGATAATTTACGGTAAATTCTAAATAAACTAATTTATACATCATTCTTGAGTCATGGATTATGTAAATGTGTATTGGTTCAAACTCACATGATCTATTTACGATTTGTGGTCACAAGAATAAGGAATATTCTTAGTCTTTATAAAATATTTTAAACTAATAATTATAATAATGGGAAACTCCTCCTCTTCTCTACTATAAATATCATCCCTCATTACCCCCTCTTCTCTTCACACCACTAAAGACTTGTTCCTTATCTAAATTATTATAAAATATCTTCCCAAGATCCTCCCCATGTCCATAATTTCTTTTTATATTCAAAATACCAAAACCTCTCCCTAAAGAGTCACTCAAGGAAAATATATTCAAGAGGTAAATTCCTCTTTGAAATTATTTTATTTTCATTCAACTTCTTGTCTTTCCATTTATTTCTTCACCTAATTTCATCCAAATGTTATGATAACCCCAGAAACATACATTTACTAAATTTTAGCTATTATAATGTAATAATTCATCATCTACTCTCTTTTCCCCTCCTTTTATACTTGAAATGAAAAAACCATTCGAGATTAGTTAATTTATCACATTCAAGGACAACAGGTTTTCAATTTCTATTTTTATATCAATTATTGTCATGAATGCATGTTTATGGTTGAAAAAGAAAATAATGTATGTATTATATATTATTCAAGGTTTTGTAATATTTTATACACATGATATTAATTTATAATCCAAAATGTGTTCATTGTGACTAAAAACCACCAATTAACCAAAACAGTTATCATTAATGTTTTATATAATGATTTATCTTTACTCCAAATAAAAACAATTATAACCATATAATATTTCTTATATTCACTAATACCATATACTATAATTCTTTACAACCATTCTGATCTTAAATTTTTTATCCTCGCATGTATATAAGTAAACCAATCCTAAAAACCATGAAAAAAAACACTCCCAAACAATGAAATTGAACCTTTTAACCCATCAAAAAGGAAATTAATGAAATTAATAAGGCCATAGTAAATAAATTACAAGAAGAAGAAGTTCAATAAATACTAATTAATTTATATAATTTGGTTTCCCATTACATTAAGATCACGTGAAGGATACCATCGTGCTTAAGGTAAGGGATTTTACCCAAACCACCATTATTCTTTTGAGTTGTTTTATACTTTTTCTACCCAAATGAATTAATCTATTATTTTTATGTAAATATTATAAATTCTATGTACATTATCTGAACGAATCTATCAATTTCCATTTATAATTCTATTTCAAGAATATACATGTTTTTAAGTTATTCTCTCATCAACACTTCTCGATAAGAAAACCCATAAAAGAGAATTTCTTGAATTCTTACCCAATTTCCAGTTCAATCTATCATCTATTATAAGAAGCTCTTGTTTTTATAAAATCATAATTTTTATTATTAAAACCTTATTGGATTAATTTTTGTTTTATATAAAATATTATTCCCTTTTGGTTGTATATTCTTGTTAGTATTTTCCATTAAAATGCACTAAAATGTTTTAATGATAATTTTTTTTAAATAATATTCTTACATGTTATACCATCTATTTGAAATGACATGCCATTATATATTCTTGTTTCCCTTATGAATATCCATGTATGTTTTAATTCCTTTCTATTATGGACACTTTTATGATATTCCCACTTAATATTCTTTATGACAGGATTATGATAATTATTTATTCCCATGGGTACCCTTATGTTTTGTATGATTGATTATGTATGATTATTTATGTGGTAAACATCTTCCTGAACATGTTAATATGGGTGCACCTAGATATAACTACAATTCATGGTATATATTTGAGTCTCATGATACATTATATGCAACGATCGTGGTGGTTAGCCTTGACTCATGCTACCATGTTCAACTGTCTTGGTGGTTAACCTTGACTTGTGCTCCTCCATGTGAAATGATCCTCGAACAATGCTAAAGTCATGTTTTATGTTACTGAAACATTATGATGACTCCATTTTTATATGATCCTATGTTTATGTGTTATGATTCTATATGTTCCATTTTTTATATCATCATTTCATGCCTTCTAACCCATTTTCTATATCTTTATTCTTATGTTTATTACCATACTGATATTTTTAGCTCATCTATTTGTTCATGTTATCCTTAGGTTATCCTATGAATATGTATGAGTATAATAGAAGATAATAGATATTTATTAAGATGAAATAAAAAATCTATTTATTTAGTCCCATGTTTTTGGGTTTATGTACATAATCTAACAAGACACTATTATTTACGATCCATGGCTTGAAATATGATTTTTTGTACTGAAAATCATGTTGTGATATGTGTATAATGGTAGGGCCACTACAGATTTCACCAAAACCATTACATCATAAACAAAATTAAATCATAGGAACAATAAGGATATTATACTTGAAACACATCCCGAATAAATAATTCAATATTAGATGGAAAATAACTTGGATATAACACTTGAAATTAATTCCTGAGGAAAATATCATTTCTTCTCTAAAAATGTTCTCTTTTCTCAAAAATCATGAAATTTAAAAGGAAAGGAATTTATTTTAAAATAAACTTTTATTATTTTAGATTAATATTCATTAAAATAAGGTGTTATTAAAACAAAAAAAATATTTCATTCAATGTAAGTTAGAAAAACATTCTCCTTATACTTTTTCTAGAAAACTAAAAAAGTACCTCATATCAAATAATGAAAAAATATTCCTTTCATACCATATAATAAAAACTCTCCAATGGGTAATATTTAATTAAAAAATTATATATGAATATAGATAACATTACATATTTTGGAAACATGGGTGTGGATTCTGAATATACCCCAGTAAATACTTATGTATAAACAATCTTAGATAATAATGAAAATTAAAAATTATCAATTACCTTAGGTCTGATTTCCATTTCATGTATCTGAACCTCCTGTATAATGATTTAAATAATATCATTGACTTATTTTATAATCTTAGTAATTTTTATGACATGATATATTATCATATTATCATCTTTTTGTTAACAACATTTAATTATTAATTGTTGTTTAGTTATTAGCTGTTTCATTTTCTTATGCAGGTTCTGTAGAATATGTTTCGGTTCTGCTTCATATTTCATTATTATATCATTAAAGAAATTATTTTAAAATAATATATAACATATTTATTCATTATTTAAATTTATATAATCATTATTTAATGATGATCATTTAGAATGAATCGCTTCACATCGTGGAGACGGTAGGCAATACGTACACATGAGCAATGATATCATTCCCATATTTGTCGAATGGTATTGAATTGGATGGTGTATACTATTTTAGATTTAAGATAATATTATTTTCCTCCTAAATTACAGGATGCGTCACCCACATATCTATAAAACCTGCAATTACTTTCCCACATTTATATATGTATATATTTCTATATGTCTACATGTATGTTATTATATATGTGTATATATGTGATCAAACATTCTTATGCGGTTATCCATAAATTCATATTCGAGTCTGCCATCATATGGTTCAAATTAAATAGTAAATCATCATAAAATAACGACATCGTAAATATAATGATAGATTTTTGTGTATAAAAAATAAAATAATTTTGATAATATTCTTGTTTTCATCTGTTTCACGGAATCATTTCAAATATACACATCTTCTACAATACATTCCACATATCTAACAATATTACATTTCCTCTAGATTTGCACAATATTATTTATTCAACTAAATATCTTGATGTTAAAACATTAGCTAGTTGTGCTTCCAAAAATATGCCTCTTTTTGTTGTTTTTAATTTTAATTGAGATATAATATATATTACATTAGTATGGATTATTAATTCAATAGAAAGGAGATATAAAGATAAATTCCCCTTACTAGATCCAATATTTTTAAATAATGAATTATTGATTAATGAAATTGATATTGTAAGGTGAAAATAGGAATACTAAAAATGAATGTAAATTTATATTTGGATACATTCACAGGACAACAGATATACAATAGAGAATGTATATAAATATGAGGAGGTAACTTAACTCAATAAAGTGACATGACATTTATAAATTAATCCCCTTACAGAGATCATAAAAAAAATAATGGATCATTAAAAAATGAATAGTATCTATCAAAGGATATGGGACATATTTAATGAGACATAAATATGTTGTAATATAATACATTAAATAAAAATGGGTAAAAAGATATAATTGGGACCCAAGATAGAGAAAATTAATGGAGACACTACCACAAATGTTGGAAAAGGAAGTGCTTGAGTTTTATTAGTGCTAATCTAAAAGCGCTGAAAAAAGTTGTACTTTTATCAGTGCTAGAAAAAAAGCGCTGATAAATATACACTTTAGCTGTGCTATTATTAGCACTAATAATGTACCCCTTTATCAGAACTAATAATAATAATTGATAAAAAGGAGACTGTATTAGTGCTAATAATTGTGATGATACGAAAAATTTGTAGAATATATTATTAATTTATATGAAAATATTTAAATTATATTAAAAATTATTGTTTATATGAATAAATTAAATAAAAAATTCATGTTTATTATATTTGTTATGTTTATGTATTATTTATATTTATTATTTTTAGTTATATCTTTATTATATTTTTATTATACTATATGTTTAGAATATTATATATAAATACTTTTTATTATATATGTATATACAAATACTTATTAAATGCATATATTTAATTACATTAAAGTTTTCAAATGAATGTATCAATTGATGCATACATTCTTCTCTTGAATATATGTTCATTTTTTACACTAATGTTGGCCATATATACTATAGTACTATATACATATGTTGAATTAATTCATTTTCAATATATATGAAGCTTTATCTTATCATAAATACTTAGAATGATGATAAATATATTTAAATAATCAATAAAAGTATTTATTATATTTAAAAATATAAATATTTAGTTATATATAATTATATAATTTTTAAATATACTATATATAATTATAATTATATACAACTAATTAAATATATATATTTTTAAATAATTCTCAAATTAAAAATCAATTTTTAATGGTAAGTATATAATTATGGATACCTTTTGAATATATTTACTTATAAATTCCGGTCCTTAATGAATATATATATGTAGACACGTATATATATATATATTTAAATACTTACGAAATTAAAATATAAAATAATATATCAATTTATATTTATATATATTTAATTATAATTAAATTATTAAATTATATATATATATTATTATAATTTATACATAAACACAAACAAGTATATATATATATTTAATTATAATTTAAATTAATAATTATAATAAATATATTAATTATATATATTTATAAAATTATAAAATCAATAAATATATTGGTTATAATTTTATAATTATGAATAAATGGTATGTTATATCAGCTCTAATTAGAAAGTGCTGATAAAATATCCATTTATCCGTGCAAAAAAAGAGCTGATAAAGACACGTTTTATCAGTGCTTTTAATTATAGCACTGATAAAACATACTCTTAGTAGTTATTTTATTCATGCATTGACAGAAGTTTCATCATATTTTTTAAATAAACCATATCTTTCTCCACCTTCCTTTCACTCCTCATGCTCTTGCGGATGATGATACCTACCACTCTCATCGCCTCCGCTGTCGTCATCGATGATGGTGCTGCCTCCTCTCCTCCTTCATCTCCTCCTCTCATCCCTCCTCTCCTGCTTCATCCTCCTACTCGATTGCCGACTCCTCTACCCCCATGAAAAGAGCTTCTCTTCACGACCCTCCACCTTCATGCCTCTCCTCCACCAGTAGCTCTCCTCCGCTACACCTCTCCTCCACCGCATCTCTCCTCCACCATTGCCAATCCTCCGTAGTTCCTCTCCTCCTCTGCGTCTCTCCTACACCATGAATTCACATCCATCGTGTGCTTAACCACACCTCTGTGGTTATTTTTCTCATCTTTCCCATTAATTTAACTTATTACATTTTGATATTGATGGTGATTTGTGAATTGTATAGGCTAAATGCCCCACTGAAAATCATGGTTGTTGGTGATCCTTGTTTGTGAACTATTTATATTTGGTAAAATTAATTTTTCCTATAACATATTTTGAATTAATTAATTTTAAAATCTTCAATGAAATGTAGGTTTTAATCATGGTTCATTACAAATATTGTTATTGCTTGAATCATATGAATTTTAGTGGTTGTAATGTATTTTAGTGGTGTTATTAGACTTATATTTTATTCTGTATATAAAATTATGACACAGTTGAATATATTTTTTCATGGAATAATTATATGTTGTAAGATTACACCATAAAAATATTTTAGGATTCTCTAAACATGTAAATTATTTTCTTAATCTTGAAACTCAAAAATAAAATATTGTTAATTAAGTGGCGAATGAGATGAAAGTTACAATATATGTGAAATGTATTGAAAAAGGGGGAGCCTCTCCACTATAAATGTGATGAAAGGAGTATTCCAATAATGTAAGAGAATATTTATTGATGATAACTAATTCTTATAAAAATTAGTAGAGAATAATTCCATGAAAATAGTAGTACTAATACTTTTTGGCCACTCTGAGAATAAATGAAATGAGAAATAAATATTATAAGTGTCAACATTTCTCCAAATACTATAAGAAGTGGTTTTAAAGGAAGATAAGTTTATATTTTTTTACATATATACAATTTTGGGAGAGTGATAATGTACTATAATTTGACACCCTTACTTCATAAGGTAAAGGATTTTTCAAAGACTCCATATTTTTCTTCGATGATGAGTGTTTTCTTTGGATTTTTTGTGAAATGGTCTGTAGGAATCATGATGAATCCATTAATCTAATGGTCCCTTAATTGTGGAGTTGGAAGCATGACATGATGATGTTTTGGATTCATGATAGTGGTTCTAAATAATTAATAGGAATATATTTTTATGATTTAATTAGGAATTGCTGTTGGTAATGAATTTATTGGAAATGTGTTAATATTGAATTTGTTGGATGTAGATTAGTATTGTATTTTTTGGTAACATGTTGGTGATAGATTTATTGGAAAAAATGTAATAAAACTGTGTTTTTATAATAATTTATAGTGATAAATTTGTTTTTAACATATGTTGATTATTGGTGTTGGATTTATTATCAACAAATTATTGGTTATTGTATGTTGTTCCGAATGTAGATGAATGGAATGATTTATGGTTTGTCTTAAAGTCATTATGAATGAATTATTTGATATTTTTTGGATTTTATTCTATAATAGGTGATGAAGATTTTCAAATGAATAATTCTAGAATTTTGATATTGTTGTTGATTTAGATGGAGTTCATTTGATAAATTTTAGAAGTTAAAGAAAATACCATGGAATGAATATAAGTGTTGCACCATGAGTGGAGTTCATAGAAAAATTAAAAATGAATAATAATACCCATATATATAAAATTATGTAGGCCACATTTTAAATGAAATGGAAACGTATGGAGAACATTATAGTAATACTTTAAGGTCACATGTACCAATGTGTAATGTACTTCTATGGTTGGTTTCAGGAGAAATAATTCACACCATGTAGAGGTACCCATGAGAATTAAGATCCAAGTTGATTTTAAGGTGACTAGTTGATCACACTATGGGAGATGGAATATCAATATTCATGAACATTTTAATGGGAATATGGATAATTAAATTTATATATAATATTTGTGCATATAATGGTAATAATGTCCACACTATGAGGGGAATGTGTAAGTGTCATTCATGTTATGGGGAGTTTGTACATTTCGTGAAGTGGCTTAGGAAGACCTTGTTGGTTATACAAAATTTGTGATTTCCATATAATGTAGGACATCTGAATATGAATGATTAAGTATACATGAAGTCAATATGAACACACTGTGATAGATAAAGACATATTGTCACATTCTAGTAAAAGGATAGTTATAAGGGATTCTACATAACATGTTTTTTCTGTGTGAGCTATGAAATTTTAAGGTTAACAATTACATTCTATAATAGATTATCACACCATGTAGTAGATTAAGCATGAACCTCTGGTTTTAGATGAAAATGAGATTCATATGGTGATGAAAATGTTCATTCCTAGAAGTATTCGAGTGAATATTTGTAACAATCTAACATGGTTCAACAAGACATGTCACCACAGATGGCTTGGCATAAGGCATGTATTCCATTCCAGATCACTATGGGTTGGCGATAACCAAATGGGTATCGAAATACGTAACTATGGGAATGATTTCACCCTAAAATATAATAACAAAAACCACTTAAAATAATGGCTGAAAATAAGGAATAACACACCTAAAAAGTCCAAGTCTATTACAATACCCCCTATAAGGACTTATCATCCCTGAGATGTTTCTCTAAAGGTATTTATTGACCATCATGGGCCACTAATACTATGAGTTAGACTCCCAAATCCAATATTCTTCTTGAATACACCCACGATTCAAAAAACTCAAATAATAGGCATTATCTTCTGCTTGGAAAAAATCCCTCAAGGTATCAATGAAGAACTTTTTAGGTGATTGTGTTTGTTGAAAATGTGGGAATCCATGTTGTGTTTGTTCACAATGCAGACCACGATGCATAATTTTTTGACAAAAGGGGTTTACAGGGAGATTTTTTTGGTTCAATAGATATTGTTGGCTATCCATGATTGAATAAAGAACCTCAATAAAGGAATAGACAATCTAGAGGTGGTACAAATGAACCGATACACGGTGGCATCGTTTTCTAGTGTTTTCCAAATTTTTTGGCATGAAAATAGGAAAATGGAGAGATGATTTTTTGGTAAAGGGACGTGTGCGTAAAATTTGAGCGGTGCGCGAAAAATAATATGGTGCCCCAAAAATTAGCTTGGTGCGCGAAAAATAATATGGTGCGAGAAAAATTGGTGTGGTGCACGAAATAAAGGATCAATTTTTTTGTGGAAGAGGTGTTTCAAGATCAGTAGGTCAAAAAATGGAAAAGGAATGAGGCGCACGAAATATTGGAGTAGTGCGCAAAGAATGATGTTGTGCAGAAGATGTGTTTTTTGAGCTCGAAGAGGATTACGCGCAGAAGAATGCTTTTTTGCGCAAGGGTCGATTTTGCCTTTAAATATGAAGTGACCGCACATCATTCGAAGCTGCTCAAGACATAGACTATATTCGAGATCTAGCGCATGAAATGGGAGTCCACAAGATTGTTGTGTGAAACTAAGAAGATTGCATGTAAAAATTGTTTGCGTGAAAAGAACATGGTGCACAAAAAGTGGTGTTTCACGAAAAGTAGAGTTTACACAAAAGTAGAAAATTATGAACAAGGCACTATAGAGGCTGCACATAAAATTTGGTGGGTGCATGTAAAATAGGATTTCATGAAAATTTTATTTCGTGCAAGGAAAATGAATTACGTGCAAGGTGCAGTAAGGGCTACGTGTAAAAATTAGGGTTGCCCGGTACACCTGTTGTAAAGTGAGATTCATCTGCAGGTGAAGGTTTTACATCAACAGAGTATCTACCAATAGATTAAGATGCAGATTTCATTAGTGACAATGAGTAGACCTATAGGGCTATAAACTTTGAGTAGATCTTCTGAAGAAGCAGTGAGCACACTTCAGTTGAGAGAGTATTGAGCGTTCATATTGTAAGTGGTTGAAAACTAGGAGGGACAATGAGTCTGCTCCGAACATGAAAACAACAGTGCGCTTATAGTGGAATTGGTACATCAGCACACTACCTGTGTAATCTCCTTGTACATAGCCTAGTTAGGGTGAATCAAGTAATAATTTTTGTGTCTTGATCATTGTTTAAGGTTTATTCATGCTCTACAGTGTGAAAGAGATAGAAGATGGTTTTGTATAACAGCAAAACAAGATCAAAATGGGCATTTGTTTTAAACTGTCATACCCTGATTCACATCCCCTCATAGGGTATCTATCCTAGTGGACCTATCATCTTCCTTATCAATACCTTATCAATCCAATAATTAATATATAGTATTTATTTATCAAACTTTTTCTAAATAGTACCATGTTTTGTTACTTTCTGTAATTGTAGATATATAAATAAAACATCATTATTATTTATCACATGATTCAACCCATGAACTAAGTGACAAACCATACTATATCCCATCACAAAGTTCCCCTAACAAACCATTCCCTAATATATATGTTGACAACATTGATTAATTCGTTATCTCCTCGAATCGATACCCTTACATGAGTGTCTATCATATACCAGTGAAAATCATACAATTTTGCACACACAGAAAACCAACCACCTCTACCTACGAGTTAGGATCACCTAAACACCACTCTTAAAGTGCACTAAGAAATTAACTCACTACCAAAACGTAATCATGAACATATATCACTGTCAGCTGAATATTGAGACTCAAAATCATTGCCAACAACTCCTATACATGCTCAAAACACTGAACCCATTGGAATAACTCAAGCACCAATATAGTTACCCAGAAATGACTCTTATAGTTTGAGTTTACACATTCAAACATAGGCTTGTTAGTGACGAAAAAATTTATACTATTTTCATGAACCAAAACTAATCATTACTCAAATTACAAACTATCATGATGATCTAACACCCACAAAAAATTTCCAAACATTGATTTCATCACCAGACAACTCATACCATGATAGTTCATAGATCATTCCCCAAAAAAACTAATTTTCCCACACACCTACAACAACATGACTTAGGGGTATCTTATTTACCACATTATAGAGGCCCATCCCCATGAATACATTATGTCTTTTTTAGGTTTGAATTATTAAGGAATATATTAAAATTTAAAAAAAAATTAATGTATTTTTACTTCTCATTTTTAAAGCCCTTGTGTCTATTTAATTACTTTTTATTATGAAGTATTTATAAAAATATTTTCAATAGAAATCTCCTTCCCTTAAAAAAAAATTAATATAATTTTCAGTTAAATGTTTTAAATATTTTTTGTGAAAATTATTGTCTTTTTACTTATATTTATGATCATAGGATTGATTTACATGATGTGATATTTTAGTCAGAATTTCTCTATTATTATGATGTGATTTATTTTGGAAAATGATAAGTAAAATATTATATGATTACTTAAGTTCATGTTATGTGTTTTTTTTGAATTATTTTAGAAAACAATTATTTTTCTATTTTAATCATTCTTCCCACACTTTATCCTTTATCTCTGCCAAACCACTTCTATTTTCTATTTCTCATTAGTTTCTCCTTCTCCCAATAACTGAATTTATTTTTTCATGAGGATTTAGGGCTTTAGTTTTTTTGAGTGTTTTCCATGGAAAGTGAAATGTTGTGTATTGGTTACCATTAAGTTTAATGTAAGTGTTTTTCTCTTAATTTATTTTATCATTCATCGAGTGTGTATAAATTATAATTTTTTTTCAATTAATGTATATTAATGTATGGGTTCATGGGTGAAAGTATAAATGTATTACTAAAATTATAGGCTTGGCATAAGGGGTTTTTCATAATAATTTCATGTATTATTTTTAAATTTGATTAATTCTCATGAAAATAATATTTTAAATGGTTCATAGGGTTATTTAAATGTTTTTATAGTAAATATAGGTCTTACACCGTTTTTTGGTTTTTTAATGGAATTTTCCATGTCCTCGAAGAATGTTTTAGAAAGAAAATGGTATTTTCTAGGGTCCTTCCAAAATCATTAAAATGTTGAGACTTTAAAGAACGAAAGTGAGGCTCTACATACAAAGTTTGATGTCATGTGGAGACCCATTTTTTCAATTCTAATAGTAAATGGTTTATTTCTAATGTGACCCAAAATGATTTCCCCTATAATTGTTTAACTAGTTATGGCTTATTGATTATTTATATGACGGAGGTATGATGTTAAAAGGGGATTATATATGTGCTGGTGTTAGAGGTGAGGTACAATTTTTTTTAATTATCCTTATTTCTTTCTCACCTCCATGGATGTTTAATTATGGGAACTTGGGTGTCTAGGTGGGAGGTCTTGATTCATGCTACCCTAGTTGGTACATACACTTATATGGTCCCCTTAGATGTGATTAAGTCAAAGTTAGTGGGAAGGTTCAATAATGATGAATTATGTATGGTTTAATTGGGTGGATCATTTTATTTTTGGATGAATCATATATCAGATGTTATTCCATGTAGATATAGTGCTATATCAGATCGTCACACACTAATACCTAGGGTATATCCTGTGACATTTCATTTTTTGATCAGTGGTTCTATATAGAGTATTAAATTATTATATTGATTACATTCCCCTTATAATTGATGGGTGGTTGGCAAGTCGATAAGGTTGTTCAGAGGAACACTGAAAACTTGTGATCATAGCTAGATAGTGTGTTTCATGAGACATATAAAGAGTTAGACCATTAATTATTTACACTGGATAGGAAAATGGAAGTGATAATGACATCTATTTATTTTTTAGGGGTTCAATTTTAAAATGATTCACGTGTTTTGAAATTTTTCTTTAAAAATAATATGTGTTCAACATACCCTTTTTAGTTTTAAATTTCATTAAAATGGTTTAAAATAGATTTGGGTTTTTAGAAAGGATTTTTGGAACAAATTGGTTTATTTTAAAATGTATTTTTATTTTAATGATGAATTTGTGTAAATGGTTGTTTTTTAATGGGATTTCAACTATGAATTTATAAATAGTTTTCAAATTATATTTAATGTCTATAACATTTTTAGCCTTGATTAATTTTTATATCATCATTTAGTGTATTTATTTTTTAAAATATTAAATTTATTGAATCAAATAGGATGGATATGAATAAAAAAAAGATGGATGCCAATAATCTCACAAAATAATCTGAATATCGAGTGAAAGAGTTCATCTAGTTTGCAAAATATCATGCATATGATCCTTATCAAATACTTGGTCCATATTTATGCTGTTGTTATTCAACATTAGTTCATCCAGAGTAGTTGTAAGAACAAATTATCTATCATGAAATTGATCGAAGTTATAAATTTTGGAATAAACCTGGGAAAAATGGAATGTTGATAGTGAATGGGATAACACTTCATTTTATGGATCCTTTGATATGACTACAATCATTGAAAATGAAGAATTCTGAACCGAGGATGTGATTACAGATATACATGATTATGAAGATCATATTTAGGAAATGATAGGGACAGTTGAAGATGAACTTCGTGATTGCCCAAAATTGTTTGAGTAGTTAAAGAGTTGTGCAAAAAAATATTGTATAATGATTTCACTAAATATACAACATTGTCAGCGATACTGAAGCTGTAAAATTTGAGAGTAGACAATGGATGGATTGAAACCAGGTTTATGGAATTACTTTCTCTCTTGAATGACATGATCCCAAAATAAAATGATCTCCTCACCCAAACATACAACACCAAATGAATGTTACCCTTGATGGGTTTGATCTATTAAAGAATACACAACTTCTTGAATGACTTCATATTATTTATCATGGACCGAAAATAACTTATAGAATATCTAAAGCACGGTGCTTCTCAAAACACAAAAAATGAATCTGGTCGTATGAAAGATTCATGGTACTTTCCAATCATTATAAGGTTTAGGTGCCTATATGGAAGTGAATAGACTCTAGGGAAATTGACATGGCCTGATCACAGAAGAAATAAAAATGGAAATCTATGGAATCCAGCAGACTTTCCTCGGTAAAAGAGAATTGATCATGGGTATCCTAACATTAAAAATTAGCCAAGAAATCTTCATCTTGCGTCATCTATATAGGGAGTGAATCCTTTTGGTTTTCAAAGTAGCACTCACTGTACATGGATGGTTATGTTGGTAAATTATAACTTTCCACTATTGTTGTTCTTGAAATAAAAATAAACATCATGTTGTTTATGCTTATATTAGGGCCAAAACAACTGGGTAATGACATTGATGTTTATTTGGTTCTATTGATCAAGGATTTGAAATTACTATAGGATTCGGGTGTTATGATGTATGATGCTTACAGAAAAGAATATTTCACATTGAGATCCATGTTTTACAAGATGATAAATTACTTTCCTGCTTATGGAAAGTTGATAGGATAATTAATTAAAGGAACTCTTGGGTGTCCAATATATGAACAAGGAACACAATCTATTAGTTTGTAACATTAATCAAAAACTGTGATTCTATGAAATCACATATTTCAACCCCAATGACATAAGTACCGGTCTTGGTCGAGATGATTTGATGGAAGTTCAAGAGAATTTACACCACCATCTCCACTAACAATTGATCAACATTTTGACAAAGTTAAATATATGAACACTACTTTTTTTAAACCAATTTCAAAAACCATTATGAATTTTTTTTGGAAAAAATAAGTTTTTTTGAATTAACATAATGGAATTTTCTGTACATGAAACATTTTCTTGATGTTATGCGTGTTGAAAAAAATGTATGTGATATTGTCATTGGAACGTTGCTAAATGCACCCAGAAAAACAAAGGATGAAATATAAGCAATGTTTGACATGGTTGACATGGGAATATGAGAAGTGTTGGCACCAGTGAAGGATTAAAAATGAAAATTTCTTCATCCTACTGCTTACACTATTTCCAGGCAGGAAAGATATCAGTTTGAAAACATATTGAATTATCTAATGTTTCCAAAGGGTTATTCATAGAATATAAATATCATCGTGTTAGTGAACGATTTAAATTTAAAAGGTATAAAATCACAAGAATTCCATGTTTTTATAAAAGATATAATTCATATAGCTTTATGTTTAATTTTTTCCAAGAATATTGATCTTACATTAAAAAATTTCAATTTCTTCTTGAAAGATATATGTAGTATTGTTATAGGCCCTGAGAAATTACCAAATATGGAAAGTGAAATCATCATCATATTATGTGAATTGGAAATGTTTTTCCTACCATAATTCATTGATATGATGGTTCATCTAATGGTTCACTTGGTGAGAGAGATTTAGCTATGTTGTCCTGTACACTATAGATGGATATACCCCATTGAATGGTATATAATTATTCTGAAAGGGTGTGTCAAAAATTGAATTCGTCTAGAGGGTTGTATTGTGGAGTGATATATTGTTAAGGAATCTATTGAATTATGTACCAAATAACATTACAGTGTTCAAAGCATTGGTCTAATGAAATCTCATCACACTGGGAAACTTGCGGGTAAAGGAATTCCTGGAAAGGAGGATGTCAAAATACATATTATAGATTGGTAACATGACTACTATTATGTTTTTCATAATAGTTTGGATATTGACATATATGTTGAAACCAAGAGAAATTAGTAGGCATTCGAATTCATCAAGGGATAAAAATAGATGTCAAATAAAAATAACCAATAGTTGATATGATGGTTTTAGGACAATATTTTTAAAGAGTCAAATGAAAATATATACTCAATTAAAAAATTACTTCGATGAAAAGATGGAGGACCATCTATGTACAGATTATCTTACAATTATTATATAATTGATGGTTATACATTCTATAATAATGATACTAATGACGACAGTACCAGATTGAATAGTGGGGTTATACTTGTGGATGAAGTGATGCATGTTTCTTGTGCTAAAGACAGAAATCCAATTTAGGCGAATATGTTATATTTTGGAATCATCAAAAAAAATATGGGAGTTGGATTATACAACATTCCATGTGATTTATTTTCAATGCAAGTGAGTTTATAATAGAAGTTTTTTTTAAAATAGATGAGTTGATTTTTTTGAAAGTTGATTTTATTAAGGAAGGGTACAAAGATGAACAATTTATAATGGCATCATAGGTAGTACAAGTATATTATGTTCCAGATCCCGCAAACCAAAACATGTCAATTGTTCTGTTACCAAATAAAACAACTGAAGAGTCATATGAGAATTCAATAGAGTATGACCCTTTCATTGGGACGTCCTAATCATTTCACAGTGGTCCCATTGTAGATAGTGTTTTTTATCTTAGAGGAGACCACAATAAATGGATTTGGATAGTTGGTAAGGGGGTCAAATACTATCAACCATTGAAAAAAGTGTAACATCCCAGGTAAATAATGAATAAAACATTTTCATATTTATTAATATTTACGAATTAAATATTAATTTTACTTTAAGGGGGTTTCTATATTCGATAGCGTACACAATACTCAACAAAGAGTTTCTTTGAAATCTTATGTTGCACACTAGTAATAAAATAATATTATTTTAAATGTCAGTTAACACGTAGCTGTTGTACTGGCGGGAATGGATAGAAATAACTAAAATATGATTATATACGTTTGTTAAATGTTTTTACATTTATCTAATAATGGATAAAGGCTTAAAATACGAAAAGAATTCAATTTTAGGCTTATATACTCTAATTTTCAAGAAAGGTCCACTTATCAAAATTTGATGGAGAACCGTCATTAAATATTGTTTTGGTCACTCTTATACATTCTATTGGACCAAATAAAACTCTTCTTTAGAATCAGGACATCAATTTTTACTATGTGTAATTTTTTGGTATTTTTTCGATAAAGTTCATTTTTTATGAATATTGAAAAATGTTGTATTTTAATTCAAAACATCTTTTTAATCTAATTTATTAAGATTATTAGATAATATTTTTATGTGGTTTTAATGTGAAGTTATAATATATTTTTACCATTAAATCCAATAGTGGTCGTTGGAATTAATTTCACGTTGAAATCGGACTTAAACTAGTGTCAATCTTTTGATACATATTGTTTCATAAAAACACGTTATTTGCTCTGACAGCGGGAATTAATTATTAAATTATTTAATTCAACTTATATGTTTTTAATTTTTTAAAATAGACATCAATTTTAATTCGGAATATCAAATATAGCTTAGGGTGATTTTTTGGTATTTTTCTGAAAAACCTCAATTTTTGATGAATAGTGAAACCACTATGTGGTACTTAAAAAAACTAATTTCTCATTTAAATGAAATTTTACCACCTTTGTTTTTTGAATTTCAAAAATCCGACATACATGGATGTCATTAAGAAGTAAAATATGGTTCAATGGTATTAAAAGATTTTTAGTGAATAGTAACTTATTATGTTTTTTATCGCGATTAGAGGTAATTAGTGTAATTTAATGTAAAAATAATGTTGTAATAACATGAAATGAACTTGAAACATGTCCTAACCTCATTGTATGTGTCATGGCCGACCAAGAAAATCCATGGGTAAACTTGGGGACCCCATGAAGCTACTTTGGTTGGAAGATGACATTAATAATTGTTTATTTAAAGTTAAAGTAAAAAATGTCACAAATATGAGTTGTTTTACTAAAAAATATTTTACATGGGGTTATAAAAGTCAGAATTTTGACTATAAATATTCATTGGAAATATAAAAAGATTTCCTATATCATAGTAATTTTTTCATAATTTTTAGACATTACATAAATTCAATTATTTATGACATCATGATGATGCGTGATGACCTCATTTTTTAACGATTTAAATAAAATGGAAAGATAATGTAAAATCTAAGACCTATACATGTTCAAAACCTATTGGATGGGTGGATTTATAACACTTGTCACCTTATACTTGAAACAAATTAATGTGGGACCATTAAAATCTAAAACTCATTCTAAAATAAAGTAACATTTCCTTACTTTCCAAGAGTGCCCCTCCTCTCCTCTTATAAAAGGCCCCACCTCTACCTCCATACCCACACTTCCAAAGCCTTTTTCTCGGCCAAACCCTTCCCATTTTGTCTCTCAACATACCTATATTACTTCTTGAAGCCTCACATTGGGCAGAATTCATCCCAAGGAAGCCTTTGAGCTCAAACCAAAGTAAGTTACCTGATTTTGAGGTAATGTCTTCACTTGAGTCCTTTTGTTTTATTTTGCTTCTCCAACCCACTAAAATCTTTCTATTAATTTCTTTTGTAACAACTCCAGTATCTTCAATATACTACGATGTTGTTATAAGAAGTGTTAGAGCTATACTTACATACATCTATATCTAATGGTTAAAGAACATACTGTTTCCGTGGATGACGAATTTCTGCCTCCTGAAACGATGATTGTTCAACATTCTTTCAACACCTTAAAAGGTTGCCATTAAAATGAAAATATACTTATATATGTATATAATATGTTTTTTATTTCCTTAAAATCTGTATTTTTTTGGGGAATACCTTTAGGGTTTCCATTATGGGTAAACGCGATATCTTCTTTTAAGGAAGTGCGGACTACCTCCCCCTCAAAGTTATTTGATTTTGTTAATGCCATATGTGGGATATATAAAGGATTTAATTAATGTTATTATATATGATATTATACTGGAATTATAATATACTTTTATATCATTATGATTCCATTCCATAAAAATATGAAATAGAAATGAATGTAGCGTTCATGCGTACGTACGGCTTACCGTCTCCATGAACGATGCATTTCATTTCTTACCTCTAAATGATTATGTAATATTATAAATTCATGTATATACTGGATATATATGATATATATGACATCTATATCATGAATATAATTCTTGATATAATGGATGTTTTACCACATGAAAAACTTGTAATTATAAAGAGTTTATTTTTGACTTAAGTTCCAAGGATCGACAAAACGACCATTTTTAACTTAAATAATTACATAGTGTTCATAACCGGGTAATAAGTGATATAAAAGGAATAATGAACTTGAAAATGGTTCTTAGGAAAGTATAAATTAACTCAAGTTTATTATTCAGGAGGTTAAAGAACGATCTAGTCAAGTCGGATCCGACATAAGGGACTTCGTCTCAATCTCCTTTCATTGAGGCATATTTAGTTTTATACACAACTTTGTTTTATACAGTGTACAAATCCCTTTGACTTTTGCTTTTATACAGAAGGAATCTTTTTCTACAAAGAGTATTACTAAACAACAAAGAGGAATGTTTCTTTTAACGTATGCGGTGACAACGACTTTTTCCACCGCCACGAGTATTATTTGGTCTTTGCCTTCCTCAATAAGCCGTAATGTTTTTTTAAAACGAAATAAATACCATATACTCTTTTATGTATTTTGGTATTGAAAATGGTTTTTATAATGGATTTGTTATGTCAACATATTTAAGTGATATATTGTGATCAAAGTGTGGAAATTTTTTCTTTCCATTATATTTGTTTTATGTATTATGATTTTTATAATGGTACTTGGACATTTGACGGGTGGTTACGTGATAAACCAAATGACGGGTGGAGCCGTGAATACCAGGACGAGTGGTTTCGTTATAACCTCCAATGCATTGGGTATGGAAGTTGTCTGTATGGATATTCCATTAATTATGTGTGGAAGTCGTCCGTATGGCTATTCCATTAAGTGATTTGTGTGGAAGTCAACCGTATGGTTATTCCACTTAAGTATGTTTATGTCCCAAGTTACCTTTATACGTTATGTGTTATTTATATGGATTTTATTGTAATCTTTGGTTACAAAAGGGTAAGTAATGATATTTTATTCATTGAAGAGTATTTACTACTTCCTAAAGGTGAAAGGTATTACTCTGATAAAGTATACATGGTTTACATGTTGTTTTGAAAACTAATAGTTTTCATTCTTTGTGTATCCCTTACTGAGATTTTTTATGCTCACCCCATGTTTTTTGAAATGTTTTTCACAGAACATAATGTGGAAAAGGGTCAAGGATGGGATCAAGGTAATGTCATGCTATCTAAAACATTAAACTAGACATGTTTCTTTTTAAGAGTTTTTATTTTATGGAAATTTAGTATAAGTGACTAATTTGTAATATTTTGAGATGTAATAGTTATGTCCTAATTCTCTAATAATCTGATCCTAAAAAGATTCTCAATGCGAATTATTCATTTAATTCAATATTAAGTAAGGTTTAAGGTCGGGGCCTTATAGTTGGTATGAGAGGGAGGTTTAGACAACATTAGGAGTTAGAAAATTTTTAAATTATAAATTAATTTATGGTATGATTGAAATGATATATCATTTTAAGATTACCATGTCGCTTCATGTAAGATATTTCTGTTTTAAGAATGGTTTTTCATAGAGGAAATAGAACAGATTTTCTGGGAAGGCATATAGAGGGAAATGACCTTTCAAATCAGTATCCTGAGATGATCAGAATATGAACTAAACAGTTTGGTGCAGTGATGGCTTAGTTGAATCAGGTGAAAAATGTTACTTGTTTTTATTAATGATATTTTAGTGTTTTCTAAAAGTAAAGAGGAGCATGAAATCCATTTAAGGGTTATCTTGTGAACCTTAAGAGAAAAACAAACTGTATGGAAAATTCAGCAAGTGTGAGTTTTGGTTACAACAAATTTCTTTCCTTGGTCACATTGTTTCAAAAAAAGGCATAACTGTTGATCCTGCTAAAACAAAAGTTGTTGAAGAATGGCCAAGACCCACAAATGTAACCGTGATCCGTAGTTTCCTTGGTTTGACAGGTAAATACCAAAGTTTTGTTTAATTTTTTTTCACATTTATCTAGTCCAATGACTAAGCTAACTCGGAAGGGTGTTAAGTATATCTGGAAAAAAGAATGTGATGATTATTTTCAGGAGTTGAAAATAAGATTGGTGAACGCTCCGTTTTGGCACTTCCATCCAGGAATGGTGAGTTTGTTATATACAGTGATGCTTCGTTGAAGGTACTTGGCTGTGTCCTTATGCAGAATGACCAGGTAATTTCATATGCTTCATGTCAATTGAAAAATCACGAGGTAAATTACCCCAAACATGATTTGGAATTAGTTGCTGCTGTTTTTGCTCTAAAAATTTGGAGGCATCATTTGTTTGGAGTAAAGTGTGAAATATATACTGATCATAAAAGTTTAAAGTATATATTCACTCAGAAAGAATTGAACATGAGACCGAGGATATGGCTGGAATTAATCAAGGATTATGATTGTACAATTCATTACCATCTGGGAAAAGAAAATAAAGTGGCTGATGCTTTGAGTCGAAAAAGTAATGCTTCATTAACCATGCAACATTTGGAACGAGATCATTTGGTTTTTGATATGATGATCATTGGCATAGAATTTTTTTTTGCAGAAAGTTCTTCTGTATTGTTTCAGGTATCAGTGAGATCATCCCTATCAGACAGAATTATGCAAGCACAGAGGGAAGACAGTGAGTTGCAGAAAAAGGTAGAGCTGGTTCAGAAGGGTTAGTTGCCCGAATTCAACATTGATAATGATTGTGTTTTGAGGCTTGGGAAGAGATTATGTGTCCCTAGTGATTCACAGTTGATGAATTAGTTGTTATGTGAGGCTCATAGTTCCCCATTTTCAGTTCATCCAATAAGTACTAACATATATAGTGATCTGCAGGAGTATTACTGGTGGGATGGAATGAAAAGTGATATTTCTGATTTTACTGTGAAGTGTTTGACTTGTCAGCAGGTTAAAGCAGAGCGATAGTTACCGAAAGGGATGCTTTAGCCTTTACCAATGCCAGATTGGAAATGGGAAAATATAACCATGGACTTTGTTGTGGGATTGCCGAAGACACTTCGAGGTAATAATGAAATCTGGGTTATTGTGGATCGCTTGACTAAATCTGCTCAATTCCTTCCTATTTGAGATACTTTCTCTCTAGATCAACTTTCTCATTTGTATCATAAAGAGATATGTAGGTTACATGGAGTTACTCTCTCCATTGTATCGGATCGTGATCCCAGGTTTACTTCTACCTTTTGGAAAGGCCTTCAGAAGACGTTGTGTACTGAATTAAATATTAGTAAAGCTTTTCATCCTCAGTAAGATGGGCAGTCAGAACGAACAAATCATACCTTGGAGGATATTCTACGTGCCTACTCTATGGATTATCAGGGAAGTTGGGACCAACATCTTTATTTGGTTGAGTTTTCATATAATAACAGTTCTCATTCCAGTATACAGATTGCACAATTTGAGGCGTTATATGGTAAACAGTGTCGAACTCCAGCTTTTTGAGATGAAGTGGGTGAAAGGAAGCTGATGGGACTAGAATTGGTAGAAGAGATGGTAGAAAAAGTTCAGTTGATTCAGAAACACATGAAAACAGCTCAGAGCAGACAAAAAGGTTATGCAGCTAACCAGATGAAGGATATATCTTTCGAGGTAGGTGATCATGTTTTTCTCAAAGTCTCACCATGGAAAAGTGTGATGCGATTTGGTAAGAAAGGAAAGCTGATTCCAAGGTACGTTGGACCATATGAAATTCTTGAGAAAGTTGGATCAGTTGCTTACCAAGTGGCTTTACCTCCGAGTTTATCTTAGGTACACAATGTTTTTCATGTTTCGATGTTGAGGAAGTATATGCCAGATCCATCTCATGTTTTGAGTCCAGAGGTAGTTCAGCTGGAGGAGAAAATATCTTATGAAGAACAACCAATCCATATTCTTGACCGAAGAGATAATGTGTTGAGAAATAAGGTAAGTCACCAGGTAAAGGTTTTGTGTAAAAATCATATTGTTGAAGAGACAACGTGGAAATCTGAAAATGCTATGAGGGATAAATACCCCCACTTATTTTGATAAGTGAATAAAATAGCGAGGACGCAATTCCCAAAAGGGCGGAAGGATGTAACATCCTAAGTAAATAATAAATACAACATTTTCATATTTATTAATATTTACCAATTAAATATTAATTTTACTTTAAAGGGGTTTCTATGTTCGATAGTGTACCCGATGCGCAACAAAGAGTTTCTTTGAAATCTTATGTTGCACAGTAGTAATAAAATAAAATTATTTTAAATGTTAGTTAACACGTAGCCGTTGTACTGGCGGGAATGGATAGAAATATCTAAAATATGTTTATATACGTTTGATAAATGTTTTTACATTTATCTAATAAAGGATAAAGGCTTAAAATACGAAAATAATTCAATTTTTGGCTTATATAAACTAATTTTCATGAAAGGTCCACTTATCAACATTTGATGGCGAACCGTCATTAAATATTGTTTTGGTCACTCTTATACATTCTATTGGACCAAATAAAACTCTTCTTTAGAATCGGGACATCAAATTTTACTTTGTGTAATTTTTTGATATTTTTCCGATAAAGTTCATTATTTAATGAATAGTGAAAAATGTTGTATTTTAATTCAAAACCTCTTTTTAATCTAATTTTTTAAGATTATTATATAATATTTTGAAGTGGGTTTAAAGTGAAATTATAATATATTTTTACCATTAAATCCAATAGTGTTTGTTGGAATTAATTTCACATTGAAATTGGACATAAACTACTGTCAATCTTTTGATACTTATTGTTTCATAAAAACACGCTATTTGCTCTGACAGCGGGAATTAATTATTAAATTATTTAATTCAACTTATATGTTTTTAATTTTGTAAAATAGACATCATTTTTGAATTCGGAATATCAAATATAGCTTAGGGTGAATTTTTGGTATTTTTCTGAAAAACCCCAATTTTTGATGAATAGTGAAACCACTAAGTGGTACTTAAAAAAACTAATTTTTCATTTAAATGAAATTATTCCACCTTTTTGTTTTGAATTTAAAAAATCCTACATAAATGGTTGTCATTATGAAGTAAAATGTTGTTCAATGGGATTAAAATAATTTTTTGGTGAATAGTAGCTTATTATGTTTTTAATCGCGATTAGTGGTAATTAGTGTAATTTAAGGTAAAAATAATGTTGTAATAATATGAAATGAACTTGAAACATGTCCTAAACCCATTGGATGTGTCATGGCCGACCATGAAAATTCATGTGTCAACTTGGGGACCCCATGAAGCCACTTTGTTTGGAAGATGACATTAATAACTTTTTATTTAAAGTTAAAGTAAAAATGTCACAAACATGAGTTGTTTTACTAAAAAAAAATTTACATGGGGTTATACAAGTCAGATTTTTGACTATAAATATTCATTGGAAATATAATGATATTTCCTATATCATAGTTGTTTTTTCATAATTTTTAGACATTACATAAATTAAATTATTTATGACATCATGATGATGCAGTGATGACCTCATTATTTAACGATTTAAATAAAATTGAAAGATAATGTAAAATCTAAGACCTACACATGTAAAAAACCTATTTTATGGGTGGATTACGAACAATTATCACATTATACTCGAAACACATCAATGTGGGACCATTAAAATCCGAAACTCATTCTAAAATAAAGTAACATTTTCTTACTTTCCAAGAGTGCCCCTCCTCTCCTCTTATAAAAGGCCCCCACCTCTACCTCCTTACCCACACTTCCAAAGCCTATGGATCAGCCAAACCCTGCCCATTTTGTCTCTCCACACCCCTCTCTTACTCCTTGAAGCCTCACATTGGGTAGAAGTCTTCCCAAGGAATCCTTTGAGCTCAAACCAAAGGGAGTTACCCGATTTTAAGGTAATATCTTCACTTGAGTCCTTTTGTTTTATTTTGCTTCTCCAACCCACTAAACTCTTTTTATTCATTTCTTTTGTAACAACTAAAGTATCTTAAATATACTAGGATTTTGTTATAAGAAGTATTCTAGCTACACTTACACACACCTACATCTAATGGTTAAAGAACATACTGTTTCCGTGGATAGTGAATTTCTACCTCCCGAAACGATGATTGTTCATCATTCTTTTAACACTTTAAAAGGTGGACATTAAGATTACACTATAAATATAAATGATATATAATATGTTTATGGTTTACTTAAGCTTCTGTAATTTTCATTTTGGGAATACCTTTATGGTTTCCATTATGGGTAAACGTGATATCTTCATTTAAGGAAGTGCGGACTACCGCCCCCTCAAAGTGATTTGATTTTGTTAATACCATATGTGGGATGTATAAAGGATTTAATTAATGGTATTATATATGATATTATACTAGAATTATAATATACCTTTATATCATTATGATTCCATTCCAAAAAAATATGAAATAGAAATGAAAGTAGCGTTCATGCGTACGTACGGCATACCGTCTCCATGAACGGTGCATTTCATTTATTACCTCTAAATGATTATGTAATATTATAAACTCATGTATATACTGGATATATATTATATATATGATATCTACATAATTAATATAATTCTTAATATAATGGATGTTATACCACATGAACAACTTGTAATTATAAAGAGTTGATTTTTTACTCAAGTACCAAGGATCGACAAAACGACCATTTTTAACTTAAATAATTACATAGTGTTCATAACCTAGTAATAAGTGATATAAAAGGAATAATGAACTTGAAAAAGGTTCTTAAGAAAGTATAAATTAACTCATGTTTATTATTCAGGAGGTTAAAGAACGATTGAGTCATGTCGGACCTGAGGTAAGGGACTTCGTCTCAATCTCCTTTCATTGAGGCATATTTCGTTTTATACACAACTTTCTTTTATACGATGTATAAATCCCTTTGACTTTTGATTTTATACAAAAGTAAAATTTTTCTACGAAGTGTTTTACTAAACGCCAAAAAGGAATATTTCTTTTAACATATGCGGTGACAACGAACTTTTCCACCACCGCGAGTATTATTTGGTCTTTGGCTTCCCCAACAAGCCGTAATGTTTTTTTAAATGAAATAAATACCATATACTCTTTTATGTATTTTGGTATTTAATTTTTTTTTATAATGGATTTTTTATGTCAATATATTTAAGTGATATATTGTGATCAAAGTGTGGAAATGTTTTCTTTCCATTATATTTGTTTTATGTCTTATGATTTTTATAATGGTACTTGTACATTTGACAGGTGGTTACGTGATAAACCATATGACGGGTGGTTCCGTGAATACCAGGACGGGTGGTTACGTTATAACCTCTAATGCATTGGGTATGGAAGTCAGCTGTATGAATATTCCATTAAGTATCTATGGATGTCGGCCGTATGGCTATTCCATTAAGTGATATGTGTGGAAGTCGACAGTATGGTTATTCCACTTAAGTACTTTTATGTCCCAAGTTAACTTTATATGTTATGTGTTCTTTATATAGATTTTATGGTAATATTTGGATGAAAAAGGGTACGTGATGATATTTTATTCAGTGAAGAGTATTTACTACTTCTTAAAGGTGAAAGGTATTGCTCTGATAAAGTATACATGGTTTACATGTTGTTTTAAAAACAAATAGTTTTCATTCTTTGTGTATCCCTTACTGAGATTTTTTATGCTCACCCCAAGTTTTTTGTAATTTTTTTCACAGGACTTAATGTGGAAAAGGGTCATGGATGGGATCAAGGGAATGCCATGCTATCTAAAACATGGAACTAGACATGTTTCTTTTTAAGAGTTTTTATTTTATGTAAATTTATTATAAGTGACTAATTTGTAATATTTTGAGATGTAATAGTTATGTCTTATTCTCTAAAACTCTAAACCTAAAAAGATCCTCAATGTGAATTATTCATTTAACTCAATATTAAGTATGGTTTAAGGCCGAGGCCTTATAAAAAGAGTGTTCAATAATCAGGTTATATTTTTTTTTAATATGCATCATGTTAATTTATGTTAATATCTGTTCACAACATCTTTTATGTTATCTAAATTAAATGTTAAATCACTTTTGTAGATAATGACTTCTGCACATGATGATGCTCCCAATCCCTAGGCAAAACTGGTTTTTCAACCTCCTACAACTCTTAGTGAAGATGAACAAAAGGTTTCTCAACCTGTTTCCTTAGGTTAATATCTGTACATTGCTGCTTTTATGTCATATAAATTAAATGTTAAATTAATTTTGAAAATAATGAATTATGAATGTGATGATGCTCCAAATCCCTAGGCACAAAATTTTTATCAGACTATTGTTGCTCGTAGTGTAGACGAACAACATGTTTCCCTAACCTATTTCTGCTCCTAGTACATAGGAACAACCACCATATACACATTCCAATGAAAGCCCTATGGAGTTGGAGGAATATATTTATGATTATGTATCTGAGGAAATGAATGTTGATGAAACACTGATGACCCAAAAACAGAAGCAACGTATTATAGAGATCCAAACATGACGTACATGGACATTACAGTACATTTGTAGAATACTTAATACATAACAAAAATCAGACATCCAAGGACCATAATAGTTTTGTGTCTTTGGAAACATAGAACACAATCTTCTAATCATGGTGAATGATCTTCAACATCTCCCATAAAGATCACTCACTTTTTTTACCTAAAATATTTCTTTATATCCTGGGGAAAAGATAACATAAAAAATGGTGAGCTCAAATGCTCAGTATGGGTAAGCATGGAGAAAATAAATCAAACCATACATGTTTGAACATAAAAACATGAACATAATGTTTAAACATAAAAATATTGCGTTATGAAATAAATCTTGGCAGTACGTAAGGAATAGATCATAAAGGAACATTAATTATGATAAAATAGCATGGGAATAAAACATGTAATTATGGAAAACCATTAAGAACATGATATGATTTCCACAGTAGCCAAGGATCTGTTTCCAATACCATCATAGTGGATGAAGTCCATTACTTATCTGGGTATACTTGCCGTTCCATCCCTATATTACTGAAACTGATTTACTTTTCGTTCCAGCCATGTTTATCTCATGTTATATAAATCTTTACCCAATGCATTGTAGGGATATATAGGTCACACCCATGTCATAATAAAATCACACTTTCGTGTGCCACAACATAAATCATTCATCATAACCTAAAGAATAAAATAGTTTCTGTAAACATCATCTCATCTTAACATAATCCATATAAAAAATATATATATAATTTCATCATAAGAAAAATCAAACCATGTAAATAATATAGGAATTATTATTAAAACATAAACATACTAAATAATTTCATCTTAGATGTAAAATAATTTTGATAAAACACTTGAAATGAATTCATGATGAAAATATCATTTCTTCTCCAAAATCATTTTCTTTTAACAAAATGAAATAAAATTTTAATAGGAGATGATTTTATAAAAGTAATCATGAAATATTTATGAGGAAGCTTCATGGAAATAAGTTATTATGAAACCATAAATATTCAATCATTCCATATAAATTAAAAAATCATTCTTCTTGTACTTTTACCAGAAAAGTAAAAATGTACCCCGTATGGTAAACAAAAGAAAGATTCCTTCCATAGAACATAGTAAAAGTGAAAAAGGGATAAAAATGACATCAAACATACATGTAATAATAGTAATAACTTTATGAAAAAAATTCTATAAAACATGGAAATTGATGATAAATATAACCCTAGTAAATACTTATGTATAATGAATCTCAGATAAAAATGAGATTGCAAAATTATCCCTTACCTTATGTCCAATTTCTTCCATATGTTTCTGAGACTTCTGTATAGTGGGTTTAAACATATTATTAACTTGTAATAGAACCATAATATTATTTATTATATCATATATGATACAATTATGACTTTATATTACCTCTTCTTTTGTCAATTCCAGGATAAATCCACATTTTCGGTAAAATTGTTGCATTTATCGTACGTGTTTGGACTCCTTGTTCTTGATATTATTACTTATAACCGGATTTACATAATTCCATAATGTAAAAAATGATTTATATATAATATATATTCAGCATATAATTATATATGAATGATCGATAAATGCAGTTAAATACACCATTCATGGAGACTGTAGGTCGTACGTACGCATGAACGCTGTTTTCGTTTCCTTATTGAATTGAATGGAATTAAGTTAATAAAACATATATGTACATAAATCCAATATCATTATTATGTCATTTCATTCATGATTATTTATTATATATACTTTATAATCATTCTTGAATGGTTAACATAGCGAATGAATCTCATCGCGTCGTCGAGATGGTAATCCGTACGTACGCACGAGCGATGATACCGTTCTAAAAATTATTGAATGGTATTGGAGTATATTATATAATATAACATAATTACTATCATGTTATAATAATCATATATAGCTATTATTTACACCATTATACCCATCTATTCAAGGTGGTGGAAAACAGATTACACCACGGCGTGGAGACGGTGTTCCGTACATACGCACGCGCCGTGATTTCATTTTCCGTAGGATGGATAGAAGGTGAAATAGAGTTGTTTCATATTTATAATAACATATTAGTATATGAGTGATACTTATGTTATTAATTTATAATGAAAAAAATAAGAGGAAGTAGAAGATGAAATAAATTTGAAATGATCGGTTAAGGATATTGCCTCTTCTTCAACACGCCTCTTCTAAACCTCCTCTTAGGGTACTAATGATGGTATTTAAAGATTAAAAATTCCTATAGAATATTTCTAGGTAAGTGGATAAGAATGATTGTCAGGTTTTGTTAAAGTGTGAAGGCTCAAAATAGTGTGAGAAGGAGAGGGAGGAGGTTGCCTTTTATAAGGGAGGAGTGGGACACCTTTGGAAACATAAGAAATATTAATTTATAATAAATTCAAACCCCACATAAAGACCTTAAAAATGACTCAAATCAGATTATAAGATGATATATGGTTGTAAGATAATCAACCAATAATATTAAGACATGTTGGGAAATTATTTTAAACCTTATCGACTTGATTTATCCTTATTTAGTCTATTTAATTTTATTTGTGTTAATAGTATTCTAAATTTTAAATTATTATAAATAATTAATTATGTGTTGGGAATTGTCTATAATTGGTTATGTTATGACATTTTAGACCATATATATTTTTATTTATAATTTTTAATTATTTTTTTGATTTTAAACAATTTAATAATATGTTATGTTTATAAAATAACAATAGTGTTAATTTTGACACTATTCATTTTTTTAATTTAAATAAAATACACACAGAGGATATATTCGAACAAAAATATTTAATAGATTCCTAACATGTCATATTCCTCTATAAAATTTGTGGAGAACATTAATGAGTTCATATAATATTTATTTTAATACTTTTATAATCATATATTTGATATTTCTCTTAATTAAATAATTACTACAACAGATTTGTATAATTATTTAATATAATTATTTTCATGCATAATAATTAAAACTAAAATACAATTTTTTAGATAAATATAATATATTCCATAAAAATACTTTTACTCAAATTTATCATCATAAAATCACAACATTTAAATTGTTATATTTTTTAAATTATGAAGGTGAAAACTTTGACATCATTTAAAATAAATTAATATAAGGGTCATAATCGCTTTTATAAGTCTTTAAATGGTCATATATTGGAACATTGTATGAATATGGGTCACATGTACAAGACCAATAGGTTTTGTTCAGGTTTTTGTGCCTTTTATGGTAACTATTTCTTTAATAAAAATTGTATTTTTGATTTTTCACTAAATCAACAATTTCTGCATCACTATTGTGTCACGATTAATGATAATTATTTAATACCATAAAATTATAAATAAATTCACATGATGTATATAATTTTATTAGATTTCTGTTGACTATTAGGTTCAATGTTTATGAATTTTATAACTATATTAAAATTATTACATTTATAACATATAAGAGAGTGACATATTGTCACCTTCTTTGGTTTTAATAATAATTGCATCATTTCGTGGTGAAAAGACCATGAAATTAATATATTTAGACCCTTAGGTAATATGGGTCGACTTTTCCTCATCCAATATAATTTGGGAATGTTATAGGGTAATTTTATAATCGTATTTTTACCCTTAATTACTTGATTTACCTTTAACTAGGGTAAATAAAATTTACCATATTTACTATTCATAATGCCTAAAAAGTAGCCTATTAACATAATTTTGAAATAATTATTCCAAATATGTAATCCATTTTTCCAAATTTAAAACACAAAAGTTGCTGTATTTAATTTGAAATTAATCCCACTGTTGAAAAAAGGGTTTTTAAAGATAAAATGTTGCAAAAGATTGAAATATTTTTACCCATGAATTCAATGTAAAATTAATGATAATGACATACATTATATTAAATGGTAAAAATATATTCTATTTATAATTTCTAACAATTCAATATTATAATTTAACCATATAAATCATCTCGATGAAAAAAGTTGTTTTTAATTAAAATTTAACGTATTTTTACTATTCATCAAAATATGATGGTTATCAGAATCATCTCAAAAAATTTTCCAAAGTGTATTTTTATATCCCGATTCCAAGGAAAAAGTTTCATTTGTCATGTTTATCTTATTAACATTTCAAAAATTAGATTTTATGTGGGTGCAACATCAAAAGGTGGAAAAACTATATTTTTTGAAAAATAGTCATTTTACTCAAAAAATTTATTTTGTTCTCATACCATGTTCTATATAAAGTTTAAGATGAATGATAATGTTATAAAATTAAAAATTTGGTTAATAATATTCATGATGACTAGTTCATAATAATATTATAACAATATATCATTGTTTAGTGAAATACAGTATTGCGTATAACACACGCTATCAAGGAAGGACACTATTTAATGTAATGAAAGCCAAGTCAGGGTTGCGTATAATGCTAGCTTCCTTTGGTGTTGCGTATAAAATAATAAAAATATAGTTCATTTATACATTTATCAAAATCTATACACTGTGTTTTGTACAACACATGTTAATTTTGGTGTGGCGAATAACACAAGACATCAAAGAAATTAAAAAGATTATTTACCATAAAATCTCGAGGTGTTACATTCTGCCCCCCTTAAAATGAATTTCTCCCTCAAACTTCATCGGGTTTATAAATCGTTTACTCCTTGAAATTTTCTTTCATAGAAACCCACATCGTAAAAAGAAGGAATATTAAAATGTAATTTTAAAAAGGAATGTTAGAAACATAATCGTCACCCAAAGTAACTCAGCACTGGGATTCCACATAGAAGAATATAGTTGAATATATGGATATAGAAGAGAAATATAACAATAATGTTTGGATTAAGAGTGGTAGAGAATATGGCTATGAAAAAAATCCAATAATCACAAAGCCATAAATTTGTGATGATTTAAGGTACCATCTGAGTCACCATATATGAGGGCACTAGGACAACATTTTTGGTTTTCAATATCATTTCCCTAATGTTGAGGAATTTTTGAATTAAAATAAATACTTAATTGATTTTTGTACAATATAACTATTTTTTGATCCTTGAATAATTTTAACATCATATCTTAAAAAATTGAAGTTGAATTTGTCTTCCGTGAAGTGTTAGCAGATCATGTGATAGAATGATAGGTCATTCCATATGTCTCAAACATATGGTTAGAAAAAGTTATATACATAAGTCCATATTATGTTGAGATTAATCGTATATGGTTCCAAAGATGAACTCATACTTCATATATCATACCGCTTAATATAATAAAACTAGTTTCTACTAACCAGGGACTTCTTGTAGTCCATTGGTAGCCTATAAACGCTGGTCACACTTCAGTTGTGGGTTCAATTCGCGCAGCCTTGCCAGATGCAATGGGTTTTCACCTTTCCTACGGGTTGTCCTCTTTATATAACAATTCTATTATATCATTTTAGAAATAATATTGATAAAAAATTCTAGCCTTAAACAATATTATCTGATGTCCGACTTAATTAATTCCCACCTTTAGTCTTATCCAAAATACTTCTATCCAAAATCGTAGTAAAAGTAAAACGATTACTAGAGAGGTTTTATAAAAAGCAATTAAATACCATTATTTATCCCTATATATCATAAGATATATCTTGTTGGTAACATTCCAAACATTTTAATACCTTATTCATGTATTACCATATAACCATAGTGAAAACATGAATGTTATAAAAAGTTAACTCTTTCCTCATTCCAAAATCCAAAAAATTTTATAAACTCAAATCATGATAACACTTTGTCCTTATAACAGTCATGAGCTCGTTAATAATATATAACATATCAGTTTCTCCTCATCCCTTCATAATGTGCATATAATCTACTTTCCAAAAATATCTGAATAACCATTCATGGTTACCGGTACCATTCGACGTATAATTTCAAATAATTTAATAAAAACAATAGTGTAACAATCCTTAGATGTTTATTTATTCCATATTACCATTAAATTACCTATACAACATTACTCTTGATAAACATAATCTCATTTCACTACCTTCTTAAACCATCGACCAAGATTCATCATTTTATTTCTCAACACTTCTTTCATATCATATATCATTTTTAGTCTCATCATCATCATCATTATCATAAATACTACCCATACGACCATACTGATTCTCTTCGTGAGATTTTTCCTTAGGTTATTTGTTTGCGTAATGCCCGTATATTCCACATTTAAAACATTTAACCTTTTTTAATGTCTTAGCAACACCATTTACCTTTTTCATTGTGTTAACTCTACCTTTTCCTTTTCGATTACTAGATTTATGCACTTTATTTACACACCCAAAGCATCTTCTAGTTCTTTTGAAACATTTTCCCTAATGCCTCTTCCCACATGATTTACATGATGGAAATCAAACTTTCTTTCCTCTATGATCATCATGAATCTCCATCTTTCTTATATTAGATTATTCAGGAAACTTACCAAAGTTTTGATTATTGATCATATTATGAGATTGCTGATTAGGCATAATAATGATCGTTCACCTTCCAAATCCTGCTTCCTTTGCCTGATCATGAAGAATATCATTCCATTGTCCATCATATGAATCATTCTGTTTCCAGCCATTTTCTAAAACCCAGAAAGAATAGTGTGAGAGGCAAAAATCACACTAGAAAACCACATAATAAAGGGGGATAAACTTGAATATCTAACATCATTGGTTTAATTCAATGATAGTTACTGTATTTCTAAGACTATAACCTATACTTATACAAAACCATAGGGGCATCTGTAGAAATACCTTAGAAATATCTCCAGGCATCTCACTAAAGATTTCACATCCATGTTTTGAAAGGTTAACTAAACCTTTCCTCTGTTACCAACTGTAGAGACCCAAACATGACGTACATGGACATTATATTAAATTTTCAGAATAATAAATACATAACAAAACATACATCCAAGGACTATAATAGTTTAGTGTGTTCGGAAACTTGGAACACAATCTTCTAATCATGGTGAAAGATCTTCAACATCTCCCACAATGATCTTTCCCTTTTGTTTTCTTACCTAAAACCCTTCTTTATATCCTGGGGAAAAAAGAACATAAAAATGGGTGAGCTCATATTCTCATTAAGGGTAAGCATGGAGAAAATAAAACAAACCATATACGTTTGAACATAAAAACATGAACATAATGTTTAAACATTAAAATCATGAGTTGTGAAATAAATCATGGTAGTATGTAAGGCATAGATCATAATGGAACATTATTCATGATAAAATAGCATGGGAATAAAACATGTAATTGTTTTAAACCATTAATAAAATGATATGATTTCCATAGTAGTCAAGGCATTGTTTCCAAGACCATCATAGTAGATGAAGTCCATTACTGAACCGAGTTTACATGTCGTTCTCGAACTGTATTACTGAACCATATTTACTAGTCGTTCCAGCCATGTTTATCTCATGCGATATAAATCCTAACCCAATGCATTGTAGGGATATATAGGTCCCACAAATCTCATAATGAAATCATTCTTTCGAGTGCCACAACATAAATAATTCACCATAACCCATATAATAAAATGGGTTCCATAAACATCATCCCATCTTATCATAATCTATATAAAACAAATGGATGTCATTTAATCATAATGAAAATAAGACCATGTAAATAATATAGACATTATACATAAAACATAATCATACTAAATAATTTCATCTTATATTGAAAATAGTTTTGATAAAACACTTGAAATGAAATCTTGAGTAAAATATCCTTTCTTCTCCAAAATCATTTTATTTTCACAAAATGCCATACATTTTTAAGAGAAAATGATTTTATTTAATGTTATCATTAAATATTGTAGAGGCATATTCATTGAAATAAGGTGTTGTTAAACCATAAAAATTCATTCACGCCGTTTAATGTAAAAAACATTCTTTTTCTACTTTTGTCGGAAAATTCAAAAAGTACCCTGTATGGGTAACGAAAGAAAGATTCCTTACATAGTACATAGTAAATAAAAAAATGGGTAAACATGACTAAAAAAATACATGTAATAATGGTAATTAATTTATTAAAAAATTTCTCTAAAACATGGAAATGGATGTAAAATATAAACCCTTAAAATACATTTTTATAAACAATCTCAGATAAAAATGAGAGTGCAAAATTATCCCTTACCATATGTCCAATTTCTTCCGTATGTGTCCGAGACTCCTGTCTAGTGGTTTTAAACATATTATTAACTTTTAAAAGAACCATAATATTATTTATTCTATCATATATGATTCACTTATTACTTTATATTACCTGTTCTTTTGTCAATTCCATGTTAAAGCAAATTTTGGGTAAAATCATTTCATTTATTTTACATGTTTGGACTTGTTGTTCTTGATATTATTACTTATAACCTGATTTACATAATTCTAGAATGTAAAAAAATTATTTATATATATTATATATTCTACATAAAAATATATAATATAGGTCGATAAATGCAATGAAATACACTGTTCATGGAGACTGTAGGTCGTACGCACGCATGAACGTTGTTTTCGTTTCCTTATTGAATTGGATGGAATAAAGAAAATGAAACATATATTTAAATAAATCCAATATCATTATTATTTTATATATTTCATTATTATTTATTATATATAATTTATAATCATTCTTGAATGGTTAACATATATAATTAATCTCACAGCGTCGTGGAGACGATAATCATTACGTACGCAGGAGGGAAGATATCATTATCATAATTATTGAACGGTATTGGAGTAGATTATATAATATCTCAGAATTAGTATCATGTTATAATTATCATATATATCTATTATTAATACCATTATACCCATCCATGTAAGGTGGTGGAAAACAGATTACATCACAGCATGAAGACGATATTCCGTACGGACGCACACACGGTGATATTGTTTTCCATAGGATGGATAGAAGGTGAAATATGGTTGGTTCATATTTATAATAACATATCAGTATATTAGTGATACTTGTGTCATTAAATTATTATGAAACAAATAAATATGTGGAAGTAGAAGAAGAAATACATTTTAATGGATATGTTAGGTATGTTTCCTCTTCTTCGACGCGCCTCTTCTTAAGCTCCTCTTTGGGAACTAAAGTTTGTATTTAAATAATACCAAGACATATAGTATGTTTATTGGGAAGTGTATAAGATAAATTGGGAGGGGTTTTCAATGTTTTAAGGCTCAAAATTCTGTGAGAAGGAGAGGGAGGAGGTTCCCTTTTATAAGGGAGGAGAGGGGCATCTTTGGAAACATAAGAAATATTAATTTATAATAACTTTAAACACCTCATAAAAACCTCCAAAATGACTCAAATCTAAATCTTAGAAGAGATAATGTTCTAATATCATCATCCAATAAAATTTAGACACGTTGGGAAATTATTTTAAACCTTATCAACTTGATTTATCCTTATTTAATCTAGTTGATTTTAATTATGGTAATAGTATTATAAATTTTAACTTGTTATAAATAATTACTTATGTGTTGTTAATTGTATATAATTTGATACATTATGACATTTTGGACCATATAAATTTTAATTTTTAATTTTTAATTATCTTTGTGTTTTTTAAACAATTTTATAATATGTTATATTTATAAAATAACAATAGTGTCAATTTTGAAAATATTAAATAATTTGAATTTAAATAAAATACAAAAGAGGATATATTTGATCCAAAATATTTAATAGATTCATAGAATGTTATATCAATCTAGAAATTTTTTGGGGACCATTAATTAGTTTATATAATATTTATTTTAATACTTTTTAAATACTTTATTATATATTTCTTTTACTAAAATAATTACTAAAACATATTGGTATAATTATTTAATATAATTATATGTTGTATAAAAATTAAAAATAAAATACTATGATGTACATATATCTAATATATTCCATAAAAATAATTTTACTCAAATTTATCATCTTAAAATCACAACATTTAAATTGTTATATTTATTAAATTATGAAGGTGAGAACTTTGACATCATTTAAAATAAATTAATATAAGTGTCATAATAGTTTTTATAAGGCTCAAAATAGTCAAATATTCGACCATTGTATGATTATGGATTATATGTACACGACCAATATGTTTTGGTCAGGTGTTTGTGCCTTTTATTTATTATTTATTTTTCACTAAATAAACAATTTCTACATCACTATTGTGTCACTATTAATTACAATTATTTTATCCATAAAAATTATAAATAAAATCACATGATGTATATAATTTTATTATATTTCTGGTGACTATTTATTTTTGATGTTTTTTGATGTTTATCACTAAATTAAAATTATTACACTTATAAGATATAAGAAAGAGACATGATGCCACTTTCTTTGGTTGTAATAATAATTACATAAATTAAATTTTCAAAATTCCATTAAATGAATCTATTTTGACCACTAGGTGATATGGGTTGACTTTTACTTATTCAATAGAATTCGAGAAGGTGTTAAAGTAATTTTATAATCTTATTTTTACCTTTAATTAACCGATTTACCTTTAACTATGGTAGATAAATTTACCGTAGTTACTATTCATAATGCCTAAAAAGTGGCTTATTAACATAATTTTGACCTATTTATTTCAAATACGGAATCCATTTTTTATAATTCAGAACACATAAGTGTAAGTATTTAATTTAAAATTAATCTCGCTGTTGAGAAAATGGGTTTTAAAAGTTAAACCGTTGCAAAAGATTGAAATGTTTTTACCTATGAATTCAATTTAAAATTAATGATAATGACTTACATTATATAAAATGGTAAAAATATATTCTATTTATAATTTAAAACAATTAAATATAATAATTTAACTATATAAATTATCTCGGTGAAAAGAAAATTAATTAAAATTTAGCTTATTTTAACTATTCATCAAAATATAATGGTTATCAGAATCATCTCAAAAATTTATCCAAAGTAAATTTTTATATCCTGATTCCATGGAAGAAGTTATATTTGTCAAATTGAACTCATAAACATGTCAAAAACTATATTTAATGTGGGGTCTCCATTAAAAGGAGACAAAACATCATTTTTTGAAAAATACTTATTTTACTCGAAAACTTCATTTCGTTCTCTTGCCTTATTCTAGATAATGTTTATGATGAATTATAATGTTATAACATTTTATATTTGGTTAATAATTTTCATAAATACTAGTTCATAATAATATTATAACAATATATCTTGTTTAGTAAAACTTAGTATTGCGTACAACACACGCTATCGAGGAAGGTCACTATTGCGTGTAATGAAAGCCATGTCAGGGTTGCGTGTAGTGAAATCTTCATTTGGTGTTGCATATAACATAATCAAAATTTAGTGCATTTATAGATTGATCAAAATCTATACATGGTGTTGTGTATAGCGCAAGCTAATTTTGTTGTGGCGTACAACAGAAGACATCAATGAAAATAAAAATATTATTTCTTATAAAATCTCGGGGTGATACAAGTAGTTTGAAGGTATTAGAAAAAATAATTAACGCTAAATAGAGGCATAAAATATGATATTTTATAGAATAATAAGGGACAACATATTAACCCCAACAAGGCCATGTTCAGTAGTTACATCAGAATCGTCATTCAGCAATGAATGGTGATTGATGTAACTTTATTGTACCATGTTGTGGCTGAGATTAAGAAACGGTGTGGGGAGATATTACTATAAAATTATAATAGTATTATTTTAATTTACTAATACATAAATAATGAAACATTGACTTTCAATTCAGCATCTCTTGCAGAGTGCATTTATAGAAGATGACTCGCACAAAGACTATGTCATAAGGGTTTTTAGAAGGATTCACAGAGGTTTTATTACAATTTTAACAAAATATCATATTACGGATATTGGATAGAAAATAAAACCACACCCACCTCTTATTTATGAACACTTGATAACCCAAGCATCATTGGATGCCTTTACTAGCCATCATGTGAAGCAGTATTTTCAGTTACATTATGTTTGGTAATATGTTGTGTGATGGTATGTGTATTCATGACATTGATTGAATGTTTTTTATGAAACATCAAATGAGTGATGAAAATAAACAATGGGAATCAAAACTGTCATACCCCTACCCTAAATCATGGATGGGGTACACATCACCTGAAAAAAAATTGGTACGTATTTGAAATCTACCATAATACTTTTATGTGACATGAAAAAACATAATAACTATGATATTTTGATTATATGAATCTTGAAGTGTCCATATACCCAGAAATATCCATCCCATGCCGTGTTCTATGGAAGGAGGCAGGTGTAACGAAAGATGATAAAATAATAGATGAAAACACCCAAAAAGTGTGGGAAAATGTGTAAGTATGACATAATAACTTTTTTTCCCTTTAAAATGATATTACATAACAATTATTTCTTATTTTCCAATATTTTATATCTAACATAGTCAAAAGAATTAACTACACCCACACCGGTTGCAGACATACTTCCAATGGCCCTGAAGCAGCCATAAAAGTATGGCCGCATTAGAGGTGCGAGTTTTGGGGTGACACCGCAAATATATTTTGAGAGAAAAAAACAATCAGAGGATCAAACTGAGGAAATGAAAAAGGTGATTGAAACATTAGATATATTTTGAGAAAAATTACAATACCATAGAGAGCTGATATCATGCTTGATGGGGGAGATAAAGAGAAGAAAAAACTCAAGAACAACCCATGCGTGAAGATCCCTCCCCACCCCCACCAGTTATGAGGCGATCCATTTCCCAAAAAAACAATTATTATCTAATTTATTCAAATTTTTAATAATTTTATATATGAAATTTGAATCAGATAGACCATAGAAACTGATAAATTTCCCCTATTGATATTCTACAGGGTCAAAATGACTGTGATTTATATCTATCAACACCCACCCATTAACTTGTTAAACAGGATAAAATGTTTAATATCTATAATGACAATCTAAAAAATTGTCAACATATAACAGATCATGTCAGAGTTTCAATTATTATAGCTCTTGAGCTAAGGGTTGAGCTACCGATTCTAATTGATGATGTAGATATTCATATGGTCGAACAATCTCTAAGAATATTGATTGCATGGCCATCACATCTGGTAAAAACATATCAACAGTGAGTTATTCATTTATACTTAATTTTCAACCTAAACCTTAAACATTTATTGAATAAAGGTCTGAACTGATGCATGTAATTACAGATAGAAAAATGGAAGGGAATGAGATGAAAGACCTATTCAAAACCATCTCAAGGGTCAACCAACTGATAAAAATGATCTATCGAAAGCAATATTACCCCTAGTTCTATATCCACATTTATTATCCTTGAAGGAACATGTGGTACAACGTTCAAAGATGGTGGTAATCACATAATTGATTTTGAAGCAAATATGTATAGAGGGGAAGATCAAGATATTATTTTTGTTGATAGTGAAACTAAAATCCTAGACTTTGATTGGTTAGATATCTCGATTGTAAATGTTTACAATTGGTATGTTATCATGATTTTATTTTTTAATAGATTATTTACTATGATAAGTATGACTAAATACGTTTCATAATTTTTCAGGCATATATGTGAAAAAAATTGAAGGTATTTCCCCATGAACAAAAAATTGAACTCGTTAGTCCTCATGTCACCTCTACCAAAAATGAAGGCATAACATTTACAAAACATGGTGAAATATTCATAAGACTACTCAAATAATATAACAGCAAAATTACGGATGACAATCTCTTCTTAATACCAATGATGCTGGGGTAAAACTCTACCATTTACTCATATCAAATATATTTTATTTATTTCATTAATTATTATTTTTTGTCTTCATAGGCTGTATTGGATGCTCAATGCGGTCAATTTGGATACTCCAAATATTTATTTTCTGGATTCAATGCATGGATATCTGAAAAATCGACCACAAATGATGGTGTTTTTTAATTTTTAACACACTACATCCAACATTTTAGAACTAACCATCCAGTTATAAAATTTATATTATCTTTTTGTGAGGATTATATCATGTTAGGGAGGTGCTTGAATATCATCAAAATCATGGAATGAGGCCAAGGGAAAGGGACAGGAGACCTGAAAATTACTTCTACTGGATGAAAATCCGGGAATATATAATAAGAGATCGTATTCCATGAACAAACCAGCATCCCTAAAGAGTTATTTTCGATGATAATTTCTATTTCAATTAGAATACTTATTAATCATCTGTGTATTTATATTTTTTCAATAATACCATGAATTATGAAAATAGTCATATTCACAAGATGATATAGATTTTCTTAGAAATGAATGGGCAGTATACCTGATGGATGAATTTACAAATATAAAATAAAGACTGTAAACTTCTCAAATAATTTTGACTTTATTAATATTTTTTCCCTTATCATTTGCTTTATTATATGGTAATGTTGTGATTTGTATCCGCTAAACGCCCTGCTAAAAATCGTGGACTTTGGTGGTCCTTTATTGTGCACTAAATGAATTACATGTTGACTGGTTTTTTAAAAGAAGTTGGTCGTCCTCATTTACATGGTATGTGTGTTTCTGATATACTAAAAAATATAATGAGTATCCTGAAGGTTTTTCCCCATCCCTAGATTTTTTGTGACATCTTGAGAATTAACGGCTATAGTAGCTTTCTCCACCCTTCTCATTTTCCAAAATGATATTGGGTTTTTCTCCAAAAAACATCGATTAAATCTGCAAAATTGGAAGTTCCCCTCTTCAGTCGACCCAGTGAAGAACCAACAATCATATATTCATTCGAAGGATTGGAATATATGAAAGTTGGTTCTTTACTGGTCCGACTAAAGCTATTTTCAGAAGGAGGATGTTATTCAGTGTCAACCATACAGGGATCAATGGTTTTTCCATAAACCTTCTAAACGGGGTAGATTGAGCATATTGAATGGGCCATGTCTCTTTTTTATGTTTCAGAGGAAAGGGTGAATTGATTTTCATGTAGAAGAATGTATATAAAATTTTTTCTAATAAATTATAAAAACAATCCATGAGTCATTTATGACGTGTATAAATCATCCGAACCATAATCTGATGCACAATTTCATCGGTATGACTCCAAATGTGTCTTTATTTTAAATTGAGCATAACACAAGTAAAAAAACAATAGACATAATAAAAATTAAGTAATTTCATTCCAATTGTTTTGATACTTTAGGAAAATAATATATCAGTCATTTGGGACATGTAGGAATCAACCTCACATCAATTAGACGCACAATTTCACTAGTATGACTCCAAATGTGTCTTATTATTTAAAAAATACATTAATTAAAGTAAAAAAACATAACTAAATTACTAAAAACCAATAAATAGAATTTTAATTATTTTGATACATTAAAAAAATTATCCATGATTCAATTTAAATGTGTAGGAATCGAGCCTACCTCAATCAGACGAATGGTGTAACTAGCATGACTAAAAGTGTCTCCTATCAGTTAAAAATTGACATTTTAACTTAAAAGATGTCACACACTAAAAATATAGAAAACATGTAATAATTATCTTCAAAATTATGAAGTAATATTTGTATGTCTTTTATGACCTGTATGAAGCAGTCTCAAATCAAACTGATGCACAATGCGACCAGTATGACTTAAATTGCAAGTTTTCAGTTCGAAATGAAATTTTGTAAATAAACACAAATAACATAGTGAAAACTAATGAAATGCATTCGGAGTGTTTTGATACATTAGGAAAATGATCTATCAGTAATTTTTGATGTTTATGAATCAACCACATCTCAATGTGATACACAATTTGACCTGTATAACTCCAAATGTTTCTTATTATTTAAAATTGACATTATTTCAAATAAAAAACAAACCAGACATTTTGAAAACCAAGAAAATACATAAGGATTATTTTGATACTTTAAGAAAATGATCTATGAGTTAGTTTTTATCATTATAAATCAAACCCACCAAAATATAATGCACTGTGTCATCATCATGTCTAAAATTTTCAGTTATGAGATTAAAATTTACATTTTAGGTCAAAATGTGTCACTCACTATAAACAATAAAAATGTTCTATGATCGTCTAAAAAATTAAGGACAATGAATTTTCAGTATTTTTTATTTTAATCATGAAATATCACGTCAAACCGATGCACAAAGAAACTTCTTTGACTTAAATTTCTTATTTATGGTTGGAATAACATTTTAATAAAAAAACACAACTGACATACTGAAAACTGATAAATTGCATTCCGATTGTCATTATACATTCAGAAAAAGATATATCAGTAATTTGAGATGTTTATAAATCAACTTCACCTCAATAAAATGCACGATGTCCCCAGTATGACTCCAAATGTCTCCTTATATTTAAAATTTACATTAATTTAATTAAAACACACAACTGAAATTCTAAAAACTCAGCAAACGGATTTGTATAGTTTTGATACTTCAGGGAAAGAAAAAATGAGTCAGATGTGATGTGTATGAATAATCCCCACATCAATATGATTCAATTTGTGATCATTATGACTAAATGTGTCCATTAAGACTTTAACATTGTCATTTTAGTTCAAAATATTTCACTCAATGAAAACAAATATAACATGCACCTACTATAATCCAAATTAAGGACATCAATTTATAAGTCCTTAATGATGTGTATCAAGTAGTATCATGTCAAAATAACACACTATGTGACCGGTATGACTCAAATTTCATGTTTCTGGTTTGAAATGACATTTTAATAAAAAACCCAACTAACATACTAAAAATTGAGAAAATGTATTCCGATTGTTTTGATACATTAAGAAAATTATCTATCAGCCATTTATGATTTTTAGGAATCCACCTCTCCACAATCAAATGCACGGTGTCACTGGTATGACTCCAGATGTGTCTTTTTATTTAAAATTTATATTAAGTCATGTTAAGAAACACAACTGATAGAGTTAAAACTGAGAAAACCAATTAGGATTGTTTTTTTAATTTATGAAAATGATCCATTAGTCAGTTCTGACGAGTAGGAATCAACTCCACATCAATCCAAAAAACATTGTGACACATATCAATAAAAGTGTCCACTATCGGTTTAAAATTAATATTTTAACTGAAAACACATCACTCACTGAAAAACAAGCAAACACACTCTGATCGTCCTCTAAATTAAGGAAATAAATTCCTATGTCCTTTAGGACATGTATGAGGTAGTCTCACATCAATCCAAAGCATGATGTGACCGGTATGAATCAAATTTCATGTTTTTAGTTTGAATTTGCATTTTATTAAAAAAACACAAGTAACAGACGGAAAATCGAGGGAATGCATTCCGATTGTTTTGGTACTTTAGGAAAATGATCTATTAGTCATTTGTGATGTGTAGGGATCAACTGCATCTCAATACGATGCAGGGCATGACCAATATAACTCTAAATGTGTCATTTTTATTAAAAATCAGCATTTTTTATGTATTATTCATTTTAATGTCTAATTTATTCCTTTATAGTATTAATAACATAATATTTGTTTTTATATAGGTGGAAACATTTTCTCGAGAAGGGATGATTTGTTTTGAAGCTATTACCATCAGATGAAATTTTTTAAAGGGGACCAAATACGTCAAAATATATAACCTTAATTTTTTTAACTGTTTGTTGGATATTTGTAAATTTAATATTATAAAACATTGATCAAAATGTATATAGAAGATTATTTTTGGTATATACCATGAGTGAATATTTTTTTATTCATGATGTTAGTTAAATGTATATATCATTGTTTTCCAAAATTGTGTGTGCACTACTTGTTTTTTTGTCATTTGCATCGTGTATGTGGTTCATTTGTATATATTATTAGTGGTTATTTTATAGTATGTTTTTACTGGGTTGTGGAGGTTATTTTTTTGGTTTTTTAAGGTGATTTTTTAGGGTTTTCAGCTTCAAACTGCTATGGTCCCAATAGATCTTCGATGAGTGCTTCCCTAATGTCCTCTGATAGATTCAGTGCATCTAAGACTGACAGATTTGTTGGTACAAAGGCTAACTATTTTTGGATGTCATATTTATACTCTAAATTTCTGTGATTCCCAGGCTAGAGATGCCCTTTCATAGGAACTTTAGAGCCACAAGCATTAGGTATAGAGGGACTGTCTCCTGATACATGAACTGGGGCTGCTTCTATGCTTTGTGGATTTGGTCAAGTAGGTCTACCAGCATAACATAAGTGGTTAAACATATATTCTTCTTTTGATAGATACTTCAGGATGATTAGGAAAATGTTTCTTTCGATGGGGGAAGAGAGAATTTCATGTTCCTATGGAGCTCACTAAAGGGATCTTCTATTAGTTTCTATAACATTGATGATTTGAGTGGAAGTGCATATATGAACATGGTTTATAACATGGTTATGCCTACCCAGGTATCTTTGGAATCAAAAACCTCCTCTTATGGCTCCCCGGTTGTCCGTGGGGAATTTGAGTTCATGTACGTACTCTTTAACAGATAAAAGATCCACTAAGTGAATGAAATTGACAGATTTTAATATCAGTTCCTTGTCTAATGATGACTATTCTCGATAAAATTCCTTCATTGGTGCCATTTGGTGGGGTGGTTCTTGTTTCGTCACATCTATTGTCTTGAAATCTAAGAGTTTAAAATCCAAATTTGGACTTGGTAAAATTATTCTTCTCACACTTTATTATCTTGTCCCATGAATGATCTTGGGGCTAAGGATACTAGTCGCACCGCATCAAGAGCTATCTGGGGAAAAATTGGTTTCTTAAACTATTCTTGGAGGATACCATGGGCTCAGTTGATTGTTTTCTAAGTCATCTAATCATCGAACTTATTCTCCTTTTTTATGAAAACTTTTTGTGACTCCCCTTATTTATCAGGGTCAGTGGTGGAAACATATTCCACTTATACCAGAGGTGGTCCTAGTTCGACTTGTCCATAATCTATCATCCTATGCAAGATGTTTTTGAAGAGGAATCAGTCCTAGATGGTGTATCAAAGTATCTGGTGGCAGGGAGTGTAATCAGTATTTTCATCAAGACATACTTCATCTGTCCTCTTAGGCTCTGATAGTTGAAGCAAGTTGAAATTCATGGTAGCTACAAAGTATCAATTGACTTGATCATCTCATAATGAGTATGAATTATTCTCTCACTCCTCTAATTGATTTCTTCTCATTCCCCTTTGATCATCTTGTCATGGTGGGTTTTTTTATGTATAGTGGGGCCTGCATGGTTTAGTGTAGACTTTGGAGCTAGAGATAGTGTGTGGGGGGGGGGTTAACCATAATGGAGGCCTCTTCAGCTCTTCCCACCCTTTTACTTGGGGTCGATCGGGACCTCAGATTATTCTGTTGCAAGGAATAATATATTCTCTGAGGAATGGAAGAGAAACCCAAGAACCTACTTGTATACATCAATGGGATGAGGGGTGTTCACTACTCACTGTGGAAATAATTGATTCACATAGAAGGAATCTCGTCTTGGGGAGATTATAGTTCAGGTAGTATATCATGAATTTCCATTTTGCAAAGAAGTCTGAAACACTTTTTTTCTCCCAATGTTTGCAGTTCATGAGGTAGTTCATTGTTGTTTTTAGAAATGTTGAACTAAATTGAAATAGAAACAACCATCAGAGTCCAACCAACTTGTAATTTAATTATTTGGAAATCTGGAATACCATACAAAGAATTAACCTTTTAGGGTTCACATGAAGAATCTGTGATTCACTGGTTTTTACTGGTCCATAGTTCCCATCATGGGATCATAGTTAGATTCATATTGAATAAAATGTTTCTTCCCATCTGTTGATTAATTTAACATTGTAAATAGAGGTTTCCCAAAATTTAGTGGTGGATAGTCATTTCTCACCTAGTCAGGGTAGGGCTTCCCTTCTGTTTGTATATGAGCATGTCATCTTTATATGGATTATAATATAGTTTTCAATGACTTGATAGAATTCATGATCCCTTAATACATGTCCTATTGAACACGAGCATGAGAGGTCACAGTAAGGGCAAAGATTGGATGTGTTGGCACTGTTGTAACTTGAGGTGGATACCTAGATGGGGGAATCCTTTTTATATTTTTCTGAATTTGTTCTAGTTGCTTACCCAATTGTGGGAAATATTTATATCATTCTAGGATTGGGTTCAGGTAGACTGACGATCCCAATGCCGAATTGGATAAAAATATGAGCCTTGATTCAATTTCCATGATGAGTCTTTGTAGAAATGGTACCTCTGTTGGAAGTGTATACTGACACTATACCTAAGGATCATATCCTGAATTAAATATCTCTTATAGAATCTCAACTTTGATTCGCCTTAGCTCTTTCATTTCATTATCTTGATGATTGAATCTCTCATCGACTGTCAGGGACGTGTTTTCATTGGGAGGAGGAGGTGGGTGGTATGAAACATTGATATTATTCTTCTGGTAGTTTGTGATTCACAGGGGATGTAGGGAGGGATTGACCAGGGGAGTTCCCAAATTTAAGGTGGCCCATTGGTTTTGGGAATGCACACATTCATGTTAAGTGTGGACCACCTCTAAGAGGGATCCATCTTCTCCTACATCCTCATCATTTTTATTATATTTAGTGGGGCCTATGGGATTGAAATACATAATGTTCACTGATTCATACAATATTGGGATTGGCTTACTAGGTCATGAATGGTAGGGTAACTTCTTACTTTCATTGTTTGGTCTTATCCTTCCATTTCAATGGTCCTCTTCAAGTATCTTGAGGAAGGGTAACTTGAAGGGAACCTTGACATGACTTAGTTGTGCATCTCCTTTCCGAGGGATATGAATCATGAGGTGGGAAGGAATGGGTATCCCAACTATTCATTGTTCTCCATATGTGGGGAAATACTGATATATTTTGGTAATTTTGTTGAGGTAAAAATGTTCCCAGTCTTATAGGTTGGGGTTACTCTCTTTCATTTGTCGGTGTCCCTCGGCTGGAATTCGCTGGTCTTATGAGGGAATTTTATAAAAAACCTACTTGTTTTACAAACTTAATGATGATTTATTACAAAAAACCATCACTTGATACATCATAGAAGATCCAGAGGTCTAATGTATTTGGGGATTTGTAACATTATATAATGACTTAAAACGTGAAACACACCATCTTTATTAAAAAAATATTTTACATGAGCACTAAATTTCCTCGTACTTAGCATTTAATGGGATAACATGAAAAAATGAATAATAAATGTTAGATATAAATCCCTATAATGGATTAAACATTTTATAATATGAATAATACAATAAATGTTAGTCAATAGGCATATCAATTGAGCATAAGTGAAACATGAACATAATGTCATGATATAACATGATTATCATAATATAGAAATGTGGCAACCACACTTAACATGGTATTAGTATGAGCCAAGGATCATTTCACATGGTGCATGGGTAAACCCTCATCGTATTATAATTATAATGAGTAAACCCTCATTTCACTTGATGTATCATGATACTAATCATTACCCAATTCATTGGAGTGCTATTAGGGAACACCCTTCTTAGACATTTTATTTCATTCGTAAGTGTTCCACATGGACCATACAACATGGAATCATTAAAGATCATACTTTATTACACGATAATATAATGTGAAATTAATACATGAAACTATATAATCAATAAGTAAATGTGTATAATGTTGAATTCCCTTGAAAGAGAAATGTGCATGGTATTCACGACACAATGACTTTGGCTTTGTAAAATCACAGTGCAATTTCATCAGCATAACAGCTTGACAGAAGAATTCATAAAGATGGTTGATGAGCGAGAAAGGGGTGTCTCATCATATATACATGTAATGGAAATTAAGGTGTTCATATAGATACATGTCCCAACATAAGTAATGGAATCTTAGATTCATAATACAAAAGAATTTCTTGAATGAAAATGAGGAGATTGAAATTCCATATTGAATTTCAGTATGGTAACAGGTGTACATTGGGAGGAATTAATGAGAGAGAAATGGGTCTCTCATAATTAAAACATAAATAACGAATAATGGGTGAGGTTATAAATCATATCCCATCATTTATAATTGAAAATAAATGGGCATAACTATATTAAGAAACATGGATAAAATGAGAATGAAATGAATCACTCACTAGGAAGTGTGATCCCAATGGCTTGAGAGGGCTTGAGAGAGTCTTCTTGGAAGCTTGATTTGCCTTGGGAGTATTATATATAGAGGAGGTCAGAGGTTGTAAGAAATCCTATGTATTTGAGTGTGGAATAAGTTGGAGCTTGGGTATTTTTATTTAGGAAAACAATGTGAATTCATTATTATTTCGCTTTGGGATACCACACATTAAACTAGTCAAAATCACAAACCAGACCCTAGTATTTACCCATGAATTTTTCCAAAGGGGAGTGGAAAACATTATTTTATAAGTCTAATGGCCTAAATTCTTAAAATATTAGGCTTTGTTATGTGGAGGTGAGTGACACTCTCAAGGAAATCATTTTAAAAAGATAAAATGTTTTAAAAGTCTTGGAGGGTCCACTAAGGCATTGTAAAATAAATAAAATAAACCTAAAAGTACATTATTGTAATGGTAAAACATATATTGGGCGAAAATATCACTTATATTATTTTATTACAACACTATTGGGTCATTATGATATCATAAAACACATTATATTATTAAACGGTATTTAACTTTTTACCCAAAATTTCAAGTATCTCAGAAAATTATGAAAATTTCACCATTGGATAATTTTGACATCCTAGTTCAAAAAATAATCTTCATTTTATCTTAATAATTTTCTAAATATTTGAATTTTTACTTTTAAAATAAAATCTGACATTTAATGGAAATTCATGATTTTTGATAAAAATGACTTTCAAACCTTAATAAAATTTACAATTGAATTCATACAAATTATAGGATCATTTATATTTAATGAAATATAATTTAGAAAAAATATCATATTTATATATTATTTAATCCCAAAATCCACTAATTCATCAAAATAAATGTCTTAATTCAATATTAACTAAAAATACTATTTGTTATTTAATTTTTTTTATAATGTAACAATAATAATATGAATTTATATTCTTTATTATATACAATAATAATGAACATAATCATAGTTCTATGGTATTATTACATAACTCCTTATAAAACTTACATAAAACCAAAGGGTAAAGTGTGTGATAGTGACAAACTCTTGGGGTGGCTCTCATAACATCTTTCGGGTGGTAATACCTATCAACTTCCACTTCTCTTATATGTGGTTCTGTTCGAGCTTAACATGTTGATTCTTGGCTTGGGCTTCGTCAAGAGCGAAGCCCATTGATGCCACCTCCTTTCAGGGCTCATAAAAATGGGCTTCATATAGGGGATGTCTACTATATGAGGCCATCACATCCTTTGTCTGAGTAAATTGGATTTTTTGAAGCCGTATATTTATACTAATCATGTGATCACTATTCAAAGACTATATTATAAATTGAAACAATTCCTAACGGTATATTGAAATCCAAAAACATAAAACCAAGGAAGTAAATATTTTATATAACCATTTTACATAAAGATACATTTCATTAGATCTAGATAAATTTTAATTAACAAAATTTTGGGTCTTTAAAATCTACTCCCCCCCCCCCCCGAAGAAATTTCACCCTCGAAATTTCCTTTTCCCACAATAACACATATGCAGGTAACTATGCTTCATCAATTCCTCCAATTCCCACGTCGCTTCTTCAAAAATTTGTTTTTTCCACAACACCTTTATGAGGGGAATTGTCTTATTTCAAATAACTTTTTCCCTAAAATCTAATATATTCACCAGCATTTCTTCAAAAGATAGATCGTTATCCAAAGGTACCACATATGGATTGATAAATGTGGTGGGTCATGTGTGTACTTCCTTACGAGTGATAGCAGAATACATCATGTACTTGAGATAGATTTGGTGTGAGTCCTAGTCGATAGGCCACTGCTCCAATGTGATCAATGATCACAAAAGGGCCGATGTACCTTGGAATAAGTTTTCACTTGCTCCAAAATCACATAACTCTCTTCCAGAGTGATATGTGGATAAATACCATGTCTCCAATTTCACAATCTAGGTCTCATTGACGATTACCATCACAGAACTTTTTTCGACTTTGAGAATCTTTAGTGTTCTTCTGAGTGGTCTTAATCTTCTCCACCGTTTCATCGACCATTTCTGGACCTATATGTTTTCCCTCCCCAACTTCATCCCAACATACTGCTGTCATCCACCTCTTCCCATATATGGCTTCATAAGGCACCATTTGGATTCTTGAGTCCAAACATTTATTTTATGAGAACTCAACAAGAGGAATACATTGATTCTATCCTCCTTTGAAGTCTTTTTAGAATTCTCTAAACATGTCCTCAAGTGTTGGGATAGTCTGCTTGTATTGGATATAATTTTGAGAATGATAATCCATACTGGAGGTCATATCAGTATCTAGATCATGTTGAAGACTTTTCCAAAACATATTGGTGAATCTTGGATCACAATCAGATACAATAGATAATCGTACTCCATGAAGACTTACCACATATATGATGTATATCCATTCCTGTTTATCTAGTGAGAAATCCTCTTGAATTGCAATGAAGTGTGAAGTCTTTGTAAGATGATCCTGAAAAAACCATATATCATTGTTTCCTTTTGATTTTTTCAGATGTCTGGTGACAAATTATATGGTGATGTTTCCCATTTCCATACTAGTATGGGTAATGGTTGTATCACCCCTTTATACTTCTACCGCTCAGCCTTCACTTGATCACATACCAGGAAATTTGATATATACTCAGCGATCTCATTATTCTTGTTATCCCACCAATAATGATCTTGGAGATCTCAATACATATTTTTGTTTCCTAGATTAATGCAGAAATTTGTACTATATGCATCATCCAAATGTTCAATCTTTAACTCCAGATTCGATGGAACACAATGTCTTGACCCAAATCTCACAATTCATTCTTCATTGACATTGAACTCTGCGGATTTCCCTTTTTCTAATAGTTTCCACCTTCTTTCTGAATTCACATATCATCCTTTTGAGCATCATTTACCCTTTCCAATGTAGATGGTTGAGCACTAATTTGTGAAGTTATTAATGATGTTCCCTTATTTATGATTCCCATGTCCGTATTCATAAAATATTAGAAGATTGCATCCATTTAAATTCTCATCAATGATAGAATCATTGGGCACTTTCTACATAGAGAATCTTCCACCTTTTAATCTTTTCCAGGGTGTTAATGTATTGAGAAGTCATAGTCTTTTATGAAATCTAAATATCATCATTGGTGCATGTTAAACTCATTCTGTGTGAATATATACTTGTGTCTTTTTTGGTCCATATATATTTCACACTTCTCCACAAAGATATAATGCCGCCAAATTTTTTATTGAAGATCACTGTAGCTATCTACAGGTCATGTGTTTTATAATTTTTCTCATGAACAATCAATTTCCATGAAGCATATGAAATGAATTTACCATTTTACATCAACATGCAGCCCATTCCCTTCAACAAAGCATCACTAAATACCACAAAAGGTTCTCCACTTGTGCGTAAAGTGAGCACGGGTGCAGTGATAAGCCTCTTTTTCAACTCATTGAAGCCCACATTGCATTCATCATTCTATAAATCTTTACTCACTTCTGTGTTAGCTTTGTAAGAGGTTTTGAAAATCATGATAAATTTCTCACAAATTAGAGATAATATCTAGGTAACCCTAGGAAGCTACGGATATCCGTTACTGATGTTGACCTCAACCATCCCTCAATTGTAGTTGTCTTGGAGGGATCCATAGATATACAATTTCTTGTGATGATATTTCCCAAGAATGAGACATCCTTCAACCAGAACTCATGCATTCTCTACTTTTCATTGATCATATCCTTTCTCAAGGTCTCTAGTATAGTGCTTAGATGCTCGTCATGCTCCTCTTTGGTGTTGGAGTATATAAGAATATCTTGTATAAATACTACCACAAATTTATCAAGGTAATATCTATCGACTCTATTCCTTATGTCCATGAGGATTTCATGAGCATTGGAGAGTCCTAATATAATTACTATGAATTCATGGTACTCATACCTTTTATGAAATGCAGTCTTGAGGATATCAACCTTATCTACCCTTACTAGGTCATATCCTGACCACAAATCCATCTTGGACAAGTATTTTTCTCCACATAGCTAATCAAAAAAATCATCAATTCAAGGTAGAGGATAAATTTTTTTATCGTGATTTTGTTCAGCTCACGATAATCAGTGAAAAGGCTCATTAACCCATCCTTCTTCTTGATGAAGAGGACTGATGCACCCCATGGTGAGGAACTTTGGAATATAAACCCTTTATTATTTTTCTCATGTAGTTATTTCTTCAGCTTCACAAGATTCACAATAACCATTCTATATGATGTCTTGGATATTGGAAACCCCCAGGTATATGGTCAGTTGAAATTCAACATCTCTTCTAGGAGGAAGAGAAGAGAATTCCTCAAGAAACACTTCATCGAACTCCCTCACAATAGTCATCTATTCAAAGGTGGTTGCTTCTTTGAAATCAATCATCTGATATAGATAAGTGTGTTAATAGGGCATTAATATACATTATTGAGATGATGGTGCTATGGAAGATTCATCCTCCTCCTTGCACATGTAGAAAATCAGGGGTTGTTTCACCATAAAGAGAGTGATTTCCCTCTTATTAAAATCTATGTTGTCTCCATAAAATGAAGTCCAACAGATGCTAGGAATTTCATAAAATTCTATGAGAGGGAGTATGATGAGATTCTCCAGAAAGTTCATTCCATAGATTTTGATCATGGAGGAGTTATATTCAGGGGATGCAATGATTTCACCATTCTCCATTCACAACGACGTCTTTACTTAAATAATTTTAGGTTGTGTTGGGATTGTTCTACTAAACATTTAGGATATAAATGAATGAAAAGAACTATAATAAAATAGTGAAAAATAATTTCCTGAATGAATAACTAGATTACCTATCACCACTTCATTTTCAAGGTTCACGTCGGCGGTAGTTTTGGAAAAATCTCACCCTTGCTACTTTGGAGGTTATTTGTTGCCTCTGAAAATAGTTATCATAGGGAATTGGTTTGCAAGGTACCATGGTTCTCTGCAGTTGAAGCACTGAAAAATGCGACGAGTATCAAACAAAGTGTTCCTATCTTCTATTTCAGCCACTATTTTCTCTTGTCAGTAGTTAACGGCTCGGTGCCCTTATCTTCCACAACTAAAGGATTTCCTCATCCCATTCAAAAAATTTCCAGGGTGCTTCTTTCCACACCATTGGCCAGTGGGGTGATAGATCTTGTTATCACCGTTGGATTTATCTATCAGACCACCAGAATTGACGTTAATCTTCTTATACCCATGATACTCCGGGTATTCATAGATAGCTATTTTGACTTTGAGGGAAAATCAGAAAATTTCCTCATAGCTTTTGAAGTCATGGATCGCTAGGGCTTTCTGTAGGGAATGTTTCAGCCCAACAAAGAGGCTTTCAACCTTGCATTTGAGTGTAACAACAAAGTTGGAGGTGTATCATTAAATCCTTTTTAATTTTTCCTCATACACACCGATGGATTTGTCATCTTTTTTTCATAAGGGAAGGGAAGTCCCTTTCCATCTTAATTCAGAGGGTGTGTGGAAAATATTTATCAAAAAACATTTTCCAGAATTTTTCTATTCCATGGCCTCGATCTCTTCCACAGGTTTGGTATTTTTTTTATCAATTTTTACCATTGATCACCTTCACCCTTCATACGATAATCTTCTAGAAGAACCTTCTTTTGTTCATAACATTAAAGGGTGGAGAAGATCCTTTCAATGGAGATGACCCATTGTCCTTCAATTGAGGGATCAGATGATCCATTAAAAGCAGGATGCCTTTGTCTCATGAATATCTTGATTTTGACTTGTTTCTTATTGGGGGGGGGGTGAACATTCTTCATGACCCATGTTTCTATTCAAATCTTTATATAACTGAGAGAGCATCGTGAAAAATTTTGTGATTCATGATCACATCGAATTGGGAATCTCATTAGAACAATTATCACATTGATCTTCGGATCATTTATTAGCTTGATTCATCCTATTACATTCCATTGGCTGGAATAAAAGGAAAGTTAGGGGTAACTCATAAAGGGTAATCCAAGGTTAAAATTGGATAACTTATAAATAACTTTTATTTCCTTAACTTATGAATCATTAGGCTTCAATCTATGTTATCCATGATCTACTTTCTAACATATATTCTAAGTGCATTTTTTAATTCCCATAATAATGGTTCATACTAAGCTTGTGAATTTACAAAAGCGTATCCGTCGGGATTTTCATAACCATGAGTGCAGAAAGGACCATTATCGTGTACTAGGATACCCCAAGTCAAGCCCAAAACTCAATGTCTGAGTTTTCACTCCTAGGTACATATGTTCTAGAGCCGCATCTACATGCTCGTATCCAGAAAGGGATGTATTTTCTTGATAAAACACTTCCTGAATACTCACCAAAATTTAGGTATGTTATTATTATACATATTCTTATCCATAAGGACTTCACTAGGGTTTTAAAATCATAATGCCAAACATAATTAAACCTATCCTCTAATACCAACCATAATAACCCTGCTTTTTATTACACACTTTAACATGATTTATTACATAAAACCATTACTTGATAGAACACAGAAGATCGAGAGGTATAGTGTATTTGGAGATAAGGTACATTACATAATGACTTACAATGTGAAACATGACATATTTATTGAAAACATCTTTTACATGACCACCACATTCCCTTGTATATAGCATTTAATGGGATAACCTGAGGACATGCCTAAGAAAAGGGTGAGATATAAAGGCTAGTAAGAGTGTTAAATGGCAGAACATAAAGAATAAAATACATTTTAGGAAATATCCATATCAAGGGATCATATAATAAACATGAACATAAAAGTATGATATAACACGATTATTATAACATGGAAATGTTGCAACAACAATTAACATGGTATTAGAATGATCCAAGGATCATTACACATGGATCATGGGTAAAACCTGATTGTACTTAAATTATCATGAATAAACATTAATTGCACTAGACGTATCATGATACTAATCTTTACCCAATGCATTAGAGCGCTATCATGGAACCCCCTTCTTAAACATGTCATTTAATGCATAAGTGTTCCATGTGGATCATACAACATGGAATAATTAAAAATCATCATTAATTCCATGATAAAAGAATGTAGAATTAATATAAAAAACTTTATAATAAATAATTTAATGTGCATAATGTTGAATACCCTTGATAGATAAAGGGGAATGGTATTCATGACACAATGACATTGGATTTGGAAAATCGCAGTGCAATTTTGGAAGCATAATGTCGTGACAAAAGAATTCATAAAAATGATTGATGAGAGAGAAAGTGGAGTCTCATCAAATGTACATGAAATGTAAATTAAGGGGTTCATATAGATACATGTCCCAACATAATTAATAAAATCTTATATTCATAATACAAATGAGTTTCCTGAAAGAAAATGTGGAGAAACAAATTTCTTACAGAATTTCGGCATGGTAACATGTGTGAATTTGGAGGCATTATTGAGAAATAAAGTTGTCTATAATCATTCAAACATAAATATGGATGTATGGGGATGGTTTTAAATCACACCCCAAAATTTATAATTGAATATAAAAGGGAATAACAATATTAAGAAACATGGGTAAAATGAGAATGAAAGGAATCCCCTACTTGAAAGTGTGATCCAATTGTTCGGAAGGGCTTGAGAGAGGCTTTTTGGGAGCATGGGTATCCATAGTAGGATTCTAGAGAGAATAGGGAATATTTTGGACGAACTCTAAAGGCTTTTAGTGAATAGTAAATGGGATATTGGGTTGATTTATATAGGAAAAGGGAGGAAATTGTTTATTATTTAGGTTTGGGACACCACATATTAAAATATTCAAAACCACAAATAAGCCCATGGTAAATGATATATTTTCTGAAAATACCACTTATAGTATTTTTTTAAATCACTATTGGGTCATTATGATGTCATAAAAACATATTATATAATTAAACGGTATTTAATTTTTTATACAAATATAAAATTGTCTCAAAAATTATAAAAAATTGATCCTATGATAATTTCGATCACTTGATTCCAAAAATATTATTCATTTTTTCCAAATAATTTTATAAATATGTGAATTTTTTATTTTTAAAATAAAAACCGACATTTATCGAAAATTTATGGGTTTTCATAAAAATGTTTTTCAAACCATGATAAAAATTACAATTATATTCATAAAAATTATAAAATCATTTATATTAAATAAAAACTAATTTATTAAAAATATTTTATTAAAATATTATTTAATTGAAATATCTATTAATTCCTCAAAATATATTTCTTAATTGAATATTAACTAAAAATACTATTTGTTCTTTAAATATTATTTACAAAGATCCAATAATAAAATGAATGTATATTCTTTATTATATAAAAGAATTATACACATAAATATTGTGTTAAGGTCTTCTTAAATAACCCCTAATAACACCTGCATAAGACCGAAGGGTAAGGTGTGTGATGGTGACAAACTCTTGGGGTGGCCCAGATAACATCGCTCGGGTGGTAATCTATATCAACATCCACTTCTCCCATAGGCGGTTCCATTCGAAATTAACATGTTGAATCTCAGCTTGGGCTTGGTCAAGAGAGAATATCAATGATGCCACGTCCTTTCTGAAGTCTGACAAATGGGCTTCATATGGCGCAAGTCTACTGTATGAGGTCATCGCTTCATTTGTCAGAGTAAATTGGATTTTTTAAAGCCCTATATTTATACTAATCATGTCATCACTGTTCAATGACTATATTAGCAATGGTTACAATTCATAATGGTATTTTGAAATCCAAAAACATAAAACCAAGGAAGTTCACATTTTATAAAAGCATTTTAAAAATGTAGACATTTATTTAGATCAACAAAAATTTTCATTAAAAAAAGTTTGGGTCGTTACAAATTTTGTTCTAAAAATAACCCTAGCCCTACTGGATTGGGTTGATCTAATCTTTTGGCAGTTGTTGGTTTTATTCCCTCATTGTTTATCTTGTTCATTCCCATTCGAGGGTGAGAAAGGTATGGTTTCGGGTCTGCATGTGAATTTTGTTCTTATTAGGAAATTATCAGTACTTGTTGATTAGATTACCCTAGGTGATAATCCTACTAAATGTTCTTAGTGGCCTAGTTCAGGAGCTTCGCGATGGCTCGCTATCCTCAAGGCTAAAGCTTTTAAGAATTTTTAAAGTATGGTTCTTACCAAGAATGGTGTCTTTCCTAAATAGGTATTTCATTTGATATCCATCTAGGAATAATTACATTACATGATTCCATATATAGTGGGACTTATTGGACGGTGTGTGGGGTGAAGTGAAAATGTCAATTTTATCCCTACCCTTGGATATGGACACCTGATGGCGCATTGCTGAGGAGACAACACAACTTGTACATCACATGGAGATAGTCTAGTTCAGGTTCTTTCTTCTCCCTCAATGATTTAAGTTGACATGTAGATAGAAGAGATTATAGTTAAACCAGATAGTGAATCTACCTCGATATATCGACATGGTTTGCATACACATCATAGGGAAAAAATTGCTTTCAACTGGTGGAGAGTTGTACTGATATTGAGGCAAATGTTATGAAAGCATTCTTCTGATAAATCTCTTTTTATTCTTTACTAGGAAGTGGTCATGGGCCAATACATCACTGATATATCATCCCTAGATTGTTTTCTTCTCAAAATCAACATATTATGTTGTTGATCTTCTAGGGACTACTCTACTTGATCTGCCCAGTTTGAATTCTTTTTAACAACCTTTTTCCAAGCAGTGGGGCTAGTAGAAGTTTCATTGATGTGTGAGTGGAATGGGGGTGGATCAGAGGATGAGTGTGGAACTTTATTGCACTCTTGTTGAGAAAGTACTTCTCCCATCATATATGGAGTGTTTAACATGTCTGACTGATTTTTGAGCACCTCATCATATGAGTGTTTAATCATATTTGTTTCTGTGATGGGTAAAATTTCATGCCAGTGTGGATTTTGACTACGGGTAGGACCATCATAGTTGGTGTTACAATGGTGGGGGATACCATTTCAGATTATTTTTTACAGTGGGAAGTTTCCCCATGGTGTATACCTCCGGGAGAACCTTCATGGATGACCGAAGGAAGGGGGAGTGCCTTATTTCTTCTTTGTGTCATTGTGTAGAGGACCATCACATCGACTTCCATTCTGGTGAGGAATACCATCTTGGATTATTATCTAGCTACAGGGAGAATATATATATTATACATTATGGGGAGGACCATTAGGATGTACTGCAATTAGGGGAGGCCATTTACATTGCATTATGTCATTGCGGGGAGGGCCTTCAAAATTACTTCCACCATGGAGAGGACTACCATCATTGCTTGATGTCCGAATATAGGGAGAATAATATATGTAGCATATACCCTAGAGAGGACCATCATGGAAAATGATAGCAAGTGGATAAACTTATTGTTGTTCTATCGTCTGGTCAATGGTAAGGCAACACTGACACACATCATGAGATTGGCTCTCCCAATTGATTATTTCAAGCCCACAGAGTAAGCCCTTGTGAGATATCTAGGGAGGAACTTTATAGATGTTGGTAGGAACATTGTAGGGAGAAAATTCACAACTACTACTTCCAATTCCATAATTTGTTAATGGATCTATTAAATCATGAGCCTCTATTGATAGATGTCTTATGACATCATGAAATCTAGCTTCCAACAGATTAGAATCATGATTTTTATCTTCATTTTTTAGTTTCCTTTGGTACATTTCATTTTTAGCTGGTCACTAAAATGAAACTTGGGTTTCCTATTGTTGGTAACAGCCTTTATATTCAGGTCCCTTTTTTTGGTTCTCACTATGTCTTCAGGATACATAGATGAGAATCTTGTGTTCTGGAAAGGATATATGTCTACCTGGAGTGACCGCCACATTGCACTGGTGTCCCGCAGTTTGAATGTGTATTTGTTCCTAATATGATTTTCCTCGTATCATAGAAGATGGTCATCGAACCACCTAGAATGAAGTAAGGATATCAGTCTTCTCCAGAGTGATTATGTAATTTTTTTGATGAGTCACCCTGCTTGGGGAGACTGGGTCATGGGACTGACTTAACTCATTTACCACATATGCAATTACATCTTGACAGGTCTAAGGGATATGATCTAGAATTTATTTTTGATCCCCCATCATTTCTATTACGTGTTGTGATTCGTCTTTGTATTGAATAGGTATAAATACCCATTTATATCCCAGATTAGAAGTTTGTTCCTTCTTTGGTCCTCCATGTGTTTCCAGTGGGTATTGGAAGTTCTCCTTCATTAGGGCAGAGGAATGAGTGCTCCCTTAACATATAGCTAGTATAGTGTAGCTACATTATCCAATTTCCACTGTATTTGGATGGTGGGATTTATATTTCTGATAAGGAATTTGTGACTTCTCATTTTTCCATTGTATTTGTCACATAGGATTGATATAAATCCACATGAATTTTTTCTTGCTTATATTTTCATGCCAATGCATTTGACTGGTGGTATTTATTGTGGTAGGAAAGAATTTTCATCTACCTATTGATTAAAAACATATTTTACTAGTGGGATTCATATTAATTGGTAATATTTTACAACTTCCCATAGTTTTATACCCTATCTAGATAGTGGCTGGGTGTGCTTCAGTAGGAATTTGTGCCTTCTAGTAGCTAGTTGCCTCCCTATTTTGATAAAGGGATTCTTGCATATCGGCATGGCTTTACATCCTCCCAAAATTTTCCACATTATCTACATGGAAGGATTATCAAGTATTGGTGGTAATTTGGTTCTGCTCTTATTGTTCCACCATATACCCATGGTGGGATTTATAGGAATGAGTACAAATATGCATCCCCTTGTATGTTGTCACCATATTACTATGGTGGGCTTTAGATGAGGATGTAGATTTGTATGTATGTCGGTGGTATGTCACCTTGTTTGTACATAGAATATTCCCCTCATGAACTAGGGTAATGACCTACATACTATTGTAAGTTTTCCTCCCTCAATGGGAATTCCGATGAGTTCATTTTTGTTAGAATTCAATAGGAGCCCTCGATGTGTTGTCCTTCTCGGAACAATGATACTGGGTTGCTCTATATTGGAAATTCCTTCTTATGGAAGGGGTATATGGGTAATACCTCCATATAGATGGGATGAAATCTTCATTATTAGTCTCTTACGTCTCACCAATATAAGGGAGGTACTTGTTGTCACTTTTTGGGGAATGGCACTCAAAATGATAATAGGTGACTAGTGGAGTTTCTTAGTTCTAGAGTTCCAGTCATGGCTGAAGAGGTTCCTGAAGAGATTTCATTGATTGGAGGGCATGCCTTGCAGCCTCCAAAGTGGGTAAAATACCATTTTTATGGTAATCCTTGATCATCAGGTGTTAAACCTAGTGTTAAAGACGATTGGTAGGCGATGGAGTCAGTTCTACATTGGGGCCAGCCACCTATGTGGTCGCTGACGCACATGTCTGAGCAAGTTATCGAGATGTTTTTTTCGTGAAGATAACTCTTTAAAATTCCTAAAATATAAATGAAGATAAAAAATGAACCATCAAATTATCATCTCATGACAACATGTATAATTGATGATGTTGCTCAACCCTCATCCGTTTGAATGAGAAAGGGGCTTGAAGTGCAGTAACACGCCTCTTTGGTGAAGGATTCACAATGGGTTCACTAATGGTTTTGGACCAATTCATGTCATACCACTTTCAAGGATAGATACTCTCCCATGGGGACAGGGTGGTGTTTCGTTTTTTTATTGTGAAGGAGGGGACTTAATCGAATGGTTCTGATGGGTGATTGTTGGGGTTAAGTGTTTCTGTAATCAGCCCACGTCGGGTACGATGTCCTTGGATGGTCTCCAATAGGTTTATTCACAGTTGAAAAAACATCCAAAGACCCTTTTATCCATGATTTGTGGACCAACAATCCAAGGGAAGGAGCTCGTTGAATGATTTGGAAAATGAAACATGAAGACTCCATTGGCCGAGATGATGGGAGGTTGGGATCATTACACCATTTTGGGGGTAATTATTACCTACTGTAGAAATATCTTATACATATAAGAACTGTTCATATGTTTTTTAATCTTTGGATATTTACCAAAAATGTGTCCATCGATTACTCCAAGGTTACAAGAACAATCATAAATTCATGAGGGTCTGGAATCATATGTATATATTTGAGGTTCTGCATAAATAAGGATATTCTTTTATCGATAGATCAAGAATTCCATTATCATTTATTGAGAAAACGCGAGTTTAATCCATGTGATGAGGCACTCTGGATTTATTGTCATCCAAGGGAGATGGGAATTTTTCATTTGTTGGGTTCAGAACCATAAGATGGTCTTCATACGTATCCTCTTGAGAGGAATCAGAGCCCACTTTGTTCTGTGCCACATAGATGGACACATCAACTTTTATGGTCATGTGATGAAGACCCATCCATGCAATTTAATGTCATGTAGCAAGGACATCTAGGCAAAATGTTCCTACTCAATATTTAATGTGGGACTTACGACAAGGAGGCCCAAGGTACCTGGAAGAAACACATTATTCATGGTATAGAGTGACCCAAAAATGTATACGGCTCAAAAAATATTAGGGTAACATGGGTGGTGAGTTTGGACCTCAAGGAGGATTTCTACATATACTAGTTGGTTGGGAATCAGAGCCCTCGTAGTTTAGTTAGATGTGGATTATGTATTGAAGTTTCACCTAAAGAAGGTATGGTGTGCAACTTAAATCGGTGGACAAATACCTTTTTGATATGGAGTTGGGAATTATACAATAAAGGAGGCCTTGATGTATTGGGGGATCATGATCAGGTTTATCCCTTGAGAAGGATCCCCTTGGAGCTCGGGCCTTAGACATACATCCTACACATACTAATTTCAGAAGCAATCAGAGTTCTCACAGTTCATTGAATTTGTGGATTACACCTAGGACGAGGCCCATTATTTTGGGTTATGTGGATTTCCTGATCGCTTCCAACCTCTTAGAATACATGATTCATGCTCGGTGTGAGAAACAAGAGAAGTATTTGGATCTGAAGATCACAAGTCCCACATTTTCTACAGATAGATGGTATTGGAGCCAAAAGGGAGAGATATAGAGGGAATTGAACGTAACCATATCTTCTTTGTTTTCATACCCTAGATATTCAAATTAACCTATATAGGTAAGCTCTAGGTGTAGGCACAGAGGAGCACTAATGCAACATCCTGCAAGAAAATCTAATAGCATACCTCTGTGGGAGTGCCCTTATATTGGTTCTAGGAAGGGGTAGGAATTTAGATTATTGTGAAAGGGAAAAACAAGCATGATTTACCTCTGATATCACTAACCCTCATCGAAGGTAAATACCAATGACTAATCTTTATCCCCACAACATAAATATTCATTTCATTATCCCAAGGCTGAACCTTGTGTTACCATGGGAATGTAAACTTATGCACATTACGGGGGTCCGTACTGTTGTGGGGATTACCCACATGACTCCGCCTACCATGGGTATGTAAAATAAAAAGGGTTTTCTGATACACCTAATGGTTTTATTATATGGGTCTGGTGGGTTTGGAAGAGTCTTTGGCCTAATGTTGTTGGACAAGCTTGCGGATGATGTGGCAGAAATTGAAGGAAATGATCGGTGTGTGTGAGTGGAACCCCAATGATACCCCATTCTGTGTACAATTTTTCTATGCGGGGTGGGTTATCCCTTTCATAGTGTGTTTCTATGCTAGTGGAGAAGTTGTCTCTATACCATGGTGATACGTGGCCCCAGGTTCCTTCTTCATAGCGTGGTGTTAGGTGGTGTTGTATTCCATCCGCTTAACGAGACTCTATGTGGGGTAGGGTTTCATCTGGATAACAATGTGCTGTGCGGGGAACCATATTGAAGAAGGTACATTAATCATTTGGTTTTCATGGTGTTCATCCACCCTTAGGATATGGTTCATAGTTTTCCTATTAGTTTTTTGGTATTCCAATTAATATTATGTTCCCTTCTTTTATGGTATTAAATTTTCTATACATGTATGAAATCATTTAAAGGTCTGTCTTTGTAGTACATTATTCATACATTCCTTCAATGGTTGGAAATATGTTCTCATAATATCTCTATGTATTCATCCTAAGATCTCTCTTCCCCTCCTTTTTTTTCATTTTTGACATCCTCGTGATCTTTTTATAGAGTATTAGGGAAGCTGGATCTATGGGTTGTACGACCCCTTTTCTAGAAGCCCACGGGGAAATCACCTGGCCTACGGACGACATGGTCAATAGAGGTCCATGGGGTTTTGGTTTGCGGTAGCGGAAATCACTACCTCAATTCCTCGAACAACTATGTCTTGTTCACAGTACACCACTTGTTTCTCCACACTTGCGAACCATTTAGTATGTGGGTAATGTATGCGGGGGAGAATTTCTCCGCATCTATTCCTCCAATGACATCGTTTGCAAGGGCTGTATGTGTAGAAGATTTTTTCACTTTTCTTCTTCCAATGACATAGTTCATGGTAGTCAGTTCATGCATCTCTTTTCTGTGAAGCACTTGGATCATGGATTCTTTGTGAGGGTAGGGGACTGCCATGCAGAGAAAAAATCCATGACAGACTTTTATTTTGTGGCACCTCTCCTTCTCTTTGCTAAAACATTGCTTCTTAAACATTATTCTTTAATCCTTTAGACTAATATATATATATTTTGTAACACCTGATGCTTCCACGGTACACTTCTCTTTCAATAATGCAATGTCTTGCATTGTACGCAAGTTCAAGATTCTAACACACCATGACCAATCAAAGTAGCCGCTATGAATAGTAATACCCATTTTTTGAAATTATATAAATTATATATTTCAAAATGTACTTCATTTTTGTATTCGGAATATCCAAATTATCCAAAGATGAATTTTTTGTACTTTTCTAAGAACGTCCAATTTTCAATGAATAGTAATAAAATACTTAAAAGAACTTTTTTAATAAAAATAATTTATAGTGATAAATTATACTATTGAGTGGTTTTAAAGTATAATTAGAATATATTTTTACCATTTTATACAATGGTGGTCATTATAATTAATTTCAAATTGAAATTGGACACAAACAATTGTCAATCATTCGATTGATATTGTTTCTTAAAAACACGCTAATTGTTTTGACAACGGGAATTAATTATAAAATTAATTAATCAAACTTATTTGTTGGGAATGTGGTAAAATAGACATAATTTTTGAATTCAGAATATCAATTATAGCTTAGGGTTACTTTTTGGTATTTTTCTTAAATACATCAACTTTTGATGAATAGTGAAACCAGTAAGTGCTAGTTAAAAAAACGAATTTTTCATTTAAATGAAACTTTACCACTTCTGTGAATTGAATTTTAAAAAATCATAAATACTTGTTTGTAATTAGGAAGTAAACTTTTGTTCAATGGGATGAAAATAATTTTTTGTGAATTGTAACTTTTATGTTTTATTAATAGCGATTAAAAGTAATTAGTGTAATTTAAGGTAAATATAATGGTATAATAATATGAAATTACCTTTACACATGTCCTACCCTTATTGGATGAGTCATGGACGACCATAAAAATCCATGGGTCAACTTGGGGACCCCATGGATCCATGTGGGTAAGAAAATGATATTAATAACTTTTAATTTAATGTAAAATTAAAATTGTCACAAACATGTGTTGTTTTACTAAAACAATTATTACATCGGGTTATATAAGTTATATTTTAGACTATAAATATTAATTTGAAAGATAAAAATATTTCCTACATCATGGATAATTTTTTTTAATTTTTAGGCATTAAATAAATAAATTTATTTATGACACCATGATGATGCAACGATTACCTCATTAATGAAAAATTTAAATAAAATGAAAAGATAAGGTAAAATCTAAGACCTACACTTGTATAAAACATATTGTATGGGTATATTTATAACCCTTATTACCTTATTCTCGAAATATATCATTTTGGGACCTTTAAAATCCGAAAAAGCATTTCATAATAAAGTAACATTTCAGGACATTCCAAGAGTACCCCTACTCTACACTTATAAAAGGCCCCCACATCTACCACCTTATTTACACCATCGAATCCATTTGGATCGTCCAAACTCTGCCCAAATACCCTCTAAAATTCCCTATCTTACTCCTAGATGCCTCACATTGGGCAGAAGTCTTTCCAAGGAGGCATTTGGCTCAAATCAAAAAGAGTTACTCGATTTTAAGGTAATGTCTTCTCTTTTGTTCTTTTGTTTTATTTTTCTTCTCCAAACCCTTAAACTCTTTTTATTCTTTTATTTTGTAACAAAACCAATATCGTAAAAATACTAGGATTCTATTATTAGAATTATTTGAGTTACACATACACACAACATCATCTAATGGTTAAAGAACATACTGTTTCTGTGGGTGGCGAATTACTGTCTCACGAAATGATGATTGTTCAATATTCTTTTAACACATTTCATGGTGGACATTAAGATGTCACTATATTAGTATATGATATATATTATGTTTATGTTCACTTTATGCTTCTGTAATTTTCATTTATGTCATACCTTTATGATTTCCATTATGGGTAAACACGAAAATTTCATTTTAGGAAGTGCGGACTACAGCACCCTCAACGTGATATGAATTGTTAATGCCAAATGTGGGAGGTATAAAGGATGAATTAAATGATAATATATATGATATTATAGTGGAATTTTAATATACCTTTATATCATTATGATTTCATTCCAATAAATATGAAATATAAATGAAAGTAGTGTTCATGCGTACGTACGACTTACCATCACCATGAACAGTGCATTTCATTTATTACCTATAAATGTTTTTTAATATTATAAATGAATGTATATACTAGATATATATATGATATATATTATATCTACATCATTAATATAATTCTGGATATAATGGATATTTTACCACATGAACAACTTGTAATTATAAGAAGTTTATTTTTCACACAAGTACCAAAGATCGACAAAACGATCGTTATTAACTTAAATAATTACATAATGTTCATAACATGGTAATAATTGATAAAAAATGAATAATGAACCTGAAAAAGGTTCTTAAGCAAGTAGAAATAAACTTTAGTTTATTATTCAGGAGATTAAAGAATGATCGAGTCAAGTCGGACACGAGGTAAGGGACTTCGTCTCAATCTTCTTTCATTGAGGCATATTTTGATTTATAAAAAACATTAATTTATATGATGTATAAACCCCATTGACATTTAAGTTTATTCAAAAGTAATATTTTTTTATGAAGCGTTTTACTAAACGAAAAAAGGGAATGTTTTTTTTGTACGTATGCGGCGATAAGGACTTGTCCACCGCCGTGACCATTATTTGAGTTTCGGCTTCCTCTATAAGTCTTAACATTCTTTAAATGAAAAATAAATACTAAGTTTTACTTTTCTTTTATTTTGATATTGAAAATGGGTTTGATAATGTTTTTATTATATTATTTCTTGTTTTGATATCTTTTGATTGAAATGTGGAAATGCTATGTTTCCTTTATGCATATTTAATGTGATACAATTATGGTATGGTTTTTGGGAATTTTTTATGATATGTTTGAACCGTTTCATATAAGGAATTCATTGGACATAATATGTGATGGGTGGAGCCTGCTATAGCTCCTCGATGCATCGGCAGGTCTCCTGAGATAAACTAGTGTCTTTGCACAAGGCCATGAAAAAATCTTATTTGTAGTCTTGTCACAAGGCCTTCACTATGTCATTATGATAGTCTGGAATTATGCATTCCATCATTATGAAAGTGGTTATTGATATTTCATGTGATTATTCAACTAGTAAAATATCCATGTGAATAAGTAAATATCATAATTTTTTTACTTGTACCATATTATGTTGAAGTTCATGTTTAAAAGGATTTTGTTTTAGTTATACATTGCCTTAAATGTTTGTGTTTATTTATGAAGGTTTCCTATATATTTTTATCCTTACTGAGCATCTTAGCATACCCCTTTCAATGTTTTATTTTTCCCAGGATTTGAAAAAAATATTTTATGACTGACCTGCAGGGATAGTCTGATGGGGATATGAGTGTCGACTATGGAGACTATGTTATTGTAGTTTTTCACTTTATAATGTAATGTATCATTTATGAATGTATCTAGTGTTTCCAAGGCTACTAAACTAATCGGTCTTTCAATACATGATATTTTGTGATCATGCTAATGTTACGTAATAATGTGCCGACTCTTGGTAACTAGGTTCGGGGCATTATAGTTTGTATCAGAGGCAGTTATTACTAACCTTGGAAGATAGATTTAGATAAACTCTGATTATAGCTCATAGCCCTAAGATAGACTTATAGGATTAGTATAGAAGAACTTCCTAGAATTTTGGTATTATAGATATTTTTTGAATTTTCTGAGAAATACATCCTTGTCTGGATAAGAGCAGGTAGAGGCGGCTCTGGCATTGATGTACCTAAGGTTAAAACCCAAAAACACCACTTTGAGGTAGACTCGAACGTGAACTGGTGCACGAAAATGGGCCTTACTGCACTCTTGGATACGATACTCCCGAGGGATATGCTTAGGATAATTCTCATTTTCATTACAAACCATTATGAAAGGGTTTATGATTATATACTTCCTCAAAGAAATAATTTTTATAATTATGGATTATATCCATAAACTGTTCAATTTATGTTAAGTGTTTTACAAGTATGGAATTATTTATTTTGATTCATAATCTGATCTAATTTATGCCGTTATTTATAAAAGACACCTAGTCGAAGGAATGGAAATCGTATAAATGTGTGCACTCCATATAGCTCCTGCTCAAGATAATTTTAATAGAGCTGGTGATACAAAAGGTGCTTATCAGCTTATCACCATACTGGGGCAACTCACTCAGGTTATGAATAATAACTTTACTCATGTGGATCACCCTGATCCGCAACACGGAGGATAAATGTGAGACCGCTTTATAAGGAAACAACCAAAAATATTCAATGGGAGTACAAATCCCTTAGTAGCTGACCAATGGATAAATTCCTTAGAGAAAATATTCCATGCCTTGGGAGTAGTGAAAGGGAAAAGGTTATCTTGGCAGTTTACCACCTCACTAGAGATGTTGATCAATGGTGGTCATGTATTAAAAACACAATAGAAGATTATGAAGTATAAAATATGGAATGGAGGGAGTTAAAATATCTTTTCTTAGAAAAACACTTTCCTCGTGACCATCGAGCTTATTTTGAAGGGAAATTTCTGAGTCTGAGACAAAAGGATGATGAGAATGTCGCAAAGCATGAGGCCTTCTTTACCAGGTTAGCGAGGCATGCAGTAGATTATATACGTAACCCAAGAAATAATATGGATCATTTCTTTGATGGGATAAAACCATTTCTCCATCGAGCATTAGTATCATAATCTTTCTCAACATACGAAGATATATTCTCGTGTGCTATCAAGACAGAAAAGGAATTCTCTAAGTCTTATGACAACAAAGTAAAGAAAGAGAAGAAGATGACGATGGAACAAGAGAGAGATAAAGGGAAAAAGGGAATGAAATATTTTCCATTATGTGATAATTGGGGGAAGAATCACCCTGGTACTTGCCTGAAAGGAATGAGAGTTTGTTATAAATGTGGAGAAAAAGGTCACATGGCTCATGATTGCAAGTGAATGAAAGTGGCTATCAAGGTTGAATGCTACAATTTTAGAGAAATAGGGCATTATGAAAATGAATTTACAAAGGTTCAGGGAAACATACCTCAGAAAAGGCCAAGGGATCAAGGACAAGATTATGTTGTTACTACATATGATGTTGAATAATTATTGTATTTGTTTTTTTGGACTCAAGAACTATATTATGGTTATAGGAATAATTTGAAATATATATAAGGATTATACTACATTACTTGTTGTTTTAATTAAGGATTTAATATTATGAATGTAATCATACTTATAGTATGTGACAAAAAGAGAAACAATAATTTATTTGGGGAATCTGATGTTACAATTGATTTTTAAATTTAGAGACATTTTAGAGAATGTATGGATAGAGGTATTTTGGATAACTATAAAGGTTGAAATGGATTAAGTTGAACTTTGGATAGTATTGTTTAAGGTTAAAACATTTCTGATGATTATTTTTGGAATATTATAATACTATAGTTTTACGAAAAGGACAACCTACAGGTTGGGGGATAACTCGTTGTGTTGGACAAAGCTGTATGAATCAAACCAACAAACATAGTGCGACAGACCTTTATTACCTACCACTAGCCTACATGAAGTCCCTGGTTATTACAAAATATTTTTCATCATGGTATGAGTTAATATTTAGAACCTTATACGATTAGGATAAATATAATATTTTTGAGTTCTATTATCTTTTTGAGTGAAAGATAAGTTTCTGGTAGAAATTATTTGACAGTTGAAACTCTACTTGTCATGTATATATATATATATATAACAATCTCTTATTCTATGAATAAATTAATTATTAAACATTAAGAAAGGTATATTATGAAAAATGTGTTTCTTAATACCTTATGTTTTGTTGAACTGATGATATTTTAAATCAACATAGATTGAAGGCTTTGAGGCCCTCAATTTTACACTTGTTTTTGATCGATGACCTCAATCACTCCCTAAAAATATTTAAGTTTTTCCTCCAATTATATGTCTCTAATTTCCACCAATGTTCTCCTAATTGAGATCATAATTTGGTGGTGTCTTTTTCATTTCCCTTTCCATCTTACTAAGGCAAGATTTTATTAACCTTATTTTCGATGTGGGTTTTCCACAAAGGTATTTTCTATTTTCAACCTTTTGTTTTTGAAGAATAATTTCAAATTTCTAGGATGAAATTTATTAATGGAGGGGAAAATGTAACACCCCAAGCTTCCATGGTACACTTCTCTTTCAATAATGAAATAGCTTGCATTGTACGAAAGTTCGAGATTCTAACACACCACGACCAATCAAAGTAGCAGCTATGAATAGTGATACCCAATTTTTTAAATTATATAAATTTTATATTTCAAAATGGACTTAATTTTTTTATTTGTAATATAGAAATTATCCTAAGTTGAATTTTTTGTAATTTTCTGAGAACTTCCAATTTTCTATGAATAGTAAAAAAAATACATAAAAACAAAATTTTTAATAAAAATAATTTATAGTGATAAATTATACTATTTAGTAGTTTAAAGTATAAATAGAATATATTTTTACCCTTTTATCTAATGGTGGTCATTATAATTAATTTTAATTTGAAATTAGACACAAACAATTGTCAATCTTTCGATTGATATTATTTCTTAAAAACATGCTAATTTTTTTGAAAATGGCAATTAATTATAAAATTAATTAATCCAAATTATATGTCCAGAATTTGGAAAAATAGAGATCATTTTTGAATTTGGAATACCAATTATAGCTTAGGGTTAATGTTTGGTATTTTTCTGAAATACTTTAGATTTTGATGAAAAGTGAAACCACTAAGTGGTAGTTAAAAAACTAATTTTTCTTTTAAATGAAACTTTACCACTTCTGTGAATTGAATTTCAAAAATTTGACATAAAAGGATGTAATTATGAAGTAAAATGTAATTCAATGGAATGAATATAATTTTTGATGAATAGTAACTTTTTTGTTTTATTAATAGCGATTACAGATAATTAGTGCAATTTAAGGTAAATATAATTTTATAATAAAATGAAATTACCTTTACATGTGTCATACCATTATTGGACGAGTCATGGCTGACCAGGAAAATCCGTGGGTCAACTTGGGGACCCCATGGAGCCACTTGGGTAAGAAAATGAAATTAATAACTTGTTATTTAAAGTAAAAATAAAATTGTCACAAACTTGTGTTATTTTACTAATACAGTTATTACATGGGGTTTTATAAGTTATATTTTTGAATATAAATATTAATTTGAAAGAAAATAATATTTCCTACATCATGGTAATTTTTTTATAATTTTTAGGCATTAAATAAATAACGTTATTTATGACACCATGATGATGCAGTGATTATCCCATTAATGAACAATTTAAATAAAATGAAAAGATAATGTAAAATCTAAGATGTAAACTTGTCTAAAACATATTCTAAAAGTATATTTCGATCCCATATCACCATATCCTCGAAATATATCATTTTGGGACCATTAAAATCAAAAAAAAGAATTTCATATTAATGTAACATTTCCTGATTTTCCAAGAGATCCCCTCCTCTCCTCTTATAAAAGGCCCCAACCTATACCACCTTATTCACAAATTCAAATCCATTTGGATCATCCAACCTCTTCCCAAATACTCTCTCAACTTCCCTATCTTACTCCTAGATTCCTCACTCTAGGAAGAAGTCTTCCCAAGGAATCCTTTTTCTAAAATCAAAATGAGTTACCCCATTTTAAGGTAATGTATTCTCTTATGTTATTTTGTTTTATTTTGCTTCTCCAACCCCTTAAAGTCCTTTTATTCGATTATTTTGTAAAAAAAACCAGTATATTAAATACACATGGATATTTTTATGATAATTATTTGAGTTACACTTACACACACCTTCATCTAATGGTTAAAGAACATACTTTTTCTGTGGGTGGGGAATTACTGCCTCACGAAACGATGATTGTTCAATAATCTTTTAACACCTTTCATGGTGGCCATTAAGATGTAACTATATTTATATATGATATATATTATGTTTATATTTACCTTATTCTTCTTTATTTGTCATTTATTTCATACATTTATGATTTATATTATGGGTAAACGCGATAATTTCATTTTAGGAAGTGCGGACTACCGCCCCCTCAAAGTGATTTGAATCGTTAACACCAAATGTTGGATGTATAAAGGATGGAGTAAATGATATTATATATGATATTATACTGGAATTATAATATACATTTATATAATTATGATTTCATTCCATTAAATACAAAATAGAAATGAATGTATTGTTCACGCAAACGTATGGCTTACCGTCTCCATGAACGGTGCATTTCATTTCTTACCTCTAAATGTTATGTATAATTATAAATGACTGTATATAATGGATATATATGATATTTATGATATCTAAATCATGAATATAATTCTGGATATAATGGATAATTTACCACATGAACAAATTGTAATTATAAGAAGTTTATTTTTGACTCAAGTACCAAAGATCGACAAAACGACCGTTATTAACTAAAATAATTACATAATGTTCATAACATGGTAATAAGTAATATAAAAGGAATAATGAACTTGAAAAAGGTTATTAAGAAAGTATAAATTGACTCTAGTTTATTATTCAGGAGATTAAAGAACGATCGAGTCAACTCGGACACGAGGTAAGGGACTTCGTCTCAATCTTCTTTCATTGAGGTATATTTTATTTTATACAAAAATTTCCTTTATACGATGTATAAACCCCTTTGACATTTATGTTTGTTGAAAAGGAACCTTTTTTACATGAATTATTTTACTAAACGACAAATGGGAATGTTTTTGTCGTATGTATGCGGCGAAAATGACTTCTCTGCCACCGTGACCATTATTTGAGTTTCAGCTTCCTCTACAAGCCATAATTTTTTTAAATGAAAAATAAATACTAATTTATAATTTTCATTTATTATGGTATTTAAAATGGATTTGATAATGTTTTGATTGTATTAATGTGTTGTATTGATATCTTGTGATTGAAATGTGGAAATGTTATGTTTCCTTTATGCATATTTTATGTGATACGATTATGTTATGGTTCTTGGGAATTGTTTATGATATGTTTAAACCTTTTCATATAAGGAATGTGTTGGAATTAATAAGTGACTGGTGGAGACCTCTATAGCTTCTCGATGCATTGGTAGGTTTCTTGAGACAAACTAGTGTCTAGGCACAAGGACGTGACAAAATCTTATTTGTAGTCTTGGAAAAAGGCCTTAACTAGGTGTTTATGATAGTCCGAAATTATGCACTACATCATTATGAAAGTGGTTATTAATATTTCATGTGATTATTTGACTAGTACAATATCCATGTGAATAAAAAAATGGCATTATTTAATGTTTCCTTTTTCATATTATGCTGAATTTCAGGTTTGAAAGGATTTTTCTTTAGTTATACATTGCCTTAAATGTTTATGTTTATTTATGATAGTTTCTACTATATTGTTATCCTTACTGAGCATCTAAACTCACCCCATTCTATGTTATATTTTTCCCAGGATTTGATGAAATATTTTATGACTAACCTAAAGTTATAATCTGAAGGGGATATGAGTGTGTACTATGGAGACTATTTTATTGTAGTTTTTCACTTTATGATGTAACATAACATTTATGAATGTATCTAGTGTTTCCAAGGCTACTAAACTAATCTGTATTTCAAGACGTGATCTTTTGTGATCATGCCAATGATAAGTAATAATGCACCGACTCTAGGTAATTGGGTTTGGGGCATTACATTTTTTCCTTTACCTAATTTGTGGGAGTATTTTAATTCTCATTTCAATGTTATCAGGACTCGAGGCACATCCTCCTTTATCTTCTAATATTTCATACCATACAGATCAATAATCAGCTATGACTGCCTTTTAGGATACACTATCACTAGTTATTTTTCATCTTTTATATTCATATTTTACCATGGTTCCAACTCCTTATCCCACAAGTGATGTTCATTATATATTATCAACGTGTCTTCATTAAACGATAATGTGTAATTTTTATATACTATTTTTATAATTATATATCTTTAGGTGAAAGTATATATATCCCAAAAATTTATACTCCACACATTAGTCATTAATTTCTGTTGAATTCCATTTCATCTTATAGATTTATTCCCATGAATCTATCTCACTCACATATTTAATCATATTCCACTCTCCTTCCACTATTTCAACCTAAAAACTTTATATAAACCACATCATGTACATGTATCATTTAAATTATATGGAAATTTTATTTATAATTCAATATTTATAATTTTTAAATATAATTAACATGTTTTTTGTAAAATTAGTTATATCTTCTACATAATGAAGGGGATATCCTAAAGGTAATCGTATATTGAATATAATTTCCCTCATTGAGATACTACTTGAAAACACCTTCCACCCTGTTGATGATTGATATAGAACATCGATATTTTAGTTGGGGCATTTAACATGAGATCCCCCTATATTCCTACTAATGAAACTTGATTGGTATTCATTTTCCATAGAGACCCTTATCAAACATTAAGATTGGGTGATAAAAAATTTTGATTAAAATTTTATTTTCTATATTAAATTCAGGTATGAAAATAATAATTTCCAATTATGACCAAAGTATTTTATAATGATGTCTAGATAATTGAGATCCATAATATATGAGTAAATGTTGAACACTAAAGATGGATTATATATTGAATGTAAAAAAGGTAATGTACAATTTATACAATCACCGAAGATTAATCTTTGATTCTATAGGGTAATTATTCTTATTTAGTGGGATGATTTGGTACAATATTTGTCGAGTGAGAAGCTTGTGGTAGGTAATCATAAATCTATCTAAATTTTTTTTCAATTTTTTATTGATAATTTCATTAATATATATTCTTGGAAGATTTTAATCATAATATAAACAATCTTACATTATTGGGGACTTCTTATATATTAGGATCTCAATACATATCTATAATACAAAACAAAACATGTTTATTTTAGAATCATTTTGATAACATTTGGTTTTATATAGATATTGATAATATTTTATAAATAGTTACAATGTGATGTATTAAATAAATATTTAATTGAAATATTGGTTTCATGTCATTGAGAGGATTATCCCTATAATGCTTCTCTTATAGTAAGATAGTTTATTTTTAGAAGATATTTTTTAGTTGATATAAATATATTTCATTTACCAATATATTTTTTCATATTTTACAATGAATCAAATAAACAAGGAACTGGATAGGTTTTCTGGGGAGTGGGACTTCTTTAAAAGACATTAAGAGATATATAAATGCTTCATTGGCACATAGGGTTAAGGGTATACAGTCACTTTTGGAACCATCGTACCTTGTAGAAGCGTCATTTGATTTGATAGATCCAAAAAATGATTATGCACATATACAATAGATGTTAATGACTTTAAAAGTAGGGAAACAAACCATGTGGTATTGATACACAATTTTAAGTGTATTTCTCACAAATAATGAAATAGAAAAATAAACTAAAAGTTATGTACTATGATACTGATCATATATTTTTTCTAATACACATCTTATAAATTAATTATATAATTATTTTAATAAATCATTATAATGATATTTGTTAATATTATAAAATATTTTGGCTATGTACATGAATAGTACATATAAATTACATGGATTCTTTGGAAAACTACAAAAATATTGAGTAAATATTTTATTTTACCATACTATTTATTTTATTGTTGTTCAAACATGATTATTTTGATATTCCATAATAGAATGTTAATTAATTTTGAATTTTATAGTGATACTTGTTTATTTTTATTTTTATATAATGATATTTGGAGAATTTTATATTTCTAGAAAATAATTGTCCATTGTACACCATTATATTAATTTTAGTATGTGTTAAAATATAATTTTTTTTATTGATGTGTTATGAGGTGGATTTTTTATTAATTTTATATCTATAGGAAAACTATATTTTTTGAATGTGTATGTTTTCACATTCATAGTAATACACTGTATTGAGTATCTATTTTAATAAAATATTTATATTTATTTTTAAAATGGTACTCATCTTTCTACACATGAAATTATAAAATAAAAAAATAATTATTCCAACTTTTTTTACTTGGTGGATAAAATGGATATTTTCCACCTAAACTACATGATGGGTCACCCGCATCTCTAAAAAACATGAAATTATTTTCCCACATGTATGTATGTTTATATTTTCAATATGTATGCATTTATGTTATTATATATGTGTATGTATGTGATCAAACCTGCTTGTCCAATTTTCCATGCACGTATCTTCCCACATGCCATCATATGGTTTAAATGAAATAGAAAGTCTTTATAAAATAATGACATGGTTAATATAATGATTATTTTTTATGTATGAAAAATGAAATAATTTTGAAAATATTTATGTTTTCAATAGTTTCATGGCATTATTTCATGTTAACACATCTTATATAGCAATTTACTGATATCTAACATCATTACATTTCCACAAAATTTGACATTAATATTTATTCAACCAAATCTCTTGATGTTAAAACATTAGCTAGTTGTGATTCAGAAAATATGCTTCATTTGGATGTTTTTAATTTTTATTCAGATTATGATTAAATTATTTTTAATTTTATATAGATATAATTAAATTTTACATTACATAATTCATAATAAAAAACTCAATGGATAGGACATTACAAAAATAGAATAAAGAAGTGACAGAATGTGATCAATTAAGAATCATAAAATTTTTATAGAAAACTATTAACTTCCGAAATCATTATTAAACTATAATTAATGGAATTATACATTATATAATAAATGAAAATATTTTAAATGATATATGATACTTCCTTGAAATAAGATATCATATATATTACATTAGTATGTAATACCAATTCAATCAAAAAGAGAGATAATGATAAATTCCCCTTACTTGGATCAAAATTTTTAAATTATGAATTATTGATCAATGAATCAGAGAATATAAGTATAAAATGGAAATACTAAAAGTGAAATGAAATTTATATTTCGATACATTCATAGGAAAAATGATATACAATAGAGAATATAAATAAATATGAGAAGGTAACATAAGTCAATAAAGTGAGAAGAGATTGATAAATGAATCCCCTTCCATAGTGCATAAAAAATTAAAGGAACATTAAAAATGAAAAAATATCTAACAAGGATAGGGTAAATTTTTAATGAGACATAAATATGTTAGAATATAATACATTAAATAATAATGTCTAAAAAGATATAATTGGGACCTTGGAGATGGGAAAATGATGGAGAGACTACCATAAATGCGAGTAAGGGATGTATTTGGTTTTTATCATCACTAATTAGAAAGATGTGATAAGTATACCCTTTATTAGCGTTAATATTAGAGTTGATAAAGTCCCCAATTTATTATCACAATCCAAAATGAAGGATAATAAGGAGACTTTATCATCGCTAAAAATAGTGCTGATAAATGTTTTTAGTAGAAAATATTATTAATTTATCTAAAAATATTTTAATTATATTAAAAAATAATGTTACTATGTACACATAAAATAAAAAACCCATGTTTATTATGTTTATGTTTTATTTATGTTTATTATGTTTTTTGGTTTTAGTTATATCTTAATTATATATTTTTTATACTATATGTTTATATTATAATATATAACTACTTTTTAATATATATATATATACACACAAATACTTATTAAAAATATATATTCAAATAAATTTAGGTTTCCAAATGAATTTTTCAATTGATTCATACATTATTCTCATGAATATATGTTTGTTGTTTACCCTAATGTTTGCCATATATACTATAGCACTATATATACTTGGTGTAATAATTTATTTCCTATATATATAATTCTTTATCTTCTCATAAATAATTAAAATCTTGATAAATATTTTAAAATAAACAATAAATGTATTTATTATTTTTAAAAATATAATTATTTAGTTATATATAATTAATTAATTTTTAAATATATTACATATTATTATAATTATATATAACTAATTAAATATAAATATGTTTAAATAATTATAAAATTAAAAAATATTCTTTTAAATGATAAATATATATTTATGAATACATTTTGAATATATTTATTTATAAATATTTTCATTTGATGAATATATACATAGACACAAATATGTATATATATGTGTATTTTTAAATACTTATGAAAATAAAAATAAAAATAAAATATAAATTTATAATTATATATATATATATAATTATAATTTAAATTATAAAATTATATTCATATTTAATTATAATTTATACAAAAACAGAAACACCAATAAATAAATAAATATATATATATATAATTATAATTATAATAATTAAATTATAATAAATATCTTATTTATATATATTTATAAAATTATAAATTTAATAAATATAATTGTTATAAATTTATAATTATGAATAAATGGTATGTTTTATCAGCGCTTATTAAAAAGCACTGATAAAATATCCATTTATCAGTGATTTTTAGTGCTGATAAAGATGTGTCTTTATCAGCACTAAAAAATCCCAGATAAAGACTTGTTTTATCAAAGTTTTCAATTTTAGCACTCATAAAACATACTTTTATCAGTGCTTTTTATCTAGAACTTATAAAAGTGTTGCTGAGTTTTATAAACAATCCCTAACTTCTAACTCCTTCCTCGCACCCCTCAAACACTCGTAGAAGTCGATCCCTACAGTTGTCGCCGCTGCCATCACCATTGTTGTCATTGCATCCTCTCCTCCCTCCTCTCCTCCTCTCCTCACTCATCTCATGCCTCCTCCTCCTCCTTGTCTGTTGACTCTTCCACCCCCGTGAACCATGCTTCGCTGCATGGATCACCTTTATCGTGCCTATCCTCCACCAGTAGATCTCCTCTGTCGTGCCTCTCCTTCATCGTGGCTCTCCTCGGCCATTGCCTCTCCTCCATGTCACCTCTCTTCCGTCGCGTCTCTCATACATCATGAACGCACCTCCGTAGCATGATTAACCCTCCTCCACGTTTATTTTTTTTTCTCTTTATCATTGGTATCACGTATTACATTTTGATATTGATGGTGATTTATGAATTGTACCTGCTAAATGCCCCACTAAAAATCATGCATGTTGGTGGTCCTTGTTTGTTCACTAGTTATAATTTGTAAAATTCAATTTTTGTATACCATTTTTTTAATTTGTTGATATAAAAATCATCAATTCAATGTAGGGGTTCATCATGTTAGAGTATAAATATTTTTATTACTTGAATCTTATGAATTTAAGTGGGTGAAATGTATTATAGTGGTGTTATTTGCCTAATATTTTGTTTCGTATATCAAATTATGACACAGTTGAATATATTTTTTGATGGTATTATTCTATGATGTAAGATTACTCCATAAGAAATTTTTAGGATTCAATAATATTTTCGTAATTTTCTTAAGCTTGAAACTCATATTTTGAATTTTGTTAAATAAGTGGAGAATGATATGGAAGATACAATATTCATGAAATTTATTATAAAAGGGGTATTCTATCAACTATTAATGTGATGAAAAGAATATTACAGTAATTTTAGAGAATATTTATTTGCGATTCCCCATGCTTATAAAAATTAGTAGAGAATACTACCATGAAAACAGTAGTACAAAACATTTTTGGTCACTCCGGGAACAATTTAATGAAGAAATTAGTATAATAAGTTTCATCATTTCACGAAATAATATTATAGTAGGTATCAAAGGAAGTGAAGTTTATATTGATTTTACAAAAATACAATTTTGGGAGAGTGATAATGTACTGGAAAGTGACACCATTATTTCATAAGGTGGACGATTTATCAAAGACTCTATCTTATTCCTTGATGATGAGCATTTTATTTGGATTTTTTATGAAATGGGTAGTAGGAATTATGATGATTCCATGAATCTATTGGTCCCTTAACTATAGTGTATGAATCAGTATGTGATGATGTTTTGGATTCATTATAGTGGTCCCATGAAATTAATAGGTGGATATTTTTCGAATTTAATTGAGAATTGGTGTTGGTATTGAATTTATCAAAAATGTGTTAGTATTGGAATTATTGGATATAGGTTAGTATTTTATTTATTGGAAACATGTTTGTGATGGATTTATTGGAAAAAATGTAATAAAACTGTGTTTTAAATTTATTGATTTGGATAAAAAAATCAACATATGTTGATTTTTGGTGTTGGATTAATTATCAACAAATGATTGGTTATTGGATGTTGTTCTGGAAGTAGATGTCTGTAATGATATATGGTTGTTCTGGAAGTGATTATAAAATAAGTATTTGATATTTTTTTGGAATTTATTCTCTAAGAGGGGATGAATATGTTTAGATGAATTATTATAGATATTTGATAATGCAGTTGAGTTAGATGGAGTTCATTTGTTAAATTTCAGAAGTTGAAAAAAATACCAATGAATGAGTATAAGTGTTACAACATTAGTATAGTTCCTAGAAATATTAAAAATGCACAATAATCCTTATATATATGAAATTATTAAGGCCACATTTTAAATGAAATGGAAATGTACGGAAAACCTTATAATGATACATTAATGTGACATGTACCAATGTGTAAGGTACGTCCAAAAGAGAATATGATGTCATTGATAAGGTTGATGGAGTTTTGGATTGTTTTGGGATGTAATTATCGAAATTATAAATATATGATATAAGTAACATCCTAAAACCATAACTCACTCTGATAAATCTACATCATTCAAGGGTTGGGTTCATGAGGAATAATTCACACAATATAGATGTACCCATGATAATTAAGATCCAAGATGTTTTGAAGGTGACTAGTTGATCACACTATGGGAGATAGAATATCAATATTCATGTACTATTTAATGGGAATATAGATAATTCCATTTATATAAAATATTTATTTAATTAATGTTAATAATGGATACACTATTAGGGGAATGTGTAAGAGTTATTCATGTTAGGGGGATTTTATACATTTCATGAGGTGTCTTAGGAATACATTGGTGGTTTTACCTACGTTGTGATTTCCATGCCATGTAGAAAATCTCTGTATGAATGATTAATTATACAGGGAGTCTATCTGAACAAAATATGATGGAGAATTTTTTTTTCATGTTCTAGTTAAAGGATAATAATGAGATATTATACATAACATGTTTTTTCTATGTGATCTATGAAATTTTGAGGTTAATAATTACAATCTATAATAAAGAGTATCACACCATGAAATACATTAATATTGAGCCTCTGGTTTTAGAAGAGAATGAGATTCCTATGGTGATGATAATGTCCATTCCCAGAAGTATTGAAGTGAATATATGTAACAACCTAACATGGGTCGACATGACATGTCACACAATATGGCTTAGTACAAGGCATGAAGCCCATTATATATCACCATGGTTCGGAGATAACCAAATAGGAGTCAACCTAAATAACTATGGGAATGATTTCACCCGAAAAAATAATAACTGAAATCACTTAAAGGAATGGCTGAAAATAAATAATAACACGCCTAGAAAGTCAAAGTCCATTGCAATCTCGTCTATAAGGACTTATCATCCTTTAGAAGTGTCTCTAGAGGTATTTCTCAACCATATTGGACCACCGATACTGCGAATTAGACTCCTGAATCCAATATTCTTCTTGAATAAGAACATAATTCAATAAACTCTAAAGTTAGGCACTATATTACTTCTCAATAACTTTTCAATCCAATCAATAATTCATATTATATGTTTCGGAAATGATGTCTAAATAATACAATGTTTTCTTACTCTCCCAAGTGTATATGTCTAGAAAAAACATCATTTTGATTTGTCACATGATTCAACCCATGAACATAGTGAAAACCATAATAGACCCCATCTCATTTTCACCTATGAACTCAATCCCCGCTATATATGTTGACATCATTGATTAATTTTTGATCTCCTCGAATCGATACCCTTACCTAAGTATGAATCATATACCAGTGGAAATTATCCACTTATGAACACATAAAAACCAATCACCTCTATATACAAATTAGCTTGACCTACACAACACTCCCAATGGGAACTAAGAAATTCCATCACTACCAAAACATACGAATCAACATATCCTATTGTCTATTGAATACTGACACTCAAAATAATTGCTAACAACTCCCATACATTCTCACATCACTAAACCGAATCGAATAACTTACGGACCCATCCACTTATGAAAACATGACTCTTACTATTTGACTCTAGACATCCTCATATAGGTATGTTAGTGGCCAAATAAATTTTAGTATTTTCATGAACCACAACTAATCATTACTCAAATTAAATACTATCATGATGAGCTAACACCTAAAACAAATTTTCAAACATGGATTTCATCTCCACACTACTCATCCCATGATAGGTCATCGATTGTTCGCCAAAAAAACTAATTATCTCAGACACCTAAAACATCAGGACTAAGGGGTCTCTTATTTACCACATTATATAGGCCTTTCCCAATGAATACATTATGTCTTATTGAAGTTTCAATTATTATGATTCTATAAATAGTTACCATTTTAAAGTATTTATCATTATCATTTTTAAAACCATTGTATATATTTAATAACTTTTTGTTAGTAAATATTTATAATAATTTTTTTAATGGTAATATATTTCCCTTTAAAAATTTTAAATATATTTTTCACTTCAATGTTATAAAAAAAATTGTTAAAAGGATTGTATTTTCACTTATATTTATCATTTTAGGATTTTTTTTCCTTGTAATGATATTTTAATCACAATTTATATGGTATTATGATGTGATTTATTCTGGAAAATGAGAATTATAATATTCTCTGATTTCTTCAGTTCGTGTTATGTGAATTTTTTTATTTATTTAAGAAAACAATAATTTTTCCATTTTATGAATTCTTTCCACTCTTTCTCCTTTATCGACCCCATCCCTCTTCTATTATCTATTTCCTATAGGTTTCCCCTTCTCTTAGAAACTAAATTTCATTTTTCATGATGATTTAGAGATTTAGGTTATTTTAGTTTTTTCCATGGAAGGTTACATGTTGTGTATTGGTTACCATTCATTTTAAAGTAGGTGTTTCTTTTCTCTTCCGTTATTTTATAATTCATGGAATGTGTATACTTTATAAATTTGCTTTTTAATTAATGTATAGTAATGTATGGGTTCTTGGGTGAAATTATAAATATGATTCTTAAATTCTAGGCTTGATATAAGGGGTTTTTATACGAATATCATATAAATTTTTTAAATTAAATTAATTATCATTATAAGAAAATTTGAAATGGTTCATAGGGTCATTTTAATATTTTTTATAGTAAATTTAGGTCTTCTTCATTTTTTTTGTTTATATTTAATTTTCCATGTTCTTGGATACTGATTTGGAAATAAAAAGGGATTTTTTTCAAGTGCTTCTAAAATAATTGAAATGTTGAGAGTTTATGAAGGGGAGTAAGAATCTACATACAATGTTTGATTTCATGTGAAGACCCATTTTTCACTTTAAAAAGTAAATGGTTTTTTCCTCTTGTGACCCTCAATTATTTTCCCTGTACATTTTTCACCTGTTATGTGTTATTGATTATTTATATGATGGATGTATGATTCGAAAGGGGGATGTTATATGTGATAGTGTTGGAGGTGAGGTGCGAGAAATTTTTTTGTGTAATTATATTGATTTCTTTCTCACCTCCATGGATGTTTGTTTATGGTAACTTGGGTGTCTAGGTGGAAGGTCTTGATTCATGCTACCATAGTTGGTAAAAAAACTCTATGGGACCCCTATCTGTGTTTAAGATATGTTTAGTAGGAAGGTTCAATTATGATGAGTTAAGTATTGTTTAATTGGGTGGATTGTGTAATTGTTGGATAAAAAATATATAAGATAAAGGTTCACGTAGTTGTAGTGTCATTTTGGATCATCGCACACCAGTGCCTAGGGTATATCCCATGAAATTTTGTTCCTTTATCAGTGTTTCTTTACAGAGGATTAAATTATTATATTGATTACACCCCCTTATGATTGATCGGTGGTTGGATAGTCCATATGTTTTAAAGTAGAAACACTGAAAACTAGTGATCAAAGCTATATATGGGGTTTCATGAGACATATAAGGTGTGATAACATCAATTATTTTCATTAGATAGACATATGTAAGTGACAATGACATATAATGAATATGTTAGGGGTTCAATTTTAAAATGATTCAAGTGTATTGAAATGTTTCTTAAAAAATTATATGTGTTAAACATAACTTTTTGGATTTAAATTGATTTAAAATAGTTTAAATGGAATTAGGGTTTTGAAAAATGATTTTTGAAACTAATTGGTTTATTTTAAAAAGGGATTTCTATTTTAAAATGGATTTCTTGTAAATGGTTGGTTTTTTAATGGGATTTCTACTATGATTTCATAAATCATTTTCAAAGGATATTTAAATTATATAACCTTTTTAATGTTGGTTAATTTTTATATAAATTTTTTTGTGTATTTATTTTTTTAAATATTAAAATCACATTGTCAAATAGGATGGATATGAATAAAGAATGTATGGATGCCAATCGTCTGACAAAAGAGTATGAATATGGAGTGAATTAGTTCATAAATTTTGTAAAATATCATGCATATGATCCTTCAAAAATACCTTTTCCATGTTTATGATATTTGTATCCAAGAAAAGTGTTTCCAGATCAGTTGGAAGAACACTTGATCTGTCATAGAATAGATCGAAGTTATAAATGTTGGAATAAACCTATGGAAAAATCGAATGTAGCTAGCAACTACGATAACACTGCATTTTATGGATATTTTTATATGATTACATGCATGAAAAATGAGGAATACCCTATTGAGGCCGTGATTATAGACTTTCATGATGATGAAGATTGTATTAAGGAAATCACAGGGACATTTGAAGATGAACTTTGTGAATGCCCAAAATTTTTTGAGCAGTTAAAGATTTTTTCAAGGATGTCATTGTAGGATGGTTGCACTAAATATATAGCATTTTCAGTAGTACTAAAGATGTATAATTTGAAAGGAGGAAACAGATGGAGTGATTCTAGTTTTATATAATTACTTTTTCTCTTGAATGACATTATCCCAAAAGATAATGAGCTCTCAAGCCAAACACACATTTCCAAATGAATGTTATGCACGATGGGAATGATCTATGAAATAATACATGGCTTCCCGAAAGACTCTATAATGGTTTCAAGGACCCCAAATAACTTAGAAAATTTCCAAAGTGTGGTGATTCTAGATACAATAAAGATGAATCGTGTCCTATGAATGTTTCATGTAACATTACAATAATTCCATGGTTTAGCCGCCTATATAAAAACGAGGAGACTCTATGTGAATTGACGTTTCATACGGAAAAAAGAAATAAATATGGAAAACTGAAACATCTGGAAGAATCTATTTATTGAATGAGAATTGATCAGGAGTATCCTGACTTTGGAAATTAGTCGAGAAACCTTCGTCTTGCATTATCTAAAAATAGGGTGATTAATTTTGTTTTTCAAAGCAGCACTCATAGTATATGGCTGGTTATGTTAGTAAATTATGACATTCCACCATGTTTATGCCTGAAATGAAATCAAATTATGTTATCTAAGATAATATTAGGACCAAAACTACTCAGATATTATATTGTTGTTTATTTAACTCCATTGATGGAGGATTTAAAATTATTATGGGATTTCGGTGTTATGATGTATGATGCTTACAAAAATGAAGATTTCATATTGAGATCCATGTTGTACGGGTCGATAAATGAACTTATTACTTATGGAAATTTTTTCTAGATATATCATTAAAGGATCTCTTGGGTGTCCCATCTGTAAAAAAAGTACACAATAAATTAGGTTGAAACATTCATCAAAAACTGTGTATCTAAGACATTTCATATTTCTACCCCAATGACCTTACTACCGATATTGGATGGAATCATTCGACGGAGGTTCAGAAGAATGTTCACCACTGTCTCCACTAAGAGGTGATCAACTATTTGAGAATGTTAAAGATGAGGACACTAATTTTGGTAAACTGTTTTCCAAAAACCTTCTGAAAACTGGTTGGAAAAACAAATTAACTTTTTTTTGTATTACAATACTGGAATTTTTTGTATTTAAGATATTTTCTAGATGTTATGCATGTTTAAAAAAATGTATATATTAGTGCCATCATCATGTTTTTAAATGAACCTATAAAAACATAGGATGGATATTATGTCGGGTTGGACATGATTGACATGGGAATACAGGAAGAGTTTCCACTAGTGCATGGTGAAAAATGATCATTTCTTCCTCCTGCTAATTACACTTTTTCTAGGTAAGAGAGATATTAGTTTTTCAACTTCTTTAATTATGTAAAGGTTTCGTAGGGGTATTCCTCAAATATTAATAATATCATTTCAATGAATGATTTAAAGTTAAATGGTCCAAAATCACATGACTTCCATGTTTTGATGATAGATATAATCACAATAGATTTATGTTGCATTTTTTCCAAGAATTTCTGGCATACATTAACAAATCTCCTTTCCTTATTCAAATCTATATGATGAATAGTCATAGACCTGGTGAAATTTACAACTATGGAAAGATAAATTGTCTTCCTATTATGTGAATTGGAAATTATTTTTCCACTTACAATATTTGATATGATGGATCATTTGATGGTTCACTTGGTAAAAGAGATTCGACTATGTGGTCCTGTGACCTATATCTAGATGTACCACATTGAACAGTATAAAAATATTTTAAAGGGTATGTCAGAAATCAAATTCGACCATATGGTTGTATGAGTTGTGGTATATTATTGAGGAAGCTGTTGAATTCAATATTGAATTCATATATAGTCTGAAAGCATTGGTATAATAAAATCTCATCACACAAGGTGACTTGCGGGTTAATGAATTTATGGAAATGAGGCTATCACAATCAATATTATAGATCGTTTGTAGGCCCACCTTTACATTTTGTATAATAGTTTAGATTTTGACTCATATTTTGAAACCCACAATGAAATAATTAGGCATTTGAATCAATAAAGGTATAAAATATTGATATCAAATAATCAAAATAAATAGTTTTGACGATGGTTTTTGGACTATATTCTTAAGGATTAAAATGAAAATATAGACTCAATTTCTAAATGACTTCGATGGCTATCGAGAGGACCAAGTGTGTACCTATTATCTTAAAATTCATATGTTATTAATTTTTATACATTCTATACTAATGAAAAAGACGAATATAGTACCAGAAAGAATTGGGGAGATACAATTGTGGCTCAAGTGATGCATATTTCTAGTGATAAGGATATAAATCCAATTTACGTGAATATGTCATATTTTGGAATTATCAAAAAAATATGGGAGTTGTATTATATGACATTCTTAGTGCTGATTTTTTAATGGAGTGGGTTGAAAATAGAAGTGATGTTAAAATAGATGATATGGGATTTGTTAAAGCTTATTTCAGTAAGGAAGGTTACAAAAACAATCCATTTATATTAGAATCACATGTAGTACATGTATTTTATGTTCAAGATCCGGTAAACCATTACTAATAAATTATTCTATTATCGACTAAAACCATTGAAGTGTCAGATGAAAATTTAACGGATGATGACCCTTTCATTGGAACATCACAATAATTTCACAGTGGTCTTAGTGTATATGGATTTTTGTATTTCATATGGAAGCATAATTAAGGGATTTGGATAATCGAGAGAGGGGTCAAATCCCTTCAACCGTTAAAAAATTAGTTCATTAATCAGGTTATATATTTTTCTAATATACATCATGTTACATTATGTTATTATTTGTTCACTACTGATTTATTGTTATCTAAATTAAATGTTAAATAAAATTTCCAGATAATGACTTCTCTATGTGATGATGTTCCAAATCCCAAGGAATAATAGGTTTCTTAACCTGCTTATGCTCACTATGTAGATGAACAATATGCTTCTCAACCTGTTCTCTTATGTTAATATTTGCTCTTTCATGATTTTATTTTATCTAAATTAAATGTTAAACCACTATTGTAGATAATGAATTCTGCACGTGATGATGCCACCAATCCCTAGGCACAATGGGTTTCTCAACTTGTTGATGCTCACAGTGATGACAAACAATGGGTTTCTCGAACTGTTGTTGCTCCCAATGTAGGGGTACCACCACTATATGCACATACCGATGCTGCTCCAATAGAGCTGGAGGAACATATTGATGATCATGGATCCAAGGAAATGAAAGGTGATGAAAAACCAGAGACCAAAGAAAATAGGAGAAACATAGTTTGACCTTATTAGAAAAAATCATTAAGGCTAAAGAGAAAGGAATCAAATACGAGATTGGATGGAATACGTGGGGCTAACATGTTAACCCCAACAAGGCCATGTTTAGTAGTTACATTTGAATCATCACTTGGAAATGCATAAAAATTGATGTAACTTTAGGTAGCATTATTATGGATAAGGTTATGACACTGATGTGGGGAGATATTATGGTAACCTTATGGTAACATTTTTTTAATTAACTAAAATTTAAATAATGAAACATTGACTTGCACTTCATGAAGCCTTGAAGAGTGCATTTATAGTAGATGGATCACATAAACTCTATGTCATAAAGGTTGATGGAAGGATTCAAAAGCGTTTTTTCACACGTTTAACAAAATATCATCTTAATAATGCTGAAGGGAAAATAAAACCACACCCACCTCTTATTTATGAACACCTGATAACCCAAGAATCATGGGATGCGTATAATAGACATTATATGAAGAAATAATTTAAGGAACATTGTGTCTAGTAATAAATTGATTGAAGGTACGTGTATTAATCACATTGATTGACAATGTTTTATTTATGAAACTGTAACTGAGTGTTGAAAATAAACAACGAGCATAAAAACAAGCATACCTCTATTATAAAGGATGGATGGGGTACACATCACTTGACAAAAAATTGGCATGTATTTGAAATATACCATAATACTTTTATGTGTCATAAAACAACAAAATAACTATGTTATTTTGTTTATATGTAGCTTAAAGAGTCCAAATATACACCCACTTATATCCCACGCCATGTTCTATAGGAAGTGTGTGCAACTAAATATGGAAAACTAATAGGTTAAAACACAAAAAATGTTTGGAAAACATGTGTAAGTATGACATAATAAAATTTTGTTTTGATTTAAATCTCTATTAGATAGATATTATTACTTATTTTCCTGTATTTTATTTCTGACATAGTCATAATAATAAACAACACCAAAACCAGATGCAGACATACTTTCATTGGCCTTGAAGTATCCAGAAAAGTTTGGTCGCGTCAGAGGTTCAGGATTTGGGATGACACCCCAAACATATTTTGATAAAAAAAACAGAGGATAAAATTGTGAAAATGAAAAGGTTTATAGAATCATTATCTATGATTCAAGAATCATGTTTTATGGGGGGGGAGGCAAAGAGAAGAAACATATCAAGAAAAACATACACAGGAAGATCCTTCCCCACCCCCAACCATTTTGAGGTATGCCATTCCCCTAAAAAAATTCTTAAATAAGGTAGTAAATTTTATAATATTGGTTTCATTGAAATGTTAATCAGATAGACACTGATACCTTTTCTATATTTATTTTCTATAAGGTGAAATTTACTGTGATTTTTATCTATCAACACCCACCCATCACCTTGTAGCGGGGGTTGAAATGTTCAATATCTTGAACGACATGCTACACAACACACCATTTCTGACAGATCAGGTCATACTGTTAATTTCTGTATCCCTAGATCTAAGAGCCAAGATACCAATTATATTTGATGATGCAAATATTAATATGGCAATAGAATCTCTAGGAACATTCATCGCATGACTATCACATATTGTAATAAAATATCGACAATAAGGTATTGATTTCAAATTAATTTTCCCGATAAACCCTTAACATTTAAGGGAAAAAGGTCTGAACTGATGATTTTTATTATAGACAGAAAAAGGGAAGGGGGTGAAATGAATGAGCGGTTCAAAATCATCTCAAGGATCAACCAACCGATAAAAACAATCAACACAAAGCAACTTAACCCCCCGGATTCTATATCCACATTTATTATCATTGAAGGCTCATGTGGATACGAAGTTCAAAGACGGTGGTAATCACATAATTGATTTTGAAGAAAATATGTATGGAGGGGATGATCTAGACTTCATTGTTCTTGAGAGTGAAATGAAAATCCTCGACTACGATTGGTTAGACAGCTCAGTTGTAAATGTCTACATGAGGTATGTGTAAATTATTTGATTTTCCAAAAGATGATATACTATTATTGTTATGACTAAATACATTTCATATTTTTTCAGTTGTATATATGAAAAAAATAGAGTGGATTTCCCCATGAAAAAAATTTGGACTTAGTAGTCCTAACGTCACCTCTACAGAACAAGAAGACATAAGTATTAAATAACCTGGTGAAATATTGGAAGGACTTCTAAGATAATTTAAAAGAAAAAATACGGATGACAGGATCTTCATAATACCAATGATGCTAAGGTAAAACTATAAAATTTAATCATATCCAATATATTTTAACTTTTTCATTACATATACATTTTTGTGTTCTAAGGATGCATTGGATGCTCATTGCGGCCAATATGGATACTCCAAATATTAATTTTCTAGATTCAATTCATGGATATCTAAAAAACTGACCAAAAATGATGGTGTTTTTAATTTTTAAATACACTAAATCCAAAATTTTAGAACTAAACATCTAGTAATATAATTTATATTATTTTTTTAATTAGGATTCTATAATGATAGGATGGTGCGAGAATATTGTCAACATCATGGTATGAGGCTAGGGGAAAAGGACATGAAACCTGACAAGTACTATGAAAAGATACAAATCAGGGTATATATAATAATTTTTCACTATCCAAATACATATAAAAACTTTACTTATTTTTATCAATGTTTCTACATATCCCAATAAAACAATCGATAAATAATGTGGTTATTATGTTTGTAAATTTATGAAAGAGATCATATTCCATGAATAAACAAGAATCCATGAAGAAGTATTTTTGAAGATAATTTCAATTTCATTTAAAATAATTATTAATCCTTTGTGTGTTTATATTTTTTCACAACAACCATGACTACTGAAAATAGTCACATTCGCAAGATAATATAGATATTATTTGAAACAAATAGACATCATACCTGATGGTGGAATGTACAAATACAGAATAAAGATGGAAAACTTATCAAATAAGTTCAAATTTAACAATTTATTCTCCTATATCATTCTCTTTTTCTGATGGTAATTTGGTGATTTATATGGTCTAAACACCCAACTAAAAATCATGTTCATTGGTGTTTTTTGTTTTCACAAAAAATGAATTACATGTTGATTGGGTTTTTAAAAGAAAATGATGGTCCTTATTTATAGGGTTTGTGTGTTGTTGATAGACAACAAATGATAATGAGTATAGATAAGGGTGTTCCCCATCCCTTGAGTTTTTTGTGACATCATGAGACATAATCAGCACATGATCTTACTCCACTCTTCTTGTTTTCAAAATCGAGATGAGTTTTTTCTCCAAAAAACATCGATTCAATCTGCAACATTGGAAGTTCCCCTATTTAGTCGAAACAATGGCCAAAAAATTGCCATATATTCATTTAGAGGTCTTAAATATATGACAGTTTTTTCTTCACTAGTCCAACTAAAGGTATTTAACAAAAGGAGGATGTTATTTTTTGTTAACCGTATAGGTAATAAAGGTTTTTCCATAATACTTTTAAATTTGTTAGATTAAGTATATTGAGAAGGTTAGGTCTCTTTTTTAGGTTTAATAGGAATGGGTGCATTTATTTTCAGGCATAAAATGTATATAAAATTTATTCTCACAATTTAGGAAAACAATCCATTAGTCATTTGTGACCTATAAGAATCAACCACACCTCAATACGACGCATAATGTCCTTGGTATGATTCCAAATGTGTATTTTTTTAAAATTGACATTAATTCAAGTAGAAAAACACAACTAACATACTAAAAACTGAGTAAATTTATTCTCATTATTTTGATACTTTATGGAAATGAAATATTCATCATTTTTGACGTGAAGGAATCAACTACACCTCAATCTGACTCATGGTGTCACCGGTATGACTCCAAATGTGTCTTGTTATTTAAAATTGAAATTAATTAAAGTAAAAAAACACAACTGAAATACTAAAAACCAAGAAAATTCATTCTGATTGTATTTATACATTATAAAATATGATCCAAAATTCAGTTCTGATGTGTCGGAATCAACCCCACCTCAATCCGATGAACGGTGTGATCCGTATGACTAAAATTGTCCGCTATCAGTTTAAAGTTGAAATTTTAAGTCAAAACGTTTCACTCAATAAAAATAAATAAAACACACTCTAATTGTCTTCCAACTTAAGGAAATAAATTATTAAGTCCTATTTGATGTGTATGTAGCAGTCTCACGTCAAACCGACACACGATGTGACTGATATGACTCAAATTGCATGCTTTCGATTTGAAAGGACATTTAAGTAAAAAAACAAAACTGACTAACTGAAAAATAAAGATATGCATTCTGGTTTTTTTTATAATTTATAAAAATTATCCGTCAGTCATTTTTGACCTCTATGAATTAATTTTACCATAATACGATGCACGATGTGACCGGTATAACTCCAAATGTTTCGTATTATTTAAAATTGACATTAATTCAAGTAAAAAACACAACTGACATACCAAAAACTAAGAAGATTCTTTCATATTTTTTTATAATTTATTAAAATGATCCATGGATCAGTTGTGATGTGTAGGAATTAACACAACCTCAATTTGATGTTGTGTGTCATCAGTACGACTAAAAGTATTCATTATGAGTTTAAAATTGAAATTTTAGTTCAAAACACATCACCCACTGAAAACAAACAAAATGAACTCCAACTATATTCTAAATTAACCACAGTGATTCATAAGTCCATTGTGATGTGTATCAAAAAGTCTCATGTCAAACCGACACACGATGTAACCCGTATGACTCAAATTTCATGTTTTCAGTTTGAAATAAAATTTGAGTAAAAACACAATTAAAATACTAAAAACTAAGAAAATGCCTTCTGATTGATTTTATACTTTTGGAAAACGATTTATCAGTAATTGTTATTTGTAAAAACCCAAGGAACCTCAATACAATGCACCATGTCACCGATATGACTCCAAATGTGTTTTGTTATTTAAATTGACCATAATTCAAGTAAACAAACAAAATTGTTATACAGAAAATTGATCAAATGCATTTAGATTGGTTTTATACTTTAGAAAAAAATCAATGAGTTAGTTGTGATATGTATGAATCAACCCCACCTCAATATGACGCACCATGTGATCAGTATTACAAAAAGTGTCTATTATGAGTTTAAAATTGACCTTTTTGTTCAAAATATGTCACCCACAAAAAATAGTGAAAATGTTCTTTGATTGTCTTCCAAAATTAAGAAAATCAATTTGACGTCCTTTGTGACATATATCGAGTAGTGTCATGTCAAATCGATGTACGATGTGACTAATATGACTCAAATTCCAAGTTTTCTGTTTGAAATGACATTTTAGTAAAAAAACACAAATGAAATACTGCAAACTGAGGAAATTCATTTTGAATGTTTTTATAATTTAGTAGAATGATCTATCAGTCATTTATAACGTGTAGGAATCAACCACATATAAATCTGATGCATAGTGTCGCCATTATAACTCCAAAAGTGTCTTGTTATTTAATATTGACATTAATTTATGTAAAAAAACACAATTGACATATAAGAAAATCGAGAAAACACGTTCGTATTATTTTGATATTTTATAACAACAATCCATGAGTCACTTGAGATGTGTAGGAATTAACCCCACATTATTATGACGAACAGTGTGACTAGTATAACTAAAAGTGTCTGTTATTAGTTTAAAATTGACAAATTAACTAAAAACATGTCACTCAAGGTAAACAATGAAAACACACTCCGATTGACTTCCTAATTAATGATAGAAATTTGTATTTACATTGTGATGATTATGAGGTAGTCTCACATCAAACCAATGCATGATGCGACCGATATGACTCGAATTGCATGTTTTCATTTTGAATTGAAATTTTAGTAATAAAGCACAATTGACACATTGAAAACTAGGAAAATGCATTCCAATTGTTTTAATAATTTAAGAAAATTATCCATTAGTCATTTTTGATGTGTAAGAACAAAACCCACCTCAATACCACACACAATGTGACCAATATAAATCTAAATGTGTCAATTTTATTAAAAATTGTCATTTTTAATGCTTTCTTCATATTAATGTTTAATTTATATCTTTATATTAATACTAACATATTATTATTTTTATATATATGGACCCTTTTTCTCAATATGGTTTGATTTTTTCGGCGACTATTAGCATCGGAGGAAATTTTTTAGATGGAACCACAGACATCAAAAGTCAAAACATTAATATTTTTAAATTTTTTTGATATTTGTAAATGTAATTTTATAAAAAATTATTCAAAATGTGTATAGAAGTGTTTTTTGTACATACCATCGGTGAATATGTTTGTATTCATGATATCAATTAAATGTATATAGCATTGTTTTAAAAACATTTGTGTGCACTGCTTGTTTTTTCATCATTTTCATTGTGTATGTGGTTATTTTGTATATAAAATTAGTGGTTATTTTTAGTATTTTTTTTTTGTTTTTGAAAGTTGTTTTTTCTATTTTTTGTAGGTTGTTTCTTTCTATATTTTCCGCTTTGATCACTTAGGGGATCATTAGATCTTCGATGAGTGCTTCCCTAAGCTGTTTTAAATGATTTAGTGCATCCAGGACTGACAGATTGTCTTGTACCGAGGCTAAATATTTTAGGATGTAATATTTCTACTCTAAAGGTTGGTGCTTCCCAGCATATGATGCACTTTCACATGAACTTAAGAGGCATGAGCATTGGGTGTAGAGGGATCGTCTCCTTATACATGAGCTAGTGCTGCTTCTACGCTTTGTGGATTTGGCCGAGTAGGTCTACCAGCATACCGTGGAAGGTTAGACATCTATTAATCTTTCTATGAATACATCAGGATGATTGGGCCAGTGTTTCTTCAAAAGGGGGAAATGAGACATTCAATTTCCTATTGGGATCATTAAAGTTCTCTTCCATGACTTTCGGCAATATTCATGATTTGGGAGGAAGTTTGGCTAGGAAGTGGTTTCTACCAGGCTGCGCCTATCCAGGTATCTTATGCGTCAACAACCTCTTCCTCTAGATCCATGGTTGGCCATAGGTAATTAAGGTTCATTTACATACACTTAAAATGATAATGTATCCATTAAGTGAATGACATTGACAGAGTCAACGATCAGTTCCTTGTCTTATGATGACTATTCCCGATCAACTCCTTCCATTAGTGTCATTTGGAAGTATGGTGCCCATATCTTCAGATCTGTTGTCCGGTAATCTAAGAGTATCAAAGACAAATTTGGACTTGGTAAAGATTATTCTTCTCACACTTTATCGTATCGACCATTGAAGAATCTTGGGGATGAGGATATTGGTTCTCCCACATCAATAGTTATCGGTGGAACAATTGGTTTCATCAACTATGGTTATAGGATACCGTAGGCTCGGTTCAGTGTTTTCGGAGTCATATAACCATCGAACTTATGCTCTTTTTTCCTGATGATGTTCTTCCACTACCCTACTTCATCATGTTCGGTGGTGTAAATATATGCCACTTGTGCTCGAGGTGGCCCCATTTCGACTTTCTCGAAATCTATCACCCTTTTCAAGATTTATTTGAAGAGGAAACACTCATAGATTTTGTATCCATTTATCTGATAGTAGGGACAATAATCTATCTGTTCATCAAGACCAGTTTAATCTGCCCTCTTTAGATCTGGTTGGTAATAAAATTTGAAATTCAGGGATGATACAAAGTATCCATGGACCTGATCATCTAATAACTAGTATAATTTATTCCATCACTCCATGAATTGATTTCTTCTAGCTTCCCTTTAATCATCTTGTCGAGGTGGGGTGGTTGTTGAGGTACAATAAGGTCTGTATAATTTGGGGTAGTCTTTGGAGCTGGAGTATGTGCAGGGGGTGGTTTAAGAATAATGGAAACAACTGCATCTCTTACCACCCTTTTACCTAGGGTCGCTTTGGATTTGACATTAATCCATTTTAAGGCATCCTCTATTCTCTGAGAAATGGTATAGAAATCCATGAACCTACTTGTATACTTCACCATGATGAGGGGAACTTACCGCTCATCATAGAGAATATTGACGCACATGGAAGGCATCAAATCTTAGGGGAGAGTCATGTTCATGGTCTAAGTAAGGCCTTTCCATCTATAAATGATGTCTAAAATTCTATTTTTCTCCCTCTATTTTCAATTCATGAGGTTGTTGACTATTGTTTTTAGCAATGTTGAACTGAACATGAATTGGATCTTCCAATAGAGGACATTCTAACTTGTTATCGAATTAGCTGGAATGTTGGTATATCATACAAAGGCTGAATCATGAAGGGTTGGCATGATGCATCTGATTTACACTATTTCTTATTGTTCCAGAGATCCCATCATGAGATCATAGTAAGATGTGTGTTGCATCAGATTTTTCTCCCCATCCCTTGATCCATTGAACACATGGAATATAGGGCTCCTGAAATTCGGTGGGGGTGAGACATTTATCATCTAGTTGGGGTAGGTATTACATTTCTTTTGTATCGGATCTCATCGTCCTTCTATGGATTCTAATTAATTCATCAATGACTTGATTGTATTCATGATCTCTTGATTCTTGTGCTGTTGATCCCGAGCATGAGCGGTCATAGTAGGGGGCAAGATTGGACCTGTCAGCACTATTGTAACATGAGGTGGATACCCATCCGGGGGAATCCATTGTGGATTTTTCTGAATTCATTCTAGTTTCATCCCTAATTAATGGAAATATTTATATGCTTCTAGGATTGGGTTCATGTATAATGATTGTCCCGGTGCTGGATTGGATGAAAATCTGGGCCTTGATTCTTTTTCCAGAATGAGTTCTTGTGGAAGAGGTACCTATATTGGAAGTGGATACTGACGCTCTTCCCACAGAATATATATAGTAGGACATCTCTCTTGTAGTATCTTAACGTTTTCTTGCATTAGCTCTTTCAATGCATCCTCTTGATTATTGAATCTATCCTCGATCTTCAAGGACACATTTTTATTGGATGGAGGAGGTTGGTGGTATGTAACATTGCTTTTATTCTTATGGTTGTTGGAGATTCATAGTGGAGGTAGTGAGGAATTGATCAGGGGAGTTCCCAAATTTATAGATGCCCGTTGGTTCTAGGTATGAACACATTCATGCTCAGTGTGGACCGCCTCTAGAAGGGAACCATCTTCTCTTGCATCCTCTTCATTTGTATTATCTTCAGTGAGGTCTATGGGATTGACATCCATGATTTTCATCGATGCATACAACATTAGTAGTGGCGTAATAGGTGATGAAAGGTATGGTAGCTTCTTACTTCCTTTTTCTAATCTTCTCCTTCCATTTTGGGGATCCTCATCGAGTGTATTGATGAGGGGTAAGTTGAAGATAACCTTGGAATGACTTGGTTTTGCATATCCTTCATGGGGGATATAAATCATGAGCTTGGATGTAATTGGTATCACCTCTGTTCATTGTTTTCCCAAAGTGGGGAAATGCTGACATCTTCTGGGCATTGTTTTGAGATAAAAAATGTACCCTGTCCTGCAGGATAGGGTTACTCTCTTTCCTTTATCAGTGTACCATGACATGTATTTTCTAGTATTATGGGGTTATTTTTTGTTAAAAAATCCCCAGCCCTACTGGCTGGGGTTGATCCAATATTGCGGCAATTGCTTCTGATATTTCCGCTTTCTTGATCTTTTGCATTCCAATTTGAGGGTGATCTGAGCATAGTGTCATCTCTACACATGAATTTCTTGCGCCCACGTACAAGATCAATGCTTGTTGATTGGATTAACTTATGTGAGAAGCATACTGAATGTTCTCAGTGGCCTAGTTGAGGATATTCTTGATGGCTTTTTCTCATAAGGCCTATTGCCTTTGAGACATTTTCCAGGGTGGTTTTTACCAAGCATGAAATATTTCTTAGATAGGTATTTAATTTGATTTCTATATAGGGATAATGACATTGTAGGATTCCATCTTCATTGGCCTCTATTAGACAGGGTGCGGGACAATGTGTAAAGATCCATGTTTTCCCTATCCATGGATATAAACACCCGATAGAGCATCGCCGATGAGACAACATAACTTGTTCATCATATGGACATAGGATAGTATGAGGTCTTTATTCTACCTCACTAATTCTGGCCACTGTGTATATAGAACAACTTCAAGGTAGATCTGATATCGAATCTCCCCTAATATATTTACATGGTCTGCATACCCATCATAGGGAAAAAACTTTTCTTCCAACCAGTAGTGATTTGTCCAGATATTGAGGTAAATTTTAAGAATTCATTCATATAGAAAATATTATGGTATTATATCTTGTGAAGTGTTCGTGGGATAATACATCTCTGGTATATCATCCCTAGATTGTTGTCTTCTCACAATCAAAATATCGTGATGTTGTTTTTCTAGTGACTATTATGCTTGATCTACATAGTTTGGCTGCGTCTTAGCGATCTCATTCCAAGAAGCGGTGAGAGTAGGAGCTTCATTGATGTGTGAGCGGAACATGGGAGGATCGGAGGATGAGTTTAATCCCAGACCATTCTCTTATGGACAATGGATTTCTATGATCCTAGACAGAGTATCTATCATTCCTGAATCCTTTCTGAGCACCTTGACATATGAGAGCTTCCTCATATATGGTTCATCGAGTGGTGGACCTTCATGCTGGTGTTGATTTTTTACTTCGGGGAGGACCGTCACAGTTTGTGTTACAATGGTGAGGTATACCATTTCAAATTAGTGTCAGACTGTGTGGATTATCCCTATGGTGTATACACTAGGGAGGACCATCAGGGCAGACTGCAGTAGAGGGAGTTCCTTCTTTCAGATTGATGTCATTGCAGGGAGGACCTTCACATCAACTGTAATTATGTTGAGGACTACCATCTTGGATTGTTATATATATTTCATAATAATTTATATAGTATACATTCTAGGGAGGATATTTATGATGTACAACATTGAGGGGAGGTCCTTCTTGTTTCTTGATGTCATTTAAGGAAGGTCCTTCACAATTACTGCCAAAATGGTGAGAACTACCATCATAGCTTGATGTATGACTATAGGGAGAATAATATATATAGCGTATACCCTAGGGAGGACCATCATGGAAGATGATAGTAAGGGGATGACCTTATTGGTGTTCGATCATTTAGTAAATGGGAAGGCTATCCTAGAACACATAAGGATATATGCTATTATGATCAATCGTTTCAAACTCATAGAGGTAGCCCCCCACAAGAGCTCTATGAAGGATATTCAGAGATGTTTTTAGAAACATTGTAGAGAGGAACTTCTCAGCTGCTACTTCCACTTCCATAATTAGATAATGGATCTATATGATCTTGATCCTATTTTGATATATGTATTATAACATCAAAATCTCCAGCTATCATTAGAGCAGAATCATGATTTGTTTCTTCATTTTCTAGTTGCCTTTTGCAAATTTATTTTTTGGGTACTCTCCTATAGGAAACTAGGGCCACCTGCTAGTGGTAAATTCGTTCATATAAAGGTCCCTTTTTTGGTTCTTGCTATATCATTGGGACACACTGACAAGAATCATGAGTTCTGGCAGGGATATATGTCTTCCCTAGAGAAACCACCATGTTGGATTGGTGTCCCCTAGTTGAAAAGCGTATTTGGTCATGATCTGATTGTCCTTGTATCACAGAATATAGTCGTCGTTCCTTCTATACTATACTAAGGATGTCAGTCTTCTCTGGAGTGAGTATCTAATTTTTTTGAGGATTCAACCCACATTGAGAGACCAGGTCATGGGACGGACTCCTTGCGTTTACCGTAGATGCAATAGCGCCTTGACAGGTCTAGAGGATATGATCTAGAATTTATTTCTAGTCCTCTGTCATTTCCAGTACATGATGATATACATCATTGGCTAGAATAGGTATAAATTTAAATTTTGAAGTGGGAGAAAAATTTTGTACCTGCTATGGTCCTCCATGTGTTGCTAGTGGGTATTGGTAGTTCTCCTTCATCAGGGTAGAGGAATGAGTCCTCTCTTGACATATAGTTGGGATACTCTAGCTGCTTTCTCTGATTTCAACCATATTTGGTTTCTGATCTCTATATTTGTGATAATTAATTTGAATATTCTCATTTTCAACAATAGTTCTCTCACAGGATTGATATGCATCCATAGGAATTTGACTATGCTTATATTTTCTTTCCACCTCATTCGACTTTTTGGATTTGTTGTGTTAGGTAGGAATTTTCATCTTTTGTTGATTTCCACTATATTAGACTAGTGGTATTCATATGCATTGGAAATATTACACGAATTCCAATAGTTTTATGCTCTATTAGGATGGCGTGTTGGGTGTGTGTCAACAAGAATTTGGGGCTTCTAGTAGTTGGTTGCCACCCTATTTTGAAAAAGGGGTTCTTTCACTTCGGATGGGGATGTCATACTCCTATTTTTTCTACCCTGTATAAATGGAAGGATTAGAAAGCATTGGGGAGAATTTTTGTCGGCTCATATTGTCTGACCATATACCCATGGTGGGATTTATAAGAATGAGTAGGAATATGCATCCACTTGTAGGTTGTTGCCATATTTGTGTGGCCGGCTTCGAAAGAGAAAGAAGATTTTTATATATTTGAATGGTACTTAACCTTGTTTTTATATAATATATCCCCCTCAGGAAATAGTTTAATGACCTACCCCTTATTATATGTTTTCCTCTTTCAGTGGGAATCCTGATCGGCTCGTGTTTGTTAGACATGAGTAGGATCCCTCAGTGTGGTATCCTCCTCGGATCAAGGATACTGGGTTGCACTGCATTGGCAGCGGTGTCTTCTACCATGGGTATGTTGGTAGGAACTCTATATAGTGATGATAAAACATCATTATCAACATCTTTTTCCTCCCTAATATAAGATAGGTACTTGTTGTCTTGTTTTAGGGACAATCTCCCAAAACGATTTTAGATAATAAGTAGAGTCACCTTGTTCTGGAGTTCCAATCATAGCTGAAGAGGTTCTTGGAGAGCATTCACCAATTATAGAGCCTGCCAAGTAGTCTCCAAAGTCCCGAGAGTACCATTTTGATGGTACTCCTGGATCTACATGTTTGAAACTCAGTGTTGAACACGCTGGGTATGCGATGGAGTCATGTTCTTCATTGGGGACCTAGCCGCATATGCGGTCACTGACGCACATGTCGAAGCATGTTTTTAAGATTTCCTTATATTAAATATAGCTCTGATAAATTCCCACAATATATATGAAAAGTAAAAACAAAAAAAAACACCATCAAAGTAGCATGTCATAATCCAATGTATAATTGATGATCTTGATCAACCCTCTTACTTTTTAATGAAAAAGGGGCTTGAAGTGGGTTAAGACGCCGCCTTGGTTAATAATTAGAATCAGGTTCACCATTTTTGTTTTGGCCCGATTCGTGTCATAACACATTCATGGAATGAGATAGTCCCATGGGGACAAGGAGGTGTATCCTTTTAATGTTTTTAAATAGGTGTTGTGGTTTAATGATACTAACATGAAATTATAGGGGTTTAAGTGCTTGTGCAATCTACCCACGTTGGGTACGATGCCCTTGGATGGTTTCCAAAGGGTTTGTTCACCGATCTAGAAACATACAAAGACCCTTTTATCCATGATTCATAATCCAAAAATCCAAAGGTAGGTTCTCATTGGATGATTTTTACAAAATCACTAGAGGACTCCATTGGTCGAGAGGATGGGAGGTTGATCTCATCACACCCTTTTTGGGGGAATAATTTTCTACTATGGGAATCTCTTATAGATTTAAGCATTTTTCATCTATTCATGAGTCCTTGGCTCTTTTTCATGAATATGTACATGGAATAATACTGGGTTACAAGATAAATTATAAATACATATGGATTTGGAGGCATCTGTCTATATTTGATGTTCTCCATTAATGAGGATATCCATTTCTAAATAGATCATGAATTCCATTACTATTTTCTTAGATAACATGAGTTTAATCCAAGTGATGAGGTACTTTGGATTTATCTTCATCTAAAGGATACAGTAATTATTCCAATGTTGGGGTCAGACCCAAAATATGGGATTCCTACATATCCCCAGGATAGGAATCAGATCCCACTTATTTATGATCCACTTAGCTATACACATCAACTTTTAAGGTTGTGTGATGGGGACCCATCAATGAAAGTTAACATCATGCGGAAATGGTATCTAGGCAGAAGGTTCCTAGTCATGATTTGATGTGGGACTTATACCGAGGCAGTCTAAGGTACCAGGAAGCAATGCAGTCTTCATGGTAAATAGTGACCCTACATTGAATATGGCTCGGAAACTATTTGGGTGATATGGGTGTTTAGTTCAAACCATAGAGAGGCTTCTTATGTATCCTAGATGGTTACGAATAAAATCACTCATAGTTCAGTTAGATGAGGATTATGTATGGAATTTTCCCCTAATAAAGGCATGATGTGGGAATTAAATCAGTGGAGAAGGAACATTTTGAGAAGGAGTTAGGAATTATGCCATAAAGGAGGCCTTGAGGTATTAGGGGGTGATTATCCGGGTTAACCCTCTAGAAGGATCCCCTTTGAGATTAGGCCTTAGAAAAGAATCCTATATATTCTGGAGGGGGAAGGAATTAGAGTTATCGTAGTTCATTTCATTTATGGATTACAGATAAGATGAGGCCCACACAGTAGGGTTATATAGATTCCATGATCATTTCCAACCTTCAAGCACACACGAGTCGTGCTCAGTGCGGGAAACAGAAGGATTCGGTGGATCTAAATTTCACATGTCTCACATTTTCTGATGATAGATGGTATTGGAGACCAATGGGAGAGATATAGAGGGCGTTAAACGTACCCATCTTCTCTTTGTTTTTATACACTAGATAGTCAGATTTATATATACTGGTAAGGCCTCAATGGAGGCATAGATATGCATTGATGCAACATCTTGCAATAATATCTTGGGGAAAACCTTTGTGGGAGTGCCTTGAAAATGGATCTGGGATTGGGTATGAATATTGCTTCGTGAGAAAGGAAAAAACAACAATTATTTCCCTTTGATATCTCTGACCCTCATTGAATGGAATGAAAAATGAATACCCTTTATCTCCAGAACATATAGGTTCATGTTAGTATCCCAAGTTTTGACCCTGGGATACAAAAAGAATGTAATATTATCCACATTTCTGGGGTCCGTTCTATTACGGGGATTACCCATGTGACTCCACCTACCAAGGTTATGTAAATTAAGATGGTTTTTATGATGCTTCTGATGGTTTTACCATACAGATCTAGGGATTTAGAAAATGATTTGGCCTAATGTCATTGGAAAAGCTTGGGAAGGAACTACAGACAAGGTGGCATTAATGGAAGGAAATTATCGATGTTGGAGAGTGGAACCCCAAATATACAGCATTATGCATACCATTTGTCCAGTAGGGATGGGTTATCCCTCAGATAGTGTGTTTCTATGTGGGTGGAGAGGTTTTTCAGGTACCATGGTGGTATGCCGCCCTAGGATCCATCCTCATAGCGTTCTGTTATGCGGTGCTGGATTCCATTTACTTAGATGGACTCAATGCATGGTAGGGTTTTATCTGCAGAGCAATGAACTATGCAGGATGCCATATTCATGAAGGGACATTGATCTTGCAATTTGTTGTGTGTTCATCCACCATCAGGATATGGTTCAATATTTTCTAGTAAGGTTCATTTTTTACCAATTAATATTATGTTTCCATCTATCATGGTATACAACAATCTATACCAGCAAGAAATCATCCAAAAAGTCTATCTTTGTGGTATTGTCTTCTTCTATGACTTTGAGGTATGTAAATCGGTTCTCCCCAAGTCTCCATGTCTCTGTCAAGATCACTTTATTCCCCTCCATTTTTTCTCCCTTATGAAATCCTTGTTATCCTTTTATAGAGTGTTAGGGAAGCTGTATCTATGGGTTGCACAACACCTTTTCTGGAATCCCTCGGGGAAATCACCCGGCCCACAAACAATTAGGTCAACAGAGGTCTGCAGGGTTGCAGTTCATGGAAGGGGAAGTCACTACCTCAATTCCATGAACGACATTATCTCATTCAAAGGACACCACTGATATCTCATCACCCACGAAGTGTTTAGATCCTAGGGATGGTATGCGGGGGGGGGGGGGGGGGGGGGGTATTTCTCTTCCTCTATTCTGTCAACGACATCGTTCGTGAGGGCTGTATTGGGAGCATATTTTTCCACTCATTTTTTTCCAACGACAAGGTTTGCGAGAGCTAGTGGTGATATATTTGTTCCCCAAGCCACTTGGTTCATGGTTTCTTTACGAGGTTGGGGGACCACCAGGAAGAGTAGCAGTCAATGAAGGAATTTTATTTTATGGGGTCTCTCCTTCCCTTTGCCGAAACCAAGCTTCTTAGATATTATTCTTAAAATAGTTGGTTGAATACATATATTTTTTCCATTACTGAATTTATGGGTGAATTTTCTTTCCATTTTCAATGCTTTCAGGACCCAACACACATCTTCCTTTATCTTGTAAGATTTCATATCGTGCAGATCCATAATCATCCAGTACCACAAAACAGGGAAAGGGATGTGGTGCCTTTTATTAGCACTAAGTAGAAAGCACTAACAAAGAAGTGGGCCTTTATTAGTGAAAACTAAAAGCACCGATAAAAGTTTTTATTATTATTTTATATAAAACTATTATATTTATATTCAAAAATAATTTTTATTTGTATACATTAAATAAAAAACAAATGTTTATAATGAATATATAATTTTTAATAATTTAAATATAAATATAAATATATTTAATGTTTTAATTAAAAAAAATTTCAAAGATTATATTTAAATAAATAAATATATATATATAATTAAATAATTATAAGATTGTAATAAATTACATTAAATAACAAATAAATTTATTATATTTATTATATTTATTAGAGATTTATTACATTTATTGGATTAATTAATTCTATTTATTATATTTTTTATATTTAATATATTTATTTTATTTTTAAATATATAATAGTTTTTAATATATATATTTATAATTAAAATTATTCAATATATATGTGTTTTTCAAGGAATTGTTTAATGAATATATTTATCTTGTGTATATGTTATGTATCATCTTCATGAATTCATTTATACATTACATTTAATTGTCTATTGATGTGGTATATTTATTGACTCATAATGTTACCCATAAGAACTATATATGTTCTAACAAATGTACTTATAAAGTTACAAAAAAATATATATTTAAATAATAAATATATTTTATTATATTTATAATGGTATATATAAATTCATTTCAAATACATTTGTAATTATAAATTTTTTAATATATATATATATTAAATTTATATAACAATATTTATAAATATATAGTATTTATAGTTACAATTATTAATAAATAAATATATTTTCATTATATATATCATTTTTTATAAATATATAATAAAATAAATAAATTATTATAATTATACCTTTATTATATATTTTTTAGAATTGATTAAGGCCTATATTTATCAGTGCTAAAAAAGTGTTGATATAATATCTATTTATCACTGCTAAAATTATAGTGCTGGTAAATATGTATTTTATGAGTTCCTTTTTAGTGATGATAATGTCTTATCCTTATCATCGATAATAAAGTGCTGATAATGGTATGTTTTATTAGCACTTTTTTATTTTATGCTGAAAAAACATACATTTATCAACACTTTTAACTAGTGCTAGTGAGGGTTCCATTGGATTTTATAAAAGAACCCTGCCAAGCTCCTCCTCCCTCGCTCTCGTTCAAGATTTAATGAATGTGGTGCCCTACACAGTCGACCCCTCCTCCGTCGTGAACCCTCCTCCTCCACCACCACCTCCTCCTCTTCCACCGTCGATGCCTTTTCCTCCTCCTCCACTGTGACCCTCCTCCTCCTCCTCCACTGCCACTACCTTATCCTCCTCCTCATACGCTACCCCTATCCTCCTCCTCCTTTGGTTGTTGACTCATCCTCCTCTGGATGCCACCTCATCATCATCATCATCATAATCATCCTCCCCCTCCACCTCCTTATCCTCCTCTTCATTGAGCGGTCCCTTCTATCCACGTGACCAACTCCAGTGCCCCTTTCTTATCTGACGACCATCCTGACAGCATAATCTACAGTGCAAGGATTCCCCCTAGTGAGTCTCTTATGTAATAAAATTTTACTCTTCTTCATTAGAATGTTTGTTTGTCTGAAACTCTAGTCATTGGGTCCCTGGGAATGCACTAGATACTGGTTCACATGTGTTTTTTATGAAATATGGATGCCTTTTGGAATCCCATATGTTGTTTTTTTGTGATGATTATAGTTTGAGAGGATATTTTGAGCTATAGATAGATGATGTGGTCTAGGAAGGATTCTATTGGTTACACGCTAGTTCTTATGTGATATCATTTTGACTAGATTAATTTGTTTAGTCTTTGACTATGGAATCACATTAGGGGTCATATTAGACCATGATATATTAATATGAGCCTGAGATTTCCGTTACGAGTAAGGAATCATTCTCTAGTACAGAATAGAATATTGGTGGTGGAATTCAAGAATTATTTAGTTTTTTATCTGCGGTTTTAATTGTAAAATGAAATATGATGTTTGGTTTAAACTATGATTTGTATTTTTGGTAGGTTTTTGGATTCCTTCAGAGTTAGAGATTTATATTAGAATGTGAGAAAACATTTTAGTGGTTTCCAACCCTTTTGAGGTAGTTCAGGTGGAGGATGTTCGACTTATGCAATCATGTTTGGTTATATGTAATTATTTGAAACTTTCATTGATTATTTAATATTGTTTGTGATGATAATTTTTCAAATCTATCTAAGGCTTTAGAAGGAAGATATTTGTGTTTAGGTTGTACATGGATGGTGGAGGTTTATTTGTGGAGTTCATAAATTTGGGAATAAAGGAGAAGAAATACATTATACTTTAATTATCATATGTTCTTGGGTATGTTTTATTTTAATTGGTACTAGGCGTGTCATTAAAAACATAAAAATGGATTTTGGTAAGAAATATTGTAGGTGGGAGGCACCATGAATTGAAATTGGTTTTCATGAGATAACTATTATGTTGGGTTGTGTCTTAGACCGGGTGATTCAATAAACATTGACATGATATTTTCTCAAGATGGTAAAGCTTACGTAAGTACCATCTCATCATGTTAGTGATGGTTTTGAGCATTGGCTCAGGATCAGGTGGCATTGTGTCTTCTGTTGGGTACTACGATTTGAAAGCATGTTGGGAGTTCATGTATAGAATGCAATTTTTTACTCCAAATATATAACTTTTATTTGTGAACCTATAGTATTACCACTAGTACATGTTGAGTATGATAAGAACTATGGTGGAGAGTTTGTAATGCCTCATCCATATTGGAATTTTAATTTTTAGAAGGAGATGGATATTTTTTTCAATTACTAGACAAATTTTTTTATAAAAAAGACTGTTGGATATTGAACCTAGAAGCTATGACATCGTAAAAGAGTTATTTTATATAGTTTGAGACTTGATATGTGTTTTTGTTTCTTAATTAAGTCACCGAATCATTAAGAGTTGAAAATCTAGTTTTGGGGGTAGAAGCCAAGGGAGCATGGTTTACACATGATTAGTGAAAACCATGCACCAAAATAAATAATATTGGTTTGCATAGTCACAAAATTTGTTTAAATCATTTGATGATCCTTATAAAACCATAAAAATTAATTAACAAATTTTAAAGGCATTTCTCGGGGTTTACACACTGTTTCTTAAACCATGTGAAATAACCATGTGAAATGGTGTGTCTTGGATAGTGAAGGTCATATAGTTTTCACATGTTTTAAAACCAAATGGACAAACCATGAACCTCTTTAAAATGATGTTTTACAAAAATTCCCCTATGAAACTTTTATGTTATGATGGATTTTTATCTTTTTCTCATCAAGAACCCACCCGTGCTACGCCATCCTTCCCCTCCTCTCTTCATGGGTGGTTCTCCCTCACCTGGTGTATATTTCATCTTTCATCACTTGCATTGGAGATCCTAGGATAAATTTACCTCTATTATTCCTTCTATTTAGTTTTATTTCAGTTTCATACAGTGTTCCACTTTCTTAATCTAATATGCCCTAATTTTTGGACATTTTTTTGGTCTATCGTTTTCACTTATTTTAGACTATATCATAGGAAGATATTTTGTGTGTGAGTGCATAGAGGTTATAGTGTAGGGATGAACAATGCATCATAGTCCATTTCTCCAATATTATATGATTTCGTTGTTGACCGTGCACGTGAATTCTATATGTGTTTTTCCTAGGAACCATTGTGGTGTGGCCATATCCATTATGTTGTACTTATTTCTCATTTGGGACCCATTTTGGCATGGACTTAGGTTATTTTTTGTGATGCATGTTTTCCCAGATTGACTATGTGTTGTTTTTTTGATGAATTTCTTATTCTCCATTATATTCAAGTCCATTACAATTATGTCCATCAACATGTCTACATCATTTATCCCCCCATGCTTATCATTGATACATTCTATATCACATGTAACTATATGACGAATGTAACCAAACCTATTAATATTCAATGAGAATGTAAATATTTTCTATATATTTTTAAATAGGTTATGATGTCATCACATAAGTTTTAATCACTTATTAGTTTCTGATGTCTACTTCACACACTAGGTTCCAAAAACATTACTAACATATAAATGATGAAATCCTTAGGAGTGACAACTCTAATTTCTAGTATATAAACTATTTATCAGATATAATACTATCAGAACCCACCACCATAGGAACTCCATGGGAGTTGAAAAAATATTAGTGTCTGACCCCCCCCCCCCTCCACCCCAATCCTATATTTAAATGGGCATTAGTCATTTATTATTGGAAACGTAATGATACGCCCAGGCTAGTATCATAACCAACAACTGACCTGACATTCCACTAACCTATGATGTGTTCATGATCACTATGAGATAGAAATGATACCTTGGAAAAATGATACAATTAATGTGGAATATTTTACCTCTAAATTATAGTAAATTGAAAGTTAATTTTCTCCTAAAATACAGACATATCTCATTTATAAGTTAAACATCTAGGAAAATAGAAGATACCCAAAAAAATAAATAAATAGGAAGCAGATATTGTAGATGAAAAATAAAACCCCACTTTTGACCATGCACATTGTTTAACCAGACATGCCCCATTCTTAAATCTCATTGGACATATTTTTTATAGGTATAACATATGAGTTATCATTTTATGTTTACTTTTCAGTTAGAAATATCATATGTTGTGTGCCTTTCGTCTACCGTGAATGCACCTCAGTCGCACAATGAACGACACCTTTGCGGTGTGTTTTCTAATCATACTCATTTGTTTCATCTTGCTAACATGTTATTACTATTTGATATATATGGTTATGTTGTGAAATTTATGGGCTAAACGCCCTGATGAAAATCATGGCCATTTGTGTTCCTTGTTTCCGCACTAAATGAATTGCATGTTGGTTAGTTCCAATTGAAAATTTGAATATAAAATTTTTAATTTATGTATACTTGGATAATGAATTATTGCCCCATGATGAAAATTTTTTTGTAATAACCCCTGAATAAACAAACATAATTGAATAAGGCATGCTTTGTAAAATCTGAAATTGTGTTTGTTTGGTTTGTATGATGTTGCGATTGTGAGAATAGTTGTGTGTTTGTATGGTTTTGCGGTTGTTTTCATGATTAGTATTCCATTTGTTTTCCATGTTGTAGTTTCTACACTATTGAATGTCAATGAAAAACTTACCCATTTCAATGGAACCACCACTTTTTTACTCGTGCAATTCCATAAAATCATAGAAAACCACTTCACTAGAGGACTCTATGAAACACATTACAGACACCCTAGACAAATAACCTTAACAATACATGTAATCATTCCATCCACCCGCAAGCACTCTATTGAAATCCATACCATATATTGGTTTAGTACCATATTTCTTGACTCGAGACCTTATGTTTCTAGATAAACACTAAAATTCCAATTTACAACAATGCATATAGATCACATGTGGGATACTAAAACATTCTATTGAAATGGATTCTCATATCTACTTCCATTGATTGGGTGTTTGGGAAGATGGGTGTGACCTAATTTTGTACTGAGTAGTGCATGGAGAAGAAAGGGTAATGTTTATCATAGCTAGTTCTATTGATTGTAGTTTGAAGATAACCCTAGTTGAACACCTTCTGTATAATTATATTGTAAAATATCAATATTACTGAATCAAATAGGATGAATATGAACAACGAATGGATGACTTCCAATCATTTGACAAAAGTTTATAAATATGGAATGAAAGAGGTTATCTTTTTTACAAATATGATGCATATGACACTTCTAAAATCCTTTTTCTATGTTTACGCTGTTGTTATTCAAGAAAAATAAGTCCATAGGAGTTGGAAGAACACCTGATCTTTCCTAGAATAGATCAAAGTTATACATGTTGGAATAAACACGGAAAAAATGAATGTAGGTAGTGGTTTGGATAACACTACATTTTATGGATCATATGATATGATTACAATCATGAACAATGAAGAAGATCATAGAGAGGATCTAATTATAGATGTAAATGATGACAAATATCATATTGAGGAAATTAAAAGGATAGTTCAAGATGAACATCGTGATTGCCCAAGAATTTTTGATATGTTAATGAGTTGTGCAAAGACACCATTGTATGTTGTTTGCACTATATATAAAACATTTTTAGCTGTAATGAAGCTATATAATTTGAAATCACGCAATGGGTGGAGTGACACAAGTTTTATGGAACTACTTTCTCTTTGGAAGGACATGCTCCCAAAAGATAATGAGCTCCCGAGCTAAACATATAACACCAAACGAATGCTATGTTTGATGGGTATAATCTTTGAAAGAATAATTTCCTGTCCAAATGATTTTATACTATTTCTGACGGACCATAAATCACTTAATGAATGACCAATGTGTGGTTCTTCTCGATGAAAGAAAGTTTAATCTAGTTCTATGAAAGTTATATGGAACTTTCCAATCATTCCAAGGTTTAGGTGCCAATATGGAAGTGAGAATATTGTAGGACAATTGACATGACATGAATATACTTGAATTAAAGATTGTGAACTACATCACCTGGTAGACTCTCCTCAGTGGAATAGAATTGGTCATAAGTATCTTGAATTTAGAAATGATAAGAGAAACCTTCATCTTGTGTTATCTACAAATGGAATGAATCCTTTTGGTTTTCAAAGCATTAATCACAGTAAATGGCTGGTTATGTTGGTAAATTATAAATTACCATTGTGGTTATGCATGAAATGAAAATACATCTTTTTATATTTGCTTATATTAGTTCCAATATAGCTGGGTAATGATATTGATGTTTATTTGACTCCACTGATCGAAGATTTGAAATTATTGTGGGATTCAGGTGCTACGCTGTATGATGCTTACAAAAATAAAGATTTCACCTTGAGATCCATGTTGTATGGAAAGATAAATGACATTTCTTCTTATCATATTTGCGAACAAGGTACACATTCAAGTAGGTTGAATCATTCATCGAAAATCGTGTTTCTAAGACATAACAGATTTTTACCCCGACGACATAAGTACCAATTTTAGACGACATCATTAAATGGATGTTCAGAATAACATACAACACCATATCCACGAATAGGTTATCATTTGTTTGATAAAGTAAAATATATGGATACCTCTTTTGGTAAAATATTTTCTAAAAACCATACAAAAACCGGTTGGGGGAAATAGATCAGTTTTTTTAAATTACCATACTAGAATTATAAATATGTGAGAAATTTTCGTTATGTTATTCATTTCGAAAAAAATTATGTTATAGTTCCATCATCACATTGATAAATTGAACTAGAAAAACAAAGGACTAAAGTAAGGAATGGTTGGACCTGGTTGAGATTGGAATACGAGAAGAGTTGACACCAGTTTTTGGTGAGAGAGATTCATTTATGTGTTCATGTACATTATAGATTGATGTAACCCATTGAACGGTATAGGATGATTATGAATGGGTATATAATAAATTAATGTCTTCCATAGGGTTTTATTGTGGAGAAATATATTGTTATGGAAGCTGTTGAATTCTATATTGAATTTCTATTTGGTGTTGAAAACATTGGCGTACTGAAATCTCTTCACAATGGGCAGCTTGAGGGTGGAGGAATTTCTGGAAAAGAGGTTTTCACAATCAGTATTACAGATCAAGAGCATGCCCACCTTTATGTTTTGCATAACACTTTCAATGTTCACCTATATGTTCAATCCCAAAATTAAATTATTTATAATTTTAATCCATTTGGGCCTTAAAAATGGATATCAGATACACAAAATCAACAGTTTATAGGATGGTTTCTGGACCATATTTTTAAGACGATAGATGAAAATTCGGACTCAATTTCAGAATGGCTTCGATGGCTAGCCGGATGACCAACTGTGTATGTACTATCTTTTAATGATTATGTAGTTAATGGTTATACATTCTACAATAATGAACACATTAACGAATGTATCAAGAAAAATAGTGGAGTTACACATGTGGCTGAAGTGATGCATGTTTCTTGTGCTAAGGAAAGAAATCCAATTTATGTGAATATGTTAAACTATGGTATCATCAATCAAATATGGGAGTTGGATTATATGAAATTCTATGTGCCAATTTTTCAATGCATGTGGGTTGATAACAATGGTGCTGTTAAAATAGATGAATTGGGATTCATGAATATTGATTTCAGTAAGGAAGGAGAGAAATATGAACCATTTATAATGGAAATATAGGCAGTACGTGTATTTTATGTTCTAGATCCTGCAAACCAAAACTGGTCAATTGTTTTGTTATCGACCAAAACAACTGAAGGATTGTTTGAAAGTTCAACGGAGGATGAAACTTTCATTGGGACTTCACGATCATTTCAAAGAAGTCCCAATGTAGATGATATTTTTCATGTCATAGAATACCACAATGAAGGGATTTACATAGTCAATAGAGGGGTCAAATCTCTTCAACCTTAAAATAATAGAGTTCAATAATCAGGTAAATTTTTTATTGTAATATAAATTTTTTTATTTTATGTTATTATCTGTTCACTGCTACTTTTATGTAATCTAAATTAAAGGTTAAAAAACTTCTGTAAAAAATGACTTATGCACCTGCTGATGCACCCCATCCCAAGGAAAAATAGGTCTATGAACCTACTGCTATTGGTCCCAGTTTAGAGAAACATCCAGTTTCACAACCTATTACTACTTGTCTCATTGTTGAGGTACAACAAGTTTCTAAACCTTTTTATGTTGCTCCAACTATCAATGTTAGCTCTCCTAAGGAACATGATGACGATGCTGAAACTGAGGAAATGGTAGGCAATAAAACCCAGAAGAAGTAAAAAAACCAAAGCATTGTAGTTTGATAGTGTTATCCAAAATCATTAAGGAAAAAGAAAAATGAATCAAATTTTAGGTGGGATGGAATAATCTATGCTAGCATGTTAACCCCAAAAAAGCCTTGTTTAGTAGATATAATGGAATTGTCACTCAGAAACGTATGACGATTGATGTACAGTCATGGAAAAATGTTGTCATCAAGACAAAGACAATAATGTGGGAAGAGATTATGGTAACATTATAATAAAATTTCATTAATTTATTACAGTATAATAAAATACTAAAACATTGACATAATCTTCATCATCCCTTGTATATTGCATTTATTGTAGATTCCACACAGATGGAATATGTATTAAGAGTTGTAGGAAGGATTAATAGAGGATTCCACAAAATTTTAACGAAATGTCATCTTAATGATGCTGAAGATTAAATCATGCCAAAACCACCTCAACATTATGCACACTTGATATCCCAAGGAGCAGGGGATTCATTTAGTAGCCATCGTACAGAGCAGACTTTTCTGTTACATTGTGTCTGGTAATAACTTGTCTGATTTTTCTTGTATTCATCACTTTGTTTGAAATTTTTTTATTTATGAAACAACAAATGAGTGATGATATTAAATAATGGGCATCACGACTAGCACACCCCTATCGTAAATCCAGGATGGGGTACGCTTTATTTGAGAAAATATTTGTACTTATTTTAAATCATACACTAATAATTTTTTGTGAAAAAAATAACACCATAACATTGATCTTCTATTTATATTTAGATTGGTGAATCGAAATAGAAAGACACTTCCATCCCACACCATGTTCTATGGAAGGAGACACGTGTAAATATAGAGGGGATACTTATAGATGAAAACACACATTAATTATTGGAAACATGTGTCTGTGTGACATAATATAAATTTGAGTTTATTTAAATCGATATTACATAACAATGACTACTTATTTTCCTATATTTTATACCTGACATAGTCATAGGAATAAACAACACCTGCAACAGATGCAGACATACTTTTAGCAGCTTTGATGCAGCTAGAACAGTAAGACCACATCAGAGGTGTGGTTTTTTGGGTGACATCCTGAACATATTTTCGGAAAGAAAAAAAAGAGGAGGATCAAACCGATGAAATCAAAAAGATGAGGGAAAAATAGCTATTTTTCATGTGGAATTATAATACAAGAGAGAGATGATGGCATGTTTGATGGGGTGTGTAAAAGTGAATAAACAACTCTACAACAACCAGTGCGTGAAGATCATGCCCAACCCCCACCAGCTTTGAGGTGAGCCATTCCCCTTGAAAACATGACTTATATGGGGTAATCAATATTTTAATAATTATTTTCTATGAAATGTGAATCCAATATACACTAATACCTTTCCTGTAATGATATTCTAAAGGGTGAAAATAACAATGGTTTATATTAATCAACTCCCACTTATTTCCTTGTAGTAAGGGTTGTGGTGTTGAATATGTAGAACAACATGCTACACAATAGACCACTTCCAATAGGTCATGTAACAATGTTGATTAATGTATCTACTGATCCAAGAGACAAGTGAAATGTTCCAAATGATGATGACGAAAATCATACGATCAAACAATATTTTGGAACATTCATTGCATGGCCGTCAATTCTTTAAAAAACATGTCGAGAATGAGGTATTCATTTCCAATTAATTTTCAAATTGAACGTTTCACATTTAATTATAAATAAAATCTGAAGGGAAGAATATTTTTACAGAATGAAAAAGTTGAGTGGTTGAAATGAATGATCGGCTCAAAACAATCACAAGGATCAACCAACCGATCGAAGCGATCTACTGAGAGCACCTTCACCCCGCCCATTCTATACCCACATTTAATATCATTACAAGATCATGTGGATAAAATGTTGATAGATGGAAATAATCATACAATTTATTTTGAATAACATGTGTATAGAGGGGAGGAATCATATTTCATTAGTGCTGACGATGTAGATGAAATTCTCAAGAATGAATGACTAGGGGCCTTAGTTGTAAATATATAGATGAGGTATGTTTTCATGATTTAATTTTACAAATGCATATATACTATGATATTTATGACTAAATAATTTTTATTTTTTTCAAAGGATTATATATGAAAAAAAATTGAATGTATTTCCCAGTGAAAAAAAATTTTGACTCGTTAGTCCTCACATCATCTCTTCAAAAGAAGAAATAAATGATGATAAAGAGGGTGAAACAATTCCATCACTACCCAGATCGTTTAAAAACAAAATTAGGAATTATAGAATCATTATAATACAAACTATGTAGGGGTAGAACTCTTCAATTTATTCATATCAACTATATTTTCATTTCTATCATTATTTAGCCCTTTTTGTATTTTTAAGCAGCATTGGATGCTCATTGTGGTCAAATTAGATACTCCACTGATTTATTTTTTGGATTCAATGCATGGATATCCAACAAACCGACTATGCGTGATTGTGTTTTTCAATTTTTAATACACAAGATGTACCATTTTAGAACTAAACATCTAGTTATATAATTTATATTATTATTTAATGTGGATTCTGTAATGATAGAGCGGTGCATCAATATCGCCTTCTTTATTGAATTAATCTAGGGCCTATGGAAAAGAATGCCCATAAGATCTAAAAGTGGAAAAGAATAATGATATATATATATAAAAATATTTCACTATCCAAAATCATATCAAAATGAATTACTTATTTTTTCTGTTGATTCCGCAGTGTCCAAAACAAACAAACAGAATGGAATTTGGTTATTATGTTTTGTAAATTTTTGAAATAGATCATATTTCATCAAAAAACGTTAATCCCTAAAGAGGTATTTTTATAAATAATAACTATTTCATTTAAAATATTTATTAATCATGTATATTTATATTTTCTCTTTACTAACATGATTGTCTCCAAAAATAATATTCCAAGATGATATATATATGATTAGAAACAAATGGGAAGCATACCTAGTGGAGGATTGTTCACAAATAGGATGATGGTGAATTCTTACTACTTATCCTTATATGATCATTGATATCTATATTTCATACACTAATTTAGCATCTATGATCACCCTTTCTATTATTTCATATCATTAGTTTATGAAGAATGGTTTTAGAAATGAGTTGTATTTCAAGTAAAGAATAACTTAATGAGAGACTCTTATGAACTTGTTATTTAGGTTTCCATGTTTTCAAAAGAAGTAGACATAAACTATTATGGAATGGATCATTTATATTCTGTATTTTGGTCATTTATGCTTCTATTACAACTGATGTAGTGTATTGGAATAAAATTTGTTGTGCATCACTGAAAAATTTAATAACATACATAAGGATTCTTTGTTCACTTTACTACTATTGGATAACTACCGCTTAGCATAGCATCTGATCTGAACTTCTGATCTAGGTTCCCCCTAATGCCCTCATCCCACACCATCTCTTTGATATCATCATTCATAATTCACTTTCCTTCTATTCTTGTACCCATTTTCTAGGTAAATTGGTGCATGATGAGAAGGAAAAGTTAGTGATGAATGATGATATCAAAGAGATGGTGTCAGATGAGAGAATCATGCAGATGCTAGATATGAAGATTAGATCAAATGATATCCTATGTAGTAGTAAACCAACAGTAGTAATGTGCACAAAAAATCATTATTTTTGTTATTAGCAAATATCTAGACCAAATAAATCTTCTATAAATATGTATATGTAATGTTATAATATAATACCTCTATTTTAAGAAAAAAATAAATTATGAAACGTTGATTAGATTTTCATTATTCCATACATGGATTGTTTATTTTAGAATATTTATTTCCATTTGACATGCCTTTGTAGGAAGAGCAACAACGTTGGGTCTACTCAATCATAGAGGTAATCTTGATGTTTGCACAGTAAAAAAAATTCTCCATAGAATTAATACATTGTTTCTTATTTATGTTTAATTTATTTATTTTATATAAGGAATAATAATCTGCTCAAATATGATATCAATGTATGAAATTATTATGTCTTTATAGTTGGTATCAGAGTAACCTGCCTTTTCCAAATTGAGAAGACACATTCAGTTGTTTCGATACTTTAGTAAGATGATCCATAAGTCATGTATATTTGAACACGGATCCAATAATGTATCAAAACAAATGATGATCACAAAACACCAAAAAACCTATTCCACATAATCCAAAAACCCGTTCCCCTATGAGCATGTCCAATAAATCATGATGGTCAACACCATATCATATCTTGAGAGCCATGACCTATCCTGACGACTTCATCACCTAAAATCCTGATGACCCAGTCGCCTCAACCTGGTGATCATCATCACTCAAAGTATCTGAGCCAAGCCCCACCTAATGAATCATATAGCCTCAATCCAAACTATCATCACCCACATAAATCCTAATCCAAATTCCATTACATTCCCATGGAATCAAGTAACCAATATAACAATTCGATTTAATTCAAATTTACACTCATCCTAAACATTCCATGTTAGTCCGAACCTCTTACCCAGCTTAACCAGTCATAGTGGAGCAAGATAATTCCCATAGGCATCTCATATAATCATTAGAACAATTTAATATGAATGTATTTAATTATTTTGGTTCTCGCTTGAACAAAACACACTGTGTACATGAACGCACACCGAAAACACTCACAAAATCAAGGATAAAGATAGGAACCACCTACCATGTACTAGAATGTACTCACTCATTCGATATCATCCTAAAAATAGATCTGGATCAAAATCAAATGGAATTTTTGATTAATACCAATCAAATGGGAAAAAGGGCTCACATGGATTTCCAGCTCAATATGGCGATTTAAATAGAAAAGAGTATCTAGAAAGTTGATGGTATTATTGATATGATTTTGTATCCACTAATAGATCAAAAATCAATGTCAGTGTAGTGGAGTTCCCTCAAAGCCTAGGGAGAAGTTAGATTGAGGATCATCCTCAATTGTGCATTGTAAATGGGTGGAAAGGGATGAGAAAGAAATAAATAGTGAAGGATGGGAAAAAATTCCAACTTTTTAATGGTCCACATGGTTTGGCCGCACATTTTTGATAACTATGTGCCAAACGTATGGTGCCCAATATCTAAGCACCAAAACACATATAGTTAGTCACACAGTTTTCCAAACTATGATAAAACTATGGGAATCCACTCTATTTAAAACTGAAGAGGTTTCACACGACAGTTCACCCCCACCTGCATAGTTATCCAAGATCTCCACATGTAGCTATATCCCAACTACCCACTCCTGGTACTTCTATCAGTTTGAACTCATATCCCTGAGTCTTCCCTATTCCTTGGATCTCAGCTGTCTGATAAGGCTTCCTATAGAACCTCTCTAAATAGATCATCTGGTATCATGCATGACACTACTTCAGAATCTTATCACATTGGGTCTTAACATTCCCCTGATTCCTAAACTAAAAGAACAATAATGTAAACCCACTCCTCAATAGTTTTTCGACCCTCAGTGTCTTTAGATGAAGTGATCAAAGAATCTGGCCTCAAAATCCTTATGAGACAGTACATTTTGTATGCCCACCTATACATATAGATCCCACAAAGGTTATGTCTTTCCTATGAACATGCATTCCACCAGCCTCACCCTCCAACTTTGGGTTACTCAAGCTGGTCAAAGATAGTTTGTACCAACCCTATCAAGTTCTCTATTATTTTTGGTCCACTATAACTCTGAAATTATTATGGGTAATGAAACTATAACTCTCGATTGAAGTATTCCATAGATGGATCATCTCCCTAGGATCCCCTATCGATTCCCTATATGAAAAAAAACTAGTCTCACCCCGAGCATCTCATCAATACATGGCCCAACAACATTCTTGCCTGTACCAAACCATTTACCTGGAGATTATAATCATCCCAACCCTTTGGGGCCTCATACCATGAACACTTAAGCAACATTGTATCATCACCATCCTGACACTCTAGCGAATCTCATCAAGGTGGCATCCCATGGAATACCCATCATGATGGTCAAACAACAATATCATTGTATATATACAAATATCGCCAACCGAAAAGGTTTTATCAGGTAACACATCTCACCACCCTTACACTCCCTTACCACACCATGTAACACAACATCTAGTCTCAAGGTTTCTTACCTACCCATATCATGGTTAGGTATCAATTATCTTCTAGTCTTGTGGCCCCCTACCGACCGACATTAGAGTCTGGAATCACATATAATTTGGCCTCATGTACCCGTTCTACCTATGATATGGACAAAAATTAAATAACATGTATCAACTCACCCCCAATCATAATCTATGTTTACCCTTATGGGGGACAAGAACATATATCAGATTCATATAAAGTCATATACAGATCTCATTGGAACCACATGTTTGGGTTGGCTAAGTATAATTCCACCAACATGGGCTCTGTAAGAAAACACTATTTATCTTCCTTGATGACACATAAAAAAATCCAACCCCTATTAGCTCAATCTATGTTCCTAATGAAAATCATAAGAAATCAAACATCATATAAGCCTAACTGCTTATCTTGATGCGTAATCAAACCTCCCTTTCCATACTGGTCCAAGTGTGAAAATCCCAATAATAGCTAAATATCACACCCAATTGTTTGACCTGAGATGGAAATCAAATCAACTATCAAAGGGAAAAGTTAAACATCAGTATACTATTGATTGAATCATATTCTGCCACCTGTTCATGGGGATTAAACCACCCAAAAAGAAGATGTGTACCTAGTCCTAACATACTCTAAAGAAAAATTTTCATACTCAAAACTAAGAAAACCCATTCGTATTGTTTTAATATTTTAATACAATGATCCATGACTCATTTTTGATGATTAAAAATCAACCCCACCTCAATAAGATGCACAGTGTGACTAGTATACCTCCAAATGTGTCTTTTTATTTAAAAATGATATATTATTAATGTATTCTTTCATATTAATGTTTTATATATTTCAACATTGTATTACTAAATTAAATTTTATTTTCTTATATAGGTGTAATTGTTTCCTTGAGTTTAGATGTTTCCTTCAGCAACTAAAACCATGGATGACAATTTTTGATAGGGGATCACATTTGAAAAAAAGGATGAAACATTAATGGTTTTAACTATGTGTTGGATAGTTGTAATTGTACCCATATAAAACATTATTTGAATTGTATATAGAAGTGTGTTTTATTTGTATTCATGATGTCAATTAAATGTATATAAATTTTTTTTAATAATGATTGTGTGCACAGTTTCATTCTTTTGTGCTTTGATTGTGTGGAGGTGTTGTTTTGTGCAGCTGTTTTGTTTGTGGGTGTTGTTTTGTGTTGTTTGTGTGTTGGTGTAGGCATTGTTTGTTTGTAGGTGCAGGTGATGGGTGTGATGTTAAACAAAAAACACATCACAGGTAAGTCGGTCTTTATCAACACTATTTTGAGCGCTAATAAAGGTGGCCATTATCGGTGATTTTTCAGCACTGATAAAGGGGGGACCTTTATCAATGCTTTTTTAGCGTGGATAAAGGGCTCCTTTTATCAGCACTTTTTTTTCTCTATTATAGAGAAACCCCCGTTATCTTCACAACGATTAATATCACTTTTCTAGTGCTGTTAAAGGTGGTTTCTAGCACTGATAATAGCCATATTTGTAGTAGTGAACTATGAATACCTTTTTGGATATACTTTCACTAGTTATTTTTCATCTTGTACATGATTATTTTATCTTGGTTCCAACTTTTTATCCCTCGAGTGATGTTCATTTATATATGTTTAATGTGGCTTCATCAAATGATAATGTGTAATTTTTATATATTGTTTTTTAAATTATGTTCCTTCAGGTGAAAGTATATTTATCCCATAAATGCATACTCCACTCATCGGTGAATAATTTTTGTTGACTTCCCTTTCATATTATATAGATTTACTCACAACTCACTCCTGCTCATATAAATAATCATTTTCCACTCCACTTCCACCATTTACAACTAAAAACATTATATAAACCACGTCATGTACATGTATAATTTAGATTATAGGAAATTTATAACTATAATTAAAATATTATAATTTTTAAATAATATTGACGTGTTTCTTTTAAAATTAGTTATATATTCTACAAAATGAAGGGGAGTTGCTAAAGGAAATCCTATATTGAATATAATTTCCCTCATAGAGGTACTTTTTGAAAACACCTTCCACCCTGTTGAAGATTGAGATGGAACTTTGACTTTTTAGTTGGTACATTTAACATGAGATCCTCATATGTTCCCAATAATGAAAAATTATTGGGATTCATTTCCATAGAAGACCCTTACCGAACATTAAGATGGAGTGATGAAAAAAATATTATTTTAACATTTATTTCTATATTAAATTTAGGTATCAAAATTACAATTTCTAATTATGACAAAATGATTTTATGATCATATCTTGATACTTTTGAGCCATAATGTATGAGTAAATGTTGAACACTGAAGATTTATTAAATAGTGAATGAAAAAAATGAAAATTTTAGTTTCAATTTCCACAATCCACGAGGATTCTTATTTGATTTTATAGTGGAATTATTCCTATTTTAGTGGGTTGATTTGGTACAATATAAGTCGAGTGAGAAGTCTGTGGTAGTTAATCTTAAATTTATCTTAAATATTAATCATTTTTTTATTGTTAATTTCATTAAAATATATTTTTTGAAGATTTTAATCATAATGTCGACAATCCTACATTATTGGGGACTTATTATAATTTAGGATCTCAATACATATCTAAAATACAAAACAATATATGTTTAATTTTGAATATTTTTTATAACTTATTTATTTATAGATAACTTTATTAAAGAGTTACAAGGGGATGTATTACATAAATATAGAATTATATTATGGATTACAATTCATTGAGAGTATGACCCCCAAAATGTATCACTTATAGTCAGATTGTTTATTTTTAGAAGCTAATGTTTAGTTAATATAAATATATTTCATTTCCCAATATAATGTTTCATATTTTATAATGACTCAATTAAATGAGGATATTGATAAGATTACAGGGGAGTTGGAATTATTTAAAATACATAAAGAGATATTTAAATTATTCATTGAAACATATGGGCAAGTATATACACTCACTTTCTGAACCATCATACCTCGTGGAAGCATCATGTGAATTGATACAAAACAAAAAGGCTTATGAACATATACAACAAATGTTAATGACTTTGAAATCAGGGGAAAAAACCACGTGGTATTGATAGACAATATTAAGTGTATGTCACACAATTAATGAAATAGAATAACAAACTAAAAGTTATGTACTATGAGCCTGATCATATAGTGTTCTCAATAAACATCTTATAAATTAATTATATGTTGATTTGACTAAATTTTTATTATTATATTTATTAATAGTATTAAATATTTAGGCTATGTAAATGAATAGTACCTATAAATGACATGAATCCTTTGGGGAATGACAAAAATATTGAGTATATATTTGATTTTACCATACTATATATTTCTTTCTTAATTAAACATGATAATCATGATATTCCATAATATAAAGTTAATTAATTATGAATTTTCTAATGATACTTGGTTTTTTTTTATATAAGGATAGTTTGAGGATTTTATATTTCTAGAAAGTAAATTTCCATCTTACACCATTTTATTAATTTTATTATTTGTTAAAATATATTTTTTATTATTGATTTGTTACGAGGTGGAATTCTTATTAATTTATTTTTTATAGGAAAAAAATATTATTTGAATGGGTTTGTTTTCACATTCATATGGATCACTGTATTGAGTATCTAATTTAATAACAAAACATTAATTTTAAAAGGATTATCATTTTTATACACATTAAATGATAAACTAAAAAAGAACGACGCTAACTTTTGTTTTACATGGTGGATAAAATGGTTATTTTCCACCAAAATTATATAATGGATCACCTGCTTATCTAAAAAACATACAATTATTATCCCACGTGTATGTATGTATATATTTATATTTTCATTCATGTATTTTAGTATATATTTGTATATATGTGATCAAACATCCTTATGGAGTTTTCCATGCATGCATCTCCACACATTCCATCATATGTTTTGTATGAAATAACAAATCTTCATAAAATAATGACATGGTAAATATAAGGATATTTTTATAAAAAATGATATCTTGTTGATATTATACCTATTTTCATCAGTTTTATGGCATAATTTCATTTCTACAAATCATTGATAGAAGGATCCACATATCTGACATCATTTCATTTCCATTAAATTAGAACTTTAATAATTCATTCAACTAAATATCATGATGTTAAAAAATTTGGTAGCTATGATTCAAAAAATATGCTTCATTTTGATGTTTTTAATTTTAATTGTTATTATGAATTCATTAATTTTAATTTGATATAAATATAATTAAATTTTATTTTAAATAATTCGGAATAAAAAATTTAAAGAAAAGAACATTACAAAAATGGAATAAAGAAGTGAAATACTATGATCAATTGAGAATTAAAAAAGTATGGAAAATTGTAATCCCTTAAAAAACATTAGTAAACTATAATTAATTAATTTTATATGAAAAAACCATGAAAATAATTTAAATGATATATGATACTTCCATGAAATTAGATATAATATATATTTCATTATTTTTTAATATAAATTCAATCGAAGAGAGAGACAAAGATAAATTCCTCTTACTAGGTTCAAAAATTTTAATTTATGAAATTTTGATCAATGAAACTAATAATATAACGTTGAAATGGATATGATAAAAATGAAATGAAATTTAGATTTTGATACATTCATAGGACAACTGATATACAACAGAGAATATAAAGAAAGACGAGGAGGTATCTTTAGTCAATGAAGTGAGATGAGATTGATATATGAATCCCCTTTCATGGTTCATAAAAAATTAAAGGAACATTGAAAATTAAATAATATCTATCAAAGGATAAGGGAAATATTTAATGAGACATAAATACGTTGGAATATAATACATTAAATAAGAATGGGTAAAATGGCATAATTGGGACCCGAAGAATCCTTCATCCACGCCTACAATAGATAACCTAAAGCCATCCCAACCTGGTATATACTGGTTATCCCATTGAAAACCTTACTCCCACAACATTTTTTTTAAAATACTTCTTATGGTGTTCACATCACCTCTTCTCCACCTACACATCCATCTTCTTACAATTCTCATGCATGCTAACCTTCTATATGAACTAGACTGTAAAATACTCCACCATTCCCATATGCATGCTCATTGTTTCTCATCTCCTCCCATACTCCAGGATTCTAATATGATTCCTAAACTCCAAAAATCCTTGATATAAATGTAAATGATACATCACCTAACTAACTCATTGTTGGCCACTAGGATGCTTCCTTTGGGAAAAAATATTTTTAGGTTGTCTTTTCAAGATAGACCACTAGTCAATTATTCACTTAATGACCTTCTTTGTTTTTAGGTCTTTGAGACTTATTCTTAAGACTTGTGGTACTAAACAAATTATTCTAGGGTATGTAAATTTATTTTTTTATGGAGATGAAACTAAAATTGATTTTTTGTCTGAAATTGAAAAATCATATGTATTTTTCTATAAAATATTGACTGACATTTTTGAAAATACACATTTCATTAATGTTAATAAAATAAATTTTATGGTAAATTTACCTTTATATTGATATATGGGACATAGGTCATGAATTACTCATCTAATAATGTTACAGTTAATTTTGTTATATTTTGATTTAATTTAAAAATCATTTATACTATATTTACAACATTTTTCTATTTACCGAATTATTTCGTTATTCACCTTGGAGACTTGTTTTCTCACAAAAAGGTTATTTTTGTTTTTTTCTCAATTTCGTTTGATTAATTTAATATTTTTAAAATTTTCTTTTTCAATTTAGAATTTAATTATTGGATATTTTACTTTCAAATAATAATACATAATAGAAAGGGAGAAAATTATAATAAAAATGTTTATCATTCAATGAATTGTTAGATTTATTTTCCTTTTAATCCCTTAAATATTTTATGGATGTCAAATATTTATGAAAAATTCTAAATAAATTATTTCAGTTAGATTAACAAATACTATATAGGGGTTATATTTTAATTATAATTATTTTAACAAACCCATAAACTGTATATATATATATATATATCCAACTACAACATATATGTGAAATGAACATATAAGAGTCACATCACCCTTTTAAATTTATATATATAAACTGACATACACATTTAAAAATAATTTACTACTACTACAGATATGGCCTTTAATAGCATGAAAAATGGTATTTGACAGTGATAAAAAAGCACTGTTTATCTCAGCGATGATAAAGCGGGTCCTTTATCAAGGCTAAAATATCATAAAGAAAGAATCCACTTTATCAATGCTAAAAATAGTGTTGATAAAGAGCTACACACCTACAGTGTGGTGTTTATATAACAACACACCCAGCAGAAGCATACATGCAATTTAAATACAGCACACCCAAAATCAAACTACAATTTAAATTGCATGCCTGAAGCAAAAAACACTATATACATTTAATTGATAACATGAACACAATCTATCTTCCCATTGTATATAAAAATATAAAAAGTCATGAAAATTAAATTTCCAAAAAAAATATTTTATATAATTACATTTACAATTTTCTAATAAAAGAATAAAAAATAAAAAATTTAATTTTTTGAGGTCCATGTTCTTCTCTCAAAAATCTCCGCCCATGGTATTTCTGGCCGAAAAAATCATCTTAACCTGATAAAAACATTCCACCTACCTAAAAAACAAATATTATGTTAGTAATACTATAAAAAAGAAAATTAAACATTAATATAAAACCACACATAAATAAAATGTCAATATTTAATAAAAAATATCCATTTGAGGTTATACTGGTCACTCAATGAATCATATTGAGATGGGGTTGATTTATAAACATTTCAAAGGACTTATGGATCATTGCCCTAAAATATAAAAATAATCCAAATGAGTTTTCTCATTTTTGAGTATGTCACTATTTGTTTTATTAAAATCACTATCAATTTTAATCAATGACACATTTGGAGTTATAACAACAACATTTTACATCGTATTAAGGTCAGGCTAATTCCTAGAGGTCAAAAATGTCATATAGATCATTGTTCAATAGTATAAAAGCAATACAAATATGTTTTCTTGGTTTTTAGTATGTCAATTGTGTTTTTTACTAAAATGTAATTTCAAACATAAAACAAACATTATGTCTCATATAGGTCACAACGTGCGTCGGTTTGATGTAAGAATACATCATACATGTCCTAAATGACTTATGAATTGTTTTCCTAAATTATCAAGACAATCAGAGCCTGTTTTATTATTTTTAAAGAGTAACATTTTTTGAACTAAATAGTTAATTTTAAACTGATAACAGACACTTTTAGTCATTCTGATCGCAATGTGCATCGAATTGAGGTACAATTGACTCATACACGTCATATGTGACTCATGAATCATTTTGTGAAAATATCAAAACAATCTAATGATGTTATCTTGGTTTTCATTATGTCACATGTTTTTAATTGAATTAATGTCAGTTTTAACTAAAAAATACACTTTGAGTAATATCATCCATTGAGTGCATCTTATTGAGGTGTGACTGATAGCTACTTATCAAAAATCACTAATTGACCATTTTTCTAAAATATAAAAACAATCTGAATGTGGTTTCTCAATTTTCAATATGTCACTTGTTGTTTTTACTTAAATCAATGGCAAGTTTAAATAAAAAAAGACACTTTTTGTCATACCGGTCAGATCGTACATCTAATTGAGGTGTGGTTTACTCCTAAACATCTCAAATGACTCACAGATAATTTTTATAATGTATTAGAACAATATGAATGTGTTTACTCAGTTTTCAGTATGTCACTTGTTTTTACATAAATTAATGTCAGTTTTAAATAAAAAGATACACTTTGAGTTATACCGGTCACACTGTGGATCTTACTGAGGTGTAGCTCGTCCCTACACATAACAAAATAAGAAATAAATCATTTTCCGAAAATATCAATACAATTTATATGAATTGTTTTGGTTTTCAGTATGGAACATGTTGTTTTTACATAAATAAAAAGAGATACTTTTAGTCATACCGGTCAAACAGTACATCAGATTAAGGTGTGGTAGACACTTACATGCCAAAAATGACTCATGGATAATTTTCCTAAAGTATAAAAATAATCTCAATATTTTTTCGCAACATTCAGTAATTCAATCATTTTTACATAAATTAATGTCAGTTTTAAATAAAAATGTCATTTTGAGTTATACCAGTTACACAGTGCATCATTTTTCGGTTTGGTTGCTCCCTATATGGTTTTAAGGAGAATTATGATTACATTATGAGTTATTTAATAAACCATGAACATTATATTATCATAGTAATTAGATAATTTTATTGTAGATAACCTAGTGTTTAACTAAATATATCACATATGTATAGATACTAACATTTTCTTCTGATTTACACATACTTCTCATCCCTAGTTTCTAAAATTCCATCTAAAGTTCCAAAATCAATAACTCAAACATTCTAATTTTTCTAATACTAAACCCCTATATATCCCATGATATTTTTATGATACATAATCTTACATTGGAAAATATAAACACCGTAGTAAATAGAGGTAAATCAATGATGTTAATATACCAATTTTAATCTATAACTTTTTTCATAGTCTGGTTTCATTCATTAGAACATACTATTTCAAAAATATAACTATTTAAATAATATATAATTTTATAAAAAAGTGATCAAATTTTTTATAAATTACTAAATAAATGGAATACATTTTTTCTCTTAAAAAAATGGAATTATAATGAATTATGTTGTGAAAAATAATTAAAATGAAATGAAATATTCTTGAAACTTTTAGAAAATGATTTATATTTACTGAGTAGATGTCGTTATGTAAAACTATGCATAATATATAATATTTATATATAATATAATTTATAGTATTAAATTTTATTTTATAATTTGAAAAACATTGATTATATAGGGTCAAAAAATTACTCCCCGTTTAACTAAGTCATCAATAAAGTAACAATCCATTAAATAACATAACTGAATTTGTATAATGGATCTTGAATTTTAATTCAATTAGGATATAGTGGTAATAATTGATCTCACCTTGTAAAAAAATTCTCATCACTATAATATCCAAACACAGTCCATCTTCACTGAAGTTTTTTTATGCTTCATATTAGTAAAAAAGTAAGATGATTAATGGGACACATCTATCTTTATATAATACATCATCAATTCTTACATTTCTATGGTACCATGTAGAGGAAAATTATTTATTCTAGACGTAAAATATAAATGATAATAAATTAAAGAGTATATCTATAACCATGTTAGGCATGGTTATTTGAGGAAACTAATAAAAGAGATCTATAATATTTCATAACAATATAGTTTCAGGGGAAAATTAATATAATTATCTAATGGATTGAATGGAATTTACGTTATACTAAACCCCAATAAATGATTGATATATGAATGTCTTATTTAATACTGTATAATAGTTCAATAAAAAATCATTTAGAATGATCAGATTAATTAAATTAACGTATAACTGAAATATTATCCAATATTATTTTTAAAATTTATTTTTCTCATTTATAATATTTTACAAAAAACAAGCTGAACGCATGTCATTGGAATAACCCAAAAGACAACCATAAGGGTTCATACCACATACTATTAACATATGATATCATTAAAAATCCAAATGACAATTGAGGAGCCCATAAAATTCATAAAAATATGAAAGAAAATATTACCCAATAATCCATTTATCATAACCCAATAATAATAAAGAATAAGAAAACCTATGTGGATAACTAAGAAATGTTTCTAACACCATTACCATCCAACTAATAATTTTATCCATCAAGAAATATTCTAATTCCATTATAATATTTAGAAACGACCTGTTTAATCATAGTATTATAACTTCACATAAAAATGATGGTAATGTGATATTTGAATAAACGAAATAAAAAAAGAGGTAGGGCAACAACGAGAGAGGATCGATGTTTGAGGCTTACTTGAGAGTTGAGAGATGAGGGGATTGAATTCACAATAATGAAGCTGATGAAATCTGACTGTGATTGAATTTGGAAAACCAATATTGGAGGCCACTAGACCATAGAAACAATGTTTGTACTTCTATAAGATAGAATCTAGTTTTCATTCGCAATATCGTATTACACTAAAATGATTCCAAATGGAAATTCATTAAATATTAAATTTTATATAATGTCAGTTATATTATAACCAACGTGATAATGAGATTTATATAGTTTTATCACATTTTCTATAAAGAAACAGATATGAAAAATTTATTTATCATGTCGTTTATCTTATAACTTATGTGATTATGTAATTAAAATTTCATTATCACATCTATTAAAATATAATCGGCATGAAAACATTTTTTATGATATAAGTTGCTATATAAAAAATGTGATAAAGTAAAATACATATTTTTCACATCGGGTATATGATAACTAACATGGTAAAGAAATATAGATGGATTTTTTACATCGGTTATCCATAACCTACGTGAAAATAGATGACACACTAAATAGGTGAATGGAAAATAAGATAATACTAGGTACAATGTAATACCCCGAGATTTTATGAAAAATATTCTTTTTAATTTCATTAATGTCTTGCGTTGTATGCTACACCAAAAGGATCTTGAAAAACATGCATCCTTGACTTTCCTTGAATTACACGCAATCACGACCATCCTCGATAGCGTGTGTAGTACGCAATACCGAGTTTTACAAAACAACGATATGCTATTAAAATATTATTAAAACCAGCCCTTATGAATAGTAATAACCACTTTTTAAAATTTTGTAAATTTTATTTTTCAAAATGGACTTCATTTTTGGATTCATAATATCGAAATTAGCTTAGGGTGAAATTTTCGTACTTTTCGGATAACTTTCATTTTCTGATGAATAGTGAAAATTTCTAAATTTTAATTAAAAACAACCTTTTTAATCGAAATAATTAATAGTGACAAATTTTTAATTTGTGAGGTTTTAAAGTATATTTAGAATATATTTTTTCAATTTAATACAATTTTGGTCATTGGATGTAATTTCACATTTAAACCAGACATAAACAAGTGTCAATCTTTTGATAGTTATTATCTCTTAAGAACACGCAATTTGTTTTGACGATGAGAATTAATTTTTAAATTAATTAATGCAACTGATATGTTTTGAATTTGGTAAAATATACATCATTTTTGAGTTCATAATATAAAATATATCTTAGGCCTAATTTTTGGTATTTTTATGGAAACTTTAATTTTTTTATGAATAGTGAAACCACTAAGTAGTAATTTAAAAAAAATGAATTTTTCATAAAACATAATTTTACCGCTTCTATGAATGGAATTTCAAAAAATCCGCCAGACACAATTGATTTCAGTAAGTAAAATGTGGTTCAATGAGATAAAAAATAATTTTTGGTGAATAGTAACTTTTGACTTTTTTTTAACACGGTTAAAAGTAAATAGGGTAATTAAGGGTAACAATTATATTATTATTACCCTAAAACATTTTATAATTCTATTGGATAAGTGTAATTCGACCAAAAACAACCTTAGGAATAAAATATATCCATTTAGGCCCACATGGATTAGATTAGGACATTTATTATTAATTTATTTAAAGAATGGTTAAAATAGTTAAAATCAATGTTTAATTAGTATATCATTTTTAATATAGGGTTATATATACGATAAATTAGACTATAAATATTCATTATAAATACAAACATATTTCCTACATAATGATATTTTATTTGTAATTTTTAGACTTTAAATAAGTTAATTTATTTATGACAAAAAGATGATGCAGTAATTATCTTATTAATGAAATATTGACAAAATTGATGTTATAAATACCCAAATAAATGAAATTTGAGACTTTTTATGAATTACACTAATTTTCTAGGTTAATATAAAATGTTAGTATTTATTTAAATAACTTTATTAGAACTAATCATTCTGTTATGAGTTTTACACAAATCAATTACTAAATAATGTCAAAATTGACATAAAATAGTTTTTAAAACAAATATTATATTATTAATTTTTATTTTGATTCCGAAAAATATAAGGTTCGGAAACATGACTTAGATAAGGTTATATATATTAATAATAAACAAATTGGGGTTCTTTTGGCTTGTTATAGTATGTTTATTAACCTTATAGTGTAAGAACACAAAAAGACACGGTAAAAGTAAAATTATCTAAATAAAATGTAAATATAAATGATAAGGTTAAAATAGGTACCTAAAATTGTCTAAATTCTATTGTATGAGAGTATTTCTACCCATCCCCACCTTCTCTTTTAAATAAATCAATTTGGATCTATTTAAAACCGAATTTGGCTTTATAATAAAATAATATTTTTAGTTATTCCGAAGGTTCCCCTCTCCTCCCTTATAAAAGGGAACCTCCTCCCTCTCTTCCTCACACCACTTTGAGCCTTCTATCTCGGCCAACCCCTGCCAAATTCTCTTCTCCACTTTCGTAGAAACATCCTAGAGTTCCTGGTTTTCTTCAATGACCAATTTTAGTGCCATAAGTGGAGGACTCAAAGAGGCGCTTCAAAGAAGAGATAATGTCTGTTACCGATTCTTTCAACTTTATTTCTTCTTCCACTTCATCTTATTAGGTTGTTTCATTATTAAGTAATAACATTAGTATAACTAATATAATTATATGTTATTATATGTATGAAACAACTCTATTTCTCCATCTATCCATCCTACGGAAAACGAAATCACCGCGCCTGCGTACGTACGGAATACCGTCTCCCCGCAGTGGTGTAATCTATTTTCCACCACCACCTTACTTGGATGGGTATAATGGTGTACATAATAACTATATATTATTATTGTAAAGTTATATTGATTCTGAAATAGTATACATACACTCCAATACAATTCCACGATCATGAGAACGATATCATCTCTCGTGCGTACGTACGGACTACCGTCTCCACGACGCGATGAGATTCATTCTCCATGTTAACCATTCATTAATGATTATAAAGTATATATAATAAGTAATAATGAAATATATGACATAATAATGATACTGTATTTATGTGTATATATATGTATTCCATCTACTTAATTCCATTCAACTCAATAAGGAAACGAAAACAGCGTTCATGTGTACGTACAACCTACCGTCTCCATGAACGGTGTATTTCCTTCCATTTACTAATCTATGATATATATGTATATTCTGAATATATATTATATATAAATCATTTTTTATATTATGTAATTAAGTAATCATGATCTAATTAATCATATGAATAATTACAAGTCAAAACACATACGACAAATGAAACAATTTTACCCAAATCTCTCTTTAACATAAAATTTACAAAAGAACGTGTAATATAAAGTCATAAGTGAACCATATATGATATCATAACAATGAGTATGAATCTGTAATAAGTCAATGACATTATTTAAATCATTATACAAGAGGTTCGGACACTTACGAAGGAAATCAGACCTAAGGTAAGGGAAACATCACAATCTCATTTTTATCTGAGATTGTTTATAATTTGGAATTTACTGGGGTGTATTTTATCATCCACATCCATGTTTCCTGAATATTTAATATTATTTACATCCACCTAAAATTGTTTAAATCCATTTTTACCCTTTTTTAGTTTTTAGTAAAAGATATGAATGGAATCTTTTGTCGTTTTTCGTACGAGGTACTTTATGACTTTTCTGACAAAAGTACGAGAAGAGTGTTTTTTAACTTATATGACATGAATGGATATTTAAAACATTATTTCCAAGAAGCTTACTTTACAAGTTTTCAAGTTTATTTTTAATCAACTTCTTTTATTTTAAAATTTTATTACATGTTAAGAAAGGAAAAGTGTTTTTGAATTAGAAAGGATATTTTCCTCATGAATGGAGTTCAAGTGTTTTATTAAAATTATATTCCATCTAAGATAATAAAGGGTTATGTTTCTATACATATTATTACATTGATTTGATTATGTTTTTATGGAATTATTTTTATGAATTCCATTATCTTATATGAACTGTTTTATGATTTCATGATGTTTAAGAATCCTATTTTAATTACATGGGTTATGCTATGATGTATGGTTTATGATTTTGTGGCACACATAAGAATGGTATCATTATAAGATGGGTGGGACCTATATATCCCTCCAATGAATTGGGTAAAGATTTTTTATCTCATGAGATAGACATGGCTGGAATGGCAGGTTAAACCGGTTCAGTGAAACAGGACTGAAACAAGGAGTGAACTCGGTTCAGAAATGGACTTTGTCCACTAAGATAGTCTTGGTAATGAGTCTTGACTAATAAGAAATGATTATCTATGATTATGTGTGTATTCCAAAATGTTTCATGTTTTATGTTATGATTATTGGGATTACATTTCACTACTATGATTTATCCAATGTCATGATATTATGATCTCTTTTGCAGGTTATGATTTCCAAAATGTTATGTTCTTATGAATATGATGTGATTGAATTTTTTTTGTTTACCCTTACCGAGAATTTGTTCTCACCCTTTTATTTTTTCATTTCCCCAGGATAGAAAGAATGTTTTTAGGTTAAAAAAGGAAGATCTTTATTGGAGATGTTCAAGATCATTCACCACGATTAGAAGATTATATTCCGAGTTTCCAAAGACACTAAACTATTACGGTCCTTGTGTGTGTGATTTTTTTATGTACTAAGTATTCCGAAAAAGTAATGTAATGTCCATGTATGTTAAGCTTCGGGTCTCTACAGTTGGTATCAGAGGCAAAGGAGGTAGGAATGTATCCGATCCATGAGAACTCTAACATGTGAGCGTTGGACAAAGAGTGGCTCTCCGCCCAAGGGCTTAATGAGGAGATGGCTGTAACTGGGGATGGTGGTGTGTCCCACCCAAGGGGTGTAACCGCCCATGGAGTGCCCTGATATGTATCAATTATAGTCCACTGGAAGTAATTCCAGACCGCTACAGTTAGTATCAGAGGAAAGGTTTAGTTATCCTTTGGAAACTACAATGCGAAAATGTTAGTGAGATCCCTAGAGATATGTCTATGGTATGTCTAGGGATGTCCATAAGGTTAAGTATAAGTATAGGTTATAGTCCTAGAATTATGGTAACGATATTATATTAAACCTAAGATGTTAGATATTGAAGTTACTCCCCCTTTATTATGATTTTTTCCACTCACAGTATTCTTTTTGGGTTTTAGAAAATGGCTGGAAAAAAGATGATTCACGATAATGGAGGATATGGTGGACAATGGAATGATATTCTTCATGAGCAACCAAATGAAATGGGATTTGGAAGTCCAAATATCATTATTATGCTGAATCAGAAATCACATAATATGATCAATAAAGTAAAATTTGGTAAGTTTCCTGACTCGTCTAATAAGAGAAAGATGGAGTTTCATGATGATCATAGAGGAAAGAAATTTCAATTTCCCCTATGTAAATTATGTGTGAAGAGGCATCAAGGAGAATGTTTCAAAGGAACTGGAAGATGCTTTGGGTGTGGAAAAGAAGGACACAATGCCAGAAAGTTCAAAGGAAAAGGTTCAGTTAACACCAGGGATGAGGATAATGGTATTGTTATGACATCAACAATGGTTAAAATTTTTAAATGTGGAATGTACGGGCATTATTCAAGCCAATTCCCTATGGTAAAGTCTCATTAAGAGAATCAGTATGGTCGTATGGGTAGTATTTATGTTGATGATGATGATGAGACTACAAATGATATGTGAGTTGAAATAACTGTTGAAGCACGATCAATTTTTTAAGAAGTTAGTGGAATGATTACATGTTTATCAAGTGTAATGTTGTATAAGTAATATCATGGTACTATGGAATAAAGAGACATCTAAGGATTGTTACTCTGTTGCTTTTCCTTGAGTTTTGAAAGTGTATTATTAATGATACCAGTATCCATGAAAGTTTATTCAGATAATTTTGGTAGGCAGATGATATGCACATAATAAAGGGATAAGAAGATAATGAGATGTTTGATTGTATTCATGATCTCATGATTGATATAAGGACTAATTGATATCATGGTTTGAGTATAAAGTATTTTGAGGATTTTGTTTTGTGGAAAGTGTTAACTTTTAACTGCATTCATGTTTTCACTAATGTTCAATGGGTATTCATTCTTCAATAGAATACATGATTAAGGTATTCACATGTTTGTAATTTGACCAACAAGATATACATTATAATATATGGGGGATAAAGGATGGCATTCACGTGATTGTTATGTGACATTTCAAGTAGTCATTTTCTTTATACTATGAGCTTGGACTGAAGTATTTTAGATATGCCTAAAGATTGGAATGTATTATGATGGACATATGTTAGGATAGAACTTTTTTCGATATTATTAATGGGATGTTATAGTAATATAGCTTTAGAAAAAGGACAACCTGCAGGACGGGCGACAACCCATCGCGTCAGACAAGGCTGCGGGAATCAAACCCATAACCGAAGTGTGACTGGCATTTATCACCTACCATTGGCCTACAGGAAGTCCCTATTTAGTAGAAACTAGTTTTATTATATTAAGAAGTATGATAATATAAGTATACGTCCATTTTAGGAACCATATATGATTAATCTCACTATAGATCAACTTATGTATATTTAATAACTTTTGCTAACCTTTTGATTGAGACAGATGGAATAACCCATCATTCTATCACATGATCCGCGAACACATCACGGATGACAATTTCAACTTCATTTCTTTAAGAGATGAAGTGTAAATTGTCCAAAGTAAGACCAACAGTGAGACTATACCAAAATCACGAAAGTATTTTTTCTAATTCAAATTTCATCAACTTTTGGGAAATGATCTTGAAAACCAAAAATGTTGTCCTAGTGCTCTTATATCTAATGAATCAGATGGTACCTTAGATCGTCACAAATTTAGGGCTTTGTGATTTCTGGCTTTTCTATAACCATGTTCTCTACCACTCTCCATCATAACATGATGGTTAGATTTCTCTCCTATATCCATATTTTCACCTATGTGGAAACCGAGTGATTATTTTATTTGGGTAACCGTTACGTTTCATAATTTTGTTTTTAAAGATTGGTTTTGGTATTCCTATTTACGATGAGGGTTTCTATTAAAGAAACTTTCAAGTAGTAATCCATTTATAACCCCGATGAATTTCGAGGGCGAAATTCATTTTAAGGGGGGTAGAATGTAACACCCCAAGATTTTATGAAAAATATTCTTTTTAATTTCATTAATGTCTTGTGTTCTACTCTACACCAAAAGGAGCTTGCACAATACACATCCTTTACTTGACTTTCATTACACGCAATCTCGACCTTCCTTGATTGCGTGTGTAGTAGGCAATACTGAGTTGCACTAAACAACGATATGCTATTAAAATATTATTAAAACTAGCCGCTATGAATAGTAATAACCACTTTTTGAAATTTTGTAAATTTTATTTTTCAAAATGGACTTCATTTTTGGATTCGTAATATCGAAATTATCTTAGGGTGAAATTTTGGTACTTTTCGGATAACTTTCATTTTCTGATGAATAGTGCATATTACTAAATTAAAATTAAAAACAACCATTTTAATCGAAATAATTAATAGTGATAAATTAATAATTTGAGTCGTTTTAAAGTATATTTAGAATATATTTTTACCATTTAATTCAATTTTGGTCATTGGATGTAATTTCACCTTTAAACCAGACATAAACAAGTGTCAATCTTTTGATAGTTATTATCTCTTAAGAACACGCTATTTGTTTTGACGAAGGGAATTAAATTTTAAATTATTTAATGAAACTGATATGTTTTGAATATGGTAAAATATATATCATTTTTGGGTTCATAATATCAAATATAGCTTTGGCCTAATTTTTTGTATTTTTCTAAATTTTTTTAATTTTTGATGAATAGTGATACCACTTAGTGGTAGTTAAAAAAACTGAATTTTTCATAAAAATAAATTTTACGGCTTCTGTGAGTGGAATCTAAAAAATCTGAGAGACATGGTTTATTTCAGTAAGTAAAATCTGGTTCAATGAGCTGAAAATAATTTTTGATGAATAGTAACTTTGTACTTTTATTTACCACGGTTAAAAGTAAATAGGGTAATTAAGGGTAAAAATGATATTATTATTACGCTAACCAATGTAATAATACTATTGGATAAGTGTAATTCGACCAAAAACAACCTTAGTAATAAAATATGACCATTTAGGCCCACTTGGATTAGATTATGACAATTATTATTAATTTATTTAAAGAAGGGTTAAAATTGTTAAAATCAAAGTTTATTAAGTAGATAATTTTTAATATAGGGTTATACATAAGATAAATTCAACTATAAATATTCATTAGAAAGATAAAACTATTTCCTACATAATGGTATTTAATTTGTAATTTTTAGAAATTATATAATTTAATTTATTTATCACACAACAATGATGCAGTAATTATCTTATAAATGAAATATTGACATAATTGCTGTTATAAATACCCAAATAAATGTAATTTGATACTTTTTATGAACTCCACTAATTTTATAGTTTAATATAAAATGTTAGTATTTATTTAATTCACTTTTTTCGAACTATTCATTCTGTTATAAGGTTCACAAAAATCAATTACGAAATAATGTCAAAATTGACATAAAATAGTTTTTAAAACAAATATTATATTATTAATTGTTATTTTATTCCTAAAAATATAAGGTTCGGCCATATTACTTAGATAAGGTTATATATATTAATAATAAACAACTTGGGCTTCGTTTGGTTTGTTATAGTAATTTTATTAACCTTATAGTATAAGAACACAAGAAGACACGATAAATGTTAAATTATTTAACATAATGTTAAATCTAAATGATAAGGTTACAATAGGAACCTAAACCTGTCTAAATTCTATTGGATGAGAGTATTTAGACCCATAACCACATTATATTTGAAATAAATCAATTTGGAGGTATTTAAAACTGAATATGGCTTTATAATAAAATAATATTTCTAGTTTTTCCAAAGGAGCCCCTCTCCTCTCTTATAAAAGGGAACCTCCTCCCTCTCTTCCTCACACCACTTTGAGCCTTCAAACTCGTACAACCCCTGACAAATTCTCTTATACACTTCCCTAGAAACATCCTATAGGTCTTGGGCCTCTTCAAAGACTAATTTTAGTGCCCTAAAAGGAGGACTCAAAGAGGCGCTTCAAAGAAGAGGTAATGTCCATTACCGATTCTTTCAACATTATTTCTTCTTTCACTTATTCTTCTTAGGTTGTTTCATTATGAAGTAATAACATCAGTATCACTCATATATGGATATGTTATTATAAGTATGAAACAACCCTATTTTACCATCTATCCATCCTACGAAAAATGAAATCACCGCGCGTGCGTACGTACGGAATACCGTCTCCACGCCGTGGTGTAATCTATTTTCCACCACCACCTTACTTGGATGGGTATAATGGTGTAATTATTAACTATATATGGTTATTGTAATGTGATATTGATTCTGAAATAGTATACATACACTCCAATAAAATTCCACGATCATGAGAACAATATCATCGCTCGTGTGTAAGTACGGACTACCGTCTCCACGACGCGATGAGATTCATTCTCCACGTTAACCATTCTTGAATGATTATAAAGTATATATAATAAGTAATCATGAAATATATGACATAATAATGATACTGTATTTATGTGTATATATATGTTTATGTCATCTACTTAATTTCATTCAACTAAATAAGGAAACGAAAACAGTGTTCATGCGTACGTACGGCCTATCGTCTCCATGAACGGTGCATTTCTTTCCATTTATCGATCTATTATAAATATGTATATTATAAATATAGATTATATATAAATCATGTTTTATATTCTGGAATTATGTAATCATGATCTACGTAATCATATGAATAATTACAAGTCAAAACACGGATGACAAATGAAACGATTTTACCCAAAACACTATTTATCAGGGAATTTACAAAAGAACGGGTAATATAAAGTCATAGGTGAACCATATATGATATCATAACAATGAGTATGATTCTGGAATAAGTCAATGACATTATTTAGATCATTATACAGGTGGTTCTGACACTTACGAATCAAATCAGACCTAATGTAAGGGAAATTTTACAATCTCATTTTTTTCTGAGATTGTTTATAGTTTGGAATTTATTGGAGTGTATTTTATCATCCACATCCATGTTTCCTGAATATGTAATATTATTTACATCCACCTACAATTTTTTAAAACCTTTTTTAACCTTTGGTGAGTTTTTATTAAATGATATGAAAGGAATCTTTTGTCCTTTTTTGTACAAGATACTTTTTGACTTTTTCGACAAAAGTACGAGAAGAATGTTTTTTTAACTTATACGGCATGAATGGATTTTAAAAAATTATTTCCAAGAAGCTTCCTTTACAAGTTTTCATGTTTATTTTTAATCAACTTCTTTTATTTTATAATTTTATTACATGTTAATAATGGAAATGTGTTTTTGAAGTAGAAAGGATATTTTCCCCATGAATGCAGTTCAAGTGTTTTATCAAAATTATTTTCCATATAAGATAATAAATGGTTCGGTTTCTATCCCTATTATTACATTGATTTGATTATGTTGTTATGGAATTATTTTTATGAATTCCTTTATCTTATATGAATTGATTTATGATTTCATGATTTTTAAGAATGCGATTTTTATTACATGGGTTATGCTATGATGTATGGTTTATGATTTTGTGGCACACATAATAATGGTATCATTATGAGATGGGTGGGACCTATATCTCCCTCCAATTCATTGGGTAAAGATTTTATATCTCATGAGATAGAAATGGCTGGAATGGCAGGTTAAACCGGTTTAGTGAAACAGGACTGAAACGAGGAGTGAACTCGGTTCAGAAATGGACTTTGTCCACTAAGATAGTCCTGGCAATGAGTATTGAATAATAAGAAATGATTCTCTATGATTATGTGTGTATGCCACAATGTTTCATGTTTTATGTTATGAATATTGGGATTACATTTCACTACCATGATTTATCCCATGTTATGATATTATGATATCTTTTGCAGGTTAAGATTTCAAAAATGTTTTGTTCTTATGAATATGATGTGATTGATATTTCTTTTGTTTACCCTTACTGAGCATTTGAGCTCACCCATTTATGTTTTCTTTTCCCCAGGATATATAAAATGGTTTTAGGTATAAAAAAAGGAAGATCTTTATGGAAGATGTTCAAGATCTTTCACCACGATTAGAAGATTATATTCCGAGTTCCCAAAGACACTAAACTTTTACAATCCTTATGTTTGTGATTTTGTTATGTACTAAGTATTCCGAAAAAGTAATGTAATGTCTAGGTACGTTATGATTCAGATATCTACATACCATTTGCGCAGTCCCCAAACATTCTTCTTCCAGTCCCCAGAGAAACTACGACTATAAAATTGGTTTAGTTGGTATAATATTAGTCAAGTCAAAAGTTTATAGTATATAATCATAAATTTTTCAAAAATATTTTTCAATTTATTATTGATAATTTCAATAAACTATAATATGAGAATATTATATTCTTAATGTAGATAATCTTATTTTATTGGTTACTCTTTGTAATTTCAGATCATAATAAAAATAAATCATGTAAACCAATATATGTTTAATTAAGAATCATTTTTCATAATATATGTTTTTATAAACCAATCAATAATTTATATTTATTAATTTACAGGGGATTGATTTAGATACAGATTGAATTGAATTATGGGTTACTTTCCATTGAGTCTATGATCATCATAGTGCTTCATTCAATTTAATTTTTCGAATGAATTTTTAGTTGTTATTAATATATACTGATTCCCAATATGTAATTATTATTTTAAATTAGATCAATTTAACGAGGTAGTGGAAAATATTTCAGTGGAGTGAGAGGGAATTAACATACAAAAAGTTATATTTCAATGAATCATATGCATGTATGGTCAAGTTTATACACTCACTTAATAGACCTACATACTTCATGGAAACAACAATTTGAGTTCAGTGAACACAACAATTCATATGAATGTATACAATGAATGATGTAAATAAGTTTAAAGAATATGAACAATAGCTAGTGGAGATACTCAGGCAATTTTAAGAGTTGGTCATAAACTTAATGAAATGAAAAAAAGAACTCCAAATTTATATCTAAGAACATAATATGTTCTTCCCAATAAACATATTCGAAAAATATTATATTATAATTTTTATAACTTTTTTAATATTTTTTGAATTTTATTAAATTGATAGACCATGTAAATGAATTGTACACTTCATTGACATGGATCCATCAAGGAACATTAAAAATATTGAGTATATATTTGATTTTAACATACTATATACATTATTGTTTTATAATAAACATATTTTTGATATTTCATAATAGTAAGGTATTTAATTGTGACTTACAGGACAATACTTGTTTATTTTAAATTTTTATAAACAATGATATTATTTAAACAATTTGTGGCTAGGGAATAATTGTTTATCGCACTACATTGATTTAATTGTAGTATTTGTGAAACATTAATTTTGAATATTGATGTGTCATAATTTTTATTTTTTAATAACTTCATTTATATATATAATTATATTATTACAATAGCTATATTTTCACATTCATGTGCATATATTATATTGAATATCGACCATTATAAAATAATTATTTTAAATTTTATATTACTATTCATTTGTCTATATTAGAATGAGAATACAAAACAAAAATGGGTCCCCCTTATATTTTAATTGGTTGAGGAAATTGTTGATTACCATCTAAATTGCCTGAAGTATCATCCCATCATCTCTCAACCACATGTAGTTATTTTCTTACAATTATGAATTTATTTAAATATTTTTTGATGTATGTTCGTATGTTTTTATTTATGTGTATATAAATTCAAAAACATGCATATGGGGTTTTCTTAGTATTCTTCTTCCTTTATTATAGTATATTTTTAAATGAATGAATTAATCATTAGAAAATGATATCATGGCTAATATAATAATTGTTTGTATGTATATAAAAATAAATCACTTTGATTATAATCCAGTTTTTATATGTATCATGGAATCATTTCAGGGATACTCATAACCAACACATGTTGACTATTCTTTAATATAATTTTATTTAATCAAAATTATATATCTAATCATAAATTTACTAAATCTTCTAATGTTGGGAATTTATAAATTTGTGTGTCCTAAACATTGATTTATATTTTCAAAATAATTTTCTTATATTATTCTTATATGATCAATATAAATCATTCAAATATGATAAAATCATGTTTAAGGAAAAAACATGGTATTATCATATATGTGGTCTGTGTACATACAATACTTCAGGGATCTTATTTTTGGAATATGTATGTGCCAATATATTCCCTAATAAGATGATGTTCATTTTAATTTTATTTAAATAAATTTTTATGACTTCTAATTTGTTTGAGTTTTTTGTTAGTGAACACATACACATACATGACTAGGGTGAATCTTCTAGAAGCACACATATATTCACACATTTTGATTCATCCCTCGATTGTATTGGTCAGTATAAATAATTAGTCGCAGGGTTTTAAGATTTATATTACCTATTTTTGATAAAAATGTATTCTTTATTCAATTCCAAAATCATTATTTCTGTAACACACACCCATGTTAATATAATTACATTCACCATTTTTTTATTTTGTATATAATATTTAATTCTATATTATCTTGTTTTTGTAATAATTACAATTCTAAAACATAAGTTTGTTATTATTTTTTTATTCTTATATTAATTGGATTCTATGATACATACATATACGTAATTGCTTTAATTATATTTTAAAATATCAAATTAATATGTAAATTTTATGATTGTTCTGAATGAAATTATAAATATTTAGGTTTTTAGTTTATTTATTATGATTTGTGTGTATTATTCCTAGGGTAGACTATGGTCTTTTTTTCTAAAAAAATTGTGTGTTTATTTATTTATTATTGTTACACTTCAATACTATTTTATAACATTGTTTTTATATATTTATTATCATATTAATTCATTATTTTGTAAGAGAATGAATTTAATAGACTTGGACCAAATAAAAAATTTCGTTGTTAAGAAGTAGTGAAGCATTTGTAGGCATGGGGATTTTACAAAATCAAGATGATTGTATGAAAAATAAAAATGTTTTTAGGGGTAATTTGTTTTTTATGTTGTTTAAATTTTCACTTTTATTAATTTATGAATTATAGATTTCTTTATGTTGTGAATATTTAAAAATAATAATATAATGGCCCAAAAATTCATGGATTTTAAAAAAAAATTAAATGAGATTATTTCAAGACCAACCTTGGAGACATCAAGTAATTCTGAGGCCTGGAGTGGCCAGAATTGATTTTTGAGGTTTTTTAAAGTCTATTAAATAATCGTGCGGGTGGTTTTTTATATATATTAAACTTGTTACCAGATCAAAAAATAGAGTGAACCATTGAACTCATAGCATCGGGGTTCATATAGAAATGGGATAACGTTGGTTGGCACTAGCCAACAATGGAAATTATTTTTTGGCTGTAAATAAAATAATTTAGTAACAAATTATTTATTTTCAAATCATTATAACTCTTAAACAGTAACTCAGATTGGAAATCTGAGAGTACCGTTGATCTAGTGAGGTCATGTCTACCTTAGGCGAAGCATAACCTTGACCGGTGCGGGACAAGGGTGAATGTTATTTTTTGAGATTGTTTTTAGGAGTATTAAAATAAAACGCATGCACAGTTTTGGAAAAATTCAAATCGGTTCCTAGATTAAAAATCTGAGGGAACTGTTGTATGTAGAATGAAGACATTACCTAAGAAAGGACCTAACTTCCACCTGTGAGGGTCGAACAGAAAAGATAATTTTAGGACCTTTTGGAAGAGAAATAAAATAAATGATAAAGTTATTTTATTTGTTTATCTTCACCGTTTAGTGGTGGAATTCTAGCACTATGGATTAATGATGAGGCAACGATGAATCAAATTAAATTAATCCCTTTACTTTCTTGTCAACGTGTAGTGTAACGAATAGTAAAATAAAGCATAAGAGATATGACGTTTCATAAATGAAATAGCGTAACGATGGGATGATACAATGTAATAGAAAAGTTGTGACATGATTCTATTTTAATGAGATAACAGGTTAGAGAATCAAATTTATAATTTCATTGATGGACAATGATGGATTTGTCTCCCACAAAGAATGTCGGTGATTTGGAATGTATCGACAATGCCTTGGAAATAGATTTGGGACCAAAGATCGACGAATGCAAATGGCTTCGAACATATCATCACCAATGATGAAACTTCTTAGGGTAGGTGTTTTATGCTTTCTATTTGAAATAATTTTACTTCCCTTTCTTTTAAATGATGAACGTTTCTTAAATCAGAAACAAGTTAACCCGTGAATCGATCATTCATGTGGAATGGTTAATGATGTGGGATAAAAGGGGATATCTTTATCTTAGTGATTTATTCACCCATTTCATGGTTCTTCATAATCTTGCTATCATGAACAATCCCGGATCAACACAAACAAAAGATGTTTGTTCATTTGGATGTTCTTTTGTTTCTATCTCTCTCCATCTCCCCATTCATCGTGACACAATGATCTCTCTGTATAGGATGATAAGGTGCTTGGTGGAAGGGTCACGTCATTGGTGAGAGGTGGTGGCCAGAGGCCGCGGTAGAGACATGAGGCCACATCAGTGGCAGGAGGCCAAAACATCCATCCGTGGCGGTGACCCTAGGTTGTGGAACCCCGATCATGGTAGTATGAGGGAGGAGACACACAAACAATGCAACATGGCTGCAGTACGAGCCGCCGACAGGCCAGACATGTGGGTCACGCGGGAAGGCCAGTATGCATGAGCGGACTGACACTACAGGTCGGTGCCGTTCAGGTTCTACATGGAAGAATATTCCCACACCATGAGGGTTGTGGTAGGGGGTTGGCACATGCTCCTTGACCATGTACGGAGGAGGCATTCATCTTTTCAGGTCATGGGGTGCCGAACCGGATGCCATATGGCATCCGGGAAAGAGGGGACTAGCCCACTAGGCGGGCCGGACCAGGGTGTGAAAACTGGGATGCTACGTGGCCTAGAATGGATTAATCATGCCCAATTTTGAGGGTCAGGCCGGTGGAATAAAATCAGACTGTTGGGTGCCCCGAGCTGGAAACAAATCGGTCTGCTTGTTGCGGTCTGTGCTGGATGGAATCGAGTCGCTGGGCGACCCAGTGGTCTAGACACCAGACCAAACTAGGCTGGGAATAGTAAATCCCAATGGGCCTGTGTATCCCAGACCTGAACAGGTTTGGTTGGGTCAGTAAAAATGGGTCAGGTCATGTAGGACCCACGTACAACGTTGGTCAGGTCTGTCCGACCGGGTTAGACCGGGCCATGATGCAGCTGACACCTATTTACTAAAATGCCAATATCTCTTAAACCATACGACCAATTGATGATCCTTTTGTGGCTTTGTAACCCTCAAAGCGAGTCATACTCTAAAAAGGCTTTCATGGATGTTGGGATACAACAAATGGATTGAGGAGTGGTTTCTCCCAGAAATAAGTGTACTACGTGTGGAGGTCCTATTACTGAATGAGACCCAAAGACTGCTGACAAGAGACCCTATATGGAACATCTATGATGGCCTAGTGGAAAGTGACTCTGTGTGACCTGGCAGGCCCATGGTGGGGAGCAGCTCTATGTGACCCAGTTGACCCATGATACTAATCAGGAAGGAGTACCTCAGTATGATGGCCAAAGTGGGAAGTAGTTTTGTGTGACCCGGTAGGACCACCGTGGGGAGAGGCTCTGTGTAACCTAGTATACCAACAATACTCATCATGTATTAGTATAAAATCAGTCCAAGGATAGTGGGATGTGTATTTGTGTGACCCAACTGGAGCATGGTACTCATTGGGGAGAAGTACCTTAGAAGCCCAAGGTGTTCATTGTTATGACTAATAGTCTAGCTTTCTATATTTTAGATTATAACTGAGTAGTAATATCATATCATGTAGGGTGTGGGTACTCGATATATGATGTAGTAATCCCCTATTGTAAAAGTGTGTGAGTTCTTCATGAGTAATACTCCCCTGTTGGAACCAGGATGAGGTTCCTCACTTACAATGAAGTACTCCCCCATATCTAAGTAGTGACGAATAGTGGGATATCCATAGGAGTTGGAGCTCCCTAAACTTTCAGACAATGATATTAGGAATTTTACCCTCCACTTAAAGAAATTGATAACTATGTATGAGAATGTTCTCTCTCGACGAGACTGATTTGTGGGCCACTACTTACAAGAGAGACTGAGGTATCACATGTTAGTATGGAGTAGTGCTCCCCCAACATAGCGCAATGACATGGAGCGGTCCACTTCACATGGGTTTCCGTTGTCTTGCGTTGGACGCAAGACTGTGAGGAAAAAACCTCTAGTATCGAGCGCTAGAGTTGGACCTAGTTGGATATTTCTGATGGATTGTATCTCCCATATGGGTGCCACTAGAGATGGTCGAGATCTTGGAGTGTTATCTCCTTTTTTATTTGTTTCCTCTCAAACCTATGATGAGACTCCTAATGCTGGTTATGAGGGTGGATCATTTTGATTCCATGTGTCTAAAATGAATATATTTGGATGTTCTTGCAATATGAAGGCCATATACATGAGTAGAGATGACTATGATTTTAATTATGGTTCTTTTCTTGTGATTTATCATTGTGATTTTGGGGTCCCCTACTAAATATTGTATTACTCACTTCTGCATGGCTCCACCCACACGTGTTGTGTCTGGTGCAGATGACAGGCACTTCAACAGAGACCTTGGATCCCCTGGACCAGGCAGTGAATAGTAAGATACGATGGGAAGGACATGCTTCCACAACTTCCAATAGCCGCTCAATTCCTACCATTTAGGTCGGGTCTTCTATTTACATCTTACATAGATATTTTTTACATTCCCTATTTTTAGTTTTTCTTTAGTTGGGTTTGTTTTTTGGACCATTTGACTTACATGTTGTACCTTTACTCAGTGGTTGTTTAGTGGGATGTATGGTTTCATTTCCAGCTATTTGGGACGTGGATGAGTGTGTGTGTGTGTGTGTGAATACAAATATTCAATAAAATGACTCACACTTGTGGGATAATGCTATCGGTTCTAGTCACTAGCCCTTGGTCATTGGGAGGTGGGCTTGGGGTAGCCATGGAATGGGCCCAAGGGGACGGGTCGTGACAAATTGGTATCAAAGGAGGTCATTTCTACCTCAAATACTGGAATTATATGGTTTTATTTTGGGGTAATAGTGCATGTGTTTCAAATTTGGACTTTCGTCTAGGGACTCCGGTGTTGGTGTGGAAACTGATGTATCTATACACTAGGAATTTGGACACTTGCTTTTCGACTCAGTACACGGAAAAAAGGGTTTGGGGAAATAAAGGTTAAATGCATCATATATTAATCTATTGTGCAACCATGCCCTTCTTGAGATATCTCCCCTGATATAATCTTTTAACCATGGTTCATCTTAATTCATTTTAGGATACCTCCATGAATGAATTTAGATAAGATTATACAATGTGATAATAATGATGATTCTCCCAGTGTGGAGGGTTCAGTGTAGGGAATTGATTTTGAGGCATTACCTTCGTGTGGTGTACTAGTTATGCCACCACCTGTATATCAATAGTTTCTACCAGCTCTACCAGTAGAGGATGTATGTAGGCTGAGTGTGCTACATGTGTTCCAGAGATAGAGATATCTTAGGTTTTTATGCGAGATACCTCCTCAGGAAGCTGAGGATTGTCTTGAAGTGATTACGCATGTCTTCTGCCTAGTGAGGACACCTATCAACCAGATGAAGATATTATCCATGAGCTTTATTCAAGGATTAGTATGGAGACAGAGGAGATTTATGATCCAGACAAATGATTAAGTGACCCTCACTAGGTTATTCTTTGAGCACCTCTTCAGGAAAGAGTTATTTTTTGAGACTTTATGCTCTGTGCATATACAATGGATTCTGGAACTATGACAGGGTAGTATGACTGTAGCAGAATACACGATCAGATTCACGAATCTTTCTCAAAACTCTACACATATGGTGTGGTACCCTTACTTCAGGGCCCTGACCATCGAGTAGAGACTATTCGGGGAGATCAGGGTGTCGGTGATACCCATTAGCATTCCGTCTTATATTTGGGTGCTAGAGTGAGCCCTGGTGGTTGAGAGTTTTCTGGAGGAGGGCCAGATAGATGTGACCTATTGAAGAGGTCATGATGTAGAGGCATCTTATGGGGCTACAATACGATAAGTGACAGGATCACAATAAAGGAGGCATACCCATGCCCGAACATAGACCAATGTGTATATGGTTTAGGAGTAGCACCAAAGAGAAGATCTATAAGATCCTTGATTTCTATGTAAGGAATGTTATAATTATGTTACAATTTAAGACTCTTTTGGGTGATGTGTTTTCCAAGTACATAGAAGACTCGGGTTATTTTGGGGGTTGGGACACAATAGAGGAAGAAATATTGAGTTTTGGGCATGCTGAATGGATTGTGCACACTTAGTGCAAAATGTGAAGAATTCCTTGGAAACCATGCCAAAGGGAGTTTTCCAGATAGTAGCCTCCACACAGTTTTCAAACTATTGGAAAAACCATGCTAGGAAACCATGGGAGGTTCTATTTTGGGATAGAAGCATCCACATGTTATAGAAAACCGTGCTGGTACACCGTACATCCCAAAAAAATTTAAAAATATAAACAAATGTCATTACATTTTTTTATACGCAACTCGAGGTTTTATTCCTTGTCATTCCTTCAAAACCTAGTAATGAACCAAAGCTCCCAAGATATTCTAGGGATCGATCTCCCTTATCTTAGGGACATTTGCAGTGTTGTTGGTTATGGATTGAAGATCCATGTAATGATAAACCCCTCCATGCTTCTTTTATTTACTTAGAGTTGGTATCTCTCCTTTATCTTCTTCCGAATCTCTCAAACCGTTCTTTTTCGGTGAGCTTTAGGTTGAGACAAAAAGGGTTGATTGATTTGGAATCTTAGGCTTTAGTTTAGAGTGTGTTCACCAATTGATTCATGTTATGTGGTCTATAAGTTGCATCCCTTGTGTTACCAGTGGATTGCTTCATTTAGGGTTGTTTTCAAAATTTTCCATTAATGTGTTCTTGGTTCCCATATATTTAATTGGATAGAGTGGGTGTCTAAAAGGTTAATTGAACTCCTCATAATCCCCATGTGATGCATGGAGGATGACCAAATGATATTAGGGACACCCTTGGGGTGTACCAATATTCCATGGACATAGAGTTGGATATGTAAGTGTCGGTCGTTGTAAAAGAACATAGAGACAATAATGAACATATTAATATTCTTGAATGTTATCATATTTGGGGTTTTAGTAATACACCGAGGATGGGTAATGTCCTAAGAGGTTGTTTGGATGACATGAAAAAGGGGTAAATGTATTAATTGGAAAATGAAAAGGGAATAGCTTTATACTTGAATATTCATAGAGAGATAGGCATGGGATATAGAAAATGGGGATAAAGGGATATGTGATATAAATAATTAATGTGTTAATGGATTGAGGAAAATTATAATTTATCATTTACTGATATTGTTGTGATGATCTAAATGATATTGGCTATTTTTTTGTGATATGGATAATTGGGGTTAATGATAAATAAGCATGTGCACATGGACAAGTAGAGTGGGGTATAGACATTAGGTTCTACGCCCATGGGTCGAGTTGGACCAGGGTTCTAGCTCCACCCCCAAATGCAAGGGTTAGGGAAGGGGTTGAAGTTCTATTCCCCTAATGGTTGTATTCCACACGAGCTGAGGCTTCAAGGTGAGGATATTGGGAATTTTTGTGATATGATGCTTAGCGAGATATGACTTGTTTAATTCCCACATGTTGAGAACTTTTATTATTCTTAATCTATTGAACACATGGAAAGGCTGAAATGATAAATGAAATGTATTGGAAATGAACATGGTTTATTAGGTAGGATAACTTAAAAAAACAAAAACATTTTTTTAAAATATTTTCTTTACATTCCATTATATCTCACATGAATAAAATATCTATTTTTTTTGGATATTTTGTATATAGCATTGGTGGTGACCTACTGAGTTATACTAACACGCTGCTCGGGCCACCATTGGGTACATGATCACATTTCCTGCTTGCAGGAAAAGAAAAGGACAAAGACCCTATGATGGGGAGTTGAGTTGGATGTGGGACATGTGTGGGAGAGGTTCCAGACCTTGAGTTTAGAAAATTTTGAGTATAATGTTGTTTTCTTCATTTTGGGTTTTTGTTCACTTGGCACTCTATCACGGTATGTAATTTTTACGGTTGCATATGGTTGTACCATGTTTTAGGATTTGGTTATTTATGAATGTTACTAATTGTTTTATATTGTTTCTATTATTTAAAATATTACTTGTTGTGTCTTACTGTGTTATTGAGGGTATAGTCTCCCCACATGACCTGTTAGATCCTCGTTGCATGTGGGCAACCTCTGGCATATGGGGAGGCATGCTTGAGGTCATGTGGTGACCTGGAATAGTGTACCGGTTTGTGGCTCCCAGGTCAGGGACCTTACAAAGTGGTAAAAAAGTTATTTTCTATTTCGTACTATTTTTGGGATGGTAGATATGAAGTTAAGAAAGAGGCATGCCTTGGTAATATTCTCGTTCTTAGGAGTAGCTAACCCATGTACGAGGGAAAACCAATGTCACCCAGGGAGGGGATTATTGTTCTTACTGTGTCTTGTTATATTTGATGATATTTCACCATTGGCTTAGGCAATTGTTGTGTGATTTGAAGGTTTTATGATATTCCTCTTGTAGTCAGAATTGTATGAGTTTGTGCATTCTCGTTTCATTCTAGGAACCTATTTAGGAAAGTGACATGCATTATGATAGGCACACACACACGGGATGGGTGTGTGTGATATAAATGTTAGGTGCATATGTTTTCTTAAAATCAATGAAATTACGCCTAATGGGACTGTATGAAAATATTAAAAGTAAATATGAATTGGGAAACTGTTTTGAATTAAGTCAAAGATAAGTCATGTGACCAAGTGAGTAAGATATCATGATAGTCATGGCCTTATGAGAGATGTCCAAGGGTAGTGATTTGGTTTTGAGTGGGATCTTTTGGGTATTGTATACAAACATGTTTGGCTGTGGAAAGTGAGGAGACTACCAATATTTATTTCCTTCTCATAAAGTGTTATGGTTTCATTATAAATATCATGTTTGGCATTGGAGAGAAATTCCACCTCAAAGATGTGTGCCATTTAGAAGAAATGAGGACATTGCTGAGAACTCTCCGCCAATAGTGTCATAAGAGAACATAGTGATTCAAGAAAATAGGGAAGATATGTTCCATGATAACTTCACTCAATCATTGAAAATGATTGAACGATACCCAGAGCGGTTCGCACCATGTATGTTTTGTCTGACCAGAGATTTTCGACTGCAACACCATCCAACCATTACTAGAGAGGGTGGTCTAGAAGTAGCAGAGTTCTGGATAGAGTCCAACTAAAATATTCTTCACTGTCAATAGACACTTATTGATAACTAAGTAAATCTCGCAGCATATAAGGTGAGAGGTTATGAAAAGCATGGGTGGAACGTTATGGTCTAAGAATATCAGGTTGAGGGAATGATGTGGAAGGATTTTCAGGAGAATTTCCATGATCACTTCTACAAGAAATCCTTAAGGCATGAGAAGGATGATAATTTTATGAGGTTAACACTGGAAAAAATGTCGGTAATGGACTATTCTAGATGTTTTACTAATCTATGATGCTTCGTTCCGATGGTGATAGGAGATGTGGTAGTCATGAGAAAATCCTTCTAAGATGGACGGAGACACAAGATTTGATCTCAGGAGAATATTTTTTTCAGAAAAGGTTAGTTGAAGTGGTGGAACTAGACCTTATCTAAGAGGGGAACATAAAGGGAGATTTAGCTACTGAACTTGTGGAGCTAGCGGGGTGAGCATGCGGTGTGGCTTATGATAGTAGGAAGCATCAATTTGGGATCATTAAGTAAGGAGAAAGATCATAGAGCATTAAGAAGAGGAGGTTACTTTTTTTAGTGTGGTGACTAGGTATTATTTTATCAGTGTGGAAGGTCGGGGCACAAATGTGACTAGTGTCCCCACACACTTGTCGAGTTCCATGAGTGTGGCTGGTTAGGTCATGTGCCGAGGTTCTGCCGGAACCCGCAATAGTTAGTGAATGATAGAGGTCATAGGCAGATGGCAAGTGTGGGCAGGAGTTATTTACCACGTATCAGGTAGGGAGTTAGTGCACCACTAGTTGTACTCTTAGTGGTGGTGGATATGGTAATTTGGGATGATATCATCATTACCAATAGATTAGTGTAGTGTAGGGAACTCAGGATAGATCCCATGGTAATGGGGCATGTCATCTCCTTCCAGTTCAGCCTACACCAGAAGGTGGTGAGGCAGGACCTTCTACTGTTCGAGGTACGATTCATGTAGCTTCCTTGATTTCTAAAAAATTATTTGACACAGGTTCTACGTATTCCTTTATTTATACTCAGTTCATAGTTTTTTTGGGAATGACCGTGGAGACCGTATGTAGGGAAATGTCTCTTGATACTCCACTAGAGGTAGGATTTGAGGACATCAAGAAATGAAAGGGTTGTGATCTATAGATTGTTGGGTATCATTTTATGTGGGATTTTTTTTCTATGAAATGTTTGGTTTGACCTAATCTTACGTATGGACTAGTTGGGGTAATATAAAGTCTATATTGACTCTTACAGATGTCGGGTAACATTTACATCTCTCTATGGGAGAACTTATGTCCTTCTCGGTGGGTGGGATACTCGAGCGGGCTGCACAGGGCTACTATGCCAACTATTGGGGGAACTCATAGTCAAAGTGGAGTTCCTTATGTTAGATGATGGGGAGAAAGGACATCCAGTTTTCCCTTTTGTTGTGGACCAGTTTTAGGATATGTTTATGGGGGACTTCTCTGGTTTACCACCGGAGTGAGATGTGGAGTTTACAATATAATTTTTTCCAATAGTGAAGTCATTTTCTCTTCCACCATATCGAATAGAACTAGAAGAAATCCAAGAAGTGAAGGTTTTGTTAGAGTAATTGGATATTAATGGGTTTATATTCCCTAGTACATCACCTTGGGGATATTCATTATTGTTTTCTAATAAGGCTGACAAATTACTGATGATATGTCTCGATTATAGGAAGCTGAACTAGATGCAATTTAAGAACTGATACTCTATTACCAAAATAAATGATCTGTTTGATCAGATCAAAGGTGAATCGGTGTTTTCTATGATCTATTTTAGATTGGGATTCCATCATTTTAGGTTGAGAACTTTTGAAATAACTCAGATAGCTTTATGAAGCAGTTACGAGTTGTATAAATTTCTGTTAATGCCATTTGGATTGACCAATTCACTAGCTGTGTTCATGGTATTGATAAACCAGATATTTCACCCATATCTAGATAAAATTGTAGTTGTCTTTGTTGATGACATATTAGTGTACTCCAAAACTCATGATGATCATCCCAAACATCTTGAAATCGTCTTGGGTAATTAAGAGATAATATTCTTTATGCTAAGATATTAAAATGTCATTTTTGTATTAATGAGGTTAAATTTCTAGGACACATAATTTCCGAGTCAGGTGTGTTGGTGGATCCAGAAAAGGTGTAGGCTATGGTGTCTTGGGAGCATCCCAAGAACATCACTGATATTCAGAGTTTTTTTGGTTTGTCTGGTCATTAATGAAGGTTTATATATATTTCTCTCATTTGACAGCACCACTCATATGCCTAACCAAGAAAGGGCTTATGTTTGATAGAACACCAACTTATGAGAATGCTTTTCAGGAGTTGAAAAAATGGTTGAATACAACACCGATTTTGATCTTACTCGAACCAGGTAAGAAGAACACCTTGTTTTCAGATGCATTTGGTGTTGGACATGGAGAAGTGTTGATGTTGGATGATATAGTTTTAGATTTGTGGTCAAGGCAGTTGAGACCACATGAATGGAATTATACTATTCACGACCTTGATCTAGCGGTTGTTATTTAGGCCTTAAAGTGTTGGAGGCATTACTTGTTAGGAGAAAAATTCATGGTGTTCACCAACCATAAAAGTCTAAAAAAAATAATCACTCAGAATGATTTGAATATTCAACAGCGACAGTGGTTTGAGTACCTAATGTCTTTTGTTTTTGAGTTGGTGTACACACCATGGAAAGGGAATAGTGTCACTAATGATCTGAGCTCCAAGACTCGGAACCAGGTAGTTCAAGAATTCAGTTTAGAGTTTGTGATGATGGCCTTGTTTACAGAGATTAATTTGGAGGTATATGATGGGCACATGCATATGACCCTTGCATCTATAGCAGTTGGGTGTATGATTTTGAGAAGAGTTAAAGAGAGTTAACTGTTAGACCCTGAGTGTATGGCTGTAAAGGAAATTCTTAAAGTATGGGAGTCATCTTCTAGTTGGACTTTTGGTCCTGATGGAGGTTATTATGTTCATGGTCATGTTTTGGTATTAGAAATTTTATGGGAGGAGTTGATGAGAGACTTCCATGCATCATTGTGGGCAGTGCATATGGACTTGACGTATATGTACTGTGATATTCATAGGAAATTTTGGTGGTCTGGAATGAAGAAACAAGTTTCAAGTTTTGTGGCACAATGCCTTACATGTTAGTAGGTGATGGCTGAACATCAGCATCCAGGTGGATTGTTGTAGTAATAGACTATTATAGAGTGGAAGTGGAATGATCTCATGATGGAATTCATAATGAGTCTTTTGAGGACACCTTGGATGAATGATACAATTTGGGTGGTGGTGGACTAGCTGACAAAAGTGGATAATTTATTTTCAATTCAGGAGACCTATACATTCAACCAGTTTGGAGAATTTTATGTTCTTAGTAGTTTAAAAAAGTTTTACCACATCGGAATTTTCTACGTCATTTATATATAACCGATGTGAAAAGTTGTAAAAAGTACTTTATAACATCAGTTATAAAATGACTGACGTTATATATCTCTAAGAATCAATTTACAACTTCGGTTATTTTATAACCAATATAAAAAATACCATGACTTGATTTATCACATCAGTTATTTTATTACTAATGTCATAAATTTATTCTCAACAATTTATCACGTCAGAAATTTTATAACCTACTTGATAAATCAATTAGTGGTGCTCTATCATATCAGTTATAAAATAACCAACATTATAAATGAAGATTTATAACACAAATTATTATATAACCGATATGATAAATTATCTTCTGTGTTTTTATTAAATAACCAACACGATAAACATAAAAAATAGTTCATCACATTAGTTATTAAATAATCATCGTCATAAAGATTTTAAAAGATCTTTCAGGCCCCGTATTCTTTCATTCTCTTTTCATTGATTGAGAGACATGCGACTCATCTCCCTTGCGTGGAAAAACTAGAAAGGATTCTTCAAATTTGGTCCCTATAACCTCATTTTTCCAACATCACTAATCATATTTATTATCACCAGATCTATCAGGATGACTCAAAATACTCAAGTAATCCTCACACACCTCGCCTTCATTGTTTATTTTTTGCGATGCCTTAAATTTAGTTTTTGAGATATTATTTTTCTATCATTGTTCTATCCATTATGTAAGATTCATAGTGTTCTTTTATACCATGATAATTTATTTTAATGTAAAATAAACCATGGGAGTGATATCATGAAGTTCTATGATTTATGATTCTATAATTTTTTTTCTCTCATGTGTACATGTGTTTACTTCCATGTGTGTGCTACCATGAAATCATTATCATGAATGTTCTGCCATCAACCCCTAGACACCCCACCCCCATGGATATCCCCCACCCCCTGGAAAACCCCCACCCCTTGCACACCCCTTACCCCTTGGACACCCCCCCCAGACAGCCTCCACCCCTTGGACACCCCAAACCCCCTTGGAAATCCCTCCCCCCAGACAACCCCAACCCCCATGGACAACTCCTACCCTCTGGACAACCCCCAACCCCTAGACAACCCCTACCCCCTGGAGAGCCCCCACCCCCTAGACAACCACCCACCCCCTAGACACCCCTACCCATGTGGACAGCCCCCACCCCCTGGATAGCCCCCAACCCCTGGACACCCCCTACCCCCATGGACTGACCGGCTCCCTGGATAGCCCCAACGCCCATGTACAACCCCCACCCCCTCGAAACCCCTACCCCCTTGGAAATCCGCCACTCCTGGACAACCCAGCATGCCCCTGGACACCCCCAAACCCCATGGAAATCCCCCACACCCCTGAACAACCCCCACCCCCTGGACATCCCTACCCCCTGGAAAGCCCCCCACCCCCTGGACACCTCCAACCCCCATGGAAACCCCCCTGGACAACCCTCCACCCACCCCACAGACACCCACAACCCCATGGACACCCACACCACCTGGACACCCCTTACCACCTTGGACAACCCCCCATACCTAGGACATCCCCAACCCCCTGGACACCCCAACCCCCTGGAAATCCCCCACCACCCCTGGATATCCCCCCACACCCATAGACACATCATACCCCCCTGTACATCCCCCACCCCCTAGACAAACCCACCCCCTCGACACCCCTAATCCCTTGAATTGTCCCCCCAATACCCTAGACAACCCCCATCCCCTGGACATCCCCCACTCCACTGGACACCCCCCTTCGACAACCCCCCACCACCTAGACACCTCACCCCCTCGACAGCCCACATCCCCTTGACACCACCACCCCCTTGACACCCCTACCCCTAGATTTCCCCAAACATGGGGACACCCCACCACCAAGGACATCCCCCCAACCCCCATGGATATCATCCCACCCCTTGGACACCCGCCCCCCTTTTACACCCCCTACCCCCTGAACAGCCCCCCACCCTAATGACACCCCACCCCCATTGAAAACCCCCGCCCCCTTGACAAACCCCACCCCCTGGACACCCCCAACCCCATGGGCAGCCCCCACACCCTAGACATCCCCCTCCCCTCGCAGTATAGCCCCCACAACCTCATGGACACCCCCACCCTTTTCGACACCCCACCCCTTGGACACCCCCTACCCCCATAGACAACCCCCACCTCCCAGGATAGCCCCCCCCCCCCCCCCCCCCCCGGGGACATTCCTCGCACCCTCATGGACACCCTTACCCCCTAGAAAGACATACCCCCATTGGAGAACCCCTACCCCTAGATATCCCCCACCCCTGGACACCCCTACCCCCTTGGACAACCCCTACCCCCTGGATACCCCTCATGCCATGGACACCCCTACCCCCATGGATAACATTCGCACCCCCATGGCCCCCCACCCCCGTGGGCACTCCCCACCCCATATACACCCCTACCCTTGGATATCCCCCACCCCCTGGATAGCTCCCACCCAATTGACACCCTACCCCCTTGGACCGCCCCCACCCCTTAGACTTCCCCAAACCCCCTACACACCCCCTCCCCCATAGACACACCCACCCCCTAGACACCCCCTACCCCATTGGACATCCGCAAATCCCTGGACAACCCCCACCTCCCTGGACACCACCTACCCTAGTGGACATCCCCCACCCCCTTCGACACACCCACCCCTGGACATCCTACCCTCTTTACAGGTTCTGGAAGTCATGTGTACAGGTTTTGGAAGTCATTAATAAGATAATGGGTGTGGTGCGACATGGTTTCTAGGTGAAGAGGGTACGCTATTGGTTACTGGGTGAAGATGATATATTAACAGTTCCATAAACCTTTTGCAATAGATTATATACTAGAGAGTGTATTCCAATGGTTATTGAACCGTTGATATACATATATCCCAACAGTTTCCATGAAACTGTTGGAATATATTATATGTAGGACAACATGTATACCAACATTTCTTGATCCATTGGTATATTTGTAAACCAATGGTTTCATTGAAGAAGTTGGAATATATTAACTTCTGACAATCTATATTGTTCTAAAATTCCTCCACTTCAACTTATTTAGAGATAAAATCTTCATGGGAAAGCAAGTTATTCTTTATAAAGGATTTCTATTCTAAATTACTCTTTCCTCTAAAAACCTTTAACAAAAATTTTATGGGTTTTTTATCATCACCATATAATAATTTCATTGGAATAATTTCTATAATATGACTAACTTTTATATATCAATAGAAATTGAGTATAATTTTTCCTTTTAATAATCTCCAATACCTAGTTACTAACACATCTATTCCCAATTGTTTTTTCAAAACATTTTTACATCCATATTATGTCATTTTTCATATAAATATAAAACTATTACATCTAACTATATTTTATTTTTAAAATTATTTCCATGCATATATTTTTTAAATATGTATATATTTGTCTTATATTTCAAAAAAAATTTACATTAAAATTTTGATATTCTTCATATAAATTTAAAATTGGAATATCATAACAAGATATATAATTTTTATATATGGTATAGGTAATAATGAGTAGAAATTAGATTACGTCACATTGAATGTGTAATGAATATGAGGAAGGGGTTGATTCCTTTTTGAAATTTTCAAAAAAAATGTTCCATGAAATGACTTATTTACCGTCCATGCCTGAAATCATTGAATATGAAGAAGTTGAAAAGTAGAGAGATAAAAAATCATCTGATTTTCCAGGGTATTAATCTGAGTTACAGCCCTTGGATTTTCCATGGTGAAACTGGATTGAAATTTAGATATACTGATGATGATGATTTTTGAGATGGTAACCCCAGTGAAATTTAATAAATTATTCATGTTATTGCATCTAAAAAAATTGAGATAGAATTGAAAGTTGTGCGTCTATATTTTGATGCTATAAAACCATTGTATCCTAGTAATATGGATTTTATTGTTTTGTTGAAGCTGTTATGATTTATTATCCAGAAGGAGAAACATGGATGGAGTGACATAGGTTTTACAGAGTTGCTACAATTGTTGAAAGACATTCTTCCAAAACACAATGATCATCTAGATTCAAATTATAAGGTTAAGATAATATTATACTCGATGGTATCAAGATTAAATAAAATACATGATTATCTGAATGATTGTATAATATATTTGAAGGACTATGAATTTCAGTTAAAGTGTCCTAAATGGTGGACATCACAGTATAAGATGAGAGAAAAATCATAGGTTGATGTAGAGATTACATAGAACCCTGCCAATTTATTTTGGTATCTTCCTATAATTCATCATTTGAAACATTTATTTTCTAATTCATATGATGAAATAAGGTTAAGAAAACATGATGATGAGTGGATATGTGATGGAAAAATAATTTATCCTACTGATTGTTCACAAAGGAAGAAATTTGATTAGCAATATCCTATATTCGGAAATGAAATTATAAATATCAGAACAAGGTTGTGCATAGATAGAATGAATCTATATTGAAACCTCAGTAACACTAATAATTCATGGATGGTTTTATTGGTAATTTACAACATGTCTTCTAAACTTTGTATGATGTGAAAATATGTGATGGTGAGTATAATGATCTCTGGCCCGAAGCAACATGGAAATTATATTTATGTTTTCTTGTCACCACTGATTGATGATTTGAATCTTTTATGAGAGGATGGTATTAGGGTGTATGATTCTTAAAAAATGGAAAATTTTTAACTACATATATGGCTTAGGTTCACTATAAATGACTCCCCAGTGTATGAAATGTTTTCTGGATAAAGGGTTAAGGGGCATAAAGCATGTCCAATTTGCGAACAACAGACTTCTTATTTTTTAATTCCATCATGAGAGGAAAATAATATACATGGGTCATCAAATTTTTTTGCCTATGGATCACTCTTATAGAATACTAAAAAAGGAATTTAATGGCTCACAAGAATTTGATATTCTCCAAAACCATTATCCCCAGATGTGTATTTTGATAGGGTTCAAAACCTTGATGTGACATTGAGAAAGACACATAAATATGATAATTATAGACATATTTGGAAGCAAAGGTCAATATTTTTTGAGCTACCATATTGGAGATATCATGAAGTGAAACATAATCTTGATGTCATACATATGGAGAAGAATATCTACGATAGGTTGATTAGAATTTTGTTAGATATTAAATGAAAGAGTAAAGATTGTTTGAATGCATGATTAGACTTATAATCAATGGGAATATGTTTGGAGTTAGCTCCCACTCCTAATGGTAGATGAACATTTGTCCCCCGGATTCTCATCCTTTATCAAAGAGGGGTAAAATTATATTTTTTCAGTGTCTTCATGATATCAATGTCCACAATGTTATTATTCATATGTATTGAATTTTGTCTCTTTGAAGGATTTGAAGTTGATAGCTATGAAATATCAAGATTTTCACGTCATAGTGCAACAACTTCTACTAGTTGCGTTGCGTGGAATATTGCCAATCTGTGTTAGAAAGTCTATAATGATGGTGTGTTATTTTTTTAATTAAACTTGTATGAAGGTGATTGATGTGAATTCATTGATCATTTTGAAAAAGGATTCCATTTCGATACTTTTTCAGTGGGAAATGTATTTTCATTATTTTTGGATATAATGGTGCATTTAATGGTTCATCTAGTGTGAGAAATAAATATTTGTGGGCGTTTATATCTTCATTGGATGTATGATTTTGAAAGGTATATAAAAATATTTAAGGGGTATATTAGGAATCCATATCTACATGAAGACTTCATTGTTCATATGTTTATTTATAAGGAGGTTATGGAGTATTGTATGAGATACATGGCTGCGACAGTGCCTATAGGTTTGCCTCCATCTCACCATGAACCAGTTAATAATGAGGGAAAGGGGATTCATGGATTGAATGACAAATCATTGTCAGCTGAATAGATTAAGAAGGTGCAATTATACATCTTGAATAACATAGTTGATTCTCAACTATATATCCATTGTTCATTAATAAGTTTAAACTATGTCATACAAATAAGAATGAAATGTGGATTTTAATGAGAAAAATAGAACATTTTTCCCATGGTTTAAAAAAACTTTTCTTAGTAGATCAAATGTATCAAAGACATTAATATGGTTAGCAGGTGTTCCATGTTTAAATGTGATAACATGGTTCGAGTATGAAATTAATGGCTATACATATCATACAAAAGATTAGGACAAGAGGGGTGTAGTTCATAATTGTGGTGTATTGGTTTTTATAGAAAAAATTCATTTTTTGAGTTCTAAAGAAAAAAACCCATTTTTCGCATCAAGTGTATATTATGGATTCATTGAAGAAATATGTGAGGTTTATGACTTTAAAATTAATGATCGTGTATTTAATTTCAAATGGTTTATTAGTAACAAAATTGTCTGACCTGATGAATTTGGAATGAAAGTTTCTAATATCAATAGATTAGAAGACAAATAAGATTATTTTATAATTTAAACACATGAAAAACAGATTTTCCATGTTATTGATCAATAAAATATAAAATGGACTATTATTTTATATGAAAAAAAACTATATGTTGGTGAGAATCAACTTGACGAAGATGTCGAATTATGTGCGATCCCTAATTCCATGGAAATATTATCAAAAAATAATGATGATCATATTGAAGACTTGGTTTGTTCAATAAGTAACAATCATAAAAAATGAATTTGGGAAATAAATGCTTTTGTACTGTACTAATATTTCAGGTAACATATGTTGATTTATTTTTTACATTTATTATTTTCATAAATTGTTTGATATTGGAATTTTGTTTATTAAAAAGAGTATTAAAACAAATAAGTAGAAATGTTTGTTAATTTTAATTTTGTTTAGTTTAGTTTATCATGTTTACCATTATATAACATTTATATTTATTGATTTTATTGAATGAAAATTACTTTACCATGTTTACTATGTTTACAATGTTTACCATATTTACCATAGTTTACCATAGTTTTCCTTTGCGTAACTATTGGTCAGGGTGGAAAATCAAGAGTGGGTGAATTGAGTTTCTACATAAACTTTTTTGTTATAAACATTATGATAATTTCTCTAACATGAAAATAGCCCATTTTATTATGGCAGTTGAGATATAAATGTTCAATTGGTAAAATTGTTTTCTAAAGGTTGATTAGTCCTCGGTTGAGTCAGTGTAAAACACATATCCAACTTTTAAAATAGGTTTACTGCATTAAACACATATACACACCAACAAAAACTATCTATAATAGTGAATGTAATATAGTTTTATATTTTGATGTTATAATCAGTGGAAAATAGAAAAACATATTATTAAAAAATATGGTACACAAAAGAGTAAAATAAGAGGTTCAGTCTCAAGCCAAGACATAATTCTCTCCACTTGGTAATCACCTACCACCAAGCAGTTTATATTGACAATAAACTTGTTACACAGCCTGTATCGGGATTTAAAATAGTTTTTAGAAAATTCCTAGGACTCACAACCTCTACCGAATTTCTTCATGGAAGACACACACAACTAGGCCACACAAAAAATCTTCCATGATTAGTAAATCTAGGAGGAATCGTAGGAGTCAAGATTTTAATGGCCAATGTTGGATTCATCCAATGGAAAGCACTGGTAGGGCACGATACAGCTGAGGAAGAAGGTAAGGCTGGAGGATCAATAATGGGAGTGTAGTCCACATGGAGGAAGGGAAAAAAGAGATTCTTGAAATCCATAATGATGCTCCCTCCTCTTTTCATAGCTGAAATGAAATCATCCTTATTCTCCATGAAATTTTCCAAAGCAGGAGTTAACTATCTAAGATCATTAAAAGCACGTGTGGCTGGTGGGATCCTCAAGATCTCCAACAACAACTTGAAGTGACCATCCATTTGATGCTTATTGGAAACCCGTTTATAATAGAAGTCATCTTTCTATTTTATGGCCTTCTGATATTGGGAGCCTCCCTCAAGTAATCCCCTACAAGATTATTATTGTCTCTAGTACTAGAAATGACCTAATTCATAGACTATGGTTCTGAGGTACTTGCACCATAGAGATTCTCCAATTCTTCTTTAATAACTAATCTAAAAACTTCTAGATCAACAGGAGGGGAGGCTGATGAGTAAGTAGAATCACACATAGGTACCATGTTAAAAGATATGATTTCCTTAAAATACTAGGTTAGTCCACTGATCAACCTCTTTACATCCTCATCCTTCCCACTTACATGTGTCCTTATATATTTCATAAAGTTCTAAAACACAGTGACCATCTGTTGAAAAAAAATCTTAACAATATTATGGTATTTTTCCGCTTGAGATCTTGAATCCATATATGAGTCTAAACACATAATTTATTGTTTCAAAGACTCCAAAAATTCTTCCAAGTTTCTAACAGGATTCCATATTTCCTTCAGTTCATGTAGGAAGTTGGGGTAGATGTTTGAGATTATTCTTTCTACGATAGATGCAACACGATCTTGATTAAGATCCACATATCTCTCTATCCAAATGGATCTCTCATTAATGTGTCTTTTAGAATCCGATTTTAATGACTCCATGTCATCCTTCATTAGATTATCCTAAGGTAGAAGAACCACCAGTTTCACAATAGTGGTCTTTGAAATAGAATGAATTGGAGGTCTTCTGTTTGTTTTGTCATTTTCAGAGCCTTCATAGTCGAATCCCAACCCCATGAATCCAAGGTCTTCTAACCAATATTCTACTTCATGAGAAACAAAAACTTAACCTATGGAAATAGGCTCATCCCCTCACAAGGATAATCCTGGTCAACTATATTCACTTCTTCCATTACTCCTTGATCAACTACATCAACATGATTGTCCACTGCTATTTCATAAATAGAATCTTCAACCACAACCATAGCAATTTCAGCTCCAACCGATTAAACATCCTCTTCCTCTTGATTATCACCCACTTCAATATATATTATCAAAGGACTAATACTTGGGCATTCAAATTCACTTTCATCAGTAGATGTCTCAAATTCATCATGGCTAGATTCTGCTTCATCCTCCTTCTCTAAGGTCTCCCCAACAATATTGTCTATTAAGACATTCTCTTCTCGTTTTCCTCACTGGTTTCCTCATCATAACTATCAATTAGGACAATCTCTCTTATGGGTATTCTCTTGGGTTGGATGGGCACACCAAAATATACAATCCCAATATGGGGGATTGATGGAAGGTTATGATCACTCCTATCATCAACAGGAGGATCCTCTATCACTTTCACAACAACAACCTCCTCTACATCATCTAAGTACACCAGATCCACTTCATTAGGCTTTAAACCATGATCTCTTTTTTTCTTCAGCCTACTAGGATTGGTAACAAGATTGAATAAATCATATAGTTTTGACTCATTATTCACCCACTCCCTTTTCCATGGGTTTCAGGTTATCTTCATAAACTCTCAATTCATTTTGCAAATGTATAAGTTTTCCCATAAAACTAAAACTTATTCCTTATCTCTACCAACACCTTTAACTTTTAACATTAAGGATATAAACATGGAATTAAATAAATAATTTGACTTGGAGATAGGATTTTTCATATGCTATAACTAAACTATTATCAACCTATATATCTTTATCTTTTTTCCAAGCATCAACAGATACAACAAAAATATTTATTGAAACATTAATGTAGAAAAGTACCTTCTCCTAGGACTCAGGACATGTTGAAAAAATTTAAACAGTAATTTTTTAATCCATCCATCTCAATAGTAATTACCTTAGGGATTACATTCCCTGTCTGTTCGACCAGAGCCTGTTCATATCAGAAATACTCTCTGGTGGGAAGAACCACTCCAGAGTAATAATAGAAAATTCCTTCATGCGAGACACTTAATAATTTTTCCCATTCAATAGAAGAGAAGCTCAAATTTACTCTATTTACATTAGAAATAATTAGGTTCTCATCCTCAGTCTGTTAAAACTTCAGAAACTCATAAAATTATTTTAATAGTTTCGGGTAATATGGTCTATTTTTATTTGAAAAACATTCTACTCAATCTAGAGATTCGAGTGCCTTCATCACTAGAGACCTTCTCGACATTAGCCATTCCGAACTGAATTAATTTTCGACCACAATTTCCCTCCTCAAAAAAATGAGTATTGTTTAGCTTCACCACTTCCTTTCTTCAACTAGTAGACATAGTTAGAGTTCTCTTAGGCTTCATTTCACCTTATTTATCAACAAACATTAGTCTCTTCAGTCCTTCCATTGCGAACTGATGTGGTTTGTGGGTTTTAGCAGAAGGTTAGGTTCCAAGGTTAGGGATCAAGAGGTTTGGGAGAGGATTAGAGTGGATAAAAATGTGTTTTGTACTTTGTTTTTATCATTAATGGATCAAAAATAAAATTGATTTAAAGAAATAAATAATATTAAAAACATTTCAGATTCTGACAGAAAAATCCTAAGTCTTAGATCTATGTAAGGTCAACTATCGGTAAGGTTACAATGATGAGGTTTTAATAGTGAGGTCCAAAAATGAGGTGAAATAGTGAGGTCTTAATATTGAGGTCAAATGGTGAGGTCCAATGGTGAGGTGAAACAGTGAGGTGTCCTAATAGTGAGTTCCAATTGTGAGGTGAAAAAGTGAGGTGTCCTAATAGTGAGGTCCAATAGTGAGGTGTCATAAACTAACAATTTATCATACTTAACTCATGTTTTATGTAATTTTACCTCTAAGAGTTCAATGTCATTGTGAATATATCAACTAATTTATTTTTAGTGCCAATGAATTCAAGAGTGATATCACCTATTTGATAATGATCACTCAATAAGTGATGTCTTACTTCAATGTGCACTGTCCTAGCATGTGATAGTATATTTTTAGAGATGTTAATAGTGCTTGTATTATCATATTTTATAGAGACATGTTTGAATTGATATCCATATTCTTGTAAAGTGTGTTTCATCCACAAAATTTTAGCACAAAAATATACTAGTGACTATATATTCAGCTTCGGTAGTGGATAATGCAACAGAATTCTATTTCTTACCGCACCATGATACTAGTGACTCGCCAAAAATGTAACATGTTCTAGAGGTGCTTTTTATATCTAAAATGCAACACGCAAAGTCAGTATTTGAATATCTTATCAAATCAAAAGATTTTACTCTTGGATAAAAAAGTAATTTGTTTTTAGTATACATGAGATATTTGAAAATACATTTTGAAAAACTTAAATGATACTCTTTGGAATTGGCTTAAAAACGAGCACACATACATACACTGAACATTATATCAGGTCTGCTAATAGTTAAGTAGAGGAAACTGCCACTAATACCTCTGTAATTGGTTTGATCCACTGGTTTACTAGTTTCATGAGCATCCAACATATATGTGGTACTCATAGGTGTATCACTACCTTTATTACTATCAAAACAAAAATGTTTCAAAAGATCTTTAATATATTTACCTTGATTTAAAAAATGCCATTCTTATTTTGAAAAATTTTAAATCCATGGAAATATTTATGTTCCCAAATAAAACTAATTTCAAATTCATCTAGCATCATCTTTGAAAAATCAGTATATAAATAATTTTTAGATGATCCAAAAATAATGTCATCTATATAAATTTTTACTATTAAAACATCTTTATAAATTCATTTAATAAAAATATTTGGATCAGTTATTCCCTTATTGAAACCTTTTGAAATAAGAAATTAACTAAGTCTATCCCAGTAATCTCTTGGAGCTTGTTTTAGACCATATAAATATGTAGACAGTTTAAAAACATGATTAAAAAAATTGGGATTTTTAAAGCTATGGGGTATTTCAACAAACACATCCTCAACTACATAACCATTTTGAAATGAACTTTTGACATCAATTTGATAATGTTTGAAATTCAGATGAGCTATATAAGAAAGCAGTATACTAATGGATTCTAGTTTAAGTTCAGGTGCAATGGTTCCGTCATAGTCTATTCCTTCTTATTAAATATATCCTTGTGCAACTAATATAGCCTTGTTTCGTACTATATTTCCAGACTCATCAACTTTGTTTCTAAACACCCATTTATTACCTATGGTCAAATTTTCCATAGGTACTTCTCCTAATTCCAAAACATTGTTCCTTTCGAACGGATTTAATTACTCTTGAATATATATAACACAAAATTCATTATTATTGGAATCATTAATATTTTTGGGATCAAGCTATGAAAGAAATGCTTGATGTTCAACCTCGTTTCTCAGAGAATTTCTAGTTCGGGTCCCTCAATTTAGATCACCAACTACATCATCTAAATGATGGTTCTTGAGTGTTATAATACCTCTGGAAAGGGTTATACTAGACTCCTCATGGTATTATATAGGTTCATATTCAACATCAGCTGATTCTAGAAAATATCCATAACTAGTTTTTTTTAGTGGGAGTTCACTGTTTTTATCATTACGGTGTATATTTGATATATCATCTTTATGATATTCAAGGGAGGTTTTAGGTTCATGTGGATCATTATCATAAAATTTGACATGAACTGATTCTTCAACAAAATTGGTTATCTTAATGAATACACTATGGCCATTATGTGAGAAAAATGATTTGAACTCCTAATTTTCAAAATCATGGCTATGATCAATTCTCATGTTCTTAATTCTATGTCCATTAATATTTTCAACAGACATGGAATATTTAATAAAGTAATAACATGCTTCAATTTTGGGAGCATGAAAGTATACACAAGTGTATCTACAAAAATCATCTACAAGAAGATTTTCATAGTTATTCCCATTTAAAAATGAAACTCTTGATGGTACAAAAAAATCCATGTAAACCAAATCAAGTAGTAGAGAAGATGAAACTTCCTTATTTGTTTTGAAAGAAATATTGTGTTTTTCCCTTTGGAGAATGATTACAAACTTTGTTAAGTGAGAATTCCAATTTAGGTTATTCTGTAACTAATCCTTTCCTGGTTAGTTTCCTATGTTAGTGCACATTGTAGTGTCCTAATCTTCTATGACACAACCAATATTCCTTTTGAAAAGCATTTAAACAAGAAACATTTTTCTTAGCTAAAGAGTTTAAATCAATAGCATATGCATTTTCATTTCTATGAGCAGTGAATATTAAGCCATTTTTAGAATAAAAAACATTGTATGAATTATATTAAATCTTAACATTATATCCATTATGACACAACTAAGAGACACTAAGTAGATTTTACTTTAACAAGCCAACAAAAAGTAGATTTGAAATTAATACAGTATTAGGTTTAACAATTTTTACTAAGTCGGTATCTTACCTTTATAATTATCGCCAAATGTAACATATCCACCATAAAAATTAATTATGCTCTTGAAGCATTAATATTCTCCTATCATATGTCTTGAACATCCATTGTCCAAGTGCCATAGAGTTTTAATGGATCTATTTAGATATTTTTAATACACAATAGATTAAGAATAGTGTATCATTGGAACCCAGATTTTCATAGGTCTAGAAAGGATAAAAAGTAATGATTTGGAAACCAATAATTGTATTACTGGATTATTATACTCAACAGATATATTTTGATACATGAACACTTTCATAGGTCCTTTAGAATTTTTTTTCAAAAGATGGCCCACAAATTTAACTAGTAGCGAACTATCTAAATTTTGGAACAAATTTGTTCTTAATAATCTATCATATTCTTAGTTGATATATTAAACTAGTTGAGTATTTTGGTGCAATATGTTTCCCTAGAAACTGGGTCAAGGTATCTCTACTGGCAGTAAATTTCTCAAGATCTCCTTTTTATTTTTCATTTGATAATTTTAGATCAGTACTTTCTTTTAATAGCTAAGAAAATTTTTCTTTTTCAATATCAAAATCCGTCTTATAGTTGTCATTTAACACATGTTGTATTTTCAATAATTTATATATATATATTAGTTAATTAATGGTATCCTCAATAATTACACAATATTCAAATAGTTCATCCTTAGTCATATTTTCATAATTATTTGACACACTCTCATTTCCATAATAGTAAGAATTATGTATATGAGAACTGAGTGTTACCTCAAGATGTTTCTATGATGAAACACATGTTTGCATGATGGTCCTTTTTAGTATCAGAAGTGCTAGATTCACTATAGTTGTCTTTTGATAAACTCCAAGTAGCTTTAATATAATTTTTATATCTCTTTCCCTTGTATTCGTATCTCTTCTTAAACTTTATCTTGGGTAAATCATCCTTCGCATGACCTTTTCATTTACACTCATAAAAAATATTCTCATTTGTGTTGTCATTCCATTTTATTCCCTTCTTCCATTTTACTTTACTACCATAACTTCCCTTATTATTTAAATTTGTAATGAACATCATCTTTCAGTAAAACATTTTTAGCCTTCTAGCAAGATGATCCATCTCATCATCACTATCAGAGTCTGAATATTCACTTGTGGAACTATCTATAGAATCATGAACATTTACTTTGAATTTTCTTTTTTAGGTAGCAGTCTTGAATGGTATAGATTTATTTATTGTTTATTAATCTATTTATTGATCCACCTTAAGCTCTTCCTAACACATCATGAGATTAATAATTAGTTCCTTCACTCGTATCTCGCTTATGTCACAGGATTCACAGAGGGAAATAGAATTTCCTCTCTATATGTTAGGTAGACATCAAAGCAATCTCATAATCTGATCCTTGTTTTCTACTGGTTTTATAGGAAAACTCATGGTATTTACTATTTCATTTAACCATAGATACATTTCAGATATAGGTTCATCATGCTTCATTTTAAAATAATTATATTTAATAGTATATTTATTTAATCTCATTCCTTTAACATTTCTTATTCCCTCATTGGAAACATCCAAAGTATCCCAAATGCCATATATAGTTTTACAGAAAGTTATTCTATGGGATTCTTTATCACCTAGAGAACAATGATATTCATTCATTTCATTATAGATTTTATTATATGTAGCTTTAGTCAACTGAGACCATTTATCCCTAGCAGTAGTAGGTAATGCATGTTGTTCTTCAATTGTGTCCCAGATTTCAGGGCCCCTAGTCTCTAGATACATTTTCATTTTCAATTACCACTAATCATAGTTAGAACCTTTAATGAATGGTGGATTGTTAGTAGATACACCCTCTACTAAGTTATCCATAGTTAATTTTAATTTAAAGAACTGAAAATATAGATATGAAGGAAATTGTATGATATTTAGGGTACAACTAAAATCATAGTTTTAAAAATATGAAAATATTTAAAAATAGTTCTAATGGTAGAAATAGAAACTACCCTCTGATACTAAATGTTTTTCAGGGAGGAATATCAAGAGGGGTGAATTGAGTTCCTACATTAAATTTATTTAAAAATCATTCTGATAAAATCCCCAATTTGAAAACATCCTAGTAAATTAATGCTGCAGATATATAAATGTTTAATTGGTCAAAAAGTTTCTCAATGGTTTATTATCCCTCAGTTGAGTCAGTGTAAAACACTTATCCAACTTTTGAAACAAGTATAACGAATTAAATACATATACACACAAACCAAAATGAACTATCAGAGTGAATGTAAAACAATTTTCTATTTTGAAGATAAATTTAGTGAAAAATAGAAAATCATATTATTAATAAAGAATATACACATTATAATTATACAATAGGTTTAGTATCAAGATGATACTTAATCTTCTCCACTTGGTGATCACATGCCACCAAGTAGTTTATATTAATAATAAGCTTGATACACAGCCTGTATCGGGATTTAAAAAAATTTCCACAAACTCTTATTGGCCCACACCCTCTACCACAATTCCTCATGGGAAATTACATAACCAAGCTAAACACAACATCTTCCATGGATACACGTGGGAAACAAAGTGTAAGTAATGTTTGAAATGAGGATTTTCAGTTTCCTCCAGTTCTAGTACAAGAGACAATGTGTGTAATAGACAAACACAAACTTCTAAGAAATGTAATATAAGAAACACAATAGAACCAATGTTATAAATATTGAGTTTAGAATGATCAATGTGTTTGTAGTTCAGCTCTTGACTCCTTGAAGTGATGAAAGTGTAGTTTGAGTCTTTATTTGGAAGTTGGCTCCAAAATAGATTGTCGCAACTCTATGTTCTAGGTTCTAGATAATGAGTTGTTATACTTCATGGTTTAAAAAAGATTTGATGAAGGGCAGAAGACAGTCATGAATATGTTCTCCCAAATGATCATCGTGATGCTCTTGGGTTAATAGTGTAAATACTGGTTGGTTTTCTTTGTTCTTCAGGTCAGTCATGTAGTTTCTCTCCCTTTAGCATCCATTCATAGGTCTTATATTTTATATTTGAGATTCGAAAATCAGTATAATAAAACCACATGTGTTATTCCTCATACCATGTACTGTCTCCATATACGATATGTTGATATCTCTACAATCTGCATTAATTAATATCAGAAGAATAAAATTTACCAAATATGACCGTTAGAATAATCTTATGAAATTGAAAATGAATGGAGTAGAAGAGTGGGTATCAGTAAACTAGTATTGGTATCCTTATCAATGGTATAATTCATCGGTAGCCTCCATCAGTAGGCATCATCGGTAGGCTTAAACAGTAGACTTCATTGGTAGGATTTATCAGTTGGATTCAATGGTAGACTTCAATGGTAGCCATCATCCGTAGGTTTCATCGGTATGCATGAATGGCATCCTTCATCAGTAGGATTATATAGTTACCTCTAGCAGTAACTCTACAATTGTATCCTTTGAGCGAGACTCATAGTAGTGATCATGCATTGATAACTCAGTTGTGACGTTCGTCATTGGTAACCTCTATCAGAATCCTTCTAGTGGTAAACATTATTGGGGACCTCTATTTGTAACCCTTAAGCGGTACCCTTTATCAGTAACCTCGATCAGTAACCTTCTACTGGTATTCTTTATCAGTAACCTCTATTGGGAAACATCCAGTGGTAACATTCTAGCGGTATCCTTTTAAATGGAGAAATTTTTCACTCTAAACATAATAGAGGGAGCATTGAGATTAAAAATACTAGTTATTAACTGATAAAAACTTTAAATATTAATGAAACATCATTATCATATAAATGATAAATGATTTGGGATTATCAAAATAGGTGTTTACAACAGAAACTTTTATATTTACTATTTTTGTGGAATGTCAATGACACTACCATTTTTACCATTTTTAACATTCTTACCATATTTACCATGTTTATTATTATGTAATTTAGTTTATTTTTTCATATTTTTTTTACATTAGTAGTGTAATATTTGAATTTTTATATTTTTGAACTAATGTTTTCATTTTTGATTTGAAGGATAATGACATATCAATCATTTGATCAACCCCATGATTCTGGAGATGGGAATCATGATCATACCTCTGGGTAGGGATATTCACGTGCTCTTGAGGTTCCCCAATCATCCACATTTTCTCCCATAACAACAAAGAAAAGTTCAAGAGTTGGTAAATGTGGATGCACACGTTTACCAAAATTATCACTTTCTTGTATCCAATACGAAAGGATACTCATTGAGTTTGATGATAATGATATTCTTAGAGGTCCAAATGAAAATAATTTTAATAGTTTTGTATTAACTCATGATACAAGCAATGTCAAAATTTTGTATGATGATTGAAGAAGTGTGGAAAAATTGATAATATCATAGTTATGGGAGAAAATTTTTGTAAGATCATTCGCTATTGTTTGACTAATAATTACATTTTTCTAGTATAATATGATTTACCTCTTCTTTATAAGACGGTATTTGATATTCCTAACAGTAGAGGAGTCATATGGAAAGGTTTATTGATGGCTTCTAGGAGATGGAGGGATTTCAAGTCATCCCTCACATTTGATTTCATTTTTGTCCATAGGCAACATGAAATTCCTTGTCATATATAACCTTTAGTAAATGATGTCACATCAAAATAATTAGTTGATAGTAGAAGAAAAGATTCATTTTTGGTAAGACCAATGTAAATTTTTATATGTTTTCTTATATAAATGATCTTATTAATGTTTTTTTAATGATTTCTTATTCTAAATTTATAGAAAACAAGGGAATCTTATCAGGAGATACAATCTAATTTTTTCCCTCATAGTTTATCTCGAGGAGGGTATAGTATATTAGAAAAACAAATGATGGACGAAAAATTACAAAAAACATAGAGATGAGTCTTCAATCTCTGAAGAAGTTTCCCCTCTATCACCTCCATCTAGAAATGAAAAACGGAAGAGTGCCCGGAAGATCAGAAAAGGGAAATATCTTTTCAAATAATCGATAATCGCATCTGAGTGGATTGTAAGATATATATTTTATTTATTTATGTTAGTTCTATTATTTATATACTCTGAATCATTTCAGAAATTTTCAATTAAATAATACAGGATTCTCTTGAGGAAGATAAAACACATGACATCTTCACAGGTATTAGAAGGCAAGGTATTTTATTTGTAGCATTAGGAAAGAATAGACACCCTGGTCATGTATAAGGATACCTGATGGGTGCATCAGTAAGAAAATTATTTCAACATTCATTAACTTCTTCCATAGTGGGTGTTTATAAAAAAATATAATCCATGGTGGATGGAGTTCATAATATCAATGCAAAGAGGGAGAAAAAGATTAGAGCATCAGTAAAGGCAATGAATGCAGACATGCAATGTCAATTTCAGACTACAACTCCAACTCCTCCACCTCCCCCTACAGACCCCAATATTTATCCTCCACCTATGCTAGAAGCTCCCACTACCCCACCTCCATACCCCATTATTTATACTTCACATTATCCTAAGGAACCAATTTTTTATCATACTCATCCACCATATCTTCCTACAAATTCTGAGATATATGTTTATGATCATCACCATCATATAGTTACATATGGGCTGGTATATTGTATAGAAGATATAGTTCATCATAAACAGTTATGAGGTAGAGCATCATAGGGTAACTGTACATGATAATATAAATAGATCATCTCATGTACCATTACCCATAGATGTGTTGATGACAGTTGGACATAGTATCTATCACTTTTTAGTTTCTTCATCCAGAATTCCGCGACTCATTACCACAGAGGTATGTATGTTATATGTTTTATTTTATATTTTTAATAATTTTTTTAGCATTTGAAAACTAATATATCGTTCTATTTATTTACAGGAATACATCAAAGGTATGGAAATACTGTATAGACAACAACAAAGACAACTGGGTATGAAATCATCTATAGATTCTAGTAGTCATGAATATTTTTCAAGATATTCGAAATTTTTGGTGGCTCATTATTCATTTCCAATGGGAGGTCATTTTTTTTTGGATGTGTAATAAATGTAGGGATTTTGAAAAATGATATCATGGATCTTGTTACTAGAGATATGTTGGGAATCAATGTGGTATATATTTTTTCTATATATGTCTTAACTCCTTTCCATGAATTATATTTATTAGAAATGTATACATATGTCTATTTTTTTATTTGGTATCTTTTTAACATGTGTGAGAACAATGAGGGGATAGATGCATATGGATTCATGGACCATCATTTTATTTCTCCTAAAGAACATGAATTGGATGAGAAAAAAATAACAATGTATATTGCTGAAATATTTTAACAGAATATAATCACGCAGTGTTGTATGATTCATTTTTTGTGAGAGGTATAATACATATATGTAGAAATGTGTCCATTATCATTTAACATAAAAAAGTACTAACCATAAATTTTCATTTATATAAGTGATCATTGGTTTTTATTTGTTTTTTAAGATAGAAATTTTTTTATTCGGTATGCTTTATCCATTGTGATGTGCGGGGATGTTATAAGAATATGTTGGAAAAGTAAGTTTCAATTTTTTAATAGTTGTTTATATTAAAATTAATTTTAAATTTTTCCCATTCATATTATTTTCTAACATGGGATGCACCAACATTCAAATAAACACAATGAAAATGAGTGTCATGATCAAATATGTAAAAGAAAATGTAAATATCAATTTATAATTTGTACTCTTCGATGTATTACATAAAAATGATATTTTGAATTGGCACTCATGTAAACAAAATTTTCATGAACAGAAAGGCATCATAGAATTATGATATTATATGTCACGATTTATGTATGAATAAATTACAACTGGAATAGTTGTGGGATTAGACCTGGTAATATTTCATTATAAACATTGCTATAATATTTCATTAAATTTATTCATTATACATTATAACTACTTTCCTTTTAATTTATATCTATTTGATGACATTAAACCCTATAGTTCTCATGAGGTGAAACAATTACAAGTGTAATGGTCAAATTATTTTAATTTTTCTCTTGTTAATCTTATTTTGGTCTAGTTTTGATGTTTTTCTAGTATGAATGTATCCAAGGGGGTAGGGGTGGGAGGGTGTCTAGGTGGGTGTCCAGTGGGGTGGGGTGGTGTCTAGGGGGTCGGGGATGTTCAGGGGGTGGGAGGTGTCTAGGTTGGTGGGGGTGTCCAGGGGTGGGGGTGTCCAGGGGGTTGGGGTGTGTATGGTGGTGAGGGTGTCCAGGGGGTGGGAAGGTGTCCTGTGGGGTTGGAAAGGGTGTCCATGGTGGTGGGGGGGGGGGTGTCTAGTGAGGTGGGGTGGTGTATACAGAGTGGTAGGGTTGTCTGAGGGGGAGGTCCAGGGGGTGGGGATGTCTAGGGGTGGGGATGTCCTGGGCTTGGGGTGTCTTGGGGAGTGGGGGGAAATCCAGGAGTGGGGGTGTCCATGGTGGTGTTCAGGGAGTGGGGTGTCTGGGGGGTGTCTAGGGGGTGGGGTGGTTGTCCAGGGGGTAAGGGATGTCTAGGGTATGTTGGGGGGGGGGGGTTCATGGGGTGGGATGTCCAGGGGGTGGGGGCTTCCCAGGGTGTGGGGGTGTTCATGGGGGATAGGTTGGTGTCCATGATGTGGGGGGCTGTCTAATGGGGTGGGGTGGTGTCCAAGGAGTTGAGAGGGTGTGCATGGGGTGGAGGGGCTATCTGGTGTGGTGGGAGGGTGTCCAGGGGGGTCGGAGGGTGTCCAAGGGTAGGGTGTGTCAATGGGTGGGTCTATCCAAGGGGGTTGGGGGTGTCTAGGGGTGGTGGGAGATTTCTAGGAGGGTGTCCAAGTGGGTAGGGGTGTCCAGGGGGTGGGAGGGTGTCCATGGGGGTAGGGGTGGGAGGCTGTCTATGGGCGGGGGTCCCCAATGGGGTGGGTGTTGTCTAGGGGGTGAGGGTTGTCCGGGGGGTGGGGGATGTCCAAGGGGTGTCCAGGGTGGTGGGGGTTGTCCAAGGGGTTGGATTTTTTCTAGGGGGTGGGAAGGAGTCCAGTGGGGGTGGGGAGGGTGTCCTGGGGTTGGGGGCTGTCCAGGGGGAGGGAGGTTCAGGGGGTAGTGGGGTGTCTAGGGGGTGGGGTTGTCCATGGGTGGGGGTTGTCCACAGGGGTAAGAGAAATCTACGGGGTGAGGGATGTCCAGGGGTGGGGGAGTCAAGGGGTGCGGGTGGGGGGCTATCAAAGGGAGTGGGGGCGGGGGATTGTCCAGGGGGTGGGGTTGTCCAGGGGGTGGGCGGGTTTCTAGGGGGGGGGGGCTGTCCAATGGGGTGGGGTCAAAGGGGTGACTGGTGTCCATGGGGTGGGGGATGTCCAGGGGGTTGGAGGGTTTCCAGATAGGTAGGGGTGTCTGAGGGGGAGCTTCCCAAGGGGGTCGAGGGTGGCTACGAGGGGTGGGGGTAGTTCAGGGTGTGGGGGTCACCCAAGGGGGTAGGGGTGTCCAGGGGGTGGGAGGGTGTCCAAGGGGGTCGGGGTTGGAGGGTGTCCATGGATTGTGGGGGCTATATTGTGGGGTAGGGTGGTGTCTAGTGGTGGGGGCTGTCTAGGGGGGTGGGGGTAGTCCAGGGGGTATGGGGTGTCCAAGGGTGGGAGTGGTGTCCAAGGGGTGGGAGGCTATCCAGGGGGTGGGGGTTTCCAAGGGGTGGGAGGGGGTCTAGGGGGTAGGGTGGGGGGAAGAACGGGGGTGGGGGTTGTCCATGGGGTGGGTGGGTGTCTAGGGGTGGGAGCTGTCCACTGGGTTTGGGTGGTGTCTAGGGGGTGATGTCCAAAGGTAGGGGTGTATAGGGTGGCATTCCAGTGGATGGGGGGGGGGGGGTTCTTGGGGGTGGGAGGGTATCTAGGGGTGGGTGATGTCTAGTGGGGTGGTGTCTATCCAAGGGTTTTTAGGATTTTTTGTAACACCCCAAGCTTCAACAGTACGTTTCCATTTGAATTATGCAGTAGCTTGCGTTGTACACAACATAGAGTTTTAAAACACCACAACCAATCAAACTAGTTGTTATGAATATAAATATCCTATTTTTCTAAATTATATATAATTTATTTTTCAATATGGTATTCTTTTTTGAATTCAAAATATCTAAATTAGCTTAGGGTGATTTTTTTGCTACTTTTCTGAAAACATTCAATTTTTGATGAATAGTGAAAACGCTGCATTATTGTTTAAAATTTTCGTTTTATTAAATTTATTAGTTATTTTATTTTTATTTATTTTAGGTAAAAATAGATACATAATACCTTTATATGTTCAATGTAATTCATTGGAGTCATTTTATAATAATTTTAGATATATAAAATTTTATTGAACTTTTTACCATCTTTTACCCACCTTTTAGGAGTATTTTCAAATTTGCATAAAAAATAAATTCAGCACTTCTGTGAGTAGAATATCAAAAATCTGAGAGACATAGTTGACATCATAAATTAAAATTTGGTTCAATAGGATGAAAATAATTTTTGGTGAGTATTATCTTTTGACATTTATTTACCACGGTTAAAATTAAATAGGGTAATTAAGAGAAAAATGATATTGTAATTACCATAAAACATGTATTAATTGTATTGTATAAGTGAAATTTGACCAAAAAAACCTTAGTAATAAAATAGGATCCGTTTTGGTACACTTGGATTAGATTTGGACACTTATTATTATTTTATTTAAAGAAGAGTTGAAAGAGTTAAATTTGAAGTTTAATAAGTAAACCATTCAAAATATAGAGTTATATATAAGTTAAATTCTACTATAAATATTCATAATAAATATAAAAATATTTCATTCATAATGGTATTTTATTTATTTTTTAGACATAAATAATTTAATCAATTTATAACCCAATGATGATGCAGTAATTACTTTATTAATGAAATATTAAAATAATTGATATTATAAATATCAAAATTAATGTAAATTGAGTCTTATGATGAATTAATATAATTTTATAAGTAAATATGACATGTTATTATTGATAAAATAAATTTTATTCGAAGTGATAAAGTTTTTATGGATTTAAAAAAATCTAATACTAAATAGCATCAAAATTGACATAATTGAGTTTTGAAAACAAATATTATATTATTGATTGATATAATATTTCATAAAATCTAAGGTTAGGAAAAAGAAGTTAAATAAATTCATATATATTAATAATGAACCACTTGGGGTTTTATTGGTAGTTTATAATATGTTTATTAAACATATAATATAAAAAATACAAAGAGACTTGTTAAATGTCAAACTATTTAACTAAGAGTTAAATCTAGAAGATAAGGTTAATAGGGTAACTTAAACATGTCTAAAACCTATTTGTAGATAATTTCTCAACACATAACCACCATATACTTTAAATAAATCATTTTTATCCATTATAAAAGGAAAATTATTTTATTATAAAATAATATTTCATGCTTTTCCTAAAGTGACCCTCACCTCTCTTATAAAAGGGTACTTCCCCTTATCTTAATTTCAAATATCCAAATCCATTTGGCTCCCCCAACCTCTTCCAAAACATCCTATCAACTATTCTCCCTTAAACCTAGAGTCCTATACTTTCATCAAAAGGCCAACCTAAGGATCCCTTTTGATCAACTCAAAAGGAAACAACCAAAGAAGAGTTAATAATCTCACCACCCCATTTCAAGTACTTTTCCTCTTCCACTTCCAATTTCTTTGTTGTTTCCATATCTAAATAATAACTAAATTTCCTCATTAATAATTTGATGTTATTATAAATATGGTAAAACTATATTCGTTATTCTATCCATCCTATAAATCACAAAGTCATTATACATGCGTAAGCATGGCTAACTATCTCTACGTCGTGGTGTAGTTTGTTATTCAAACACTTCATTGATTTGATGCGTAAAAAAATGAGTATAACTGATGTAAATAATAAATATAAAATTTTAATTATTCTTTATATATGATATAACATCCAATTACATACAATTTCTCCATCAATGTAATGATATTTTCACTCGTGCGTACGTACTGATTACCATCTCCATGAATGCGATGAGATTCATTCCCCATCGTAATCATTCAGGAATAATTTTCATTTTATGATTAAATTTTTTTTTATGAACATAATCTCATTCTGTATATGAATCTAATACATCATATCCATAACAAACATGGCTTACGTAACGAAGCATATAAATGAAAATGAAACAGTTAACACCCGAAACGACAATACAATTGAAATATTATTAACAACGAAATATTATAGGATCAAATATGATATCGTATTTATGTATATAGTTCTTTTATAATTTAATAAAAATGTTTTAACTATTATAAATGAGGTTTACATACCATCTATTGAGGAAAAGTACATGGTAAGGGTTAATCCTACAATCTCTTTACTTATCCGAGTTTGTTAATACGTAAAATCTACTGGGACCTCTTTATTATCCACATCTGTGTTTTCATCAAAATGAAATTCAAATAATTTTTATTATTTACTATACTATGGGTTAAAGTCATTTATACCATTATTTGACCACATACGTTTTAAAGGAATTTTTTCGTCATTTTCCAAACAATGTACTTTATGACCTTCTTGACCAAATTAAGGTAAGAATGTCTTTTTAGAACATATATGGTGGGTGCATCTATTTTACACCATTATAATATCATCGAGGCATCCCATACATGTTTATAATAATATTTTCAAAATAAATGTTTTCTTTTATAATTATATGTCTTTTAATGGAACGACCATATAAGAAGATGGATGATCTCAAGGGTGCTCTTGAGGGAAACAACGATGAAAACCCTAAGCGGAGCGACGATGTTGAGAATTACTAGGAGATATAGGCGGTCGATTTGTGGGATGATGACCATATTGGTCATGGTGATCTCTTTAGCCTCTGTGTGAAGTGAAGATCTAAGAAATAAGTGCCCAATAGTTCCTCTGATCATGGGAGGAGATTTGCAGATGTGGCTAAACAGGCTATAGGCTTCTCGTTCATGGATTGTGATGCAGGTATCTCGAAAAGATTTATATGGAAGGTCCAGATTGTGCATGTATCAGAGAATCAATGTTTTGTTGAAGAAAAGGGAAAAATTGTGCAAATTTTCAATTATTGCTCAGGTTGTGATTCCAAAAGGGATATGGCCTTGGAAATTTTATGACCTCTCGAAAATATTATTGGAGATTTGGGGCTTCAGTGACTGGAATATGACGGCCATGGGGCGGGGTTTCTATCTTCTGGTGTTCCCCTCTAATGAAAGAAAAAGGCGTGCATAGAGTTTGGGATTCGTTCCTCTACATCCTGGCCTCCTTCGGATTCATGAATGAGAGCATAATTTTGATCCCACCTTGGTCAAGAACACCTTTTCCCAGGTATGGATATGTATACATAAATTAAGTTGGATTTATTGGCACCCAGAAATCCTGTGGGATATTGCTTCTTCTATTGGGAACCTGATAAGGCTTGATAGGAAAATAGACTGCCCTAGCTTTGGTAATTATGCTAGGATTCTAGTGGAAGTATAAATTTCATCTACTTTAGTGGAAGAAGTGGTTTACACCACTAGAGATGATAGCATTAACCTTTAAATTAGATATGAATGGAAGAAAAAATTCTGTTTCAATTGGCAAATCATTGGGCATGTACGTTCTGAATGTAATAGGAATAAGACTTTCTCCTCCTGTAATATAAGAGGACATGATGTTGTTAGTTGTCTAAGGAAGACAATTGATCCAAGCACCTCCAAATCTAATATAAATATCAACAATGGACAGGTTGTGACTGACAATCTGGATGTTCAGAATGCATCTTTGAAACCTAATGGTGATACTGTCCTTCTAGATGAGGATGGGAATTTTAGTTTACATAATGCATCAAATGTTCCACCTGACACGCAATATAAGGTGGGTGGTGTTTTCAATGTTAATGAAGGAAATGATAAACAGGACATGCGATTGCACAATGAAGATGATGTGCCTTCAGGGCAAGAGCCAACAATTCATGTTGCTGTTTCTATCAACACCAGTGAGGGGAGCCCAGCAAGGCATGAGAATCTGTCCCTGACTGAGGGCACTGGTTATAGGATTATAAATGACTAAGTTGGATAGGAATCCCCCATGGAAGGATGTAAGATGGTACATCCCATTGAGGACCCATTAAGAGAATTCTCACAAATACCTTCATCTAATGTTTTATGAATAAAGTTACCTTCCATGTTAATAATGAATATTGATTCGGTAAAAGGGTTTATCACTTTTTTTTATGATGAAGCTGATCCTCTCAAGGATGGAGGAGCACCCAATGAAGTGCTGCATGAGAATAAGTCAGATCCTGAATAATTCATAGCTCCATGCTATACTGAACCCTACACTAGATAGAGTTCCTCTATTAAATGACTATAATCTTCTGGAACTACCAAGGTATTGGGAATTCTACGACGTTAAGAACCCTGAAGCATATTATCATGACCAATAACCTAATGATATTGGGTATTGCTGAGCCAAGAATGAAATTTGAATGATGGATGGAATTTAATTGGAATGACCTGGGATACTCCCTCATTGCAACCAATTAGCATTAGAATGGGAATGAATCTCTATGGGTTCTAAAACACAGTAGTGATGTCATTGATTCCTTTAAAATGTTCAGCAGTCAGAAACTATCTTTTTCTCTTTCCAGTCCAATCATCTCTGTGTGACTTTTGTGTATTCATTTAATCAGTACATCAGAAGAAGGTCATTATGGAACACCCATATTACCATTTCTGACAACATGTCTACTAGATGGATTCTATTTGGCTATTTTAATACTGTTATGAGGCCAGAGGAGAAAACTGAAAGTAATTTTTACAAAGCATCAGCCAAAGACTATTCTTCCTCTATTTATCATTATAGGTTTACTGAAGTCCCCATTTCAGGTGAAGATTTTACATGGAGCAGGTATACTCTAAATGGGAGGCATGCAAGTAAATTGGATTGGTGCCTTGTACAGATGGATGACAGAAGTGATATGATGGAAATTTCTAGCATGAACCTTCCCAGGCTTCATTCGGATCATAACCCCTTAATTGTTGATCTATTTTTTGGTACCTGAGGTCAGAACCTTTACCCTTTATGTTCAATAATTCTTGGTTGTTTGTGCCTGGGTGAAGGGAGATAATCATGGAGTCTTGGAAAATGGATGTCACAGGTAGCTCTTTGCACATTTTGACTTCCAAGATGTAATTGTGAAAGGAAGAATAAAAGAGTGGATCAAAAAATCTTTCTCCAACATTGAGAATTATATTAAAGAGTATGAATCTCATTTGTTATGTTTTCAGCCGGGGAATATATAGCATGACACCTAATCTCTAGAAGAGATACATATAGCCTCAAATCTTGATAATATTTTGATTCTTAAAGAGAATCTGGATAGAAATTAGTTAAATGTCAAGTGGCTTAAGGATGGGAATATGAATTCAAATTTTTTTCACTACATGCATAGGGATAATATGGTTAAGTGAACTCTCATAGATTTAAAGATTGATGAAATCATGCTCACATCTGAAAATGACACTGCTAATGGTGTTACACATTATATTTAAAAGTTATAATATTATTCTGGGGAGAATAGCTCAAACAAGATCATCAGATGTGTTGAATCCAGTGCGGATGATAATCATAACAAAAAGATTACTGAGACTCCAACTCAATAGGAAATACATAATGCACTGTTCTTCTTAAATATGGATAGTTTTTCTGGTCCGGATAGCTTTACAAACATATTCTTTACATTCTATAGGGATATCATCAAAAATGATATGTTTTCTCATGTTAAGGAATTCTTCCATCATTCCTTTATACCATTTGGGATGAATTCTAATTATATTTCATTGATTCTTAAGAAGGATAATGCCTTGGAAATCAAGGATTTATGGCCTATTCCCATTGGGAATTCTATCCCTATAGAAATTAGTAAAATCATTGAAAACCCGGTTAAGAGAAGTTGCTAAAAATCATGCCTCTGATAATCTGTTTGTCTTTGTACCTGGGATAAATATTTAGAATTGCCTATTCACTACTTCAGAATGTATTAATGTTATGAGAAGTAATTTTCAGAATGGTAAAATGGCCCTAAACATAGACATATCAAAGGTCTTTGACACAACATGTTGGGATTTTATCTTCACAATTCTTATGATTCATGGATTCTCAGAGAAACTTAGTTGTTAGGCCTCTTCCATATTGAAAAGTTCTAGTTTATCCATTCTTTTCAATGGATCCCATAGGGGTTTCTTTCAATTCACTAGAGGGGTAAGGCAAGGTGATCTTCTATTTGGGCTTCTGTTCTCTATGGATGAGGACTATCTGAGTGTGTGTCTTCATGATCTTGTCAACATTGGTATATATCAGATAATGAGGGAAGGTAGGAATTCATTTTCTCCTTCACACTTATTCTATGTTCATGACATACTATTGTTCTGTAAAGAAAATAGGAAAACAATTTTTGCATTAATAATATCTTCTCACATTATGAAGACGTAGCAGGAAAAGAAATCAGCTGGAAGAAATCCTTAGTTGTATTTGGAGAAGGAATTAGAATATTGATGCAAAATAGGGTTGATCATTTGCTTGTTGTCAAAAGAAGTTTGTTTTCCTTTAATTATCTTGAGTTTCCCATGTTTTGGGGAAGAGTGAAACGTGCCCACCTAGAAGGTATTGCTCTGATGATTACCAATGAGTTGGAATGTTGTAAAGGGAAGACCATGTCCCGGGCTGGAAGAGTTTTCCTTTTCAACTTTGTCATAACTTCTATGTTTGTTTACTCATTTTCTGTTTATAGATGGCCAACAGCTCTTCATAATGAAATGTGTGGAATGGTAAAAAATTTCATTTAGACTGGATCAACTTAGTAGAGGAAACTTGTTACCGTTTCTTGGAATGAATGTATAAATCCAGTTAATATGGGAGGATTGGGAATTAAGGATATCTGAATTTTTAATGATGCCCTCCTTCAGAACATCACTTCGAGGCTTCTCTACAAGCCTGACTCTTCTCTTGATTTTCTGGGTGGAAAATTTATTGAGTAGCTTCAAAACAGTAATTTTAGTTACATGAAATCCTCTATCTCGCCTTCAATACAGAATTATTATTTAAACATCATGTCTCATTCTATATGGTTGGTTTGTCTTGGTTCTCATCTTAATTGCTGGAACACCCCATGGTTGTCTTCCCTAATAAAGGATTCCATTAATATTCCATATTCGCTAGGAAATATGTCTATCTATGATTTGAAGGATAACTTTGACGCTCATGACATAATTCCTAGTAATCTTCAGATGGAGTTTATCAATTATGATTATGTTGATACTGACATTTAAATCTATGAAACCTGATTTTAATGGCTCTTTCTCCAGTCATGATTATTATATTTTGATGTTTGGAGTTCCTTCTGGAATCCCTTCATGGCTTGGTAGTTTGGGGTGACCCTACATCCCCCTAATGATGCTATTTTGATATGGAGAGTTTGGAAAAATATATTACCCATTTAGAGTATACTGCAGCGCACTAGCCATAGTCTGGATTTGGTATGTCACTTTCTTTAGCAGTGATGAATCTCTTTCACACTTGTTTATCCAGTGTGCTTTCTCTGTTCGATTATGGAATTATGTGAAATCAACTTTCCACTACTGCCTTGATCTATATTCTGTTGAATCACTGCTATGTTCAGCCATCAAGATTGATTTCAGTGATCAAGTTAAATCCTTGTTTATTTCTGCTATTGTCTCGGTTCGTTCTGATAAATGAAAATCTTAGAACAATCATGTTTTTAAAAATACCAACCCTTCATTCCGGGATGGTGTGTTGGTGATACATCGATACATTAAACATGCTTCAATGAATCAAACTAGGTCCATGAACAATGATGTATCTGAACTTGTACTTTCTAGAGCTCTTGGTGTTAGTGGCAGGCAAAGGAAGCCCAGAATTGTAATGTACATTCGGTGGATTCCACCAATATCATAATGGTTGATAGTGAATGTGGATGGGGTGGCCTCCAGTGCACCAGGTCCTGCTGGGTGTGGCAGATTCTTCAGAACTCATCAGGGCTTCGTTAAAGGCTGTTTCTTCCATTATGTTGGGTATTCTCATGCGATTGAAGCACAACTATGTGTTATGATCAAGGTTATTAGGTATGCAGTGCATTATGGATGGTGTAGAGTTTGGTTAGAGTCGGACTCATCTATTTCTGTGCAGATTTAGAAAAATCGATCTTGGAATGTCCCCTGGAGGATGATGGATGCTTGGATCTCCTATCTTAGTCTCATTGAGTGCTTATGCCTTGATGTTTCCCATGTATTTTGAGAAGATAACCAGGTTGCTGATGCTCTCTCCAAAGTTACATTATGTATGTTGGTTCCAGTTGGTTATTTTTTCTTCCCTCCTATTGTGACATTTTAGTTAGCAATGATAGGGATGTTTTTTTGCATACACGGCTTTGTAAGGTCCCCTGTTTCTGAGTTGAACTATTATGTTTACACTTTTTTTAATAGTTTGTTGGGGCAGGTTTCTACCTGTCTCTCGAACTCTTTGTCTATATGACCTTTGAGTGATTTCAAAATAGAAATAGATATTTCCCTATAAATTTTTTGATTTCATCTATGTCAACATCCTTTGATGTATTTTAAGCTTTTTTGTTGTTTATTTATTATGATTCAAATCATCCATATTGTATTTAAGGTTTTGTGATATATTTGACTGTGGATGTGTTATTTTTACACCATTCATGGGTTATGGATAAATTATTGGAATTTCGTATGCTAGTTTATTATGAATGTTTATGTTATCTTTAAAACATTTCAAATGAGGTATGAATTTGACTTATTAATTGATGGGTGGAGCCTACTATAGCTCCTCGATGCATCAGTAGGTCTCATGAGACAAACTAGTGTCTTGGCACAACGCCTTGAAAAAATCTTATTTGTAGCCTTGGCATAAGGCCTTGAATTTGTGGTTATGAAGTCTAGAATTATGCATTCCAACATTATAAAATAGGTTATTGACATTACATGTGATTATTCGTCTAGTATAATATCTATGTAAATAAGTAAAAGGATTTTTTGAGTTATTTTTTTCCATATTATTATGAATTTTAAGTTAAAAATGATTTTGTTTTAGTTTTATTCATTGACATAAATGTTTATTCATATTTATTAAGGTTTCTACTATATTGTTATCCTTACTGAGCATCTGACCTCACCCCTTTCTATGTTTTTTTCCCAGGATGTGAAGAATAATTTTATGGTTGGCCTACATGGACAATATGAGGATATAAGTGTGTTCAAATGGGACAAATTTTTTTTGAAGTATTTATTTCATGATGTAATGTAATACTTATGAATTTATCTAGTAATTCCAAGGCTACTAAAATGATTGGTCTTTCAGGATTTTATCCCTTGTGATCATGCTAATGTTATGTAATAATGCATTGACTCTAGGTAACTGGGTTCGGGGCGTTACATTTTTAGTTGACATTATATGTTTTGAATGTTATGATTGTGAATGTTTAATTTTTCTTTGGTTTTTCTTGTTTTGGTCTAGTTATGATTTTTTCTAGTATAGATTCTGGTTAGGTTTTTGTATGTTTTTGTTCAATTTTTTTTCTTGTTTGAGGACCCCTTTTTCAAATTATCATAATGGATTAACAATTTTTTTTTAAAAAATTGATTTTTAACTTAGTTATTTTATTAGTGATGTAATAAATGCACAGGAATGGGTTTTTACATCATTTATTTAAAAATTAATATATTATATCTTCTTTTATGTTGGTTATTGACTAATTGATAAGAAAAAATGCTTCACAGACTGGTTTATCAAGTCTGTTATAAAAATAAACGATGTAAAATAAACATGTTTTTCATGTTATGTATAAAAAACTAACATGAAAATACTTCATAGGAACCATTTATTATGTATGTTATATAATTACTGACATAATAAACTATATACCACGTTGGTTATATAAAAAACTGATGTAATAAATCACAACTCTAAAGCGTTTTTCATGTTGTTTATTTACGAACCGATATGAAAAATCCTTCGTATATTTGTTTTTTATGTAAGTTTTAATATAACCAATGTAAAAAACAATATTTATAATATTTTCTTTAATAACGTCGGATAAAAACCGACGTAATAAATAAAAAATAACAGATGTAAAAAATATTATGTACACTAGGGTCGATAAATATTATGGTTTCAAGGTGTTCCAAGAACAATAGTTTCAGATTGTGATCCACATTTTACCTTGCACTTCTATAAGGGAATACAAAAGGCACTTGGTACCGAAGTGTTTTTGAGTATAGCTTACCACCCACAGATTAACAGATAGTCATATAATATAATTCAGGTAATAGAAGTCATGTTGGGAGCATGTGTTCTATATTTTGGTGTTTTGTGGGAAAATCACTTATCACATGTTCAGTTTACTTACAACAATAGATTTTAAGCTACAGTTCAGATGGTACCTTTTGAGGCACAATATGAGAGACCATGTAGATCTTCATTATGTTGGTCGGAGGTTGTGGAGTTTGAGCTGTTAGAACCGAGTCTTGTGTAGGAGACGTTGGAGAAGGTTCGTTTGAAATAAAATCTTATGGAGACATCTCTGAGTAGGAAGAAGTCATATAAAGATTGGTGTTGTATCCCTCTTGAGTTTATAGCGGGTGATATTGCATTTCTCCAAGTGTCTCCAGGGTTGGGTCACCATCAAATCCATAATTAAGGTAAGTTGGCCCCTAGATATGTGGGGCTATTGGAGATTGTGGAAATGATCAGACCCGTGGCATACCAATTCACTCTTCCACTGTAGTATAGTGGGATTCATGGTTATTTCCATGTTTCACATCTTCAATTGTATCACCCCGATCAATTATATGTGTTAAATGCTATGGATGTTGAGCATCAGGTTTATGTGTACATTTAGGAGAAACCGGTTCGTATTGTGGATCAAAGTGAGAATTTTTTTTGAGAAATGTTTGTTCCCTTGATTCATGATCTATGACTACACAGAACCATTTAGAAAGAAACGTGGGATAGAGAATCAGATATGTGGGCCTAGTGGCCCAATCTATTTTCTTTGTGAACTCAATGATGCTCAGAAAGAGCGGCTCGAGGATGAGCCATTATAAGGTGGGGAGGTTGTAAGATCCGGAATTTCTCTGTAAGGTATGTTTTTTATATGTTACTGTTTAATCCCATTATTTTGATAAATTATGTGTTTTTCCAAGTCCTTAGAAATCTCAAGGGTGTTTGATGTGTTTGGGAAATGACAGAGAAATAAAAAGGGTGATCTAGGCATATTGTATGGTTTGTGCACGGTTAGTGAAAACCACGTAGAATTCCTTGGAAACCATGTGAAAGGGAGTATTTCGGATAATATCCCATGCATGGTTTGTGCACAGTTTGAAAAAACATGCAGGTAAACCATGATAGGGGTGTATTTTGGGACAGAAGCATCCACATGTTTTGCACACGGTTTGGAAAACCGTGCGGGTAAACCGTTCGGCCCAAAAACTTAAAAAAATTGCCAGAAACCAACATAGGGTTTTCCCCTCCTCCTCCCTCGAAACCCTAGGAACGAACCAAATCTCCCTAGATATTCCAAGGATCTTTCTCCCTCATAATAAGGCCATTTGAAGTGTCTTTTCTTATGTATTGAAGATCCGAGTTTGGATAAACCCCTCCTTGCTTCTTTTTCATGATTTAGGTTGGTATCTCTCTATTATCTTCTTCTGAATCTCTCAAACACTTATTTTTTAGTGATGTTTTGGTTGAACCTTCAAGTATTGATTGAATTGGGATCTATGGATCAAGTTGAGAGTTCCTTCACCAACGGATTAATGGTAGGTGGTCTACTGGTTGTACCTCTTTTGATTCAATAGGATTTGTTCATGTAGGGTTATGTTCTTAATTTTCCATTATTGTGTTCTTGGTTCCCTTTTATTTATTTGTATATTGTGGGAGTCTAAATGGTTAATTGAACTACTCATGATCCCCACAAGATGCATGGAGGATGGCCAAATGAGATTAGGTCCACCCATGGGGTCTGCCGATATTCCCCAGACTAAGTGTTATCTAATTAAGTGTAGGTCATTGTGTGAGAACATAAAGCCCATGATGAATATGTTAATATTATTTAAGGATGTTCCATTGGGGGTTTTATTAATACACCTAGTTTGTGCATTAGACTAAGTGGTTGTTTGGTTGAATCAAAAAAGGGGTAAGTGGATTAATGGGAAAATTCTAGGGGATTATCTTTATACTCAGATATGATTAACAAGATAAGCATGGGATATGGGAAGTGGGGATAAAGGGTAAATTAATATAAAGGATAAATGTGCTAATGTATTGAGGAAGAATTTTAATTTCCCATTTATTGAAATTTATGTGATGATGTAAATGATATTGGCTATGTTTGTTGTGATACAGTTAATTTTGGTGAATTATAAATAAGAATGTGCACATGTCTTGATAGAGGGGGGTATAGACTTGAGGTTCTATGCCCACGTATTGAGTTTGAAGAAGGTTCTAACTCAACCCCAATTGCACTGGATAGGGAAGGGGACGACGTTCTATCCCCCTAAAGGTTGTATTCATCCCAGACTAAGGCTTTAAGCTGAAGATATTGGGAATTGTTGTGATATGATGCCAACTAGGTTATGACTTGTTTAATTCCTACATGATGATAACATTTATCATGCCTAATCCTTTGAACACATGAATATAGTGAAATGATGAATGAAATGTTTTAGAAATGAAAAATGGATATAGGGTAGGTTAACTTAAAAGAACATCGATATAAATGTCTTTTTGAACTATTTTCTTTACATTCCCTTATTTATCACATTCATGAACTATATAATTTTTCTGGATATTTAGTGGACACCATTGGTGGTGGAATATTGAGTTATACTCACACCCTGCTCAGCCCTCCATTGGGTACCGATCACATTTCATGCTTGTAGGTCAGGACAACGGTAGGGGCCCTATGTTAGAGAGTTTAGTTGGACATGGGACATGTATGGGTGAGGATCTAGATGTGGAGTCTAGACCATTTTGGGTATTATTCTATTTTCATACATTTAGGTTTTTGTTCAAATGGAATTGTAGCATGGCATGCCATATTTTTGGATGCATATGGTTATACCCAATTTTTTGATTTGGTTATTTATGCATGTTATTTATTGTTTTATATTGTTTCTGTTATTTAAATTATTATCTATTATGACATACTCTGGTATTGATGGTATATTCTCCTCACGTAACCTATTATACCCTCTCTGCTAGTTGGAAATTCTATAATGAGAGGAGGCACGCTTGAGGCCATGTGAAGACTCAGATCAGGGCACCGGTTTAGTAGCCCTTGGGTCGAGGATTTTACATGATCAACCACATGAAAAGAGGTGTTATGCTTTCAATAAACGAGGATATATCTCTAGGGATTGTTTTACCCAGTTTTCTATTGAGAGGGACTCGGCTGACGATCCATCTTGTTAGAGAAAATGCTTCGAGTAAGGAGTTCCGCAAAATGGCAGGCGAGGTAGAGGAGCTAGACGAGCAGTAAGAGGTGGTCCATGCAAGCCTCAGGGAGGCGGAGGACATTGATGAGGATATATACATGCAATAATGGTTTATGACAAAGATTCTTCAAAATATATTCAAGGTACGATATGTTTCTTTGCTTTTGGATACCATTATAAATAGTCAAAAGTGATAGTTTTATACTTATTATACAAGTTCTATTTCTCATATTGAGGTTCTAGTTGGAATTTGGAGTTGATCCTCACACTTAGATACTCTTTTTAGAGAAGACCATTTGATCACACACTGGAGATGATAGTGTGACCTGAATCTTGGAGGTGAGTGTAGAAGGAGGGATCTCTTAGTTGTGGCATCAACACCCTATGCTATCATTATTGGTATGGACTACAACCGTTAATAGCTGGATTGAAGTTTTTAGGAAAAGGATGTGGTGTGCCCGTGAAGGTGAAAAATGTGTTTCCTTTACTATGAAAGAAAATCATTGGAATCATGATGTAGAATCTCACAATGAGTCATGCTTGGGATCATTCTGCAGAGGAAGAGTTAGACCACATGATGTTTCAGAAGTTTATAATGGTCTCATACCATCTATACTAAGGTTGGATGCCGCTAGAAATTGTGGTAGTGTATCTAGGTCAACATGTTGTGTGGCAGATGTAGGTTGTAGATAGAGGGCCTAGAATGACCCAGCATTCGCTAATAAGAAGCCCTAATTCATTCATAAATAACCTTGTGTGTTTATTTTTAACTATAAATGAATAACGATTATGGGGGATTTAGAACATTTCATCCAATGTTGGATGTGAACTATGGGATTCTATCTGTATCGGCATTACTATTAGTGTGGTGTTGAACAGCTAGACCCCATGACTGTAGATGGATCATAGTGCTTAATTCTTTCCCACTTATCGTAGCTAAAGAAACATGTACCCATTATTACACAATGTTGGCATAGTAAAATTTGGACATAATAGTGGTCGATCTCATTGGTTCCTTGAGGTGAGTTCTTGTAAGTAGCGTAGTGACGCTAGGTGATCCTAGTTTTCTTCCCTTGAGTAATGGATTTTTCTTTTTAGGGATGAATAGTCTTAAGGTGCAGAGAATTTAATTGCCTAGAATTCCATGGATTTTTTTTGTAATAATTAAATGGGATTATTTCAATACTAGGATCTAAGAAGACACATAATTCTGATCCTAGGAGTGGCCACAATGGATTTTTTTTCTAATGATTATTAAAAAATTGTTTCAGCGGGTTTCTATATCTTTTAAACTAGTGCGCAGATCAAAAAATTTAGGGTGTTATTGAACTCAGTGCGTTGGGATTCTCCTAAAAATGGTCTTACATTGGCCGATGATCGCCAACAGTGGAATGTAGTTTTTTGATGAAAATAAAATAATTAAGTAAAAATTAATTTATTTTCAAATCCTTATAACTCCTAAATGGTAATCAGATTGGAAATCCGAGATTACTATTGATCTTGTGAGACTTTGTTTCCCTTAAGGGGAGATTAACCTCGAACGACGTGGGTTGAGGTTGAAATATTTTTTTTATATTTGTTATGTGAATTAAAATGGTGTACGTGGGTTGTTTTGGAAACACCTAAACGGGTGCATGGATTAAAATTATGAAGGCAAAGATGAATCCAGAATGAAAAAATTCCCTAAAATGGACCTAACATTTACAGGAGAGGGTCATCCAGAAAAGATAATTTCCGGACCATTCACAAGAGAAATATAATAAATTAAAAAGTTATTTTATTTGTTTAAATTCAAAATTTAGTGGTGGCATGCCAGCAGTACGGTGCGAAAATAAAGTGATGAAAATTCACATTAATTGTATCCCTTTAATAGATCATAAATGTGCAGTGTAACGACCCATCAAAAAAATCATAACGGATACGTTGTTTCATAAATGATACAAAGTAATGACGTGATGATGCAGAGTAATAGAAATGTTGTTACATGTTTCTCTTTTAATGAGATAACAGGTTGGAGAATTATAGTTAGAATTTCTATGATGGACAGTGAATGATTTATCACCAACAAAGAAAACCATTGAATCAGAAAGCGGTGACGATGCCCTGGAGAACATATTTGGGACTAGAGTTTGATGAATGTTAACGAATTCAAATGGATCGAAAACAATAAAAAAACCTTCCCCGGTATTGGTTTTATGCTTTTTGTGTGTATTAATATCCCCAGAATTTATTTTAAATTATAAATGATGGTTAACTCAAAAACATGTTATCCTACGAATTGGTCATTCATGCATGATGGTTAATGATGTGGGATAAAATGGGATATCTTTATCTTAGTGACTATTTGACAATTTTATTGGTTCTTCATAATTCCACTAACACAAAAAATCCGAGACCAACACGAACATAGGATAGTTATTATTTTGGGTGTTCATGTGTTTCTATCTCTCTCTCTCTCTCCCGTAATTCTAGGCGCAACAGCGTCGGTGGTAGGTGGTTACGACATCTTGTCCCGGCGGTGGAACTAGACCACGGTACCCTAAGCGCGATAGGAGGAGGGAGGTGATGTTACACAGTGGTAGTAAGAGTCGCCAGCATGGAGGAAGGTGACTGGTAGAAGGAGGATGCATCCACCTAATCACGTCGGAGGCGCAGACAGCATAGGGCCGCGGTCCGCTGACCACGACCCCATGCTGGACCCAAGGGTTACAGGAGAAGGCTAGTCCACATGAGAGGGCCTGCGCAGGAGGGTGGTTCCACTCATATGGTGCGAGGAAGTAGTGTACCCCACCATGTGTGCCATGAAAGGGTGCTGGCATGCGGTCATTGACTAAGGGCGTAAGACGCGGCCGACATAACCAGCCACAAGGCGCCGAACCGGATTCCACAAGGCGCCCGAGCTTGAGGGGATCGGCCTGCCAGGCAGACCAGACCAGGGTGCAAAAACCGGGAGTCTAAATAGTTTAGGATGGATTAAGATGACCCACATTTGCGGTCCAGGACATCGGAATAAAACAGTGCTTCTGGGTGGCCTGAGCTGGGAACAAACCATCCCACCTATTGCAGGCCAGACGAGATAGAACTGATTCACTAGGTGTCCCAGCGGGCTGGAGCGCTGGCCTAACCAATCTGATTCTACTGTGGCCCAATGTTCCTGGCTCTTCTAGATCGAAACCAGGTCAGATTAGGTCAGTTGAATAGGGACCTATCATTTGGTACCCACAGGCCGCGTTGGTCAGGTCGGTATGGCCGGGTTGGACTGGGCTTGGACGCAGTCGGACCCTATTTACGAAAACATCAATATCTCTTAAACCAGATGACTAATTGATGATATGTTTGTGGAATTGGAACCCTCACAGTGAGGCGTATCTTTTGGAGTACTCTAACGAGTCTTCAATGTAAGTTAGAATATAAATAATGTATTAAGGATCAGTTTCTACCAAAATCAAGTGCACTATGTGTGGAGTTCCTATGTCCGACTGAGACCCAAATACTGCTAAGAAAGACCTTGTCTGGATCAACTATTATGGATTAGTGGGAACTGTCTTTCTGTGACCCAGATTACACATTGGTGGGGATATGCTTTGTATGACCCGTCAGACCCATCATACTCATCGGGAAGGAGTACCTCTGTACGATGTCCAAAGTGGGAAGTGGCTCTGTGTGACATGGTATGCCCATGATGGGAGATGGTCTATGTGACCTAGCATTTCCATGGTACTCATTAGGGATGAGTAACACAGTAGTTCAGGGAAAGAGGGAAGTAGCTCTGTCGGACCCGGCAGGCCCATGGTACTCATCTGGAAAAAGTCCCCCAGGAACCCAAGGTGTTCAATGTTATGACTAATAGTATTACTTTATATACTTCATATTATACCTGAGTATTAATCCTCTACCAGGTAGGGTGCATGTTTTTGATATACGAAGTAGCACTCCCCAGTCATAACAGGGTGGGGTTCTTCATGAGTAATACTCCCCTATTGGAATTAGGGCATTGGTCCTCACTTATGGAGTAGTACTCACCCATCTCTGTGTAGCGATGAGGAGCGGGTTATCCATTAGATTTTTATATCCCTCACATGTTAGACACAAATACGAGGAGTGGTTCACTCCACTTACAGATATCAATAACTATGTAAGACAAATTTCTCCCTCGATAAGACTCAGGTGAGGGCCACTCCTTAATGGAGCAACTGAGGTATTTCCGGTTAGTCTAGAGTAGTGATCCCTCAACTAAGAACATTAGCGATGAGTGGTCCCATTCCATTGGGTTTACATCGTCTTGTATTGGTAAGAATACTGTGATGACTATACCTCTAGTGTCAGGCACTAGAGTTTAAAATAGTAGAATATTCCTGATGGAGTGTATCTCTCAGATGGGTGCCACCAGTGATGGTTGAGATCATGGAGTATGATCTCCTAGTTTATATTTTGCCTCTAAAACCTATGATGATTATCTTAATGCTGGATATAAGGTTAGAACCATATGATTCCCACTGTTTGAAAAGAGTATATCTTGATGTTTATGGTATACGATGGGAATATACATGAGTACAACTGATGGTGATTTTCTTCATAGTTCTACTTTTGTAATTTAAATTTGTGATTTTGGGGTCCCCTACTGAGTATTTTGTTACTCTCCCCTATAGGGTCTTCGCCAACATGTGTCATTTCTGGTGCGCATGACTTGCACTTCAACAAAGACCTTGGTGGCTAGGGATCAGGCGGTGCCCAGTGTGATATGACAGATATGACATACTTCCACATCTTCTGATATCCACTCCTTGCATACCATTTATATGGGGTATTCTACAGAAATCTTAAATATATCATTTTTTACTTTCCCTATTTTCAGTTTTTCTTTTATTGGGTTTTTATTCTATCCAATTTTACTTAAAGTTTGTACCTTTACTCAGTGGTAGTTTAGTGGCATGCATGTTTTCCTTTACAGCTATTTGGGCCATGGTTGTGTGTGTGTGCATGCATACAGGTACATAAGAAAATAAATCCTACTTTGGGATAATGCCTTTGGTGCTAGTCACCAGCCCTTGGACTTGGGGAGGTGGGCTTAGGTTAGTGACGACACAGTCCCTAGGGGATGGTTCATGACAAACAAATTTTTTAGTATTTCATTATCATATTCTTGATTTTATTGATCATGATAATGTTAAAAAAATCAATATATAATATATTTTTTTAAGAAACACTAGGGTTAGAAACCACCTATGGAACCCCAAATTATAAAGTATTTCCTATTAGAATGGATTTAGAGGATTTTTAATGAAGTATTAGAAATGGTTTCATCCAATGAACATAATAAATATGATTTTTAACCCCATATTCTATGATGATGTATAGACCTATAAAAATGGTCACGTGGTCCACCAAATATTCCATTGAGGTCCCATTTGGTGGTTGTGAAAACATGAATTTATACTTTTATAATAAAATTAGATATTATGGTTCAAAAAATACATTTTATTACTATATAATTTAAATATCATCCATCTAAAAAAGTATATCCTTAAATTCATGTACCGCATTAATATGAACGTAATGATATGTCCATAAAAAAATATTACATATTTAAAAAATGAAAACAAACTGGCCATGTAAAAACGATCACATGGTATAAAAATAAACCATCAAGATAAATAATATATAATATAATTATTGTTTTTGCAACATAAAAAATTATTTTTTAAAGGAGTATAATATAAAAGTGTATTTACATATTTTAAATATCCTTCAAAAGAAGATGATAAAATGTATAATGATGAAGAAGAAATAACATTTTCATTTTCATGTTTTTCATTTAAAAAAATGTATGATTATATTATTTTTTAATTAAATAATAATATAGAAAAAATTTATATTTAATAATTTGAAAGAAAATAAAAATTCATTGGAAGCATTATTTTTAAAAGAGAAGAATGATGTAAAACTATGTGATCAAGTGAGAAACTTAAGCAGAATGGAAAAACTATTCCATTCCAATATCATAATCAATAAACTATTATTGAAAGAGACATTAAACAAAAATTGAAATTGTATTATTGGTTTTCTATACTTCTATGTAATGAGATAAAAAATAAAAAATATTAATATGAAATAGATATTCAATAAAAAAGATAGATAAAGATATATTCCCCTTACATAGTTCATAATTTTTAAATTATAGATTATGGATCAATAAAATTGGGAATATTATGTGGAAATGAAAATCCTAAATATTCATGTAATTTTTTTGCAATACATTAAACTGATATAAAATATAAAATAAAAATATTTTTTTGGTAAATTTACACAATGAAGTGAGATAGATACATGAATACTCTTTCTCATGTCATAAAAAATAAATGAAAATTAAAAATAATAATATATACAAAATAGGGGAAATATACTATTAAAAATAAATATGTAGGAATATAATACCTAAAATAATAAATGATAAAAATATAAAATTTGGAGCCAAAAAAGAGAATATTGATAGAGAATCCTTTTACCTTTACTGATCCAAAGAAGCCTGTGTTCACTAGCTCTTCATCGGGAGTCCTATCTGCTAAGACTTTTCGTCAGGATACTCATATATTACCCGAAGCAGGTGGAGGATTGATTGAATGGTGCAAGGAGGTTCCGATCAAATTTAATTTTCATACTTGGTGTATCTGGAACCATGTTGTTCTGATGGATGACCTGATTAAACGAAGAGGTGTCTCCTTGGATTCCAAATGTTTTTTTTCAATGTTCCAAGGTGGAATCAATCACACAATGGTTTTTTGATGGTGACATGGTGAAGGCGATGTGGTTCATTTTTGGAAATATGTTTAGTGGGGATATTTCGAATGTTAACAGTGAGAATGTTTCTCATACCTGGTTTCATGGAATCACAGATATCAGTGTCGAGAGGAATATGAGAACCAACCTGATCTTGGCCGGTTGTTGGACAATTTGGTTTCCAAGGAATAAGGCTCGAGTCTTTGGCACAAAAAGCTCAGGTTTAGCACTGTTTACTCATTCCAAAATCATAGAGGTGGACCTGGGGTCTCTATTGAAAGGATAGGATGCTGCTCCTTCCATAAGGTTTTTATTGAATGGTCAAATATCCTCACCAATGTTTAGGAACATAACTGCTCCAGGCTGATGGGTTTTCTGGAAACCACCTAAACATGGCCTCAAACTAAACATTGATGGATATTGTATCCTTGGAATCATGAGAGGTGGAGGCATTGTTCGCGATTCCCTCAGCTCTGTAATTATCACTTTTAGTAGTTACTATGGTCATGGTGACTCATATATGGAAGAAGCTAAGGTGATTCTTAATGGTTTTTAGCTTTTCCATGATAATAATATTATCCTTAGAGAAATTGAAACTGAATCCTAAGTTATTTGGAACTCCTTAAAGGGAAATAATGACCCCTTTTTCTATCATTTATATTATCATAAGATGCCTGAATTTCATCGGTCGAGCTCGGTTGAACCACTCATGGGGCAAGGTCAACTCTCTCACTAATTTCCTAGCTGCGCATGGAAACCTATGTGATCCTTCTATTATTTATTCCTCATTTTCCTCATTACATCATGAGTGTGTGGGTTTGTTTTTGGGCAGGCACCCTTGGTTTGCATTTTTTCAGACCACCTTGACCGTGCCTCTCCCGTATTTTCTAGTTTATCTCCCTTCATTGTGGTTAATAAAAAATTCCCATGATCTGCTACACTTGAATGTTCAATTTCCCCTATATAATCAAATTTCATTAATTAAAAAATAATGTTTATAAGCAAAATAAAATTCATTTATATTATGATTAACCAATTATATTCTTTTTTTAATTATTTATATTCTAGGTATAGTTTATCATTCTTACATAATTTTCGATGTTTAATTCATTATATGTTTCTTTTTTATGAAATTATTAATTATTGTGGATTGTTTAATATTTCAAAATTTAAATTTTAGTCAAGGTACTATTATCATAATTTCAAAAGGATATTTTATGTTAACTATTCATTCCAGGATAGGTATGGGTATGGTTTTCCATGAATAAATTCATAACTATTTTTTGAGTAACTCTACAAAAAATATTGAGTTACTATATAAAAAATATTCATTTTATCATTATCATTACAAAACCATATAAAATTACATAAACTTAAATTAGATATGTAAAATATTCAAAAATTATTTTTAGTTAATCCTTTATAATTATATATATGAACATATTGTTGGAAATTAAAATATCATTATTTATATTGAGAGATTGTTTACTAATTCATGTATGAAAATTTTACCTTAATCATTTATGTAATATAATTGTGAATTTCCTATAGATAGTAAATAATAAATAAAAATAAAATTCATTTTTTAAAATTTATAAAAATTTTCAATTCATTTGAAAATGTGAAAAATATTTATTTTCAATGTTAAAATATTTTTTATTGTTATAATTTCTTTTTGACAAACATGTTTTTGATGTTATAGAATAAGTGGTTTTAAAATGGTTACTAGGGTTAAATATTTTCCTAAATTTATAATTATTTTTGTGGAATTTAATAGGGTAATGTTTAACAATTTTTATGTAATTATTTTTTATTTTGGAAATGGGAAATGAAAGTATAAATTATTGTTAAAAAAACTAAAAAATATTGGAATTTGTTTCTTGTGCGAATTAAAAAAACCATCTAACACATCACAGATAATAATTAAATTTAAAATGATTTCACCAATACCACTATGTCAACTCCTTCCTATATGCCTACATTGGATCACCTAAATCCACTTAAAATAGGTCTAAACTATATCTCCTATTGTAAACCTTACTCCAAGTGAATTTTTTGATATTCCATCTTTATAAGTCCACATAACAACCCAATGTCCATCAATAGACTAATGTTTCCTCAGGTCATCTTCTTTAGCACAACAGTCTGTTGACCATATTCCTAACCACCAAAAATCAAATAAGGATTTATAATTTTGAGCTCTCATCCATAACTCATGGTTGACCACTAGAATGTATCCTTTAGAAATACATTCTATAAATGGTGTACTTGCGAAAAATTCCGCTAGTGTATTATTCACTTAATTAATTTTTTTGATTTCATTGAGCCTTTATCCTGAAACTAGGGATATCAAAACAAAAAAATGAATCTAGGGGTATGAATTTGGATATATTATGGAGATAATAATAAAATTTAGGTCTGGTTTGAAAAAGGAAATGAGGAGGTATATTTATAGATTAGATTGGCTGATATTTTTGAAAATACCCTTTATTTAATGTTAATTTTTTTGAACGAAAAATGAACAATAAATGGATAAATTTGATATGTGTCTTGAATTACTTGTCCAATTTTTTTAAAAAAGTTTAAATATTTTATTTTCCTTTAATTAATAAATCATTTATTAAATATTAACAAAATTTCTCTATTTAAAGACTTAGATCATTATTCACTTTTGATAATTATATTTTTCTACAAAAAATATTTTCTATTTTTCCAATTTAGAAGGATTAATTTAAAATATTAAATAAATTTTATTTTATTAAGAATATAATTTTTATAATTTTTATTTTTAATTAATAATACAAAATAGAATTGGAAGAAATTATAATTTTTTTTTCTATTTAAAAAAAGGTTATATTTTTATTCATTAAAAAATAATATTTATTTTATGGATGTTAAATATTTATTATAAATGTTAAATAATTTATTTCAACACTATTATATAGTACTAAATATTGTGTAAAGGTAATTTATATTCATTTTAACAAAACCATCAACTATATATATATACCCAACTATTATATATATGTGAAACAACTATATAACCATCTGATTACTCTTTTAAATTTTTATATATAAATATACATACTTATATAAGAATCATTCATCCAAATATTTGAAATTAAATACAATATTTTGAACATTTTTCATAGTTTCTATAATTATACTCAACGATTTGATATTCATGGTTGATAACAGGGAATAAAAATCTATGCTTAAATTATTTTTATTTACATGAATTTATTATCCTCATATACCTTCCATAATTATGTTACATTTATAATTATTATAATAATATATTTAATTTAATTTTTTATTTTAATATGTTACATTAATGATATTAAACATTATTCATTTTTAGCTCGGTATTTTATATAGAATGTGTATATGAAAATTATTATTTCATTGTTTTTCCAATACAATGAGCTCATTTTGGATATTCCAACTGTCATGAGAATCTACCAATTTTCATATGTAGTTGGTGTCTCAATCACGTATGGTGGTAACAATGAAACAGTTTAACAAACTACATGATAATAGACCAAATAATTCAATAAGGATTTACATTCTCGGTTGGGGACTCTATTATAGATTTATTACGTTTTCATGAAATCTATCCTATTAATAATACTAGTAACACTTTTGAATAAGTTTATTTATTTATATCATTAATCTAAGTAGAAAACAAATCCATGTATTATACTATCTCTAATTTTGCTTATGTATCGGGAAACACCACATATTTAATCTATATATATATAAACTCTAGTATTTATTTACAGAAACATTTGCTATAGAATCCTTCAAAAATAGGCATGATGTGTCATAGAGTTGGGATTGATCCCATGATATGGTATTTATACATAACATAGTTAAGGAAATGAGATTCCATGAAGTTTAAAGTCCTTTAATGAGGCATGGAATATCTTTTATGGTAATGTGATTAGGTAAACATGGGGATACTTTTTTATTTGGGAATCCATGACCTATTTTATGAAGTTTAAATTCATGCACAGTGGACTAATAGGGGTATGATACCAAGAAAAATGTTAGTGTGGGACTTACAAAGAATCATATCATTATCTTTTAACATATAAACCATGTTATGTTATTTATGTCCACTAAGAAGAGGATACCTACTAAACACATTTATGTAATCTAAGTTGAAGATCTCACCATATAAAATTTAAGGAAACCAAGAGGAGAATCACAAGTTAAATAAATTAAATAAACTACGGGGGGAATCTATACTAAAATAAATTGATTAATCTAAGAGTGGAATATAAACTAAATAAATTTGAAGAGTCCAAGATGAGAGTATTTTTTGAGAGTATTTGAAGAAAATAAAAGTAAATTTTCAACATAGGGGAATTGAAGAAATTTAGCTTAGAATCTAAGATCATGGAATTTGAGGGAACCAAGAGGATAAACTCATATGATGTTCTCTGAGGAAATAAAAAAGTAGAATCTCGAATCAATTTATTTAAAGAAACCAATAATATAATTTTAATGTAATTCATTTAAATTAACAAATAAGAGAATAACGAATCATGTTATTATAAGAACCCAAGTAGATAATATAAAATCAAGGCATTTTAGTGAACAAAGAGAAGATGAACTTTACAATTAATTTTAGTTATCTAAGTGGATAATAGAAAGTCATATCATTTGATGAAACCAATATGAGGATATCATCTTAAGGAATTTAAGGGAACTAGTAGGAGAATATGGATTTAATGAATTTGGTGGAATCAAGATGATAATTTTAAGTAATTAAATTTATGAAATGAAGTGGATAATCTCAACATAAGTCGTTTTAGAAAACCAATATGATTATATAAACTCAATTAATTTTAAGAACACAACATGTGTATCTTGAATCATTATATTTTTGTGGTTAATGTAGTTATTATTTGTTTCATGATCAAAATATGACCCAAAAAGTTCATGATGTGACTCTTCATTTTAATGGAGGTTAGTATTGGAAATGAAGTGTTCGTTCTAAAGAAATGATTTCACACCCCATCACTAATCAAAACTGGGGGTGTGGGGGTTAATCCCATGCTATAGGGATATAATTTTTTTGATGGGTTCCTGGGAAATAGACATCAGTGAATGGGTACCTAGATAGGTGATATGGATATTGGATGCTCATGGGTGGCCATATAAGCTGGGTGTGATGTGATTTAAATAGAACTAAGTGAAATAATGATTAACCTATGTTAATACACATGGTTTGGATGTAAGTTTATTTTCAATGAGTATGGAAACTAGGATGATTTTCATAGCTTAGCCAATGAGGTCGTGATGAAGTATCCTTTAATCACCAATGTTTGGGGTTTTGATTAAAAACAACATGAAAGAGAGTTCTATGATACTCAATAACATTGACTATATTAAATATTGTATGGATATCTTGGTTTGGATTTTTTTCACCCTTGGTGTTTAAAATTATTGTTTACTGAGTCCATTTACAAGAAAACCTCATCCTAGGTGTCCAAAATTTGGAAATAACGAAAATTAACCAACTATATATGTGAATACATGACAATATCTAAGAGTGAACATGGGTCCTTATACGTTTATGTGTAATTAATGTGTTCCCGCATAAGGTAATACATATTTTGGTGTGGTTTAGAGTATCTTTAAAGGACATGAAGGAATTTATTTTTGGGCCTGTGAAAACACAGAACCTGAAATTTATTCAAAAATCACAAAAATAGTCTATGAGTTATCTAAGAGCATGAATTTATATGGGTATTCATGGAAAATTTCACATTACCAAATGACACTTTGGTATGGATGTGATCATTAAAAAAATTCTAAAAAAGTAAAAAACCATAATATGATAAATATTTTTCTATAAGGTCTTTATAACTCCACAAGAAACTAAATTAATTCTGGTGAAAAGTAATATGTACAATGATATATATTTTGTCAATATGATCTGTTTTACATGCCGAAAATTCACCTCAAATAATGTATCTAAATACTGGAAATCTTTTCATCATAATGAATGAAATCCATTACTACTTCCTTTTTTTTGTTCACACAGTCAAATCACAATATTGGGAACTATATTTTGAAGGAACTAAATCCCTCTTTGTGTAACCCATCATGTAATTCCTGGAGATCCCATTTTTATATTCTACATTGATAGTGATACTCCATCATCTTTATCTATACCCATGTTATATGATTAAGGCTTATAACATGGCCATAAAAGAAAATTATCTGTCTTTTTTTTTTTGGTTCCAAAAAATAGAAATTTAAATATTATATAAGTAAGAATCATCATAACATTGGGGGTGTTATAATTTTTTTATTTTTGATATTTTATAATAAATATATATATTGAATTTTAGAACAATATTATAATCTATATAATTCATAAAATTAAAAAGCATTATAGGACAATCCACACATTATTCAAGAAAGTGCGAGTCATAAAATTACCAAAAAATATCTATAAAATGAATTATATATTTAAATAAGTTAAAATATTTTGAATCTACAGTCGGGTTATTGAAGTTTTAGGGGAATCAATAATTTACAATTAACATGATTCACTAAAATATGTAAAACAAAAAAAATCAATTAACTATTTAACTACAATATGAAAAAAACTGATATTCTAAAAAGTAAATATTAGGTGATGGTTCAGATCACAGTTATTATCTCATGGATTTATTTCCCATCATTTATTTACCATGATCTAAAGGATAATCACACATGCCTTGTAGTAATCAACTTAAATAAACTAATGTTTCTATAATTTATGATATAGAAATAATAATACATGTTTTATTAAAATATGATAGTAGTAGTGATTATATAAATTTACAAAAGGATTGTGATTCACCTTGTGTGCATGGAGGATACAATGAACTATAATCAGGGTATCAAACATTTAATGTTCATCATGGTTTATGAATAAAAGTAAATATGTAAATATGTTAAATTTTCAAAAAAGGTAATAAGATAAAACAAGGGTTAAATGAACTTATTTAGTCCATGTTTAATATTTTAAAATCATTTAATAATAAATTTAATATTAATGAAAATATTATGAATGTTGATGATGAATCACTATTCAAAGGAGGAATTAATATGTTATCAGTCTATATATAATTTATATGAATATAGTGAGTCAAATTTGAGCAATTCATATTCCTAATGTGAATTGATTTTTTAAATCAAGGAACCTCTATTAGAATGTGAAAATTGAAAAAAACTCGAATTGAGCTTATCTCATGGACTTCAGAGAAGAAGACAAGATGTTTCAAGTACTATTATAAATCATGTAAGCTATTGATGGTCATGTCAGCACATAAAATAAGTGATGCTATGGAACCCGAACATCAATTTATCTTGTATACCATAATCATGATAATGGATCACATTCTATGGGTGAGGACATAAAATGCCTCTATGGTTGTGGAAAAAGTATAGAAAAAAATTAACGAATCATGATCGATTAAGGGAACCACCAAAATTTATTACTAAATAAAAAAGGGATTATATCATTTAGCATTCCACTGAATGGATAGGTTGTCTTACCCGTGAAATTCATGGTGTTAGGATCAATCTTGGGATGACTACAATGAGATAGTATTTGAATCAGTTTGGGATTACTTTTTACCCCATTATTTTTTTCATTTATATACACAGTTTACATATTTATTGAATGGTTTTATTTTCATCATCACATTCAGTAATTCTAAATGCACATAAAATAGTAAATCATGAGGAACACCATGATTTTATTTAGCTTATCCCCCAGTTTGGAAGACTACATCATCGATGAATGATGGTTATTATCTCACTCATTCACAACTTTCCTTTTATTATCCCTGTTAGAATGAGAAAGGGAATTGAATTAAAATATTTTTCCAATAACTAACCAAGTAGAATGAAATATATTGAATTTAAAATGTGTAAAAGACTACATCTTATTCATCATGAAGTTATCTAAAGTGTAGAACACGAATTATTGAATAGACTCTAATTATTATTTTCATCGTCCTCAAATAAATCATTCTAATGGATGCCTATATTTTATATAAATTAGTGGGATATATAGGAATTGTGGTAGTAAAGGGATGCATATTCATATATTTTGTAAATATATAGTCTAAATCATTTACATTCGGTGTAGTTTAGTAAATTTTGAAATCATTCTAACCCAACTGATAATAAAAAAATAACAACAAGGCCACCAATTTTATTATTTATTTTTATCTTCAATAGATAATATAAGAAATTGTATTTCGTAGTTTGTTTCTCAATAATACATCTTGCATTTCTTTCAATGGTTCCTCAGGATTATTAATCTTAACACATATAATTATTTATTATTTGTAGTTGTGGTGCTCTTTATAAATTCATTTTTATATCTCAATTCAAGTGTCCTTTGGTGGGATCAATTATATTTTCTATTTTGTTTATAGATAATTGAAATGGTTAGTCTATTTTTATACATGAACCCATGTTTCAATAATGAAACTAAATATTATATATTGTTTTCAAAAACCTAAATCCATAGACAAAATTTTAGGATATTTTCTTTCTTCCCAAACCACATAATTTTATTCATTTTATTCCTCATTTAAATAGGTGGGCATATTATTCTTCTAAAAAAAAGTGCAGAATCACTCATTCTACTTCATGAAAACTAGGTTGGCTTTAGGATATCCCTATGATATTCATATAACACAAAATTTATGTGGTTCTATCTTCATGGAATAATAATTGGTAGAAAATCCATTATTCACGTAGAAAAGTGGATCACAAGAACTTTTCATAAGAACTCAATAATGCCACATACTAATTTACTGCAAGAAATAGAGTTCAGGAAACCTTCATTGTGTAATAAGATATAGGAAGTATTATTTTGATCATTTATTATTCTATTGAGAAATGGTAACTCTAGAAAAATTTATGCAACATTTCTCACCCTTGTTACCTTGGTATTTATAGATTAGTTACTTTGCCTTTTCCGTTAGAAATTTTTTTTCCGTCTGATAAGATATATCGTCTTTTCCCAACAACACTGCTCAACCACTATTTTATTTGTATTATGAACATAATTCTTCATATATCCACATGGATTCTCTGGTGTTCTTTATTGAACATTAGTCAATTTATTTTGTTTTTTAACTATTCATACTATTTATTGGATGAGCTTACATCAATTCATTGATATGTCCATGTCATGTATATAGTATTCCACAGTGTTACATCTTCATCCATAAAAGAAGTATCTTATTATTTTTTTCTGAACTTTTCTTGATCATCATAGGCAATCCTTAAAAATAACCCTTTTACTAATTATCACCCAAGGTAGACTTTCAATTACTATTTATAAAGTAGCTGGGAATTATTTATATTTATTTCATTCCCAATGTTTGAATCAATATATTCTTCATCTCCTATAATGTTATCTTTTTAAATGTTTTACTTATGTATTTTAAGGATATATACTTCCAAGCTTCCCACCACAAGGTGTATGTATTTTATGATATTAATCCTCATTTAAGTTTTTTATGGATGTAACTCTTTATGAAATAACTCTTCTTTTATAATATTGTGAATAATCATCTAGAAAAATTTCAAAACATTCTAGTTTTACTCCAAGATAAAGATTTTTAATATTTAGGATTAATTTCCCATCCCCCATTGATTTCAATACGTTTTCAAATACTTTCATGATCTTTATGGTTCCATATTTACGAAATATTTTTTATCTTGTTTATAGTTTCAAACTCCTTGATATTTTTTTCATTGGTTTCACTTTTTTCATTCGTAAAACAAATTATGTTCCTATGGTCTTATTTCAATTCATTTCAATTATATTAGAGCCTCTCATGGATATATATTTTTTAAGGATTTATTTAAACCAATTCTTCCAAACTATATATAAGAATATTCATGATCATTGGTCTTAGCACATTCGATATCACATTTTTTTGTCAGTTCAACACATGTAATCACCCTTTGTACTAATTTACATTCACTTTTCCTGGATTCTTCTTCTATATAGGTTATATCTTGTAGAAATTTATTCCTACAAAAAGTATTATTTCAATTGTTCGAGGATGGATAATCACCCATTGTGTTTTTTTCTTCTATTGGAAATTAACAAAACACATCTAGTACCTCTTCATCATTATTTGAGTTAGAAGTATTTTCCATTTTCATGGAATTAGGTTAAACCAAAAAAACCACATCTATGATGCAAAACTTTTATATGTTAGTAATAGTTCGTTAGGAAAATAAATCATCACAATATTTTAAGAAGAAGGATTTATTCCTAATTTTCCCTAATTGATTATTTATTATGTTGTTAAAAGTTTTATTTGAGATATAACTAGAATCTAATGTAAAAAACACCTAAAATGCACACTAAATTATGGTTGTGTAAGAGAATTTAAAATCACTAATTATCTTTATATCATATTTTTCAATAATAGGTGTGACCTCTAACTCTAATATAGTTTTTTATGATCACATTTCAGATGAACACATTCAGAGTGGGGGTGAATTGTTGTGAAGTGAATTTTTACTACATAAAATTTCTATCCATTTTTATATTTCTTTTACATTTTCAATGAATTTTTATCTTATATTTTTTACATATAGTTAGAAAACATTCACATAATACATTAAATCCCAAAAAACAGCAGAACTCTTATTAGGTTCTCCTCTAGTGAAGAAGACTACAACATAAGTGTACAATTAATATTATCCCACATTAACAAAACCACCCTTTAATTATGATGAGAATAATGAAAAACGGAAGGAACCTAATGTTTTTTTTCATATTAACATTCAGTTATAATGATTTTTTTAATATAGCATAAATTAAGGATGTCAGCCTGCTCTTATCGATGTTACCATCATTATAGAAAAATCATTCTTGAATTAAAACCTATAATTATGACCAAATTATTTGAATGTAAAAATATAATTTGTTATAGTATTTTACTATATTCAGTTGGTTATTTCATTAATGTAGTATTCAAGGGATGGATATCATTTTCTAAGAGCATCAAAATTGAAAGTGATTATACTTGAATTTATGATGTATAAAAGGAAGACTATGATGTCTCATGATGGCTCCTTAGATCATTAACTTTATAATGTTGTTTTTATTATGAATAAAGGGAAAATAGACTATAAAAAACATGAGATTTGTTTGACTAAATAAGAAAATATAAATAATAATGTGAAAAAGAGGGATAAAATCAACAAATTAAATATTCAATAATCAACCTAGTCAAATATCATGATTCATTTATATCATCACATCATGATATTGAGATTTTATTTTTAATTAATTTGTTTCAACACATAGAACATGATTTTTAGTACTATTATTATAGGATACATCATAATATGGTGTGAAAATTAGAAAATTAATCACTTTCAACCACTGATGGTTGGATGATTTGTGTCGAACCTAATATCAAAAACTCATCAAAGAAATGCATAATTTACTCAACATGTTGAGAAAGATTGAATGTTATTTTTTGTGATATTATGAAATAAATTTATATACTTAGTTCTTTGTTTAAATCATCCTAATAATATAATCCACATAAACAATGAAATTGAAAGGGGGGTGAAGAAGTGGTGAATGGTTTATGAAACATTAAAAGAATGGGTAACCCCAAACATGATCATATGAATTTAATTATATCATAATAGTACATTTATCAATAAAATAAGAATATATGATGATGGAAATCAATAAAAACTCTTTTAATTTATACTATCATTTGAATAATACAAACATGAAGCTCAAAATTTACATCAAATTACTCACAGGGGATCACACAGATTTTATAAATACATTGATGGGATGAAATCCATAGATGATGAAAAATAACATGCCAAGAATTGAAAACACACCCTATAATCTATAAGCATAGGATAATGAATGGAAATAGAAATTTTAAAGAAAATCGAATCAAAATATTCAAAAGAGATGTCAAGTGTATAAGGGACTATATTACTATTTATGGAAGAGTTTTCCATTCTACAGTGGATATAACATTGATTGAGTTAATCATTTAATATTGATATTATATTATGTGTTGAGAAATTCCATAGAGTTTCTTTTACAATGGATTTTTAATTAAAATAATTGGAGGTTCTGATTCAGATATATTTTCTAATAACTACAGGTTGGTCAATTCTATATCTCCCAAAATTACATCACATTGTGTGCCTCTTGTGCTTAGACCTATCCATTAGTCTAGTTGGATGAGATAAATCCATATGATCATAGAATCCTTTAAAAATGAATTTTTACATTTGGATTAGTGTATATGATGTAATAATAAAAATAAATACCTATTATAATTTTGGTTCATTTTGTAATTACATTTTTTTGGATTTTTATCAACACATGATCTAAAGTTATTAATTTATAGAAGAAGGAATCAATAATGGGGTACTAAAATCCATAAAAAGGAAATAAAAAAGTATAAGGATGATAATATGTAATATATTAATGTGACATCACACACCACACATAGACATTTATACTCATTGTAAAAGGCTTATATATTAAAAGAGAACCATTTATAAATAAAAGGAGATAACCATCCAAAATTATTTTGAATCTTAATCCATCAGGTATCATTTATGAAATCAATTATCCTGTTATTATTATTCTTACACATTCAAATTTATTCAACCACATTTTTATACACTTGAAACATAACAAAACCTACCTCACTTATTGATTTTCTCTATTTAATCTTGGATCATGTGAGTGTGGATTTATGATCATTTCTAAATGATTATATATAGGGTCCCAAACATAAACATTAAATATTATAGTACCTATGGAAAATAACATTTTTATTCATTTCTGAAGACGTATTTTCATTATAGTTTTATATCATTAGGTCACCACCCTTACAAAAATAAATATTACATTATAAATTGAACACTTAAACATAATATAAATTTTAAAAATAATAAATTTTTTTAAATAGAAACATGATTTCTATAAACGTATTTGTTTTTATTGAATATGTTTATGTGCCTAGAAAAAAATGGTCTGATGGGGACTAGGTAGTATATCCTATTTATCTCACAAAAGAGGTTCCATAGTCAAGTAATTCATGCTAGGTTCTCCATTTGTTTTCTCAAAGATGGGGTTATTCCTGATTTCATTTTTTGAAATGGGAGGACTATTATCCAATTGCCGGTATTGCGTATAAAAACATCAAATTTTCTCTACTAGGATTTATTGTGGATCCATAAACACCCAATGTCTCTCACATCCATGATTCATGGACCTACATTCAAAATTCAGACGTTTTCCATTTGATTTGGCCAACAACACATAAGAACCCATATTGGACAAGAGTATGGGAAATCGACATCATTACACCTTTTGGGTGGAAACTATTTCATTTTTTGGACTCTCTTATAGATTTATGTAATTTTCATCAATCCTTAGTTCATTACCAAGTATGTATCCATGGATTACACCTAGTTAACATTCTATCATGATTACACATGGGTTTGGAATCACCTATTTGTATTAATGGTTCTCCATAAGTGGATAAATATCTATGTATCTGAGGTTATCCATAAATATTAACATTTTATGGATGTATCAAGTATTCCTTAATCACTGTTTTAAGAAAAAAACCATTCTAAATCTACATAGTTGAATACTCCAATGTAAGGCGTTATCTAGGGGTGAGAGTTATTTTGAGGATAGGATTGAATGAATTAAATGATATTTCTTTGTATCCTCTTGTTCTGAATTAGAACCCACAAAGTAAGGTGTCACTATATGGAATGTATCACCTTTTATGTTCCTAATAGAATGAACCAAAGACACATTTTACCATCATGTGATAAGGAAGATCATGTGGACAGTTCCGCATCAAATATGGTGTGGGACTTATACTAAGGTGGATCAAAATAACTGTAAGAGATATGGTCTGTTGGGTGGATATTCCCTTATTGGGAATTTGGCCTAGAGAAAATCAGGTTGATTTGGGTGTTGGGTTTGGACCTCAAAGAGGCTTCCTATGTATCCTGGTTGGTTGGGAATCAAATGATTCATAGTTTGGTCTGATCTGAGACATACACTTTAGAGGTGACCTGTTAAAGGGGGCATGATTGGGGATTATGCTTGGGATCATCCAACATGTATTGATTTTGGTTGGGGATTACACATGGGAGGTTCCCATTTAAGTTGTTGGTTGGCACTTACATAGTGAATCTTCCCATTTGGGTCTTCTTCATTGGCCATATATCATTTTAAAGGATAAAGTATGGTCTTTGGACATATACCATATAAGAGGCCCATTTGGATTGATGTTGGGATTTAATTCTATGGTGAAGGACAATTTGGTGAATCTTCTTTGGGAATCTGGGCCTTTTAAGGTTTAAGTATGGTCTTAGGACTTATACTGTATACGAGGCTCACTTGGATAGATGTTCTGGTATGTATATATATATATATATATATATATATATATATAAGACCCATTTTGTACTTTGGGATCATGCGTATGTTAGGATTACCTCCAACCTCTAATCCCACATGAGTCATACTCCGTGTGACAAACAAGAGCATGTAATGGATATAAATATTAGAAATATTACTCCATCTAATGATATATGATGATGGAGCCCAAAGGGAGATAGAAATATGGAGTTGAATGTGCCCATATCCTATTTTTTTGGTAACTGAGACAGTCATATACAGTGATCTATTTGGCTACGTCCCAGGTATAGACAAAGAGGATAATTTTTTTCACCTCTTACAAGAATGGACAGGGTCTTACCACAGTTGGAGTGCTCTAAAATTTGTTGTCTGATAGTCCACTTATAAGGAATATTATGATTTATGTACATGGAATATCTGGTTTTTCATATACGGTATACTGCTGATTAATTTCATATTGCTCGGATGGTGGCATCATCGTTATACGTCATCTTTCTGGGAAAATTTTTATATATTTTCACCACATGTGGATAGGACAACTAGAAGTACAATTCCTAGTAATGGATGGTGTGGGATTTATTAATGAGTATCCCTTTCTATCTCCACTGTCCATAAGAGGTAGGTGTTGGGTGTTTTAGATTCTCATGAGGAGTATCTCAAATCATTATATTTAAGGGACGGATGTTAGGGTGGCATAAGGGCACACTCCAAAATTCCATTGAAAAATCTGTAAAAGGAAAGTATGTATAATTATCCATGAAGGAAATCCAACATATCATTTTCTGTGAATGGATAACAATGTAGGAGCTGGCCATAAAGGGTCATCCGCAAATGATCACCCACGGAGGATTTCCCATTGAGTGTCATCTGTAGAGGAGAGTCAGTGTAGTATCATCTAAGGATGGTTGGATGAAAATGACCAGTCCGTGAATCAATTTATTCATTTGAAAAGTTCATAAATTAATATCCCAATCTAAAAACAACTAAAACTCATCATATTATCTTTTTTAAGGTTATCCATATTTTTTGTGGGATGGAGTCCATAAAGGGCTTTGGGAGCGGGAGGGATTTCTCTCACATCCCATCTTGTTCATTTTCGGCATGCCTTCATTTTTTTGAGATATTCCTTTTTTGGTTCCCCTATGGAATTATTTATATAAGAATAATTAAACTAGGTACTGTATTTTTTTATTTTCAGTGTCGGACCTCAGTCATTATTTTTCAGAAGACAATAGAGGGTTCCCTAGCCTGAATAGAAATTAGTCAGTGGGGGAGGTTGTTTTCTATTACTGGCGATGCGAACACAGCATGTAAACTAATTAGATCATGGGGATGATGGTTTTTAGGGGAATAAATCAGCACCCATCAATAAAAAAATGTCTTCTTTTCCTTTTCGAGCATCATCATTACCATATCTATCAAGTTATCTATTTAGTTTTGAGGTACTTCATAAAGCAACAGATCACCATGAAAATTGGTGGTCGACGGAGTGTTTTTGCTTTATTGTATCCTCCCATTTAATATTTTCGTCAATGTTTTTATGGGTTTTATTTATACCATTTTATGATTCTTCTATAATTCTTCTCTTAAATGAATACTTTTGTGGACCCAAAAGACATATATTTATAGTTTTTATGTTGAAATCATCTATATCACTACTGATCCTTATAACTCCATAAAAAATCTTAGAACATGGGATGATTGCAAACAACAGAACAAGGTACATAGGAAATAAGAAGAAAATTAGTCTTTTTAAAAACATTAAAAACCATAAAATACATATATGCTTCATAATATAATTTGAGTGTATGAAATAAATCATTTCCCCATGAGAAAAGACAGCGTATTCAAAACGAAAACCATTGAAACCTATAACAAGGAATTGAATGCACATTTTATGTAACATAATGAATCATATTCCTAACCAATTTTTAACTAATATTAGAAATAAATAGTTTCAAGTTATATTCATTGGATATTCCATACCAGTTAACTCCACATATCTTGTCTTTGATTACAAGTAATATTACCAAATGGATTATAGAGCTACAATGAGGTTCACCCTTTATATAATCTATATTGATCTCACCTTCATTTCATGAGAAATAATATGGATAAAAACATCATATATGATGTATCAAATTCACATGGTTCCCTTAAAAAATTATAATGTAATATATCATTAAAAAAACAATTTATGAATGCACTTTTTCATTAAAAAAACCATTCAGAACTCTTTGAATCCCATATGAAAAACATGTTCATGTTTAAAAAGGATCATATTTTCATAACCCATTTTCCAAAATAAAAAACCAAGATGGAAGGAAAATTCCAATTTTCTTAAAAAAAAATTAAATCATTCAAGGTAGGTCAATAATAAAATATTTGTTATGGAGGGGAGAAACATTGTTGTATCCAAATATTTAAAAAGGGAATATTCATTTTTATATTTCTAAAGGAAGCCAACACATTCCATAAAAATATTCCATTATTAAAACATTTATATAATTATAAAAGAAACATAAATATTCATTATGATTCATTTATTTCATTGTAAGTTTATTAATAAGATCTTTTTTTAATATGGATAAGGAATAAAATTACTTAAAAGGGAAATATTTTAATATGTTTCATAAATGAAAGTTCCTTGCCTCGAGTATAAATCCTAACATATTTTATTTATATTCTCAAATAACAAAAACATCATAATTATTCACTTATTGAAGATCCATTTTCTATATCATTATTAATTATATTTTAATTAATACCATGTTAGGTGCAATGACATGATCAATTTTATTTGCATCAGATGTTTTACCGATATTCAGATGAAATGTCAAAAACGACACTGGTAGGCTGACTATGGTCCAAGAATAAATTATTACATCAAATCCATAATAATAATCAAGATATAATTATAATTTTTATAAATTAATTATACTTTTACAACCAATCATGAATGATGGTTATGAAAAAATGAACTATGTTTCAATTAATCGGATAATATGCCATATAAAGGCATGAGAAATGTTTCCAATTTTAGAAAATAATTTTGAAAATAAGTTATGAATTCTCTTTTACATTCCATGAATATAATTATATCATATATAAATTATTATTTCATTAAATATACTTTTATTTATAATCCATCTTATTGGTAATGAAAAATAAATCATATCACTTCATTAAGGTGGTAGTCCACATGTATGTACAATCATCATTATCATTGTTCAGTGAATGGAAAAGTATGAAATTAAACTATATATTAAATTTTTATAATTTTTAATATTAAATATGGATAATATATATACATTAAATCAAACATTACAACCATCCGTGAGAGATGGTGATAGAAATCACATTACATCTGTTCATGAGGTGGTAACCCTCTATACACAAGCATAATGGTTTAGTTTCCAATTTCATCTAATATGATATGGATATAGGAATTTCCAATTACAAAAAAATATTATTATATTTTATATAACTGTGTTATAATTCAATCATGTTTGAATAATAATTTTAAGAGGTGGATGATTAAATAAAAATATGCATTTTAACCACTATACCACTTCTTCAGAAACCCTCTTAAGGTTTACATCAATATGCTTAAATGGATATCTTTATGAACAAACCATGTACTATAGGATGTAAAGAGGTATTATAGAATATATTTTTTTGGTATTAGATTATATAAAAGGCTTATTATTTGTTGATAAATGAGAATAAGTGGTTATCTCCTAAAAGAGAGGGGAGGGACACTCATGTAATTTATTAAAATATTATATAAATATAAAATATTTTTTATTTAAAATGAATTAAAATTGGTAATATATTAATATGATATTAGGATGAATCATAATAATCTCATCCAATAATATTTTTAAATAAAAAAATCAAAATTTTACCCTTATCAATTTTTATCCTTCATTAACACTATTTAAAATTGTGGTCATATTAATGTTTTTACTCTTAATGGGTTAATATAGTTACCATAAAATAAAAGTCATTTGATAAATGTAATATGTTTAATTTAATTGTTTAATACTACCAAAATGATCATCATAACATTCAAAATGTATGAAATACCTAAATAAGTGTAATATTTTTCTCAAAAAAAGGATGAAGAAGGTGTCCATGATAACATGGATCGTGTGAACCCTCAAGAGACACACATTCACATGTGCTATAGAAAGACATGGAGATAGTTTTGAAAATTTAATTGAATGTGGATGATTATCTTGATCCTCCTTTACATGTCCTTCTACTCTTGATAGGGTTCCCTAAACAACTAGGGACTATGTAGCGACTGGAAGACGTGCACCCCCCAAGTCATGCGAGTTGTTAGTCAGAAGGTGCTTGAAAATCCATCCAAAAATTAATTTTAAAATTAGATAAAAATATAAATTGGAGGGATCTTATTACAATCATTAATCTCACAAGACACATCATGGATTGGTAGTGTGATTGTCTTCATCAACACTCATATTTTGTACCATTAAAAAATACAAATAAAATAAAGAGGGAGAAAGTTGGGAGCCTCTTGCAAATGTAAAACTCACACGACATACCCATGAATCCCGTGAGATATCATGGAATCCTTGGTGACATATTATACAAGTCACATAAGGTACCACTAGAATTTCAACCCCATTATGTGAAATTCATTAGTTATGTACATGCATTCTTTGGATCCCTATATAGCCCCAAAAATAAAGAGGGTTTATTCATGTTGTGCCCACACATCACTAAAAGAATATCCGATGGTCATGTGATGCATCATTTATTGGGATAGTGATATTATTCTAAAACATTGATTAATATTCATGTGTCCCTAATCATATGAAAAATAAAATACGGAACTAAAAGTGAAAATGAGAGAGTCTCTCATGGTCATAAACATCATGTGATGTGCTTGTGTGCTCTGTACGTACTTAAAAAATGCCTTCAACATAAATATTTTATCTTTAAATGATCCATGACAAACCATCCATGTATCAGGGAATATCCAAAAAATGGAACAAAATATTATGCGAAATCCTTTCAGAAGGAATGAAAATCTTCCAAAATTACTTCGACATGTGGGCCTTAAAATTTGTAAGACCCCTGACATGTCATCGTGATTCTCTAATGACCCCTTTAAATATCCATAACCCAATAGATGGGGTGTTTAAGGGATGATCTATCATTAGTTAAAAATCATCTGACACCCCATAATAACCTACAATAGGATCTCACTAAATACATGACATCAAATCCCTCCACCGGCTCCATTGTGAATATGTACGATACATGTCAGGGAATTTAGTGCATAATCATGGCGAAAAGGCCTATAAATACCCTAACCTCTAATGAAACATTGAATTTTCATTATAAAAACACACCGGTTCATCTAGAAATTATTGTCGAATTCTTGTATTAGTTGATATCGTGATTTGGAATGCTTTCGATTAAGTATGTTTTGAATAATAATCAAAGTGACCTGGCATCATACAAAGGCACAACACATGATCACTCATAGATCAGGTGGATGTATTCTAGAGGGTTACATGAAATAAATCCCATATATTCTCTAAAACATTAGAGATATAAAAAACATGACACTAAAAATGTCCACTATATATCTAATTAAAGTAATAAAAATGTATAAAATATAGGAGACTAATGTGAGGAACATATACGATGATCCCAATTCACATTGCATGAACCAATTGGTTCATGTGATAGCACTAAAAAATATCACCCTTGTTATATAAAACACCATTGTTATTATATTTTTGTCAAGAAAACTCCCCTAGACATGTCAGAGAAATTCACATGGTGCCCCTTGGGAATGAAACCCAAGCCTCATGAAAACCTGTGGGCTCTCCATCCTGGCCTCACAATTCCCTCTAGTTTTGTCACCTAGATCATATGGCAACATCAGTACAAGTCATATATGTCTTGAGATAGCACCAAGGGATGTTATTAGGCTCTAGAAATATCCTTTGGACAAGAAAAATATGCCACCCGATTCACTAAGGGTATTTTAGATGGCATTTATGAGTCCCCTGTACATTGTAGCCGACATTCAAGGTGAAACCCAGACATGCCATCTAGGACATGCGACACCCTCCGAGACATGACTCAATGACTGTCACGATTCTCTCTATGTATTTTATCCATCTTCAATGATGACATCAGGAAATGTCATCAATATCATTCAACACCATGTAAGAATGTTAGCTAGAATAATGAGATGCATTATAGGATAAGCCTATAGGGTCTCCTGATGTCCTCTGGATAAGTAAGGGATGATCATGCGACAACCTATAGACATGCCATTATTGTTATGAAGCATACCTTCTAAAATTAGACTAGATAATTTTATTCTATTTGAAAATGTCATGTCCACATCCTTATACATTTCATGTAGTCGATCAGGGAATGTCGAGTAGACAATCAACTCATGTAAGGTAGAAAAGATGTCTAGGTCACTCAATCATCCAAGGAAATGATAAATTTATCCACCATATAAAAAGGAAAATGTTAGCGTGTAATCCTCAACCAATGGAAATATAATTAATATGAATCCTTATATATCCAATATATGTAGGAAACCTTTATAAGGCGTACGATCCATAATAAAACATTGGTAGGGTAATCACATAACATAAGTCTCTCACCCATAAGCAATGAGACTAATTATTTTCTATACCTAGTTTCTCTCACTGAACGTAGATCACATGGATTTATGGATCAAAAATGATCATATCATTCATGGTGCATGCCTCTATAAGGATAAGGGTATCCTTAGTGTGTAAGCCCTGATTAGCGACATAATATGATTTGACTTGTATATAAGGGAAACCACAGCATTCAATATCCAACATATTGAACTAAGAGTACTTTGACTATGTCCATAACCTGGATATGTAAGATTCCTTCCTAATTACAAATAATTAAATAAAATGGGAACCAACATCAGTGTATGTAACAGCATGTATCTTACCTCCCAACAACTGAGACAAACCCTCTCCCATGGGATGATCATCATACCTCATCTACCAATGGAATAGGACCTCATTGAACTATGATGAATTTGATTCCTAACATAACTAGGATACATAGGAGGAATTCATAATACCTGATCCCAAACTAAAATGGGTATCCACATTGGTTTAAGTCCCCCCATGTATATGATATTTCAACTATTGGTAACCAATCATTCTCATGGGACAATCATTCAACCACATCCATCAGTAGACAGAGAAACGAACTGATCAACAATAACTTTGACTAATGTTATAACCATATTATGTATGATTCCTTCATAAGGCCCATGTTCTATTAGAAACATCCCAATGTCTATCCCAATATATAATTCCCACATCCATATTCAATGATGCTGATTACACACTATCTCTTGTTTCTCACACCCATCATTTATCACATGGGCTTAGGGAATTATAATGGGCTTATCATTCACTTCATGAATATCCACAATCCTAGGAAACCTCACTATGTATTACCTGAATGGTAGAATGAAATTATTACCTCTATATAAGATAATATTTTTTTGGGTATAGTCTCAAGGGTGTGAATGAACAATGATAAAACTAATTCATTCCAAAATTGGGACACATTAGAAGTCTCTTCAAGACTCGATCTTGAATCATAGGTTCCCATGTGACTATATATATTTCCTTTATATATAAAATTAAACTTCTTAGGTTTAATGAAAATGTGTGTTTTGATTCTTATTATAGTTCTTATTATGTAGGATTCCTTATAATGGATCAATCCCATCCTTGATATTTTAATCACCTCCCTGGATATCAATAAACCCTAGAGTGTTTTGTTATATGGATTCAACATATAAGTAGATGGAAAGAAAATGGGATTGGATGAATAACCTCATATACATACATATAGATTCTCTAATGAGAACCACATCTTTTTCACATAAAAGTAGATAACCTATGATTATTTTATTAGGGTAACCAATCCCATATTAGGATTAGTAATAAGTTCATGAAAATATATTAAATTTATAAGAGAGTCATGTAGTTGAAAAAATTCCACTGAAAATTGTTTGATGATCCCAAAATTCAATCCTCTCGACCAATGTTAGTTCCTATGTGTCATTGGGTCTGAAACACTAACTTCTGCCAGCCTTTTCAAAGAAATTATATACCTTGCAATGGATGTGTGAACCATTAGAATTTTCCACTAAGAAATAAATAAGGTGTACCGACATCAATGATTTTCAATGAAATTAAACCCCTATTAATCAACCATCATGACAAATTCAATTCACCTCAGTCATTTCTATTTTATCAAAGAAAAAATGGTGAACCCAATGTGAATAGTGTAATTTTGTTTTCAACAAAAAATGACAGACTGTTTATTTGTCATCAATATTATTTTTACCTAATAATGGTTCTCTATAGTCTCTTTGCAATCAAGAAAATGGTAAACCCAACATGAATATCTTACATAATAGAATTATTGGTTAATAATGCATTAAGATATTTTTTTCATTGCAGGTTCTAAACAAAAAAACTATAGTATTGAGCCCAAAAAAATTCTCTGAAATAAAAGGATGGTAAGTTTTCTAAGTGTATGGACAATTTGTTGGAATGCCAAACAAAGATAATTATCCTAACATAAATCATACAATATATCTTCTATAATTGAGGTTCCCATGAAATATGTTCATCCTTGCATCAACATGTCCATGCGAGCAGAATGGATGGATAAAGAATAAAATGATTTTTTTAATTCTTATATGATTTAGAATGCATGATGCCTATGATATTGTAATAATCAGTGACCTTGTCCCTTTTTCCGTACACGACTACAAATAAAATTATCGTCAACTGTATCTAGAAACGAGGTTATGTCTTCATCCAATGATTGTTCCAAAAACATATCTATGGCTGTAACCCCTACATATTTCAAAATGATCTCAACTAATTTACAACTTCAAATTCAGGTTGCGAACAGAATGGTCTGAGAATACCATCGATGAGGTAATATCCCATCTCTTGAATATTTCTGTAAGGGTATTTATATACATAAACTGAAATGTATGTATTCTCAAAGGAAGGAAACAACTAATCCATTGGTCCTTGTTCCCACATCTAACCACTTTAGGGGATTATCCCCAGAGTGAGAATATCACAACCTTTGGTATCTGATGAAGGTATTCCAGGGAGTCAAATATGACTCCCTTCCAGTTCAAAAGCCATATAGTGGGGCGCTTGTCATCCACTATCACCATTACCATGCCACCAGTACCCATAAATCTTCTACTGAGGTACCACCCAATACACATCTACCTTTGATACCCAGATATAGGGAACAAGTAATAAAAATTCGGAATAGACGACAATGGAAAACTATGCATGGTCTCATATCACCACTCTCGCAAATGATGTCCATTAAAATATTACGACAATATCTAGATTTAATGATCATATCTCTACTAACTAGTAGAAAGTTTGCAGGAATATTATTATAGTAGTAATGGGAGAGGTTTATATACCTATCATCATGTATTAATCCCATTGAAATATTCTGATGGAACATGGAGGGAAGAAGTTGGGTCATATACCTACATTAAAAGAAGATCCCTACCAGTATATAGTTGATATTGAAAATTTGTAGGCTTGTATCCTTGTAAAAACCGTTATAAAATTCCATTATATATCACCAACAATAGATGAACTCCAGTAGAATATTCTATAACTAGTATTTATATAGAGACATACACATATTCATGTCCTTATAGTAAGGGTATCTCATCACACACATAATTATGAAAAATTGGTTACTATATAGAAATACCAAATTCCTTCTCTCATCCATGAAGATTATTGGGATATTCTAGTAATGGATAGGGCATAAGACTAGGCTCATATTTCCATTCCAATAGGTTTTCACTAGGTGAAAGATGAACATTCCGGGGTATATGGGCACATTCCTATGAAAAATTATTGTGGCATATTCTAAAAGAATAGGGTTGGGATCATATATATATTATAGAGAGTGATCAACAAGTGATACGGGAACAAGCCTTTAGACATTCTCATATTCATAATAAAGAAGACCTACAATATACTCCAATGTACCATGGTCAGGCTCATATTTGTGTTCTATTTAGGGCTACCCTTGTGATAATGTCACATAACATAACACATGCTCACATTTGTTTTAGTGAATCTTCATCGAATATTCTAGAAGATCATAAAAGGTAGAACCATATTCTTACTTCATCCAATAAACAAATGAAACAGAATCCTTATGCACTAAAACATTATGAGGATCATATCCCTTATATGATTCTATAGGTTCATCAGCATATTTTGGTAGTGAATGTACATTTGGATCGGGCTCATATTCCTATTCTAACATCTGATTAACAACTAATAGTAGAAAATGCCTTGGGGTAGGCTTATATCCCTTCCACAAAATATTATTAATGTACCCTAAATTCTTATGATCGGGCTCATACTTCTATTATGACTGAGGAACATCAGCTTATAATGTCACTGACCTCAGGAAAATCTCAAATTTCTATAAAAAATGTGGAATCTAATATACATATTCTAAATTCTTCTCAGCATTATAATCATACTGCTGCATTAACATATAGTAATAAACATGTTATTACAACCATTATACAAAAAAATCATATCCCTGTACAATTCTAGAAGTAATGTCAAGATATTCTGTCCATGATTCATAACAAGGATCAAATTTCTAACCTTATCATTTTTGTGACCGTTCTTCTCATGATAGTGTAAATATGGATCAATTGGACTCTACTCCTCACATATTCCATGGTTAAACTTCCAATAATTATATCTTTATAAAAACATGTAAATTATCCACTAAGATAGAAACATTTGTGTAGAGAGTTTCCAAAAAAATTCATATTTCTTTGTATAGATAGGTTATCAAAACATTGAGGTCAGCCATATATAGTTCCCCATCAACTTCAATCGGTACACCACTATAGTTAGTAGGAGACCCCTAGAAACATCTACTATGGTTTTATCAGATGGAGATATGTAGGTATGTTAAAAAGGATTCTAACATTGAAATTTATAATGATTTTTCTAGAAAAAACCTTCCCACCATTTTTTTACACCTCTTAACTTTCTAACTAGGATGTCCCAAATGATCTTTAAAAGGAGGTCATGCCTTATCTACACCAAAATGTGTGAGATTATCATTAGTGACTGATGGATTAACATCTCCAATATCCAAGATAATAGTATCACCGTCAACTCATCAATACAAACTTTTATTAGTTGGATATGGACACCTTTTCCATTTCACAGAATATGGGAATGGAGGACCATAAAAAACTCATACGTAGTGATTATCCCAAAACCATGACAACTCTCTACTGAATGATTTGAAAAGAATAAAAAAACGTGCATATCTGATGATGTAAGAGATACTGATTATATAACTTCAATATTTCCCCCAAATAGTATAAACCTTTAGATGTGGAATCCTATTATTTCATACCCTCTTGAAAAACTATAGGACAAGGTAACACCTAGGTCAGTTGGCAACTAAAATAGAATTATAATGCCATTAAAAAGGATGAAGAGGACAGTCATTGATTATTTGAAGTGGGCTCCTAAAAGCAATAAGAGTACATTTAATACATAGAATCCACCACTTCAATAAACCTAATGGAATCCAGTAGAAACTGACTCTCATCATAGGCCAACATTGAACCTAGATCCTTCACGAGCAAAAATATGCTGTATTAAATGGGATGCAGTAGAAACTTACATAATAATGATCTACGATCAAATTCATTCCACATGGTTGGGAGAATATCTACCATAACCTCCACTCCTCATATCAACAATTTTCAAATTGATTCATTCCATATCATCAGTTATCTCAAACAAAACCCAACCCACTAGGTTATGGGCATTTACATCTCAGTCAACATAACTAGGTTCATCATCACCTAATAGGGTCCTGAAGAAACAAATGATGATTTCAAATAAACCCCATTCCATTAGGATAGGGTAATTTATTTCTCAATGTCCATCCCAAGTGAATTAAAATCATCAATAAACATCATTCAATTCTCAACAATAAGATCAATAAATGAAATTGTGGTACTATATAACCCCCATATAATAGGGTTGGGGAATTTTAATTATATTCACCCCCACTTATATAGTCTATCCTCTAAACGTTAGAAGGTTAAAATCAACTATTTCTATCCCATTTGTTCCTCCCCGAAATGAAAAACCTATACTATTTGGGGCCGGATGGAAATCCTGACCAGAAACACCCTCAAGATCATTACTCATTGGACAATATACGAGGAGTGTATATCGAAGTAAATAATAACCCATAGCGGTGGAAATATGGAATGGCCCAATATGGAAAGGGGTATGAGAAATGACCCAAATGAAGGTAGTGTGGAATCATCCTATTGGATTGAATGCAAGGGGAAAGAAATCACTAATCTATATCCCTTTTGAATTTTTTCATTTTAAACAAAATAGATATAGTGGATCAAGATGAAAAAATGAGGTCCACAACACGTAAAAAATAACTCAAGAGGAGGGTGATTTTGTGGAATCAAATGAGGCTACATGCAAATATAACCAAGGAAGGATAGAAAATAGGAACATCTGAATATCAAGTTGTCGCCTCTCTGAAATAACACTACAAATTATAATGGGAAGGGTGTTGGTAAATCCTAATCACCAACCAAAATAGATATGTTTCCCTACATGGAGGAATAATTGTCACAATATGAGAATGAGATAAAAAATATTCAATAACTCAATGAAGAGAAACTCATGGGTGATATTATCATTTCATATTATCTTTAGGCTGAGGTAAATATTCCTCCACTAATAAAACTGTGATGATCCAATCCACTAGGAAGAGTGATATCTAAGCATCATAATATATCCAAATCCTGGTAGTCAATCAATATAACTGACGAATTCCAAAATGATCACGAATTACCTCCATTGATGTGAAAAAATCTCCCTCTCCAGTGAAATTATTCAGTTTTAGGAAGAATCGAGAATCACCAAGAGAAAATGGCGGGACCACATCAATACCCATATCCCAATCCCTAGAAATGGGAGGCAACTTATACAATAGTACCTATAGAGCTACATAATGTCTTTGAGTCCCAGATTAGTTGAGTGAAAGCTACAGAAGGGAGGTGTTCACCTGTGAAGCCTCAGAATAAGCCATATCCCAAGTTGGTGGATAGTACTTGAAACCAACCCAATTTTATAAATCCTATGTTCTATACCTTTGATCGTTTAGGAAACCCAAAACATCATCTCACACACTTCTTATCCCAATGGGGTCCGATGGTGTTCCCTCATGATCGATATGAGGTAAAAAAATATGAGTTTTTGGTACAGATTCTGGCAGGGCCAATCATTTTCTAATATAATAGTCTTCCAATAGAATCTATTACAAGATGGAAATAATTTTAATGTCAATTCCTTTATCAGTATTTTTTCATGCTGAAGATAGAGGAAATCATTGACCTGAGAACTAAAAAAAATGGGGAGGGTGTCTAACTTCATAACCAGATGGAATATTTTAACCTATTAACTCAACATCCCACTCTCATTGGATAAATGGATTGAAATATACACTAAAAATATCAAGGATGAACTAAAAACACCTCTAATCCCAATGAAGTATCCATGTGGTTTACATGAATACATAGGAACAACACAATGATTCAAAGTTTCCATTTGGGAAACCTGATCCAAATCTCAACACATGCTCTCAGCAGAGGGGAAAAGACTAAGAAAAGCAAGAACCTTTTTTTCACCCTCAAGATTGAAACAGTTCCCATCCAATAACCAACGTGGGTATTGAATCACCTAGTAACTCATGTTGAGTGATGAAAATAAAAAATTCTCCCTCGACTAGAATCACAATGAAATATGGATCACCCAAGATTTGAGAAATGAATTTATAAGTCATACTATATCCAAAAATGAACACATAATAGGTTATTTCATGGAATGCATGGATAATAACCTGATCAAGCTACCATAGCTCAAGAATCCCAATTAGGTCAACCTCACTGACCACCACAACCACTTCCCCTTCCGCATATTTATTTATCATAATATTCAACACATAATTTTATTCATATACACATTTCAATGTATGGTTGATTCTAGATATGTGGTGTTATATAACTCATTCAAAATGTGTCCTTTATAACCACTACCCAGTCAAAAAATAGGGTAATTAGAAGAATTTTTCAGCTATATGGGGATAGAGGTTAAAAAACAATACGACTAAAAAAAATATTTGACCAAGCTCATCCCACCATGGGAGTATAGATAGATACACCCACAATTTCTCTACCACCTAGATATGTAACATCCGATGTTCCCCTTGAAGGTGGATGTGACCAACAGAAGAAGGAAGAAATAGAAGAGTAAGAGTAGTATTTGACTCTAATGAAAGATATTGATATTGATGTTTTCGACCCTATGTCATTTTAAGAATGGAAAATTCCCCACCAAATGAATCCCTCATTGGACTAAGAGATCATATCTGGTTTCATAAAAGTGATACACTTGGGAGACCCCTTCTTTATTGATGAATAAACATTAGAGTATTAGTTACCCACACCAGAATAGAAAATATAATTCTGCATGCATAATAATAGAATATTCAAGGGACAATAAGGTTATGGTTGGAAAAAATATTTTTTTTCATTTCCCAACATATATGTAGCTAATAATCATGGAAATAACTTTTTTAATCCCAAACAATGATATGACGATGTCCCAAAACCCTCTAGTGTTCATCGACACCTAGTTGACATGCATGACCACTTCGTAGGGGATTTGTTATCAAATGATACTAAGAAACTGGGAAGTCCATAATGATGCATGCCACTATATGTTTATTCTCCAAAAATATCTATATAAGAACCATGAACATCCACCTGAATGACTATATTCGTGATCAACATGTCTAGGATCAATCCCACCTATAGAAGAACCTACATCTAGGCAAAAACTATCATATTCTAAAATAGATGGTAGTTTTCATATCCAAGATCTCAATCCATAATGTGATGCATCACATAGAATATCTATGATAATCACTCATTAATTTCTTCCAAATCCCATTGGAATTTGATTCAAAAGTCACTGTAGCCAAAATATATTGATTGCAGACCATATCAGAAGAATGTCATGTTTCTATCTCATTCGTAGAGCATGATCAGGATGTGGTCATCGAGGGGAAAATGACATCACTATATTTTGTTGGAAGACCTGATAATGTATATATTTTAATGGATATGATTGAGAATGGATATAGGATCAACCTCATCTTGGTTCTAACCCTTTGATGATTGGGATATAGGGACAATTATTTGTCTCCCATAAGGATTAGCATCCAAGGGCATGATTTGTGTGAGAAAAAATCTCTCAGGAAGATTAAAATCAATGTTTAGATTGTGTATATCACATCTGAGACTGAGTATATGGTTATCTATAAAGACACCATATAACATGTCATGCTCAAATTTTCCTGTCTCAATTACCTAAAGATGCACATTAAACATTCCATTAGTGTCTAAAATACCCAATATATGGAAGATTCGGTATACTTCATGGTGATAGTGCCCCTATGAGACTTTTGTGTCCACATATAATGAAGTAGGATTATATAAAATAGAATACAAACAACAAATGGTGGGTGATGATATATATGTAGAATCCTCTATTGGTTTGTGAATGATGATGAAAACCCTTAGAGTATGATAAAATGATACTATGTATTCCCCATAAATATTGCTGTGGGTATTGAAATGGTCCTAGATTCCAAATATCCTTCTACCACATATTAAAATATAAAATAAAATCATAGTTTCCATCTATATTTAATTAAAAAGGATGTAGAGGATGATAAATTCCTTTCTCAGGGTCTCATTCACCTTGACAGTGACTGGGATGCCCCTATATTGTTTCCCTTCTCTTAGATTGTTTCCATAGAGTGAGAGATATAAGAAGAAGAGTATTATCTCAACAACACCCCTCCTTCATTTGGGGAAGGTTTCTCTACCAGCATTTACAAGATCAGTATGGTGAATTTCTGAATAGAAGAGTACCCACAACCTAAACTGATTAGTGTTCATAAGCCCCACAGAGAGAAACGAATGTATATTAAAATTTTAAAGCAGAAATGATATTCATTAGATTAAAATTATATAGAAATTATAATAATGAATCCAGATGTTTCAATGCACCTTCTTGACTTAATTGATGAGAATTAAGGCTTCATGTATGTATCCAACATGTTTCAACCCTCCCATGCCACCAATTTAGAGTTAGAAGTTCACAAATTGATTAAATACATCTTTTTCTGATATGTGAAACACCCAAGATGGATCATGAACATCAATCCTATAATGAAAAAGATCAGAATGACTTGGTTCTACATCGATTTCATAGACCATAATAGAAACTTTCTAAAGGAATATTTCCCATTTCTGTTCAGAAAAAATCTTGATTGATGAAATTTCATGATACCAATACCTATATTTAATGTATAAGTATTCATGGTACAATCAAATGATGATGGTCATTGTATATGAGAAATCCACTTACAAAAAATCACCTCAGAAGATAGGTTTCTTTCAAATCATTCCATTTTTATTAATGAAATATTGTTCTACATAGTAAAATTCCTTACATCATATCGTTAATATTTAATTAGGAAGAATAAATGAACGATATATCGATAAACTAGTGGTAAAATCCAAACCATTATGTGATCACTTCACTGATGACCAAATGATTTTTGACAAGCCACGACATCATAGTTTGATGATGAATCTACTGAAATTATGGTCGGATTTATATTTAGAGATGTTTGTTGGATTTGTGGAATTCCACCATGATGTCGAGTTCAACCCTTAAAAGTCTAGTTATTTTTTAAAAAGTTCACCCTAAATTTTTTAAAGAGATGAGGGGACTCCATTGGAAGAAACTTTACATTAACTATTTCATTTTAAAATTGTATGGAAAATATCTCCCCTTTGTGAGGATAACAAAGTAGGAAATCACCTAACAATGGGACGAGGAATGCCAAGAAGCCTTGAAATATCTCAAGTAGTGTCCACTACACCCTGTAGTTCTAATTCCTTTGGTGGAAGAGAGTCAACTTATCTTGTATGTTGCTATTATGGAATAATCACAAGACCCTAAACATGCATAGAAAATAATGTGGGGAGTGAGAAAAATCTCCATTAACTCATCCAAAATATGCTAAGTATTGAGGCCTGATACTCAGATGTTGAGAAGAACTTCCTTTGACTCATTTTTCTAAGTGAAAAAGTTGATTCATTTGTTATATTAACAAAAATTTAATCTGGACTCTTGGATTTATCCACTCAAGTAAATAATTATCAATCCCATACTAAATGGGTGTCTGGCTCAGTTAGAGGTCATAATGGAACAATATGACATCTATTTCATGTCACGTAAGGAAGTGAAATGGAATTCCCTTGCAGATTTCCTTGTGGAATGTCCCTCTACAGAGAACACACCAGTGGACTCTGAGATCCAATATAAGAGGGTCTTTGATTCCCATGACACTCCTCAGACATGGGAGAGATAATTTGATGGTTCTTACAAAATACCTATCGATAATATGATGGAAAACCAATGGTCAATATAGTTATCATAGGGATTAAATATTTCTCTCAAAAGAAGTAGTTATTTTCATACAATGTATCAATATCAGAGGGATGCATGTTTAATTTGGATTAATACCAATACCTTATCATTGGATTGGATATTTCCCTATACCTATAGATATACTACATAAAAATAAATGGGGATTTACAACAAGTGATAAAGCATATCGTTGGTGAATATGCTATCAAAAAGGAAGAACTTGACCCTCTCACTAGCTACATCATGAGACTGATACAATCTATCAATATCAGAGGGATGCATGATTAATTTGGATTAATACCAAGACCTTATCATTGGATTGGATATTTCCCTATACCTATAGATAGACTACCTAAAAATAAATGGGGATTTACAACTAGTGATAAAGCATATCATTGGTGAATATGCTATCAAAAAGGAAGAACTAGACCCTCTCACTAGATACATCATGAGACTAATGTAAGTGATCCACTTGAGATCATAGTATATCATGTTCTCTTATCACATAATGCCCATGCCGACACATTAGATAATCAATCCATAGTCAAGTATTACCATGATCTAGAGGATGCAATCATACGTATCAAAAACTAAAGAACGGTCTCATAAATCTTTATATGCGATATTGAAAAAAATAAAATGGATTAACACTTCCCTAGTGTGTGATGAACCAATATCCACCCATGGATGTATAGAACCATAATCAATTATCTCCAAAAAATGGATATCCCAACATACCAGTACAGAAAGGAACATATTAGAAGCTATATAGTGAAATTTATTCTATGGGAAGAACCAAATGAGTAGAAATCCATATAAAAGAATGAAATTTATGGAATCATCCTATGATGCGTAGCTAAAGGATATATTCATACTATCATGGATGATTTCCATGAAGGCCCCTATAGTTCTCATCAGTATCATACTAGGATCTCCCACCAAATCAGGTGGCAATGTTATTACTGAAAAATAAGGACACATGACTTTAGGGAACTCAAAAATAAATTCCACGCTTTCCATATCCATGAAAACCACATACATCAATCATTGATATTTCTTCACAGAACAACATATTCCTAACCATTTTCTGTTTTGGGAATTTTTTTGTGGGTTCCTATCATGAGATATATCTATAGAGTTCATATACATCCTTACTTCTAATGAACTCTATTCCAAATGGGTTGACGAAAAAACCCTCAAGGAATGAGGGATCAAGTAGATCATAAACTTCATATAGCCCCATATCATCACTAGGTTTAGAGCCCCACATGCAATATATATAGACACATAAATAATATTTACTCTAATGAGTTGAAGAAACTATACCAAGAGAATAATATTGATCTCAATCACTCATCTTGCTATCATGAAGTAAAAAATTGAAAAATAGAGTCTCTCAATAAGACTCTGTGAAATATACTCTAGAAGATGGGCAAAAGGGATAAGATGACATGGCCAGCCAAGCTCATCTATGATATATGGGCCTACCATACACACACACGTACTACTACAAAATTAATTCCATACTCATTGGGGTAATGGATCAAGGAAGTGTTACCCATAGAAAACTGGCTACCATTTCATGGAATAAAAAATTTTGAACAAATTTCTGATAACATTCTATAGAAAAAGTTCTTAGATGAATTGGAGTTGCACGATGAGAAAAAGTTGCATATATTTGACAACCATAATGTCCATCATAATTGGATCACATTAGGCTTTAATAGAAATGTACAACTCTATTAATTACTCTATGGAGAATAAGTGTTGGCTTATAGGACACCAATGTACCATTAAAAAATCCTATGAATCTTGAACCGAAATGGTTAGGTACATATATCATACATAATGTCTAACCCAATGATGCATACTCACTAGACACAATGGAAGGGGAGTATGTCACACCTCCTCCAATGTGAGGTTTCATAGGAGATAAATTTCATAGCTATCGTCAAGTTCCCAGCTTCCTGGTTTCATGATATTAAACTTCTCAAGATCTTCATATCAGCATGGTGTTCAATTACACAACTTCTCATGTCATTGTAGTAAGACTTTAAAATTCACAATATCTCAAATTCTAACCACCTAATGTTAAAATTTATGGAGTTCTCAAAGGCATCAAAATACGATGATGTTAATGTATATAGATGTGTCTTGACCACATGATTCTCAAATGTCTGAAGCGCATCCTCACCGTATGGTGTTAAACTACATGGATCCCCAACGGTTCATCTTCATTCACATCTTCATGATAATTGGAAACCTTTACATTCATTATTTCTCACACCAATAATGGATAACATGATAATATAAATTTTATTAAGGGATTACCCAAAAAAACATGGTAGAACCACTCACATCTGGCTCATTACTATCCTAAATAAAATACCTTAAATTTAATTCCATGATTCATCATTGCATGAAGTCAAACTGCATGGTGTATGTCACTTGCACAACATAGTGTTTAACATTCCAATGAAACTCTATTGATAAAAGAACTGTTGGTGGTGATGGTTATCCTCTAACACGTCCAATAATGATCTATGTGTGACATGATTTCTAACATCAAATGACACATTGTGACACACGAATTTCATACCTAAAGTCTAGTCACAAAAAATAAGTTTAAATATTCTCCCTCCTTATATGTTTGTCAGAAATGTATAGGAAGATCCTTCCTTAAAAAATACATGTGTATTGATTCCTATTATCATATGATACCGAGCACTGTCGAGATTTCAATATTTGGTCCCATCCAAAACACCCCTTTTCACATTGGGAATCCAAAATCCTTGTCACACGATGTTAAACTACAAGATCCCTTAAGAAATACATGTTTCTTGGTTCTTGTCATCATATCATATGTAGATACACATGGTTCCTTAATAGTGTACCTATCTACAAAAATAAATGGAATAAATTTCCAACATTATATATAATTCAAAATTCTTAAAATGTTTCTGATACAATAATTTCATGTGTCTTGAATCCTATGATTATAGGATTATGTAGTGAAACCCGGATCTCCAATATTTTTCCTAACTAATCAACTGATAAAAAATTTCCAACCATCATCATAGAGGATAATCCATTAAATACTATTTTTCATACATATTGATCATATATACAAATAGCCTTATTATCCATGTAATATATCTTGCACAATTCTTCATGTCAATTCCCATATCCTTACCACTTAATGATTAAAATACATGGAAAATTTCTTTACCAAATCATGTTAAACTATATGAATGAATTTAAATCCATACTACATAAAGTTAAAATGTGAAGACCATCATCGATTATTATCAATTTTCAAAAGAACACAAGATTCTTACCTTAGTCTTCCAGAGCTCAGGGTGCATCCGACATCTTTTAAGAACCTCAATCCATAAATCATGCTTCATTTATAGAGAACCTCATCTTTACATAACTATTTATTGTCCCATGAAAAAATATACATAGCTTTATGGGAACCCTTATTTGACTATTCATTCATGCCTATTATTCTTGCATATGAACCAATGGTCTTCAACCAAGTTCATCATTATATTAATGTAATTTCAAATACTTGTGATTTTTAATGTCGCTGCAATATAACTAAAAAACTTAGTGAGTTCTCATCCATTAATGTCATGATTTGCTTATATAAATACACATGAAATGGGAACCACGATGCATGATTTACAATATTTCAATCATTTAATCAGAAGGTTTTCGGGGAACTCTTGACCCAAGATATACTAATTAGGATCTTGTGTATCATCCCCCATATTAGGTCCATGTGTGTAATGACCATAAACATCATTCAAACTGGTAAAATATGTATGACCTTAAAATCTATACTATAATGGTTCAAATCAATAGACCCTAAAATCCTAGAGAACGTGACCCCAATTATTTCAATTTAAAAAATTGCAAAAGGAATCCAGAGAAAATTATAAGTCTTAATTTTCTAAACACACCATCTCCTTTGTTTAGGAAACAATTTATTGCATGAATAAACAAGGCATAAAGATCACATGTTTAGAACCGTATCCCTAGTAATATCCAAGCTATGATTAATGGACCCCCGCGTTAAAGGAAATTTTAGCAGAATTATTTGTCACATCTTCTCACTTTAATATTATTATTACTTGGAGGTGAAATAAATTATACATTTCTCAGACCCCTCATTTATTTTACACTTTTAACATAGCATATTTCATGGTTTGAAGACCTCGAATAGCCGTAGAACTTCAATGTCCCTTGGAAAAGGACACCCAGCTTCATGGGACCATTTATTTGATTATGTATGTATGGATAATGATCCATCATATACTGATATGGTTTTCAACCAAATGAATCACTCTAAAAAAATTGATTTCTAATCGTTGTGATCCCTGACATCATGGAGGTATAACGCATCACCCTATTGTGTTCTATTCCATTCATTGTTTGATTGTCTGATATTATCATCCTAACCCAAGAACATTGGATCAAGAATTACAATCCATATACCAAAACATCTGAGAAAATTCTACATCCTAGATGTTACGTCATCATGATTTGTTTCCTTTATAAAATAATTATTGCAACACACCATTAAAAAGAACTTTTATGCCCATACAACCTAATTTTAAATAATACGACGTAAGGCCCGATCTTCACAATTAAAAGAAGAACATACCTAGGGTGATATAACCCTTTATTGATAGATCTCCCCTATTCCCAACATCATCAACAAGATTATTTTGTCTAAAAATATAACATGTCCATTCGAAATAAGGGTAGATCATCTTTTTAACCATGAAATCGATGCATAAGGGCTTTGACATACCATCCAAAGTCATATCCTCCTTACACGAAATGATCTTCAGTCACTGTGGGCAATGAAAACATATTGGAGAAACCTGGAACCTTAGGATGTTATGGCTCAACCCTAGCTAGTCTCACCCACCACATATTAACTGGCTCAAACTATTTGATAATGAATTATAATACCCACAATCTAACTATCTATGTGGACCTAACATCCCTAGTATTACACCCCAACCAATATCTCCCCCATAAATCTTCCATGACCCATGGAAAAGACAAGAGAAATATCCGTTTGACAGTTATACCAAAGCATAAGGGCTTAAAAATACCAACCGACGGCACACAATCCTTACAAAAAAGGAGTTGTAATCATTTTTATCCTTGACAGCACCATAGAAAATATCCTCACCCTAGCGTGTCTTGGGTTATTCCTGGAATGTCTGTTCCATAATCCTTCATAATTTGTCATGTCCTGGAAGTAAGAATTTAAACTGTATGACTTAATAATTTCCAAGATAAATGAATCTAAATTAATGAGATATGAGGACTAAGATAAAAGGTGATAAACTACAGAGATTTAAGGTCAAGGAAAAAAGACCATAAAGTACAACGATATAATGTCTGAGCTAAAAGAACATAAACTATAATTATATATGGTCCGAGCTAAAATTCCCTAAACTATAGTGATAAAAGGTCCAAAAAAATAAACTAAAATGATATATAATAAAATATAAAAGCACAAAAAATACAAGGATATAATGTCAAGGATAAAATCCCCAACACAACAATAATATATGGTTTAAGATAAAATTCCATATAAATAAATCAATAGAAGGTGAGTTAGAGTCCATAAACTACATCACTATAGTTATTTAGTCTTTAGGAATGGAAATTATTTTAAGGACCAAAATATAGACCTAGAAAAATCAAGTTATGCTCTCCAATCCTGTCAGCAACAAAAAATTATAGAACACTCACCCTCCATTACGTGTATTCTACATAATTATTCTTCTGTGAATCAGGTAATATCAAGATATCTTTCGTAGATATATTAGTAAGGAATATCATGTTCGTGGGAATTCATGGGAATTTATCAAAAATAACATGTTATGATTTCAATATTCAGATCCAAACTTTTAGGTTTACATGATATTATTCAATTGATAGGTATATTTGGGGATATATATAACATCGAATCAGTGAAATGTCATGCACATCTTGAATAAAAGAATAAAATTTTTGGAACATGAAATGTTAAGAAAATAAAATCATTGATAGTATTAAATAGGATTAATCTCCAAATTTAGATGTCTCCCCATTAATCTCTTAAAATTGAAGTTCATATAATCTAATAAGAAGGAAAATTCATAATTTTTTTGATGATAAGCATCGATTGAATGTTGAAGTGTCACTCAATCCATCTCCTTGGCTTCTACCCTATGATTGATAGTATAAAATAATGTAATCAACTATTAAACTATATTTTTAGTATTTCCAATTGTGGATGATGATGCTGATAGGACAAACCTTAGGCAAGCTATGATTTCCTCATATCAACACATCCTCATGGTCCATGCATCCATATAGGCTTGATAATTAGCTATAATCTAGAGACTCGGCTCCATTTCCTCCAACACCTCATTTTTTCGTTTAGCATGAAGATCCTCATCTTCAATATCATACAAAATTTTCTCATTGGTGTCCAAATCAACCAGAGTCAGGATAATTTGATTTATTATTTATTACAGTGGCTGGTGATAAAATTAATCTACCCTAATTTCATTAAATAAATAATTAATGTGTTCTATTTGTCATGAAATGTTTCCAATTTACATTCAGTAATAAATGTCTAAATTTCATACTAGATCATCATATAAAATGTATAATCTTATTTGAATAATGGTATGTTCATAAGAAAAGTAAAATCCTATAAATGAGCTAGCAAAGAAGTAGGAGAGGAGTCCCCATATATCATCACCCCAAAATCCATCACCCTTTTCTTATTCTAGAGGTTTGATTTCCTCGACAGATTTTATTCCACTGTTGGGATGGTCATTGCTAGGATGAGGGTGATGTCTTGATGTCTCCCCCAAGTATAAAAGTGTCTCTATCATTTTTAAGGATAGAGGGTGTGGTGAGGATAAGTTGTAGTCCACATGATGAACCATTTACTGTATAAAACCCCCTAGGAAGGCTACTACCCAGGAAAGGGAATAATCCTAAGTAAGAAAGGTAGGAGTGTAAGAGAATGGATGAACGATCTCTGCATAGATAGCTTCATGAACTAACATCATCCAAAATTGATAGATGATCCTGGGGTGTATCTCTTCCCACAATCCAGTAGAAGGGAGACTGGATACCCATTTGATGTATCTAAACTGATGAGAAAACTGATAAAGTGTATATGGTTTGAATATGTTCATATCTTCAATCCAAACTACAAGAACCTCATACTAATGGGAGATCTTGTACATCCTTTAATCAAGAGAGACAATTCATTTATCAATGATTGTCCCATTTGTTGTAGGATAAGGTGTAAAATCAAACCCATCATATCAACTAAAAACAGTATCCTCATCAAAGCCTTATAACACAACCCCAAACCTAGATATGTTCAGCAACCTCATATGAGATAAGGAATCTGTTATCCCAGTGGAATTTTAATATTCATATAAAAAAAATTCTTATCTATCAATCAAAATAAAATCAAGAAAAGAAAAACTTATCCGATTATTGATTGTTCCTTGTTGAATGTCGACCCTGAGTTGGTAAAGACTTTCAAGTGTCAAAATTTTTATTTTAAGGGGAGTTCCCCTTTCTAGCTATGCTTCCACCACCATCATACTAACCTAGATTATAGAACATACATCTCATGTTGGGAAACGTAACCCATTTAAGAAAATGGTTATAAATCCTGCCAAGCCTATAGCTTGGAGAGATCTATAGCATCACTAGATATCACCATTAATTATGATATCCGACTTCAAAAATGGCCCAATACAATATGGAACTATTAATACCATTCTAGGAAGGGAACCAATGGGGGTGTATAACAATCTCTCTAGTTACACTGTGACATAGGGAAATGTTGATACAATCACTGAAATTGATAAGGTAGTGAATATTAAACTCCTTTATCATCATCCCATTAATAATAATGTGAGTTAACCTATCTAAGCATGGTGACTGAAACATTTCATCTCAACCGACTATGGCAGAAAGGAACATAATGTAAATCTATCTATGATCGGGTATCCCACCCAGTTGGTAGATTTCACATAAGGTAATTCCCACCTCACCATGTACTAAATGAACTGAGTTGGTTCCATGACACTAATGGCTAACTAGTTCCTAATTAAGACATGAATTTCAATACATAATAAATATTTATATACATACCACTTCCTTAATACGAACACAATCTAACTATTCATCGAAATCTATGAATCATGGCTTGACATAGAATAGACTCACCAATTATACAAAAATGTTACCACTGAGATGGAGATCGTATTTATAGCTCTACTACCTACATGCGTTTTTTATAGAAGAGGTTAGTATACTCATGTAGCTCTATAAATGGGTTGATGAATGAAATCACAACTGTTCAGACCAAGGAGTATGTTTTCCAATATATTAGACAACCCATAGGGTCGAGGAAGAACCAGTCACCCATCCATGAAAAGTTTCATTTGAATACATTGAAGAGAAGTTGAAACGTAGAAAGATGACCAATTGATGTGTAAAAGAGGATAAAGGTATAATCCTCATAGTATAAACAATAAAAAGGAATTAATTAGGATAATTGATAGTTTTGAAGCTCTAATAAAATAATCCATTTTATAATATTGTTATCATAATTCATGATAATTCAAGTGTCAATATTATAGTTTCTATTAATAATTACACATTTTTTATCCATAGTAGAGGAATATTGATGATATCCAAAATCCATATGAACAAAATTATGTGTCATATGTCATAAAAATGAAATAAATACTTGTTAATGTACTGGAATAATATTGAAATCATCATGCACATCGCATGAATCAACATAGTACTCATGAATCACATAGACGATTCATGAATTTTCTATTCCATGATTATCTTGTGGATCATATGAATCCAAAAGGAATCATGTAACTATGTAACCCCTCAAAATAATCAAGATCATATGACCTTGAAATGGTCACGTGAGATGAATAATAATCATAGGATCATGATATCGTGTTATAAGATCCCATGAACTTCTCATGTCGATCATGAATACGCATGAAAATGTTCAAAAAATTACCATTGATAAGTCCATGGACTGATTTGAGATTGAAGTTGGGAAAATGATTTCTTATAAGGAATTTCTCAGGAAACAAACTCTTTGTGAGGTATCATGATAGGTTATTGTGGGAAGGTCTTGGGATGATGTTAGATGATAAATCAAGGGTACATGAGATCTAGATAATTAGGTAGATAGTGAATGAACTAATCCCAACTCTAATTTTTATAAGTAATTCAATAGAATACCAAAAATATCCTTATAGATAAAAAATCACCCATGAAACTGATTAGATACAACACCAATTACTCAGGAAGGCATTAACATTCCATAGAATTGATTCCTTGACCCTAAAGATGACTCTCTTAAGAGCGGGTTGATATTTTTGATGTCCGCCAAAAAAAGAATCATAAAATTCAAAAAAATATTAAATACATTAATATTGGTATTATTTTCCCCATAATATAAATATATATATAATAAGTTGACAATGTTCATGTGGATCATAATAACCTTCAAGAGACATGTGATCCCATGACCAATGGAAGGTCCTTTAGATGGTATCAAATATTTTATAGCCTGTGGAAGATCCTATAGAGCCCCATTGACAAGCCCTCATACTGTTGAAAAGGAACCCCATGAAGTCAGTTACCATGTGGTTGCTACTAGAAAAGAACCCCGAGGTTATGTGGATTTTCAGGAAGCAAACGCCTGAAAATGCATCCAAAAATAAATGTAAAATATGAGGGAAATAAAATAATGTCGGATCCTATTACGGGAGTAAATTTCACATGACAGATCACCAGTGATTAAAGTGATTTTATCCAATGACACTCATATTTTTTACCTTTTTAATATAAGAAAATAAAATAAAAAGTTAAAAATGAGGGAGAGTCCTACAGTAATAAAACATAGGTGATCAACACATGCATCCCAAGAGATAATTTGAAACCCCTAGTGATTTGTCTTCTTGGTCAAGAAAGAGACCACTATCATGACACCCCTGTCACATGAAAGGATTCAGATATTACTAGGTAGTCTCACAATACCAATTTGGATCCAAATATAAGTATTAGGGTTTATCCATGAAGTGATCACACATCAACATAGAACACCCTTTTTGTTGCATGTTGAATCATTGATGGGGATAGTGTTTTTATTAAACAACACTTGATAAAACTCATGAGACCCCAAACCATTGAAAAATAAATGATGGAAATAAATAAAAACAGAACAGATCCTCTTGCGGTTTTAAGCTTCATGTGATGTTCTTGTTCACTCCAAAAGACCCCTCAAAATACCTAGGACATGATGGTTTGATCATGAAAAGGCTCCCTGGAAAACCACAAATTTCTCATGGAATATCACAGATAAGGAATCAAAGGTCATTACCAAGACTATCAGTAAGAATCTTATTGTCATGAAAGTCCATAGATACGTCTTCCTGACAACATATGTTTGGACAATAAAGGGGCCTAAATTCCCTAAGAGAGAAGGGGTGAATCCGGGCATGGATATTATATTTAAAAATTCTTTATGCCCCACTAGATCTTGACCATAATATTATAATGGTAACATTATTTGTACTTATGTGTTACTATTCATCTTCTTCATCCATTATTTATTTGATGAGGATGGTGATTTTAAAGTGACCTAGGAATGAAAATAGGCAGATACAGAGACTTTTACTCGGTTCACCCTCACTGGGCTACATTAGAGGAGAATACAATGGAAATGTTCTAATGCACCAAATCCAAAAAGATCACTACTAATAATGTTCGAGCTAGATCCCTTATATGCCCATTCTCACTGCCTTTACAATGTATAGGGTTATCACACTACATTCCCATGGTTCACCCCCTGTTCTTCTCTAACTATCCCACTACCGGTAGAAAGGATCAACTTCCCCCCCTTCATTTTCTCACTACTATGGAATGTATCAACTCACAGTTTATGAACTTGTAAGTCCCTTCATTATCACTAATGAATACATCATCACTTATAGAATAATTCTCTATTGAAGTCCAAATTTAATCCAATAATTAATAATCTTTTCCATTAATCAGGGTGAAACATCCTTTGGAAATACCTTCGCAAATCTTAATACTTCATGAAGCTCACAGTTTTTAAAATAGAAAACAAGTCTTCAAAATTATGCAACCTCTTCGCAGAGCTCTTAGATTCACAGAGCTCACAGGTTTGTAAAGCTCACTACATGAAAAATCACTATAGATCACATAGCTCACTACTTCACAGAGATCACACTGGTCTTTGTTATTTTTCAAAGATAAACTAGCCTTTGAAAAGCACATGTCCTCATCAAAGCCAAACTATCCTTCACAGCGTGCCTTCCTTTCGTAGAGCTCATCTTCCTCTATGAACTCCCAATTATTTCATGAATCACTCTGCTCCGTGAATCTCCTTCTCAATTTGAGAGATTAATTTTTTTATATCTATGCTTATCTCTAGGGGTTAGGTCTATTTATAAGTGATTTTCACTGACTCTAGAATCATACATCCACTTTAGAGCAACATTAGAACCAATTCACATAGCTCCATAATTTCCACCAAAATTCACTCTATTTCACAATGAACCTTGTGCATTTTATAGATTGGAAAAGATCTTCTTAATTTCGAATAATTCCATCAAATACTTTTCACTTCCGTGGTGCTCCACTCACATTGCCCTTCGCCACCACAATAATATATTACAAACCTCTAATCATCTACCATTTTCAATGCTCTTCATAATCACAGATCTCCCCATACACATCCTTCATGTCTTTGAAAAATACTATTCATGAAACCCATATTCATAAAACTCAATACTTTTCCATATTTTGATGATATCTTCAAGGAAATCCACATTTTTTGATGCTCATAGAATCCCAAAATTTGGACTCCAAAAATTGGGAAACCACTGGAAAACAACGCCACATTGTATCTATTATTTTGAACCACCTCCAGATCATCCAATTATTTTTAATGATTATTTTCCATCATGGATTGTCAAAATGTTTTCTGGAAATCGAATATTCACCATGGAAACATGTATTGTCAACAAACACAACCAAACCAAAAAATGTTGCAGTGTTACCTTGAGGGATTTTTCCCCAACAATCCCGCTATTTGGGTTTTTTAACAACTAGTATCATAAAAATTCTATAAAAATTGATACCTAACATAATATCCTTACATCATCTACCTACATTTTCCACTTGAAATTTAGATAGTGAACAATGATTCACTCACCACATACTCTAAGTCCACATGAGAAATGCTAGAGGTGAGATACAAGAGAAATATGAAAAGTTCATCAACAAATCAATTCATTTCTAACACCAAATTTTTATACAATAGAGATACCAATTAACTTCATTCATCATGAACTGCAGCTATCATGATATATAATCTTCGAACAATCACTTCAAGAATTTTCATATTTAAAACTCATACTCCCCCTATCTTGTTTCTCTCTATATATCTTGCTGCTTCACCCGTCAACTTCTCCCCATTTCTTTAACTAAGAAATTTTCTCCCTTTTTTAGCCACATTTTCTCCCCCTAAACGATCTATTTATCCCCCTTTTTCAACAAACCCAAAGTTCACTCCTTTTGGTGTGGAATAGAGTAGAAAAAACATAAGAACCCATTAAAAAAACACACCATACATCGGGGAGAGGGGGACCCACATCCACACATGTTCAAGTGAGGGGGTAAACTAAACATCCAAATCTAGTCGATGCCTCTCAAAATCATCCTTGGGTAAGGCCTTTATCAGTGTGTTTTAAACCTATTGTTATTTAGGCAACTACTCTAACATCATGATTCCCTGTTCAACCTTCTCCTTGAAAAAATTAAAATTTATCTCAATTTGATTTTTCCTTGAATGATGTATGGGATTTTTTTTGATATTTATATCACATGATTTATCACAATGGATTATGATCAAATAACTCCCTTCAACCCCCAATCATCAAGCTGTTTTTTCATCCACAAAAATTATGTGCATTCTTTAGTGGTGGCTATATACTCAGATTCTACAGTGCTCAATGAAATTCAATCGGGCTTCTTGCTTAGCCAAAAAATACAGAATCCACCATGATAGAAACAAATTCATGATGTTTATTTATTATCATCAACTGAACCAGCCCAATCTACATCATTATATCTAATAAATCTGATTGAAATTTTTCATTATATATCAATCCAAAATCCACTGTGCACTTGATATACAGAAGTATTATTTTCACATAAAGCATGTGTCTTTCTTTGGGATAACCATAATATATCACTTCTTGTCATGTGGAGAATACAATGTAAGGAATTTGTTTTGTTAGGTACAGTAAACTCCAAATAACATTCCTATATATTTTTTATTAACTGCTTTTCCATCATCAACATTTGAAAATTTCATCTGAGTTAAAACAAGAGTCTTAATATCCTTGGAATTTTCAATTCCATATCATCTCAAACCACCTTGGAATATTTGGAATGAGAAATGAAAGCTACATTCCTTCCTTGTGACTCTTGTAAACCAAGGAAAAACTTTATCTCTCCAATCATTGACATTTCATACACACTTTTCATGAATTTGGAAAATTTTCTCTACTAAGCTTCATCTGATCCGCCAAAGATTATGTCATTGACATAAACTAGCACCCTAATCCTTTTATTACTATTATTTTTCAAATTGATATTGTAATCAACTCCACCACGCTAGAAACCAAGCTTCTTCAAATACTGATCATGCCTCATGTACCATGATCTTGGTTCTTGTTTGAAACCATATAATGACTTCTTCAGCTGACAAACCTTTTTCTAATCCACATGAATGAGAATACCATTTGGATAATCGATATACAATTCTTCCTCAAGAACCACATTAAATAATGCAGATTTGACATCCATCTTGAATGCTATGAACTTCCACTGCACTATAATGGCGAGGAATAATCCGATCGTCTCCAGCCATGCAACTAGTGAAATTGTCTCATCAAATTATATTCCCTCTATCTGGGAGTACCCTTTTCACACTATTAATTCTTTGTTTCATATCACTATTCCATTATCATTCATATTTATGTGATAAGACCATTTAGTACCGATGACATTACTTTCAGTTGGACTTGAAACAAAAAACCATGTTAGATTCTTATCAATATAGTCTAGCTCTTCATTCATCTCCTAAACCTAGATTCCATATTCTGCTGGAATTCTCTGATCTCAAATTGTATTCTGACTATCATTTTAAGCTCAACTCTTTGAATTATTTACAGATACATATTTTACTTCCTGATAGTCAATATCTGTATCTTCTTCTGAATTATTATCTTCCACTTTTAATCCCCCTAAGTCTCTTACCACCTCATCACCATTTTGTATTTATTGAGGCCACATCCCCTTGTATTGTATCTCCCCTTAAACATGATCCACACAAACATTATTTATCCACATTTATACACATGGGGAGTGGGGATATTCTGGAATGATCAAGATGTGTATTATGGTTGATCCAGATGGGTCAACCTATTGATTCTTTCTTGAAAAGCATTGCACTCTTTCCCAGCTTGCTCAAACTACACAGCCAACTTCAACTATTCTGGCCATAGGTCTAAGAATTCATTACCCAAATAATGAGTCTTCCTTTAATATTTAGGTTCCATGGGTTTGGCCTTTATCATAGTTTGGGGTTTATATACAATAGTAAAAATTTCATTCCTCGAAGTTCCACATGAATGCCATTTTTCATGATTATTTCGTTGAGTAGGAATCTCTCCACTAGACATCTTCTCATTCTTGTTCCTCCATTGGAGGGATATTTCTATTTCCTTCACTTCCCATAGTGTATCATGACATATGAATTTTTCATGATTTTGTTTTCATTTTCTTTTTTCAATTGTCTGAGTCATGCCACCCTTTCATGTTGGGTTTGAATCTTCCACAGATTTCACAATCTTCTTAATCACAACTAGAGTTGATCTTCCCTTGCTCATCCAGGCTTATTCATATTTTCTCGAAGAGATCTGTTGTGACTATAACATAGGAGATGATTGATACAACTTTAATTGAGATCCTTTGAATTTCACTGAGACTATACACATATTGTTCATCTTACTATATTGTATTTTAGTACAGGCCTCTTTGTTGTACACTAACTATTCTTGGGATCTCCTTCTAGGTTCCTTTTCCTTCCCCACTTTCTTCTTGCTACACTGTTTGGCCAATTTCCAATGATCATAACTTATAAATCATCTTACATTAAAAGCATACCTCATATAATCATTTCTCATCTAAGATACCGATTCTTCTTGAATTCTTCTTCTAAAATTGGGCACCTAGGATTCCTGGTAAATACTAATGGTATGTCCCATTCATCTACAATAGAATCACTTCATAGATACTTTTTTCTAAGAGACTCATATTTAAAATTCCTTATAACTCTTCTTATTATTATGATATTTTATAAAACTTCCTTCTTCATAGCATGCGATGTATTCATGAGCATCTAAAACAATATTGATGTATGGCCATGAATCCCAAATAAATAACAACTGTTGTCATTACTTCATGTAACAGATTTTTTGGGTCTATCTCCATCACCTATAATGTTTTTGTTATTTCTGGAACTCTTCACTACTCTATTCCTATCATACATAAGATGGGATCATCGTATCCAATTCTAGACATTCCCATAATATGTGGTCTTTGAGATGATCAAATATATTCTCTCTTCTCCTCAGAAGTAACATATTTTCTTTTCATTTTATCATATCCTTCTTAAGGATAATCAGATAATAATTTCTATGCATCCTTCATTTTTAGATTTCCTCTAGAATTGGATTTCTCCACTTCCTTATTTAATGAATTTAGTTCTTCTTCCTAATTTTGAATCTTCATATCCATTGATTCATGCTTGGAACCATGTTCTCTATTGAAAATGTTCCTTATACCCATCTTATCATCCAATTAATGTGTCTACTTATCCACCATGTCACTTTTCTCAATTACTTTCAATTTTTCTTGAGCACTAGAATCGAAACAACATGCCTTATAATGATGTAGGATTTGATTTTTATGAACTAGTTCAGATAGATGTGTAGAATAATCATTATTTCTAGCTTTTAAATTCTGAATCTTATATGAGTTCAGATTCTATCACTTAACATCAACATTTATCTTTTCTCTCTTTATAGAAATATTTTTATTTTATTTAGCTTGGGAATAATTCTTCTTCCTCAGATCAGTAGCCACATCAATACTCCTTTTATTTAAGCCTCATAGCTTGTTGACCTCAATTTCTAGTACTTGGACCTGGATATATTTACATTTAATTTCTTCATTCAGTTTCTAATCCATTTCCTTCTTTTCATGGAAAACTATTACATTTTGACTTCCTGGAGTTTCTTCATCATCATTAGTTCCAACATCACTTAGAATATCAGGTACATTACTCATTCCTACATTATTGTTGAGTAAATATATATTTTCCCTATTTGATTTATCCTAGACTTCCTTAGGCAACCTGTTTGATTCCTTTAATTGAATCAAACTTTTTCCTTAAAAACATATGCACTGATGAATGCCACCTGACTTATGATTCATCTTTGAAGTACTTACATTTTCCATGGCACACCAAGATTAGAGAATACTGAATCATTAAATTCATAAATTGATCGAACCAATTCAAAGAAATTAATTCTGATAAGAGTAACATATCTCTATGATACCAATTGTTAGGACCAAAAAGGAGCATAAATTCCCTGTGGGGGGGGGGGGGGGGGGGTGAATCAGGGTATGGATGATCTATTTCAAAATTCATATTACCCCACATTATATTGAAGTAATTTTTATAAGGGTCAAATTGTTTTCAATTATGTGTTACTAATTATCTTATTTATCCCTTTTTTACCTGATGCCGATGATGGTTTTAATACAATGCAGGATCACAAACAACCAAACACAATGATTTTTCCTTGGTTCACCCTCACTAGGCTACATCTACAGAATATACAACAACAATGTGTTGATGTACCAAAACCACTAAACCTCACTGCCAATAATGTTTGGTCTAGATAACTTCTATTCCCATGCTCACTTCCTTTACAATGTTTAGGGTTATATAACTGCTTTTCCAAGGGTCACTCCCTATTCTTCTCTATCTTTCTCACTATTGGTAGAAAAAATCACATTCCTCCTCTTCCTTTATCATGGCTCTAGAAAGGTTCCACTCAAATTTTATGTACTTATTGGTACCATCATTATCACTAATGAATATATCCTCAATTATAGATAGATTATCTATTGAATTAAAAATTAAATCCACTAATGAATACACCTTTTCTACTGAACACTTGGTAAAAAACTTTTAAAATACATTCGCAAAGCTCCCTACTTCATTAAGCACCCATTTTCGCAAAGCTCAAACTAGACTTCACAATTATTCAACCTCTTCATAAATCTCTTAGCTTCCCAAATATCACTGGTTTGCAAAGCTCAATAGATTATAGAACTATATATATCTCAGATCTCATTGCTTTACAGAGCTCACACTGGCCATTGAGATTTTGTAAAACCAAACAAGACTTCACCAAGCTCATGTCCTCTATAAATCCAAACTAGACATTGCGGCGTGCCTTCCTTTCATAGAGCTCAACTGCCTCAATGAATTCTGTTTTCCATCAAGATTCTCCCTCCTTCCCGAATCCCTTTCAGAATTTGAGATCTTAATGTTTTTCCTTGGATATTTCTACAACACTCAATGGGGTCAAGGACTATTTATAGTTGATTTCCACTAACTCTAGAACCTTCCAGGCACCTCATCACCACATTAGTACCAAATCAGAGAGCTCAAAAAGTTATGCCAAAATTCACTCTATTTTGTGAATCACCATGGGCATTTTCTGAATCCATAAAGATCATCATAATTGGGATGTATTCTGTAAAATATTGTTCATCACTTTGTTTCTCCACTCTTAATGCTATTTTCCGTCGCAATTCATACTTGCAATGTTGTTCTCCTCTTCTATTCATGAAGCTCTTCCAAATCACAGAGATCACCATCAACATCATTCATATCTTTGCGAAATACAATTCATAATTCTAATCTTTGAGAAACCCAATACTCTTCCATATTTTGATGAGATCTTTAAGGAAATCCACATTTCATGATGCTCACAAAATCCAAAAATTTTGACCCCAAAAATTTAAAAAACACTGGAAGATGGAACCACCTTATATATGTTCTTTTTTACTACCTCCAGATAATCCATTTCTTTGTCATGGTTCTTTTTCAACATGGAATGTAAACAAATTATGTAGAATATGACAATTCACCATAGAAACATGCATTGTCAACAAACACAACCAACACAAAAATTAGTATAATGTAACGTGGAGGGATTTCTTCCCAACAATATAGAAGACCCAAAACATGTCAGCCTAATTTAGAAAACACCCCTTTAATTAGACAAAATACAATAAATGGGAAAATTATTGGATGATTTTGTTCTTACTAAAAATCACATGATTACCCTAAAATGACCTACACTGGGATCTTTCATACACATGGCATCAAAACAATACACTGACTCTAGCCTAGATTTTTAGGATACATTCTACACAAAGTTTTGAATAATCAAGGTGTAGTGTTATATAAATCCTCAACCCTAGCCTAAAGGAAAGTAATTTCCTTAGAATCTCATAACATAACACCAATTTATCAGATCAGATTTATTAGAGTGGTTGATTTCACGACTATGAATTTTCTAAGTCATGTAATATCTAGAATACAATTGGAGTGATTATACATCATGAATAGGCACTACAGGTTACCATGGATATATTATTTGGATTTCATCATACCGGTTACTTGAAGGAGATAAAAAATATTTTCTAAAAATGTGAGGCATAGAACCTGAAAACAATGAAAAAATCAATGGTACATGTAATAAAAGTCTATAAATAATACTAAAATATATTGACTTATTCGAAAAACATATATGCTGATCCCCATGCATTCCACATAAACCACTTGGGTCATGGGACATCACGGGTAAATGATTCCCATGTCACATGGTGCTTCATTGGTATACTCTTAGGATCATGTGAAGTCCCCGGGACATGTTGCAGAATTTCATGTGGCACCCATATAACATCACATCCTTTTCTCTATTAACCCTTCAGTATCACCATCCATGCCTCTCAATGTTCTATAGATGTGTCACTCTAATCATATGGAGACATCAGTACATGTAAGCTAAGTCTCGTGATAGTAGCAGGGCATGTTATCTGGGTATTGCGACATGATTTAGAAAATCCTTATAGATCTTGCAATGCCTTCTAGGTATGTTAGTTGGATCTTAAAACATGCCTAAAAATTGATACTCATATGTTTATATGATAACTGGACAAGTCATCCAGGACAAGTGTCACCCTCCAAGACATGTCACACTAACTCTCTCTATTCCCTCCATGTGTGCCATCCAAATTTTGCGATTGAACATAGGCAAGTCAGGTGGATCATGGAACACCCTCTGTGCATGTTAATAGGTATCATGTGATGTATTCCAAGATATGTTGGACAGGTAATACAATTTCATCTGAAAAAGTCATCCTTGATCATATGAAAACCATCATAAATTCCATTCAGGTTATGCATCGTCCCATAGACAAGTCAACTGGATCATGTAATTGTCTATGGACATGTCAAGAAGACATCCTTCAATATGTCAAGTATAAAATCATGTCATATAAAGAAGACAATCAACACATGTCGGGCATACAATTGGGATGCATCAATTAGGAATACCAGGACTTAATAACCTTTTACAACATCCAAAAATAGAAAACATAGTGTGTAATACTTGAAAAATTGAACTTTGTTGACTTTGAATGTTGGTATAACAAGTGTACATAAGAAACCATCCTAATCTCAATGTTATAACATCAGTAGGGAAATACTAGTACATAATTACCACACCCATAAGAAATGATCATGATTATTTTAATTCCCATTTTCTCAAACCTAGAATAGATCACATAGTCTTTGGGGATCACAATAATCATATCATTCCTGTCACAAGCCTCTATTAAGATAATTGAAACCTTAGTATGAACTCTCTAATCAGTAGCATAATATGAAATACCCTGCATATACGGGTAGCTATAGTGTGTAAACCCAAATTCATTGAACTATGAGGACACTAATTCTAGTCATAACCAAGATATATTGGCCACTTTCCTTATCCATTTTCCCAAACCCAAATGGGAGTCCACTTTGGTGTAATCCCTAACATGTCCCTGGCATTACCACAATCTGGACCCAACGACTCCCATGGGATGATCATAATTCATCATCCACAAATATATTGATAAGTCACTATACTATAATGAATAAGATTCCTACCATAAATAGAATATGTAGGATTTCTTCCTTAGGCCCAATACCAATATCAAATTTATTTCATCTTTTGTTAAAGTCCCCTCATTGTGACGCCCCATGTTTTATGAACTAGTTCGAGTGAGCAATGTTATGCCTTTAATGATGTCTATTGTTTTGTTGTTGTGTTTTGTGCGCTAATAAGGAATTTGAAATGAAATGAAACATGTAGAATAAGGAAAACTGATATATATTTAAAAGTAACATTACAACAAGACCCAACTAGTTGAAAATACCATGCACAATACCTAACACAGCCACAACGAGACTACTAAGAATCACAACACGAGTAATCGGATAGTCGTCGTCTTCAGAGTCCATCGGTGTGAAAAATATAACAACCAGATCCCCAGAACACTTGCTCATCACCAAAGGTATGAGGAGAACCATCCTTCCTAGCTCAAGTGTTCTGATTTTAAGAAACACCCTACACCCCTGCATTTATAATGATCCTGTGAATTATGACCAATGGAAAATAAAGCCGTTGAGTTTTCAAAAAAACCTTTGGGTTTCCGTTGATAATGTTTTTCTTTATATTAAAACTTGTTTTTGCTCTTATAATTTTATAATATTATAATACGTCTAAAGTATGTTTCACAAAAGAATCATAGTTTTAGCATTAAAAGAGTATTCGTGGAAATAAAATAATTTTGTTTTCACAAAATCTTGAAGGATACTTTATTTTGAAAACATTGTATTCTTTTTATAAAAGATTTGTTTAAAGGGTATCTATAATGATAATAACTTTTGATATCTAAAATTATGAATTGGGGAGAAACCTTTCTGTCTTTTAAAGATCCTACTAATTATAATGGTTTTGTATGTAAAATGAGAAAATTATATCTTTTAAATGATTTATATATGAACTGGTAAAGGGATTTAAATTTTAAGTTAAAACTATTTTTTTATTGTATATTTACTCATTGTTGTACAAATAATTATATTACACACTATTTTGAACAATGTATACTTAAACTAGTTATTTCGAAAGTCTAAATAAATTTTTATAAAAAAATATGTTGATATGAACTATATTACATAAGCTAGTAAAAGGATTTAGATTTTAAATTAAAACTATTTTCTTTTTTGAATTAACTTTCTTTTGCATAAATATTTATACTACACTTTATTTTGAAATAAGTATACTTATACTGGTTGTTTTATAAATTTAAATATGTTTTTAATAAAAAAAATATAGGTTGGGGCCGGACTAGTTGAGGGCATCCCTTAAGGGACAAGCCCTCTAGGCCGAGGCCAAGCCCCAAGGGGCCATAGGTGCGGACCATCGGGGTCCCAGCTATGCATAATGTCAACCAGGCCTGAGCCCAAGCTGAGAGTATGTTTGTCCAGTCGCACGCGGGCCTGTGTGTAAGGCCTGTGGTACGCGGTGTGTAGGGGTGGGCCATAGCCTGCATGGGGTACATGTTTAAGACCCCCTGTGTGTGTGTTCGTGTTATCGAACCGAAGATGGTGCTCTTTAATGTATAAACCTTTCCCCACCCGCGTTCTGTTTCGATGTGGGATGCGCTCCGTGCGACCGAGACCGTCCGATTGACTCCCGTGTCTATCTCGACTGTCCGTCCCTTTTAGCCTCGTGATCGCCCCGCATATCACCACGACCGTTTGATCTCCCCTGAGATCTAATCATGGTCGTCCTTTCCTTTACCGCGTCGACCCCCCGTCATCTTCTTCCTCGCAGCAGCACCCGACCAGAAGGCCTACGTAAGGACGCCTCAGCCTCTCCCCCGCACTGCTCCCCTTGACTTCCGAACACCCCCTCCTAGGGCTCGGTTCCTTTGTCTTCCCCACGTCGGTCTAGCCTCTTGGGTCGAGTCACCTTTGGATACTTAGGCCTATGTAAAAGCCTCTGACCTCATGAAACCATGGCGGTTCCTCCTCCTCCTTCCCTCTTATGAACTCTAAGCAAGATCAGTGACGTACCCGGGTCCGAGTTCTCTCCTAAAGATGTGGTAAGGGTCCTTGCATGCTTTCCTTATTTTAAAGAAACCTTCAGTATATACACATCTTATATTTATTTATATATACTTGATACATATACCCCTCGGATGGTATCACCTTCAAATAATCTGTTCCGTGTTCTCTATAGTGTGCATATATAAGAGTTTTTACATGTTTTGATTTCCTTTGATGAAAACCATAACTTTATACTCTCGATGTATATATACAGTTTATATATATATATACTTAAATATAAACCCTTCGGGATGTGATATATTCAAGGGGGGGGGCTTGCAGTCGTGTTTCCAGTAGGGTGCAAGTATGGTGGTTTTTATGTTTTTCCCTCATAATACTACTCTTCAATGTTTCAGTATATACAGTTTATACATATACATAGTTATGTATAATGAAATCCATCTAGTCTTAAAACGGGTTTTCCTATAGTTTATTACAAAGGTTACAGGGGTAAAAGAGTTATCTCACCATATTCTAAAGAAACCCTTAATAATATGGTTTATATATATACGGGTTACCCATTATATATATATATACATAGAATATATTTTTATTTTTGGATTGACCTATGTTGGGCAGGGCATTTGGATATTAAGATTGATTGTTTTCTTTCAGTTTTATTTCATAATACCAATGCAGATATTAATATACAATTTTCTATATGTATATAATGATATTTATAACCAAAAAACTATCTATTTTTCAGATTTCAAAATGATCCTACATGTTATACTATGCATTACACATTAATGTGGGTTGTTTGAAACTATTTTACCATGAAAACCCCTAGTTGTAAACTTGGTCTCTATATATATCTATGTACTCATAAACATGTAGACCAATACAAATCAAATTTATGATTTCAAGGGGTGGGTACCAACCTTTAAGTAAATCCTTATTTTATGCGAACTATGTTTTATTAATGAAGCAAGATGGGCATCGCTCATGATGCGTTTTAACATAAAGGGTGTATTTTGGTTTGATTTATGATGTATTAGAGGATTTAAGATTTAATGGTTCATGATATCATGTTGTGTTCATGTATTATCTTAAGACATAATGAACCTACTTTGGTGAATGTATTAATTAATCAAGTTATGATTTAATTCATTTAGAAGATCAGGGGCCAATTTATCACTATAACTGATTTCAAGTGTTTTCCTTAAGCACCCCTTTTTACATGGATTTATAATGACAATGATTCATCATTTTGTATATCATTATATTACATACATTAGTGAAAAGGATGTTTTACTAAACTATTTATGCCTTTGATTAGTTATTGACACATTTTTCAAAGTTAACTATCATACCTTGTATTAATAAAATTTGTGGTGGTTCATTATTTATTATTGTACATAATGCAGGCTTATGACATATCACTAAATGAAATAAAAAATTGTCTTACCCAAAGTGGTATGGGACACTTTGGGTAAAATAAAAATGAATGAGATATTCATGGTGGTATGGGACATCTTGAATATAAAAACCATATAAGTAAATCATGAACGATATGTGGCTCACATGATAATAAAGGATAATTTAAGGGTACGCCCTGATAGCGCTCCAATGCATTGGGTAAAGACTTAATCTCTAGAGATGACCTTTTAGACTGATACCTTGGTGAATAACCTTGGAAATTTTTAATGACACCTTGGGGATGGGCCTTGGTGAAACGAAATTATTGTCAATATTGAATGTTGATTCCACATAATTCATGTTATGTAACGAGTTCTTCCCAAGATAATGTTATTTCAAAACTGATGCCTTAAATTTTTTCATAAAGTTCTTATTTCAGTATTATAATATTGGAGCATGATTGGTGTTATCACTTAATAGAATAGTAACCAGCATAAGAAAATTAGTTATTTCCTTTATGCGTAACTTTGATTATTCATTACTTTTAACTATTTAATTTATGCTTAAGTAAGTCACATGTCGTACTTGTTAATGATAACCATTGTTACTCTTTCGAGAATTGACATAATTGTTCCATGATCTTCTTGAAAACCTTGATTGAGCATTGTTATGTTATGTGTTATAATCTTCATTTAGTGAGTGTTCAAATTCTTTTAAAAGAATGTTTTCAAATGTTACATTGTTTCCTTTCTTTTTTTTAAAAACCCTTACTGAGTATTTCAATGCTCACTCTACGTTTTGATTTGAAATTTTCAGGTATCATCTCCTAAAATATGTACTGTTTCAGAAGTTTTCGGTTTCCCAGAACCCGAACTGCACACAATCCTCTGTATGGGACATGATGTGTAGTTTACCACTGGATGTTTTTTTTAGCAACACATCATGTTCAGAAGGCACCGACCCCTGGGCTTCTGGGGTCAGGGTCTCTATAGTTTGTATCATCGGTTTGGTTTGGAAAACTCTGGAAAGCCAGAAACTGAAACAAATATATATATATGTATATGTACTTCAATTTTATTAAAAAATGGGTTTTCTTAAATTTCAGATGGAAAATTAAGGCACAAATCTCTTATCTCTCCCCACAGAGGCCCTAGAGACCATTGCGTCTTTAGCTAGCCGTGAGAATTTTCTAATCTATGACCATTTCCGCATGACATGCAAACACCTTTCCGACGTATCCAATTCAACACGGGTGCTTTAGGTATACCAAGGGGTATGAATAGATTACTTCCTTATTATTGTAACCCAGTTTCCCACATTTGTACGTTAGGGAATGTATTTTGAGGGACTTTTCCGAATTTTCACGGTAGGTGAGAGATTTGGCACTATGATTGATAACCCTTTTCAAGAATCTGCTGCTGACGGAGACCTCTGAGCGAGCTACCTTTGTCAGATTTTAAACTATGGATTCTGGGGTAAGTTGTTGGACTTCAGAAGGTTAGAAGACGAGTCCACCCGACTGTCTTGTAGATGACAAGTTTATGAGGATGTCTCTCAACTTCATACTCCTCATTCTAGACTCATAAGACGTCATAGGTTCCCCCTTGAGTTTTCCCATGAATGCTCGGCCTGTGTTTGGTTCGAGGAGTTAGGGAGTTTTTCTTCTCTGTGTGGAGTTCGTTTAGTCAGTGGATAAGGTAAATTCAAGCACTAATAATAATAAACGTATGTTTATTGAAATTTTTTATTTCCCCTTCCTTGTCTTTACTTTGTTTTTGTCCTTGAATGATTTTCAAGTGATTGAATTCCCATCTTAAAACATTCATATGGAAGGAAAAACCCACTTTTTATCTCTTCCCATTGAGATTTTGGAAATCATTGCAATCAAAACGTGTGAGGACGAGTCTGACCCCTTCGAAAATTTGTGAAAATCATGAAAGCAGTGGTTTAGGGGGTAACAAACTGTCCGGAGAATCACCGCACCTGCCAGGGGAATGCCTCCATCTATTACCACATTGGCTCTACACAGCTAGCCAGACGTGAACGATGAGGAAGTTACCACGAAGGGATCTTCTTGTGTTTCACCCTAGGCCGAAACTATACGGCCAGAGTGAAATTTCAGGAGGCTGCGTTAGAGGTAAATCTTTATGTGGCTTATATGCTCCAACTTCTCAGCTTTAGCCTGTTTGACCGTATCTATGGCTTCGATGTCTTCGACCGAGCCATGATTCGGCAAGTCCTTCGTAGTTTGGTCTGCAAAGACATTTCAGAACTTTTTACTGTTCAACCTTCCCTCTGGAAAACTGAAGGCCTGGAACATAAGTGCAACCCCTCCTGTCTTAGGTTTATCTAGATTAGCGAGATGGAAGAGTTGGGCATCACTACGGGGATTCCGCTGAATTCACTTGTTGACCCTATACATTGGTGGAGGTGGTAAGAATGTTGCAGAACCTTGTAGTGTTGTGAAATAAATTGCGAGGACGTAATTTTCAAAAGGGGGAATAATGTGACGCCCCAGGTTTTATGAACTAGTTCAAGCGAGCAATGTTATGCCTTTAATGATGTCTCTTGTTTTTTTGATGTGTTTTTGTGTGCTAATAAGAAATTTGAAATGAAATGAAACATTGAGAATACGGTAAACTGATATATATTTAAAAGTCACATTACAACAAAACCCAACTTGTTGAAAATACCATGCACAAGACCTAACACAGCCACATCGAGACTACTAAGAATCACAACTTGAGTAATCAGATAGTAGTCGTCTTCAAAGTCCATCAGTGTGAAAAATATAACAGCTAGAGCCATGACACACATTCTCAACACCAAAGGTATGAGGAGAACTATCCTTCCTAGCTCAAGTGTTCTGATTTTAAGAAACACCATACACCCCTGCTTTTATAATGATCATGTGATTTACGACCGTTGGAAAATATAGTCGTTGAGTTTTCAAAAAAACCTTTGGTTTTCCGTTGATAATGTTTATATTTATATGAAAACTTGTTTTTCCTCTTATAATTTTATAATATTATAATTTTTCTAAAGTATGTTTCACAAAAGAATCATAGTTTTAAAATTATAAGAGTATTCTTGGAAATAAAATCCCTTTGTTTTCAAAAAATCCTGATGGATACTTATATTTTGAAAACTTAGTATTCTTTTTATAAAAGATATGTTTAAAGGGTATCTATAATGATAATACCTTTTGATCTCTAATATTATGAATTAGGGAAAAAAACTTTTTTTCTTTTAAAGATCCAACTAATTATAATGGTTTTGTATGTAAAATGAGAAAGGTATATCTTTTAAAATAGTTATATATGAACTGGTAAAGGGATTTAAATTTTCAGTTAAAACTATTTTTTTATTGTATATTTACTCATTTTTTTACAAATAATTATATTACACACTATTTTTAACTAAGTATACAAAAACTAGTTATTTCGAAAGTCTAAATAAATTTTTATAAATAAATTATGTTGATATGAACTATATTACATAAGCTAGTAAAAGGATTTAGATTTTAAATTAAAACTATTTGATTTATTTAATTAACTCTCTTTTGTATAAATATTTATACTACACTTCATTTTTAAAAAAACTATACTTATACTGGTTGTTTTATAAATTTAAATATGTTTCTAATAAAAAAAATATAGGTTGGGGCTGGCCTAGCCGAGGGAAATCCCTTAAGGGAAAAGCCCCTCTAGGCTGAGACCAAGCCCCAAGGGACCCGAGGTGCTGACCATCGGGGCCCCATCTATGCATAGTGTCAACCAGGCCTTAGAAAAAGCCGAGTGTAAGTTTGTCCAGTCGCACTCGGGGCCGTGTGTAAGGCCTACGGTGCGCGGTGCGTAGGGGTGGTCCAAATCCTGCATGGGGTCCGTGTGTAAAACCCTCATGTGTGTGTGTTTGTGTAATCGAACCAAAGCCGCCGTGCTTTAATTTATAAACATCTCCCCAACCGTGTTCCGTTTCGATGTGGGACGCACTTCGTGTGACCGGGATAGTCCGATCGACTCCCGTGTCGATCTCAACCGTTCGTCCTTTTAGCCGCGTGATTTCCCCGCGTATCACCGCTACCGTTCGATCTCCCCTGAGATCTAATTCGGTTGTCCCTTACTTTACCACATCGACCCCCCGTCGTCTTCTTCCTCACAGCAGCACCCGACCAAGTAGCCATGTGCAAGGAAGCCTCGACTCTCCCCTGCACTGCTCCCCTTGACATCCGAACACCCCATCATAGGGCTCGGTTCCTTCATCTTCCCCACGTCGGTCTAGCCTCTTGGGTTGAGTCACCTTTAGATACCGAGGGCCTATATAAAAGCATCTGGCCTCATGAATCCACAGTGGTTCCTCCTCCTCCATGCCTCCCACGAACTCCCAGCAAGATCAGCAATGTACCCTGATCCGAGTTCTCTCCTCAAGAAGTGGTAAGGGTCCTTGCATGGTTTCCTTATTTAAAGAAACCTTCGGTATATACACAGCTTATATTTGATTATATATACTTGATACATATACCCCTTGGATGGTATCGTCTTCAAAGAATCTGTCATGTTCTCTGTAGGGTGCATATATAAGAGCGTTTACATGTTTTGATTTCCATTGAAGAAACCCATACCTTTAAAATCTCGATGTATATATACAGTTTTTATATTTATATATACATAAATATACACCCTTCGGGTTGTGATATTTTTAAGGGGGGGGGGGGGGGGTTGCATCTGTGTTTCCAATAAGGTGAAAGTATATTGGTTTTTATGTTTTTCCCTCATAATACTACTCTTCTATGTTTTAGTATATATGGTTTATACATATACAATGTTATGTATAATGAAATCCATCCGTTCTTAAAATAGTTTTTCCTAAAGTTTATTACAAAGGTTACAAGGGGAAAAGAGTTATCTCACCATATTATAAAGCAACCCTTAATAATATGGTTTCTATATATACGGGATACCCATTTATATATAGATATATACATATAATATATTTTTCTCTTTGGATTGACCTATATTGGGAAGGGAATTTGGATGTTAAGTTTGATTTTTTTCTTTCTATTTTATTTCATAACACCATGCATATATAAATATACTATTTTCTATATGTATATAATGATATTTATAACCAAAAATATATCTATTTTTCGGATTTCAAAATGATCCAACATGTTATACTATGCATTACACATTAATGAGGGTTGTTTGAAACTATTTTACCATGAAAACCCCTCATTGTAAACATTGTATCTATATATATCTATGTACTCATAAACATTTAGACCAATACAAATCAAATTTATGATTTCAAGGGGTGGGTACCAACCTTTATGTAAATCCTTATTTTATGTGAACTATGTTTTATTAAATATGCATGATGGGAATCGCTCAGGATGTGTTTTACCATAAAGGGTGTATGTTGGTTTGATTTAAGATGTATTAGAGGATTTAAGATTTAATGGGTCATGATATCATGTTGTGTTCATGTATTATCTTAAGACATAATGAACCTACTTTGGTGAATGTATTAATTAATCAAGTTATTATTTAACTCATTTATAAGATCATGGGCCTATTTATCACCATAACTGATTTCAAGTGTTTTCCTTAAGCACTCCTTTTTACATCGATTTATAATGACAAATATTCATCATTTAGTATTTCATTATTTTATATTCTTTAGTGAAAAGGATGTTTTACTAAGATATGTATGCCTTTGATTAGTTATTGACACATTTTGCAAAGTTATCTATCATACCTTGTATTAACAAAATTTGTGGTGGTTCATTATTTATTATTGAACATAATGCATGCTTATGACATATCACTAAATAAACTAAAAAATTGGATTACCGAAAGTGGTATGGGACACCTTCGGTAAAATAAAAATGAATGATATATCCCAGGTGGTATGGGATATCATGAATATACAATCCATTTAAGTAAATCATGAACGATATGTGGCTGACATGATAATAAAGGAAAATTTAAGGGTGCGCCCTGATAGCGCTCCAATGCATTGGGTAAAGACTTAATCTCTAGAGATGACCATTTAGACTGATAACTTGGTGAATAACCATGGTAATTTTTAATGACACCTTGGGGATGGACCTTGGTGAAACGAAATGATTTTCAATACTGAATGTTGATGCCACATAATTCATATTATGTGACGAGTTCTTCCCAAGATAATGTTCTTTCATGACTGATGCCTTCAAAGTTTTCATAATGTTCTTATTTCATTGGTATAAGCTTGGAGCATGATTGGTGTTATCACTTAAGAGAATAGTAACCAGTATATGAAAATTTATTTGTTTCCATTATGTGTAACTCTCATTATGAATTACTTTTAACTGTTTAATTTATGCTTATGTAATTCACATGTCATACTTTTTTATGATTACCATTGTTACTCCTTTGAGAATCGACCTAATTGTTCCATGTTCTTCTTGAAATCCTTGATTGGGCATTGTTATGTTAAGTGTTACAATCATCTTTATTAATTGTTCAAATTCTTTTAAAATAATGTTTTCAAATGTTACATTGTATCCTTTCTTTTTTTAAACCCCCTTACCGAGTATTTCAATGCTCACCCTACGTTTTAATTTAAAATTTTCAGGTATCAGATCATAAAAGATGAACTATTTCAGAAGTTTCCGGTTTACCAGAACCCGAACCGCACACGATCCTTTGTATGGGACATGATGTGTAGTTTACCACTGCATGTTTTTTTAGAAACACATCATGTTTATAAGGCACCGACTCCTAGGTTTCTAGGGTAGGGGTCTCTACAATTGGTATCAGAGGTTTGGTTTGGATAACTCTGGAAAGCCAGAAACTGAAACAAATATATATATATATGTATATGTACTTCAATTTTAATAAAAATTGGGTTTTCATAAATTTCATATGGAAAACGAAGGCAGAAATCTCTTATCTCTCCCCACAGAGGCCCTAGAGTCTATTGTGTCTTTAGCTAGCAGTGTGGATTTTCTAAACTATACCCATATACGCATGACATGCAAACACCTTTATGACGTATCCAATTCACCACGGGTGCTTCAGTTACACCAAGGGGTAGAAATAGATTACCTCATTATGATGATAACCCAGTTTCCCTCCTTTGTACGTCGGGGAAGGTATTATGAGGGACTTTTCTGAATATTCATGGTAGGTGAGAGCTTTGGAACTATGACTGATAACCCTTTTCAAGAAGATGCTGCTGACGGAGACCTCTGAGTGGGCTACCTTTTTCAGATTTTAAACTATGGCTTCTGGGGTCAGTTGTTGGAGTTCGGAAGGTTAGAAGACGAGTCCACCTGACTGTCATGAAGACGACAAGTGTATTAGGCTGTCTCTCAACATCATACTCCTCATGCTAGACTCATAAGACATCATAGGTTCCCCCATGAGGTTTCCCATGAATGCTTGGCATGTGTTTGGTTCAAGGAGTTAGTGAGTTTTGCTTCTCTGTGTGGAGTTTTTTTAGTCAGTGGATAATGAAAACTCAAGCACTACTAATAAAAAAACGTATGTTTATTGAAATGTTGTCTTTCCCCTCCTTGTCTTTACTTTGTTTTTTTCCTTGAATGATTTTTAAGTGATTGAATTATCGTCTGAAAACATTTAGATGGAAGGAAAAACCCACTTGTTATCTCTTCCCACTGAGATTTTGGAAATCATTGCAATCAAAACGTGTGAGGACGAGTATGACCCTTTCGCAAATTTGCGAAAAATGTGCAAGCAGTGGTTTGAGGTAACAAACGGCCCGGAGATTCTCTACAGCTTCCAGGGGAATGACTCCATCTATTACCGCATTGGATCTGCAGAGCTAGCAGGACGTGAACGATGGGGAAGTTACCACGAAGGGATCTTCTTGGGTTTCACCCTAGGTAGAAACTACATGGCCAGAGTGAAATTTTAGGAGGCTGCATTAGAGGGAAATCTTTATGTGGCTTATATGCTCCAACTTCTTATCTTTAGCCTCTTTGACCGTATCTACGGATTCGATGTCCTCGACCGAGATAGGATTCGACAAGTCCTTCGTACTTTGGTCTGCAAAGTCATTTCAGAACTTTGTACTGTTCGAGCTTCCCTCTAGAAACTTGAAGGCTCGGAACATAAGTGCAACCCCTCCTGTCTTAGGTGTATCTAGATTAGGGAGCTGGAAGTGTTGATCATTGCTACAGGGATTCCGATGAATGCACCTCTTGACTATATATGTTGGTGGAGGTGGTAAGAATGTTGCAGAACCTTGTAGTTTTGTGAAATAAATTGGGAGGATGGAATTTTCAAAAAGGGGGAATAATGTGACACCCCAGGTTTTATGAACTAGTTCAAGTGAGAAATGTTATGCCTTTAATGATGTGTCTTGTTTTTCTTTGTGTTTTGTGTGTTAATAAGGAATTTGAAACGAAATGAAACATGGAGAATAAGGTAAACTGATATATATTTAAAAGTTACATTACAAAAGGACCCAACTAGTTGAAGATACCATGCACAAGACATAACACAACCACAATGAGACTACTATGATTCACATCTCGAGTAATCGGATAGTCGTCATCTTCAAAGTTCATCAGTGTGAAAAATATAGCAGCCCGAGCCATGACACACATGCTCAACACCAAAGGTATGAGGAGAACCATCCTTCCTAGCTCATGTGTTCTGATTTTAAGAAACACCCTACACCCCTGCTTTTATAATGATCCTGTGAATTATGACCGTTGGAAAATATAGTCGTTGAGTTTTCAAAACAACCATTGGGTTTCTATTGATAAATTTTGTCTTTATATTAAAACTTGTTTTTGCTCTTATAATTTTATAATATTATAATTTGTCTAAAGTATGTTTCACAAAAGAATCATAGTTTTAAAATTAAAATAGTATTCTTGGAAATAAAAAGCTTTTGTTTTCACAAAATCCCGATGGATTCTTATATTTTGAAAACATAGTATTCTTTTTATAAAATATATGTTTAAAGGGTATCTAAAATGATAATACCTTTTGATCTCTAAAATTATGAAGTTGGGAAAAACCTTTTTGACTTTTAATGATCCTACTAATTATAATGGTTTTGTATGTAAAATGAGAAAGGTATATCTTTTAAAAGATTTATATATGAACTGGTAAAGGGATTTAAATTTTAAGTTAAAAATATTTTTATTATTATATATTTTCTCATTGTTGTAAAAATAATTATATTACACACTATTATGAACTAAGTATACTTAAACTATTTTTTCAAAAGTCTAAATAAATTTTTTTTAAACAATTATGTTTATATGAACTATATTACATAAGCTAGTAAAATTATTTAGATTTTGAATTAAAAATATTTGCTTTATTGATTTAACTCTCTTTTGTATAAATATTTATACTACACTTTATTTTGAAATAATTATACTTATACGGGTTGTTTTATAAATTTAAATAAGTTTTTAATAAAACAAAATATAGGTTGGGGAAGGCCTAGCTGTGGGAATCCCTTAAGGGACAAGCCCTCTAGGACGAGACCAAGCCCCAAGGGACCCGAGGTGCCGACCATCGGGGTCCCAGCTATGCATAGTGTCAACCTGGCCTGAGCCTGAGCCGAGTGTATGTTCGTCCATTTGCACGCGTGACCGTGTGTAAGGCCCGCGGTGTGCGGTGCCTAGGGTTGGGCCAAAGCCCACATGGGGTCCGTGTGTAAGACCCACGTGTGTGTGTGTTCGTGTTATTGAACCGAATCCGGCGCACATTGATTTATAAACCTCTCCCCAACCACGTTCCGTTTCGATGTGGGACGGGCTCCGTGTGAACGGGACCGTCCGATCGACTCCCGTGTCGATCTCGACCGTCCGTCTTTTTTAGCCGCGCGATCACCCCGCGTATCACTGCGACCATTCGATCTCCCCCGAGATCTAATCCTAGCCATGCCATTCATTACCGCGTCGACCCCCCATCGTCTTCTTCCTCGCAGCAGCACCCGACGAGTAGGCATGCGCAAGGACGCCTTGGCCTCTCCCCCGAACTGCTTCCCTTTAGTTCTGAACACCCCCTCCTAGGGATCTGTTCCTTCGTCATCCCCATGTCGGTCTAGCCTCTTGGGTCGAGTCACCTTTGGATACCAAGGCCTATATAAAAGCCTCTTTCCTCATGAAACCACGTCAGTTACTCCTCCAATTTCCCTCCCACAAACTCCTAGAAAGATCAACGACGTACCCTGGTCTGAGTTCTCTCTTCAAGAAGTGGTAAGGGTCCTTGCATGCTCTCCTTCTTTTAAATAAACCATCAGTATATACACAGATTATATTTGTTTATATATACTTGATACATATACCCCTTGGATGGTATCGCCTTCAAAGAATCTGTTTTGTGTTCTCTGTAGGGTGCATATATAATATCGTTTACATGTTTTGATTTCCTTTAATGAAACCCATACCTTTATACTCTCGATGTATATATACAGTTTATATATATATATATAAACTTAAATATAAACCCTTCGGGTTGTGATATTTTCAATGGGGGGGGCTTGCAGCCGTGTTTCCAGTTGGGTACAATTATGGTGGTTTTTATGTTTTTCCCTCATAATACTACTCTTCTATGTTTTAGTATATACGGTTTGTACATATACATAGTTATGTATAATGAAATCCATCCGGTCTTAAAACGGGTTTTCCTAAAGTTTATTACAAAGGTTACAAGGGGAAAAGAGTTATCCCACCATATTCTAAAGAAACCCTTAATTATATTATTTTTATATATACAGGTCACCCTTTATATATATATATATTATATTTTTATTTTTGGATTGACCTATGTTGGGAAGGGAATTTGGATGTTAAGATTGATTGTTTTTTTTGGTGTTATTTCATAACATCCATATAGATATAAATATACAATTTTGAATATGTATATAATGATATTTATAACCAAAACTCTATCTATTTTTTGGATTTCAAAATGATCCAACATGTTATACTATGCATTACACATTAATGAGGGTTGTTTGAAACTGTTTTACCATGAAAACCCCTCCTTGTAAACATGGTATCTATATATATCTATGTACTCATAAACATGTAGAACAATACAAATCAAATTTTTTATTTCAATGGGTGGGTACCAACCTTTATGTAAATCCTTATTTTATGCGAACTATGTTTTATTAAAGAAGCATGATGGGCATCGCTCATGATGCGTTTTACCATAAAGGGTGTATTTTGTTTTGATTTAAGATGTATTAGAGGATTTAAGATTTAATGGGTCATGATATCATGTTGTGTTCATGTATTATCTTAAGACATAATAAACCTAATTTGGTGAATGTATTAATTAATCAAGTTATGATTTAATTCATTTACAAGATCAAGGGCCTATTTATCACCATAAATAATTTCATGTGTTTTCTTTAAGAACTCCTTTTTAAATGGATTTATAATGACAATGATTCATCTTTTAGTATATCATTATTTTATATGCTTTAGTGAAAGGGATGTTTTACTAAGCTTTGTATGCCTTTGATTAGTTATTGAAACATTTTGCAAAGTTAACTAGCATACCTTGTATTAAAAAAATTTGTGGTGGTTCATTATTTAATTTTGTACATAATGCATGCTTAGGACATATCACTGAATTAACTAAAAATTAGGATTACCCAAAGTGGCACTAGTGCAGAAAACATTTTTTACGTCGGTTATATTTAATTTTTTACGTCGGTTTCTAGCCGACGTTTATACGTGCGACGTTATAAATAAGGTTTTTCACGTCGGTTATTTAAAAACCGACGTCAAAAACATAAAATCGCGATGTTTTTCACGTCGGTTATTTTAGAACCAACGTGATAAAGGGGCCTGGAGAATGGTTTATCACGTCGGTTATTTTAGAACCCACGTGATAAAGGGCCTGGAGAATGGTTTATCACGTCGGTTATCGAAGAACCAACGTGATAAACTGCCTGGACAATGGTTTATCACGTCCGTTCTTAAACAACCGACGTGATAAACCGGGCTGAGCGTGGTTTATCACGTCGGTTCATAAATATCCGACGTGAAAAACCGGGGGAGGGGGGTTTATCACGTCGGTTAGTCAATAACCGACGTGCTAAACCATTCTCCAGGCCCTTTATCACGCCGGTTATTAAATAACCGACGTGATAAACCATTCTCCAGGCCTTTTATCACGTGGGTTATTAAATAACCGACGTGATAAACCCAATTTTTTTTAAACAGAATGCAGTGATCCTATCTCCACCAGAATCAACCAGAAAATAAATCAAGAAATCGTACCACAAAAACAGAAGTACATCAAAATTAAGCATTTACATAGATAACATATAAAACTTACCTACTAGACATCATCCACCCTCATTTATACCCCATGGACAGCCCTCCCCCACCTCGTTGGAGCCCTCACCCTCATGTATACCCCCTGGACAGCCATCCCCCACCCCTTTGGAGCTCCCACCCTCATGAATACCCCTTGGACAACCCTCCCCCACCCCATTGGAGCCCCCACCACACTCCTGGACTGCCCCCCCGACCCCTGGACACCCCCAAACACACCTCGACAACCCCCCACCCACCTGAACAGCACCTCCTCACCCCCTCACCCCACTTGACAGCCCCCACCACACCCCTGGACAACCCCAACCCCTGGACAGCACTCCCACACCCCTGGACCGGCTTCTCACACCCCTAAACATCCCTGCCACCCCCAGGAATGCCCCCACCCCAGTAGACAGCCCTCCCTGACCACTGGACACCCCCAAACCCACTAAACACACCCCCACACCCTTGGAACCCCTCCCCCACAGACCCAAATCCATACCAGAAGAACCATCAAAAGTAGACCAAAACAAGAAGTATAGAAAAATTAAACATTCACTTATATAACATTCAATACATACACTGTCAACTTCAAAAAAAACTAAATCAAACCTAAACAACTACCAAATACACAATTAAAACGACAATATTCAAAATTACATTTTACATTACAAACAACTAAAATTCAATCAAACCTGTAAAATAATTTGACCACTCCATCTGTATGTGTTTGATGTCTTCAGCAGTATATGGTTGAGGGTCATCAAAAAGCTACAAATGAAAACGAAGATAGTTAACATGTATAATGAATAAATCAAATTGAAATATGATGGCAATGTTTAAGAGGAAATCGTACCAGGTCAAAATTCACAACTGTCCCAGTTGTTATTATTTCATACATAAATCTTAACATATAATATCCGCATTCGATGAGGCCTTGTTGTTCATGACATTTCTGTTTTGAATGAGTGTAAATTCAATATATTATTTTTATGTAATAAATCAAAAAGTAAAAATTATAAATGGAAATTTACCTTCGCATTTACATATTTGATCGTTTCATTTCTTTTCTTTGTGTTTTTTCGAAAGTAGACACATGCATTGTTAGAAAATAATACGAATGGGGTAAATTTAAATTTCATTATAATATATAAAACTATTGAGAAATTGAAACTTACTTTTCCAATATATTCTTAAAACTTTCCCGCACATCACCATGAACAGAGCATATCCAATAAAGAGCTTTCTCCCTTGGGAAAAAAATCCCTAACATCCAATGATTACTGATAAAAGGAAATTTAATGTTGGTGGTTTTTTATGTTAAAAGATAATTAACTCTTTGAGAGAAATGTGTTTCATACCTCTCACAAAAAGGCATCATCCAACATTGTTGGATTATATTCTTTTCAAATCTTTCAGCAATATAAACCATTATTTGTTCCTCAGTCAATGCACATGCTTCTGGGGAAATCAATTGCGGGTCCATGAATCCATATACTTCTGTCAGTTCATTCCTCTCCCAAATTTTATAAAGATACCTAATACAAAACATATATAAGTATACATTTTTAATAAATATAACGCAAGGAAAAGGTGTTAAGACTTACATGGTAAAAATTTGCACCACGTTGATGCCCAACTTATCTCCAGTAACAAGCTCCATGATATCAGATTTTGTAATCCCCACACTTATTTCATGTCCACAAACATGTGATTCCATTGGAAACTCATAAAAACCCAACAACAAATGTGAATATCTTGAAAATCTGTCAAGACCACTGGAATCTGTATCTGATGTCATAGCCTGTTGTCTTTGTTGTTGTCTATACAGTATTTCTTTACCTTTGAAGTATTCCTGTGAAAAAAATTGAGAATTATAGTAGTTTTCAAATGATAAAACACCTTTAATAAAATAATAAAATAAAAGATATAACATTCATACCTCTATGGTAATGAGTCGAAGAAGTCTGGATGGCCAAACTATAAAATGGCCGATACTCTGTCCAACTGTCGCCACCTCATCTATAGGTATTGGTACCCTAGCTGAACTATCTATAATATCCTGTACTGTGACCCTCTGATTCTCTACCTCTAATTGTTGATGATGAACTGTATCTCCTATACAATATACCAACCAGTATGCTACTATATGATATTGACAATCATCAACATACAACTCGCAATATGTAGGAAGCTGCAGCAGAGGTGTAGGATAAAAAATGGGGTCCGCAGGCTGAGGTGGGGGAGTGGGAGCTACTGGCGGAGGTGGAGGATAAATAATGGGGTCTGCAGGGGGAGGTGGAGGAGTGGGAGCTGCATCTGAAATTGTCTTTGCATTTCTGCAAACATAGACTGCACCGAATCTCTAATCTTGTCTTCCATCGTCACATTAATATTTTGAACTTCTTCCTCCAAGGATTCTATTTTTTTATAAACCCCCTCAATGTTAGAAGTTGAAGAACGTGGAAACACTTTTCTTACCGATACACCTGCCGGATATCCTCTTACACGACCAAGATGTTCGGGCCTTCCCAATGCTGCAAATAAAATATCATCCCTCCCAGTAGCTGTAAATGTCCCCTCTGAACTCTGCTCCTCAAGAGAGTCCTGTATTAATTAATTGAACAGTTCTGTAATGATTGAAACTTATATGAAGAAAAAAGTTAACCTAAATAAATTAAATAGATATCTTACAATCCTCTCAGCTACGATTTTCGATTCTTCTGAATGATATTTCCCTTTTTTCCCTTCCGATCGCTCATCCATTTTTCATGTCTAGATGGAGGGGATGGAGGGGCCACCTCTCCAGAGCTTGAAGACTCAGCTCTTAGTTGTTGAAATTTTTCCGCTCTCATTTTTTTTCCAATAATGTATACCCTCCCCGAGATAAACTATGATGGTATACATTTTTAGATTGGATTTCCTGATGAGGTTTCCTTGTTTGCTATAATTTAAGAATAAGAAATCATTAATAAAACATTAATAAAATCATTTATATAAGAAAGGTTATAAAAGTTTACATTGCCCTTACCAGAAATGACTCTTTTTTTCTACTTTCAAAAAACTGTCTCCATGTGTCTTCATCTATAAAAGGATATATACGACATAGATTGTCATGACTCATATGACCATAAATTAATTCAGATGAGAGGGTTGATTTGAAATCCCTCCATCTCCTGGCAGCCAACGATAAGCATTTCTTCCTGACTCCTCCAGTGTCAGGAATATCAAATGTCATCTGATAAATAAGAGGTTAAACATATTATATATACTAAAAACATTAAAATAATGGTCAAACAATGACAAAAGATCTTACCAAAATCATCTCCCACAACTGAGAGATAATCTCTTTATCCACACCTCTCCAATCATCATACAGAATGCTTACTTTGGTCTTAGCCTGAGTTGAAAAAAAACTCTTAAAATCTTTGGCATTCAGACCTCTAGGAATATCATCATCATCAAACTCAACTACTATCCTCTGATCCTGCGTACGGGCAAGTGATAATTTTGGTAAACGTGTGCACCCACGTTTACCAACCTTTGAACTCTTTGTCGTAATAGGAGCATGTGAATGTTCATCCCCAGAGGTATAACCAGCAATATTCTCCTCTCCAGAATCATGTGGTTGATCATCTGAATGATTTGTCATTATCCTTCAAATCAAAAAAAAACAAACGTCAGTTCAAAAATATACAAATGCAAATATTTTAATACTAATGTAATAAGAAAATAGAAAAGTGTACTAGGTTACATAATAGTAAACATTGGTAATATGGTAAACATGTTAAACAATGGTAAAGATGGTAAAGATGTTCAATATGGCCAACATGGTCAACATGGTAAAAAATGGAAAAAATGGTAAACCTGGTAAACATTGTAAACATGGTAAAGTAATTGTCAGTGAACAAATATAAAAATTCAAATATTTTAATACTACTGTAATCAGAAAATCGAAAAGATTACTAATTTACATAATAGTAAACATTAGTAATATGGTAAGCATGTTAAACAATGGTAAAGTTGGAAAAGATGGTCAAGATGGTCAAGATGGTAAAAATGGTAAAAATGGTAAACCTGGTAAACATTGTAAACATGGTAAAGTAATTGTCAGTGAACAAAAATAAGCATTTTAAAATTCATGTAATGGTTATAAACATGATAAAGTAAACTAAACAAACTTAAAACAAACAAAAACATATACTAATTTTATTTTAAAACAAGTTTTAATAAATATAAAACTTAAAATATCTAACATTTATGGAAAAAATAAATGTAAACAAGAAATAAACATATGTTACCTGTAATTTTAGGAATGTACAGATGGATTGTTTTCCCAAATACCTTCATCGTGATCGTTCCTTATGGCACAAACTATGTCTTCAACATGATCGTCATTATGTTCTGTTAATATTTCCATTGAAGTAGGGATCTCACATAAATCAGCATATTCATCAAGTTCATCATCACCAACATATTGTTTTTTCCCTTGTAAAACAACAGCCTACTGCATATCTGATTGATGTACTACATAAAAAATTTGTTTTGCATGTGTTGCCATTATAAAAGAATCATCTTTGTCTTCCAATCTATTCAGATTAACAAGTGTCATTCCAAATTCAACGTGTCTGACACTGTTGTTACCGTTAAACCATGTACAGTTAAAAATGGGAACTTTAATTTTAAAGTAATCAACCTCCCATATTTCTTCAATCACTCCATAATATTCATTTGATGCAAGAAATTGGGGTTTTGTCCTTAGCACTCGAAAAATGCATTGCTTATGCAAACACCAATACACCACTATTCTGAACTGCACTTCTATTGTCCCGAGCTTTTGTATGAAATGTATAACCATTAATGTCATAACTAGACCATGTTATCACATTTAAACATGGACCAACCACTATCCATTTTAATGTCTCTGATACATCTGATCTACCAAGCAAAGTCTTTTTAATCCATAACAAAAAATTTTGTTGTGCTCATTCAAAATCCACATTTCTTTCTTCTTTGGATGAAGTTGTTTCAACTCATTAATATGCAATGTGATATATGGTTGAGCATCAGCTATGTTATTCAAGATGTATGATTCTAACTTCTTCATCTGTTCAACTGACAATGATTTGACTTTCATGCCGCGAATCCCCTTTCCCTCATTATTAACTCATTCATGGCGAGATGGAGGCAAACCTATGTGTTGCGCCGCAGCCAAGTAGCTCGTACAAAACTCTGCTAGCTCCTCAGAAATATACTTTTCAATAATGGAGGCTTCAGGTCGATATAGATTTTTAACATACCCCTTTAATATATTCATATACCTTTCAAAAGGATACATCCAACGAAGATATACAGGTCCACAAAGCTTTATTTCTCGAACCAGAAGAATCATTAAATGCACCGTTATATCAAAAAAAGTTGGAGGAAAATACATTTCCAATTGAAAAAGTATAAAAATTGCATCCTATTCCAAAATTTTCAAATCATTCACATCAATCGCCTTGTTACAAATTGAATTGAAAAAATAACACAACTTCATTATAGTCTTTCTGACACGAATGGGCAATATTCCACGCAATGCAACTGGTAGAATTTGTTGCATCATGACGTGACAATCATGTGATTTCATAACTATCAACTTCAAGTCCTTCAATGAGACAAAATTTTTTACATTAGAAGAATAACCTTGAGGCACTTTGGTATCATGAAGACACTGGCAGAAGCTAATTTTCTCCCTCTTAGATAATGTATGACAAGCCGGGGGAAGAAATGTTCGTCTTCCTTTAGGAGTGGGAGCTAACTCGAAACGTATTCCCATTGATAGTATGTCTAATCTTGCATTCAACCCATCTTTAGTATTTCCTTTAATATCTAACAATGTTCCAATCAAAGAATCACAGATATTCTTCTCCACGTGCATGACATCAATATTATGTTTAACTTCATGATACCTCCAATATGGTAGCTCAAAAAATTGACATTTTCTTCCAAATATGTCTATCATTACCAGATTTCTGTGTCTTTCCCAATGTCACGTCAAGGTTTTTCACCCTCTCAAAATACAGATCAGGGGATAAAGGTTTTGGAGCAGTATCAAATTCTTGTGAGCCATTAAATGCCTTTTTAGTCTTCTATAAGGGTGTTCCAAATGCAAAAACTTTCGATGACCCATGTACACTGTTTTCCTCCCATGATGCAATTGACAATAGGACGTCTGTTGTTCGCAAATTGGAAATGCTTTATGCCCTTTAAAACTATATCCAGACAAATTTCCATAGGCTGGGAAGTCATTTATAGTGAACAGAAGCACTGCATGCAGTTGAAAATATTCCATTTTATAAGAATCATACAACCTAATACCATCAGCCCATAAGAGTTTCAAATCATCAATCAACAGTGACAAGTAAACATCAATATCATTACCGGGTTGCTTTGGAGCAAAGATCATTTTACTCAACATGACATATTTGCGCATCATACAAACTTCAGGAGAGAGGTTGTAAATTACCAATAAAACAGGCCATGAACTATGTGTGCTACTGAGTGTTCGGTATGGATTCATTCCATCTGTGCACAACCCTAGTCTGAGATTTCTTATTTCATTTCCAAATGTAGAATACTGCGCATCAATTTTCTTCCATTGTGGACAATCAGCTGGATGAAGTATTTTTCCATCACAGACCCGCTCTTCAGCATGCCATCTTAACCTTTTTGCATCATGTGAATTAGCAAATAAATGTTTGAAACGATTAATTATAGGAAGATACCAAAATACCTTTGAAGGGAGATTTTTAATCTCTACATCACCCTGTGATTTTTCTTTCACCTTATACCGTGATGTCCCACATTTTGGACACTCTGACAGAAATTCATATTCCTTCCTATATATAATGCAGTCATTCGGACAAGCATGTATTTTCTTGTATCCCAATCCCATCGGGCATAATATTTTCTTGGCTTTGTAATGTGAATCTGGAAGATCGTTCTCTTTTGGAAGAATGTCTTTCATCAATTGTAGCAGCTCTGTAAAACTTATGTCACACTATCCATGCTTCGCCTTCAGGTTAATCAATCTTAACACTGCCGACAGAACCGTAAAATCTGTAGAACCTTGATATAATGGTTTTTCAGCATCACCATATAGACGTCCAACTGTCGGTTCTATCTCAATTTGTTCTGCTACAATATCGCGAATCATTTCTTCAATTCCATCAGAGTTACCATCTTGCGAATCATCATTATCAGTGACATTCCGTCCAGTTTCACCATGCCAAATCCAAGGGCTATAACTCGGATTAAAACCATGACATATCAGATGATCTTTTATCTCTTTACTTTTCAACTTCTTCATATTCAAACATTTCAGGCATGGACAGAAAAAAATGTCACTACTTGGAACATTTCGTTTTGCAAATTCCAAAATGGCATCAACACCTTCCTCAAATTCATTTCTCATTTGATGTGCCGTAATCCAACTTCGACTCATTATTACCTATAACAAATATCAAAAATAAATATATATTTTTAAGATAAGACAAATACATGTTTATATGAAAAAAATCATAATTTGAATGTAAAACAATTTAAAATATAAAACAAATCTATAGGTATTTAAAAAAATATGCTTGAATATTATTTTTAAAACAAAATATAGTTAGATGTAACAGTTTAAAATTTCATTGAATCAAAGAAAACCATGACACCTAATGATTCTCCAAATAAAATATACATCAATAAAACATAAACAAAATGATTTTTATCTGGAATAAGTGAATATGATCAGATGATACACATTTATAATAATCTCATGCCAATATACTAATAAACATGTTAAAATATAGGAATACCTAATGGAGCGTATAACATGTGTTATTCATGCTTGTTGTTCAATCATTATGATCTAAAGTACTCAACACTTTCAAGTACCAAAATCTTGAAAGTAGTAGTAGTTTTCATAAGTACCCAACACCAAATAGCTATACATCGTAAGTGTCATGTTAGAAATATGAATATAGACCAATTGTTTTATGTTTAATAATATTGTCATACTATCTGATCATTCTGATTATATATTAGAATTACTATATCCTTTTGATCCGATATATAATCTAAGGATTAATATTTCTTTAGAAAAAGTAATGTTAATATCATGGTAATGTAAAAAAAAGTATATGTCGAACTATATATATGTAATACCAATAAAAAATACATATGTGTTTGGCCTGGGTTTCACACATAAAACAACTCATCTCACAGATTAAATTTTTGAATCATCCTACATAATACTTATTTTTATAACTTAGGGAATGAAAATAATAAATGTTTTTGATTTACGATACTCATTATGGGTAAACATGATATATATATAAATATAATATCTAATCTCATAAAAAGATATCCATGGGGGGATAAGAGAATACACAAAGCACATGATCAAAAAGATAAGTGAAATAGTTCTATATAATCATAGATCATAAAACCTGAGTCCAAGTATAACAATTTTAGCATAACATAAGACATGATTTATATGATAGTGGGAACATGATTTAAAAAACCTTATTCACAAGATCACAACATTGGTATGTGGAATAACATAAGAGTGTGGCACAAACATAATCATATAAGTCATAACATATGTCAAGGGAAAACATAGTTTCATTCACCTCATATTGGGATATGTTAATCACCTTTCCTATAATTTATTATAATATTTCTTACGAGACACATCACATAACACATTGGACATTGTATAACCATCTGTATCCCATATTGATCTATGATATATAATGCATTGTCGAATGCATTAGAAGGATATTATGGACCCAAATGTCACATAATGACTAACCATATATATGGGTGAATCGTGATCATCAAATCATTTATAACACTTTCGTAGATCAATTAACTAACAAAAATGAAATGGGGGTCATAATTGTTTTTACAAAACATAATAATTATTAATACATAAAAATGTGTTTGGATGGTAAGATAAGATAATATACCTAATTCAATCTAATTATCGTTAAATTATTTCTACCTATATAGAAAAGACCTTTATAAAAAATATAATTTAACTTGAGAATGAAAAGAAAGTACCCTTTACCTTTTTTATAATGAAAAATCTGAAATGGATGATAATAATATTTAGGAATTATAATTTTTTTATGAATTATTAATAATAAAAGAAATCACCTCACTTGGTTTTGTTGAAAATCATACATACCATCGTATTCAAGAAATCAGATACACTTTTCCTGAAAAGGTCCATCATTTTTAGGAGATGACTGAAAGAAGAAATGTATTATCATACTCACCATGAGTCCAGAATGAAATATTTGATTGTAATAGGTATGAATTGATATTTTTATGAATGCAGATGAAAACAGATGATGGTTTTCTGATCCAGGAGTTCTAAAAATCATAATTTTTAAAAAAAATATTATGATGTAAGAATGTTGAATGAAATTTTAAGGATAGGTATTACCGATTGTACCTGGTCAAATTTCATTCCTGAAAATCATTTTCTGGAAATTCATATTGAAAATATGATTTTAAGAAAATAAGTACTACCAATCTTCATCCAGAAAGACACATTCCAGCTAAGTCGGAAATAATAATGTTGCTGGAAGAATGGAAGGTTACAGTACCACCCCTTATTTTTCAGATTTTGCTGAAGCAAATCCTCAAAGTCTTAAAATTAATTATTCTTTCTAAACGATTGAATAATTTGAATGGTTGTGAAGTCAAATATCTATGTTCCCATGGTCATAGTAATATTTTTATCAGATATTGATTTATTTAGATACTTAATAGGTTGCTCGTAAGCGTATATCAGAATGAAAATCTAGAATAAGAGTTAAAAATAGTCTTATCCAAAATACACCTTCTTGAATGTTGCGAGTTGAATGTTGCGAGTTGAATGTTGCAAGTTTAATGTTTCGAGTTGAATGGACATAATAACCATTTGCAATGACAAAAAATTCCACGAGATTCAAAAACGAACGAAAAGCACATCAAGAATCGAAACAAAAACGAACGAAATAAATTCGTGGAAGGCTTACTTGAATGTCGCGAGTTGAGATGATAGATCCGAGAGGAGTGAAGAAGATAAACAATGAAGCCAAAATGAGTTTAATGCAGGCGATCAACGAGCTGATTAGGGTTTACCGCATGAGAGAGAGACGAGCCAGCGACTGTCAATCGAAAAATCGTAAATGACAGAACACGGGCTTTAATTTTTTTAAATGTTTTATAATGACGGTTATTATATAACCGACGTTATAAACTATTTTTTAGCTTTTTTACGTCGGTTATCTTAAAACCAACGTAAAAAAGCTCCGGCGCTTTGGTTTGTTAAGTCTGTTATTTTATAACCGACATAAAAAATGAGATATCTACGGGTTTTTTACGTCGGTTACCTAATAACCGTCATAAAAAACCCCCCGCGCATTGGTTTTTTACGTCCGTTTTAAGATAACCGACGTAAAAACCCAATAGGCGCGATTTGTAATGTCGGTTATAAATAAACGACATAAAAAATGGTGACGTAAAAAACGATTTCTGCACTAGTGTGGTATGGGACACCTTGGGTAAAATAAAAATGAATTAGATATTCAAGATGGTATAGGACATCTTGAATATACAAACCATTTAAGTAAAGCATGAACGATATGTGGCTCACATGATAATAAAGAAAAATTTAAGGATGTGCCCTAATAGCACTCTAATGCATTTGGTAAAGACTTAATCTTTAGAGATGACCTTTTAGACTGATACCTTGGTGAATAACCTTGGTAATTTTTAATGAGACCTTGGGGATGGACCTTGGTGAAATTAAATGATTGTCAATATTAAATGATGATGCCACATAATTCATGTTATGTAACGAGTTCTTCCCATGATAAATTTCTTTCACGACTGATGCCTTTAAAGTTTTCATAATGTTCTTATTTCACTGGTATAAGCTTGGAGCATGATTGGTGTTATCACTTAATAGAATAGTAACCTGCATATGAAAATTTAGTTGTTTCCTTTATGCGCAACTCTGATTATGAATTACTTTTAACTGTTTAATTTTTGTTTTAGTAAGTCACATGTCGTTCTTGTTTTTGATAAGCATTGTTACTCCTTCGAGAATTGACATTATTATTCCATGTTCTTCTTGAAAACCTTGATTGAGAATTGTTATGTTTTGTGTTACAATATTCCTTTAGTGAGTTTTCAAATTATTTTAAAAGAATGTTTTCAAATGTTACACTGTTTCCTTTCTTTTTTTAAACCCCCTTACTGAGTGTTTCAATGCTCACCCTCTGTTTTGATTTAAAATTTTCAGGTATCAGCTCTTAAAAGATGGATTGTTTCAGAAGTTTTCGGTATCCCAGAACCCGAACTACACACGATCCTCTGTATAGGACATGATGTGTAGTATACCGCTGCATGTTTTTTAGAAACAAATCATGTTTAAAAGGCACCGAATCCTAGGTTTCTAGGGTCGGGGTCTCTACACTCATGTTTCTGACATTTCAACCATTAGGATGCAGTCATTCGCATGGTCTGATAACTCCACCACATCAATAAAAGGTATTATAATCCAAATGAACTATGGTAAATTTGATTCCTACTATTACTAGGATATGTAGGATTCCTTATTATGTAAAAAATATCTATAATAAATATACCAAGGGATTTATTAGTGCATAAGTCCTCCATTTATATTCAATGAGGATATTAACTTTCTATCCCTTTTTTTCACACTTATCAAAACTCATGTGGGCTTAGTGAATTGTAATGGTTTTATCATATGTGTCATGAAGCTCCACCATCCAGGGAAAACTCATTGTGTAAGACCCGGTGAGTGTAATGATATGATTACCTCTATATAATGTAATCTACCATGTGGTTATTCGCAAGGGAATAAACAAACTATGATAACTCTAATTCCTACCATAATTTGGATGAGCAAGATATCTCCTAGATACTCATTAATTCATAACAGGTTCCCATGTACCCATAAATATTTCCTTTTCAGGAAGATGTTAATCTACAATGGATCAATGTCCTACAGGGGTTTTTATACAAATTATAGAATATGAAATGTGTGAAATCCCATAATGTCTCAATCCCATCATTGAGATATTAATGTCCTCCCAGGAAAACCAAAAACCCTGGAGTTATTAATTCAGAAACATGAACCTATAAGTATCTACCCACAAAATAGGAATAGGTGAAGAACCTCATATACATATGGACAGATTCACTAATGAGATACCCTTATTTTACACATAAAAGGGGATTACCTATGATCATTCTGTTAGTGTAATTGGTCACTTATTTGGATTAGGAAGAGATTCAAGAAAAAAATCTAAAATCTATAAGAGAGTCCATGATTATGAAAAAAATCCCCCCCAATATTGTAATATGAGCCTAATATGAAATCCACTCATCCAATGAGACTTTCTAAGTTTCATTAGATAAGAAACCCTAAATAACCACCTTCCATTGGAAAGCAGGTTTGTACCCAGTTACGGATGTGGGAACAATTGGGAGTTTTCATTATGAATATTAGGGGTGACCAAATGTCAATGAATATGTAAGAAATTGAACCCATCACAGCCAACCCTTAAGCTAGTCCTAATTAACCTCCATCATTTCTTTTTTTATCAAAAAAATGGTGAACCTGACTTGAATCATGGAATCTTCTTAAGAATACGAAAAGGATAGACTACCCATTTCTCATCAAATGATTTTTTAGAACAATAAAGGTTCCCAACTATATCCTTTCCATAAACATATTTTTAAGCTATATATCATTCACTTGTAAAAAAGAAATAATGACATAAATTCTAAATAGTTTAATAAATTATTATTTATTAGAAAATTTCACTAATATTTATTTTGGAAATATTCATATAATTTGACATTGAATGTGATAAGAAACCAATGGTATTTGATTCAAAATAATCAAAAATTTGATAATATTATATTTATTATCTATAAAAATTTATAGAAAATACCAAATCACTCAATTAATATTATGTTTATATATTTCAGAATCATTTTATTAATTTGTTTATTTCTTCTAGATTCATTACTCCAGTGTTTCAGAAGCATTAATGATAATTATATATTCACTAAAAGGTTAAAATAAAACCACATTTTTAAATTAATTAAATTATATTTTAATTTAATATTTATAAATTAAAATAACTTCAATAAATTCTTATGTAAAAAATTAAAAGACAATAAAACTACAAAAATGAAAATTTTGACATTTCCTTACTTAATATAATATAAAGCATAAAATTATTAAAAATTGACAATAATAATACATATATTATTATTATTATTATTATAGATTAGATTTATACATCCAATAAAATTTATGAAGGTACTAGGCATATTATTTATGCCTTATTATTTTATTTTTACCTAAATTACATAATTTACCCTTTACATGGAAACAAATATTACATAGGTTACTATTCAAATCGACAATAAATAAATGGTAAGTATTTAACAAAATTATTAAATACTTATTAGAAATATTTAATCAATTTTTAATGAATAAAAAAATAAAATTGATCAATTTTAATTTAATAATAAATGAGAAAAATATATCCATAAAGTTCTACAAAAAAAATCATTTTTAGGTATAACATGTTATTATACTAAATTGAAATATAAAATTCATTTGAAAATCAATAATTTGATAATAATGATTTAAAAATAACTAATGATATTTTAATACTCATCCAAAATAAAATTGTAGTTTTTAAATAATAGATAACAAAATACAATTATCATTAAAAAATAATCTTTTTCAATAATCATTGAACAAAAAATATATTTAGAAAATTTCAAAAAAACCTAAGATAACTTTTTCATGATGAATTGAATAATTAAATTAATATTTTAAATTGAAACATTATCATTTTCATTGAAACATTTAAATATAACACTATAAGAAAAGGGTTTTATATGACTATTTGCTTTTAGATTTAAAAATTACTTAAAGTTTTTATAATGAATATTACTATCTACATCATGGATACAAATAAATCTGACAAGGATTTATTGTATCATTATATGGGTTCTTAATTCCTTTCCCCTTGTAGAAATTACATCATCAAAATATTATTCACTAAATAAATAAGTAGGGATATCTTTCCCTTATAGAAATGTTATATTCCCATGTTTATTCATCAACTATATGGGTTATCCAAAAAAATAACATTATGAATTATATTATTATACAATACATGCCCAAAATGGTAATGAATATATATTTTATGTTACTCATAAAAAAGTTAATACTTTAAATCTGCTACTATAGGACTCAATGCATGAGATTAATATCATGCATAATTTTTTAACATAAAAATATGAAATATATTTGCACAAAGGATAAACTCATATGAAATTCCAACCAGTAGGAAACTACCAAATATTTATGATGGATATCATATTTTCCAATGAACTTTATACCTTTCATCCACTTTATTGAAAAATGCATAACACTTTTCCATGGATATGTATTAAGAAAAGAAATTCTACCTACCATAAAAGAATGATTGGTTCTTTAGTTATCCAAAAAAAAATTCTTCCTTCTGTAAGCCTTCCTAATAGGTTTCTGAATCATCTTGACTTCCCCAAAAATTTCCTCTAACATATTGGGACTGATAAACATCCATTATCCTACTCTATCCAAAAAATCAGGAGTTTGAAACCACTTTAAATATAATGACACATAATTTACAATCTATATAATAAAATTAAGACTCTTATTATAAGAAGACTAAACTAATGAAAGTTTTGAATACCAAATTCTCTAATAATCCATTAAACAATAATGGAGAAATTGTTCGAATGACAGAATACGTCACCTAGAATACCAATTTAATTTATGAAAAAAATCTATACAGAAAGTAAACTCACTAATAAATGAGTTTTGATGTCCCTGCTAAAAACTAGAAGTGAGCATATTATAACGATTGGAAAAAACTATGAGTGGAACTCCATGTAACCTTACTATATCCTTGAGATATACTCGATAAATATGATATAAACACATCATACATTTAATTTTATATAAATTAGAAGATTTAGATAATCTATCAACAATATCCCAAATCACATTATTACATTGAGAAGTCATTGGAAATCCCACTAAAGAATCCATGGATATATCTTCCCATATCCACACTGATACTAGAAATGGAGGATGTATACCATTCAGTTATTGTCATTATTCATTAACAAGTTGAAAATTAAAACATTTTGTGGGAAAGTCATCAATATCTATTTTCATTATACCCACCAGTAATTCTCTCAATGGTGTCTATAAAACATACTGTTGTTAGTATGAATGTAAATCATGATACAATGAGCTTTACCCAACAATTCCATCTTCAAATGTGAATCATAATGAACTCAAAATCTCTTTATGAATCTGAAAAAAGAATTTTTCAACATTAAATTCACGAAGCATTCCCTTTATAACCAATTATATCTTTTCCTATAAACCAATTCCTTCATTCTAATCTTTCTTAAATCTTTATTAAAGAGACAAGTGTAATGATACTTACAATAAATAGAGGAATTTACTACATTCACAATGTCTATGCCAAAATTCATCAAACTAATAACCAAATTCTCTTTTTCCAATTGTAACATGGTTAATAGAACATTATATATTTTTACTCATAGAATAAAATACCTTTTTTATTTTCTAGGATGATAATGAATCATGCATTCATAATTTATAATCAGTTCCTTCCACATTCTCTTCCTAATTTTAAATAGTTTTTGAGTGATATATACATTAATATTTTATGATCAGTATATATTTCACACTTTAATCCATATAAAATATGAAAATACATTTATACATTAAAAACCACAAAAGATAATTCCATATCATGTGTATGGTAATTTAAATAATTATGTTTCAATTTATGTGAGCATAAGAAATTACCGGATCATTCTATGTCAGGTCACAACCAAGCTTGTTTAAATAAGACTGACTATTGATGAAAAATTCTCAAGTTATGAATGGTACGGAAAAAACTATATCTTTAACCAATATTATTTTTAGAGCCTAAAAAACATCACATTATTTTCTCTATATGAATTTAACTATTTTTTTAAGTTAATTATATAATGGGGCCGGAGAACTGAACATAGTTTTCAATAAGCCTTGTGTCTTAACCATATTAATAAAGAAAACTATAAAATTATATGATATTTTTTGGCCTTGTAAAATCATCAATAAATTTATTTTTTGTAGGTTAAATCATTATAAAATCATTATAAATAGGTATTCTAAGGATATACAACTTTTTCAACCAAAATCGACAACTATTTAATTTTTAATAAATGTTTTGTTTCATTTATGGTTTTGATAAAGATTCATTTTTCATTATTTATTTTCATGAATTTTACAATATATGAATATATAATTAATAAAAACAACCACAATCATATCTAAATAGTAATCGAGAAATTAATTAATAAGATCCATGAATACATCAGGTGTATTAGACAACCTAGTAGACCTAACTCAAAAATATTAATTATAATATCTATTTGAAATCAACACTTATAGATGTCAACCTACTTTACCTTCCAATGATGAATCCTCGACATGATATCAATCATTAAAAAATATAGTTATACTTGGTTCCAATCAATCAAACTATCTATATGGGGTAAATGGTACTTGTTTTTAACACTGTTGTTATTTGAGGATCTAAAAAAATGGAATATTTAATTGTAAAATATTTAGTTTTAAAAAACAAAATACAATCACCCAAATGAGATGTTATAAGTTGAATAATAACATTATCGAGAAATTCATGAAACTATATTTTTAATTCCAAAAGCTCTACATAGGCCATATGATAATGGGGTTTCAAAATTAAATTAGTATCAGACACTAGGTCAATAGTAATATTATCTTACATATTAGTAATAATCCAGAAATATATTCAAGAAATAGATACACATATTAATATACAATTGGGACATCACTAATTTGAATAATTTCTTTCTTTTGAAAAACATTCCCTCAATTACATTTATTTCTATATCTAATCAATTTCTCAACTTCTGGATAGGTTATGACATGTATGGAATCATTGAAGATAAAATTTGTTTTTCATAAATATATATTATGATCATAAACTAAAATCCAATGTCTATAAAAAATAAATTCAAACCCTACCATGGTTAGTTTAAAATGATTTTTATTTAAGACTTCCAACTAATAATAATAACATGATTTCAATAAATCATAGTTCTTTAATATATCCACTTGGATCTTAAACCAAAATAGCAATATTATCTTCAATTGTTCTTGTTTAAATTTTTTATAAAAATTTCTCAAAATAATGTAATGAGAAGATCTAGAGCCAAACAAGTCATTTTAATAATTCAAATAGAATATTTACATACCATTCACCACTTCATTAGAAGCACATGTATCAATCGTATTAGTAGATAATTACATTTATGCACATTTTTATTTGATCCTGATGATTTCCCCCATGAGTAACTATATTTAAAACAAATTTAATATAATTTAAAAATCATTGAAATTAAAAAACCTTACCATTGAGTTTCTCTATATTACCCTATTCCTGGATTGTGCAAGACTCTTTTAATTGCATTCAAAAAGCATGTGACCAAACATACAATACTAGTAACACTTTATAGGTCTATTTACTAATTTCTAGAAATTATGTTTACCACAATTGAAACATAGCGGGGTATTAACTACATATATCATAGTCAGTTTCATCTCCACATATTTCTAGATTGACCACTTCATACAATTATCATCCCAAGGAACATAAGTGTTAGAAATAACTATATCAAGTTTCTTAGAACAAGGAACTACATTCTCATAACATAAAATTAGTCAGGTTTCCACATATCTTTGTAAAATTGGTTTAAATCTTGAATAAAATCTATTAATTTTATTATCAAGTTCATTACTAAAATCTAATACATACATGGTGAACCTTATAAAACATACTTCATACATAGCTATTGAATCTTCATAATTTTGCTTCTATTATAATAACTATTTATCCATCCTAACTTGAAAAACCATTGGATATAATTTCTCAATGAAATGAGTCTTAAAATTTTCACATTCCATGGCATCAATATCATATTAATATTTGTTATTCTTAATCAAATACCATTATCATTCAGCTCCACCTTCAATATAATAAATTGAAAGGGTAACCTTCTGATATTTAAAACACCCCCTAACATCAAATATCATCTATATAGGATTGATAAATCATGCATCTACCACTAAATATAATGTTCTAAAAAACACTCTAGGTTATTTTTCATTAAATATTACACCTTGAATAGTTTCCTTTGTGGATAATTTTGTTTCTATCTAACATGGATTCCACCAACATTTATAACAAACTTGAATTATGAAATCATAACCTAAAACTTATACCTTACAATTCAAAATATTTTACAGTTGTAATATAGAATGATATTTTCATCATGATTTATTCCTACTAAAAAATATTTTTATCCTCTGTATAAAACCATTCTAAACAAATATATTTTAGATAATGAAACATTGTAATATTTAAATTCTACATCATTTTATATTAACCATAAAGAAGAATATTTTTATGTTATTATATTATCATTATATTAAAATCTAAAATTATGTAAAAAGATTATAAAAATCCAACTATAAATACCCAACCATAAAATTTATATATTATAAAAACTTTATAAATTAATTCATTTTCTTTAATTGTTGTTGATCATTTAGGATTAGTGTTTTAGAGTACAAGGTCTTTACCCTTACATATATAATTATAATATTAATATTTGGAAACTTCAACATAGTATCAATTTTTATTATAATATACAACATTTAAAAATAAATAAATTTATTAAATATCTTCATAATATTTACGTTGAACTCATTTTTGTACCTACTCATCCTTAAATCAATGTTGAAAACTTTCTAAAATGTGGTATGGTTAAAAACCTCTCTAATGGACAAAAACAGAATAAAACTTTCAGTCCATTCAACAACATGAAAACACTTAAAATACATACCATTATCAAAATTTTCATTGATCATTTGAAATAAATCATCTCCACTTGAAAAACACACACCTCTATCTCAAAAAAAAAATCAATATATATAACATGAAAATGAAAGCCCTTTTATGAAAACATAGAGTATCATAATCATAACTTTTTTTAATACCATGAAAAAATAATTATATCCAAATTATATACATATGATAAACAAAATATGTTAACTCTTAGTGTCATTAATTTTATGCAAATGAACATTACATAATTAATTATAGATAAATAACTATTCTCACCATTCAAATAAGCTATACAAGGATAACCATTTTTATGAAACATAATGCAGATAAACCAATATATAAATTATATCAAGCTCTCCCATTTATCATATATAATTATAATGTACCATATCATAAATAATAAATATCATCCCTACACATTATTTTAAAACAAAATCAAAAACTCCATCAAAACCGTATGAACAAATAATCAGATATTAAAATATCATTTCTTTTCAAAAACTCAATTGAAATCTAAAATAAATAGAAATATGGTAACATGGTTTTTATTTGAATTAAAAATGAATTAATTTATAATATTAAAATTATTAAATGATAGATATGGTAGTTTGTTAATTCATTGTTTCTATTTAAATTAAAATGGATCATTTTCAATGACTTTTTTAATGAAATTCAAAACATTCAGTAAAAAGATTTAGTTTAAAAATCAATTGAATTAAATTAAATATATTCATAAATTTTCGTTATAATTATTTTAGTTCCATATAAATTTAATAATAATAATTTTTTAAAAAAAATTAGGGACTAGGTAGGAAATAGTTTTTAATAAAAATTTAAGATGTTTTTTAGAAGATCTCTCTAACCTCGAATTTGACTCCTCAAATATATTTTATATTTTCCTGAATAATAAAATTATGTTAATTATTTAATTTATCAAAATAAAATTTAAATTTTATTTAATCAATTTATTTTCTTGAAAACCATGTTCTATAAAATAACTTAATCAATTATTTCAGGGTCATATGTTTTTGACATTATTTGGCTACTATGCCCAAAATTACTTTTGAAGGTTCACTATTGTTTAAGACATCATTATTCCATCATATTCAGAATAATAATTATGAAATAATTAGAATTTTTATACATCAATTATAAAACATAAACCCCTAATTAATGTAGGGTATGATAAATTTACTATTTTATAATGATATGAATGGTAGGCTAACCATATTCATGAGCAATGTTTCAATTTTTCAACTATCATAATTAAAAGGAAAAAAGTGTGATTATATCAATTTAAAAAGATGATTATATCATAAATTTCACATTACTTATTTTAATAATTATATATATATATCAACCAGGAAATAGATGATGAATACTGAATCACATCACTTTACGGACGTGGTAGTTCATAAATACGCACGAACAACAATATAATTTTTTAGTGACAGGAAAGGTATGAAATTATATGATATCCTTTCTAAATGGTAAATATTTAATTAATATCATAATTAATTATAGATTGAATCCATAATTACAATAAATCCTGATAGATGGTGCTTGGTAACGATTTATATCGGCCCATGTGGTAGTAGTTCTTAGTGAACATGAATGTTGGTATCGATTCCCATTTGGAGAAATAAGTGATAGATATAGGTTGTGAGAATAAATTTAAAACAAATAAGTATATATAATATAATATTTTAATCAGTTCAATATGGTTGAATAGGATTCTTATGTGGCAGAATAAAAAATAATACAAAAAATCATCAGTTGAGAACTATACATCTTCTTCGGACAACCTCTTAAGGTTTAGATCAAATGAATTTATAGGATTGTTTAATGATCAAACCAATGACTGTGGGATGTGACTAGGGATTTAAGGAAGGTATTTAATTATATCATGTATTAAAAAAATATTTATATTTGTGAAGAAATAATAAGATGATGTTTCCTTTTATAAGAAATGGGAGGGGCATTATTGAATTTTTTATAAAATATTTAATCCTTATAAATTTATTTTGATATACAAAAAAATAAGAAATGATAAAATTAGTAGATAATATGAGTTTGAGTTTAAATACTATATTATATTTTTAATTTTGAATGTTTTATTTAAATTTATACCACTATATTTTTGTTTTAACCCATCATTAAACATTTTGACAATTACAGTGATATAAATGTTTTTCAATTTTAAAGGGTAAATATAGTTACCAAAAAAGAAATATGAAACATAAATAGCCAATAGATAATTTAATAAACCACATTAAATTCAATTTTATGATTATTAAATTATTATGAATGTAATATAATTTATGTATATTATAAGGCCCCGTCCTTAAACCTTACTTAATATTGGATTAAATGAATAATTCACGTTGAGGATATTTTCAGGTTTAGAGTTTTAGAGAATTAGAAAATAACTATTACATCTCAAAAGATTACCAAGTAGTCACTTCTACTAAGTTTCCATAATAAAAAAAACTCTTAAAAGAAACATGTCTAGTTCCATGTTATATATAGCATGACATTCCCTTGATCCCATCCTTGACCTTATGCCACATTAAGTCCTGTGAAAAACATTTCAAAAAAAAACTTGGGGTGAGCATAAAAAGATCAGTAAGGGATACACAAAGAATGAAAACTGTTAGTTTTTCAATCATCAAGTAAACCATGTATACTCTATCAAAGTAATACCTTCACCTTCATGAAGTAGTAAAAACTCTTCACTGAATAAAGTATCATTACATACCTTTTTGTAACCAAAGTATTACCATAAAACCCATATAAAGAACACATAACATATATAAAGGTAACTTGGGACATAAATATACTTATGTGGAATAACCATACGGTCGACTTCCACACATATCACTTAATGGAATAGCCATACGGCCAATTTCCATTCATACTTAATGGAAAAGCCATACGGCCGACTTCCATACCCAATGCATTGGAGGTTATAACGTAACCACCCATCCTTTTATTCACGGCACCACCTGTCATATGGTTTATAACATAACCACCCGTTAAAATGTCCAAGTACCAATACAAAATCATAAAACATAAAACCAATATAAAGGAATGATAACATTTCCACATTTCAATCACAATATATCATAAATATATTGACATAATGGAATAATTTATCAAAACCATTTTCAATACCAAAATACATAAAAGAGTATATGGTATTTATTTTATTTTAAAAACATTACGGCTTGTTGAGGAAGCCAAAGACCAAATAATACTCGCGGCGGCGGAAAAGGTCGTTGTCACCGCGTACATTTAAAAAAACATTCCTTTTTGTTGTTTAGTAAAACACTTCGTAGAAAAATATTCCTTTTGTATAAAAGTAAAAGTCATAGGGGTTTATACACCGTATAAAAGAAGGTTGTGTATAAAACAAAATATGCCTCAATGAAAGGAGATTGAGACGAAGTCCCATACCTCAGGTCTGACTTGACTCGATCATTCGTTAATGTCCTGAATAATAAACATGAGTTAATTTATACTTGATTAAGAACCTTTTTAAAGTTCATTATTCATTTTATATCACTTATTTCCATGTTATAAACATTATGTATCCATTTAAGTTAATAATGATTGTTTTGTCAATATTTGGTTCTTAAGTCGAAAGTGAACTTCTTACAATTACATGTTGTTCATGTGGTCAATGGTTCATTATATCCAGAATGATATTCATGATTTGGATATCATATATATCATATATATCCTGAATATACATGTATTTATAATATTACATAATCATTTAGAGGTAACAAATGAAATGCACCGTTCATGGAGACGGTAAGCCGTACGTACGCATGGACGCTACTTTCATTTCTATTTCGTATTTTATAGAATGTAATCATAATGATATAAGAGTATATTATAATTACAGTATAATAACATATATAATATCATTAAATTTATCCTTTACACATCCCAAATATGGTATTAATGAATCAAATCACTTTCATGGGGCGGTAGTCCGCACTTCCTAAAATGAAGATATCGTGTTTACCCATAATGGAAACAATAATGGTATGCCATAAATGAAAAATACAGAGGCTTAATGAAAGAATAAACATATTATATATAATATATAAAAATAGTGACATCATAATGGCCACTTTTGAAGGTGTTAAATGAGTATTGAACAATCATTGTTTTGGGAGGCAGAATTTCACCATCCACGGAAACCGTATGTTCTTTAACCATTTGATGTAGTTGTGTGAGAGTGTAGCACGAATAAATCTTATAACAATATCCTAGTATATTGATGATACTGGTGTTGTTACAAAAGATTTAAATAAAAAGAGTTTAGGGGGTTGGAGAAGCAAAATAAAACAAATGAACAAGAGAGAATGAATTACCTTTAAAAGTGTAACTCCTTTTGATTTGAGCCTAAAGGCTTCCATTGAAAGGACTATGACCAAAGGGAATCCTCTAGGATGAGGAGAGGGATGTGGAGAGAGTAAATGGGCAGGGGATGGCCGAGACAAAGGCATGAGGAGTGTGTGAAATGTGGTAAAGGTGGGGGCCTTTTATAAGAGGAGAGGAGGGGCACTTTTGGAAATCATGAAACTATTATTTTATTTTCAAAAGTGTTTCGAATTTCTAAGGTCCCACATTGATATATTTAGAATATAAGATGATAAGACTTCGAAATATTCCCATCCAATAGGTTTTGGACATGTGTAGGTTTTAGATATTACATTATCTTTCCATTTTATTTAAATCGTTAAATAATGAAGTCATCGCTGCATCATAATGATGTCATAAATAATTTAATTTATTTAAAGTCTAAATATTATAAAAAAAATACTATGATATAGGAAATCTTTTTTATCTTTCCAATTAATATTTATAATCAAATATCTGATCTTTATAACCCCATGTAATTTTTTTTTTCGTAAAACATATTATGTTTGTGTCATTTTTACTTTTATTTTAAAAAAAAGGCATTAAAGTCATTATCTCACCCAAGTGGCTCCATGGGGTCCCCTAAATCGACCCATGGGTTTTCTTGGTCGGACATGACACATCCAATAGGGTTAGGACATGTTTCAAGCTCATCTCATTTTATTAAATAATTATTTTTACCCTAAAATACACTAATTACCTCTAATTGCGATTAAAAACTTAATAAGTTACTATTCACCAAAAAAATTATTTTTATCTCATTGAACCACATTTTACTTCTTAATGACAACCATGTATGTCAGATTTTTAAAATTCAAAACACAGAAGTGGTAAAATTTCATTTAAACGAAAAATCAGTTTTTATAAGTACCACTTAGTTGTTTCACTATTCATAAAAAATTGACGTTTTTCAGAAAAATATCAAAAATTCACCCTAAGCTATATTTGATATTCTGAATTAAAAAATGAAGTCCTTTTTACAAAATTCACAACATATAAGTTTCATTAATTAATTTAATAATTAATTCCCACTGTCAGAGCAGATAGCTTGTTTTTATGAAACAATAAGTATCAAAAGATTGACAGTAGTTTAAGTTCGATTTAAAAGTGAAATTAATTCCAACGACCACTATTGGATTTAATGGTAAAAATATTTTCTAATTTCTGTTTAAAACCAATTCAAAATATAATCTAATCATATAAATAAATTAGATTAAATAGAGGGTTTGAATTAAAATACAACATTTTAAACTATTCATAATAAAATGAACTTTATCGGAAAGATACCAAAAATTTACACAAAGTAAATTTTGATGTCCCAATTCTAATGAAGAGTTATTTTTGGTCCAATATAATTTATAAGATTGATCAAAACTATATTTCATGACGGTTCACCGTCAAAAGGTGATAAGTGAACCCTTAGTGAAAATTAGGGTATAAATGCCTAAAATCGAACTCTTTCCGTATTTTAAGCCTTTATCGTTTATTGGGTAAATGTAAAAACATGTAAAAACATATATAATAATATTTTAGTTATTTATATCCATTCCCGCCAGTACAACGGCTACTTGTTAACTAACATTTAAAATAATATTATTTTATTACTTGTGTGCAACGTAAGTTTTCAAAGAAACCCATCGTTGCGTATAGAGTACGCTATCGAACGTAGAAAACCCTTTTAATTAAAATTAATATTTAATTTGTAAATATTAATAAATATGAAAATTATTTATTCTTTAATTTCCTGGGATGTTACATCCTTCCCCCCTTTTGGGAATTGCGTCCTCGCAATTTTATTCACTTATCAAAATAAGTGGGGGTATTTATCCCTCATAGCATTTTCAGATTCCCACGTTGCCTCTTCAATCACATGGTTTTTCAACAAAACCTTTACCTGATGAATCACAAGGCACACACAATCACTTCCCAAATCTCAAAACACAATCATTATCAAGGTTTAATTCGTGCAACTTACCTTTCTGAACCAGATCTACCTTTTTCGACAACTCACTATCTTGCTTCTGTGCTTGCTTGATTCTATCTGATAGAGATGATCTCACTGATACCTGAAACAAAACAGAAGAAAATACTATACCAACAAATTCTATGCCAAAGTTCCTCAAATCTTTAACCAAAGGATCATGTTCCAAACGCAACATTGCTAATGAAGCATTACTTTTTCGACTCAAAGCATCAGCCACTTTATTTGCTTTTCCCGGATGGTAATGAATTGTACAATCATAATCCTTGATTAATTCCAGCCATCTCCTCTGTCTCATGTTCAATTCTTTCTTAGTGAATATATACTTGAAATTTTTTTGATCAGTATATATTTCACACTTTACTCCATACAAATGATGCCTCCAAATTTTTAAAGCAAAGACAACAACAGCTAATTCCAAATCATGTGTAGGGTAATTTACCTCATGAGTTTTCAACTGTCGTGAAGCATAAGCAATTACCTGATCATTCTGCATAAGGACACAGCCAAGTCCCTTCAACGAAGCATCACTGTATATAACAATCTCCCCATTCCTGAAAGGAAGTGCCAAAACTGGAGCATTCACCAATCTTCTGTTCAACTCCTGAAAACAATCATCACATTATTTTGTCCAGATAAACTTAACACCCTTACGAGTTAGCTTAGTAATTGGACTAGATAACCGTGAAAAATTTTCAACAAACCTTCAGTAGTAACCTGCCAAACCATGAAAACTACGGATCTCGGTTACATTTGTGGGTCTTGGCCATTCTTCAACAACTTTTGTTTTAGTAGGATCAACAGTTATGCCATCTTTTGAAACAATGTGACCTAGGAAAGAAAATTGTTGTAACCAAAACTCACATTTTCTGAATTTTCCATATAGTTTTTTTTCTTTTAAGGATTGCAAGATAACCATTAAACGACTTTCATGCTCCTCTTTACTTTTAGAAAACACCAAAATATCATCGATGAAAACAACCAAAAACTTATCCAAGAACTCCTGGAAAATTCTATTCATAAGGTCCATGAATACAGAAGGTGCATTGGATAACCCAAAAGGCATAACTACAAATTCATAATGGCCATATCTAGTATGGAACGCAGTCTTCGGAACGTCTCCTTCTTTTACTTTCAACTGATGGTACCCCGACCTCAAGTCAATCTTCGAAAAATACTGAGCTCCCTGGAGCTGATCAAACAAATCATCGATATGAGGCAATGGATACTTGTTCGTAACAGTAATATTATTTAAGGCTCTATAATCAATGGAAAGTCTCATTGATCCATATTTCTTTTTAACAAACAAGACAGGAGCACCCCATGGTGATGTTCTAGGTCGAATGAAACATTTATCTAATAACTCCTGCAATTGTTTCTTTAACTCTAAAAGTTCAACTTGAGCCATTCGATAAGGGGGTTTTGAAATTGGCTTAGAATCAGGAACTAAGTCAGCAGTAAATTCAACTTCCCGATCATGAATAATACCAGGCAACTCATCAGGAAAAACATCAAGATACTCATTTACCACTGGCACATCATTAATCTGAACAGTTCCTTTATTTTCAATAATATGTGCAAGGTAACATTCATTCCCATCTTTTACTAGTTTCTCAACTTCCTGATATGTTATCAAAATCGAGGGTTCATTCTTGTACACAAACTGAAAATATTTCTGAATAGAAACCATTTTAACTCTGCAGTCAATCTTAGCATGATAAACAGAAATCCAATCCACGCCCAAAATAACATCAAACTCTACTAGAGGCAAAACAATAAGGTTTTCTGGTAGATTCATTCCACACACAAGGATATGATGGTTCTTATAATTCCTTTTTGTCTCAATGTTCCCTCCGGGTGTTTTTACCATAAGTTGAGGATTCATATCTTGATATGGAATTTCCAATTTACTAGAAAACTTCTCAGAAATGAAAGAGTGTGTAGACCCTGAATCAAACAACACATTGGCATAATCTGATCAAACAAACAGTGTACCTAATACCACTTCATTCGATGGCCCAACATCTTCAGAAGTTGTTGCAAAGGATTTCACTACCCCTTTCTGCTTGTAGTCTGGCTGCATTCCCCCAGTTGAGTTCGTCATTGGACACTCATTTGCATAATGACCCATTTAATTACACATAAAACATCTTACCATTGGCTTTTCATTGCCTGCTTGATCATCTTCCTTACAGTTACGAGCAATATGACCAGGCTTACCACACCAAAAACACTTACCAGACTTGGATAAACATTCTCCAGGATGCATTTTACCACACTTCTCACAGGATGGATATTTGGTTTTCTTACCTCCTTTCTTCTTTGATGAATTCTTCCCCTTTGCCTTCCAACTAGACCTCTTATTCTGTTGTTTGTCATAGAACACATGATCATCGGCAAACTCCATTTCCACCTTCTCCGCACATCGAACAAGTTTTTCATAACTTTTGAACTCATGAAAAGCTAAATCCCTTTGATACTTTGGCTTTAACACTGAGTAAAAACGGTTTATTTTACTATCAAGATCTTGTATGATGTTTGCAGCATACCATGCCAATCGAGTGAACTTTGATTCATAAGCAGCCACTGAATCATATTCCTGCCTCAATTCTAGGAACTGTTTTCCATCATAAGAAGAACCACATTAGGAAAATATTTCTCAAGAAACATAACTTTTAATTCATCCCAGTGAAGATCCTAAATCTCATCACTATCCATGATATTTTTCACCATCGACCACCACTGATCAGCTTCACCTTCAAAACGGTAAACAGCACGACTAACCTTTTGATGTTCTGAACACCCCATGACATCAAAAATCTTCTCCAGTGCTTTAATCCACCCTTCAGCTTGCACATGGTCAGATGATCCTCTGAATGATGGGGGATGTTGCCTCATGAATTGTTCCACCACTGACATGTTCCTCTGCGGTTGATTTGGCTAATCTCGTGCATGGATACCACCACCATTTATAGCCTAAGTAAACTGTTCCATCACTGCAATAAACTATTCAGTTCCGATTCTGACCATCTTAGGTTGCTGATTAGGAAGGTTGTCTTCCTCCTGATGTCGCCCCAACATAGCTGCTTTGTTTCCTCTGCGGAAAACCATTCTGAACACAGAAATATCTTAGGCAAAGCAACATGGTAATCCATAAATGCTATATCATTTCAATCATATTATAATTTAACACTTTTCTAACTCCTAAAGTTGTCTAAACCGACCTTTTATACCAACTATAAGGCCACGACCTTAAACCTTACTTAATATTGAATTAAATGAATAATTCACGTTGAGGATCTTTTCAGGTTTAGAGTTTTAGAGAATTAGAACATTACTATTACATCTCAAAAGATTACAAAGTAGTCACTTCTACTAAGTATCCATAATAAAAAAAACTCTTAAAAGAAACATGTCTAGTTCCATGTTTTATATAGCATGACATTCCATTGATCCCATCCTTGACCTTATTCCACATTAAGTCCTGTGAAAAACATTTCAAAAAATACTTGGGGTGAGCATAAAAAGCTCAGTAAGGGATACACAAAGAATGAAAACTGTTAGTTTTTCAAACATCAAGTAAACCATGTATACTCTATCAAAGTAATACCTTCACCTTCATGAAGTAGTAAAAACTCTTCACTGAATAATGTATCATTACTTACAATTTTGTAACCAAAGGATTACCATAAAACCCATATAAAGAACACAGAACATATATAAAGGTAACTTGGGACATAAACATACTTAAGTGGAATAACCATATGGTCGACTTCCACACATATCACTTAATGGAATATCCATACGGCCAATTTCCATACATACTTAATGGAATAGCCATACGGCCGAATTCCACACCCAAGGCATTGGAGGTTATAACGTAACCACCCATCCTGGTATTCACGGCACCGCCCGTCATATGGTTTATAATGTAACCACCCGTTAAAATGTCCATGTACAAATACAAAATCATAAAACATAAAACCAATATAAATGAATGATAACATTTCCACATTTCAATCACAATATATCATAAATATATTGACAAAATAGAATCCTTTTTCAAAACCATTTTCAATACCAAATACAAAAAAGAGTATATGGTATTTATTTTATTTTATAAACATTACGACTTGTTGAGGAAGCCAAAGACCAAATAATACTCGCGGCGGCGGAAAAGGTCATTGTCACCGTGTACGTTAAAAAAACATTCCTTTTTGTCATTTAGTAAAATGCTTCGTAGAAAAAGATTCCTTTTGTATAAAAGTAAAAGTCAAAGGGGTTTATACACCGTATAAAAGAAGGTTTTGTATAAAACAAAATATGCCTCAATGAAAGGAGATTGAGACGAAGTCCCATACCTCGGGTCTGACTTGACTCGATCGTTCTTTAACGTCCTGAATAATAAACTTGAGTTAATTTATACTTGATTAAGAACATTTTTAATGTTCATTATTCCTTTTATATCACTTATTTCCATGTTATAAACTTTATGTAACCATTTAAGTTAATAATGTTTGTTTTGTCAATATTTGGTTCTTATGTCGAAAGTGAACTTCTTACAATTACATGTTGTTCATGTGGTCAATGGTTCATTATATCCAGAATGATATTCATGATTTGGATATCATATATATCATATATATCCAGCATATACATGTATTTATAATATTACATAATCATTTAGAGGTAAGAAATGAAATGCACCGTTCATGGAGACGGTAAGCTGTACGTACACATGAACGCTACTTTCATTTCTATTTCGTATTTTATAGAATGGAATCATAATTATATAAGATTATATTGTAATTCAAGAATAATAACATATATAATATCATTAACTTTATCCTTTACACATCCCACATATGGTATTAACGAAAAAAATCACTTTCAGGGGAGGGTAGTCCGCACTTCCTAAAATGAAGATATCGTGTTTACCCATAATGGAAACAATAATGGTATTCCATAAATGAAAAATACAGAGGCTTAAGGAAAGAATAAACATATTATATATCATATATAAAAATAGTGACATCATAATGGCCACCTTTAAAGGTGTTAAATGAGTATTGAACTATCATCGTTTCGGGGGGCAGAATTTCTCCATCCTCGGAAACCGTATGTTCATTAACAATTTGGTGTAGTTGTGTGAGAGTGTAGCTAGAATAAATCTTATAAAAACATACTAGTATATTGAAGATACTGGTGTTGTAACAAAAGAATTAAATAAAAAGAGTTTAGGGGGTTGGTGAAGCAAAATAAATCAAATGAACAAGAGAGAATGAATTACCTTTAAAAGTGTAACTACTTTTGATTTATGCCTAAAGGCTTCTTTTCAACGGATTCTGCCCAAAGGGAATCCTCTAGGATGAGGAGAGGGATGTGGAGAGAGTAAATGGGCATGGGATGGCCGAGACAAATGCTTGAGGAGTGTGTGAAATGAGGTAGAGGCGGGGGCCTTTTATAAGAGGAGAGGAGGGGCACTTTTGGAAATCATGAAACTATTATTTTATTTTCAAAAGTGTTTCGAATTTATAAGGTCCCACATTGATATATTCCAAAGATAAGATGATAAGGCTTCGAAATATTTCCATCCAATAGGTTTTGGACACGTGTAGGGTTTAGATATTACATTATCTTTCCATTTTATTTAAATCGTTAAATAATGAAGTCATCGCTGCATCATAATGATGTCATAAAGAATTCAATTTATTTAAAGTATAAAAATTATAAAAAAAATAATATGATGTAGGAATGCTTTTTATATTTCCAATTAATATTTATAATAAAAAATCGGATCTTTATAACCCCATGTAAATATTGTTTTCGTAAAACATATTATGTTTGTGTCATTTTTACTTTTATTTTTTAAAAAAGGCATTAAAGTCATTATCTCACCCAAGTGGCTCCATGGGGTCCCCTAAATCGACCCATGGGTTGTCTTGGTCGGCCATGACACAACCAATAGGGTTAGGACATGTGTCAAGCTCATCTAATTTTATTAAAGCATTATTATTACCTTAAACTACACTAATTACCTCTTATTGCGATTAAAAACTTAATAAGTTACTATTCACCGAAAAAATATTTTTATCTCATTGAACCACATTTTAATTCTTAATGAAAACCATGTATGTCGGATTTTTGAAATTCAAATCACAGAAGTGGTAAAATTTCATTTAAACGAAAAATCAGTTTTTATAAGTACCACTTAGTGGTTTCACTATTCATTAAAAATTGAAGTTTTTCAGAAAAATACCAAAAAATTCCCCCTAAGCTATATTTGATATTCCGAATTCAAAAATGAAGTCCTTTTGACAAAATTCAAAACATATAAGTTTCATTAATTAATTTAATAATCAATTCCACTGTCAGAGCAAATAGCGTGTTTTTATGAAACAATAAGTATCAAAAGATTGACACTAGTTTAAGTCCGATTTCAAAGTGAAATTAATTCCAACGACCACTATTGGAATTAATGGTAAAAATATTTTCTAATTTCACTTTAAAACCAATTCAAAATATAATCTAATCATATAAATAAATTAGATTAAAAAGAGGTTTTGAATTAAAAATCAACATTTTACACTATTCATAAAAAATGAACATTATCGGAAAGATACCAAAAATTTACACAAAGTAAATTTTGATGTCCCGATTCTAAAGAAGAGTTATTTTTGGTCCAATATAATTTATAAGATTGATCAAAACTATATTTAATGACGGTTCGCCGTCAAAAGGTGATAAGTGAACCCTTAGTGAAAATTAGTGTATAAATGCCTAAAATTGAACTCTTTCCGTATTTTAAGCCTTTATCATTTATTGGGTAAATGTAAAAACATTTAAAAACATATATAATCATATTTTAGTTATTTCTATCCATTCCCGCCAGTACAACGGCTACTTGTTAACTAACATTTAAAATAATATTATTTTATTACTTGTGTGCAACGTAAGTTTTCAAAGAAACTCATCGTTGCGTATAGAGTACGCTATCGAACGTAGAAAACCCTTTTAATTAAAATTAATATTTAATTCGTAAATATTAATAAATATGAAAATTATTTATTCTTTAATTACCTGGGATGTTATATATATAATATTTACTTATAAACACTCATTGCATACAATCTTAAATCTATTCATTTAATTTAACTATTAAAACTATAATAGTAAAATTTAATTAGAATTAAAGGAATAAAAAATACTATAATTTTCACTTGTATCTTAAAATTTTGTTGATAAAAAAACTGAAATAAAATTACTTATAGTGTTTTAAAAGTCAATTTATTGATTTTTAACTACATCCACATGCAACATGTCAGCGTTGTATAGTAATATTATTCTATTATTTATTCACTAAAAATTGGAAATAAAATACAATAATGAAAATAAATTATTTTATATTAAAATTATTACTTATAACTAAACATATCGGGTATTTACCCATTTATAAAAATTATATTGATAATAATATATAAAGATGACATTTTTGTATTTTCTCTATATAAAATAATATAACAGGTAAAAATAAAAGAAAAATGGGAAAGAACGTATATTTTACTTTATGATTATTAGTCAATAGATAAACACAAAAAATTGATTTAATTTAGGTTTTTGGGTCATTCTTTAGTTGTGATCATTTTATTTTGAATCCTAAATACTCTATTTATCTTTTCCCATAGAAACAAAAATAACTAGGTTTAGTATTAATATTGACCAAAATAAAGGTTCATATTTACCAAAATTGGAAAAATGATTCCAAATATATAATATATATTCCATGACTCAGAAAAAAATTAGTATAAATTAATTTGAAATTAAACTCGAAAAAACGATAAAAAACAATCATTCCATTTTTAAGTATAACATGTTTTTATATATAAATATAGGAAAAACTAAATTTAAAACCACATAAATTGAATATTTTGAATCAAAATTAAAAAACTAGTACAAATTATAATTATAATTTATAAATAATTATAAATAAAATATATTTTTCAATAAAAATAATTATTTTTCACAATTAATTAAAAAATCAATATTTTCATATTATTCACATATTTTAATTCTAAGATAATTATAAAATTGTTAATTCAATAATTTAATGCATTTTTCAAATTTTAATTCTATATTAATATATATATTATTTTATATAAAAAACATTAGAAGATTATTTAATAAAAATATTTCTTTTTTTATTGAAACATTACTTAATATTTTTATAATTAATATAACAATCAATACCATGAGTATTAATAATTATAAAAATGATTGATTATATCATTACATTTTTTAATTCATTATGTGATATTTCTTAATGGTATTCATGAATCTTAGATCTATACCGGAAGAAGCTTGTGTGCTACTCAAGAAGATGTAGAAAAAGTTATTATGAGGTTTTAGGGTTGGTAGGATTTTATGTTTTAAAAAATATGAGGTAGATGGGGAGTGATTAATATCTTATTTAAAAACATATAAAAATTATGAATTTACTAACAAATAATTTACTCTCTTAACCTCCCAGAGAGTGTATAAATTCCACGACACACCCAACTTTTTTCCTTTTGTGTGGGTCCTAACCATGTATTCAATAATAATGAGTAAATTATACATTTTATCTATTTTTTCTACTATGTTTATTTTTTTAAATTTATAGAAAGGAATTTTTATTATATAATTTTCATTGAGGATATGTATAGAAACATGTCTAAAACATAAACATAAATGATTGTAATCCCACTAATTAACATAAATTTTGGAACCGTAACACTCAATACAAATTAATGAATCATCCCCATGAATTACAATGGAAACAGCCTATCCCCAACACTAGTTGAAAATAAAACATGAATATACACAGGATATGGGTAGGTAGAGAGAAATTATATTTTTATTTTTCTACCAAATAATCATTTCATTATCTATAAATCATAAAAAGGGAAAATTTTCAAGGTTTCCCAAAATAGAAATAACTTGTACAAATGGATATTCAATTGAATGATGGCCTCTATCATGGGTGTAGTAAACTATAATTATATGGATTCAAATAAAATGAACTAATTTATTAGTTTATCTATATGTCTTTATACTGAAAACAATATAATTGAAAAGTAGATTCCCTAATAACGGATTAGTAATATATCTTGGTTAAGGAAGATACAATATTGGTTAGTGATGATGTGTCATGGGTTTAAAAATTCCATCAAACTCAAAATAATCATTTCAGAATGAAAATTATAAAAAGTGAATCTATATCAACATTCATGTGAAATCATATTTCAAAAATAAAATGAATTTATACTAAATTAACTAAACCATGAAAAGATATTTTAAATATTCTCTTTAATATTAATGTTCATCTAAAAAAAAGTAAAAATAGAAAAAATTATTTTTTATTTTGTTTTGATTTTTATAGTTCTTTTTGTTTTTTATTTTCTTGAATTTAAAAACCAAATATCCTATGTCACCATCCATCACTGCTAGAAATTATATTATCATCAATTAAATTTGTTTACTAATTTAATATGTAAATCATGGTAGTGATAAGGGACATCCTGCTAAATGCTGTTATATGTGGCATCCCTAGGCTAGATTTACTCCACTAGATGGTTTATAAAATCATCATTGTAATTTTTGTGTATATTGTTATTTACGGTAATTCCTCTACTAGTTAGATCATTAAAAACATGTATTTCACCAAGTGATTGGCGATTAGTAATAATATAAAGACCGAGGAACTGAGAAGAAATCATACATGGCCAAGGATTTAGTTTGTAATTGTACATGTGGACATTACCACCAAAATGAAACACACACAAAATGAATAGAATTATGACCTTATTTTTTGGATAATACCCATTTTAAGGGTTGAATATAAACCCTTAATTACCTAAAGGTTCAAGGAAAAAGGCCCATACGAGACACCATACATAACCTTGAAGGCCTAGAATCTAACACACTTGAAACAGTCCCTCCCTAGAATCTGCATCTCAAAGTCACCTAGCACCCCGAATTATATGGATGATCGAATACCATTTTCCCATGTAGATATGAACAATGCCTAGACCCAATGGCAGTTTCCATACCCTCTCAATATTATAATCCTATTATCTTAGCTCTTGTGGTTCCAATTTTTTTATCTGAATCCTTATGTGGACCTTCTAATGTGTGTTATTCCCATGTGGCTTCTAGGCCTTTTCTGTGACCCGAAATACCAATGGCCCAAAGGTCATTGGTGGCCCGAAGGCCCTCTGGGTCTAAGTCCTGTGGTGGCTCGAAGGTCCTGAGACCCGTAGTCCCATACCAGTGGCTCGAAGGAAAAAATTGGATGAATAATGTCGGCTATTATAGTACTAAACAATACCTACTACAATAAATGATATAGTTCTACTACAATAACCTACTAAATTCACCCCACCCAGATTTGATCCTAGGTCTATTGTATGCAAAATAGAAGACTCTACCACATTGTCTGAAACATCCACTCAAGAATAATACCATCATTTATATCCTTTGGATTGTTTTTATATATCCATAAATACTCCGATGAATCATGTCAAATTTCTTCATACTCCAAAAATTTTTATGACTCTATTCTCACCATCATTTGAGAGATTTTTATTAAATTATTTAACATCCCAATAAAAATGTTGTTATACCTCCATAGGAACATGTAAAGAGTTTCAGAAAACAATTTTATATATTTACATTGCAAAGTGGGTGTAAAGGTTTTATGATATTACCAAAGTGAATCATCAACATGTAAAATCGATTCATTCATATCGGGTAGCTCCATTTTTTCAATGATTTTCTTAACATCCATATTTGAAAATTATGTTTGAAGATTAGTACGGGTTGATATATAGTTGATACGTTTTTTAAAACCCAAAAATTAAGGAGAATTTTTTCATGTGTCGATTACAAAAATATTAATCCTAGTCAATAATAATGAATCTTAGTAACCTAATCCTATATAAAATATGAGATATCAGAAAATTAAATACAACTCTTGATTCATTGGTCCTAGTATCATTTTCTTCTACCCAATAATAGACATAGTCAATAGACATCATTATTTTTAATAGTCCAAGTGAAATTCTAAAATTCCCCTCTAATTCAATTCTCCATGAAGAAAAAATATCAAAAAATGACTTAGGTTGTTGGGGAATTTCATTACTCTTGGAGATATTCCTGGTGAATTGACATCATGTGTGTGACATAAAAAATTGATGGGAAAATCCATATAATCATTGAGAAAAAATTCTATGGTCATGGTGCTTTTGATACATTGATAGCCAATATGTCCTACATAATCTCTAGTGTCAATTAATCTCAAAAAATATGTGAAATCATGGTTGGGGATACATCAATTAATAAACTAGTCATTAAAAAATTCTTATATGTACAAGAATCCCAAATGTGATATCATTAATCATTCTTATGTATTTGGGATTATTAGTTATAATTTTTTGAGACAATATTTACATCTAAAAAACATAATATCCATATATAAAGGGTTAAGTTCCACTATATCACAAATTCACTCATGAGTAAATAATTCTCAAATGGGGAGGGATGAGATAAATTGGTTTTCCAATGGTGTATATATCCTACTAATGATTCTAGTGTGAAATTTTCCATTTATCTCTATATATAATCACTATGTTAATCCCATAGATTAGGAGAATAAAAAATATCAAGTTGGGCTTAGATTATGGTTTCTTAATGTGAAACAGAAGTGATACAGGATTAAATTACACAATGATTTTTTACTAAAGAAGATATGAACCAAAATTTTCCATAGAAAACACTATATAAAGAAGTAATTTTTAAGTGGTGGTTTAATTTTCTTGGAGAGGGACAACACTATTCTATGAGTCCATAATGACTTGAGGATCCATATCAACCCTTTAAGACAAGACTTCCCAAACTATAATGTTATTGTAATTATACATAATTTTATAGGGGGTTTCTCACCTTGGTGGTTGGATAATCAAAGTTTATGTGTGACTCATTTTTAGAAATTTTAATGAATAATAAAAATCAGAAAAAAACTATATATATTATTGTAACAATTGATATTCATGAAGATAAATCATAATATATTCTTTAAAAAATCTATTAAAATACTCGTAATTACACAAGAACTATCTCAACTCATAAATGTTTTTGGATATTTACGGGAGAGAATTACCAAAATTTCTAAATTATAAACATGAATCCCCTTAGATGAAATAATTTTAATGAAAATTATTCACCTCTCTACCATGAATTAAAATTTATCATAATTTAATATGATATTTATTTATATACAACAACAGAGAACATAACCAATGTCTGCCAACTAATCATTGAAGTAGGATCTATAAATTACCAAATCATCCATACTATTCTCCAAGAACATATTAAATATACAAAAAATATAATTTTTAAATGTACTATGATAATGAAAGAGTCCAAACATCATTTACCTATATAAAAATATGATGTATGTACATGTAAACACTATTTTCTATTGACCCTCAAGGGTTATGTGGTCTTGAAAAAAATATAAATAAAGATTAAGGGATCAATAACGGGTCTTTCCAGCCAATATTTTTAACATTTGGTCAACTAATATTAGAGGAAATGGGTCCTTTCATGTGTCTTGATCTAGTCGACTGTATTGAATACAAACTCACCATCTTTTTTAACATTTGTTAGAACCAACTCATTCCATTTATTTGACAGTAATATTACTCCTGTTTTTTAAGAAAAATTTGAATTGGGGAAACCCATTTCCTACTAGAAATGGTATATATGATCCCAAAATCAAATAATTTACTAATATTAATTTTTCTTATTCATAGAGGTTGTGATTTAACTAGTGCTAATAATTCTTTATGGTGTTACCCTCTTTATCTAAATGTTCATTGGGCCTAAAAATATATGCTACAATCTATGTAATATCATCGAATGTACATCATATCTATTTTTTTACAATCTCTATAATGTCCTGATCATTTTGTTTCCTACTCTAGAGAGAGGTTTTTGGAAATAATGATAGGAAATTATATAATACCTTCAAGATAAAAAATTTAACTAAATAGAATTTTTTTAATGGATATAAAACTGGTTTTTAGACTTATTCTACGGTTCCAGGGGGAGTGATATCCATAAAAATATCTATCTTCTCATTTATATTATCAATGATAAGTGAATTAATTTAAATGTGATTTTTTGAATCATTGATGATAATGGGTAACTTATAATGAAAAAAGACATTAATTAAAACAGTAATGATACATTTTTTTAAACCCTCATAACAAAAATAACATGAATTTGAAATGTGATAATCAATGAATCAAGAAGATAAAAATAAATCTGAGTGTGGTTTGATGAGAGAATGTTGTGCATATGTGTTTCATTAGACATAAATTCCATAAAATATATAGGAAGGGTGGATTTATCTTCACTAGGGTGTTTTATTGGATCAATAATATTTACACCTACCATTTCTCCCCAAAACTCCATTGAAAGCATACCATTAATAATGTTGTTGATTTTAATTTTAATTTTATAGAATGTCTATTAAATTATAATTGGAAAATTTCCATCGATATTTGATTCATTCATCTCAATAACATAGTGGTCTAAATGGAATATGAGATTCCTGAATCTCATTAGAATTTCCTTCATCACTTCCATTGGGAGGATTGTAATTTGATTCTCATGTTTTATGAAGAATCTCATTTTTGAATCTCCAAACCTTAAGATATGTATATATTGAGTGAGGTGCCACATTAATTGAATAACCTAAATCAAACGTTGATTTAGAAATGAATTTTTACACTATGGATGACAATATCATATGTGTGCTAGGATCATTTATTTTTTTGGAATTACAGGTTGTATCAAGAGCGAGAAATTACATCCACTATTGACATACTAATTCTCCTTAAATTCTTGACATAGTATGAAATTTTATATGAAAAATATGGTCAGGGGATGAATTATTTTAACTAAATCCAATAGTATAATGTTAACTTAATCCTTTTTAAATGTATCAATGATCTAATTATCAATATCATTCTCAAAATTTTTCTTAGATTTAAATAATATATAGGGGATGGGAAGAGAAGTTTATTATTAAGGGGAATTCTTAATGTTAATATTTTTACATTTTTTGGGTTTTCTACAAATAAATATTTTTAGGGTGGATAAATAGATTTCTCAAGAGAAGGAAATACATGATGTTTAGAATAAATGGATGTATAAAGTAAATTACCCCTATGATGTGTGATAACAAAAATAATACCATTTCATTTGGGATTGAAAATATGTTGGGATTTATGTATTATAGAAACATGTACCTTTTTATCACTAACGTTGTTTTTTATTTGTCCCTGATGAGTTTGATGGTCTATAATAAATTATGGTACGGTATGCTTTGAAGTTCTTTGATTCCATTTTCATCACAAAATCCTCAAGGATTGGTAATGATTTTGGAGGAGGTGGATTATTTTAGGATGATGAAGGATAGTAATGTTTCATACACTGTCTTTATTTATTCCAATTATGTTTATGGAATCTTGTGTTTCCTTTTTGATTTTATCGTAGTTATACTTTCAACATGGTTTATGGATTTGTCCTAATGTTCTGATACTTCAATAGAGGTTATTACTGAAAAGGATTTCTGTTGAGAACTACATCACATGACTAAGATAAATCATGATGTTGTGGTCATTGATATGAGAAATGATTGTTATCAAAACAAATACTATAATGAAATGGAACAAATGGAGAGTTTTAATTATATTTATCCTAATCTAATAGTTTTTACAAGGTATTCATTTATTCATTTTAATTATCATACATTTTTTCTCTCGATGAATGGTTTACCTAATGTAGTCCTCGATTGTGTATAATATTTTATGTACCAAATTACAATGAGTTTTGATCCACGTTGGAGATTAAATTAGGATCAATGACATTATTTTTATTCACTAAGGGACTAATAGTGAAAGAATCTATCCTGGAATGATCTACGAGTACAAGTCCCTCATATATGTTTTCAATTATAAATCATTTATTAATTTCACTATGGGGGTAATTTAAGAAATATCTCTTGATTCACTCATATTATTCATGATGGGTATCATCTTGTGATAGAATAATTCCATATATTTCTCTTATAATTGATGAATTTAAGGAGTAAGGGAACAACATCTCTAGAATGTTTCAATAAAGGTTAATCTATCCCTCAATTTTGTTGGAATTATATACAACTAGCATTTGGTGACACCATGAAGGTGGAAAGGGAAGGCCGTAAACATTATGATGTCCTCATACAAATTTTGGGGTTTCTTAATGAATCAAAAATAATGAAACTATTAGATAATTATGTGAGGTTACTTAATAAGAAGACCATTCAATTTTTTATGGAGATGTATGAGTCATGATCACATCTAAATGTTAGATACTTCCTCAGATATTGGATATTTTCTAGTTAATACTCTACATCAAGGTTGGTAAGTTCTTTTATGGTTCAGTTTTTTTATAGAAATGTTTTATAGGGTAGATTTGGTTCACTATTATATTGTTAATGATTATATGAGTTTCAAAAATACGAACATCCAGGTTTCAATATTCGCTTATTATAGAGAAATTAATTTATGATTGGGTTGTTTTTTTTAATATTTAGGTAAATTTAAATTAATTTTTCCTATTCATATTTTTTCATTCAATAGATAGTCAGTTTAGTTTTTTTGATTTTTTTAAATTATTTAAAATTAAATAATGAATGAAATAAAATTAAAAATGAGAATTAATAGAAAATAATGAAAAAATAAATAAAATAAAATTATGGGAAACTATTATAATAAATAATATAGAAGACATAAAAAGAGAGATAGATAAATAGAAAAAGAATAAAATAAAATAAAAATCTAATGGAAATGAGAGGAAAATAAAAAGAGTAATAAATAAAAATTAAAATAAATTAATAAATTCTAAAAAAGTTCCTTACACCATAAAAATGACAAATAAATTTATTATGTTGTTGAGTTTCTAAAATTATAAATATATGTCACTAAACTATCTATAGTATAGTTGAAAACCTACTCCATATCATTATAAAGCCTTAGATAGTTAATTTAAAATAAGATCTTATTATTAAAAATTTAAATATTATTGTTTGAAAACATGGGTTTTTTAATTTAAGTGTAAAATATAAATAATAAAGTTACAAAACAATGGAGTGATTAGTATATTTATTTAAACACAATCAACACATAGAAATTTCTTAATTCTATCCTTTCATAGCGTCATCATATATGGTTTATAAATTTTAATTCATGGATTATAACTCATAGAAATATATTTCTTCTATATTATTACTATGATACCTCAGAGGTTTTGGTGATAAAAACCAAATAAATCATTGTTAATAGTGGATGATTTAGTGATTTATGTCTAAATTCAAAACTAAAACTTACCAAGGAAACAGATGAAGGAATCAAAGTGTGGTATAAGTTTATATGAAATTTTAGTCGTTATACATATAAATAAATTTACATATCCATTTTTTTCTTATGTGAATTTAATATAACAATTTGAATAAAAAAATTCCACATAAAAAAGTGTGAAGAATAAGTTGTGAATGATCTGTGGAACATCACATGGATGGGTAACTAAGAATATGTTCATATGAGTTTGAGTATGAAATAATGATAAATAACTCAATAGAATAAATTATATATTTTGAATAAGAACATCCTAATATCAATGAATTCAAAATATCATTTAAATAAAAAACATGAAGCTCGATATTTACCTCAGGTTCTTGCTCGTGTGATCGTAAAGAGTATAAAAGTCCATGGAAGGAGGTGAATCCATTAATGATGAATAAGAAAAACCCAATCAATCAATGAAAAGCCAATAGTCTATAATCTATTTAAAATGTGGTAGAGATTCGTTTTTTTGGAATATTACATAAATATTTCAACATAAGAAGTCTAGTGTTTATGGTACTATGTGTCAATTAATTGAAGAAATTAAACCTTTAATTTATCAAAATTCTAAAATGAATTAATCATTATATCATGACATTAATTTATATATAGAGTTATGAATTTTATTTATCTATTCAATGGATGTAGAATCATCCCAATTGGTGTTATGAATTATGAGTTATTGAAAAATGATTACATATTGTCCCAATCTGTTTAGTCCAGAATAAATTCACATTTTCGGACTCATTTTGGCAGTCTTGTGATTTTGATACATCATTTAGTCTAGTTGTATGAATTGAATCCTCATAATCCTATAATCCTATATAAAAGTACGTTTCAAATATTGATTTGTGTATATAGTTTTATGATCAAAATAGTGAACTGCTATCAAATAGGGCCACTGTTTAATTACATATATTTAACTATGTTTTCAATACATTAATTTAAAATATATATTTAGTGAAAAAATTAATTATGGGATACTAAAACCCATAATAATTGAAATATATAAGTATAAAAGTGCTAATATTTGAAATATCACTATGTTTTCAACTGCCTCTTCTTCTTATTCTTCTTATTCATTAGATAGAATAAAATCAATACATTGTTGACTGGTAAATTCATAAATAGTCCTGATCAATACATTATTGGAATCCACCACACAACTCACCATTGTTTTTAAAAGACATAAATGAACATAAACCCTACAAAGGATGTTTATTTATTATTCCAGAATCCACATAGTTTTTTACATTTTATTACTCATTTATGTACATGGGATTCTTATTATTCATGAAAACCCATATTAAAACCACACTTTCTTCTTCATGCAACAATGGTTGTCTTCACGATATGTTGTTGATCATTAAATATCACAGAACACTTATAGTTTTATCATAAAATCATAAATTTTTGTGGATTTCCCCTTATCCTCAAACCCTAGTGGCTCATATGATACTACATCAGAAAGTCAATAGAGTCTCATAATTCCTTACTTTGCGTATGATAGTGTTTCATATCCATATTTTCATTAACAGATATGTGAAATCTCAATCATATTAAATATTTTTCTAAATAAAAATATGATCACTCAAAAAAAAATTCATCGGCTCATCTCTATTTACGGATAATGTCCGCCATCTATAGAAATTTAAAGAAATGTATCATGTTTTTGAGATTAGTGTGTTAATAATCATTTAAATAACTCCCCAAAATATTCTGAGTCATTATATTATAATAAAATTCAGTATATAAATATTCACTTGATATTTATTGCATATATTTACAATTAAAAAAATCATGTTGTCATCACAAGAACTCTTTCATCAATTATGAGAGGATGCTCATGTGTATGCCCCCACCAATCACCCATTGACATAATCATCTCTATATTTGTTCGACATTGTTATTTACATTTAATATAAACATGTTTTCAAGAAATATATTTCATGAATGATATAAATAATTTCTCAATAGAAAGATGTTATTGATCATCAATGATAAAAATATATCATGTTCTTCTTTCAACAATGAATTATTGGAATCATGAAGCAAATATACATTGTGGATGAGCACAATTTTAAGATGTTAGTGCTTTGCAAATGTGATACCGACAATGACATGAATAATTAATATATGTAATTAACATTAATATTAGTAGACTAATGGTTTCGTTTCCACACTCCTCCCACATTAGACTTATTCTCATTCATAGGTAACTTAACAAATTATCCCATGAGACCAACAACTAGAGTTGACAATAGTGTTCAGCCATCGTGACACCTTCACACACTCCCCTCAAGATCCATGCATCTCCTTCGTGGTCTTAATGGGATCATATGGGTGATATGAATCAATTTATTCTAATATTCTCATGCTATGCATTCTCCCTTGAGGCACTATTCTTGGCCTCTCACAACTGCTGTCTAGGTTGAGCCAGTCCCATGTGGATGACTACTTGGGTCCCACATGCGGTTGAGGGGTGATTGGTTGGCATTCAGCCAGCCAATTTGTTCTAAAATATATAATTTCCAATTAATTTTCATACCAACCAACTCAACTACCATTTCAAAAATAATTAATAAATCAAAATAAAAATGTATTTCCTTCTTATATATAAAATTCAAATATGTTCAAAATAATTTATATTTTCATGGACACCAATAAATTATTCACTTCGTCAATAGAAGTTAAAAATAAATATCTAATCACCTCTAGCATATTTTTATTACACTAGTAATATTTCTATAAAAATATGAGTTGCGTGGAGAATTTTTTAAGAATGGCATCAAATTTCATCAATTAAATAATCAAAAATTATCCAGGATTTAGCAGATCATATAAAAACATGATATTTTATCTTCAATAGATGGAACTCAATATTCAATAAACATGGTTGATACTACTAGTGAAATTCAAAGCTATTATTATTCAAGAAATATTTCCATGATCATTGGTAAACAATACAACACTAAAAGAAGGTAAAAATTCAATTCATGTGTTAATGGTTCTGTAAGAAATCAATAGATTATATTCATAAGTAACATAATTTTAAGATTGATTTAACATTGTAGGAGTTGAAAAAATAGACAATCAATGAAATAATCCTAAACTAAAGGAATACAACACTAAATGGAAATACTTCATGGTTTATTTATATATGTCATATTTTTATGAGAACATTTTTTCTATTGACCTCTATCTTGCACTTTCAAATTTCATATTCACCAATATTGAATATTACATTCTTATCTATCCTGTACAAGATATCAATGTCTGGAAATTAAAATATTGGGATACATATTTTCTCACTCATTTTGATCATGTATTTTTATGGTGTGTTATAGGTTATTTTAAAGGGGTTTGAATTTTATTGGATGTTCATGTGAGGGTATCCTTACAAAAGGATATTTTATTCATATAAAAAAACATTGTGATGTGGGGAAAAATAATATATTGAATATAAGTCATGTGGAATGTTCCCAAAAAAAGGCATATAAATGTGAATACATATAATATGCTGATCAAGAATCATATGGAATAGTATCTCATCATGAAACTAAAATATTTACTAAACGTATTCATGGACTATAATGCCCATAATTACATACTGAAAATGAAGATGAATTTCATGTGAGATTAAATAACTCACCAACCTAAACAACAAAAATTAGTAGAGTATCAATCATTTGACGATATAACCAAGTAAAATAATTGATGTTTTATTTGACTTATATTTTTTAAAATCCATAATTACCAAAATGATATTTATAACATTTCTCAACAATATTCATAGGTAATCTTGTAATGTCCCTATCTGAATACCACTTAACGAGTTCCTTAACCTATTTTTCCACATGACCTCAAGCCCACCTCCTTATATTCCAGAGCCTATTGAATACTGGATAAGGTATAATGAGGTATCATGGGGATTTTATAATTCTTATATTTGATATTTAAGTTTAATATAAATTTATCATATATCGTCCATCATGATAGGAAAAAAGTTGGTGAAATAAATCTTATAAAGAATAATAAAAATTAAAAAATATTATTGTCCTAAAAAGTCATAACATCTATCATCTAGTATCCCACTAGGCTGGTATCATATACATACTTGTATAAATGATATACAATTTTGTGTCTATATAACTACATAAATCATAAACTCATCTTCATATCAAACCACATCTAAGACACATGTTTGATAATTCCTTTATAGAAATCATCCCAATATTGTGACATTAATAGCTGTGTGAGAGGTTCTTAGGAATCCCTGTGTAATGAATACCCAATAAGGGTGTGATTTTATAACATAGAAGCAAAATAATAATGAATTTATATAAAAAATAATATAATTTGTCATATATTAACCTAACAGGATCAATATAATAACAAAACTGATGAAAAAAAATAAATATATTATCTTGATGTCGAAATGTCTCTGAGCATGTTGTATGAACCCTGGACCATGAAAACCATGTACCAAAACATAAAATTATAAATACTTTGACCCCTGACCTCAATCGACCATATGTTCTTCAGCCAATTTCGAGGTGTACTTGAACACTTCATGATATTATTCCAACCATATAAATAATAGATACTAGTATAAATCAGACATCCCTTAGAGTTGGGGTCAATTATAATGGAATCATGCTCAATGGAACAACATCTAGAATCTTGGAATCATAATCTATTTAAACTCCATGAATAATTAATGGTTTGAGTCTGATTCCCATTGTACCAACTACTATTTATATATAAATAATTTTCTAAATAACCAAGCTCAATGACTAGATCCCATGCATCTTAGAATTCCCAATAATAAACAAGTATAATAATTAGGATCGACATGCTATACACTATAGAATGACATGGAACCTAAAAAGAGCATAAAAATGATTATAGTGAATGAATACATCAATCATACATGTATGTATCCTAGATACACTATTAATCCTTAGGAAAAATGGATTCAAGCATGTCCTATACAGACCTGAAGTCAAATCATGACATTCTTGGCATTCTTCACATGGCTTTATAGATATATACAATGATACACACCTATAATCATCGACTATGTCAATTAATCCAACCAATAAATCACATAGAGAATCATAAACCCCAATTATAGTTCACATGTAGAAATATTTTCTATCCCTAACATACCATTATCATCACATTATTCACACATGCTGGGTTCTAGAAAATAATTCTGGACACCATAGAAATATACCGAATAAATAAAGTGATTCATAAATGGTTGTCAAGGTTCGACTGAATACCTAAACCAATTACAAAAATTCATATCCACGTGGTATTAAAAAATCAACATGGGTTCTGTGGTGACAACTACTACTATCTCTATGAAGGTAATACACACCTACTCAGGTTTGACTAGTAACTAGGGCACCTATAGGTTCCCCAAGGTTATAGTAAAAAATAGGAACCCTTATATAGGTTATCTCTCTAAATCCAAGTCTTTGGATAACACCCAATTATCATAAGAATATAACATTGAATGACATAATAGTCAATATAGCTCATAGTTATTTCCTACATGTTATATATCACTTTGACACCACTCAATAGATAGTACAAAGATCATTTAGGTCCTCAATATCTCCCAAGATCTATCCTCTCTCCCATGCCAAGACTATAGCATATGGTCTGCCCACCTAGGCTTTATGTGTTTCACGTCAAGTCCTTAACCATAACCGATTGAGGGAATCTGAACAGTATAGAGGTCTATCAAAGAAATGGCACCATGTGCATCATTGTGGAATTGTTTCAACATAATTAATATAAACATATCAATAATAAAATGAATTAATTAATACATTATATATGTGTCTAGTTTAATTTAAACATGTTGATCACCCCTCTAGCAAAAGAAATTTAATAATCATAAATTAAAAGAAAAAAATACCCTAAGGGAATCTACACTGACCACCTACATTAAACCGAAGCATTCTAACTATTTTCTAATTGTAGGAAACTACTACAATAGAGTGTCCAACATAATCAAAACCCATTCTAAGAATAAAAACTATTATATCAAGCCAACTATCAGTAATTAATTATTTATAAAATTTATAATTTATATATTTATCTAATTAAAATATGGAGTCCTGAATTTCAAATCAACTGGTAATTGCACTGCACTAGAACCACGTCTAATAGAACATTTAGGGTTCATCTATCCACCCCGGACCTACAATTAGTGAAATACGAAACACAAAATTCTAAATATATTGGAAATATTATTTAATTTATTAAAAAATCAATAGAAAATACGTATCGGTTACTTACCATGTTGAATTGTGGATAAAATTCTCATTGGCAATGTCTTGAGCCCCCATCCAATGAATAATAAAATCCACATCACAAACATTTGATTTCACCAATATCGAGAGGAATCAACACGAAAGCCTCTAAACAATGAACTAAATAGTATAACATATTGATAGATAAGGAATGAATAAATCAAAAGAGAAAGGGTTTTAACTCAAATCCTCATAGAAAGACACTAAGAATATCCCCATGAAGGGGATTAGAGAGTATAAGGAAGGTAAGGGAGTTAACATGAATAAGGGATGGATAGTGGAGAAGAGGGATGTCCCCTCATTATTATTGGGGGTTTGAAGTTCCACATTTTTAAAAAAAAGAATACTTGGAAAAAATGTACCAACAAAGAAACCCTCACCATCTAAGGGTACTTGCCTCACACAGTTGGCTCACATGATTTTTCAAACCATGTCCGAACTGTAGAAACACCTCCACAACATTTCACATGATTTATCTAAAACCATCCACAAACCCATATAGTTTATTAGTAACCATTATCTTTCTATTCTATCTAACCATGATCCTTAGAAATTTAATTTTTAGTTAATTATGGTTTAGGGTGTTTCATGGATTCCCATTAATTGTGTTTCCCAAACCCAAATCCTTATCCAAAATACTGAAAAATAACCAAAATTTAACCTGAATCCTCCAATACCCACCCTAAAATAATATTCACCTTCATTTACTGACCCCATATATATAATCACCACTTTAATATGACTCACCTCTTGGAATTTGGTTTATAAACTTGAAGTAATGTTCAGTCTGTCCACTAATTATTAAATTCATATTTCTTTGGGTATTTCTAAACCATATGAACATGGGATCTTTGAATCCCCCATACAATAACACTTATCATCCCCAATAATTCTCTATACTCAATAATCGACATCTATTAACACATATCATTCATCCATTCACCACCAAATATCCACATTCTGACTAAAAATTCATTACACAATTTTAAATATAATCTTCTATGTTATGGATCTTTAGCCACTAAAACATGAGAAAATGATCGGAAAAAATTTATGAAATTCCAAGATTATAAACCAATTTACCAACCTATCTAGAGACATGAAATTTTATTCATAAAAAAGTCCTACCCAATGTGATTTATTGGTCACCACATTTCATTTCATATGAAAACACCAGTCATACCTCTTCTAGAATACCCTTCTCAAGAATACACCAGATCCAACTATTGAATTGTTACAAAAAAACTTAATAAAGAAACCTTTAAACCCAAATTCATCTCATTACTTCAAAATATTTCTCACCCAATTGTATACACAAAATTCTATGATTCCTGAATGTTGAATAATACACATTTATTTCATCCATCATGACAAACCATGAGCATCTGTGCACTACCTTCCCAACAAAGATACTTTCACATCAAACCCATCTAGATCCTGATGGTAATAATCAACACCATTAGATATCATACCAAAACATATCTCTTATAGTCTCCCCAGAATCCAAATCAACATTTATCTACTTACTAATTGGCATCAAAATCACAAAACAACATTCCAATGATTTTCCGCAAAATTTTATGATCCCTTATCATACAAGGTCAATTGCACCCACCATAGACATCATGGTATCTACAATAGGGCCTACCATATACCTCTCTTTAAGCACCACCAACATCGGTTCTATCATAGGAAATGTGTTCACTCCTTCTGTGCTACTCACATTTCATCAGATCCATTATCTACATAAAAACCATGGTCGACCATTCCACCATAGAAAATATATTTCCAAATAATCACTCACCATACGTCCATCTCGCGTATTTTTAATATTCTATAAAATCAATAGGTTCCTTAAATACAATGTTTTCATCACCTCAATCTCCCTAAACAATAATGAGAACATACTACTATATGTACCAATAACTAAAACAAAAATCACACCTTTTTGTGTCACACATCATCATACTATATACAGAATGATATATGAAAGGTTAGAACCAAAAAACAATGATCACACATGACACCCGCATTAGAATCATGCAAATTACTTGTTCTAGGTTTCATCACATGATATCCTGCATATATTAATCATATTGGAAACCTGAGTACATACATAATCTCTAAATATTATACTAATATGAATCCCATTTAATAAAGTAGAGGAATATGAGAATTACTTCACATCTGAAAGCCATCTTAATACCAAGAAACTCAATATTCCATACTTTCCAAGCACCATTAACCATGTTACCTGATCCCAAATAACTCAATATATTACCTTTCCAATACCATATCTTCAACAGTAGTCCATGTGTATCGATTAAATAGACCATAATAGAAACTTTCTAAAGGAATATTTCCATTTCTGTTCGGAAAAATCTTGATCGATGAAATTTCATGATTCCAATAACTTTAATTAATGGATAAGTATTCAGGGTACAATCAAATGATGATGGTCGTTGTATATGATAAATCCACTTACATCAAAGCACCTCAAAAGATAGGTTTCTTTCAAATCATTCCACTTTTATTAATGAAATATTGTTCTACGTAGTACCATTCCTTGCATCATATCATTAATATATAATTAGGAAGAATAAATGAATGATATATCGATGAACTAGTGGTAAAATCCAAACCATTATGTGATCACTTCAACGATGACCAAAAGATTTTTGACAAGCCACGACATCATAGTTTGATGATGAATCTACTGAAATTATGCTCGGAGTTATATTGAGGGTTGTTTGTTGGATTTGAGGAATTCCACCATGATGTCGAGTTCAACCCTTAAAAGTCTAGTTATTTTTTAAAAATTTCACCCCAAAATTTTTTAAAGAGATGAGGGGACTCCATTGGAAGCAATTTTACATTAAGTATTTCATTTTAAAAATGTATGGAAAATATCTCCCCTTTACGAGGATAAAAAAGTAGGAAATCACCTAACAATGGGACGAGGAATGCCAAGAAGCCTTGAAATATCTCAAGTAGTGTCCAATACACCCTGTAGTTCTAATTCCTTTGGTGGAAGAGAGTCCACTTATCTTGTATGTTGCTGTTATGGAATAATCACAAGACCCTATACATTCATAGAAAATAATGTGTGGATTAAGAAAAATCACCATTAACTCATAAAAAATATTCTACGTATTGAGGCCCGATACTCAGATGTTGAGAAGAACATCCTTTGACTCATTTTTCTAAGTGAAAAAGTTGATTCAATTGTTATATTAACAAAAATTCAATCTGGCCTCTTGGATTTGTCCACTCAAGTACATAATTATTAATCTCATACTAAAAGGGTGTTTGGCTCAATTAGAGGTCATTATGGAACAATATGACATCTATTTCATGTCACGTAAGGATGTGAAATGGAATTCCCTTGCAGATTTCCTTGTGGAATGTCCCTCCATAGAGAATACACCAGTGGACTCTAAGATCCAAGATTAGAGGGTCTTTGATTCCAATGACACTCCTCAGACATGGGAGATATAATTTGATGGTTCTTACAAAATACCTATCGATAATATTATGGAAAAACCAATGCTCAATATAGTTATCATAGGGATTATATTTTTCTCTCAAAATAAGTAGTTATTTTCCTACAATTTCTCAATATCAGAGGGATGCATGATTAATTTGGATTAATACCAAGACCTTATCATTGGATTGGATATTTCCCTATACATATAGATAGACTACCTAAAAATAAAAGGGGATTTACAACTATTGATAAAGCATATCATTGGTGAATATGCTATCAAAAAGGAAGAACTGGACCCTCTCACTAGCTACATCATGAGACTGATACAATTTATCAATATTAGAGGGATGCATGATTAATTTGGATTAATACCAAGACCTTATCATTGGATTGGATATTTCCTTATACCTATAGATTGACTACCTAAAAATAAATAGGGATTTACAACTAGTGATAAAGCATATCATTGGTGAATATGCTATCAAAAAGGAAGAACTGGACCCTATCACTAGCTACATCATGAGACTAATGTAAGTGATCCATTTGAGCCCATTGTGTATCATGTTCTCTTATAACATAATTCCCATGCCGAAACATTAGATAATCAATCCATAGTCATGTATTACCATGATCTGGAGGAAGCAATCATCCATATCACAAACTAAAGAACAGTATCATCAATCGTTATATGCGATATTGAAAAAAATCAAATGGATTAACACTTACCTAGTGTGTGATGAACCAATATACACCCATGGATGGATAGAACCATAATCAATTATCTCCAATACATGGATATCCCAACATACCAAAACAGAAAGGAACATATTAGATGCTATATAGTGAAATTTACCCTATGGTAAGAACAAAATGAGTATAAATCCATCTAAAAGAAATTAATTTATGGAAACCTCCTTAGATGCGTAGCTAATGGAAATATTCATTCTATCATGGAAGATTTCCATGAAGGCCCCTATAGTTCTCATCAGTCTCATACCATGATCTCCCACCAAATCAGGTGGCTAGGTTATTACTAGAAAATAATGACACATGACTTCAGGGAACTCAAAAATAAATTCCACACATTCCATATCCATGAAAACCACATCCATCAATCATTGAGATTTCTTCACACAACAACATATTCCTAACCTTTTTCTATTTGGGGAATTTTGTTGTGGGTTCCTATCATGAGATATATCTATAGAGTTCATATACACCCTTACTTCTAATGAACTCTATTCCAAATGGGTTGACTAAAAAACCCTCAAGGAATGAGGGGTGAAGAAGATCATCAACTTCATATAGTCCCATATCATCACTAGGTTCAAAGTCCCCCATGCAATATTGATAGACACATAAATAATATTTACTATAATGAGTTGAAGAAACTATATCAGGAGGATAATATTGATCTCAATCACTCATCTTACTATCATGAAGTAAATAATTGAAAAATAGAGTCCCTCAATAAGACTCTGTGAAATATACTCTAGAAGATGGCGCAGAAGGATAATACGACATGGACAGCCAATCTCATCTATGATATATGGGCCTACCATACAATCACACGTTCTACTACAAAATTAATTCCATACTCATTGGGGTAATGGACCAAGGAAGTGTTACACATAGAAAACTAGCTACCATTTCATGGAATAAATATTTTTTGAACAAATATCAGATAACATTCAATAGAAAAAGTGTCTAGATGAATTGGAGTAGTACGATGATAAAAAGTTGAATATATTTGACAACCATAATGTCCATCATAATTGGATCACATGAGGCTTTAATAAAAATGTACAACTCAATTAATTACTCTATGGAGAATAAGTGTTGGCTCATAGGACACCAATGTACCATTATAATATCCTATGAATCTGGAACCCAAATGTTTAGGTACATATATCATACATAATGTCTAACCCAATGACGCATACTCACTAGACAAAATGGAAGAGGAGTATGTTACACCTCCGCCAATGTGAGGATTCATAGGGGATAAATTATATAGCTGTCATCATGTTCCCAGATTCCTGGTTTCATGATATTAAACTTATCAAGATCTTCATATCATCATGGTGTTCAATTACCCAAAATCTCAAGTCATTGTAGTAAGACTTTAAAATTCACAATATCTCAGATTCTGACCACCTAATGTTAAAATTTATGGAGTTCTCAAAGGCATCAAAATAGTATGATGTTAATGTACATAGATGTGTCTTGACCACTTGATTCTCAAATTTCTGATCCACATCCTCACCGTATGGTGTTAAACTACATGGACCCCCAATGGTTCATATTCATTCAAATTGGGAGACCTTTTACCTTACCGAAATACATTAAACTGAACGGCTTAAGTCTCCACACAAGAAATTATACTACACTGGATTTATAGAATTACATATGGATTTTTTCTCATTTTCAATGATATAATAAGGTATTCCTTGACCATATATCTTAGTCCAACAAACAAATGATACAAGGTTGCCCAATCCTATCCATAATCACATCTTCATGATAATTGGAACCCTTTACATTCATTATTTCTCACACCAATAATGGATAACATGATAATAGAAATTTTATTAATGGATTACCCACAAAAACAAGGAAGAACCACTCACATCATGCTCATTACTATCCTAAATAAATGAACATAAATTGAATTCCATGATTCATCATTGCATGATGTCAAACTGCATGGTGTATGTCACTTTCACAACATAGCGTTTCACATTCCAATGGAACTCTATTGATAAAGGAAATGTTGGTGGTGATGGTTCTCCTCTAACACCTCCAATAATGATCTATGTGTGACATGATTTCTAACATCAAATCACACATTGTGAAACCCGAATTTCATACCTGAAGTCCAGTCACAAAAAATAAGTTTAAATATTCTCCCTCCCTATATGTTTGTCAAAGATTCATAGGAAGATCCTTCCTTAGAAAATACATGTGTATTGATTCCTATTATCATATGATACCGAGCACTGTTGAGATTTCAATATTTGGCCCCATCCAAAACACCCCTTTTCACATTGGGAATCCTACATCCTTGTCACACGATGCTAAACTACAAGATCCCTTAAGAAATACAAGTTTCTTGTTTCTTGTCATCATATCATATGTAGATACACTTGGTTCCTTAATATTGTACCTATCTACAAAAATCAATGGAAACAATTTCCTACATCATATATAATTCATAATTCATAAAATCTTTCTGATACAATAATTGCATGTGTCTTGAATCCTATGATTATATGATTATGTAGTGAAACCCAGATCTCCAATATGTTTCCCCACTAATCAACCAATAAAAACATTCCAACCAACATCATAGAGGATAATCCATACAATACTATTTTTCTTACATATTCATCATATATACATACAGCCTTCTTATCCATGTAATATGTCTTGCACAATTTTTCATGTCAATTCCCACATCCTTACCACATAATGATTCAGATACATGGAAAATTTCTTTACCAAATCATGTTAAACTATATGAAATAATGTAAATCCATAATACATGATGTTAAAATGTGAAGGCCAACATCTATTATCATCCATTTCCAAAAGAACACAAGAGTCTTACACTAGTCTTCCAGAGCGCAGGGTACTTCCAACAACTTTTAAGAACCTCAATCCATAAATCATGCTTCATTTATAGAGAACCTCATTTCCATAACTATTTATTTTCCCATTAAAAAATATACATAGATTTATGGGAACCCTTGTTTCAATATTCATTCATTCCTATTATTCCTGAATATGAACCAATGGTCTTCAACCAAGTGCAGAATTCTATAAAAAGTACATTCAAATAATTGTGATTTCTAATGTCGCTGCAATATAACTAAACAACTTAGTGAGGTCTCAGCCATTAATGTCATGATATTCTTATATAATTACACATGAAATGGGAATCACGATGCATGATTTACAATATTTCAATCATTTAATCAGATGGTTTTCGGGGAACTCTTGACCCAAGATATCCTAATTAGGATCTTGTGTATCATCCCTCATATTAGGTCCATGTGTGTAATGACCATAAACATCATTCAAACTGGTAAAAGATGCATGACCTTAAAATATACACTATAATGGTTGAAATCAATAGACCCTAAATCCTAGAGAATGAGACACCAATTATTTCAATTTTAAAACTCGCAAAAGGAAGCCTGAGAAAATTCCAAGTCTTCATTTTCTAAACACACCATATCCTTTGTTTAGGAAACAATTTATTGCATGAATAAACAAGGCATAAAGATCACATGGTTAGAACTATATCCCTAGTAATATCCAAGCTATGATTAATAGACCCCCGCGTTAAAGGAAAATTTAGCATAATTATTTGTCACATCATCTCACTGTAATAATATTTTTACTTGGAGGTAAAATAAATTATACATTTCTCAGACCCCTCATTTATTTTACACTTTTAACATAGCATATCTCATGGTTTGAAGACCTCAAATAGCCATAAACCTTCTATGGCCCTTGGAAAAGGACACCTAGCTTCATGGGACCCTTTATTTGATTATGTATGTATAGATAATGCTCCAACATATACTGTTCTGGTTTTCAACCAAATGAATCACTCCGAAAAAATTGATTTCTAATCGTTGTGATCCCCGACATCATGGTGGTATAACACATCACCTTATTCTGTTCTATTCCATTCATTGTCTGATTGTCTGATATTATCATCCTAACCCAAGAACATTGGAACAAGATTTACAATCCATATACCAAAACATCTGATCAAATTCTGCATCCAAGATGTTACGTCATCATGTTTTGTTTTCTTTATAAAATAAGAATTTCAACACACCATTAAAAAAACATTTATGTCCATACTACCTGTTTTTAAATAATACAACGTAAGGCCCGATCTTCACAATTAAAAGAAGAACATACCTAGGGTGCTAGAACCCTTTATGGATTGATCTCCCCTATACCCAACATCATCAACAAGATTATTTTGTCTAAAAATATCAGATGTCCCTTAGAAATAAGGGTAGATCATCTTTTTTTACCATGAAATCGATGCATAAGGGCTTTGATACACCATCCAAAGGCATATCCTCCTTACACGAAATGATCTTCAGTCACTGTGGGCAATGAAAACATATTGGAGAAACCTAGCACCTAACAATGTTATGGCTCAACCCTAGATAGTCTCACCCACCGCATATTAACTGTCTCAAACTATTTGATAATGAATTATAATACCCATAATCTAACTATCTAGGTGGACCTAACATCCCTAGTATTACACCCTGAACCAATATCCCCCCAATAAATCTTCCATTACCCATGGAAAAGACTGGAGAAATATCTGTTTGACAGTTATACCAAATCATAAGGGCTTCAAAATACCAACCGAAGGAACACAATCCTTACAAAAAATGAGTTGTAATCATTTTGAACATTGACAGCACCATAGAAAATATCAACACCAGAGCGTGTCTTGGGTTATTCCTGGAATGACTGTACCATAATCCTTCATAATTTATCACATCCTGGAAGTAAGAATTTAAACTGTATGACATAATAATGTCTAAGATAAATGAATCAAAATTAAAGAGATATGAGGACTAAGCAAAGAGGTGATAAACTACTGAGATTTAAGGTCAAGGAAAAAAGACCATAAAGTACAATGATAGAATGTCTGAGCTAAAAGAACATAAACTACAATGATATAAGGTCCGAGCTAAAAGTCCCAAAACTACAGTGATAATAGGTCCAAAAAAATAAACTAAAATGATATATAATAAAAACTAAAATCACAAAAAAAGGGATATAATGTCAATGATAAAATTCCCAACACTACAATTATATATGGTTTAAGATAAAAGTCCATAAAAATAAATCAATAGAATGTTAGTTAGAGAGCATAAACTACATCAATATAGTGATTTATTTTTCAGGAAAAGAAATTATTTTAAGGACCAAAATATAGACCTAGAAAAATCAAGTTATGCTCTCCAAGCCTATCAGCAACAAAAAAATATATAACAGTCACCCTCCATTACATGTATTCTACATAATTATTCTTCTGTGAATCAGCTAATTTCAAGATATCTTTAGTAGATATATTAGTAAGGAATATCATGTTTGTGGGAATTCATGGGAATTTATCAAAAATAACATGTTATGATTTAAATATTCAGATCCAAACATTTAGGTTTACATTATATTATTCAATTGATAGATATATTTGGGGATATATATAACAACGAATCAGTGAAATGTCATGCACATCTTGAATAAAATAATAAATTTAATGGAACTTGAAATTTTAAGAATATAAAATCATTGATAGTATTAAATAGGATTAATCTCCAAATTTAGATGTCTCCCCATTAATCACAAAAAAATTGAAGTTCATATAATCTAATAAGAAGGAAAATTCATAAATATTTTGATGATAAGCATCGATTGAATGTTGAAGAGTCGCTTAATCCATCTCCTTGGCTTCTACCCTATGATTCATAGTCTAAAATAATGTAATCAACTATTAAAATATATTTTCAGTCGTTCCCAATGTGGATGATGATTCTGATAGGCCAGACCTCAGGCAAACTATGATATCCTCATATCAACACATCCTCATGGTCCATGCATCCATATAGGCTTGAAAATTAGCTATAATCTAGAGACTCTGCTCCATTGCCTCCAACACCTCATTTTTTTGTTTATCATCGAGATCCTCATCTTCAATATCATACATAATGTTCTCATTGGTGGCCAAATCAACTAGAGTCAGGATAATTTGATTCATTATTTATTACAGTGGTTGGTGATAAAATTAATCTACCCCAATTTCATTAAATAACTAATTAATGTGTTCTATTAGTCATGAAATGTTTCCAATTTACATTCAGTAATCAATGTGTAAATTTCATACTAGATCATCCTATAACATGTATAATATTATGTGAATAATGGTATGTTCATAAGAAAAGTAAAATCCTTCAACTGAGCTAGCAAGGAAGTAGGAGAGGAGTCCCCATATATCATCACCCCAAAAGCCATCACCCTTTTCTTATGCTAGAGGTTTGATATCCTTGACATATTTGATTCCACTATTGGGATGGTCATTTCTAGGATGAGGGTGACGTCTTGATATCTCCCCCAATTGTAAAATTGACTCTATCATTTTTAAGGATAGAGGGTGTGGTGAGGATAAGTTGTAGTCCAAATGATGACCCATTTATAGTATAAAACCCCCTAGGAAGGCTACTACCCAAGCAAGGGAATAATCCTAAGTAAGAAAGGTAGGAGTGTAAGAAAATTGATGAACGATCTCTTCATAGATAGCTTCATGCACATACATCATCCAAAATTGATAGATGATCCTGGGGTGTCTCTCTTCCCACAATCCAGTCGAAGGGAGAGTGGATACCCATTGGATGTATCTAAACTGATGAGAAAACTAATAAAGTGTATATGGTTTGTATATGTTCATATCTTCAATCCAAACTGCAAGAACCTCATACCAATGGAAGATCTTGTACATCCTTTAATCAAGAGAGACAATTAATTCCTCAACGATTGGCCCATTTGTTTTAGGATAAGGGGTAAAATAAAACCCATCATATCGACTAAAAACAGTATTCTCATCAAAGCCTTATGACATAGCCCCAAACCTAGATATGTTCAGCAACCTCAGATGAGATAAGGAATCTGTTATCCAAGTGGAATTTTATTATTCATATAAAAATAAATTCTTATCTATCTATCCAAATAAAATCAACAAAAAAAAACTTATCTGATTATTGATTGTTCCTTGCTGAATGTGGACCCTGAGTCGGTAAAGTCATTCGAGAGTAAAATTTTTTAGTTTATGGGGAGTTCCCTTTGCTAGGTATGCTTCCACCACCAGCATAGAAACCTAGATTATGGAACATACATTTCATGTTGGGAAACATCACCCATTTAAGAAAATGGTTATAAATCCTACAAATCCTATAGCTTGAAGATATATATAGAATCACTAGATATCACCATTAATTATGATATCCGACTTCAAAAATGGCCCAATACAATATGGAACTATTAAGACCATTCTGGGAAGGGCACCAATGGGGGTGTATAACAATCTCTATAGTTACACTGTGACATAGGGAAATGTTGATCCAATCACTGAAATTGAGAAGAGAGTGCATATTAAACTCCTTTATCAACATCCCATTAATAATAATTTTAATTACCCTTTCTAAGCATGGTGACTAAAAACTTTCATCTCAACCAACTATGGTAGAAAGGAACACATCGTAAATCTATCTATGATCGGGTATCCCACCCAGTTGGCACATATCCCATAAGGTAATTCCCACCTCACCAATTTTTAAATGAACTGAGTTGCTTCCATGACACTAATGGCTAACCATTTCCTAAATAAGACATGAATTTCAATACATAATAAATATGTATATACATACAACTTCCTTAATATGAACAAAATATAACTATTCATCGAAATCTAAGAATCTTGGCTTGACATAGAATAGACTCACCAATTATACAAAAATGTTACCACTGAGATGGAGATCGTATTTATAGCTCTACTACCTACATGTGTTTTTTATAGAAGAGGATAGTATACTCATGTAGCTCTGAGAAATGGGTTGATGAATGAAATAACTGCTTTTCAAACTAAAGAGTATGTTTTCCAATATATTAGACAACCCATGGGATCGAGCAATGACCAGTCACCCATCTAAGAAAAGTTTCATTTGAATACATTGAAGAGAAGTTGAAACGTAGAAAGATGACCAATTTATGTTTAAAAGAGGATAAAGGTATCATCCTCATAGTATAAACCATACAGAGGAATTAATTAGGATAATGGATAGTATTGATGCTCTAATAAAAGAATCCATTTCATAATATTGTTATCATAATTCATGATAATTCAAGTGTCAATATTTTAGTTTCTATTAATAATTACACATTTTTTATCCATTGTAGAGGAATATTGATGATATCAAAAACCCATATTAACAAAATTATGTGTCATATTTCATACAGAAGAAATAAATTCTTGTTAATGTACTGGAATAAAATTGAAATCATCACGCACATCGCATGAATCAACATAGTACTCATGATTCACATAGATGATTCATGAATTTTCTATTCCTTGATTATCTTGTGGATCATATGAATCCAAAAGGAGTCATGTAACTATGTAACCCCTCAAAATAATCAAGATCATATGACCTTGAAATGGTCACGTGAGATGCATAATAGTCAAAGGATCATGATATCGTGTTATAAGATCCCATGAAATTCTCATATCGATCATGAATACCCATGAAAATGTTCAAAAAATTACCATTGATAAGTCCATGGACTTATTTGAGATTGAAGTTGGGAAAATGATTTCTTATAAGGAAATTATCATAAAACAAACTATTTGTGAGGTATCATGATAGGTTATTGTGGGAAGGTCTTGGGATGAGGTTACAAGATAAATCAAGGGAACGTGAGATCTAGATAATCATGTAGATAGTGAATGAACTAATCGAAAATCTAATTTTTATAATGAATACAATAGAATACCAAAAATATCCTTATAGACAGAAAATCACCCATGAAACAGATTAGATACAACACCAATTACTCAGGAAGGCATTAACATTCCATAGAATTGATTCCTTGACCCGAAAGATGTCTCTCTTAAGGGTGGGTTGATATTTTTGATGTCTGCCAAAAAATAATCATAAAATTCAAAAAAAAAAAGATTAAATACATTAATATTGTTATTATTTTCCCCATATTATAAATATATATATAATAAGTTGACCATGTTCATGTGGATCATAATAACCTTCAAGAGACATGTGATCCCATGACTAATGGAAGGTCATTTAGATGGTATCAAATATTTTATAGCCTGTGGAAGATCCTATAGAGCCCCTTTGACAATCCCTCATACTATTGAAAAGGAACCCCATGAAGTCAGTGACCATGTGGTTACTACTAGAAAATAACCCTGAGGTTATGTGGATTTTCAGGCAGCAAACGCCTGAAAATCCATCCAAAAATAAATGTAAAATATGAGGAAAATAAAAGAATGTGGGATCCTATTATGGTAGTAAATTTCACATGACACATCACCGATGATTAAAGTGATTTTATCCAATGAAACTCATATTGTATACCTTTTTAATATTTGAAAATAAAATAAAATGTTAGAAATGAGGGAGACTCTTACAGTAATAAAACATAGGTGATGAACACATGCATCCCAGGAGATACATTGAAACCCCTAGTGATATGTCTTCTTGTTCAAGAAAGATACCACTAAAATGACACCCCTGTCACATGAAAGGCTTCAGGTATTCATATATAGTATCACAATCCCAATTTGGATCCAAATATAAGAATAAGGTTTTATCCATGATGTGATCACACATCAACATAGAACACCCTTTTTGTTACATGATGCATCATTGATGGGGATAGTGTTTTTATTAAACAACACTTGATAAAACTCATGAGACTCCAAGCCATTGAAAAATAAATGATGGAAATAAATAAAAACAGAACAGATCCTCTTGCAGTTTTAAGCTTCAGGAGATGTTCTTGTTCACTCCAAAAGACCCCTCAAAATCCCTAGGACATGATGGTTTGATATTGAAAAGGCACCCAGGACAATCACAAATGTCTCATGGAATATCACAGATAAGGAATCAAAGGTCATTCCCAAGACTACCAGCAATAATATTATAGTCATGAAAGTCCATAGATACATCTTCCTGACAACATATGTTTGGAAAAGAAGGGGCCTCAATTTTCTGAGAGAGAAGGGGTGAATTAGGGCATGAATATTCTATTTAAAAATTCATTATGCCCCACTAGATCTTGACCATAATATTATAAGGGTCACAATATTTTTACTTATGTGTTAGTATTCATCTTCTTCATTCACTATTTATTTGATGAGGATCGTGATTTTAAAGTGACCTAGGAATTTAAATAGGCAGATACAGATATTTTTACTCGGTTCACCCTCACTGGGCTACGTCAGAGGAGTATACAATGGAAATGTTATAATGAACCAAATCCTCAAAAGATCACTAATAATAATGTTCGAGCTAGATCCCTTATATGCCCAGTCTCACTACCTTTACAATGTATAGGGTTAACACACTACTTTCCAATGGTTCACCCCATGTTCCTCTCTCACTATCCCACTACCGGTAAAAAGGATCAACTTCCCCCCCCCCTTCATTTTCTCATTACTATGGAATGTATCATCTCACAGTTTATGAACATGTAACTCCCTTCATTATCACTAATGAATACATCATAACTTATAGAATAATTATCTATTGATGTCCAAATTTAATCCACTAATTAATACAATTTTCCATTAATCAAGGGGAAACATCCTTTGGAAATACCTTTGCAAATCTTCCTACATCATGAAGCTCACATTTTTTAATATAGAAAACAATCCTTCAAAATTTTCCAACCTCTTGGCAGAGCTCTCAGATTCACAGAGCTCACAGGTTTACAAAGCTCACTACATCAAAAATCACTATAGATCACATAGATCACTACTTCACGGAGATCACTCTGGTCTTTGTTATTTTTCATAGATAAACTAGCCTTTGCAAAGCGCACGTCCTCTACAAAGCCAAACTGTCCTTCACAACGTGCCTTCCTTTAGTAGAGCTCATCTTCCTCTACAAACTCCCAATTATTTCATGAATCACTCTACTCCATAAATATCCTTCTCAATTTGAGAGATTAATTTTTGTTATCTCTCTACATATCTCTAGGGGGATACGTCTATTTATAAGTGATTTACACTGACTCTAGAATCATACATCCACTTTAAAGCCACATTAGCACCAAATCGCAGAGCTCCATAATTTCCACCAAAATTCACTCTATTTCACAATGAACCCTGTACGTTTTATAGATTGGAAAAGATATTCTTAATTTCTAATCATTCCATCAAATCCTTTTCACTTCTACGGTGATCCAATCATAGTGCTCTTCGCTACCACAATACTATATTACAAATCTCTTATCCTCTACCAATTTCAATGCTCTTCATAATCACAGATCTCACCATCCACATCCTTCATGTCTTTGTAAAATACAATTCATGAAACCCATATTCATAATACTCAATACTTTTCCATATTTTGATGATATCATCAAGGAAATCCACATTTTTCTATGCTCACAGAATCCCAAATTTTGGACTCCAAAAATTGGGAAAACACTGGAAAACGACACCACATTGTATCTATTATATTGTACCACCTCAAGATCATCCAATTAATTTTCATGTTTATTTTCCATCATGGATTGTCAAAATGTTTTCTGGAACTCGAATATTCACCATGGAAACATGTATTGTCAACAAACACAACCAAACCAAAAAATGCTACAGTGTTACCTTGAGGGCTTTTTCCCCAAAAATCCCCCTATTTGGGTTTTTTGACAACTCGTCTCATAAAATTTCTCTAAAAATTGATACCTAACTTAATCTCCTTATATCATCTACCACTATTTGCCTCTTGCAATTTAGATAGTGAACAATGATTCACTCACCACATACTCTAAGCCCACATTAGAAATGCTCAAGGTGAGAGACAAGAGAAATATGAAAAGATCATCAACAAATCACATCATTTATAACACCAATTTTTTATACCATAGAGATACCAATTAACTTAATTCATCATGAACCTCAGCTGTCATGATATATAAGCTTCGATCAATCACATCAAGAGTTTTCATATTTAAAACTCATACTCCCCCAATCTTGTTTCTCACCATATATCTTGCTGCTTCACCTGTCATCTTCTCCCCATTTCTTTAACTAAGAAATTTTCTCCCTTATTTAGCCACATTTTCTCCCCCCTAAACGATATATTTCTCCCCCTTTTTAAACGAACCAAAATTTCACTCCTTTTTGGTGTGGAATAGAGTAGAAAAAACATAAGAACCCATTAAAAAAACACACCATACCTCAAGGAGAGGGGGACCCACATCCACACATGTTCATGTGAGGGGGGTAAACAAAACTACCAAATCTAGTCGATACCTTTCAAAATCTTCCTTGGGTAAGGCCTTATCAGAGTGTTTTAAACCTATTGTTCTTTAGGCAGCTATACTGACTTCAGGATTCCCTGTTCAACCTTCTCCTTGATAAAATTATATTCAATCTCTATTTGATTTGTCCTTGAATGATGTATGGTATTTTTCCTGATATTTATATCACATGAGTTATCATAATGGATTATGATCAAATAACTCCCTTCCACCCCCATCATCAAGTTGTTTTTTCATCCACAAAAATTATGTGCACGCTTTAGTGGTGGATATATACTCAGATTCTACAGTGCTCAATGAAATTCAATCGGGCTTCTTTCATAGCCAAAAAATACATAATCCACCATGATAGAAACACATTCATGATGTTTGTTTCTTATCATCCACTGAACTAGCCCAATCTACATTATTATATCTAATATATCTAGTTGGAATTTTTCATTATATATCAATCAAAAAATCAATGTGCACTTTATATACAGAAGTATTATTTTCACTTAAAGCATGTGTCTTTCTTTGTGATAAACATAATATATCACTTCTTAGCATGTGGAGAATACAATGCCAGGAATTTTCATTGTTAGGTACAGTAAACCCCAAATAAATTTTTTATATTTTTTTATTAACTGCTTCAACATCATCATCTTTTGAAAACTTCATCTGAGTTAAAACAAGAGTCTTAAAATCCTTGGAATTTTCAATTCCAAATCATCTCAAAACACCTTGGAATATTTGGAATGAGAAATGAATGCTCCATTCCTTCCTTGTGACACTTGTAAACCATGGAAAAAATTTATCTCTCCAATCATTGACATTTCAAATTCACTTTTCATGAATTTGGAAATTTGTCTCTAGTGAGCTTCATCTGATCCGCCAAAGATTATGTCATCGACATAAACTAGAACTATAATCCTTTTATTAATATTACTGTTCAAATTGATGTTGTAATCAACTCCACCACACTAGGAACCAAGATTCTTCAAATACTGATCATGCCTCATGTACCATGCTCTTGGTGCTTGTTTTAAACCATATAATGACTTCTTCAGCTGACAAACATTGTTCTAATCCACATGAATGTGAAGACCATTTGGATAATCGATATACAATTCTTCCTCAAGAACCACATTCAATATTGCAGATTTGACATCCATCTTGAATGCTTTGAACTTCCACTGCACTATAATGACGAGGAATAATCCGATCGTCTCCAGCCTTGCAACTAATGAAAATGTCTCATCAAATTATATTCCCTCTATATGGAAGTACCCTTTTAAAAATAGTCGTTCTTTGTTTCAAATAACTATTCCCTCATCATTCATATTGTTGTGATAGGACCATTTAGTACCGATGAGATTATTTTCAGTTGTTCTTGAAACAAACAACCATGTTAGATTCTAATCAATATAGTCTAGCTCTTCATTCATCTCCTAAACCTAGTTTCCATCTTCTGCCGGAATTCTCTGATATCAAATGGTATTCTGACTATCATTTTAAGCACGAATTTGTGACTTATTTACAGATACATATTTTACTTCCTGATGGTAAATATCAATATCTTCTTCTGAATTATTATCTTCCACTTTTACTCCCCCTGAGTCTCTTACCACCTCATCACCATTTTGTATTTTTTGAGGCCACATGTCCTTGTATTATATCTCCCCTTAAACATGATCCACACATAACATTATTTATCCACATTTATACACATGGGGAGTGGGGATATTCTGGAATCCTCAAGATGTGTATTGTGGTTGATCCAGATGGGTCAACCTATTGATTCTTTCTTGAAAAGAACTGCACTCTTACCTAGCAGGATCAAACTACATATCCAACTTCGACTATTCTGGCCATAGTTCTAAGAATTATTTACCCAAATAATGAGTCTTCTTTTAATATTTAGGTTCCATGGGTTTGGCCTTCATCACAGTTTATGTTTTATACACACTAGTAAAAATTTCATTCCTCGAAGTTCCACATGAATTCCATTTTTTATTATTATTTCGTTGAGTGGGAATATCTCCACTAGACACCTTCTCATTATTGTTCCTCCATTGGAGGGATATTTCTATTTCCTTCACATCCCAGAGTGTATCCTGACATGTGAATTTTTCATGATTTTTTTCATTTTTCTTTTTTCAATTGTGTGAGTCATGCCACCCTATCATGTTGGGTTTGAATCTTCCACTGATTTCACATTCTTCTTAATCACAACTAGAGTTGATCTTCCCTTGCTCATCCAGTATTGTTCATATTTTCTCGAAGAGATCTGTTGTGACTGTAACATTGGATATGATTGATACAACTTTTATTGAGCTCCTTTGAATTTCACTGAGACTATACACATATTTTTCATCTTACCATATTGTATTTTAGTATAGGCCTATTCGTTGTACACTAACTATTCTGGGGATCTCATTCTAGGTTCATTTTCCTTCCCCACATTCTTCTTGCTACACTGTTCGGCCAATTTACAATGATCATAACTTATAAAACATCTTACATTTAAGGCATACCTCATATCATCATTTATCATCTAAGATATTGATTCGTCATGAATTCTTCTTCTAAAATTGAGCACCTCGGATTCCTAGTACATACTAATGGAATGTCCCATTCTTCTACAATAGAATCACTTCATAGATACTTTTTTCTGAAACACTCTTATTTCAAATTCCTTATAACTCTTTTTCTTGTTCTCATATTTTAAAAAACGTCCTTCTTCACAGCATGCGATGAATTCATGAGCATATAAAACAATATTGATGTATGGCCATGAATCCCAAAGAAATAACACATGTTGTCATTACTTCCTGTAATAGCTTTTTCGGGTCTATCTCCATCACCTATAATGTTTTTTTTATTTCTGAAACTCTTCACTACTCTATTCCTATCATACATAAGATGGGGTCATCGTATCCAATTCTAGACATTCACATAATATGTGGTCTTTGAGGTGATAAAATATATTCTTTCTTCTCCTCAGAAATAAAATATTTTCTTTTCATTTTATCATATCCTGCTAAAGGATAATCAAATAATAATTTCAAGGCATCGTTCATTTTTAGATTTCCTCTAGAATTGGATTTCTCCACTTCCTTATTTAATGAATTTAAATCTTCTTCCAACTATTGAATCTTCATATCCATTGATTCATGTTTGTAATCATGTTCTCTATTGAAAATATTCCTTATACCCATCTTATCATCTAATTAAATTGTCTACTTATCCACCATGTCACTTTTCTCCATTACTTTCAATTTTTCATGACCACTAGAATCGAAACAACATGCCTTCTAATGATGTAGTCTTTGATTTTTATGAACTAGTTTAGGTATATGTGTAGAAAGATCATTATTTATGGCTTTTAAATTATGAATCTCATATGAGTTTATATTCTATCACTTAACAGCAACAATTATCTTTTCTCTCTTTATAGAAATATTTTGATGTTATTTAGCTTGGGAATAATTATTCTTCCTCAGATCAGTATCCACATCAATAAGCCTTTGATTTAATCCTCATAGCTTGTTGACATCAATTTCTAGTACTTGGATATGGATACATTTACATTTAATTTCTTCATTCAGTTTCAGATCCAATTCCTTCTTTTCATGGAAAACTATTACTTTTTGAATTCTTGGAGTTTCTCCATCATCATTAGTTCCAACATCACTTAGAATATCAGGTACATTACTCATTCCTACATTATTGTTGAGTAAATCTATATTTTCCCTATTTGATTTATCCTATACTTCCTTCGGCAACCTGTTTGATTCCTTTAATTGAATAAAACATTTTCCTTAAATAATTATGCACTGATGAATGCCACCTGACTTATGTTTCATCTTCGAATTACATACATTTTCCATGGCACACCAAGATAAGAGAATATTGAATCATTAAATTCATAAATTGATCGAACCAATTCAAAGAAAAAAATTCTGATAAGAGTAACCTATCTCTATGATACCAATTGATAGGACCAAAAAGGGGCAAAAATTCCCTGAGGGGGGGGGGGAATCAGGGTATGGATGATCTATTTAAAAATTCTTATTACCCCACATTATATTGAAGTCATTATTATAAGGTTCAAATGGTTTTCAATTATGTGTTACTAATTATCTTATTTATCCCTTATTTATCTGATGACGATGATGGTTTTAATATAATGCAGGATCGCTAACGACCAGACACAAAGATTTTTCCTTGGTTCACCCTCACTAGGATACATCTACGGAATATACAACAATAAAGTGATGATGTACCAAAACCACTAAATCTCACTGACAATAATTTTTGGGATAGATAACTTCTATTACCATTCTCACTTTCTTTACAATGTTTAGGGTTATGTCACTTCTTTTCCAAGGGTCGCCCCCTATTATTCTCTCTCTTGATCACTGTTGGTAGAAAAAATCACCTTCCTCCTCTTCCTTTCACATGGCTCTAGAAAGGTTCCACTAACATTTTATGTACTTATTGGTACAATCATTATCACTAATGAATATATCCTCAATTATAGATATATTATATATTGAATTAAAAATTAAATCCACTAATGAATACCCATTTTCTACTGATCACTGGGTAAAAAACTTTTAAAAATACTTTCGCGAAGCTCCCTACTTCATTAAGCATCCAATTTCGCAAAGCTCAAACTATCCTTCACAATTATTCAATATCTTCATAAATCTCTTAGGTTCCCAAAGCTCACTGGTTTGCAAAGATCACTGGATTGCAGAGCTATATATATCTCAGATCTCACTACTTCACAGAGCTCACACTGGCCTTTGTGATTTTGTAAAGCCAAACAAGACTTCACCAAGCGCATGTCCTCTATAAATCCAAATTAGACTTTGCGGCGTGCCTTACTTTCATAGAGCTCAACTACCTCAATGAATTCTGTTTTCATTCAAGATTCTCCCTCCTTCACGAATCCCTTTCACAATATGAGAGATTATTGTTTTTCCTTGGATATTTCTACTACTATCAATGGGGTCAATGTCTATTTATAGGTGATTTCCACTGACTCTAGATCCTTCTAGGCACCTCATCACCACATTAGCACCAAATCAGAGAGCTCCAAAATTTATGCCAAAATTCACTCTATTTTGTGAATCACCATGGCCATTTTCTGAATCCATTAAGATCATCATAATTGTGATGAATTCTGTAAAATATTGTTCATCACTGTGTTTCTCCACTCTAAATGCTCTTCGCCACCGCAATTCTTACTTGCAATGTTGTTCTCCTCTTCTATTCATGAAGCTCTTCAAAATCGTAGAGATCACCGTCAACATCATTCATGTCTTTGTGAAATACAATTCATAATTCTCATCTTTGAGAAAACCAATCATCTTTCATATTTTGATGAGATCTTTAAGGAAATCCACATTTCATGATGCTCACAAAATCCAAAAATTTGGACCCCAAAAATTTAGAATACAATGGAAGACGGAACCACCTTATATATGTTCTTTTGTACTACCTCCAGATAATCCATTTCTTTGTCCTGGTTCTTTTTCAACATGGAATGTAAACAAATTCTCTAGAATATGACAATTCTCCATGGAAACATGCATTGTCAACAAACACAACCAACCCAAAAATTAGTACAATGTAACCAGGAGGGATTTATTCCCAACAATATAGAAGACCCAAAACATGTCAGCCAAGTTCAAAAAACACCCCTTTAATTGGACAAAATCCAATAAATGGGGAATTTATTGGATGATTTTGTGCTTACTAAAAATCACATGATTCCCCTAAAATGACCTACACTAGGATATTTCAAACAAATGGCATCAAAACCATGCACTGACTCTAGCCTTGATTTTTAGGATACATTCTACACAAGGTTGTGAATAATCAATGTGTAGTGTTATATAAATCCTCAACCCTAGCCTAATGAAAAGTAATTTCCTTGGAATCTCATAACATAACACCAATTTATCAGATCAGATTTATTAGAGTGGTTGATTTCATGAATATGAATTTTCTAAGTCACATAAGATCTAGAATACAATTGGAGTTATTATACATCATGCATAGGCACTTCAAGTTACCATGGATAGATTATTTGGATTTCATCAGACAGGTTACTTGAAGGACATAAAAAATATTTTCTAAAAATGTGAGACATAGAACATGAAAATAATGAAAAAATCAATGGTATATGTAATAAAAGCCTATAAATAATACTAAAATATATTGACTTATTCGAAAAACATATATTCTGATCCCCATGCATTTCACGTAAACCACTTGGGTCATGGGACATCACCAGTAAATGATTCCCAGGTCACGTGGTGCTTCATTGGTATACTCTTAGGATCATGTGATGTCCCCTGGACATGTCGGAGAATGTCATGTGGCACCCATATAGCATCACATCCTTTTCTCTCCTAACCCTTCAGTATCACCATCCATGCCTCTCAATGTTCTCTAGATGTGTCACTATAATCATATGGAGACATCAGTACATGTAAGCTAAGTCTCACGACAGTAGCATGGAATGTTAGCTGGATATTGCGACATCATTTAGAAAATCCTTATAGATCTTGTAATGCCTTCTAGTTATGTTAGTTTTATCTTAAAATATGCCTAAAAAGTTTTACTCATCTGTTAAGATGATAATTGGACAAGTCATCCAGGACAACTCTCACCCTCCAAGACATGTCACACTGACTCTCACAATTCCCTCCATGTGTGTCATCCAAATTTTGAGATTGAACATAGGCAAGTCAGCTGGATCATGGATCACCCTGTATGCATGTTAATAGGTTTCATGTGATGGATTCCACGATAATTCAGATAGTTAATTCAATTTCATCTGAAAAAGTCATCCTTGATCAGATGAAAACCTTCATAAATTCAATTCAGGTTATGCATCATCCCTCAGACAAGTCAACTGGATCATGTCATTGTTATGGACATGTCAAAAGACATCCTTCGATATGTCAAGAATAAAATCAAGTCATGTAAAGAAGACAATCAAAACATGTCGGGAATACAATTGGGATGCATTAATTAGGAATCCCAGGACCTAATAACCTTTTACAATATCCAAAAAATGGATACATTAGTGTGTAATACTTGACCAATTGAACTATGATGACTTTGAATGTTGCTATAACAAGTATACATAAGACACTTTCCTAATATCCATGTTATAACATCAGTAGGGAAATCCTAGCACATAATTACCACACCAACTAGAAATGATCATGATTATTTTAATGCCCATTTTCTCAATACTAGAATAGATCACATAGTCTTTGGGGCTCACAACAATCATATCATTCATATCACAAGGCTCTATTAGGATAATGGAAACCTCAGTATGAACTCTCTAATCAGTAGCATAATATAAAATACCATGCATATAAGGGTAGCTATAGTGTGTAAACCCAAATTCATTGAACTATGAGGACACTAATTCTAGTCATAACCAAGATATATTGGCCACTTTCCTTATCCCTTATCCCAAACTCAAATGGGAGTCCACTTTGGTCTAATCCCTAACATGTCCCTAGCATTACCACAATCTGGACCCAACGACTCCCATGGGATGATCATATTTCATCATCCACTAATATATTGATAAGTCACTATACTATGATGAATAAGATTCCTACCATAAATAGAATATGTAGGATTTCTTCCTAAGTCCCAATACCAATATCAAATGTCTTTCAACTTTGATTAAAGTCCCCTCATTGTGACGCCCCATGTTTTATGAGCTAGTTCAAGTGAGCAATGTTATGCCTTTAATGATGTCTCTTGTTTTTTTTGTTGTGTTTTGTGTGCTGATAAGGAATTTGAAACGAAATGAAACATGCAGAATAAGGAAAACTGATATATATTTAATAAATACATCACAACAAGACCCAACTAGTTAAAAATACCATGCACAATACCTAACACAGCCACAACAAGACTACTAAGAATCACAAATCGAGTAATCGGATAGTTGTCATCTTCAGAGTCCATCGGTGTGAAAAATATAACATCCAGAGCCCCGACAAACATGCTCAACACCAAAGGTATGAGGAGAACCATCCTTTCTAGCTCAAGTGTTCTGATTTTAAGAAACACCCTACACGCCTGATTTTTTAATGATCATGTGAATTATGACCAACAGAAAATATAGCCGTTGAGTTTTCAAAACAACCTTTGGGTTTCCGTTGATAATGTTTTTCTTTATATTAAAACTTGTTTTTGCTCTTATAATTTTATAATATTATAATACGTCTAAAGTATGTTTCACAAATGAATCATAGTTTTAACATTAAAAGAGTATTCGTGGAAATAAAAGAATTTTGTTTTCACAAAATCTTGAAGGATACTTTATTTTGAAAACATTGTATTCTTTTTATAAAAGATTTGTTTAAAGGGTATCTATAATGATAATAACTTTTGATATCTAAAATTATGAATTGGGGATAAACCTTTCTGTCTTTTAAAGATCCTACTAATTATAATGGTTTTGTATGTAAAATGAGAAAGGTATTTCTTTTAAAAGATTTATATATGAACTAGTAAAGGGATTTAAATTTTATGTTAAAATTATTTGTTTTCATTGTATATTTACTCATTGTTGTACAAATAATTATATTACACACTTTTTTGAACAAAGTATACTTAAACTAGTTATTTAGAAAGTCTAAATAAATTTTTATAAAAAAATAATGTTGATATGAACTATATTACATAATATAGTAAAAGGATTTAGATGTTAAATTAAAACTATTTTCTTTTTTGAATTAACTATCTTTTGTATAAATATTTATACTACACTTTAATTTTAAATATGTATACTTATACTGTTTGTTTTATAAAATTAAATATTTTTTTAATAAAAAAATATAGGTTGGGGCCGGCCTAGCTGAGGGAATCCCTTAAGGGACAAGCCCTCTTGGTCGAGACCAAGCCCCAAGGGACCCGAGGTGCCGACCATTGGGGTCCAAGATATTCATAGTGTCAACCAGGCCTCAGCCCGAGCCGAGTTTATGTTTGTCCAGTCGCACTCAGGCCCATGTGTAAGGCCCGCGGTGCGTGATGCGTAGGGGTGGGCCCAATCCTGCATGGGGTACATGTGTAAGACCCCCCGTGTGTGTGTGTTCATGTTATCGAACCTAAGACGGTGCACATTGATTTATAAACCTCTCCCCAACCGCGTTCTGTTTCGATGTGGGACGCGCTCCGCGCGACCGGGACCGTCCGATTGAATCCCATGTCTATCTTGACCGTCCGTCCCTTTTAGCCTCGCGATCGCCCTATGTATCACCATGACTGTTTGATCTCCCCCGAGATCTAATCCTGGACGTCCCTTCCTTTACTGCATCGACCCACCATCGTCTTCTTCCTCGCAGCAGCACCCGACCAGTAGGCCTGCGTAAGGACGCCTCGACCTCTCCCCCGCACTGCTCCACTTTACTTCCGAACACCCCCTCCTAGGGCTATGTTCCTTCGTCCTCCCCACTTCGGTCTAGCCTCTTGGGTCGATTCACCATTGGATACTGAGGCCTGTATAAAAGCCTCTGGCCTCATGAAACCACGGCGGTTCCTCATCATCCTTCCCCCCACAAACTCCCAGCAAGATCAGTGACGTACCCTGGTCCGTGTTCTCTCCTCAAGATGGGGAAAGGGTCCTTGCATGCTTTCCTTCTTTTAAAGAAACCTTCAGTATATACACAACTTATATTTGTTTATACATACTTGATACATATACCCCTCGGATGGTATCACCTTCAAATAATCTGTTTCATGTTCCTTGTAGGGTGCATATATAATAGTGTTTACATGTTTTGATTTCCTTTGAAGAAACCCATAACTTTATACTCTCGGTGTATATATATAGTTCATATATATATATATATATATACTTAAATATAAACCATTCGGGTTGTGATATTTTCACGGGGGGGCTTGCAGCCGTCTTTCCAGTAGGGTGCATGTATGGTGGTTTTTATGTTTTTCCCTCATAATACTACTCTTCTATGTTTTAGAATATACAGTTTATACATATACATAGTTATGTATAATGAAATGCATCCGGTCTTAAAACCGGTTTTCCTAAAGTTTATTATAAAGCTTACAAGGGGAAAAGAGTTATCTCACCATATTCTAAAGCAACCCTTAATAATATGGTTTATATATATACAGGTTACCCATTATATATATATATATACATAGATTATATTTTTCATTTTGGATTGACTTATGTTGGGCATGGCATTTGGATATTAAATTTGATTGTTTTCATTCGGTTTTATTTCAGAACACCCATGCAGATATAAATATACAATTTTCTATATGTATATAATGATATTTATAACCAAAAATCTATCTATTTTTCGGATTTCAAAATGATCCAACATGTTATACTATGCATTACACATTAATGAGGGTTGTTTGAAACTGTTTTACCATGAAAACCCCTCATTGTAAACTAGGTATCTATATATATCTATGTACTCATAAACATGTAGACCAATACAAATCAAATTTATGATTTCAAGGGGTGGCTACCAACCTTTAAGTAAATCCTTATTTTATGCGAACTATGTTTTATTAAAGAAGCATGATGGGCATCGCTCATGATGAGTTTTACCATAAAGGGTGTATTTTGGTTTGATTTAAGATGTATTAGAGGATTTAAGATTTAATGGGTCATGATATAATGTTGTGTTCATGTATTATCTTAATACATAATGAACATACTTTGGTGAATGTATTAATTAATCAAGATATGATTTAATTCATTTACAAGATCAAGGGCCTATTTATCACTATACCCGATTTCAAGTGTTTTCCTTAAGCACTCCTTTTTACATTGATTTATAATGAAAAAGATTCATCATTTAGTATATCATTATTTTATATACTTTAGTGAAAATGATGTTTTACTAAGCTATGTATGCCTTTGATTAGATATTGACACATTTTGCAAAGTAAACTATCATACCCTGTATTAACAAAATTTGTGGTGGTTCATTATTTATTATTTTACATAATGCAAGCTTATGACATATCACTAAATCTAATAAAAAATTGGATTAACCAATGTTTTATGGGACACCATGGGTAAAATAAAAATGAATGAGATATTCAAGGTGGCATGGGACATCTTGAATATACAAACCATTTAAGTAAAGCATGAACGATATGTGTCTCACATGATAATAAATCCAAATTTAAGGGTGCGCCCTGATAGCGCTCCAATTTATTGGTTAATGACTTAATCTGTAGAGATGACCTTTTAGACTAATACCCTGGTGAATATCCTTGGAAATTTTTTATGACACCTTGGGGATGGGCCTTGCTGAAACGAAATTATTGTCAATATTGAATGTTGATGCCACATAATTCATGTTATGTAACGAGTTCTTCCCATGATAATGTTATTTCATGAATCATGCCTATAAAGATTTCATAAAGTTCTTATTTCACTGCTATAAGCTTGGAGCATGATTGGTGTTATAACTTTATTGAATAGTAACCAGCATATGAAAATTTAGTTGTTTCCATTATGCGCAACTTTGATTATGCATTACTTTTAACTGTTTTATTTATGCTTAAGTAAGTCACATGTCGTACTTGTTTATGATAACCATTTTTACAATTTTGAGAATTTACATAATTGTTCCATGTTCTTCTTGAAAACCTTGATTGAGAATTGTTGTGTTATGTGTTACAATCTTCCTTTAGTGAGTGTTCAAATTCTTTTAAAAGAATGTTTTCAAATGTTACATTGTTTCCTTTCTTTTTTTAGACCCCCTTACTGAGTATTTCAATTCTCACCCTACGTTTTGATTTAAAATTTTCAGGTATCAGCTCTTAAAAGATGAACTGTTTCAGCAGTTGTCGGTTTCCCAGAACCCGAACCGCACACGATCCTCTGTATGGGGCATGATATGTAGTTTACCACTGCATGTTTTTTTAGCAACACATCATGTTCAGAAGGCACTGACTCTTGTGTTTCTGGGGTCAGGGTCTCTACAGTTGGTATCAGAGGTTCGATTGGGATAACTCTGGAAAGCCAGAAACTGAAACAAATATATATATATATATGTATATGTACTTCAATTTTATTAAAAATGGGGTTTTCTTAAATTTAAAATGGAAAATGAAGGCACAAATCTCTAATCTCTCACCACAGAGTCCCTAGAGACCATTGTGTCCTTAGCTAGTCGTGAGGATTTTCTAAACTATGCCCATATCCGCATGACATGCAAACACCTTTACGATGTATCCAATTCAACACGGGTGCTTTAGTTAAACCAAGGGGTAGGAATAGATTACCTCCTTATGATGATAACCCAGTTTCCCACTTTTGTACATTGGGGAAGGTATTATGAGGGACTTTTCCGAATTTTCACGTTAGGTGAGAGCTTTGGAACTATGATTGATAACCCTTTTCAAGAAGATGCTGATGGAGACCTCCGAGCGGGCTACCTCTGTCAGATGTTAAACTATGGATTCTGGGGTCAGTTGTTGTCTTCGGAAGGTTAGAAGACGAGTCCACCCGACTGTCTTGCAGACGACAGGTGTATGACAATGTCTCTCAACTTCATACTCCTCATGCTAGACTCATAAGACGTCATAGGTACCCCCCATGAGTTTCCCCTGAATGCTCGTCCTATGACTGGTTCTAGGAGTTAGGGAGTTTTTCTTCTCTGTGTGGAGTTCGTTTAGTCTGTGGATGAGGGAAACTCAAGCACTACTAGTAATAAATGTATGTTTATTGAAATTTTGTCTTTCCCCTTCCTTTTCTTTAATTTTTTTTATCCTTGAATGTTTTTCAAGTGATTGAATTCCCATATTAAAACATTCAGATGGAAGGACAAACACACTTGTTATCTCTTCCCACTGAGATTTTGGAAATCATTGCAATCAAAACGTGTGAGGACGAGTATGACCTCTTCGAAAATTTGCGAAAACCGTGCAAGCAGTGGTTTAAGGTAACAAACGGTCTGGAGATTCTCCGTACCTGCCAGGGGAATGCCTCCATCTATTACCGCATTGGCTCTACACAGCTAGCCGGACGTGAATGATGAGGAAGTAACCACGAAGGGCTCTTCTTGTGTTTGACCCTAGGCCGATACTACACAACCATAGTTAAATTTCAGGAGGCTGTGTTAGAGGGATATCTTTATGCGGCTTATATGCTCCAACTTCTCAGTTTTAGCATGTTTGACCGTATCTATGGATTCGATGTCTTCGAACGAGACCTGATTTGGCAAGTCCATCGTACTTTGGTCTGCAAAGACATTTCAAAACTTTTTACAGTGTGACCTTCCCTCTGGAAACCTGAAGGCCCGGAACATAAGTGCAACCCCTCCCGTCTTAGGTGTATCTAGATTAGGGAGCTGGAAGAGTTGGGCATCACTACGGGGATTCCGCTGAATGAACTTGTTGACCCAATACATTGGTTGAGGTGGTAATAATGCTGCAGATCCTTTTAGTGTTTTGAAATAAATTGCGAGGACTCAATTTTCAAAAGGGTGAATAATGTGACGCCCCAGGTTTTATGAACTAGTTCAAGAGAGCAATGTTATGCCTTTAATGATGTATCTTGTTTTTGTTGTTGTGTTTTGTGTGCTAATAAGGAATTTGAAAAGAAATGAAACATTGAGAATAAGGTAATCTAATATATATTTAAAAGTTACATTACAACAAGACCCAACTAGTTGAAAATACTATGCACAAGACCTAACACAGCCACATCGAGACTACTAAGAATCACAAATCGAGTAATCCAATAGTCGTCGTCTTCAGAATCCATCAGTGTGAAAAATATAACAGCCAGAGCCATGACACACATGCTCAACACCAAAGGTATGAGGATAACTATCCTTCCACGCTTAACTGTTCTGATTTTAAGAAACACCATACACCCATGCTTTTATAATGATCCTATGAATTATGACCGTTGGAAAATATAGTCGTTGAGTTTTCAAAACAACATTTGGGTTTCCGTTGATACTGTTTATCTTTATATTAAAACATGTGTTTTCTCTTATGATTTTATAATATTATAATATGTCTAAAGTATGTTTCACAAAAGAATCATAGTTTTAAAATTAAAAGAGTATTCTTGGAAATAAAATCCTTTTGTTTTCACAAAATCCTGATGGATACTTATATTTTGAAAACATAGTATTCTTTTTATAAAATATATGTTTAAAGGGTATCTATAATGATAATACCTTTTGATCTCTAAAATTATGAATTGGGGAAAAACCTTTTTGTCTTTTAAAGATCCTAATAATTATAATGGTTTTGTATGTAAAATGAGAAAGGTATATCTTTTAAAAGATTTATATATGAACTGGTAAAGGGATTTAAATTTTATGTTAAAACTATTTTTTTATTGTATATTTACTCATTTTTGTACAAATAATTATATTACACACTATTTTGAACTAAGTATACAAAAACTAGATATTTCGAAAGTCTAAATAAATTTTTATAAAAAAATTATGTTGATATGAAATATATTACATAATCTAGTAAAAGGATTTAGATTTTAAATTAAAACTATATGATTTATTGAATTAACTCTCTTTTGTATAAATATTTATACTACACTTTATTTTGAAATATGTATACTTATACTGGTTGTTTTATAAATTTAAATAAGTTTCTAATAAAAAACAATATAGGTTGGGGCCGGCCTAGATGAGGGTATCCCTTAAGGGAAAAGCCCTCTAGGCCAAGACAAAGCCCCAAGGGACCGGATGTGCTGACCATCGGGGTCCCATCTATGCATAGTGTCAACCAGGCCTGAGCCCAAGCCGAGTGTAAGTTTGTCCAGTCGCACGCGGGCCCGTGTGTAAGGCCCGCAGTGCGCGGTGCGTAGGGGTGGGCCAAATCCGGCATGGGGTCCATGTGTAATACCCCCGTGTGTGTGTGTTCATGTTATCGAACCAAATCCGGTGCACTTTGATTTATAATCCTCTCCCCAACAGCATTCCGTTTCGATGTGGGACGCGCTCCGTGCGACCGGGACCGTCCGATCGACTCCCATATCGATCTCAATCGTTCGTACCTTTTAGCTGCGTGATTGCCCTACGTATCACCACGACCATTCGATATCCCCCGAGATCTAATCCCAGATATCCCTTCCTTTACCGCATCGACCCCCCGTCGTCTTCTTCCTCACAGCAGCACCAGACCAGTAGGCCTGCGCAAGGATGCCTCAGCCTCTCCCCTACACTACTCCCCTTGAATTGCGAACACCCCCTCCTAGGGCTTTGTTACTTCTTCTTCCCCACGTCGGTCTAGCCTCTTGGGTCGAGTCACCTTTGGATACTGAGGCCTATATAAAAGCCTCTGGCCTCATGAAACCACGGCTGTTCCTCCTCCTCCTTGCCTCCCACGAACTCCCAACAATATAAGCAACGTACCCTGGTCCGAGTTTTCTCCTCAAGAATTGGTAAGGGTCCTTGCATGCTTGCCTTCTTATAATGAAACCTTCGGTATATACATAGCTTATATTTGTTTATATATACCTGATACATATACCCCTCGGATGGTATCGCCTTCAAAGAATCGGTTTCGTGTTCTCTATAGGGTGCATATATAAGAGCGTTTACATGTTTTGATTTCCTTTTAAGAAACCCATACCTTTATACTCTCGATGTATATATACAGTTTTTATATTTATATATACTTAAATATAAACCCTTCGGGTTGTGATATTTTCAGGGGGGGCTTGCAGCCGTGTTTCCAGTAGGGTGCAAGTATGGTGGTTTTTATGTTTTTCCCTCATAATACTACTCTTCTATGTTTGAGTATATACGATTTATACATATACATTGTTATGTATAATGAAACCCATCCAGTCTTAAAACGGTTTTTCCTAAAGGTTATTACAAATGTTACAAGGGGAAAAGAGTTATCTCACCATATTCTAAAGAAACCCTTAAAAATGGTTTATATATATACGGGTTACCCATATATATATATATATACATATATTATATTTTTCTTTTTGGATTGACCTATGTTGGGCAGGGCATTTGGATGTTATGTTTGATTGTTTTCTTTCGGTTTTATTTCATAACACCCATGGAGATATAAATATACAAATTTCTATATGTATATAATGATATTTATAACCAAAAATCTATCTATTTTTTGGATTTCAAAATGATCCAACATGTTATACTATGCAGTACACATTAATGAGGGTTGTTTGAAACTGTTTTACTATGAAAACCCCTCATTGTAAACATGGTATCTATATATATCTATGTACTCATAAACATGTAGACCAATACAAATCAAATTTATGATTTCAAGGGGTGGGTACCAAACTTTAAGTAAATCCTTATTTTATGTGAACTATGTTTTATTAAAGAAGCATGATGGGAATCACTCATGATGCATTTTACCATAAAGGGTGTATTTTGGTTTGATTTAAGATGTATTAGAGGATTTATGATTTAATGGGTCATGATATCATGTTGTGTTCATGTATCATATTAAGACATAATGAACCTAATTTGGTGAATATATTAATTAATCAAGTTATGATTTAATTCATTTACAAGATCAAGGGCATATTTATCACCATAATCGATTTCAAGTGTTTTCCTTAAGCACTCCTTTTTACATGGATTTATAATGACAAAGTTTTATCATTTAGTATTTCATTATTTTATATGATTTAGTGAAAAGGATGTTTTACTAAGCTATGTATGGCTTTGATTAGTTATTGACAAATTGTGAAAAGTTAACTATCATACCTTGTATTAACAAAATTTGTGGTGGTTCATTATTTATTATTGTACATAATGCATGCTTATGAGATATCACTAAATATACTAAAACATTGTATTACCCAAAGTGGTATGGGACACCTTGGGTAAAAAAATGAATGAGATATTCAAGGTGGTATGTGACATCTTGAATATACAAACCATTTATATAAATCATGAACGATATGTGGCTCACATGATAATAAAGGCAAATTTAAGGGTTTCCCTGATAGCGCTCTAATGCATTGGGTAAAGACTTAATCTCTAGAGATGACCTTTTAGACTGATACCTTGGTGAATAACCTTGGTAAATTTTAATGACACCTTGGGGATGGACCTTGGTGAAACGAAATGACTTTCAATATTGAATGTTGATGCCACATAATTTCATTTCTATAACAAGTTCTTCCCAAGATAAAGTTCTTTCACAACTGATGCCTTTAAAGTTTTCATAAAGTTCTTATTTCACTAGTATAAGCTTTGAGCATGATTGGTGTTATCACTTAATAGAATAGTAACTAGTATATGAAAATTTAGTTGTTTCCTTTATGTGCAACTCTGATTATGCATTACTTTTAACTATTTAATTTATGCTTATGTAAGTCGGATGTCATACTTTTTTATGATAACCATTGTTACTCCTTCGAGAATTGACATAATTGTTCCATGTTCTTCTTGAAAACCTTGATTGAGCATTGTTATGTTATGTGTTACAATCATCCTTTAGTGAGTGTTCAAATTCTTTTAAAAGAATGTTTTCAAATGTTACATTGTTTCCTTTATTTTTTTAAACCCCCTTAATGAGTATTTCAATGCTCAACCTACATTTTGATTTAAAATTTTCAGGTATCAGCACTTAAAAGATGAACTATTTTTGAAGTTGCCGGTTTCCCAGAACCCGAACCACAGTTGATCCTCTGTATGAAACATGATGTGTAGTTTACCACTGATTGTTTTTTTAGAAAAACATCATGTTCAGAAGGCACTAAATCCTGGGTTTCTGGGGTCGGGGTCTCTACAGTTGGTATCAGAGGTTCGGTTTGGCTAACTCTGGAAAGCCAGAAACTGAAACAAAAATATATATATATATGTATATGTACTTCAATTTTATTATAAATTGGGTTTTAATAAATTTCACATGGAAAACAAAGGCAGAAATCTCATATCTCTCCCCACAGAGGCCCTAGAGACTATTGTGTCTTTAGCTAGCCGTGTGGATTTTCTAAACTATGCCCATATATGCATGACATGAAAACACCTTTACGACGTATCCAATTCACCACGGGTGCTTCAGTTACACCAAGGGGTAGGAATACATTACCTCATTATGATGATAACCCAGTTTCCCTACTTTTTACGTCGAGGAAGGTATTATGAGGGACTTTTCCAAATTTTCACGGTAGGTGAGAGCTTTGGCACTATGATTGATAACCCTTTTCAAGAAGCAACTACTGACAGAGACCCTTGAGTGGACTACCTTTGTCATATTTTAAACTATGGCTTCTGGGGTTAGTTGTTGGACTTCGGAAGGTTAGAAGACAAGTCCACCCGACTGTCTTGCTTACGACAAGTGTATGAGGATGTCTCTCAACTTCATACTCCTCATGCTAGACTCATAAGACGTTATAGGTTCCCCCATGAGTTTTCCCCTGAATGCTTGCCCTATGTTTGGTTCGAGGAGTTATGGAGTTTTGGTTCTCTGTGTGGAGTTTGTTCAGTCAGTGGATAAGGAAAACTCAAGCACTACTAATAAAAAACACATGTTTATTTAAATGTTGTCTTTCCGCTTCCTTGTCTTTAATTTGTTTTTTTCCCTTGAATGATTTTTAAGTGATTTAATTCCTGTCTGAAAACATTTTTATGGAAGGACAAACCCACTTGTAATCTCTTCCCACTGAGATTTTGGAAATCATTGCAATCAAAAAGTGTGAGGACGAATATGACCCCTTCCCAAATTTGCAAAAAACTTGAAAGCAGTGGTTTGAGGTAACAAACGGTCCGGAGATTCTCTGCACCTTCCATGGGAATGCCTCCATCTATAATCGCATTAGCTCTGCACAGCTAGCTGGACGTGAACGACGAGGAGGTTACCACGAAGGGCTCTTCTTGTGTTTCACCCTAGGCTGAAACTACATGGCCGGAGTAAAATTTCAGGAGGCTGCGTTAGAGGGAAATATTTATGCGGCTTATATGCTCCAACATCTCAGCTTTAGCCTGTTTGACCATATCTATGTATTTGATTTCTTCGACCAAGATAGGATTCGGCAAGTCCTTTGTACTTTGGTCTGCAAAGACATTTCATAAATTTGTGCTGTTCGAGCTTCCCTCTAGAAACCTGAAGGTCCGGAACATAAGTGCAACCCCTCCTGTCTTAGGTGTATCTAGATTAGGGAGCCTGAAGAGTTCAACATTGCTACGGGGATTCTGATGAATGCACCTGTTGACCATATATGTTGGTGGAGGTGGTAAGAACATTTCAGAACCTTATTGTGTTGTGAAATAAATTGCAAGGACGCAAGTTTCAGAAAGGGGGAATAATGTGACGCCCCAGGTTTTATGAACTAGTTCAAGTGAAAAATGTTATGCCTTTAATGATGTCTCTTGTTTTTTTTGTGTTTTGTGTGTTAATATGGAATTTGAAACGAAATTAAAAATGGTGAATAAGGTAAACTGATATATATTTAAAAGATACATTACAACAAGACCCAACTTGTTGAAAATACCATGCACAAGACCTAACACAGCCACAATGAGACTACTATGAATCACAACTCGAGTAATCGGATAGTCATCGTCTTCAGAGTCCATCAGTGTGAAAAATTTAGCTTCCAGAGCCACGACACACATGCTCAACACCAAATGTATGAGGAGAACCATCCTTCCTAGCTCATGTGTTCTGATTTTAAGAAACACCATAAACCCCTTCTTTTATAATGATCCTGTGAATTATGACCATTGGAAAATATAGTCGTTGTGTTTTCAAAATAACCTTTGGGTTTCAGTTGATAAATTTTATCTTTACTTTAAAACTTTTTTTTTGATCTTATAATTTTATAATATTATAATTTGTCTAAAGTTTGTTTCACAAAAGAATCATAGTTTTAAAATTAAAATAGTATTCATGGAAATAAAATCCTTTTGTTTTAACAAAATCCCAATGGATACTTATATTTTGAAATCATTTTATTCGTTTTATGAAAGATATGTTTAAAGGGTATCTATAATGATAATACCATTTGATCTTTAAAATTATGAATTGGGGAAAAACCTTTTTGTCTTTTAAAGATCCTACTAATTATAATGGTTTTGTATGTAAAATGATAAAGGTATATCATTTAAAATATTTATATATGAACTGGTAATGTGATTTAAATTTTAAATTAAAACTATTTTCTTTCATTGTATATTTACTCATTATTTTTCAAATAATTATATTACACACTATTTTTAAGTAAGTATACTTAATCTATTTTTTCGAAAGTCTCAATAAATTTTTATAAAAAAATTATGTTTATATGAACTATGTTACATAAGATAGTAAAAGGATTTAGTTTTTAAATTAAAAATATTTTATTTATTAAATTATCTCTCTTTTGTATAAATATTTATACTACACTTTATTTTGAAATAATTATACTTATACTGGTTGTTTTATAAATTTAAATATGTATTTAATAAAACAAAATATAGGTTTGGGCCGACCTAGCTAAGGGAATCCCGTATGGGACATGCCCTCTAGGCCGAGACCAAGCCCCACGGGACCCGAGGTGCTGACCATCAGGGTCCCAGCTATGCATAGTGTCAACCAGGCCTGAGCCTGAGCCGAGTGTATGTTCGTCCATTCGCACGCGGGACCGTGTGTAAGGCCCGCGATGTGCGGTGCGTAGGGGTGGGCCAAAGCCCTCATGGGGTCCATGTGTAAGACCCCCGTGTGTGTGTGTTAATGTTATCGAACCGAAGCCAGTGCGCTTTGATTTATAATCCTCTCCCCAACCGAGTTCCGTTTCGATGTGGGACGCGCTCCGTGCGAACGACACCGTCCGATCGACTCCCATGTCGATCTCGACCGTCCGTCCCTTTTAGCCTCGTGATCGCCCTGCGTGTCACCGCGACTGTTCGATCTCCCCCGAGATCTAATCCTGGTCATCCCTTCCTTTACCGCGTCGACCCACCGTCATCTTCTTCCTCCCAGCAGCACCCGACCAGTAGGCCTGTGCAAGGATGCCTTGGCCTCTCCCCCGAACTGCTCCCCTTCAGTTCTGAACACCCCCTCCTAGGGATCTGTTCCTTCGTCATCCCCACGTCGGTCTAGCCTCTTGGGTCGAGTCACCTTTGGATACCGAGGCCTATATAAAAGCCTCTGGACTCTGGAAACCACGCCGGTTCCTCCTCCACTTTCCCTCCCATGAACTCCTAGAATGATCAGTGACGTACCCTAGTCCGAGTTCTCTCCTCAAGAAGTGGTAAGGGTCCTTGCATGCTTTACTTGTTTTAAATAAACCTTCTGTATATACACAGATTATATTTTTTTATATATACTTGATACATATACCCCTCAGATGGTATCCCCTTCAATGAATCTGTATCGTGTTCTCTGTAGGGTACATATATTAGATCATTTACATGTTTTGATTTCCTTTTAAGAAACCCATACCTTTATACTCTCGATGTATATATATATACTTAAATATAAACCCTTCGGGTTGTGATATTTTCAGGGGGGCTTGCAGCCGTGTTTCCAGTAGGGTGAAATTATGTTGGTTTTTATGTTTTTCCCTCATAATACGACTCTTCTATGTTTCAGTATATACAGTTTATACATATACATAGTTATGTATAATGAAATCCATCTGGTCTTAAAACGGGTTTTCCTAAAGTTTATTACAAAGGTTACAAGAGGAAAAGAGTTATCTCACCATATTCTAAAGCAACCCGTGATAATATGGTTTATATATATATACATGTTACCAATTTTATATATATATATATACATAGATTATATTTTTCCTTTTGGATTGACCTATGTTGGGCAGGGCATTTGGATGTTAAGTTTCATTGTTTTCTTTCGGTTTTATTTCATAACACCCATGCAGATATAAATATACAATTTTCTATATGTATATAATGATAATTATAACCAAAACTCTATCTATTTTTTGTATTTTAAAATGATCCAACATGTTATACTATGAATTACACATTAATGAGGGTTGTTTGAAACTATTTTACCATGAAAACCCCTTGTTGTAAACATGGTATCTATATATATCTATGTACTCATAAACATGTAGACCAATAAAAATCAAATTTTTTATTTCAATGGGTGGGTACCAGCCATTAAGTAAATCCTTATTTAATGCGAACTATGTTTTATTAAATAAGCATGATGGGCATCGCTCAAGATGCGTTTTACCATAAAGAGTGTATTTTGGTTTGATTTAAGATGTATTATAGGATTTAAGATGTAATGGGTCATGATATCATGTTGTGTTCCTGTATTATCTTAAGACATAATGAACCGACTTTGGTGAATGTATTAATTAATCAAGTTATGATTTAATTCTTTTACAAGATCAAGGGCCTATTTATCACCATAACTAATTTCAAGTGTTTTCTTTAAGCACTCCCTTTTACATGGATTTATAATGACAAAGATTCATCATTTAGTATATAATTATTTTATATGCTTTAGTGAAAAGGATGTATTACTAAGCTATGTATGCCTTTGATTAGTTATTGACACATTTTGCAATGTTAACTATCATACCTTGTATTAAAGAAATTTGCGGTGGTTCATTATTTATTATTTTACATAATTCATGCTTATGACATATCACTAAATGAACTAAAAAATTGGATTACCCAAAGTGGTATGGGACACCTTGGGTAAAATGAAAATGAATGAGATATTCAAGGTGGTATGGGACATCTTGAATGTACAAACCATTTAAGTAAAGCATGAACGATATGTGGCTCACATGATAATAAATGAAAATTTAAGGGTGCGCTCTGATAGCGCTCCAATGCATTGGGTAAAGACTTAATCTTTAGAGATGACCTTTTAGACTGATACCTTGTTGAATAACCTTGGCAATTTTTAATGACACCTTGGGGATGGACCTTGGTGAAATGAAATGATTTCCAATATTGAATGTTGTTGCCACATAATTCATGTTATGTAACGAGTTCTTCCCAAGATAATGTTATTTCACGACTAATGCCTTTAATGTTTTCATAAAGTTCTTTTTTCACTGGTATATGCGTGGAGCATGATTGGTGTTATCACATAATAGAATAGTAACCAGAATATGAAAATTTAGTTGTTTCCTTTATGAATAACTCTGATTTTTCATTACTTTTAAATGTTTAATTTATGCTTAAGTAAGTCACATGTCGTACTTGGTTATGATAACCATTGTTACTCCTTCGAGAATTGACATAATAGTTCCATGTTCCTCTTGAAAAGCTTAATCGATCATTGTTATGTTATGTGTTACAATCTTCCATTAGTGAGTGTTCAAATTCTTTTAAAAGAATGTTTTCAAATGTTACATTGTTTCCTTTCTTTTTTAAACCCACTTTCTGAGTATTTCAATGCTCACCCTACGTTTTGATTTAAAATTTTCAAGTATAAGCTCTTAAAAGATGAACTGTTTCAGAAGTTTCCGGTTTCCCAGAACCCGAACCGCACACGATCCTCTATATGGGACATGATGTGTAGTTTACCGCAACATGTTTTTTTAGCGACACATCATGTTTAGAAGGAACCGACTCCTGGGTTTCTGGGGTTGGGGTCTTTACACTCATGTTTATGACATTTCAACCATTAGGATGCAGTCATTCCCATGATCTCATAACTCCACCACATCCATAAAAGGTATTATAATCCAAATGAACTATAGTAAATTTGATTCCTACTATAACAAGGATATGTAGGATTACTTATTATGTAAAAAATATTTATAATAAACATACCAAGGGATTTATTAGTGCATAATTCCTTCATCCATATTCAATGAGGATATTAACCTTCTATCCCTTTTTTCACACTTTTCACAACTCATGTTGGCTTAGTGAGTTGTAATGGTTTTATCATATGTGTCATGAAGGTCCACCATCCATGGAAAACTCATTGTGTAAGACTCGGTGAGTGTAATGATATGATTACCTCTATATAATGTAATCTACCATGCGGTTATACGCAAAGGAATAAACAAACTATGATAACTCTAATTCCTACCATAATTTGGATATGCAAGATATCTCCTAGATACTCAATCATTTATAACAGGTTCTCGTGTACCCATAAATATTTCCATTCAGTAAGATGTTAATATACAATGGATCAATGTCCTACATGGGTTTTTATTCAAATTATAGAATATTAAATGTGTGAACACTCATAATTTCTCAATCCCATCATTGAGATATTAATGTCCTCCCAGGAAAACCAAAAACCATGGAGTTATTAATTATGAAAAATGAACATATAAGTATTTACCCACAAAATAGGAATAGGTGAAGAACCTCATATACATATGTATAGATTCATTAAGGAGATACCCTTATTTTACACATAAAAGGGGTTACCTATGATCATTATGTTAGGGTAATTGGTCACTTATTTGGATTAGGAAGAGATTCAAGAAAAAATCTAAAATCTATAAGAGAGTCCATGATTATGAAAAAATTCCCCTAAATATTGTAATATGAGCCTTATATGAAATCCACTCTTCCAATGCGACTTTCTAAGTTTCATTAGATAAGAAACCCTAACTGGCCACCTACCATTGGAAAGCTGGTTTATACCCAGTTAGGGAAGTGGGAACAATTGGGAGTTTTCATTATGAATATTAGTGGTGACCCAATGTCAATGAATATGTATGAAATTAAACCCCTCACATTCAACCATTAGGGTAGACCTAATTAACCTCAAACATTTCATTTTTTATCAAAACAAATGGTGAACCTGACTTGAATCAGGGAATCTTTTTAAGAATATTCAAAGTATAGACTACCCAGTTGTCATCAAATGATTTTTTAGAACAATAAAGGTTCCTAACTATCTCCTTTCCATAAATGTAGTTTTAAACTATATATCATTCACTTGTAAAAAAGAAATAATGACCAAAATTCTAAATAGTTTAATAAATTATTATTTATTAGAAAATTTCACTAATATTTATTTTGGAAATATTCATATAATTTGACATTGAATGTGATAAGAAACCAATGGTATTTGAATCAAAATAATAAAAAATCGATAATATTTTATTTATTATCTATAAAAATTTATAGAAAATACCAACTCACTCAATTAATATTATGGTTATATATTTCAGAATCATTTTATTAATTTGTTTATTTCTTCTAGATTCATTATGCCAGTGTTTCAGAAGAATTAATGATAATTATATATTCACTAAAAGGTTAAAATAAAACCATATTTTTAAATTAAAAAATTTATATTTTAATTTAATATTTATAACATAAAATATCCTCAATATCTTCTTATGTAAGAAATTAAAAGACAATAAAACTACAAAAATGAAATTTATGACTTTTCCTGACTTAATATAATATAAAGCATAAAATTATTGAAAAATGACCATAATAATACATATATTATTATTATTATTATTATTATAGATTAGATTTATACATCCAATAAAATTTATGAAGGTACTAGGGATATTATTTATGCCTTATTATTTTATTTTTAACCTTAATTACATAATTTACCCTTTACATGGAAACAAATATTACATAAGTTACTATTCACATCGGCAATAAATAAATGGTATGTATTTAACAAAATTATTAAATACTTATTAGAAATATTTAATCAATTTGTAATGAATAAATAAATAAAATCGTTCAATTTTAATTTAATAATAAATGAGAAAAATATATCCAAAAAGTTCTACAAAAAATTTTTTTTTTTATGTATAACATGTTATTATACTAAATTGAAATATAAAATTCATTTGAAAATACATAATTTGATAACAATGAATTAAAAATAATTAATGATATTTTAAAACTAATCCAAAATAAAATTTTATTTTTTAAATAATAGATAACAAAATGAAATTATCATAAAAAATTAGTATTTTTCAATAATCATTGAATGAAAAATATATTTATAAAATTTCAAAAAAACCTAAGATAAATTTTTCATTATGATTTGAATAAGTACATTAATATTTTAAATTGAAACTTTATCATTTTAATTGAAACATTTAAATATAACACTATAAGAAAAGTGTTTGATATAACTATTTTCTATTAGATTTAAAAGTTACTTAAGGTTTGTATAATGAATATAACTATCTACATCATGGATACAAATAAATATGAAAAGGATTTATTGTATCATTATATGGGTTCTTAATTCCTTTCCCCTTATAGAAATTACATCATCAAAATTTTATTCACTAAATAATTGAGCAGGGATATCTTTCCCTTATAGAAATGTTATATTCCCATGTTTTTTCATCAACTATATGGGTTATCCAAAAAACAATAACATTATTCATTATATTATTATACAATACATGCCCAAAATGTTAATGAATATATATTTTCTATTACTCATAAGAAAGTTAATACTTTAAATCTGCTACTATAGGACTCAATGCATGAGATGAATCTCGACCATATTTTTTTAACATAAAAATAAGAAATATGTTTGTACAAAGGATAAACTCATATGAAATTCCAACCAGTGGGAAACTACAAAAAATTTATCATGGATATCATATTTTCCAATGAACATTATACCTTTCATCCACTTTATGGAAAAATGCATAACACTTTTCCATGGATATGTATTAAGAAAAGAAATTCTACCTACCATAAAAGAATGATTGGTTCTTTAGTTATCCACAAAAATTTTCTTCCTTCAGTAAGCCTTCCTAATAGGTTTCTGAATCATCTTGAATTCCCCAAATATTTCCTCTAACATATTTGGACTGATAAACATCCTTTATCCTACTCTATCCAAAAAATCATGAGTTTGACACCACTTTAAATACAATGACAAATAATTTAAAATCTATATAATAAAATGAAGACTCTTATTATAAGAAGACTAAACTAATGTATGTTTTGAATACCAAATTCTCTAATAATCCATTGAACAATAAAGAAGAAATTATTCCAATGACAGAATACGTCACCTAGACTACCAATTTAATTTATGAAAAAAAGATATACAGAAAGTAAACTCACTAATAAATGACTTTTGATGTCCGTGCTAAAAAATATATTTGGGCATATTATAACGATTGGAATAAAATAATAGTGGAACTCCATGTAACCTTACTATATCCATGAGATATACTTGATAAATATGATATAAACACATCATATATTTAATTTTATATAAATTAGATTATTTAGATAATCTATCAAAAATATCCCAAATCACATTATTATATTGAGAAGTCTTTGGAAATCCCACTAAAGGATCCATAGATATATCTTCCCATCTTCACACAGATACTAGAAAAAGAGGATGTATACCATTCAGTTATTTTCATTATTCATTAACAAGTTGAAAATTAAAAAATTTTGTGGGAAAGTCATCAATATCTATTTTCATTCTACCCCACGAGTAATTATATCAATGCTCTCTATAAAACATATTGTTGTTAGGAAAATGTAAATCATGAGACAATGAGCTTTACCCAACAATTCCATCTTCAAATGTGAATCATAATGAACTCAAAATCATTTTCTGAATATAAAAAAAGTATTTTTCAACATTAAATTCATGAATCATTCCCTTTATAACAAATTATACCTTTTCCAATAACCCAATTCCTTCATTCTAATCTTTCTTAAATCTTTACTAAAGAGACAAGTGTAATGAGACATACAATAAGTAGATTTATTTACTACATTCACAACGTCTATGCCAAAATTCATCAAACTAATAACCAAATTCTCTTTTTCTAATTGTAACATGGTTAATAGAACATTATATTTTTTTACTCATAGAATAATATACCTATTTTATTTTCTAGGATGATAATGAATCATGCAGTCCTAATTCATAATCAGTTCCGTCCACATTCTCTTCCTCATTTTAAATAGTTTTTGAGTGAATATATCCATAAAAATTTTATGATCAGTACGTATTTCACACTTTAATCTATATAAAATATGACAATACATTTATACAGTAGAAACCACAAAAGATAATTCCATATCATGTGTTGGGTAATTTAAATAATTATGTTTCAATATATGTGAGCATAAGAAATTACCAGATCATTCTATGTCAGGTCACAACCATGCTTGTTTAAATAAGACAGACTATTGATGAAAAATTCTCAAGTTATGAATGGTATGGGAAAAAATATATCTTTAACCAATATTATTTTTACATCCTAAAAAACATCACATTATTTTCTCTACATGAATTTAACTATTTTGTTAGTTAACTCTATAATGGGGCTGGAGAACTGAACATAGTTTTCAATAAGCCTTATGTATTAACAATATAAATAAAGAAAACTATAAAATTATATGATATTTTATGGTCTTGTAAATTCATTAATAAATTTATTTTTTGTAAGTTAAGTCATTATAAAATCATTATAAATATGTTTTCTAAGGATATACAACTTTTTCAACTAAAAAAGACAACTATATAATTTTCAATATATGTTTTTTTCATTTACAGTTTTGATAAAAATTCATTTTTCATTATTTATCCTCATGAATTTTACAATATATGAATATATAATTAATAAAAACAACCACAATCATATCTAAATAGTAATAGAGAAATTAATTAATAAGTTCCATGAATACATCAGGTGTATTAGACAACCTAGTAGACCTAACTCAAAAATAATAATTACAATATCTATTTGAAATGAACACATAAATATGTCAGACTACTTTACCTTCCAATGATGAATCCTTGACATGATATCAATCATTAAAAAATATAGTTATACTTGGTTATTATCAATCAAACTATCTATATGGGGTAAATGGTACTTGTTTTTAATAGTGTTGTTATTTGAGGGTCTAAAATATTTTGAATATTTAATTGTAAAATATTTAGTTTAAAAAAAATACAATCACCCAAATGAGATGTTATATGTTGAATAATAACATTATAGATAAATTCATGAAACTATATTTTTAATTCCAAAATCTCTACATAGGCCATATGATAATGGGGTTTCGAAATTAAATTAGTATCAGACACTAGGTCAATAGTAATATCAACTTACAAATTAGTAATAATCCAGAAAAATATTCAAGAATTAGATACACATATTCATATACAATTGGGACATCACTAATTTGAATAATTTCTTTCTTTTGAAAAACATTCCATCAATTAAATTTATTTCTATATCTAATCAATTTCTCAAATTATGGATAGGTTATGACATGTATGGAATCATTGAAGATAAAATTTATTTTTCATCAATATATATTATTATCATAAACTAAAATCCAAAGCTTATAAAAAGTAAATTCAAACCCTACCATGGTTAGTTTAACATGATTTTTATTTAAGACTTCCCACTAATAATAATAACATGATTTCAATAAATCATAGTTCTTTAATATATCCACTTGGATCTTAAACCAAAAAAACAATATTATTTTCAGTTGTTCATGTTTAAATTGTTTATAAAAGTTTCTCAAAATAATGTAATGAGATGATCTAGAGTCAAACAAGTCATTTTAATAATTCAAATAGAACAGTTACATACCTTTCACCACTTCATTAGAAGAACATGTATCAATCGTAGTAGTAGATAATTACATTTATGCACATTTTTATTTGATCCTGATGATTTCCCCCATGAGTAACTATATTTAAAATAAATTTAGAATAATGTAAAAATCATTGAAATTAAAAACCCATACCATTGTGTTGCTATATATTACCTTATTCCTGGAATGTGCAAGACTCTTTTAATTGCATTCAAAAAGCATGTGACCAAACATTCAATACTAGTAACACTTTATATGTCTATTTACTAATTTCAGGAAATTTTGTTTACCACAATTGAAACATATTGGGGGATTAACTACATATATCATATTCAGTTTCATCTCCACATATTTCTAGATTGACCACTTCTTACAATTATCATCCCAAGGAACATAAGTGTAAGAAATAACTTTATCAAGTTTCTCAGAATAATGAACTACATTCTCATAACATAAAATTAGTCAGGTTTCCACATATCTTTGTAAAATTAGTTTAAATCTTGGATAAAATCTATAAATTTTATTATCATGATCATTAATAAAATCTAATACATACTTGGTGAACCTTATAAAACAACCTTCATACGTAGCTATTGAATCTTCAGCGTTTTTCATCGATTATAATAACTATTTATCCATCATAAATTGAAAAACCATTGGAAATAATTTCTCAATGAAATGAGTCTTAAATTTTTCCCATTCCATGGCATCAAGATCATTTTAATCTTGGTTATTCTTAATAAAATACCATTATCATTCAGCTTCACCTTCAATATAATGAATTGAAAGGCTTACCTTCTGATATTTGAAACACCCCCTGACATCAAATATAATATCTATAGGATTGAAAAATCCTGAATCTACCACTAAATATGATGTTCTTCAAATCACTCTAGGTTATTGTTCATTAAATATTAAACTTTGAATAGTTTCCTTTGTGGAGAATTTTGTTTCTATCTAACATGTATTCCACCACCATTTATAACATACATGAAATAAGAAATCATAACCAAAAAAATATACCTTACAATTACAAATATTTTACAATTGTAATATAGATAGTTATTTTCATCATGATTTATTCCTAGTAAAAAATATTTTTCACCTCTGTATAAAACCATTCTAAACAAATATATTTTAGATAATCCAACATTGTAATATTTAAATTCTATATCATTTTATATTAACCATAAAGAAGAATATTTTTATGGTATTATATTATCATTATATTAAAATCTAAAATTATGTAAGAAGAATATAAAAATCCAACAATAAAGACCCAACCATAAAATTTATATATTATAAAAACTTTATAAATTAATTCATTTTCATTCATTGTTGTTGATCTTTTAGGATTAGTGTTTTAGAGTACAAGGTCTTTACCTTTACAAATATAATTATAATATTAATATTTGGAAACTTCAACATAGTAACAATTTTAATTATAATATACAACATTTAAAAATAAAATTTATTATATATCTTCATAATATTTACCTTGACTTCATCATTGTACCTACTCATCCTTAAATCAATGTTGAAAACATTCTAAAATGTGGTATTCTAAAAAAACTCTCTAATGGACAAAAACAGGAAAAAAAATTTCAGTCTATTGAACAACATTAAAACACTTAAAATACACACCATTATCAAATTTTTCGTTGATCATTTGAAATAAATCATCTCCAAATGAAAAACACACACCTCTCTCTCAAAAAAATTTAATATTGATAACATGAAAATGAAAACCCTTTTATCAAAACATAGAGTATCATAATCATATCCTTTTTTAATAACATGAAAAAATAATAATATCCAAATTATATACATATGAGAAACAAAATTGGTTAACTCTTAGTATCATTCATTTTATGTAAATGAACATTATATAATTAATTAGAGATAAATAAATATCCTCACCATTCAAATAATCTATACAAGGATAACCATTTTTATGAAACATAATGCCGATAAAACAATCATAAAAATTATATCAAGCTCTCCCATTTATCATATATAATTATAATTTACCATATCATAAATAATAAATATAATCCGTACACATTATTTTAAAAAAAATAAAAAACTCCATCAATTCCGTATTAAAAAACAATCAGATATTAAAATATCATTTTATTTTCAAAAACTCAATTGAAATCTAAAATAAAAAGAAGGATGGTAACCTGGATTTTATTTGAATTAATAATGAATTATTTTATAATATTAAAAATATTAAATGATAGATATGGTAGTGTGTTAATTCATTGTTTCTGTTTAAATTAAAATGGATCATTTTCGTTGACTTTTTAAATGAAATTCAAAACATTCAATAAAAAGATTTAGTTTAAAAATCCATTGAATTAAATTAAATATATTCATAAATTTTCGTTATAATTATTTTATTTCCATATAAATTTATTAATAATAATTTTTTTAAAAAAAAATATGGACTAGGAAAGAAATAGTTTTTAATAAAAATATAAGAAGTTTTTTAAAAGATTTCCCTAACCTCGAATTTGACTCCTCAAATATATTTTATATTTTCCTGTATAATAAAATTATGTTAATTATTTAATGTATCAAAACAAAATTTAAATTTTATTTAATCAATTTATTTTCTTTAATACCATGTTATATAAAATAACTCAATCAATTATTTCAGGGTCAGATGTTTTTGACAATATTTGGCTAGTATGCCCAAAATGACTTTTGAATGTTCACTATTGTTTAAGACGTCATTATTCCATCTTATCCAGAATAATAATTATTAAATAATTACAATTTTTATACATCAATTATAAAACAGATACCCCTAATTAATGTTGGGTATGATAAATTTACTATTTTATAATGATATGAATGGTAGGCTAACCATACTCACGAGCAACGTTTCAATTTTTCAACTATAATAATTAAAAGGAAAAAAGTGTGATTATAACATTTAAAAAAGATGATTATATCATAAATTTCACATTACTTATTTAATATTTATATATATATATATCAACCAGGAGATAGATGATGAATACTGAATCACATCACTTTACGGACGTGGTAGTTCATAAATACGCACGAACAACAATATAATTTTTTAGTGACTGGAAAGGAATTAAATTATATGATATCATTTATAAATAGTAAATATTTAATTAATATAATATTTATTTATAAATTGAATACATAATTACAATATATCCTGATAGATGGTTCTTGATAACAATTTATATCAGCTCATGTGGTAGTAGTCCTTAGTGCACATGAATGTTGCTATCGATTCCCATTTGGAGAAATAAGTGATAGATATAGGTTGTGATAGTAAATTTAGAACAAATAAGTATATAGAATATAATATTGTAATTAGTTCAATATGGTTGAATAGGATTCTTAGGTGGAAGAATAAAAAATAATACAAATGATCATCAGTTGAGAACTATACATCTTCTTCGGACAACCTCTTATGGATTAGATCAAATGAATTTATAGGATGGTTTAATGATCAAACCAATGACTATGGGATGCCACTACGGATTTAAGGAAGGTATTTATTTATATCATGGATAAAAAAAATTTATATTTTTGAATAAATAATAAGATGATGTTTCCTTTTATAAGAAATTGGAGGGGCACTATTGAATTTTTTATAAAATATTTAATCATTACAAATTAATTTTGATATACAAAAGAATAATAAATGATAAAATTAGTAGATAATATGAGTTTGAGTTTAAATAATCTAATATATTTGTATTTTTATATGTTTTAATTAAATTTATACCATTATATTTTTGTTTTAACCCATCATTAAACATTTTGACAATTATAGTGATAAAAATGTTTTTCAATCTTAAAGGGTAAATATAGTTACCAAAAAAAATATGAAACATAAATAGCCAATGGATAATTTAATAAACCACATTAAATTCAATTTTATGATTATTAAATTATTAGGAATGTAATATAATTTATGTATATAATATTTTTTTATAAACTCTCATTACATTCAATCTTAAAACTATTCATTTAATTTTACTTTTAAAACTATAATAGTACAATTTAATCTGAATTAAAGGAATAAAAAATACTATAATTTTCACTTGTATCTTAAAATTTTGAGGATAAAAAAACTGAAATAAAATTACTTATAGTGTTTTAAAAGTCAATTTATTGATTTTTAACTACTTCCACATGCAACGTGTCAGTGTTGTATAGTAATATTATTCTATTATTTATTCACTAAAAATTGGAAATAAAATACAATAATGAAAATAAATTATTTATATTAAAATTATTACTTATAACAAAACATATCAGGTATTTACCCATTTATAAAAATTATATTGATAATAATATATAAAGATGATATTTTTGTATTTTCTCTATATAAAATAATATAATGGGTAAAAATAAAAGAAACATGGGAAATGACTTATATTTTACTTTATGATTATTAGTCAATAGATAAACAAAAAAATTGATTTAATTTAGGTCTTTGGGTCATTCTTTAGTTGTGATCATTTTATTTTGAACTCTAACTACTCTATTTATCTTTTCCTATAGAAACAAAAATAACTATGTCTAGTATTCATATTGACCAAAATAAAGGTTCAGATTTACCAAAATTGGAAAATATGATTCCAAATATATAATCTATATTCCATGACTTAGAAAAAAATCAGTATAAATTAATTTGAAATTAAACTCGAAAAAAATGATAAAAAACAATAATCCATTTTTAAGTATAACATGTTTTTATACATAAATATAGGAAAAACTAAATTTAAAACCCCATAAATTGAATATTTTGAATCAATAATAAAAAACAAGTCCAAATTATAATTTTAAATTGTAAATAATTATAATGAAAATATATTTTTCAATAAAAATAATTATTTTTCACAATTAATTGAAAAATCAATATTTTCGAATTATTCACATATTTTAATCCAATGATAATTATAAAATTATTAATCCAATAATTTAATGCATTTTTTCAAATTATAATTCTATTTTTATATATATATTATTTTATATAAAAAACTATTAGAAGAAGATTTAATAAAAATATTTCTTTTTTTATTGAAACATTACTTAAAATTTTTATAATTAATATAAAAATCAATACCATGAGTATTAATAAATAGAAAAATGATTGATTATATCATTACATTGTTCAATTAATTATGTGATATTTCTTAATGGTATTCAAGATTATTAGATCTATACCGGAAGAAAATTGTGTGCTACTCAAGAAGATGTAGAAAAAGTTATTATGAGGTTTTAGGGTTGGTAGGATTTTATGTTTTAAAAAATATGAGGTAAATGGGGAGTGATTAGTATCTTATTTAAAAAAACATATAAAAACTATGAATTTACTCACAAATAATTTACTCGCTTAACCTCCTAGAGAGTGTATAAATTCCACGACACACCCCACTTTTTTCCTTTTGTGTGTGTCCTAACCATGTATTCAATAATAATGAGTAAATGTTACATTTTATCTATTTTTTCTATTATGTTTATTTTTTTTAAATTTATAGAAAGGTTGTTTTATTATATAATTTTCTTTTAGGATAAGTATAGAAACATATATAAAACTTAAACATAAATGCTTGTAATCCCACTAATTAACATAAATTTTGGAACCATAACACTCAATACAAAATAATGAATCATCCCCATGATTTACCATGGAAACAGCCTCTCCCCAACACTAGTTGGAAATAAAACATGAATATACACAGAATATGGGTAGGTAGGGAGAAATTATATTTTTATTTTTATACCAAATAATCATTTCATTATCTATAAATCATAAAAAGGGAAAAATTTCAAGGTTTACCAAAATAGAAATTACTTGTACCAATGGATTTTCAATTGAATGATGGCCTCTATCATGGGTGTAGTAAACTATAATTATATGGATTCAAATAAAATAAACTAATTTATTAGTTTATCTATATGTCTTTATACTCAAAACAATATAATTCAAAAGAAGATTCCCTAATAATGGAATAATGATATATCTTGGTTAAGGAAGATACAATATTTGTTAGTGATAATGTGTTATGGGTTTAAAAATTCCATCAAACTCAAAATAATGATTTCAAAATGAAAATTATAAAAAATAAATCTACATCAACATTCATGTAAAATCATATTTCAAAAATAAAATTAATTTATAGGAAATTAACTAAACCATGAAATGATATTTTAAATATTCTCTTTAATATTAATGTTTATCTCAAAAAACAAAAAAAATTAAAAATAGAAAAAATATTTTTTTATTTTGTTTGTATTTTTATAGTTCTTTTTGTTTTTTATTTTCTTGAATTTAAAAACCAAATATCCTACGTCACCATCCATCACTGCTAGAAATTATATTATCCTCAATTAAATTTGTTTAATAATTTAATATGTAAATCAAGGTAGTGATAAGGGACAACCTGCTAAATGGTGTTACATGTGGCATCCCTAGGATATATTTACTCCACTAGATGCTTTATAAAATCATCATTGTACTTTTTGTGTATATTGTTATTTAAGATAATTCCTCAACAAGTTAGATAATGAAAAACATGTATTTCACAAAGTGATTGGTGATTAGTAATAATATAAAGACCGAGCAACTGAGAAGAAATCTTACATGGACAAGGATTTAGTTTGTAATTGTACATGTGGACATTCCCATCAAAATGAAACACACACTAAATGAATAGAATGATGGCCTTCTTTTTTTGGATAATACCCATTTTAAGGGTTGAATATGAACCCTTAATGACCCACATGTTCAAGGAAAAAGGCCCATACGAGACACCATACATAACCTTGAAGGCCTAGGATCTAACACACTTGAAACAGTCCCTCCCTAGCATCTGCATCTCAAAGTCACCTTGCACCCCAAATTATATGGATGATTGAATAACATTTCCCCATGTAGATATGAACATTTCCTAGACTCAATGGTAGTTTCCATACCCTCTCAATATTATAATCCTGTTATCTTAGCTCTTGTGGTTCCTATTTTTTTCTCTGAATCCCCATGGGGACTCTCTGTTTTGTGGTCTTCCCATGTGGCTTCTAGGCCTTTTCTGTGACCCAAAAGACCAATGGCCCAAAGGTCATTCGTGTCCAAAAGGCCCCTATAGCTTGAAGGCCCTCTGGCTCGATGTCCTTTGGTGGCCCGAAGGTCCTGAGACCCGTAGTCCCAAACCAGTGGCCCGAAGAAAAACATTCGATAAATAATGTCGACTGCTATAGTACTAAACAATACCTACTACATTTACTGATATAGTACTGCTACAGTAACCCAAGAAATTCACCCCACCCAGATTTGATCCTAGGTCTATTGTATGAATAATAGACGACTCTACCACTTAGGTATAATCTCATTGTCTGAAACATCCACTCAAGAATAATACCATCATGTTTATCCTTTGGATTGTTTTTATATATACATAAATACTCCGATGAATCATGTCAAATTTTTTTCATACTCCAAAAATCTTTATGATTCTATTCTCACCATTATTTGATAGATTTATATTAAATTATATAACATCCCAATAAACATGTTGTTATACCTCAATAGGAACATGAAATGAGTTTCAAAAAACAATTTTATATATTTACATTGCAAAGGGGGTTTAAAAGTTTTATGATATTACCAAAGTGAATCATCAACATGTAAAATAGATTCATTCATATCAGGTAGCTCCATTTTTTCCAAGATTTTCTTAACCACCATATTTGAAAATTAATTTTAAACTTTAGTATGGGGTGATATATAGTTGATACATTTTGTAAAACCCAATAATTAAGGAGAATTTTTTCATGTGTCGATTACAAAAATATGAATCCTAGTCAATAATAATGAATCTTAGTAAACTAATCCTATATAAAATATTAGATATCAGAAAATTAAATACAACTCTAGATTCATTGGTCCTAGTATCATTTTCTTCTACCAAATAACAAACATAGTCAATAGACATAAATATTTTTAATAGTCCAAGTGAAATTCTAAAATTCCCCACTAATTCAATTCCCCATGAAGAAAAAATATCAAAAAATGACTTAGGTTGTTGGGGAATTTCATTCCTCTTGGAGATATTCCTAGTGAATTGACATCATGTGTGTGACATAAAAAATTGATGGGAAAATCTCTATAATCATTGAGAAAAATTCTAGGGTCATGGTGATTTTGATACATTGATTGCCAATATGTCCCACATAATCCCTAGTGTCGATGAATCTCAAAAAATATGTGAAATCATGGCTGGGGATACATAAATGAATAAACTATTCATTGAAAAATTCTTCTATGTACAAGAATCCCAAATGTGATATCATCAATCATTCTTATGTATTTGGTATTATTAGTTGTAATTTTTTGAGACTATATTTACATCTAAAAAACATAATATCCCCATATCAAGGGTTAATTTTCACAATATCACAAATTCACTCATTAGGAAATAATTCTCTAATGGGGAGGGATGAGATAAATTTGTTTTCCAATGGTGGATATATCCTACTAATGTTTTTAGTGTGAAATTTTCCATAAATCTCTTATATAGAATCACTATGTCAAACCCATAGATTAGGAGAATCAAAAATATCAAGATGGGCTTATATTATGGTTTCATAAGGTAAAACAAAAGTGATACAGGATTATATTACACAATGATTTTTTACTAAAAAAGATATGAACCAAATTTTTCCATAGAAAACACTATATAAAGAAGTACTTTTTAAGTGGTGGTGTAATTTTATTGGAGAGGGCCAACACTATTCTTGGAGTCCATAATGACTTGAGGATCCATCTCAACCCTTTAAGACAAGACATCCCAAACTATAATGTTATTGTAAGTATACATACTTTTAAAGGGGGTATCTCACCTAGGTGTTTGGATAATCAAAGGTTATATGTGATTTGTTATTGCAAATTTTAATGAATAATAAAAATAATAAAAAAACTATATTTATTTTTTAAACAATTGAGATTCAAGAAGATAAATAATAATATAGTTTTAAAAAATCTGTTAAAAAACCCGTAATTACACAAGAACTATCTCAACTCATAATTGTTTTTGGATATTTAAGGGAGAGAATTACCTAAATTTCTAAATTATAAACATGAATCCCCATAGATGAAATAGTGTTATTGAGAAATATTCACCTATCTACCATGAATTGAAATTTATAATAATTTAATATGATATTCTTTAATATACAACAATAGAGAACATAACCAATGTGTGCCAACAAATAATTGAAGTAGGATCCATAAATTACAAAATCATCCATACCATTCTCCAAGAACATAGTAAATATAAAAAAAATAATTTGGAAATGTACTAAGATAATCTAAGAGTCCAAAAATCATTTTCCTATATAAAAATGTGATGTATGTACATTTAAACACTATTTTCTATTGACCCTCAAGGGATATGTGGTCTTGAAAAAAATATAAATAACCATTAAGGGATTAATAACGGGTCTTTCCAGCTAATATTTTTAACATTAGGTCAATTAATATTAGAGGAAACTAGTCCTTTCATGTGTCTTGATCTAGTCGACTGTACTGAATACAAACTCACCATCTTTTTTCACATTTTTTATAACCAATTCATTCCATTTATTTGACACTAATATTACTCCTGTTTCTTAAGAATAATTTTAACTTGAGAAACCCCTTTACTACTAGAAATGGTATATATGATCCCAGCATCATATAATTTACTAACATTAATTTTTCTTATTCATAGAGGTTGTGATTTAACTAGTGATAATAATTCTTTATGGTGTTACCCTCCTTATCTAAATGTTCATTGGGCCTAAAAACATATGATACAATCTATGTAATATCATCCAATGTATATCATATCTATTATTTTACAATATCTATAAAGTCCTCATCATTGTGTTTCCTACTCTAGAGAGAGGTTTTTTGTAACATCCCAAGTAAGTAATGAATAATAGATATTTTTATCTATGTCTATTAATTAATTAGATAGTATTTTAGAGGATTAAAATGAAAATAAATACAATCTTATGCATGGAATACACTAACATACTTAAAAGATTATTTTACTACCTTTTGATGGCAAACCATTTTTAAATATATCTTATGACAATTTTATAAGCTATTTTTGTCAAAATAAAATTATTATTTATGATTGGGACATCAAAATTTACTTTGTGGGAATTTTTGGTATCTTTCCGATAAAGTTCATTTTTTTAATGAATAGAGAAAAATGTTGTATTTTAATTCAAAACCTCTTTTTAATCTAATTTATTTATATGATTAAATTAACTTTTGAATTGTTTTTGAAGTGAAATTAGAATATATTTTTACCATTTAATCCAATGGTGGTCATTGGAATCAATTTCACTTTGAAATTAGACTTAAACTGGTGTCAATCTTTTGATACTTATTGTTTTATAAAAACACGTTATTTTCTCTGACAGCGGGAATTAATTATTAAATTTATTAATGTTACTTATTTGTTATGAATTTTTTCAAATAGACTTCATTTTTGAATTCGGAATATCAAATATAGCTTAGGGTTAATTTTTGATAATTTTCTAAAAAACATCAATTTTTGAGGAATAGTGAAACCACTAAGTGGTACTTATAAAAACTGATTTTCCGTTTAAATGAAATTTTTCCATCATTGTGTTTTGAATTTCAAAAATCCGACAAACATGGTTGTCATTAAGAATTAAAATGTGGTTAAATGAGATTAAAATAATTTTTTGGGGAATAGTAACTTATTAAGTTTTTAATCGCGATTAGTGGTAATTAGTGTAGTTTAACATAAAAATAATGCTTTAATAAAATGAGATGAGCTTGACACATGTCCTACCCCCATTGGCTATGTCATGTCCGACCAGGACAAGCCATGGGTCAACTTGGGGACCCCATGGAGCCACTTTGGTTGGGAAATGACATAAATATCTTTTTAATTATTGTAAAAGTAAAAATGACACAAACATCATATGTTTTACAAAAAAAAATTTACATGGGGTTATAAAGATCATATTTTTTTATTATAAATAGTCATTGGAAAGCTAAAACGATTTCGTACATTATAGTATTTTTTTAAAATTTTTTAGAATTTAAATAAAGTAAATTATTTATGACATCATGTTGATGCAGCAATGTCCTCATTATTTAACGATTTAAATAAAATGGAAAGATAATGTAATATCTAAAACCTAAAAATGTCCAAAACCTATTGGATGGGTATATTTCGAACCCTTATCACCTTATCCTCGAATTATATCATTGTGGGACCATTTAAATCTGAAACTCATTTTCAAATAAAGTAATATTTCTTTACTTTCCAAGAGTGCCCCTCCTCTCCTCTTATAAAAGGCCCCCACCTCTACCTCACTACCCACACTCCCAAAGCCATTGGCTCGTCCAACCCCTTCCCATTATGTCTCTCCACTTCCATCTTTTACTCCTTGAAGCCTCACTTTGGGCAGAAGTCTTTCCAAGGAAGCCTTTGAGCTCAAACCAAAGGGAGTTACCTGATTTTAAGGTAATATCTTCTTTTGAGTCCTTTTGTTTTATTTTGAATCTCCAACCCCCTAAAATATTTTTATTCTTTTCTTTTGTAACAACTCCAGTATCCTATATATACTAATATTTTGTTATAATAAGTATTAGAGCTACACTTACACACCCCTACAACTAATGGTTAACGAACATACTGTTTCCGTGGATGGTGAATCTATGCCTCCCGAAACGATGATTGTTCAACATTCATTTAACACCTTCAAAGGTGGCCATTAAGATGTCATTACATTTATATATGATATATAATATGTTTATGTTTTCCTTAAGCATCTGTGTTTTTCTTTTTGGTCATACCTTTATGGTTTCCATTATGGATAAACGTGATATCTTCATTTAAGGAAGTGCGGACTACCGCCCCCTCAAAGTGATTTGAGTCGTTAATTACCATATGTGGGACATATAAAGGATGGAACTATGATATTATATATTATATTATACTGGAATTATAATATACCTTTATATAATTATGATTCCATTCTATAAAAAACAAAATAGAAATGAAAGTAGTGTTCATGCGTACGTACGGCTTACCGTCTCCATGAACGGTGCATTTCATTTCTTACCTCTAAATGGTTATGTAATATTATAAATTCATGCATGTACTGGATATATATGACATATATGATATCTACATCATGAATACCATTATGGATATAATGGATACATTAACAACATGTAATTATAAAGGGATTATTTTTTACTCAAGTACCAATGATCGTTAAAATGGCCGTTATTAACTTAAATAATTACATAGTGTTCATGACATAGTAATAAGTGATATAAAAGGAATAATGAACTTGAAAAAGGTTCTTAATCATGTATAAATTAACTCAAGTTTATAATTCAGGACATTAAAGAACGATCGAGTCAAGTCGGACCCGAGGTATGGGACTTCGTCTAAATCTCCTTTCATTGAGGCATATTTTGTTTTATACACAACCTTCTTTTATACGGTGTATAAACCCCATTAACTTTTACTTTTATCCAAAAGGAATCTTTTTTATATGAAGCGTTTTATTAAACGACAAAAGGGAATGTTTTTGTCGTACGTATGCGGTGACAACGAATTCTCCGCCGCCGTGACCGTTATTTGAGTTTCGGCTTCCTCTACAAGCCATACATTTTTTTAAAAGAACAATAAATACCATGTTTTACTTTTCTTTTATTTTGGTATTGAAAATGGTTTTCATAATGTTTTTATATCAATGCGTTTTATTGATATCTTGTGATTGAAATGTGGAAATGTTATGTTTCCTTTATGCATGTTTTATGTGATACGATTATGTTGAGGTTCTTGGGAATTATTATGAAGACGGGTGGTTCCGTGATAAACTACGGGCGAGTGAGCCCGTTATAGCTCTCCAATGCATTGGGTAATGTGAAGGAGTGAAACGTTAAGGTTTCTCCGAAGAGATTTAAGGAATATACTGTGATGGGTATTCCAAATGTAACCAAGAGGGTTACTCCCTACGTAAGGAAGTTATGAATGACTCAAGTTACCTTTATGTCTTATGATTTCTATGATTTATTCATGATTTGATGAGGTATGTTAAAGTGCATATGTTTTATGGGTAAAGTATGATTTCATTCTTATGTATATATGTACCCATGTTTCCTTTCCATATTTTTATATCCCTTACTGAGCTTTTTATCCTCATCCCATGTTTTTTTGAAATGTTTTTCACAGGTCAAGGAAAAGGTACATGATATGATGATAGTGTCAAGTAAGTGTCAAGAAATAATCTATGTTTTATTTTAAATGTGTTTCCATTGATGGTAATGAAGAATACTATCTTTATGTAACCACTTTGTTTATATGTGGAATGTAAGGAAAGTTTTATGATCTAATTCTCTAAAATTATAAACCCGAAAAGATCCTCAATGTGAATTATTCATTTAATTCAATATTAAGTAAGGTTTAAGGTCGGGGCCTTATAGTTGGTATCAAAGGTCAGTTTAGATAACTTTAGGAGTTAGAATTCTATTAAATGATTATCCAAAAATATTTTTTTCGAAATGATATAGCATTTAAAGATTACCATGTTGCTTCATTTAAGACATGTTTGTTCAGAATGGTTTTCTGCAGAGGAAACAGGGAAGCAGTGCTAGGAAGGAATACAGAAGGAAATAACCTTCCGAATCAGCATCATGAGATGGTCGGAATTGGAACTGAACAGTTTGTTGCAGTAATGGCACAGTTGACTAATGCGATAAATGGCGGTGGTATCCATGCACGAGATCAGCCAGATCAACCGCAGAGAAACATGTTAGTGGTGGAACATTTCATGAGGCAACATCCCCCATCATTCGGAGGATCATCTGACCCTGTGCTAGCTGAAGGGTGTATTAAAGCACTAGAGAATATTTTTGATGTCATGGGGTTATCAAACAATCAAAAGGTTAGTCTTTCTATTTACCATTTGGAGGGTGAGGCAGATCAGTGGTGGTCGATGGGTAAAAATATCAGGGACGCTGATGAGATTGATGCTCTCGACTGGGATGAATTCAGAGTTATGTTTCTTGAGAAGTATTTTCCTAATGCTGTTCGACTTAGGATGGAGAAATAATTCTTGGAATTGAGGCAAGAGGAAGACTCAGTGGCTACCTATGAAGAAAGGTTCACTCGATTGGCAAGGTATGCTCCAAATTTTATCCGAGACCTTGATAGTAAAATCAATCGTTTTTACTCAGGATTAAAGCCAAAATATCAAAGGGAATTAGCTTCTCGTGAGTTTAAAAGTTATGAAAAGATTTTTCAATGTGCTGAGAAGGTGGAAATGGAGTTTGCCGATGACCAAGTGTTCTATAACAACCAGCAGAAGAAGAGACCGAGGTGGAAGGAGAAAGGTAAGAATTATTCAAAAAAGTCTAATGGTAAGAAAACTAAGTTTCCAGTTTGTGATAAATGTGGAAAAAGGAATTCTGGGGAATGCCTTCTGAATTCTGGAAAGTGCTACCGATGTGGTAAGATGGGACATAAGGCTTGTGATTTCACTGAAAAAGATCAAGGTGAAGGTATGACCAAATTTGATTTACAGTTAGTGAAATGTTATAAGTGCAATGAGATGGGTCACTATGCAAATGAGTGTCCGACAAAGAGGTTGAGTGATGGGAATCAGTTAGACTACAAGCAGAAAGGGGTGGTGAAATCCTTTGCAACTACTTCAGCAGATGTCGGGCGGTCAAATGAAGTTATATCAGGTACTTTGTTTTTTTTTTCAGATTATTCCAGTGTGTTTTTTGATTCGGGGTCTACACATTCATTCATCTCTGAAACCTTTTCTAGTAAAATGGGAATACCATCTCAAGAAATGACTCCTGAACTTTTGGTAAAAACACCTGGGGGAATGTTGAGTCAAGAAGAATTTATAAGAATCTTCATATCCTTATCTGTGGAATGAACCTACTTGCAATCCTCATTGTCCTACCTCTAGTAGAGTTTGATGTTATCCTGGGTATGGATTGGATCTCTATTTACCATGCTATGATTGACTGTAGAGCTAAAGAAGTTTCTTTCCAGAAAGACTTTCAGTTTGTTTACAAGGATGAACCCTTACTTCTGATAACATAACAAGAGGCCAAGAAACTTTTAAAAGATTGAAATGAATGTTACCTTTCACACATCGTTGAAAATAAAGGAACTGTTCAGATTAATGATGTACCAGTGGTAAATGAGTATCCTGATGTTTTTCCTGATGAGTTTCTTGGAATAATACCAGATCGGGAAGTTGAATTTACTGTTGACTTAGTTCCTGAGGCTAAGCCAATTTCAAAACCCCCTTAACGAATGGCTCAAATTGAACTTTTAGAGTTAAAGGAGCAATTGCAAGATTTATTAGAGAAAGGGTTCATTCGACCTAGAACATCACCTTGGGGTGCTCCTATTTTATTTGTTAAAAAGAAAGATGGTTCTATGAGAATTTACATTGAATATAGAGCCTTGAATAACATCACTGTTAAGAACAAATATCCTTTGCCTCATATCGATGATTTGTTTGATCAGCTCCAGGGAGCTCATTTTTTTTTCAAAGATTTTCTTGAGATCGGGGTACCATCAGCTAAAGGAAAAGGAAGCAGATGTTCCGAAGACCGCATTCTGTACAAGATATAGACATTATAAATTTGTAGTAATGCCTTTTGGGCTAACCAATGCACCTGCTGTATTCATGGACATAATGAATTGAATTTTCCATGAGTTCTTGGATAAGTTTGTGGTGGTTTTGATTGATGATATTTTGGTGTTTTCTAAAAGTAAAGAAGAACATGAAAGGCATTTAAGGGTCATTTTGCAAACCATAAAAGAAAAGAAATTGTATGGGAAATTCAGAAAATGTGAGTTTTGGTTGCAACAAATTTCTTTTCTTGGTCACATTGTTTCAAAAGATGGCATAACCGTTGATCCTGCAAAAACAAAAGTTGTGGAAGACTGGCCGAGACCCACAAATGTAACCGAGATTCGTAGCTTCCTTTGTTTGGCAGGATATTACCGAAGGTTTGTTAGAAATTTTTCACAATTATATAGTCCAATGACTAAGCTAACTGAGAAGGGTGTTAAGTTTATCTGGAAAAAAGAATGTGATGATTGTTTTCAGGAATTGAAATGAAGATTGGTGGATGCTCCAGTTTTGGCACTACCTTACAGGAATGGTGAGTTTGTTATATACAGTGATGCTTCATTGAAAGGACTTGGTTGTGTCCTAATGCAGAATTATCAGGTAATTTCTTATTCTTCATGACAGTTTAAAACTCATGAGGTAAATTACCCTACACATGATTTGGAATTAGCTGCTGTTGTTTTTGATTTAAAAATTTGGAGGCATCATTTGTGTGGAGTAAAGTGTGAAATATATACTGATCACAAAAGTTTAAAGTATATATTCACTTAGAAATAATTGAACATGAGACAAAGGAGATGGCTAGAATTAATCAAGGATTATGATTGTACAATTCATTACCATCCGGGAAATGAAAATAAAGTGGTGGGTGCTTTGAGTTGAAAAAGTAATGCTTCATTAGAAATGTTGTGTTTGGAATGTGATCCTTTGGTTAAGGATTTGATGAACTTTGGAATATAAGTTTTTGGTGTAGGAAGTTCTTCTGCTTTGTTTCAGGTATCAGTGAGATCATCTCTATCCGATAGAATCAAGAAAGCACAGAACCAAGATAGTGATTTGCAGAAAAAGGTAGAGCTGGTTCAGATAGGTACGTTTCCTGAATTCAACATTGATAATGATTGCGTTTGGAGATTTGGGAAGAGATTGTGTGTGACTTGTGATTCGTAGTTGAAGAGAGAGTTGTTATGTGAAGCTCATAGTTCTTCGTTTTCAGTTCATCCAGGCAGTACTAAGATGTATAGAGATCTACGAGAGTATTACTGGTGGGATGGAATGAAAAGAGATATTGCTGATTTTACTATGAAGTGTTTGACATGTCAACAGGTTAAAGCAGAGCGGCAGTTACCAAAAAAGATGCTTCAACCTTTACCAGTGCCAGAGTGGAAATGGGAGAATATATCCATGGACTTTGTTGTGGGATTACCGAAGACATCTCGAGGTAATAATGAAATCTGGGTTATTGTTGATCGCTTGACCAAGTCTGCTCATTTCCTTCCTATACGAGATACTTTTTCCCAAGATCAACTTTCCCATTTTTATCTTTAAGAGGTAGTCAGGTTACATAGAGTTCCTCTCTCCATTTTATCTGATCGTGATCCCAGGTTCACTTATAATGTTTGGAAAGGCCTTCAGAAGTCCATGGTTACTGAATTAAATTTTAGTACATCTTTTCATCCTCAATCAGATGGGCAGTCAGAACGAACAATTCAGACCTTGGAAGACATGCTACGTTCTTTCTCTATGGATTATCAGGGAAGTTGGGACCAACATCTTTCTTTGGTTGAATTTTCATATAATAACAGTTTTCATTCCAGTATACAGATGGCACCATTTCAGGCATTATATGGGAAGCGGTGTCGAACTCCAGCTTTCTGGGATGAAGTGGGTGAAAGAAAGTTGATGGGACCAGAATTGGTAGAAGAGATGGCAGAACAAGTTCATCTGATTCAGAAGCACATGAGAATAGCTCAGAGTAGGCAGAAGAGTTATGCAGACAACAGGTGGAAGGATCTATCTATTGAGGTAGGTGATCATTTTTATCTCAAAGTATCACCATGGAAAAGTGTGATGCGATTTGGTAAGAAAGGAAAGCCGAGTCCAAGGTTTATTGGACCATATGAAATTCAGGAGAGAGTTGGATCAGTTTCTTACTGAGAGGATTTACCTCCGAGTTTATCTCAGGTAAAAAATGTTTTTCATGTTTCGATGTTGAGAAAGTACATGCCAGATCCATCTCATGTTTTGAGTCTAGAGGTAGTTCTGCTGGAAGAGAACCTATATTATGAGGAACAACCGGTCCAGATTTTTGACCACAGGGAGCAAGTGTTACGGAATAAGGTGATTCACCAGGTAAAGGTTTTGTGGAAAAACCACATGATTGAAGAGGCAACATGGGAATCTGAAAATGCAATGAGGGATAAGTACCCCCATTTATTCGATAAGTAAATAAATTGCGGGGACACAATTTTCTAAAGGTGGGAAGGATGTAACATCCCTAGTAAGTAATGAATAATACATATATTTATCTATGTCTATTAATGAATTATATAATGTTTTAGAGGCTTAAAATGAAAATAAATACAATCTTATGCATGGAATACACTAACATTCTTAAATGATTATTTTACAGCCTTATGATGGAAAACCCTTTTAAATCTATCTTTTGAAAATTTTATAAGCTATGTATGTCAAAATAAAATTATTATTTATGATTGGGACATCAAAATTTACTTTGTGTGAATTTTTGGTATTTTTCCGATAAAGATAAATTTTTAATGAATAGTGAAAATGTTGTATTTTAATTCAAAACCTCTTTTTAATCTAATTTATTTATATGACTATATTATCTTTTGAATTGGTTTTGAAGTGAAATTAGAATATATTTTTACCATTTAATCCAATGTTGGTCATTGGAATCAATTTCACTTTGAAATTAGACTTAAGTTGGTGTCAATCTTTTGATACTTATTGTTTTATAAAAACACGCTATTTGCTCTGACAGCGGGAATTAATTATTAAATTAATTAATGTTACTTATATGTTTTGAATTTTGTAAAATAGACTTCATTTTTGAATTCGGAATATCAAATATATCTTAGGGCGAATTTTTGGGAATTTTCTGAAAAACTTCAATTTTTGATGAATAGTGAAACCACTAAGTGGTACTTATAAAAACTGATTTTCCGTTTAAATGAAATTTTTCCATCATTGTGTTTTGAATTTCAAAAATCCGACATACATGGTTTTCATTAAGAAGTAAAATGTGGTTCAATGAGATTAAAATAATTTTTCGTGAATAGTAACTAATTAAGTTTTTAATCGCGATTAGTTGTAATTAGTGTAGTTTATGGTAAAAATAATGCTTTAATAAAATGAGATGAGCTTGAAACATGTCCTACCCTCATTGGTTGTGTCATGGCCGACCAAGACAAGCCATGGGTCAACTTGGGGACCCCATGGAGCCACATTGGTTGGGAAATGACATAAATAACTTTTTATTTAATGTAAAAGTAAAAATGAGACAAATATCACATGTTTTACAAAAACAATTTTTACATGGGGTTATAAAGATCATATTTTTGATTATAAATAGTCATTGGAAAGCTACAAAGATTTCCTACATCATAGTATTTTTTTTATTTTAGATATTAAAAAATTTAATTATTTATGACATCATGATGATGCAGCGATTACCTCATTATTTAACGATTTAAATAAAATGGAAAGATAATGTAATATCTAAAACCTACACATGTCCAAAACCTTTTTTATGGGTAGATTTAGAACCCTTATCACCTTATCCTAGAATTATATCAATGTGGGACCATTTAAATCCGAAACTCATTTTCAAATAAAGTAATATTTCTTTACTTTCCAAGAGTACCCCTCCTCTCCTCTTATAAAAGGCCCCCACCTCTACCTCACTACCCATACTCCCAAAGCCTTTGTCTCAGCCAACCCCTACCCATTTTGTCTCTCCACTTCCCTCTATTACTACTTGAAGCCTCACTTTGGGCAGAAGTCTTCCCAAGGAAGCCTTTGAGCTCAAACCAAAGGGAGTTACCCGATTTTAAGGTAATGTCTTCTTTTGAGTCCTTTTGTTTTATTTTTCTTCTCCAACCCCCTAAACTCTTTTTATTCTTTTAATTTGTAACAACTCAAGTATCCTCAATATACTAGGATGTTGTTATAATAAGTATTAGAGCTACACTTACACACACCTACATCTAATGGTTAACGAACATACTGTTTCCGTGGATGGTGAATTTATGCCTCCCGAAATGATGATTGTTCAACATTCTTTTAACACCTTCAAAGGTGTCCATTAAGATGTCACTATATATATATATGATATATAATATGTTTATGTTTTCCTTAAGATTCTGTTTTTTTTCTTTTTTGTCATACCTTTATGGTTTCCATTTTGGGTAAACGGTATATCATCATTTAAGGAAGTGCGGACTACCGCCCCTCAAAGTGATTTGATTCGTTAAATACCATATGTGGGGCGTATAAAGGATGGAAATATGATATTATATATGATATTCAACTGGAATTATAATATACCTTTATATCATTATGATTCTATTTTATAAAATATGAAATAGAAATGAAAGTAGTGTTAATGCGCACATACGGCTTACCGTCTCCATGAACGGTACATTTCATTTCTTACCTCTAAATGATTATGTAATATTATATATGCATGCATTTACTGGATATATATGACATATATGATATCTACATCATGAATACCATTCTGGATATAATGGATACATGAACAACATGTAATTATAAAGGGCTTATTTTTGACTCAAGTACCAATGATCGTTAAAATGACCATTATTAACTTAAATAATTACATAGTGTTCATGAAATGGTAATAAGTGATATAAAAGGAATAATGAACTTGAAAAAGGTTCTTAAGAAAGTAGAAATTAACTCAAGTTTATTATTCAGGACATTAAAGAACGATCAAGTCAAGTCGGACCCGAGGTATGGGACTTCGTCTCAATCTCCTTTCATTGAGGCATATTTTGTTTTATACACAACCTTCTTTTATACGGTGTATAAACCCCTTTGACTTTTATGTTTATCCAAAAGGAATCTTTTTTATATGAAGCATTTTACTAAAAGACAAAAGGGAATGTTTTGGTCGTACGTATGCGGCGACAATGACTTCTCCGCCACCGTGACCGTTATTTGAGTTTCGGCGTCCTCTACAAGCCATACTTTTTTTAAAAGAAAAATAAATATCATGTTTTACTTTTCTTTTATTTTGGTATTGAAAATGGTTTTCATAATGTTTTTATATCAATGTGTTGTATTGATATGTTGTGATTGAATGGTGGAAATGTTATGTTTCCTTTATGCATGTTTTATGTGATACGATTATGTTGAGGTTCTTGGGCATTATTATGAAGACGGGTGGTTTCATGATAAACTATGGGTGGGTGAGCCCGATATAGCTCTCCAATGCATTGGGTAACGCGAAGGAGTGAAATGTTAAGGTTTCTCCGAAGAGATTTAGGGAATATACTTTGATGGGTATTCCAAACATAACCAAGAGGGTTACTCCCTACGTGAGGAAGTTATGAATGCCTCAAGTTTCCTTTATGTCTTATGATTTCTATGATTTATTCATGATTTTATGAGGTATGTTAATGTGCATATGTTTTATGGGTAAAGTATGATTTCATTCTTATGTATATATGTACCCATGTTTCCTTTCCATATTTTTATATCCCTTACTGAGCTTTTTATGCTCATCCCATGTTTTTTTGAAATGTTTCTCACAGGTCAAGGGAAAGGTACATGATATGATGATAGTGTCAATTAAGTGTCAAGAAATAATCCATGTTTTATTTTAAATGTGATTCCATTGATGGGAATGAAGAATACTATCTTTATGTAACCACTTTGTTTATATGTGGAATGTAATGCAAGTTTTCTGATCTAATTCTCTAAAAATCTAAACCCGAAAATATCCTCAATGTGAATTATTCATTTAATTTAATATTAAGTAAGGTTTAAGGCCGGGGCCTTATATATTTGGAAATAATGATAGGAAATTCTATAATACCTTTATGATAAATTAATTAAACTAAATAGAATTTTTTTAATGGATATAAAATTGGTTTTTAGATTTATTCTACAGATTTAGGGGGAGTGATATCCATGAAAATATCTATCTTCTCATTTATATTATCAATGATAAGTGAATTAATTGAAATGTGATTTTTTGATTCATCGATGATAATGGGTAACTTATAATAAAAAAATACATTAATTAAAACACTAATGACACAATTTTTTAAACCCTCAAAACAAAAATAACATGTATTTGAAATGTGATCTTCAATGAATCAAGAAGATAAAAATGAATCTATGTTTGGATTGATGAGATAATGTTGTGTATATGTGTTTCATTAGATAGAACATCCATAAAATAGATAGGAAGGGTGGATTTATCTTCACTTGGGTGTTTTATTTGATCAATAATATTTACACCTACCATTTCTCCCCCAAACTCCATTGAAAGCATACCATTTATAATGTTGTTGATTTTATTTTTCATTGTATGGAATGTCTATTAAAGTATAAGTGGAAAATTTACATCGATATATGATTCATTCATCTCAATAACATAGTGGTCTAAAGGGAATATGAGATTCCTGAATCTCATTAGTATTTCCTTCATCACTTCTATTGGGAGGATTGTAATTTGATTCTCATGTTTTATGAAGAATCTCATTTTTTGAAGCTCCAAACCTAATGATATGTATATATTGAGTGAGGTGCCACATTAATTGAATAACCTAAATCAAATGTTAATTTAGAAATGAATTTTTACACTATGGATAACAATATCATATGTGTGATAGGATACATGATTTTTTTTGAATTACTGGTAATATCAATACTGATAAATTCCATCCACTATTGACATACAAATTATTCTTAAATTCATGACATTTTATGAAATGTTATTTGAAAAATATGGTCAGGGGATGGATTGTTTTAACTAAATCAAATAGTATAATGTTATCATAAACCTTTTTAAATGTATCAATGATCTAATTATCAATATAATTATCAAAAGATTTCCTAGATTTAAATAATATATAGGGGATGGTAAGAGAAATTTATTTTTAAGGGGAATTCTTAATGATAATATTTTTACATTTTTTGGGTTTTCTACATATAAATATTTTTGGGGTGGATAAATAGATTTCTCAAGATAACGAAATACATGATGTGTAGAATAAATGGATGTATAAATTAAATTAACCTTATGATGTTTGATAATACAAATAATACCATTTCATTTGGGATTGAAAATATGTTGGGATTAAATTATTACAGAAACATGTACCTTCTTATCACTAACGTTGTTGTTTATTTGTCCCTGATGAGTTTTAAGGTCTATAATAAATTATGGTACGGTATGTTTGGAAGTTCTTTGAATCCATTTTCATCACAAAATCCCCCAGTATTGGTAACGATTTTGGAGGAGGTAGATTATTTTAGGATGATGAAGGATAGTAATGTTTCATACCTTTCCTTTATTTATTCCAATTATGTTTATGGAAGCTTGTGTTTCCTTTTTGATAGTATTGTAGTTATACTTTCAACATGGTTTATGGATTTGTCCTAATGTTCTGATACATCAATAGAGGTTCTTACTGAAAAGGATTTCTGTTGAGAACTACATCACATGACTAAGATAAATCATGATGTTGTGGTCATTGATCTGAGAAATGATTGTTATCAAAACAAATACTATAATGAAATGGAACAAATGGAGAGTTTTAATTATATTTATCTTAATCTAATATTTTTTACAGGGTATTCATTTATTCATTTTAATTATCATACATTTTTTCTCTCGATGAATGGTTTACCTAATGAAGTCCTCGATTGTGTATAATATTTCATGTAACAAATTACAATGAGTTTTGATCCATGTTGGAGATTAAATTAGGATCAATGACATTATTTTTATCCACTAGGGGACTAATAGTGAATGAATATATCATTGAATTATCCACGAGTACAAGTCCCTCATATATGTTTTCAATTATAAATCATTTATTAATTTCACAATGGGGGGAATTTATGAAATATCTCTTGATTCGCTCATATTATTTATGATGGGTATCAGCTTGTGATAGAATAATTCCATATATTTCTCTTCTAATTGATGAATTTAAGGAGTAAGGGAACAACATCTCTAGAATGATTCAATAAAGTTTATTATATCCCTCAATGTTTGTAGGAATTTTATACAACTAGACTTTGGTGACACGATGAAGGAGGAAAGGGAAGGCCGTAAACATTATGATGTCCTTATACATATTTTTGGGTTTCTTAATGAATAAAAAATAATGAAACTATTTGAGAATTATGTGAGGTTACTTAATAAGAAGACCATTGAATTTTGTATGGAGATGTATGAGTCATGATCACATCTAAATGTTAGATACTTCCTCAGATATTGGATATTTTCTGGTTAATACTTTACATCAAGGGTGGTATGTTCTTTTATGGTTCAGTTATTTATTGAAATGTTTTATAGGGTTGGTTTTGTTCACTAATAAATTGGTAATGATTATATGAGTTTCAAAAATATGAACATCTAGGTTTCAATATTTGCTTATTATAGAGAAATTATTTTTTGATTGGGGTGTTTTTTCAATATTTTGGTAAATTTAAATTAAATTTTCCTATTCATATTTTTTCATTCAATAGATATCCAGTTTAGTTTTTTTGATTTTTTTATATTATTTAAAATTAAATAATGAATGAAATAAAATTAAAAATGATAATTAATATAAAATAAAGAGATTTAGGAATAGAATAAGGGGAAAATATTTTAATAAATAATAGAGAAGACATAAAAAGAGAGATAGATAAAGAGAAAATGAATAAAATCAAAAAAAATCTAATGGAAATGAGAGGAAAATAAAAATAGTAATAAATAAAAATTAAAGTAAATTAATAAATTGTAAAAAAGTTCCTTACTCCATAAAATTGACAAAAAAATTTATTATGTTGTTGAGTTCCTAAAATTATAAATTAATGTCACTAAATTATCTACAGTATAGTTGAAAACCTAATCCATATCATTATAAAACCTTAGATAGTTAATTTAAAATAAGATCTTATTATGAAAATTTTAAATATAATTGTATGAAAACATGGGTTTTTTAATTTAAGAGGAAAATATAAATAATAATGTTACAAAAGAATGGACTGATTAGTATATTTATTTATACACAATCAACACATAGAAATGTTTTAATTCTATACTTTCATAGGGTCATCATATATGGATTATAAATTTTAATTCATGGATTATATCTCATAGAAATATATTTCTTCTATATTATTACTATGATACCTCAGAGGTTTTGGTGATAAAAACCAAATAAATCATTGATAATAGTCGATGATTGAGTGATTTATGTCTACATTCTGAATTGAAACTTACCAAGGAAACAAATGAAAGAATCAAAGTGTGGTATAAGTTTATATGAAATTATATTTGTTATACCTATAAATAAATTTACATATCCATTTTTTTCTTATGTGAATTTAATATAACAATTTGAATAAAAAAACTCCACATATGAAAGTGTGAAGAATAAGTTGTGAATGATCTGTGAAACATCACATGGATGGGTAACTAAGAATATGTTCATATGAGTTTGAGTATGAAATAATCATAAATAAATCCATAGAATAAATTTTATATTATGAATTAGAATAGAATAAAATCAATTAATTCAATATATCATTTAAATAAAAAACAAGAAGCTCGATATTTACCTCATGTTCTTGTTCATGTGATAGTAAGGAGTATAAAACTCCATGGAAGGAGGTGAATCCATTAATGATGAATAAGAAAACCCCAATCTTTCAATGAAAATCCAATAGTCTATAATCCATTAAAAATGTGGTAGAGATTCGTTTTTTTGGAATATGACATAAATATTTCAACATAAGAAGTCTAGTGTCTACGATATTATGTGTCAATTAATGGAAGAAATTAAACATTTAATTTATCAAAATTCTAAAATGAATTAATCATTATATCATAAAATTAATTTATATATAGAGTTATGAATTTGAGTTATCTATTCAATGGATGTAGAATCATCCCAATTCGTGTTATGAATTATTAGTCATTGTAAAATCATAACATATTGTCCCAATCTGTCTTGTCCAGAATAAATTCACATTTTAGGACTCATTTTGGAACTCTGGTGATTTTGATACATCATTTATTCTAGTTGTATGAATTTAATCCCCATGATCCTATAATCCTATATAAAATTACATTTCAAATATTTATTTGTGTATATAGTTTTGTGATCAAAAAAGTGAACTGCTATCAAATATGGCCACTGTTTAATTACATCTATTTAACTATGTTTTCAATACATTAATATAAAATATATATTTAGTGAAAAAATTAATTATGGGATACTAAAACCCATAATAATTGAAATATATAAGTATAAAAGTGCTAATATATGAAATATCACTATGTTCTCAACTGCCTCTTCTTCTTATTCTTGTTATTCATCAGATAGAATAAAATCAATACATTGTTGACTGGTAAATTCATAAATAGTCATGATCAATGCATTATTGGAATCCACCACACAACTCACCATTGTATTTAAAAAACATTAATGAACATAAACCCTACAAAGGATGTTTATTTATTATTCCAGAATCCACATAGTTTTTTTAATTTTATTACCCATTTATGTACATGGGTTTCTTATTCTTCATGAAAACCCATATTAAAACCACACTTTATTCTTCATGCAACAAAGGTTGTCTTCAAGATATGTTGTTGATTATTAAATATCACAGAAAACATATGGTTTTATCATCAAATCAGTATTTTGTGTGGATTTCCCCTTTTACTCAACCCCTAGTGGCTCATATGATACTACATCAGAATGTCAATAGAGTCTCATACTTCTTTACATTGCATATGAGAGTGTTTCATATCCATATTTGCATTAAAGGATATGTGAAATATCAATCATATTCACTATTTTTCTAAATAAAATTATGATCACTCACAAAAATTCATCAGCTCTTCTCAACCATGGTACATTACTATTTACTGATAAAGTCCGCCATCTATAGAAATTTAAAAAAATGTATCATGTTTTTGAGATTTGTGTGTTAATACTCATTTAAATAACTCCCCAAAATATTCTGATTCATTATATTATAATGAAATTCAGTATATAAATATTCACTTGATATTTATTTCATATATTTATAATTACAAGAATCATGTTTTCATCACAAGACCTCATTATTAAATTATGAGAGGATTCTCATGTGTATTCCCCCACCAATCAACCATTGACATAATCATCTCTATATTTTTTCGACATTGTTATTTACATTTAATAAAGACATGTTTTCATGACATATATTTCATGAATGATATAAATAATGTCTCAATAGAAAGATGTTATTGATCATCAATGATAAACATATATCATGTTTTTCTTTAAACATTGAATTATTGGCATCATGAAGCACATATACACTGTGGATGAGCACAATTTGAAGATGTCAGTGCTTTGCAAATGGGATACCGAGAATGACATGAATAATTAATATATGTAATTAACTTTAATATTAATAGACTAATGGTTTCTCTTCCACACTCCTCCCACATTAGGCTCATGCTGATTCATAGGTAACTTAACAAATTATCCCATGAGACAAACAACTAGAGTTTACAATAGTGTTCGACCACCATGACACCTTCACACACTACCCTCATGAGCCATGCATCTCCTTCATGGTCTTAATGGGATCCTATGGGTGATATGAATCAATTTATTCTAATATTCTCATGCTATGCATGCTCCCTTCCGGCACTATTCGTGGACTCTCACAACTGCTGTCTAGGTTGAGCCAGTCCCATGTGGATGACTACTTGGGTCCCACATGCGGTTGAGGGGTGATTGGTTGGCATTCAGCCAGCCAATGTTTCCTAAAATATATAACTTCCAATTAATATTCATACCAACCAACTAAACTACCATTTCAAAAATAATTAATAATTCAAAATAAAAATGTATTTCCTTCTTATACATGGAATTCAAATATGTTCAAAATGATTTATATTTTCATGGAAATCAATAAATTATTCACTTCATCAATTGAAGTTACAATATAAATATCTAATCACCTCTTGCATATTTTTATTACACTAGTAATATTTCTATAAAAATATGTGTTCCATGGAGAATTTATTAAGAATGGCATCAAATTTCATCAATTATATCATCAAAAATTATCCATTATTTAGGACATCATATAAAAACATGATCTTTTATCTTCAATAGATGGAACTAAATATTCAACAAACATGGTTGATAATACCAATGAAATTTAAAGCTATTATTATTCAAGAAATATTTCCATGATCATTGGTAAAAAATACAACACTAAAAGAAAGTAAAAATTCAATGCACGTGTTAATGGTTCTGTAAGAAATCAATGGATTATATTCATAAGTAACATAATTTTACTATTGATTTAACATTGTAGGAGTTGAAAAAATAGACAATCAATGAAATAATCCTGAACTAAAGGAATACAAAACTAAATGGAAATACTTCATGGTTTATTTTTATATGTCATATTTTTATGAGAACATTTTGTCTGTTGACCTCTATCTTGCACCATCAAATTTCATATTCACCAATATTGAATATTACATTCATATCTATCATGTACAAGATATCAATGTCTGGAAATTGAAATATTGGGATACATATTTTCGCACTCATTTTGATCATGTATTTTTATGGTGTGTTGTAGATTATTTTAAAGGGGTTTGAATTTTATTAGATGTTCATGTGAGGGTAACCTTACAAAATGACATTTTGTTCATATAGAAAAACATAGTGATGTGGGGAAAATTAATATATTGAATATAAGTCATGTGGAATGTTCCCAAACAATTTATATAAATGTGAATACATAAAATATGCTGATCAAGGATCATATAGAATAGTATATCATCATGAAACTAAAATATTTACTAAATGTATTCATGGACTATAATGCCCATAATTACATGTAGAAAATGAAGATGAATTTCAATTGAGATTAAATAATTCACCAACCTAAACAACAAAAATTAGTGGAGTATCCATCATTTGAGGATATAACCAAGTAAAATAATTGAAGTTTTGTTTTGTATTATATTTTTTAAAATCCATAATTACCAAAATGATATTTATAAAATTTCTCAACAATATTCATAGTTAATCTTGTACTGTCCCTATCTGAATTCTACTTAACCAATTCCTTATCCTATTTTTCTACATGTCCTCAAGCCCACCTCCTTGTATTCCAGAGGCTATTGAATATGAGATAAGGTATAATGAGGTATCATGGGGATTATATAATTCTTATATTTGAGATTGAAGTTTAATATAAATTTATCATATATCATTGTTCACGATAGGAAAAAAGTTGGTGAAATAAATTTTAAAAAGAATAATAAAAAATAAAAAATAATATTGTCCTAAAAAGTTATAACAGATATCATCTAGTATCCCACTAGGCTGGTATCATATACATACTTGTATAAATGATATAAAAGTTAGTGTATATATAACTACATCAAGCCTAAACTCATCTTCATATCAAACCACATCTAAGACACATGTTTGACAATTCCTTTATAGAAATCATCCCAATATTGTGACATTAATTGCTGTGTGAGAGGTTTTTAGGAATCCATGTGTGATGAATACCCATGAAGGGTGTGATTTTATAACATAGAAGCGAAATAATAATGAATTTATATAAAAAATAATATAATTTGTCATATGTTTACATAACAGGATCAATATAATAACAAAACTGATGAACAAAAAAATAAATGTATTATCCTGATGTCGAAATGTCTCTGAGCATGGTGTATGAACCCTGGACCATGAAAACCATCTACCAAAACATAAAATTATAAATACTTTGACCCCTGACCTCGATCGACCATATGTACTTCAGACAATTTCGAGGTGTACTTGAACACTTCATGATATTATTCCAACCATATAAATAATAGATGCTAGTATAAATCAGACATCCCTCATAGTTGGGATCAATTATAATGGAATCATGCTGAATGGATCAATATCTAGAATCATGGAGTGTTGGGAATATATATAACTCCATGAATAATTAATGGGTTGAGTCTGATTCCCATCATACCAACTAATATTTATATCTAAATAATTTTCTAAATAACCAAGCTCAATGACTAGATCCCATGCATCTTAGAAAGCCCAATAGTAAACAAGTATAATAATTAGGATCGACATACTATACACAATGGAATGACATGGAACCTAAAAAGAGCATAAAAATGATTATAGTAAAATAATACCTCAATCATACATGTATGTATCTTAGATACACTATTAATCCTTATGAAAAATGGATTCTAGCATGTCCTATACAGACCTGAAGCCAAATCATGACATTCTTGGCATTCTTCGCATTGCTTTATAGATATATACAATGATACACACCTATAATCATCAACTATGTCAATTAATCCAACCAATAAATCACATAGAGCATCATAATCCCCAATTATAGTTCACATGTAGAAATATTTTCTATCCCTACCATACCATTATCATCACATTATTCACACATGTTGGGTTCTAGAAAATAATTCTAGACACCATAGCAATATACCCAATAAATAAAGTGATTCATAAATGGTTGTCAAGGGTTGACTGAATCCCTAATCCAATTACTAAAATTCATATCCACATGGTATTAAAAATTCATCATGGGTTCTGTGGTGACACCTACTACTATCTCTACGAAGGTAATACACACCTACTCAGGTTTGACTAGTCACTAGGAAACCTATAGGTTCCCCAAGGTTATAGTAAAAAACAGGAACCCTTATATAGGTTCTCTCTCTCAATCCACGTCTTTGGATAACACCCAATTATCATAAGAATAGAACATTGAATGACATAAAAGTCAATATATCTCATAGTTATTTCCTACATGTTATATATCACTTTGACACCACTCAATAGATAGAATAAAGATCATTTAGGTCCTCAAGATCTCCCAAGTTCTATCCTCTGACCCAAGCCAAGACTATAGCCTATGGTCTGCCCACCTAGGCTTTATGTGTTTCACGTCAAGTCCTTAACTATGACCAATAGAGGGATTCTTAACATTATAGAGTTCTATCAAAGAAATGGCACCATGTGAATCATTGTCTAATTGTTTCAACATAATTAATATAAACATATCAATAACAAAATGAATTAATTAATACATTATATAAGTGTCTAGTTTAATTTAAACATGTTGATCACCTCTCTAGCAAAAGAAATTCAATAATCATAAATTAAAAGAAAAAAATACCCTAAGGGAATCTACACTGACCACCTACATTAAACTGAAGCATTCTAACTATTTTCTAATGGTAGGAAACTACTACTATAGTGTTTCCAACATAATAAAATCCCATTCTAAGCATGAAAACTATTATATCAAGCCAACCATCAGTAATTAATTATTTATAAAATTTATAATTTATTTATTTATCTAATTAAAATATGGAGTCCTGAATTTTAAATCAACAGTTAATTGCACTGCAATAGAACCACGTTTAATAGAACATTTAGGGTTCATCTCGCCACCCTGAACCTACAATGAGTGAAAAAAAACAAAAAATTTGAAATATATTGGAAATATTATTTAATTTATTCAAAAATAAATAGAAAATACGTATTGGTTACTTACCATGTTGAATTGTTGATAAAATTCTCATTGACAATGTCTTGATCCCCCATCCATGGAATAATAAAATCCCCATCACAACCATTTTATTTCACCAATATCTAGAGGAATCAACACGAAAGACTCTAACCAATGAACTAAATAGTATAACATATTGAGAGATAAGGAATGAATAAATTAAAAGAGGAAGAGTTTAAACTCAAATCGTCATAGAAAGACACTGAGAACATCCCCATGAAGGGGATTGGGGAGTATAAGGATGGTAAGGGAGTTAACTTGAATAAGGGACAGATAGTAGAGAAGAGGGATTCCCCCTAATTGTTACTGGGGGTTTGAAGTTCCACCTTTTTTACAAGATGAATAGTTGGAAAAAGTGTACCAACAAAGAAACCCTCACCATCTAAGGGTACATTCCTCACACAGTTGGCTCACATGATTTTTCAAACCATGTCCAAACTGTAGAAACACCTCCACAACATTTCACATGATTTATCTAAAACCATACACAAACCCATATAGTTTATTACTAACCATTATCTTTCTATTCTATCTAACCATGATCCTTAGAAATTTAATTTGTAGTTAATTATGGTTTAGGATGTTGCATGGATTCCCATTAATTGTGTTTCCCAAACCCGAATCCTTATCCAAAATACTGAAAAATATCCAAAATTTAACCTGAATCCTCCAATACCCACCCTAAAATACTACTCACCTTCATTTACTGACCCCATATATAAAATCATCACTTTAATATGACACACCTCTAGGAATTCTGTTTAGAAACTTGATGTAATGTTCCGTCTGTCCACTAATTATTAAATTCGTATTTCTATTAGAATTTTCAACTTATATGAACATGGGATCTTTGAATCCCCCCAATAATAACACTTATCATCCCAAATAATTCTCTATACTCATTCAACAACATCTCTTAACAAATATCATTCATCCATTCACCACCAATTGTACACATTCTGAATAAAAATTCATTACAAAATTTTAAAGATAAACATCCATGTTATAGATCTTTAGCCACTGAAACATGAGAAAGTGATCGGAAAAAATTTATGAAATTCCTAGAATATATACCAATTTACCAACCTATCTAGAGACATTACATTTTATACATGAAAAAATCCTACCCAATGTGATTTATTGGTCACCACATTTCATTTCATATGAAAACACCAGTCATACCTCCTCTAGAATACCATTCTAAAGAATACACCAGATCCAACTATTGAATTGTTTCCAAAAAACATAATTAAGAAACCTTTAAATCCAAATTCATCACGTTACTTCTAAATATTTCTCACCCAATTGTATACACAAATTCTATGATTCCTGAAGGTTGAATAATACACATTCATTTTATCCATCATGACAAACCATGAGCATCCATGAACTACATTCCCAACCATGATACTTTCACATCAAACCCATCTAGAGCCTGATGGTAATAATCAACACCATTAGATATTATACCAAAAAATATCTCTTATAGTCTCCTGAGAATCCAAATCAACATTTATCTACTTACTAATTGGCATCAAAATCACAAAACAACTTTCCAATGTTTTTCCTCATAATTTTATGATCCATTCTCATTCAAGGTCCATTGCACCCACTATAGACATCATGGACTCTACAATAGGGCCTACTATATACCTCTATTTAAGCACCAAAAACATCGGTTCTATCATAGGAAGTGTGTTAACTCCTTCAGTGCAACTCACATTTCATCAGAGCCATTATCTACATAAAAACCATGGTCGACCATTCCACCATAGAAAATATATTTCCAAATAATCACTAACCATACATCCTTCACGTGTATTTTTAATATTCTATAAAATCAATAGGATCCTTAAATAAATTTTTTTCATCACCTCAATCTCCCTAAAAAAAATGAGAACATACTACTATATGAACCAATAACTAAAACAAAAAACACACATTTTTGTGTCACACATCTTCATTCTATATAGACAATGATATATGAAAGGTTCGAACCAAAAAACAAAGATCACACACGACACCCGCATTATAATCATGCACATTACTTGTTCTAGGTTTCATCACATGATATCCTGCCTATTGTAATCATATTGGAAACCTGAGTTCATACATACTCTCTAAATATTATACTAATATGAATCTCAGTGAACCAAGTAGAGGAATATTAGAATTACTTTACATCTGAAAGCCATATTAATACCAAGAACCTCAATATTCCATACATTCCAAGCACCATTAACCATGTTACCTGATCCCAAATAACTCAATATATTACCATGGCAATACCATATCCTCAACAGTAGTCCCTGTGCATCGATTAAATCGTCTAAATCTCTTACCAATGCTTTCCACCCATGTGGAATATATAGAAACCTTTCTAAACCATCTCAAAGGTTTCCTTTTAAAACGTACACATTGGCCCACAAAATTCCAAGTCAAAAAATGGTCTCTTGGTCTATCCACATTTTCCACGACAATATCTCATAATGTCATATCTAATGAAAATTGCACATGGTCCCCATATCGACCAACACATCAAAATTCCAAAACACCAACTTTGGTGTGTCATATAATATTAATCTAGATACACATGACAACAAATTCACCCATAAGGTTACTTATTATCACCGAGCATCCCCACATGAAACTACCATTGGAGAATTGAATTATAAAGATCAATGTAATATCCATTTATACAATAGAATCATCTTAGAAGATATTTATTTAGGGAATAACATTCCAATAATTTTTTATATTGAATTTCGTTCCAAGCAATAACATATAGGTTGAAAAATGAAACATTAAATAATCAATCATAAATTATGTACTAGTGTCTCTAATGTCCCACATAATGAGTCAGTTGAACTTTTTTATCTTCTCCATTGACCAGACTAACAAAACTATCAACCAGAAAGAGATAAATATATATATAACAAAATTTTATAATTTGAAAATGTAATTAAAGTTGAAAAAAAGATATGATAAGTTACTCAATATTTTAATAGACGATCTGAAATCACCTGTAACAATGGTCAGAACAGAAGAAGGATATCATGTAGATAATATTTTCGTGATATAGTGTATTCAATTAAAATTCACCTTAGAGGCAATGATCTAAAGATTCCATTAATTTGATTCTTCACAACATTCCAAGATGCAATATATAATAAATAGATATCAAAAAACATAAATATCATGTGAATCAATCTATGTAAAAATCACAAACGTCCATAGAATCTCAATACAAGAACATATATTTCATACCCATATTAAACTAGACTTCAACAATGAAGGTTGTTCACAACACATCAGTTTCAATTCCATAAAAATACCAAACATATGCCTATAACATCAGTCCAAACAATAAAAAAATGTTAATATAAGAATAAAAAATCCTTAGTAAGACATTTAGCACCTCAATATGAAGGCTAATCAATATGTTCCATAACCTAGTTATCCAAAAAGGCATTAAACACACCTCATTGAATGTTAAATGTTTCAAAATTATTTTGGGGGGTAAAATGAGGTATTCTGTTGGGGATACAACCCATATATCATAGTTCATAGTATAATATTAAATAAAAAATTAACATCACTCTTTAGAATATGAATGTTTAATCCACAAATATAAATAATGACGATAATATATGAAATGAAATAAAATCACAAAAAACCATTCTGTAAATAATAATATCACCAACTAGACTGCTCACATTTACATAACTTTATAAATGTAACAATATATGCTAGTCCTATGACTAAACTAAGGTTCAACTCATCCTAATCTCTAACAATGTCTGAGTCTTCTAATCAATCATGCTCTGCCGAGTATCATCCCAAAATATTTCCCACAATAAACATGTTAGATTATCTCAGGTTTTAATTTGAAATGTTGGTCCAAGAAGGATGTGTGTACATATCTTAGTATGTAACCACTAATGTGGTCCAATAATAACCAATATATTATACATTATGTGTACATGAAATTCAAATAATAATAAAAATTACATAACAATAATAAAATAAAACAAAAATACTTTCTCTAGACCGATGGTGGAATTTTAGCGGGCACATCACATGGATCACTCCAAAACCGATAATATACCACATCATGATCAATCTCTAAGAATGTAAATTCATTTTACCATACCTTCTTGATTAGAGCCTATGATTATCTTCCCAAATCATTATCTCCTTCCATCAATATTGATAATAGAGCTAGGTGTATCCTAGGAATACCTCATTCTCATGATCAATGAATACTAACTCATGTTGAATGTATCATCCTACAGATGCTATGAATCATTGGATTCTCTCTAAAATATTAGTAAAAATAGTGGCTCTATGCCAATTACTCACACCATGGTTTTTTAATGAATCAAAACTATTCCTAATGTCACTATACCAAATGTATGGATCCCTAGAATCCTAGGAATCTTGATAAATATAAATTAATATAATTAGGATAGAATATTCAAATCCGGATATTTCATAGGACTATCATAAAATTTTAATAACGATAATTATAATATAATCCTAAACTCTTAAGTAGCCTCATACAAAAGATAATAAGAATCTTAGGGGCATATGGTGTTCGAGGCATCACATACACACAGAACGTTGAATCCTAAAATCTAGGGAATTAATAACATTTATCAATAGTTGGATCCTTGTAAACACTTTGAAAATACAAAAAATCAAACACATTTCCATGATATATCTCCCATTGTACCACATAAGTCCCAATTCACGATCTGAGGAATAACCACTGGGCATCCCTATCATAACATCATCATCACATGCGGCCCATATACTATGTTATATTAAATACAGCTGGACACCATAGTTGAATCCATAATAAATATATGAAATAATAAATCTAATTAAATGATTGGAAAACATCTAAACCCATCACTACAATTCATAGAAATATAGCATTAAAATTTTGGGGTGGGTTCTAATGTGACACCAACCACTATTTCTACCAAGGGTAAATACACCCATTATAACACCGTAGGGTTTCTAAAGTAAATTGAAATTCATGAAACATTGAATCTTTACATATCAAAAATTGTTTTTTAAGTAGATAGTTATAAAATATTCATTGAACATAATTATTCTTCTTATGTGATTTTAATTTCAAAAAACGGACATCTATTGTTGTGATCGGTAAATTATTTGGAGTCTAATAAAACCAAATTGTTTTTTTAGTGAATAGTAACATACACTTATGAATAGTAATATGACCCTTATGAATATTTAAACATATTATTTTTATTTTTCTTATGTTTATAAGGTAATGATATCTTGATAAAATTTCAAGGTGGTATAAAAAGAGTTATAGTTTTAAAAATGTTATTTTTTGAAAAAATTATGATTTTATTTAAAAATTGAATTCATCATATTTAAGAAGTTATTTTCAATAAAAGGACTTCATTTTTCAATTATACACATCAAAAAATGGTTTTCTATGTTTTTAGTATTTTTCTGAAATTCGTGAATTTTTTATGTAGAGTAAAATATGGCAATATACCATATATATATACATTATTTGTTACATACATTGTTACAATAATCATGTATAATGTAAGAACAATTTTTTAAACAGACATGATCTAATTACTATTTTTGGTAACATGAATCAAGACTATTCATAGTCTTGAGCAATAATATGAAACTAATGATTAAAATAATGGTAAACCCCTCCCCCCTCCATTGTAAATACCATCCTCACCCCTTCCTCCCACACCTCTCAAGATTTTATAATTGCCTAAATTATTCCGAATAATATTCCAATGTGTCTTCCACATTTCCAAGGCCTCATGGTCTAATGAAAAATCCAAAAACAATGTATTTAAGGAGGATGTCAAAGAGAAGAGATCAAGAGGTAAAAATCCTCTTTCATTTTCTTGTGTTTTCTTTTCAATTCTTTTATGATATTATACTCTCTTTTCATATCCTTATCCAAGAGTCTTGAGAGATCTATTATTATATATATTTTGGATTTTTATTGTTTTTATGGAAAAAATCATCATCATTTTTTCACTCCTCTTCCTCTTGTTCTGATAATAAAAACATTATCTGTGATGTGTTGATTTATAGACATTGTGGGCAATGTGTCTTCAATTTCATTTAATTACTCAAAATATAGTTTTAATAAAATTTTAATGGTTAAAAAAGTTCTTAAAGATTATTATATTTCCACTCTCATGTTATGTAATTAACTTATTTGAATAATATTAAATGTATATGATGAAACAAGTTTGTGTTAATAAAAGAATATCAAAATAATCTGAACAAGTATCACTAATGATTTATCTAATGATTCATTGTTATACCGTATAAAAATTGATTTATGGAATAATTTAATATTATGGAAACATATTACCACCATTTATATCCACTTCTAGATTTTCCCTTCTATTCTAAAATAAAAGTCCTTATGAACCAACCATGGAAATATTGTGAAGCACGCACCCAAAACAATGAAAATAACAAAATGTTATTAACAAATGGGTCAAATTATGTTATAAAATAACCATATAATGTGTTATAAACATTAATGTGTTTCATTGATGTATTAATAACACTGTTTTAACCATTATACATGAGTTTTCAACAATTTTAATTTATGAAAAACCAGATGTAAGGGAATTCTTATCCCAGTTTCCATTCTTTAGGTTAACCTTCTATTTCATAAATTATATGGTACTAAGACTATTTGGGTAATTAATTTAATTTGTATTATGATTTTTTATGCATTTTAAATTGTATACACATATTTATTTAATTTTATAAATTATTACTTCAATTATAAGATATTTGTAAGAGTCTTTTCCTTAAAAACCACTTTTAAAATTCTATTTTACATTATTCAAAAGAAAAGTTTTTATAAAATTATTAATGTTTTATGATTATGTTCTGGTTCTTGGGAATTTATTATGGTGAATTTGGGGACCTATATATCTCTCCAATGCATTGGGTATGTGTATGTTAGAAGTCATCCGTATGTTTTCTAAAAGTGTAATTGTGATGGTCACACCATAAGATAGTCGTGAGAGTTACATCGTATGGTAGTCACAAGGGTTTGAAATCATAAGGTACCCACAAGGGTTAAAATATATGTATTTAATAAAAAAATATAACTTTATGGTTTTATATATGTTTACTAAATTTTTATGGAAATATCATGTTTCAAAAAGTAATTATATAAGGTGAGAAGTATGTGTTTACAAAAATTATTTCATATGTTTATAAGTTTTCATGGACTAATGGTTTATTTAATTCTTATTATATCCCTCACTAAGATTTTTATTCTCATCCCGCATTTTTTAATATTTTTCATATGTTATAAGAATGTTTAAGAGAAATAATTAAGTCATGTTAAATGTAATGATGTTATGTCAAATAAATCATGTTGTTATTTTGTGTTAAAAATTTATTATTTTAAAAGAAATAGATACAGTTTTAATGGTACCCACTTTGTATTTATAAGGGTTTATATGTATGATTTATGTCTTAAATTTATAAAACTATAAAGCAGAATGATCTTTGGGAATGTAAATAAGTGAAGTCTAGTTGAAATAGTTACATTATGTAATGTTTAAGGTCAGGTCCTTATAGTTGGTATCAAAGAATGATTTAGATAACATTAAGTGGTAGGATGATGTGAATAGAATTCTAAAAATGAATTATATCTTAAGTTTCCATTTAAATGTTATAGAATTTAAATATCACTATGTTTCTTCATCTATGATATGTCTGTTTAGAATGTTTTTCCACAGAAGGAACATGGATGATAAATTTGGAAGGAACAGAGAGGCTGATATCATTCCGATTCCACAATGCAGAATGGTGGAAATTGGAACTGAGAAATTTGTGATGGTAACAGATTGACTGGAGTAGAAAATAAATAGTGGTGGTATCCATGAAATATAGAAACCAGAGTTACCACAAAGAAACATGATTATGGTGGAATATTTTAGTAGGCAACACCCTCCTACATCTAGTGGATATTCTAACCTAGTAGGGGATGGAGGATGGATTAAATCCCTTGAAAAAATATTAGATGTTATGGGATGTTCTGGTAGTCAAAAGGATAGTATTTTAATTTATAATTTTGAAGGTGATGTTGATTAGTACTGTTCAATGGTCAAGAATATCAGGGATAGATATGTTATTTAGTCCTTAGAGTGGGATGAATTTAAAAGAATTTTACTTTTAAAATATTTTCCTAAGGTGGTTTGATTTAGGATGGAGAATAAATACCTAGAATTTGGGAAAAAGGAGGAAGATTCAAGGGATGTGTATGAAGAAATCATCACCTGAATGGAATTGTATGCTACAAAACATAGTCTAGATTCTGATTGAAAAATAATCAATTTTTTACTCATGATTGAAGAAATGTTATAAACGGGAATTTTACTCCAAATAATTCAAAAAATAATAGAAACTTGCATGATGTGCAGTGAGGGTACAAATGGAGTTCACAAATTATCATTTGTACTTTGAGAAAAAAGTGAATAAGCGGTACATATGAAATGTGATGGGTGATAATCAATCAGTGAAATCTAATTGTATGAATTTCATGTTTCGAATTTTTGAAATGTGTGATAAAAAGAACATGGGGGAATGCCTTACAAAAACTGAAAAGTGTTTTCAATGTGGTACATTTTGACATATGGTCTGAGATTTAAATGAAAATGATACGACGATTAATCCTGATATGAAAAATACAAAGTGTTTCAAAGGTGGTGAGATAGGTCATTATGAAAATTCCCACCCAAATAAGGATCAGAGTGATGAAAGTTAGCTAGACTATAAAAAGAAAAGTGTAGTGAGATACATTGTGACCACATCAGTAGATGTCAGTCCATTTGGTAACTTTTATATGGTCCATTTTACCAAATAAAAATATTCTTCAAAATAGGGACATAAAAATTTGCATTGGGTAATTTTTAGGTATTTTTATGTTAAAATTCATTTTTTAATGAATAGTGAAAAATACTATATTTTAATTCAAATATTCTTTATAATATAATTTATTTATATGGTTCTGTTATTTTTTTAATTGGTTTTAAATAGTAATTAGATAATATTTTTACCATTTAATCCAATGGTGGTCATTGAATTAATTTCACTTTCAAATTGGACATTAACTAGTGTCTGTCTTTTGATAAATATTGTTTCATAATAACACGCTATTTGTTTTTAGAATGGGAGTTAATTTTTAATTAAACAATCCAACGTATATGTTTTTCATTTTTGTGAAATATACATCATTTTTTAATTCTGAATATTACATATATCTTAGGCTGAATTTTTTTTATTTTTCTTAAAAACATCAATTTTTGATGAATAGAGAAAACACTGAGTAGTAGTTAAAAAGTTGAAATTTTTTCTTAAATGAAATTTTATCCATTCTGTGAATTTAATTTTAAAAATCCTACACACATGGTTGTTAATAGTAATTAAAATGCGGTTCAATAATATGAAAATAATTTATGATGAATAGTATCTTTTGACTATTATTTACTGCGGTTAAAGTTAAATAGGGTAATTTAAGGTAAAAAGAATATCATTATAATACAAAATTACCATAACAGTTGTCATGATATTATTGAATGAGTCATGGATGACCATCAGAATCCTTGGGTTTATTTTTTGACCCCATGGAGCCACATAAGAGTGATAATGACACTTTATTTTAATTATCTTAAAGCACAAACAAAAATGACATAAACAAATATCTTTTAGTAAATTAATTTTTACATAGGGTTATATAAGTTATATTTTGAACTATAAAAATTATTTTGAAATATAAAAATATTTCAAACATCATGGGTTTTTTATCATTTTTATACATCATGTAAATAAAATTATTTTTGACACAATAATGATGCAATGGTATATCATTAATAAATGATTTAAATAAGTAAGATTATAATAATTAAAATAATATTCAAAACCTGTTCAATTATTATTGGATGATTTTATTTCTTCCATGAGTCATCTTATCTTAGAATTTAATTAGTTTTGTACTTTTATAAACCAAAAATCATTATATATTTAAATAATATTTTCACACTTTCCTCAAGAGCCCCTCCTCCCCCTTATAAAAAGCCCTAACCTATAACCCATTCCTCACAACTCTCAAGCCCCCTGAATCATAAAAAATATTCCAAATTAAGCTACATATGTCCCTATACTCCTAGAAACCTTACCTTAGGCATAAATAACTTCAAGATGTAATTTTTTCTAAAACCAAAGGGAGTTACCCGAATTAAAGGTACATGTTTTTCATAAATTATTTTATTTTATTATTATTCTCCGACCACTAAAATATTTTTATTACCTTATTTTAAAAAAAACAACAATATAATTAATATACTATGATTCTATTAAGAAAAGTATTCTAACTACACTTACACACACCTCTATCTAATGGATAAAGAACATATTGTTTCTGTGGACGGCGAACTATTGCCTCACGGAATGATGATTGTCCAAATATCTCGAACCGCCTCTCATGGTGGACATTATTATGGAACTATATTTATATATGATATATATTATATTTTTATTGTTTCTATGGTTCTGTATTTTTCATTTATAGAATACCTTTAAGATTTCCATAGTGGGTAAATATGATAATCTCATTTGAGGGAGCACGTAGTACCACCCCTCAAAGTTATATGGATCCTGAATGCATTTTGTGGAACGTATAAAAGGTAGAGTTAATGAAATTATATATGATATTATACTATAATGAGAATATACATATGTATCATTAATATTCCATTCAATAACAATATGAAATAGAAATGGAAGTAGCGTTAATGCATACGTACAACTTTCTGTCCCCATGAATGGTGCATTTCATTTATTATCTCCATATGTTATGTTCTATTGTAAATACATTTATATACAGGATATATATGATATATATGACATCTAAATCAGGAATATTATTATGGATATAATGATATTTTCTCCACATTAACATCTTGTAATTTTAAAAAGTCCATTTTTGACTCATGATCCAAATATCGAAAAAACGACCTTTATTAACTTAAATGATTACATAGTGTTTATAACACAGTAATAAGTGATTTAAAAGGAATTATAAAATTGAAAAAAATGTTATTAAGAAAGTAGAAATTAACTTTAGTTTATTTTTCAGGAGATTAAAGAATGAACGGGTCAAGTCAAACACGAGGTAAGGGACTTTGTCCCAATATCCTTTCATTGAGGCATTTATTATTTTATAAATGACTTTCTTTTATATGGTTTATAAAAAAATTTGAATTTTCATTTCATTCAAAGGGAATATTTTTCTATGAATCATTTTACAAAATTACAAAAAATAATGTTAAATTTTAATGTAAGCAGTGACAATGACCTTTTTGCTGCCGTGAGTATTATTTGATATTTGGTTTCCTTAACAAGATGTAATGTTTTTAAAAGGAAAAAATACCATAACCTCTTCTACGGATTTTGGTTTTGAAAATTTTTTTATAAAGTATTTTTTTATGTCAATATATATAAATGATATATTGTGATTGAAATGTGTAAATGTTATATTTCACTTATATTTGTTAATGTGTAATGATTTTATAATTGTACATGGACATTTGATAGGTGGTTACATGATAAACCAAATGATGTGTGGTTATGTTATAACCTCTAATGCATTGGGTATGGAGGTCAACCGTATGGATATTCTATTTAGTGATATGTGTCGAAGTTGACCGTATGATTATTCCATTTAAGTATGTTTATGTCCCAACTTACTATTATATGTTATGTGTTCTTTATATGGGTTTTATGGTAGTATTTTGGTTATAAATGATTATGCAATAATATTTTATTCAGTGAATGGTATTTACAACTTCATAATGGTGAAAAGTATTACTTTTGATAAAGTATTCATGTTTTTATTGTTTTTTTTTTGAAAAACTAATAGTTTTCCTTCATTGTGTATCCCTTACTGAGATTTTTATGATCATCCCATGATTTTGAATTTTTTTCGTAGGGCATAATCAGAAATAGGGTCAAGTATGGTATCATGGAAAAGTCATGCTATCTAAAACATAGAACTAGACATGACTCTATTTTCCAAGAATTTTCATTTTGTAAACAATATCGGAACAGAGTAGAAGTGTCTACTTTGTAACTTTTGGGTTTTAATGTAACAGTTATGAACTAATTCTATAAAACTCTAGACCTGAAAAGATCCTTAATGTGAATTATTAACTGAATTCAAGACTATGAAATGTTTAAGGTCGGGTCCTTATAGTTCGTATCAGAGGTCGGTTTAGATAACTTTATGAGTTAGGGTATTGTAAAATTAATATCCATAAAGTAATTTATGTTAATATTGAAATGATATAGCATTTAACGATTACAATGTTTCTTCACCTAAGATATTTCAGTGTTCAGAATGGTTTTCCGCAGAGGAAACATGAAAGCTATGTCGAGACAACATCAATAGGAAGACAACCTTCCAAACCAGCAACCTGAGATGGTTGAAATTGGAACCAAACAATGTTTTGGTAGTGATGGAACAATTGACTGAGGCTATAAATGGTGGTGGTATCTATTCATGATATCATCCAGATATAACATAGATGAACATGTCAGCAGTGGAACATTTTATGAGGCAACAACCCCTATCATTCATAGGATCATCTGACCCTATGCTAGATGAACGGTGGATTAAAGCACTGGATAAAATCTTTGATGTCATGGGGTATTCAGAATATCAAAAGGATAGTCTTATTGTTTACCGTTTTGAATGTGAAGCTATTCATTGGAGGTCATGGGTGAAAAAAATCAGGGATAGTGAGGATATTGATGATCTTTATTGGGATGAATTGAATGGATTTTTTCATGAGAAATATTTTCCTATGGTTGATTGACTTAGGATGGAAAAACAATTATTCGAATTAAAGTAAGAGGAAGACTTAGTGGCTGATTACGAAGGAATGTTCTCTCGACCGGCAAGGTTTGCTTCAAATTTCATCTGAGATGTTGATAGTAAGATAAATTGATTTTATTGAGGACTAAAGCTGTGATATCGAAGATCATTAGCCTCTCGTGAGTTCAAATTTTAGGAAAAACTTGTTCGATGTGCATAGAATATGAAAATGGAGTTGGCCTATGTTCAGGTGTTCTTTGAAAAACAACAGAAGAAGAGGTCTTTTTGGAAGGCAAAGGGAATTAATTCATCAATTAATCTTGGAGGTAAAAAAACTAAATATCCATCTTGTGAGAAGTGAGGTAAAAAGCATCCTGGAGATTGTTTACCAAAGTCTGAAAAGTGATTCCAGTGTGGTAAGTCTGGTCATATTGCTCATAACTGTAAGGAAGATGATCAAGAAGACAATGAAATTCTAGTGGTAAGATGTTTTAAGTTCAATGAAATGATCCATTATGAAAATGAGTGTCCGATGATGAAATCAACTGAGGGAATGAAACCAGACTATATGTAGAATGTGGTGGTGAAGTCCTTTACAACTACTTTAGCAGATGTTGGTCCATCAAACGAAGTCATATCAGGTAAACTTTTTGTTTGTTCAGATTATGCCAAAATGTTGTTTGATTTAGGGTCAACACATTCTTTACTTTCTGATAATAATTCTACTAAATTGTGGTTTCCATCTCAAGGTATGTATCTTTAACTTATAGTAAAAACACTTGGAAGTAATGTGGAGACAAAAATAAATTATAAGAACTTTCATGTCCTTGTGTGCAGATAGAATCTACCTGCAAACCTTATTGTTTTTCCTCTTGTAGAGTTTGATGTTATTTAGGGAATGGATTGGCTGTCTGTTTATCATGATAAGATTGAATATAGAGATAAAGATGTTTCTTTTTCAGAAATATATTCAGTTTGAGTACATGAATGAACCCTTACTTTTGATAACATATCAGGAAACTGAGAAACTAGTAAAAGATGTAAATGAATGTTACCTTGCACATATTTTTGACCACAAAGAAACAGTTCGGATTAATGATGTGCCGGTGGTAAATTGGTATCTTGATGTCTTTTCTGATGAGTTTCCATGTATTATACCGGATGAGGAAGTTAAATTTTCTATTGACTTAGTACCTGATGCTAAGCCAATTTCAAAACCCCCTTATCAAATGGCTCAAATTGAACTCTTAGAGTTAATGAATCAATTTCATGAGTAATTAGATAAAGCTTTCATTCGACCTAGCACATCACCATGGGGTGCTCCTGTCTTATTTTGTTAAAACGAAAGATGGTTCAAGGAGACTTTTCATTGATTATAGAGAATTGAATAACATCACTAATAAGAACAAGTATCCTTTGCCTCATATCGATGATTTGTTTGATCAACTCCATGTATCTCAGTATTTTTCAAAGAATGGCGTCAGGTTAGGGTACCACCATTTGAATGTAAAAGAAGTAAACATTACAAAGACTGCGTTTTGTACTAGATATGTCCATTATGAATTTTTAGTTATAAATTTTGGGTTAGCCAATGAACCTGTTGTATTCGTGGATCTTATGAATAAAATTTTCTATGAGTTCTTGGATAAGTTTGTGCATGTATTCATTGATGATATTTTGGTTTATTCTGAAATTATAGAAGAACATGAAAGTCATTTAAGGGTTGTCTTGAAAAACTTAAAAGAAAAGAAACTATTTGGGAAATTCATAAACTTTGAGTTTTGGTTACAGTAAATTTCTTTCCTTGGTCACATTGTTTCAAAAAATGGCATAACTGTTGATACTAATAAAACAAAAGTTATTGAAGAATGGCCATGACCTACAAACATAACTGAGATCTGTAGTATTCTTTGTTTGGAAGGTTATTACCAGAGGTTTGTTGATAATTTTTCACGGTTATCTAGTCCACTGACTATGTTAACTCGAAAAGGTATTTAGTTCATTTATACAAAACAATGTGATTATTGTTTTTAGGAATTGAAAGGAAGATTAGTGAATGCTCCAGTTTTGGCACTACCTTCTATAAATGGTGAGTCTGTTGCCTACAATGATTATTTGTCAAAAGGACTTGGTTGTTTCCTTATATAGAATGATCATGTAATTGATTATGCTTCACGTTAGTTTAAACCTCATGAGTTAAATTACCCTACACATGATTTGGAATTAGATTCTTTTTTTTCTATCAAAATTTTTAAGCATCATTTTTTTGGAGTAAAATGTGAAATATATACTGACCACAATATTTTAAAGTATATAATCAATCCAAAATAATTGAACATGAGACAAAGGATATGGATGGAATTAATGAAGGATTCTTATTGAAAAATCTTTTACAATCCATGAATAGAAAATAAAATGGATGATGATTTGAGTGAAAAAAGTAAGGCTTCATTAACCATGCTATGTTTGGAACGATATCCTTTGGTTTTTGATTTGATGAACTTTGGCATAGAATTTTTTGATGTATGAAATTATTCTGTTTTATTTTTTGTTTTAGTGAAATCATCTCTATCAGACAGAATTAAGCAAGCATAGAAGGAATACAAGGAGCTGCAAAAAAGGTATAGTTAGTTAAAAAGGGTAAGTTGGCGGATTTTAACGTTAAATGTGATTGTGTTTTGAGATTTGGGAAATGATTATGTGTGCCCTGTGATTCACAATTGAAGAATGGGTTGTTATGTGAAGCTTATAGTTCCACGTTTTCAGTTCATCCTATCAGTACTAAGATTTATAGAGATCATTGGGAGTATTACTAGTGGGATGGAATGAAAAGAGGTATTTCTGATTTTAATTTGATGTGTTTGACTTGTCAGCCAGCTAAAGCAGAGCAGCAGTTTCCCAAAGGGATTATTCAGTCTTTACCAGTGCCAGAGTGGAAATGGGAAAATATATCCATGGACTTCGTTGTGGGATTACGAAGTCGTATCGAGGAAATAATGCAATATGTGTAATTTTTGATAGATTTACTATATCTACTAATTTGCTTCCTATTTGAGATACTTTGTCTCCAGTTCAACTTTCTCTATTGTATGCTAAAGAGATAGTCAGGTTTCATGGTATTCCCTGATATATTGTATCTGATCCTGATCTCATGTTTACTTTTACCTTTTGGAAAGGACATTAAAAGTCATTTGGTACTCAATATATTTTAGAACAACTTTTCACCGACAATTAGATGGGAAGTCAGAATGAATAATCCGTACCATGGAAGATATGTTACATTATTTCTAGATGGATTACCAGGGAAGTTCGGAACAACATATTTCATTGGTTGAATTTTCTTATAATAACTGTTTTTATTCCAGTATATAGATGGCGCCTTTTGAGGAATTATATGGGAAGGGATGTTGAACACCAGCTTTTTTGGATGAAGTAGATGAAGGAAAGATGGCGGGAATAGAATTTGTTGAAGAGATGGTAGAAAAGTTTTAGTTGATTAAGAAGCACATGAGAATAGCTCAGAGTAGGAAGGAGCATTATGTAGATAACTGAAGGAAGAATCCTTCTTTTGAGGTAGGGGATCATGTATTTCTCAATGTTTCTCCATGGAAATGTGTGATGTGTTTTGGTAGTAAGGGAAAGTTGAATCTGATGTTCATGTAACCCTATATAATTATAGGTAATGTTAGAGGAGTTTCATATAGTGTTGATATATATATATGTTTCTCCCATGTACACAATTTTTTTCATCATTCAATATTTAGAAAGTATATGACAGATCTATCTCATGTTTTTGAGCCCAAAGGCAATTATATTGGGAAAGAATATATCTTATGAGGAACATCCAGTCCAGATTCTTTACCATAGAGATAAAGTGTTGCAGAATAAGGTAATTAACCAGGTAATGGTTTTTTGGAAAACCCATATGGTTAAAGAGGCCACACGAGAATCTGAAAATGCTATGAGGTTAAATACCCCCATTTATTTGATAAGTGAAAAAAATTGTGAGGTACCAATTTCTAAATGGGGGGAAGGATGTAACATCCCATGAAAATAAAGAAATATTACATTTACATATTTATAAATATTTGTGAATTAAATATTCATTTTACTATAAAGTGGTTTCTTTGTTCGATGGGGTACCCAATAAGAAACAACATGTTTCTTTGAAATCTTACGTTGAACACTAACAATATAATATTATTATTTTTAATGGTAGTTAATGCATAGAAATTGTATTGGTGGGAATATAAAAAACTAACTAAAATATGATTATACATGTTTATTTAATGTATTCACATTTTTTCAATAAATTTTAGAGGCTTAAAATGTGAACGAATCTAATTATAAAGATAATTTACTTTAAAAGGTTGATTTAAAACCATTTGATGGAGAACCCTATTTAAATATAGTTTTTGTGACTTTTATATGTTTTATTTGACCAAATAAAATTCATATTTAGAATCAGGACATCAAAATTTAGTTTGGGTAATTTTTCTGTATTTTTCTGATAAAATTCATTTTTTAATGAATAGGGAAAAATAATGAATTTTAATTCAAATATTATTTTCAATCTAATTTTTTTATATTGATAGATTATATTTTTAATTGTTTTTAAAGTGTAATTTTATTACATTTTTTCCATTTAATCCAATGTTGGTCATTAGAATTAATTTCACTTTGAAATAGGACACAAAAAGGTGTCAATCTTTTGATAGATATTATTTCTAAAAAAGGGTATTTATTTTGACAATGGGAATTAATATTAAATTAATTAATCAAAATTCTATATTTTGAATTTTTGGGAATAGAAAGAATCTTTGAATTCAGAATATTAAATATAGCTTAGGCTGAATTTGGGGTATATTTCTAAAAACATCAATTTTTTTATGAATAATGGAAACCCTGAGTAGTAGTTAAAAAGTTGACTTTTGACTTAAATTAAATTATACCCCTTCATTGAATTGAATTTAGAAAATCAAAAATACATTGTTGTAATTATTATCTAAAATTTGGTTCAATAAGATGAGAATAATATTTGATGAATAGTAACTTTTAACTTTTATTTACCACGGTTAAAGGTAAATAGGGTAATTTAAGGTATTAAGAATATCATAATAATAATAAAATTACATTAACACTTGTGCTAACCATATTGGATGAGTCAAGGAAGACCATGGGAATCCTTGGAACGATTTTGGGACCCCATGGAGCCACTTAAGAGTGATAATGACACTTTATTTTAATTAACTTAAAGTAAAGACAATAATGACATAAAAAAATATCTTATAGTAAATTAATTTTTACAGAGGGTTATATAAGATTTATTTTTGACTATAAATATTCTACATAAAGTAAATATATTTCCTACATCATGGTATTTTTTTTATAATTTTTAGACATCAGGTAAATACAATTATTTATGACACAATAATGATATAGTGATTACCTCATTAATAAATGATTTAAATAAATAAGTTTATAAAAATTAAAATAATATCCAAAACCAATCCAATTCTTATTGGATGATTTTAGTTCGACCATGAGTCATCTTATATTCGTCTGTAATTATTTTTGGACCTTTAGAAACTGAAAATCATTATATAATAAAATAATATTTTCACACATTCCTAAAGAGCCCCTCCTCCCCCTTATAAAAATCCCTCACCTCTAACAAATTCCTCACACATCTAAAGCCCCTTGTCTCATTAAACCTCTATCCAATTAATCTCCCTAAATCCCTATCCTCAATCTAGAATATTTACCTTTAGAATAATGCAATTTAAGAAGTCTTTTTGGTTAAAACCTAAGGGAGTTACCCAAAATAAAGGAAACAAATTCTCTTAAATGATTTTGTTTTATTTTTTTATTTTACTTTTACAACCCCTTAACTAATTTAATTCCATTATTTTATAACAAAAAAATAATCCTAAATATATAGGATGATTTTATTATAAGGATTTGAACTACACTTACACACACCCCCGTCTAATGGGTAAAGGAAATATTGTTTCTGTGTATGGCGAACTACTGCCTCATGAAACGATGATTGTTAAAATATATCCAACTTCCTCTCATCGTGGCCATTATGATAGAACTATATTAATACATGATATATAATATATTTATATTGTTTCTATTATTCTTTATCTTACATTTATAGAATACCATTATGGTTTCCGTAGTGGGTAAATACGACAATCTCATTTGAGGATGTGCGGCCTACCGCCCCCTCAAAATGATATGACTCGCTAATGACTTATGTGTAACATATAAAGGTTATATTTAATGAAATTATATATGATATTATACTAGAACTATAATATATATATGTATCTTCAATATTATATTCCATTATAATAGGAAATACAAATAGAAGTAGCGTTCAAGCCTACATACTGCTTACCATCTCTATGAATGGTGCATTTCATTTCTTACCTCCAAATGTTATATACTATTGTAAATAAATGTATATACTGAATATATATGTTATATAAATCATGAATATAATTTTGGAAATAATGAACTTCTACCACACGAACAACTTTTAATTATAAGATGACCATTCTGTACTCAAGTACCAAATATCTACAAAACGACCATTATTAACATAAATGATTAAATAATGTTTATAAGAATGTAATAAAGGATTTACATGGAATTATAAACTTGAAAAAATTTTATTATGCATGTATAAATTAACTTTTCTTTATTGTTAAGGACATTAAAGAACAAACGGGTCAAGTCGGACACGAAGTAAGCGACTTCGTCTCAATATCCTTTCATTGAGGCATATATTGTTTTATAAATGACTTTCTTTTATACTATGTATAAACATCTTTTAACTTTCATTTCATTCAAAGGTAATATTTTTACATGATGTATTTTACTAAACAAAAAAAGAATGTTAATTTTTAATGTAAGCGGTGACAATGACCTTTCCACCGTTGCGAGTATTATTTGATCATTGTCTTCCTTAACAATACGTAATGTTTTTAAAAATAAAAATAAATACCATATACTTTTTTATGTATTTTGGTGTTGAAAATGGTTTTGATAATATATTTTTTTATGTAAATATATTTAAATGATATATTGGGATTGAAATGTTTAAATGTTATCATTATTTTATATTTTTTTTATGTGTTTTGATTTTATAATGGTACTTTGACATTTGACGGGTGGTTATGTGATAAACCAAATGACGAGAGGTGTAATGATAAACTAGGGTGGGTGGTTACGTTATAACCTCCAATGCATTGGGTATGGAAGTTGTCCGTATGGCTATTCCATTTAGTCATATGTATGGAAGTAGACTATATGGTTATTCCATTTATTTATGTTTATATCCCATGTTACCTTTATACGTTATGTGTTTTTTATATGGGTTTTATGGTAATATTTTGGTTACAAAAGAGTAACCAATTATCATTTATTCCGTGAAGAGTATTTACTAGTTCATATAGGTGAAAATTGTTACTTATGATAAAGTATTCATGTTTTACTTGTTGTTTTGAAAAACTAATAGTTTTCCTTTATTGGGTATCCCTTACTGAGCATTGTATGCTCATCCAATGTTTTCGAAATGTTTTTCATAGGACATAAAGTGAAATTGGGTCAAGGATGGGATCATGGAAAAGTCATGTTGTCTAAAACATTGAACTAGTCATGACGATGGGAACTGAGTAGAAGTGTCTACTTTGTATCTTTTGGGATGTAATGTATCAGTTATGACCTCATTCTATAAAACTCAAAACCTGAAAATATCCTCAATGTGATTATTAACATAATTTAAGAATATTCAATGTTTATGGATGGGTCGTTATATGAAAAACATCTAAGGGTTGTTTTTTAAACATTAAAAGAAATGAAACACTGTGGAGAATTCAAGAAGTGTTAATTTTGGTTGTACTAAATTTGTATCCTTGGTCACATTTTTTTCTAAATATGGCATATATATTGATCCTACTAAAATTATTGTTTTTGAATAATGTCAATGACCTACAAATAAAACATAGATTCATAGTTTTCTTTTATTAACGGGCTATTACTATAGTTTTGTTGACAAATTTTCAAGGTAATCGGGTCCACTATCTTAGTTAACTCAAATATGATTCAAATTAATTTGGAAAAATTAATGTGATGATTACTTTCAGGAATTAAAAATAATAATGGTGAATGCACCAGTTCGGATCCTACCTACCATAAATAGAGTGTTTTTCATCTATAGTGATGTTTTGTTAAAGGGACTTGGTTGTGTTATGATGGAGAATGATCATGTAATTTCTAATGCATTAAGACAACTAAAACATCATCAGTTAAATTATCCAACACTATATTTGGAATTAGAAGTTGTGGTTTTTTTCTTTTAGAATTTGGGGGCATCATTTATATAGATCCATATATAAAATATATACTGAACACAATTTTTTGAAGTATATATTCACTCAAATGTAATTAAAAAGAGTTAGAGAAGATTTCATGAATTAACAAAATATTATGATTACATAATCATTTACCATCATAGAAATGCAAACAAAGTGGAAGATTCCTTGAGTCAAAAACATCATGTATTATTACCTATGTTACGGTTGGAACAATACCAATTAATTGATATTATGATGAATTTTGGATTGAAAGTGGGTGGTGCTATAAATTCTAATACTTTTTTTTCAGGTTTCAGTACATTCATCATTGTGAGACAGAATTAACCAAGTGAAAAAGGAATATGGGGAGTTAAATAAAAAGGATGAATTTGTTGAAATGAGTAATTTTATAGAATTTATCATTGATAATGATTGTGATTTGATATTTGAAAAAATATTGTGTCTGCCATGTGTTTCTAGATGAATAAACAATTGTTGTGTGAAACTCATAGTAATCCATTTTTAGTTCATCCTGGAAGCAGAACGATGTATAAGGACCTTGAAATGTAATATTGGTTGGATGGAATAAAAAGGGATATTGCAGATTTTACCATGAAATTTTCAACATATTAACAAGTCAAAGCAGAGCGAAAGTTATTGAAGGGGATGCTTCGTCCTTTACGAGTTCCATGGTTGAAATCAGAAAATATATCCATATAAATTGTTGTGGTACTACCAAAGATATATCGAGGTAACAATTTCATCTGAGTTATTGTTGATTGATTGAATAAATCTACTAATTTTATTCCTATTTATGTTACTATATATATGGATCTTATTTCTTGGTTGTACCTAAAAGATATTTCCAGGTAACATGGAGTTCCTATTTCCATTGTATCTGATCATGATCCCATGTTTCCTTATAACATTTGGAAAGGCATTCATAAGTCATTGTGAACAGAGATAAATTTCAATTCAACATTTCTTCCTCAATCAAATGGGATGTTAGAATGAAATATTCAGACTTTGAAGTATATTCATTGAGCATTTTCAATAGATTACTAGGGTAGTTTGGATTAGTAAATTAATTTAGTTTAATTTTTTTATAATAACAGTTTTCATTCTTTTATATAGATTGAAACTTTTGAGGAATTATATTGTTAGTGGTGCCAAAATCAATAATTTTTTGTTGAATTCAGGGGAAGGATGTTTATATGATCAGCATTAGTAGAGGATGTGGCTAGTAATGTTAATATGATCCAATAAAAAATGAGGAAATCTCAAAGTAGGTAGAAAAATTATTCAGTTAAAATGAGGAAATATTTTTTTGAGGTAGGTGATCATTTGTTTCATAGAATTTCACCATAAAAATGTGTTATGCTTTTTTGTAATAATGGAAAGATAATTCTATGGTTCATTGGACCTTATGATATCATGGATAATGTTGGATCAATTTCTTATCAAATAGATTTACCGATATGTTTATCTCGTGTACATAATGTTTTTCATGATTTGATTTTGAGAAAGTATGTGTCAGATTCATGTCATGTTTTGAGCCCATAAGTAGTTAAATTTGAAGAGAACCTACTTATGAATCGATACCCATTCATAATCTTTATCAAAGATAACATGTTTTTTATAATAAGAATATCCACTAGGTAATGGTTTTGTAGAGAAACTATATGGTTGAAAAAACTACTAGGGAATCTAAAATTTTTTTGAGGGAAAAGTACCCCCAGTTGTTTAATAAGTAAATAATATTGAGAATACATAATTTATAGAAGGTGGGGAGAATGTAACACCAAAATATTTTAAAAATAAATTGTAATTCATTAAACACTAATCTATAAATAATGTATATTTGTTTTAAGGAGATAGTTTTAAAGTAGTCGTTAAACTAAATTTTGCTACTTTTATGATTTGAATTTCAAAAAATCGAAATCTATAATTGTTATCAGTAACTTATTTGGAGTCTTATAGAACAAACATATTTTTTGGTGAATAATAAATTACATTTATGAATAGTAATATGAATAGTAATATGACCTTTATGAATTGTGAATCATATTATTAATTTATTTTCTTATGGTTATATGATAATGAGATCTTGATTAATTTTTCAATGTGATATAAAATGAGTCACAGTTTTAAAAATCTTATTTTTCGAACAAATTATGATATTATTTAGAAATGTAATTAATCGTATTTAAAAAATTATTTTCAAAACATATATTTCTTTTTTTATTTCTACACATTGAAAAATGGTTCAGTTTAATTCTTTGGATTTTTCTGAAATTACTGATTTGTTATGAATAGTAAAATACCGTAATATACCATATATATACATTATCTATTAAATACACTATTAATAGAATCATAGCTGATGAAATCACCCTTAGTCAGAAATCACATACTCTAATTAATGTTTTTGGTCACATGAATCAATACTATTCGTAGTCTTTAGAAAAAATATTAAACTAATAATTAAAATAATCATAAACCCCTCTTCTCCTCCACTATAAATACCACCCTCAACCCCCTCTTCCTCTCACACCTCTCAAGAATTAATAACTATCTAAATTATTCAAAATAATATTACCAAGGATCTTCCCCATGTCTAATACCTTCTTGTCTCACCAAAAAAAACCAAAGGCCTTAAGGGGAATCTCAAAGAGAAGAGATCATGGGGTAAAAATTATATTTTGTTTTATCGTGTTTTCTTTTCAATTCATTTATTTTTTATACTCTCTTATCCTACCCTTTTCCAAGGGAAGTGAAATATAAATTACTATAAATATTATGTATTGGTATCATGTTAATGGAAAAATTCATCATCATTATTTTCCTCCTCTCACTCTTATTCTAAAAAATAAAAACATCATCTGTGATGTGTCAATTTACCGTCATCGTGGATGATGTGTCTTAAATTTACATTAGCTACAAAAAATGTGGTTGTTAAAATATTTTAATGGTTAATAAAGTTTTAATTTTTAAGATATAACCTTTATCATGTTATTTAATTAATTTATATAGATAATAATAAAGTTATATGATGAAACATGTTCATGATAATCGAAGAACAACCAAAATGATCTAAACATGTATCACTAATGATTTATCTAATGATTAATCCACATAACAAATAGAAAAAATGACTTATGGAGTCATTTTATATTCTAGAAACATATTAATATGATTTCCTTCAAATTCTTGTGTTTTAGTTCCTTTCGACAAGGAAATTCTTTTTCGAGCCAACCATTGAAATCATGTAAAGCATGCACATGATGTAATGGACATAACAAAATGTTATTAATAAATGGGTCTATGGATTTCATAAAATGATCATATAAGGTGTTATAAACATTTATATGTTTATTTAAAATATTAATAACACTCTTTTAACAACTATACAGGAGGTTTATATTTTTTTATGAACGACAAACCCGAGGTAAGAGAATACATAACCTATTTTCTATTCATTGGGTTAACATCCAATTTTATTAATTATTTTGTACTAAGATCATTTGGGTAATGAATTTAATACATATTATTATCTATTCGGTGCATTTATATTTTATAAACATATTAATTTTATTATATAAATTCTCAATTCAATTATATGAAATTTATAAGAGAAATTTATTTAATGAAATTCTTTTTAAATTCTATTTTACAAAATTAAAGACAATGTTTTTACACAATTATTCATGTTTTATGATTATGTTTTTGTTCTTTTTCATTGTTTATTATGAAGTGTTGGACCTATATCTATCTCCAATTCATTGTGTATGTGTAATTTAGAGATTATCTATATGGTGACTTCAAGTGTAACTGCGATGGTTACACCATAAGGTAGCTGCAAAGGTTACATTTTAGGGTAGCCACGAGGGTTATAAATCATAAGGTAGCTGTGCGGGTTAAAATACAAGTAATTAATTCCCATATATAACTTTAAGGTTTTTATATTTTCTATAATGTTTTATGGAAATATCATATTTCACAAATTATGATATAAGTTTGAGAGGAATGTCTTTGTGAAAATGATTTCATATGCTTATAAGTTATCATGTACTATGGATTTCATTACTTCTTTTTAGATCCCTTACTATGATTTTTATACTCATCCCATGTTTTTAAATATTTTCATAGGTTATAAAGACGTGTAAGAGAAATATAAAATTCAAGATAAATGTTATTATGTTTTGTTGAATAAATTATATTGTTGTTTTGTGTAAAATATTTTTGCTTTGGAAAAAATGAATTTTTTTAATGGTACCTAATTTGTATGATTGTGGGTTGATATGTATGAGTTATGTCCTAACATTATAAAAAACTAACCTAAATGACCATTGGGATTGTTAAAAAGTCTAACCTAGTTGAAATAGCATGATTATTTAATGTTTAAGGCTGAGTCCTTATACCTACTTAGGGAAGATTAGTAACAGGGGAACCAACCATCTCCCCCTATGTCATATTATAGTAAAGGAACCCTCTACTAGGTCCTTGGTCTCTATAAAAGTCATAGGACAACAACCATTTATCTATGGAATACTTCTTTCCTCTAAATCATATTCATGATTATATATACTTTCCTAATACATGAGATACATTACTTTGACACAACTCAAGTGATGAAAAATGTTCCATCTCATTACTGAAGATCTAAAAAGGAATTCCCTCTCACAAAACAATGTGAATATCCTACGTTTTAGAAACAAAGGAACTCTTTGTTTCATGTAAAGGCCATATCCATCACTGGCCACAGAAAACCAACCCGTACTATGGTCCATTAATGCCTTGTAAAATTATTAATCCAAGTCAAAGAGTTAAATTTCATTAAATAAAATTTATAAATTAGTAAAACCAGTAAAAAATGTCCTACATAACCTTGATGGTTAAGATCACATCTCTATCCCGACATTAAGAAAAATACTCGACAAAAAATTATAAGATAATTAGAAATTTATTTTAATTTAGTGAAAAGACCTAAACATCCATAATGTTGAAATACATTTTCCAATCGATGAGTAATTGTACACAGAAATTTTCTTGGGACACTAACATAATAAGAATAATTAAATACCAATCTATAACATCATATATAGGACCAATAAATTATAATATATTAATACATTTTAATATGACTTTTGTTCGAGAGCTTTCTATACACACAAAATTGAACCTAAATGAATAATCAATATATTTTGATAAAATAAAAGTATTTAAGTAGGATCATTAAAACATATATATTAAATTACATAGTATGAAAATGAGTAACGTATTTATGAAATATATGTATTGATAAAATGAAGTTCACTTTTAATATGAATTTGATTTGTTTACCTAAAATGATCAATATGATCAGTTATTGTTTAGATAAAATTATTATGAAAATTATTTTTAATGAAAAATTATTTTTGTTTCATGGAACTTTTTATGAACCATAATTTATATTGTTTCATATCATTAATTTTTTAATTCCAATTTTTCTTTTTATGAAATGATGTAATTATAATAACAATTAATATTTGAAAAATTATCTGCCCAATAAAGAATACATTTCAAAGAATTTTATGACTTTATTAAAAATTTGAATTAATAATTTTTTATATTAAAATATTTAAATATGAATACTATTTATTTATATCATCAATTTTAGATTAAGGTGATTTTTTAAGAATTTTAGAAAAGGAATAATTTTGAGCACAAAAATTGTATGTTTGGATTATTTTTTTGATTTTATCAATATAATATAATATTATAGAAGATTAAAAAATACTATTCAATAATAATAATATATATGTAATTAATGAAATAATTAATTTTAATATATTATATGGCCTTAAAAATCAAATTTTAATTATTTTTAGGACTACATGAAAATGATAGATCAACAAAATAAAGATTTTTATTCACTAATTTAAATAAAGTACATATAAGGTGGGGTGCGGTTTCTTTAATTCCATGAAATCCTCAAAAAAAAATTTAAGAAACCTTTTTTTGTCTTGGTAAATGGAAATTTTAATGATTATGTGTTACACATTGTTTAAAATGATAAGGGTACTTTTAAATGGTCTATTCACTTCAATTTTAAAAAGGTAACACTTACTCTACATAAAGACTTACCATATAACTTAATATAACTATGAATATCTTCCACATTTGTCATCCTAGACCTTTATTGCATTCTTGAAATCATTCATGAGCTGTTAGTTTACGTAAATACTTCATTTCCATGGATACGTCAGAGGAATAATTGATGTCCTCAATGTGAGTGTCCAATTATTCTTATTATATCCTTATTAAAGTTTTAAATCATAAAATTATATTACATTATGAATCTAATGAAATAAATATAATTAATATAATGAAATTTCATTACAAAAATTAATCAAAAATTAATCCTTCCATTCAATCCAGTAATACAAACAAAAACATCGATTATGTGTATGTGCATACTACCACCTCTATGATGTAATGCGGTTCATTTTTTATCCCTACCTCTTAAGGATGTAATTATAGATATATTTTATAAACAAAAATATTTTATATGGCACTTTTTTTGAAAATGATCATTTTTCTCATACCATCACACACCCATTCACTAGGAAATGTGATAATTAAACATTCATACATGTGGACTACTGTCTCCATGAATGATAACATTACCTATGTCATAATAACCCATCATTAATGGTTTATAAAATTAATTTAATGAGGATATTTTTTATAATTTAATTCTTTTGAATATGGTATTGCTGAAACCTTGAAATGTTTTCTATGCATGTTTCCACAAAATTGAATATTTGAACCACAATTAGATAGAAGTTGATATGATTGAGTAAAATATATCATTATGGATGAAGGAAAAGATTGGATTTCCATGTGTTGTGATGCAAAAATTCTTGAGTGTGATTTAAATTTTCTTGGTGAGACTCTCTAATTTTAATAAGGGTTAGTGACGGTAGAAAAGGCAACGATCAGAAGCGTTGGGATCGTAACCTGACACTGATCCCAATAAGGGTGTATGGGTGAATCCCTAGTTTGATGAAGAAGTTAGTTCACCAAGGTGGTTCGACCAGAACCCATACGTGGTACACCTATGCAAATAAAACATATGAATACCACCATATTAGCTGAGAATATTTAACCCCCATGTGTGGTACATCTATATTGGGCACCTGCACGTACCATCTGCTTAGCCTAGATGTTTTACACCCCTTTGCAAGACACCTACCTTGATTACTTCCATGGGGGACATTCATGGAAAACACCATTTTCCCAGGGTCCCCTCATTTCCTGTAAATATGATCCTTAGGCACATTATTTCAACAAATAAAAAATTATAATAATCCTTAGATATCTCGTTGTGCAACACCTTTTCTTAGGTCCCATAAACATTCTCAGGTAGATCTCTAAAAATGAGAGAAGAGATAATTAACAGGGATTAATGAGACTAAATTCCCATCAGGGTTTCAAATTCAGAATACTTTTTTGGTGACCCTCCTCCCTTAAGGAGAAATTACCAGCACGAGGTCCCTCTACATAATCAGTGCCTACATTAGACTATTCCAAGGACACTAGTGGAGATATAGGGTGTCTCATATAAAGACTCATCCAACTGTTGTAAAACTATAGTCAATTGTCAAAGGAATATGTAGATCACTCATCCCTTATTACCATGTTCTAAGCCTATTTATATTATCCTAGGACATGCACAACACAATTTCATGGTACACTTATATGGAACACCTGCATCAAGAACATGTGCGGAATAGATTTGCCAAGAACTTGTGCTCAAAACCTAAATAATCCACCCCTTATGACATTTTCAAATCCACCCATGGAAGGGCCTATCATTCTTGGATACCTTTCCTAAAAGGGGATATGTTGAATCCTCTACCAATACCTCTTGATTTACATAGCCTTGGGAAAAGTCACATCTGCATGTCTCCCATTTGGATTTGAATTTCAACGGTTAGAGGTTTTATAAAGTAATCTTATCATAGTGTAAGGATCCTCGGGGAATCTTTAGATTTTAATATCTATAGTCATGGGTACCAATAACCTTGGGAAAATATTGAGTATTTCCCAATATCGTATTCTGAGGAGAGGACTTTGTATATCCCTTCTCATCATTGAGATACAGATCCTCTGCCCGCTATTAGGGTGGGTAAGGATCTGATGTTCTTTTATCTTTGAAAAAGGAAAAGAATCCCTACTCTACTAGGACCACTCAAAGGGTAACCATCATAGTGTAAACCCATAGCCTTTCATAGAGGAGTCTGAAATTTTGTTCCTCTCTACCACCAACACCATCAATCCTTCTTTACTTTGGATCCATGTCCAATGTAAAGTGAAGATATGGATGTTCCATAGACCCGACGAATTCTTCCATAACCACGACCCCTTGCACCAATGAATGAAGGAAATTTAGAGGTTTATTGAATCATTCACATCCTCTTATTTCTCACACCGAGCACTACTCACGTGGGCATAGAGGTGTTTACTAATCACAACATTTACATAGTCCACCTGGAAGACTGAACTACGTGAACTCAGATTCATGTTAACCAGGATGCGTAGGAAACCCACTTAGGGTCTAAGATCAATGTGAATCCTTCTTAAAAATAATCTATAATAATAATTACCTTAATCTGCATATCCGCCTTATGATTAAACCCTGAGTTATGCCCTCAAATCACTTTAACCAAAAACATCCCTCAGGGTTCCTTCACTGAGTATATCCTTATCATGAGTAATATCTAACCTATCATCTCAATGGGATATATTCCCCTATCAGACATACCCTTGAGGTATTCCATAAGAATAGATCTTCAACAACGAACAAAATGGTATTTGATTCCCATCAAAATGGGATACTTTGGAAGCCTCCCAGAGGTTCAAACCAACATCCTAAATCAAATATATTCTTTTCTAGTCCATTCCCTAGTAGGTTCAATTTTTACATGGAAACTCATATACCTTACATGTTTTTAGGGATGTTTCTCCATAATTCACACACCAATCATTAACTAAGAACCTTCTATCTAGAAATCCTTGCTACCTGATGTTAAATTGTATAGTTGGGTCCTCATCACACAACCTTAAAGGGTATGATGTTCCCAATTCAGCAGCACCGAACTACATGGGTTCTAATTCATTACTCAATAATATATAGGATTACCATGTATGGGTTTGATCCCAATATCATAATAACTTTTGTCTCCTATGATGAAAATAAATCCCAGAGTAACATTCATCTACCTGGATGACCATAATCTCCAGAGTTCCCTATTGAGTGGCTTATAAACCATCATCATAATAATAATTGACCAGTGAATCTCTATGTATTATATGGGTAGATATCATTGATGGTGAACCTCATAAACATATATATATATCCATCAATGAAGAACCTTGAATACATTTAAATGATTCAAAATTCTAGATATGATAATTAATGATTGCTAATATTTGGATAAATGTCATCATACATAGGAATTAATGAAGGATTCTTGAACATATCTTAAATCTATAAGAGAGTCCCCAAGTAAAAAAACAATTCCCCCATAAGGGTGTGATGAACCTGACCTACCATCCTCTCGACTAATGATTTCATAATTATCATAGGCTAACAAACCTAATTAACTCCATCCTTGGGAATTCTGGTCCATTTGGATACAGAACCTTTGGGTGTTTTTAGTTCAATAAATAAATCCATTGGAAACTGTTTAGAAATAGTGATTCCTTACCAAAACACACATTCCAAGAGAAACAATAATATTATCATTATCAATGTAAATTACCTTACTCCTTAAAATAGTATAATATGTTACTAACTAAGTATGTTTTACCACCTACATAAATTATGTCATAATGTTTATTTTTAAATGATTATAGGTTTACATATATTAGAAATTCCTTATAATAATGATATATTTAATCTTTTTTTAAATTTATGAATGGTGTTATTAAGACATAAAATATTTATTAATATATAACCATTCTATCATTAAAAACATCTAAAACTAGTTAATCATGATTTCCATTTTCAAAAACAGTATTCATGTCTTTCATCTAATTAAATTTTGAAGTATTGTGTTGCTGAGAATAATTAATATTATATTATGAATATTATTTTATTTATGAACAATAATGAACATAGTATAATTATATCTAATTTTAATGATTTTTTTAAATAAGAAACCAAAATTCATTACACCTGATAATTAAATTAAAATAAATTAAGATAATAAATTTTCTTCAATTTGGTAAAAACAAATTTATAAAAAAGGTAGTATGTATATATTAAGGTTCTGATAAAATATAATCATATATTTAGTTTCATTATATAGGATTTAATATCTTGATCATGTTTGTAGGAATACAAGGTAAGGGGTTTTCAACTAAAATTATTCTCTTTGAGGCATGTTTGGTAATATAAAACTCATTTCATCTATATTTTATATACTCGGTATCAGATATATAATATTAGTAATTTTAGTTTACTAATTTTATTTTATTCTCAATTTTAATCACTCTATTTTTAGTGGTTTTGGTTTTTTTTGTATCAAAAGTTGAAAGAATTTTCTACAACTCAATTGAGATTCTCTAAGACATGTAACAAGTTATGAATCATATTTAATTTGTATGATCTTATATTGATTTAAAATCCCATGAATGATATATACATGATTTGTATATAATTTATGGGATAAAATAATCCAAATAATTTTCTTTTCATAAATTACTTATTACATAACATTAACCTCTATCCGAAGGGTTTTTGATAACTCAATTTTCATTAATTAAGTTATGACATTTATTTTGAACTTATTTTATAAAATTGGGGTAAATTGTTCGAATTTATTTTATTATGTTATATTGTCTCATCATTTTTTAGACATATACATACCGATTACATAGATCATTTGAAAAATATTTCTCACATATTAGGATATGTTTCCAATAAGGGTTATTATTATCTCAAATCTCATTAATTAGGTTATAATGTTTTATAAATAATATTTTCCAACAATTATTGGGTTATCCCACTAAAAAAATTTATTATATGGGTTTTTATACTCATATTTTGGGAAATGATGCTTTTATAAAAATTCAATTTTATTTCACTATTTATAATGTGAGTTTTAAAAAATGGAATTTTTGTAAATATTAAAAGGGGATTTTTCATTTGGCTCGTATATGTTTTTTAGTCATCTTCACATTTCTACAAGAAAAACAATATTAATTTTCAAGGCCCTATTATTGAATAATAATTTTAAAATTATTGGTTTTCAATTATTTCTCACTTCACCTTTTCATAAAGGTATTTGGAAGTGACATGTAACTTCCTCTATTACATTATTTTTTTAAATCATCTTTGAGGTTTTACCATTCTTTTACCTTTTAATTTCCTAGATTATTTAACCTTTTCATGTTTTTTATTTCAATATTTATAGTCTAATATATATTTATCATATGGGGGAGTGAACTAATTTTACCAAAAAATTAAAAAACGGATCCCTTCTTAAGTTGTATCATTCTAGAATACTTTTGTGAGGATGTATTCTCATATATGTAGATATCATTCTATGATTCATTTATTACAATAGGTATATGTTATTTTGAAAATATCAAACTTCATTATCTATATTTATTTGTATCAATTTTTCCTAGTATTGAATTATCCTTATACTAGTTTCTCAATATGGTGTCAACATCACATTTTCCATAATCAAATATGATAATGTTCTCCTATGAGGAAGATTATTATATAGAAATGAGGACAATATTTTCATTATATATGTTGTTATTCAAAAACTGATGATTGTTGAACTGATGAATATGTGTTGCTTAATCACCCACATTTTTTCTCCGGATGGTTTACTATCGTGCTATCCATTTTCTTGACATGGGGGAATTAATGGAATTTTATACATTTTTATTTAAATATGGATGATTATTAGAAATATAACAATATAATTTATGATCATACACTATTTTTCTCATTTTTTGTTGTGATCATGTTATCGGTTTTGGTATCACAGTGAAATGTATTGACATTATTCATAATTATTAAATGCCAATGCATGTTGATTATGTATTGACATTCCATATTTTTAATTCTCTATAGAGCCATTGTTATAGTCATCTAGAGGAATCTCATGGAATCGTTTAAAATTTTTTATTGATTCTTTTAGAGAATGCCTTAGAATTAATAATGTGAAATGTGGGACCTAATAGTGCATTTCCCTTATTGCATCCACAAGTTTCATGAGACAAAAAAGGGGTTTTCTATATACATATACCAATATCATTATAGTTTCTTGGCCCAAGGCCTTGAAAACATGTTTTTCATGTTTTTCATTATGAATTACATTTTTATGGGATATTTAATTATGGATATCCACATTTTCTTTCATTTTAATTGATTTTGAATGATTATATATTTTTTATATTATATTATTATTCAAATAATTGTTTATATATTTATTAAATATACCATTATTATGTTTCGATAGATTCAGTTAAATATTTCCCTTACCATGAATTTTAGCTCAACCTTCATTATGTTTCGTTCTACCCATGTTCTATAGAATAGAATTAGACATGATATGTGTAACAAGATATATTTTTTAGTGAATTTTTTTAAATATTTTTAAGGATTTTTAAGGATCATGTATTTTCATATATAATGTGAAAAAATATATGTTTGATATAAAGAAAATGAAATATTAAAATTTTTGTTTTTCATAATTCTCTAATAATCTAAATAAAAATGTTCTTCCAAATATATGAAATTCAATTTCTATTTGCTTCGTTTATTCTATGGTATTTTATGTTTGAGAATATAAAACGTGGTATAAACACATGTATAGAAATTATAAAATTATTATAAAACCCTTAGAATTTAGTTTAAAATAATAGTACACTCAATAGCATAATTAATACACAACACTGTTCTTTATGTGAATTGAAAACTACTATAAAAATATTATTATATAAATATGACCATTATAACAAATTTATTTAATTAGAGGGTATGCATATAATTAACCATATTATGAAATATTTTAATAGATGTCACATGCAATACAAATGTACTCATTATTTATTATAAAATAAGCTCTCAATTTTTAGTGAAATCATTTTATTATTCAAAAATACAATGTCATGAAATATTGTTTTTATTTCATTTCATGAATTAATAATATACTAAATTTATAAATCATTTTGTAATTATGTTTTATAATAATGTGATCATATTTTAAATCATCATATCTGTATTAGAATACGGTGAAACATTGAGAATTTCTAAAAAAATATTAATTTTTCATTAAATACTAAACAAGTATAGAATTTATAGAAAACCCCATTTTCCATCAGTATAAGTAGAAAGTGAGTCTTTGTTTTGGAATTTTTTTAAATTTAATTATTTCTATTTTGTGAAAAATTTCCCAATTAATTTTATTTTAATCGATATTATTCATATTTTTCAAATGAAAACATTTTAATACATTAAAATGAAATTTTCTAGAAAACTATTTTTCTTCTCATTTTAAATGATTATTTTAATGTAATTTATACCAGTTACAATAAATTAATTTGATGAAAATGATTAAATATATCTAATTAGTATTTAATAATTTGATTATATGAAAGCTTTTTTTATCCCTATTAATAGTAACAATGGGTAATATTTTTCACCACAGTAAGGGTAAAATGGACATAACATGTTTATGAATATGAGATAAGGTTTCCAAATAATACATAAACATGACTAGATTTCACTTTATTTTCTTAATTCAACTAGAAAATTTAAATTTTCTAGGATATACCATTTTTTGTTCCATTAGTATTTGAGAATGACCTTTATACATTTTAATTAATAAAAAAATTCAAAAATGTCACTCTCTTACTTTTAATTTCAATTATCTGTTGACATAAGGATACCAAGATATTATGAATGAATATTATAGATATTTTATAACGTAATTAACTAAATTAGAAAGTTATATTTTATTTTTTTAATTTATAATTATCTTAAATCCATATACAAGATGAACACAATTCTTATGTGAATAGTATACAAACCAAGGAAAATTATTTAAAAAAAATAAAATGTAATATTTGTTTTGATGAATTGTAGAGTCACATTAAATTATTGTTTACTAATAAATTATAAATGATTATGAAGAAATTAATAATATAATTACATAACTAAATTGATATCATTAATATAAAAATTTGTAAATAATTCTTAAAATGTCTTTATTGGTATAATTTGTTAAGTAAAATATTAAAAAATGACATAAAACTCATTAAAATCATAAAAAAATGGGTATTGGATATGGAATGAAATTTATTTACATGATAATATTATATCCAATTAATAGAATATAATTAGATATTCAAACATTTATTATTTAAAAATGTGTTACTATAGTTAAATTTAAAAATTGTTACAGTAGGTGTTAAATAAAATTAATAATTTTAAAATGACACATAAAAAAATAAAAATTTTATTATTTCAATATATGTTATCCTTAAAATATTGTATATTAAGTACATTTTCCACGTGACTCAAATTTCTACTGTAAATGAATAATTTGTGTTTAAATATATTCTTTAATACTTTGTGTGTCCTTTCCATCACTATAAATGGACACAACATCTACTATATTCTTCACACCACCATGTGCCACTAATATCAACTACACATTTACAAAAACATTTATATTATTCTTTATATATGATTTGGTTTTTCTAGTATTTTAAAATACAATTCATAGGGTCATTAATGAGATATACAAATGAGGATCCTCAAAGAGGTATTTATTATGTCAACAAATGATTTTCATTTTACTTCTTCTTATACCTCCATAAATGATATAATATCCATTAAAATATAATAAAATAAAAATATAACATATATTTATATGCTATTTTTAATGGTATAATCTTATACATATTTTTTTCATTGAAATGGGAAATGAACTTATAACTAATGTGTACTTGTAGACCACCACATCCATGAAATGGTGGGATTGATATTCCATAACCACCACAGATGGAATATTATAAATTATTATTTATAAAAAATATATTATATTTATTATATTATTATATATATATATATTAGAATTACTATATTAATTTCTTTTTTTCCATCAAAAAAGAAGCATCACTAATGTGTATATACTAATAACCGTCTATATGAATGGTATAATTCTTTTTTCTATCTCTATCATTTATATATGATTATAAACATGTATATAATGAATATATATTATATTTATATCACTAATAATGTTATAGAGATGATTTACCCATTCTATATAATGAAAGAATTGATTTTCTGAAATGAAAGTGAAATGAAAAATGAAATAATTAACAGTTTAAAACAAGGATTTTACATAAAAGTTGGTAATAAATTTATATTTTAATGTTATAATGGGAACATATTTGTTATTATATGTATGTATGTGGTTTATTAATAGATTAATAATAAATATAAAAATTATTAAAAGGGATGTCAGAGTTCTCATAAAGAAATTCAGATTTAATGTAAGGGTTTTTCATCTCGCTTTTATTTTTCTAGGATACATATGTTGTATTCAACACTTGTTTCCTCTGTGTTGCATAAATAAATATTACGAATATCATTAATTATTATTTTATTGAAAATTATAGTTTTTTATATATATATATAATGTTAACTCATTCATGATATTTTTGATTGAGAGATTACCAATGTTTTATGGGTTATTCATCTTAATATTGGATTTGTTGAGACATTTTTGGTGTTATGAAAATATTTGTGTTTATGAGGTGTACATACATATATATATATATATTTAAATATCTTATAATAGATCGTTATTAATTTATTAAATTTTAATCTATACATTTTATTATATTATTCAATGTGTTTCCATTCAAATGATACCAATGTAACAAGGGATTATCATCTAAAATTATCATCTTTGGGACATATTTTATATTTTATACCTATGTTATTTTTATGTGTGTTTTATCTACATACCCTTTGAAATGATTAGAAATTAATATCTTTATCTTAATGGTGTTTATATATAATATATTTTTACCATATTTTAGGTATTTATCTTCTCCCCCATAAAATTTCCCTCTTTCTTTGGGTTCAATAAAAGATTTTTGAGGATATACATCCTTACTGGTGAAATGTCCTAATGTTCGAGGATATATCTTTTTTTAATTAATGGGGTTTTTGTGTAACTATGTTAAATGAATTTTGGGGTTATCCCCAAATTCAAAGAACATTAATTTTGGGATGTATTTTTAGTAGACTCTAGAATTTTTGTAGTCCATAGTAGAAATACATATCAAATCCATTAAAACATCCTGCATTGGTTACTGAGTATATGTTTTGAGTTTTGTTGAGGTCATGAAATGCGTAAACTACATTAAAATTTTAAATTTCATGTAATGGTAAAATCAAAAATTTTAATCTAATGTGAGGTATTTTTCATCAGTTTTAATAAATATAGTAATTCATGGCGTGTAATTCTAACACATCTTGAATGTTTTAGGATTTTTATTTATTTAGGAAATAAATATACGGTTCTTTATTAATTGGACTATATGCCTCTTCTATATCAATACAGGATCTCTCCTAGAATATTTTGAGTGTTATAAACCTTATAGATTTCTTTGTTTGGTGATTGATCATCAGGGTTGTAAAATTGTGTCTCTCTGGATACCTAGTATCATTATTTATTCATTTTCCTTGATCACAATAATACATTTTCACTATGTTTTCAAATCCATTTATCGCGTGGTGTTATTCTTTCTAGATACGGTGTGATATTCTTCCTAGGGCCAATCCATTATTGGTTGTAGTGTGACGGGTCAATTTTATATGATTTTTTCTATGATAATTCCTCCTCGCCATCTACTCTGTTCTGTGGGATGTGATTATATGACGTAGGAATCTATCTCAAGGCCTCCATTTTGGGATTTTGTTCATTTCATGTTGGCAGATCCCATTTTTGGTGTGAGCAAACAATATTTTAGGTAGATGGTTCCATATCAAAAATATGATAGATAAAATATATAAAACCTGTTTTGATAAATTATTTTACTAGAAAAATTGAATGATTTATTGATCAATTTGTGTGTGTGCAAATGGGATTATGAAAAATATGGTCACCCCTTTTTGTGAAAGAGAATATATTTTAAAATAATTTTTAAAGGATTTATTTAATTCATATCAAATAAATGTTTTGATGAAATGGATTGGAAAATATATCACATAGTGATCCTTTCATACTTAGGTTGAAGGTGTAGTAATAAAACACATCTATTTATTAGTTGTTCACTCTTGGGGTCTTCCTCTAATCCTTTTTCCTTTTGATCTAGGGACATGTTTGACCAGATGAGGGGTTCAATTTTTTGGGTGTTTCACTTCTATTTATATTTTATTCATATATCAAGATACCTAAATCACATGATTTTCTAAAATTAGGCACAATTTTCCTAGCTATCTTGAATTATAGTGATCATATAGTTGATGTTACCAATGATTTGGAGTGTACATTTTTCTCTTGTACATCCATAGATTTGATATTATATGTGATTCATTATTTTAGTTGACTACATGATATAAGAGATATTATTTGAATCACTTTTACCTGTATTATTTGGAAATGTATAAAAATATGCTATTTATTCACCATAATTTTGATATGTATGTTTTTTCACTATTTATCATTGTTTTTTTCATTGATGTTCCACTTGTTTAGATTACTTTACAAATAATTTATATAGAACAACTAGATGGGATCTACTCTTCGTGTCTATAAACAACCCTTTACACCCCTTCAGTGGTTCATAGACCATTGTATTTATTTCAAAATAGGGAATTGAATGCCTCTACAATGAAGAGGTGAGGTTTGTGTAAGGCGTCTTGTGTAGCTTGGGGTGTGATCGTGGGTGTTTTCCCAAACTATCACATGGACTATCTTTTTTTTAGTTTTCCATTGTTTAAGGTCATTTATCATGGATATTTTTCAAAGAATTTTTTTTATCACATCATCTCAATCGTTTTCCATTTTGAAATATATATATATTTTTATATATTCTTCTATATGTTGTTTCTTCCCATCATGTAAATATCTATGTTATGTTTCCTACTTTAGGTTGTAAAAAATTCATTCCATTTGGTTATTGATGCATCCTAGGATCTAGTGACTCATATATGGGAATCAGTAATTACCTCTGGGTATGATGAAGACTGGGTTGAGTATCAATTTGAGATGGTACCCCGAAGGGCTTTTGATAGTTTGTTATGAGAGGCCTATTTAAGTTGCACTCAATTTTGAGATGTTTTCATACTTGAAATATGAATATTGAAAAATGAAAGGTATGTTGGTCTGAGTGGATATCTATCTCTTGATATTATGAGACTCAATTTACCATTGGATTTCTGGATGTGTGTCTCCTATACCAAGTTCGCGATTTTAATCTCAAACATTTATTATATATTATTGGTATGAACTGAGATTATTCTGTTGTACAATCATTTCTTCTATTTTAGCATGTAGTGGTATTCCTTCAAGACATATTAAATGGGTTTCAAGGGAATGTGTAGTAGATTATCCTCAACAGAATACCCCTCTAGGTCAGAATCTTATTGAGTATATCATGGAAATTTTTTTTAATGTTGACCAAAACGTTCCACAATTAGAGAACACAATTGTTGAGGTACAGTCACAAGTTTAATTAAAAATGGATATATCATGGGGTTATTTCTTGAGAATAAACTATCCTTTAATGGAATGAATAAATATCAAGAGTTGGAGAATTGGATGTAAAAAAGCTATCATATATTTGACATTCTGGGATATATCTCGGAGTATCAAGGGGAAATATATTGTGTTTGAACATAGTTTTCATGGTATGCAATGGAGGGATTACATGGTGTAGGAGGATATGCATGTGGGCATGTAATGGAAGGGTTTCAAGACCTTATTATTCTATAAGTTTTCTCTAGAGTTGATGTTGATGAAAAATCCTCTCGATTTCCACTCTTTATAGTAGATATAGCATTTAGTATTGGAAAAAAACTATCATTTTGTAGAGATATTTTATTTTTCACTAGAGGTATTTTGGAATAAATATATAATGTATTGGAAGTACATGTACTGTTTTCAACTAGATATCTGATTTTAATTATTTATGTTGATACATTAATCCTATATAGATAAAGTAGAACAAAAATGATGGATAATAAGAATATGGAATGAAATGTTGGTTATTCTTCCCATTATATTCCACATATTGGATGTTTTGGTGGAGCACAAGGTGAAAGAGCTACTAAAATGATCATTGATGGAGTACTAAAGATGGTTAATTTTGAAAATACTATTCTTTACATTATTTACAACTATTAGTGTTCCCCTGACATACTATTACTGTGCCAAGGTTGGGTACACCCAGTACTATTTATTTCACATGTGAATATGTGTAATGATTGTGTATTCTATGGTTAGCTGCATTGTTTCTATTTTTATTGTTTTATTCCTCATTATAGCAAGGGATCATCATTTCTAATGAATAACATGGAATACCTAGATGGTTCAAATTTTATTGGGATCCATCAGTGTGTCATTGGATTGAAGAACCTTCGCACAATTTATGAATATGTAATGGAGGAAGACGCTGGTCCTATGATAGGGGAGGTACAATATTTATTTATTATTTATTAGTGATTTATTTATTTGATAAAGGTTCTTACCAATTATTTATATTTACCCATTTCATTGATATTAATAAACACTAAAAAATGATTGTATTAGTTTTATCATATTTATAAGCATCCCTTAGGATGTGGAAAGAATAGGGGTTTTGGTGTATTTGTTCCTTTTCATCTGTTGATTCAAAGCTAGTATCAATTTTACTAAATATAAATATATATCAATTTGAAATAAATATATAGATGTATTTGAGAGTTGTTCATCATGTTTATGTTGATTTTTATTTTTGGCGTATCTTGTTTTTTGTAGACGATGGGATCTGTCATTTGTTTCATGGATAGTGTTGTCTGAGGTCTGGTTGTGAAGGATATTCCCGCCAAAAGCATAATAGATTTTTGTTTTATCTAGTATTCTTTCCCAAGGACATTTTTTATATTATTGATCATATCACTATATTTTAGGACTCTCCTGAGGTTTTCTTGTTAATTATCTCCAGTCTTCCTCCATAGAGGGAGGTAGAGATCACTATTGAATTAGTCCCAAGTACACTAAAGATTTTATAACTTATAATTATATAGAACTTATATAGATAAAAGATATCATGATTTAGATTGATTTATTGATAGGGAATGGTGTTGTTCACCCAAGTGTTTTCAAAGGGAAGGATGTGTACTCATTGCCAATAAAGAAGATGGTTCACATCGATTTTATTTGGGATATCAAAATTTGGACAAGGTAACTGTCAATAATAATTATCATTTTCCACATATGGATGATTTGAAAAACTAGTAAATGCATGTAACGTAATTTTCAATGATCGATCCTTAATAATGTTTTTATCATCTCATATACCAGGAGTCTTATTTAGTGAATATGGATTTTAGGACATGGTATTTACATTATATGTATCTTATGATTTTATTTTTCTGACTAACAGTCCAATAATATTCATTTATTTTATGAATCATATATTCCATGAGTATTAAGTAAATTTTTCAGTAGTGTTTGGGGATGATAGTTTGGTTTATTCAAGATTCTAAATTGAGTGATATCACAATTTGAGTTTCGTTTTGGATATCACGAGGAGTCACTATTTCCATGGAAACCATCTACACATTAATTTCTAGATCCATGAAGTGATGTTCTAGGGTAATTTGCATTCTAATCATTTATTATCATTTGATCCTAATAATGTGAATTTTTCATTGTTATTAGAATATACATGTAATGGATTTGAGATTTAGTTCTTCATGGTCTTAATGGATATTATAGATAGTTCATAAAGTGTTCCTCAAAATGTTTTTCACCATTGACTACTCACATGAGGAAAGGGTTGAAATTAATTTGGGATTAAATGTATTAATCTTTTATAAAAAAAAGATGAAATGACATCTGAAATTGAAACCTCTTTTAATTGACCCATTGGTCAATATGTTCTATTTTATTTTTTATTCTTATGGTGTTAGATTGGGTTTTATTTTTATGTACGATTCTTATTTGGTGTCCTATAAAACTATTTAGATTCCAATACATGAGAATATTTTACTGAATCATGATTTAGATCTTAAGGTGGTTATGAATGCACATAAATGATTGTAGAACTATATTTTTGTGGAGTGATTATTTTTTTTTCTTACCATAGTAGTCTGACATATAACCTTGATCATAAATAACACAATATCATACTTACGATTTTGGTGGAACCCCTCCAGACATTTGACATCGACATCGATTACAACTAAGTGAATGGGAATTTAATTAATGACACTAACATAATGAATGTAACATCATATAATGATATGGAATCTATGGGGGAGTAAAACCATATTGGTTTTTTTGTTAGTTCCACCAAGATGATTACGATGATATTTTTGGTATGGCTATAACCATTTTTTAGTTATGATTATATCTCTTAGAGTATAATCTCTAGATTGATAATTAAGATGGTGAGTTTATAGGAATCAGATAAACCCTTTATATAAGGGAGACTATTTATGGTTAGTCTCTCTATTATTATATTATAATAAATTTCTCGATTGGTATTTCATCTAACTTTCTATTAGAAGATCAATTTTTTTTAACTATTAAATTTATTCATGGTCAACTCTTTTAAGGCCTAAAAATATGTGTTATGGCATGAGAATATGATTATAGTGGCTTGGTATGAATCATGACTTTGAAGAAAATATTTCCTATTCTCAGAAATTCCTATAAATAAAGGTAAAACCCTATGGTTTTCTTTATCCCTCTGAATGATAGTTTTGAAATGATGTGAGTTGTCTGTGGAAATTTTTATTATATTACCATGGAATATATAATGGTTGAATTATATCTAGGTTGTGATTTATCATTTGACATAGTTGGATTACTTAATAGAGATCAGAGACACAACTAATGTTGATGATCTAGTAAGGTTTCTATAGATGAGTTCATGAGGTTACACAGGGTTCCTTCTTACATTATTTTCGACAGGGATCATTGTTTTACATATATGTTTGGATGAGTCTATATGAAGCGATAGAGACTCAAGCCACGTGTATTAAAATATACCATCAATAGAAATATGGCCAGATATATATTTTTTAGATATTGGAGGATATTTATCCTTCCCACAACATGTATTTTAGTGGATAAAGGAATATCCATTTAGGAATTGATTAGTTATCTTATAAAAATAGTTAAATATTTTCAAATATGCTAGGAAAATTTGAGTACATTTATGGTAACCCATGTAGATCACCTCTTTCTGTTATGATATGTTGGAAAATTTGAGGTCACTGAGTATCTTGGGTAAGTATCATATAAGTTGGAATTTATGGTATAGTAGATATGTATTTATGATATTTTCCACATATCACATCTCAAGATGTACCATCTTGATCCGTCAAATTTTTTGAGTTGGGTATAGTTTTAGCTAAAGAAAAATGTATATATTGTAGACAATCCAATAGAGACAGTTGGATCTCTACTAAATGTCATGTGTGGGATGTTTATTCTATTGGTCAAATTTTTATGGATACATAGATCAAATTCTTAGGACATGTGGGATAATGATACTTTGATAAGGGATAATTGGCCATACCAATCTACTAAAATAATTTTCCTACATGGATTCTAGATGATGTAAAGGTTTATATTGGGGATTTTTTATCTTCCCATTACCCTCTTCAATGTATTTTACATCTCTCTTTTATTATTTCCCTCTTTGGATGGGTGCATTCTGGGGTTTCTATAGATAAAGAAAATTAGAGGAGGAAATGACATGGTGTTCAAGGATATATGATTTTTGTAATTAATAGAGTAATGGTGTAAATGCGTTAAATTCATTGGGAGTTTATCCCCATGTTTGGGTAACCCTAGTGTTAGTTTCAGTTTTTAATTAGAATCTGGACTCTTCACAAACTATAGGAGAAAAAACATCGTGAACCATTAAAATATTTTTATTAGTTACTAAGAGGATTACTTGATTTTGGTTTAGGTAGTGAAAATAATTCGTGTTATGAAACGTTTTCAAGCCCTATAATTTTAAAAGTAGGGTTTTAAATATGAGGAGATATATTTCTAAACATTTTTTCCAGATTGATGAATTCACATCATGTAATTGAAACAAATCATTAGTGTTATACGATTTTCTTATTTTTTAGGGTCCAATTGTATTATTTGTTATTCCTTCTTCCACATGACTCCTCCCTATAGACCCAGGATCTCTCCCAATATATATTTTTTGATATTGAATCCTTTCAGATCGACTCGTTCAATGATTTATCGTTATGTATTATGCATTGTATCTCTCCAAGAATGTGATCTACATGTTTCTCCCATGTTCTTGATCATAGGAAATTTTTTTCAGTATATTTTATGATCCATTGATCTTGGGTTTTTGGTCCTTTTATTGTTTGATCTTATTCCAAGGGCCAAAACATTGTTTGTTATGGTGTGAAATTTTAATATTCATTATGGTTTTTCATGATCTACCATTTTAATCCATCTACATTGTTTGTAGGATTTGATTTTATGTCATAAGAATCAATCGGAGGGCCGTCATTATTAGCCTTGTTTTACATTTTGGTTGTTAGATCCCATTACGGGCTTGTGAAACTCGGGTTTTAGGTTGGTGGTACCATATATAGAATATTTTGGATCCAATATTTTTTATATTTTTGATAAAAAAATTATTAATTAAATTCATGGGGTGATTGATATATTTATTTGTGAGAGTAAATGTGTTTTTTTAGAATATATTTATTCCCCTATTTTTGGTAAAATAAAAATTATTTTTAATGAATTGTGAAATAGATCAATGAAATGTTTTCTAATGAATGGTATTTGATGAATTGGACAGGAAAATATATCACATTTGACTCATTATGACATTTTTTAGAAGGTGTAGTAATAGATATCATTTGTTTTTTAGGGGGTTAACTCATCGGTTGTTCCAATTCTATATAGACTGGATGGTCTTAGGACATGTTATCATAATTTAGGGGTTTATTTATGTGGTGATACACTGATCTATATATTCAATGCATATATCTTGAGACATATTGTGCATGTTTTCGTATGATTTGGAATTAGTGTCTTAGCTGGCCTATGTTGTAGTGATCCTTGACGAGATGTTACATGTTCCCCATCTTGTACTTTTTCATATTATACTTCAACTGATTTTATATGATATATGATACATGATATTAATTGACTGATTGATATATGAGATCTGATTTGAAACTGATTTAATTTGAATATATGTAAATTTTGAAAAAGGTAGGATTTATTTTAGATGCTTTGATATAAAAACTATTTAATTGATTATCATGACTTTTTTTCATTAATGTTGATCATGTTTAGAGTATAGTATAGATACTTAACATAGAACACCTGGGTGGGATCCTACTAAGCCTATTTATATCACACAATGTGGACCCTTTAGGTTGTGTATGTACCATTGAATGTATTTTAACGTAGAGAAAGGCTATGAGTTGTAGTGAAGTGGGGAGGATGATGTTATTTGTTCTTGGTAGAGGACAATAGTTTTCCAATTCTACCATATGATATATCTATTTTCGTTTTACCTCTTCCTTTAGGGTTTCACCGGTCTCATGGAGAATGTCTATCAAATTTTTATTTTTATCATATCTTCCATTTATTCATTTTATGATATATAAATATTGATTTTTCCATAGTTTGTTCATATATTTTATATATATATCATGTTTGTTTACATCAAGTTAGGAAAAATACATCCCTTTGGTTGTTGTTGATGATCAGGTTCTAGTCTTTTCCCCATGGGGATAGAGATAAATTTTTAGTGTAATGTAGATCATGTCAACAATATTTTTTAGAGGATATGACATGTTAGATTATGATATTAACATTTCATTTTAATTTATTTACTATACAGGGTTCATGATTCAAAATTTAGTAAAGTAGTAACGTTTTATGTTACAATTTGATTTATTTTTTATGTTCTATATTCTAAATTTATATTGAGGAAAATTTTACGTATATAATCTATTATATCCAATATATTTTTTAATCTAATTATTTTCATATTTTTTTAGGTATTATTAACAATTTCATATCTTTATTAATTAAATTTTTATTGAAAAGTGTTTTAATGGAATGTCGAACTTATTTTATTTTTTGATGATGATGTTTTTTATTCCATGTCTAGTATATTCCTTTTTCATTAATGATTATACCAAAAAAAAAATTTATAAAAAAAAATATTTTAACAACCTTTGAATTTATTATAAAAGGTATTAAAAGGAATATTCCTAAAAATATTATGGCCATTTAACTTGTTTGACTTTTTAAAAAATTGTGTAATCAATGTTTTGTTTTAATTTGTACAACATGAATGGATTTTATTGCTATCATGACTTCTCAATAATATGATGCTTATTTTAAAAGTTTAAACGAATCTTTTAAATGAATTTTTTTTCAATAATATACAGAAAATTTTGGATCTTAAATAAGTGATTTTAAAATGAAAATGGTATTTTCTTCAAGTAATATTATAGTGATTGTTTATAGTAAATTTTCATCTATGATGAAATCCTTCAATGCTACATATGCTTTTTTAGAGATATTATTTATTTATTCCATCCTTATTCATTCACTGTGTCTTTTATGACTATTACGACTATATTTTTTTTGAATCTTTTTTATTTTACATATGTTATGCTATATTGAAATTTTGAAAATATTATGAAACTAAAATCCATTCCATTGGTAATGATATGATGATAAATAATTTATGATAACTTAGAACACATATGAATGCATTATGATTATATGGTCGGTGGTCATAGAAATATATATACCTCTAATAAATTGAGTAATCATATTTATATCATGATTTAATAAGGAATAGAATGGGATGTGAAAAAAGTTCTGTAAGGTACTCTAAAAATTTGGAAGTATTGGGAGTGATCCTTGGCTATGGAATTGATGGAATGAGAAGTAAACCCAATCCACTATTATAGTCATTGTAGTCATCCTTATATAATGAAATTATTTTATATTCTTATGTGTATTCAAAAAATTGTCTCATATATTATGTTATATTCTCATAGTTCATGATTAATTATTGAGGATATTATACTCATATGATTTATGTATCCTATTTTGAAAAATAGTTATTCCATGATTCATGATTAAATATGATTAACTCATTATGTAAGAATCTTATAAGTTATGATAATTTAATAATAGCATTATTCTTTTTGTATTGTAATTTATAAAAATTTAATGTTGTTTCGTTTGTTTACCTTTACCGAGGATTTTTTCTAACCATTTATTTTATTTTCATTCCCTAATTTTTAATGTAATTTTTTGTGTATTTTATTTCTAATTGGTGTATTACTATAGGAAAATATTTCATTATCAGTTGAAGTTTGTTCTTACAATAATTTTTTTACCTGTCTATTTTCCAAAGACACAAATCCTAAAGGTTTCTTTTATAGATCTTAATTAATTTTAATGAATCTTCAACTAAAATGATTTAATATATTTTTTATGATATTTTAAGGTCTTTATTGATGGTATCAGATAATGTTTGTGTTAAATTTGGATAATAGGTTTAAATTTTTTTTTATAATACTTTAGATAATCCTAGGTATTATAGAATAGACTTCATTATTATAAAAAATTAGTGAGGTTTTCTTCGAAGGTACATCACTAAATAGATATTGGGATGTTTATGTTGTTGTAAAACAAATTCACTTAGTGTTAATAATTATAAATGAGGTGGAATAGGTATAATCATGATCATAATTGGTGTATGATGTTGGGCGTAAGGCTACTCATATTGCTAGAAACTATTAGGGGATATTTTTGGGATAATTTTAATTTTTTTATGAATCATTATAATGAAGGATATGATAGAAATTACAGATAAAATAAAAAATTCATTGTGTAAAGGGATAAAATAAAATTTTCATGGCTTGATAAGTCTAAGGTTTATCAAGATTTTAAAGGCCTAAAAACAAATCTCAAATTATTATGTTTTGAGTGTTTAAGATAACTAAGTATATTTTTTGAGACATCTATGCGAATTAAAAACATAAGTTTAGTTTGAATTTTAGTGAAAATTATATTTCATTATTAATAATTTTAAATTTAGTAGACATATATTTAATGTTATTGATAACCTTTAGGTATAATATGATCATTTATGTTGAGGAAAATATGTTTAATTTGTATAAAAGGGATATTATATATTGGGAATATATTTTAATTATATATATAACTATGGGATTGAGAATTGATTTGGTAAATAATTGAATAAAATTATTTTTTAAGATGTACATATATTAGAAACATTATAACATTATGGTAAAAATAATTTTAAAAATAAATATTGAGTTAATTAGTGGAATAATATATTTTATAATGGTTCCAGATATTTATGAAAGGATTAGAATATTTTAAGTGAATAAATGATCATAAATTTTTTTTAATTGATATATTGAGATAATTTTTGTTTTTTTGGGAGTTTTTGTCACTATTGATCTTGGAAAAAATTATGTTTTCAGTTATTTTCTATTTTGGGAATATAGATTTGGTGAGGAATATTTTGGATGATTATTAAGGACAAAAATTTATTGAATGGTATTAGATTATCATTTGTTATTATTTTTGAGGTTTTATAGTTGAATTTATTATTACGACACATAATATTTCTTCTACATTAGATAAACTTATATAATTGTTTTTATTTCGGTAAATATATAACGATATTAGAAATGCATTTTCCATATTTTATGGATCTTAATATACATTGAAAGTTAATTTTATTTCATCATTAATGAAAATTTCAATATTGATATTCATTTTTCATGAGTAAGAGATGATGTATAAATTGATATAAGAACATCCAAAAGATGAAATTGTTCTAATGAAATGGAAATAAATCAAGGATGTATATATTTGTAGTCTAATATACATATATATAGTATTATAATTTCTCAACATTAGGAGACAAATATTAAAATAAAAATGTTTTTATTTTAGCTTTATTATTTATGAAATTATGATCTATTAACACCTATATTATTATTTCTTTTGTGGTTAGTATCATTTTCATCATCAAAATCCACATAAATCTAATTTTTTCCGTGAATATTAGTTTTACCAAATATTTATATATTTTAACAACCCTCCAATGTTCTACTTTTCCGGGATCTTGATTATGGGTTATTTCATGTAACCATTATCTTTCCCACTTCCCCTATTTAAATCATTTATTATTTTTTATTTTTATATTGTTGGTTCTAATCAAATGTATTATAAAAAATTTATCCTTTGATGACTGGGAAAAAAATTTAAATGACCCGATTTATTTCAGATAAGGTGGGAACATAACATCCAAAATATCTATTTTTTAAGAATATTATACTCGATAGATAGATTAAAATTTAGCACCGAGCAACACATGAATTGCGATATACTTTAGAAAATATAAAATCAAATATAAATTTTATAACCTATATATTGAATTGGTTGTTAGGAATATGAGTAAAATCATTAATATATATATTTATAATGGTCACATATGATATAAATTTATTTATTAAAAGTTATGAAAAAACACTATAGATTTAACGAAGTCATTTTATTCTACAAAAGTACTTTTGCATTAAAAATGTAGTTTTTATTTATTTATTTTTTGTATATATTTAAATAAAATATTAAAATATTAAAATATTATATATTATATAAAGGATATTTTTTTTAAATCGTTATATACATATTATATTAATGTTTAAATTATTGAATTTTAAGAAAGTAATAATTCTTTGACTAAATATTAAACAATACCAATTTTTTAGAAACATTTATTTTCTAAACATGTATTTAAAAAATAATAATTTTTATATGGTCAGTTTTAAAATTTTGTTAGTTTTATTTTATTAAAAATAATCCAATTAATGTCAATTAATTCAATATTATGATTTTTTATATAGAAATATTTTTTACTTAACAATGCATATTACTATAAACACATTTTTCATTCTGTTTTACAATTTTAATATAAATTAATTTAATTAAAATTATTGGAAATGAATTTTTTAACATGGAATCCATATTTTGAATCTGAACATAAAAATTTGTTAAATAGGAAATCATTATTTTTTATCATTTTCAATTGTAACAATGAAAAATATTTTTCATCACGATATGGGTAAAATATGTAAAAAAATGATAACACATTGAGATAAGGATTAAAAATAATCAATATAGTTTCCACTATTTAATTGGACTATTTTAATTCTATTAATTCTACAAATTTTCAAAATTATGGAATTTTTGTGCCATTATTCTTTGATAATGAGAGTTTTATATTTTAAGTAACTGAAAATTTTAAAATCACACTCACTCGATTTTAATTTAGCTTATATGTTCACAAAGAGACATCAATATGTTTTTAATTTGTAATAATATCATTTTAATCATTATTAATTTTTTTTATTACGGTAATTTATATTTAAATTTTATAGAGTGTATAATTTCCTAAATTATTTACACAAAGCTGGAACAATTCTTATAGAAGCAGTTCTAAAAGAAACGTAGATGATTTTAATAAATAAAATGTAATATTTTATAGATGAATTATGATATCACACGAATTTTATGATTATAAATAATGTATAATTTTTTTAAAAACAGTTTATATTTTAATTAAAAACCATTATTGAGGTATTTAATGACAAAAAAGTGAATAGTTCTTAAAAATTACATTAATGAAATTTTCAGTTAAATAATACATTATTAAATGATTAAATAATCCAAAAAAATTGTAAATATAATTATTTGGATGGGATATAGTCTACAATTTAAAAAACTAACCATTATACTAAACTTATTAACTTGAAAATTTATCAATTCCATTTTTATATTAAAATAGTTGTTACTACGGTTAAGATTAAAATTGTTTAACGAAGGGATTATCCAAGATGATAAGATTTAAAATTCTCCATAAACAAGTATAAATTATATTGAATGAAATTATTTAAACATTAAACTATATTATATCAAATATTTTTTTCTACTTTGATGTGATTTAACATGAACGATAACATATGATTTTTTAATCGTTTATGTAATTCTAATTAGTTTATTTTCATCACTACAAATATATAACACCACTCCACTATTCTTCAAAATAGATGATACAAAATTTCATAAAGAGACCATAGAAAACTCCTAAAAAATATTTATAAAATTATTGTAGGTAATAGTATCCTTTAAAGTCCATCTATATGGTCTTTATTGTATGATACAGCTGAGCCTCTTTAATGTGGTGATAATCATCTTACCTGAGTGTTTTCATTTTTATTCTCCTCATACCTCATTATATATTTCCTAACCATTCCATTATAAAAAAATATGTATCTAAATTGTAATGATATGTTATTACGTTAATGTCAAAATAGTATTCATATCCTTTATCCATAAAATTGTAAATGAAATTATCACTCGTTCATATGCGTGGACAACCACCTTCACAAAGCAGTGTGATTAAATTTCCATCACCGCCTTATATGTATGTATATAATCATATATTTAATAAATATAAATTTTATTTATAATATTTTTTTTGAGAGGTAAACTATTATTTTCTATTCTTTTGTTCCATCCATCATAAAATGGAATCATAACTCATGTGTCAATACAGACAACCATGTCCATGAATGGTTTAATTAATAAATATATAAATATATATATATTGTATGGATATATATATACATGTATATAATAATGAGATATTATATTAATACCATTTTTCTTTTCCAGATGATAGACCCATGATCATTATGCATGGAATGGATGTAAAATACTAAAATGTAAATGAAAAATGAAATAGTTAACACCTAGAATAAAGGACCTTAAATAATTATTATTAAATTTTTTATTATTGTTGAATAATATATAATATTATAATTAATTATATTATTATGTTATATAATTATAATAATTTTTATATTATTATTCTAGTGGTTGGATAACTTAATAAGTAATTCAAATGTAAGGTAAGAGTTTATCATCTCACTTTTATTTATATGAGACATATTCCATATTCCCCACTTGATTCATATGTGATGTTAACATAATAGAAATTAATACAATTTATAATTATTTATGGAATATTATATGGATTTATATTTCACTATTTTTTGATTTAGCGATTACCAATGTTGTAAGGGTTCTTTATCTTAATACTGTCTCATTGGGACAAGTTTAATGTTACATAACTATTTTTTATGAGTTGTATATACTGAACATTTGAAAAGTAATGTCATGGATCCTTGTTAGTTAGTATAATTCAAAATTTAATCTATTATAATTTTATCCATATATTTTGATTCAAATGTTACCATTGTGTTAAGGCTTCATCATCTCAAATTTCATTTTTTTGGATATATGTTATTTTATACACCTCTATAATTTAATACGGTGTATCTACTACTAATTTAATAAATTATACCTAGAATATACCTAAGTTCATGTAATATAATGTTTTATTTTAATTTATTTCATTCATTGGAGTTATGATTCAAAAGTTACTATTGTGTAAATGTTTTATAGTATAATCTCATTTCTTCTCAGTACTGTTAATACTAATTTTGCACTAAGGGAAATTTTATAGATATTATCCTATAAAACCAATATATTTTATTCTTATCTTAATATTCATGGAAATTTGTTTATTAGTGCCACATTACTTTCTTTGTTACGTAACATTATAATGTAAATAATTTTAAATAAAAATCAATATTATTTACTTTTTAGTCAATATAGTTTTTCTTCCAAATCCATACGCGTAAAAATTGTTTTATGGTAGTTCTTAATAATAAATAAAATTTTCTAAAAATGATATTACCACTACCATTAACTTTATATATTAATGTTTTTATCGGAATAATTCTAATATTTTTATAAATATGTAATTTTTTTTGTTTATAATGGATCAAAATGTATGATTTCTTCTAACATATAATGCAAGAACAAAATATCCCACTCTAATGAGCACTCAATTCATTGATTCTTCCATTATATGTTTATATTTTAAATTTTAATGAAATTTTTTCCATAATATTGTGTAATGTTTTATATTTTATATATGATACTTCAAAATGAAAAGGTTATTTTCACCTAGAAATACTTTAGTGATCTTTTAAAGGAATTTTCATTTATTATAAAATATATTGATTTCAGTTATGATTTACTATAGAAATGATCTACTATTATCATCCTTATTATTTCTCTATATGTTTTATTATTTTTATGATGAGATGATTATAAAACTTATTTATTTTCCTTGGGATATTCATTAATGAAATGATGAAATTTTATGGAATCATGTTTTCTTTAAATAAGTTTTGATATGATGATAAATGTTATGTATAATTTTGAAAAAAATAAGAATGGGTTATTTTTATTTAATAGGTGGGACCAAAATTAAATATCTCACCAATAAATTGGGTAAATATAGATAACTTGTGAGATAATATGTTCTAGACATGGGAGTAAACCTATTTCATTAAGGTACTCTATCCAAAATGACTGTCTTGGGAGAAAAACATGACTTGGGAAATGATGGAATGATGAGTTTACCAAATCTACCATGATAGTATTAGATGTTATACTTGGATCAAGAAATAAATTTTCATTATTATTTCCAATCAAAAAAATTATGTCTTATTTTTTTTTATGCTCTAATGGATCATGATTGATTATTTATAATTTTGAACTCTTATGTATTATGACATCTATTATAAGAATAACTTATTCAATGATTCATGAAAAATGGTCAATAACTAATTGGGTTTAAATTTTTTATGTTATGATCATGTCACCATACCCTTATTACTGTCTTATCCATAACAATGATTATCAATATACATCTTTTATGTTTGACCATTTTTGAGTATTTGATCTCACCCTTTGTTATATTTTGTTGGACCCTCTGGAAATTGAGTGGCTTTATTATATTTTGATAATCCAAACTCTACTTTATTTATTTCTTGATTATGCTAGATACATTCCAAATATGCTTTATTGTATGTTGCTAATTTTCATTATTCTTAATTTAAGTCTTTTGGATTAACGGATATATGTATATTCTGACTTAACTCATTCTACCACAAGAATTCTTAAACAAAAAAAAGCTACCGATACAGTGAAGTCTACCACTATAGGAGAGCTACCGATACAGACTAGTCACTGTTACATTAAAGTCCACCGTTACAGATAATAGCTACTATTACAGAACAGAGCTACCGATACACACAAGTACACTGATATGTTGAAGCTACTATTATCAAAGGAAGTCAATTGATACATCAAAGTCTATTGATACAAGAAAGACTTACCGATATAGATCTACCGATATAAGACAAGTCTACTGCTACAGATATAATAAAGGTACCAATACGGAAAGGTCACAGTTATGCAAAGTCTACCTATATAAAGCTACCGATACAAGACCCAGTATCGTTACAAGGCAGAGCCACCACTACCGTTACAAGGCAGAGCCACCGCTACCATTACAAGGTAGACTCACCGCTACCGATATAAGGACAGAGATACCATTACTGATGCGATCAAGTATATAGATATTGTTACAAATCTACCGCTACCTGTGTGATCAAACTACCACTAACGATACATCAAGTCTACCGTTACAAATGCCTACTGATACTCAGAGCTACCCAGACACAAGTCTACTGATATCAAGAGCAACTATTTCATAGACAGAACCCAACAAGCTTTAATTTCATTATTATTGTTTAACCTAACCAACAGTCATATTAGGTATATTTTATTGCACTGACACTTATTTAATGTGTGTTTGTTGGTTGTCAGGAAACCGTACCTCGTACCTGCAAAAAGAAATCATATCTTTTGCCAGATCTCATGCGTTAAATAAGAGATGCTTTCGAGCTGAAGAGTGGGGTGTGTGCTGCGGAAAAAAAAGAGTTGAACCCAAGAACGGATACACAGAGTTCTGAACTGAGCTGGTGTACATGAAATGAGACGACTGAGATTATAAGAAGAACTCATACACTTATGCATACCAGAGAAGAGCTGAGAACGAAAACAAGAACATCACTCAACAGCATCTTCAACTATCTCTACACCTGGAAGTCTAAGAAATAGACGATACTCTGTTTTCCAGAAAAAAACTAGAAGAGAACTCAGAACGAATTCTGATCAACCAAAGGAGTCCAGATCTGCACAAAAATCACTATATCCATTTATATACTCTAAATCTTTGCCTCTCTGATTTACTTTTTACATTTTGAGCTGTGTGTGTTATATGCTGTATTTTACACACACACTGTCTCATGTACGTTAACTGGAGGATCTGTAAATCCTCACTCAAACTCTTACATCTTTTACTTCCCACTGGGATAGTGGTAGAGGTCATGTGTGACCTAGACAACTGGTGCTGTTGTTTTTGTTCCCATGGAAAACAGTGGTAGAGGTCTTGGACCTGGACAGTTGTATACTGTTATAATCCCCGATCTAGGGTGTGGATCACTTTTATATAATGTTTTGAGAGGACTAAGTATCAGCTTGTGACTAAACCTCTTGGTTATATCTGTTGTGATATTTCTTTCAAAGATATTTTTTTTATTCCACTGATAAGTTCTTTGAAACCAAAACTGTTTTAATGTCACATTGAAAATTAAACTTGCAAGTGTTTATATTAGCTGTAAATCGGTAAGTTAGTTTCAAAAGTTAACCAACTCTTCTGTTTTGATTAACAGGGAAATAATAAATCCTTTGAGAACCTAACAGAACCTTTATTGTGATATAAATTTACTACAGTTTAATTCTGTGTTTTATTTGGTGGATTTTATGACAAAGTTTTAAACAGAAATTTTAATTGGAACTCAATTCACCCCCCCTTTTGAGTGACAACTCCGACCAACATATTTAAATTCACATAGTTAGGTATAAATGTTTTATGTATGGTTTGGGAAAAATGGGTATGTTGATAATAGTTATTTTCTGAGAGATATTGAAGATATTTCATAAAAAATTTCTTTTTGAATTCCTGTCTCTAAATAAAATAATATTCCTTGGGTATTTATTTGATCATAAAAATATGTAATGAAAAATTTCTAAAAAAATATTTGATGTTTATGTATAAAATTATTGTTCACTATATTTATACAACTATATTTAGATGTTAAGGTTTGGGATGCCACATTTGATTCCACCATGATATATTATAATTGTAATAAAAAATACAAACTAGATAAATAAAAATTAATAGTGGGAGATATAAAAGGTAATAATAGTTCCAAAAAGTAAGGGTATTACCTTATATCATAAAATAAATCCCTCAATAAGACACTAGTTAAGGGGATTGATGATGATAATTATGAAAAAAGTGATCTGGTGTGGGGGAATAAGATTGGAGAGGTGGGATTCCACCTCTTAAAAATCTATGGGGGCTGTAAGTTTTCTTTTTTTAATAGGCCACACAATGTTTCCAAACCATGTCTCCCCATATATTTATTGAAACATACCTCACATTGTTGGATATAATTATTTTCCATAGTATGGGCCAAACATGGAACTATCTATACAACATCGTGCACATTTTATCAATAACCATGCACCAAGAACCCAAGTCAATTATAAGTCATATATTCTCCTCTGAAACCTTCATGGTGTAACCAAAACACAGTACCATTCATTCTATAAAATAATGATGAACTAGAAATAAACTAAAAATAAATCGATGTTCAGGGTCCCACATGGTTTCTCCAATACTGTGTACCCCAAAATATGCTTCCTTTAACAAATACTCAAAAATATCTGAATCATTACTCAAAACTATCAACATGAGTACCCCGTGAAAATTCCAATCCACATCCCATGTGAAAAATAATAACATTAAGATATTTGGACAATCAAAATTATTTTCTGTGGCCTTATTTAAAATCTAGATCATCCAATAATTGAAAAATTCAAATTCCCTCTACAGTATTCAACCCATATGAACAATATATCATAATAATCTCATTAAGGGGACATGAATTGATGAAATTTGTTGATATAACAACAATTTATACTTTTTAATTAAACCAATATTCCCAATTTTATTATTTAATATTGATTCATATATATGTTTTCTTATATGAAATGATCAATTATTATTCTACAGAACTGAAATAAAAAGGCCCTACTGATTTATTTCAACCAAAGATTAACTTTATAATCCTTAAATACTGTTTTCAAAGAATATTTTTAGTGATAAATGAAAAATTAAAATATTTAATGCATATAAATTTATATAATTTCTAGTAACCCAACCAAATAACATATAAATATCCTAGTGTAATTGAATTCTATATCATGATAAAAATAGAGGGTTTTTTGACTGATTGATATAATTTATGGAGATGTCAATATTTTATTGTAATGAGTGTTTCATTAAAATTAAATTAAATTCATAAAGAGATTGAAAATAATTTATATTAAACTATATCAATACCCATCATTGTTATCTTCTAATTTATCTTTTTAATCATTTAAATTTAATTAGGATGGTATTTTTTATCTTAATTGCCACTATGAATAATATATTCAATTTTTTATCTTTTTATTTCATTATATTTTCATTTCAATATTAAAATAATTTTCAAATTTTATTAACACCCTGATATTTAATATTCAATCTTTTAATTGAATATAACCTCTTTGAGATCTTGTGTTATATTAAAAATTGAGCATTAATTAACCATGATATATTATTAAAATATTATTTTATGTTCCATTTATAATATTGATAATAAATTAATGGGTGAAAATATGATTGAAAAATTATAAAATACATAAAAATGTATTAATAAATTTTTAGTAAATAATCACTAAATATTTAGAAAATTAATTTAATTCATTGAAAGAAATAATTTATCTTAAAAAATAATATTTATACCATTAATGAGAAATAAGAATGTTTAATTTATATAAATTTTATAATTATTATAAAATTATCATCATTTTTGAAATTATCATATAAAAATAAACTTAGGATGAGTTTTTTATTGTTTTTTTAAAACATTTTTTTTCAAGTAAATATTTAGACATCCTAATTTTTATTGGAAAATGTATTTTTGGTTTCTTCTATATATAATGTTTAATTATTCTAAAATAGTTTCAATGTTGAATTAGTTATATTAAAAAAATTGAATACAATTATTTTAATTGGAATAGGTTTAATGTTTGAATTTAGTATAATTGTTTTAGGGTAAAAATATATTTCATGAAAAATATACTTTTATGTGCAGAATGTGTTTTTATCCTCATAAATTAATTTATTCAATATTGTTAAATTTTTTTAATGAAATATATTTATTATAAAATTAATAAAATTTATTTATGTTCATGCTATATATTTATTGCAATGGGGTAAGAATACATCATGTTTTATTCTTACTAAATTTATTTTTTAAATTTTGTTTTCATAGAATTTTACGAACATATTTTAAAAATAAGTTAGTTTATTTATTGGTTTTTAATTTGATAAAAAATATTTATTATTTGGAATAATTATTTTATTTTTTAAATACCATCTTTTAATATTTGGTAAATAGTAATAGTAATTATGGTTATATTTATGACCTCTATAAATGGTTAATATGAATAATAAACGAATAAACGAAGCGGAAAAATAAAAAATTTTCATCATAATTATTACTTTTTGAATTAAATTATACCCTTAAACATTAGGCTCTAAATTTTATTAGGGGTAATATGTCTTTAAAAAGACATATATAATTTTAAATCAAAACAATGTTACAAAATGTAACCCTATTTTTTTAAATGGCTATTATATGTACACATTGGCAAAAAATAATGTTATGAAATAATATAAATTTATATTATTATATTAATAAAAATATTTGGATGTTAAACTTTTACATTTAATTTTTAGATATTATATAATTACCTTTCATTATTCTTCTAGCGCTATTATAATATTTCATCAATTAACAGAAAAATAAAATAATTGATTTTAAAAATATTATAAGTTCTATAACATTATTAATTTATATTCCACTATAATTATATAGATTTATTTTAACCTAATATAGATATGTGAAATCAATATATTTTAAATAATATTTGTTATATATGTTTTAAAAGTAAAATTAAATGAACATTGTAAAAATTAATATTAATATCATTTTATAATTAATAATATTTTATTAAATGATATAAAATACATTAAAATTTTATATTATGAATAGTGAATTGTATATAGTTATAAACATCAACAATTTTTCATATTAGGTTGATTATCATTTTATAGTGACAATATTAACCCTTTATGTATAGAAAACATTAATATTACAATAATTTCAGAAAGTTTAAAATAATATATAAGGGTAAAAATGTTATCTGAAATTGTCAATATTATATTAGATGAGATTTTTTTTACTGATACATATCATATATTCTGTCACTATAAATTTTTAGACATTTAGACACTAATATTAAATTATATTATTTTAATATTTTAGGAAATTCTACAATTTCCCCTCTCTACAATTATAAAAGGCCACCCATACTTTATCTTATTCACACCACATTGAGCCTTCTATCCTGACAAAAAACAACAAAAATATCTTTCCAATTCCCCAATAAAAACCTATAGGAGTTGGTATTCAAAAAATTCATACCCTAGTGTACTAAATGCGATATCTAAAAGAGGGATTTCAAAGAAGATGTAATCACCTTAGTCGGTCATTTTATTTTTAGTTCATCATTCAAAATATCTAAATATATTATGTTTTTAATAAAATAATAAATTATCAATCATAACAATACTAGAATATTATTATAATTATGAAAACACTATTTCCCACCCTCTTTCTATAAAAATAGGATGTGAATGTATTGCTTGTGCATACGTACGATTTACCATCGCCATGTAGTGATACCATTCACCTCTCATAATCATTTTTTCTGTGTGGGTATTTTTATGGTTTTAATGGTTATAAATTATACTTATGAAATAATTATTCTTCTATAATTATTATATCATATATAAATTATTAGCATCCAAAATATTGGAAAATGATAATGTGACTTTTTTGCGTGTGTGTGGACTATAACCTCCAAGAAGTGCTGGAAATAGTTTTTCATTTTCATTTTAAATAGTTTATATAAAAGAGATATTTGATTATTATATTTTATATTTATGATATAATAATGATTCAATGAATTTGATTTGTTTTTATTCTTTTCTTTATCCATCTGTCGAATGTAATGAATACCATATACATGTGTACATACTGCTTATAGTCTCAATGAATGATGAAATTCATTTTTTATATTACTATCTTTTATGAATTAACATATTCATGTATATAATGAATATATATGTTATTTGTCTAATTATTAAAATATTATAGATGATGTATCCAAGATAAAAATCCAAATACAAATACTACTAATGAAGAACATACATGAAAAATGAATCAGATATCACTTAGAACCATGATTTTAATAATAATGTATGAAAAATGTGATAATAGGTTATGATTAAATCATATATGGAATTATATATCTAATTTTTACTCCATCATATATTAATAACTATCGTATATTTATTATATAGAATTATATAATTAATACTTTTGAAGTTCATCCTAAGGTGGGGACTTTCATCATACTTTTTTTATGATACATATTCCATATTCTACGGTTGATTCATTTTTGTAGTGTATATATTTCCCATTAATGTATTTTTTAAATCCTATTATGAATGTTATGTTGTAATTAATCGGAAGATATGGTTCTTTCATTAATGGGGTTATCGATTCATATGTTATAAAAGTAGTTATGCTTTTTATGTTGCAATCTTATTAATTACCGAGATTCATTATAAATAAGTTTCCAATGAGGAATTATAATGATGAAATAGACTAATTAATTTTATTTTTATATTACTATTTGATGAAAATATATCTTTTCCTTTGTTTTTACTCACCTTTATTTCTGAATATATCAAAAATATTTTTTTATGAACCATAGTATTAATTTCAATCTTCAGTTGAAAATACTTTTTCTGTATATCAATGTTTTATAAAAATAGTTTAATGACTGATTTATAACATTATTCTATGCTTGTATATATTTTTTACCCAGGTTTTATGTTTTACTAAATGGTTCAAAATAAATCTTCCTTAAATTTTTTGAATGAGGTGAATTTTAATTTTTCCATAAATATTTAAATGAAATGTTTTATTTTATCTTATATTACATGAATTGAATTTCCCACTATCGTGAAGTCAAAATGATTATAATAATGAATTAAAAGATTAAATGGTTATTTAAAATGTTAATTTCTCAATAATATATTTTAAATATTTTAATTAATGAAAAGTTATTTAAAATTTAAAATTTTATATTCCACATGAATGTTTTAATGACATTTAATGTAATTTCTATTCATAAATGACAAGGTCCTTTGATTTTACTTATTATATTCCTTGAATTTGATCCTAGGATAATATTTTTATTCACTATTTCTATGGTTTATATTTTTTAAAATATTCCCATGAAATCATGTCCTTTTTCATGGGTAATTCTATGATGAGATGATGTAATGTTAACGAATCCCATTCCATTAAACAAGCAATACTATGATGTAATTTTTATGAAACACATTTATTTTTATATATTCTAATATGTTTAATGTTTTATAGTATTGTGGTACACCTATTAATGGTATTCATTATGACATAGTTATTACATTATAACCAAGGACAATGATCATGTTATAACCAATGATGGTGGTTATGATATAACCAATGAATCTGTTAATGTTATAACCATGTAATGTTGGGAACAACATATATCTCCAATGTATTGGATAAATATTGATATATCATTAGATGAATATGCTTTTAATGGGGAGTAATCCTAATTTACTAGGGGAAATGTTATGCAAAAATAGTATTGGGAGTAAAACATGACAACCTTGATATATTGGGGAGTGAACAGATTCCACTGTGATAGAATATTGATTTATCCATTAATTTTAATGAAATAATTTTCCATGCATTTACATATGTGATTATGTTTCTTCCTATTCCAATTTTATTCTCTCTTGGATCATTTTATTTTATTTCTTTATGATTATTTTATTATGAACTCCAATGATTTTTGAAATGATTTAATATTATGATATTTGGTATATAAAGTATGATTTTCAAATTCTATTATAATTTTCAAAAACTATTATGTTCATTATATTATCAAGTGGTCATAGATATATCCATTTTTACCCTTACTAACAATCATATCATTGCCTTTATTATATTTACATTAACCAGTTGACAATGAGAAACACTATATATTATATGTTTAACAATGGTAAGGGTTATGAATAGATTATTGGGAGTGGGTATAAATACTTTATTAACTATTTATTATATATCCAAGTTTTTAAAGGCACTATGACAATACAAATATAGAATTGGTTGTTATTTTTTGTAGTGAATATTATTCAAAAAATATTTGATATATTTTTATGATTTTTTTTGTTAATTATAGTTGGTAACATAGAAAGGTTTAGTAATACATTAGAAACAAGGTTTAGAAAATGTTACTAATACCATTAGAAATATGTCTAACTATAGAATAATATCATAATGTTTTTCTAATGGTAATTGATATCCTAGGAAAAACATAATGTTTCATAGATTAAAAAGTATGTTTTATTATTTAGAAACCATATAAATAATTTTTTAATGATTCCTCAATATGACTATTATTTCATACACTATTCATCTTGGTTTTCATTAATGGGTAGAACTTGGAGGATTCCTATTAATTCTGATGGACAATAGAATTATTGTCATCATGAGAAACCGAATAAATTTTGATTAGGAAAGAGTAAAATTGTATTTATTTCTAATTTTCGATCATAATATATTATTGCAAATAGTCACCATTATCCACTCAAAGAATCATCAATGGTAAGAAGGAAAGAGTTTACTAAGAGATTGGTTGGTGGATACTGTGATGAAATAGAGACTTGAATTCATTTAAATAGAGATTATAGGATGAAACACTCAATTAAATGAATACTATAGAAAATAATAAGTTATATATATGAAAACTTAGGAAATAGAGAAATTAGTCTCTCTGTAAAGATTTATTTTTTTGATGGAGGTAAATAAAGATTATCTTATGATCCAATTTAGAGTCTGATAGTTATATGTGGGAAATATGACATTTATCTTAGCTAATTTACTAATACAATGGTTAACATATAGAAAAAAGAAACATCTATACTATGAAATTATTTATGATTTTATGTACTTTGATTAAAGAAATATGTTTCAGATGAGTTATATCAATGAAATTCTTGATATAAGGTTCATGAAACATATTTGGATTGATCAATAATGGAATTCGAAATAAAAACTTTAGTTGGGATAAATTGATGATTGAAATTGGTAGGATAATATTAGTGACCTTGAAAATTACTAGTTAATGACATTATGAGTAAGTAATTCTTCATGATGATTATTTAATTTTTTATATAATTTTAATATGCTCAATAGTGTTTGGAGTTATTTTATGAATATGTGTTTCATTATTTATTGAATATATATATATATATATTCATGTGTTGATAACTTAAAACTTATGTATAAAATTAATAGATTATAATTATATGGTTTTTTACAAGTAAAAAGGCATGAAAACCCATTTTTTTATTTATGTTTTGGGATATATACGTTATTTTATTTTTTTTGGATGAATAATCTATTTAAGTGGAAATAACCCCATGGTTTAGTGTATAATTTTATGATAATTTAATTATTTTCTATTTTATAATAATATATAGATAATTTTTATTGATTAAAAGTGACTCATTAATAAGGAAATATTTTCTAATACATTTATTATCAATATAAGGTCATCCTTTAACTTTAGTATCTTAATTGTATTTATGATATTTTTGTTGAATTTGATAGTATTATACAATTATAGAGTGCTTTATCTCGATGATTAGTAATATTTATGGATATGTTTAATTTGATTGAGGATTATCATGACATTTAAAATAAATGATTTTTTGGGATGAATGCAATTAAATTTTTTTTATGATGTATGTTAAAGGGTATGAATTAACATTTGAGGATAAACCATTCCTTAAAGTTGGGTTTTTTGAGGTAATTTGGGATATAATATTGTTAATTTAGTTTAGTATTGGTTTTTATTGTTACGGATTTGGATATTAATATTTTTTTCATTATATGAATAATTATACATTCTTCATATTATATTTCCTTGTGAAAAATTCTTTTATAATTGATTAATGACTACAGTTAGGAGGAATATATTTATATAAAATTTTAATCCAGTATAACATAATTTTAGTGCATATAGGAAAAAATATTTAACCCAATTACTGATTATTTGGGTGAAATATATTAACTTATGGTGAAATTAGATTAAAGGAAGAATTCAATCTTTTAAGGCAAGTATATTCCTTATGTTATTACTGTTTATGGTAAAGGTATTGATCAAATCTACCATAATGACTGTGAAATAAATTATTTTTCCTATTACCTTTCTTTTTGATGAATCAAATGTATTTTCACCTATCAAAGAATTATGTTTTTATGCTTTTTAAAATAATATCTATCATGTTCTATATAACCCCATAATATCCATTCAATGATTCCCCCTTCTGTATCTATATTTTCACATCCTATTATTGTTATCTTATTTGGATAGGATGTTTTGTGTTATTCCAGATGAACTTTGTATTTTCTATTCTCTCTAGTCATGAAGAAGTCTTAATAACCCATATTATGATGTCGGTCTTCACCAAATTTTTTATAAATATAAAACACTTTATTAAAAAGAATGTGTTAAAATTGTGAGGATGAAATTTTTTGGAAGGGAGATTAAATGAAATAACCAATGACATTTTGAAATAAATATTTCAATAAGATTTAATTATATTGGTGGATTGTGTTACATAAAGCACTGAGTTTAAATGAAATATGATATACTATAAAAATATTATTCAACATGATAGTTATAACCTAAAAATTATACTTGTGGTTATGAATAGGATGAACTACTTTATGAGATATATAAAAATGTATTCACAAATTCATAGTAAATAATCACTCAATTTTTACAAGTCATTCTATTGATCAGAAATTTTACTCAATTTATTTTTTGATAAAATATGAATAATTTATATAGCTTTTATAAATTTTAGAAAATTTAAATTTTTTTAAATAATAATATCTAAATTATCATATGTAAATATTTTAAAAAAATTAAGTGATTGATTGATTTTCTTGTGGATAATGAAAAATTTTAATTTTAATTTTAAACTATATTTTTTAGGAATATAATAATATAAATTTTTAAAATAGTATAAAATAAAAATTAGTTCTATTAGATATTTTTTGAAACCCAATTATGTTCATTGGAATCAATATTATTTTTACTTTCAATATACATTCATTTTTATACAAAAAAATCATCTTAAAAATAATTTTTATGTGTGAATTGGGTTTTGATAATAATATATTATATAAATAACTATTAGTGAATGGTTTTAATTAAATTAATTTATTACATACTAAATAAAATGTTTTATCATTCATTAAAGAATTTTCTAGGTATTAGATAAGAATAAATCCAGTTTTATGCCTAAAAAACATATTTTTCTGAAAGCAGCTTTCATAATAATTCTCCAACTTTTTTTAATTTTTTTTACTTATAAGTAATGAATTCGATAAAATGTTTTTTATATTTTTAATTAGGAAGATCATATTTGGTAAATATAACCCTATTATTTTTTGTCAATATAAAAACAAGTGTGGTAAAATTTGTCACCCCAATTAAGGGTAAATAATGTTAATCATGAAAAAAACTAAGAGATAAGGCCCACATATTTCATCTAAATTTTTATTAAATGGATAAATTTATTTTTTTATTACCTTAAAATGTATATTTATTTCTTTAATATACCTTTTTACATTAAAATCAATAATAGAACATTTAAATCAAAGAATGATATAAAATGTCACTCTCCTAGTTTCACATAACTCTTATATGTCCACATATATAAATAATATAACTATCAATGTATATAAATGTCTTTTTATATATTATTGAAATTATTTTCATGATTGTTTTGTATAAATTATATAATTACCATAAATTATTGTTAAACACTATATAATATTTATTCGATTAACATAATAATAAAATAAATAATTTTAGAAATATTAAAAGTAGTATAAATACAATGTGTAAATATGTCCAATGAAATTTATAGATATATATGAAATATGTAAGATTTTTGGAAGCATTAAATTCTAAATAAACATTTTTATTGATATATTTAATATAAAATTAAATTAATATTGTTAAAATGATATTAATGATATTTTATATTAAAAATTATTTTATTAAAATATATAAAATTAATTAAAATATTATATTCAACCTAATGATTGGGAAATGATTATAAAAATTAACCATGTTCGATTTTTTATTTTTTTTAAGTTTTATAGTATCATAATTAACCATTAAATTGTGTGACAAATTAATATTATGATAATTTTCAAAAGGGTTAATGAAGGGTTGAAACAAAAATTTAATGGTAATAATGTGTTCAATACTTATCCGAAATTATTGGTACTAGAATATTATGACTAATTCTCATCTTATATTTGAATATTATAACGTTTTTTTCATTTGGACATCAAAATTTATTTATATTATTTTTAATATTTTAATAAATTTTCAATGAACCCCTCTCCATAATTATAATAGGGGACCCCCTCTATTTCAACCTTCATGAAACTATGACCCTTCTATCTCAAAAAATACATTAACATCCCAGGTAAATAAAGAATATAAAATTTTTGTATTTATTAAAATTTTAGAATTAAATATTAATTTTACATTAAAGAGGATGTTATGTTTGATGGCGTACCTGATATGCAACAACATGTTTCTTTGAAATCATATGTTGCACACAATGTTGTGTCATACTGAAAAATAATAATATAATATTATTTTAAATTGTAGTTAACTACTAGTCATTTTTTGGTAATAATGGATAGAACTAACTACAATATCAATATACATGTTTGTTAAATTTTTTAACATTTATCAAATAAATTTTAGAGGCATAAAATAAGAATGAATCCGATTTTAAGTATAAATAATTTAATTTCATTAAAAGGTTGATTTACCACCTTTTGATGGTGAACCCTCCTTAAATATAGTTATTGACACATTTATATGTTTTATTTTACAAAATAATATTCTTCTTTAGAATCTGTACATTAAAATTTACTTTGGAAATTTTTTTAGTATTTTTCTGATAAAGTTATTTTTTATGAATAGTGAAACATACTGTAATTTAATTCATAACTACATTTTAATATAATTTATTTATATGGTTAGATTAAATTTTAATATGTTTTTAATTTTTTATTAGATTATATTTTTACCATTTAATCCATTTTTGGTCATTGTATGTAATTTCACTTTGAAATTGGACATAAATAAGTGTGAATCTTGTGATAGTTATTATTACTTAAAAACACACTTTTTGTTGTGACAACGGAAATTAAATATCAATTAATTTATATGTATTATGTGTTTTTGATTTGAAAAAATGGATTCCATAATTGGAATCAGGAGGTCCAAACTGTGTAAATAGTAACATTTATTGTTAGACCTTTGGAATTTTTCCTTCAGAAAACATTTTATTTACCATGGTTAAAGGGTAAATCTCAGTAACAAAATATTATTATAATAATATTAAATTACCCTATCAGGTGTCCTAATCAAATTTGATGATAGAATACCAACCATGGTCTTCCAAGGGTCGATTTTGGGGCCCCGTGAAGCCACTTTGGAGTAATAATGACACTTTATATTAATTAATATAATGTAAAGAAAAAATGTCATAAATGTATATCTTTTATTAAATCAATTTTTATATAGGGTTATAAATGTTATATCTTGGAATATTATTATTCATTGAAAATATAAAAATATTTCCTACATTATGATATTTTTTATAATTTTTAGACATCAGATATATAAAATTATTAATGACAGAATAATAATGTAGTATTTACCTAATTAATGAATGATTTAAATAAATAAGATTATAATGAATAAAAAATATCCAAAACCTATCCAATTATTATAGGATGATTTTATTTTGAACATAAGTCATCATATAATCGACTTAAATAAGTTTTGGACCTTTAGAAAATGAAAATCATTATATAATACAATAGTATTTTAAAACATTCCAAAAGAGCCCCTCCTCCCCCTTATAAAATTCCCTCACTTCTTACAAATTCATCACACTTCTTATGCCCCTTGGATCATCCAAACTCTTACAAATTAGTCTCCCTACATCCATTTCCTCCTTCTATAAGCCTTTCCTGAGGCATAAGGCAAATCAAGTAAACCATTTGGTTTAAACCAAAGGGAGATACCCGATTTAAAGGTAACGTCTTCTCTTAAGTTATTTTGTTTTATTTTACATCTCCAACACCATAAAATATTTTTATTACATTAATTTATAAAAAAAACAATGTCCTCAATATAATATTTTGTTTTTATGATATAAAATGATAATAAACTTATACACACCTCCATCTAATGGGTAAAGAATATACTGTATCTGTGGACATCGAACTACTGCCTCACGAAACGATGATTGCTCAATCTTCTCCTACCACCTCTCATGGTGGCCATTATGGTGGAACTGTATTTAAATATGATATATATAATATTTATGTTTTCTTTATGCTTATTTAATTTTATATTTACAAACATATCTTTATACTGTCCAATATGTGTAAATACGATAATTTTATTTGAGGAAGTGCTGACTATTTCCCCCTCAAGGTGATATGATTCATTCATGAAATACATCATACCTATAAAGGATGGAATTAATGAAATTATGTAACATATATATCATATTATATTATATTTTAGTTATATTACACCTATGTATCATTATGTTTTCATTCCATTAAATATAAAATAGAAATGAAAGTAGCGTTTATGGTTGCATACGACTTACAGTCTCCATGAACAATGCATTTCATTTATTATCTCCAAATGTTATGTAATATTATAAATAATGAATACAATGGTTATATATATAATATATATGATATCTAAATAATTAATATCATTCTGGATATAATGTACTTTTGACCACATAAACACCTTGTAATTATAAGAAGTTCATTTTTGACTCGAGTACAAAATATCGACAAAATGACCGTTATTAACTTCAATGAATTCATAATTTTTATAACGTGGTAATAAGTGATATAAAGGAATAATAATCTTTTAAAATTTTATTAATCAAGTATAAATTTGTTTTATCTTGTTATTCATGAGATTAAAGAATGAATGGGTTACGCCGGACACGAGCTAAAGGGTCTTTTATCTCACTTTTAATTTAGTGTGATTTCCATTGTTTGCCACTTATTTCATTCATGTGGTGTATTGTTTACTACCATTTGATGTATATTATCATTATAATATTTATATTCATGGTATTATGTGATTAACTTTTAGGTAATTAACTTTTGGTCATATGAGTCGATTGATTACAACGTGGAAAGGGGTTTTCATCTCACTTCTTATTCCCATGAGATTCATGCCATATTGAAACTGTTTCCTTTTGTGTGGTGAATGTACATACCATTATTGTATTCATCTTGTAATATAATATAATTTATGGTTAATTAAATATTCATTTTATGATCATTATTTAATATGGTGAATGTTTCACAGGTTACCAAATCGGTAAGGGAACCTTTCACTATAATCTTTTTAAAAGACTTTATTTTTTTATGTCTATTAATTTACAAATTCTTTGTTGAGATTTTTCCTTATATATCCTTATTGCTATAAATTCTGATTTCCAATTGATTATATACCCTTTTATCTCTCATTAACTCATTTTCTGATATTTAAAGTGACGTCGTTAGGCTGTCAAATTTTTGTAAGGGATTTTTTTAACCCAATTTCAATTCTTTGGGTTAAACATCTACTTGTTGATTATGTCATCCTCTAAATATGTTTGAATGACCTATGAATGTTTTTCATTGAATATCCAATCATATTTAGTGTATTTTTATTTTTCTCACATAATTATATAATTGATTTTTCTATAATCTAAGGATACCCTCTTTATAATGGATTTTGTCTCAATTTACATTCCATTGAGACTTCATTTTTGTTATGAGAAAATTCAGTTTTATATGGTGTATATACTATCCTTCGGAATATTATATCTTGAATACCATTATTCTCAGGATATAATAATGTTTTTATTTAATGTTGTTCCTCAATTATTTGTATTCAAGCTTCTCTCATTTGGTTAAGAACTCTTTAACTAAAATATCATTTTAAATGTTTTAAAGATTAATTTTTCGAAATAATTCTCATTAATGTACATGTTTTAAAAATGGTTTTATGTATTTATTTATAAGGACTTGAATATTTTTAAATATCAATTTCATTAAAAATATTCAAAGTGGAATGAGACACATTGATTCAAAAATCTCTTTATTAAATGTTTTAAATGGTTTGATTAATCATTGAATATGGTAATATCATGAATTTATATATTGTGATTGCAATGTGGAAATGTTATCATTACTGTATGTTTATTTTATGTGTGATGGATATGTTATGGTTGTTGAGAAATTTTTACGTACATGGATGGTTCAGTGATAATCCTAGGGTAGGTGAGACCGAGATAGCTCTCCAACGCATTGGGTAATGTGATATAGGTAATCATTAATATTTCTCCTAAGAGGGTTAGAGAATATACCATGATGAGTATTCCAAATGTAAATCCCTATATATATTTCAAATATACCATGTAAGTATGTTATAAATTCCATAATTTATCATTATGATTTATGATTTCTATGTGTTATTCATAAATCATATGATTTCATAAGGTATGTTATGATTGAAAAGTATGTTTGCATTGTTTTGTATTTAATGATGGGATAATGATTTCATTCCTTTTTTTATATCCATAACTAAGCTTTTTCTACTCATCCCATGTTTTTTTAAATTTTTTCCACAGGACATACAGTTGAATAGGGTCACGGGTGGGATCAAGGAAAAGTCATGCTATCTAAAACATGGAACTAGACATGTTTCATTTTAAGTGTTATTATTTTATGAAAAAATGGATACTGAGTATTAGTGTGTACATGTAATTTTCATGTTGATATGTAATAGTTATGGCCTAATTCTCTAAAAATATAAACTAGAAAAGATCCTCAATGTAAAATTTCATTTAATTAAAGATTATGTAATGTTTTAGGGTCGGGTCCTTATAGTTTGTATCAAAGGTCGGTTTAGACAACTTTAGGGATTAAAAGTATTAGTTAAACACATAGTTAGTCCCTATGTATATTATTTCAGTTAAATCCTTATTTTATAAATTTTTTAGATCAAGGAAAGTCATTTAAAAATGGAAGGGGGGATCTCAAACAACATTCCTATTTCTTCCTTATGAAATTCTTGAAATAATTATAAAAAAATCATGTTTATATGATTTTAAACATTTCATAGCATAAAACTCACTTGAAATCAGTTGTTTGAGATATAAAACTCCTCAACTATACCTCTAAATCGTTGTAGATCATGGGTTGTAATTTATAAAATCATATTTTCTCAATAATCTCTAATTTTAATGAAAGGTAAATATTATCAAAGAATTTTGAAATATTTTACCTTATCACAGGATTTTGAGGAATATTATGATTTTAAAAAAGGTTCTGAAGAAGTATACACTTGAACAACCTATTTATATTTTATTTTAAAATATAGTCTCTCAGAACATACTTATGTTATTTTAGAAGGACTATTGTTTGAATGTTTCAACTCAATCATAGTCTGTCTATTTCATAAAGGAATGTTATATCTTATATTTTGAAATTATATTTCATACATGATTATTTTCCAAACTATTTTTCTGTGAACACCCATATGACCTATGTTGTACAAGGTCTATTTGGATGAAGGAAGAAAATGATTTTGTAGGATCTCTAAATCATTGTTGCAATGCATTGACCATCAACCTAAATTAACAAGATGATGATGAAACCATATGGACACCATGATCAAGGTATGATGCTCTTAATATTAGGAAAAGTTTAATTTTATCATATGGAGATGAGAAAAAATGACAATATATAAGATGTTGTGGATTTAATGTATTGGTATGAAAATCAAAGGTATAAGAAAACCTTTGAGGTTAAAAATTGTTAGGGATGTTCTTGTGTTTTATAAAAAGGACAACCCATAAGATGGGTGGTGACCCATCGTGCCTGGAAAGGCCACATGAATCAAACCCACAACCAAAGGGCGACAAGTGTGCATCACCTACCACTGTCCTACAAGAAGTCCCTGGTTAGTATGACTTATTATTTTAAGTTAAATGAAATTATGGATCAAGAATAAGTTTATTTGGGATATTATGTTTTATCAAATGGACATGCTTGGTATAAAAAATGATTTGGTGATTATGTAATAAAGGTTATTTTGTAAGACATTCTCTCTTTTGGAAAGACTATATTCTTAAGAAAAATAAAATACTATGAGATTTAATTTGTGGATTAATGGCTGAAATATTATTTTGGAATAATATATGTTCTTATTATAGACAAAAAGTGATTTGAATTATTTATAGAAATTATTAATCTATCATAGAGAATATGTGTTTTGGATAATTACACATTAGTATGAGACATTAAGAGTAGTCAATGTTTTTGGAGATAAATGTTAGGACTTATTGTGGAAGACTGTCTGATTAAATCCTTCAACGTTTTGGGTTTTAAATTTTTATTTGGAATATTTTGATTCATTTTAAGGACAATTGTATATTTAATTATATTTTTTGAACTTTGGTTTCTTTTAGTTGAATTTTGGAGATTAACAGTAGTATTTATTTTTATAAAGGATTATCCTTTTTGGGATTATTTGATCTTGTAGTAACCAATTTTAGTTTGGGTTGATGTCTAAAGATATGGTAAATATATAGTTCATCTTTTTTATATTATGTGACACTCTAGAAGTTTATTATAGCACTTAAGGTGTGAACAATTAATCATGAATACTTCCCGTTTAGAGGAAAGATGAGTTTGTGGTAGAATTTTAGTAAAGGATGACACTCTACATGACATGTAAGTCTTTTTCCTTAGGATATTATTCTTGTTTTAATGAAATTCTTCAACACTATGAAAAGGATATTCAATCAAAAATGTTATAATCTCTCTTTTATCATTATAATTTTACCCACCACAAATTTATGGTATTGTGGTGGTTAACATTCTATGATCATGTTCTATATCAATCTCTATTAATCTATAAGAGTTTTTTCCCTTTCATATCCAAGTTTTAATGGAATCCTCATATCTATTCTCTTGGGTGACATTTTTACTTCTCTTCCTTTACTTTAAAGTGATATTTTTATTGAATCTTTTTCCGATATGAGACTTTCAATTCTGTTCCCAATTCCAAATTATATATTGTGTAGAAACAATTTCTAATAGGGGGAAAGATGTAACATCTCAGGTAAATAAAGAATATAAAATTTTCATATTTATTAAAATTTGTGAATTAAATATTAATTTTACTTTAAAGGGGATGCTATTTTCGATGCGATACCCAATACACAACAACATGTTTCTTTGAAATCTTATGTTTCACACAATGTTGAGTCATATAGAAAAATAATAATATAATATTATTTTAAATTGTAGTTAATTACTAGACATTGTATTAGAAGGAATAGACAGAAATAACTACAAAATGAATATAAATTTTTGTTAAATTTTTATACATTTATCCAATAAATTTAGGGGCTTAAAATAAGAAAGAATCTGATTTAAAGTATAAATACTCTGAAATCCATTAAAAGGTTAATTTACTACTTTTTGTTGCAAAACCCTATTTAAATATATATTTGGTCACTTTTATATGCTCAATTTGACAAAATAATAATCTTCTTTAGAATTGAGATATAAAAATTTACTTTGGATAATGTTTTGGTATTTTTCTGATAAAGTTCATTTTTTATGAATAATTAAAAATACTATATTTTAAATTATAACAGTCTTTTAATATAATTTATTTATATAGATAGATTATCTTTTTAAATTGGTTTATAGTGTAATTATATTATATTTTTACCATTTAATTCAATTCTGGTCATTGTTATTTATTTCACTTTGAAATTGGACATAAATAACTGTCAATCTTTTGATAGTTATTATTTCTTAAAAACAAGCTTTTTTTGACAATGGGAATTAATTTTATATTAATTTCTTCCATGTATGCATTATAAATTTGAAAAAAATGGATTAAAAATTTGGAATTAGGAGGTAAACATTATGTAAATAGGTATCATTTATTTTTAGACATTATGATTATTTAGTTCGGTAAGAAATTTATTTACCATAGTTAAAGGATAAATCTAGGTAACGAAATATTATTTGAATATTATTATATTACCCTAACATTTATCCTAATCCTATTTTTGATTCATTTCTGAACATTGGAATCCTTGGGTCGATTTGGGGACCCATGGATCCACATTGGAGTGATAATGTCACTATATATTATTTAATTTAATGTAAAGGCAAAAATAACATAAACATATATATCCTTTAGTAAATCAAATTTTACACAAGGTTATATAAGTTATATCTTGGAATATAAATTTTAATTGGAAAGATAAAAATATTTCCTACATCACGATATTTTATTTATAATTTTTATACATCAAATAAGTAAAATTATTTATGAAACAATAATGATGAAGTATTTACCTCATTAATGAATTATTTAAATAAATAAGATTATAAAGATTAATATAATATACAAAACATGTCCAATTATTATTGGATGATTTTATTTCGAACATGAGTCATATTATATTAAACTTTAATATGTTCTAGACCTTTAGAAACCAAAAGTAATTATATAATAAAATAATATTTTAAAACATTCTTAAAGAGACGCTTCTCCCAATAATAAAAACCCCTCACATCTAACTCATTACCCACACTTATGAATCCCCATGGCTCATCCAAACTCTTCCAAATTAAGCTTCACACATCTCTCTCCTCATCCAATAAGCCTTTCCCTATGAAAAAGGAAATTTATGTAATCCTTTTTGTTCAAACCAAATGTAGATACCATATTTAAAGGTAACGTTTTCTCGATAGTTATTTTGTTTTATTTTACTTCTCCAATGCCATAAAATCTCTTTTTAATTTGTTTTATATAAAAAATTATCTTAAATATTCTAGGTTGTTTCTATGATATGATTTCATACTACAGTTACACACACCTCCATCTAAAGGGTAATGAATTTATTGTTTATGTGGATGGCGAAATGCTGCCTCACGAAATGATTATTGTTCAATCTTCTCCTACCACCTCTATTGGTGGAAATAATGATGGAAATGTATTTATATATGATATATATTATGATTATTTTTTCTATATTCTTCTGTAAATTTTATTTACAAACATGATATTATTCCTTCCAATATGTGTAAATATGATAATTTCATTTGAGGAAGTGTGGACTACCACCCCCTCAAGGTGATATGATTCGTTCATGATATACATGGAATGTATAAAGGATGAAATTAATTAAATTATGTAACATATATATATATATCATATGATATTATAATATAATTATAATATACCTTTGTATCATTATTTTGTAATTACATTGAATATGAAATTGAAAAGAATGTAGCATTCATGCGTACGTACGGCTTACCGTCTCCATGAATGGTGCATTTCATTTCTTATCTCCAAATTTTATGTAATATTATAAATACATACATATACTGGATATATATGATATCTAAATCATGAATATAATTCTTTAGATAATGTACTTTTGACCACATTTGAATCTTGAAATTATAATAAGTTTATTTTTGACTCATGTACCAAATATCAACAAAAAAACCATTATTAACATACATTACTACATAATGTTCATAAAATTGTAATAAGTTACATAAAAGGAATAATAATCTTGAAAAATGTTCTTAAGAAAGTAAAAATAAAATTTATCTTATTATTTAGGATATTAAAGAACCAATGGGTCATGTCGGACATGAGGTAAAGGGCTTCTTATCTCACTTTTAATTCCATGAGATTTCCATTGTTCGCCACTAATTTCGTTAATGTGGTGTATTTATTACAACCATTTGATGTATATTATCATTATTCTCTTTATATTCATGAGATTATGTGACTAATTTGGTTATAATTAACATTTGGTCATATGACTAGATTAATTACAACATGGTAAGAAGTTTTCACCCCAATTCTTCTTCACGTGAGATTCCTACAATATTGCCACAATTTTCTTTTGTGTGGGGTATGTACTACCCATGATTGTATTCATTGTGTAATATTAATTAATGTATGGGTAATTAAATATTTATTTTATGATCCTTATATTGAGAATGTTTTGTTTTTAACAATACATAATATTTTAATTTAATGAGGGGGAGAATGTTGAGAACAGTATTGTATCTCTTTATGATGATTTTGATTCTCACAAATACCCTTAACTGTTTTCTAATGATTTTATTTTAATTCTATTTCAGAAATTTGTTATTCATTATACTTTTTTCTGTAAGAAATATCTATTTTTTTGAATATGAGATTTAATTGCTAATGTATTTGAATTAGCATGTTCTGGAAACACAGTTCATACCATTTGTGGAGAAACGTAGCGTAAGGATGGAATGTGGTGTATATATTATAAGATATTAGAAAAGTATGGTTAATAAAACATACATTATCAGAAAATTATGTAAGAGGAATCCTATTTTAGGAACGAACCCTACGTTTGGGATATTAAAAAGTATGGTTAATCAACCTTACATTTGTAAACAACCTTACATTTCATCAAAAGTAAGGATCATGTACCATACGTTTGGAAGCTTATAGAAGTATGGATCCTTTATAATACATTTTAATGTTGAACATAATTGTATGGTTAATCAACCCTACATTTGTAGTCAGTATTATGTTTAAAGGATGCGACATCAACCCTATGTTTGTATTCAACCTTATGTTTGAAAGATGAATGCTATAATGTTCAACCTTATGTTTAGCGTCGGAGAATTAAAGACGATATTGTTATGCAACTGTCTGTAAGAGGATTATTATGCTAATTTCAAGCTGGATTAAAATTTGATTTTTAAAGTGAGTATTTTAATGATTCAAAATCATTTTACCTATGATTAAATAGTTCAATTTAAAACGATTTTTATGCAGACTTTCAGGTATGTTACGACTGCTCTATTATTTTGAATTTTTGAATATCATGTGTTAGAAGGAGAGTTTTTTGGATCTAAATTTGTAGGAGAATTTCTTTTTGTTATTATATATAAAAAGACGTGATATTAACACAGAGAAAAAAAACAAAAGATTTTTTGAACAACCACAATGAATATAAAAAAGGAGAAAAATAGAGACTATCAAATGCATAGATCTACTAATTACGAAGAGTGACAAAGATCTGTCTATTGAAGAAGAAGATTCACGATAGAAGATTCACTCATTCGACAATGAAGATCTAATGTGAATCTACTGCTGTTGATATTGTGAATTTTATTTCAATATCTACTGCTACTGGATCGACATAGAACGACTCTTCTTTAATGATCATTATTTCTGAAGGAGAAAATCCATCTACTATAAATTTCATTCTGTTTCAATTGCGATGAATAATGGGAAAGTATTTTCAAAGTAAAAATACTTTTCTTTTTATTTTTTGAGTGACCGGATACTCGTACTAAGCTATGAAGGATATGTTATTGAACCAGAAGGCTATGTTTTTCCATATATTGTACAGGTGTCAACTGGCTATACTCTGTTGTGGAATGGTCTATTGAAAAGAAAACCACATAGTGAAAATCAATAAGCTCCTGGAGTAGAGTGTTGGTGGAGTGGACTAGGTGACTTCGTTTCACAGAACCAGTATACATCATGTGTCTCTTCTATTTAAATGTATTATACATTAATCTATCTTATTAAAGTCAAAGTGCAGAACATGATTTCACAAAGAATTTATAAAAGACACAATTCACCCCCACCCGCTCTTGTGTAAATTTGATATATCCTGATCCAACAATTGGTATCAGAGGTGGAGATTTCCGATAAATCCTAATCAAGATGAAATTGATTAAGGATTATTCACAGATCAAGATGCCTGATACAATATAAGGAATGTCTATGGTTAGAGAACTATACTAAAATGGGGAAATTTATGTATGTCAGAAATCATGAATGATAATATATCTGAAAAACCTTGGATACATAATATATTCTATGATTCTAACTCAATGTGAAATACTACAGAGAGTTGAAACATGGAGTGCAACCACTAAAGCAGAATATGATATGAACTCGATGGAAATGAATGAAATTATATGTGGTCTAGGATCTGATTAGTTTAACAGAGTATCTCAATGCCTGAAAACATATGAGATGTGGAAAACTGTTGTTGTTGCTTATGAAGGAACTAACAATTTTAGGAAAATGAGATATGCTACTGATAAGCTTTAATTAGACACATTAAGAATTTTTTAAGTTGAAATCATTACTCAAATGAATGGAATATTGTTAGAAATTTTCAACAATATAATTGCCTTGGGAGAACCAACCAAAAGAGATGATCAAGATTTAAAAGTACTAAGAGTACTACCTACTAAATGAAATGGAATATCTACTACAATCAGATAGTCAACACCTATCAAAGAATTAACCATGATAGAGTTGATTGGAACACTTATGATGTATGATACTGAGATGAAAGACGAAGAAAATGAGCATAAGATTCTGATCAAGAGAGAAGAAACTGCCTTAAAAGGGTTATCTCATGGGAAAAGAAAAAAATTAAAGATCAAATAAGTAAATAAGAAATCCGAAAGTTTTGATTCATCCATTTTTAAAACAAAACTGGCTTATCTAGACATAATGTTTAGTAAATTCTACATAAAAATAAAGGTTTCAGAAAATCTTTCAAAAAGGATTATAAGTAAGTCAGATGTTATGAGTACAAGAAGATGGGTCATATCAGACCTGACTGTCCCTAGTTAAAGGAACACAAGAAGAAGAAATTATCAAAAATAAATGATTAGGAGAAAAAAGGAAATAAAGCAATGAAATCTACATGGATTGTGTTTGAAGACTCCTGTAGCTATTCATGATCAGACTCAGAGAAGGAAGAGGAAAATCTGAAATCCAACATGTGTTTTATGGCAGAAACAGATGAGGTATAATCATACTATTCTGCTGAATCTGACTGTAGTTCTGAAATAATCCATTCTTATGAAAAACAAGTAACCTACTACATCATGTTGGAAAAAAAATATGATTATATTTTTCAGAAGAATACACCATTAAGATCATTCAAAATGTTGTTTCAGATGTAATTGATACAATACTAAATAATTTTAAGGACTTAACTGATAAGTATAATTCAATTAACATTAACTATACATATTATGAATCAAAGGTAAAAACACTATAAAATAAAGTAGAAACATATAAAAGTGCATAACTTATTTTTACCAATGGAGAAAAATCCTTGAATGAAATTTTTGGGAAAAGCGTCACTAAGAAATAAAGAATTGAAATTTGAAGTAATAGTGAAAAACCTAAACTATTCAAAAAATATTTTGTTCCAAGCAAAAAAAAGATTAAATTGTAATTACCGAAGAATAAGAGAACATATTTCTAAAAATTATTTCTTAATATGAACTCAAATAAGAGGTATTAAAAATGCTTTTATCTCAAATAATTGTTTTTGGTTCTACTGAATTTAGAAAAACAAAGAAGGTTTGGATTCCTAGACCATTGCTGGCTATCACAACTGGACCCAATAAAATATGGGTACCAAAGAAATTTGTTTAAATGCCTTTGTAGGAAGTAGGTCATAGAATCAAAAAGACCATATGGTATATGGACAGTGGTTTCTAAAGTAATATGGGTGGAATCTCATCGAATTTCTCTACACTCACTCAAAAAGATGGTGGACTTGTCACTTTTTTTTACAATGCCAAAGGGGAAAACATTGGTATTAGAATAGTTGGAGATCCAGAAGTTGTCTCAATCAAAAAAGTACATTATATAAAAGGATTGAAACAAAATATGATAAGTATCTCTCAACTCTGTAATGATGGTTATACTAGTTTTTTTTCTAACAATTTCCATTCTATTTTCCGAAATAATCTGATTAAATTTAGAGCACCTAGATTTGACAATATGTGTACCATGGATTTAAACTCCTTGTGTAAACAATAAGTAAACAACTTAACTTCTAAGATAAAAGAATCATAGATCTGGAATAGAGGACATGGACAGTACAATATATATTCTTTATGTAAATTATCCAAGAAATAATTAGTCTCTAATTTATCGAGTCTCATGTTTGAAAGTGATAGATTTTGTGATACATGTCAACTTGGCAGGCATCACAAATAATCAATCAAATCTGTCAACAAAATTGCAACATCTTAACCTCTATAACTTATCTATATGGATTTGTTTAGACCTTTAAGAGTAGCAAGCGTGGAAAGTAAATTATATATATATATATATGTTTTGGTTAATGACTAATCTAGATTTACATGGATTTTAAAAAAATGAAGCTTTTACATTATTTGAATGTTTTTGCAAAGATGTTCAAAATGAAAAAGGATTTAAAAAATTTTCATTAAGAAGTGATCATGGGGGAGAATTGAGAATCTTGAATTAAATTCTTGTTGCTCAAATATGGATATTAAACACACATTCTCAACAACAAGAACACCTCAACAAAATGGAATTGTTGAAAGAAGAAATATGTGTGTTTAGAAAATTTATAGAAATATGCTAAATGAATACAGTCTTCCTACCTATTTTTGGGAAGAAGCTATAAGTACAACATGTTATATTATGAATAGATTTTTAATTAGGCCAATTTGGAAAAATACACCCTATGAACTCTAGAATAATAGAAAACCTAATGTAAATTAAATTAAACTTTTTGGATTCAAGGTTTACACCCTAAACACCAAATACAATCTTGGTTATATTGATGCAAAATATGATGAAGGAATTTTCATAGGATATTCTACTACATCAAAAGCTTATACAGTTTTTAATAAAAAGTATAATATTGTTTAAAAATCAGTTCATGTGAAATTTGATGAATCTAATCCCTTTTAGAAAAGGATAGATCAAATAGATGAGCCAAATTCTAATGGTAAGTTGAGACTTGAAAACATGAAAGATGATTTTGAAAACTATATAAATGAAATTTAGTCCAGTATAGAAGAACATGATACTCAAGAACATATAAGTGTACTACCAAGACTGTTAAGGACCCTAGAAATCACACTTTAGAAACTATGATAGGAGACTTAGAAACAAGAATAAAAACTCGATAGAACATAGGAAATATTGTAGAGTTTTCTACCTTTTTATCCATATTAGAACCCATGCCTATAAAAGAAGATTTATATGATGAATGTTGGTTGATAGAAATTCAAGAATAATTAAACCAATTCAAGAAAAATGAAGTATGGTAATTAGTTGAAAGACCACAGAATTATCTAGTGATTGGAACCAAACTGGTTTTTAGAAATAAACAAGATGATCAAAGAATAATAACTATAAATTGAGAAAGAATAGTAGATAAATTATATAATTAAGTAGAAGGTATAAATTATGATGAGACCTTTTCACCTCTAGCTATATTAGAAGCCACTTGAATCCTCTTATCATATGTGTCTCATATGAACTCTAAATTATTTCAGATGGATGTCAAGTCTACCTTTTTAAATGTTTATTTAATTGAGGAATTTTAGGTTGAGCAACATCCTGGTCTTGAAAATTCACAAAAATAAGATTCTGTTTTTAATCTTACTAAATCTCTTTATGGACTTAAACAAGCACCTAGAGCTTGGTATGAAACATTAAGATCTTTTATTTTGAAAAGTTATTTTACTATTGGAATGGAGGATCCCACACTATTTAAGAAAGCTGTAAAGTGTAACATTTTATCAGTTCAAATTTATGTTCACGATGTAAATATTGGATCAACTAATAAATCTCATTGTAATGAGTTTTCAAATCTAATGAAAAAAGAATTTTAAATGAGTATGATGGGAGTATTAAATTTCTTTTTAGGACTTAAAATATTTCTAAATGATTTTGGAAATTTTTTAAATCAATGCAAATATATTATTTATTTACTTAATATATTTGGACATGAAAATAGAAAGACATATACAACTCTAATGTTTACTAATATACAACATGATTTGGATAAAACTGGGAAATCCGTTGGCAACAAGTTATATAGATGTATGATTGGTAGTTTATTATATCTTACTGCTAGCAGGCTAGATATAATGTATTTAGTATGTCATTGTGTAAGAATTCAATCAAATCCTAATGAATCCCATTTAACCATTGTTAAAAATATTTTTAGATATTTAAAATAAACTGTTTCTCAATCTATTATTTATCCTAAGACATATGATTTTAATTTAATTTCACGTTTAGATGTTGAATTTGGGATTTTTAGATTAGATAGGAAAATCACTTCGAGTAGTTTTCACTTTTTTGAAAAATCCATACTATCATGGTCAGCTATGAAACAAAACTCAGTTTCCCTGTCAATATCCTAGGTAGAATATGTATCTACTGGTAGTTTCTATGCACAAGTTTTGTTGATGAAAAACACTCTTATGGATTTTGGACTATGTTTTAACAGTACACCTATTTCATGTGATAATATTATTGCGGTAAATATTTTGAAAATTCCTATTAACCATTAAAAAACTCTGTATATTGATATCAGACATCATTTTCAAAGAGAATATGTTCTTAAAAGGTATATATTCATAGAATTTGTATGTATTGAAATTCAATTAGCTGATATTTTTACCAAACCACTTCCTACTGTAAGGATTGATTTTACTAAGGGGGAGCTAGGTTTATTTAATTTTAAATAATGTATTATTTTATTATGCGTTTTTTTAATACTATTTAAAATAAGTTTATTTTCCAAGTGAACTATTTTATTTTGTTTTATAATCTATGTAATGATAATTGATGACACGGGAATCACGGATGTCAGAAACCATTCGAATTTTGAATTGTTTCATTTATACCAAAAACCCTTTCGAACCCACAGTGCTTTGCCACTCATTATCTATTTAAACCCGAACCATCATAACATTAATCCTCTTTTGAACATTTAGATATTTTTTGACAGAAATGGAAAAGACCAAGAGAACCGATGAGGTTGAGACCAGCACTGCCAAGAGACAACACTCTTAAGAAGAAATGTTTTACAAGGTAATGTCATAGATCTGGAATGGTTATATCAGAATAACCTATTATTGAAGCAAGATCTTGCATTTCAAAACCCTTAAAATACTTTTAACAGTGAATTTATGGAGCTTATATATGAGGTAGATCATTTTTATTTCTTTAAAACTGTTCATTATAGTATGGGGGAAGATGAGGATACTATGGTAGCTAATACTGATGATAGAGATGTTTCGATATCCTCTACGGAGATTGGTTAGACTCTAAACTGCCATCATGAGGGAGTATTTCATTTTGATTTGAATGATATAAGAGATTCAGTACATATGTCTAAAAATATTATGTCTTTTGTTTTTGGTTTTACATATATAAAGAAGATGTTCATAAATGAAATCGAGACAGATCAAAAAATCTGAGTGAAGTTTGTGCAAACCGGGATTGTACCGAGGATGTCTGAGATGGAGAAAATATTGTATCCATACATGTATATAATGTATCTATTGATGAGTGATATATGATTTAATTTTCCTAGATACATGATTTGTTTCCTTCATTATTGTTCTTAATCATTAAGACACATGATTTTTTTTATATTTGGTCATTTAATATGAGAAATATTGTTAAAAAAGGATATGGTGATGCTGGTGGAATCCAGAGTTAGATGTCATAATAGTAAAAATTTTGGTGTTGGGACCATGATAGAGATTGGTTACTTCTGGAGCACATTAAAAGGAAACATTTATCTAGTAGGAGCTGAAGAAGAGGAAGATAGTGCTCTAGCTCAGTATGTTATATCCATGGAGGGACACGATGAATCAAGAGTAATCACTACTGTAAGAAAAATAATAATTGAAACTGAAGAAACTCATGAAGAAGGATATCAGGAGGGACTTCATATTTAAAGGATAATAAATTCTAATGAAGAAGTTGTTTCACATGTTTTGACTACAACAGATTTACTATCATATAGTTTTTTAGAGAAGTAGCTGTTGAGAATCCACATGAAGAGGATACTGCTCAATTTAATGTGACTCCTGAAGTACAACATGAAATTCAAGAAAAAGATGAAACTAAGACTCAAGAACAGGTTGTGGTTGTTACTGAAATTGAACCTAAAATTGTAGTTGATGATGAAGTTACAATTGAAATGGAAACGGAGGCAGAGCCTGGTGTAGAAGTGGCCAGTCCTAAATAAAAATCAAGAAGATATCATTTTAGAAAATCCATTGTAAGAAATGAATATTTATGTTCATGATGAGAATGTTTCTGAAGTTCATACAGAGGTAATTCATAGAGATTTTTTTTGTTGAAGTAACCTAAAAAGACTCTGAGGAAAAGTCTACAGACCAGCCAACTCAGGAGGAAGCAAAAGAAAAATCTAATGCAGACTAATTGCTATTAGTACTTCTGTATCAAGAACAAGGTTAGGATGAGATGGAGGTACAAGGTGTCTTTGATTCAGTGAATAAAGAAGTAAAATATATGTAAAAAAAGTTATCTTATTTGGAATCTGAAAATGATTCTCTAAGTAGATCCTTAGAGAAAGAACAATAGAAATTATAAAGATTTAAAGGAAGTTCAGTTTCAAGGCAGGAAGTTGAGACTTTTACGAAAATGCTGTTGACAGATGTATCTATGGTAAAATCAAAATTGATGATGAAGTGAGATCTGTCAGAGTTTAATTACAATATAAAGACACATTTTTCATCTGTCAGGACTGGTGAAGGTAGTGGATCAGGTACTTCACCTGATTTAATCAGAATATTTTAGGCTATCACATCAGCAATGAGAAATATGAATGACAAATTTCATGATTTTCAGTGCAATAATAATCCACTATCAGTTTTATTAGATAATCATAGATTTCTAGTTGACCTGTTGACCTCAAGTGATCCAAGTATTAGAACAATGATAACTTAATTCAAAGAGAATTTAACTCTGTTTATGGAGAAGGAAGAAAGAATTTATGAGTTTTTTAGAGTAAATATGATATAAGACATTCATATGACTCACGTGAATAGAGATATTATTATCAAGCTGGGAGATGGAATGATGAGAAGTCTGAGAGAGTAGTTGATAGAAATTAAGGCAGTTGTTTAGAGGAGATAGACCATTTCTCATACCCTCACCACACATTGATTAAGTTTTTCATAATATTTTTAACATTTCTTAACAAAATATTATGTCATTCTATATTTTTATGATTCTATTTGTTTTACTACATTTGTTTAGATATGCTAGTAATCCAGATTCCACTATTGAAAAATGTTTAATAATAACATTTTCATAAGATCACTGCTACATTATATGTTTTTTATTCCACATTCTATAATTTATTTTTATATCATATAAAAAGGGAGAGAATTAGAGAAATAGAACATTTTATTTTAATTATATCACATTGTACATTAATTTTTTTTATACACTTAATTCAGGGAATCTTTTTGATAAATATAATCATTTTTTAACTTTTTATTTTTATCTAAGGAGAGATTTGTTTTAGCGTTATCCTAATCCTTTAAGGGGAAGATATTATGTTAAATCTAATATTATATTTATCATTGAAAATTTCAAAACTATATTTAATTAATTTTGTAAGTTAATTTCAGTGGTTATTTTATGGGTTTTGTGATCATTAAAAAGGGGGAGATTGTTGAACATGTGTTGTTTTCAACAATACTTATTATTTTTATTTAAAGAAGGGGATATTATTGAGAAAAATACTTTATGATGATTTTGATGCTCACAAATACCATTAATTGATTTCTTATGATTTTATTTTAAGTATATTTCATGAATTTATTATTCATTATATTTATATTTTTGGATGAAATATATAAGATCTTGAACAACAAGATTTAGTTGCAAATGTATTCACATTATCATGTTCTAGAAACACTGTTCATACTCTATACATTCATGAATTGCATATGTGTGTTCTAGAAACACTGTTTATACCCTATGTAAGCAACATAGTGTAAGGATAGAATGCGGTGTATACATTATGAGATATCCGAAATTTATGGTTAATCAACCATACGTTATCAGAAAAGTATGGAAGACGAAAACAATATTAGGAAGGAACCCTAATTTTGGGATATTAAAAAGTATGGTTCATCAGCCTTACTTTTGTATACAAACTAACGTTTCATCAATATTATGGACCTATACCTTATGTTTGGAAGCTTATAAAAGTATTGATCATTTACCATATGTTTGATTGTTGAAAAGAAAAGTATAGTTCATCAACCCTAATTTATAGAAATCGTACATTTGAAGGATGTGACATCGACCCTACATTTGAACTCAAACATAAATTTGAAAGATGCATGCTATACAGTCCAAACTCACATTTGGTGTTATAGAATTAAAGACAATATTATTATGCAATGGTCTGCAAGTGTATTATTAAGCTAATTTCAATCCAGACTAAAAGCTGATTTTTAAAGCGTGTATTTGACTAATTCAAAGCCGTTTTATCTATGATTCAATGGATAAATTTAAAAGGTGCTTTTTATGCCGAATTTTCAAGGAAGTTAGGAATGCTCTATTATTTCAAAAAATTTAATATCACGAGTCAAAATGAGATATTTTTTTATTTAAATTATAAGGAGTATTTCTCATTAATATTATATAAATATGTGTGGTATTTACAAAGAAAATACATCGTATTTCTTGAAGAACAATGACAAAATAAAAAAGGTTAAAAATAGAGACTATCAAGAGCACAGATCTGCTAATTTCGAAGAGTGACAAAGATTTATCTATTTAATAAGATAAGTCACGATAGATTATTCACTCATTCGAAATCAATGATCTAATATGAATCTACTACTACTGATGTTGCAAATTATATTTCAATATCTACAGCAACCAGATCGACTTAGAACGTCTCTTCTTGAAAGATCATTTTTTCTGAAGGTGACTATCCATCTACTTTCAATTGAATTCTGTTTTAATTGTGATGAACAATAGGAAAGTATTTTCAAAGTAAAAATACCTTTATTTTTATTTTTTGAGTGACCGGCTTCTCATACTATGTTGTGAAGGTTATGTGATTGAAAGGAAAGACTCTGTTTTGCCGTAAATTTTAATGGTATCAACTGCCTATACTCAGTTGTGGAATGTTCTATTGAAAAGAGGAAAATATTGTAAAAATCACCATACTCATAGAGTATAGTGTTGGTGGAGTGGACTAGGGGCCTTCTAATCCCCAAACCACTATACATCGTGTGTCTCTACTATAGAAATTTCTGCTGCATTAATGTATCTGATTAAAGTCAAAGGCCAGAAAACAATTTGGCAATGAATTTGTAAAATACAAAATTCATCTCCTCTTATATATATTTTTAATATCCTATTCCAACACCTTCTTTCATTTAATTAATGTTTCATAATTTGCCAAATTAGTAAGGGAATATTTCACTCTCCACTTTCTAAAAGGCTTATTTTTTATTTTCCTTTTAATTTACATATTCTTATGTTGAGATATGTTCTTTATATCTTTATTGTAGTAAATTTTATGTCCACGTGATGAGATACCCTTTTTTCTCTAATACACTCATTTTCTGAATTTTAAAGTGACGCCGTTAGGATATTAAATGTCTGTAAGGTATCTTTTTAACCCAACATCAATTCTTTGGGTTAAACTTCAACTAATTGATTATGTCATCCTAGGAATATTTAGTAAATACTCTTATTGTTTTTCACGGAATATCCAGTAATATTGAGTGTATTTATATTTTTCACACATAATTATATTATTGATTTATCATTAATTTAAGGCTACCGTATTTTTTAGGTATTTTGTCTCAATTTACATTCTATTGAGACTTCATTGTTGTTATGCACCAATTCACTTTTATATGGTGTATATACTCCCATTTGGAATATTATATCATGAATACCTTTATTCTTATCATATTATAATGTTTTGATTTAATATTATTCCACAATTATTTGTATTCAGGATTCTCTCATTTGGTTAGGAACTCTTTAACTAAAATATCATTTTAAAAGTTTTAATGATTTATTATCCTAAATCATTCTCATTATTGTCCATGTTAAAAAAATGGTTTAAAGGATTTATTTACATGGACATGAATGTTTTGAAATTAAAATATCATTAAAATGATTCAATGTGGTATGAGACACTTTGATTCAAAAATATCATTATTAAATGTTTTCAATGTTTTAAATGGTTTGATAAAGAATAGATTATGTCAATATCATGAAATGATATATTGTGATTACAATGTGGAAATGTTATCTTTCCATTATGCTTGTTTTATGTGTTATGAATTTGTTATAGTTATTGGGAATTGTTTATGTATAGGGGTGGTTATGTGATAAACCTAGGGCGGATGAGACTGAGATTGCTCTCCAATGCTTTGGGTAACGTGGCAGAGGTAAAAGTAAATATTTCTCCTAAGATATTTAGGAAATATACTATGATGGGTATTCAAAATGTAACTCCATATGTAGCTGTGAAAGCTACAATGTAAGTATGTGATGTATGCCATAAGTAACCATTATTATTTATGATTTCTGTGTGTTATTCATAAATCTTATGATCTTGTAAGGTATATTATGTTTGAAAAGTATGGTTTCATTGTTTTGTATTTATTTATTGGCTAATTTTTTCATTCCTTATTTTATAACACTTACAAAGCTTTTTATTCTCGTCCCATGTTTTTGAAATGTTTTCCACATGACTTATAGATTAATGGGGTTAAGGATGGGATCAAGGAAAAGTCATACTGTTAAAAACATGGAACTACGCATGTTTTATTTTAGATGTTTTTATTTTATGAAAAAATGGATTCTACGTAGTAGTGTCTACATGTAATTTTCAGGTTGATATGTAATAGTAATGGCCTAATTCTCTAAAACTCTAAACATGTAAATACTATAAATGTGAATTATTATTTTAATTCCTGATTATGTAATGTTTTAAGGTATGTTCCTTATACATACCTACCAAATTCTGTTCCCAAATACCCTATAACAATTATAGCAGTTATATTGTTCCGAAAATACAAACCATTGGGTACCCATGAAGATATCTAAAGGAGCTGTTTCAAAGAAGTGGTAATCACCTTATCTAAACAATTTATTTTTTAATTCATATTTTATCTCCTCTAAATCTATTATATTAAAAAAAGTATTTCATTATAATAAATATATTAAAATGTTATTATGATTATAAAACCACCATTATCCTCCCTCTTTTCCATTATGTCTAATGTGAATTAATTCATCTTATATATAACATATGATCTCCTTCAATCAATAAGATTTATTTTTAATTATAATATACACTGGATGTTTATTTTTATGGGATTATGTTATATATATGCAACGTATGATATAATAATACTTCAAGAGTAATATTATCATATCGACTTTATTATCTCCCAAACCATTAGAAAATGATAACATCACTTGTGGGTATGTGTGGACTACCACCTCCACGTTGTGATGTGATTAATTATTTAATTTATAATAACTTGGTATAGATTAAGAATATATTTAATGTATATATATTATATATATTATATAAAAATGATTCTATAAAGGAGATTTATCTTTTAACATTCTTTCATTTCATCCATTGAAAAAAATTAAAACATTTTTCACATATATAAACGACCAACAATCACTATTAACATTGTAAGTCATTTTTCAGTCTCTATATATAAGGAATAAATATAAAAATGTATATGATTAACATATAATATATTTTTTCATGATTATTAATCTTTATTATATAAAATTATGATCAAAATACATGGACAAAAAATACCATACCATAACACACATGAAAAATGATGGAGATGTCACATGGAACAATAATTTTAATAATGAAGTGTTAAAATATATTTCAAATTTTTTTAGTAAATAATATATCTTATTATATATATGATTATAGTTCTATAAAAAATTAATAATAAATGTATATTTATTATATTTTATCTTCTGATATGTATGAAGGATTTCAAACTTAAGGTTTGGGATTTTCTTCCCATTTTTATTTCTATGAGGCACATTCCAAATTCACCACTTGATTATCTAATGTATTTTATATAGTTCCCATGAATTTATTTTATTATTAATAATATGAATTTTACATGTATTGACATATACATCTCTGTTTCTTTCATTCATTTGGCTATTGTGTCAAATATTACTAATGGGGTATATATTATTATTTTATAATCTCATTATTTATTAGGATTGTATATCATTTTTTTTCGATGATGAATTATAATTATATAAAAAATAACTAATTTTCATGTAATCTAGTATTTTATTTAAAATATATGGTTTCCTTTAATTTTTCCCACCTTATGTTATCATGCTAAAAAAATATATTTTTAAGGATAATCATCTTTTTTCACTCATTGGATAAAATAATTTTTTTTCATATAATTTTTACAAAAATTATTTAAATAAGTTTTTGAATATTATAAAATTATTTTTTAAAATATTGTTTATCTATGAATCAAAATTTAATAAATGATTATACAAAAACATTCATGTCATTTTTTTAATGAGGTATGTTTTTATTTTTTTACAATTTATAAGAGGAATGATTTCATTTAACATATATAACATGAATAAAATTATCCAAAGATAAGACTAAACATTGATATGAATCATCCCTTACATGTTCCTATGTTTTTTTTAAAAATTATAATATTTTGGATATTTTTAAATTTTGATTTTGTGATTATAAAATTGAAAGATAATTTTCCTCAATATTGTTTTAAAAGATATATAATTATATTTTTATTCTATAAGTAAATAAACTCTTGAATTAACATATGGATTAGTGGGGATACAATCCAAGTATAATATCCATGTAATTTCATGGGATGGATTAAATTTTTGATAAGTTGTTTAAAAATACCATTCCTTTTTCATGGGTGATTATATGATGAAATAAATTAAATTTCAATGAATTGTGTTCCTTTTCCATGGGTTATTATATGAAGTAATTTTAATGAAACCAATTTATTATCATGGGTTATTATATAATTAATTTGTAATGATTAATTGAGAACATATATTTTGTTATCAATGTGTGAGAGTTGTAGAAATATAACCAAGGACATTGTTCATGTTATAACCAAGGATGGGGGTTATGTTATAAACATTGATGGTGTTAATATTATAACCAATGATTAGTGAGAATTATATCTCCCTCAAATGATTTGGGTATGCATTGACAAATAATGAGAGTTATAAAATTGGAATATGGAACTAGACTAATTAAGTATGATGATTTTTTACCATGGTTGTCTTGGTAGTGAATCTTGACTATTATGATGCTCTGGGGAGAGAAACCATTACAATATGATAGTCTTGTAAATTATCCTTGACTACCAGGGGAATAAGTTTATATAATTTTTTTATTCCACTAACATATGTTCTATACTAATGTTATTATTTATGGCTAATGTTATTTAATTCATATATGATTGGGGACATATGAATTGTCATGATATATTTAATGAATCAATATAATTATCTTTGATATGAAAGGTATAATTTTAAAATATTACGATCATCTTCAGATACCATAATATTTATTTTATTATAATGTGACCATTGATATCTCCCTTACTTACCATTATTGAGCATATTATCCCACCATTTAATAGAATTCATTTCCCAATGTAATGAAGAATAGTATGATGTATGATATGTCCAAGATGGGTTCTAAATTTTAAGAAATTATTAGGTTATGATGTGGACCATTTATGACCCAGTTATTTATATGTCCATGATTCCAATGGAACTATACCTATACAATTCTAGCATGTATTTTTATGTTATTTAAAGAAAATTCCTCTAGAATATGTGATATATATATATATATAATGTAGAAGTCATAATAATTTGGATTGTTTAAATGGATTTAAAATTCAGAACAATGTTTCTTAGTACTAGGTTTTAGGGGAAGAAGTTATTTTGACATGACTTGATGATGGGAACAAAATTTAAACATGTAACTATTTCTATGAAAACCCATTTTTTTATTTATAAGATTTTATAATTTTTATTAATTTTTCTATGAATTTATTTTTTATCATTATGTAATCTATATATTTATGCAAGAGTTCCATTTGCTAAAAAAATAATTAAATTTATTTATAAAATAAAAAAACATTATATCATACCAAAATTTAACTGATGATTATATTTAAATAAATTTTGAAATAAAGAATGAAATATTTTTGAACAATAAAATTGAATGAATATGGGGAAAACGTATGGAATGTAAATCAACAGAATCATATATTGTAATAATTAAAACTAGTTGAAAATTTAGTAAACATATTCTGTATTATGTTATCCCAATTATCTATAAATTATTAATTAAATTGCTTGTGTCAATCAGTGTTTCTTTCTTTCATTGGGGTACCTAGTTAAGATTAATTTTAATTCACTTGGGATAAATAATTTTATTCAAAATGGATTCATCTTCAAGTCTTATATACGATGAATTAAGAATAAGATGTTTTACAAACCAAACATAAGAAAAACACTAGAAATTGGTTAATAAAACTAGATATTAATATAAAATATATGTGGGTATAGTTATATAAATTATATTACATTAAATTATATCAAAAAATGTATACGAAAGAACTTAAAAATTAAATAACAATACTTGTATATGTAAAGAATAAATGTTCCATTCATCATGGGATATATATAAGTATTTACAAAAATAATATAAATATCAATAGTTACTCTTAAATTTATTAATAGTCTCGTTTTACGATGGGTTGAATCCAAATGAAATAACGTTTTTGATTAATATGTTTGTTGAATGTATTTTGACAAAGACAATAAGAATATTAGATAAATCTATAATAAACATACATTGAATTGACAAAAAATAATGTGGGAGGAAGTTTCTTTATGAATGAAACACATTAGGGTAAAAAGAGTAGTTCGTAAATAAAAACCATTGTAAAATATTTTTATACTTTTTTGAGGAATAATTTAAAAAAAAATCCAATGAAAAACCAATACAAACCTTTTAGAGACAGGCTTTTAAATTTCAGCATGCTTAGGACAACAAATTCAGTTTGTCCAAAATTTGATACACGTTTTTAATCTATTGAAAATTAAAATTATGCAATATACTATAGAATAATTAGATAATTTTTTACCATTATCCAATGAATGAAGTATTGGAAAAATAAATCATCATATTTTTTAAATGGATCAAGAGATAAATCCTAATGAATTTCATGGATACCAATATTAGAATCTATATTAATATTATAATAGAGAACTTTGATTAGTATCTGGAGAAAATAATAAATATATCATGATGAAATTCATGACTATTATTTTGTTTTTTTACTAATATGATATGAAATGAATTAAAATCACTCTATTATATATGATCGTATGCAACAATTTGGACAACATAATCGAAGATCAAATTAAAGAGGTAATGTAAATCATCATAACAAAATATATTTAAACCAATGAGAAATTGAAATGGATGTTACCATAATGAGTATTTTTAAAACACATAGATATGAAAAAAGGAGAATAAATGGAGAAATAAATAGTTAGGAAGGAAACTAGAGGTAGTTTACATGACCATTAAAGCAATTTTTTTTTAAAAAACTTATTATTTGATTTAAAATTAATCATCAATTAATCTATGAATAATATCTAATTAAAATTAATGAAAATAATATATGAAAATAATATATGGAAAAAATCATCAAGTGAAAAGATAATATACTATAGTTATTTTATATCAATGGTGGTTTAGGAAAATGAGTAATGGGTAATAAAATTAAATAATTTAGAAAGTATTCATGATTCATAAAATTAATATTTTATTTTTGGAATATGTGTCTCAAATTCACTCAAATTAAAACTTATTAATGAATACATTTTAAAAAAAATAAGAAAATAGAGAATCTTGTAGAAATGGAAAGAGTTGATGTAATAATTTATTTTTCATAATATGAGTTTATCATTAATTACTTTTATCTATTTTATATATATGTGTATTTACTATATTATCCCATATATAATTTCTAGTATAAATAAATAATATACAATAAATATTAAATTTACTTTATTTGTTTGTGTAAATGGAGGATAAATACATTTTATTAAATTAATACAAGTAACATGGGACAATAAGCCCATCAAAAATTTAATAACTATATTTGGGAATCCATTGGGCTATGGACTTATAAAATAATTATTGTTTTTATTTTCAAAATATGAAGAAAATATAATACTATAAATAATGAAGGAGTCTTCTAAAATAAATGTCTATAATCTTGAGAGAAAACTATTTGAATAAAATGTTTTGAATTTACATGAATTATGTAGGATTTTAAAATGTAATATTATTATTATAATGGGTAAGCTAATCATTAAAAATATGATCATTTCAAATATAAAATGACCATTGATATTTATAAATGACCATTTTGGATATATAATGTTAAAATAATAATATTTTTTATTCATCGAACTCATATAATATAATTACTTTTGGTAAATTTACTTATCTATATTTATTAAAAATTATTATTTTATATTAAATATAAATATAGAATTGTGGCCATTAATAAATTTATTTTGAAAATATTGGTTTAAATTTAGTATCAAATATATATAAATTACTGTAGATCTAATTTTTTATATATTTTTTAAATAAAATTGTCAATTTTATGGATTGATAAAAACATAGTCCATCATATATTGTATTGTTTATGACATTATTTGGGTGTAACAATTATTATAGATTTCTATAATGGTTTATGAAACCAAAAATATGAATAATAAATAATTATTATATAAACAAATTCATTCTAAAAGACTATAACATAATTTTCAAAGTGAAAAAAGTCTTTTTTTTTTAAATTCATTTAAATTATTTATACATTATTAATATTAACAATATATATAAAATTTTATAAAAATAATATATTTAATATTCCTCATCACAAATAATTCTACAATTTCACGTCACAATCATAATATTTAATTATAAAAATTATGTTTTTTTTCAAAATAAACTCACCAACCACTAATGAATTCAACATATCACTCCTCTAAAAACCACATAAAGCTCTATAATTTCCAAAACTATGATCATAGTAACTTTCTAGATCATCCCAATCAACTTGGGGATTTTAAATTTTATCCGCACACCCAGTATAAATGGTGTATGGCACATTGAAAAATATGTTTCTTTAAAGAGAATTCAATGTCCCATGTCACATTCTTTTAATAATATTTTTTATGTTTTCTTTTTCAAAATAGATTCTACAAAATTACATTTAATAATATATCAAGACAATATATTTTTTGTAATATCTAAAATAATATGTATATATATATTATTTATATATTATTTATTCTCTTTAGAAACATCCTTAGAGGTTCAATTTTACTAACTGTAAGGAAAATGTATTTGCACTACTTATTAACACTTTAAAATCTAGATCATATCTTATATATAACACTTTTATATGAAAATTTTATTTATCTTTAATATTATGTAGATTTTTTAAGACATATAAAATGAAAAAATTGTCGATAACTGAATATTTAAACAACCATGGAATTATCCAAAAATAATAATTACACATGAATTATATTTATAATAAATAAATAGCAAAGAAGTAATAATAAACACAAATTATAAAAAATAATTTAATGTAATGTAAAAAATATTTTTAGTGGCACTTCCACGAGTAACGGTTTTGGAGATAATTGTCTTAAGAATGATAAACCAAGATGAAACCTAATTTATGGTGTTTTTCTTTAAACTATCTACCTAATAGGTTTTATTTCTATCATCTCAGGTATATTATTTTTTTTCCTTTTTTTATCCTATCAATGCATCTAGTTAATTTCCTTTTATTTTATGTAATTTTATCATATTAATTATCTTGTTTTTATATAATATTTAGAAATATAATGATTCTATGTCTTCATATTTAAATATATATTTTTTTATATATTTTATTTTATAACAATTATGTATAAACCTATATTTAAATTTTTAGATGATTTATTTCATTGGTTTTAAATGGTTATTTAAATCTCATTTTCTATAACCATTTTTATTTTTTCTTACACACCCTATGAATATTTTAAGATAGTATATTTTAAAATCCCTCCATGATTACTTCCCAATTATTCATTTCAGGTCATTTATGTTATTTTTGGTATCTATCCTTTATATGAATCAATTGAAATACTTATTTATCCAAAAAAATTCTTAATAAATTTATGTTTATCTTCATGTACAATTTCCTTTTTTTATTATTTTATTATTTATGAGATCTTATTATGAATGATCATTTTATGAAAACCATTATCATTTCATCATATGAAATTCATGATTTTTTATTTATTTATTTATAATTATTATATCATTTTTCTATGAAACATATAATTTTAAATATATTATGATTAGATTGGTATGATTAAAATTAATAAATCATCCAATTTATTGGGTAAATCATTCATTTCTTGTGATACTGTGAATAAGTCACAGTTGGTGATCATAATAATACTGTGTTATATTATCATGATATTAAACCATGAATCCTTCTTATAATGATTCATTATTTTAAATATATCTTATTCTATTCCTCATTTATTCAATTTACTTATTATTATGATTTTATCTCAATGATAATGTTGTGATTACAAATAATATGATGCATCATAAATTGATGTTGATTCAAACATTACTTTTCTTCCTATTATTCCCAACAATATAAGTATTTTTCTCCTATCAATTTGTTTGATATAATATTCCACGTGAACCTATATATTGGGAATGTTAAGGTATGTTTATATGAGGTCTATGATGAAATATTTAAATAATGTTATACATTCATATATATTGATGTTTTATTATAATCCTCGTTTCATAGAACTCATATACTATAGATTTTTTATATGTAATTTTATAAAATTTTATTTATAAATTATTTAATAATTATGCATGACATATATAAATCTATCTTTCTAATGTAGGGATAATATTTATTAAAAAAATAGTTAAAAAGATAAACCAATATCTAAATTTATAATACATGATCTAATGTATTTTGATCATATCTTATTCTTTATTAATCTATTCTACACACGCTTCTTAACATACACTTGATAGTATAACTGAGAAGCATCAAATAAGATCCTTCATTTTAGAGTATCCATGAGTTATATAAATATTCCAATATTTTTGAAGGATCATATATTATCAATAGCCTACTAGAATATTGATGTTAAATATTTATGTGAATGATTTTTATAAGACTTTGGCCAAATTATTTTTATAGTGTTAAGATGAAATGATCATAGTGTCTCATGAAATATAAACTAGGAGAATGTTTTTTATAGACTATATTAAAATTATACATGCAATCTAAATGCTAAACAAACATTTAGTTATCAATGAAATTCCCAAAAAAAATGTTTCATAAAAAATAATCATTATCATTCAATGTTCATTTTTTATATAATAGATATATAAATTTAAACTTCTCTAAATTATCACTATATGATAATAAAGAAACAAGATAGTTTTATCCAATGATATTATATCAATGTCAAACATTATCATATAATACATGACTTCTGTTGCATCACACTATATAATGGTGATATTACCCATAACTTTTTAGTGTGATTATAAACTATGTCTTGTTTTAAACAATGAAACTGCAGTCTCAAATTTATACAAATTTATTATAATATACCTATTATAGTAAATCTGTATAGACTTAAATAATTTGATACTTATGTCACAATATAAGGAAAAAAATGTCAAACCATATCCAAAACTCCTTTGCAATATAATTAATGACATATTTATTTTGAAAAATATCATTAATTTTTACCATATGTTATATCACATATATCAACTTATGAGAATCCATCCAACCATTATTTTTCATATACTTCCATACACATTTTGTGTAGTTCTAAATTTTATATATGAACACATAGATAAAATACTTAATCCTTTCATATGAAAGCTAAATATGTGACCCCATGAACCATTGTTTCCTTAATAGAAATAATAAATTCCCTAATCCATAAATATATCAAACTTGAAACCTCTAAGAAAGTGTTAATTCAACTCATGATACAAATAGATCTACTATAATCTCTATCAAGCACATGTATCTTAATACCCATGTACACTATATGTATCATTTTAAAGAATATATAATTATATAATCCCATTAACCTATTCATTGAGTGAACATGAAAACCATAGAATCACATTAAGGTATAGAAAATCATATATTCTGAATTCTCTTAGGGTATACTAACCAAAAAATAGGAACACATCTCCTATATTTCACCCATGTGGACAAGCATATTCGATTCCCCTCTTCGGAATAGATAAACAAATAATATGTACATGATCTAGGTAGAAATATACACTTCTAAAGTTGACATAAATTGATGGGGTATATCTCAACCCAATCATATGAGTTGGAAAATCCAATATTTGTGAAGAATTAACTGATGAAATGATCTATAAATTTCACAACCATACAATTATTATCTTAGAATCAATGTTGGCATAAGAAAGATATATAAGTATGGAATTATTCATATTTTTTATTTTTTTATCCTTATGAATGAGCATTCAAAATATAACATCCACCATAGTCCATGACTCCAAATGTGGTATATATTGAATATTATCTAGTATGAAAAACACTTTTTAGGACTCAAGATAATATTTCATTTCAATATATTAAATCCCAAAGATAGTATCCTTAACATTTCATTATTATCAATAATACTCCCTAATTAACATCTATTATGAATAACTTAAGTCATACTTTGATAAATAGATTATTATTTTCAAAAACAAATTTATGAAGTTAATGTGAGAGAAAAATAAAGTAGAGACATATATTTGTATAACATAGTAAATTTTATATATGAAATATTTCTAACATTACTAAAAACATATATAATCACCGAAGTTATCGTATAACATATTATATGAAACTAGAGTGGCCTTATATTTGTGGTTATTTTACGATTTAGTTAAACTCAAGAAAATATATTTGTTATTAATACCACATCTATATATGACTCTTTGATGAAACCTATCACTATTATCCATTTTTAAATAAAATATTTTAGGAGATAGTTGTTTAATAAATGAAATATTATGAAGTATATTACTAGTGTTCAACTGCATGAACATAATATCTTAAATTATTCACGACAAAATAACCAATGTTATCATGATAATAACATTTGATATTAACATCAAACACTTCTTTAGTATATTATAATTGATATTAATTATTCTTATTCAATCATTTAATTTATATAGTATTGGTAAACCTATTTGACTATGCACATTTTACTAACATATTCCAAACCCTTTTAGTATATAAAGTCACATTAACTTTTAGCATTATTGGTATAATTTATTTTATTTTAAAAGATTTAACTCCATAAATACTACCAATAGTCTTCTCAAAAATATATTTTCCTTTTAATATTAGGATATGATACAAAAAATATTTTTTTTAAATAAAAAATAGTTTATTATTGTTTGAAAATTTAATTAATAAACTATTAATAACCATATCTCATATTGTATCCTATTTTTTAGTTAATTTATATACCAAAAATAATTCATTCATTGAAATAATTTATTAGTTGGTGGTTAGATTTAATATTTTTAATAAAATTAACTTATAACTAAGAAACAAAGACCATTATTATAGATTTAATTTTACCATATCTCATTTTGAAACATGTTATTGAATAAGATAAATTTTAACCATGCATTTTAAAAGAATTATATTATTTATAACTATTTTATAAAATTAATTTATCTTGTTATATTAGAGAAAACAAAGGTGAAGATACAAATTATTTATTCCAATCCTCTTAGAATATGTAATTGATCCACTATATATAATTGGTAGAATTTTAACCCACTTCAATCGTCACTATAATGCACACTTTACCCTCTAACCATCAATACATTAATATTTTCTAGCATTTACACATTTTTAAAATAAATTAATAATGTATATTCAATATCACAAAGATATTGAACAATTTTTAATTTAGTTTTATTAAGTTAATATTTATTAGGGAATCTATACAATTCATAATGCACTCTACCAGATATTCTAGAAAATTTATAATCCAATGTAATATTTTTTTATAGTAAAAACATGCCTCAACCTAGGAACCTCATTTCTTAGGATTTAAAATTTTTGTATACACTCCAAAACACTCTTATACTAATTTTGGCCCATAAAATTTCCATTCCTATATATAATATCATCATTGAACATGATTTTATTCCATCCATCTGCTTACCATAAATAATTAACATATAGAGGTGATTAAGAAAACATGTGTTGAAGTAATTTATATTATGTTTCATAACAAAATATTATAAATTTTCTAACATTAATTACTAAATAAATATCATATCCAAAAAAACACATAATAAGTGACCCAAATATATCCAATTAATTTACATATATAATAACATAGTGTATATTAGATATAATAGATATACCATTAGCTATCATATATCATAACGGTTTATTTGAAGATTTATATCTCTTATGTTTAACTTGTTTTTGATATTCTATTAAAGTTTTCATTTATTCTAAAATCATTCATATTCACTTAATTATTTACATTGATGGGATCTATTGAAATAATAACCAATTTATAGAAACAAATAGTATTTAATATAATTTATATAAACATCCTTCTCTTCTTGATCTACATCATAAGTAGCTGGTGTCTTATTATCTTTTTTCACACAAAAATATAGGTTTCCATATTTTATCTAAATTATTATAATGAATAAAATTCTTATTGTTTTCATCCATTATTATAGTATTTTTATAATATTGATATAAAAGTCAATTTCGATGATGATGTATCCATTTTATATACAAAAAACAAACTTTTATTAGATTAATATAATGTTTTATAATAATTTAATTGATATTTTTTTAGATTTTCTTCGACTTGAATGATGATGATTTTTAATATACATCATTCATGTTATTAGTCCAAGATCAATATTTCATTATGTAATGCGATAAATGTAGTTTTCCTCTTATCCATTCTCTATTTAGGATAAAAAAAATGTAATTATATCATATATATGTCTTAGATAGTTGATAAGAAAACTCATTTCTTAATCCATCATATGGATGATCACAATTAAATTCCATAGTCATCCTATCTGTTAGGGTTCCTTAAATAAATTAATTCCAAACCATATTAAAAATACGTGAACTTCATCCTATAATGATCACCCATAACTGGAAATTATAACATATGATAATCCATGAGAACCATAATTTAGCATGAAACTACTTTTTTGATGATCGAGGTCTTGAAAAGTTTCACCATGGTTCGAATATAACTCTGTTTATTTTATTTGGGGTTTTAAATATATTCCAATATTATCTAATATATTCTTTGTACATGTATTAATTCTAATAATGATTTAGTCGTTTATCTATTTTAATTCCAAAAAAATAAGTTCAATCTATATTTATTTATAACTCTTTACAAGACACAACACTTGTGTTATTAACGTAAATTAAAATGAAAAATTATTTACACATATTTAAACTACTCAAAGGCATAAGATCCATGAAATAAATTTCAATAAAATCTTATAATCTTATGAAATAATCAATCCTGAAAATTTTAGGTATAGTGAAATAGGTTTAAAACCCCCCACAATTCATGATATAGCCAATTATTTATGTCCATTGGGTAGTTGGAATTTAATCCCCTCTATACATTCTATAATAATAAATTCATACATCAATTTCATCATAATTTTATTACATATTTTTTATAAATTACTCTAAATCATTACATTCAATATCATAACTCATGAACATGCATATTCTTAGTAGAAAAAACAGAATAAATTAGTATACCATTCATGTAACTACATTAATGAATGTAATGAAATTTAAAGAAGTGGTTCAAAATATTAAACCAAAGTATAGAACCATTCATAATATAAACAATTTTTATATATGAATCAATAATGGAATTTGGTAAATAATTGATCAATTCATAAATTTATACATTGGATAAAATTTTATGACCACTTTATAAAAAATATAAGATTTTTAAAGATATATTGTGTCATATAAGTTATATAAAATAAATAAAAACAATAAATTTAATATTAAAACATTAATGTTATTAATTTAAATGGAATTTATATAATCTCATTTATATTCAAAAAAACATGTTATATTTATTTAAATATTTATAATTTTATATAAATATTTAATACAAACTAAAAATCATATATTATTCAAACTAGTCCCTTCAGAATAAATATTTTGTATTCTCATTTAATAAAAAATAAAAAATAAATATTTAAATTTTCTTACATCACCTTATTTTACAGTTTATAAAATAAATAAATATTTATTAACCGTGTAAATGTACATTAAAAAATTATCATATACTCCAAAATGATTTTGGTTAGGTTTAAATTTCATTTTACATTATCATTGGACTAGAGGGACCGTGTTGATGGCGGATTTTTTATATAAATCATAAAAAAATAATATTTCTTTAATATTTTACATAACCAACCCATTTTGGATGTTCTCCACCAAAGGGGTTTCCCTTGGTTCAAAACAATGTTTCAAGTGGAAATCAAAGATATTTTCATTAAAATTGTGATTTCATTGATCATGAATGACATACTTTTTCAATAAGAAACTTGATGACCATTATTCTAAAGCCACACTATTATTATTATATTTTCACCCCAAATCCATAAAATATTTTCAAAGGAAATGTCCATTTAATGGTTTTTTTCATACCACAAACTCTGAATTGTTGATATATACCATGACATAGTCTATATATGTGTTGGAAATCTAATTCTATAACCATGATATAGTGAATTTAAATCAATATCAGGGTGATATTTTAAAAATTTTACTTTTATTTCATAAAATATTTTCACAAAAATTTTGAAGAACCATGATTTGGTATTATATCCTTTATATTAAAATTCTTTTTTTCACACAATCTATACTTTAGTTTTAAAAAAACATTATTTAACATAAAAATTTTATAAAATACCCACAATAGATCATGAAAATATTATTATTTAAATGCTAGGATTTAAGAATTAATTAAACCAAATAAATAAAAGTTATTGTGATTCAACAATTGGTATTTCAATGGGAAAACGTTTGTATACCACTATGGGAAACATAATAAAACCAATTTTCTAAAGGATCATTCCATTTATTTACACTAAATATAAATAATTAAGAGTTGAGAAGCTTTTACTCTATTTATTTTTTGTTTCCATGATCTATGAGATGTTCTTGATAGTGACAATTGAGATATAGCTAGCATGATCCTTCCTCATATGGTATTTATGGGTTATATAAATATACCATCACATTTGAAGGATTTATTATTATCAACAGTCTTTATAACCTTGATGTTAAATGAGTAAGATAATTAGATACACATAAAATTGGTTTAAGGAGTATCATAACATAAATAATCATGAATCACAGTGTAAAATACCTCACAAACTATGCTCATATTCATATAAACTATCCTATTATACTCTATGATGTCAAAAAAATTCTCTAATATTTGGTTATCAATGATATGTATCACAAATTGTTTCATAATACCATTTTTTATGAATCATTTTTAATTCATAAATAAATTAATAATTCATTCAATATTACAAAAATTATTAGAAACTTATAATTAAATAAATTATTAGATCTTGGAGGATCAAAATAATTATGTTGGGGGTATTAATTTATCATATTTGTATGGTAAAACATAAGGAACATAGGTGAGGATAGCGTGGGATATCATTATAGGTAAATAATTTTGGGAAAGAATTACAAATGATTAAAATTTTAATTTTTGGAGAAGATAGAAATAACATTGATGTAGGATGCATTCCCTCTCTCATTCGATGATTGATCAGATGTAAATTCTGAAAGTGTTGGTGTGGTTGGTGGTAGGATGCCATTATATTAGCTAATGGAATGTTAAATAGGTCAATTGTATCATATTATTTTTAGACTACCTATATCTAAAAATATCTTTCAAATATGTAAGAATGTATTCTGGAATTACTAACATGATTCTTGGATATGAGTAGAAGATCCTACATGGAAACATCAATCTGGTGGAAAACCCTGGTATGTTTGTTTTATTATAGTTGTCATCAAGACTATTCAATTCCTAGAGTTTTTCAAATTGATATATATTGGTCATGAGTATAATGTGTGATAGAGAATGTTATGGTGTAAGGAAATACCAGTGAATAAGAATTTTTTTATTTGGATTGAGAATAAAAATTTAATTTCAAAATATGATAACTTCCATAAGAAACTAATTTACCAAGGATCACATTACCTACGTTGTGAGTCCCCATGTTTGTAATTATACTAGAAAATTTTATTTAAATTATAATTCTTTATTAACATTTGGAATCTCCATTATAATTTTTTTTGTTATTGTTTCAAGGGGAGTTTATTTTAGAATTAATCACAACATGGTTTCTAGAGGAATATCTAGGATTGAAATGAAAATGTGTGGTATAGTGTTCATATTATTGTGATGGCTGTTATTTATGATAAAGATTCAAGTGAGAGAACGTATTCATTGCTCTATCAACTATATTCAAGTTCTTGTGAAATCCTATGTTGTAGATATCAATGCTCTTATCTGAGGCAACGATATTCAGTCTCTATTTTTGGGAACCTTCCAATGATCACCATATCATTATAGTGACGTGGCATAGACCTCTAAGGGTGTTCAGTTAAATAGTTCCAACCCTGTATTGGTTTGAAGACGAATGTGGATGTATCTTATATTCATGGAGAGAGGATAAGAAGAAGTTTAGTGTGTGGTGATAGAGGTTTTAGGATATTTAATTTTAGAACCTACTATGGACTGGAAAACACCATTGGTGCGGATAAAAGGGAAATATATTGTAGAAATTTTATGTGGATAATTTAAAACATAAATATAAATAAGGTAGTGTTTGATTCCATAATTTTACTTGGATTCCTTAATGACAAAATTTACAAACTACGAGACCTAGCCCATTAAATTAGGAAGTGCTTGATGATGATTGAATAAGGCATGGGAGATAACACGACATAGTGGGAAGGGAATATTGGTGTTAATATTTAGGCTAGTAATCGGAGCTCTAGTGAATTCATAATTCTCTACCATATTATTAGGTATCTACCACATGATTTTAACCTCATAATAAGTGATGAATCCAATGTAAATCACTGATATCAACCTCGGAGATATAGCTCATTTCATATTTAGCAGATTAGCTTGACCCACATTCTTGATGAAATGTTCTATGGAATTAAAAACATCATGGTGGTACTTAACTAGTTTTCCTAGGTTTTGAATTATAACTAGTACTATGTGTGGATTACCACATCAGAAAATTAGAGGATATTAAAATATTATTCCTTCTTGTGGTAATGAAAAAATTCAGTTAATATAATTTTAGATCCACTTATTATATAATAATGTCTTCACACTATGAAAATATATTTTTATTACATTATTATTTTGAGTAGGAAACCATCACTCATTTAATCAATTATTTAAAAGGATAAAAGGTTCAATGTTGAACATTATTTAAGAATAAAATGTTAAATGATATAGTTAGATCAATGAATTTAGATGAGTTTAAAATATATATACCTTAATAGATATTTTCCAAAATGATTCATACTAAAATATAGATATAGTTCCAAAAGGTCCAAAAAATGAATGAATTTATTGTTTCTTATGAGGTGAATTGAAAAAATGAATAAAATGTACGCCTATTTATTTTTATCATAGATTATAGAAGAATAAATAATTCATTAGTTGCTTAACAAAATATCTATTGAAGGTTATAACTATCTCTGACTTCATGAATCAAACAGATGTAGTTTTATATGAACATAAAGTATAACAAGAGTTTAGATGATGGTTTTTTTAGTAATGAAAATAAGAAATAGATGGAGTTTTATAATCCAAGATCAAGTGAAATGTAACATTGTGGATTGAATATCCATCATCTAATGTATAAAAATGGGAATAATCATGTTGATAACTTCCCTAAGGTAGAAAATAAATTATTATAATAATGAAAATTAATTGAATCATGTCTTATATTTTAAAAGGGACATTATTTAGAAACTCAATACAATAGAGGATAGGAAGGCTCTACAAAATGAACAAACAATGATCCAATGATTCAACTATAAGAAACATGATCACTATGAATGATAGTGTTCTAAACAATGTTATAATATTTATATTTGAGGACAAAATATTATTATACAAGGGAATAAGGAAGATATTATTCTATCACAACCAATAAGGTGAATAAAACATTAACTAGTGAATTATAAACATACTATTCACTCATGAATGATTAAAGTATTATTTGATTTTTTTTACCACATTCTTTGTTGCCTAACAAGTTTAAAATAAATTTTAAATCATCTCATTTTTTACATGAAGATTACATATATGTGAAAACACATAACTGAAGAATTATTAGATATTATGATTATGAATTTTCTCTAATTTATGATTTAGGTAAAATTCAATGAGTATATATCTTAATCTTTTATTTAGTAAAATTATATTCTACAGTGGGTATAGATTATCTTTTCTTATATAGAAATCATATCAAAAAATGGGAAAATAAAATATATATCCATATCCAAAACTATCCCATTATTATATATATAAATTATTAGATAATTTATAATCACAATTAGAAAGTATTTCATAAGTATCGTCCTTGATAACGAATGAAAAACCATGTTTTGGTCAAATAGTTCAGAAAAAGGGAATTTTCATCATTAAATACATTATTATTGAAAGAGGATATGTTGATTTAATATGTAAAGAGCCATTTAGTCATCCCAAATATCATTAGGTATATTTCAATATATAGCTAATACATGGAATCTAAATTATACTAAGGATAATATATAGAAATTCCCTTTTAGAATTAGATGAATTAGATAAAAAATTATAAGAAAAATTAGACAAAATTTTTATATTAAAAATTTAATTAACATTGTATTCTCCATTTCTATTTGATAAAAAGAAGGAATAAATAATATATGTTTTCATAGGCTATAAAGAGAACAATAATATTACTATAAATCATCAATATCTTCCACCTAGGAGTTATGAAATTTTTTATTATCATTGATAAGTGTATCACTACTCAAAATTATATAATTCTTCTGGATATTAATAGAGGGAGGTGAAAATAAATTATATGAAAAATATAACATTTTGTGAAATATATGGAAAATTTTGGTTCAAAAATAATTCCATCTAGGAAAATAAAAAAACTAATGTATTTAATAACATGATGAATATAGTCATTAAAAAATACATCGTAAAATAATTTGTTGTATTTATTAAAGATATTCACATATACTCTAATAGAAAAGAAGAAAATATGGATTATCATAGGATTATAATGTAAATATTAAAAAAGTGAGAACATGATAATAATACAAAACAACTGTGAATTTTGGATGCCGAATATCACACTATTATCATATAGGATCAATAGTAAAATAAATTGTGTAGATAACTTGGAGAAGAAGTTTGTTTAGTAATACTATAAAACAAAAAGATCCATACAAATCCCGAGTTGTACCTTTTGAGTATTAATAATTCTTAGTGAGAAATTTTGTATAAATATATAAATAACTAATTAAATTAATATAAGACTGTGTTTGATATTTGTAGATATAATTATTTTAATAAATACATAAGAATACAAATAATAATTGAGTCACAATTCCTAGATATTAATTGAAAACATGTGGATAAGGGTTCATCATATATAACAATTCTTTAATGAAGGGGTTATTTATTATCCAAAAGTTAAATTTTTAGGACATATACTATTCCTTATGATAATTTATGATCTGTGAAAAACATTATATGATGTATAATATAGAGTCAATAGAAATAATCTTTAAGATGAATATTTAGAGGCATTATATCGATTTTGTTAATTGTTTAATATATCCCAATAACTAAATTATAAAGTATACATTCAGACTAAAGAAGTTCACTATTTATAAATTATATTTGTTATAGTAGATAAGGAATTGGTATTAACAAATACATTACCAACTTGGGAAAGAATGTGTGGCGGTTAATCCTAATATATGATTGGAATCTAAAATCCTGAAATAAATAATTATCCAAAATGATAATATATTTAGGGATATTCATATGTTATAATTAGAAATAAAAATTGTCTGGGTAAAAAACTACCTTAACAATTAATTACTAAACCACATATTATGAAGAAAATCATTGAATTATATTATAAATTTCTATAGATAAAAATTATATTTAATGATACAATGATATTTAATATTCATGAATTTAACATTAATAGAGGATTATCCATTAATATTAGAACTCAAGTATGAATAAGATCAGTATTAGAGTTATATAATGAGATATTCTATAAAAAAAATTACTTATATTTCTTTATAAACCATGGAATCACTATGAATTTTGGAGAACTCCAAAAGAAATTATATAGGTAAAACATTAAGAATGAGGATAGTGAATAGGCACTAAGATGATTTTTATTCTCTCAATTAATGATAGAGAATAAAATATACAAGGTGATAATTTTATCCTTACATATAATAATATCAAAATGTGAGAACCTGAGTTTATTTTGTCATCAATCAGATATTAATATAAAATATAAATTATTTATGGGGTTTTGGGGATTATATCATGATCATTATAAGTTTAAATGAACCCATATGATGCTCGATCGAACTTCAAGAATCAACATGTATTGTATTTATGAAGAAAAACATTCATGTATATATGATTCAGTGACCACTATCTCAATTGATTTTTTTAATGAAGAATATAAGTGAAAATTAGGCTTCATACCTCTATAAGTAACACCATTCCTTTGTCTCTTTGTGCGTTGTTGTAAGATTTTACTATACATTTTTCCTCAAAAACCTAAACTATTTGTTATATTATTTCAAACACCTAACTAAGAAAAAAATGTGTAATGTCATATTAGAGAACTAATAATCATAAATTGTTAACATAATAAAATTCATAGTAAATAAAAATATTATAATAAACACCAAATGAAAATATAATTTTTTTTAAAAATCTTAATGTATTAAAATGAGGATTTTATAATTAAAACATTTTTTGTTATATATTTTATTTTAATTTAGAAGATAAACATATAAATTATATAATATTAATTTCAAATTTTAAATCCATTTTTATATTTATAAAATTATTATCATATTCATTTAATTTTTTCATAAAAGTGATTTTTTAAGTGAATAGTGAAAATTACAATTTATACCAAAATATAAAATTTTATAACCATATCATTTTATAAGAAAGCAACAGTAGTTTATTAAAAAAAATTTTTATTTATATATTTATTTATGATTTAAACTTATTTTTTTAAAAAATAACTTATTTAATTTATATAACCATTTTTCAACGATTTAGAAAGATAAGTAATAATTTTGCTAGAAACATTTTTTATTAGTTTATATTAGAAAATAGTTTTCACCACTTCTTGGAATTAAATCTTAAAAAATGCCTATTTTGGATCTAGTTTTTATATTATATAATGAGGTATATTTCATTTTTCTGAATAAATATAATATTGAATGGATTATTGTTAATTACCATGATAATAGTAAACTCATACGTAATCTCAATAAATTTCTGACAACTTGTCAGTTCAACATATAAACTCATATGGTAGAATCATTAGTTTTATAAAATATATGTAGAGAAACATTATTCTAGACGATCATCATGTCTCATCCACTATGGTAAATTAATAACATGCTAGACGTGTCTTGGTGTTTGGGTTTTTCTAACCACTCAATAGATGTAAGCCTTTATTCAAATCTCATAGATAATGTGAGTGGCCTATGTCATTAGATAGAAAAATGATCATGTTAGAAAGATTCAAAATAAATTATCAGTATTGTTTGAAGTAATTAAATAGAATTAATGACATTAATTTAAATAAAATAATTATTTTAAACAATAATCAGACACCATATCTTCATTCCGAATAACTCTTTTATACAATCATTTTATTTTATATCATTTATTTTTATTTCATTTCAACATAATTTAATTTTTATTTAATTTATAATTTATTATTATTAACAAATATAATATCTTTGTGATTTTATCAAAATTAATTTAAAAATAATAATATAAATATGTTTAAAAAATTCAAGAAGGATTTTTAATTGAGACATCTACTTACTGGGAGATAACTCTTAGTTGGCCTCAAGGATGAATACATTAGGAAAAATATTCTATTTATAGGGCCATCATGGGAATGTTTAGTTTCATACTCTTTACTCAGTGGGATTCTTTATTTTGAAATTTGTTTGACATCCCTTTTAATACTGGGGTAAAAAAACATAAGAATGGACTCCATGATATAGAATTTTGAGATATTACAGAGATAAAATTTCTTTCAATGGGTATATGAGTGTTGTTTTTATATGTAATATTGATTCAAATTTTTCTATGTACTTTATAGTTTAAGGTTAAAAATATAAATTTGATGGGAAAGTGAGATATAAGTTAATATATTGTACATGGTTGTTACATTAGTCATTTAGATGAGTTCTTGATAATTTTTTATTCATTATGAATAATTTTATAAATTTTTACCTCATTTAGCATATTATACTATATATAAATCTATTTTATTAATATCCTTTAGATATTTTATTTTTGTGAAAAATGTTTTTATAATTTTATTCCAATTTTTTTTAATTAATTTAAAACATTAGTATACTTTTAATTGATTTATAATCAATATATTTAAATTTTACTGTTGAAATAAAAATATATTAAACATAGGTTTTTTTAATAAAAAAATTTATCATTTTATTAAGTGGTATATTTTTATTCATTTCCATCCATTAATTATTTTCTATGTGTTTATTGATTATTATAGATGTAAAAAATGCTATTTATAATACATTAAACACTACTAAATAAGAATTATATGCTAGTTATAATAATTCAAACATTCCCATCAACTATATTTATACCCGATGACTATATGAAAGTCACAGAACAATTTCAATCATATATATATATAAACATGCATGCATCCTTCAAAATAATTCATCCAAATCATTCAAAATTTATATTAAATTTCTAACATTCTTTATTATTTATAATTTTATATTCGATGATATACCATTAAATTGGGAAAACAATGAAAAATAATCTAAGGACATGGTAATTACATTAACTTTTATTAATTATCCTATAATATATACCATAATTACATTGCATATATATCTCATACAATTATATTGGTCATTTAATTTTAATTTTAATATTTCAACATAATTACATAAATATTTTTTAATTTTTAGCACAGTAAAACATATTTAATAAGTTATTCCATAATTCTATTTTCAAATGGTTCATTTCTTATAAGATTGTTTTTGTTATTCAATGTATCATATGAATATACCACTTTTCATAGGTGTGTTTCTGTTCAATCAACTAGGGAGGAAATGATGGAATTTTTAATGGGATTTGAGGATGGGAGTCCAGGTCATCCTAGAAGTGTTATGTTAATATGGGACACTCTTATAGATTAATAATGTGTTTGTGAAATCCGCTTTTATAATTTTCTTAAACTGTTGGCCAGAAAGTCTTTATGATAGAAACAATGGAAGATAACTCTTTTTTTTGTTATAGGAGACCCATTATATAGCCATAAGCCCAGTGGGAATTATTTCCTAATATATGGACCTGAAGGCCCATAATTTTAGCCCAAATGACCGTCAGTTAATATTACTGCTACAGTACCCTGGCTACTATATCATCCTCTATATTTCAACCTCTAGTGCAGTTCCTACTATAGTTCCCACCATCACAAAAGTCTATTAGATGCTGTAGTTCCACCACATCTACAATACTTCTATAGTCCCTCTACATTTCACCCATAGTACCTACATTGAATGGTGTTGTAACCTTCATATTTGATGTAGTATTACAGAGTGATTACCACTAAGACAAACCCCAACTACCCTCCCTTATAACAATAATAATTACCCTTTTTGGGAATGTGATTGATAGGAACCATTAATTGTATATGACACACCACATATTGATTATATTGTATCACATTTTACATAATTATTTTTTCAAACAATGGACCAAAAAAATATATATATTCAGTCCATAATTTATCTCCATAAATGATGGATTTGGACTCCTATGAAAGGAGGCATGAGGTGTTATGGAGTTGGGATTGGGAAAATTATATTGTCATGATATATATACTTTTGAATGGAATCAGAGAACATGCAGTTTAGTTCCATTTTATATGGAATGGAATACCATCTAAAGTCATGTTATAATGATGATAATGTCTCATTTTATGATCATGATTCCATGAATGAATAAAATAAATTTAAAGTCATTTATAGTTTATATCTTGCTGATCGGTACCCGAAAAATGGTTGGCGTGGGGCTAACACTGAAGTGTAACATTCTGGTTCATCATGAAAAATGAATCAAGGGAAATTATTCCTAGCCACTAAGAGGGGGATATCAACCCATAACAACTAATGAAAATAAAATAGGGATCTAAAATAATTTCATATAATTAAACCATTAGGGGAATAAAGAGCCAATTAAATCAATGAAACTATGTATAGATTCTCCAATGTAAAAATTTTTATGATTCTACGAGAAGAATATTGGATAAAGTTATTTGCGGAATCTAAGAGAACAATCTGATGTCAAGGAATTTGTAGAAAAAAAACGAAAATGTTAGATCATATAATTTTAGGGAATAAATAAGATATTCTAAACTAAATTTATTTAAGGAAACACAATTAATAATATCAACTCAAGGAACCTAATGAAACTAATAAGAGAAATAATAATCATGTAATTTATGTGAACCATTAAGTGAATCTTGAGTGAATTCATTTGAATTGTCAATTTAATGAATATTGAATCAATGAATTTTATTTACCTAGTGAATAATATTATGTAAAATAATATGAAGAAAATAATATGGGAATATTTAATTAAATTTTTTTTAAACCAAGATAAGGAACTCAACACAAGTAACCCAACAGAACTCGGATGAGAATCGCAACTCAAGGAGTTTTACGAAACCAATTATATAACTTCATCTCAAGGTACCCTAGGAATCCATGGGGAGAATATTGACACAAGGAATTGGTGGAAACAAAGTTTAGTATCTAAACATAGGAAAATTTATGAAACCAAGAATAATATCATGAATTATGGTATTAATGGGGTTATGGTGTGTGTTATAAGTATCATGATAGAAATCAACCCCCAAAACTTAATAGCGTGAATCGTGATTTTTGATGGTGGTTAGTGATGTAAGTGGATGAATCATGTTGATGTCATAATTCCACACCCCATTACTAATCCCGTCCATGGGTATGGGTGATTAGCCCTCTTGGTTTGGATTATCATTGTCTATATAAGTGATATTGTTGGTGGCCAAAGTGATTAGGATACTAGATAGGTGAAATAGGTAAATAGGTGACTATGTGAGACTATATAAGGTGTTCATGATACGAAATTAATTAACTAAGGTTCCATATAGATTCATATTGGTTAGGCTATATGGGTTTTCCATTACATTACTTTTTGAAGGCTGGGTGATAGGATGATTCTCAGAGGTTAGACTATAAGATATTTAAAAATTCACTTTTTATCACCCCTTGATTTATTTCATTTAAAAATGAACTAAATGATAATAATGAGGGGTTTATGAATATATTACATTACTCAATGTTCTAATGTTCTTGAAGTTTTTTTTTCTATCGAACATGGTGTTGACAATTAGATTCTAGTGATTCCATTTATTTGAAAACATAGACTTGTTGAAAAAAATTGAGAAATAACTACCCACAACCAACATGGTTACTCATGTATGGATTTGGTCATGAATTATAATTTTTGAGAGTTCACATGGATTATTATGAGTATATGTAGATTTATTTTGTGTAATAAGTATGGCGTCAAAATTCAGGTGTGGGGTTGGGAGTCTATATAGGGAATGAGGGACTTCATCTGGGTCTATAAGAACATTATATGTGGGATTTAATCACAAAACATGAAAATGGGGCATGATCCATTTGAGTGTAATAATTTATATGTGTATTCCTGGATCAAGGTACATGTATATACTTTGTCTCTATGTGGATGTGGACATTAGAAATAAATTTCTACATAATTAGAACTTAAATGTACCATATAATTTTTTCGTAGGTTATTTTGGACTCTATTAGCAATAAAGTCAATGTTGGTGAAATTTTATTTTCACTGTAATATAGATTTTATACATTTTATCTATTTTCTAAGTCTAAAAGTGTCCCAAAAAAATGTGTAAATGTTTTGTAGAAACCATTTCATGACTAATAAATGTAATCCTTAACATAATCCAAATTGGTCATTCTCACCACCACATCACCATATTGAGAAATTTTTTAATGGAAATCCACCCATCACTATATTATAAATTATGAAAAAAAAGGTGATTCATTTTTTATCCCCTTTATTAACAATAGTACCACCACATCATTAACTACACTCATGTTATTCGATCATGGAATATATCATGGTCATCATGGTAAAGTATATGCTCTATGTTTGGGTTCCAACATTGAAAAATATAAATATTATGGATGTAATATACATTATATAATTTGGGGTCATATAGTTTTTCTATTTTATATATTTTATATTATTAATATAATAGGAGTTTAAAAAATAGTATTGTGAGGAAGAGTGAGAGGAGAGAAACAATGTACAACATATGATATATTAATAAATAAAATGTTGTTCATATATTTCTTAATAAAAGATCATAAATCACGAATTACATATTAAAATAGTTTATGATGATTTAAATTTACATGGGGTTTCATTAGGTTTATAAATGAACAAATAAATTAAAATAAATAATAATCAAATTAATCAATAAATCGGAGAATTCATGAAATTGTTTGACTGCTATATGAATAATACTTATCCACTAAAATTTAAATATCATTTTATAGTCCTATAACTGAGCAATATTGTAATGGTATAATTTCTAGGATTCTATATATCATGATCTAAATAATCACAATAATTTCCCTAATTCCCACTATATAATTATACTATGCTTCCTATAATTCAGAGATGTAGAGAGAATATAACATAAATCATTCTAATATTGGAGTAGTGGTGATTATATATATATGAATGATTTTTTATATTCCTTTTGTTAATGGAGAAACACTGTATCCATCGAATCGATTTTTTGTATTTCATTCTATTTTAAACATTATAGAGGTAAATGGAAAGTAATAAAGATTAAATGTTGGTTATAGGACAAAACATGGGTAAGATTTGATTATTTATTTCATAATAATTATATTAGCCTAATTTCAAGATAAAAGTAACTTTGGTGTGTGAGACTAATATTTTTCTAGTGAATTACCATTTTATTACGTATTTTTATGTTTTATAATAATGGAGATGAGTTTTTGTATGTTTTGGATAATTTTTTTGTGCCTTGAAAATTTTTATATGGGTGTACAGATTGATAATGGTTAGGAGAAACCATGCAGTTTTCTCTAGGTAACCGTCATGCATGCATATGAGGTTCATATGTTTTGCATGGTTTGTATAAAGAAACTTGATTCCCTAAAAAATTTGAATGTATAGACATAGGTAAATTCATTATTGGTGCATCATTTTTTAAACTGTACGAACAAGAATGTGAGGTAGGGGTTTAGAGGTTGATGTATGCACATGACTTCCCAAACAATGTATTCAAACCATTCCATGTGAATTTAATTATTTTAAATTTAGTGTTTAATTTATATTTAACCAAGGAAACCCTTATTTTTCATTTATATTGTTAGGATTGAACTCTCCTCATATGCTAAGTGTTCCTAGTACATGCCTTTGGACAGGATACTAGTTTTTAAGGATCTTTGCATGTTGGATCTCCATATTCAATGGTGAGTCTCTCTTTTTATCATTAATCATTAGATATTCTGCTCATATCTAAAACAAAACATTTAATTTAATCCTTGACCAATATATTTATATATAATCTATGATGTGTCTAGATGAGATGTTTCTTTGATTGATTAAATGATAAGAGTCTCATGCTCAAATCTAAAGGCTTCGTAGTAATGTTCTAAATGTTTCTCACATGTTGATAGGTAAGTCTATTCTATCACATCTCAATATGGTTTATAACTAGAAAGATTATTATTTAAATTACTATGATTTAAAATTTTAAATAACATTTATATTATATCATTTTTGAAACTAGTATTTTTATTATTTATAAATCATGTGAATTAATGGGTTTTTAGAAGAAAAAAAATTGTATTATTGTTTAAATATAATTATTTTTGTCTAATGAATGTAAGATGATATATTAAATATTTAATTTGAAGAATTGAATTATATTAAGTTGATTGATATGAGATTATAAGGCCCCAGCCTTAAACCTTACTTAATATTTAGTTATTACAAGATTACACATTGAGGATCTCTTCAGGTTTAGAGTTTTAGGGAATTTGATCATGAAACATGCATTACATTCCACATTTAAACAAAGTTGTTACATAAAAGACATTATTCATTCATCCCATCAAAAGAAACATATTTAAAATAAAACATGGATTCATTCTTTACACATCCTTGACACTATCATCACATTATGCACCTTTCCCTTGACCTGTGAAAAACATTTCAAAAACTTGGGATGAGCATAAAAAGCACAGTAAGAGTTATAAAAATATGGAAAGGAAACATGAGTTCATATATACATTAGAATTAAATCATACATTACCCATAAATCATAGGCATATCAAATCATGAATAAATCATAGAAATCATAAGACATATAAGGTATCTTAAGGAATTCATATCATTCTTACGTAGGGAGTAACCCTCTTGGTTACGTTTGGAATACCCACCACAATATATTCCCTAAATATCTTCGGAGAAACCTTAATGTTTCACTCCTTCGTGTTACCCAATGCATTGGAGAGCTATATCGGGCTCACCCTCCCTTAGTTTATCACGGAACCACCCATTTTCATAACAATGCCCATGAACCATAACATAAACGTATCACATAAAACATGCATAAAGGAAACATAACATTTCCACATTTCAATCACAATATAACATTTTTGTATATTGAAATAATGAATCTATTCAAAAAGAAACCATTTCCAACACCATTTAAAACATTTAATAAAGAGATTTTTGAATCAAAGTGTCCCATACCACCATGAAGCTTTTAAAATTTTAAACCATTAATATACATATAAATAAATCCTTAAAACCATTTTGGAAACATGTATATTAATAAGAACAAATAATTAAAACATTTAAAGTGATATTTGGGTTAAAGGGGTTTTACCAAAATTAGAGACACTTGAATAAAATAATTGAGGAATAACATTTAGTCATAACTTCATAATATCATGAAAATAAATGGATTCATGATATAATATTCCAAAGGACAGTATATACACCATATAAGAGTGAATTGGTGCATAACAACAATGAAGTCTCAATAGAAATTTCAAATGTGATGAAATACCTTATAAAGAAGGTATCATTAATTTAAGGATAAATAAATCTCAAAATTATGTGTGACAAATATAAATACACCCAATATAAGTGGATATTAAGTGTAAAACAATAAATGGTCATTCACCAATATTCAATGGATGACATATTCAATAAATACATGTTGAACCAAAGAAATCGAAATTGGGTTAAAAAGTTCCCTTGGTAAATTCGACAGCCTAACGACATCACTTCAAAATTCAGAAAATGAGTTGATGAGTGATAAAAAGGACATCTCATCACTTGGAAGTAAAATTTACATCAGTAAGGATATAAAAGAACATATCCCAACATAATAGTATGTGAATTAAAAGACATAACAAAAGAAGTCTTTTAAAAAGTGGAGGGTGAAAGGTCCCCTTACCGAGTTGGGTAACTTTTGAAACGAACATCCCATGGAAGAAGGGTCATAAAATGAAGATGTGAACACCCATAAATGAAATTATACTACAAAAAGTGTATAATAATGGGTAGTAAATACAACCACTCCAAGGAAATTGTGGCAAATGTAGCATAAATCTCACGGGAATAAAAGTGAGATGAAAAATCCCTTACGAAAACTCGGCAGCCTAACGACACCACATAAAACATCCAAAATGGATTAATGAGAGGAAATAGGGTCTATCATAATATCAACATGAATTTTGTAGAAAGAGGAATATAAAAGAACATCCCCTCAACATAACAAAGAGGAGCTTAAAAGAAGTGACATAAAGGAGAGTACTTAAAAAGAAAGAGAGAGGTTGGATCTCTTACGAAAATTCGGCTGCCTAACGCGCCGCCCAAAACATCCAAAATAGATTGATGAGATAGAATAGAGTCTCTCATCATATGAAAATAAAAATTACAGTAATAGTAATATAAAATAACATCCCAATCAAAAGAAAGAAGAGCTAAAAAGGAATGACATAAAAGAGTGTACTTAAAAATAAACAGATGAGTAGGATCCCTTACCTCGGGTCCGACATGACTCAATCGTTCGTTAATATCCTGAATAATAAACTTGAGTTAATTTATACTTCCTTAAGAACCTTTTTAAAGTTCATTATTCCTTTTATATCACTTATTACCATGTCATAAACATTATGTAATCATTTAAGTTAATAATATTTGTTTTACTGATATTTGGTTCTTAATTCGAAAGTGGACTTCTTACAATTACATGTTATTCGTGTGGAAAAATGTTCATTATATCCAGAATTTTATTCATGATGTAGATATCATATATATCATATATATCCAGTATATTCATGAATTTATAATATTACATAATATTTAGAGTTAAGAAATTAAATGCACCGTTAATGGAGACGATAAGTCGTACGTAAGCATGAATGCTACTTCCATTTCTATTTCATATTTAATGGAATTAAAACATAATGATACATAATAGTATTTTAATTCCAGTATGTTTTCATATATAATATCATTAAATCCATCCTTTATACGTCTCATGTATGGCATTAACGAATCACATCACTTTGAGGGGGCGGTAGTCCGCACTTCCTAAAATGAAGATATCGCATATACCCAAAATGGAAGCCATAAATGTAAGCCACAAATGAAAAATACAGAATATTAAGTAAAACATAAACATATTATATATAATATATAAATATAGTGACATCTTAATGTCCACCTTTGAAGGTGTTATATGAGTTTTGAACAATCATCGTTTCGTGAGGCAGAAATTCGCCATCCACGGAAACAGTATGTTCTTTAACCATTAGATGTCGGTGTGTGTAAGTGTAGCTAAAATACATTTTATAAAAACATCGTAGTATATTTAATATACTGGAGTTGTTACAAAAAAAATTAATAAAAAGAGTTTAGGTGGTTGGAGAGGCAAAATAAAACAAAAGGACTCAAGTGAAGACAATACATTAAAATCGGGTAACTCTGTTTGGTTTGAGCTCAAAGGCTTCCTTAGACAGATTTCTACCCAATGTGAGGCTTAGAGAAGTTATATAGGGATGTGGAGAGACAAAATGGGCATGGGTTTGCCGAGACAAAGGCTTTGGGAGTGTGGGTATGGAGGTAGAGGTGGGGGCCTTTTATAAGAGGAGAGGAGGGGCACTCATGGAAAGTAAAGAAAAGCGACTTTATTTTAAAATGATATTCGGATTTAAGAGGTCCAACATTGATATAATTAGAGGATATGGTGATAAGGGTTATACATTCACTCATCCAATATGTTTTGGACATGTTTAGGTCTTAGATATTATATTATCATTCCATTTTATTTAAATCGTTAAATAATGAGGTCATCCTTGCATCATCATGATGTCATGAATAATTTAATTTATATAACGTCTAAAAATTATAAAAAAAAACTATGATGTATGAAATCTTTTTATCTTTCCAATGAATATTTATAGTCAAAAATCTGACCTGTAGAACCCCATGTAAAAATTGTTTTAATAAACATTTCATGTTTGTGTAATTTTTACTTTAACATTAAATAAAAAGGTATTAATGTCATTTTCCAAACAAAGTGGCCCCATGGGGTCCCCAAGTACACCCATGGATTTTCTTGGTCGGACATGACACATCCAATGAGGGTAGGACATGTTTCTAGGTCATTTTATTTTATTAAAATATTATTCTTACCTTAAACTACACTAATTACCTCTAATCGCGAATAAAAACATAATAAGTTACTATTCACTAAAAAATTATTTTAATCTCATTGAAACAAATTTTAATTCTTAATGAAAAAAATTTATGTTGGATTTTTGAAATTCAAAACACAGAAGTGGTAAAATTTCATTTAAACGAAAAATCAGTTTTTATAAGTACCTCTTAGTGGTTTCACTATTCATCAAAAACTGAAGTTTTTCAGAAAAATCCCCAAAATTCACTCTAAGATATATTTGATATTCCGAATTAAAAAATGAAGTCTATTTTAAAAAATTGAAAACATATAAGTCACATTAATTAATTTAATAATTAATTCCCACGGTCATAGCAAATAGCATGTTTTTATGAAACAATAAGTATCAAAAGATTGACACTAGTTTAAGTTTGATTTCAAAGTGAAATTAATTCCAACGACCACTATTGGATTTAATGGTAAAAATATATTCTAATTTCACTTTAAAACCAATTCATAAGATAGCCTAATCATATAAATAAATTAGATTAAAAAGAGGTTTTGAATTAAAATACAACATTTTACACTATTCATTAAAAAATGAACTTTATCGGAAAGATACCAAAAATTTAGTCAAAGTAAATTTTGATGTCACGATTCTAAAAAAGAGTTTATTTGGTCCAATAGAATTTATAAGAGTGAACAAAACTATATTTAATAATGGTTCACCATCAAAAGGTGATAAGTGAACCTTTAGTGAAAACTAGGGCATATATGCCTAAAATTGAATTCTTTCCGTATTTTAAGACTTTATCATTTATTGGATAAATGAAAAAACATTTAATAACATATATAATCCTATTTTAGTTATTTATATCCATTCCCGCCAATACAATGGCTACATGTTATCTACCATTTGAAATAATATTATTTTATTATTAGAGTGCAACGTAAGATTCCAAAGAAACTCGTTGTTGCGTGTTGGGTACGCCATCGAGCATAGCATCCCCTTTAAACTAATATTAATATTTTATTCACAAATATAGATAAATATGAAGATGTCATATTCTTTATTTACCAGGGGTGTTACATCCTTCCCCCCATTTGGGAATTGCGTCCTCACGATTTTAAAATTGTGCTTGGAAACATCCATGGAAGTCCCACATCGGAACAAGAGTCGGTAAAAAAAATCACTTTAAAATAAAGAAAGATAAGTACAAAGGTCACCCGAGTTAACCCATTCTAGGATTACAAGTATGAAAATATGGACATGGAGGAAAAAATAAAGGGTCATGTTCTGATGGAGAGTGATGGAAAACATGTTTAGGAGAAAGTTAACCACAAGAAAATCACAAACTTGTGATGGGTTAAAGGGTATTCGATTCCCCAGTAGGAAAAGTTAATAGACATCATTTTTGTTTTAATTTACTTTTTATTGAGAAATTTATTCATAAGGAAACATAATCACTTATCATGTTGACTTTCAACTCTTATTAGATTCCTTACACAAACTCATATTTTCTCCAAAAGACGAGTATTTAGGAACACTTGTTCACATTAAGAGTACTATAATCAACTTCTAGAAAATCACCTAATCCACAAAAAGAGAACTATATAATTCCCATGTCTTTAGACTTTAACCAAAACCAAAACAAAAAAGGTTAGTACAAGATCAGATTATCTAGAAAAGGATAACCCTTTATAAAAAGAAAATATATTCTTTATCTCTAAAATTTTGTCTATCAAAACCCAATGTTCAACAAGGACCATCCGATAAACAATTTTTCCATAAAATTATTCAAAGTAAACCAATATAAGATTGAAACCCAAATTTTTGAAGGATTTAGTCACATAGTCTTCCAAGTTAAATCGTAACATTTATCTCCAAACAACATCAGTTTCTCCTAAAGTCTCGTATTGAAAAGTAATTAACCTAATCAAATTTCCTCCATGATAGGTTAATCATTTTCATAAATAACCCAAAATCAACTTACTATTAATTCATAAAATCATATAACTAAATATAATCAGTCAAACTAACCAGGGACTTCATGTAGTCCAGTTGTAGGTGATAAATATCAGTCGCACTTTGGTTGTGGGTTCGATTCCCGCAGCTTTGTCCAACGGGACGGGTAGTCACACGGTCTGCGTGTTGTCCATTTTCCAAAAAAATATAATTCTCAAAAAATTCCCCAAAACGAGAAAAAATCTTCAAAAATAATCATAACATATTTTAACCTCATGTTTATCTCATGCCTTTCATTTTTCGTCATATCATATAATAACCCATAATTACCTCAAAAGTAAGGATCATATAAACTCTAATGGTTACCTTTATAATTATTACATGAACTTCCACATCGATTGGTCATCTATTACATGATGCATTACAGATCATAAAAAGGTTCAAGTGTTTGATCATGACTCCTTGCTAGTTGGTTTAGAACAACCACGAGTTTCCTCATTGAATCCCCCATTTTATCTAGTCTCTTAATCAGAGAACCACCACAGTTTCCTTCAAACCTATTGTCACTTTGGTGCCTGCTAGATCCATCCATTTACTAAAACCAATAAGGTCAGTGTGAGTATATAAAAAAAACATCATATACTAATGAGGAAGATGAACACCAAGATATACTTACTCATTCACTTTATATAAAACTAGGACTCATTCTAAAATCCTATCCATTATGGTACTGCCACTTATGCTTAGAGAATACCGTAACCTCTAAAGTTATCTAAACCTTCCTTTGTTACCAACTATAAGGCCCCAGCCTTAAACCTTACTTAATCTTGAGTTATTACAAGATTAACCATTGAGGATAATTTCAGGTTTAGAGTTTTAGATAATTAGATCATGAAACATGCATTACATTCCACATTTAAACAAAGTGGTTACATAAAAGACAGTATTCATTCTTCCCATCAACAGAAACATATTTAAAATAAAACACGGATTCTTTCTTGACACATCCTTGACACTATCATTACATCATGTACCTTTCCCTTGACTTGTGAAAAACATTTCAAAAACCCGGGATGAGCATAAAAAGCTCAGTAAGAGTTATAAAAATATGGAAAGGAAACATGAGTTCATATATACATTAGAATGAAATCATACTTTACCGATAAAACATAGGCATATCAAATCATGAATAAATCATAGAAATCGTAAGACATAAAAGGTATCTTGAGGAATTAATAATATTCTTACGTAGGGAGTAACCCTCTTGGTTACGTTTGGAATACCCACCATAGTATATTCCCTAAATCTCTTCGGAGAAACCTTAATGTTTCACTCCTTCGCGTTACCCAATGCATTGGGGAGCTATATCGGGCTCACCCGCCCTTAGTTTATCACGGAACCACCCGTTTTCCTAACAATGCCTAAGAACCATAACATAAACGTATCCATAAAACATGCATAAAGGAAACATAACATTTCCACATTTCATTCACAATATAACATTTTAGTATATTGAAATAATGAATCCATTCAAAAAGAAACCATTTCCAAATCCATTTAAAACATTTAATAAAGAGATTTTTGAATCAAAGTGTCCCATACCACCTTGAAGCTTTTAAAATTTTAAACAATTAATATCCAAATAAATAAATCCTTAAAACAATTTTGGAATCATGTATATTAATAAGAACAAATAATTAAAACATTTAATGCGTTATTTTTGTTAAAGGGGTTTTACCAAAATTAGAGACACTTGAATACAATAATTGAGGAATAACATTTATTCATAACTTTATAATGTCATGAGAATAAATGTATTCATGATATAATATTCCAAAGGACATTATATACACCATATAAGAGTGAATTGGTGCATAAAAACAATGAAGTCTCAATATAAATGTCAAATGTGATGAAATCCCTTATAAAGAAGGTATCCTTAAATTAAGGACAAATCAATCTTAAAATTATGTGTGACAAATATAATTACACCCAATATTTGTGGATATTAAGTGTAAAACAATAAAAGGTCTTTCACACATATTCAAATGATGACATATTCAATAACTACATATTGAACCCAAAGAAATCGAAATTGGGTTAAAAAGTTCCCTTGGTAAAATTCGACAGCCTAACGACATCACTTCAAAATTCAGAAAATGAGTTTATGAGAGATAAAAATGGCATATCATCACTTTGAAATAAAATTTACATCAATAAGGATATAAAATAACATATCCCAACATAATAGTATGTGAATTAAAAGACATAACAAAAGAAGTCTTTTAAAAAGTGGAGGGTGAAAGGTCCCCTTACCGAGTTGGGTAACTTTCGAAACGTACACCCCATGGAAGAAGGGTCATACAATGAAGATTTGAACACCCATAAATGAAATTATACTACACAAAGTGTATAATAATGGGCAGTACATACACAACTCAAAGGAAATTTTGCCAAATGTAGCATAAATCTCACGGGAATAAAAGTCAGTTGAAAAACCCCTTACGAAAACTCGGCAGCCTAACGACGCCACATAAAACATCCAAAATGGATTTATGAGAGTAAGTAGGGTCTCTAATAATATCATCATAAAGTTTACAGAAATAGTAATATAAAAGAACATCCCCCCAACATAACAAGGAGGATCTTAAAAGATGTGACATAAAGGAGAGTACTTAAAAAGAAAGAGAGAGGTTGGATCTCTTACCAAAATTCGGCAGCGTAACAGTGCCACTCAAAACATCCAAAATGGATTAATGAGAGAGAATAGGGTCTCTCATCATATGAAAATAAAAATTACACTAAAGGTAATATAAAATAACATCCCAACCACAAGCAAGATGAGATAACAAGGAATGACATAAAAGAGTGTACTTAAAAAGAGAGAGAGGAGTAGGATCCCTTACCTCGGGTCTGACTTGACTCGATAGTTCTTTAATCTCCTGAATAATAAACATGAGTTAATTTATACTTCCTTAAGAACCTTTTTCAAGTTCATTATTTCTTTTATATCACTTATTACCATGTCATAAACATTATGTAATCATTTAAGTTAATAATATTTGTTTTGCCGATATTTGGTTCTTAAGTCGAAAGTGGACTTCTTACAATTACATGTTGTTCGTGTGGACAAATGTTCATTATATCCAGAATTGTATTCATGATGTTTATATCATATATATCATATATATCCAGTATATTCAATCATTTATAATATTACATAACATTTATAGTTAAGAAATGAAATGCACCGTTCATGGAGACGGTAAGCCGTACTTACGCATGAACGCTAATTCCATTTATATTTCATATTTAATGGAATTAAAACATAATGATACATAATAGTATTTTAATTCCAGAGTGGTATCATATATAATATCAATAAATCCATCCTTTATACGTCCTACATATGGCATTAACGAATCACATCACATTGAGGGGGCGGTAGTCCGCATTCCTAAAATGAAGATACCGCGTATACCCATAATTGAATCCATAAAGGTAAGCCACAAATGAAAAATAAAGAAGATTAATTAAAACATAAACATATTATATATCATATATAAATATAGTGACATACTAATGGCCACCTTTTAAAGTGTTATATGAGTGTTGAACAATCATCGTTTCGTGAGGCAGAAATTCGCCATCCACGGAAACAGTATGTTCTTTAACCATTAGATGTAGGTGTGTGTAATTGTAGCTCTAATAATTCTTATAACAACATCCTAGTATATTTAAGATACTGGAGTTGTTACAAAATAAATTAATAAAAAGAGTTTAGGGGGTTGGAGAGGCAAAAAAAAGGACTCAAGTGAAGACATTACCTTAAAATCGGGTCACTCTGTTTGGTTTGAGCTCAAAGGCATCAATGGGAAGCCTTATTCCCAAAGTGAGGCTTCAAGGAGTTATAGAGGGATGTGGAGAGACCAAATGGGTAGGGGTTGGTCGAGCAAAAGGTTTTGGGAGTGTGGGTAAGGAGGTAGAGGTGGGGTCCTTTTATAAGAGGAGAGGAGGGCACTCTTGGAATGTAAAGAAAAGTCGCTTTATATTAAAATGATATTCGGATTTAAGAGGTCCCACATTGATATAATTCGAGGATAAGGTGATAAGGGTTCTAAATACACTCTTTAAATATGTTTTGGACATGTGTAGGTCTTAGATATTACATTATATTTCCATTTTATTTAAATCGTTAAATAATGAGGTCATCGCTGCATCATCATGATGTCATAAATAATTTAATTTATTTAACGTCTAAAAATTATATAAAAAAAACTATGATGTAGAATTTTTTTTATCTTTCCAATTACAAATTATAGTCAAAAATTGGACCTGTATAACTCCATGTAAAAATTGATTTAGTAAAACATTTCATGTTTGTGTCTTTTTTACTTTTACATTAAATAAAAAGGTAATTATGTCATTTTCCAACCAAAGTGGCTCCATGGGGTCCCCAAGTTGACCCATTGATTTTCCTGGTCGTCCATGACACATAAAATGAGGGTAGGACATGTTTCTAGGTCATTTTATTTTATTAAAACATTATTCTTACCTTAAACTACATTAATTACCTCTAATCGCGATTAAAAACATAATAAGTTACTATTCACTAAAAAATTATTTTAATCTCATTGAACCACATTTTACTTCTTAATGACAACCATGTATGTTGGATTTTTGAAATTAAAAACACAGAAGAGGTAAAATTTCATTTAAACAAAAAATCAGTTTTTATAAGTACCACTTAGTGTTTTCACTATTCATCAAAAATTGATGTTTTTCAGAAAAATCCCAAAAATTCACCCTAAGATATATTTCATATTACGAATTCAAAAATGAAGTCTATTTTACATAATTCAAAACATATAATTCACATTAATTAATTTAATAATTAATTTCCGCGGTCAGAGCAAATAGCGTGTTTTTATGAAACAATAAGTATCAAAAGATTGACACTAGTTTAAGTCTGATTTCAAAGTGAAATTAATTCCAACGATAACTATTGGATTTAATTGTAAAAATAGATTATAATTTCACTTTAAAACCAATTAAAAAGATATCCTAATCATATAAATAAATTACATTAAAAATAGGTTTTGAATTAAAATAAAACATTTTACACTATTCATGAAAAATGAACTTTATCAGAAAGTTACCAAAAATTACTCAAAGTAAATTTTGATGTCCCGATTATAAAGAATAGTTTTATTTGGTCCAATAGAGTGTATAAGAGTGAAAAAAACTATATTTAATGATGGTTCTCCATCAAAAGGTGATAAGTGAACCTTTAGTGAAAACTAGGGCATATACGTCTAAAATTGAATTCTTTCCATATTTTAATCCTTTCTCTTTTATTAGATAAATGTAAAAACATTTAATAACATATATAATCAGATTTTAGTCATTTCTATCCATTCCCTCCAATACAACGGCTACATGTTAACTACCATTTAAAAAAATATTATTTTATTATTAGAGTGCAACGTAAGATTCCCAAGAAACTCGTTGTTGCATGTTGGGTACACCATCAAGCATATCATCCCCTTTACAGTAATATTAATATTTTATTCACAAATATGGATAAATTTAAAGATGACATATTCTTTATTTACCTGGGGTGTTACAAAGATTTTGTCATATTTAGTATTAATAAGTTCATTTATATTGATGTGACATTAAATAAGGGGTGTGGTGCTAGAATGGAAGCTCAGAGAGAATTTTAACATACTAAAAACAGGAGGTATCGGTGATTATTTTATCATATTGAAGATTTGAATTTCCCATTTCTCACCATCCTTATCCTCCAAGGAATAGGTCATGTTATCACATCATCATCCCCTCCCCAGCCTGCTCTATCTAGGGGGGATGGATGCTCTTGCCTTGATTTCATTCCCCTCTCACGACCTTTCCTTTTCCCCCTTCACTGACACATCATCTCTCCCTTGATTTCAAACCATCGACATGAGCCCTAAAGTCCATTAATGTACAAATAGAGTTCCAAAAGTTCTGATTTCCCTCATGGAGTTCATGAATGCTTTAAAAATGCTATATCTTACATTGTATTCTTGTTTTGGGAAGAAATGACTCACAATAGATGCATTCGAAATGTTCATTTTCACTTCTTGGATGCTTCGAGATTGGGTGGATGTCAGTCTTTTAGATTCAAAGAACATTAAGATTCATTTTCATCTGAGGAAGTTTTGATCTACACTTAGGATAATTCTATGTAAGCTTTGGATAGCTTCTACTTTACTCTCTTTTGGTGGTCCTTCAACTTTCATATGATACACGACTCCCCATTTACGACACTTTGGATATCGCTTCCTGGTATTCCATTACCTTTCCAGAATCTAGTGATTCATTGGTTAATCAAAAATATGGAAGGTCTCTACCTTTGTTCAAATGTCCACACCAGTACTATTTTCCATCCAGTCTCCCTAAGAATTAGCATTAAAGTTGATGTTTTGATGGGACCACTAGACTACATCATCATTGAGATTAATAGATAGCTCCACTAGAATTAGAAGGTTTGTTACAAATACTTGGTTCCCTTTTGTTTTGTATGAAATCATTTGAGTCATTATATTTATAAATTCCATCAAATACCCTCTAATCTGGCTTGAAATGCTACCCCTTAGGGTATCATGGATGTTGGCGTGGATGATGTGGGATATATCAACAAGATGGATCATCATGGTACAAGTGGGGATATAATCCCTTAAATTGTTAAGAATGAGGATAACATGTTTAATATAGAAGCTAGAGTGGTGGAAGAGAATGTCAATTTGAGTATCAGTAAGTCTGTTCTGAAAGAGGACTAGTGGATATATGTGGATCTGAGAAGAAACTCATGTATTCATTCTTCCTTTGTAGAGGTTTTGAAATCTGTTTGTCTTCCTCAAAAAGAGAAGACATTATCAGACCAAAGGGATCATTTGGGGAATAAACATCTCAATAAGAATTTGGTCAATCACTCTTCAATTAAAAAGGATGAAATATCTAATATGATTAAAAAATATTCTAGAATCTCTACCAATGATCCGAAGGTCACTGATATTTTCAATAATTTGATGATCGATTTAGTATGTCCTCCCATCATTTTAAATCATGATCCTTTTGTAAAAGAGAATCAATGTGATCAAGATCTGACTCATTTTATCAGTTTTGAGACTGAAAGGTTGAGGTCTTTGATGCCATGATTACCTGTAAAGCAAATGGTGTCTTCTCAAAAGATGGATGGAACAACTCCTTTTAAGACCCATAACCGATTTGAATCCTTGGAAGAAAGCGGTTAAGAAGACACTGAAAATGAAGGGTGTTAGAAAGTCATTTCAAAAATCAATAAAATTGGTTGAACCAATATTCGTTGAATACATCGAGATAGATTATAGAGATAATGACTCCTAACAAATGACAGAATATGAGCATGACCAATATGGGGATATGAATACTAGATCCAAACTGAGGAAACATAAACAAATAAATCTCCAATATTAGAATTTTACAGTTCAAAAGGGAGGGAAGAAGACTAGTCTCTGCAGAGAATACTCTAACCTCCCTAAAACAATTATTACAAGATCCTTAGGTAAGTAGAAGAAAGGTTTAATAAAAACAGGTGTATCTGAATCACTAACTACAAAAGTAGTGAGTTCAAAACCTTTTGTCGCAAGATAAAAATTGGTTTATTAAAAGCCTAATTGTGAATAATTAAGTGGGAAACCAAGAATAGTGGATGAAGACAAAGGGGAGTTTTTGGAGGTCATCTTCCATTTTAAGGAAGATATGAATGAAAAAGTGGTTCAGGTAAATTCCTCAAAAGAGGATGTCGAAAGAATCTATGAAAGAAGGTTTGATATGATACCAATGGGTAGAAAGATGAGAGGATAACTAAGAAATATCAAATAATGGCATCAGGTTTCAACCAACATAAAATTAGTATGGAGGAATTTTTGATGATAGTGAACATAATGTCTTATCAATATTAAGAACTCATTAGCGAGGAACAAGAAATTGAGGTTAGTATACTTCAATAGGAATTATATAGAGTGTTTAAATCAATTAATATAAGTGTTGTTTTCAATAATTTTTTGAGGTTCTTCAGTAATTTATGGTTTTTTATTAATATGATTGTGGTTTCCCACTTCTCCTTAAAGCAGATTCCAAAACAAATTTATTTGGTGGTGAACTGAGTATTTTCTCAAGAGAAAGGGAACTGTCACCTGAAATTATTATTTATATGAGTGGTTGAATGTGGTTTGTGTATGGATAGTGGTATTAATTGATATATTTTTGTACATTGATGATTATTATTTTCAAATAGGTTAATTATTTTTATGTTCCTCTATTTGTTATAAAATATTTTTTGGAATTGTGAGTTAAATTGTAATTATCTATGTGTTATTATTTCGGAAGTCTCTTAGGAAAAAACAGGTGTATTATTACTCATCCACTACATATTCACATTATATCACATGTATTTATTATTCAATATTACATAAGTAATGTAATGGTATCTTAGTTCCCTAATTGATCAATATGATGATACTTTATTATAATAGTTTTAGATCATAGAGTTTATTTCATTGTTTTTTGGAGTTACTCCACATTAGTGTTTTTATGTTGGGGCATTTTTTTCATGAGTCACCGTTTTAAGAATCTATTTCACTTCTAAAATAATATTTTTTTATATATTCATTAATTTAAATTGTATATACCATATTAATCTTATAGTTAGTTTTATTTTTTTTATTTTGTATTGATAGGATGAGTTATTTAAATGGAGAAAATGACCCCCTAATGTCTAGGTAAGCCATGTTATTTATTTCTAGCCTTTAGTTTCTTGGGGGTATCAACTATTATTAGAAAAAATCCATCACATTCCCTAAAACTACATAGGGTGAGTATGTTACATTATGTAATGAGTATAAAGTTTGATTATTAATCATAATTCAATGTAATAATTGAAATTTCATCAACCAATAAATAATATATACAAATATGGTGAGTAAAATAACATAAATTCATGTGCTGACAATGCATTTAATTTCAAAATCAAGGTGTATCTACTCATAAATGAAAATGTAAAAAAAATAATGGAATTAGGGGAAACTCATTGACTACAAAGAAGAATGAAATGCTTCAAAATTAATATTAAAAGGTACCATAGCCAATATAAGTATGAAAAAAATTAAAGTACATGATGTTATGGAACCTGAACATCATGTTAATCATGTATACCAATATCATGTTTATTGTCATGGCCCCCTCCCACCAAAGATTCCCCTCCGGAGATGGAAATGGTGAAAGGGAGATAATGACCCCCGAGTCCCGCCTCCAGTAGGCCCCGGAGTGGCGACTAGACCAAGGGTATGAGTTTTCACAAATATGGGAGGCGTTACCCCTTTTGTTATTTAATATTGGGAAATAGGATAAGTCAACCACCAAAAAGGTAAAGAACAAGTGTGTATAAATAAACCCATACCAATCCCACATGAATTTTTAAATAGTTCTGAAACAAGTATAAGTACAAGAAAGCTCAAAAGTTCAATAAAAAAAGAAACAAGAGTACAACAACTACAACAACTCCAATTGTCCCGACTAGTGGGGTCCCGCATGGCCAAAGTTTTCTTCCTGGAAACATAAAAGTAAATGTAGTGTTAGTATACAAGTATACTAAGTAGGGAAACCTTAGGCTCTCGTGCCCAAGTAGGGAGACATCCTAATGTCCTGTGAGAACAACAGAAGAAACCTAGCAAAGAATTTTATCCACCCAACCTCACCAGCCACACTCACCAAAAATACAATCACAACAGGTAGTTGTATATAAGAACAAGAGTATTGGGTAACCCGCACCATTTTCCCAGAATAGCTAGATGCTCTTCCTAACGGAGAATGTCCTGACGCTACCACACTCTTCCCGCCCGAACACACCTGGGCCTCACAATCACGTATCCCGCCGGACACACCTGGGCCTCACAACCACGTATCCCACCCGCACACACCTAGGCCTCACAACCACGTATCCCACACGCACACACCTAGGCCTCACCCCGAAGGTTCTTGGGAAATAGTAAAACCTTCGCAAAGAGTCCTGGGCTAAACCATCCCAATTAAAACCTACTGGAAGAGTCTTGGGCATAAGGTCGCATCAAGCCATCACAGCCTAGGGAAGAAAGAGCATGAAGGAGCTATTAACTAAGGGGAAAACACCCTCTCCCATGAAATGGGAGAGTTCGACACTATGTGCTCAACATGGGTGGGGTGTGATAAAACACAAAGATATATATATATATATATATAGCAAACAGTCATCCCAACCTAAGGATTTTAATCTAAGAACTGAGTACGTGCCTCAGCACTACTACTACGAAGAATGCATATAACAAACAACCCCAACCACATTTAGGTTTTCATGTTTCAACAGAATTATTTTATTAGTTCCGGAACAACTGGTAAACTATCCACAACTAACCTCAACAATCATTCGTAAAACATATCACTGACATCCACAAATCATGTTAGGAAAACACAAACAACACAACCAAGTCCTTCTTATTAATCAAACAACCCCATTAACTATTATTCCCATTCTATAATCATGCCCCACAATTCATTAACTTTTCCACTTTTATTTATTAATCACAACCCATAGTTCTCTCACATTCATACCAATCCCTACAGCCCCGCTGCCAACCACCATAACCACAACCACACCCTACATCGTCATCCCTTGATATCGTTCATCATCGCACCGCTACCCATCACTAACATAGAATTCACACAAACCCACAACAAAGCCAATTGCATCCTTGCTGCATACTCGATCCACAACAACTGACAAAAACACCCCCATCACATGGCACGTATCCAAGCCAACACCCACATGTTCATTATTCAATTTTTTTCAACTAGGCTGATCACATAAGGGTTTCATATTTTAAATCATCCAACTTATGTGATTATCCAAATTCCACATTCAACAAAGTTCCATTCACAAATCAGTCTAGAAAGATAGGGAAACTTTTAATTGCACAATAAAAGGCCCCCAACGACCGTGATTTTCACTAGGCATAATCCTATTCAATTCACAACATAACAATCGGATAAACAAAGATAAACACAACAACTTTACCATCCACATTCTTTAACCAGTTATTATCATTGTTTAATGGTTCAACTATTTCATATGAAAACAAGAGGATACCCACCCAGCATGATGCACAATTTAGAGAGATGAATGTAAGATCCCTACCTCAATAGGTTCTGATCACAACGCTCCCCCGTATCAACTTTAGAAGACGTCTGTCAGCGTCCGCCACTACTGTCAAAACCTGGAAATACCTCCTCGAGTGGAATAAGGGAAGGAAAGGTCAATGTAAAGACAACATATACAAGCTCAGAAGTTCCACCTCATTCGTTACGATCTCGTGGCCGCTGACGGGTCATAAATCGGAGCTCAGATGAAGAAGTTATGGAAGAAAGAGGAGACATTGAGTCTCTTGGGAGAGCTCTTCTCAGAGGAAAGGGGAGGAAATGGGTGTGTTGAAAAGGAAGAGGGGACCCCTCCTTTTATAGGCATGAAAAACAAAAGTACATGATGTGTACTTTATGGTACACGGCGTGTACTTGGCCATTTCACGCAGCCACCACGCGGCTTCCAACACGACCTTCAACGCGGCACGCGGCCGTTGACTGGTCAACACACGGTTTGAGGGTAATGCGTACGCGGGGAGGGACTACACTGTGTGTAGTATTGGGTACATGGTGTGTACCCATTTTTTTACACGGCAAGGAAACGACCTTCAACACAGGGTATACTCGGTGAGGGGGGTACACAGCATGTACTCACACTACACAGCGTGTACTTACAAAATTCCGAAATGTGTGGTAAAAGAAGATTTTACCCTCCGGAACACTTCAAGAACCTCTTTTTGACAATGGAATGGGCCAGAGAGGTTCGGTCCATTACATCAGATTACTCCTACAACATTCTCAACCCCTAGAATTCAAAATCCAGCCTAGAGGAACCCAAAAAGATACCTCTTAGGCCCCTCGTTATAACAGGAACCCAACCAACATCCCTAATCATAGGTGTTAGGAATTACCTCTCCTATGTCGATATATTCTCCGCTTTAGGCAGCACTGACTCACCTACACGGGTTTAATCGCATCCGCATTAATGTGTCTCGATTAAGGATTGGGCCTTCCCACTTGCATATATTAGGATTTTCCAACATACACTTCCCCCAACACCGTACAAACCACACATGGCCTGAACACATTGTTTAGGGAAAATTCATTCTCATATGTTGAGATATTATCTGCTTTAGGCGGCACTGAATTGCCTGCATGGGTTCAATTGAATCCACATTAACTTGTCCCAATTTAGGGTCAGGTTTCTTCCCTTCCCCACACATCCGGAGATGTTACACATTTCCAAGGAATAAGGAAACAAAAAATCTCACAACCAACCATCCAAGCTTTCCATATATCAAAGGTACATGCTATAACATCAAAACAAAGCTCAGAAGAACAAAGCAATCACATGTCAAAACAACTCCTGGTACTAACCATGCATCTGGGTCTCCTGCTCCCATGTGCTCTCCTCAAGGCCGCCATGCCTCCACAACACACGATCCAATGGAATAGTTCATCCACGAAGAACCTTCTCTTTACGATCTTTGATTCTGACTGGACTTTCTTCGAAGGTCGTGTCGTCTCCCATATCTAACTATCCCCAGTAAATAAATTGAAAGTCATCGTGTATGTACCTACGAAGTTGATAGACGTGGAAGACATCATAAACCTTGTCCAACTGAGGTGGTAGGGCTAGCTGATATGCCACCTCACCGACTCGCCTCAACACCTCAAAAGTTCTCATGAACCTACAAGAGAGCTTACTCCCCATCCCGAACCTCCACTTCCCCCGTCGATGGGAAATCTCTAAGAACACATGATCTCTCAAATCGAGAACCAAGGGCCTCCTACGATGATCATCATAAGACTTTTGTCGGTCTTGAGCGACTTTAATCCTCTCACATACTAGCAAGACATTCTTGGTGGGGCTCTGCACTTCCTCTGGACCAAGTGCACCTATCTCACAAACCTCTGCCCGACAAATGGGTGAACGACATGGTCTTTCATACAAAGGCTCAAATGGTGCCATGCCAATAGTGGAGTAGAAGCTGTTGCTGTAGGAAAACTCTACTAAAGGAAAGTTTCATACCCATGACCCTCTAAAATCCATAATGCATGCTTGCAACATGTCCTCCAACGTCTGGATAGTCCACTTTGTCTGCCCATCGTTCTGGGGGTGGAAAGCAGTGCTAAGGTGTAGCTAGATGCCAAAATCATGCTGTAACCCCCTCTAGACTCATGAGGTAAACCGAGTATCCTGATCATAGATGATAGTCTTCGGAACTCCATGAAAACTCACAACATCGTCTACGTACTTCTGTGCTAAGGTACTCACTGGGCCTGACTCATTAATTTCTACAAAGTGAGCTGATTTCCTCAGGTGATCCACCACTACCTAGATAGAATCATAACCACCATGGGATCTGGTTAGTCCCGTGACGAAGTTCATTAAGATGTAATGTCACTTCCACTCGAGGACATATAAAGGATGCAACAAACCACTGGGAACATTGTGTTCAGCCTTCACTTGCTGACACACTAGGAATTTAGCCACAAACTCCACCACTGCCCGTTTCACCCCGAGCCACCAAAACGGTTCCCTCAGGCCTCGAGACATTTTTGAAACTCCTGGATGTACCGCCAAGGCTGAGCTATGGAACTCACAGCGAACTCCCTCACGCATCGCCTCCGGAACAAAAAACCTTCCATGGAAAAGCATCTGATGTCGGCTGTCCTCTGACCATCCATCTAGAGCATTTCCCTGATCGACACAATCCCTCATTACTTCCGCATTGGAGTCCCCCAACTATGACTCTTCCACCGGCTGCAACTAGGATGACTACACCGTCATCTGAAACAAACAGCCTTTAACACCTTATAAACTGGCATCCAAGTTCAAGGTGGCCAACTCTCCCATAGCTTTCCAAGCATCATTGGATTCCCAAACCACTTCCTTATGTGACTTCCTGCTTAGGAAATCAGCCATAACGTTGCCCTTACCTTTAGTGTAAGAGATCTCAATGTCATAGTCCTGGATGAACTCAACCCATATCCACTGCCGTAAGTTCAGTTCAAGCTGAGAGAAGGTATACCGTAGGCTCTTGTGATTTGAGAAGACCAAAAAGCACTCCCCAATGAGGTAATGTCGCCACAAATTCAGTGCGAATACTACTGTTGTAAGCTCCAGGTCATGGGTGTCATAGTTATGCTCGTGAGGGAGAAACTGCCTAGACCCATAACAGATCACTCCCTTATTCTTCATAAGAACGCACCCCAGGACAAGGCCAGAAGCATCACAAAACACCTCATAAAACAACCCTTCCTCTAGAAACCTGAGTATTGGATAACTAACCAACTTCTCCTTCAGGTAGTCGAAAGCCTTCTGGTACTGCTCGCTCCATATGAAGACCTGGTGCTTCCTATTCAAAGCTATCAATGTAGTAGTAACTCAAGAGAAGTCCGAAACGAACCTCTGATAGTAACCTGCTAACCCCAGGAAACTACGATCTTCTTCCACGCTCTTGGGTGCTGCCCAAGAAACAACTGCCTCCACAATCGATGGGTCCACTGACACTCCATGCTAAGACACCACGGGCCAAAGGAAGTGTACTTCATGCGTCAAGAAATTACACTTTGACAATTTCCCATTAATCTGGTGGTGTCGAAGGACTTCCAAGACTACCCTGAGATGATCAACGTGCTCCTCCTCTGATGTTGAGTAGATCTGGATGTCATCGATACACATAATGATGAACTGATCCAGAAACTCTCGTAAGACAAAGTTCATAAGTCCCATGAACACAGCTAGTGCATTCATAACTCCAAACAACATCACTACAAACTCAAAGTGCCCATACCTGCACCTAAAATCCGTCTTCGAGAAGTCACAGTCCTTCAACCTCACCTGATGATATCTCGATCGTAGGTAAATATTAGAAAACCAACTTGCTCTCCTCAGCTAGTCGAAGAGATCATCTATCCTTGGAATGGGGTAGCGGTTCTTGACTGTTACCTAGTTCAACCTTTGGTAGTCTATGCATAACCTGAGACAACCATATGCCTTCTTCCGGAACAAAACGGGAGCACCCAATGGAAATACACTAGGTCGAACAAAACCCTTCTCCATCAGATCGTCAATCTGAATCTATAACTCCTGCAACTCTGATGGTGCCATCCGATATGGGGCCATCGAAATCGGGCGGGCACCACACTGTAAGTCTATCGCAAACTCAATGTCACGTTGGGAGGGGGGTGGGTAGAGTCACAACCTCCTCGGGAAAAACATCGAGGAACTCCCCAACAACCTCTGGGATATCCATCATCTTTGTATCAGCTGGAACCGCTGATAACCCACCTAACAAAGAAAGAAGAGGATCCACACGCCGACTTCCCACATGATATCTCCTCTCTCCAATGAATGTTATATGCTTCCCATCCATGTCGGAGAACACTACTCTTCTACAGAAGTATTCGATAATGACACTAACGGAAAACAACCATTCGATGCCTAGAATAACATCGTATGGCTGCATCTATAGAAAAAAAAAATGATCCCCACTAGATCGATGTGGTCCGAACGTCATCCCGCATCCCCGGCAATCACAAGATACACTGGTCTGGCCACCAACTGGTTTACATAGCACCAGTGGTATGGAACGTCTCTCTACGTCTAGTCTGAGAGCATGGGCTAGACCAAGTTCAACAAAGGAGTGTGAAGCTCCTGAATCAAACAAATCAAAAACAATAGTGCTGAACAAACAAATCGTACCTCGTACCACCTCTGGTCCTGCTGGAGCGGCCAACTCTGCTGTGTGAAACTGTCAATGCCCAGCTCCTCTAGCTCTTTGATGTCGTCCACCTCCCCAACCACGCCCTGTTCGAGGTCCCTAATGTCATACTCCACCCGCAAAGTCTGCCCTCGGAGGAGCATGGTCCTGCTGCTGTTGGAAGGGCCTCGCTGGCAACTGGTGCTGCTGTGGTGGGCGTTGAAACTTCCCACCTCCACCGTACTGAGCTTGGGACGGGCACCAACTATGAATGCTCCCGAAACCTCCACAAGAAAAAAACATCGGTCTTGGGCTTGGGGAAAAGGGATAAGGACCTGATGTTCTGAACTAGAACTGCGGGGGCCTTCTCCCCACTGGCCGGAACCTGGAAGGTCCCGTCGCTGGAGACCTACAGCTGACAGCCTTCCCTATCGACGAACCTGGCTGGATCCCCTCTCTTGGTGCACCTCCCAGCGATTGCATCCTCTCTATAACCTCTTCCTTCTTCTGTACTGCCAAGTACGTCGGAAGGGTGAAGGTGGTGACAACATACTAGAGCGAAGGAAAAAGTGACTCCTCCAAATGTCTCGCCTAAGAATCCACATCTAGAAAGAGATCCAGATCAAATTGTCGGAGATCATTAAACTTGATGCGAAACTCTCGTACTGACATACTCCCCAGCTAGAGGGAGAGTAAATCCTACCGATTCTATGCCTTGATCATCAAAGAATGGAATTCCTCTCCAAATTCCTTCTCAAAGTCAGCCCACAGAACCTCTGCCTCTATCCTCTATCTGAGGTAGAGCGTCCACCACTGTCACACTGCACCTCTCAACTGACTAACTGCTAGGGGAACCCAGTACTACCTCGGAGCACAGATCAAGGTAAAAGCAATCCATAGCTCTTCAATCCACCCCTTCGTCTCTGTATCCTATGTACTACCCTCGTACTTCTTGAGGGTTTTCCGCTGGAAAGAACAGAGAGTCTTCTTCCACTTGCTATCTTCCTCCTCTCGGTCAATCCTTATCCAATCGACTGCCTGAATCTGCTGGGCCTCGGCTGTATGAGCCACCTGGGGACGATGTCCAGGTGCCATAGTTGTATGGTAAACAAGGATCTCCAAAGCCCAAGTAGTAAGGAAATCTATCAAAGTTTTATTTTGTCACATTATATCAATTTCTTTCCCAAAACACCCAAATCAATTAAAACAGAATCATGATGATGCATGTACCTTCCCTAGGGTCTCTACCCTACAATCAATGTGGTCTCACTTGGTCATTCGATAGGCTCAGTGTCCTTGCATCGGATCACGGGGGCCCCTAAAATCTCATGTCCTAGCTGGTCTTCCCTATCCTATGTCACAGACCAAGATTCACCAACACTGTTTCCCTACCATCCCATTCTATCCTCATTGTGAATAAATCCAGACTCTATCCAATCTCTCAACCATCATCTCTAATATCATTCTGTCATGACTCCCTCCCACCAAAGATGCCCCTCCTGAGCTGGCAATGGTGAAAGGGAGATAATGACACCAGTTTCCCAACTCTAGTAGGCCCTGGGGTGGCGACTAACACCAAGGGTTTGAGTTTTCACAAATATGTGTGGCATTTCCATTTTTTTATTTAAGATCGGGAAATAGGACAAGTCAACCACCAAAAAGGAAAACAACAAGTGTATATAAACAAACCCCAACCAATCCCACATGCATGTTTAAATAGTTCTGAAACATGTATAAGTATAGGAAATCTCAAAAGTACAATACCAAAAGAAACAAGAGTACAAAAATTGCAACAACTCTAACTGTCCCCACTTGTAGGGTCTCGCGCGACCCTGGTAGTCCTCCTGGAAACCTGAAAGTAAACGTAGGGTGTGCATACAAGTATACTCAGTAGGGAAACCTAAAGCTATCATGCATAAGTGGGGAGACATCCTAATGTCCCGTGAGAACAATAGAAGAAACCTAGAGAGGAATTATATCCACCCATCCTCACCAGCCACACTCACCAAAAACACAATCACAACAGGTAGTAGTATATAAGAACAAGAGTATTGGGTACCCCGCACCATTTTCCCACACTAGCTAGCTTCTCTTTCTAATGGAGAACGTCATGACGCTACCACACTCTTCCTGCCCGCACACACCTGGGCCTCACAACCACATATCCCACCCACACACACATGGGCCTCACAACCACGTATCTCGTCCGCACACACCTAGGCCTCACAACCACGTATCCCGCCCGCACACACCTGGTCCTCATCTCGAAGGTTCTTGGGAAATAGTAAAACCTTCTCGAAGAGTCTTGGGCTAAACCACCCCAATCGAATCCTACCCGAAGAGTCTTGGGTGTATGGTCACCTCAATCCATCATAGCTTAGGGAAGAAGGATCAGGAAGGAGCTAGTAAATAAGGGGAAAACACCCTCTCCCATGAAATGAGAGTGTCTGACACTAAGTTATCAACATGGGTGGGGTGAGATAAAACCCAAAGATACATATATATATATATATATACCAAACACTCAGCCAACCTATGTCTTCTAATCCAAGAACTGAGCATGTGCCTCGGCACTACTACTACGAAGCATGCATATAACAAACAACCCCAACCCCATTTAGGTTTTCATGTTTCAACAGAATTAGTTTATTAGTTCCTTAACTAATGGGAAACTATCCACAACTAACCACAAATATCATTCATAAAACATATCCATGCCATCCACAAATCAGGTTAGGAAAACACAAACAAAACAACCAAGTCCTTCTTATTAACCAACCAACCACATTAACTATTATTCCCATTCCACAATCATGCCCCACCATTTATTAACATTTACACTTTTATTTATTAATCACAATCCATAGTTTTCTCACATTCAAACCCATCCATACAGCCCCGCTGCCAACCACCATAACCACAACCACACCATACATCATCATCCCTTGATACCGTTCATCACCGCCCCGCTTCCCATCACTAACATAGAATTCACACCAACCCAAAACCAAGCCAACCGTAGCCCCACTACTTACTCGATCCACAAAAACCCACAAAACAACCCCATCACATGCCACGTATCCATGCCAACACCCACATGTTCATTATTCCATTTTGTTCAACCAGGGTGATCACACAAGGGTTTCAGATTTTAAATCAGTCAACTTTACGTGATTATCCGAATTCCACATTCAACAATGTTCCATTCACAAAACGGTCTAGAAATATAGGGAAACATTTAATTGCACAAGACAAGTCCCCCAACGACTATGACTTTCAGTATTCATAAGCCTATTCAATTCCCAACATAAAAATAGGATAAACAAAGATAAACATAACAAATTCACCATCCCCGTTCTTTAACCAGTTATTATCTAGGTTTAATGGCTCAACTATTTCTTATGAAAACAAGAGGACAGCCACCCCGCATGATGTACAATTTTGAGGGAAGAAGCTAAGATACCTAACTCAACAGGTTCTGATCACAATCCTCCCCCGTATCAACTTTAGAAGACTTTCGTCGACGTCTGTCACTTCTGTTGAAACCCAGAAAAATCTCCTCAGGTGGAAGCATGGATGGAAAGGTAAAATGAAATACAAAAGATCCAAGCTCAGAAGTTCCCCATAGTTGCTACGATCCCGTGGCCACTCACAGAGCGTAAATCAGAGCTCGGACGAAGAAGTTATGGAAGAAAAAGTAGCCCTCGAGTCTCTTGGGAGAGCTCTGCTCAGAGGAAAGAGGAGGAGAGGGGTGTGTTAAAAAGGAAGAGGGGACCCCTCCTTTTATAGTCATGAAGAAAAAGTACACGGCTTGTACATTATAGTACATGGCGTGTACTTGTCCATTTCACGCGGCCACCACGCGGCTTCCATCACGGCCATCTACGAGGCACGTGGCCATTGACTTGTCAACACATGGTTTGAGGGTAACGCGTACACAGGGAGGGACTACAAGGCGTGTAGTATTGGGTACATGAAATATACCCATTTATTTCACACGATATGGACATGAACCTCAACACGAGGTATACCTAGCGAGGGGGGTACACGGCGTGTACTCACACTACATGGCGTGTACTTACAAAATTCTGAAAAGTGTGGGAAAAGTCCATTTTACCCTCCAGAACACTTCAAGACCCTTTTTTTGACAAAGGAATGGGTCGGAGAGGTTTGGGACATTACATTTATGGCTCAATGATAGTTTATGTGGCATTAAAAATCCTTGAAGGGTCTTGTGAAATTATGGAAACTGGTCAATGAATCATTACAGAGAAAGGGAATAACCAAAATTCAAAACTAATTAATGATGTTATTAAATTAATAAAAATTCACATATATGTCTAAGAAATATATCCTATCCTTTTTTAGAAAGGATGAAAGAGAATTATTATCAGATTGATATGAATGTATGAATTAAAATAACTAGTCACACTTTTGACAGTGAGTTAACTTCATGGGAGTCTAAAAATCATGATAATTGAAAATATCCCCAATAAATAAATTATAAAAGTATTAAAACTCTATAACCATGGCTAGATGTTATTTGATTTGATATTTATGAGTAAATTTCCACCATTAATACCTATCTTACTATTTCGAATTTAATATTAATCCATATGAAATATTAAATTTTCTTCTATCATTTCCATGATAAAAAATACTTATGAATATCTTATTTTGGTTCCAACCCAAAATAAAAATTATTTTTTCATAAAAAATATGATATAAAGATGGTGAGATAAAGAATCTATTGGATACAGTACATTCCAAATATCCAAATTAATAAATGTAGCTTTACATACATAATGGTAGTTGATAATTTTTAATATGTGACATTCTATAATCATCATTCTATAAATACTAAAAATATTCCATGTGGAATAATCTTATAGATTTTAATTTTCTCTAGTGGGATTATAAATACATGTGAATAATGATGATAAATTTTAGATGAGAATAAATAAATCATCAATAACATTCTTGAGAATTTTTAGGTGATCTTACATTTTAATATGGGACAAAAGATCATAATAGAAGTACTTTTTCTTGATTTTTCATAGTATTTTATTACTAGTTGACCAATATGAGATTAAAATAATTTATTAAAATGATTTTTATTAAATATTATCTAGGGGACATAGATAGTTTTAATTCATTGGATACAACTGTAAATTTAATGTTTTATTTCATTCTTTTTTCAATTAGTTTAATTATTTTACTCTTCTATGAGTTATGTAATAATAAATTACTAAGGATTAGATTGAGAAACTGAAATTAGAAGGTCATTCGTAATTTATCTCTGTGGGAGTTAAAATTCTTTTATCAATAAATATATTCTTGATAGAATATTTTATGTTAAAAGTGAAATAATAAATTTAGTTTTTCATAATGATGCATAGAATTTTTACTCGCTCAACCAAAAAAATACAATTCTCCATAAATATTAATATTCAATATCTTATAAATATGTAAGGTTTCATTTTTGAGTGGTAGATACAATTGATGTAGCTATTTATAGTTTAAAATCATGAGTTTTTAATTCACAATGAAATTATAGTTATAAAAAATAGAAATAGATTATATAGAACTAAACTGATACATACCCACTTTATCATCCAAAATGAGTTTTCATTTGATCATAATAAATTTAGACTCTATTTTTTCATAATCACCACTAAATATATTCCCTTAAATTTATCTTTATTAATATTTTCATCCAATTTTTTGTATTCCACTCCTTTATAAATTTTATGCATTTATATGTATAAAAAATTCAACCATTTGTTTCTTAGCTCTAGATATTAGAGTTATTAATATTATTATTACATTACATGATGATATGAGTACAATAAAAATTTAGATCCATTTCAATGAAAATTAATGGTTAATTTTTTAGATATATTTTAATTTTTATAGATTTTTATTGGATATATTTTTTAGCATTCTTGATTTTTATTTTAAATATAATTCGTTCATTTAATTGAAATATGTTTCGGCTTATTTCTAAAAGAATATCACATTATAAAATATATATAATTAATAAAATAGTATCTAGAATGAATTTGAAATAGAGAAGAAAAAATAATGGAATTTCCAAATGGAAAACATAGTGCCCTAGCATGTTTAATGAAAATCAAGAGACACCTATATTGGAAAAATTAAAACAATATATAATTTTAGATAACTAATCTTATATTAATATTTGTCAAATATGTAAAAAAAATACTAATTCATGTATTCATCTTGACCATTATTTATTAAATTTAATGGGATACATGGTGGATATTTATTATCCTTCATTATGGAATTATTTAATAATTTATGATAGTATCTGTTTAAAACCTCCGATTTCATTAATTAAGACTATGATGAATTAAATTATATCATTTAAAAATGATATAAATTCACTAATAAAACATTATAAGAATATATTTATAGATGGCAAAATATATAAATCCTTTGTTATTACATTCCTTCCAAAAAGGTTGAGTAGATACCTTTGAAATTAAATAATAGAATTATTATATGACGAAGTAAAAATGTTCTATAAGAAAGGGTATAAATTTATGGATTTATATATTTTATATCCATCATTAGTTATCAAAAATATTTATTTTTGGAATCATTTTATGATGTTTTTAATGAATCAAAATAGGATTTTTTTTAATTAATCAGTTAGATGAATTTATGCTAACAAAACTGATAGGAAAAATAGAAACATCCATAATTTCCTTGAATTAAATTCACTAAAAAGGATAGGATAAGAAATGTCCTTAAAAATTAAACATATTGCGATAAAATAAGACATTTAATAATTAAAAAAACTCTAACCTAGTCATAACCTATTATAAATGGACACGTAACAAAACATGTTAAAAACTAACATCATCCACATAGGGGGGTAGATTAATATTATATCATGTTTAGGCACATTGATTCATATTAACCTAGTTTTGATTTACCTAATTTTCTATGTAACATTTACAGTATCTGGGATATAGAAGTATAATAGAATAATAATTGTTCCCCATTCTATAATTATTGCAATATTGTCTAAGGAAATATTCAAATTTTTTTATAAATTGATCTAGATAGAAAACCATCCCCACCATATGGATAACAGTACTAGAATTAACCTCAATGTTATAATGGATTGTGTTATTTAGGATAGATAATAAATATGTAGGAAAATATAATGAGATTCATAACTATATTGGAGATCTATTTTGAGAGAAAATGACAATAAAATCAATAATGTAATGATGAAATTATGTCACAATTTCTATAACTACTACAAAGATTAATTAAACGTGGTAATGTAAGGAATCATATAACTATAAAAGGAAAACTAAGAGATTACAAAATGTATGTTACCTTAATGAATTTGATAAAAACTCAATGATATAAAAAAATGATCCATAATAAGGAAAGAAAGAGTTTTGAATTAATCCCAATGTAGTTTAAGTGAAAATTGAATAAAAAGAAGTAAACAAAACCGAGTAAAATGTAATGAATAATTTTTCATTTAGTTAATATATAAGAATTAATTAATTAAAAATAATGAATTAAAAGTAAATATAAATAATAATGAAAAAATTTTACAATATAATGAAATCTATTACGTTATATTTATATCCATAGAGGCTGATGAAAATAAAAAATTTGTAAAGTGTTGAAAATATGTCTTATTAATTAAAAAATGTTCTAATTGATATTCAATTTATGGATTATATGGATCATATTCAATCAAACATAGAACACTAAAACAATATTATTTAAAAAAAATATTAAATAGAATGGATTGTAACTATTTTTTTTAAAAAATAGTGAAATACAATACTGAAAATGTATATGCCCTCTATGTTAACATACAAAGTGAGTTTTTTGATATCATTTCAATTTGGAAGAAATCTGCAATGAATATGTCTTTGCATCCCTAGAGAAATCATAGAAATTATACCATATTCACTTTTCTACTAATTCATTTTGAGATATCTCAATCCAAATACTATGTATCTTTAACTTTTAGGTAGATCAATCATTTATTCTATGGTCAGACTAGATAAAAACAATTATGATTTTTAATACAAAATTATTATTGTTAACTTGTATCTATTTCATACATAGATATATTTACAATATGTTCTCACATATAATGTATAATATAAAAAAATTATTTGAAACAAATATAAATATAATCATTAATTTATTATATAACAAAATATCATATATATAGGACAAAAAATCCATAAAATTAATATAAGTATAATGAGAAAATAAAAACATATAAAAATAAAAACTAGAAATTTGAAATCCAATGGGCCATGTTCTTCATGAAATTCTAAATTTATGAACTTATTAGTAATAATAAAATAAAATATTTGAAATAATATTACAATTTCAAAAATGAAATACTTAGAATATTAAGAGATCAAAAAGTAAATGCAATGTGTTTAATTTTTATGATATATATTGGATTACTACAATAAATATTACCAAAGGATTTGTTAAGGTTTTAATAAAAAATATAATCACTTGAATCATAAGATGACTATTAAAATTTAAAATTGACCACTCTGGGTAACTATTATATATAATGATATAATTAAATAAATTTATATATATGAATATGAATGTAATTATAAGAAATAATGATGTAAATAAATATAATATTTTAATTGTTCTACTCAAATATGTTACTTTTATTTGGCTACTTTTTTATTTACATTTATCAAGTATTTATATTTTACACCAAATTTTAATATTCAATTTAGATCATTTAGAAATTGATTTTGATAAAATAGGTTATTTTTTTTGCAAAACATATATAAATTAGTTATTTGTTATATCATTATATTTTTTTTTAAAAATATAAATTTACTATGAATGGTGAAAGTGTGGGTTTTCATGTACGGTTTGATTTATGAAGTGGAATTAACAAGAAAATGTTTTATGATTTATATAATGGATTGAATGTACTAAATTATTTCTAATAAATAATGTAATATATTCAAATAAAATAATATTTTAAATCCTATATTTTAATTTCCATAGTTAATAACATATTGTATTATGATAAAAAAAAATTATTTCCATTATTTCTGTTACATAGATTCGTAAAATAACAATGTTAAATTTTCTATGGGGTTTAATGTTTACAAAAAATATATATTTAATTATCCTTATCATAAAAAATTAATTTTATTAGTTTCGGATATAAAATTACATTTTATTCAATATTTTATTTCAAAATACTGTTCCCACTACCAATTAACTCCCCCTCTCACCCATTTTTAGAACACATTGGAAAACAATTCCATATCCCAACTCAACTTTTATTTCCACTCTAAATACAACCTATCATCTTGAGGATATTCTTATCACACCATACACAATGTATCCATTATATTAGGTATTAAAATAATGTGGCATCTTTAAAGTCGAGTTATTGTGACATATCTCATTCTTTTTATGATATTTTTTATCATTTCTATTATAAAATCAGTTTGTACAAAATAAGTTAATCAATATAAAAATATAATATAAAAATTTTATAAAACATAATATAAACCAGACTGTTATGTATATCTTATTACCTTTACTGTTTAGTGTGTACATAAAGGGTATGTTTTACCAACTCCATGGATGATGTATTTTTTTCATATTATAACATTAATTTGTAGATTATATCTTATATACCAAGGAAATAATTAAATTTAATTTTGTTTAAACATTGGGAGATCGAGTAAAAAATGTAAAATGAAACAAATGACATATTCTTAAATAAAAATATATATATATAAATTTTAAAATAAGAAATACCACATAGATTTTAAATTTAATATAGGGATAAAAACGATGTAAAAAATAGAAATTATTAAAAAACAATATTTAAATTAATATAATAAATATTTTTGGAATTACATTTTACTGAGTAAAATTTGTTTATAAAATGTTTTTAAATTTGTTTAAACAACAAAAATCATATTATATGTGGTTTCTCTACTGATTATCTACCCTTTATGTCATATTTTTATCATCTTTTTTATATTAGTTTATTAAATTTATTGTATCATATTAATTTATAAAATCAATTTTACAATTAGTTTAACTTATTTTTTCCATTTCATTATCCCATTTTTATTAAATATGATTTCTAATGAAACTTTTCTCACTTCACCATAAATACCTATATTTTTTATATATATTATATTTGAAGAATTATTTCTAACAAAATATTTTAATTTTTATAATATTTTTTGTAACGGATTTTATGGGGATTTAAATTTCATAGTCTATAAAATCTTTTGTTTTCTTACAACACACCCAAAGAAATATTTCAAAGTGTATCTTATAAATTCTCATTTTTATCAAATCTAAATTTATCATTTGGTAACCATTATATTTTTCTTAATAAGATAAATGAAATTTAATATTTCTTTATCATGAAATTAGGTTTTTTTATCTATATGTATAATTTTCTAGGTAATCATTGTTTAATTGAATATTAATAACATGCTATGATGTATGAGATTGTTACGTAACCCATTATATTTCGTTCATGTTTATTCATGACTACTTTTGAACTATGTCAAATAATTATTTCATGTTTATATAATTTAAATATATAATTTTGAAATTATTATGATGTTACGGGTAGAATGAAATTATAATATCATGAATCTCATTCTGTTATAATTTTATCATATGGGATTATATGTATGGTGAATTAATAAACAACATAATCCAACTAGGATATATACTATTGGTAGTACTCTTTGACTTAAAAAAAGTTTTTTCATTATTTTATATATACAAAATTCATATCAATTTCTAGTTCTATTAAATATTCCACAATTATTATGTTGTGATGATGACCATTATGATTCTTCATATACTGATGTTGGTTAATATCTTAATTTAAATCATATTATTCAACAATATATTGGTATTTCATTCTATCAATTTATTTGATTTATATACCTCAATGATCATATATGTTGAGAGAGTCATGATAAGTTTATAGGAGGATAATAATGAATGGATTAATTATTTTTAAAGGTATATATGTATTATAGTCATAAGATGATCCTAATATTACATGACACAAAAACTATAAATTTTATATTATATAATATTGTACATGATTATGAAAAAATTATTAATAATTATGTTTGATATGTATGGAACTATTGATCTCTTATGGGTATAATATTTATCCAGATATTGTAAAAAATATCAATTAAATTTTATTTTCCCAATAGATCATTCCATACATTTCAAATAAAAAAAGAATATTTTTTCTATTGATTTATCCTTTCAATTTTATTTTACCCATGCTTTATAGTGATATCTAATAAGAAAAAAATATGTTATTCCTCCTATGGTATCTGTTATCTATATAAATATACCAACTCTTAGGAAAGATTATTTATTATTAATTTTCTAATAGTACATTAATGTTAAACGATGAGGTGAATGAGTGATATACAAATTTATAACAAAGAGTTTCATACTATGTAGAATCCATTATTATAATGTAAAATACCTCACAAACTGTAGGATTGCTTTTATAGACATTTTAAGGATGGTCTATAGAGTTTAAAAACTACTCAAAATTTTAGTTTTCAGTGATACAACACAAAACAATTTAATATAAACTCGTCATTATGATTATGTTTTTAATTTTTAATAACGAAATTATCAATTTGAGATTCTATAAATTTTCATCATATGTTAAAAAAAATTATAGATTCGTGTAGGATAATAATGATAATCCACACATTATCACATTATACTTCACTTAAAAAAACCATGACATAATGTCACTCAAAATGATGTTGTCTATAATAGTATAAATAATTACATAGTCTAAAATATTTAACTATAGTCCATTCATTAGTATTTATTTTAAAATATATCCCATTTACACTGAAGAATCGTTGATCTAATGTATTTTCACATTATATAACATAATATATAATAAATGTTTAAACCATATCCAAAACTACATTTTTATCACTTCTAAAAACTATTTTCGTAAATGATAACATTCATTTTCACCACATGTTATATCATATAGACCAATTTTCTAAGACCAATATTCAATATTTTTTGGATATCCTCCAAATAAATTGTGTGTTTTATCTCAATTAGTTATATGAACACTTCATACCACAACCTAATACTAATTAATAAACGATATATTTTGACCTATTTTCCCCTTTATTTCATTGAAGATATTTATAAATTCGCTAATATACATGTAAAATTAAATATAAACATATAAGAAAGTTTTAATTATAATCAAGATATAAAGGGTATGTTATGTTCTATGTCAAACACATGTTTCTCTATACATGTGTACAATAGTTGAAAAATATAGAGTATAAATGATAATATATCAAATTTTATGTGATGAAATGTGATCAAGAAATATAGAGTATAGAAATTATATATAGGGAATTTATGTCATCTCAATTATCTATGCATATAGAAGCATTATAGATAGACATATCTTCTATCATTAAACTATATCGTTAATCATATAACTATCCAAAAATTAAAATTGATTATAAAATCATATATACCATAGAAAGGTAAAAATATAAAATTTATTATTTAAAAAAAAGGGAAATTCTTTTACACCAATCATACAAGTGGACCAAACAATTATATGTTAATACTTCATTGATAACATGATATACAACATACCCAACACAACATGGATTAACTCACCAACAATATTGGAATAAGAATGATATAAAAATATGAAGTTTCTATTTTTAGTGATCAATTAAGCCATATTAATGAGTATTATATGAGAACGATGAACTGCTAGAAAACTATATAAATACTCTATGAAACTCTTTATGGTATACTTATAATGTTATCAAGTACACAAAATATTTTTTATTAATCATGAGCATATTCCATTTCATTATATGAAATCATACATATGATAACTTTAAAATTTAATAAAAATCATATAATACTCTATTATAGATATCTTGCATTTATAACAAAGAAAAAAACTTTTAGATGTAAATTATAATTTAACCTAATAATGAAATGATCTAAAAATAAAATAATAAGGAACTATAGGATTCATTTTTATAACATATAAATTTTTTTATTTTCAAAAACAATTAATATTACTAAAAAAATTATATAATCACACCTATATCATATCCTAAATTATATATTGCCTGAGTGAGCTTATTTTTCAACACTTTTTTGGATTTTTAAACTTAATTAATATCTTTTTAATAATTTTCACATATTTATATGATAATTTGATAAAAATATCCCACTAAACTCTTTTAATGGTTAATATTTTTGAAAAAAATAATATTTTAATATTACTAAGACAATGAATAATATTACTAATGTTTAATTCCTTGAACATAGTTTCTATAATTTTGTTATTTATAATAATAAAATTAATGATGATATTAACATCTGTTATCTACATAAAACACTTTAAAAGTTAAGTATCATCATTATTTTTGATTTCTATTTGATCATTTAATTGAGACCAAATTGGTAAATATATATATATATATATATATATATTTAAATTTTACTTACAAATCATAAAATCTTTCAATATATAAATTGAATTTAACCTGTAATATTTATAATAATCTTTTGTTGGTTACTATTATCTTGTTTATGATAAAAAAACCCACTAGTCCTATAGAAACTAAATTTTCCTCAAAATATCATTATATCATAAGAAATGGATTTTATAATCTGAAATAACATACCTTTTTTATATTCTAAATATTTGAAAAATAAACTACTAAAAACATTTATCCCACAGTGTTCTATGTGATTAGATAAATATTATAAAAATTGCATTATTATTTAAAATATGGGATTGTTGGGTTGAGGGAACATTTTTCTCAAATGTTAAAAAATATACAGGGTAATCTTTTTTATTCTGAATTATATTTATCCTTATATACTTTTTATCTTCGTTAGTTAATTAAATAAATCATAAACATGTGTATTAAAAACGATTTTATTATAAATAACAATAATTGATTATGAATAATTTCTCTTATTACATATGATAAAATCATGATAACAAGAGATGTTATTTATTTCAATCCACATATATCATAGTGATCTAGTAGATCCAACATCATGATATATCAACCTCGTTATTTTTTACATTAATTGCCAATGAATTCTCTAATAAATAATACATATTTTTTTCAAATCTTATACATGTTTTAAACGAATTTATATTCTATATTCTATATCATATAACTATTAAAAATTATACAATTTTATTATATAGAGTATATACATGATTTTTAATCTTTAATATTCTTCTTGTATCCATTTAAATATTTTATAAAATTTCTCCTCAAATTTATAGTTTTACCACCATAGAAATTATTCCCTTCCTTGGAAGCTTATTTTATATGTTTATGTTATTATTATACTCTCTAAGACATATTTATATCACTTTTTTCACAAAATTATACCAATTCCTTTTTATAAAATCATCATGGAATTATATCTTATACCACCGATGTCCTTATGAAAAATCCATCAAATTATTAAGACCACATTATAACATATGTTGAACTATTTGATATTTTATATTTTAATAAACTATTTGGATCTTTCCAACATTTATTAACAAATAATGTTAATAGGAAATTATTGATTGATTGGTGAATGCAATATATCTCAATTGTATTTTATCCAATATCATTGAGTACATGAGTTGTAATATAATATACATGATCCATCTTACATTGAAATTATGATTTTAAAACTTCATATATCTCATGATTAACTTTTACAAGATTGAGAATTTTTTGGTTGTCTATTGTCAAAAAAGCATTCATACTATCATGTTTCTTTTGAATATTGGGATCCATTTATACAATTATAAACATATAAAAAATAAGATAATATTTACTATAAATTATATAATATTATTTATTTTATTGAATAGATACATTATTATGTGGTTTCTTTGGATGTTTTTTATCAACCACATAAAAGGATCCTTCTTTATTTTAATGTATTATCATGTTCATATACCAGTCTTGAATATTTCATCTATTATAATTTTATATTTCAAATATTTATCTCTACTCTATTTTTAATCACTGTAGTTCAATTTTTATTTAAATTTTTTTTAGCTGATGATTAAAAAGATTTGTCATTTTATATGGCGCTTTATTAAAATTTCTCCCAAAAATATGAAATATTCTAATAAAACTTGGAATAATTGGTCTTCTATGATCATTATTTAATTATGTAATGGGATACTTTTATTTTTACTATCAACACATATATATATTTCAGAATGAAATCACACTAATTATATTATATATGCCTAATGTAATGTTGAGCAGAAAACTCATCAACTAATCCATTATATGGATACATGAAACTATATTTCTTCATTATACTAATTTTTTTTATTTTTTAAATATGTGTGAAAAAAATTATATGAAAAATAAGATTACATGATTCAATTAAGGTCATTGATAATTTTTTTTCATTATAAATGTTATTCCATGGGTACCATGATTTAGCATTAACCTATATGTTTGGATGATCATGATCTTGAGAAGTATCCCCTTAGTATAAATCTTATAGTTAGTATTTGATAGGTTATATAAATATATCCCCATATTATATCATTTAATCCTTTTATATTTTATTAGGATTTTGATGACTCATATTTTGAAACTCTAATGTAACACCCAATCCCAAATCACATGGTCTGAGAAAATGTGCCACATAACATCATGAATGATTCCACTTATTTATATGGGTAGCAATGAGAAGTGGAGTTTTAGAGACATAGTAAGGAGAATACATCCTCCTTAATGACATCCTTACACTAGAATGAAAAATTCTAAAAGTAATTCTACTATACACCGTAACAAAAAAGGTAAATAAGATATTATAATAGTTTCCCTCTCAAGTCATACAATAATAACAAAAAACCACCAATGTAGAAGGTCAATTAGAAAAATTTTATAACTAGAATAAATAAAAATAAAATGTGGTAATTGTTTAGAGAATTTATTGATTCTTCATTCATCTCCTAGTTCTATGATCCTTAACAACTCTCTGCAATACCATTTCAATTCACTTGATCCCTAATCATGATGTCTGCACACACATTAATATTTCCATTAAGGTAGTGAGTATTAACCTAGTAGGACTGCTCCAATTCATACTTAACATATGTGTACATGTATATAGTGGTTTTTGACATTATATTAAGGCAGATGTTCATAAAATTATACAAATGATCATATATCATGAAATCATGCACTATCTATGCTTCTATGTATACCATACACAAATTATTTTGATCCATACCAAATGATTTTTATATATTCTCATCGCATTTCTCATATAATAATTGATGTGTATCTTCATACATTAAGGAAAATACATGTTCTTCCCTTAAGGAAAAAATCTAAAGTAACCTATAATGAAAATATTCTCCCATGATTCATAACTATGCTCTGATGGTACACAAACATGGAATACTCACAATAATAGATCACTAAAAATACACAATGATTTACTTCAATGATACATTATACCATATAATAGACCCTATTATAATGAAATGTATAGTTATCCACCCATAGAATAACCATAAACCAATCTCTATAACAATCCCCTATATGTATAAACAACTAATGAGTCATCCCATCCAAAAACCCACTATAAGGGGCATGCTATGTCTGGTAGAGATACCATTCTACCTGAATATTAAAATAGTGGTTCCACATGCTACATATAAATCTACATGTATGTCATGGAATATGAACGAACAAAGTTGAATATTAATTATTCAATAGTCTTTGAAATAATAACCATGAAAGGAAGAACCTTGAGAGGAATAAAAAAGTGACACCCGACAAAGTACATACAAGCTTCCCATGCACTTTGATATTCTATAACATGGAAGAGTATCAAATTGAGGGAAAATATAAAAGAAAATAAGTATAATGAACACCACAAAAGTGTCCTAAATATAATGGTAATACCACCATCAATGTGTTGATTCAAAATTCCAGGACTTGTTATGGGTTACCACACCGATCATGCATGTGGAAAACCATTCATGAGTAAAAAACCAAATCCATTATAATAGGAACAATGAAATGGGGAATCAATGGGGATATCATTAAATGAGTCTAAATACACTTCATATTTCAATAAAAATCATCATAAACAAATAATTTATGATTGGTCAAGGGGAGGCCACTGATTCTCATGATCCAATACTGATATGTCAATCCAAAATGAAATATCAATAATATTTTGTTGATAATTCATAGATATGTACACTAATATTTACATATATTATTAATTCAGGATAAATAATTATAGTCATAATAAATATATATATTTCTTACATTTTTGGAATCCATCAGAAAAAAGTAGAATTCAAGAACATAACGGGATAGAAGGAGGAATTCTAGAGCACAAAGGGAGATCTATTTAAGAAATTCTGGATGAAAATGAGTCCAATTATGATGAGGATTAACATAATAATAATATTGTAAGGATAGTAAAAATACCCATTAATGATTCCCATGTTTATATCCTCTATCGGGCAGGCGGATTCCAACCTACTATATGGAGGGATTTATAGAAATACAGGTCTCAGTTCTTGCACAACCGACTAGACATTGGTGTTGTTCCAACCATCACACAACCCCTTATGGATATAAACATTTAAAACACTAAATTTCATACCATTTTACCCATTACATAATTCCATAAGGGGAAAATAATGACAAGATACATCATATTTTTTTTAGAAAACATTCATTGGTTGCATGATGAGGAAATTACCATTCTACCTGAGCTAACGAATTCTCATCCCCAAGAATTATCTCAAGATGTATTCAATGAAAAACTCCATCCACTATTATTAAAAATTATATTCACACTCCTAAGTCACCTAATAGAACTATTCAAGCTGCTAATGGACACTAACAAGCGGAACCTTCTTCATTTTCTACACATTCTTAATCTTGTCAATGATATGCATGAGGAATTCCATTAACAATAAGTTAGGATCTAAATTAACATAATAATAATTGATAACATGAATATAATCAAGCATGCTACTTCAAATATGAAACACATTGAACAACCAATGTATAACTTAGGATTGTGGAGTATGATTTAATTTTTAGAAAACCACCTCAATAAGCTTGATAATATCAAATTGTCCATCAAAACTCGTAACTAGTTTCCTTGATTCCATAACCTTCGAGTCCCTAATGAAGGAGTCACTTACAAAAACAGTCAATCTCAAAAAATAATCTCATAATGTTATACCCTCCTATCAGCATAAAATCATTATTTTCCCTATGTAGTGATTAACTATTTTTGGATCAGATAAACTCTCCAAATGGTATCCTATACCATGATCAGCCCTACAACTACAGATCTACCAACCTCATACCAGCAAATATGAAGCTAAAATCACTTTCAATAGGTAGTAACATAAGGTTGTATATAAATTAAATTCTATAATTTGTTTTTTTACTTAATATCATTAATGAAAATGTGATTATCACAATCTATACAAAATCCCATAACTATTACATGTAAAATATCATATAATTTCTAGATTTTCATATCTAAATTCCCATGAATCTATAGATGATTTACATTATATAGTTTCAGATCAAAACCCAAATACTTCAATGATATATTCCAAAATAAGGACTTAAAATGGTGGTCCCTATATAACAATATTCTTAATGGAACTCCATTATAGAATATAATTATCTATACATATAGATTTTTAAACAAATTCATTTATAATATTTCTTGAGTTGGTATGAGATTGAACATGTTCTTCTTCCAATAAACAATCAAACAATCAATATCATGATTCCTTTGTAACATTGGAAAGATCATCAGGAACTGCGTCATCATGCATTCCCAACTCCATATCTGTATTATAAGTTGATGAAGAAAACAACCAGTATGCTAAGGCTATACATTTACCCTCTTGTAGGTAAGGCATCATGAAACAAATCCAACGATTTCCCTCAATATACCTAGCCACAAAAACGATTTTTTTACATGACCATAAAACTATATCAAACCGAGATGTACATCCCACTTTTAAGCATGAGAGATTATATCTAGGGAATTTATTATGGAATTTAATGCTCTTAAACTTCCATGAACATAGGAACACATCATCACTATATAATGATTTTCCTAGAAATGTGCATCCCATTCCATGTTATCCATAATCTCTAAAAAATATGTATATAAATATAATATAGAATTAACCAAGTCAAATATTGATGATTAGATAACCAAAGGTATATGTTTCATGACATCAAAATCCTATGAGGAATCCCTTATCCAGACAACCATCAAACTCAATGGATTTAATTCATCCAACGAAGTCGTCTCATGTTGATCTTGTATCTTGTATATTTTTTTTAAGAGCATATGAAATAAAATTACATTTTCCAAGAGCATTGGAAAAATAAATTCTAATTTCTAAAGATACTAGAACCAACTACTCAACCAAAAATTGAAATCCCACTAAAAGAAGATCTATCAATAGTTCTTGTGGTCCATGAAGACAATATACTTCTGAACAATTATATAATCTATCCAATACTTCATTGTATCAATATAGATTCTAAATCCCAGTCATGTGTTTAGTAGTTCTCCTCATGGGGTCACAATTAGTATATTCTATATAAGCCAAAATGGATCCCTCTAGAAAAATAAAGCTCCCAACCCAAATATCAAAGAATCTATGTAAATTGTGTAGCCACATACTTGCACTGGAAAATCAAAACTGGAAATATCATCAATCTCTTATTCATTTATAGGAATAAAATTTCACACTAATCAGACAACTCAATCCTTTCTTCCTTTTTTTCTCCCTCCTTAGCACTGTCAAATGAGATAATTCTTGTTTGATATTATCAAAGTACCTGATAAGATCATGAAATATTCTTATCTAAAACTCTATCCAAGGACATTCCCATTACATGACATGCCCTACCTTCTCGAGGGACATTGAAATTAATTCCTCTAAAATTACATACCTGAGGAACCAATCGTTATAAATTATGGAGTGAGAGTTCGATAATATGATATATATATATATATATATGATTAAATTATTTTGTTCTCAATATAATCTCAAGGTTTCTAGAATTGATATCAAAATTAGTTGAATATAATATTATTTTACCAATAAATACAACAATAATGAAGTCAATATAATGATGGTGAATCCTATTCATGGGATTCGAGGTTACTATTGGAGTAGTCTTCAACCCAAAAGTCCAAAAACGATACTCATACAATCCATATGTACATGAAAATGAAATCTTTGAAATTTAATCTAGTATGACCCATATATAATGGCATTTATAATGATGATCTATCTTATAAAACCCACAAGATACACATAACTAATCAAATAGAACATCAATATTTGAGAGATGATACCTATTATTTACTACTACCTGATTCATCTTCTAATTGTCCATAGAAATCTATAAATTACTACCCACATTCCTGGAAAACACCAGTTGAGCACCCAAAGGTGTAGTTCGTAGTCATATAAATCCATTATCATCCAAATTATTTTACTAAATATTCAATAGTATCAACTCATATGGGGCCATATGATAAAGAGGAATCAATATATGTTTTAATGTAAGTAAATGATCAATATAAAATGCTGTTAATCAATCATGAATAATATATGAGAAGTTATCTTTGAAGATATCATAATAATTATCCACTACTGTAAGAAAATTATTGGGAGTTTTAACTTAATCTTCTGCAATAATGATTCCAGCCACATTCATTAGGATAACCCTAACCTAGATCATGTCCAGTCCTATCCTTCCCACACTAATGTAACACTCACGAGTAAAAACTATCCAATTTAATTTAGTCATGTTTAAAGATAAATTTATCTTATTGCAATAAAAATAAAATGGATTACCAATTAATTAGTCCATTTTGAATATCACATTGACATAATTCATCTATGATATCATGAAGTCCTAATGGTTTCTATAGGTATGTCAAACTATTATAACATAGTACATCACTAGAGATGATCTATTTTCTCACTCAAGGTTATGTCAATAGAGAGAATCATATAAAATATCTTAATTATAAAATCTATGAAATCAACGATGTGATAAGATAAAAACTTAAAATGAATTTCATTTATAAATAGTCATGTAGATATCGTAGAGGTAAAAAAACCTATACCTATTACTATAGATCTCCCATATCCACAAATATAATGAACCATGACATTGCATACATCAATCCTTCCTTCAGAGCGTGATGTTGCATCTACAAAACAGGAATGACCTATGTCACCAAAGACTATAGTAAGTTAGTCTACTTATGATGACTCATGGATTATCATGGAAATGTCCACAATGTGTCATTTTAGTGTACTATAGAAAACATATCATTGGAGAGTACCCATCATGTTGGATCAGATACATTACCTTGGAGGAATCAGATACAATGTAATAAAGTGTCCCTATAGTTAGTAATTGTTTAACCTTGAAGAACCTCCACCCACATAGGGATTATATGAAACCCAAATATTTTCCACATATCTTACACCATATAGTACCTGTACATCCATATATTTCTTTCAACCAAACCTGTAAATTTTTATAGCACTAGAAATTCTAGCCATTCTGGCCTAATAAATATTAAAAACAATCAAGAATTTACTCCTCTATCACGTTCACAAAATATAGGTACACGGGATAACATTTATATATATTTTTGGAAAATCCTATAACCATATATCTAATCATTAGAAAAAAGATTTTAAGAATCTTTCTAGACTTCTACATCACATTACTACCCAGAAACATTGAAACTATATTATGTGAGTATAATAAATACAATCTGACATTTTACTTAACTTGAGATCCCAATAATCCAATTTTCGTTCTAGATTTACGGTTTCGAGAATGAACTCCTCCAATAATTTCTCCTTAGAGGCCTCACAAGAATTAGAATCACAAATGAATATAATACCCATAACACCCCACAACCTCTTAGAGGATTCCTAAAGAATGATGTATACAATATTCTAACCTATATCCTCAAGACTCTCTAATATATCAAATAATTCCCCAATAATATCAATATAATATTCAATATAATATGTGCCACTATATCCAGGGAATTATAATGGATGCATGAGTTGAAATTCTTAGGCCTAGTTATCTACATTCCTATGTACCCCTTCACCCTATAAATTAATAGATTCTATGATTCTAAGATGGGTTTGGTTCACCAAAAAACCACCTATGTTGGTTTCCATGCATAGTCAAGTGTATCCTTCTGCATAGCCAGTGGTAGAACTGTAGTGTCCACATTAGAAGGAGCATTATGAAATTTGTGAATAAATATTTCTTTGTAATTCTAAATACTTGTTTAGGATTCCAATAAAAACTTTCTTACATGAAAATCATAAGTAGTTATAATAAACACATAAATGATTTAATTAGTGTGACCTATCATGTGAGATAACAACAAACTTGTAATAACTGTCATAGTCTAATCCCCGGATAATGCATACTCCACCATAACTAAATATTAGTTACAATCAGATATTTAAATCCTAGAACATGCATACGTGAAGCTAACCATTTACAGGTTTGATATATCATCATAATTTAGAAATAAATACATATAAAATAATAACATAAAACAAGGAATTTAGTTAAATAATGGCATTATATAAAATAATAGGTATATACATGAAATGTGACCCTACGTTCTTGTTAATGATGATTCAATACAACCAGGTCCTAAAAAATGGTAATAACAACCCCAACACCGATAACTCATATGTCGGTTATAACTGAGAGATCCATCCATATAGAAACTTACCTACCAATCTTCCACACATCCTATCTTCTTAATACCATATACTAGAAAATCCAATAATAACTGAATGTAAACAACCCATGATAACATTTTATGAAACCTCATCCCAAATCACTAAGTCTGATTTGAATAGAGACAAGAACATATATGCACCTTCCTATATGAAAGAGGATATAAAATTGAAATGATGGTTTAGAGAAGATGTGGGGATACTAGGCACTCATTAATAATAGAAAAACACCACAATATAGAAAAATATTCATAATCGAACTAAATTTAAAGGAAGAAAGGTAACATAAATATGATGCTATAATAAGTGTCATGTCATGTTATATAATAATAATAGAAAAATAGACATAGTGTGGTATGTCAATCACCATAATATTAAAAAATTAATAAGTAATAAAAAAATCAGTGTAATTATTTCATGTCTATGCTGACACTACATCTGTCCCCTGACACATATTTTCTCAACAACCCACTTCAAGGGAATTTACCTTATCCTGATGCCCAATTAGTTTGAGTATAAACTCAATAAGACACCACCAATGTGTTCTAAACATAATTTAACATGTATATGGATCTATAAGACATGATGTAATTATATATTTGAGTAAAATCCTACAAAAAATTATATACTAAGAAATAATGAACTAACAAATATTCCATGAATCACAACCATACCTTCTTTGGATAGTGATCATTAGAGTGGAAAATATAATCATCATATATATTAGAACATGATATATGAGTGAATTCATCCTTTATGTATAATAATTTATTCCATTAATGAATATGTCAATGCCTGCCATTATGGGAAAGTGTGTCCCAAGAAACATAACTATCATCCAATGGTATGAACAATTAGGAAACCCCTAACAAGAGAATTGTATACATACACTAGTTTTCTCTATATAAACATATTATACTAGCCTACATACCCTCTTCAAATAGTTTATGATTTTCTCCTCCCTTGGGCTATCATCATTCCATGATTTTGATCCATCCTGTATCCTTAACCACAACCATTATCTCATGCCATCCAATATCCTCCGCTAAGTGACAATGTACATCCATTATAATCAACCAATCAACATAAGAACTGTAATAATGGTTTAACTTGTTATTAGAAATTAATAATTAATGCAATACATATAATGTAATAGTATAATAAAACAATTATAAGGTGTATTATGAAATAATCCACAAGTAGTTATAATATATCACAAAATAAATAATCCATACAAAAAAGGTCTCACAAACTACCCATATATTCCAAGATACTATAATATTCAAGGGTCTCCACACTAGGAAAAACACACAATCCATGACTTTAAAACAACTCCATACAAAGGCCCAAAATGATAATTAATTCCAATAATTAAAGAATTGAATCCAAATTCTATGACTCGTTGAGGGATGACACCTAGATAATGACCATATAAAAATATCTATTGTAAAAGGAAAAATAAATTATAATAGGACCCATAAAACTGGGAATAAAGGAATAGATCATACCAATATATATTATCCAAATAATCTTATAGAAAATGATTAATCACCAATGGAAGATTTAGTATCAGTCAAGGAGAGGCAACCAATTCATGTTATCCAACAATGGTATGTATATCAGGCATTAACAATACATTATATATGGGTTGATATTCATTGATCTATCCAATATGAATTGTATATATGGTTAATTTTATATAACTTAAGAGAATCATTCTTATAATTGACAGTTATTTTTCATAAGGGCTCCACTAGATTAATCTATACTTCAAATACTCAAGAGAACTGAAGGAGGAACCATTGAGCACTAAAGGGAGACCTTTCTGGATGAGTTTTTCACAAATTAACCTAATTAGGGAGAGGTTTATAATAGTAATTGAAATATATTGATAAAAAATAAACATACTGATACCTGAATCATGGAATAATTGTCCAACTGGTGGGATCATTAGAAATAAATCTCACACTACCTGCACCACTAACTAGTTAGTGGACTTATTTCAGCCATCACATATCCCCTTATTCCTCCAAACTATGAAACACTAAATTTGATACACTTTAACACCTTTTACAGTACACTATATGGGAAGAAAGTCAATATATGATATAATTTATATAAAATAATCAAACATAGAATGTTAAGGTCATTACATTACTTTATTCAACTAAATCAATATGTGAAAAATTTATTTATGTGTAACCCTTTAAAATCTCATAAATTATGTTATTAAACTAAATAAAAACCCATCATTATCAACACATATCCAAATCCATCATGCATAAGGTTTCTGAAACCCTTTTATTTAATGGGATGGTGTTATACAGAATCGATAATACCCATAAAATATGAATGGTGCAATAGGTTAACTACCCCCATTTTTCATATAATGGGATAATATCCATTGTCTGTGATCATTCCAATCTGAACTCCCTCTACCAATGGATCAGTAATCAAGAGAGGCCTCAATTTAATCAAATTTTTATAACCGATTATTTTTAAATTGTAATCGACAATTAAATTCGATGATAGAAATCATAAACAAGATCAATTATTTGTTCAATAAAATTTAATTAAATTATAATACCTTTCATACAACTCTATAAATTATAATATGATATTCATAGTAATCTGTTTAACACATTAAAAAATAGTATTTCTATTTATAATATAACTAATTAATATTTTTGAATCACGATATTGAAAACCAAAAAAAATAAAGAGCTCCTAAATTTATTCTTCTGATATAAATTTATAAACAATTTATATATTAATACACTAAAAATATTTTTTTATTTAACATGAATTATATACATAATAAAAAGAAAACCAATTAAATTTTTTAATGTAAACCAATTTTTTTCATAATTTACATTGCATCAATATGACCACTTTTATATTAGAAAATATATGGTATTTATAGATAAATTTATTATCATACAAAAATTTAAAATTATTTGTAAACACCTTGAAGAATCTAAGAATAACAATTTTTTTAATATAATTTATTTTAAACTAAAAATTCTATATTATGATTCAGTACAAATTTAAAAATAAATATAATAATTTTATATTTCACATTCTTTTAAAATTTACAAAATAAAATATACTGATACATTATTTAAAAAGAAATTAAACAAATATAATGAAAACGAAATGATTTTTTGAGTTTTAAATTCCCTATGAATTCATCAAAATAATTTATGGCTCATGTCGATTAATGTTTTTCTATGATTTTAACAAGAAATAATGATTCATTCTATCTTTAGAAGCCTTGTCCATTTCTGATGTGCAATATTTAAGAGTTTATCATTTAGTGAAATTAATATAAATGGGAAAAAAAGATATATTATATTTCATGATGTAGTGGTCAATCATATATAATATGTATTTTGAATGGGAAACACCATATAGATTGTTCCTACAGACAAACTATTTTTGTTTTATAGTCAGAGCATAACCACAATTGTTTTAGAAATATTCACACCATTTTTTAATCTATGTTCATAATAATAACCAAGGATTATCATTATATACCACGATGTGGTATATTATCAAGGGGTAGATATAATTCTATAACCTTAATATTGTGATTTTAATCCATGTTGTAGTTATATAAAAAAATTATGATCTTGATTTCATGAAATAGTTTTATTCTTATTTTAGTGAATGAAAAAATTGTATTGTATACTTTGTATAACCATTCTTAATTTATCTCCCAAAATATATTGTTATTTTAAAAATATCAATGTAACATTATCATTTTATAAATATCTGGTCAGAGTTCACTAAATGAAAAATTTTATAATTTCATTATTTATGTTAAACCCAACACCAAATAAAATAATAGTGTCTCTAATACAATAATTGGGTTTTAAATGGGATGAAATCTAACTAAAATAGTGGGAAAAGAAATCTGAAATATATTTTTCTATATAATCCTTTAAAAAATTTCAAATAATTAAAAAATAAAGAATAAGGTATTAATGTCCCTATAGATACATCTCTTCTATTCCATTTGAAAATTTCCTAATATTGGTAATTGAGATATAGAAAATATTATCATTCTGCATAAGATATCCATATGGTATAAACATCTACAAATTTTTAAAAATAAATAATGTTTACTTTATTTAGAAACCTTGAATTTAATGGGCTATGATAACAATAGCTAAATAATATAGGTATAAATTCATTCATAACATTAATTTTGATGAACCGTAGATTCAAAAACATTATAATCTATGAGCATATTAATATATATTATTCTAGGTTTCACTATAGATTCTAATACATTTACCAAATATTAAATTATCAAGGAAACGTTTCAAAAATAAATACATAAAAACTCATCATTTTGAATCATTATTTTATTTTCTTTAAATAGACTTATATATTCACAGTTCTCAATATAATAATTGTATGATAATAAAGGTAACACCATATCATGGATTAGGAAATTAAGGATAAAGGAAATTTTATCACATAACACATGATCTATTATAAAAAATACTATAATTTGGTGATATCCAACATGAAATGGTTTATAAAAATATATTCCACAATGTGTTCAATACAACAATGCAATGGTGTTTAAATTAGTGAAAATTTCAAATAAGTTAATATTTTTTTTCAAAAAAGAAATAATTAATTTGTGGAATTTATTATTTAGTAGGGAATAAATTGATTGAAAAAATGGATTAAATTAGTTAATTTAAATTAATCCTATGAATCAAGTAATATTTTACGGTTCCATTAATAGTTGTATTGAATTTCATTTTTTATAAAATATATTTCTATTTTTCTGAATTTTGGGAACAATTTTAAATTATTTATTTACAAATTTGATGAATAATGAAATAAATTATCAAACAAAATCCTAGTGAAATTTATTTTAGTGTTAATAATAGCATGGTATCATTTGAATACATTTCCTAGGTTCGTATTTAAAACCTAGAATATGTAGAAGAGAAATTAGTAGTTGATTCATTCATCTCGAAATAAAAACCTTCATTTTACATACCTATAGTTCCAATTATTTTCTAATAATATTTTATAACCATATACAATATAGTTTATTTGATTTTTTATTTTATATAAAAAAATTTTACTCTGGCAATCTTTTATCTAGTAGTAAAAAAGGGTCAATTGTGGACATTTACCTAGAATATAAAGTCAAAAGAAAATGTAAAATCTATAGTTAAATGTTTCCAAAATATATATCTAAAAAATATTTTTTATTATACTCACACCAAAATATAGTGATAGTTTATAGAGATCCTGAAAAGGGTGAATGTTTTTCTTGTGTGTTATGAGTATAATTTCATAAGGCCTTTAAGGTACACATCATGTTTTATTATTATCAATAATAGAAAAACTAATTGAATTTTTAGCTGCCTAAAATAATTTTTATAGAATTAAATTTAAATTTTTGAATTTATAAGTTAAAAAATTAATTTTATATACTATTAATAGATAGGATTAGTATAGGAAATATAAGTTTAAATTTAGATGTATGAGTAAATAGAAAGATTTTTATATCAGAGGATCAAAAGATAAGGGGCATGGTGGCTTGAACATCTAAAATCTAATAGTGTAAAATTATAAAAATATACACCCACATGACACCCTTTAGTGAACTAGAAAATTAATTAAGTAAATTCAATAGAGTTAATCAATTCCAATATTTTAAAAGATATATGAAGGGGCCACTGAAAATAATGTAGGAGAAGATGGATTTACCCAAGGCACCAACCATGGTCCAATTCCTCAACTATAAAAAAATGGTCACGATAAAGGAAACTATTCAAAACCAAGGACTATTTTGGTTACATGATGATATAACCCACCATAGAGGTGTGGAAATGGAGGATATTATTATGTAACCACAAATTGGTGCAGAAAAAATTGAATCAGTGAAATAAAAACATATTATTAACTTAATAATTATAAAATAGATTATTTCTATTTTGTTTTAAATCATTACATCATATCTAAAATGTTATATAGGAATATTTAATCACCACCTCTTTACCATGATGTTTTAATATCTTTGAAATAAATTATTAGTAAAATTATTGAATCTCAAGTGTTTGACTCTTCCCTATTTAATGTTTTGAGGGATGATTATTCTAGACAATAACATATTTCATTCATTAGTATAATTGGATTCAATATTGGTAAAAGATTAACTATCCTCATATAAATCTCATATAAACTATTGGGAAAATAAAATATCATTACTTATGCTAGACTAACCAATTATTATATATAAATTTTACTAATATTTTGAATTGATATTAGATTTGTCTTCCTAATTATAATTCATGATAGCTACTGAAAAATAATTTCATTCTATAATTTTTGTGTTAAATGAAATAGTTATCCTTGATTACATGCCAATTTTAGAGGAATATTTAAATATATTACTTGATTCATTTTTTCCCTTACCACATAACATTATGTAGAGTTATCAATATAAAATATATGCGATATAATGACTATGTTTAATAAACACATAAAAAATTTCAATAATATTATTTGTCTAATTAACTAACAATATATAAGATAATTTATTTATATGTTTTATAGGCCTAACTAAATTACCCATGGTTTAACAATTTCTATTTGATAAAACAATGGATATGTCAATAAATCTTTTCATCTACCACTAAGAGATCAATAATACTTCAATAAATAATAATAATCATTGATCCAATATTTTTGACTTTATTAATAAACATTTCTTAATATAATACTTCTCAACAGTAAATCATTGTTTTTGATACCGTTATTTGAATGTGGAAATATATGATATTAAACCTATACAATTCCATATAAGATAATAAACAATGTGGATCAAATTATTCCACTTTGATAAAAAACACAAACATTTATTATGAATATGATGAATTGAGTCATTATATATTATGTTGATAAATTTTTGGTGGTATATGTTGATGATTTTCACTGATAAACCATAATAAAATATAATGATGAGGAACTTCTTAGGGTTGTAATATAACTTTTAAAAAATTAAATTCCATTCAATTTTAATTTGAATTGAGACTTTTAAATAAACGAAGTCAAATTCTTAGTGTATATGATCACGAAAAATGTATTTTTTATATTTCAATTGAAGAAAAATGCGAATTATGAATTTTACAGACTAAACGGTATTATAATGATCAATTGTTGGATATGTTTGGTACTAAAAATGATTTGTGAGTACTTATTAACTGTTGTATATAAAAATAATTATGTTTATACATACAAATGTATGGTCTTTTAAGATTTGAGACTTTGAAAAATTCAAATGGAGATCAAGAAGAAGATAATCAAAATACATATAATTTCATTAACCTCATTTAGAGAAGGGTTCATGTTAAAAAATGATTCATTAAATAATTAATTATTTATAATCCATATTTAAAATAATAATGTGATTGTCTATGATTTAAGTTTATTAGTGATCATTGACAAAAAATTTATAATCAATTACCTAGAGTTAGCGAAATTAATTAATAATTTGAATATTTATAAGAATTGCATCTATGGAATGAACTATGATATATATACCAATAATGAAATGTTAAATTATTTATTCTCACTAATGATACTTATAATATATGAATTAAAATTGATGGAGTTGATGAAGTACTATGAATAATCAATGAATTACCACCCAATAACAGAACAAAAGGTAATTTATTCTCATAGAATAAAGGAAACTACTATCATATCCATGATAATTATTGGGAAATAAAAATTCTTAATAGATAGGGAATGAATTTATTCATATATCCAAATTGTTAAGATTATCTCCTACCACCCAAAATGGTCAGGATTACATCCTACCATAAAAAATGGTCACTAAAACCCCTATATAAAGACACATTATTCTCGTACAAATACATTAAATATTAATCGATAAATATTAATTAAATAACATAATGACCTGTTATATAATCAAAAATGTCTAGTTCTTTTGGGTTTGTATAATCTGAAATAATAAGTTCATAGGTGAAAAAACTACCTCCAAATAAGTTCTTCATATCTACATATTTTCTTATATGTATAAACTAAAAACCGATCATTATAACATGGGTGTTAAACCGTAATATAGGGTGAGATCATATTCTCGGTAAGGATAAAAAAAGAGACATTAATCATCATATAATAATAACATGATCATAACTATATGAGAGAAAGAGTGTATCATTTGAAAACAATAACCCACATACCACAAATCATATACTTGAGACAGAAAATAACTCTTGGAATTTTTTAAAACATGATTCATCAAGGAATCTATGTACATATTCGATGATTTCTTTTCTTTTTCATAAGTTATATATTTATGGAATACACATATTAGAATACAATTATGAATACATATAGAAATATATTTAATCATTTTATTAATGACATGAGATAAGCCCCCAATATATTCATACGGACATGAAATCATGTCAACGCATAAAATCATGATCATGAAATCTAGTTTACACATAATATATCATTACCCATTTCATTGGAGATATATATAGTTCCCATCCAACTATTTTTATAACACAATCACTATCCTCAATTCTAATATAACCATCATCTTTTACAATAATACAATATTCTCAATTTATTATAAAAACCCAACATCATATAATAAAAACCATATATATGTGTTCTAAAAGATCATAAAAAATTCACTATATCAAAATCCATGAAAATAAATGGGTATCATAAACATTCTTTCATTGTATAACCTATGGAAAATGAATATATTTCATAAAAATATATTCACGAAAAACATAAATTATCTGGTGGGAAAATAAAGATGGTATCATTGGTTAATATCCCTAGTAAATGTTTAGTTACATCATAGAATGTCATCTTAGATTAAAAATTATTTTAAATATTACTTGAATCATTTATTTTAGAAACTAAAATTTCATTGAAAATAAAATATTTAAAAATAAATATTTAGAAATTATTAATGAAATCCAATTCCTAGAAATTAAACATTGATAATTATAAAGGAATCATTATACAATTTAGTCTTCATTATGAAAAAAATCTCATTCATATAGTATACATTACAACATATATTCTATTCACAATTTAGTAAAATAAAAACTATCCTTGTTCTCAAAATGACATAAATATTATTTTAATTTCTTCTAAAAAAATCAAGCGTGAGAAAAAATGATTTTAAAAATTTTATTACAGTAGTGAAAATAAAATTAAATCTTATTTAGAATACATAGAAATTGCTGAAAAATGGTTTATAGCCAAATAGAGATATTAATTTTGTTTTCAATAAAAACATAATTTTGGAATCTTAATTTATAAATATAGGTAAATGAAGTGAAAAAATATATTCTCATGAAATAACTAGTGGATATTGGATGTCATGAATTTTATGAGAAATATATCATATGATTTCATTGTTGAAATAATCATCATAAAAAATCCATATATACAATGAGATTGAAACATGAAACCCCTAAATATTTGTTAAGTCTAGAGTCATAATATATATTTAATAATAACATAAAAATATTAAATTGTAACATCCAATGTAAATAACGAAATAATACCTTTTTTTGTAATTAATATTTTGTTAATTAAATATTAATTGTATATTAAAGGGGATGTTAGATTTGATGGTGTTCCCGATATGCAACAATGAGTTTCTTTGAAATCTAACGTTACACAATAATAATATAATATTATTATTTTAAATGGTAGTTAATGCATAGTAGTTTTATTTGCAGGAATGAAAAGAACTAACTAAAATATGATTATACATGTTTGTTAAATGTTTGTACATTTGTCCAATAAATGTTAGAGGCATAAAATTTGAATGAATCTTATTTTAAGCATAATTTACTTTAAAAGGTAAATTTACCACCTTTTGATGAAAAATCCTCTTTAAATATATGTGTGGTCACTTTTAAGTGTTCTGTATAAACAAATAGAAATTTTCTTTTGAATCAGAATATCAAAATCTACTTTGGATAAGTTTTTGGTATTTTTCTTATAAAATTAATTTTTAATAAATAATGAAAAAAAAATTATTTTCATTCAAATATATTTTTTAAACTAATTTATTTATATGGTTATATTATCTTTTAAATTGGTTTTATAGTGAAATAAATTATATTTTTACCATTTAATCAAATAGTGGTCAATGAAATTAATTTCACTTTGAAATTGGATATAAACAGGTGTAAATCTTTTTATAGATATTATTTCTTAAAAGCACGCTATTTGTTTTGAAAACAAAAAAAATATTAAATTATTTAATCCAACTTCTATGTTTTAAATTTTGTGAAATATATATAATTTTTTAATTCGTAATATCAAATATATCTTCATCTGAATTTTCTGTATTTTTCTGAAAAAAATAAATTTTTGATGAATAGTGAAACCCCTAAGTAGTTGTTTAAAAAACTGAATTTTTTTTAAATGAAATTTTACAACTTCTATGCATTGTATTTCAAAAATCTGACATACATGGTTGTTATTAGTAAGTAAAATTTGGTCAAGAAGATGAAAATAAGTTTTGATGAATAGTTACATTTGACTTTTATTTTCCATGGTAAAAGGTAAATATGTTAATTCATTGTAAAAAGAATATCATAATAATATAAAATTACCTTAAAAATTTCCATACCCTTATTAGATGAGTCATGTCCAACCATGGTCATCCTTGGGTCTATTTTGGGATCCCTTGGAGGCAGTTAAGAGTGATAATGACACATTATATTAATTCACTTAAAGTGAAGAAAAATATAATATAAAAAATATCTTTTAGTAAAATAACTTTTACCTAGGTTTATATAAGATATATTTTAAAATATAAATATTATTTAGAAAGATAATATGGTTTCCAACATTATGTTATTTTTTAATAATTTTTAGACATCAAATAAATTAAATTATTTATGACACAATAATGATACAATGATTACCTCATTAATAAATGATTTAAAAAAAATAAGATTATAAAGATTAAAATAATATCAAAAACCTTTACTATTCTTATTGGATGATTTTATTTCAACCATGAGTAATCTCATCTTAGTCTTTAATTAGTTTTGGATCTTTAGAAATCAAAAATCAGTATATAATAAATTAATATTTTCACATTATCATAAAGAGCCCCTCCTCCCCCTTATAAAAATCCCTCACCTCTAACCCATACCATGCACCTCTCAAGCCCCTTGGCCTGTCCAAACTCTGCCAAAATAATCTCCCTAAATCCATATCATCCTCCTAGATTCCTTACCCTAGGCATAAGGCACTTCATGAATCCATTTTGGTTCAAACCAAATGGAGTTACCCGAATTAATGGTAATTGTTTCTCTAAAATTATTTTGTTTTATTTTGTTTAATTTTACTTTTCAAACCCCTAAACTATTATTATTTATTTATTTAATAAAAACACCAGTATCCTCAATATACTAGGTTGTTTTTATGAGATTTATTCGAACTACACTTACACACATCTCCGTCTAATGGGTAAAAAAACATAATGTTTCTGTGGACGGCAAACTACAACCTCACAAAAAAAATGATTGTTTAAATATCTCCAACCACCTCCCATGGTGTCCATTATAATATAATTATATTTATATAACATATATATGATATTTATATTTTATCTATTCTTCTGTATGTTTCATTTTTATAATACTTTTATGGTTTCCATAGTGGATAAATACGTTAATCTCATTTGAGGAACTACGAACTATAGCCTCCTCAAAGTGATATGACTTGTTAATGCCACATTTGGGATGTATAAAGGATGGATTTAATGATATTTTATATGATATTATACTGTAATTCCAGTATACCTATGTATCATTATGTTTTAATTCCATTAAAATAAAAAATAGAATTGAAAGTAGTGTTCATGGGTACGTACGACATACTGTCTCCATGAACGGTGCATTTAATTTCTTTTATTAGAATGGTATGTACTACTATAAATACATACATATACTGGATATATATGATATATATGATATATAAATCATGAATATCATTTTGGATATAATAGATATTTGACTGGATGAGAAACTAGTAATTATAAGAAGTTCATTTTTAACTCAAGTAACAAATATCATCCAAATGCCCCTTATTAACTTAAATGATTACATAATGTTATAACATGGTAATAAGTTATTTATAATGAATTATAAACATGAAAAAATGTTCTTGCAAATTATAAATTTACTTTAGTTTATTATTCAGGAGAATAATGAATGAACGCTTCAAGTCGGACACGAGGTAAAGGACTTTTTCTCAATTTCCTTTCATTGAGGCATATTTTGTTTTAATACTTGACATTATTTTATACGTTGTATAAACACCTTTGGAGTATCATATCACTCAAAGGTAATTTCTTTCAATGAAGAATTTTACTAAAAAAAGGAATGTTTCTTTTAATGTAAGTGGTGACAACGACCTTTCCACTGTCGCGAGTATTATTTGATCATTGGCTTCCATAACAAGCCGTAATGTTTTTAAAAGAAAAATAAATACCATATACTCGTTTATTTATTTTGGTATTGAAAATAGTATTGATTATGGATTATTTTATGTCAATATATTTAATTGATATATTGTGATTGAAATGTGGAAATGCTATCTTTAAATTATATTTGTTTTATGTGTTATGATTTTATAATGGAACAAGGACATTTTATGGGTGGTTATGTGATAAACCAAATGATGGGTGGTTACGTGATAAATCAAGAAGGGTGGTTATGTTATAACCTCCAATGTATTAGGTATGAAAGTCAGCCATATGACAATTCCATTTAGTGATATGTGTGAAGTCAACCGTATGGTTATTCAATTTATGTATCATTATTTCCCAAGTTATCTTTACATGTTATGTGTTCTTTATATGGGTTTTATGTTAATATTTTGGTTATAAAAGGGTAAGAAATGATATTTTATTCAGTGAAGATTATTTACTACTTCATAAAGGTGAAAAGTTTTACTTATGATAAATTATTCAGGGTTTACATGTTATTTTGAAAAACTAATAGTTTTCATTATTGGTATATCCCTTACTATGTTTTTTATGATCACCCCATGTTTTTTAAATTTTTTTCACAGGACATAAAGTGGAATAGGGTCAAGTATGGGATCAATGAAAATTCATGCTATCTGAAACATGGAACTAGTCATGACTATTTTTAAAAAAAAATTATTTTCTGAAAAATATGGGAACTGAGTAGAAAAGTATACTTTGTAACTATTTCATGTGTAATGTAACAGTTATGGCCTAATTCTCTAAAACTCTAAACCTAAAAAGATCATCAATGTGAAATATTAACTTAATTCAAGAATATTCAATTTTATAGGGTCAATTCTTATATAAATGTCCCTGATATTATTATTTTAATGGTTTGAATTTTCAAAGTTGAAGTAAGTACACCTCTTAAAAGATGATAGCTGAAAAACACACATATGTCTCTATGAATAAAAATTGACACAGAATGAATTAACATAATTATCATGTTTTTTGACATGTTAAAACTTCATATATAATAGATATAACTTTATTTTACATATATTACAAGAAAATAATCAAATGTATTAAACCATTTATTATTTACAAATTTGATTTTATTATATATTCATTAATAATTCCTTGTTAAATTCATGTTTCATATAAGAACTGGTTCATTTTTTATGTATTTTTTGGTTTGGTAACCTATATATTTCCATTTTTAACAATGTTATATCATAACCAAAATATTAATCATGATATTAAAATAATATATATTCATTATATATTTTTTAGAGTAATATTTTAGTGGTAGAGATTGAAAATGAATTATATAGTTCATGGAGATCATAGGTCATCTGTAAGGATGACTAATATTTCTAATTTCTCAAACATTTAAATGAAATAATTGTAAAAATATATATTATATATTGAGAATAATGTTTAGTTAATATATATAATATTTAATAATTTATATTACCCTTATTATCTACCATGAAAATATTTTGTAAAAAACTAAAAACATTTCTTCACGTAGATGTTTTATTTTGTACATATAAATGACGTTATATAATCTACCGAAAAATGGAAATTATAAATTTATATGTGATAAATAAGTATAGTTATGTTAAAAATATAATACATATACACATATATTCATTTAATCGACCTCTATTAACATTTATGTAAAAATTAAATGAAAAAACACATATCATCAGTTCACATGATGGTAGTCCTCCGTACACTTGAGTAAAATTATTATTTTTCAATGAGTAGGGAGTCAAGAATGATGATATGTTATTATAATAAAATAAGTATAATAATATGATAAATATGAGATATAAAAATCAAATCTATTATTATATCATTTATATTTTGTGATGGAAAATGAATAACATCTGTTCATTAGGAATTATGATACCATACACATGACAGATGGTGACATTTTCCATTTGGTAGAAGTGGATATGGATATTGATTATTTAATTAACATAATGAAATATATATATATTTGAGATTCTGGTATTATTATATCATCATAATTTTATCGTATTTTCAAGTAGTTAAAAAAATATATATATAAAGGATTAGAATTTTACCTTTTATACAGAGAGCCTATTTAGGTATATACCCTAAATCATTAGTTGAATAGATTTATAATCACCAAATGTCCTATATAATTTGGAGAGAGAATATGGGCATTTATATTGGTATGTATTATATGGGAAAAAAGTATGTGTGAAGAGTAGCGGAGAGGGGGTGGCATTTTATAAGTGGAGGATAGTGCACAGTTGGAATTTTGGAAATAAATAAAGTGAACCCACATTTTTCACATTATAAAAGGGTAAAAAATGGTAATTTAAAAAAATTATGATAATGTATAATTTTTTCCAATTTTTTTGAGGCATTTCTCAGTCATTGTGCATCTTATCATATTAGTGTAACAATGAGGTAAATGCATTTTAACCATAACTATGATAATTTTTGTGTATAATTTTTAACTATTGGGTTTTGAATTAAAATTAATTTCCACCTATTATCAAATATTATTTGTTTTATTAAAAATATTTAATACATTTTTCCAAATTCTAATCATAAATTGGGAAATTTTTAATTTCAATGTAAACCTGAAAGTGTTACGAAAAAATAGTTTTCCAAAGAGATAATTTTCATATATTTTCATCATTTTAATTTCAAAATTTATTATGATTGTGATTCCAATAGCCTATATTATATTAATTATAATATAAATAATCTAATTTAAAATTTTAAAACGTTTTCAAACAATTTATTACCATAAAAATTCATTAAACAAAAAGGTTTTTTCCATAATAACCAGTATTTCTCAATAATCAATGAAATATTGATCTATGTAGAAGCATATCCTAAATTGACTGAGATAAAATTTTAAATCACTTATTCCAAAATAAAATTTAATTAATCAATATTTTATCGAATATTTTAAAAAAATTTCTTATTTCTTCATAAAAAATGGAAATCGTTTTTTAGAGCAATAATTTTTTTTCAGAGAATATGATTTATTTAAGAAAAATTAAGTATATTTTTATCATTATTATCTAATTATATAAAAAAATTATAAATAATTATTAAAATGATATTACATTTATTCATTCCACTAAGTATATTTTCTAGGCTTTAATGGTAAAATTTAAATAATAATAATAATAATAGTTTTTCACAGTTCATAAAAACTCAGAATTTCATGTAGCACAAAATATGAATATAATAAAATTTATTTAAAATAATATAATTATTAAAACATTTTCATGTTAAACGCATCTTTCCAAATGAATTTATTTATATAAATTCAACTAATTTGTTTCAAAAAAACTGTTAGTACTTCTACCTCATTAAATTTATTGGATCCAACATAGTGTCTAGAAACAGATTTCTTCACCAAAAAACATTTATCATGTGAGTTATCTTACTTCATATAAAATTAACAATATGATCTTGAATCTCTATTTTTTATTTCCTTATAATAATGGTCATGATCCAACAATACTACCTCTTAGTTAAATACATGTGAGGGATCAAGTATTTATTTCCTCATGAGTATTTCATATAACACATCTTCAACTTGAGAGGGGTTTGGTGGTACCACCAAATGTGATGCTAAAATCCCAATATGTTTAAAAATATAAAATCAGATGGTATACACAGGGCATAGATTGTTGATAAATAAAAATCGAATTTCTATATTTTTTGGGGACATTCATAGAAAGAAATTTTCTCCAATATAAAATTCCATATCATCATGGTGATTTTCAACATAAATTTTCACCAACATTATTTTCCCTTATGTGATTCTGAATAGATCTAACATTCTATAAAAATTATTCATCCTAAAACAGTCAAAAAAATTATTTCTCATAATTTACCATAATTTTTTGGATTTATAAACTAATTTCCATATAGAGATTCATAAGGATCCATTTAAATCCTCGAGAAAAATCTATTTTTGTTTGAAAACAGAACAAGAGGAATGTGTTGAACCTTAAAAAAACATTTTAATTCAAGGAAATTCATCTTAATACATCATATAGTGTTTGAATTTTTTCATGGATAAACCATATCTCTAACATTTATAAACAATTCTGAATTCTAGATTCATATTCAAAGCCAATAGATGACTTCAGTTGAACTATGAGGTAAAAGTCAGATTCCAATTAGATAAAATAGAATGTTGAAATCCATAAAAACTTACAAATTCATTAGTTTATAACATTGAAATATTACCCTAAAATAAGTAATCTTTAATAGAGATAAATTATAATTATGTCTTATATTGAATAACTAAAACAAATGTAACATTATTTCCTTTAGTTTTTTTTCAAGCGTTCGATGATAAAACCCATGATAATGTTTTCCCATATCAATTTTGGTATGGATAATGTTTTTAACTCATGTTAATCATCCATATCTCCATATTTAATTGATAACAGAATAGGTACCATGATATATACATAACAATATCTCTCATTATGTTTTCCAAGTGAAATATTATTTCTTGTATTACAATGGTCAGTGCTTTACACATATCATCTTTAGAATGTGGGTTGAATCTATAAGGCCATGAAAAATTAAAATTGGTTGTCACTTGGCTTGTGGGTAATATTTTTTTAAAAAAAATATTAATATATTTCGAAAAAAATCATAAATTGCAATAACATATAATTAAATTAAAATAATAGATGACAAACACTAAAAATGTTACCAATAAAAATTTTCACATTCCCAAAAAATTTCATTTCATTCCATTTCAAATATTTTTTTCCAGTAAAAGAAATATAAAACCATTGGGTTGTATTTTCAAAATGATCACCCAAAAATAACATAAATCATAACAAAAACCCATTACATAAATCCTCAAAATATGTTTATAATATTTTTAACATTGAACTACCACAAAATCATAATCCCATGATGGTTTCCATAACATTTATGTTAAAATTATGTAATGACAAAATCACTTCTAAATGACCATTCACCATTTATTATATAAAAACATCTATTAAATATTCATGTTTATCCTATCACAGATTGAATATAAAATGAGAATTCATTGTTCTACAATCCATGTAGAGGGATATAATAAATTTTAAAAATAACATAAAATTTTGATATGATTTTATTGGGATAATTCTAAAAAAATAAAACACAAGATTCACAATTAATGAGTGGTGGAAAAGTGTTCCCTAATTATCATGATTCACATCAACTATAGTGATTTAATAATATTTATATATTATATTTATCTTCAGTGTTGAATGAATATTATTATCCTCAATATCCATTGTATTATGGAATTATTTAATATAATTACCATTCTATGAACATTTTAAACACTAGGGTGTGTGTGGTTCAATAGTTGACATCTTCATCTCCTCCACCGGTTTAGCTAGTTTATTCATTTCCTTTTAACATTCACAAGATCTTTGAAAAACCTACCCACATTTAAAATACTACCCAATTCCACTAAAATCAACTACTATGATATTTCGTCATTTATTTATTCTATATTGGTTATTGGGATTTATTTCCACCATTGAATTTCTTAAATTTATTATAGGGCATGATAACATAATTCATAAAAATACAATGGGAATGGTGGGAATATCTAATTTATATTTCTACGTTTTGTGAAAATCAAATGATATCTTAATAGCTACAAAAGTATCTTGTAGTTAATTCCCTTCAGATATGTGGTTTGAAGACACTAAATAATTTATTGATTATTCATTCAAGGATTCCAACTTAACCAGATGAATACCATTAATTTCATGAAAATTTAGCTTCCTAGAAACTAATAGTTTCAAAATTATTTAATTTGAGTTCATCATATTCTATCTCAATCGTTGTTCATATAATATGATGGAGTTTCATTCTAAAAAATATTATATTAATTTCATCCCATTTCATAGATTCAATCTCTTCCTCTTATAACATAATCTTAATAAGAATCTTTCACTGATATACTTAGGATTCCAAATGAAAAACAAAATAGAATTATTATTCAAGATATGAGCACTGTATAATGTCAAATACATTTTTAGAGGAACGGATCTAAATTATATGAAACAAATGGGTTAGTTGAACACTTAAAACATGGTAGATGTTTCTCATAATGGATTCAATAGAATTTTGGTCCCAAATTTTCTCACATAAAAGGTCATAATGATTCATTAATTTAGAAAGATTTGTGAGCATACAAATGAGATGATTCAGTTTAGGTCCAAGAACATTTGGTTTCCATAGAGGAAAACCATTCAAATTTCTATCTAATTCATTATTAATATAGTTATATTAAATTCTAGTCATTGAATAAAACAAAAAATCATAGTCGTATCAATACAAATGATAGTGAGAAAACATCATAATCATGAGAAATAGGTACTGGTTGTCTAAATGATGACCCTGTATATTCTATCAATGAAAACATAGGATAGTCCTTAGTCATTCATATTAATTGTTTAAATCCTTAATAATGGCTCATAATGTGTTTTTAATTTATAAAGGATATCCCATGGGAGTTTCAAACAAGGTGTATTGTATGACCCAATTTAATATACAAGGTAACAATTGAGTAATGCCTGATGTACTTTACAATGGTTATTTCCCCTATATATACTGGTTTTAGAACCACATCCACTTATATTATCTATAAAGGGAATGAATTTCCTAGAATCCACTCTCGCTAACCTTTACCTTTATTCCATCATATTTTCATATATTCAGAATTATCCTTAGGATAATCCTTAGACATATACCAAGGTAATTCCCTAAAAATTTCATATTATAGTTTCTCAATGTTAAATAACCATTTCTCTTATAGAATCTATAAACACCCAAAGATCTAATAAATAGATGTCACCTATTAATAGATGAAAAATAATTAATTTACAGAATTATCTATATAATAATCATATATTCCCAGTAACATTTGAAACCTTGAAACATAAATCAGTATTACATAGGTGTAATACATCTTATCCCACTAAGTTCACTATATCTATAACCATTATTTGAATTATCATACATAAAACCTTTCTTAATAACATATATAATAAGGAATAATAAATAGTGATATTAGATGCATAGTAATGGTATATATGGGGGATATCAGTGCCACATAGGATTAACATGTTAATAAGTGTATATGAAAATTATAAAAACAGTTAAAAACCAAACACTATATGTCATAGATCAAAAACATGAGTCTTTATATTACTCTTGGAAGTTCATAAGCTAGGAATCAAAAAATTATCAAAGTATATAATCCATAAAAGCATAACCTGAGAATAATACATTGTTTTTTAGGAATAAATTATCTTATGATATTTTTAACATGTAACAATACATACAGGTTCACTCATTTCATTAAAGAAATGAAATAAGGTCCTCATGTATTCCTATGGGAATAAGAAAGCCCGAAAATAATATTTTTGACATGAAAATATGTTTAAGAATGGACCATAGTTATGAAATGCATTTTAGGGAGATATAATACAAAACCATCCTTTCGTATCATGTGACCATCGCCATTGGTTATAACATTTCCACAATCTATGGTTATAAAATAACTAATATCCTTCATTATAATTCATCCACTAAAACATAATTAAAACCATAAATATATCATTCATATGATCATAAAACCATCATCATATAAAAATTAATGAAATAAAATTGGTTTTGTAAAACGTTCATCATAGTATAACCCATAAAAAGGAATGGGTTTCATAGAAAATATTATTTAATAAACATAAACCATTTAAATGAAAAATATAGATGGTATAACATGATAATTTCCCCAATAAACCATTAGTAACACCAAAATATTTCCTTATATATGGAAAATAATATTAAATGATAACACATGGCATTTCTTGGGGAATATAATCATTCTTTGAAAATAAAATTTTAAAACTATTAAATTAATAAAAATATTTTGGAAATCATTTTCATTGAAAATAAACACTAATAATTATAAAGTAATCATTAAAAAAATGGTATGTTATGAAAAAAAATTCCTTTTATATGGGACATGTTGAAACACAATTTTCATTAAAATTTTCGATTAAATACAAATGAGACTTGATTGGAAAATGATATAAAGGATTATTTTAAAACATTTTCTAAAAAGTCAATAATGGGTAAAAATGACATTGTCAAATCATTAAATAATAAAAAAACATTCATTGAATATCTTTTACAATAATTGGACTTGGAAGAAGGAATATGTTTTGACTTCATAGGGAAGAAACCATCTTTTATTAAAAATATTCTTTTGTAATATTGAGTGTATGAATAGAGAAAAATTAATGGAAGATATGTATTGTCGAGGAATAACTATAAGGTCAAAAATTTTATGAATTTATAAAGAAATGTATCATAATATTTTACCATTGAAATGATTATCATAAATAATCCTGATTAACAATGATATTGTAACATAAAACACTTAATAGTTCATAATCTATTAAATCACAAGTCTAATTAAATACATAAATCAATGAAAAAATTAAATATAAAGATTATAATAATATTCAAAATATAACATTTCAAATGGTTATTATTTACACCACATTAAATAAGATACGTTTATAAAGATATATATTTCATAGAGAAATAAAATTAAGACAAAAATAATATAACATTATTCTCAACTTATTTCATAAAAATTTAAAACTCATGTGAAATAAATATACATTTTTTATAAATCTATTAAAAAGTTATTAATATGTATAATAATATGTACGATTTACATGTGACCTTTTGTTACTCTTTTATTCACAATTCCATTTGAAATAAAAAATTTGGTAAATAAGTGTTTCATTTTACTAGTATGATTTTTATTTATACTTTTTATGGAAACCATCCTTTTTATTTCATAAATGTTTGATTTCATTGTACAAAATAAAGGATCATTTAATGTTTAGTTTCTTGGAAATAAGGTAAATAATACATGAAAATGTAAAAAATTATTCTAGAAAACATTAAAGGATTCATAATGATTTATCCTAAGTACTTTTACAACATCTCACAGCCTAGGAACAAAAATCAATGGAATTGGTGAGCATAAAGCCCAGTAAGGGAAAAAAAGAGAAATATTTTACATGTGATCTAGATAAATATTGATAATAACCCGAGGAATATAATAAAGGATTTGGAAAAGAAAAAAAGTATGAAAAAAATAATACATATAACATTAATCATAACATAGAAATGTGGCTAAAAATTCACATGAGAAATTCATAGGTATATCATAAATGTTTTTCACCGAGGTGTCATTAATATTACCATGGCCATTCCACAAGGTATAGTAAAACATGTCATCTAAAGAGATTAAGATCATTACCCAATGCATTAGATCAGTATCAGATCACACCATTAATATTTATTAATTAATTTGGGTAACATATATCAGAAAAAACCTTTAATAAATCATTTATGGGGAATGAAATAAACATGTTTCATATCAAAATCATGGTTTTTTTAAAATGTTCTGAAAGATGTAAATTTTTTATCAGTATTAATGCATGAAAAAGGAAGGTGGGTGTAAGGTATATTAATATAAGAATAAAATAGATAATTTTTCCATATCAGTGAACATCCCTGGAAAATAATGAGTTTTGAGTATTTACAATAGATAATCAGTGAATTTCTATAGAGAAAGAGAGAAATTTTTGAGATTAAAATTCAGTATCATAATTGGTATAAAACATTGTTGTAGAAAATAGTAAAAAGGGACAATACATGGGTATTCCACTCATTAAATAAACATTATATTTTCATGGTATAGAATATAATGCATATAATAACATAATTTGTAAATATTAAAAACATATGATATAAAAAGGGAACTTGAAATGAAAAGAGAAGTTGATATTTCTTATACCATGAAGAGTTTATCCTAAAACCTGAGGATCAAGTCCTTGGGGGATTGAAGACACCTTAAGAGCACTCATTGGGAGGTAAAAATATCATATATTTTTTATAAATAATTGTGAATTAATGGAAATTGAGAAATTTGTGGGTATTTATAGAAATATAAGATAATTTGTTTATTAACTTAATTGGCCACCTAGGATATGGTAATTGAAAAAACCATGAGATTTTCCATAGAATATTTCCATGGAATTGAAACAATGGATCAAATTTTATGTCAATTAATCCCAAAATAGTTAGGTAAAAATTAATATTACTTATTTTGGGAACTAAAATTAATATTTTCATAAAATAGAATTTTTAAAGTTAAATATTCAATTTTATAATTTGAGAAGTAAATTATATATTTTAAAATTGATTAAAATGTACTTAAATAAATAATATTATTAAAATAAAATATTATAATTCATGGGTTTTGTTTAATTACCCATTAAATCATCATTAAAAAATTATGATGTCAGTAAAAATACTGAAAAACCAAAACTGTATTTTTACTAATCATGAAAAAATAATGTATTTTATAAAATTCTCATAAATTCAGAATAAAATAATTTCAATGCACTGATTTCAAAAATTAAATTTATTTGGTCATAATAATTCTGTATATATGAAAATATTAACTTTTAAAAATAATAAACCTTATTTACTAATAAAATTAAACATAAAATGCATAGTAAAATGTACAGTGAAAATTCAGACACTTGAAAAAAATAATGTTTTTTATCATTTATATTTAAATAAGATTTATTTAATCATATTATTTCATTAAAATAAAAATTATTCATACTCAATTATTTTTTTATAAAAATTATATTTTTCTAAAAATTAAAATCACTATAAAAAATATCAAATTATTAAATTCCATCTCAATTTTATTGAGAAAAAATATTCATCAAATAAAAATTGTGGAATGAAAATATTATTTATAAAAAAGTATTACACTTTAAGAAAAATATTTATTAACAGAAAACCCCTTTATAACACCCGTATACGGCCAAAGGGTAAGGTGTGTGATGGTTATTGTTAGGACCAATAAGTGCTTATATAACCTGAGGGGGGTGAATCTGTGTATGGATATTCTTTTTCAAAAATTTATTCATGCCCCACTGGATCTTGACTTCTTTATTACAAGGGTCACTTTGTTTACAGGCAGACACATAGATTTTTACTTGGATCACCCTCACTGTTATATGTCTAAGGAGCATACAAAGGTGTTGTGTCATTGTACCAAATCCACTAAAGGTCACTGCCAATTTACAATGTTTAGTCTAGATCACTTCTATTCCCAGGCTCACTGCAATTACAAGGATCGGGAGAGGTCACTTCTATTCCCAATCTCACAGTCTTTACAAAGTTTACCGTCAGCTTACTGCTTTCCGAAAGGGCACTCCATGTTTCTCTCTCTCCGGCTCACTATCGGTGGAGAAGAACACCTTCTTCCTTTTCCTTTTCTCACTACTCTGGAAGGGATCCACTCAGATTTTATAGACATGTAGGTCTCTTCATTATCACTTAGGAATGCATCCTCTATTGTATGTTGATGCTCTATTAAAGTCCAACTTTGACCTGTACATGAATCTCACTTTGCAATGAAGGTATCGGGAAATCTTCCAGCTTTCATGTAGCCCTAAATCACTACCATGAATCAACCTCACATGGCGCCCTTATCTAAGCCGGAACGCTAGTCTCAGTGTGAAAGTTATAACTAGCATGCATGTCCACCTCAAAAACTTGCGCGACACACATTTGTTCAACTCCAAAATTGCGTGACTCATTTCCTTTTACGCCCAAACATATAGTGGCGCACAACCACCAACTATCGTGCTTCTTCAAACACTGGTTCCCATATACACCTCAACCACTTGAGTGACTTTATCTTCATCACCTCAAAACTTGGTCGACCCATAACCTTTCTCGCCCAAACCACCTTGGGCACGAAACAAACTACTGGCACACAACATCAACTTGCACGACCCACCACCACTTGCGTGACCACCACACAAGCATGACAGGAGTTCCGATTTTCTGTAAGTGTTCAACTCATGTAGAATGGGGAGCAGTTGACTTCTATTTATAGGAATTTAGATACCCTGCGTGATGGCATGAAGTCTCCCCACATCATGCAACTTTCGGCGCGCAAGTCTCTATCATGCAAGTCACTAGTGCGACCACCCCTAAAACATGCATGACCCTTCTTCCTTTGCCATATTTTGATTATCTGATCTTGAAAAACATATAGAGAACACGTTTCCTCTCCTTCATGTCAATGGCATGCAAGTCTCTTTGCCAAAACCACTTTTCCCCATTTGTCAATTTTCAGGCCCAAAAATTTGGCCAACACTAGAAATTGGAATCACCTACTATCTGCACTTTTTGTACTGCCTAATGATCATCCATTCCTTTGTCTACTTTCTTGAATCAAACATGGATCGTTAAAAAATTCCCTTGAACTCGGCATTATACCATGAAATCCCTTTTTTCAACAAATTTGTAGGTCATGGTTTGCTTTGTCATCAAACAAAACATATATGTATTCTTTGTCAAAAAACACAACATAGATGTATTCTTTGTAAACAAACACAATCACCTAAAAAAATATTCAATGATACCTTGATGGATTTTTTCCAAAAAATCACCCCCATTGTGTTTCTTGAAAACTCTTCCATTATAAGATAAATCGTTAATTCTTCATCCACCATTCGTCTACTGTGATTATGATAGAGATCAAGGATTTAACCAACACATACTCTAAGCCCACATGAGCAATGCTCGACGTGAGAAACAAGAGTAAATGAAAAGTTCTTCAATTAATCACTTTAAATATAACACCCACTATTGATACAAAACTGATTCAAATTTTTGGAAATATTTTTCCCACATTTCAACACCACTCTTATGCTTTTATCATGATCCTTAGCTGTCGTGATATCTATTCTTTGGTCGTTCACTTCTAGCATCATCAAATACAAAACGCTCCCCCTATTTGCTCACAAATTTAGGTCATGTTAGCTGCAAATCCTCTTCACAACTATTTTCTATTTTGTCCAAGCTATGCTCTGGCTAAGCATGTTCAACTCCCCCTATCTTGCTGCTCCACCTGTCTGCTTCTCCCCGTTTCTATCATAATTTCTCAAATAGCCACAATGTCTTCCCCTTGAAAAATCACTATTTTCTCCCCCTTTTTTAATGAACTCAAATTCAATTCATTTTCACTCTATAACAAATTAGAGAACAGATATCATCACATTAGGTAAAAACAAATCATACCTTGGAGAGAGGTGTGTCCCAAATCCTCACTTTTCAAGTGTGGGGAGTCGACTGGACTCCCAGAGCCAGTCGATACCTCTCAAAAGCTTCACTGAGTAAGGTTTTTGGTAGAATATATGCAACTTGTAGCTCTATAGGCACATACTTCAACTTCACAAGTCCTTGCCCCACCTTCTCCTTAAAAACTGGTACTTTATCTCAATGTGGTTTAACCATGAGTGATGGACGAGATTTTTTCTATGATTTATTGTACTTGAGTTATCGCACTGGATTCCGATCGGAGACTTCACTTCAATGCCCATATTATCAAGATACTTCTTCATCCACAATAATTGTGTGCAAGATTGAGTTGCAGAAATATATTCATTATCTACGGTGCTCAATGAAATTTAATCTTTCTTCTTACTTAACCAAGAAACACATAATCCACCCAAATAGAATGTACCTCCTGACATTGACTTCCTATCATCCACTAAACCGGCCCAATCTTCATCAATATATCCCAATAACTCTGTCTGATATTTTCTAGTATACATCAAGCCATAGTCCACCATGCCCTTGATATACCTAAGTATTCTTTTCACTGAATTAATTTGGCTTTCCTTGGAATTTCTCTGATATCGTTTTTCATGGCAGGTGGAAAAAACAATGTCATGCATTTTCACAGTCAAGTATAGAAAACTTCCAATAATTTTATTATATTCTGTGATATTAACTGCCTTGCCATCCTCATATTTTGATAATTTCATCCAGGTAGCAACATGAATCTTCATCTCCTAGGAATTTTCCATTCGAAATATTTTCAAAACCTCATTGGCATATTTGTATTGAGAAATGAATTTTATATTCTTTCATTGTGTCACCTCTGGACCAAGGAAAAATGATAGCTCTCTAATCATTGTCATTTCAAACTCACTTTTCATGAATTCGGAAAACTGTCTGCATCGATCATCATCGGATCCGCCAAATATTATTTCATGGACAAAAATCAACACCATCATCCTTTTATTACTATAATTACAGATATAAAAATTTTAACCAACTCCCTCACACTGGAAACCAAGCTTCTTCATGTATTGATCAAGCCCTGAGTACCATGCTCTTGTGGCTTATTGCATCCCATAAAACACCTTCTTTAGTCATCAATCCTTGTTATCATCCTCATGAATGTGAAAACTATATGGCTTCTTGACATACACTTTCTCCTCTAGAACCCCATTCATGAATGTAGATTTAATATCCATCTGAAACACGTTGAACGTCTGTAGCACTTCAATGGCTAATAATGATATGATTGTCTCTAGCCCTGCAACTGGTGAAAATGTATCATCAACATCAATACCCTCTATTTGAGATTATCCTTTTTCACACTAGTCATGATTTGTTTCAAATTACTATGCTATCTTTGTTCATCTTGTTGCGAAAGACCCATTTAGTCCAAATGACGTCTCTATCTTCTGGACTCAAAACAATCTCCCACATCTGTTTCTTCTCAATCTAATCTAGTTCTATATTCATGTCCTGAACCCAGTTTTCATCTTTAGCTACATCAACAATGAATTTCATCTCAAATGTCTGTATCTTCTTCTGAATCAACATCATCCACTTCTTCTCTCCCTGATTCTCTTACCACTTCCTTACATTTAAAAAAAACATGTCCATGTGTCATTGTTCAATGATGTCATTACTTTGAAATTATTCGCTCATATTTTTTTGACACACCTTTGGGTTTCTCTCGCAGCTTCTTGATATCCTGAAAGTAGTCTGCTGATACCACATTGTAAGAACAAAAAAGATAGTCATCAAAACATGTGTGTTGCAAGTAGTTCCCCATACATTCTTCCTGAACATAAACAACTATCCTTCATATCACATTGTGATATTGCATCTGATTAGGATATAGAATTCTCCCCCTATGTGATGAAAATATTGTAGTTCTTAGGCCCAACTGTATAGACCCATAACCATTCTTCTCCTCATGCATATTTTATTATCTGGAACTCAGTATCGAGCCATTACCCGAATCTCTAAGCCTACTGAGTTGGAACTCAGTGTAGGAAACAAGAGATAAATATAATAAGAAAATCACTTCCTATTGTTCTTTATTTCTCTCTTTCTTCTACAACTCTAGTACCTGATTTGAATTAATTGAAACTCTAGAGAATAAGACTTCTCTACATAGAATCTTTAGATTCCACTTCCCCTTGGATCGTATCTACCTCAAACTTGAAAGACTTTAATAATCAGTTAATATATTTTATATACATATGGAGAGTGTAAATTTCTAGAATCCTCAAGGTGAGGATTATGGTTGATCCTGATGAGTCAACCCGTTGAATCATTCTTGCAGAGCATCACACTCCACCCATGCTTCTTCTAGATGCCTTGCAAACTACAACTGATCTGACCATATAACTAAGCATTTGTTAACCACATGCTGATCCTTTTTCTCAGATGTAGATTCTACCGACTTGGACTTTCTCACCATTTGGGGTTTAAACCCATAGGTAGACATTTCCTTCTTTGGTGTTCCACCAATATTCAACTTCCCCTGATTCCTTCTCTGAGTAAGAATATCTATGCTCATCATATTCCCTTGCTTCTTCCTCTATTGTAGGGATATTTCTCTTTCCACCACTTCTTATTGTGGATCACGACATGCAAATTATTCGATACATTATTTGTTCAACATTATTTTATCATATATCTAAGTCACCACACTCTTTTTCACTAGTGGTGAGTCCTCCACAGACCGTACATCCTTCTTACTCACTGTTGTAGTATTTCCTCACTTTTTCCTCTAGATTTATTCATGTTCATTCTTAGACAGTGGTTATGAGTATGATACAGGAGTAGACTGATACAACATTCTTTCAGCTCCACGTGATTCTTTGAGGCTCTAAGCCTATTATTCAACTTACACCTTTTTCTCCCATTGAATTATTTCTCATTATACACCACTGTAGTCGGGAATATCTTATTGATTCCCTTTTCCTTTTTTGTTTTCTTCTAGCTGCACTGTCTTACCAAACTCCCATAATCTCAACATTTAAAACGTTTTCCATCAAAGGAATACCTTAATTCATCATTCCTATGTTGAGATGTTGATGCACCTTGAGTTCTTCCTCTGACATTGAGCTCATGAGATTCCCGAAACATACTCTTGGTGTGTCCCATTTTTTCACAGTAATAGCATCTAATGAATGCTTTCCTCTACGAGAATATTTTTTTTTATTTCTCATAGTACATATTCTTATTCTCAGATTTAGTACAGTTTCTATTTTCATAGCCTGAAATGTATTCCTGGGCTTCTGAACAGATGCTTGATGTGTGGTCATTAACCCCACATAAATAGCACATGGAGTCACATCTTGTTAACTGTACACTTAGCTCAATCTTCAGAACACATAGGTTATTCTTCATTTTTAGAACAGTTCATGGCACTCTTTCTGTCATGTACAAGAGGGAATTCATCAAATCCTATACCAATTTTTTCCAAACTGTATGGTCTTTGAGATAAAAAAAATGATATTGTTTATCTTCATAAACAATATATTTATTATTCATTTTATCATCTGTTTTTTATGGATAATCAAATAGTATGTGCAAGGCATCATTTATTTTAGGGTTTCCTCTAACATTGTATTTATTTACTTCTTTCTTGACTGATTATATTTCCTCCTCTAGTTTCTAAATATTTTTATCTCTTGATTCAATTTGAGCATCAAGTTCTATCTTGAGAAGAATTCATCCTCTCATCTCATCTTCTAATTCATGTGTCATCTTATCCACCATTTCACTTATCTCATTTTCATTCTATTTTTCTTAAGCAACAGAAATAGAACAACATGCATTCTCTTGTTGGAGCCTTTGATTCTTCTGAAGTAGTTTGGATAGTTGTGTAGTAAGATCATCATTTCTGGATTTCAAATTTAGGATGTCATCTGAGTTCATATTCTTTCCCTTAACATCAGGTTTTTATTTTTCTACCTTTGCAGATCTCTTTCAGATTTCATCATCTTGAGAATCATTCTTCTCCCTTAGAATAGTATCTACAACAATAATACTTTTATTCAATCATATATGCTTTTTGATCTTACTTTCCAGTTCTTGGATCTGAATATCATTATATTTACTCTCTTCAGTCAACTTCGGATCCAATTCCTTTGATTTATAGAAAACACAAACTTTTCCCTTCTGGGTGCTTCCTCATCATCAGTAGTTCCATCATATCTTGGAATATCAGGTTCTTCACTCATTCCTTCCTCATAATTGAATTAGTATGAATTTTCACTGTACAATTTATCCAAATCAACATATGGTTCACTACTTGATTGCCTCCACAGACACTTCTGCTCTGAGGGATACCACCCGACTTCTACTTCTTCTTTGATGTTTTCCCTTTGCCATGGTACACCAAGATAAGAGCTGACTTATTTGGTCACACAAATCAACTTCAACAAGTTAGAGAAAAAAAAATATGATTAAAGAAATGTGCCCCTCTGATACCAATTTTTAGGACCAATAGGGTCCTATATACCCTGAGAGGGGGGGTGAATCAGGGTATGGATAATCTTTTTCAAAAAGTTCTTCCTTCCCCGCTTGATATTGACCTGTTTATTACAAGGGTAACTTTGTTTTCAATTGTTTGTTTATGATGATCACTTCTTTTATTATTTATCTAATGATGATTTTTTAAATGCAATGCAAAGAATTAAGCAGGTGGACCCAAGGATTTTTACTTGATTCACCCTCACATGGCTATATTCAAGGAGCATACAATGGAAATGTGCCATTGTACCAAATCCACTAAAGATCACTGCCAGTTTACAATGTTCATGCTAGATAACCTCTATGTCCATGCTCACTACCTTTACAAGGTTCAGGATAGTTCACTTCTATTCCCAGGCTCAATGCCTTTACAATGTTTAGGGTCAGCTCACTGCATTCCCAAGGGTCACTCCATGTTTCTCTCTCTCTGGCTCACAGCCGGTGGAGATGATCACCTTATTCCTCTTCCTTTTCTCACTGATCTAGATTGTATCCACTCATAGTTGCATAACCCACCACCACTTTCACGACCAATAGGGTCCTATATACCCTCGGGCGCAACTTATACTTGCGTGACCCACCACCACTTGCGCGGCCACCACAGTTGCGTGACAGAAGCTCTGATTTCTTCCAAGTGTTGAACTCGTGCCGAATGAGGAGTGTTCTTACGCTTTTTATAGTCATTTGGACAACCTACACTATGGCACACAAGTCTCCCCTCATCGCGCATCTTTTGGCATTCAAGTCTCTGTTGCGCAAGTCACTTGCGCAACTAACCCTGAAACTTGTGTGACCCTTCTTCCTTTGCCACATTTTGATGATCTTATCTTGAAAAATTTATGGATTGGAAGTTTCCTATACTTCATGTAAATGGTGTGAAAGTCTCTTTTCCAAAACCACATTTCTCCATTTTTCTATTCTCAGGCCCAAAAATTTGGCCGACACTAGAAAACAGTGTCACCTTGTATCTACTCTTTTTGTACTGCCTCCAGATCATCCATTCCATTGTCGAAGTTCTTGAATAAAACATGGATTTCTAATAATTTCACTTGAACTCGACATTCCACCATGAAATCCCCTTTCTCAACAAATTTTTTTTTCATGGTTTTCTTTGTCAACAAACACAAGACAGATGTCCACTTAGTCAATATACACAATCACCTCAAAAATGATTCAATGATACCTTGAGGGATTTTTTCCCACCAATTATAGATTTATGGGGTGGCTCAGATACCATTTTCTGAATGGTAATTTCAAATAACATAAACTTCTATAGAAGTGAATTTCATACAAATTCACTTGTTGAAGCTCAGATTTGAATTTTTCCAGGAAAAATACTAGTGATAGTACCTCCCTCCCATTTTCTCATAAGTGGGATTTATACAACGTGTCTCTAATATTTAAGGACTTCGTTCCTCCTTTCTATATTAATAACCTTTTTTAATTTCAACTTATAAATATTAATTATAATGTTAAAATTTTTATGAAGAAAATGTTTTCTAATGGTCATTTTTACCAATAGTCATAGTTATCCATCAATAATATAAAAATCGAAACTCGACGGTCACATTTCAAATTATAATCACTTAATTATTAAATATGTATAGTTTTTTTGTGTAAATAATAATATAACACCCCAATTTTCAAGAAAATATTATACATAAAAAAGTTTAGGTTGTTACACTCTTCCCCACTTAATAAATTTCATTCATGAAATCTCAACTCATTGCATTTTTTGGTAATGGTTGTGGGTACTTATGCCTCTTTTTTTTCCTGTGGATACCGCATTAATTCTTCATATATATGGTTCCTACACAACACTTTGATGATGAGAGTAATATTTTTGTGTAGAACCTTATCTCAACTATCCATGATCTGCACCGGTTTTTCCTCATAAAAGAGTACATGTTCTAGTTGTACCACCCCATGATTAATTACATGTTAATAGTAAGTTATGTATTTCCTAAAAAGAGACACATTGAAAGCATCATGAACATGAGATAGATTTTGTGGCAGGGTAACATGATATGTCACATCTCTTACGTGATAAAGGATTTAATAGGGGACAATGTACATGTGGATAGGCTTCCCTATCATTAGAAACCACATGAATTTATTCCAAGTTGAAATTCAAAGGATTACTTTGTCACCAAAATCAAATTTCATGTCCCTTTGACAGTTGTTGCGGTTGCTCTTCTACCAAATCATAGCAGAAGTTATGTGATGTTGTAAGGTATGAACCTTTTATATAATATCCTTCACAATATCATGCCCAATATTCTTTCTCCCACCATCTTAATCCCAACAAGTAGGACTCTTACATCGCATCCCATACAGAGCCTCATAGGTTTCCATTTGAATACTAAAATGAAATTTGTAGTTGTATGGCTAATAAACTAATTAGTGATGTTGATCACATACACCTTTAAATTCAATTGAGCATGTTATTAGATATTCCTCGGATGCCTTAATAGTCCATCCTTAGAAAATAACATTTTTGGGTTGATATTCCATACCGAAATCTGATTCGATAATTAGATTATGTTGAATATTTCTCTATAATTTTGATGTGAATGTTAGATCACAGCTAGATATGATAAAATTTGGAACTCTATACAACCTCACCACTTACATTAAGTATATAATCGAATGTTGATTGAGTGATTATTCTTCCTAGACAGTGATAAAATAGGCAGTCTCGGTGAGGTATCCCACTATAAACCATATCAAATTGTTTCCATTAGATGTTCTTAAGAGAACTGAAACAATGTCCATAGTGATATTTCCCCACTTACATCATGGTATGGGTAATTCTTGTAAAACCCATTTTATATTTTACTATTCATATTTCACTTTTTGACACACCAGGCACCCTATAGTGTAGTTAACAATATCTATTTTCATGTTATCCCATCGATAATGATCATGAAGTTCATAATATATTTTAGTGTTTACAGGATTTATAGAGAATTTGAATCTATGATAATCATCCATTAACTCCTTTATTTACAAAATAGTTGGAACACATATCATTTTTACAATATTTTTTTACACCTTCATGATCATATTGAACTTGGGAAAAATTCCATTATTTGTAGCCTCAATATTCTTCTACAACAAAGTCTATTCTCATTGAGATTCCATGACCTTCTATATTAATGATGTTTTATAAATAATTTTACATATTTTTGATGATTCCAATTACCTTATGATTTTCATGTCCATTTTTACAAGATATTTGATCATGGATATCGTTAAAAGCTCATTATTTCCAGGAAAATAGGGTCTTTACAACATAATGCCTTAGTAACTATGTTTTCTCTTCTAGTATGATAATTAATTTTAAAATCATAGACATTAATAAGTCCAAACCATCTCCTCTGTCTCATTTTCAATTCATTTGTTTCTCATCTAGGATGATAATGAATTGAAAAATCACAGAATTTAATAAGCTCCAACCATCTCATTTATATCATGTTCATTTCCTTTTGTGTAAAAATATAAATCAACCTTTTGTGTTCTATGTATATATCGCATTTCACCCCTTATATATAGTACCTCCATATATTCATGGACAAACAACCTCATCATTCTCTAGGTCACATGTAAGATAATTATGACCATGAGGCTTTAACATTGTGATTCATTAGAAATCAGCTTGCCATTTTTCTTGAGGATGAACCAAATCTACTTCAAAGATGCATCACTAAAAATGAAAAGTGCTTCTCTGATAAAGGGTTGAGTTAACATGGGGGTTGTAACCTATCTCTTCTTTAACTATTGGAATCTATCATCACACTCCCTTTTCTAAATGAACATAGACCCTTTTCGAGTTAACATTGTTAGTGGATTAGAAATTCATGAGGTTTTTCACAAACCTCATTAAATATCATCCTAATGATAGGTTACTACTAATATCAGTTACTATTTTTGGATGATGAATCTCCTCCATAACCTCTATCTTTGTAGGGTTAATTTATATTCCCTCATAGGTTACAATTTTACCCATCATAGAAGTGGTTGCAACCAAATTTTACATTTTCTGAGCATTCAAAATATCCTCTCCTTCTTAAAAGTTTGTAATAAACCCCTTATATGATACTAGTGCTATTTTTGACATTAGAATATATCATATTATCATCAATAAAAACTACCATAAATTTAAAAAGTAATTCCTTATAGAATCTATTTATGAAATCCAAACAATAACAGGGGCGTTAGACAATCTGAAGGGAATGAAAAAATACTCTTAATTATTATATCTTGATCGGAATCCAGACATTGAGTTATCTATCTTCTTCACCCATAACTAGATCGAAGACCAATCCAGGGGAATAATTCAGCCCCATGAATCTGGTCAAATAAATCATCAATCCTTTTATGATGGTACTTTTTATTCATTGTGATCAAGTTATGTTCTCTATAATCAATACATAGCTACAATTATTCATTATTATTATTCATAGAGAGAACATTTTATCCCCATATAGAAACATTTTTTCTGATAAACACCTTCTCCATAATATCGTAGAGTTGTTTCTTTAATTCATCCATGACCACGTTTTCCATTCAATGAAGGTTCCTTGTTATCGATTTGGAACTAGTAATGAGTTCAAAGGAGAACACTACCACTATTTCTAAGGGATTTATAGGTAACTCATCAGGAAATACTTCAATGTATTCTTGAATTAAGGGGACATTTTCTATTAGTATACTTTCATTTCCTTCTACATATCCACCTTCATTTTCAAAATGAAGGCTACTAGAGGTGCTTTTACACAAATCTTGGGTCGTGATATCTCTCAATTGAAAATAATTATATTATATCCATTGAAGACAATTATGATTTCCATTCTTATGTAGTTGATCTTAGTAATATATGTTTATAGCTATTCAACCCCTAGAAATGTATCGAATTCCCACATGGGAATGAATACTAGATTTGTGATGATATTGTGCCAACATAAGTGAATACAATAGTTTCTACAAACTGTAGATTTTTGGATAGTCCATCCAAAAGCCTTAAATAATAAATATTTTTATTGTAATTTACGGATTGATTATATATTCATTGAAAACATAGATAAAATTAAAGAATTCATAAACCTATAATTAAATAATGAACTTTCTATAATTGAGAGAACAAATAGAGTACCTTTCACCACAACATTTAGAGCTTAAAATTCAACTGTCATGATAGAAAAAGTATGACATATATTTCTTTTCATATATTGAGGTTGATAGTGATTATCCTATATTAAATTCAGGTTTGGGTAGTGATTATAATAGTGTGAAATTTATCCACACATTGATAATTGTACTTCAAGATGGCCCTACACCAACTTTTCATTGTCATTAGTATTAAAAAGATGATGTTTTACCTCACTATGTCAATTCCAAGCTATATGGCCACCACATTCACACTTGTATCTTATTTCAATCCTAAGAATGTATTTATCAATGTGCTTCTTCCCACATTTGTTTCACATGGGATGTTTCACACAATTCCACCCTCATCTAAGATCAAGGTTCCCCCACATGATAGTCCTTAAATATCTGTTATTTTCATTTGATATGTGGGACCACTACATCTTACTGAACTCCATTTCAACCTTTATATCCCATCACACTTTGTCTTAATAGTTGTTATAGTCTCTATTTATTATATTTTTTTGGTAGATGGTGTATTATTCGAAATAAGAACCTATTAAACATTCTATTAGGATCCATGATAATTCTAGAGGTGTGATTGGAATGTTATATGAATTTCATCTCATAAATTCCAATAAATTAATTTTCCTTTTGTTTCATATCTCTGAATTCCTTCTCCCTTATTTTTCTCATAGTACAAGAGAAATACATATTGAAAATGATTCCCATAAACTCTTACCACCCCCATAACAATGATATCCCCTCTTGAATTTATATTTTTAATCAGTTCCCACTACTGATATTCTTCTCCCTCAAAGAGGTAAACATCCCCGGTGAATTTCTCTTGTTCTGAATTTTTTTTATTGTAAATACATTTTCTATAGATCTTATACATTTTTCAAGAAACAATGGGTTGATATATCCACTGATAGAAGGAAATAATTTATGCTTAAATAACTCAAGGTATTACGTCCCCCTTCAAGGTGAATCTGATCTCTCATTTTTATTGATGTTACTATTCATAACTAGATTAAGTTGATTCATGCTTCTCATTAATTTTTCCACTATTACTATAATAAGAGGGTTTTTAGTGCATTATCTGTTGTGAACATTATTTAAATGGTTCCTCCTATTTCCCACATTTTTCTAAAAAAAGAAAACCATATTTGAAAATATATTGCTTTTAAGAATATTATAACGCTAAATGAATTTAATTTATTAAAAAATCATGCTTACATATTTTATTTATTATAAAAAATTATATTTTCTATACATCATTTATAATATATAATAAAATTAATGTGATTATCCAAACATATCTTCTGCAGGTGTCAAACTAGGTGTGTAGTAGGGCCCATTATTATGTACTTGGTTATATCTAGTACAGCCTGACACATCTTGTTAGAGTTATTACCTCTTTTTATATTTGTTCTAGAACCATTTCCAGTTGTTCATATCCAGATATAGACTTGTTATCATGGAAACCAATAACATAATATTTCACCAAAATAAGTGGATGTTTTTCTATATTTAAACATTTTATTTTATTATAATAATTATAACCTTTATGAAAAATAAAATTGATTTCCTAAAAATCAATTTATCAAATTCTATAATAAATATATTAGAAAAAAGTCTTCTTAAAAAAATAATGGAATGGAAATTTTATTTATAATAAAGGATTACACATTATGTAAATAAGTTATTGAAACACAAATGATAATAATACCAGTATATGACCAAAAGTTATGGTGTTAAATGGTGATAGATTCATGGGAATGCTCACCTAACATCGCCTAAGTGGTATTTTCCACTAACCTAAACATATCCCAAAGGTGATTTTTTACGAATAAATTAGAGAAGATAATAATGGAAATTTTTAAGAGATAATCCTATTTATTCTACCTACATATAATGTTCTAAATAAATTGTTTTAATATGGAACAACTCTACTGGTGAGGTCATCATTCCTCCATTCTGCATTAATTTTTCGTGGTCATTTTTACATATAAATAATAATCAAAACATTAAAACATTAATCAATAATATTTAATACAATGTTTATATTTAATAATGGAAATATAAAGATAGAACATGAAGGTAACATTTAAAATTATACTCAAATAATTATTAAATAGTTATAGTTTTGTAGAGTTAAAAATAATATAACACAAACCCTTTCTGGAAACAATTATCATTCAAAAAGTTCATGTCATTAAAATTTTTCCATTATTTTTTATTATGGTTAAATAATATCATGAATGTTTACCATGAAATAAATATAATATAAATTCATTATATAATTATTCAGATTAAACCATTAAATTACTAAATATAAAATTAATTACATCATTTATGGAGACAACATGTCGTTCTTATGCATGAATAATGCTTCCATCCTCATAAAGGAAGAATCGAAAGAAGGGTAAAAAATATAATTTCATTAAATAATAATTTTAATTTCATATATATAACATATAATAATTAAATTCAGTCTTATTTTTTTCATGTAAATAATTAGTGAAAAATGAATCACATCACTTCGTGAGCCGGTAGTCTTCCGTACACACGAATGACTTTATCACATCCCCCATAGATTGGAAAATAAGAAGGTATAAAAGATATAAATACTACAGAAGTATAATTATGATAAAAATATAATATTTATTCTTTTATTATATATATATTACCATCCTCGGAATACTAAAATAAAAATGACATCACATCGGTTCGTGAGATGGTAATCCGCAATAAACATGAGTGAAGTTATTAGTTTCCAATGGGTTAGGAGGTAAGAAGGAATATGTAGTATTATAATTTTATAGGTATGATAATATAACTAATAAAAAATATATTAAATCCATCATTATATCAATTTTTGAGAGGTTTTGATTGGGAATAATTTACAAGGGTTCATGAGGCAGCAATCTTCCATACACACAATCGATATATTAATTTAACATTTAATTGATGTGGAGATGTATATGGTTTAATATATTTACATAATAAAATAATAAAATATTTTATATAGTATTTTTATATATACTTAAATTTTAAAATGATCTGTAGTTGGTGGAGGAAGAAATAAAACAAAACATAAGATTACGAATTTTACTTCTTTGTTGGATAACCTCATTATTTTTATACCTAAATCATTTATAGGATGGTTTAATAATCAAACGATAAAATTTAGGATGTGTATATTGAAGTATAAAGTAAATTTTTTAATGTGATGGATGAAACCAATTTTTTTGGATGTGTGAAAAATAAAGGAGATTGTGTGGACATTTATAAGTGTGGGATAGGATACAGACGAAATATTTTGAAATAATATAGTGTACCGGTAGTTTTATTAAATGTTAATGGGATTTAAAATTGTCAATTCACAAAAAATAAATGATATAATTTAAAAAATTTCCAAAAATAAGGCATTAGAAAAGTTTATATATTATTTTAATTCTTATCGGTTTAGTCTAACATCTCAGCAAAGCTATTTTAACCTTTATAGTGGTAAATAATGATTAATATTTTTACAAATCAATGGGAAGAAAATTCAAGTAGAAAATTTATGTAAAATTAATTATTATGATAATTATTATGTAATTATATTTCCCAAAATAAATTCATATAATTGGAAAATTTTAATAAAAAATTAATCCACAAAAGGTTACAAAAGAGAAGTTTTCTGAAGAGAAATTTTTACAAATTATTTCGATGAGATTATTTAAAAATTGAATACAAAATTTATTATAATGAATAATACTATAATAATTATAATATAATTTATTTATTGGTACTTATGAATCTTCTTCCTAAAAAACCATAACCTTATATATTCAATAAGTGAAATGGTAGTGCCAAAATAAATCAAGTATTGAGATAGCAGTGCAAGGAAGAAAACAAGGATATTTTGGAGATCATGTATGAATAATAACATTGAAATAATATTAATGTAATAATGAAGGTCCATCCATGAATTAGTTGATGTTTCTCAAGAATAATTAGAATTCTATATTTATACATCTAGAAAATCGAAGCTGGATGACTATCATGTGTCTCTTGTAATGGATCGCCTAGGGAATACATTCATAGAGGATGTGAATGAAAAAAAATATCTATATTTTTATGATTTTACAATAAACACTCTAAAGAAGATTAGTTAAGATGGGGTGTGTGGATCATGGCTCTACCAACTTGAAGGAATTCGAGAAATTCCTAAATGGATTTATATTTTATATTACTGCAAGAGTCATAACTCTAAAAGGGTAGGAAATGATTTGGAAGTTAGGTGACCTCAAAAATATAATTTCAGATACTTTGGGACATAATGAATGTAAGATGAAGTTTATCAAAAGAGGATATTACCCAGTCATGATTTATTTAGAAGTGTGTAACATTATTTCATGGATCTTCTGTTCACATTACTTCAAATAAGGACACCTCTAGATAGAGGATTGGAATTTAAAATTTGACACATCCAATGTGTAGAAAACCATAATATATGTATAGATTCACATATTAATGTTAAACTATATCTATTTTAATTCTCCTATCATGTGGTACATGACTTATTTTGTTGGATTCCTCATCAGAGTTGATTGAGAGACTGATAATCTGAGATATACGAGTTGTACCAGGGGGCCTGTTGAACATGAAATGGTGCCCACATTGTAGAGGTGGATGTTCTTAATATTCTAGAGGATTGAATAAATATAGGGATTAAATATAATGAAAAGAACAAATTTACACTTATTTGGTCACCTTCTTTTTTAATGCATAATATTGAAGGATTGTAATGTTTGAAATATTCCACAGCATGATGGTGTCAACTTCTATTAGATCCACTTTAATAGTAAGTAGATGGTCCTTAACCCCCTATTCAAATATATCACCTATCTATATCATGTATTTATACACTATAGTTTCCACCCCGAAACCCAATTTTCATATGTCTTTACGCATTGATAATTAAGATGATACTGTCATGGGGAATGTTATGAAATTATTTCTCCTTATTACACATTAATTAATGATTTATAACATAATCATACACAAAACCAACCCAGATGATCAAGATGTCCAAGTTACATGGGATTTTGGTACATTACATAACAACATAAAATAAGGAGTACATCACCTTTGTTGAAAAACTCCTTAAAATGCTTATAATATTCCTTTATACAGTAAACTAGATGAGATAACCTGGGGAAATAAATAATATAGGGTAGGATATAAAGTCTATTTTAGGAATAATAAAGGAATAAAATGAAGAATGTAATAAATGATAGGGAATATAAATTTAAATGGTTCATAAAAGGTTTTAGAATATTAAACATGAACAATGATGCATGATATAACATGATAACTGTAAAGGCAACACGTTAAATTTGGAATCAACTTGAAACACTAAATCATAAACATTGGTCAAGGATAACTAACACTACATCATGATAGAAAGATTCACATAATGTTAATTGGTTTAATATTTGTCGCAAAATTATGTATCATGATACTAAAAATTATTCAATGCATTAAAGCGCTATATAAACTTGTGTGCACCCATCAATTTTAATTCATTTTCATACTTAAGTGTTTCACATTGATCATAAAACATGGATTCATTCATCATCATATTTTAATACAAAATTATAAAGGTTGGAATATGTATATGTATGTTTGAAATCCCTTGGTATAATCTCATAAAGTTTAACACCCTCTATAGGAAATAGGTCCATGTATTCTCTATACAATTGCTTGATATAGAAAACCATGGTGGAATGTTATCAACATTATGACATTAGTTAAAATATCATAAAATAGGTTGATTATAGTCAAAGGGGTCTCTCGTCATTTGGATAGAAAATGTATAGTAATATGTATATTCACAAACATATCCCATCAATAGTAATTGTATATAGAAAGACTAAGATAATTAATAAAAATGAATAATTATGAGAATGGATAGAACCCTTACTAAATTTTGCTATTATAATGGGTGTACATAAAGGTTCATGGGATGAATTTAATGAAAGATAAAGGTTCATATTATCATTAATAAATCAAATTCATAGTAAGGGGAAATGTATAAACATATCCCAACATGTACAAATGATAATTAAAATGACATAACTTAAAATAGTTTCCTTAATAAAAGGGATAGAGGGAGGTCCCTCAATAAATTTCATGCATAGTAACTGCTTAGGCATGGGAAAAAATGAGAGAGGATAAACATTATATCATTAAAATTACAAAAAATGGATAGTAAAATAACTTTTATTAATATATTACAATATATCAAAAAGAAATTAAACAGATCAATTTCAAAGAAGGTTATTGAATTGAGGGGAGGTGAGGAACATCCATAACCATCAGAGTGTGAATCCTAATTTCTGAGAAGGTATTCTTGAGAGCATTTGTGAACATTGTGAGGACACTAGAGAGTGCATAGAAGACCATGTATGTGTTGAAAAGATTTTTAGTTAAGATAAAATAACTAAAAAATACAAACCTGATTAATGTTTTTTAATAAAATAACAAAAACCACAAACCATACCACGTGTTTTTAAAAATGTTTCAACAATAGGGGAGTGGTTTTAATTATTTTATATGTACAAGGTAATAAAATTATAAAATAACACCCTAGATGATGTCAATGTTAGTCATACTCTTAAATAAATGAATTTAGGGAATTAAAATATATTAAAAGTTTTGGAGGATTCCTAATGGATTTAGAGAATTACTAAAATAAAAAAGTAACATTTTTAAAGGGGGAAATATATTTAGTTGTGGAAAAACTATATAGTATTTATTAAATAACGTTTATGTCATTATGAATACATAATATAAACCTCGTGTTTATATGTTATATAACTTTTACCTAAAAATTTTACTATCATGAAATATTATAAGAAAATAAATATTGGGTAATTTAAACATCATGATTCAAAAAATAATATTAATTTTATTAAAATAAATTTTTATATAATATAATTTTTACTTTTAAATTAAAATGGAAATATATTGAGAAATTTTGAGGTTTTGATAATAATAGGATTCAAACCCATATGAAATTTACATTTAACTTCATAAGAAATTATATTATCATTTATTTTTAATAAAAGTTGTTTAATAATAATATTTTAATAAAATGTTATTTATTTCATAAATTAATTAATTAATAATAATAAATTACTAAATTGAATTTTAATATTATTCAAAAATAAACTATTTGTTTTATTGAATTAAAACCTAAATAATTTATAAAGTAACAATATTAAGAAGTAAATTTATCCATTACTATAATGAAAATAATTTAAATAATAATGTTTCAATGTTCTTGTTAAAAATCCATTTAATACACCAGATAACTCTCTAAAGATAAGGTGTTCAAAGGGGAGACTTTCATGTGGTGGTTCGATATAAATTGTGACAACCGGGTCCCAGTAACAGCACAGCCACCCCGCCTTAACATGGCCGTCGGGTCCTAGAAGGGTCCGATGAAGCACGGAGATAACATGCCGCCTCGGCCAAATCTCCATAATCCACGTCGAGGTGAGACACACAAGAAGACGTGGTGGCAATACTCAAACTCTAGTGGCCTCCGCCTCCTGTCAACGTATGACTTCTTCCGGCTCTGAACTGTCCTGATCCAATCCTGGATGACCTGGACCTTCTCTGTCGTGGCCGGGACAATCTCCGGTCCCACAAGTGCTGACTCCCCAGGGTCTATCCCAGACAAAGGAGATCTGCAAGGTCGGTCGTACAACGCCTCAATTGGTTCCATCCCGATGGTGGAGTGGTAGTTGTTGTTGTACGCAAAATCCACCAAGTGTATGTGGTCCTCCCAGCTACGAACAAAGTCGAGGACACATGCGCGGAGCATGTCCTTGAGAGTCTGAATGGTCCTCTCCATCTTACCATCTGTCTGAGGGTGAAAGGAGGTGCTCAAACGTAGCTGCTTCCCGAACGCCTCCTACAACCCCTTCCAAATCCGGGAAGTAAAGCGAGCATCACGATCGGAGATGATAGATGATGGCACACCGTGAAGCCGAACAATCTCCTGAACGTAAATTCGTCCCATGCTCTCCACTGAGCCCTGCTCTCTGATGGGTAAGAAGTGAGCCGACTTGGTGAGTCGGTCGACAATCACCCAGATGGAGTCGTGACCTCTGGAAGTGCGTGGAAGTCCAGTCACGAAGTCCATAGATATCCTGTCCCACTTCCACTCTGGAACCTCCAAGGGTTGTACCAAGCCTTCTTTTACCTGGTGCTCAGCCTTCACCTGCTGGTTGGTGAGGCATCGAGAAACGAACTCTACCACAACCTTCTTCATGCCCGGCCACCAGTGCTGTCGTCTGAGATCCTGGTACATCTTCTCCACTCCCGGATGTACCGCTAAAGGAGAAGTGTGAAACTCTCTCAGCACCTCCTCTCGTAAAGCGACTCATACCATGGCACGTCCTCTAAAAAGGATGTCGTGCTCTGCTCCAAAGGAGAAACCATCAGGTGCATGGCCTGAGGATATCTGTGCACGCCACATCTCACAGTCTGCGTCCCCACGTTGTGCCTCTCTGACCCGCTGTAGTAGTGGAGGTGTGACTGTGAGAGACTGAAGGAAGGCTGCTCCATCTCTATCCACGAAGGATATCTGCGAAGAGGCTAGCTGCTCTGTCGGCTCATCAAGTAGTTGAATGCCCGTCCTCCTGCTGAGAGCATCGGCTAGCACGTTCCCCTTCCCAGCAGTATAGAATATCTCAAAGTCATAGTCCTGGAGGAACGCGTGCCATCGCCGCTGTCTCAGGTTCAGGTCCTTCTGCGAGAAGATGTACCTGAGACTCTGATGGTCAGAAAAGACTGTAAAGTGCTCGCCCATCAGATAGTGTCGCCATGTATTCATAGAAAAGACCACTACTTCTAACTCCAGGTCATGGGTAGTGTAGTTCTGCTCATGCGGCCTCAAATGGCGTGATCCATAGGTGATCACTTCCCGCTCCTACATCAGAACACAACCGAGTCTGGTCCCTGATGCATCACAGTAGACTACGTACCCTACTCCCTCCTCAGGAAACCTCAAGATAGGTGCGCTGGTCAATCTCTGTCTCAGCTCCTGGAAGCTCTGCTGACATCTGTCTAACCACACGAAGGGTTTTCTTTTCTTCGTCAAAGCTGAGAGTGGTGCCACAACTCTGGGGAAGTCTGGCACAAATCTCCGGTAGTATCCAGCTAGTCCTAAGAAACTCTTCACCTCTGTCACGCTCCTGGGTGGCTCCCAAGCTAGTACTTCCTCGATCTTCACGGGATCAACTACAACTCCCACCTCTGAGATGACATGTCCCAAGAAGTGGACCTCACGTATCCAGAACTGGCACTTCAAGAGCTTACCATAAAGATGGTGCTCTCAGTGTGGGTCTTGTACAACCAGTAAGTGGTAGGTGTGCTCCTCCTCAGTCGTCGAGTAAATCAAAATTTCGTCGATGAAGACCACGACAAATCGATCGAGGTATGGATGAAAGATCTTGTTCATGAGGGCCAGAACACTGATGGGGAATTGGTTACGCCGAATGGCATAACCAAGAACTCATAGTGGCCATACCGACATATGAAGGTCGTCTTCTGCACGTCCTCGTCTCGAACTCTGAGCTGATGATAGCCTGACCTGAGGTCTATCTTCGAGAACCACCGTGCTCCCTTGAGCTGATCAAAGAGGTCATCAATCCTCGGTAACGGATACTTGTTCCTCACTGTCACCTGGTTCAGGCGACGATAGTGGACACAAAGTCGCATGTTCTCGTCCGCCTTCTTGGAGAACAATATCGGGGAAGCCCATGGTGAAACACTGGGTCGGATGAACCCCTTTCCCTACAAGTGCTCCAATAGTACCTGTAGCTCTCGAAGCTCAGCGGGGGCCATCCAATATGCTGGAGTTGTTATCGGGGTTGTCCCGGTGTACAGGTCAATATAAATGTCTACCTCTCTGCGAGGAGGTAGTCCTGGAACGTCGTCGGGAAAAACGTCCGCAACCTGATCCACCACTACTGGAAATCCAGGACTCCACAGGTCAACTTCTCCTAAGATGAGGCTAGCAAACTGATGAGTGATGGGTTTTCCTCTCCTCCGTGGAAGTCCATCCTGTGCTGTAAAGGATCCCTTCTCATCGGTGAAGGTGAAACTACTCCCATTGGTGCGTACACATCGCACCTTGGGCCTAAAATAGTAAATCTATGCATTGACCGTAGATAACCAATTCATGCCCAAGATGATGTCGTAAAGCCTCGATGCCACTAAAAGAAGATCCTAGATGAAGCTCTCGCCTCCTAGAGTAATCTCACAATTCCGGCACCCGTGCATAATCGTCAAGTCTGACCCCGTAGGAGTCTCTGGACATAAGGATCGAGCCAACGGCTCTGTCGGAATCTCCGAGCTCCGAACAAAGTCAACAATTATGAAAGAGTGACTCGCTCCTATGTCTATAAGTACTACAGCAAGGGTGGAATAGACACAGATAGTACCTCGAATCATCTCGGGCACGCCGTGGTCATTGGGCTCTGCTGCCTGGAGCTGTGCCTGTCTCTGCCCGCCAGCTCCCTGTGGTCGGGGAGGACGTCCTGGTGGTGGTGGTGGTAAAGCCTCAAAGCGTCACCCACCACCTGCTGCTCGGCCAGATCCCCTGCCTCGTCTGCCTCCTCCCTGCAGACCGCCACGATCGACCCTCTACCTCTGCCTCGGTGGCCCCTCAACCGTCTGCTGCTCCTCGACACGGCGGGTCGGGCAGTCACAAGCCATGTGGCCCTGCCCGCTGCACGAGTTGCACTGTCTGCCTCTCGAAAGACTAACTCGGCGCTGTGTGCCCCGCACTGCTGAGCCAGTGTCTTGAGGTCGTCTGCCTGAGGGTCTGGTCTACCTGGACTGAAGAGTCATCCGTCAACTACCTACTGCAGAAGACTCTGCTACGTGCCGCCCTGCGGTGAGTCTCGGCGCTGGTGTAGACTCAGCAAGAAAGATCTCGATCAAAAGGGTCCGCTCCAGTACTCCTGTCTCAGTCGTAATGCTGAGGGAGATCAGCGATGCCCTGATCTCGTGTCTCAATCCCTGCTCAAAGGTATGGGCCCGGAAGAATGGGTCTCGTACCATGTCGGTCGAGTAGCGTGAGAGATCAGTAAATATCGCCGAGTACTGGGCGACCGTCATGCTGCCATGTCGCAGCTGAAGATGCTCCTGAATGCACACCGCACGGAGGGTGGCTGGGACAAACCTTGAGCGGAAGAGGCTCTCAAAGTCTGTACAGAGTAGAGATCCCTCATGGTGAACCTGGAGCATCATGCTCCACCATCATCTCGCTGCTGCGTGCAGTAGGCTCGCAGCAAGGATCACCATGTGGTCTTCTGGTGTCCTCACTAGCCTGAAAACTCATACGAATGCCTCCAGCCAGTCCTCGGCTGCCTGGGGGTCCGTCTCCCCGCGGAACCTGGGCGGTCTCTAGCACTGGAACTCATGCAGTGCACTTAGGAGATGTGCATCGTCAGCGGCTAGTGCTGGAAGCATCGGTGGCTCGGCGGGTAGAGCTATCGCTGGTGCCACTGCTGACAAAGGGCCCTGCACCGAGGCCTCGTCACTTAGTTGGTTGTCGTCATGATCGACTCTCGGAACCCTATCTAGCTGCCGTCGTGGGGCCATCCTGAAAAGGAAACAGGTGCGCCATGGTCAGAACAGTATACCTGGTGAGCTGATACAAAGTAATCACAAAGAAAACTTGAAACACTCATGCAATCAATGTTTTCGTGCATTAAGTCGGAAATCAGAAGTCAGGGTCCTGGTGTACGGATACGTCGCCCGCCTCACCAACACTGGACTCCCTGGACTGATAACCACACTCAATACGCTAAACACTATTACATCACATAGAAAATATCAGAGTTCGCAGTAGAACCAAGATCCTCTGATACCAATTTGTCACGACCCGTCCTCGGGGCTCGTGCCATGACTACCCCAAGCCCGCCTTCCATAGGCCAGGGGCTGGCGACTAGCACCAAGGCGTAAATCCTGGTAAAAAGGGAAGGCATTGCCTTTGTAATGTAAAAAAGCACCACAGAGTAAGCAAGCAGAAAAAGTAAACACTAAGTAAATATTGAGTACAACTGTAAGTGCGGAAAGTAAGTGGGCCAGTATACAAACCCAAACTGAAAGTAAAGTACAACTCGAAAGGGAAAAGAGAAACTGAAAAGTAAAATCCACTAGGCCGAGATTTCCACTGGAAATCCCACATGAAGGGTGGGTACAGATAGCTCCACTGCTCCTCGGGTCCCACCGTCTGCTCCGAGTACGTGCCGCCCAGTGATCCACCTCCAGGTACCGTCCTGCTCTGCAAGCCTCAACCACAATCAGCGATGTCCTTCGTCTGCAACCAACACAACGTAGTGCAGGCATAGCCCGGGCAGGGGTGAGTATAAGCTACTCAGTAGGGACCCCGAGACCCCTGAAGGTCTCCCAAAATCCACAACGGATAAACCACAAAAGAAAGTTACAATCATGAAGTAACAACCGACACTACTAGGTATATGCCCATACATATACCTAAGTCATCTATTCTAAAATGCTCCAACCTCCGAGCCCAAGAATAACCCAGTCCACACATGAAAGTATACGTATTCCACACAGGTAAACAAACATATTCCACACAGGATATCACTACACAATCCACACAGGAAAGAAAACATGATTCAGCTCACACAGGTATACTTCTTCGAAGACGATAGAGATGATCACTGATCCATCTAAGTCGTCGGACCCACATCGGATCGATATGTACTAACCCATGCAAATACCCACACAGGATCAGACCCACACAGGATCTATAGGCGCTGTCTCACACAGAACCGCTGAGCACTGACCCACATAGGATCGGACCCACACATGATCAGTAGCACTGATCCACATAGGATCGCTGAGTGTTGTAGTCATCATCGTCGAATCCACTGAGGATCTCTACAAAGTCTTCATCACAGTCACAGTAGCAGTCGCAGTCACAGTAGCAGTCGTAGCCAGCTCTAGGGTTCCCGCACACAACAAGCTCGATCGGGAGGGTCTACTCCACGAGCCGAGAGGATGATACATCAACTGACACATAGTCCAGAGTTGATGTATCCAAAAGTTCCGTATCGTCAACAGGAACTCAACGTCGTAGAGAGCGCGTCAATCAGACGCCTAGTCTGAGAGTTATTGGCTTTTTCATCCCAGGGGCCCGATTGGTTTTTAAGGCAAAACCAACCCGACCGTACTCCACCGGCATCCAAACCTCTGGCGGAGTATGCCAAAAGATCCGTCTCACTAAGAGAAACTCAACAAAGTTTACGCACGCCAATCAGATGTTCGTAGCTCACGATATGAGCGTTTCCACTCCGAGGGCCCGGTTGGTTTCCGTGAACTCTGATCTTTTCTATAAGAAGCAATTGTGTTTAGTGAATTGAGTGTGGTTATCAGTCCAGGAAGTCCAGTGTTGGTGCGGCGGCCGACGTATCTGTACACCAGGATCCTGACTTCTGATTTCTGACTTAATGCACGAAAACATTGATTGCATGAGTGTTTCATGTTTTCTTTGTGATTACTTTTTATTAGCTCACCAAGTATACTGTTCTGACCGTGGCACACCTATTTCCTTTTCAGGATGTCCCCACGATGGCATCCAGCTAGGGATCCAAGAGTCGATCATGACGACAGCCCACCGAGCGACGAGGCCTCGGTGCAGGGCCCTTTGTCAGTAGAGGCACCAGCAGTAGCTCTACCTGCCGAGCTACTGATGCTTCCAACACCAGCCGCAGACGATGCACGTCGCCTTAGTGCTCTGCATGAGTTCCAGCACTAGCGACCGCCCAGGTTCCGCGGGGAGACGGACCCCCAGGCAGCCGAGGACTGGCTGGAGGCAGTCGTACGAGTTTTCAGGCTAGTGAGGACACCAGCAGACCTCATGGTGGTCCTCGTTGCGAGCCTACTGCACGCTGCAGCGGGCCGATGGTGGAGCTTGATGCTTTAGGTGCAAGATGAGGCATCTCTACTCTGGAAAGACTTTGAGAGCCTCTTCTGCTCAGAGTTTCTCTCAGCCACACTCCGTGCGGTGCGCATTCAGGAGCTTCTTCAGCTGCGACAGTGCATCATGAATGTCACCCAGTACTCGGCGAGATTTACTGATCTCTCGTGCTACTCGACTGACATGGTACGAGACCCATTATTCTGGGCCCAGACCTTTGAGAAGGGATTAAGACACCAGATCGTGGAATCTCTGATCTCCCTCAGCATTCCGACTCATACAGGAGTACTGGAGAGGGCCCTTTTGATCGAGAGCTTTCTTGCTGAGTCTACACCAGCCCCGAGACCCACCGCAGGGCGTCAAGTAGCAGAGTCTTCTGCATCAGGCAGTCGAATGATGCCTCTTGGGTCCAGGCAGGCCAGACCTTTAGGCATATGGCCTTAGGACACTGGATCCGCAGTGCGGGGCACACAGCGCGGAGTCAGTCTTTCGAGAGGCAGACAGTGCTACTCATGCGGCGGGCAGGGCCACATGGCTCGTGACTGCCTGGCCCGTCGTGCCGAGGAGCAACAGACGGTTGAGGGACCACCAAGGCAGAGGCAGAGGGTCGATCGTGGTGGTCTGCAAGGAGGAGGCAGACGAGGCAGGGGAGCTGGCCGAGCAGCAGGTGGTGGGCGACGCTTTGAGGCTTTACCACCACCACCACCACCAAGAGGTCCACCCCGACCATAGGGAGCTGGCGGGCAGAGACAGGCACAGCTCCAGGGAGCAGAGGCCTACAACCAAGGTGCGCCCGAGATGATTCAAGGTACTATCTGTGTCTATTCCACCCTTGCTGCAGTATTTCTAGACACAGAAATGAGTCACTCTTTCATAGCCACTGCCCTTGTTCGGAGCTCGGAGATTCCGAAAGAGTCGTTTGCTCGATCCTTACGGCTAGAGACTCCTACGAGAGCAGACTCGATGATTACGCACTAGTTCCGACAGAGTGATCTTACTCGAGGAGGAGAAATCTTCAGCCGGGATCTTCTTGTAGCGGCATCGAGGCCTTATGATGTCATCTTGGGCATGGATTGGTTATCTACGGTCCATGCACAAATTGACTATTTTATGTGAAAGGTGCGATGTGTACGCACCAACGGGAGCAGTTTCACCTTCACCGGCGAGAAGGGAGCCTTTGCAGCACAGGATGGACGTCCGTAGAGGAGAGGACAGCCCATCACTCATCAGTTGGCTAGCCTCATCATATGAGCAGTTGACGTGCGGAGTCCTGGATTTCCTGCAGTGGTGGATCAGTTTGCGGATGTTATTCCCGACGACGTTCCAGGACTACCTCCTCATAGAGAGGTAGAATTTTATACTGAACTGTACCCTAGGATAGCCCCGATATCGACTCCAGCATATCGTATGGCCCCCACCGAGCTTCGAGAGCTACGGGTACAGTTGGAGGACTTGCAGGGCACGGGGTTCATCCGACCCAGTGTTTCACTCTGGGCTTCCCCAATATTGTTCGCCAAGAAGGCGAATGAGAGCTTTCGACTTTGTGTCGACTAGCGTCGCCTGAACCAAGTGACAGTGAGGAACACGTATCCGCTACCGAGGATTGATGACCTCTTTGATCAGCTCAAGGGAGCACGGTGGTTCACGAAGATAGACCTCAGTTCAGGCTATCATCAGCTTAGAGTTCGAGACGAGGACGTGAAGAAGACAACCTTCAGATATCGGTATGGCCACTATGAGTTCTTGGTTATGCCATTCGGAATAACCAATGCTCCAGAAGTGTTCATGGCCCTCATGAACAAGATATTTCAGCCATACCTCAATCGATTTGTCGTGGTCTTCATCGACGACATTTTGATTTACTCGACGACTGAGGAGGAGCACGCCTACCACTTACTGATTGTACTAGACACACTCCGAGAGCACCAGCTTTATGGTAAGCTCTCGAAGTTCCAGTTCTGGATATGTGAGGTCCACTTCTTGGGACACGTCATCTCTGAGGCGGGAGTTGCAGTGGATCCCGCGAAGATCGAGGAAGTACTAGCTTGGGAGCCCCCCCAGGAGCGTGACAGAGGTGCGGAGTTTCTTGGGAATAGATGGATAATACTGGAAATTTGTGCCAGACTTCTCCAGAGTTTCGGCACCACTCTCAGCTTTGACAAAGAAGGGGAAACCCTTCGTGTGGTCAGACAGATATCAGCAGAGCTTCGAGGAGCTGAGACAGAGATTGACTAGCGCACCTATCATGAGGTTGCCTGAGGAGGGAGTAGGGTACGTAGTCCACTGTGATGAATCAGGGACCGGACTCGGTTGTGTCCTGATGTATGAGCGGGATGTGATCGCCTATGGATCACGCCAATTGAGGTTGCAAGAGCAGAACTACGCTACCCATGACTTGGAGTTAGCAGCAGTGGTCTTCTCTCGGAAGACATGGCGACACTATCTGATGGGCAAGCACTTTACAGTGTTTTCTAACCATTAGAGTATTAGGTACATCTTCTCACAGAAGGACCTGAACCTGAGACAGCGGCGATGGCTCCTGTTCCTCTATGACTATGACTTTGAGATAGTCTATACTCCTAGGAAGGGGAATGTGGTAGCCAATGCTCTCAGTAGGAGGACGGGCATTCAGCTACTTGAGGAGGCGACAGAGCAGCTAGCCTCTTTGCAAATATCCTTCGTGGATGGAGAGGGAGAAGCCTTCCTTCAGTCTCTCACAGTCACACCTCCACTACTACAACGGGTTATAGAGACACAAAGTGGGGACACTGACTGTGAAACGCGGCGTGCACAGATATCCTCAGGACAGGCACCTGATGGTTTCTCCTTTGGACCAGAGAACGACATCCTTTTCAGAGAACGTACCTTGGTACCAGTAGCTTTATGAGAGGAGATTCTTAGATAGTTTCACACTTCTCCTTTAGAGGTACATCCTGGAGTGGCGATGATGTACCAGAATCTCAGATGACATCACTGGTGGCTGGGCATGAAGATGGTTGTGGCAGAGTTTGTTTCTCGATGCCTCACCTGCCAGCAGGTGAAGGCTGAGCACCAGGTACCAGCAGGCTTGGTATAGCCCTTGGAGGTTCCGGAGTGGAAGTGGGATGGGATATCTAGGGACTTCGTGACTGGACTTCCACACACTTCCAGAGTTCACGACTCCATCTAGGTGATTGTCGACCGACTCACCAAGTCGGATCACTTCTTACCCATCAGAGAGCAGGGCTTAGTGATGAGCTTGGGACGACTTTACGTTCAGGAGATTGTTCGGCTTCACGGTCTTCCATCATCTATTGTCTCTGATCGAGATGCTCACATTACTTCCCGGCTTTGGAAGGGGTTGCCGGAGGCGTTCGGGACGCAGCTATGTTTGAGCACCGCCTTTCACCCTCAGACGGATGGTCAGACGGAGAGAACCATTCAGACTCTCGAGGACATTCCCCGCGCATGTGTCCTAGACTTTGTTCGTAGCTGGGAGGACCACCTACACTTGGTGGAGTTTACGTACAACAACAGCTACCACTCCACCATCGGGATGGCACCGTACGAGGTGTTGTACGACCGACCTTGCAGATCTCCTTTGTGCTGGACAGACCCTGTGGAGTCAGCACTTGTGGGACCGGAGATGGTCCAGGCCACGACAGAGAAGGTCCAGGTCATCGAGGAGCAGATGAGGACAGCTCAAAGCTGGGAGAAGTCATACGATAATAGGAGGCGGAGGCCACTAGAGTTCGAGGATGGCGACCACGTCTTCTTGTGTGTCTCACCTCGACGTGGATTACTGAGATTTGGCCGAGGTGGAAAGTTATACTTGTGCTTCATCGGACCCTTCCAGGTCCTCGATATAAATTGTGACAACCGGGTCCCGGTGAAAGCCAGCCGTCGGGGGGTTTGAACCACCGGTTGCACACTGGTCCGGCCGGCCCACCCTGGCCTGCCGGTTCCGGCCTCCACGAGACCGGTGACGGCCGGTCCCCTTCTCTGCTGACACCGGCGGCCCGGTCCGGCCGCCGGTCACCTTGCTCCGCCGTGGCCCAGAACCGGCCGCGTCCCTTGTTGTACGACGCGGTGCGACAGCACCACGCCCCTCCACCGCGGCCCCGCTCTGGCTGCGGCATCTTCGGTTTTCTTTGACGTGGCGCGACGATGTCGTGTTCTTAAAATTCTTTCCACAGCGCAGCGCGACGGCGCCGCGCATTTCCTTGCGCAAGAATCCGCGTGGTGCGACGAAACCACGCTCTCCCGTACCAACCACAAAAGAACCAACATGAAAATTAAGGAGGAGGATTATCCGTGTTTGTGCGGTCTGACCCCCTCGCGTTATTCGATAACAAATGGTTTAAAACATGAAGATCGTCAAGATGGTAATCACAAACAAATATATAAATAAAACCCCTACCTCAGTTTAGGAACAATGTTCGTCAACAAGCCGCGGAAGACGAGCGTCGCAGAGGTCGGGCGTCACGGAAAAAGAACGTCGACGTCGCGAAGCGAGGATTCGAAGTCATTGATGGAGATTTCCTCGCGGAAAACCGTCGCGGAAGAGACGACGCAGAAGAAGAACGTCGCATCGCGGATACGGCGTCGCGGAAGAACCGTGTTCCTCAGCAGAGAAGTTCATCGTTGAAGAACGGTGTTCTTTGCGTTCTTCGTCGAGGTTGAAGAAGAAGAATACTTCACACCTCCCAATCCTCTCTAGGTGGCAAAACTCTAAAAAAAATAAAATAAGACCAAGTCTTATTTTATTAACACAACCTAACCATTTGAATTTCAAGAGTTTGAAATTAAGTAACTCACTTTATTAATTATAAAAAGTTGTTAAAAATTAATGAATGTTAGTTAAATGGGAGTTAGGAAAGAGAGGGGTTAAGAGAGTAAAGGGATTTGAAAAGGTGGGGGGTTTGTGTGGGTCCTACCCTTTCAATTATCCACACATGGGAAGTTGGGTGGATGTGGGCACCACCACCAACTTCCCAAGGGAGAAAATAACCACTTTGATAAGAAATAAAATTTATTCAACAATTTTATTTTCATTTTAATTAAACCCCATTAATTAACGTCTTCTCCCGCATAAACGCAAATACGGTAAAGGTTCCCTTAAGCGATTACCGGCATTGCGAGTTCATCGGTGCCCTTGGAATTCGATTCCGAGCACCGGTTCAAAAGTTAGAAATTCCCGCTCGTTCGTTCAGTGACCGTACTTGAGCCAAACTTCGTAAATTGATTCCGGGACCACCGGGCCTCGGAATCAGGTGCCTTCAGAAACCGCGCTCTATTAAAATTCCAAGGAAAATTAAGAAAAAATGTCCCTTGAATTTTACAGGTCATTAAATAAATAGTCAGGGCTCTAATCTCAATTATCATGAAAATCTATGGTAAACAGTTTCAATCATTCCTACGTTGTTAGATATCAGGATTGAATTAGAGAATGTAAAAAACCAAATATCATATATCCCTCCTATGCAATGATAAATGGTCTTCATATGGTAATATTTTTCTGGTTGAGGCCATCACATAATTTTTCTATGTTAACTGGATTTATTAAAACTGAATATTTGTACTAATCATATTATCACTATTCAATATCTATTTTAACAATGATCATGATTCATAAAGATCATTTAAATCCGATGGTATATAATAAAACCAACTTCGTTTATGTGTTTTATAAAACCATAATGTAAAGAACCAACACAGGTCGACTATGAACTGGTCACCTGTGCCGGCCCACGACATGGCCCGATGGGCATTCCCGATCCCCGAGGTCCAGCATCAAGTGTCGAGCATAAAAAATTTAACTATTGGTGATTATTTGGCACTTGAAAAAAAAGATAAACAGATAAAAATAACTGATGATAAATGTAAAGACTAGCAGCAAAAAAATCGAACACACCTCCTTGGGAACTCGTAGGTCACCAACCTTCTCATAACTAAGCCTACTCCAACATTGAGTTTCTGAACTAGAAACATGTACAAAAAACTGAACCTGTAACAAGTAATATATTATAGGTGTGAGCACCATGATGATCAGTATGAAAGACAAAAATGAATCACATAATCCATTCAGTTTACATTTCCAAAAAAGCCCAATAATACCACTTTGAAATACAGTTATAAAATAATATTTTCATATCAACTCTGCATTTTGATAATATACAATCACTATTCCATTTACCTTATAATTCAAAAATAAGGAAAAGATAACGAAAAGTTGGGTTCACACAAACGTTTCCAAAATAGCTACATTTAAGTCCATTTTAATGTCAACCATACACACAAAAAATTACCAAGAAAACACCAAGACCAATGTCAACGATATGATTCCACACATAGAAATGGAAATAGTACTAATATTTCTCGTACAAAAGGAACCAAGAAAACCTAGAAACTCGGACGAAGACCAGAAATTACCATTCATCTGACTCATCCTGAAGGCATTCCTACTCTCGATGAATTCCTAATTCCCTAATGCCCGAATGTCTCGCTACCTAGCTTGGTTGAGTGGCCCAATCCCATAGAAATAAAAATAACAAAACATATCTCTGCTATTGTCCACTAACTAGTGCATAATCTAATCTAGTGCATCAATAGTTCTCAGTAAACACTCTTGTAATGCAATGTTTGTATATTATGTTCACAAAGTGGTGTGCCACACATTCTAATAAGAAGCTGTATATATATAATCAAGCATTCCACACAATTCATCACCACCCTGACCATCTCATGGTTAGTCTCATCCCTTAACATAAATATTTTCAAAAGGAGACCCATGTCGAGGACCCTCCTGGCACCTGATCGACAGATGAGGTAAAGGGCCTAACCAAAGAGGGGGTTTCCAAACACACAGTTTCAAAGATTCTAAACAAACCTCATACAATTCACACACATAAATTTTTTTGTAAATATCTAATCTAAAATACAAAATGGGACATTATATTTCCCTCATCAAACATTTACCAAAATATTTAGGAATGTTTCTTGAACAGTAATAAGCATCATTTCATACAAACATGGTCAGACAGACCAAAACATGCCCATATCCTTTCATGAAAACACGCATTTACCAAAACACGCATCTACCAAAACATTCCAAAACAATAAACATTTATGAAACATTTTAAAAACAATGTTAAACACCAAAACATGTTTCAAACCAAATGGTTAAACCTGTAATAACCCATTAAAACCATGTTTTCCCAAACACATAAAGCAACACAAACAATGTACTATCCATTCCATAAAAAAATCAAACAGTTCATTAAAAATTATATTTAAAAATAATACTAATTACACAAAATATATGATAATGTATCAAACTACTTTTAACAAGCCTACAAATACAAGAAAACAGAAAATAAGATTGGCCAATTACTTTTCAAGGATTCTATTCTAGTAAAAGTATAAATAAAAAAACATGCAAGCATTAAATGGACTAATTTTAAAAAGGGAAAATGCAGATTTGCCTACCTTAAGGATGAACCGGGTCATGTCGAACACTTTGGAACTTGGCAAAAAGCATAGAAACCACTCGTAACTAGCACGCACACACTCACACATACCTATATATATATATGTACATAATCTAATTCATGTATTCCCAACTCCATGAGGGAACACAGACTTTGAGGACATATATATATATATATATAATATACATACTTTAGGTGTATGCATGAGCATCCTTGGTCGTTGACTATAAATTCACTATAACAACAAAATATTCCCAAAAATAAGGCAGGAAGGACCAACACATTACCAAAAGTACCAGGGACTCACATAAACAAAATTCACACATCATAACACATAATCAAATGCTACCAAATAATATATATCCAAAACACACCCCCAGCCATATTTGAAACCAATAAATTTCTCTCAAACAACCTACAAATTAAACCATAAAAATCATTATTGCTTTACAACAGAGGACAAATTACAACCCAACTATTTCAACACAATAATTATAAGGGTAAAGAACGCACAAATCATCCAATTTCACTTTTAAAGACCAATTAACATTTAACCATGCACCATTAGCATAAACGTCATATTAATAAATAAGAAAATACATCAAAATCTATTTCTGGAAAAAAAATCCTATCATAGAAACACATACATAAGTTAACCAGAGAAATAATAGTGGTCATAATCATGCAAAATCTATAATTAGATCCACCAAATAGTATATGGATTGAATTGGAATGGGAAGAGATGGAAACATATACCTTGGAGGCTTGTGAACACATTGAAAAATCAATGGTTGGAAGAATACACACTGAGGAATAATCTGCATCACCAGAGGAAGAAGAGAGGATATTTTCGGATTGTTTCGGGTCAAGGGAACAAGGATTAGTGCAGGGTGTGGGTAGGGGCTGACTGAGGGTGCTATTTTGTGCTGGCCGTAGTGGGAGAGTGGGATTCCACCGGTGGGTCACACCAAGAAAAAAAATTAGGGGGAAGGGGTTCTGTTTCCTACTAGATAGGGAAGGGGTCAGCCACACACTGGCTGGGCAGGGAAGACCGCAATAGGTCGGGAGGGGTCACTCCAGACTGGGAGGGGTTGTGCTGGATTGGTGGGGATACATTGGACTGAGAGGGGGAGCTATGCTAGAACTGGAGGGGGAGGTCGCATAGGACCAGGAAAGGGAGACGCACCGAATGTAGGTTCTATCGGATGGGGCAGAGTAGCGAGGCCTGGGCTGGGGGCTCATGATGCGGAACAACAAAGAGGGGGGTGGCTCATGATTTGGGAAGGGTGGGGGTTACAGAAATGGGGTAGCTTACGGTTAAAAAAATTAAATAATAAAAATAGTAATAATAATAATAATAATATAATAATAATAATAATATAACCAATAAATATTAATAAAACCAATCATAATAATAATTTCTTTAATTTTAAGAAATGATAATAATAATAATATCAATGTTACAATAACAACAGGATTAATATTATTAATAGAAAAAAGAAAATAATATTATTAATAACTAAATAAATTAATAACAAACTTATTGATAATTAATGTGATAATTTTATTACATTTCATTTTAAATGATAAACATATGTATTAAAATTTAATAATAACAGTATTATTACCAAATTACAAAATAATAATAATACCATTTTCACAATCATACTCTCATTTATATAATTTAATCATTATCCTTATTTTATTGATATAAAATTTTATTTAGCTTCGAATTTAAATTAACATAATTTATTATTTATTTGAAGTGTCGTGCCATCGCGCATTCACCAGGACCCAAAACAGGGTCACCACTAACGTTTCGGTGACCGTACACTGGCGCAAAACCCACCAAAAACATCAAAGTTTGAAAATTTCAAATCGGGACCCAACAAAACCTCATCCAAATGGAACGGAACCGATTAAATAGTAAAAATAAAATAAAATAAATAGGCATATGGGGTCGGGGTGGGAAAATTCTCCCCACCACATACATCTTCTCCCCCCAAAAAGTCGTCACGCCAATAGTTGACACAACTAGAGTCCATGCACAGAGAAAACCAAAGGGAAATGATAGCCTCAAAGTAATTATTCCTAACAAATTTCAAACCATAAAAATTCAAGGAGGATCACAACTTAGTTTTTAGGGGAGAACATGGGAGGGTTCTCCCCACCATGATATTTCACTAATACAAAAACTCGTGAAACCCAAAAAAACCACCCCTTTGGGGGAATAATGGAACTTCCAAACATAACTCATTCAATATCTCTATGTGGACCGAACAACACTCCTAAAACATAGGCAAAATCTCGCTATGAAACAACCCAGAAACCCGAGAACGATAAATGAACTCAAAACATCCCCTCAATATCATGATACTAGACATTCCCAGAATGTGTACAACTATGTCAAACATAAAATAAAAATTTGTCAGTTTATTCACAAGCCTAACACCCTTTAAAGACAAAGAATGATTTGGAAACCACGCTAAGAGGAGATAAGACCACTCGAATTTTGGTGTAACAAGATCATCATGACACCACAACAAGGATGATCTTACGATAACAATGAAAATTTAACAAGGAAAATTTGGATATTTCTATCTGGAAGTTGATGACATTATCGAGATTGTGGTTCCACACACCCACAGAAATTACTGACTGGGCGCGGGCTTCACCACGATACATGTGCCTGGGGCCCTGATGGATGAAACGAATCCTACCTCACTATCAAGCATTTGTGTCCCCCAGTCCCTAACTCCTTCCTCCTAAAAGAAACTTCTTTTTGAACTCTCCCCGGTGGATTGAATAGTTTCACGGTAGCAAGACTTCATAGTGATGTGACATGGAATCTTAGAATGCCCGAACTGGCCAGACTAGCCACACATGAACGAATGGTCCAACAAACTGGGAGTTGGCATGGGAAAAAACCTTTCTAGACCAGCGATACTTCACAAGATTCAACCCCCACCTACTACACCTCAGAATCTAATTATGATGAGACATCCCACAATTACAAATCCAGAACTAAACCCTCAAATAACTTTGGGACGGTACGAACCTTCACTACCGTGGGAGTACCCAATAACCTGAAGACACTCTATCATTCCAAACTATACCACTACCTCTAATAGAATTCGATTACCTCGATAAGTTAGAAACACAACAAAAAAATAAATGGGGAATGGTCATAACTCATTAACATCTTTTGGAGGCTTTTTGGGCGGCATACTCATAACAACATGAAAAACACCATCAAAACCAGCATCATGCCAAAACTCATTCAAAGAAGCAACACAAGACAATGGAAACATGCTCATAAGACAAGCATATACAAACACTAGCATAAATCTCTTTTCCAAAACCATTATTTCTTTCAAATTTTAAAACACGCCTATGGAACATTACGAACCGTCACATGTGTGTTCATTCAACCACACTCACATCATATGTGAACAAGTACCCTGCACAAATTATTTGTACATACCTACACACGTGTGACCATCCATGATGAGTGACAAGGTTAAAACACTTATTTTCTATACCAAATCCAAAAACATACCAAGGGTTTCCAAACTGATACCCCTTCTATTTAAAACCCCTCTTTATAAATTTCAAAACAAATTTGGAAGAAACCACTTTTTTCATTTTAAAACCACTTTCATTTTTAGCACATGCTCACATCAGCTGTGTTCAAAATGAAACACAACCAACTATAAACCATCAGAATGAGAAAATATTGTCTGTGCCTAACTCGGTAACATGGTGGTAAGGCATGCCCCATGCAAGGTGTAATGATAAGAAGACTTGAAACTGATCAATTAGACCCCACATGAGTCACCACCCCATGTGAGGCCACAATGTGAACTGATTCACCCCCATTTTCATCCCTCAATCCAAAACAACCAAAAATAAATGACTCAAATTCTTGACTACCCCTGGTAACTCATGTCTCATCGCGAGAAATGGTGATTAGGCAACGACCCATAACCTTCCTTCTGAGCCCCGATAGTCCTAATCTCCTTCTACTGGAAACCCCAAATAATAAGAACCTACATCTGATACCATTTTATCATGAACCAACCTGGGTCGTCCCTGAACCGGTCACCCGAGCAAGCCCCGTGATATGGCCCAAAAGGTGTTGCTGATCCCCATGTGTGGGAAACTAGTGTCGGGCATCAAAAATATAACTATTGAGAACGATTTGGCATTTGTACAAAATATAAGAAGATAAACAGAACTGACAATAAACGTAAAGTCTATCAATGAAAACAAAATATAATCTAACATACTTCCTTGTGACCTCTTAGGTCACCAACCAACTCAGAACTAATCTTGATCCAATATTGAGCAGTTGAACCAGGAACCTGTACAAAAAACATAACCAGAACTGGAAACATATGATTGGATAGAGCACCAAGATACTGAATAGGAAATCCAAAAATAATCCACATAATCCGTTCATTTCCAATTACAAAATAGCACAATAATAACCGTTTGAACCATAGTTCTAAAGAAAAGGTTTTCATATACACTCTGCATTTTGAAAACTAACAATCACTATTCCATTTCCCTTATAATTCAAAAACAAGGAAAAGAAAACCAAAGGAGGGGTTCAGAAAAACATTTCCAAAGTAGCTACTTTTAAGTTAATTTTAATGTCAACCATACACACAAATCGTTTCCATGAAAACACCAAAACCAAGTTCAAGGGTATGATTCCAAACACAACAAGGGAAATGGTACTAATTGTACTCGTACCATAGGATCATGGAAAACCTTGCAGCTTGAAGGAAGACCAGAATGTACCATACATGGGACTTATCTTGATGGCATTCCAACTCTCGATAACATCATATCACCCTTACGCCCAACCATTTCCCTACCTGGAATGGTCAAGGGGACCAATCCCATAGCAATAATAATAACAAAACAGCTCTCTGTTATGGGCCACTAGCCTGTCCGTAATCAAAACTAGTACAGTAATCGTTCTCAGAAAACCCCCTTGTTATTCTATGTTTCTGTGCAATGTTAAAAAATAGTTGTGCCATAAATTCCAATAACAACAGATATATATATATAATAAATCACACAACACAATTTGGCACCACCACGACAACTTCAAGGGTAGTCCTATACCTTAACAAAAATATTCTCAAAAGGAGTCCCATGCCAAGGACCCTCCTATCACATGATAGACAGACGAGGTAAAGGTCATAACCAAATAGAGGTTTTCAAAACACATTGTTTCAAAGATTCCAAATAGGCCTCAATCAATTCACACATATCAAAAATTTTGTAAAGAGCCAATATAAAATGCCAAATGGGCCTTTAGATTTACCTCATCAACCATTTACCAAAACATTTAGGAATGTTTCCAAAACCGTAATATACATCATTTTTACAAACATGGTAATATCATTTCATGAAAACATTCAATTACTGAAACACACATTTACCAAAACATGCCAAAGTAATAAATATTTACAATCCAATTTTGAAAAAATATTAAACAAAAAAACATGTTTCAAATAAAATTGTTAAACCTTAATGAACCCATAAAAACCATGTTTCCCAAAACTCTTAAATCCACACAAAGAGTTTACTCGTCATTCCATAAAAAAATAAAATTTTTTGTTGAAAATTATATTAAAAAATCAGAATAATTTCACAAACTAGAAGCTAATGTAACAGACTACTATTAACAAGCCCAATAAAACATGAAAATGCTATATCAGGTCGGCCAATTTGTTTTCAAAGATACTATTCTTGTAAAATAATTAATTGAAAATATGCAAGAATTAAATGGACTTATTTTAAAAAGGGAAAATGCAGATTTTCCTACTTCAAGTAAGAACCAGTTCATGTCTAACACTTTTGAACTTGGGAAAAAGGGTAGCGACCACTTGTAATTGGCCTGCACTCACACGCACATACCTATATATATAAATGTCCATAAGCCAATGAAAATATTCGCCATTCTATGAAGTAACATTTACTTGGAGGACATATATATTATATATATACATACCTTAGCTGTATGCATGCATTTCCTCGGTCGTTGAACATAAATTCACTATAGAAACAAATGATACCCAAGAATAAGGCGGCAAGGACCAACACATGACCAAAAGTAATAGGAAGTCACATAAACCAAACACACAAATCATAACACACAATAAAATGCTACCAAAATGATTTATATCCAAAACACACCCCAATCCATTTTAGAAAACAATAAAATTCTCTCAAATAACTTACAAATCACACCATAAAATCATTATTACTTCACAAATGATCCCGAATTGCAACCAAACCATTTTAACATAATAATTATATGGGAAAATAACACAAAAATCATCAAACTTCAATATTAAAGACCAATAAACATTTAACCACACATAGATAGCATAAACATCATATTCATAAACAAGAAAATACTTCAAAATCTATTTTTGGAAAAAAAATCTATCGAGAAAACACCAACATAAGTTAACCAAAGCCTTAACAGTGGTGTGATTCATGATAAAAAAATAATTATTTCCGCTAAATATTATATGCATTGAATAGGAATGGGAAGAGATAAAAACATCTACCTTAGAGCCGTGTGAACACAATGAAACTTCAATGGTAGGAAGAATACACATCGAGGAACAATCTGCATCATTGGAGGGGGAAGAGAAGATTTAGTCGGCTTGGTGCGGGTCAAGTTAGCAAGGTTGAGTACATGGTGTGGGTAGGGGCGGTCCGAGGGTGTTGTCCGGCGCTGGCCGAAGCGGGAGAGTGGGCTACCACTTTGGGTGTCCCTATGAAAAAAGGGGGAAGGGTGCTCTTGTGTTGGCTAGATAGGGAAGGGGTTAGCCTCGCATTGGCTAGACAGGGAAGGTCACACCAGACCGAGAGGGGTTGTGCCAGATTGGGAGGGGTTGGGCTGGACATGGGGGTTGCGCCAGGCTGGGAGGGGGAGGTCGTGCCAGACCTAGAGGGGGATTCGCGCTAGTTGGAGGTTGTGCCGGATGGGGCAGAGCGGTGAGGCATGGGTAGGGGGTTCGTAGTGCAGAACAATGATGAAGGGGGGGTGGCTCACGATTTTGGAAGGGAGGGGTTGATAGAAATGGGGTAGATTAGGGTTAAAAAATTTAAATTATAACAACAACAACAACAATAATAATAATAATAATAATAATAATAGAACCAATCATAATAATTATTTCTGTTATTTTAAGAAATGATAAAACTAATAATAATATCAATGTTACAATAATAACATGAGTAAAAATTTAAATAGAAAAATGATAATAATAATATTAATAACAAAATAAATTAATAAAAAACATAATTGTAATTAAAGTGATAATTTTATTATGTTTCATTCTAAATTAAAAAAATATTATAACAATTTAATAATAACTATATTATTGAAAAATTAAATAATAATAATAATACCATTTGCGCAATCATATTCTCATTATTATAATTTAAAAATCAACCCTGTTTTATTGATATAAAATTTTATTTTGTTTCCTCTTTCAATTAACTTAATTTATTATTTATTTGAATTATCGCGCCACCACGCATTCATAAGGACCAAACACACAATCGCCATTAATGGTGTGGTGACCGTACACCGGCTTAAGACCCACCAAAAACATTAAACATTGAAAATTGAAAATTGGGACCCAACTAAACCTCATCCAAATTGCATGGGACTTAGTAAATAGTAAAAAAATAGGCATCTGAGGTTGGGGTGTGACACATAATACATAATAAGACATGTAATTTAAGTCATAGGGGATTTTTTGGTTATAAATTTTTGGTTTATTACAATCTTCTCCCATTTAAAATTTCCATTACCACAATAAAAAACATGAGGATAATTCTTTTTAATCACATCATGTGGTTCCCACATCACTTTTTCAATCTTGTGGTTTGTCAATAATAGATTAAGCCAATGAATTTTAATATTTTTCAGGACTTTGTCTCTTAGATCTATGATCCTCACCGGTATCTCCTCATATGATATATCATTATCCAATGATATAACCTCTTGATATAGTATATGTGATAGGTTTGGTATGTTCTTCATCAAGAGGGACACATGGAATACATCAAGTACTAGAGATAGGTTAGGTGGGAGTTCTAGTCGAGAATCCACCACTGTGCTAATCGATCTTAAAGCGGTCATTGTATCATGGACTATGAATTCAATTATTCCCATATCTCAACAATTTCTTCCATGGGGATATGTAGGGAAATATCATGTATCAAACATCAAACTCTAGGTCTCATCAATGATTATCATCATAGCTCTTCTGTTGACTCTGACCAGCCTTTATGTGTTCCTAGATTGTCTAAACCATTTCCACTATTTCCTACACCATTTCAGGACCTAGAAATTTTCATTCCCCAACATAATCCCAAGATGTAGGAGTTCATCACCTCTTCTAGTAAAGGGCATCATAGGGGGAATTTTGACACTATAGTGGAAACTATTATTATATGAGAACTCGACTAAAATAAGATATTGATCTCATCCTCTATTTATGTCAAGTGGGCCTACTGTCAACTTTTCCTAAAGTATTTGGATAGTCCAACAATATTGGCCATCAGTTTGAGGGTGATAAACCATGTGGAAGATCAATTCAGAAATTACAGTGTGTTGGAGTCTATTCCCAAACATATATGTAAATTTTGGATCCCAATCATATATAATCAAATAGTGGATCTCTATATATCCTCACAACTTCTAAAATGTATATCCTAGGAAGCTGATTATGTGACAAATCCTATCGAATTGCAATTTATTGTAAAATATTTATATGATGATCGACCACAACACATATAACGTTATTTCCTATTTTTTTATTTGGAAGACCAATGAAGACGTCCATTGTGATTTATTACCATTTCTATATAGTTATGGGTAATGGTTTCATTATCCACTTATATTTTTTCAATTTTTCTTTTACTTTTCAACATGTAAGACTTATTTATGTATAATATGTGATCTACTTCTTCATATTTACCATCCAATAGTTATTTCAGAGATCCTGACATGACATTGTGCTTCATAGATGGATAGAGATGGGTGAACTATGTGAATCATCCAACAACTTCTTTAACTTTGGATTTTTTGGTATACATAGGTTTAAACAATATCCTAAAAATCATTTTTCATTATCATTTAACTCCATGTATTTATATTTTTAATAGTTATCATATTATTCTAAACTTCGAAATAATCATGTTAAGCATCATTTATCTTCTCCAGAATGGGAAATCGATTAGTCATTTGTGAAAGGATTAATGATTCTATTTAAATTATGATTCCCATGTCCATCCATTCAAAATCCAAGAAGATCATATCCCAATGAATTCTCATCAATGATAGAATTTTTGGATTCTTTATTCATATAGAATATACCACATTATTTTGTTTCTTATGATAACAATGAATTGAGAAATCATACTCCATGATCAGATCTAACAATCATTATTAGTACATATTTATCACTTTATGTGTGCATATAGACTTGAAAATATGTTGATCGGTATATATTTTACACTTCCCCACAAATAGATACTTCCACCAAATTATAAAATATAAGATAACTATAGCCAACTCTAAATTATTCATTGGTTATTTTTATTTGTAAACCTCTAACTACCTTAAAGCATAAATTATCACCTTTTCGTTATCCATTAACACACAACCCAATCCATTCATCATAGAATCCTTGAATATCACAACATTCTCTCCAATTTTGGGAACTGTGAATACAGGTTTAGTCATAAGAATTTTTTAACTTCATGAATCTATCTTCACATTCATCATTCCAAAATAACATGTCTCCATTTCATGTATTCTTTATTTGATGGTTTAACAATAATGAGAAATTTCTCATAAATCAACGATAATACCCAGTTATTTTATGTAAAATATGAATATATATCACATATGTTTGTCTTTACCATCCAATAATTTATTATTTATTTAATGGGTCCATAGATATCCTAATTCATGTGATGATATTCTCTATGAATAAGACTCCATTCAAGAAAAACTCACATTTGATGTACTTGGCATAAATCGCTTCCCTTTATAAGGTCAATAGTATAGTTATTAGATTCTCCCCATGCTCTTTATTCCATTTGGATTATATTATAAAATCATCTATAAAGACCACCGATGTTTTTTGAGGTAATACCTAGAGACTCTATTCATAAATTACATGAATATTTCTAAATCATTAATGATTATCAAGTGAGTTGATATGAAATCATCATTCCCTTACCTTGTATAAAAAAATCTTGTGGATGTATTCCTTATTCAACCATACATGGAACTATCTCAACCATAAATACACATGGGAGAAGTATTGTGATCCACATAGTTGATAACAAATATCATTATTCTATGGTAGAGGATACTTTTTATTTATCATGATCTGGTTAATCTAATGGTAATGATTTCATATTCACATTTACCTATCCTTATTCTTGATTAAGAGGATTGGTTCACCCCTAGGTGAAGAACATGGGGGTATGATCCCTTTATCCTAATTTCCCTATAGTATTCTCTTCATCTCATCATATTCCACAAAATTCATTATATATAGATTCTTAGACAATGGTAACCCCCCAATTATTATCTCTCTTAAAAATTTCACCTGTCAACTTTGGGGATTACTAGGATGTTCCCCAAGAAGCGTATTTTTGTATTATCATATGATGGCCATGTATTAATGGATGAAATTTCCTTAAGAAAAATAAATTAAGCTATATATTATTTCTCAATTGTTAATAATATCTATTCTTGAGATGTTTTTTCTAAATGATATTCATTTGACACCTATCACTTGTATATAATTTGGGATCAATTCAAGATTCATGTAATTATTTCTTTCTCTTGATAATTTATTTTGACTCAATATATAGAAATACAATACATGCCAATAATTTCATAAATTCCTACTAATGGGTGTATGACAATGTTTTATTGGATAATCAGCACACTAATTTTCATATTTTATTAATTATATACTTGAGATGCAATAATTTACCCATTTACTATTTTCATGAACATGTCTACTTCCTTTCCTTGTACTGGTGTTTAAATAGTTTTACTGAACATTGTTGATCTTACGAAATGTGTATAACTAGAATCAAAATGAATATTCTCCACTCATTAATGAATATCTTGCATACCTATCACCACATCATTTTTGGGATCCAACTCAGTGGATGTGAAGGAAATAATATCTCCCTTAATTCCATATAGGTTGTTGGTTGTCTCCAAAAACCCTTGTCTTTGTACATTGGTTTGGAAATTTCCCTTGTTACTTGTAGTTAATTAAATAAAAAAAATTGAGGGTTAGTAGGAGAACTACTCTCTCCCAAAACAATAGTGGGTTTCTCGTGTTAGAAATCGATAGCTAGGTTTCTTTCCTTCCAGAACCTAAATAATTTACTTTCCACCCTTAAGAAATTTCTAAGGTTCTTATTTCATTACCTTTGAGAAGTGGGGTGATGAAATTTCTGGGAAATTTTAGATATACCCATTGGACCACTAGAATTAAACACTACCTTCTTCTTCTTATCCCTATGATACACTTGAGATATTGATATATTCATTTTGACATTTAGGGAACATTGATTTTCTTATTATCAATGAATTTCTCGAATCAAAGGGATTTCTATTGAAAAGGATTCAATGAACCAAATAAGATGTCATATTTTTTATTCAGTGCTAAAAAATCCATAGGCATATCATGAATGTCTTGTGAGGTTTTCCTTGTATACCCCGATAGATTCATCATATTTTTTCGTGAGAGTAGAAAAATCAAATTTCATTTTATGTCAGAGAGTATGAGTAAAATATTTATTGATTTTTTTTTTCGGGAACTCCTTTAACCCCATCATTTTGATCTCTTCCTCATACATCATATTACTTATCAATTTAAACCAATTATTATGTTTTCCCTCCATATGAAAAAATTCCAGAAAAAAAATCTCTTCCTCAGAACATTGAATGATGAAAAAGAACTTCTCAATGGAGTTGATCCATTTTTTCTAAGACTAAGGGATTGGATGATCCATTGAAGGTCAGAGGGCTTTACTCATAAGGATATCAGTTGGAGATTTCTCTTTATTAGGGGAAATTGGGAACCCCTCTAAATCTGGGACTCTATACCAAACATGAGATAGCGAATAGAGTTTCATCGCAATGTCTTTCTATCCATCACCCTTTGGTTTGGTCATCTCATTAAGGCAGTCGTCACATTTTCCATTTCATTGATTGTTAATTCAATTCCACTTATTTCTTTCCATTGACCCAAATAAATGTAAAATTAGGGATGAATATTTTTTAACTATTAAATGTATATAAGGGAATCGAGTAACTTCAAATAGATAAATTATAAATTAAATTTATTTCCATAACTTGTGAATTTATATGATTAAAACTATGTTATGCATTATTTATTTTATTTCATATATTATTAATGTTATTTTCCCTTTAAAAATTATTCATATTAAGATTACAAATATTCCAATGAATATATCTTGGGAGTGTCAAGCTAGGTGTGAAGAAATGCCTATTGTCATGAACTAGTCCCTAGTCGAGTCCATATAAATGTCATGTTTTTGGGTTTTAACCCAATGTACATGTGTTATAGGGACACATCCACTAGTAGTATCCCAAGAGGGACACATTTTCTTAATAAACCCTCTACATTGTACATAACAAAAAAACTGGGGATGTTTTGTTATAAATATTTTTATCCCCAAGGCTTTTGAAAAGAGTTTTCTAATCATAGTCCCATAAACAACTGAACATGACCTATGATAACTACTATAGAAACCATTATCATTATTACACATTAATTTATTATTTATTAAATAAAAGTACACTTAATAAAACCTGGAAAATCCTGATGTCTAGTTTATTTTGGAGTTGTGTATATTACATAACAACTAAATAAAAGGAATATATCACCTTTATTTAAGACATCATTAACATGCCCATAATATTACTTTGTAACTAAAAGTATATGGGATAACATGGGACATATACAAAATGGGAGATATGTAAATAAAAATAATCAGATAAATATGCCAAAACCTGAAGAATTTAATACATCTCAAACAATAGGAATACCAATGGCGAAAAAATGGACCAAGAATCATAAACATGAATAATAAAGGTTGATATAACATGATAATCATAAAAGAAAACATGATAAATGTGGAAAAAACATATAACACTATATTATAAACATATGTCAGGTATAACTGCCAAGACATAATGAAATACAGCATCCCATAATGGAATTAAGTTTACACTCTTTCCCAACTTGATTTCTCAAAATACTAATCATTACCTATTACATTGAAGAGCTATATAATTTTAGACGCACCTTTCACATTGATTTCATTCACATGATTATGTGTGACACATAGATCATACAACATGAATTAATTTTGCATCATATTTTATTAAATGATAAAGAACTGTTCAATATATATATATATATATTTAATTACCCAATATTTAAGTATAAGTTTATAAATTTGAACACCCATTATAGAAAATCGGTATAGTTACTCACTAACAATTATTTGGCATGAAAAAATCGTAGTGAAATTTCGACAGTAGAAGGGCGTCACATGAGAATTCATAAAATGGGATGATGAGGGAAAAAGGAGTATCTCGTCATTTGGATATAAAAATTATATTAATAGTTACATTAAAAAAAATCCCTACAAAACAAATTTGATATATAAGGAATACTATAATGAAGAAACATGGATAGAGAGGAGAAGGAAATGAACCCTCACTATATTTTGGCATGATAACAGATGTATATGAAGGTCCATGTGGGGGATTTAATTTGAGATAAAGGGTTATATTATCATTTATTTTTAAAATGTGAAATAATGGGGATATTTAAGAACATATAACGACATGATCTAATGGTAATTAAAAATAATTATATAAAAAATGTTCTTGAATAAAAGGGGGAGAGGGAGATCCCATACTAAATTTTAGTATAATAATGGATTAGGTAAGGGTCAAATGAGAGGGGATAAATGGCCTATTATTGAAATAAAATACATTATTTAAAATTATACTATTTAAAAACGAATTATAACATAACCAATTTAAATTAAAAAGTATAATTTCAAAGAAGGATATTGAATCGAAAGGAGTAGATGAATGTCCCTTACCTTGTGAGTGAGACTCCAAATGCTTTGGTGGGGATTCTTGAGTGCTTGGGGGAATATTTGGAAGACTCTATAGATGTTTGGGTAGAGTAATGACGTTTTAAATGTATTTTTAGTGAAGATATATGGGAGGATGGGTGGGTATATATAAGAAAATAGACGACAATTCTTTATTATTTCTCCAACATAGGTTTTTGACTCTATATAATAAATTAACCAAAGATAAAAACTATAGCATTGTTTTGTCACAAGTTTAATTAAAATGTAGAGTGGGTTTACTTATTTTATATGCACATGGGCCGAAATCAATAAAATAATACCCTTTCTGATGTTGAAGTGTGTCATGCTCTTAATAATATGATTTAAAAGAAATTATAATATATTATAATATTTGGAGGAATAATAATGGATTTTTAAAATAAGTAAAATAAATATTTAATCACAATATTTTGAAGGGAAAAAAATATTTTTTCTAAAATACACATTATAGTACATATTACGTCACTTTTGTGTCACTATTATGTCAAAATATATAAAATATTTTTTCATAGTATTTAATTTTTACCCTAAAATCTGAATGTCTTAGAAAATTAATTAAAAATCACTATTAGATAATATAGGCTTTTAGATTCCTAAAATTAAAATTTATTCTAAATAAATAATTTTCAAAATATTCGAATTTTACCATTTAAAATAAATTTTACATTTATTCAGAAAGGATGTGTTTTTTATATTAATTTTTTTCTAAACCTCATAAATTACAGTTGAAATTAAACAAATTACATGTTGAATAAAATATAATAAATAATAATTGTTAATATTATTGTAAAAAAATGTATTTTTTTCATTAATCCATTATTTAATTTAAAAGAATTCCTTAATTAAATTTTAATATGACATAAAAATACACTTTTTGTTTTATTGAATCATAATCAAAATAATTTATAATGTAAAAGTAATAAAAATTTAATATATACATTATTCTATATAAATCAATGTACATACTCATATTGATGGGGTTTTGATACATATCCAATCAATACCCTATATAACACCTTAATGGTATGGTGTGTGATGATGAGACTTTCATAGGGTGGTTTGGTGTACATGGTGTGTGTCCTGATGTCGATGAGCTTGAACTTCTCCCATAAAGGGGTTTTTCTCATTCTGATGTTTTTGGATCATGGTTTATGATTTGGTTAAGGTAAAATCTGATAGGATCCATCTCCCTCAGAACCATTGACAAATGGGCATCATAGGGTACAGTCCTACTGGTTGATCCCATCACATTCTTTTTCTGTGTCAATTATATTTGTTAAAACCCTATAATTATACTGATCATTTTATCATTATTCAACATCAATATTATGAATCATAAAGTTTCTTAATGGTATTTTAAATCAAACGGATATAATAAATCCAATGAACTCATGTTTTGTTATAACTATAATAAAAATTAAGACATTTTCTTTTATCCACAAGGGGGATTTTTATTTATAAATGCTTCGGTCATTAAAAATATGCACCCAAGACTTAATATGATCAATACAATGTGGTTATATGTGATCTGGTTACCGAGGAACTCCCTTAGGAACCCATTTTCACTATGGTGAGTCCAAGTGATTTGATAAACTACAACTATGTGAAATGTTATGAGGTAATGTCCAACTCCTGTCATGCTATCGTTGTGGAATATTTTATTACACAGATTTCTATACATCTTCCTATACCCAATGTTTTATTCCTAAAGAGTTTGATCCTAAGGTTCCCCTCGAGGAAAATATTGATCGGATGGATCACGAACACATTTATTATGAGACCTCATATGTGGTAGGGTAATTTCCTACCAATTAGACCATACAGTGCTGGATAAACCAAATATTCTCCAAGGATTTGTGGATAACATTTTACATGTTGTGGAATTAACCTGTCATGATGAAACAATGTGAATTAATTTATATTGTTATAAATAGAAGGTTCCCACATTATAACCCCCTTGTATCATGATAGGATTAATCTTCTAGAAATACTAGTGAGATCCCACATTCTGATGAAGAGGTGGTCACACAAAAAAGTATTCCCATGCCAAATTTGGATTAGAATGCTTTAATATTGGTGTCCATAGACAATGATTTTGAATGAAAATATGGTGGATAACCATCAAGTTATTTGATAACATCCAATAAAAATTATCTTAAAAACAGTGGAAAATACTAGTATGATGATGATGAATACACTCTCTAAATGGTGGTGGTTGAATAGTTAATGGAAGAGGATCTCTGACACCACATAGATGGGTAGGAAGACCCATGAATAAGGGAATTAAAGGAAATGGGAATGGATTCAAATCCTTCTCAGATTATAAAAATTGAAATTATATCATAATATGTGTAGTGAATATTTAATGGAATTAATTTTATGTACAAGAAATTTTATGGTTTAGGAAAAACCAAAAATATTCATCCCTTATCCATTTTAAAACAATCAAATATCCTATATTAGTTCAAATTTTTGATCATAAGACGAATTTGAGAATAGTAATGTTTTTAACTGGACTACACTTGTGTCCAATTTTGTATTACACAACATTAATTATAATTCCCTAGAAACCATATGGATGATAAATCATGATGATATTCATCTTCTTCTACATCAGATGATTCCTCAACTCATTTTAATTTTAGGCTACTTTCACGGTTCTTCCCTAACCCTTTCCTTTGAATATTCCTATTTATTCTACACCAATTGAAGGGATATTTTGATGTAACTAACTCAAATGAATTATTAAATGCATAAAAAATAGACCATTATTGGTTATATAAACACTATTTTGAGACTGGATGAGAAGATTGGATCAAGCTTCTCATGAATTTCTATGCATGAATTCCCTTAATACATTGATAACTACAATTTTATTGAGGTTCCTATCACTGGCGTAGAATTAAAATTGTGAAATATCACTATCAATGGATGGTAGGTAATTAAACATGATATATGAATCATTTAGATCATTGATAAAAGTGATCTTACCTATATATCTTGATTCAACCACTAGAAATTCAATTTGGATCATAATTTCATTGTTTTTAAAATCTAGGCGGATACTATGAGGATAGATCCAATACTATCAATTTTTATTAATTCATGGATTATGATTCCTAGATATAGGGAAGTGGTTATAAATCAATATAACAACACCAATATAGGAAGGAAATTAATTATTATGTCCTACAAACATTAAAAAAATCAAATTCCTGCTGAGATAATTGAGTAAAGTATATTTTTCTATGTTGGATGATGTTTGAAGGGAGTCTGAAATATACCTTGTTAAATACCAAAACATCATCCAAAATCATAACATATCATCTAATATTAAGATTTAGCTTTAATTATAGCTGGATAACCTTGCAGTTCTTAATAAATTTCTTAAAGAAAATAATTTTAATATGAAGTTCATCAATTATGTTTATAAAAAATCTATGTTCTTTGACAATCTGTATAAGGAGAAATTGTTTAAGATAGAATAAGTTTCCATTTGAATTAATTAATCCCTATTTACAACCGAAAATGACATTGAAAATCATATAATGGAGTTTTTTATTTGGATCTTTATTATGATGATGGAATTGGAGACTCTATTCAATTGTCTGATTCAATTATTCCATATGTTGAAGATAATAATTATCAAAAAGTAACTATTTAACCATTTGAATAGGAGTTCAAATATTCCATTTTATGATTGTATATGTAATTTTAATTGATCCTGGTTGGGATTAAAAAAATATTTATCATGTTTTACTGGGATAATATACAATTGGATACTATGATTGTAATTACAGAACCTTCCTTCTCAATAAAAAGCCCCTATGGAATCTGCAGAAACCATATTGTTATGATTTCAAGTATTTAATTTTCAATAAATAAAAGGGACGTCCAAATAGTCTCCATTAGAAACATTACATGAATTATCATTATAAAATTCATGACCATGAGGATTGTAAATATTTTCCTGAAATTTATTATTCATAACTAATATAGTTTTATCCTTGGTAGGAGAACTCAGAATTGCATCTACATCACCTCATAAGGCATCATCATCATGCAGATGTAAATAAAGGATATGATATTTTCTATGAGACTAGACATCTAAAATGCCTTTGACAATATAATGTGTTGTTTCATATTCAATGTCCTTATAAAATATTAGTTCTCTAAATAATTCATAAAAATTTCACCACTATACTGACAAGTGTTATGCTAGAGAATTGGACTTTATTAATGGCTCTTCAAGGGGGTCTTCAAAATGATCCCATGGTTCTAGTTAAGGAGATCCACTTTTTGGGTAACTCTTTACTATTCTAGATTATTTATTAAGATGATGCATCAATGATCTTTCCTTAGTAAGTATCCACTTGAATATAAGAGAATGAAAAAATTGGAATTTTCCTTCACATCATCATCATGTGGATGGTGTTAATTTTTTAGGCAGGATTCCCATTGAAATATAGAATAAATTAAAATGATATTTATTCATTAACAGAAACTATAAGGGTAGTAAATAATATGGAATTAATCTCCCATTATCATTGTTAAATAATTTCAACATCCAAACAAATGAGGATAACCAAAACTCTTGGGGTGAAGAGTGAATTCATATCATTTTTTATCATGGTATCCCTCTTTTTTGGGGGAAGGTGAAAAGTAAACACTAATAAAGAAGATTTTTTATGATTAGTAATCAACTATCCATGTAGAAATGAAAATTCATATCTTAGGTGGGAAGTGTGTGACTCATAAATTCGATCATAAATTCAATGTTTGTACATGGATTATCCATTTATAAAATGACCATTGGTCTTATTAAAGGAGTTTAATGAAATATCATGTTTTTTGGAGTGCATTCATCAATGAATGAAATATGGTCTCTATGGCATGGAAATATTACAGTAAACCTATTAATGTGGGTGGATTGTTTATAATGTATCAACAGAAATTAAATGAAGCGCTCCTTTGAAAACTTACCTAGAATTTGATCAAATCACATGATGAGGGACATTATTTCCATAATAATAGATTCACTCAAAATCATTGTTATTGATACTCAAAATGTATTCCATATTTTATCTGGTTAGACATCATATTTTCATTTAATGACATCATATTTGACACAAATTGGTCTCTTTATAGGAACTATATTTTGAATTTCTATATTAAACCCTTGTTGTAAATTCTTCTAGATGATACTTGGATGTCTCCTAATATTAGAAAAAAACTATATTACTGATATCAATGATGTTTTTGAAGTGATTTTTGAAATTATCTTGACACCCAAAATCCTACATGTTCATCAGTAATTGTTTTTTGAAATTTAAAACATTATCTAAGAACTAAATCTGGTATATAATATTTATAGAAGAGAATAAAACAAACACAAATTCCCACATGTCACACATACTATGGATTCAATTTATAAATGCAAGACTCAATTCATCCCATAGAAAATGAATCTATTTGATTGAAAATTATAAACAAATACGATTACACTCTTGGTAATTTTAATAAATATGGACTACAATAGGACTGTATGTTCGACCTCTTCCTAAAAGATGAAGAAAGTGTGAAACACCACCTTGTTAATTGATGGTTTTCTTCAATGATTTCGGTGTATGTCCATGAAATATTGATAATTGAGATACACCATTACTACTGAGAGGAGGACCTATAAAGGAAAATTAATGTACTCAATATTAGTGAATAGGTTCATAACATATTTGTCACGGTGGTATCAATGGTTTTTGAATATACCTGGACATCCAGAAACCCTGCAGAAATTGGTAAAAAAGGAACTCCTTTAATCGTGTTTTTGTGGCCACCCACAAAGAGTCTCACGAGGGATCTAATATCTAAATAGGATTGATGGAAAATGATTTCACTAATATAATTATTTTCTGTGTTCTTGGAGTTACTTGATGGAGTAGAAAGTTGCAGTTACTATTGTATGTCAATTGCACTCCCCTGAAAACATCATCGATAAATGTAAATGTTAATGGTGTGGATTTGGGTGTAGTGGTCCCTCAATATTGTAGTGGTGTCTTTTTCACACATAAGGGGTTTATGAGACATTGATTTTATATTTTAATTTGATATGAATGCACATATGTGGCTCAACTTTGGAAAATGATGAATGTAGTTATTTTTGTGGTTCAAAATGGATGGAATCTACATTGGAGTGAATCAAACTCGATGTTGGCATAGAGGATTTCATCAAAAATTCATTTTCGTAACATATAAAATTCTTCCTTATTATATTGATATTATAAATATATATTAGGATCTACTTATCAATATAATAGACTCATATAAGGAGGTGAACCCAGTGAAAAATGAACACTCAAAAAATGTAATTATGGAAATGATCTCAATGTGGTCCTTTGTTACCCACACTTTTGTGTGTCCCTTATAGAATCACATATAATTAGTGAATTACACACTAGTGGTTTTAAACCTTCATTGTAATGATTATATTATTTTCAATGAATTTTATAGGTGACTGGCACAAATGGTCTTGATGTTCTTCGGAATAAAATCCATTATTTTTTCACTATTCATTAAAATATTTTTTTAAAAAAATATAAAAATATAACCAAAATATAATATAGTTTTATTTCAAAAAAACTTTTTTTCGAAATATATTTTATCCAATATAAAAATTATTTTTGATTATATTTTCACAAAAAAATCAATACAAATCATTTTTTGAGAAACATGTATTTTTTAAATCACATAATGACTTCCCTAAAAATTAATTAACTTTTTCAATATGATTTCTTTATATAAAATCATTATAAAATTTATTATATTTTTTTATTGTAATTATTTATGAAATTTTCAATAGTTAAGAAATAATTATCAATTTTAAATAAAATTATATTAGCTTTTCATGGTTTATTTAAACACAGTGATGCGTGCAATGCAAGATATCGATGAAATTAATTTCATTTGAAAAAATAATAAATTATCATGGTGTTACACCTTCTCAAAATAAAAATAATAGAGGATTACATTAATTATTTGGAGTTGTAAATTAATATGAATTAAACAATGAATGAAAAGGTTCATGAATTGAACATCATCAAAGATGGATCCACACATTTTATAACTAAATTTTGGCTGCCATCAATACTATAGGAAAAGAATGATCCATTGGATAACTCATATAAGTGATGTTTTATGATTTACCCATGATGTAAAATGATATATTGATTTCACTATGAGTACTTCTGGTAGGGTATCATGTAGAATACTATTATAGATTACACATTACAATGATTAGTATCCTATTATGTTAAGGTAGAGTATAGAATGATCTAGATAATTATGTAAAAAGTAGCTATAAAAATATAGAAATATGAAAACATAACCTAGTATTTTCTTATATGTATCTCAGGTGTGAGGAACCAACCTAGGTCGACCCTGAACCGATCACCCAAGCCGGTCTACAACATGTCCCAACGGTCATTACCAATCCACCTGGGATGGAAACTAGTTCCATGCATCAAAATTAAAAAAGAGGGAACTATTTAGACTAATAATAAACATGATCAAAACATAAAAAATGTAAATTAATCATATATAACCACAATTGAATCTCAATAAATAACTACCAATACATATACAAAGTACAACTGAAAAAAATCCAAACTGAAAAAGGGACCCCGCTTCCATGATCTCCATGTGACCACATGCTCACCTCCCACAAGAAGACCAATCCGTGTCCATCACTAAGGAGATGAAACATGAACCAGAACAAATTTTGGACCTGTAACAGAAATTATATGATAGTTGTGAGAACCTAAATGATTAGGGGGGCATACCAATGAAAACCACTCAATCTGAATGTCTCGTTTCCCAAAAAAACATTAAAACATGTTTAAAATACATTTTAAAAGTACCATTATCACATATTAAATAAAAGAACATTATTTCCCCATTTTAAAATCCAAAAAACGATATCGATCATTTCTAAAATCATATTCCATTTTATAACCAATTTCCGAAACAGTTATTACCAGTGTTGTTATAAAAAACCATATAAATAGGAAGGAAATAAATATAGTACAATAGAAGGTAAACAAGTAATATGATAAATAACCATGAGTGATCCTGAACATATATTGAAAACCCATGGATGTACTCAGTTTGGAGCCACCTGTCTCTGTATGGTGAAGCCGCTATGTCTATAACAAACTAGATTCTCTCACAACCTCACCTTTGGGAAATCCCTCCTAGAATGTACACAACTCCAGGAGGGTACCAACACTACAAATTGGGGATAATAATAAATCATCAATCAATCATATATAAGACTCCTATAAACTCATAGTAGTTATAGTAATATTGTGTATGTTGGAGTCACTCACATGTGTGACTCATCTCACTACACATTCCTACCCCAAAACTGACACCAACATACGATAACCCCTAAGGGATATCCCTGAAGGACCTCAGAACACCCTCTGAGGGGAGGGGTGAATTAGGGTGTCAACATTTTCTTTTAAACTGACAGATCTTGTTCCCACATTGGTAGAAACCAGTTTAACCTGTATGATGGATATGAGAATAAATAAAACATTCACATGAAAGGATATGAAAAAACACATTTTACTTGGTTCACCACTAAGGGGTATATCCAAGGAGCATATGCCGACAGGTTGCTGTTCGTACCAAATTCCACTATTATTCACTTGTTGTGGATTACAATGATTTGGGAACAGTCATTCTGTCCCAGGCTCACTGCCTTTAAAATTATTTATGGATATCCTACTGTGTCCCTCGAGTCACTTCCATTGACTCCCCCTAGCTAACTACCCTTGGTGAAGTCCTACTCAGTTTATATACATCAAGGTCTCTTCGTTATTGAAAAATAATGCATCTTTTGTTGTATGTAGATGCTATGTTGAAGTCTGACTTCCACCCGTAGACTATAATCACCTTACACAAAATGAATCGGGAAAACTACCATCTTTCGCACAAACCTTGATAGATAGGCGTACTTCAACCACACTTGGTGTGTTTCTCCAAGCCCGACGTGCACGTTTCATGATGGCGTGCAATTCCAGATCTCCCACTTGCTCGACACATACTTCATCATCTTCAAACTTGCGCGACTCACATTCTTTTCCACCCACACCAGTTTTGGTGGGAAAAGGTCAACTGTCACACTTTTTCAATTCCTGGTGTGAAAGTATCACCAAACCACATGTGCGACAATTACTTCCCCAACTCCAAACTTGTGCGACCACTACCCTTTCTCTCCCAAACCACCTTGGACGCGCAGCAAACAACGGAGGCGCAACGTCACATTCATGACCCACCACCACTTGTGCGACCACTACACCTGCATGATGATAGCTCAGATTTTATCTATGTTTGATCTTTATACCAAATGAGGAGGGGTAGACCTCTATTTATAAGCATTTGGATACCCTACGGGACAGTGCACAAGTCTTCCCTCGGCAGACACGTTTTGGGGCACAAGTCCCTGACACATAAATCACTTGCTCAACCAAACATAAAACATGGTCTCCCTTTTCCCTAAGCCATATTTTCATGTTCTGATCCTGAAAAACATGTGTCGCACATGTTTCCACTCCATTAAGACAATGGATCTCAAGTCTCTTTTCCAAAACCACTTTTTTTCATTTGTGGATTTTGAGGCCAAAAAATTTGGTAAACACTGGAAAACGGTACCACCTTCAATATAGTAATATTCTTGTTTTGTATGATCACTTTGCTTGAAAACATTTTGAACTTCCACTGATGACTGAGGATTGACAATAAACACAAACCATACTGCAGTTCATGCATAGAACGACCATGGATCCAACGATCTCCCCCTTTGGGTTTGTTGGCAATCAGTAAATAAATTCCATAACGCACCAGCAATAGGAAAATCACAAATGCAAGAATCAACTCATCCAACACTCAGTGACTATGTGAGAAATGCTCGGTGTAGAAAACAATAGAGGAAGGTTTAATTGGGTTCCAATGTTTTGGAATTCTCAATTACACCTAGGAAATTATCTTACAGTGTCACAAAAGCCTTACATATCCAATGTATTCCTTCCTATCCTATAACTGACACTGTTTTCTTAGCGTGTCACAAAATAATTAAATGCATAAATTTATTCCTTTCTACCGCATTGAAAATAAACCCAAAGACCAGTGAATGTTCATTGTTCAGATCAAACCACACTCCCCCTGGATAGTATCTCCACCACAAACATGCTTCGCATCCAGAAAAAAATTAAAAACAATTAACATAACTGGAGAAAGGGCTATTGCGTAACCTCTTTATGCACTAGTAGGTGTGTGAACACCGAGGTTCAACCGATGCTTCTCAAACCTAGAAACTGATAGTGGCTTGGTCAGGATATCAGCCACTTGCTCAGCCATTCCAACATGATCCATTCTAATCATGCCTTGCTCAACTTTATCTTTGATAAAGTGATACATGATTTAAATATGTTTTGTAGGATAATACTGAACCTGATTATTCGTAAGATCAATTACGCACTTGTTATCACAGTAAATTACCATTGGTTTCTTCACCTCATCACCAATATCTGTTAGTTGTTTCTTCATCCATAACAGTTGAGTGCATGAATTTGTGGCAAGGATATACTCAGCTTCAGAAATACTAAGAGAAGTACTTTCTTGTTTTCTTCTCAACCAAACAACACATTTATTCCCTATATATAATGCTCCATCACTGGTTGAGTTTCTTTCCACTACATCGCCAGCCCAGTTAACATCATAAAATGATGATAATTCACTATCTCTTCTAGCATCAATGTATAAGCCACAACTGTGAATATCTTGAATATACTGCATGATTTTTTTACCATTGTCATATGTTCCTCCTTTGGATTACTCGGAAAGTGGGCCGGTAGACAGGTTGCAATGATAATATCTGGCCGTGTCGCTATTAGGTATAGTAGGATCCCGATTATCCTCATGTACATAGTGGGGTCTATAGATTCCCCATCCTCATTCTTTCCAAGTTTGGTTCCAACTACAATCGGAGTTGATATTGGTTTGGAGTCTTGCATATTAAACTTTCTCAACAGCTCTCTTGTATACTTTTATTGAGAAATGAAAGTCTAATATTGCATTCGAATCACCTATAGCCCCATAAAATATGTGAGCTCCCCAATCATAGACATTTCAAATTATGATTTCATGTGATTGTAAAATTCATCCATTGATTTCTGCTTACTTCCACCAAATATAATGTCATCTACATAGACTAGAACCATGAACTGATCTTTTGGAGAATTCTTCACATATAGATTGTGGTCTACTCCTCCTCTATTGAATTCTAACTTAATGAGATATGAGTCTAGCCGGGAATACCATGATTGTGGTGCCTTCTCCAAACCATATGGAGCTTTGTTCAGTTTGCATTCCTTTGTTTTATCAATAAAATGAACAAAAACCACTTGTTGTTCAAAGTAGACTTCTTCTATGAGCACACCATTCAAGAATGCTTTCTTGGAATCCATTTGATATACTTTATATCCTCTTTGGAGTGCCATGGAAATGAAAATCCTGATTGACTCCAGTCTATCCAATGGAGAAAAGGTTTCTTCAACATCAACGCTTTCAATCTGGTAGTATACTTTACATATCAGTTGTTCCTTGTTTCTAATAACACTTTCATGCTCATCAAACTTTTTCTTGACGATCCATTTTGTACCAATAACATTGTGACCTTAGGGTCTCTGGACAAGATCTCATTTCTTGTTCATGTCAATCGGATCTAAATCATCATTCATGGCTTTCACCCATGATTCATCCTTTGTAGCTTCTCCAAATGAGGATGGCTCCATAACTGACAGAAATGCAAATTGTGTGTTATTCCTCATCCTACTTATTTGAGTGGGTGCACTCTTGCCCCCAATTATATTAGATAGATCAATCTTGAAACTTTTATTTCTCTTATGAGGTTCAGTTACATTCTCTCCAACCATTGTTTCTTCTTCAGATTATTCTTCTGAGTCAACATCATGATGTGAATGCTGAGTGATTTGTACAGCTTCCACTATTTCTATATTTTAATTCTCTCTAAATTCACTTTCTTCCTCACTTTCTATCACATCAGCATATAACTTCCATGAATCATTTTTGGATTTCTCTTCAATTATCATAACATCACTTATTTCCACAATACATTCTAATCAATTGTTGAAACACTTATAGGATTTTCTGTTCATTGAGTATCTGAGGAAAATTTCTTCACCTACATTATCACCATACTTCCATTGATTTCCTTCTTGGTCTCTGATGAAGAATTTAATTCTAGAAACACAAAATTATTTCAACAAGGGATTACTTCCTTGCCACAATTCATATGGTGTCTTCATATCACCCATATAAAGTCCTGTTCAACTTTGAATATACACCGCAACATGAAAAGCCTCTTTCCTGTAATGTCGTGGAATACGACTCTCAATCTACATAGTTTATTCCAGGTTTTTCACATGTCAATTACTACGTTCAAAAACTCCATTTGATGTGGATTTATCACAACAGATACCTCATGTTGAATCCCATGCTTCTCCAAGTAATTTTCAAATTCAATGGACGTGTATTCCCCTCCATTTTCAGATCACAACACTTTGATTGTTCGTCCTGTAATAATCTCGGCAATTCACCAATATGATTTCATGCAATCAAGCACTTTTCGCTTCCTATGAATGACCATAACACATTCCATTCTACTGTAATCATCTATGAAAAGTACAAAGTACCTTTATTTATGAGTTCTAAGAACATTTAACAACCCGCATACATCTGTATGAATTATATCAAGAATATGATATGCCCTTTTCTTCTTTGGCTGATATGAAATACAGACCAGAAATCCACAAATTCTTGCATTAAAAGACTTTTAACACTCTCATTTTAGGTTGGTAATGTCCATGACAATCCTCAATTTTGATATATTCTCCTTGTCTTGTTGATTGATGTGTCCCAGTCTCCAATGCCACATATTTTTTTCTTCTTCAACAGTCATGTAACAAATATTTTTTTAATATCAAACTGATACATGTTTCTTTCTATTTTTCATCTCTTTATAAGTCTATTGTATGTCCTTCCCTTGATAGCGATGTCTTTCTGAATAAAACTAACTATAAGTCCTGAGTCAAAGAGTCGAATCACACTGAGTAGATTATGATGTAGGCCATCTATGTAATGGACTTCAGTCTTCATTGGCTCTCGATAAGATAATTCAGTACCTCCATTACCTTTTATTTTCAGAGCTCCATCATTACCAAATCGTACTGTACCATCAACCTTAATTTTGTTATCCATTAACATGCTAGCATTACCAATAATTTGTGATGAAAACCCGATATCCAGAATCCAATTACTGTTGTTATTTGTAGAGTTGAGGGCCACCTATGAAAGGTTGGATTTCTCAATTTTCTTCCTTTCATTCCATGAGACATTGGATTTAGTATAGAGAACTGATGTATTTTCAATTATCTAATGTGTGTACATTGGTTCTTTATAGTCAATGTCTTCTTCCAGAGGATAAAACCCGTTTGTAAGAGAAACACTATCTTATTGACGCGATTTGACTTGTCTTAAACTCCGGTATGAGGTCTCTATGTCCCTTCTCTACCTGCAATTAATATCCTTATGACCAAAGTTAGAAAAACGAAAATAGTATCCATTGTAAATATTTCTTCTATAAGATGGAGGATTTGAAGTTAGTATCCTTTTTTGATGTCCCAAATCTTCCCCATTGATGTAGCTCCTTGCCTCTTCACAATATGACATGGTATGGCCTAGATAGCCACAAAACTAACACATCATGAGAGGAAATGTCTTCTCTCTTGAATTTATCCTCATAACTTCTTCCTTGGGGGAATAGTTGGATTTCCAGTCATTTCTGAATGTTTGAGTATAATTTCCAGTTCTACTTTTAGTTTGGATTGAGGGTTTCTTTTTCAGCACTTCAGGAAATGTTTCAACATGTCCAACTTTCATCCTGTCTTTCTTTTGACTCTATTCACTTCTAACAGTTGATGTCTCAGCTTCACAACCAATTCCAATATTTCCAATGAAGTCGTGTGTTTGATCACTCAAGATTTTTCTAACCCCATCTGAACCACACTTGGCTCTTGTCAGTAATTCTTCATTTGAGAATCTTCGAAACTGTATTTTCCACTTTGATTGTTTTGAAATTGATTCAGTCTCAGGTTAACTCTTAAGAGTAACTACTTCCTCCTCAAGACCCTCAAGAGTCTTGGATTTTTCTTCCAGTCTGGATGTGAGGTCATTGATGACCATTCCTTACTCTTCAATTCTTATCTTCAGATCCACTACATTGTAACTACTTTCATGGATTTTAGACTGTACATTCACAAATTATTCTAGTCATTCAATTATAGCTTCAAGTTGATCAACATATTCAATTGAGTTTTCTACATTTGATTTCCACTTATTTCAACTCTAATATTTAATCTTAAGATTACTTACAGAATCCTTAAGTTGCAACTCGGGATCTGCACTAGTTTTCAACTGATTTTCTCCCACAGTATCTTCTGATTTTTCAATAGTGGCCATCACGGAATCATGGTTCACAGTTTTAAATTCTGGTTCTTCATCATCACAAAATTCATTATCATCTTCATCCTCTTCACAGAAAAAACTCTTCATCATAAAATTCTTTCTAGTTTTGAAGTCTCCTTTCTTGAAAAACATTTTCTGAGGCTTCTCAATGTTTTTAGAATCACAATCATCATCATCGATTTTTCTTAAGCACTGAGAAGCAATGTGCATGAATTTGCCACAACGAAAGCAAGCTAGAGGTAACTTCCCTTTTAATTTCCATTTTCCCTTCTGGAACTTCTTGGTAATGAGAGAACGAATTTATTTTTCTTCATTGTCTTCACCACTACAATCTTTTGAAATTATCAGTTTTTATATGGATTTTAACACCATTTCCTTTATTTCTCATATAGTAGAATCTTCGGGTTTGACTCTCATTTCATATGCCACTAGGCATCTCAACAGATAATCCAATGAATGTTTGGAAATATTTGATTCCTCAAGGGATGACCCATTTGCATTGTACTGGGGTGGATGTCTTTGTAATATTTTTTTACAATATCGACGTCTCTAATTTCTTCACCTAGACCTCGAATTGCTCCAACCACTTCAGTAATTTGATTGAATAAGGAGTCTGCATTATCGTCAGGATGCAACTTCAGATCATCAATCCTATTGTGTAAGACTTGTAGTTTCGCCTCCTTCACTTTGTAATCTCCTTCATAAATATTTTCATGTTTATACAACATGGACTTTGCAGAGTTGAAACTCATCACTTTAGATAGATATAATCAGAATGGGATATGGTGAGATCATTCTACCATTTATCCTCATCATCAAGAATTTTCCAATCGACGTCTGTCATATCCTGCACTGTTGGATTAGTAACATGAATAGATTTCATTGTGGAATACAGAACATCCATTCCAAGGGATCTTAGAAGAGATCTCATTCTGTTCTTCTAAATCTGAAAATTACATCCATCAAAGAGGGGAACTCCCCTAACACTGGATGAATTTTCCATGGCGGTAAAAAATAGATCAAACACCAGCAACCTCCCTCTGATACCACTTCATGGACCCCGAGACACCCTGAGAGGGGAGGGGTGAATCATGGTGTGAACTTTTTCTTTTAAATTGACCGATCTTGTTCCATAATTGATAGAAACCAGATTAAACATTATGATGGATATGAGAATAAATAAAAAATTCACATGCAAAGAGATGACAAAACACTTTTTTCATGGTTCACCCCTAAGGGCTACGTCCAAGGAGCATATTCCAACAGGTTTTAGGTCGTACCAAATTCCATTATTATTCCCTCATTGTGGATTACAAAGATTGGGGAACAGTCACTCTACCTCAGGATCACTTCCATTACAATTGTTCAAGGACAGCATACTACATCCCTCGGGGCACTCCCATTGACTCCCCCAGACTCACTACCCTTGGTGTACTCCCACTCAATTTATAGATGTGAAGGTCTCTTAATCATTGCAAAATAATTCATCCTCTATTGTATTTAGATGCTCTATTGAAGTTTGAATTCCACCCATCGACTAATCTCACTTTACACCAAAGGAATCGAGCAAACTACCAGCTTTAGCGCAACCCTGGGAAGATTTGCGTACTTCAACCACACCTGGCGCACTTTTCCGAGATCGGCGGGAAAGTTTCAAGATGGCGTGCATGTCCAGCTTTCCCACTTCCATGAGACTTACTTATTCAACTTCAAAAATGAACAATTGACATTATTTTCCACCCAAACCAGTTTTGTTTTGCAAAGGTCAATTGATACGCTTCTTCAAATCAGGGCGCGCAAGTGTCACCAAACCTACTGTGGGACACTTCCTTCCCCAACTCCAAACATGGGAGACCAATGTCCTTTCTCACCCAAACCACCTTGGATGCATAGCAAACAACTAGCATGTAACTTCAACTTGGGCAACCCACCACCACATGCACAACCACTACACCTGTGCGACGGGAGCTCAGATTTTCTCTAAGTCTGAGCTTCGTACCGAATGAGGTGGGGCCAACCTCTATTTATAGGCATTTGGATACCCTGTGTGACGGCGTGCAAGTCTTCCCTCATCACGCATATTTTGGCATGCAAGTCCCTGCCACGTAAATCACTTTCGCGACCAAACATTTAACTCGGGTGCCCTTCTCTCTTTTCCACTTTTTCATGTTCTGATCTTGAAAAACATGTGGCGTGCAAGTTTATTCTTATTCAAGACAACGACGCGCAAGTCTCCTTTCCAAAACCACTTTTCTCTATTTTTCGATTTTGGGGCCCAAAAATTTGGAAAACACTGGAAAACGGTGCCACCTTCAATACTGTAATATTCTTGTTCTATGTGATCACTTTCGTTGCACACATTTTGAACTTCCACTAAGGACTAAGGATTGACAACAAACACAAACCATACTCCAGTTCATGCATATAACAATCATGGTTCCAATAATCCCTTCAATAAAGGTTCCCCATATTTACATACATACATTTCATATCACACAGAGGTTCCAACCTGTCCACCATACCATTAAACATTAAAATCATTTAATAAAACATTCCAGTTTTACAATGGGCACTCACATTTTCCAAATCACAACCCTTTCAATGTTTAATAAAAACATCACTGTTTTGAGTTAGAAGTGAAAAATGGGCCTTTAGCATGATGTAACCAGACAAATATTCCAAAAAAACACACAAAAACCACTTCTACATATGAAAATTGAAATGGTCTCTTGTGTTGAAAACACATACCCAACTCCTAAAAATTACCAAAAAGGCCGTTACAATTCCAAACTCACACGAAGAATGTTCAAAGAAAAAAAAGACAAAACTTGAGGAACACATTTGAAACTAATCCATACCAAAACACTTAAAGAAAACCTTTATCAAAACCCCATTTAAATTTTTTAGAAGTTTCCCAAGGGAACCAACTATTTTTTGAAAACCAAGATTCATTTGAGAAATCATGATTTTGTAATAATACGATTTTTCTTGTTTCATCTTCATTTGAGGGAACATCCATGTTTGCACCTAGTGAATCCATAGACGTTACAATATTCAATGGAACACCAAGCAACAACAAAAACACTCAAAGAACCATTTCAATAAAACTCCATTTTCATAGAAACCATAACCAAATATCTATATTATTTAAATACCATGAAACAATTCCCTTGAGACCATAAAACCCCTTCTAAAATACCTCCACATTTTTAACAAGCTATAATATCACCAAACCATTCACACTAAACCATGTTCCCAACTAATCAAATACTATTAAACAATAACCATGGCTAAACCTTTTATAAAAAACCCCAATTTCTATTTATAAAAGAGTAATGAATTTAAAATAAACACCATACATGCCAAATCCCTAGGAATAACACAAAAAAACATTTGAAAGCCTATTTTAGTAATTTATAACAACAAGAAATCCCAATTATCATCAATCCATAGTTATATTAGTGTTCCAAAATTTGTTTTAAAATTAAATGAATGTACACATGTGCTCATGGAGTGTTCTAGAAATAAAATAAGTGAAAAATCCTTCCTTACCCTTATATGAATGAAATAAAACATCAAGGAGAGGGAGATTTAATCCCCACCAACAATCCGCATAACCTAGCCACAAGAACAAAAAACTACATGAGCCAACACTAACCCTACGGTTTTTTCAAGGGTGGAAACCCCAATGAAAACACTACAAACTAAAAGGAGAAGGGAAAGAGAGGAGATTTAATGAAGGAAACATGAACAATCACCAAGATTTATTGATGAATGTCCCCAAGATCTCCCTAATTTATTTATAATGATGGGTGAGTCCACTATGGTCGATACCCAACATATATGGAGATATTTTGGAGGTAGAATGTCCAAAATTGGGTTTTTAGGATAACAATTTTAAGCTCGTCAGTGGCTGCCCAATTTTGCTGCACGATTTGGAAAACCGTGCGAGAGCAACTATGAAGATTCTAGAAACATGCAAGGTTATGTTTCACTGTTTGTAGAAACTGTGACCAACCTCTGTGACCATGAAAAGTTTCCAAAACCCCAAAAATTACACCTCGCACACTAGATAAGTCCTCCCAATGATCCTTGAATGTTTTAAAAACAATATATAGACACTAAGGTCATCAAAAACTCTCCAACATTACACTTTCTTTCGCCCAAAATTCACAAAAAACCGTGAGTATGTCTATAAAAAACAAATAACACAAAAACACAAAGACTTTTATTGGACAACCAATCCGAATCTAAACCAAAATATCTAACATTGAGAAATAAATAAATTGAATGAGTATCCAAAGTCCATGTGTGATAATTCTCCCCACCACAAACACTTTCTACCCCCATAAAGTCACCAAGAAAAAATCAGTTCATGATTTCAGTCCATTACCCTATATAACCAAAGAAACCTATGAATCTGGGGATCAACTCACTCTCTACAGGTCACAACTAAGTTATTAAATAAGAAATCGAATCATAGGACTAAGGAAGAACAAGAGAGGGTTCTCCGCTCCAAAAAAAACTCAACATTCATGAAAACCTCATAACCCCCATCACACCGCCCTTATGGGGCACTACAAGAACATCGATTAAGAATTACTATACATCTATCATGAAGAAAACAACTCTTACAAAAGGACCCAGACAGGGAACCTTATACGGAGCAACCTGGAAAACTAGGCACCTGAATGGGAAAACCCCAACAAGATTCAACAAACTTCAATAGAAGGGTGATCAATAACACCAACGGAGATAAAATGCTCCACATCGGCTAGAACTCATAGAACTAGGGGAAATCTCGAGAAGAAATCTAACCAAAACATCCACCAAGACCATGTAATCTTATCTCAAAACAAACACCTCCAAATCCAAAACCCATCCAAGGCCAAACCAAACACACCATTAGAACGATGAGAAATTCCAAATGCCATGGTCAATGAAGTGAATTGTTCATATCATGATAGAATAATTCCATTAGACTCTCACAATAATATAATTAACACTCCTCTAATGAGAAATGAAATCAATGGAACATTAGATGTTTCTAATATGAAAAATATGGACCATGTTCAAATTCATCACACCCTCGAAAACCCCTAACTGTGTGTGAGATTCACCATTAGACCAGAGGCTAGGCTCCGATGGATGAAGCATCTTATGCCTCACAGTCAGGCACTAGAATCCCCTAAACAATACTCTTTCCGCGAAAGAAACTACTATCGAAACTTTCCACGGTGACCTGAATAGTCACCATGACTAAAATACCTCAAAGGGATGTGGGAAAATAAATTAGAATGCCTGAACTGGCCAAATTGGTGGAATCAAAAAGAACACTATGATGATATACAAGTTGAAATTGACAAAAAAGATTTATCATAAAATAGTTTCCTCTAGAACACCCCGCTCTCTAGGTAGGGAACTCTCAAGAAAGCATACCACCACCAACTACACCTCAAACATCAGTGAAAAATCAACACTTGACCTGCACTTGTTCATTACCGGAAAATCAGAAAAACCCAAGACAACATATACTTTAACAGAAGTAGGAGTTCCCAACCAAAAGAAAACACACTCTACCTATTTAATTCAATTGACATCCTATAACAGACCATTAACACTACAAATTACTAACAACAGTAGAGAAGAATCCGAAATTGGGAATGACTTACTACGAACATTGGGGACCTTTCTGGGAAGAAAACTCCAAACAATATGAAATACACATCCAAAATCCACATCAAGACAAACTAAATAAAAATCAATCACCCAAACCAATGACAACGAGCTTACAAACCAAATGTATACAAAAGAACGAAAGAAAATTTTTGCAAACACCTAAATTTCATTAAATTTCCAAAGATGTCTTCTATAAGGCCATTTTCCAAATACCAAAAACCCACATTCCATTAAAAATCAATTTCTGAAATCACTTTTCCAAAAAAAACCATTATGGAAAAATTTAGCGAAAAATTAAATTCCAATACCACACCCCTAGAATCCTATGAACTGTCACATAGGTGTCCACTCAAATCCTCTCACTTCATCTATGAAGAAGATCCCACTTGAACTTTTTGTATACATCCCACACATCTGACCCTTCATAAAAGACACCAATGGTTGAAAATTTATTTTCCTTGTCAAGTCCATGCAGAAATACAATATTTATTCCAAAACAAAATACTTCCATATTTGAAACCCATTTCACCCTTTTCCAAATCATTTTTAGAGACAACCATGTCCATTTCAAAACCACTTTCACTTTAATTCCATTAACATTTCCAAATTCAATTTTCATTTTCAACAGACACTCACAACAACTAAGGCCAAAATAAATCTCAACCAAAAATGGACTAATAGAATTCGGAACATGTTCGTATAACCAACCCGACAACACAGGGGTGGCCATGAGCTTTGTAAGGAATAACACTAAGAGGAACTTGAACCAGGAACATAGACTCCACATGGTACACCGCTTCATGTGAGGTCACAACATGACATCAGTCCGCCTCCATTTTCATTCCTCATCCCAAAACAACCCAAGATGGAGACTTACTCCTGAACTACCCCTAGTAACTCAGGTCTCATCATGAGTGGTGTTGATCATAAACCGACTAGTGACCTACCTTATAAGCCCTAAAAAACCTAGTATCCATCCACCAGACACCCCAAATAACAATATCCTTATTTGATACCATTTCTTCAAGAACCAACCCTGGTCGACCCTGAACCAATACCGCATACCGATTCGCAACATATCCTGAGGGGTGTTCCCAATCCCCCGGGATGGAAACTAGTGTCAGGAATCAAAATAAAAAATAGGGAAATATGTAGACCAATAATAAATAGGATAAAAATATATAAACTATGAAAATTCAGTAGAGCTAACCACATATAAATCTCAATGATAAAAAAATCCAAATACAATGTCCAACTGGAAGGAAACCAACTGAAAATGGGACACCGATAGCAAAATCTCCTTGTGACCACATGGTCACCTCCCACCACAAGACCAACCTTACTCCATCATTGAAGAGCTAAAATAGGAACTTGAATAAAAGTTTAACCTATAACTAATATGATTGGATTGGCATGGGCACCGAAGCACATAGTAGGGATACAAAATAAAAAAATGAATCCAAATGTTTCTATTTAAAAAAACTGTTAATGCAAGTTTGAAATACAGTTAAAAAATTATGGTTTTTACATTTTAAATATAAGAAAATTATTTTTCCAATTTTAAAATCCAACACACGATACTGATCATTTCCAAAACCAAATGCCATTTTATAACCAAATTCCAAAACACTAAAATCTATAGTAGTGATAAAAAGAACCATATAAACAAGCAGTCAAAGAATATAGTACAACAGAAGATAAATAAGTAATATAATCAATAACCATGGGTGATCCTAAACATCCATAGAAATCCCCTAGACATACTAATTTCAAAACCACCTTCCGGCATATGGTGAATCACCTATGTCTATAACCAACTAGATTCTCTCATAGCCTCCCCAGTGGAAAATCCCTCTTGGCATGTCCAAATCTCCTGGAGGATACCAAACCTTTAATCAGGGATTATAAGAAACTATAACTCATTCAAATAAAAGATACCTAGGAACTTGTAGTGGTAATAGTAATACCATATATGTAGGAGGTCCTCACATACATGACTCATCTCACCGCATTTAACTACCCCAAACATGGACACCAATATTCGATAACCCATAAGGGATATCCCTTCCCTTATGGTTCCCCATATTTATATGCATACATTTCATATCACATGAATTTGCCAACCGAGCTTCCATACCATTAAACATTTAAACCATTACATGACACATACTAGTTTTCCAATCAGTCACTCATATTTTCCAAGTCACAACCCTTTCCAATTTCAATATAAACCTCACCATTGAGTTGGATTTTCTAAATGTGTCTTTATCTCAACATAACCAAACAAATTTTCCAAAACAAAACACCAACACCGCTTCTTGATATGAATATAATAATGGTCCCTTATGTTCCGGACACATACCCCAACTCTTCACAATTTCAAAACATGACTTTACCATTCTAAACTCACACAAATCATGTTCCCAAGCCAAAGAGACCAAAAAATGATGAAAACATTTAAAACTAGGATTTTACAAAATACTTGAATCCCCCATTTTTCAAAAACCCATATAAAAAATTATTTAGAAGTCTCCTTAGGTAACTAACTTTGTTCAAAAACCAATAGCCATTTGAAAAATCATTTTTTTAAGAATAAAAATTTTCACATGTAATCTTCATTTGTGGTCACATCCATCTATGCACTTAGTGCACCCATAGATGTTCCAACATCCAATAGTAGAACAAAAAACCTAGAAAACACTGTGATAACCCTTTATATAAAAAAATATTTTCTTAAAAATAATAACCAACTATCCTTAGTATTTAAAGAACATGAAACAATTCCCTTTAGACAATAAAATCATTTATAAAAAACCATAACATTATTGACAGGTTATAATATCACCAAACCATACACACTAAACCATTTTCACAGCCAATAAAATACTATTACATATAAATAATGATAAACAATTCATAAAAATACCCAATTTCAATTTTCAAAAACTATGGCATTTAAAATAAACACCATAGGTGCCAAGACCCTAGGCATATCAGAAACATACATTTGAAACCATTAATTTAGTAATTTGTTACAATAATAAAAAACAATTAGAATCAATCCATAATTATTTTATATGTGTGAAAGGCATTTTAAAATAAAAATAAACTACACAAGTTCTCATAGAGTGTTCTGGAAAGGAAATAAGTGGAATCTCCTAACATAGCCTTCTCTGAATGAAATAAAACATCCATGAGAGGAAGATCTAGGCCCCAAAAACTATCTGCATACCCTAGCCATATAAAAAACCATCCACTTATGCCAACCCCAACCCCAGGGTTTTCCCAACCAATTAAACCCCAAAGAAGCAACTAAAAATAAGGATGATAGGGAAAAGAGAGGACATTTAATGAAGGAAACATGATGAATCACAAAACTTTCTTGAGAAATCACAACAAAATCTCCCCAAATTGAAGTAGGAATAAGGGGGAGGATATTTTAGTCGATACCCAACACGTATGGATTCATTTTGAAGGTCGAGTCACCCAAATAAGGTTTTTAGGAAAAAATTTATTAATCTCGTAAGTGGATGAATGGTTTTTGATACATGGTTTGGAAAACCCTGCACAAATCGTGCGAGAGATACTTGAAAGATCCTGGAAACATACAATGTTAAGTGGCACTATTTGGGGAATCTATGATCAAACCATGAGACCCTAAAAATCATTCAAAACCCCCCCAAATCACACCCCAAACACTAGGGTAGTCCACCCAAATATCCTTGAATGATTTAAAGGAAATATAGATACACTATTGGAATCACAAACTCTTCAACATGACACTTTGTTCCCACAAAATTCACAATAACCATTAATATATCCATAAGAAAAAAATTTCCACAAAAACGCAAGGAAATTTATTGCAAAATGATCCTGAACATCAACCAAAATATCCAAATTTGAGAAATAAATACAATGATGGAGTATCTGAGGTTGGGGTGCGAAACAAGGAACCTAAAAAATGAAACAATTTATGGGTTTTAGGAATTCCTCTCAATAACATAAGTAGTGGAAATAAAACCATATGATGCTCTATCTATCTTCAAGAATAAACATGCCTAATATTTTTGGATAACAACATACATGTATAGCAGATGTAGTAGCCTCCATTATAATGGATTTTTTCATGATGATGAATATAGGGGATGAAAACATAGGTTTCCTACCTCTATAAGTAATACACCATTCTATTAGCCATGGATTTCAACTTGATTAATTTCTTATGCATAAGGGGGTTCATGAATATTCACTATGAATTGATGAATGGAATACTATGAATAATTGATCTCCAAAAAACATTGTATGAAACTAGTGATCATTCCACACCAAAAAAAGGTAACACTTTCACTTTTTTTAGAAATTCCAAATTATATTATTTAAATAAATAACATTATTAGTGAAATCATATATTTTTTTTCAAATTGGAGTTATATTTATTTAATAATTTATTAATTATGAACATAAAATTAATTATAAATATCATCAATTAGTAAAAAATTCAAATCAGTTGATTTTGAAATAGTGGTAGTGCCATTAAAATTCACAAACTACTTTGGTTGAAAGAAACTCTCATGTTTCATTGACTGTAACTAAGTAATGTTGGTACCAATTTATTCCTATCAATATGATAAAGTACATGTTCTCAAAAAAAATCCTTAATTAATATGAACCATATTCATATATTTTAATTTCAATTAAAATAATCTCCCACATTCAATAAAATCTATTATGAACATATATAATGATTCGCTACTCTTAGTGAATCAATACAAACGTTTTTTGGATATTATTTTATCGGGATCTAATCATTTTGAAAAAAATAATTTATTAAAAAATAAAAACACTCCTAACGTAAAAAGAATATGACATTGTGGGTATTTGTAATATTTTAAAAAATATGAAATCCCTCCTTCATATATGTAGGAGGAAATAGAAATCTATAAAACAATCTATTCAAATACATCTATTAAGGGGTATGGTGTGACCTCTATCAAACAAACTCATATTTCATACAAACATGTCAACCTCATGATATATCATATAAATAATATGTTTTCAAATATTATATGTATTACCAAGATGTCTAGTGACCACTATAAATTGGCATGTAAATCTAGTATATAACAACTCATTATTATTTATTTTATATAACTAATGTTCTAGTAGGATAAATATATCAAATTTCATTAATCAAATAGGTGATTGAAGCACATATCCCTCGTTCATGTGGTTGGAGACATCTCATGTGACTCGAGTAATCATGGGAAGTGATTTCTTTAGTTTAATTCATTCAATGTCTATATATATTCATTGTAGTAGATTGTTTAGAACTATTCTAGTTGATAGCTCCCCCATATAAAAAAACTATATTAAGAAATCATATCTCCACTATCAAATAAGAAACTAGACTTTTTGATAAACTTTATATAGAGACGATCATCTATTCTAATGTTCCGGAAAATATTTGTAGTCCTTCTCAAGTACATTAGAATGTGCTTCACAATAAACCTTTGTTTCTTACTAATATTACCATGGTATGTATTTTGTATACATAGAACATAGGAAAAAAATAGTTTGAGGGTAGAACACTAAAAACATGATAAAACCTATTGATTATTCATAAGGATTTATATCCATATTTGGTAATTCTTTTCAAAATATTTAAATATTACTAATATTAATTCCATGTAAAATTGATAAAGAGAAAACTTTTTGTTACCATTGCAAAAAAATATTTAGAACTATGACAATGTATCAGTACTATATGAGTCTAAGAAACAATAAATAACAATCGATATATATATATATATATTCATAACATATATGTTGGAAGCTTCACACATGTATTTATTATGGAAGCATTTACCCAGCCCTCTATTTAGGGATTCCAAAGTTTGGATATAATTTTTGATAATAAACATTTCATCTTAAACAAATAACATAAATACTATAACACACTGTCTAATTATTTTATACATAGGAATCAAATGTGTTCTTGATAAAAAAAATTGATGGTATTATTAATCTATTTTTTCAAATTATGATAATATCACTCCAATTGATATGTGGATCTTAATATATTACATAACATTGGATACTAACGTAGAATTTCATGATCATTGAACTATATCATAAGCACAACATTTACTAAATTCACATTAAGTAATGTTGTTTTAATATTTATATGGTATAACTCATAAAAAATATACACATATGGAATGAAATATTTGAATGGAATTTAATATTCTAGTAGGTGAAGGTGGCTCATCATAATATATACTAGGAGTTATTGTTTAATTTTTTCAAATAAATAATGAATATTAGTTAGAATCTCTACTATCAATGCATGTTTTTTTGTGAAAGTACCGCTTTCACCTAATGGGTATTACTAGTCATTGGGTATCAACCACGTTCCAAACAATGTTAGTGTACATTGAGTCCGTTTTTAATTCCATACGTTTTATCCATTTCATGAAAGTAGAAGTATTTGTAGTCTCTTGGAAGCATGTAAGTATCTAAATAATGAACAGTGCCTTATTATCATTAGCTATGAGTAATCCATTTCTTATGAACTATTGAAGAATCATACCAGAAAATTGATGTTATCATAGTACCTAAGTCAGTTCTTATTCTAAAATTCTTTACAGGATTGGAAAAACCTTCCCTATAGGAAAAATTCTCTTTTTTTGTCATGAACATCTCTATATTTAACATTACATTCACTGCCACATAATATTTCGAGTTATTCCAAATTTAATACTCCATTTTTCCACAAACACTTGTGTTTAACATGATTATAGATGTCATATACCTCATATAATTTTTAATAATAAAAAAATAATTTATTTAGATATGGGTTTGTAATTATTAGAATCAAATAATATCATGAATGCTTCAAATACCCTAATATTATAAAATACATAAAAATTTGTTTCCCAATCAATATTTTATATGGTGTATTTATAAGTACTGTAAATAAAATTTGGTTTAATATAAATTCTTTAGCCTATAGAATATATACTCAAAATGAAATAGGATGTTTATATTGACACATAATCAATTGAGACATTTATACTAAGGTATTTTTCCTCATATAAAACACAACATTCAATTATTGTTTGAAAGATGGAGTGAGATATCAAATAATTATACATTATCTCAGATGATAAATGAATTCAATGTCCATGTATTCACCACCAAATAAGACTAGTGAATCTTTATACATTTTCCTTCTGATAATCTAGTATATTATGAATCTATTGGAACTTTTAAAAGGTTTAATACTTTTTTCTCATTATAAATAAATAACATTAATGACTAATGTCTCTGGAAAAGGTAACGAACTAAGTAAAACCAACGCTTTATTGTGTTCTTAATGGTTTACATACATCTCTATGTATGATGCCAAGAGTACATTATCCTATTATTCTTCTCCACTAAAAGGTTTGTGGAACATACTTCTTAATAAATTAGATTCATAATTTTCAATTTATTTAAAATCGAATGGTTCCCGAAATCCTTTGTTATATAGTATTTGTATACATTTCAATATTATATATCCAAGGAGGAAATGAAAATGGTATATGGTATTAGAATAAACCAATAAAATCATATACTAAATTTTATAATGAACATTATTCATATCTATATTTTATATATTTTTTATCCTATTTCTAAATATAGAAATCATTTCATTATTATTTGTAAAATAACTACTATTCATAATATTGAATGAAATTCCCATCATTTCCAAAAAAATGTTACTAAAATAAAATATATTTTTATGGTTGAATTATAATAACACATCTCTAAATATAATATTAATCCGCATGGTAAAAATGTTATAATCCACCCTAGGTCGGTAGTCAACAGGGCACCTGAGTCGATCTGTGATGTACCAGAGATGCATTTCAGATTTCCTCAAGTCACCAATAAGAACCAAGGTGTCAAAACCAGAATCCTTGGGAATTAGTTCACCCAAGGAATAAAAAATAAAACTATATATTCTATCACGAATTTGACATGACACATAAATGAGTCAGGTGTCCATTACATCATAAAAAAGGTGTAATTAAAAGAAGATTGAAATCGGAGAACAATATGATAAAAATAATTAAAACAAAACATATCAAAATAAAAAATTAATAAATAAGTTTTTGAATACATAAAAGAACCGAAAATAGATTTTTTTATCAAGTCTAAAACAAAATTATCCCAAACAATCAAAATCCAATAAACAAATTTCTAAAAATAATCATCCTTTTTAATAATGGTCACACTACACAAGTCTAATGAAATATCAAAATCGACCAAAACTCCCAAGGCTTAAAATAAAAAACCATATCACCTAAAAGGAATTATAAGATATACCTTCTTTGGATAATGTATATATTGAGTGAGAAAAATCATGCATATTAGGATTTCAATAAAGGGTCTTTGAAATTACTTACACGTGATATGTAATTTATATATATTTTAAATAAATTTAAAAAAATTTTATTCATTCATAAATATATTAAAAGAAATATTTTATTCCAAATTATCATATAAATTTCTATTAAAATTTCTTAAATAAACCAGTAACGTAGATATTTTTTTCATGGATTTATATCATTTTTAAAATAAACACCCATTTTAAATCCATATTCACGACAAATTTAGAAATAAAATTTCCATACCATATTTGACACCATTTAAAAAACAAACCAATACAAAAAAATAATAACAAATACATGTAACTGGGAAGCAATATGTTAATGAGATATGAGTAAAAAATAATAATAAATCAGTTATAGTTTTTGATTGACCAATAAAACATTATAAAAATACTAATGTCCCATGATTGAGTGAAAACTATGATCATGTAAATATATTATAAATCATAAACAATACAATATAGTATGGGAGTTCACCACATGTTTTCTAAGTCTAGGTTACCTAAAAATACTACTTCAACGTAGTAATGGATGTTACTAAATCTATAGAAAAATTGAACACCACATTACAATATCACTATCATGGCTATTGTTAATACCCATGATTTCAGTGGATATTCCTTCTTAAAATATACATTGTATTATATATTTTTTTCAGACCCAACCCCAAACCAAAATTAAATTTAATAAGATTTTTTAATATAAATATATCTGTTATAATGTAGTAGTTTAATTTTCTGGTATAAATTTTTTTGTGACTATATTTTTATACAAATTTAAAAATAAAAACAATGTCCATTTTTAAGAATAATGTATACATGAAATTCAATTAGCATTATATAATAACTAATAAGTTCATTTCAGGCAAAAATTTATCATTTTTCCAATATTGGATTTCTATTCACTAGACATTTATATTTTAAGAAAATATATATATTTTTTATTAAATTATGATTAAAAATATATTTTATACTAATAATTCATATAGATAAATTTAATAAGAATTATATTAAATAATTATAAGAACCAATAATATTATAGAAATTCATTTTCAAATATAACTAGATTTTATTATATTATATGATTCTATTTAAAAGAAAAAATTCCTAAAATTTATAATTCTACCTCAATAAATAATAATAATTTTATTTAGCGTCATAATATTGTTTTTGAATAAATTTTTGCTATTTCTGAAAAAATAATAATATTTTGGCGAACAATAAAAATAATATTTAATCAAATAATTTGACATTTATGACATAATTAGGATATGAAAATAAAAATAAAATTAATTAAACAATTTTTTTAATTAAAATGTATTTTATACGTAATATTAAAAATTTAAAATATTAATCATAATTTATAATCCTATATTAGACATTTTAGAACACAAGAAATATTTTTATCAAAAACTATTTTAATGTATCAAACGTTAATTATTTTAGAATAGGTTATTAATAAATTTATAAATGATATTAATCCAAATAGATTTAATGTTTCCAATAAAAAGGTATAATCATCTTTTTTAATATTACTTTATTGAAATTAAATTTTAATTACGAAGGTATAAATTAGATTACAACATAAATGTAAAATAGTATGATGGATGAATATAAGGGTAAATGACATAATATTTTTTTTAAAAATTATAAAAATGAGTTGTTGACGGATCGATAAACCCTAATTCATCTCTTATTTATTATTATAATCATTGAGAACCACTTTACGTAAAAATTGGACCTTCTATTACAAAAATTTATCTCCACTCAATTTTGAAATGTGTACTTTACCACCATCCTTATACTCTAATAAAAATACTTTTAGATTGAACTCATTCTATAAAATTACATCTCCCACACCCCAATCAATTTCCTATAGGATTTTTATCCTCAAATGATCTCCATTAAAAGGATAAATCCAATTTATAATGGAGAAATTCTTTGGAGTAAAAAAAAAACAACCCAAATTATTTTTTTTCATTTATATTTATTTAAGTATATTATACCATAAAAAATAATATCAATATAATGAGTATATTTATATGTAATTATATTTAATGAATAAAAATTATCTATTATATTCCATTTTACTTGAAAAAATAAAGTTCTTATTCACACATTTCGACATACTACCGCCTCCCAGAATGGTGTGTTTCATTTTTCATAACCACCATAAATTTATACTAAACAATGGGTATCTAAAAAATAAATATTATTTTTATTAAATTATTAACATTCTGTAAATATAATTAAATTTCTACCTTCATTTTATTATATGAAAAATAAAAATTTCATCTGTGTGTACATACTGACTACTACCTCCATGAAACAAAACATTACATTTTTACTCAAGAAACTTCATGGATGATTTAAATAATGAGTAAATTTTATTGAAATGATATTTATTATATAATTAATTTTATGTATTTTTAATATTAATATTTAAATATTTATGATCTAATGAAATTTTATTCATAAAAATTATAGAAAGAAGGTCAATATTGATTCTACCATGACTACAAATCATAGAGAATGAATTATAATTTTTTTAAAATATTTATAAAGAATATATTAAAAAAATTTATGTTATTGGAATGTTTAAACTAGTATAAAAATATTGTTATTGACATCATCATTTTAAATTATGTATGAATCAATTTAATTCACTAATATATGATGATTAAAATAAACTATAACTGGTTAATAGATGTATATTAAGTGATTATAATTAAATAGTAAATTTGGTAATATATTTCAATATGGTTCTGAAATAAATTATTTAGATATTGATGATTGTTGTAAAAATGTTTAAATAGATTTCATTGATGTTGGGAGTAAAATTTTTGGGGTTTTCATTACGCGACCTCTTTTCATTAGTTTATATTATTCCACATTGACTATAGTTATAGATAAATGCTACATTATATCCTATGATTATATTACATTAAAATTTATCATTAATTTATAGGGTATTATATGATGAAATAAAATAATTATTATTTATGGATTACATTCTTAATATATTTTGATGACGTTCTGAATAATTCCCATCCACGCAAAATAATCACTTTTTCCTCCATTTCTATATTTAACATCCCTTAAAATGGTACCCATTATTTTATTTTAAATTAATATATATATATATATACTATTTAAAGATATCTTAAAATTTTTATTTTCCTATTTGAATTGGATTATTTATCAATCATTTTACAATGTGGGTTTCAATATACTTATTTTTATCAATTAATGTGTTTTTTAATTCAAGATAATATATTTATTCATCCAATCTATATTTCCTTCAAAAAAATATCAATTTTTCATGGATGATTTGTTGATATTTTTTTAAAATAATTTTGGAGAAACTATTCATTAAATATTCTAAAAAATGACATTTTTGAATGTGACTCATAACTTCATCTTGTTATGGAGATGTAAATAAATTTTTTTCAAACACTTTTTTTTCTATTACAATTTGATGTTGAACTCAAAAATAAATAACAACTATAGATTTATTTTTTATGACTCACAATATAATGTTATTATGAAATAATTAATTTAGGTGATTGATTTTTTTATTAATCGATATAACACTTGAAGAATTTTTTGTTATAACATTAGAGAATATTAAAAATCGCATTTTCATTTCATGGGTTATTTTTGTTATGGTTAGTGAATGATATAGAACACATATGTATGGATAATTATTTTTGGGGTCTTATATCACCATAGATTCATGGGTTAAATATTTATATCTCATTAGATAAATTTTTTTGGACATCATGGGTCAGTTTACAATGTAAAGAGTGGAAATCATGCATTTACACACAACACAATGTGTGTGTATCATGGTATTAATCACATAGTTATACTTACCTTTGATTATATTTCTGTGAATTTTATATGATATTATTCATTCTTATGTTATTATTTGATTATTTAATATTAATTTTATTTGAATGTAGTCCATATTATAACAACTATGATTCCTTGATGAAAGTTTTATAGTCTTATGTTCCAATATCATGATCCTTAATGATCACAATAAATTTTATGTTTTCCATTTATGATCCTAAGACCTCGTAATGATATATTTTCCCCACATCCATCTTTTCTATTAATTGTTTGATATTTAATTTATAATTAATTATTATTTTTTGTCTAAATGTGTATTTATGGTCACTCATTTATTAAATTTACATTTCTAAGGTTGTGAAGAAGATTATAACATATAATAAGTCTACAAGGGAGTTATGTGTTGTTCAATTATGGAAAAATTACCATTTGTATTGGAAAATATGTTACACATGTATATAGTCCCCTAAGAAAAAAATTTGTTTTCTTAGATTATGAGATTATTAATGACATGTAGTGGTTAAATTATATAAACTATATATAATAATTAAATTTTTAGCATGGGTATTGTCAGTGGGTATCAGATAAAGGTTTATTTACTTTTATAGATTGGGAAATGTGAATTTTTATAAAAAACCTATACCTAAATCAATGTGTAACATATTATATTAATTTATTAGAAAATTAGAAGTTTCATTGTTTCCATATAATAGAATCTATATCTTTATATAACCAGTTGGATGAAATATCTATAACAGATAAACACATGGGTAATATCAATTGAAAAGCTAGTTGGATAATTAATAGATCTTCACCTAGTGTGTGCCAAAAAGGCCTAATATTGGCCTGGTTGATAATTCATTGATGACATGTTATAGTGAATATAATTCACATTATAAATAATTTTGATATATTAGAATATATTTTTGATAGAAACATAAAAGGAATTTGACAATGGATAACGTGGATTGAATAACCATGATTAATAATTTAGGATATACATAATATTTATGAGATGTATCATTGATATATTTATATATACACATTTAGTTTATTTATTATCACCCAAAAACTCAATTATTTAATAATTGTTTTGAGCAAAAATAAGTCATACTAACAATGAGTGGGATTGAAATTGGGTGATTATCCCAATAAACAACCAAACAATACAGGAAAATCTCTACATAGTGGGGGGGTTTTTAGATGTGGTTATATTTTAAAATCCTACCATATGATTATACAGAGGATTCCAAAAACCATCGTTAAATTGTGAGTTGACATACAATACGCGGTGATTTCTTTAATTTGGTGGCGGTTTCTGGTAACCATCATAGAGATCGCATTTCTGTGCGGTTGGTCGTGGGTTTATTGGTGGTTTTCTGGGACAAATTTTTTTCTATTTCACGGTTTTTTAAACCACCTTGAAAATAATAATCCTTTTGTTTGGGAAAATCTCCCCTAAACCCATGACCAAAGGCCACGAAATGGAAATAGAAAATGAAAACTATCTTGTAGCGGTTTTAATCGCCATTAAATTATTTTATGTATCCACAGTCTTAAAACCACTGGTACTAAGATACTAAATTATAGAATTAGTTAAATCCACCACTAAAAATCATCAATTTAAATAATGGTAGTTTAAACTAATACTAAAAATAGATTTATAAAAAAATGCAGCTGATTCTACAGACCTAGTACCAGTGCCTTGAAAACCAAAACGTTCCAATTTCACATGCACATACATCAAACATCGAAAAGAATACAAGGAAGACAACATTTTCATAAGAAAAATCACTTTCGAATCCACACAATTATTCAATTTAGAAACACATAATAGATTTAAGGAATAAGGTAGGTTGACGAAATAGGATATTATAGGATACCACATTATGGTCTAAATATTTCACTATAAGTGTTAAAAATGAATAATCTCATTCCATGGAGGGATTTACCATGCCATTTAAATTAGAAATTCATAAGGGACATGTATTAATCATTCCATTACTCATACAATTTCTTATTATGGGATATTTACCAATTTGTTGGGATCTTGATTCAAGGTGTTATATATGATGAGTTCCACCCTATAAAAGATGTGTGAAAAAACCATGAGAATATTCCAACTCTTTTGTATCCATTTCCATGATTGGTGAAAAGGGCCAATGTAATATGTTATGAGTAAAGGAAACCCCATTGAAGAAGTAGTTGAACTACCTCATGAATGAGCTAGATGAAAATCTATTAGAGTGGTAGAACATATTCCCTTGTGTATTTGAATGGGGAAGAAAAAATGGTACATAAATATTCTATTAAAGAGATAGTGGATGTTATGGGGATATAAAATAATATCTAATTCTCCCATGTTCAGGCATATTGAGTTAATTTCTAGGATGATCTATAAATCAACTCTTCCAATGAGGGATTCACACATGGGGGTGTGGTCAAGGACCATCATTAAGGTGGTGATGTTTGATACGGGGTACCCCATCAATATAGACGTTCCTATATTGGAGGATTTATACAATGTCTTATAGTAGATTAGCTAAGGGAAGCCTATGATCCATTTATGAAGGTCCTTTCACTTCTTATATTGCTACATTGTCTCACGCATGGGAGGATATGATTATTGATACCACAACTCTCTGCCTTGCTCCAATTTCCACCCAAAATTTCAGAACATATCCTAAATCATCCCACTTATGTCGGATCCTATGTATGTGCTTAAAATGGTTTGGTCAAGAGAACGAATCTTGTTCCACCCATTCCCCCTCCCAATAACGATGGTGACTGATGAGGTTATGGGGACCATCATGAAATGGTCGTACCTCCTGGAAATTTGAGGTGGGGTAATAATGGTGAGTTATGATTTCTAGATGATAGGTAATTCATAAAATCCACATCAGTTTGAAAAGATAGTTCAAGTGCATGTTGTGACTGACTCCAAATGCATACAGTGGTGTGTGTGACAAATTCTAACCTTCAATCCTGAGAATAATCTGGCAAATATTCATGCATAAGGATGGGAAAAGGGAGGCATGATCTCCGACCACCAACTTATTCCTACATGATAATACATGAGTACACATATTGTAGGGAGAGAATGATTATTAGGATATACTTTGATGTGATAGAATACAAAGGCTAATGAAGGCATGGCCCCACAATAGCACGATGAAGGGAGAGCAGCAAGGGGCCCTCATCTGGGAGGCAGAGTCATCCCAGTGGGTTTTTATGTATCAGTTGTATAGGAAATTCATGACACTTAACAAGTGGGAGTTGTAGGAAGAGTGCCATATAAAGGATCTACACTCTTTGTAATGTGATAGTATTATGAATGATAACCATGGTTGGTAGTCTATAAGTACATTTTTTAATGGTTTATGGAAGTTTTTGCGCCATGTGGATATACTTAGCAATGTAATTTTCACGGAATCCTATGATAACAGGGTCATCCATAGAATTTTTGCTAATCTCTGTGGGATATAGAAACAACTTAATATATATGCGATGAATACCATCGAGCTAGTCTATTTCATGTTAGTATTTCTCATTCACTATGAAGAGGTGGTGAGGTATGTAATGTGGCATGTGGATCTGATCAATTCATGGGTAACTGAAATCCAATTTTATGGACAAGTGAAGGTTCTTATGGACATGACCACCCCTCCTAATATCTACCAAGTAAATATTCGAATATTAAACATAAAATATAAAAGCTTTATTTAGAATTGATTCATAACTCCTTTTTCACTTGATCAGATTTTTGGAATAGAGAAGGGAGAGGTTTGTGATGTGTTTGATATGGAGGTATAGGGATAACATGAAAGGTGTTATTCTATCCATTGGTGATCACTTACCTGTCACCATAAATCGTAATCCATGCATTTATAAATTATAAGGGAATTAGAGTTGACCTCATGGTACTCTCTCAAAGATCCAAAATAAGGGGGTTGTGATCTGAGATGAACATTGGAAGAGTAAACCTTGATATTTTGTTGGGGGAACTCTGGTAATTGATCTAAAAAACATCTATCAGGATTAATTTCCTGTCATCCATTTATATTGAACCATCCCCATGTAAATTCAGTTCTATAAATAGTAACTCTGGTTAGGTAACACTGATCTAAGAAGCAAGAGAAATCATCTACAATAGTTTGAGAAACATGTTGTCTAATCTTTTCATCTTGTCTAATGAAAATATTTAATTCTTTAAAAACTATCCAGAATTTATCCATATATGATTGATGAATATAAAAATTTAATAGTACAACATCATGATCCTAAATTCCTAGTGTCTTTGGAAGACATGGTTCATAATACATAAAAGGAAACATGAGAAATCAATAAAATTTTAGGTCATTAAAATGTTGAGTGGAAGCTCAATTCCACACATGATACATTTACAAAATGACAATTAAATTTTTTGTAAAACATATCAACAATACCACTAATCACTGATTTATAATGAACACAAATCATCGCCCTCTCTAAATCCATATCTACTTCATGTTACCACCTATAAGAACATTATATTGTAAATTTAATATTGTTGTATATTTATATTTAAACATAAAATAAATAAAGTTTTACAAACTAAATGATTTTGAATTTTTATTATATACATGTTCACCACCAGTATATTCAATACCCCAAGTGGTAGATCTATTCATCTTCTGATATAAATCAATCACTAATTTTTGTAAAGAGGATATTTGAGTCCCCTGTTATTGAACTGTGTTTTGTAGAGATACAATCTCTATCGAAGTATCACAGGGTATTGACTGACTACCACCAGGAGTAAATGGAGCTGCAATCCCCAATGTCCTTACAAAGACATTCGATGGTACATGTCTCAAACTCATACTGTGCACTTGACCAAGATCCTCTTTCCCAAGAACATCATCAACTATGTCATCCTAGGAGACTGAGTTGGACTGCGCAAGATTGGAATCCAATAGTTCTTTAATTTTTACCTACAAATAAAATATATATCATATTTTATGAAATATATATTAACATATTTAAAACTTATAATAAGTTATTATAATTAAAAATCAGTTCATACCCTAACTTATTTGGCAGGATCATTAACAAAACATCCATCATATTTTTTGTGATCATTCATCCACACTTCTTTTCGTTTGCTGGGTTCCCGAAACTCTAGGACTAACATAAAAAAATATAAATCAAAAATTTAATATATTAAATAGATAATGTTGTATTATATATATTTAAACTAATGAAACTATTATCAGATCTCATCAGATTATAGAAAAACACTTTGACCCCACAGTGTGAATGATGACTTGCTTAGCCCGACTTGATGCGTTGTTCCTTAAATGATCCTAAAATAATTAAAATGTAATTTAATAGAAATGTATTAAATGTCATTTCATCTTCATATGCATGTATAAATGTAAAATGATATTAATATAATAATATATATTTAAAAACCATCTCTTTTTCACCATGGTGTCTATAAAAAAAAACATTCCATTACTCTTTGGGTACCCCATTGGGTATGGAACCCATATGAATCAAATGTGGAAACGATATTCTCTCCTATAAGATTCCATAAATTTGATCCTTTTATATTTTTTTGCATAGATTCATTGTTTCCATCTTTATTGAACAAATATTTTGTATAAAAAAATTCATTAAATTAATTCATATTAAAATTTGTACCTTTGCCAGTCACCCTCCAATATCCCCGATAAGAACTAGAAGTGGCACATTTATCCCTCACTGTTGAGGAACCTGAAGGGGGAGGCGATGACTAAGATGATGAAGGGATTCTGACATTGGGTTTAAGAGATGGTGTAGGGGGAGAGGATGTAGAGGGGAAATCAGGTGGTGGCTCAGAAGTCATAGGGAGGGAGATTGAGGGATCATCATCTGTCGGTGTGGTCAATAATATAGCATGACAAATCCTCCTAGAAATTCCTATCATTTAATCAAATAAAATTATTTTCAGAACATATATTTCAAAAAAATTATGTAGAAAAAAAATTAAAAATCAAAATAGATGCACAATACTAACAAACAAAATATACATAACAATGAGAATGAATGAATGCAAAAATGAAATAATTGGTTTCTAAATGAATGCATAACTGTACCTACAATCATTTTCCCCTTCAATAAAAAAAGTTTTCTTACTCCATTACTAAATACACTTCCTCCATCCTTAATAGACTAATATTTTTAATATTATGAGGGAAAAATAAGTTCTCTTTTTGTTATTGATGAGATTCAATATGAGAGTTCAAATCTTCCACTTCACACCCATATCAAACAAATCTCTTTGTTTTTTGTGAGAAACTACACTCCAACCTTCATCTAAAACATCATTCACATAATATATCATTTTATATTATGAAGATAAGATATATATATATATCATACAGTTCACAATCACCAACATCCATCAAGCGAGAGATGCTCATAGATGTAAATTGCAAGTAATCTCTTTTAACACCTATGATAATATCGACCATATTTCAATTGAATAAAAAAACTGAAAAATGCATGTGGTAGTTTAATTCAATAATACCCATCATCTTTCCATAGATTTCCACTTCATAAAATGTAAATATACCACTATTCTGTGTTTTCAAACACTTTTCTCGATCGACTTAACGAATTCTAATGACATTCACGTAGTAAGCGGAAAGCTTTAAAAAAATTATAGCACCTTGATCAAGAAACATAAAATCATATGAAAACTCTGTTCGAGTATTAGTATTCATGATGTAAAAAAAAGAAAACATTATTTTATTCAAAACATATACATGTCAACCTAATATCTTTATTTTTTCAATATTTAATAAATTACACGTCGTGAAAACCATTCTACAATATCTTTATTAATAGATTTCATTATATATTTCACATTTTGTTTTAGGCTCTCATTCTTCTCTTTGTTTAAATCTTTATCTCTTCAATACATGTATTTTCAATTTCATTATTTACCAGCACACATCTATGTGCCTGTAATAATTCTATTTCATCCAGTGTAACATTTGAGGTCATCCAAAATGATCGTCCAATAACAAGAAATATTTCTGATTTAACATGTATTTGTGTATTAGTTGATGTGTCTTAAACACTTCCAACACAATTATATATTCTCTAAATATCATCCAAGTATCTAGAAAAAAAGGTAATACACTCCCTTTCCAAATATCCTTCAGAAATAGAGCCTTCCGGTTAAGATTTATTTCAAACATATGACTTCAAATGCCCATGATATCTGTGAAATAAAATAAACAAACATATTTATGCATATAATTAAATAGAAACAATCGATTAAAAAACTAAAAAACACACATATATATATATATATTACCTATCAATTGGATACATCCATTGATAATGTATAGGCCCTTTTAATTTAGCTTCCTCAACCAAATTGAAAGTTAAATGTAGTCTGACAGGAAAAAATGACGGAGGAGAGATCATCTCAATTGTATAATGTTTCAATTAAAACCTATGATGAATGTTGTCAAGAAAAATTGGATGTAGAGATTTTTCAAATAGTTTTCTAAAAATGTGAAGAATTGGAGTACAATAGAAAGAATGTTTTTAGGTAATAATGTACGCAATGCCAATAATAGTAACTCTTTTAACAAAATATGTGAATCATGACTAATTAATCCATGTAACCTACAATGATTTATGTCAACACACCTTGATATGTTACTTTAATAACCATTAGATACCTTCATATGCTTTTAAAATTCGATGGAATGTATCTTTATCCATATTTAACATTGAAATTTTTTTGTAGCATAATTTTCATTATCATCTATCCAAAGATAACATTTTATGTTCATTACTAGTATGTCTTTACGAGTATTGAGATGATCCTTTGACTTTCCATGCACATTAAGAAACGTGAAGATCAAATTTTCACAATCATTATTCTCAATATACATTAAATCAAGATTATTTCTCAATAAATTAAATTCCCAAAATGGATGTATGAACAATATATAATTGTTTTCTTCCACTTTTGTGTTCCTATTTCACTCGACGATGCACATAGAAGTCATTTCCCACTTTCATTCAAATGATGCTCCTTCCCATATTTTGTTTCAACATTTCTAGGTTTTTCCAATATTTCAGAACTGGTAAAAAACATTGGTGGTGGTCTACGATCAATGAAACCATTTAATTTTGATTTGTTTAGCTGCAATTAATGATATGTATCGAGAAATATTTGATGGCACAAGAAGAACCATTTTCTACTATGAGGTAGCTATTTGGGATCCAAATCAATATTATAAATAGGATAATCCAAACATGTGTAAGTTTTCCAACTAGATAAATTCCCAAGTCCAGGGAAGTCACTAATGATCCATATTAGAGAAACACACATTTTGGACATTGTTTTAGATAATCATCATATGTATCAATACCATTTCTCCATAACTCCTATAGTTATTCAATTAAAATCTGCATGTATACATAAATATCATTTCCATGAATTGTTTTCTAAGAATAATCACCGAAATTATAAAAGAATTTTTTTTTTCAAACACATCCACAGAGGCAGATTGTAAGGGATCAAAACAACTAGCCAAATTCTATAACTGGTACTCATACTCCCAAATGGGTTGAATATATTGACAACTAATACCAATCAAACATTTATAGGATCGGTTAAAAAACTGGATATAATGAATCAAATGAATTCCATAATTGTGAATATCATGGATGTCGCATTAACCCATCATTGTTATTATCTACTGAATGCCACTTCATGTGTTTTTCTATTTTCAATGACATGAATAATCATTGTAATCGAGGCATTGAAGGAATGTAATGAAAAACCATTACTTATGGGATCATTTTACTATAATTTATATTAGTATGTTGATTTAGACTTTGAATATCACCCATTGACTACCATCTAGAAGAAGAACATTTTTTCAATCCTGTCTTCTTGAATCCTCTTGCTAATAAAGAATACAATCATTGGGACACACATGTATTTGTTTATAATTTAGACTAATATTTTTTGCCAACTTTTTCAAATCATAAAAAAACATGGGAGGTTTTCTTCACAAAATGTATCACCTGAAAATTTTAAATACCTGGAAATTGAATTATTTGTAATTCCAAATAGGCATATGATATGGTACAACATCAACAAAAAAGAATGTTTTGAATATTTCAAACATCCAATATATAACTCATGATATCCATCAATAACTAAACCCTATAAAATATTTTCCCTGGTAATTTTTATCTTACATTAGTCTCCACAAAATTAGGAGGAGGATCCAATGATATGTTACAATCTTGATCTGGTTGTCCTATAGTCCCAAAAACATCACTTGTCATGTTGGAATTTGTAGCACCCAAATAAGGTTGTTCTGATATGTTTTGATGTTGATGTTGGTGTCTTGCAATGCCAAATGCTTCATTTATAAGGTTCTTCATTTTATTTACCATTTTAGAAGATGTTGGGAGCTCTTTATGTGGATTGACATTAGTGCTTAACTTTTATGTGATGTTCTATTATATTTTCCTAATCCAACACAAATATTGAGCATGGAACTGCTTCAATATTAAATGTTCATAAACATCATCTATCTTCAACCACATTCTAAAATTACAATTTGGCTGTGGAAATATTATTCTCCCATCATCGGATCAATTTGAAATTTCATAATCTAAAAACTCATCCAAACCCTTAAAATACTGAGGTGTGTTCCTCAGTGATGTGATCCAGCTTTTATCAATGTATATCACAATATACCTACGTATTATTAAAAAAAAATAAAACATGTAACAATTAATAAATAAGGAAAGTGATTCATATATACTAGTTGAAAAAAATATAAATATGTTAAAGAAGGTTTTCATATATAAATACATATGGTAATTAATGAACCAACCCACTATAAAACCAAATAATGCAAATTAAAAATATCCATAAAATATGAGGAGAACAAGGATCCCATCCTTATTGTTTTTTAATGTCATGCTATAGAAAAACATATTGAGAAATTGATGATTCCATAAATTTGATATCACTAAGGTAAGGGCTTCATGAATCTTATAATAATTGAACAGATGTTAGGAATATGAAATGGAAACATACTCCTACCTTAAATATAACTCACTACTTTATAAAATACGGGTGGAACCAGGTTGTAGTACATGAAAGGAATCTTTATGTGAAAGAATTAACGACTAGGGTAGATGAATCCCTGGCTTATGAGTATGGTATTTTTTTACCATACTCAAAGGAAATATGAAATTCCAATGATAAATGAAACCTTTTATATTAAGTTTCCCAATATAGATCCTGGAATAACACTGAAAATTATTATATTCAGTATACCTTTCCAATTTCCATTATATTTTGTTTCAATTATCAAATGTTGGATAACCTATTAAATCTATAGTTTTATGGAATTCCAATAAAATATAAAATCACCAAATCTTATCAATATAACATTAATGGGCAGATCATATGTATATGGTAAACATGAGCATGCAATGAATACCTTATTAAAAATTTCATGCTTTCATGAGAGTTGATCACAAGTCATGATATTAGGACACATAATCTCAAATGACCAATCATATACAATAGAGTATGATTAAAAAAAATAATATAATGAAGATGATCCATTTATCATAACATAGGTATTAAAGAGTGTGACAAAAAATTGGTACATATAAATAATCATACTAAATCATAACATTGAGGATCAAATATGACAACATGTTTCCCCTAATATAGGGGAGTATTTATTAACACTTGATTCTCATAACATATTGGACAAGACATCATTACAAAATATCAGGATATAACCCAATATCATTTATTCAATACTCAAGATTCCAACTATAATTACCCATATTTACACATTTCATTGTACACATTTAGAAATCATAAAAAAGAAGGCACACATTAAACTTCACCAATTTAATTTTCAAAATCATCATTCAACCCATACATACCTCGAATCTCTTTGAAAACATATTATTCTCCATTCAAAAAATTCATCTAACATAATTAAGAAACACCTAAAACATACAAAAGTCATTTAAAAATGTCAAATCATCGAATCATATACCACAAGCTTGGAAACTTCCATAATCATGTGGAAACCACAACCTCACCAAAAACGACACATTTAAATACAAGAACATATCACAACCATCAATATTTAAAATAATGAATGAAGACCATCTCTAACCCACACCATTTTAGCCTACAAATGCTAAAATGGAGAAGTGATTCTCCTCTAACTAGGCACCATTTCTAGCTCTATTTTTAATTGAAACCATAGTAACACACTATACTTGATGCACCCATATTCATGCGCTAGCTTCTTTTCAAGATTTAGCGCAAAATATAGAGCTGTTTGAATCTCCTTCCAATTGTTGTGCTATATTAGAGTAATAAGAACTACAATTTATCATTTCATGTTGGAATTGCTCTAATATTAAACAAAACCAACCGAAAAGTATACCACAACCACACCACGAAGGTATAGAGTCCTAAAAAGAGGTGTGGCGAAGGTACTGACCTGCAGCGATGGGTGGAGAGGTGCGGTGAGAGGCCATGATATGCATCGAGGGCTCTGGGGGGGTTACATGTGCCCCTAGGGTCATGAGGGTTTCCAGGGTCACATGGTTCTCTAGGGTTGAGGGATCCTAGGGATTTCGAGTGTCGCGATGGGGGCACAGTTTCATCAAGTTCGTGCAGGTCGACCAGATTAATGGGGGTCACCAGAGTCATGGGAGTTTTCGGGCTCGTGCATAGGGTTTCAGGGGGTCAGCAGGGTTGTGGGTTCGATGGTGTTGGGGGATTAAGTGGATTAGGGGTGGGCGAGAATGGTCATGAATGTAAATAAATATGATTAGCGGCAATTTTTAACCACTAAAAAACCGTCGTAAATGGAGAATAATGTTGTAGTGAAATGGGATGAGTAATGAATTACAAAAAATTGTGGCTATTATCACACTAAATTATTATTTTTTAAATAATAAAACCTAATATTTTTATCTCCTTAACTCACCAAGGATGGAGATATATGATATCGAGTCATTCACATGAAATTATCCACCCTCCTTGGAGTCTCTTCTAATCAAGTTATTTTTTTATAAATAGATCAATTCCATAGAAAGAATAATTTTCATTCACCAGTTCTCATAATATTATATTGTCATTTTTGTAATGTATAATTACTAAGGAAAGGATGAAAAATGTGGTCTCTATTTTAGATTAAAATAAAATAAGAGGAATTAGACATTATCAAATGATAGTAGTTCGAGACTGTATTCTTCACTAAGTATTTTCCTCAAAATATCCACAAAATATAGAGGGACAATTCATTGAGTATAAAAAAGGGTATTAATCTATTGAAACATAAGAAGAAACCGTCTCAAGGCATAAAATTTATGCACTTCATTTATATCAGACCTTGAGAGTTAAATTATAGCACCTCAGAATTTTTTGAATTATTTTTTTCGAACTAATTTACCCTTTTTAATATTTTTTATTTCATGAAACACTAAAGATTGTTTTTTTATATTAAAGAAATATGTTTGGATTGAGTTATATGGAAAACCAAGTTAATATTACACTACACAGAAAATAATCTTTATGTTTCTCTACAAAAAACACTGAGGTAAGCTTGCGTTATATGTTACAATGACTTTTTTGATGACGTTCATAACACACAAGACCAAGGTTTACTGAACAATAATATATTTTCAATATATCATTATTTATTATAATAAGATAAAACATTTAAGTTAAATTATAGGTTATGAATATTATCGTCTAATCTATGAAAATATATGTTTTACAAAATATAATATGAATTAATAGGTTTCCAATAAATTATATGTTAATATGAAAACATATTTAAAATAAAATGAAATATTATTATGGTCAAAAATTTATTTTGGGGAAAAAAGTAAATTTTTCTTTATGTATACCAATACACTAAGTAATTAATTCTTTTCACATGTAACTAATTTGGCATATGTTACATGAAACATTGAATTGGAATACGACTTGGTGTACGTTACATGCAACACTGACTTGGCGTACAATGCCCACAACATTGTGTTGCAACAAAATATATTATTTATAAAATTATTTAAATCACATAATTATAACATAGATATTAAAGATAGTTATATGAATTTTAATAACTAGATGAAAAATATTTTTTATAATTTTTATATATAAATAAAAAATACTGATAATGAAGTATATTATTTATAGTAATTTTCTTTTATGTAAAAAATAATATTTTCTTGAATAAAGATATTTTAAAAAGAAAATCAATTTTATACACATGTATACATTTATTATTAATAAATAAACATTATTTTTGAATTTATAATGTCGAAAATATCCTAGAGTGATTTTTTGGGAATTTTCTAAGCAACATTATTTTTTATGAATATTGAAACAATACCGCTTCGTAGTAAAAAATTGCACTTTTGTTTTATTAATTATTAATGATAAATAATATTATAATTTTTTAAAGTAACATTAGATAAATATTTTACCAACTAATACAATTTAATTAATTATAATAAATTTCACTTCAAAATTGAATACAAAAACTTAACAAAAGTTTGAACATTTTTCAACTTTAAAAACTCATAATTTCGTCCCGTTTGCTGGATTATCATTAATCTTCAATTTTTCACGTAAGTGATTTTAATTTCAAAAAAATAAAGTACAAAATTTTATTCAGTATTATATTTATATTCTAATAATACAACGTTAACTTTTGACCAAAATGATTAGTCAAAGTGATTAAAATTAATCACAGCGATTAAGGACAAATTAATCTTAATTGGGAACTAAACCATAAAATTAAACACTCAAATGATCTAGAAAATCTTCCAAAAACAATTTTATGTCCATATTTACTCAATAATCATTCAATTGTTGATTTTTTTGGTTGTTTATTACTTTTTTAGCTAATAACTTTTGTGTACCTACCATGATTCTAAAAAATCGATGTTAGTCATTTTCCTTCCCTATAAAAAGCAACCACCTCTCCCACTACCTAACAACTCTAAAACATTGATAGATAAACAACTAACTATGTGATACACTTCATATAAATACAACCTTCCTCATAGAATCCTTGCCTTAGGTAGATGGAAATCAAAGGAATCCTTTTGGCAAAAACCAAAAGGAGTTACTTGATTAAGAGGTAACATCTTCTCTCAAGTCCTTTCTTTTATTTTTCTTATCCACCCCTAAAACTCTATTTATTATATTAAAATATAAGAACCAATTTATCCTAAATATACTATGATTTTGTATGTATTTGTTTAGACCTACACTTATGAAAACCACCATCTAATGGGTAATGAACACACTGTTTCTGTGTACAATGAACTACCGCCTCAATAAATGATGATTGTATGTTTTTCCATTACGACCTATGATGGTGGAAATTGTGATAGAAAAACTATTTATATAATATATTTATTATACATTTTGGTTTCTTTATGCTTCTATAATTCTAATTTGTATAATACATTTTTGCATTCCATCTTATGTCAATACGATAATTTCGTTTGAGGAAGTGTGGAATACGAGACTCTCAAAAAGATATGATTTGTTCAATGAATAAATTGTTCGTATTAAAGATGGTTTTAGTAAATATATATGAAATATATGATATCATAATTATAATTTATTAATGATATATCTATATACATTTATGTATCTTACTTTGTTTTTGCAACACGACAATTAAACGAAAATAGTGTTCATGCGTACTTACGACCTACCATCTCCATGAACGATATAATAAGTTTCATATTTAATATTCTATAGAATATTATAATAAAAATACAATTTATAAAAATTAAATTTATATCATGTTTTAAATTATTAATTCCTAATATATGTACAATGACCAACAATATAACAAATTAAGACACATATAAAAAAGAATGAAAATATTACCCAAAGTGAAACCTTAACATTGGATGGTTAAAAGTGGGTAATATAAGGTCGTAATCAAAACATAAAAGGAATTAATTATAATAATATGGTTCATCAAAATATTTATAATAAATTTATATTTATTATAAAGGTGGTTTGAATAAATACAACGTGATTTATGAAACGAAATAAGAGGATTTTTCTCACCATTTATTTTCATGAGATACATGCTATGTTCGACACTATTTCCTTTTTATTGGTGCATGTAGTGACCAAGATTGTATTCTATGTATCATTTAAAAAAATTATGTGTATTAACATAGTAATTTAATGAACTATCTGTCATGGTTTTTATGTTTCAAAAGTTTCCAGATTTCCAAGTTACATAAAAAAGTTGAAGGAATGATGGAGAGATCCGCTGCGGGTGGTTCTAGCATGGTTCTTTCATTGGATTTGGTGGCATTTTCGGTGGCCAGAAAGGGTGGTTGATCGCTTCCCAACCCCACTTCCTTCAATGAGGTTGTTGTTGGGGGTACTTCGGTGGGTCATGCTGGAGAATAGGTTCTAGCCCCGCCAGGTCCTTCTTTGGAGAATAGGATCTCTAAACTAGAGGATCCCTGCAGCACATTGAAGAAGAAGGTCATGGTTCCCTAGATTGTTTCGTGTTCAGAAAAGAGGCCTGGGAGACATTAACACAATTGTTGAGGAACGTGCAGCACTTTACAATGGTTCATTGTGGGGGACATTAACACAATTGATGAGGTTTCAGAAAAGATGGCTGGTTCAGGATGTTTTTCTAATGGTATGCATGACATTAAGAGACTCATTTCTAGCAAGGGGCTACTGGACCATGGATATAGAAGGAGAAAGTAAACCTGGTGTAATAACCATAGAGGAACGTGCCGCATATAGAGCCGATTGGATAGGTGTTTATCAAACATTCATGGTTTTGATTCTTTTCCCCAATCATCTGTTTCTCACATTTATCGGTCTATATTGGACCATGCACCCCTTCTGGTCAATCTTAAAAAAGGGGGTAAGGATAAAAAGCCTTTCATGTATTGGGATAGTTAACATCAACTGGATGGCTTCATGTAGATGATGTGGAATTAGTGGGAGTAGGAGTTGGAAGGGAGGGTATGGGTTTGGATCACTAGGCACATTAAGCGCCATAAGGATGATATTTCTCAGTTTCTCAGGATCAATTCTCTAGTGGATACTCATCAATACAAGGTTGATGATTTGGATGAGAAAATATAGCATGGGTGGGATACCGAAATATTCTTTGAGTTATGTGATAAATGTGGTTTCCTGTCTATGATTTTTTTTGAGGTCAAAAAGAACTAAAAACATCGGTCTGAGATTAAGTGGCTGAAAGAGGGAGACCATCACATAGTGTTCATTCATGCATGTTTGAAGGAATTCCAAAAATTGAAAATCAATATTAAGTTGTAGGATGGATCATACACTTCTAATGTTAATGTTGTTGGTGGATTGGCATTGGGTCATTTCGAGTCCTTGCTGGCTTGTGTCACCCAGAATCCTAGGAGTCACACCTTTTGGGAGGAACATGAGGTTTGTAACACCCGATATTTTTATGAGAAATATTTTGTTTTTATGTTACATAAATCATCAAAGAAATCATTCAATACACAAAATACTAGCTTGGCTTACCTTACATGCAATCGTGACCTTCCTTGATAGCTTGCAATGTACACAATTCCGAGTTTCACTAAACAAGGATATGCTATTAAAATATTATTAAAACTTGTCGTTATGAATAGTAATACCCAATTTTTGAAATTTTATAAATTATATCATTCAAAATGGACTTCATTTTTGCGTTTGGAATATCGAAATTAACCTTGGATAATTTTTTGATATTTTTATGAAAAATTTCAATTTTTGATGAATAGTAAAAACACTAGGTTACTATTTAAAACCCGACTTTTATTTAAATAATTATTTATTTTATTTAAATTTATTTTAGGTCAAAATTGATACATAATACCTATATAAGTTCAAATTAATTCATTGGATTCATTTTATAATAATTTTAGAAGTATAAAAATTTTATTGAAATTTTTATCGTCTTTTACCCACCTCTTACGAGAATTTTTAATTATAAATAAAACCTAATTTTATCGCTTCTATGAGTTGAATTTCGAAAATCCAAGATACATAGTTAAAATCAAGTATTAAAATGTGTTTCAATAAGATAAAATTATATTTTGGTGAATAGTAACTTTTTACTTTTATTTACCACGATTAAAAGTAAACATGGTAATTAAGGGTAAAAATGGTATTATTATTACCCTAAAACATGTCATAATTTTATTGGATAAGTTTAACCAAAAACAACCTTAGGAATAATATATGACCATTTAGGTCCACTTTGATGAGATTAGAACATTTAATATTATATTATTTAAAGAAGAGTTAAAATAGTTAAAATCAATGTTTAATGACTAAAACATTTTTAATATAGGGTTATAAATATAATAAATTTGACTACAAATATTCCTTAGAAAGATAAAAAATCATTCCTATATAATGGTATTTTATTTATTATTTTTACACTTTAAATAATTTAATTTATTTATGACACAATGAGGATGAACTAATTACCTTATTAAGGAAATATTAACATAATTGATATTATAAATACACAAATAAATGTAATTTGAGACTTTTTAAGAATTAAAATATTTTTATAGGTTAATATGACATATTATTATAGATTTAATTGACTTTTTGTGAACTAATAATTCTTTTATAATTATTTCAAAAATCAATTACCAAATAGTGTCAAAATTGACATAAAATAGTTTTTAAAACAAATATTATATTATTAATTGTTCTTTTTTTCCAAAAAATATATTGTTATGCAAAATGACTTATATAAGGTTATATATATTATTAATGAACCACTTGGGGTTCGTTTGTCTTTATATAGTAAGTTTATTAATTATATAGTGTCAGAAAACAAGAAGACACGGTAAAAGTTAAATTATTTTACATAGAGTTAAATCTAAATGATAAGGATAAAATAGTAACCTAAACTTGTCTAAAACCTATTGGATGAGATGCTTTCAACCCATCCTCACTATATATTCTAAATAAGTCACTTTTGAGCCATTATAAACCGAATATGACTTTATTATAAAATAATATTGTATGATTTTCCTAAGTGGCCTCTCTCCTCCATTATAAAAGGACACCTCCTCCCTCTCCTCCTCACTCCACATTGAGCCTTAATTATTGGCAAACCCCTAAATATTTCTCATCTACACTTCCCTAGAAAAATCCTAGAGGTCCCTGTCTTCTTCAAATACTATCTTTAGTTCCTTAATAGGAGGTTAAGAGGAGGCGTTACAAAGAAGAGGTAATGTCCGTTACCAATTCTTTCAACTTTATTTCTTATTATACATCCCATTTTTAGATGTTTCATTATAATGTAATAAGATCAGTATCACTCATATACTGAGATGTAATTATAAATATGAAATATCCCTATTTCACCTTCTATCTATCATACGAAAAATAAAATCACAGTGCGTGCGTACGTACAGAATACCATCTCCACGCCGTGGTGTAATCTGTTTTCCACCCCCAACATACTTGGATGAGTATAATGGTATAAATAATAACTATAAATGATTATTTTGAAATTATATTGATTCTGAAAAAGTATACATACACTTCAATACAATTCCACAATCATGGGGACAATATCATCGCTCGTGCGTACATACTACCTACCGTCTCCACGATGTGATGCGACTCGTTCTAAATGATCTTCATTTAATAATGATAATATAAATTAATTGAATGTGAAAATATGATATATATTACACTAATACCATTCTGGAAATGAGGTATCTATAACCTAAAAAAAGAATCATAATTTATTCGACAAAACATGCATAAGAACAAAAAAAAAGAAATGAACACCCGAATAACAAGTAGCAATGAAATATAACTAATAAGAAGATAATAATATGACAATATATGATATCATAATAATGAGTAAGATTATTTAATAATCAAATAACATTATTTAAATCATTATACAAGAGTTTTGGACACATATGAAGGAAATCGTACCTAACGTAAGGGAAAATATCACAATCTCATTTTTATACGAGATTGTTTATACTTCAGAATTTTCTAGGGAATATTTATCATCCACATACATGTTTCACCAATATGTAATATTATTTCTATCCTCCTACAATATTTTAAATCCAATTCTACCCATGGGTGAGTTTTTAGTAAAAGATATGAAACAAATCTTTTTACTTTTTTAGAACGAGGTACTTTTTTACTTTTCCAGCCAATGTACGAGAAGAATGTTTTTTAACTTATACGGCATGAATGGATTCATAGAACATTATTTCCATGAAGCTTCCTTAAACAGTTTTCATGTTTATTTTTAATCAACTTTATTTAGTTTAACGTTTTATGACATGTTAATAAAGGAAAAATGTTTTTGAAGTAGAAAGGATACTTTCCACAAGAATTAAGTTCCAGTGTTTTATCAAAATTATTTACCATCTAAGATAATACGGGGATCTGTTTATATCCTTATTTTTACATTGATTTTATTATTTTCTGATGGAATTATTTTTATGATGTCTTTTTTATCTTATATGGATTATTTTATGATGGCATGATGTTTAATAATCACATTTTTATTACATGGGTTATGCTATGATGTATGATTTATGATCATGTGGAAAACATAAGAATGGTATCATTATGAGATGGGTGGGAATTATATATCCCTCCAATTCATTGGGAAAAGATTTATATCTCATGAGATAGACATGGGTGGAATGGCAGGTTAATCCGGTTCAGTGATACAGGACTGAAACGACAAGTGAACTCAGTTGAAAAATGGACTTTGTCTACTAGGATAGTCTTGTCAATGGGTCTTCAATACTAAGAAATGATTCTCTAGGATTATGAGTGTATGAAACAAATATTCATGTTTTATGTTATGATTATTGGCATTAAATTTCACTACTATGATTTATCCCATGTTATGATATTATGATCTCTTTTGCAGGTTAAGATTTTCAAAATGCTATGTTATTATGAATATGATATTTCCATTGTTTATCCTTACTGAGAATTTGAGGTCACCCTTTTGTATGTTTTGTTTCCCCAGGTCTGGGAGAAATTTATTAAGTAGGATATACCAAAATGGACTATAGATATGATTAAATAAACGGGAGAAAATGTAGATTCTTTATAAACCAGTTGTTTATGTTTTTCAGTTTCTAAATACACTATACCTATATAGTCCTACCATGGTTATGTTATATATTGTAATAATTATTCTAAAATTATGAATTAATAACAATGTATGTAATTAATGAGTCGTTATAGTTGGTATAAGAGGAATGGTATAGTAAACTATTGGAAACTAGGATGTGAAATCCTCAGTAAGAACCCTAAAGATATGTCAAAGCATAGGACAAAATCACAGTGTTCTAGAAATGGACATGAATAACCTACGATAAGGCATCAAGTGTGAAATTTTATTCTTGATTATGTTGTTTTCCTATTATTATTAGTGTTTCTCACACTATGCATATTGGTTTTAGTCAACAGATGGAACCCGAAGGAACCGTGTTAATGCTAAATGCGATGGGCAATGCAATGATTGTCCCCCTGAGCTACCAAACGTTATGGGAGCTGGAATGAAAAATCTTGTAGCCATTCTCACACAACTTTATCAAGCTATGAATCATGAAGGACTTCCAAACGAGTAAATAAAGGAGCAACATTCTGTTGAATCCTTCCTGAGGTAGCATCCACCCTCATTCACCGAGTCTACTGATCCATTAGTTGCTGAAGAATGGATCAGTAATACTGAAAAGATATTTTTAGTTCATCAATGTTATGAACATGATAATGTCATCATTGTTGTATATCGTTTGGAAGGTGAATCTGACCAATGGTGGATTCTTATCAAGAATATGAGTAAAATGGATGAAATTGAATCCATGGAATGGGACGAGTTCAAGAACATTTTTTTCAATAAGTAATTCTGTTGTATTCTTCGAACAAAGATAGTGAAGGTGTTTCTTGAACTGAAGAAAAAGCATGATGAATCGGTTGGTACCTACGAAACGAATTTTACAAGGCATGCAAGGTAAGCTTCTGGGATTATTATTCAACCTGAGTGTAAGATCAATCGATTCGTTAGTGACATAAAACAAAGTTTTCGAAGGGCGTTAGCCATATGGGACATTAATTGCTATGAATAAATAGTTCGATGTGCTCTCATGGTTGAGATGGAAATTGGAGTAACCCATCAGTCATATGGGTTTGATGAGAAATAGAAAATGGAATTCAAAGGGAAATTTGAAGAGCACACTGAAAAGAAGATGAATTTTACATTATGCTCAATGTGTGGAAAGAAACATGGATGGATTGGTCTTAAAAGGACAAGTAAATGTTTCAAATGTGGAAAAGAAGGTCAACAAGCATTTGAATGCTGCAATGATGGGAAGAAGATATCTAGTGATGCGAATAAAGAAAAGGCTACACAGAGTGAACCTCCTGCACTTCAATGTTACAAGTGCAAGGAAATGGGTAATTATGCTAATAAATTCCCTAATCCAATGGTTGTTGATGATGATCGATGTCAACAAACTATTAAGGCTAAAGACATAGGAATGTCACATGCAATTTCTTTCCACGATGTGGTGAAAGTTACACATACCATCCAATATAAAGTAGAAAATGTTTTATTTGATTCTGGATCCACCCACTCTTTTATTTCTGAATAATTTTCTAGGGTTATCTCCATATTACCTCATCATTTAGATATTTAGTTAGCTGGGACAACCCCTAATGGAACAACAGTCTCATAAAAAGTTTACAATGCATCACCGATTGATGTTTGTGGGAATGTGCTTCCTGAAAATCATGTGATCCTTCCTATAGTGGAATTGGATGTGATTATTGGCATGGATTGGATTTAATTATATGTATCTCATATCAATTTCCAATGAAGGGAAGTAACATTTCATATTCCAGATCAATCTATGATTGTCTATCGATGCAAGGATGAACATAACCATAACGTGGAAATTTCTTCCATCTTATGGGTCTTGATTCCACTAAATAACGGTTATTTATCTCAAATGGTTGGTGAGAAACTCATGATTATGAATATTCCCATTGTACGGTAGTTTGATGATTTATTACCAGAGGAATTTCAAGTTCTTCCACCAAATCATGAAGTTGAGTTTTCAATTGAACTCATACCAGGTGCTATGCCCATTTAAAAGATACATTATAGAATGAAACCAATTGAGTTGTAGGAATTGAAGAAGAAACTCCATGGGAATCAGATAAGGGATTCATACACCCTAGTGCATCACCTTGGGGAGCAGATGTTCTGTTTGTTAAAGAGAAAGATAGACCAATGAGACTCTACATTGATTATCGGGAACTTAAAAAGATCAGTATCAAGAACAAATATCCTCTCCCACGCATTGATGACATATTTGACCAACTACGCAGAGATCAATACTTTTCCAAGATTGAACTTCCTTCAGGGTATCATCAATTATGGGTCAAAAGGGAGGATATACCAAATATGAAATTCCGTTCAAGGTATGGACACAATGAATTTATAGTGTTTCCATTTGGTCATACTAATTCCCCTGCTATCTTCATGGATTTGATGATTAACGTCTTTAGATACTATCTTGATCAGTTTGTGGTAGCCTTTATAGATGATATTATTGTCTATTAAAAGTGAAAGGAAGAGCATGATGATCACTTGAGAGTTGTTTTGAATACCATGAAAAAGGAGATTCTTTATGCTCAATTTACCGAGTGTGAATTTTGGCTTCAAAATGTTTCATTTTTGGGTCACATAATCTCAAAAGAGGGGATATCTGTGAATCCAGCAAAATAGAGGTTATTGAAAGATGGTTGAGACCAACAACAGTAACTGAGATCCGAATTTTTCTTGATTTGGCATGATATTATCGACGTTTTGTGAAGGATTTTTCATGATTATCTTATCCACTATCTAGGTTGACTCGAAAAAGAGTTATGTTTGTTTGGACAGAGGAGTGTGATGAGAATTTCAAGGAGTTAAAAAGAAGATTATCCAGTGCACCTGTACTCACACTACCTTGTAGTGGAGAAAGGTTTGTGATCTACCATGATGCATCCAAGAAGGAACTGGGGTGTGTTCTCATGAAAAATGATATTGTGATAGCTTATGCCTCACGAAAGTTGAAAATCCATGAGCAAAATTACCCAACTCAGGATTTGGAGATAGCTTTGGTAATCATTTCATTAATGATTTGGAGGTATTATCTTTATGGTGAAAGGTGTGATATTTATACTGATCATAAATGTTTAAAGTATTTTTTCACACAAAATTATTTGAATATGCGCCAAAGAAGATGGTTGGAGATTATTAAGGATTATGACTACTCAATTCATTATCACCCTGGGAAAGCAAGCAAGGTGGCAGATGCATTATTTTGACAAGACCATGCTAGCTTATCCATGATGAGGATCACAAATGATCCAACATTTGTGGATTTAAAAAGGGTGGATCTTGGAATTATAATGGAAGGGGAAAAATCTTATCTTTCTCAAATGAATGTTAAACCATCTATACATGTGAAGATTAAAGTGGAACAGAAAGAAGATGTAGAGTTACAAAAGAAGGTGAGAAATGTTCCTGAATTAAACCGTGATTGTGATGGGATAATAAGGTTTAGAAATCGTGTTTGTGTTCCTCCCATCCCAGAATTAAAGGAGCTACTGGATGAGGATTATAGTTCTTGATTCTATATTCATCCTGGAAACATGAAGATGTACAGGGACCTAAAAGAGTAATTCTGGTGGGATGGTATGAAGGGAGATGTTTCTGAATATTTCTCTCGATGCTTGGTTTTTCAGCAAGTTAAATCTGAGATACAAAAGTCTAAGGGTATGTTACAACCATTGCCCATAGCCGAATAGAAATAGAAAAACATCACTATGGATTTTGTCACCAGAATTCCTAAAACATCCAAAGGAAATAATGCTATCTGGGTCATAGTTGATCGTCTTACATAGTCGGAACACTAAATTTCATTTGGAGAGGATTTCTCTTGATCAGTTTTCTAGTATATATTTTACGTAAGTGGTAGGATTGCATGGACTACCAATTTCCATTATATCTGATCGGGATCTGAGGTTTACCTCGACGTTCTGTAGAAGTCTTCAGCATAATCTAAATACAGAGTTGAGTTTCAGTACTGCTTATCATCCTCAGACAGAAGGTCGGTCTGAGAGAACAATTCTAACTCTAGAAGATTTGTTAAGAGATTTCTCTATGGATTTCAATGGTTGTTGGGATAAAAACCTACCTTTGGTGGAATTTTACTACAATAATATCTTTCACTCTAGTATTCAGATGGCTCCTTATGAATCTCTCTTTAAAAAGAGATGCTGAACTCCAACTTGTTGGGATGAAGTTGGGTAAAGAAAGCTATTAGGACCAGATCTTGTTGATGAGATAGTAGAAAAGGTCTGATATATTCAACAACACATAAGAGTATATCAGAGTCGACATAAAATTTATGCCGATAACTGAAGAAAATACCCAGAGTTTGAAGTGGGTGACGAAGTGTTCTTACGAATATCTCCTTGGAAAAGAGTAATGATATTTGGAAATAAGGGAAAGCTGAGCCCTAGGTATATTGGTCATTTTGAAATATTGCATCATATTGGGAAGGTAGCTTACCGATTGGAGCTTCTATAGAATATCTCTCAAGTTCATGATTTGCACCATGTATCTCTACTGAGAAAGTACATACCTGATCCTTCACAAGTTCTCAACTCAGAAGTTGTACCGCTGGAGCAAGATCTTTGTTATGAAGAACAACTGATAGAGATTCTGGATCATAGCGAAAAATACCTACTAAACAAGACCACATGCTTGGTTAAAGATTTATGGAGGAACCACAAATTAGAAGAAGCTACATGGGAGATTTAGGATACGATGATTGTGAGTTATCCTCATCTTTTTGTTACAATGTGACGTATTTCGAGGGCTCAATTCATTTTAAGGGGGTAAAATGTAACACCCATGATTTTTAGGAGAAATATTTTGTTTTTATGTTATATACATCATCAAATGAATCATTCAATACACACAACACTAGCTTGGCTTGCCTTACATGCAATCGCGACCTTCGTTGGTAGCTTGCATTGTACGTTATACCGAGTTTCACTAAACAACGATATGCTATTAAAATATTATTAAAACTAGCTGTTATGAATAGTAATACCCACTTTTTGAAATTTTATAAATTTTATATTTTAAAATGGACTTTATTTTAGAATTCGGAATATCAAAATTAGCCAAGGGTGAATTTTTGGTATTTTTTTGAAAACATTCAATTTTTGATGAATAGTGAAATCATTGATTTACTATTTAAAAATAGAATTTAATTTATATAATTATTTATTTTCTTTAAATTTATTTTTGGTCAAAATTGATACATAATACCTATATAAGTTCAAAGTAATTCATTGGAGTCATTTTATAATCATTTTAGATATATAAAAATTTTATTGAACTTTTCACCATCTTTTACCCACCTCCTATGAGCATTTGTAATTATAAATAAATCCTAATTTTACCGCTTATGTGAGAAGAATTTCAAAAATCTGAGATACATAGTTAACATCAAGGAGTAAAATGTGGTTCAATAAGATAAATATAATTTTTGGTAAATAGTAACTTTTTACTTTTATTTTCCACGGTTAAAAGTAAACAGGGTAATTAAGGGTAAAAATTTTATTATTATTACCATTTATGTACACTTAAATTAAATTAGTACATTTAATATTATTTTATTTAAAGAAGAGTTAAAATAGTTAAAATCAATGTTTAATAACTAAAACATTTTTAATATAGGGTAATAAATAAGATAAATTCGACTATGAATATTCATTAGAATGATAAAAATACTTCCAATATAATATTATTTTATTTATTATTTTTATACCTTAACTATGTTAATTTATTTATGACACAATGATGATGCAATAATTACCATATTAAAGAAATATTAACATAATTTATATTATAAATACCCAAATAAATGTAATTTGAGACTTTTTAATAATTAAACATATTTTATTGGATAATATGACATATTAGTATTGATTTAATTAACTTTTTTCAAACTAATAATGCTTTTATGATTTCCAAAAAAATCAATTAACAAATAGTGTCAAAATTGACATAAAATAGTTCTTTAATCAAATATTATAATATTAATTGTTATATAATACCTAAAAATATACGGTTTGGAAAAATGACATAGATAAATCTGTATATATTAATTATAAACCCCTTGGGGTTAGTTTTTCTTGTTAATGTAAGTTTATTAACCATATAGTGTAAGAAAACAAGAAGACACAGTAAAAGTTAAATTATTTATCTTAGAGTTAAATCTAAATGATAAGGTTAAAATAGTAACCTAAACTTGTCTAAAACCTTTTGGTTGAGAGTATTTAGACCTATTATTACGTTATCTTCTAAATAAGTCACTTTGGTGCCATTATATCTGAATATTACTTTATTATAAAATAATATTTTACTTTTTTCCAAAGGTGCCCCTCTCCTCGCTTATAAAAGGACACATCCTCCCTCACCACCTCACACCACATTGAGCCTTCAAGCTCAGAAAAACCCTGCCAATTTCTTTTCTCCACTTCCCTAGAAACATCCTAGAGGTCCCGGCCTTCTTCAAGGACCATATTTAGTGCCCTAAAATGAGGATAAGAAGAGTTTCTTCAAAGAAGAGGTAATGTCTCTTACCGATTCATTCAACTTTATTTCTTCTTATACTTCCTATTATTTAGTTGTTTCATTATGAAGTAATAACATCAGTATCACTCATATACTGATGTGTTATTATGAATATGAAACAACCATATTTCACCATCTATCCATCCTATGGAAAACAAAATCACCGCATGTGTGTACGTGGGGAATACCGTCTCCACGCCGTGGTGTAATCTGTTTTCCACCACCACCTTACTTGGATGGGTATAATCATGTATAGAATAACTATTTATGATTATTTTAAATTGATATTGATTCAGAAATAGTATACATACACTTCAATACAATTCCACGATCATGGGAACGATATCATCGCTCGTGCGTACGTACGGCCTACCGTCTCCAAAATGTGATGCGACTCGTTCTACATGATATTCATTGAATAATGATTATATAAATGAATTTAATGCATAAATATGATAAATATTACCCTAATACCTTTCTGGATATGTGTTATCTATAACCTGAAAAGAATAATAAGAATTAATTTGACAAAACATGCATAATAACAAAAAAAGCAGTAAACACCCGAATAACAAGTAGCAAAGAAATATTACTAATAAGAAGCTATGAAGATGACCATATATGATATCATAACAATGAATAAGATTCAGGAATAATTAAATAACATTATTTAAATCATTATACAGTAGGTTCGGACACGTACGAAGCATATCAGACCTAAGGTAAGGGTAAATTTCACAATCTCATTTTTGTCTGAGATTTTTTATACTTCAGAATTTACTGGGGAATATTTATCATCCACAAACATGTTTCATAAATATGTAATATTATTTCTATCCTCCTACAATTTTTTAAATCCTATTTTCCCCATTAGTTAGTTTTTAGTAAAATATATGAAACCAATCTTTTTTTATTTTTAGAACGAGGTACTTTTTGACTTTTCTGGCCAAAGTATGAAAAGAATGTTTTATAACTTATACGGCATGAATGGATTCATAAAATATTATATCCATGAATCATTCTTTACATGTTTTCATGTTTATTTATAATCAACTTCCATTAATTTAAAATTGTATGACATGTTAAGAAAGGAAAATTGTTTTTGAAGTAGAAAGGATATTTTCCTTAAGAATGATGTTCAAGTGTTTTATCAAAATTATTTTCCATATAAGATAATATAGGGTTATATTTCTATCATTATTTTTACAATGATTTTATTATATTATGATGGACTTATTTTTATGATGTCCTTTTTATCTTATATGGATTATGTTATGATGGAATGATGTTTCAAATCCCATTTTTATTACATGGGTTATGCTATGATGTATGATTTATGATCTTGTGGAACACATAAGAATTTTATAATTATGAGATGGGTAAGACCTATATCTCCCTCTAATTCATTGGGTAATGATTTATATCTCATGATATAGACATGGCTGGAACAGTAGGTTAATCTAGTTTCGTGATAAAGGACTGAAATTAGGAGTGAACTCGGTTCAGAAATGGACTTTGTCTACTAGGATAGTCTTGGAAATGAGTTTTGACTACTAAGAAATGATTCTCTATGATTATGTGTGTATGCCACAATGTTTCATGTTTTATGTTATGATTATTGGGATTACATTTCACTACTATGATTTATCCCATGTTATGATATTATGATCTATATTGAAGGTTATGATTTTTGAAATGCTATGTTCTTATGAATTTGATATTTCTTTTGTTTACCATTACTGAGAATTCGAGCTCAGCATTTTGTATGTTTTCATTCCCTATGTTAGTATGAAGGTTATAAAGAAGGATATGCAAAAAGGGACACTTCATATGATGAAATAAATGGTAGATAATGTAGATATTTTATGAACCAGTTGTTTATGTCTCCCAGTTTCTAAAGACACTATACTTATACGGTCCTACCATGGTTTTGATATATGATGTAATAAGTTTGCATCAATTCTGAAGTAATAAAAATTTATGTAAAGTGTGGGTTGTTATAAAGATATTCGGAATTGTATTGCTAGGTGCATTGGGGATGAGGACAATAACTTCTTTATGTCATTTCCCGATGGTGTTGAGGTTTGGAACTCTGTCCGCCACATGACTTTGGATTGCGTGCCATGTCCAGACGGTTTTCTTGGTATGTTCTTCATAGTGGCTTAGGAATTTTTGGGGATCCATATGATTGAGGCTGTAAATAACCAGATTTTCAATGTAATTTTTTTTAAATTATATGGAATTGTTACGAGCCAGCGAAAATTGATGGTTCATGATTCTAAGGCATGGAGTGCCCAGAATTATTTCCATATCTTTATTAAGGTAAATTCAGTAAAAGTGCATGTGATGTTTTATAACATTTTATCTGGTGCTCGGATTAAAAATCTGAGGGCACTGTTGAGTCTGCAGAACTAGGATTCCCTATATAGAGGCTTCACTTCAACCGTAGTAGATCAGAAGAAAAAGATAGATTTTGAGAATTTTAAAAGAATAATAATATAAAAAATTTATTTTAATTCCTTTAATTTTTTCCTCAAACAAACATGCGGATGTGGTGGAAACAACGACATGTCAAGCCCTTAAATGTCTTAACTCCTCAATTTATTATAATAGCCCTGTTTGAATTAGGAGGTTTCATAATTAATTGAACCTCATTAATTCCACGTGTGTTACTCATCCTCCCCCTCTCCTATTTATATGGATCCTAAAGAAAAGTATTGGCACGACCTCACAAGCAACAAATTTCGGATAATGTGTTGCAACGCCAACCACTTGGAGGACAGGACTGGTCCCGATGACTGGTGACAAGCACCACTGAATCACAAACCGAATAATGAAGATTGAGCGGCATCGTTGGTGGCTTGTTGCGGGAACGACGAACTCCGACTCTTCCTCAAACGCGGACGTTCTCCAATGATCTTGAGGTAGGGTTATATGTTGTTTTAATTTCATGAGTTGATGTATTATTATACTACCATATTGATATCATGCTATCAAAGAGGGCACAAGGAAAATAAACAAGGCATGAACCCTCCATCTTTTGTTAGAATTTTCTACATTCTTCGCGAGAATTTTTATTCGGGTTGGACGACATAAGGAACGGCGGGTGACGGCAGTGGCCGGAAATAGCTGGCTGTAGAGGAGATGGTGATGTGCCATTGTGCGCCACTGAAAAAGAAGGTCCCGAACATAGCCATGACAGGTGAAGACAGCAGCTGGCTCGGGACTCCCGCGGGAGGCGGAGTGGTGTGCAATAGTATGCTTCCGGAGGGAAGGCCATAGACGAAGCCGCTACAAACAACGGTGGCCAGCACCAGCCAGCCACAAGGAGAGGTTGTGGGGCACGTCGTCGTGCACCACTGGAGAAGGCCACGATATAAAGATGCGGTGGTGGAGGAGGGAACTGGCCATGTGGGTGTCGTGGTGAGGGGGCAGCGCCATGTGGCGATGCCGCTTCACAACCTGAATGCACTAATGAAATTTGGGAAAATTGGGGGGAGCCTTCCCCCCATGCGACAGCTAGGGTGAACTCCAGCCAGCGGGTCGGGCCCTCCACGAGATGGGACTCGTGAACGTAGTGGATCGCAACCCTCCACAGGTCGGCTCTCGTGGGCCCAGTAGGCTGGGCCATGCTAGCCTAGTGGGTCGCGCCCTCCGTTGGTTGTGCTACACCCTCCAAGGTTCTAACCCTTCCCCCTTGCGGTTCGGGCTATGCCCCCTACGAGCCGAGCTAGACCTCGACCTAGTGGGCCAAGCCCTCTGTGGCCCCACCTAGAGGATCCAGACCCAGACCATGTTTGGCCAGGTCGGTCCGACCTGGTCGGCCCGGACCTAGACCCTTCGAGGCCCAGTTTCGCTAAAAGAGCGATAACCTGAAATTAGGGTGTCCGTTTGACAAACCGTCTGTGTCACCAGGACCCTTGGAGGGAGACGATCCATTTGATATACTATAAATGAGTTTTAAAAAATGTTGGAGTACAGAGAGGTTGGATCGGGCCTAAATCTAACCATGCCATCAGAACTAAAACACTTATATGTCACAGACCGAGCGTCCGATTAATGTACCGACTATCGCGTTGGAACCCTTACAACATGGCAGTTATATAGGATACATCTTTGTGAAGATTCGTTGTAGCTTCAGTATTACTGATGACTTGAGGAGTGGATCCTCCAGGAATCAAGTGTACCATGAGAGGGAATCCAGTGGCTGGCGGTGAGGCAGAGGTTCAAGACAGATCATACTGAGGTCAATACCTAGTAATCCTATGAAAATCCATACTGATCCTGTGTGGGTGACATCCTGTGTGGGTCAGTGTGGGCTAGTAAATATCGATCCCTTGTCGGTCAGACTCTGTATGCCTCTCTGCAAAATAAGATGATCTTGATCTACGACTTACCATTTGTACGTCAGTACTTATACCTGGTATGAGCTATGTCTTTTACATTCATTGTGTTACGTTTGTGGTTCTTTTACCTACTTGGTCTTACCTTTTTGTCCTTTTACCTTTATGGTGTTTTATTTGTGGTATTACCTTTGTGGTAATCTTATATTCATGGTGTTACATTTTTGGTATTCTTTCATTCGTGGATCAGTTGTGGTAATGGCTTAAAAGATGGAGCCTTATGTTTCATCATGTATGAGATGAGTATATCATGATAAATTAGGTATAGGTATGGGAATATACCTATGTAGAGTTGATGACTGCTTCAGGCATTGTGATTGCAGTCTTGCATTGTGGTATTTTTCTTTTTTGGAACATAGGGATACCTTTAGGGATCTCGATGTCCCTATTGGGTATTGTTATACTCACCCTTGCATAGGCAACGCCAACTACTTATTGTGTCTTGTGCAGACGACGAACAACGTTGATCGAGGCTTAGGGAACCAAGACTGGATGGTTCTCAGAGGTGGACCATTTGACGTGATGTTCCACAGTTTGTATAGACCTTGAGGTTTACCCACCCTTGATGTTGGATCCTCAGTGGAATATCTAGGATTTGTATTCTATTTTCAGTTTTACTTGTACTTTCCAGTTGGTCTTGAATTTCGGACCCTTTACTTTCAGTACATTTTTCACCATAGTAGTTTACTTCCTGGTTGATTCTTGTTGTAATCTTGTACTGTTTATTTTTATATGTGAAAAGTTAATTCCTTTACATTGTAGGGTTAAGCCATTCCGATGTTAGTCACCAGCCCCTGGTCTATGGATGGTGGACTTGGGGCAGTCACGGCACAGGCCCCGGGGGATGGGTCATGACAAAGTGGTATCAGAGGATTCAGTTCTACCAAAGAACTAGGACTCTAATTTTTTCTATGTTCCAATAGTGTTATGTGTTATGAGTGTGGTTTTCAGTGTTTAGAATCCAGTGTTGGTGCGGAATCTGACATATCCATACACTAGGACCCTGAATTCAGATATCATACTCAGTGCACGAAAACACTAATTTTGTGTTTTTTTAAAAAGTTTTTCTTCTAATCTCATTGAGTTATCTCACCAGGTATAACATATTTACTGTAACACACCTATTTTCTTTTAGTATTCCACCACGTAGACAACCATCCAGGATTCCTGAGAGATTACAAGATGACGGCCCACCGAGCGATGAGGCCTCGGTGCTGGGCCCTCTTACAGTGTTAGCACATTCAGGTGGTGTACCAGCCCCATCACTACCCTTTCAGAACCTATTTCCACCAGCCCCACTAGTAGAGGGTGCATTCCGACTGAGCACATTGCATGGGTTCCAACAATAGATTCCTCTAAGGATTAGAGGTGAGATGGATCTGCAGGTGGCTGAGGACTGGCTGAAACCTATGGCTAGAGTTTTTTTCTTAGTAGGGACACCAGCTGATCTAATGGTGATCCTTGCTCTATATCTTTTCCATTGAGTAGCTGAGAGATGTTGGAGTAAGAAACTCCAGTTACACAATGTGTCCACCCTCACATGGACTGTCTTCGAGGGCCTTTTTAGGGAATAGTTTGTTTTAGCGACTCTACGCTCAGTCTATATACAAGACCTTCTACACTTACAACAGGGCAGCACGACCAAGTCCCAGTACTCGGTGAGGTTCACTGATCTCTACAGCTACTCCACTAACATGGTATGAGACCCTTTCATCAGGGTTCATACCTTTGAGCAGGATCTCCAACGGGAGATCAGACCATCACTGATATCACTCAGTATTTCTACTCGCCTTGGGCTGATATTTTGAGCACATTTGGTAGAGAGATTCCTAGTTGACTAAGCATCGACAGCGAGAGACACCAAAAGACGTCAGGTAGCAGAGTCATCCGCAGAAAGCCGTAGATGGATGATGTTGGGGCCCAAGCAGGCCAAACCTTCTGGTGAACGACCTCAGGATACATGGTCGATGTTGAGGGTCACATGGGACATATGAGGATAGAAGAGGAGTAGGTAGTGCTACTCGTGTTGTGGGAAGGGACACATGGCTCGTGACTACCTAACCGTCCATATGGAGGACTTGCTAACGGTTGATGGATTTCCAATTCAGAAGTAGAGGTTCAAACAAGGAGGTCCACAGTGTGGCAGACTTGGCAGAGGAGTTGGTCGTGAAGTAGGCAGTGGGTGGCGATTCAATGTTCTACCACCACTACCTCCAGGTGGTCCACCCTGAACACAGGGAGCAGGTGGACAAGGACTGGCACAGCTCCTGTCAGCTGATACCTATGACCACGGTGCTCTTGGGAATGATTAGATGTATGATTTGCATCTAATAATACATAGATGCATTACTTATATACACATGTTCCAATCAATCTTTTATTTACACGACCATCATTCGGAGCTCATAGATTCCAATAGAGCCGTTAGATCAATCATTGCGATTAGAGGCTCGTAGGGGAAAAGATTCCACGATTACACCCCAGTGCTGGTAGCATGAGCATACTCTAGGAGGTGAGATATTTGGCTGGGATCTTCTAGTAGAATCATTGGGGCCTTACGACATCATCTTGGGTATGAATTTTTTATCCACACTCCATGCTCAGATTGACTGTATTGGGTGCAAATTGTGGTGTGTCTGCGAGGATGGGACCAGGTTTTCCATCACTTGAGAGAAGGGAACATTGAAGTACTAGATGGACTTTCTTAGAGGAGGGTGCAACCGATCACAAATTAGTTGTCTAGCCTTACCCTCAGAGCAGCTGATGTTGAGAGTCTCATCTATCCTATTATGGTGGACCAGTATGCCGATGTCTTCCTTGATGATGTTACAGGACTACCTTATTTTAGAGAGGTGGACTTCTACATCGATATGTATCCTAGGAAGACACTGATATCTACTCCAGCATATCGGATGGCTCACGTAGAGCTATGTTAATTATGGGTATAATTGGAGGACTTGTAGAGGAAGGGGTTCATAAGGCCTAGTGTTTCTCTATGGGTAGCCCTAATTATGTTCCTCAAGAAGGAATATGGGATTTTTAGACTCTGTGTGGGTTATCGGCGCCTGAAGTAGGTGACTGTGAAGAATAAGTATCCACTTCATAGAATTGATGATCTTTTTTATCTACTGAAGAGAGATTGTTGGTTTTGGAAGATATATCCCAGATCGGGCTATCATCATATCAGGGTTTGACAAAATGATGTGAAAAAGATGACATTTAGATGTTAGTATCGCCACTATGAGTTCATGGTTATGTAATTCGGCATGACCAATTCCCTAGTAGTGTTCATGGGACTCAAGAACAATATATTGTAGCCATACCTCAATTGCTTCGTGGTGGTCTTAATTGAAGACTTCTTAGTGTACTTAGTGATGGAGGAGGAGCATGCCTATCAACTACATAGAGATCTGGATACACTTCAAGAGCACCAGCATTATGGTAATATCTCGATGTTCCAGTTCTGGATACGATAGGTCCACTTTCTAGGAAACATTATCAATGAGGCGGGAGTTGGAGTGGATCTGGCAATGATAGAGGTTGTGCAATCTTTAGAGCCACCCAGGATTGTGACAAAGGTGCAGAGATTCCTGGGGTTGGTTGGGTAAAACCGGTGATATTTACCAGACTTTTCAAGATTTGAGGCACACTTGTTAACGTTGATGAGGAAGGGACAACACGTCATGTGGATGGAGAGATTCAAACATAGATTTCAGAAGCTGAGGAAGTGACTAATGAGTTCCCATTTCTTGAGGCTACCAGAAGAGAGTGTTGGGTATGTAGCCTTTTGCAACGCATCATGGACCAGATTTGGATGTTTCCTAATGTAGGAGAAAGCAGTGATCACTTATGGTTCACGAACGTTGAGACAACATGAGAATAACTATGCAACCCATGAACTGATCGTAGTAGCAGTGGTCTTCTCCTTGAATATGTGGCGACATTACATGAAGGGTAAATGTTTTACAGTCTACCCTGATCACAGGATTATTAGGTATATCATCTCAGAGAAGGACATGAACCTGAGACAACGACGTTTGTTGGACTTCCTCTAGGTCGATGACTTCTAGATGGTCTATAATCATGGTAAGGGTAACTTAGTGGTAGACGCACTCAACAAGAGGTCTAGTTCATAGCTGCTGAGTGAGGCGACCTAGCAGCTAGCTGTGTTGTAGATATCCTTTGTTGATAGAGATGGGGTAGCATACCTTCAGTCTATGACTTTCACTCCCACAATTCTTCAGCGAGTTCGGGAGTCACATTTTGGGGATGTTGGATGTGAAGCTCGTCAGGCTCACATATCCTCTAGATAAGAACCTGATGGATTTTCTAAATGTGGGGATCACATCATCCACTTTAGAGGATGTACCATGGTACTAGTGGCACTACGGTAGGAGGTGTTGAGGGAGTTCTATACTTCCCCTATGGAAGTACATCCTAGTGTGGGGAATATGTATCAGGACCTCCGACATCAGCACTGGTGTCCAGGGATGAAGAAATCAGTGGTAGAGTTTGTTTCACGATTCATCACTTGTCAATAAGTGAATGCCAATCATAAGGTACCAGTAGGCTTAGCGCAACCACTAGAGGTGACAAAGTAAAAGTGGGATGATATCTCTATTAACTTTGTGATGGGGCTTCCACGTACGTCCAGGGGACATGATTCCATCTGGGTGATCGTTGACTAACTCACCAAGTTGGCCCACTTACTATCTATTCGAGAGAAGAGATTTGTAGAGGGTTTTGGGCACCTCTACGTACAAGAGATTCTATGAACTCATGGGGTGTCATTGAAAATTGGCTCTGATAGTGATTCATGTTTTACATACCTATTTTGGAATGGAATTGAGGAGGCATTTGGGATTCAACTATATTTGAGTACTACCTTTCATCCACAGACGGATGGTCAAATGGAGCAGACCATTCAAACACCAGAGGACTTGCTTCATGATTGTGCACTTTATTTTGGCTGCATTTGGGAGGATCACTTTCCCTTGGCGGAGTTATCATACAATAATAGCTATCAATACACCATTAGTATGGAACCATTTGGGGCCTTGTACGATGAACCATGAAAATCACCTCTATTTTGGACAGACCCTGGAGTGTTAACACTTATGGGTACATAGTTGGTACGAGCTACCAATGGGAAGGTGTAGATCATCCAATAGTGGATACACACTACACAGAATAGGATAGAGTCTTATACTGATTGGAGATAGAGACCTTTGGAGTTTGAGGAGGGATACCAAGTCTTACTATGGGTCTGACCTCGACGTGGTTTGCAAAGATTTGGCTGAGGAGACAAGTTATCATCGATGATTATCGGACCTTTTCAGGTTCTCAGTAGTGTTGGCGAGGTGTCATATTTCCTGGATCTTCCCCAACATATTCAATGGGTGAATGACATTTTCCACGTGTCACAAATGAGGAGGTACGTTCATGATCCATCACACATCATCAACTAGGGAGAGATGGACATCGACGATGGCGTTACTTTTACAGAGGTTCCTGTGTTGATTGAGAATCGATTGGAGTAGTCCCTTCATGGACAATCAATTCATCTGGTTCAATTCGCCTGAATAATAGGTAGCTCTAGGTGAGCACATGGGAGCATGATGCATAGATTCTTCCTCAGGTACCCCATTTGTTTCCTTAGCCTATGTTATCGCTTTCGGGGACGAAAGGCACTAAGGTGGGGGGGAATTTAAAGTCCCGAAATATCCATGTGAGTTTTTTTAAATTATTTGGAATTATTATGTGTCTGTGAAAATTGATGACACATGATTTCAAGGCCCGATGTTCTGAAAATGAATTTCTGAACTTTTTTATGGTATGTTTAGTAAACACGCGAGCTGTGTTTTCTAACATTTGTACCAGTGCTCGGATTAAAAATATGAGGGCACCATTGAATCTGCAAAACCAGGATTCACATAAGAGAGTATTCACTTTAACCATTGTTGTTTGAGAGAATAAGAAAAGTTTTGTTACTTTTAAATGAATAATAATATATCAAAGTTAATCTATTTCCTTTCTTTTTTCCTCAAACGGACAAGCGGCGGTGGTAGGACCAACAGTGCGTCAAGACATTAAATGGATTGACCTCTCAATTCTTTGTAACAACACTGTTGGAATATAGAAGGTTCTTTAATTAATTTTTCCCCATTAATTCCATGTGTATAACCCACCCTCACCCTCTCTTATTTACAAGGAGGTTGTGGAGGAGTACTGGAATGGCCTCACCAAATGACGAAGTTCTGGTAATGTGTCGCAACACCAACCACTTGGAGGATGGTACCGATTCGGCTAGTAGTGATGAGCGCCAATGAATCACGAACTGAAGAAAAAAGATTAAGCAGTGTTGTTGGACACTGGTTACGGGAACAACGAATGCTTACTCTTCCTCAAATGTGGATGTTCTCCAATTATATTGAGTTAGGGTTTTATCTTATTTTAATTTCAATAGTTGATGTATTATTATACTACCATCTTTCTATCAAACTGAAGCGGAGGGTGTGGTCCAAATGAAGAAAGACTGAACTCTACCACTTTTTTTGTAATTTGGTGAATTCTTTGAGATATGTTTTATTTGGGTTGGACAAAACTAGGAACGGCGGTTGACGGTGGCAGCCAACCACAGAGGAGATGGCGGCATGTCGTTGCACACTTCTGGTGAAGAAGGTCATGGCCATATCCGCGGTGGGTGAAGATGGTGGATGGATCGAGCCAGCCATGGGTGGATGAGTGGCACACAAAAGTGCACCATCAGAGAGAAGGTTGTGACCGATGTTGCGGCGGACAACATAGACCAGCACCGACCAACCGTGGGTAGAGGCGGAGCGGTGCGCCGTTATGCACCACTAGAGATGGTCGCTGCATGAAGACGTAGCGATGGAGGAAGGACCCACCTCTCAGGGTCCTGTAGAGATCAGGTGGAGCCACGTGGCTCTGCCGATACACAACCCGAATGGGTAAGGATATTTTGGAAAACTGAGGGGACCCACTCCCCTTTCTTCCAAGTAGGGTGGACCTCAGTCAGCGTACTGCGCCCTCCACTGGCCGGGCCACACCAGCCCAACGGACCGTGCTAGCCCAACAGACCACACCCCTCCGAGGTTGGGGCCACACAAGACCAACAGGCCAGGATACGCCAACCCAGTGGGCCATGACGTTTGTGGGTCTGAATGCGCAAGCCAAATAGTTTGTTCCCTCCACGGGCCGGACCACGCCCCCTTGCGGGCCTGGCGGTGCCACCTATAGGTCGGGCCGAATCGCAGCCCCGCAGGCCCCACCCGTCGAGGCCCAGCCCACTGGGGACAAACCCATCTAGGATGTACCCGGACCGGGTTGGTTTGGGTTGTTACGATTCATTCGGAACAAAACCAGAACCTTCCTAGCCCAATTTCGCTAAAACAACCATAACGTGAACTCCCTACATCGGTTTGAGAAACCATCTACGGCACTGGGACACTTCGAGTGAGATGGTCCTTTTAGTATACTCCAATTGTGTTTTGGAGAAAGTTGGAGTAAGGCTGGGTTGGATCAGACCTGAATTCAACCAGGCCCTCAGAACTAAAACACTTATAAATCACAGACCGAGTGACTGATTGACGCACTGTATGTCGCATTGAAACCCTTACGACATGTAGATCCTTTTGGATACCTTTTCATGGAGTTTCGGGGTGGATGAGGCATGACAGATGGCTTGATAAGTAGATTATACTGGAATCAAGCATACTATGAGCGGGAATATAGTGGCTAGCAGTGAGGCATAGGTTGGAGACAGATCATACAGAGGTTAGTACCAAGTGATCCTGTGTGGATCAGCACTGATCCTGTATGGGTTAAATACTGTGTGGGTCAATTCTTAGTGATCTTGTGTGGGTCAGCGCATACATATCCTATGTGGGTCAGATCCTGTGTGGGTCAGCGGGGGTTAGTATGTATCGATCCTGTGTGGGTGAAAATATGTATGGTCAATATCAGAACATCTAGAGAGAATAATATGATCTTGATCTACGGATAATCATATGTACTTCATTACATATACCTGGTGGTATCTGAGTCTTTTACCTCCTTGGTGTTACCTTTGTGGTACTTTTACCTTCGTGGTGTTACCTTTTTGGTATTATTACCTTCATGGTGTTACCTTCGTGGTGTTACCTTTGTGGTACTCTTTCCTTCACGATGTTACCATTGTGGTATTCTTCATTCGTGGATCAGTTTGGATAATGGATTAAAAGTTGGACCCTTATGTTTCCACATGTATGAGATGATTCTATCATGATATCATAGGTATATGTATGGAAATATACCTATGTAGACTTGATGACTACTTCGTGCATTGTTATTGAAGTCTTACATTGTGGTATTTTTCCATTCTAGAACTAAGGGAGAACATTGCGTGTCTCAGGGTCCCTAATAAGTATTGTTATACTCACCCATGCATCGGTTACATCCGCACCTTGTTATGTCCTGTGTAGATGATGAAGATCATTGATCGAGGATGAGAGAGCTAGGACTGAACGGTGCTCAGAGGTGGACCATTTGATGTGATGTGCCGCATTGTCAATAGACCGTGAACTAAACCTACCATTCATGTATGATACTTGGTTGGTGATCCATGAGCTATTTTCTCTTTTCATTGGTACTTTTACAATTTAACAGGGCTTGTATTCTGACCACTTTATTTTAAGTAAACTTTTTACTAGATCAGTTTACTTCATGGTTTCTTATTGTTGTATTATTAAATTGTGTTTTTTATATGTTTAATATAAATGCCTTCCCATTGTTGGGATATTCCTTTTCGGTTCTAGTCATTATCCCCTAGCCTATGGAAGGCAATCATGGGGTAGTATCAACACATGAACCAGGGAATGGATCATGAAATAGGTGGTGTGAGACTTCTTTCAGTGGGGAGGGGTGCATTAAACATGAGTACATTTTTAACTAGATTGATTTTTCCCACTAAAATCAAGGATCCCACTTCTAATGATCATTTTAGGCCTATAAGTTTGCGTAACATGTCATAATATATTTTGGAATGTCTGTTGTCTAAGTGGATTAAAAAAGTCATTCTTAAGGTTATTTCCCCAGAGCAGCATGGCTTTATTAATGGCATAGGTATTCAGGGTGCGATTGGAATTTCCAAATAATTTGTGAAAGATATTAACAAAAAAGGGATTGGATCCAATATTATTATCCAAGTGGACATGGATTAATCCTATGATAACCTATATTGGATAATCATTATCCATTCCATGAGAAATATTAGGTTCCATTAATAGTTGTTTGACCTTTTTTTCGGTGTTATTCTTCCCCGTGCTATACATTTTTATTAGGGGAAAGGATTTGGCTTTTTAAAAATCATTCAGGGTGTGAATAAGGGGGATCCCCTTTCCCCCATTATATTTATCATTTCACAGAATGCCCAATCTTGTAACCTGTATAGAGGCAATGAGTAGAGAGATATTCGGCCTTACCTTTCCAAATACTTGGATAGTTCATTTTCCCATCTTATGTTTGTAGATAATATTCTCATTTTCATAAATGGTAGGAGACATTCTCTTCTCAACTTTTTGGATATTATAGAATCATATGGTGTTCTATGTTGCCAATGTATTAATGCTAGAATGTGCAATGTTTTTTTTCAAGTAATTGTTCTAGAAGAAGTGTTAGGGACATCCAATAAATCTTAAGGATCCATCAGAAGCAGCTTCCAATGATCTACCTAGGTAATCTAATTTAGAATGGCCCGGATATATTGTGTTTTATGACTATCTCATCATCTGAATGATTGGGAGGATTGTAAATCGGAAAGAAAGATTCCTATCCTTCTATGTATGGGTTTCTCTTATCAATAATGTCTTATATTCAATCGCCATGCAATATTGTACATCATCACTCATCCCAAAGGGGTTGTCTCAACAATGGAGAAGATTATGAATGGTTTTTTTTGGGATTCCAATGCTTTTAGTAGATCCCACTGGGCCTCCTGGTTCCGACTGATGAAGATGATTGAAGATGGAAGTGTTTATCTCAGGGGCATGTTTATCTCTATGCAGTCTATGCAGGATCACCTAGAATGGGATATGGTCTCCATCAATTCTATCTGTGATAAAATCATGTGTAATAAATATGGGAAGCACGAGGAAGAGTGGGTTAGTCAGAAATTGTCCAAGCTATCCAAAATCATTGTTTTTAATTTAGATATCCTCCAAGATGTGTCATGTTGGGTGGTGGGGAGAGGGGAAGTCAATCTGTGGTTGGACAATGGGGTCGGTGCGAAGATATTTTTTCCAAACTGCCCTATGCCATATATGACGGTTAAGGAGGACAGCAACCACCCTCGTTTTCAATATGATTTTATGCAAGGAAAATATGTTCACACTCAAAGATATTTTTTAAGAGGGAAAACAATGTTGTTTTACCGGTAGTGCTTCTGGTGACTTCATTGGGCATGATTACAATAGGTCGATTCAGTCTGGAGGGGACCATGTTGAATGATCAACTCTTTTGTGGTGTAAAGAGGTTCCCATGATGATGAATATCATTTCTTGGGGGTGAGAAACCAATACTTACTAATTTAGGATAATGTTCAGAGGAAGGGGATTTATTTATTGTCTTGATGCCAATGTTTTATGAACCCTCTCCAAGAGTCAATGATCCACTTATTTTCCATGAGTGATTGGGCCTCATACCTTTAGTCTATTATGGGGAGTTGGGGTCATCTCGAATATATATGAATGTCAATCTAGGAGTTCCTCTGTAGTTAGATTTCAGTCTTGAACTGACAAGAGATGGAATGAATGATCTGTGATTTCAATATGATTACCATATTCTAGACATTATGGGAGTTGGAAAATAAGGCATGTATTAAAGCCCATCCTTCATTACTCTTCATGAAAATGATGATAATGGCATTGATTGATGATCTGGTCTCTATGGTAAAAGGTAGTTATTATTCATTTAACCTTTGTAATCTCTGGAATATGGCTATTTTTCAGGCTGGTTCCCAGGGGTGTTTGATTTAGTGGTGTCCTCTTTTTGGTGTTGTATGCTCAATGTGGACGAGTCCATCATGAATGGGAAGGTGTGTGGGGGCGAGATTTTATAGGACATTAATGGATTGTTTGTTATTGTTTAAAATTTTTTATATGGTCTAGGGAGTTCATTGTGTGTGATTGTGAAGCCATTACACTCTGGTGTCATGTAGTGGAAGAGCTTTGATTTATCGGTTATCAAGGTGGAGTCAGACTCTAAAGTTGTTGATCATGTTTTAAAAGGTCTGGTGATGACTCTTTGGAAACTAGTATACATTTTTCTAATATTCTATTTGGATATCAGCCACTATTTATTCATGCTATATATTCCATGAGAGGCCATCTTTACAGCAGATGCCCTGTCTAGAAGGAGTTGTCAGAGGATCCGCTGAAAATGTATTCTAGTTTGGGATTGCTCCACCATAATAGTTTTAATTTTTTCTAATGAGATTCCATTAGATTGAATTACATTAGATCTCTATGACATGTTCTTGGTTACTGCTCATTTTTCCCATAGTTTAATTAAAAATACGCTTTCGTTCAAAAAGTTTCCAGATTGGTAAAACAGTTTTGTACCAATTTGCGTTCTTTGATAATCAAGTTTTGTTATAGACCAAAACTCTTTTTAGAGGTGTAAATATATAAATTTTAATTATTATATCATGAACCTACTTATATTCATGATATTTTAAGATTAATTTTATTTACTTTTCCTATATGGACAGCATGATCCCATGTTTCCATGTGAGAAGAGTTTATTGAAACAATCTCATCACTTTTCAAGATTCCTTATGTTTATGATTATTTTAATGAAACATTAAAATAAATCTATAAATAAATTCATGAAATTTAATCCCATATGTAAATTCATGATATATTCATGCATTGGGACCATATTCTAACACTTTGGAACATAATATAGTAATGAAATTGTTTTTATGAAATCCCTACATTACATTCTCTTTTGTCAGAGAACTATGTTTTCTAAAAAATGGTTATGAGAATATTGTGACATTATCCTAAAATATTTATAATAAATTATTAACACTTTTTTCCTTTTAAAACATCTTTAATGGAATATTTTTTTCCACTTTCTGAACAAGTAAATTTTCTAAACATTCTACCATGAAAAAGGAATGTTATTTTACATCGTATGACATATATAGATTTTCCCATTGTAATTTCTTTGATGCTTACTCTTCCTTATTTAAAAGGATAAATTTTAGGATGTTTTTTTAAAATATATTTTCAAGGAAATGGTTTTCAAAATTTATTCAAGTATCATTTATTTTTTTAGGGAAAATGGGTTTTAAAATATAATTTGTTTCAAATATAAATTTTCACAAAACAATGATATTTTCCTCGAGAAATGTTTTCAAAATATCCTTACAATTTATTTTCAATCTATGATAACATCCATTTTTGTTACTCATTTCATTATAGGAAATTATCCAGTGTTTCCATTAAAAATTATTTATTCAGTGCTTTATATTTTTATAGAATGATGCTTAAGACACATGTTTCACTTCCAGATGTTTTATGCTTTTGAAACCCGCTTCTTTTCATGGGTGATGAATTCATGAAGTGATTATGAAACCTATCTATTTTCATGGTTAATGATGTGATGAAACATTAATGATACCCATTACATTTAATGGGTTAATAGTTGATGTTTATAAAACCTATATCATTTTATGGGACTTGATATGTTAAATGTTTTTATTATCTTCTGGATGATGTATGAAGTATTTACTTATAGGATGGGTGGGAGCAATATCTCCCTCTAATTCATTGGGTAATAATAAGTTGTATACAATCTCAAAGGGTAAATGGGACGTAGACCATGACAAAAAAAGGTACAAGGGTTCTAACCCATGCCTAGAAGAATGAGGGTACAATGGTTGTATCACATGCTTAGAAAGAAGGAGGTATATGTGTTGTATACCATGCCAAAAGAATGAAGGTACATGGTTTGTAGGCCAGCCCAAGAAGTAATAGGGTAAATAGGTTGTAGTCCAATATTGTAAACAAGAAGATAGAGGGGTTTTAGCCCAATCCTAAATGTAATAGGGTACACAAGTTGTATCTCAATCCCAAAAGAATGAATGCACATGAGTTGTAGCCCATGCCTAAAAAAAATAGGGCACATGGGTTGTTAGGACAAGACTGAAATAGGTACGCGGGTCATAGAACAATCCTAACAAGAAATGAAGGTATTCGTAGGTAACCTTGACATAAAATTTTCAATTCTTATATGTATTCCCCAAATCCTATGTCTTATCCCTTCAGTACAATTTCATAGCTTATGATCTTTATTTACTTATGATTCATGTCTTATGAACTGACGTGATTTATTCCATGATTGAGGTATGTGATCTTTGATATATTGGGTATGATATTCTATTTTCATTATCATGTTCCCATTCTATTATACTCATAATTATTCTTACATATCTCATTTATTTACACTTATTGAACACTTTAGGTCACCCATTTTTAGATTTCTTTCCCCATGTTATGAGTAATGTTTTTAGGTAGAATTAATAAAGGTGGAGATCTTTATGGGATATTTTAAATATCTTTAACCATGATAGAAGATTTTGTTTCCATGTTTTCAAAGACACTAAACTATTATATTCATCTGACATGTATTATTATAATATACATAATATTCGTCTAAAATGATATATTATCCTTGTATATTAAGCCTCATTCACTATAGTAGGAATCAAAGGAATGTTTTATTCAACCATTTGAAACTGGGATGAGAAAACTTTAGTAATATCACTAGTTATATTTTTGAGGATATGATTAAATATATCTCTAAGGATAATTATAAGGATGAGACAATTTTTAGGAAAATATCCCTGCATTTTGGAAATAGGTTGAGTGAGTGGTTTCCTAGAAATACAACCATACCAGGATACTACAAGTGTATGTGAATATAGTACAGATATACTTAGGGGTAATAACTCTAATAAGATGATCTAATCATGAATTTGGGTAATTTGGTACACAATAATGGGCCTTGCTGCACACATTGTTTGAAACTCCCAAGGGAAATGATTTGTTAATTCATGAACTCTTTACAAACCATTGTGAATGATTTAAATAGAGGATAACTATGAATCACATTGAATATACATATGTTTTCATCGATTAATGAATTAGTAGACACAATCTAGGCATCCTATATGCAATTTTTCAGGATTATATGGTATCCTATTATTATAAATTATTATCATGCTTTGCTTTATTATTTAAGTCATTATCATGAATTAGAACGAACATTATTAACAATAAATATTTAAGATGTGTAATATATGATAATTATCAATACTGATTTCCCAATTGGAAATCACATAACGAGAATCAAGAAGGTCGTATGCATATTTATTACATATCTGAAGATAAAGAGAATTCAAATGATATTTGAATGTTATGTGATGCTCTTATAATATTGATCACATTAATCATAAGAAGTAAGATTGGATCAATGGATAAAAAATCAATAAATGATTCATATTTAATATTCTTCGAAGTAGGTATTAAAGTATAATTTGATGATAATTAGGTAGTGGTTTAAGAATAATGTTTGAGGAATAAAGAATTTATATTTTGGAAATCAATGATAATGAATTATATTAGTATTTTCAGTATATGTTTTCATTAAGAATTGAAAATGACATGTTGAATTGGGATGACTAATTGTATAAGTAATTTCATGGAAATGTGATATTTTTATTAAGGGAAGGTAACCCTTAATTAATTCATGACATAATTATAAAAATGTTTGGATAATGATATAATGGATTTGAGAAAGTAAATATCACAGTACAAATTATCTTAGAACTAGTTATTTTAAAATTGTTCTATGTGATCAAGGATGAAGTTTACAATATCATGGATTTAAATATTCATCACGTAATCATTGGAATAAGTAAGCTTGCTTGTTTCCAAAAATGATTTAGGGAAATTATGTTCAATTATTGGTTTTATGATAATATATGATGAGGGTATTAACATTTTTTGAATGTGACGACCAATAACAAATTTTTGATATATGGGGTAACAATGTTAAGCTGATTTTAGTACATTCATTCTAAATCGTTGAATTTTAATCATTTATAAGTGTTATAATGTTAATCATTTATGGAATTTTTATTTCAATCTTCAATTAATGTTTTTGTGATAAATGTATTACCTCACCATATGAGGACTTATGAATATTGGATAGCCTATTTATGTTGATGGAAACAAAAGAGAGATGGGATGACATATCATGGATCTCATGATCTATTAGTACATTAAAGAAATAAAATTCTCATTCATTTCACCGGGTAATAATTGAAGTAGAAATCTATCAAGGAATTCCCAAATGTTGGTATTTTGCACATGATATTAAATAATATCAATTAATTATATTTTCATATATTCTAGGTCAATAAAAAGAATTACTCTATGATAAGATAATGATCAAAAAATGTTTTTTTCTAGTACTATAATTTTCATTGAGCTGATAGCCTTTTAAATAATCACAGATGTATGACTTCGAGGCCCTTAAAATTTAATATATCATTCACTTGTTTTTGATTAATGGACTCAATAAATCTGAAAAAATATTTATTCTTTTCTTACATGTCCAATTCTCCCTCCCAACTTATGTTCACCTATGAGGATACATAGCTATATATTATATTGTGTAACTATTATGTTTCAATCAATCCATTTTTAAGGGATGTTTTAGTATTAATTTTTACGATGTGGTTTTCTATGAATGGAACATTAATGTATTAATCCTTTGATATCCTAGATGAATTTTGAGGTCGAGATTCATTTTAAGGGGGGTATAATGCAACACCATTATATTTTAAGAATTATTTTTTGAATTAATATATCCTTTTTACTATTTTTCATTTCATGCAATACTGATGATAGTTTATTTTATATTAATGCACGTGGTTTGTATTGCGTTATACGCAACACCAAGATAATTGTTCCCCACACAAAACATAAATATTCTCTAGCTCTTCACACAACATTATGTTTATCTTGTGTTATACGCAACAATGAATTTTCACGATGACTTGTGTAACACACAAGACAATGGTTTTCATAAAATAATATATTATTAAAATAAGATAATTCTATATAATAATATGAAACCTTGATGTTAAATAAGAGTTTATTAATAGTATTAACTAATAAATTAAAATATATGGTTTAAACAACATAATATGACTTCATAAATTACCAATTATTTATAAATGAATATGAAAACCAATTGAATATAATAGAAATTAATATTATGGTCGAAAAGTTATTTTAGACTAATAAATTAAATTTTCCTTTTTTAAAAAAATGAAATAATTAAAACATTCATTTCAGGTAAAAATTAGTTGGCATAAGTTACATTCAACAATGAATTGGAATATAATATTGTGTATACTACACACATCACCGACTTGGCGTACGATGCATGATAAATTCAGTTTCTACGAAAGAACCTTTTTTATATAATTATTTAAATGAGATAATTTTAAACAAAAAATTAAACATAGTTATAGTAATAGTAATAAATACCACTCAAAAATTATTTATAATTGTTTTATATAAATAAAAAATATTGATAATGAAAGATATGATTTTAGGTAATGTCATTTTATGTTAAAAATACCATTTTCCAGAATGAATTTCTTTTAATAATTCAATTAATTTTAGACTCATTTAAGAATTAAATTTGATAAAATAAAATTAATTTTTAAATTAATGACAAAAAATTCATCATAGGGTACATTTTGTTTGATATTTATGAGAAATATCATTTTTTAGGAATAGTGAAAATACTGCTTTTTTAGTTTAATAATTCCTTTTTGATTAATTAATTATTAATATTATATGATTTAATAAATTTTTATTTTCATAACATTAAATAAAAATTATATCTATTAATAAAATTTAAATAATTATAATCAATTTCACATTGAGATTCAATATAAAAATCCTTTCAAACTTTTCAACATTTATTGTACTTTAAAAACCCATTATTTTGTCCTGTTTTTTGAATTTACATTAATCATAATTTTTCCTCTTCTATGGTTTTAATTTAGAAAAATTGAAATAGACTATTATAATAAGTTTATTATTTATATTCTAATAAAATGAAGTTAATTGTTGACCAAAATGGTTAGTAAAAGTGATTAAAATTAATCCCAGTGATTAAGGTCAGATTAAGCATATTTAGGAACTAAACCATTGAATTAATGGACCAAATGATATCGCCACTTTTCCAAAATCCATTTTATGTAAATAATTATTCCTTAAACATTAAATTATTGAGTTTTTTTGTGTGTTATGAGTTCATTTATGTAATAACATATGTACACCTTGTTTCTAAAAATTTAAAGCAAGTCCTTTTACTACCCTATAAAAATCCACCACCTATCCCACTTCCTAAAACCTCTAAAACCACTTATGCTTAGCCAATAACTACCAAATAAAATTCCACGAATTCCTCCCTTACTACTATAATACTTCTCTTTTGCGGAAGGAAATCCATGAAATCCTTTTGGAATAAACCAAAATGAGTTACCGAATTAAGAGGTAACATCTTCCCTCAAGTACTTTATTTTATTTTCCTTATCCAACCCCTCCAATTATATATATTCTATTATTATATAAAAACACCTAAATAGATAATATAATATTTTGTTTTTATTTAATTGGTTCAACCTACACATACTCACATCTCCATCAAATGGGTAACGAACATACTGTTTCTGTGTGCGAAGAACCGCTACCTCATGAAATGATGATTCTTTATTTAACCATTATGACCTATCATGGTGTACCTTATAATAGAAAATATATTTATATATGATATATATTATTTTTATAATGTCTTTATTGTAATTTAATTAATATTTGGATCACACCTTTATTCTTTCATCTTATGCAAATACGATAATTTCATTTGAAGAAATGTGGACTATCGCCCCCTGAAGGAGATATGATTTGTTTATACACTAAATTGATTGTATTAAGGATGGTTTTAGCGAACGTGTGACCTACTGTCTCCGTGAACTGTGTATTCAGTTTCATAATTATATATTCTATATATTTTTATAATAAAAATATATTGAATATAAATTATATTTATATCATTTTTTACATTCATTAATCATGATATAATTATAATTACCAATAATTTACAAATTGAGACACAAATTAAAAAACAATCGTATATTACCCGAAGTGAAACCATAACATATGATGGTTAACAAGTTGGTAATATAACAAAATAATAAGACCATATAGCATATTATATATAATAATATGGTTTTTTAAATGATTTATAGTAAATTTATATTTATTATATAGGTGTTTTGGATGAAAATGACAATGTCAAGACACATGGTATGGTGTTTTTTAACATTTTTTTTGAGATACATGCTATGTTCACCACTCATTCCTTTTGTGTGGTGTATGTAAATAACATAATTTAATTATATTTAACCTATAATTAAATTTATGGATATTAACATATACATTTTCTGAACACTATTTCTTGGGTTTTAAGTTTCAGAGGATACCAAACCAGTAAAACAACTCTGTCTCAATTTACCTTCTTTTAGACCTGTGTCTTGTAATGAACCAAAAATATTTTTTCATGTTTTATATATTTTAATTATTCATGGTATATAATGAATATTATTATTTTCAAGATATTATAAGCTTCATTTAATTTTTATTTCTGATATGGGGATCGTGATCCCAAGTAACAATGTAATAAGAGTTTATTGAAACAATCTCATCGATTTTCAAGATTTTTTATGTTTATGAATCTTTTGAGGATATATTATAACCCATATATATATAAATTCACGAGTCATCATTACCTATGGTTACTAATTCTATATTCATGTATTGATACTATATTTTAAATCTTTGGTACAAAATATATTTAAGAATTTGTTTTTATTAAAACCTGACTTTACCCTTTATTTGGTTAGAAATATATGTTTTATAAAAAAAATGTGTTCCATGAATATTGTAACGTTATCCTGAAATATTTAATGTTATTTTAACCAATTTTTCTCTTTTACCAATATAACATAAGTAATCCTCTCTTCACTTTCATAAAAAAAACGTTTTTCAAACCACTCTACCATGAAAATGGAATGTTTTTTACCATGTGCAGCATGTATGAATTTTACCACAGTCATTTCATTGAACCTTCCATTGAATTTTTTATAAGGTTAAATTTGTAGTTATTTTTTTAAAAGATATTTTAAAATAAATGGGTGTCAAAAAGTTATCAATTTTATTTTTTATGTTTTTAGGGAATATGGTTTTCAATAGATTTGATCTTTCAAATATCCTAATTCAAGGAAGAAAGAATATTTACCTCAGGACATGTTTTCAAAATATCATTCAAAGTTATTTTCCATATTTTCTGAATTCTATTTATTTTATTTATTCCATACTATCATATTATCCAATGGATAAAGTCATAATTATTTATTTATTGGATTATGTTTTGTTAGAATGATGCTTAAGACACCCGTTTCACTAATTTGGGTTATATAAATTTGAATCCCAGTTCTTTTAATGGGTTATGCATTCAGGAAGTGATTATGAAACCTATATATTTTAATGGTACATAATGTGATGAAAGGTTAATGATACCCATTATATTTCATGTATTATGATTATATTTTTATAAAACCTATATCTTTTTATGGTTCATGATATGTTGAATTTTTTATTTATCTTGTGGAACATGTATGAATTATTTAATAATGAGATGGGTGGGACCTATATCTCTATCAAATAAATTGGGTAATGAAATGGTTTATATGATCTCAAAGGGTACACGAGTTATAATACAATCCTGAAAACAAGAAGGTACATGGGTTGTATCCTGGGCCTAAAAGAATGAGGGTACACATGTTATAGCCCAAGCAAGAAAAAATAAGGTACATAGGTTATAACACATGCCTAAAAACAATAGTACATGGGTTGTATCCCAGGACTAAAAGAAATAGGTTACATGGATTGTATCCCAAAATTATAAATAAGACGGTACATGGGTTATAGCCCAATCCTAAAAAAACAGTGTACATGGGTTGTTTCCCAAGCCCAAAAACAAGAAACTACAGGAGTTGTAGCCCAAGCCAAAATATAATATGGCACATGGGTTGTAATCTCATTCCCAAAGTAGGTACATCTATCGTAACCAATGACTAACATTTTATAATGGTCAGGGTTTGTATCCATTAAATAAAATTTTCTATTCTTATATGTATCCCATAAATCCCATGTCTTATCACTTCATTAAAAATTCATGGTATATGATCTTTATTTCGTTATGATTCATGCCTTATGAACATCCTTGATTTATTCCATGATTCATGTATATGATATTTGATATATAGTTTTTGATATTATATTTTCATGATCATGATCTCATACGATTATTATCATAAATATTATTACATATATCCCTTATTTACCCTTGATGAGGATTTCAACTCACCCCTTTTTATGTTTCATTCCCCACGTTATGAATAATTGTTTTTGGTAGACGTATTAAAGGTGGGTTATTTTTTTGAGATGTTGAATATCATTCACAAATATATAAATTTTTTTCATGTTTCCAATTACAATAAATAATTACAGTCCTCAGGTATGTATTATTAAAACATACAGAATATTCATTCCAAATGATGTAATATCAATGTTTATTAAGCCTAGGATGCTATAGAAATTTATCATTTATTAAGGGAATTAATGTTATTTATTAAAAAGGAATAATCTATAGGAGACAATTAAATCTATTGATAAATTGATTGATGTCCTCTAAAGGGGGACATGAAGACTGTGAAATATCATTATTTTAATGAGAAAAAGGAAAATGGAGCACCCTAAAATCTATAATGATAAATCGCATCGATTAAGGAATACAAATATACCATTATGAATAGATGTAAAAAGAAACCATTAGGTAAATGGATAATGGTATCATTGAAGTATTTCATGTGTGGTAGAGCATGAACCAAATCCCATAACTGCTAACATAGTGCTATGTGGATGATTAACAAAGTAGAGGAGAAAAATACCTCATTTAATGATCTAAAAATAATTTAATTATTGAAATTAATAGAGCATTTAAAATATAAAAATCATGATAAAATTCTAAATGTATGGATGATAATAGGATCAAACAAACTTCCAAACAATGGGAATATGGAAGAGAGTATACTATCACTAATACTTAGGTGGAATGTGAAAATGAAGTTGTGAAATGTACAAATATTCTTCAGTCTGGATATATAAATTAATTATTTGATTTTAGTTATTAAAATTCATTAATATGACAATATTTTTCTTGGAATGATAGTTGACCACCTCACGGATTTTATATTTACTTATCTATGAAAAAACATAGTAGAATAATTATTTCTTATAAGATATACAACACTTTTATGATTGAATGTTTTTGAATGATACATAATGTGGATATAGGATTTATTCAATTGGTGGAATTTTAAATTATATGTAGCATGGATTAACTTACCATGTATTGAGAACATATTAATTATTCAGGTAAGTAAATCTCATTTCATATTTAAAATCATCTGGTATTCATATATACCCTTAAAAATGAACATTAAATCAATTTAGAATAAAATTATAAAATATGTATTTTGATACCTAGATATACATGAAATTTATCTCTAATAATTTGGGTAGTGGTAAAAAGTAATTACAGGATATATGTTTGGGAACATACATATGTATTTTATAATAAACTACTTGTTCTCCCCATTGATCATGATGTTGATTATTAAATTGAACTCACACATAGATATATTCCTATAATAATGTTTCTGTATTGATTAGATTCTATTGAATTGGTAGGATTAAATAGATGTGTACAAGATATTATTAACATGGTTTTATGTAACATAATTATTCACCATGGGGTTCACCTATCCTCTATTGAAGAAATGTTTGAACTGTGTAACAGTACCCTGATTAATGTAATTTTAATAAAATCATGATTATGAAATAGTTACCCTAACCTATATCGATGAACCACTCAATCAAATAAAATGATATTAATAATTCCAGTGGGTTCAAAATTGATTTATATTTCATGAATTAAGGATAAAATAGTGAATATATCAATGATATATATCCATATATGGTAAGGACACAATGAATCAAAATTTCAAAATTTGCATCAATATACATTTATCTAAGGAAAATAATCATTATATTCTATTTATATCAATTAATGGTTTTTCTTTATAGATAATATTCCTATATATTCTATGATAATTGGTTAGTATGAATATTATATAGGTTTCAAGTGTAGTTGAAGAACCTATATTTCATGACCAACATGGATTTGTTGACTTATATTCTGAATAATAATTGATATTCATGATCAATGAATTTAAAACCGATAGATTCAGAGAATAATTAAAAAAATTAATATTTAAAATACAAGAACTTAAAGATGAGGAATTCACATGAAATTTAAAATTAAATTATAAGTCGATGTACAATTTAATAAACATTTAATTCCTTATTTATTGATAATCCCATGGACTAGATCACATCATATAATCACTACACTACATGATATAAGTATAAAATCTCTATAGGAGATATCTACATGTACAACAAAATCTCTAAAAATCATCATAAACGCATCGTATGATACCATAATCAATCTTCATTTCTAACACTATTCAGGGTTAGTCACATTAGTATTATACTATCTAGATGAAGAAATATCAGTATTATCTTGAAGGATTGACATCATTTAAGGATTTAAGATAACAATATAGATATCTAGAACTCTCTCTAGGCCATAAGTAATCTTTTATATATCTATTTTACATAATAAATGTGTATATGTATGGTGATATAATTTGATATTTCTAATGGATTGTTTAGGGTTAAATAATTACTAAATGATCACTTCACATTAACATATTTTTTATTAAATGACATGTGTATTAATAATACAATAGTTTTTATTCACTTTATTTTTTCATGATTTAATAATAAAAAAATTTCATTTATATTAACCCTGACTAAACAATTAAAAAATATTCTCATTTTCCTCCATGATGTTTAATAACATGTGAATAATGATTATTTTTTTTAAAAATAAATATTTTTGAATTATTCAATGATAAATATAAAAAATATAATATTTTACAAAGCCTATAAATATATATTTATTATTATTATTTAACTCACATTAGTCTTTTAAATAATATGTGATTAAATATTTTTGATCAAACAATACTAGATAGATATTAAACCAAAAATATTTAATAATATTAATTCATACATGATAAATTAAATATTAAATTTAACCAGGTTTTTTTATGCACATAGTGTGTAAGCCTCAAGTCCAAATTCTCATAGTATTTAGGTAGGACTACCTAGATTCCAACGATTGTAGCTAATAGCACACCATGCCTCCCATAAAGTGATAAGTTAATTTCAGAACACTACATGACCTCCTACAAATGATTTCTATTTATTATTGTCCCCTTATCATGATATCTCATTAGAATGAAGGGCACGTACTGGTCTCATCAACAAATGTGATTGGGGTATCATTATTTAACACTCTAGAAATACTCATTACAAAAGAACACCTTATCCATTAATTTAAATTAAATATTCCATTTCCATAAATTTGTTTGAGATATCAATATTCATTAATTAACAGAGGGGATAAATCCATTCTCTCATTATCTATTAGTATTTTATCACTGGTGATGTACCCAATGTATCATATTTCTCTAGTACCATAGTATATCACATTTATCTTTAATAAAACAATGTATTTATCTTATGAAAGTTATTATTGATAATCATATTTTCTATAGATCAATATACATTCATGAAGATAGGAATACCCAATAACACATATAAGTTTGTATTTTCTATTATAGAATACCGTACACATAATAACATGCAATAGAAACTACCAAGGGAGAAAACCCTACGAATGAGACTCAAAGTCCACATACCCACCACCCTTGATAGACTATATCATTTTTGTCACATAAACTGAAATTATATGCCTATAAAAAAATTATTGAAAAAATATTCATTACACCTCCGGGTTCTCATCAGATCAGGACACTGGTATAACCTTTTGGTGTGACCAAATCTTTTTGGACATTACGACAGACTACTTCAAGAAGAGGATAAATCATGATGGGATAAATAACATAATTAACACTCAAGATAATTAAAACATGTAATAATCAAGTACATAGAGGTTGGTTTAATGGAACCAACTCCAATGGAATTTATCTTTCAATAGAGAAAACTATTAGCAATATTCAATCCACTATCTCTCACATGATTCCCATGCCTTTGAAAAGATATATAATATTTCAGGGGGAATACAATGTTTTCTTATATTTATAATACAATAACTGAAAATTTACCTCATTGAGAAAAATACCACAAGGGATGAAAATTTATAGTATATAAATTTTCATTGATGCGACCTTAGCTCAATAGAATGTTCCATCACTATAGTGTTATCTAGTTAAACTATAAATGGTTTAGGACTTCTAGAAGTCACATCCAGATCCAAGAAAAATATTTATATATAAAATCCATCATTTGATGTATAAAAATCCTCAATCTAATTTTACATCACTATAGATTCAGAAACAACTAGCTACTTTTGATTCTTCCATGTCACAACTTTGTTTTTGAGACATAAGATATCATGTTTATGAATTTAGATCCTTTGACCATTATAAAATCAAGAATCTATGTAACCACATATGTATATCTCTTTATCTTCTCCATACTCTTGAAACATTTCCATAGTTTCTCTCTGATATGTATTTATACTAATTAAATCACTTCAATTTTATTCACCTAGGCTATAATGATATCATCCTACCATGGTCAAATCCTAGGAAACATTAATCCTCATAACTATCATTGAATACATGACAGACCCTATCATTAAATAGTATCTGATATTACTCATTTGTTATATTTCTTATTGTTTTATTGGAAACATATTCTTGGAAATATGAATAACATGTGACATAATAACCAATACCCTATTATATAGTTCCATACCAAACCAATTTAGTATATGGTTAATGAATGTACAGTGACTAGACAAAGTAGTATTTTTATCAATCCTTCATGATTTTGATCCCGATAGTGAAGGCTACATCACCTAATTAATTTATAAAGAATAACTTGATGTAAAATTCCATAACATATTCTAAAGATGTTATCTCATTTCTAATGGCTAATTTTCCCTCAACATATTTTACTATGAAAATTACAGCAATCGAAGTAAACAAATTGTAAATATATTGCTAAAATTTATTATTAATGAAAAATATTATTTTATAGATTTTTTAAATCAAATTTACCATGAAATGAATGCATAAATTAGTCAATAAATTCTCCTCTACATCTTCTGTATATTTTTGGAACTTCCATGATCCTCACTCTCTTCTGGTTATGTCATATACACATATATTTGGAGTTTTTACTTAAAGAAATATTTTTTGAAATCCGTATTCAATTTATTTTACTCATGTAATGAGTAAATATAAAGTATAAATATGATGGATTTAAAAATGGAAAATTGAAAATAGGATTATTCATAGTCAAAACCATCAAAATTTCCTACCAATTAAGTGAATAATTGTTTTTTGTTGGTACTAAATAGCCTACCATTATTATCTTTATCTTGAATACCCATTTCACCCAATTGGATATCTAATAACTATAAAATCATTCAGAACCCAAACATGGTTATTATACATGTAATATATGAAATCTTATATTCTTTCCATCATATAGTTTTTTTCTCCTGACTTTTCCAATTTAAGATAGAAGGTATTTATTTTCAACGAATATTGACTTACCATCTTTAATGGCTAGAAAATTGTATCTTTCTGGTTCTCTAAGCACTTTGGTTCTCATGTATTGTACTAGTGTTTAAAAAAAATAAATCATGGATAATGATATAAGGATTATATTTCTATACCAAATCATGTATATCTTGTCCATCAATATCATTGATGTTAATTGTTCAACTCTATAGTTCTTGATGGTGTGATTCCGCTCTTAAAATACAGCTTTCCTAACAACTACAACCTTATTATCTAAAGTATCATAGATGTGGTAACTTTTAATTTATTGTGGTAACCTATAAAGATAACCATCATGTATTGAGTTGTTATTTTTTTGAGCTATACATAATAAAAACGTCACACCCCATTCCCAATCATATTAAAAAAAGTCATTTTGTCCACTACATAACTCATACAGAATACAATTTTTCACTTTAGTTTATACTCAATTTATTATGTATGTTATTATGTATAATTTATATCCCCAAAAGGATAATGGATGAATTTTGATACTAATCATTGACCTTTCCCTGTCCAGTAATTCATTGTTCCTCTATTCACTAACAATATTCCACTATGGGGTATAATATTTAGTGATTCTTGATAAAATCCCATACTCCCAAATTTTTTTGATAATCTCTTATTTATGAAATTTACAAACTCAATCTAATTTATTTATATTTAATTTCATACCATGATTATTATTAACTTCATTTTTGTAAACATTGAACTCATAAATGGATTTAGACTTAATATTTATCAAGTATATGTAGCCATACCTACTCAATTTATCTTTAATGAAAATAATCTAAGAGAATACACCTATCGATTCTAAATAAAATTTGTACCAAAATAATTTTTACCAAATGTAGATGCAATGAGTCTTTTTCATCTTGATCACCTAATTGTGGTTTTTTTAACATCTCCTAGCCCCTGAAGTCCCATGTCGTGGTTGGGATATTGGATTTCAGTCACTTTTATCTCCACTTCGACAACGCTGATGATTTGGCCTCCGAATGGTCCAAAGGTTTGTGCGCCTGTGATGGTTGTTGCTTCTTTCTATTGAGATGGGGATACGAGTTCCACTGGAAATGTGATCCACCGACTACTGCGATCTGGGTTAGCTTCCCAATCTCCAACTTCCTTTCCAAAATCCGGCTATTATGGTGATGTTGGGTAACCTCGTCGGGAGGATCCATGCTTTAAATGAACATTCTTGGTCCATCGGCAATCTGATTTCTCCTCGGATCTGCGTGGAAGTTGATGTCTCAAAGGCTCTTATGGACTCTTTCTAGATTGAGGTCGGTTTTGATTTCACATACAAATAAACAATGTTTTTTGAATTCTGGATAGATTTTACCGTTCTTGTTCTCATTTGGGACACCTTCATCATGTTTTTCATTCGACCTATTTTTCTCCTGATGTAGGACATTCTATGGGTAGTTTCCCCTCCAGTTGTGGTGTTCCTCTTCATTTGGAGGCTTAGTCATATATCCATATCTCAAAGGCGGATGGTACATAGGAGAGAGAAGGGGGAGCCCATATGTCCCCTTCTATTACAGACACCATTTCAGAGAATGCTAGAGTGCCTCAAGTGAATGGACAAATCAATGATCCCCCCTATACCAAGACAATGTCGGTTCACTCTGATCCAAGAATTGATGATATATTTGTAAGATTAATATGTTCTTTGGATCCCCTCAATCACGTGCTGGTACATGGAAAATGCAGCTCTTCGGTGCTTCCCTCCTTTGCAAAAATGGTCAAGGATGGGGTTGTGCAGAATGGAAAGGCACCAGAGATTAGTTCTCATGCTCAAGGTGGTTATGAAGGTCGTGGGTGGGAAGAAAATTCCAAGCAGTTGCAGTTCATCGGGCGTGGATTTTATCATCATGATGGTGTAGACACAGTTCATGGGATGTCCTCCTTGGAGGTGGCACTTCACTATGGTTTGGAGAATAAGGAAGGTATGGGGATGCCCTCAAGTGCACACATTACCCACAAGGAAGGATCAGAGTTCAGGTTGGGTAATAGTTCTGATGTTTGGAAGGATGATGAATCTGCACTAACTCAAGAGGAGGTATTTTTAGGTGATGACAAGATTTGTCATTCTTCAATGGATAGCATGGACCTCTATCAAGGGAAATGACCTCACAACATTAGGAGGAAGAAATGGAAATAAGGAATTCGAGACCCAGGGGAATGTATTATGGTACAGGGGAAAATTATATGATTCACGAAGATTATTCGCACTTTCCAAAACCCATGGAGACCAGGTCGGCCCAGAAGGGTAGGAAAAAGGAATGCACAATCCCACTAAAAGGGGAAAGTGAAGCGGTGGTAAGGACTTCTGGAGATATAGATGGAATGGATGGGAAGTGCTTGAGGCTTATCTTTCACATCAAGGAAGAAAATATTGAACAACAGGTATGACCAAAAGTCTCAAAAGAAGTTCATAGTATAATTGATGAATGTATGATACATGTGGAGACCAATGAGGAGCAAATATCATGGATAGATAAACAAGGCCGCATTGTGGCTAGATGATTCAATGAGAATACAAATAACAAAGAGGAATTTATTAAGAAAATGGAACAGATGATCTCTCACCTGCAAGAGCTTATTAGCAAGGATCCAAACACCCAGGTTAGTTCACTGCACTGGGAAACTCCCAGGTTAGTTCACTACACTGGGAACTATATCAAGTAGCTGAGTCATGAAATCTTAGTTTGGTTTTTAATGCTTTTGGGAGCTCTTCTAGCACGTAGTGGTGTATGGCTTTGAACCTTGGTTGAAATTTTCCCTAAAATGGACTTATCTTAATTATAATTTTAAATTTCGTGGTGGGGGTTTGAGTTGAAAAATTAAAAAAGAAATAAAAATAAAGGTTGAACACTAATGGATTAAGAAATTTATCAATCACCATTGGTTATATAAGAAAATAGAACTCACTTCTATGTTCATGGAAGTTCATAAACAATCACTAAAAAACATAGCCAACTATTGATCTAGAATTTTTTCTCCTTACAACTATATAAAAATTTTACTAGTTCCACACATGTGACATTGATCATTAGACACTCACCACCTAACACAATCTGCTCGATCGAGACAAATTGCACTTGGCGAAGGGAGATTAAATGTCATTAACCAAAGCTATTAAAAATGAATACACCAAACCCAAAAACCAATTCAATTAAGATAAATGGGAAACACTGAGAATATATTTCATTCATAAGAAAAATATGGTTTAACATTTAAGCAGAAAAATCTGACATTACAAAAGAGAAACTCCCCCTTCCCCGATCACTCCAAGGATTTACCCCTCTATGTGAAGGTTATTATATTTGAAAAGGAAAGAAGAGAGAATGATGAAACAAATTAAAAAGAAAATAGAAAATAAAAAAAACTTCCAGAACATAAGACTCCATCACAACCCCTCTTTCACATTCTTCAACCCCTTGGAAAGGAAGTGAACACTATTATTTATAGGCTTGGGGAGTAGAAAATTTCCTTCCAAAATTACTTCCCCGAAAGATTGAGTAATGTTGGCATATTAAATTAAAGAATTTGGAAATTGGTCCTTCTTGAAAGTTGTTCCTAAATTTCGCATCTATCGACACACAACATTTCAGAATCATTGTCCAGGAAAAGAAGGAGTTATGGCCGCCACACTCAGAATAATTAATTCTGCCAGACTGACTTTTCATATTCCAATATGTCGAGATACAAATTTTTTTTGCCTTGATAATCAAAGATTCAGGCATTTCCATATCAATAAAACATGTTACTCTTGATGTTTTATATCTCCATTTAAAATATAATCTCCAATGGTTAGTCCATTCATGAGATATGGGTCTAAAAAGTAAATTATCCAGTTTTGTACACTATTTTCGAGGTCAGGTTTGTGAGCTGAATTTGAGCTTCTAAATGATGGATTGAGCATTGAGTCTAGAAGAATAACATGAATCCCACGAGAAGATAATGCCTTAAAAGGCATCATACAATTGGGATAAAAAATGTAAAATAAATGCCCGAAATACATAAGCTATGCAAAACTGCTAAATTCCCAGAATTAACCAATTTCTACAATTAAGCCCATAATTCTCCAAAACACTAAAATGATACAAATCAGCTCAATTTGATTTATTATAAGGGTTTAAATAATTTGAACACATATAAAAAATAATGAAAATATTTTCTCTATCAATGATTCATGTGAATTTGATTCATTATCAATTATCAATTTTTTTATCATAATTTAATACAAAAATATTTCTATTCAATTGTGAAAATCCTTTAAATATGTTATATTTATCATAGAATAAAATCTTGAATCCAAAATTGTAAATAAATATATTTATTTATATAAAATAATAAAAAATGATGATCTTAGTAAATACTAGGAATATACTAATCGTTAGCTAAAAACCAAAATCAATCCTTTGGATATGTGAGGTTATTGTCTCCAATGGATAGATATATCAACCTATCTCTATTAGAAGCCCATAGATCCACCTCAAATCTAGAGACCTTGCTATATCAACGTGGTTCCAGTATTTTCTCAAAAATTGGAGGACCCAATGTTGTATCTAATAACCGAATTATAGATATGAAAATATTAAACTCAGTAATGAATCGACCTGAAGCTTCTCCATTATTAATTGTCTTTGTGTAGTGCCTCCTTAGGAGTCCTTTCTTGGATCATAAAAAATATTCATATTCATTTGATTTTCCTTTGATATTTTTCTTCAGGGATAGATAATTATCTATAGTCTTAGACATAAATTGAGTATTCATGATCATTTACTTATTCTTCCCCTTCTTATTCATCATATAGACCGTGGATTTTTCACAACCCATGTACTTAACTACATTGAAAATATGACTAGGATGTTAAAAAGAGTCATCTCAATATTTCCCATATTATAATCCATAAGAAAATTAGGATATCTTTTAGGTAGTGAAGGAAGAACAATTATTTTTGTGAAACTCAACTTCAATCATAAAACACTTTATTTTCCTTTTCTCTATGTATCAAATCAACAAGAAAACATGTGGACCAATTAGAAATTATTATCTAGGATTTCACATTAATTTTTCAATGGGGATTTCATACCACTCTTATCTCACATTCTCTTGACAAATATAACAAATATAGTTAATTATATTATCTCAATAAATAACCTTATATTTATTAAGAAGATAACATGACTGTGGGGATATCCTGATTCATTGGGAATCCATTGTGTCATATACATGTTTCCACTAGAGAGTCAATTTTTCCCCACTTTCCTTTTTAGAATATGACACAATAAGTGGTGTTCCCGACACATATAATTCTCATTCATGATATAGTGTAGAACACAAGAATGTATATCGTTCATATAAACTAACTCAAGTGATATGGTTGTAATTATATAGTATATATCATAGTGATATTGTTGATATTTAGTGGTTTTCCATTTTAATAACAATACGAGATCATATTTTTAGTACGTTATTGACTAGAAAAAGAGGTAAATATATTTTATTAATCAACCACTTTTGTTGAAAAGTAATATCCCTAAAATATTCATATATAAATGACCTATTAGATGGGTATTGATGTCTAAATAACCTATATGACCCATCTGATAAACATGATATGAGAATGAAAATTTATTTGAATAATTTTATGTTTGTGTAACCTAACAACTACATAAGTGAATTGTTAAATGATAGCTTGGGTGGAATCCCTAATGAAGAAATCCTAGAAAAATATTTTCTTATCTCTTTACACTTAGTTATAGCTAATCATTCTTTTTAAATTAACCATAGTTATTAACCATGTTATGTAAATATATAAATTTAAGATAAATGTTCCCTAATAATTTAGAGCACCCAATAATTTGACTATCAAGAACATTGAAATATGGGTCTGATTCTAACTTATATAGTAGAATGGTATGGTGAAATAATATTTCATTTTATTTATTTTTAACCATATGTATAAAAGACCATTTAATATTATCACATTTTTTGTTAATAATACCTAGATTTTATGTATGTGATTATCCGTGTCTGACAACAAATTTAAAAATTATTTGGATTTATGTTACCCATCTATCAAACGTGATAATTCATTTAAAAATTGATCATGAAACATAAAACACATAAATAATCATCAATGAAACTAATTAAAATGAAATAAAATATAACATTTATGATCATGGTATTCTCTATTGGTTATTTTATTTAGAATATGATAAAATAACCCATGACCCAAAGGGAATACAACATGTCCTATAGCACGGTCCATGTTGCATCATTATAGATAGAAACCTATGTATTGTTTCAATAGTTTTTTATAGGATCTAGGACTTGGTCTATATCCTCTCATATAGTATCTTCATCAATAAATAATTCTTTACTCTCATATGGGTGAGTGGATACATTGTATTAGATAAAATGGGTTTTACATAAAAAATCAGTGATCTTGAATTCCATTACCTAATAAGTAGTTGGTGATTTATAAAAATTAATCAAGTCAATTTAATTTACTAAATATAAAAAAAACCAATAATACACACTTCTAAAATAATATCTTGATTATATACATAACATGAAACAAACATACATTTTCAATATAGTAGTCTATTAATTTTATTTTTCATTTTTTTATATTAAACATAGTAAATTAATAATTTAATTCAATTTATCTTAATTCCATTCAAGAGGCCATAAAATTTTATCATTCATAGTTATAATGAATTTAAAAAATATAATATTATTTAAATTAATAACAGACAAAATTTTACTTAGAAGTGATTAAATATACATCCCCAAAAAATCTAGCATCATCATTTTCTTGTGGACCCCCTTAGAATATAACACACCTTATATGATAGGCAATTACAAGTAGTTTATGTAAAATTAAATGGATTACAAAACTCTTGTGAATTACAGTGCATGAGATTCTCTTCAAGCGCACAAAATACACTATATTCGAACACCATATAAAAATTTATAGACCAATTCATAACAATGGTATTAATTAATTATATAACTAATAATTGTATTACATTTGATGTACAATAAAATGAATGAACGATAGACCACATGTGAACAGGTTTAATTTTATATGTAATTATTCTCTCTTTTTTATTTTAGGAACACTATTTAAAGTAGAATACATGAAACGTAATAGGTTACAATGGTGTGTGGTCCCTTCTTCCCATGTACATAAGACACATCTATGGATTGAGCATGTTTAATTTCTATTGATATGTTTGAATTACATGCAATGTGGATATTCTATAAGACGATTCATCCTCAATATGGATTTTTTAGTTAGACACTATAGTGTGTATCAAATACAAAACATGCTTGAATAGATGTGTTCCTTATCACAGACACAAGGATTATATACCTTGTATGCATTTTACACAGTGTGTGGTTCTTCAAATAGTCTTCCGATCTATATAAACCTTCATTTAGAACATATTATTCAGAATCACTAATCTAATTTTATGAGAATGATACAACTTTTAGTATCGATAAAAATTTGATACAAAGGTACATGGTGGGTAGTTTTGGGTACATTCCATATACAGATAAGTTAACTGTATAAAACCATATGAATATGATAATGTGGTTTTTATATGTCTGTATATTTTGAATTAACCATTAAGTGGGTAATTTTAGGAGGAACGAATAAATTGAAGTTATTTTTTCTATTTAAATAAATAATAGATTCGAGAGAAAATAAAATAAAATTTCATACCATTCAGTCAACTCATAGTAAATAATTAGAATTTAAATATGATACTGATATGATAACACTAGTAGGTTCTGGTCCTAATGAAAATTCCTATATACCATGGATAACATGTATCATGGTATTAATTTACAAATTATTTTTTCTATACTTTTCAATTGAAGTCCCAACCATTATATTCAATGAATAGAATACTTGAGTTAATATTTCATACACTATAACTAGAAAATTAGGATCTTAACATGTAATTAATATGTAATTTAAAAACATATTTTTAATCACATAAACATGTAATTCATTATTTTTTGACGATTCAGTTGACTCAATCTCTTCATACCATCATTATAATTTCATATAATTGCGTATAATCCCATTAACAGTGATCCAAAAAAGCTAAAAAATAATTCAACATTTTCATAAAATCACTAGGTTCTAGCATAATCAATCTTGGTTTATTGTGTTGTTCATTGGTGTTGAAAATGGATTTTTTATGATGATGTTTAATTCTATCTATTCTCCTAATGGCCTATGATTTGAGGAGGATAATATTATTCACTCCAGTTCTATATTACTCACTATTGTTATTGATTAAAATTTACTCTATTCATCATATGAAACAATCTTGTATAAGGAAAGTTATATAATTTTAAATTTATTATAGAAGGTTTGGGGTTAACTATTAAACATAGATATCCTACCATTCATGTAATCCTTAGTGAAGACCATGTATAATAATAAAAATAACACAATAAAAATTATTCAAGTCTCATGTGAATCAATTAAAAATAAATAAATAAATTTATTTTATTTCTTAACAGTAAACTAAATACATTCCACTTATCATCCTAAATGTTTACCAGACCTTGAATAATAAATTTTAATATAAAAAATCACTACATTATTCCCTGATAACTATATTAATTATTATGTTATTAAAGTCGTGAAAATAAATATTTATTATTATTATATAACTCACTTTATTCATTCAAATAATATTTAATTATACAATGGTGATCAACCGAATAGAATAATTATTAAATCACCAAAAATGAATAATATTTATATTAATATACTAAGTACAATATTGAATATAACTATGATTATAGATACACAATTTGTGTGAAACTCGAGGCATCATTCATAGATAAGTTAGGTGGGAACACATAAGGACCGAGGATATTGTGTATAAGAATACCAAGGCTACCATGTACGAATATTCTAATTCCACAAAAACATATAACCTTCTATGTAGAGATACAATGTAATGTAATATTAGTATTTTGATAACACATAATATACCATGCTTCATATTGGTGTTATCAATCTATGTTCTTGATGTCTATTTATTTTTTTATATGGGAATTACTTTCCTCAAAGTCCACATTGACCATGGATTTCAATAGGAACTTTCATTTACATAAACAAGGAGAATATGTCAACAACCATTCATGGATCGAAGGAATATATCAATTCTATAATTATCCATTTATTCCATATCATTCCTGATGTAACCAATATATCCCACTTTATCACAAACAATGGATATCATGGGTTTTTTCAATATATCAATGTAAGTGAATTATGGTATTGAATAATTATGATAATAATGTTTATGGAGAAAAAAATTGAATATAGAAACTTCCAATGGAATGTATAATTTTTTAATTCATTAGGGTGGGATACATTCTCATAATTACTAACCTTGGAAATCCCCCAAGGAACACACCATAAGAGGGAACCTTGAAGTCCTATGATTCCCTACCCCTGAGAGCCTATAACTATTATTTCCTATCAAATTATATGAACCAAATATATAACATTTATTGATAAATAAAATCATGGAACATGTAGGTTCCCATTATAGAGAGGAGAAACTATCACCATTAATTATTTCATATATTCAATGGACACTAAGATATACTACATAATGCATAGGAACAGTCATTATGTGATAAGAATGGTTAATCTTATTCCATAAAAAGAAAACATTTAATCATTGATTTTATAAAGGATTGTTATAGGGAATGTATCCTATATAATGATTTTGCATTTTTTCAAAAAACATAAAAAATGAAAAATTTTATTAAAATTTTATTATTTATAAATTCTATTTTTAAAAAATAGTTTCATAATATAACATATGTACCAAACATAATAATTTGTGATGATTAACCGTTATGAAATTAGTAAAAACTATATAAAAACCACTTTAAAAAGAACTCCTATTATAGAAATTTAAATAGTTATAATTCTTAGAAAAATCATAAAAATATAAATTTATTTTATTTTTGTCCATTACATAAATGAATATATTTGTTAATATTCCATATATATCAATGAAATAAATGTGTTACAAGAAATTCAATTACCTATTGTTTTTATTAGTTCGTATGTGATCAAAGTTATTGTATAATAAATATATATATGTGATTAATTTATTCTAAATCCATATTCATACATTAAAAAATATGTATCATTCTTTAAAAAAATCCAATTATACTTTTATGAATAATTTCTACATTATAACTAACATCTTTGTGAAAACTAGTCTATTTTCCATGCATGTTTTAGATTGATGGTTTTTCTAGATAAACCTTGGAAATGGGTCCATCACATTTAGAATATTAATAATTAAATAATTATCATTTTTATTCATCAAATTTTATTTTATAACTATTCTTATAATTCGGTGATTAAAAATGAATTCCTTCATTTTGTGGATATTTTTGATCGTAGGTACACATAAGTAATGTTTCAATTTGACGATGGATTGACAGAAAATTGTAAAATAATAATTCATTATTGTAGAATAATTATTATATCATATATATCATCTATATTAATTAAATATGTACATATTACCATCGATGTAATTAAAAAATAAAAAACGAATCACATTGCTTTGTGGAGGCTGTAGTCCTCAAGCACACATGATTAATGTTATCACATTCTTTCAGATGGAACGATAAGAAGGTAGATTAAATATTATAATTACACAAGAAATATTATAACATAAATATTATATAGAAACAAGATTTAAATCATAATAACCAATAATTACTTTGCTGATGGATAATGAATCATATTGCAACATGGAGGTGGTATTCCAAACATTTTCATGAGATATAATGTTCATTAATTTTTTTTAAACATTTTGTGGTAATGGTGATTCCTTAATAATAATAAAATATAATTATATTTATTATATTAATGATATTATTATATGACAAAGGCCAATGGGTTTTTTTTGGGTTCAACGATAAATTAATTGAAATAGGCCGTGTATTATGATTTACTCTTTTTTGGTAGAACTCCCTTAGTTTCCACATTAAGGACCCATGTATTGATCTTTTATGATGTAAAACACATCTCTATATTATAGTGACATTTAAAAGATAAGTTGCGATATTTTATTTCATAGAAATGGCTCAAATAATTTTAAAGAAGTGAAAGGCGGGGTATCATATAATAGGGAAGGGAAACGATATAAATGGAATTAATAAAAAGATTTCAATTTAATAACTTTTTATTTTTATGAATTTTGAACCATATTTTCACATTTTATAAATTTTTCAATATATTTTTATAATACATTAAATAAATAACTTTAAGATCGATTTTTTTAGAAATTTAAACATTATATTTTCGGTTCCCATTTAATTAAACAATTTTAACCTTAACCTCACTAATAATGTTTTTAATATTAAGGGTTATAATTTTAATCTGAAACTAAAAAATAGTTTAAAAATTAAAAAGTGGTGTTATTGTTTTTCATTTCTAATCCAAATTTACAAATTTCAAGTCATTTTTTAATATATAATTTAATAAAGTATTTGTTAATATAAAATACTATTAAATTAATTTTAAGGACTATACCTATTATATAACATTAATTACATTATGAAAATAACAGAATTTTTATATAATTTGTATATACGTCAATAAAATATTAATATTAACTATAATATTTATCTTATACAAAACATTAATCTAAATAAATATTACTTATGTTTTTAAAATCATTTATATTTATTTTTTCACTCATGCCTAATAATTTTGAAGTATTATATAATAATTAAAGGTAATTATAGAAATTTAAATTAAAAACTAACTAAACATCATAAATAAAAATTAATCATGTTCAAAATAATCTCCTACACTAATTCATAAATTCTAATTATCCCTATGAATGTTAGTAATGATAATTAAAAGGAGGTGAGTGATATTTGGGAAATTTCTGTAGCTAAATTTATATAAATTTCATTCTCTGTGGAAATAAAAAAAATCAATATATTAAAATTTATTACTCTTATTCTATAATTTAACTCATGTAATAGATTAAATACATGTTTTAGGGTTATTTTAATCTCTTATATTATATATTTCATATGGTTTTATGTTGATCGAGAGAAAATATATTTACCGTGGTTCCTATTCATAATGAAAATAAATGAAAGGGACCAATTTAGCATATTTGAAAAACCTGATTCCAATAATGGTATCAATTTTATATGATTCAATCTTTATTACTATTTTAAATTAGTTTTTATAAAAATTAAAAAAAATTGTTTATAGAAAAATGTGTTTTAAGAATAAAAATGAAAATATATTAAAATTATGAAAAATAATAATTAAAACATAATTATCAAGATTATTAAATGTAGAATGGATCATATGTCACCTTATGAAAAAGTACAAAAAATAATGGTATATTTAAATTAAATAATTTAATTAAAATAAATGATGTTATATGAAAAATCAGTATATATCACCATTCAATGATAAAGAATTCGTTATAAAATTAATAAAATTTACTCTAAGTTAAAATTGAAATTTTGAATTCAAAATTTATGTTATTTATTTAAAAATTTTTGAAAATATAAGAATATAAAAATAGATTCTATTACATTGTATTTGTAAAAATAATATTTCAATGATATTCATTTTTAAATAAAAAATGGATACACTAAATATTAATACATATTTCATAAGAATTAATCAATAAAAATAATTATATAAGACTATTATAGATATATTTCATAATTATGTTTCTATAATTCAAATATACGATTTTAATGTCTAGGGACTAACAAGAAAATTTAAATTATTAAATTATTCAAATATATAAAAATAATTTAAATCTTAGTTTTGCGTGTTTAGAAAGATATAGACCTTATCGTTGTTTTAAAATACAATTTTAGGGTGTTACATTCTCCCGTAATTAAAAAAGAAGGTCCCATGAAATTTTTTCTCAATCATCTATGTATCAATACTGTAATATAAATTTATTGATAACACACATCATACATAGGGATTATAAAACCATATTTGAAAAGGGAATGTGGAAACAATTAAGGTAACCTAGAATAACACATAACTGGGTTCATAGATAAGGATAAAATTGATGGAAAGTTGAAATATTGGAATGGATGAGAAAGGTAACATCATTGGATTAATATATAGTGATAGAGAATATGGTCACAATGTAGTTAATAAACAAATAACCATAAATTAATGAGAGTTTTAAATACCATTAATTCATCATAAATGAGGTTAAAAGAATAACATTTTTATTTCAATATCCTTTCCCTAATGTTATGTTATTACTTTATAAACTAGATAGAGGAAATTAGAATATGTAAATTCATTATTTATTTAAATTTTATTTTCAGAATTTCATCCTTTGTTTGTGCTTTAATGAATTTCCACTTCATCTCATACTCCATTAAATGAATATTTATGTCTAATTATTTATTTTTGACATAATAAAATTACATTTTTATATATTATAATATCTATAAAAAATTTAAAACGAATTCCTTGCCTCAGAATTTTTTCAAATCTTACATATTTATATCATGTTATCGAAAAAAAATAAATATAAGAAATTAATATCTAAAGCCATAACTATAACATTAAAATATCATATTAATCCATTTTATAAATAGATTAACATAAGACCCCTTCAAAATATATATGATAAAATTCAATCCCAAAATATTTTAACGATTTTATGAAATAATTTTTTTCCAGATGAACTATTTCTTTTATCCCTCGAAATTATGAAGTATCTCACATTTCAATATACAAATCATGTGAATACCTTGATCATATATTCCACTAAAACATTCTAAAACCCATAATCACCATATTTCCACAATGAAAACAAAAATTATTCCAAAAATCAATTAATATTAATTCAAAAAATTATGTTTACCTAAATCATATAATATTCCCAATATATCATAAATCTTCAAGAGGAGAATTAATCACTTAGTCAACAAACCAATTCTCAATCCCATTGTTATTTATATGATAAGAATATATTTCCAAAATGTAATAGCACTTTTATCACAATATATAATAATTACCAAAATACCAATGATCTTCATATCACTAAATATTACAAATAACATTAAACTTATGTCTATAAATAATTCTTTCTCAAATAACAACTTCACTAAAAACATATAATAAACCTATTGGTTGTATTCATATAAATGTATCGCATAATATATTCTATAATCCATAAATCCCATCACAAAAAACCATAAGGGGTATAATATCCATGAAACTCTAGAAAAAACATATACTTATCACCATTTGACTCTTTAGATTTATCCAATATCACTATGAAATTTCATATTTAAAGAACCGGAATTCCCATGTAATTTTTTAAATTAAATTGAAATTTTACGAGTCCCTGAAAATTGACGGTGCGTGATTCTGAGGCCCGGAGTGCTTGGAATGAATTTCTGAACATTTTTTCGGTTATGTTCAGTAAATGTGCAAGCATGTTTTTCTAAAATTTGAAACGGTTCTCAGAATTGAACTCTGAGGGTACCGTTGAACTCACAATACCTATATTTCCTTAAGGAGACTTTCCCATCGATGGCAGTTGGTTGATGGTGAAAGATAATTTTTGGGATTTTTATGAAAATAATAAACTAAAATAATCACATTTTTTTATTTCTTTTATAGTAACCACCCTCTTGTGGATGTTATGGTGGTGGGGACCACATAAGTTTTATTCTCCAAATAGAATGCTCGGTGGTGGGGACCACACAAGCCTAACTCCCTTGTGGATATTATGGTGGTGGGGACCACCCATGTAATGAAACCTCTTGAACTCCATAATTAAGTGGAGAGAAACCTCTTGACCTCCATAATTAATTATTCCATCCCTCCCCCACATAATTATGCCAAATCACTACATTAATTTATCCATTTTTTATTTATGCCAACAAATATAATTGATGGGATAATCTATTATTTTGGCACCACTTTACATTTGGGTGGAATTGGGAGAAACCATTTCCAATGAAGAACACGTCCTCCATGATTAACACTTCATCCACGGAGAACACCGACAAGGAACATCTTCTACTACGACGAAATGACACACGAGCCTAGTATTGGAGGTTTGTGGCAGACGAGATGAACGTCGACGACTTCACCTTCTTCCTCGCACCAATGCCAACAATGAAAAAGCATGGGTTTATTGTTTATCACCTCCCATGTTCTCCCGTTTTAATTATCATACGGGATTAGGGAATAGATATTGATGATGGATGGGTGAAATGATGTTTTAAAATATCTTCCATACACGTTCATGAATCGTTCTTTGTGAACCGCTTGCTATCACTATAAACGCGGAGGGTGCGGGACAAACAAACATGTCCCTACCCCTCTTCCATTTTCTTTGGAGTTCTCTTATAAATGGAGGAAGCGCATGATGGTGATGAAGGTGACAAAGGAAACAGAGCTGCCACCCACATCCTTGGTGACCGGAGTGGCCCCCGCGGAGATCCGGTCTTGCTGCTGAAACGGCCATGTGCCCCGACCGAGCGACCCGCGATGCTTCGACTTCCGGACCGTACCGGCCGACCGCCCCAGCTCCGCACCCCGGACCAGCTACTCCACGCCGCTCTAGCCTCAGAGCCTTAATGGCCATGTGCCCCCATGGAATTCCGACCTCCCGATTGAACCGTCCACGCGCCCCTGTGGCTCTTTGGCTTCCCGTACAAACCGGCCCAGCACCCCCTCGACACACCGACCTCCCTGCCAAACCGACCATGCGGCGCTACGACATCTCTGCCGAACTAGACCCACACCCCCACGGCGCTCTGGCCTCCATGCTGAAACGGCCCCATGCTAGGCTAAACCTCCCTCATTGCGGATCTCCAAGTCGTCCCGGCTTGCGCCACCCGTGACCCTCCGAGCTGTCCCGACTCGCGCCACCGGCCGGCCCTCCGAGCCGCTCCGGCACACGCCACCCACTGGCCCTCCGAACCACCACGACCGAGCTGCCCCTTGCCACGCACCCTCACATCCACTCGTGGCCCCTCGTGGCCTATCAGACTGGGACGTACTGCGGGCCAGGTCGGGTCGGTCCGGCTAGGACGGACCGGACCCCAGTCCACTATGACCCATTTATGCTCTTTTGGCCATACCATTGGCACCAAACATCCTTTTGACAAACCATCAGCATTACTGGAAATCTTGGAACGAAATAGTCATTTTAAGAAACCCCCCTGTTGTTTTGGACAAATATGTGGTGCGGTCAGGTTGGATCGAGCGTGAATCCAACCGGGCCTCCAGGACTAAAAGGACAATAACTCACAGAACAAGTGTCCGATTGATGTGCCATTTCTTGTGTTGATACCCCTATGCCGTGGTGGACCATTGAGATACTTCTTCGTGCGACTTCGTGGTAGTTGGAGTATCTACCAATAGATTGTAGAGCAGATCCTTCCGGAGAAGAGCGAGCGTAGTGCTGGAAACCAGTGGCTAGATGAGAATTGATAAATACTAACCGTTTCCACTCAGGGTGACTCGACATGTCGTGTTGGGAGCGCCTTGGTGACATGTAAGACCCACTTTGGGGAGCACCTTGGTGACGCGGCAGACCCACGTTACTCCAAAGGAGGGGTACCTCAGCAGGCTATGAGGGAGAGCGCCTTGGTGACGCGACAGACCCATGGTGGACAGGACCTTGGTGATGCAGAAGACCCACGTTACTCGACAATAGGAGTACCTCAGCAGTCCAAGGATAGTGAAAAGAGCCTCTGTGTGACATGGCATGCCCACTATACTCGATAGAGGTGACGTTCTCTAGCAGCCGAGGTGTTCGACAATGTGACTGAGGATGTTACTTGATACTATCCCTCGAATAAATTCTTCTATGAGCTGAGACAATATCACTTTTTTTTATAATTATTGATATGGATTACTTGATAACATAGGTATATGTATGGGCATATAACTATGTAAGGTTATCTATTAATTTCAAACTGTTTGCTTTATCCGTGGTGGATTATTGTGAGACTTGACGGTTATGGTGTCCCTACTGTGTATCGTAATACTCACCCCTACACGGGCTATGTCTACACCGTTTTGTGTTGGATGCTGACAACAGACAGTGCTAACTGAGGGTGAGAGTACTAGGAATGGACGGTACTAGGAGGCAGACCACACGTTGTGCCGGTACGCAGAGGAGATGGGTGGACATCGTTTTCTGAGTAGGGAATCTGTATCTACCCTTCAGGTAGGATCCTTAGAGGACGACCCAAAATCTAACTTTGCCCTTTTCTTTAGTTTAATTGTATCATAGTTGTACTTGTACATTCCTTTTGGGCTTGTATTTTGGCCCCTTTTTTACTTTCATCACTCTCTTGTTGTACAATTTACATGGTGTATCTTATCCAGGTGTGTGTTTTCTTATGTGTGTTTCTACGGGTTATAAAGTCAATTCCTTCCTAGTTTTAGGGAACTACAACTTTGGTGCTAGTCTCCAGCTAGTAGCCAATGGAAGGGGGGTTTTGGGTAGTCACGATGTGGGTCCCGGTGGACGTGTTGTGAAAAATTGGTATCACAAGAGTTGGTTCTACTGAAGAACTAGGACTCTGATCATTTCTATAAAGCAATATCATTAAGTGTAATGAGTCCAGTTTTCAGTTCAGGGAGTCCAGTGTTAGTGCAGTGGCTGACGTATCAATACACAAGGACCCTGACTAATGATGTCCGAATCAGTGCATGAAAACATTGATTGTGTGTGTGTTTTCAATAGTCTTATTTGTGATCTTTTTGAGTCAGCTCACCAGGTCAGCTCACCTAGTATAACTTTCTGACTGTAGCACACCTTTTTCTTTTATGAATGCCACCACGCAGACAACCAACTAGAGTTCTGAGAGTTTTACTCACAGATAGCCTACCGAGCGACGAGGCCTCAGTGTAGGACCCTCTTTTAATAGAGGCACGAGTGGAGGCACCTGCGGTACAATTCCCCATTAGGCCACTGATGCCACCCGCCCCAGCAGCAGACGGTACACGCCGCTTGAGAATGTTCGACGAGTTTTAGTGCCAGAGGCCACCTAGGTTCAGGGGAGATATAGACCCACATGAGGGTGAGGATTGGGTGGAGGCTGTGGTTAGAGTTTTTCAAATTGTAGGGACTACTGCTGATATCATGGTGATTGTTGATCCCAGCCTTCTACAGGAAACCGCAGGCAGAAGGGGGAGCTGGATGCTCTAGGTTTACGATGAGGTGACGCTTCATTAGGCAGAGTTGGTCCCAACAACTCTTTGTGCAGTGTGTATTCAAGAATTACTTCATCTGCTACAGTGCAACATTATTATGGCTCAGTAGTCAACATGGTTCCCTGACCTCTCATGTTTCTCCACTGATATGGTGCAGGACGCATTTATCATGGGACAGACCTTCGAGTAGGGGATCAGGAGGGAGATTGGGTCTTCGATGATCTCACTCAGCATCCCGATGTAGGCAGGGGTGTTAGTGAGAGCCCTCTTGTTCGTGAGCTTCCATGATGAGCAGTAACCAGTGGTGAGACCCACTACTAGTCATCGCATAGCATGGTCTTCTGCAGTAGGTAGTAGATAGATGTTGCAATGGTCCTTGAGGACCAAACCTACTAGTGGACAACCGCATGGCTCAGGATCAGTTGTGCGGGGCACCTGAAGCTGAGACAGTCATGCCAGGAGCGGGCAGTGTTACGCCTACTGTGAGAATGGTCACCTTGCTCATGATTGTCTGACTCGCTATTATCATGATCAGTAGATGGTCGAAGGACCACCCAAGCCGAAATAGAGGATCAACCAAGGAGGTTCGTAGGGAGCACGCGGATGTGGCATAGGAGCTGACCTTGCAGCTGGTGGTGGGAGATGATTCAAGATGTTACTTCCACCACCACAAGAAGGTCCACCATGACTGCAAGAAGTAGGTGGACATAGGAGAGATCAGTTCCAGGTAGCTTAGGATTACGATCATGAAGCTCCAGACATGATACGAGGTATGATCTGTGTATACTCCACCTTAGCTAAAATACTTATAGACTCATGTGTTAGTCATTATTTTGTTTCCACTTCCCTCTTTCGGAGCGCGTAGATTCTGACAGAGTCGTTGGCTCGATCCTTATTTATAGAGACTCATACGAGAGTGGATTTGATGATTATGCATTAGTGCTGGTAGTGTGAGATTACTCTAAGAGGAGAGATCTTCGACTGTGATCTCTTAGTATTAGCGTTGAGGCCTTACGACGTCATCATTGGTATGGACTGGTTTTCTGCAGTCCAAGCATATATAGACTATATTAGAAACAAAGTGAGGTGTTCCCGTATGGATGGGACCAGGTTTACCTGAAATGGTGATAAGGGAGCCTTTTCATTAAAGGATGGATTTACCTAGAGGAGGGTGCAATCGATTACTCATTAGTTGGATAGCCTTACCGTCGGAGTAGTTGAGGTGGAGAGTCTGAGTAATCCTATTATGGTGGACCAGTACACAGATGTTTTCTCTCATGATGCCCTAGGTTTACCTCCTCATAGAGAGGTGGACTTTAACATTGACTTGTACCCCGGGAAAACGCTGTTATCTATACCAGGGTATTGGATGGCTCCCATGGAGCTTTTTGAGATGCAGGTACGGTTAGAGGATTTTAGGGGAAGGGATTCATCCGTACCATTGATTCTCCTTGGGCAACCCCGATTCTGTTCACCAAGAAGGTGGATTGGCGATTGAGGAATTGTGTTGACTATTGGCCCCTGAACTCGGTGACTGTGAAGAACAAGTAACCACTCCCGAGGATTGATGACATCATTTAACAGCTGAAAGGATCGCGATGTTTCTCAAAGATAGACCTCAGATAAAGCTATCATCAGCTCAGAGTCTGAGACATGATGTGCAGAAAATGGCTTTCAGATGTCGGTAAGACAACTACATGTTATTGGTTATGCCATTTGGTGTAAAAAATGCTCTAACAGTGTTCATGGGACTCATGAATAATATCTTGCAGCCATACCTTGATCACTTTGTAGTATGTTTCATTGACAACATTATGATCCACTCGAGTACTGAGGTGGAGCATGCCTATCATTTGCAGGTAGTACTGGACAATCTCTGAGAGCACCTGCATTATGGTAAGCTCTCGAAGTGAAAGTTCTGGATCCGAGAGTTTCACTTTCTGGGACATGTCATCTCAAAGCCTGGAGTTATAATATATTTAGTGAATATTTAAGTGGTACTTTCTTTGGAGCCACCCAGGAGTGTGAAGGAGGTACGAAATTTCATGGGTTTGGCTGGATACTACTGGAGATTTATCCTATACTTCTCAAGAGTTGCAGTACCACTATCATCCTTGATTAATAAAGGGAAACCCTTCATTTTGTCGGAGAAATTACAGCGGATTTTTTAAAAGATGATGCAGATGGTGACTAGTGCACCCTTCTTGAGGCTTCTAGAGGAGGGAAATGGGTACTTAGTCTACTGCAAGAGATCAGGGAGGAGACAAGGATGTGTTCTGATATAGGAATGTGCAGTGATCACAGATGGATCCCAACATATGAGACAACATGAGCAGAACTACACTACCCTTGACCTGGAGTTACAATCAGTGGTCTTCGGCTTGAATATTTGGCGACACTATCTGATGGGTGAGAGTTTTACAGTGTACTCTGATCATAAGATTCTCATGTATATCTTCTCTCAGAAGGACCTGAACCAGAGACAATGACGTTGGCTTTAATTCCTCCAAGACTATGACATTGAGATAGTCTAGACTCTAGGGAAGGGCAACGTTGTTGATGATGCACTCACCAAGAGATCTGGTATACATCAACAAGGCAAGGTGAGAGGGAAGCTGGATACTTTACAGATATCCATTGTTGATAGAGATGGAACATCTTTTTTCCAGTCTCTTACATTCACTCCCCCACTTTTTCAGCAAATCAGGGAGGCACAACATGTGGACGTTGACTACGAGACATAAAATGATATGATATCAATAAGACATGCACCTGATGGACTTTATAAAGGTGGAGAGCACATCATTATTTTTAGAGGACATACCATGGTACCAGTGTCAGTTCACGAGGAAGTGTTGAGGGAGTTCCACACATCCTCTCTAGAAGTACATCCATGAGTGGCGAAGATGTACTAGGATCTTCAACGACAGCACTGGTGCCCGTGAATGATGAAAGAAGTAGCAGAGTTTGTCTCTCACTCCCTCATTTGTCCACAATTGCAGGTGGAGCATCATGTCCAAGCAGACATGGTTCATCCTTTAGAGGTCCCAGAGTGAATTTGGGATGAGATATCCATGGAAATCATGACTGGAATTCCACATACATCCATGGGACAAGACTCGATTTTGGTGATCATCGACTGACTCACCAAGTCGTCCCACTTCATACCAATCAGAGAGTGGGGTTTAGTAGAGATCTTGGGACACCTCTATGTTCAGAATATTGTTTGTCTATATAGATTACATTCAACGATTATCTCCGACCATGATGCAAGTTTTACGTCCCGTCTATGGAAGGGGTTGTTAGAGGCTTTTGGGATGCAGCTTCATTTGAGCACCTCCTTCCATCCTCAAATGGATAGTCATACTGAGTCAACCATTCTGAACCTCAAGGACATGTTGCGTTCTTGTTTCCTTGACTTTGGTTGAATCTGGGATGATTACATATCTTTGGTGGAGTTTGCATAAAAAAACAAATATCACTCAACCATAGGGATGACACCTTTTGATGTGTTGTACGGGTGATCTTGTAGATAACCATTGTGCTGGACTAACCTAGGGGAGTCAGCACTCATGGGACTAGAGATGGTTCGGGATACCACAGAGAAGGTGAAGATCATCTAGGAGTATATGAAGACTGCACAGAGTATGCAGAAGTCGTATGCCGACAAGAGACAGAGACCTCTAAAGGTAAAGGGTGGTGACCACGTCTTTCTTGGGGTCTCACCTCGATGAGGTTTGCAAAGATTTTGCTGAAGTAGCATGTTATGTCCAGGGCTCATCAGACCTTTTTAGGTCCTATGTAGAGTTGGTGAGGTGGCTTTACCACTTAGCTCTTCCACCACAGTTTCACCAGGTGCATGACTTCTTCCACGTATCCCAGCTGAGGAGATACGTGCATGACCCTTCTCACATCATCGACCATGGTGAGATGGACGTCGACAATGGGGAGACTTTTACAAAGCTTTTGGTAGGGATTGATGATTGATATGATCGGGTCCTTCTTGGATGGTCGAAACCTCTCGTGCACGTTCGCTGGCAGCCCGAGAATCTGCAGGGGAGAAAATTGGAGCGGGAGGATCACATGCATGCTGAGTACCCCCATTTGTTCCCTTAGTTTTGAGTTGTGGATTATTAGGACATAAAGCCCCGAGGTGGGGAGAATTTAAATACACATAATTTCAATGTAAATTTTTTTTAGTTTAATAGGAATTTTATGTTTCCGCAAAAATTTATGGAGCGTGATTCTAAGGCCCTGAGTGCCAAAAATGAATTTCTGAACATTTTTTCAGGTACGTTCAGTAAACGTACGAGCAGGTTTTTATAACATTTGAATTTTTTCTTAGAATGGAAATTTGATGGCACCATTTAACTCACAGGGCCGGTATTTGATTAAGGATAATTTCACCTCGATGTTAGTTGGAAGAGTGTGAAAGATGATTTTTGGGTTTTTTGTGGAAATAATAAAATAAAATAAGAATATTTTTTATTTTATTATATAATAACCACCCTCTTTTAGAAATTATTGTGGTGGGTACCATATATGTTTTATTCTCCAAATTGAATGCTCGGTGGTGGGGACCACCCGATCTAATCTCCATTGCGGATATTATGGTGTTGGGGACCACCCTTTGAATGAAACCTCTTGAACTCCATAATTATGTGGGGATAAACCTCTTGAGCTCCACACATAATTGTGCCAACCCTCCCCCAATTAATTATTACAACACACCACATTAATTTATCCATTTTGAAATGATGAAAACATACATAATAGATGGGATAATATATATTTTTGGCACCACTTTACATTTGGGTGGAATTGGAAGAAAGATTCTCCAATGAAGAATGCATCCTCCACGAAGAACTCTTCTTTCATGAAGAACACCAACAATGAACTTCTTTGACTATGACGAACTGATGCACGAGCCTGGGATTGGAGGTGTGTGGTAGATTAGATGAATGTCGAAGACTTATCCTTCTTCCTCACGCCAACACCAACAATGAACAAGTAGGATTTTATTGTTTATCACTTCCCATGTTCTCGCCTAATAATTATTTTATGGGATTTGATAATAGAGATTGACGAGGATTGTGGGAAATGATGTTTTAAAATGTCTTCCATACACGTTCCTTCTTCGTTCATTGTGAACTGCTTTTTATCACTCTAACTGCGGAAGGTGTGGTCCAAACAAACATTCCCCAACCCCTCATGCCCCCACGGTGCTCCGTCCTCCCAGCCAAACTGGCCCCATGCCCCCACGGTGCTCCGGCCTCCCGGACGAACCGACCCCTCGCCCGACTGAACCGCCCTCGTAGAGGTCCTCTATGGCACCCCAGATCACGCCTCCTCGGGTGGCGACCCCTGCCGGACCTCCGAGCCACCCCAGCTCGCGTCGCCCCGGCTCGCGCTGCCTGCCGGATCTCTGAGTCACGCCCCCCCCCCCCCCCCCCCCCGATCGTGCTTCCCGTCAGCCCTCTAATCCACTTAGGATCGCACCGCGCGCCGACCCTCTTAGCAACCACTCTGAGCTGCCTCGACTCGCGCGGCCCACCAAACCTCCAATCCACCCCATGGAATCATGCCCTTGCAGCCACCCACGACCCCTCAGGGCCTGTCGGGCTGGGTCAGACCATAACTGAGCCCACTATGACCAATTTATGCTCTTTTAGCCACAACTTTGGCACCGAAAGATCGTTTTACAAACCGTTAGTGGTGTTTGAAATCATGAAGTGAAACGGTCCACTTGAGTAAATCCAAATGAAGTTTTGTATAATGATGGGGTACGATCAGGTTGGATCGAGCACAAATCCAATTGGGCCCCCAGGACTAAAATGCTAATAACTCATAGACCGGGCGTCCGATTGACACGCCACCTGTTGCGTTGAGACCCCAATGACATGGCAGCCCATTGAGATACTTATTCATTGGACATCTTCGTAGTTGGAGTATCGAACAGTTTCTTGTGGAGTGGATCCTCTCGGAGACGAGTGAGCCAAGTGTGTGAACACGGTTTTTGGCTGAGACTTGACGACTGTTGACTGTTTTGACTCGAAGTGACTCGACTGGCTCAATGGGGAGCGCTTTGGTGATGCAGCAGACCCCCAGTGGGGGGCGCCTTGGTGATGCGGCAGACCCAGGATACTCAATAGGAGGAGTACCTCAACAGTCCATGGTTAGTGGGAAGCTCCTCTGTGTAATGTGGTAGTCCCACTGTACTCGATAAAGTTGGATTTCTCTAGTAACCGAGGTGTTCGACGATGTGACGTGGGATGTAACTTGATACTACCCCATGAATAAATCCTGGTATTAGACGAGTCAGTATCTCTGTGTTTTCTTCATGATTGAGATTGATTATTTGATAGCTTAGGGGTCTTGGGGTCCCTACTGAGTATCCTTATACTCTCCCATGCATGAGCTATGCTCGCACCATATTGTGTTGTATGCATATGATAGACAACGTTGATGATGATGATAGTGATAGGACTGGACGGTACCCGGAGGTGGACCACATGACGTGTCAGTACATAGTGGAGATGGGTGGACATAGTGTGCTTATGAGGAAATATATACCTACCCATTAGGTAGGATCCTCATAGGACGACCCAACAACATACATTCCACTTTTCTTCGGTTGTATTGTATCACAGTTGCACATGTACTTTCAAGTTGTTATTTTATTCTAGCCCCTTTTTACATTCAACACTCTCTTATTGTACAGTTTACTTGGTGTTTCATATCAAAGTGTGTGCTTTCTTGTGTGTTTTTTCAATGGTTATAAAGGCAATTCCTTCCCAGTTTTAGGGTATTACACCTTTGGTCCTAGTCGCCAGCACCTGGCCTATGGAAGATGGGTTTGGTGTAGTTATGGTGTGGGCCGAGATGGATGGGACATGATATCATAGGCTTCTATAGGTTTTATTATCCCATTAATCACAATGGTTCTTTAAGAAAATATTAATTAAATAAATAATATACACCAAGAGTGTCTATCCATGTGTGATGTACTAGGTTCACTCATCATGAACCAATGAATACTGAGTAAACAACTAATCCCTCCGATTCTTATTTGATACCAGTATGTGCATCCTTTTCTATAGCCTCATACATTTATAGAATCTAGAGAGGGATGCATTTTATAGGAAAACTATGCTCATTTATTTTCTATATCAAATGATATTACTCAAACAATGGGATTATCTTAGGGGATCTCAATTATGTTCTCTCTTCCTAGTTTTGAATTTTTAACAAAACCATACTCTAATACTAACTATAGTGACCATGGGAAATGAAATATTATCAAAATATCTAAAGGTTGTCTTCACTCAAACTATACATATTTTACATAACATACATAAACCAAAATTGAAAACCTGGTTAATGGAAACACAAGAAAGTGTGATCTCAATTAACTAGTATGGGTAAACAAAATAGTTATAAATCAATGATAATAATATTTCATAAGATAAGAAAGATTGTATGATAACATGATCATAAATTTAAATAATAATATCCTACTATTAAATGTTCATTAATCATATATCATAGAATCTGTAATTTTCATAAAAAATTAATTCATTAGAAATTGTGTAGAATCATCAAGAATCAAATTTGATCTATGAGAACACATAAAAAGAATATAATTTTTTTTGCGTTATACAAAAAATCATAGAAATTTATTTCATTAGTCAAGGATCACTTCCAAGACTATTATTGTGGATTTGGTATAATATCCCATCCATCATATCTATAGTCAAGGTTTACTACTATGACATTCATATTTCATATAGTCCCACACTAAATTGGGATCAATCCCCATTCATGTTTTTAATATATCATGAGATATCCATCATTACCCAAAAAATTATAGGGATATAATAGAACCATGTATATTTAAATCACATTCTATTCACTTGAATTACACATGATCATAAATCATTAAATGTAAGATAAAAACATAACCTTTACAATATATATAATTTTCATAAACATCTAAGAAACATAATCAATTTTATCTAGAGAAATATTATCAATGGTATCATTAGATCATATCCCTAGTAAAGAATATTTGATGAAAATTATTTTATCATAGAAAACAATTAGTAGATTAATTAAATATTTCTTGAGGTTTTCATTTTAATTTCACAAATTTAAAATATATATATATATATATATTACCAAAAAATATAGGAAATTATTCTCATAGAAATGATAAATGAGAAATTTTAATATATTATCAAATTAATTTAGCAGCCATAATGATGAGAGATTATATTCATGATGAGTTCACTTATATAATGATTTGTTTCTAATTTATGTTAAAAATTCTTAAGTGACTTATTTAGAAAAATTAAATGAGATTCCCTTGAATTAAATTTATAGATAGTAAAACATGGGTAAAAATTAAAGTAAAAAGTCATTGTAGAAATCTAAAAAAATTCTTGAAAACATTTTATTGATTATATAGGCATTGTATAAAAATATTCCTTACCATGTAGGAAATTTTTTTTTTCATAAAATGATTCTTATGATCATTTCAATTGGCTAAGAGAGGAAAATGGAAATATTAATTGGAAATTAAATTAAAAACGGAGGATATGAATATTAAGTGGGTTTATCAAACTGGGATAAAATAACTTCCCTCAATGTAAATTTATTCATTTATAACTCTGATTAAAATTATATTAAAACATAAATCCCTTACCACTTTGGAGTCTTTTGAATCATAAGAACCATAAAAAATAACTTCAAAGAAGCTTTAAACTTCATGTTCACATAATTATTTATGATATAATATGTAAACTTTACTACACATACACCTCATAAAATGACTAATAAAAAAAATATTTCTCTAAGGAGAAAACATTTTATGGTAAAAAATGACATCTTCTTTAATATCCAAATCAAACCCTCTAAAAATGGTAGAAAATTATATTCATTATTAATCCAGCATAAGTTTTTTCAATATCACAAACATTTCATTAAAAGATAGTATATAAAAAACATAAATGAAAATTTTAGTAAATATGGAATAATTCTCATAGAAATAGATGTGAGATCCTAAATCCCAATACCTTATCTATTATCTACCTTCATATACATTCTAATATCCTATATAATATGTATACATTTTTAATAAAATTTTTATAGAATAATTTAATATTGTAACATTGAATTTATCAACACTTTGTAATATCCTAATATCCATTCATTAAAAAATTATTTATTTAAATGATTATTCAGGTGAAAACAATTTTTTTCATAGATATTTTGGTTTGTTGGTTTTGGTAATTTTAACTTTTCCATGAATTAATCAGATTTATAATATTAAACATATAATAAGTATCATATTTATTAATCGTATAAAATTTGACAACTATTCATGTAGTTTAGTGTTAAGAAATTACTTGGATCACATTGTAGAGATGGTAGACATATGTACACACAAGTGATGTTTCCACTTTTAATGGTTTTAATGAAAGAAAGATAAATAATTATTAACCATTAATGAGTAATTAAAAATTATTATTGATCATATAAAATTATTAAATATATCCTTATTACCATCCATGAAAAGAGATTGTAAAAAATGAATCACATCGCTTCACAAATAGGGTAGTTCGCACGTCCACACAAGCAATGTTATCGTTTTCCAACAGATGTAAAGGTAAGAAGGAATATTAGATATTATTAGTCCTTATGTTTAAATTATTAAAATATAGAATATATAACCATTAAATAAAAAAATTAATATCAAGAATTATGGTGGTGGATAATGAATCGTATCATAAAGTAGGACTGGAAACCCACACATATAAACAAGTAATACATTCAATTACCTATTTTTCAAAATAATGGTGGATAATAGTGGTTACATAATTATTATAAATTTTCAAAATATTTAAGTACTAAAATTATTATTTTATCATAAAAACAATTGATTTGTAGGAGGCCATGGAAGAAATAAATTGAAAAATATCGGTAAGATGATTAACTATTCTTATGTAGACTTCATTTACATACATTCTTAGGGACCATATGAATTGTATTATAAGAATTAAAAAGCATAAAAATAAAATAAATGGAATTGTATAATTGAAATGTTCATGTTTTTGTCAAACTAGATGAATCAATGCGGTTTAATGAATAGAATAGAGGGGATTTCTTTTATAATGGAGGGAAATGACACTCATAGAATTATTAAAAAAATTATATATAACAAATTCATTTTTATGTTGAAGTGGATCCATGGGGAAATTTTCTTGAATATCAGATGGTATTGTTTATAAATACCATTGAAAAATAAAATTCGGATAGGTTTATGTTTTATTTTAGTCCATATATTTTTGTTTAACCCATTTGTTACCAAATTTAAAATATAACTACAGAAAGGATCTCTTCAAATACAATGTTCTATAGGTTTACATTTAATTAAAAAATAGGGCCATAAATGTAGAATCATTGATATTTCATACTATTTAACATCCTACATTTCCACTTACATGATATTTATTGTTTTTAATTGATATAACGTGATATTATTTAACATAAATTACTATTACTGCCATTTTAAGAACTGTTCAAATAATTGGGCATTAAATACAATAAGAAAACAAGTGAATTTTAATATAAACTCATTAAAGATTAATTATTAAATATTATTACTATAAAATTCATGTGTTACTATAATGTGACTGATATATCATTACTTTTAATATTTAGAAATAATTTTCCTTTATTTTTATACTGCTTCCATAAGCATTGTGTCTGTTTTATTTAAAAATTTAATCTAATTATACATTTGATAAATTCGAAAAAATAAATTAAAAACATATAAATAACTTAATCTTATTTAATATAACCGTTTATATTCATTAAAAACATCATATAGTCCCTATTTTAACATATAATAATAATAAAATGCAATAAAATGACATTGTTTGATATTTGTTTACATAAAAAAATAAAAATTCCATTTTTAGTGGAAAATATAGGATCGAAATTATGATGTAGATGCTCAATATACAAGAGGGGGTGAATTTTACACTTTAAAAATTTCCTTAAACAAGGAAAGATCTAATTTTAACAATGTTAAAATAAAAAAAAATCACAACACCTCTAACACCAATGATACATTGAGACAATGTATGAAGTTACAATCTTCTAGTTCTATGCACTTGCTTAAATATGGAAAGTGGGTCCAAAAAATAGGTTTCAAAAATATGGATCTGGAAATTGAAACATAACCAATGTTTACAAAATGATACTCTAACTTATAGCGTATATAATCTAAATTAATTAGAGTACATGTGTAAGGAAATATTATAAGATTATACTTTCCTTACAATATGAAAAGCAGTTGAAAAACAAGTAGTAAAACTACAAGTAAAAATATATAAATCCTTTAACCGAAATAGAAGGGTATCCAACCACCATGGATAAAGGTCCCTTGATTTATAAATTCAAGCTAGTCTGTCTTACCCACACTAGGGTAATCCCTCGATATGAATATCGGAGTCTCTGTCTTGCTATCCCTGCAAGCCCTCAACTTCATGATTGTTGGAACCTCTATCTTTCTCAGTAAGGAATCCCTTGAACTTCAAGGTAGTCGGCACCTCTGTCATATTATCCCCGGAATCCCTCGATTTTAATCACCTAAAATCAGAGTCACACGAAGAAAGTCTGCAGAATTAAAAGTTTGAACATGTCATTCAAACTTTCTGTATGAAGCTTGAGAGTTGATAAGATCCTGTCTCTCTATAAATCACTTCAACAACATCTACGCACAGATGTCAAAGATCATTTTTGAGCTCGTTAAAATGTTCTATTATTTATCAATAAATTTCCAATGGTCGGCTCCCTCCTCCAATAGTCATATTTTATTTATATTTCAGAGGGACCTATACACATGTCATTAAAACAACTATTAGTTATAAATAGAATGGATGACAACATTTTATAACAAAACATGTGTTACTGAATTCATGGCATCATTTTATAATGAAGAGAGTTTAAGCATAAGTAAAATAGTAGTTAGGAATATAAGCAAATAAATGTTCAGAGTCTAACCAAAATGAAATTTAGAGTCTATAATAAAAGTATATTCGGAAGCTGTTTTATAGAAATTCAGAACCTGAATTCTATAGAAATCTAGAGTCTGAATTTCTAAGGGAATTCAATGTCTGATTTTATTAGAGTTCAGAATCTAAACCTACAGAGTTCGGAGTCAAAATTATAGTAGTTCGGAATCGAACTAGTAAAGGTTTGGAGTTGAAATCATAAAATTTTGGAGTCAAACTCATAAAAGTTTGGAGTCAAAATCATAAAAGTTTGGAGTTGAACTTTGTTAGAGATCGTATCCAGATTTTGGAATGGAACTATATGAGAGTTCGTATCCAGAACTTGGAGTTGAATTATATGAGAGTTCATATACAGAATTTGGAATGGAACTATATGAGAGTTTGGATCCAGAATTCAGAGTCGAACTATATGAGTGTTCGTATCCAGAATTTGGAATGGAACTTCATTAGAGTTTGTATACCGAATTCGTAGTGGAACATTATTACAGTTCATATCGAGAATTTGGAGTGAACTTTATTATAGTTCATATCCAGGATTCAGAGTGGAACTTTGTTACTGTTCATATCCATAATTATGAGCCTTAAAACAGAATGCTTCATATCGAGGTATTATATGATTCCGAGGCTTTGGGTATGAATCCGATTTTTATACTTAAGAAAAATATTTCTATGTATATGGAAATCTAGGTTAGGGTAAATTTCCTTAAGGAAGGAAATTTTCCATATAGAAGTAAAATATAGATTTTCTTAAGTATAGGGTGTATGTGATTTTCAAAACAAGAAGGAATGGAAAATTAATAAGGAATACATTTTTAACTCAATAATATCCCCCTTTTTGGAAAGCACGGACAACCTTATGAAAAATATTATAAGGTCTTTGAAAATTTTCATTAGACTTTGAAATTAAAACTTATCTCCCTTTGTTCATGAATAATGATGAATACAACTAACCCCCCCCCCCCCCCCTTAGGCATTGAAACTCTATGGATTGTATTCTGGATTTATAGAATGGAGTTTTCATTATCATTGGAATGAAAAAATTCATAATGAGGAACTCCCCCATACATTAAGGATATTTAACATAGATATTTTTCTTCTCCATTTTAATTTCTTCTATCTCTTCTTTTGGGTAGTTCTTTTTTTCTTCTCCCCATTTGTGATTTTCAAAAATAATTTATGGGATTGTAAAAGAAATATGATACCTGAAACATTATTATATAATAATACATGATACAACCAACCAAAATTTCATTAGCGTTGAAAAAAATTTTACAAGGAAAAACAAATGCAACAAAATATCAGATTTGTCTATTTTTCCTCATTTTCAATCAGAGTAAGCTTCTTTAAATAGATTTTCATCTTCTTCAGGTCTTTTTGATCCACCTCATATTTCCTCTCTAAAGATTTTATCCTTTAATCGTGGGCTTTTAAAATTTCTGCCTGAGCCTTCATGGCCTCCTCTTTCTTCTTCACTAACTCATCTGGCTTTAAAAGTCTTTTCTCAAGCTCAATCTGACGATATATATCACTTATAAAATTGTTTGCAAGATATTTAGCCTTATCATTCAGTTCTTTCACTAGTTGATTCTGATAACATTTTTCAATGATCATCTTATCCTAAAGATTTTTAATCTTATTATCCTCGGTGTCAAAGGCTTGTTTTACCTAATTCTGCAGGAGATCAAACTCAGCCATGTCTTCTTCAATTTTCTTAGACCACATAGTGATTTTTCTGCATGATTTCATGTATACATCATAATTGATATGAAATTTCTGTGGTCGGACTCAATCTTTATACAATTATCCATCACTATAGATAATGATTTTGACTTCTGATTCAAACTATGTTGCAACATCTAGAATCTGGAATCTATGGTGGGAAATATTAGAATGGTGTCCACTAACTTTTTCAAATATTCAACAACAATGTCATGACCATGTGCCAATGACTCAAAATCAGAGACCATGCTTGGAGATTTTTCTTCTTCAATTTGCACCAGCTTCCTTTTAGAAGAACCACCAACTTCTTTCTTTCTGATGATATATTTTATTGGTTTATCCTTGAGAACTTGCATACCCTTATCTATTTTCGAAAAATCATGATCATTTGGAGACTCTTCCTAACTCTATGATAGTTGAACACTCTGGTCTTCATCAATTTTCCCCTTTTCTGCTTCTTCAAGAAGAAAATTCTTCTCATAGGATTCTTTCCCATCATACAAAACATTTTCCTTCTCTTCCTCTTTCTTATCATCATCCTTCATACATTATTTCTCAAATCCATTTCATTGAGTGAAACGTTTTTTGGATTCGTGCTTTTCTTGATAATCCGCATCTTGTTTAATTAGATCATCTAGATCATCACTTCTTTCTTCTTCTTCTTCCTCTACTCTCTCAACAACTTCTTCTTATGTTCATTCAATAACTTATTTTGCTTTGGACAATTCTGGAGTGGAGAATTTCTTCCCACGGGTTTCTGGTAAAGTGTTAACATCTAAAGTTTCCGGAATGGGAATCTTCTCAGATGCTACCTCAGTATCTCTCAATAGATATTGTACAAGCTCAGCATCAATCATTTTTTCTTCATTTTCTTCCCTTTTTCTTGTTTTTATAACTAATCCACAGAGTTTTCTCTTACGTCCTTAGCCTCAGCAGGGTCCAATCTGAACTATGGATCCCCTTCTTTATTTTTCTCCTTGTCTTCCATCTATTTAGAATCCACTTCACCTGGGTATGATTTTTGTTTCTTTGGATTTGGTGGTGTAGATTGAGTTTCCTTAGACTTTTGGGTCTTGTCCTCAGCCACTGTAATGCCTCAACCCCAGTTACCCAGAGTTAGTGCATTATTACATAACATTGGCATGATCACAAGAACGATAAAATCTCGAAAGACAGATTGGTTTAGTAGCCTTGGAAACACTAGATATATTCATAAAGTTTTAAATTAAATCATAATGTGAAAAACTACTACAAAAACATAATGTCTCCATAGTCCACACTCTTATCCCCTCATAATATCCTTGTAGGTCATTCATAACTTAATTCTTCAAATCCTGGGAAAATAAAACATAGAAAAGGGGTGAGCTCAAATGCCCAATAAGGATTACAATATAGCGGAAACTTTCATAAATAAGAATAAACATTTAAGGCAGTGTATTACTAAAACAAAACCTTTTTAAACTTGAACTTCAACATAGTATGGAAAAAATAAAATGAAATAATTCCATTTACTTATTCAAATGGATATTCTACTAATCAAATAATCACATACAATATCAATAACCACATTCATAATGATGGAATGCATTATTCCAGACAATCTTAACCACATAGCCAAGGCCTCGTGCCAAGACTACAAATAAAATTTTGCCAAGGCCTTGTTCCAAGACACTAGTTTGTCTCATGAGACCTACCGATGAATCAACAATCTATATCTGGCTCCACCTATCACATATTAAGTCCAATGCATTCCCATATGAAAAGTTTTAAACATAACATAAACATTCGTATTAAAACTGGCTTACGAAATGTCAATACTTTCACCATAAACTATGAATGGTATAAAAATAGCACATCCACAGTCAATCATATCACAAAACCTTCAATACAACATAGAAGTTTTGTATGATAACAAATCAAATTCAAATAAGCGTAAAATCCATCAAAGGATGTTGACATAGATGAAATCAAAATCTTTTTAGAGAAATATTTCTTTCTATTTTGAAATCATTTAAGAGTCATACATTTATAAAATAAAACATTTTCTTTGAAAATATTCTTATAAGCTTTTAAGGGAAGCTTCAACGATTTCATAATGGCGGAAAATAACTTCACCCTCCGTATAAGTTAAAAAAAATATTACCTTCATTCTGTCGAAAAGGTTAAAAAGCACCTTGTTTGGAAAATGACGGAAAGATTCCTTTATAAAACTCTTATAAAATGTCAAACAAGGGTATAAATGACCTTAACCCATATTATTTTAAATAGTAAAAATGTTTTGAAATACATTTTTAAGAAACATGGATGTGGATGATAAAGATATCCCAGTATATTATTATGTATAAACAACCTCGGATAATGAAGTGATTGTGAAATAACCTTTACTTACCGCATTTACCCTTAACCATGGTAAATAATATATTTACCGCAGTAATTAATCAAAATGTCTAAAAATAAAAGTTACCTATTCACACAATATGAACATCCTAATTCAAAATATAGAATCCATTTGTCCAAATTCAAAACACAGAAGTGGCGGAAATTAATTTAAATTTAATTCCCGCTGTTAAAACAAAAAGCGTGTTTTTAAGATATAATAACTATCAAAAGATTGATACTTGTTTATGTTCTGTTTAATTGTGAAATTATGTCCAATGACCAACATTGTATTAAATGTTAAAATTATATTCTATATATACTTAAAACCACTCAAATTCATAATTTATCACTATTAATTATTTTGATTAAAAAAAGTTGTTTTTAATTAAAATTTAGTAATTTTCACTATTCATCAAAATATTAATGTTATCCGAAAAGTACCAAAATTTCACCATAGGCTAAATTTGATAATCCGAATCCAAAAATGAAGTCCATTTTGAAATATAAAATATATATTATTTCAAAAAGTAGGTATTACTATTCATAACAGCTAGTTTGAGTGGTTATGGTGTGTTAGAACTCGGTGTTGCGTACAACACACGCTATCACGTTATTCAAAGAGAAGTGTACCGTAAAAGCTTGGGGTGTTACATTCTCCCCTCCTTCAAATAATTTAATCCTCGATATATCTAGAATACTACCGCATTAAAAGGCTCGGGTGTTCTTCATCATATGTTCCTCGGGTTCCCACGTTTCCTCTTCCATCTTATGGTTTCTCCACAAAACTTTTACTAGACGAGTCGTCCGGTTTCTCAGTAATTGTTCTCTCGTATCAAGAATCATGGCAGGCTCTTCGTAATAAGATAGATTAGGTTCCAGTTCTAATTCCTCATAGGTCATTAAATGCATTGGGTCAGACATGTATTTCCTCAATAGAGATACGTGGAACACATTGTGAACTTTGGAGAGACTTGGAGGCATTGCCAATCGGTAAGCTACAGCCCCAATTCATTCTAGAATTTCGAATGTTCTGATGTACCTGGGACTCAATTTACCTTACTTACCAAAACTTATGGCTCCCTTCCATGGAGATTCCTTCAGGAAAACTTGATCACTAACTTGAAATTCCAAATACTTCCTTCGATTATCGTCATAGCTCTTCTGCCTACATTGAGCTGCATTGATGTGATTTTAGATTACCTTCACCTTTTCCTTCATTTACTCCACTAGTTCTGGGCCTACATGTTTTCTTCCACCAAATTCATCCCAACAGGTTGGTGTGCGAAATCCTTTTCCATATAACTCTTCATATGGTGCCATCTGAATACTTGAATGGAAGATATTGTTATAGGAAAATTCTACCAGAGGTAAATACTGATCCCACATACCCTTAAAGTCAAGTGAGCAGGATCTCAACATGTATTCTAAGGTTTGAATAGTTCGCTCTGATTGTTCATATGTTTGAGGGTGGTAGGCATTGCTCAAATGAAGTTCAGTATCCAAGGATTTCTGAAGACTTTTCCAGAATCATGAAGTAAAACGGGTATCACGATCAGAAACAATCGATAGAGGTACTCCATGAAGTCTCACAACTTCATTAATATATAGTCTTTCTAGACGTTTCAGTGGTAGATATTCTCTTATATAAATAAAATGTGCTGACTTGGTAAGACGATCAATAATAACCTATATTGCATCATTCCTTCTAGGAGTCTTCGGTAGCATTATGACAAAGTCCATCGTAATATTGTCCCATTTCCACATCGGTATGGGAAGAGGTTGCATGAATCCTCTACGGTGTTGCCTTCCATATTTCACATGTTGAAAAACCATACATCATGACACAAAATCTGCAATCTCCCTCTTCATATTGTCCCGCCAAAAATGTTCCTTCAAATATCTATACATTTAGGTTCTCCCAGGGTGTATATAGAAATTGGAACTATGAGCATCATCCAGCAACTCCCTTTTTAGATCAGGTATATCGGGAACTCAAAGCCTCTTCCCGAATATCAAAATTCCATCTTCATACACAAATTCTCTCAATCTCCCATCATTCCCAGCTTTAATCATCATTTGAAATTCTTCATCATCGGTCTGAGAACTCTTAATCCTTTCAGGTAAAGATGTTTTGGAAACCATTTCAAAAAGAATTGATGTTTCACCATACCTGGTTATTCCCATGTCCATCTTCACTAGATCCATGAAAACTGGATCCCTTTCAATTATCATATTGTTTAAAACTCCATAGTCTTTTCTTCTCAAAGCATATGACACCTTGTTTGCCTTCCTCGGGTGGTAGTGTATCGTGCAATCATAATCCTTGAGTAATTCAAGCCATATCCTTTTCCTCATCTTGAGTTCTTTTTGTGATAAAATATACTTTAAACTCTTGTGATCAGTATAAATCTCACATTTTTCACCATAGAGGTAGTGCCTCCATATCTTCAAAGCAAAGATCACAGCTGCTAACTCGAGATGATGTGTAGGATAGTTTTGTTCATGAATTTTCAACTGTCGTGATGCATATGCAATAACCCTATCACTCTGCATAAGGACACAACCAAGTCCTTTCTTCGATGCATCACTATAAATAATGAACCCATCATTCCCAGATGGTAGAGTCAATATAAGAGCATTGACTCATCTTCTCTTCAGTTCTTCGAAACATTTTTCACACTCTTTTTTCCAAACAAATTTAACCCCTTTACATGTCAGCTTTGTTATTGGGTTAGCCAATCGTGCAAAATTCTGGACGAAATGTCGATAATAACCTGGTAAACCAATAAAACTACGTACCTCAGTTATACTAATAGGTGATGGCCATTCTTCGATTGCCTTGGTATTAGAAGGATCAATAGAGATTCCGTCTTTAGAGACAATATGGCCAAGAAAAGAAATCTCCTGAAGCCATAATTCACACTTGCTAAACATCCCATATAATTCATGTCTTCTAAGAGTCTTCCGGATAATGCGCAAGTGATTTTCATGATCTTCATAGCTTTTGGATTATACCAAGATATCATCAATAAATACCACCACAAATTCATCGAGATATTCCTTGAAAACACTATTCATCAGATCCATGAATACAGATGGTGCATTAGTCAATCCAAAAGGCATTACAGTAAACTCGTAATGCCCGTACCTAGTTTGAAATGTTGCCTTCAGAATTTCTTCCTTCTTTACACATAACTGATGATATCCAGAAAAAATGTCAATCTTTTAAAAGTATTGAGATCCATGTAGTTGGTCAAATAAATCATAATTGGGAGGTAGGGGATACTTTTTCTATTTCGTTATAGCATTGATCTCCCTGTTGTCAATACATAACCTCATAGATCCGTCTTTCTTTTTAACAAAAATAATAGGGGCTCCCCATGGAGAAACAATAGGGCGAATAAATCCCTTATTAATCAATTCCTCTAGTTGTTTCTTTAGTTCAACTAATTCTACAGTGGCCATTCTATATGGGGTCTTTGATATAGGACTTGATACAGGAATTAAATCAATGGAAAACTCAACTTCTCATCCTGGAGGATGTCCAGGTAAATCTTCCAGAAATACATCTACATATTCATTCACAACAGGTACATCCTCTATATGAACATTCCTTTCCTCACCCACAATTATTTCATTCTATTCCTCCCCAATAATTGAATTTAGTTGAGCTACTGGGGCTTGATCTAGATAAGAATTAGGTGGTGACGATTCTACTCTGAATATAATGTGTTCCTTATCATCATCATCAAGAATCGTAACCTCTTTCTTCTTACAATAAATCTTCGCATCATAGTCCGAAATCCAATCCATACCGAGAATTATATCAAACTCAATCATAGGTATGACAATGAGATCAGCGGATAAAGAACATTTATGTGCTCTAATGGGGACTGATTCACAAAACTTTGTTGCCATGATACTTCCCTTGAGAGTTTTAACTGACAACTCCCTTGTTAAATCAAATTGGAAATATCTAATTTTCTTACCAAACTGGGAATATATGAAAGAATTCGATGATCTATAATCAAATAATGCATTTTCTAAACTTGAGGAAATCATTAAATTACCTGCCACCACGTCTTTAGGAGCTTCTACCTCAGCAGTAGTGATAGCATAAGCTTGGCAATGATCCCTTGGCCTTTTTGAGGTATGTTCTCCTGATGCTTAGGACATTCATTTGCATAATTCCAAATCTCCATGCAATTGTAGCACTGAACATTGGTAGTGTCCTTCTTCCCATTGCAATCACGAGATTGGTGGCCTTTTTCACCACACTTGTAACAGACTCTCGTTCCCTTCAATCAAGTACCAGGGTGTTTCTTCCCACATTTACCACATGATAGATATTCAACCATTCCCTTCTTCCCCTTATTTCCATTCCCAGATTTTTCAGCAAGTCTCTTCTTCTCTTTCTTTTCTTTAATGTCATACGACTTAGTGAAATCCTTTTCGGTCTTGATAGAACATGAGACAATGTCTTCGTATGACGATAAGGATTGTGAGACTAATGCTCGATGGAGAAATGGTTTTAACCCATCAAATAAATGATTAATCATACTTCTTGGGTTACGTATATAATCTCCAGCATACCTTGTTAACCTTTTAAAGTTAGCCTCATACTTTGTGACTTTATAATCCTCCTTTTGTCTCAGACTCAGAAATTGCCTTTCCATATCTACTCTATGGTCATGGGGAAAGAATTTTTCTAAAACAGATCTTTGAACTCCCTCCATTCCATATTTGATACTTCATCAGCTTCTTTCATGTTTTGAATCAATGACCACCACTGATCAGCATCTCCAGTGAGGCGGCAAACTGCCATGATAACTTTTTCCCTTTCACTACTCCCCAATGACTAAAATATTTTCTCTAGGGAATTTATCCATTGCTCGGCTACTATGGGATTTGTACTCCCATTGAACATTGGTGGTTGTTTCCTCATGAATCTACCTAACATTGATCCTCCATGCTATGGATCAGGGTGCTCCATACATGTAATGTTATTATTAATAACCTGAGTGAGTTGTCCTGGTATGGTGATTAGCTTATCGGCACCAGTTGCATCACTAGCTCCCCAATAATTATCTTGAGCAGGAGGGAAATCCCTACATGGAGTGAGTTCATTGATACAGTTTCCATTTCTTCTACTAGGTACCATTTCTAAACAATGGAATAAACTAGATCAGTTTATGAATCAAAATACATAATCCAATTCTTATAAAACACTTAACATAAATATAAATATTTATGTATATAATACATAATCATAAAAAAAATTCATTGAGGAATTATAAACTCATAAACCATTAATAATGATTTGTAAAGAAAATGATAGTTACCCTAAGCATATCCGCCGGGAGTGTCGTAACCAAGAGTGCAGCAATGCCTCTTGTCGTGCACCCGTTCCCTTTCGAGTCTAGCTCAAAGCGGTGTTTTCGAGTTTTTCCCCAAGGTACATATGTGCCAGAGCCGCCTCTACCTGCTCGTATCCAAACTTGGATGTATTGCTCGGAAAACTCACAAAATCTCTACAATACCAATATTCTAGGAAGTACTTCTATACTAATCCTCAATGTCCATCTTATATCTATGTGCTCTAATCAGAGTTTATCTAAATCTAGCTTCCAAGGTTTGTACTAATCTTCCTCTGATACCAACTGTAACGCCCCAACCCCAGTTACTCAGAGTCGGTTGATTATTACATAACATTGGCATGATCACATGTAAGATCAAATCTCGAAAGAGCTATTGGTTTAATAACCTTGGAAACAGTAGATATATTCATAATGTTTTACATTACATCATAAAGTGAAAAACAACTACAAAAACATAATGTCTTCATAGTCCACACTATTATCCCCTCATAATATCCCAGCAGGTCATTCATAACTTACTTCTTCACATCCTGGGAAAATAAAACATAGAAAAGGGGTGAGCTCAAATGCCCAGTAAGGATAAAAATATAGCGGAAACATTAATAAATAAGAATAAACATTTAAGGCAGTGTATTACTAAAACAAAAGCCTTTTAAACTTGAACTTCAACATAGTATGGAAAAAATAAAATGAAATTATTCCATTTACTTATTCACATGGATATTCTACTAATCGAATAATCACATGCAATATCAATAACCGCTTTTATAATGATGGAATGCATAATGCCAGACTATCATAACCACATAGACAAATCCTCGTGCCAAGACTACAAATAAAATTTTTCCAAGTCCTTGTGCCAAGACACTAGTTTGTCTCATGAGACCTACCGATGCATCTAGGAGCTATAGCGGGCTCCACCCGTCACATATTAAGTCCAATGCATTCCCATATGAAAAGGTTTAAACAGAACATAAACATTCCTATTAAAACTAGCATACAAAATGTCAATACATTCACCATAAACTATGAATGGTTTAAAAATAGCACATCCACAGTCAAACATATCACAAAACCTTCAATACAACATAGAAGATTTGTATAATAATAAATCAACTTCATATAAACATAAATTCCATTAAAGGATTTTGACATAGATGAAATCAAAACTCTTTTTAGAGAAATATCTCTTTCTATTTTGAAATCATTTAAGAGTCATATATTTGTAAAATAAAACATTTTCTTTGAAAATATTCTTACAAGCTTGTAAGGGAAGCTTCGACGATTTTATAACAGCGGAAAATAACCGCACCCGCCGTATAAGTTAAGAAAAACATTCTTACCTTAATTCTCTCGAAAAGGATAATAATCACCTTGTTTGGAAAACGACGGAATGATTCCATTATAAAAATATTATAAAAAGTCAAACAAGGGTATAAATGACTTTAAACCATATTATTTTAAATAGTAAAAATGTTTTGAAATATATTTTTAAGAAACATGGATGTGGATGATAAAGAGACCCCAGTAGATTATTACATATAAACAACCTCGGATAATGATGAGATTGTGAAATAACCCTTACTTACCGGATTTACCCTTAACCATGGTAAATAAAATATTTACCCTAGTAATTATTCAAAATGTCTAAAAATAAAAGTTACCTATTCACACAATATGAACATCCTAATTAAAAATATGGAATACATTTGTCCAAATTCAAAACCCAGAAGTGGCAGAAATTAATTTAAAATTAATTCCCGATGTTAAAACAAAAAGCGTGTTTTTAAGATATAATAACTATCAAAAGATTGATACTTGTTTTTGTTCGGTTTAATTGTGAAATTATGTCCAATGACCAACATTTTATTAAATGGTAAAAATTTATTCTAAATATACTTAAAACAGATCAAATTCATAATTTATCACTATTAATTATTTTTATTAAAAAAAGTTGTTTTTAATTAAAATTTAGTAATTTTCACTATTCATCAAAATATTAAAGTTATTTGAAAAGTACCAAAATTTCACCTTAGGCTAAATTTGATATTCCGAATCCATAAATGAAGTCCATTTTGAAATATAAAATATATATAATTTCTAAAAGTAGGTATTACTATTCATAACGGCTAGTTTGATTAGTTATGGTGTGTTAGAACTCGGTATTGTGTACAACACATGCTATCACATTATTCAAAGAAAAGTGTATCGTTAAATCTTGGGGTGTTATAGCCACCACTTCTTATGATTTTCATTTCTTCCTATTCTTAGTAACTTTCTTTACTGGTTCATCCTTCTCCACATTTTTTGGAATGGTCTCAGCCTCTTCTTCTGGTAAAGGGTAGAATTCTATGGATTCATCAGAAAAACCAATTTTCATTCTCTTTAATGTATCATCACTTACTTGCATTATCTTTCAATTTCATTTCTGGTAGTGCAAGAAACATTGAATGAATCAAGACATCTGATGATAAATTTAGAAATTAGAGCCAGATACATTATGATCTAAGATTTAAAATATCATTCTTTAATATTCTTAACTGTAATCAAAACAAGCCTCATCAGATTTATTTTCCTTAGATTTACCATGAAATCTAGGATGTAAATATCACTCTTCGTCAGATTATCCTTATCACCCCTTCATTGTAAGAGAAAATATTGTACCCATAGCTGTAGAATCCGATTATTCAGAGAGAGTTGAGCAATCATAGCAGTCTTGGAATCTTTAAGTCTAAGGAATTTCAATGACTTTGCTTTATTAAACCTTCCTTGCTCATCTGGAAGCTTATGTGAACAAAACGCAGCTTCACCTTCATACATTAATCCCACCAAACAAGCAATCCTGGTGTAGGATAATTTTTAGGTCTTACCATAAGTCTTGAAAGAAAATAACTCTCTGCCATCTTCCTCAAGGAAGGAAACAAAATCATAGAAATCAACAAGTAAATTTGTATAAACAAGATCCTGTTTCTCTGGCATCGATAAGAAAACATCATCCCAGCCATTCAATTTGATATTTTTAGATATAAGAGAATCACACTTGAAGAAACTCGGATGCACTAACATCTCCATGTAAACTAACCATTTTGAGGTTGGTTTTGAGGTAGACATATCTTGAGAAGTAGCTTCAACCGACATTTGGAATGGAGAGTTCTGGAATATTAGGAATGACATTAACTATGGTCGGAACAGACTTATGAAGAGAGGAAAAGCTTCGAGATGCGAAGGATTTGAAAACCTGATGTGGGAAGACCCTCGGGGGTCCCCTTTATATAGGCGATAGAGTTGGCCTTTGAACTTTCAAAAATCATGTAACGGTTGAAAATCCCTTTGATCTGATCTGACAGTTGAAAACATATCCACAAAGAAATCATGAATCTGATCTCTTTTGGTTTTAAGAAAAACAATCAGATTTAAGAAAACTATAATCCGACAAATTTTAAAGTTCATAATAAAATACCAGTAAGAAAAATATGACTACGAAACATAGGTAAAGAAATCATAACTTTTGAATTGGCTATAAATATTGTTTGTAATTTGTAATATTGTTATAGAGGAAATTTTGGCTATGAAAAACCTACTATGAAAAAATTTATTATGAAAAAGTCAGTATGAATACATAATTACGAAAATTCCAGTATGAAAATTTCATTACGAATGTTTCAGTTCTGAAAATTTCCATTCCGAAGATTTCTGTTCCAGAAATTTCAAATCCGAAAATTTTAGTTCCGAAAATTATGAAAAACTCATTACGAAAAATTTTGTTTGAAATGTTTGAAAAAAAACAGACTATGAAAATTTTGATTACAAAAGCATGAAATAAAAACTTACAATGAAAAATTTGATTATGCTAACATGAAAATGTACTCCTCCTATGAAAAGGAGATTATTACTGTAAGGAGAATTTTCCTATAAGAAGTTAATGAAGAAGGATTACCTCACGGTCATCATTAAAAACTTCTGTTTAATGTACTCAAATCTATCGGAGGGTAAAGATTTTGTGAATTTGTCATCAAATTGATTTTGCGTTCTGATAAACTAACGAATGATATCTCCTTTTAGTGTCTGATCCCTAAGAAAGTTATTCCTAATATCTATATGTTTTTAATGAGAGTTTTTTGCAGGGTTATTACTAAGGGAAATGGCACTTGTTTTATCAAACAAAATTTGAGTTTTAATAAAACTCAAGCCATATTCTGTGAGTGTGTGTTGTATCCACAACACTTGAGCACAACAACATCCAACTACTACATATTCAGCTTCAGTAGTGGAGAGTTCTACAAAATTTTTCTTCTTGTAGGACCAAAAAACTAATGAATCTCCTATGAAATGACAAGTTCCAGATGTACTTTTTCTATCCATTTTACACACTCCAATGACAGCATCCAAAAATCATTTTATAACAATGTAATTTCTTGAAGTATAAAAGAGTCCTAAATACATGGTTTCCTTTAAGTGGAGAAATTTTTTTGTCACTACCATTAAATGAGATTCATTATGATTGGATTAATGTCTGAAATATAAGCATACTAAAAACATTAAGTCTGGTCGACTAGCTATCAATTATAGTAGACTTCCTATCATACCTATAAAAGATGTATGATCCACTGGTTTCTAAGATTCATCAAGATCAAGTGTGTTGGAGGTACCAATGGGAGTACTAATACTTTTATTGTGGTCAAATTCATACTTTCTAATAAGATCTTTAATATACTTTTTTGGAATATGTATATTCCTTCTGGTTTTTGAGAAATTTGAAAACCAAGGAAAAATGTAAACTCACACATCATACTCATTTCAAACTCAGATTTCATTAGATCCGCAAAGAAATCGGTTAAAGATTGATGAGTTGAACCAAATATAATGTTATCAACATAAATTTGAACAATCAAATCATTTTTCTTATCTTTATTTATAGAAACGATTGAATATTCATTTCCTATAACATAGATATTTTGAATCAAAAATCATGTATGTCTATCATACCAAGATCATGGGGATTGTTTAAGGCCATACAATGCTTTGGTAAGTCTAAAAACATGATCATGATGTTTTGTATCTTCAAATCCAGGAGGTTGTTCAACAAAAACTTCCTCTTGAACATAACCGTTAAGAAAAGCACATTTCACATCCATTTGAAAAAGTTTAAAATTTATGAATGCTACAAAGGCATGTAAAATACAAATAGATTCAAGTCTAGATACTAGAGCGTAGGTTTTTTCATAGTCTATTCCATCTTGTTGATTATAGCCTTTAGCAACTAGTCTAGCATTATTTCTAATGATGACTCCATTTTCATCACACTTGCTTCTAAAGACCTACTTAACTCCAATAATATAGGTTTCCTTATGTCTTTCAACCAAAGTAAAGACATTATTCCTTTCGAATTCATTTAGCTCATCTTGCATGGATTTGATCCAATCATCATCACCTAAATCTTCATCAGTGATTTTTGGTTCCAATTGGGAAAGGAATTCCAGATATTCTACTTCATTCCTTATGGAACTTCTAGTCCTTATAGGTTGATTTACATTAACAATTATACTATCACTGGGATGATTCTTAAGAAACACCTGATTTGGGTTTTGTAAAACCTATTAATCAACATAGGGTGGAATGTCTTCTGGGGTAAATGTTTCAGAAGTATTTTCATGAACATTTTCCTTATCAGAAGGATCTTCTATCAAAGGTTGATAATCAGTTTTTGAAAACACATTTGAATATGTAGGTTGGGTTGGCTTAAAAACAAAAGGATCAGTTTCAACAAATTTTACATGTACTGTTTCCTCAATAGTACAAGTGTTTTTGTTAAAATATCTATAAGACTTATATGTTTTGGAGTATCCTAAGAAAATTCATTCAACATATTTTGTTGAGAATTTTTTTAGATTATCGTTAGTATTTAGGATGAATGATTTGCATCCAAAATCCCTAAAGTAGGAAAGTCTATGATTTCTACAGTTCCATAACTCATGAAGAGTGTTATTAAGAAAAGGTCTAATCAAAACTTGATTTATAGTGTAACAAGAAGTACTTACAGCTTCATCCCGAAAATTTATAGATATATAATATTCACACAACATGGTTCTAGTTTTCTCTTGAAGAATTCTATATCTTCTTTCAACTACACCATTTTGTTGAGGACTTCTAGGTGCTGAAATGTTGTTAGTAATACCTTTTATACTACAAAAAGTTTCAAAATCAGAATTTTGAAATTCTCCTCCCTGATCACTATGAATATTTTTTAGTGGATGGTTTTTCTCATTTTTACTTGGGCTCTAAAACATGTTAAATAAGAAAAATGTTCAGACTTATTTGTTAGAAAATAGACCCATGTAAATCTAGTGTAATCATCATCTAGAACAAACACATAGTATTTTCCCCCAATTATTCCAGTTTGTGTTGGACCAAAATGATCCATGTGCACCAACTATAATGCATCCGTTGTTGAGACATCACCAATTTACTAAAAACAAGATTTATGTGGTTTTCCATATTGAAAGGATCGCAAACGTTAGATGAATCAACTCTATGCTCCGGTAGATCCTTAAATAGTTTATTCATAGATAGATTACATAAGTTTCTAAGGTTATAGTGACCTAGTATTATATTCCATAACCATGAATGTTCTTTAATTACACTAAGTCAAGGTAGGTCTAGGCTCCTAAGGTCTTATAGGTTTAATTGTAAACATTCTCTTGCCTATGGGCAGAAAGAATAAACTCTTCCTTGAAATTGTGTATTAAGCACTTATCATTCCTAAAATTCACAAGGTATCCTTCATCACATTATTGACGTATGGTAATGAAGTTGTGCATAAGACCCTTAACAAAAAAACATTTGAAATCATGGTTTTACCAAGAAGAACAACATTTCCTATACCAACAATTTCTCCATGATCATTATTTATGAATGATACTTTTCCTCCTTTGGTCTTGATAATATTTTCATAATAGTTTTTGTTTCCAGTCATGTGCCATGAACGTACACTATCCATGTACCAAGTATTGTTGTTGGTATATTCTTTATCTTCTGGAAAATGATAATAGAATTAGACTTTTGGATTCCAAACTTTTTTGGATCCGAGATTTTCAGATAACAAATTTTTTGGTATCCAAATTTGTTTAGAGAAATATGATTTATGAAACCCAAGAGATTGAACTTTATTTAAAGAACAATTTTTCTTCCAATTCCCACCACTTTGACACTTATTGAAAAAAGGGGCTCTATAAAGAACAAAATAGTTGTTTTTGAAAACTAGTTTTTGGTGAGTATAACATACCCCAGTAGTGTTTCGTTTATGTTTAATTTTAGAATACATCTTGTCAAAATTCTCCTTCCCAGAGGTAAATTTCTCAAAGAGATTTTCAAGATAAAAATCTTCGTATTTTATTCTAATGACTAAATTTCTATCCTCAGGAATCATTTCCTTAGAGTTATATTTTTCCTCCAAAACTTTCATCTTTAAAATATCATTCTATAGATCATTAGAAAGATCTTCCTTATCAGAATTTGTTTTCCCAAGGTCTTTAGAATGTTTTTCTATAATCTCTTCTTTATCATTAAGATCTGAAGAGTGATATTAAATCTCTTTTGTAATAATGTATTCCCTATTATTTTCCTTGTCTAAATTCTTATAAATATAACAATTTTTTTCTTCAAGTAGCTTTTCAAATCTAGACACTTATTCATATGATGGTTTTCATTTTCTAAGGATGAATTATCTTCATTAGAATTACTATTTTCAGAATAGTAATTCTTATCAAGAGATAAATTTGGTAAATCCTTGGAAGAGCATACCTTGGCCCTAAGACATGTATATGGAAAAGAAGTATTTGCAAAGAATCCCATATTCTTCTGATATGAAGAATCATATTACGAAGATTCACATTCTGAAGAGTCTCTGTAGCTAGCACTCCAAGTAGTATTTTCATTCAAACTTTTCTTAGCATTGGGATTATAAAACATCTTCCTATTCCTTTCGGAATTCCTCTCTTTTATATCTTTTTTGATGCATAGGGAAATCAGGTAGTATGTTTCCACTTATGTTGCACTCATAGCATGTGTCCTCTAAATCATTCTTATCTTTACTATACTTATTCTTATACTTGGATTGGAAATTTATTTGACCAGCTTTCATGTTCATCCTTCGAGCAAGATTTTCTAACTCATTCTCTGATAATTCACACTCAATAGATTTGGATTGAATTATAACCTTCTTAGACTTTGATCTGGTTACTCTCTCAGGATTCATTGATTTTATGTGATTTGATGTCGTAATAAAAGCAACTGTACCATTCCAATTATTCTTCTTGATGTTGTCAGTATCCCCTTCATCCTAGTTTCATGTTGGAGAAGAGTTCCAAACAGCTCATCTAAGGAAATTTGAGTAACCATCATGTTCTCTTCAATAGTTGTACTCTTTTATTCCCACTCATTGGGCATAATATCAATAATATTATCCACAAGAGCTTCATCATATAGACCTTTCTCTCATATAGATTGTAGGCTATTCATGATAGTCAAAAATCTTTGTGGTACTTTTGTTATAGGTTCTCCATAAGGAAAGTTAAAACCATGTTACTCATCTCTCAACATAGCTCTTATTGTCTCTATGACATTGGATGTACCAAAATGAGTGACTTCGAGTTTCTTCCATAAACAGTTAGCTGTTTCACATGATGAAATTTGGATATATATGTTCCTAGTGATTTAACATAGAATTGTATTGCGTACCTTATAGTTTAATTGATAATCATGCTTCTCTTGGTTTGTGAAAGCACTCATTTCCTTATCTGGAATTTGATAACCTCAAGTAAGCATAACATTTTTATCTACCCCAGTATTGTTAACAAAAGTCTTCATTCGATATCTCCAATACTCATAATCATTTCCATAAAAAATTGGTGGTCTTGTAGGATTTAGGCTGTCGATAGAACCAACATTTAAACATGACATCTTTAAGAAAATCTTTCTATACAAAAACATGTAAATAAAAAATGTTCAGATTCATGAAAAATATTCCTAAGAAAGGGAAATATAGAACAAAGAAAAAATGATCAAGAAAAACATATATGTGAGTAAAAGTCTTTCGGAGACCTGCACTGATACCAAATGTAAGATTGGTATAGAGTATAAGGTTTCCAACCTTTGATACCAATTTTAGGATCGAAATTATAATGTAGATGATCAATATACAAGAGGGGGGTTGAATTGTACACTTTAAAAATTTCCTTAAACAAGGAAAGATATATGTTTAACAAAGTTAAAATAAGAAAATTCACAACACCTCTAACACCAATGAAATTTTGGGACAAAGTATGATGTTACAAACTTCTAGTTCTATGCACTTGCTTAAATATGGAAAATGATTACGAAAAGTAGGTTCCGGAAATATGGATATAGAAATTGAAACTTAAGCAATTTTGAAAAAATGATATTCTACCTTAAAGCATATAGAATCTAAATGAATCAGAGTACAAGTGTAAGGAAATATAAGAAGATTATAATTTCCATACAATACAAAAAAAGCAGAAAAACTAGTAGTAAAACTACAAGTAAAACGATATAAATCATTTAACCCAAAGGGAAGGGTATCCAACAACCTTGAATAAAGGCCCCTTGATTTATACTTTCAAAAAAATTTGTCTTACCTACACCAGGGTAAGCCCTCGATACGATGATCAGAGTCTCTGTCTTGTTATCCCTGCAAGCCCTCAACTTCAAGGTAGTTGGAACCTCTATCTTCCTCAGCATGGAAGCCCTCAAACTTCAAGGTAGTCCTCACCTCTGTCTTCCTATCCCAGAAAGCCCAACATTGTAATAACCAACAACCGGAGTCGCACAAAGAAAGTCTGCACAAGGAAAATTTTGAACAATTCATTCAAACTTTCTGCACGAATCTTGAGAGTTGATAAGAGCCTCTCTCTCTCTCTAGAAATCACATTAATAGTATGTATGCACAGATTTCAAAGATCAGTGTTGAGCTCATTAAAATCAGCTCCTATTTATAGGCAAATTTCCAACAGTCAGCTCCCTCCTATAATGGTCATATTTTCCTTAAATTTCTGATGGACCTGTACACCTGTCACTAAACCAAAAGATAGTTAGAAACAGAATGGAAGACATCGTTTTATCAAAAAACATGTGTAATTGAAAGCACGCCATCATTTTATAATGAAGCGAGTGTATGCATAAGTAAAACTGTAGTTCGAAATGTAAGAAAGTAAAAGTTCGGAGTCTAACCAAAATGAAATTTGGAGTCTATAATAAAAGGATATTCATATTATCTTTTTATGAAATTCGGAACCTAAATTCTGTATAAATCTGGAGTCTGAATTTCTAAGGAAATTTGGAGTCTGACTTCATCAGAGTTCATAATATAAAGTTACAGAGTTCGGAGTTTAACTTGTAGATGTTCGGAGTCGAACTAGTAAAATTCCAGAGATGAACTCACAAATGTTCAGAGTCGAACTCATAAAAGATCATAGTCAAACTCCTAAATTTCTGGAGTTAAACGTAGTTAGAGTTCGTATACAGAATTTGGAATGGAACTATTTGAGAGTTCATATCTAGAATTCGGAGGAGAAATATATGAGAGTTCATATCCAGAATTTTGAATGGAACTATATGAGAGTTCGTATCCAGAATTCAGAGCCGAACTATATGAGAGTTCGTATCCAGAAATTGAAAAGGAACTTGATTAGAGTTCGTCTTTAAATTTTGGAGTGGAACTTTATTACAGTTCATATGCAGAATTCGGAGTGGAACTTTACTACAGTTCATATCCAAAATTCAAAGTGGATCTTTATTAAAGTTCATATCCAGAATTCGGAGCCTTAAAACAGAATGCTTCATATCAAGGCATTATATAATTATGAGGATTTGGGTATGAATCCGATTTTTATACTTATGAAAAATATAGCTAAGTATAAAAAAGTCTAGGTTAGGGTAAATTTCCATAAGGAAGGAAATTTTCCTTATAGAAGTAAAATATAGATTTTCTTATGTATAGGGTGTTTGTGATTTTCAAAACAAGAAGGAATGGAAAAGTCATAAGGAAAACATTATAGACTCAACAGAAAATTCATCCAAGATACTATATATTAAAATTTAGGATGGAAATTTGTTAAATAAAATGATCCAATATAATAATGGAATGTTTTTTTGTAATTTTAATATTATATATGATAATTTTAACAATGTTTTTGTTGTTTACTCTTACTGAGAATGAAAATATTTACTATGGTTAATACTCATAATGACCAACAATATAACAGTCCTATATACCACATTTGTAACTTCTAAAAACAAATATAGTATCTATTTTCAGTGATTAAATATTTTTATATAGAAAGAACACATGTTTATATAAATTTGAATAATGCAATGGAAAAGAGTTTTTAGAAAAATTTGTTTTTAAACATTAAAATTAACTTATATCAATGCTAAAATTATTTCTGATACAAACTGAATTAATTAGATAATTAAAAAAAATGGATTATTTTATACATTATAACAAAACACAAAAAAAAGTAATAATAATATAATATTAATTTAATTAATTAAATGAATTGTGAGTATTAAAAAACATTTTATTTTCCACTTTTCACTGAAAAATCAATAATTTCTAAAAAATCCAAAAATATCACTGTATGTTAATTTTGATATTATTATTTCAATAAATAATTAATTTTATAAATTGAAATTTCCTTTTTTATAAATTAATTATATTTTCAATGAACAAAATGTAGTAAATATAATTTTAAATATAAAATCATTTTTGAAGAAAAAATAGCTTCACTAAAAATGTGTGCTCATTTTAAAATAATTAATAAATAAATTTATAAATAAATATAACTATTTTATAAATATTTCATAATTATGAGACATATATCCATACCACCCCAATTAAATATCTAGTTTATAATTTACAAAATTGAATAATAATATATTTATAACCAATATCAATTCTATTAAATCTCGTTGTAAAATGTGATGAAAAATATCTATATATTTTTGAATTTAAACTAATTTCTTCAGGGTTATAAATTAATTATATGGGATTTCATATCTATAAATCAATCAAAATATAAAATTACTAAATAATGACCTTGACATACCATAATAGAAAATATCAATATTTTCTTAGATATAAATGTATATAATAATATATTTGTGAGAAATTACTAATGATTATAAAATTACATAAAAAAATAAAAAAACGGAAAGAAATTTCCTTGGATAATGTAATTTTTATATTAATTCATTGAACTAAAGAGGATTTTAGTAACTACGCTAATACTAAAATTTCCTAATAATGAGGTAGGGTTCGTAAAATATAATGATACATATAATAAAGGTATGGTATTTGTCCTAATGTTGAATAATAATGGTATTTTGTATTCCTCACATCATTTAAAATCAAATTATAAAAATTATCGACCTATGATTTGGAGCTGGATGTCTTGATCTTTGTATTAAATATATTGAGTCATTATCTCGAATGTGAAAAGCATGATGTTTGTATATATCTAGATCACATGATACTGAAATTTATTTTCATATCGATGTATCTAAACATGTGCCAACTTATATGGAACAAACTGTTCAAATACAATGATTGATCAAAATATTTCCTCCTATGGAAGGAAAATAGTGTAGTTAATGCTCTATACCAGAAAGTTCATGGTTCCATATCCGTGATGAGGGTTGGAAAAGACATAATACTATTTAAATTCATTAATCTTGATATCATAAGGGAACGAGACAACCCATATCATTAACAGATGACTTCTCAACATTTAATCAATGTGATGATAAAATATTTCCATAAAGATTATATGGATTTATAAAAAGGTAGTGAATATTATCCATATATATATTTATATATATGGAGTTATATTGTTTGGAACCTAGATAAGTGTCCCACTAAAACCACAAATAAGGATATAATTATTGGATGATGTTCATAGATCATCATTCACTATTTATCCTAATAGTAACACGATATATTAAGATATAATGAAACAAATTTTTGAATGATTATTGGAGGAGAAACATTGTTGAATATTTATCTTTCTGGTTTGTATGAAATAACATTAAGGCTGAATGATTGAGGTCCAAAAGTGTGATGTAACAGTTACCCATTCTATAATAGGTATTGGAAAACATCACAATGGATTTTTTTTATAGTAATAACCTTGAAATCTAAATTCAATAATTCTAATTGGGTTTCAGTAAAATTATTTATAAATTCATCATATTTTATTACCATAAAATTATATTTCATGCTTGACGAACTCACTGTGATATATATTTAATTATGTTTAATGGTTTAACTGAATACAACTGCTTTTTATATCAAATCATGTTATATAGATTACAATATGGTTTTGGATAAATCTTGAGCATTCATTGGAGATAGATATGAAGTTTATCACAACTTATTACCCTTAAGTAGATGTTTTGTATCATTATATAATGAAAAATCCTGATCAAAATAAGGAGATAGTATTCCAGGGACTTCCAAGGATATTTATATCAACACCTCCCATAAGACGAGTTCATAGTTGAAAACAATTTCAATTATGTAATCCATATAGAAACATATAATTTTATGAATGGGATGTGATAAATGAAAAATGTAAGATATGAGGATGATGGAGAGAAGAAGATTATATGACTTGGAAATGTCCATGAAATGGTAGTGATGATTAAAATTATTGAACGACATATGAATTCCATAATAATTATTTAGAAGTGTGATACAAATATTCAATAATGTGATAAAGACATTGATTTTAGAAACACGGAGTTCATCTAGATAATTTGATTGAATCATGTTATGACATTTGGGAAGAAATGGAATCTAAGACCCAGGTATTATAGTCCCATTGAAATTCGTGATCATATTGGGAGTGCATATTTTCTCTTATTACTCATTCTTGATCCCTCTCAATAATATGATTTATTAATATATCATAATTTAAAATTAAATACTTGACCATTTACATGTATAGAAAATAGAATTTATGACAATTGGACCAAATCTATTAATGGTGTAATAACTGTTTGATATTTTGGAATAAAGAGATAATGTGCTACATAATAAGAAAACCCATATTTTAACATCTCAAATTTTCAATTTATTATTTGTAAATATCATTTGAATTATATTTGAGACTAGGAACTGAGAAAGTGTATGACTATGAGTCTTAGTGTGACCAAAATAAATGTTTGAAATATATTAAATATATTATATAGGTTGAACACACTGTGTTCCTAAAAAAGAGGAATAAAATATAAAATGGTGCCCAAATTAGAAATCTGAGGGAATTGTTGAGTTCAAAACTATGGTTTTATCTTTGCATGACTTAACATTAGTCGGAATGGTTCCTCTTTGGAAAATTCATCGTGAGTGTGTAAATTAATAAAATAATTTCATTTCATTTCACTAATAAAAATATTATCAACATTTAAATAAATTTTTTATGTTGGAGATACATGGTTAGCCACATAAACATTGATATGTCATTGGAGTGTTTGAGATATCTCTAGATATCTCTCTCAAGCGAACGAAAACATGATCATCTATTGACGATTGACATGACACTGATTCGATGAATCCTTCCAACAATGATGATGATGCACCAGTCTCTATCATCGATCGAACTAAATTGAGGTAGAATTGTTTTTTAATTTTTCCCTGTTTATGATTCCTATGATGAACACAGATCAATCAACCAATGTATTGATCAATGGATCATGTGTATTAATGATATGGGTTTATTTTAGGATGATTTGGGGGAATTAAATTAAATATTTGCATTGTTTGTCTTAAATAAATGTATCTAGATCAAAAAAAGTCTGTTTGTGGTTCATTCCTATCGTTTGCTTTTGTGCATTTATCCCCTGATTCCTCATTTGAAGCATACATTCTTCATTTGGCCCACAACATGACTATTCCGTATTAATCTTTCTTTGGGCATCCATTTAATATCACAATGATCAAGTATTGTAGATATGAGATCAGAACATCTTGATAGAGGTTCGATGATAGAGGATGATTTAAGCAGATGTTGGTGATTCTCAATTTAGAGTTCTTTGGGGTTCTTTAGTGACGATCAAATAATGATGATTTGATTCGTTTTGAGAGATGATATAATGATAAAATGTATTTATTTGGTGATATAATAGAAAATACACCTTATATATTTAGTTTTTTGGCATGGTGACTACTAGATCAAAGGCCAAAACTTCTTCTGAGGTGTGTAGAGAAAAATCTGGAATTTCTGAAAATCTAGAAGAAGCGGGCATGTTATCCAAGATTACATTGTTTTTGGGCCCCCTGTCTATGGAGAAAGGGTTTGAAAAAATATTAAGGATCACATAGTATGTGCACAATTTACAAAATATGTGACCCTCTTCGGTTGACTCGATGTGTTCTTAGGAATTATATAGACATGGGTTAATGTCCACTAGAACAAACACATCATGTACTTCCATAGAGACACTGCTTTGGGTACACAAACTACTAAAAAAATGGATTTGGTACATGAACATGACCATGAGACATGAGTAGGAAACCATGTGTCTCTACATGATATGTACACATTCTAAACTCCATGGATATAGAGACTATATTCCCTATGAAGATATTCTACAATGGCATCACTAGGGATCGATGGAAACATCGTGTACCCCTTGATAGACAATGTTTACTCCCATAAAGAGTTATGGAGGAATTGTTTTCATTGTTTAGGATAGTATAGTTTGACTGTGTTTCCATGGTCTTTTTTTCAAGGGTACAGTGCGACATTACATCCACAAAATTGAATTGTGATCACCTCTAGAGGCCATGTCTCAAATAGATTTGTAATGATCCATCATGAGACATATGTGCAATCCTCTATCATCAAAAGTAAGAGTTTGTGAAATCACCATTCCCACTCCAAGAAGGGTGTAGATCTACAGTCTATAAGGATGTATCATAAGGTTTGTGGAATAATTGGAATATGAAACCCTATGTAGAAGGTTTATCTAGACTACAATCCTGGTGTCCCCCATTGATTCTAGGCTTGAACCCATGTCTATGTATCATGGTCCCCATAGACCAATGGGTTTCATTGGGAAGGAACCAATAAACCAGACCACCTCGCCGAGTGTCTTCATTGGTAGCATGGCTCATGGAGTGGGATCTCCCAAAACGAACATTTTTTAAACAGAATCCCATGGTTGACAGTTAGTTATGGATACCTAGTGGCTTGGTATGTTTCATGAGTATATTTGGGGTTTTTTCTATTATACATCAATTGATATATCTTTTATTGAGCTAAAAATACTCTTTGCTTCATGGTTAGTGTATTTAGGGTTCCCTACTGTGTATTGTTATACTCACCCATGCATGGGATTTTACCACATGTGTTGTGTCTTTTGTAGAAAAATAACCTTTTAACAAGGTCCTCGGAGGATATAGAGTGGGTGGAGCATAAATGGAGCCTGAATTACCGAGGTGTTTATTGAGAGTGTGGTTTTTAATAAGTCCTCTCTCTTAGATAAGGTACGAAGCTTGATAGTTTTGGTTGGGCTTAATTTTTACCCTTTTATGTTTTCAGTTCTTTAATATCGAACATAGTTACGAGATCTTAGATATATGCATGATTTTTATTGTCGTTATACATTTCAGCATTGTGTAGGCTTGGATATGTGTGTATATCTATATTCAATTTAGGAAAATTACTCCCATTTGAGGGATATGGCTACTCGGCATAGGTCCCTATCCCTTGGCCTTTTGGAGGAGGGATTGGGGATGTCACAGGTCAAACCTTGGTAGGTCGGGTTGTGACAATGTGGAATCAGAGGAGGTTTTTTCTATATTTGTGTATGGAGCAGGTGAAATTGGTTTTTAGAAATATTGTTATGTGTTTATGCAACATCCCACCATATCTCATTGGCTTGAGAGGGTGTGGGAATGCTACATTCCCTTAAGTGACATTCACAAGGCTCCAAAGGATGGAAATAAAAGCCGAGGGCTTCAATAATTTATTAGGTGATGATTTTCCCTCTAGAAAAAACAAATAAACCAAACAATACACTGTCCAAAAGCAACATGATACATGTTAGAAAACAACCATACTCATAATGTACCAAAAAGGAAACCAAACTATTCCATAATAATCCCACATGCCAAATACAACCAATATAAAATATATAATAGCAAGTGTAAGAATACAACACGGCCCCATTTAACTAGGATACCATCCGTAGATCGACGCCATGATCCATGATCCATGTAACAAAACATCACCTAAGCATCATGCTGAACCACTAGGAAAAGGGTATGCTTTACTCTTACATGTGTCCCAGAATACTAGATCTGCAAAAGCACCCACGTGCCAAAGAAGGGAGTGAGTACAAATACACAACAAGTTATCCCCAAATGAATTCCCTATACATGCCACTAGGATTAAAATATAAACACATTTATATAAAATAGTTTATATAAAATAGTTAATAGGTCAACAATTCACAATAAGTCAGAAAAACACTTACCAAGAGACCTATACTCAAACCATGCAACCCAAGGGAAATCCAGACACCTATGCCACAATACATTTCACAAATTCACATTAACACCATAACTTCAAACTTGAAAAGCAATACCAAACATGGAAACAAAAATGGTGGAGCTTCCATCTAACCCGTTCATTACATTTAAAACTAGTTGTGATACTCGACCACTATCCATAATTATGGTTCTTACAACCACTATCCATCACCATTAATAGTGATAATTCCCATCCACTTCTGCACAACTGAAAAAATCCATAAAACATAATCAGCCAACAAGAACAAATCACCAAGGCCACACAAAAGCACACCATCATTCCCATCACATGTCAATTCACTTCAATAAATCACCCATTTATTGTAAACACCCTTTAACCAATTTTCCATGCCCAACCACATTTCAATAAAAATCATTTTTATTGAAAACAATAGTTCCCACAACCTTAATCCCAATAAAAAATTAACGATTTTAAAATAATCATTTTAAAATCACACAACAAGGCCGTTTTTTGCAACAACAACCTATTTAACCCAAAATCCCTAAACCGCCACCTAATGGGTTTCCTAAAAGATTCAAAAATCATTATTACAATTAATTTAAAGTAAAAAAATTAATTGTACCATATCCACTAGTTCTATCTTTGTGTAGTAGAGAGGGAATCCACCTACCTTTAGGGTTCTGGTGAATTCAACCTATAAGAAACTGCACACCAATCTAGGCAGAAGCTCCATGAAAACCACTCTAGATACCCTTACATATCATCAGAAATACTTAAAATCAACACCCAAGTCAACAAAAACCTTATATCCACATGAAACATGTGTAGATCTATAAAACCGATAGAGAGAGAGGGATATGTAGATCCACAATAAACCACAAGGAACTATGAGAAGAGACTTAATAGAGAAGAATTTCCTTCAATACACCATGAAACCCCTTCAATTTTCTTCCAAAACATTTGGGAGATCACCTAAGGCTTTTGAGAAACAAAAATCCCAATTATGAATCGAGTGGAAGGATGTTTGGAATGTAATGTGGCAACACTGGGGGAGCCTAAATATAAAAACACCATTTTTGAGTGGCCGCACGATTATGTTAAACTGTTTGGAAAACCGTTCACTAACTTTTTGAACGCCACTACCTCAAGAGAAGGGGTCTACAAGGTTTCCATGCATGGTTTGGAAAACCATGTGAATTATGTTTGAATACCACTATCTCCCACCTTGCACGATTTCCTAGAGAACCCTCATGGTTATCCCTAACAATCCTCATACTGTATGACCTTAGAAAATCCACCATACAGATTTAAAAACATTAAAAACTCTTCCAAAATCATCCAAAATCATCCCAAACACTTTAAACACATAAAACGACATAAAAATTGCTACATAACTTAAAATGTGTGGCACTACATTCTCCCCACCATTGGACCTTCTTTCCTTGAAAATTATGGAACCATCATGTTTACGTAAGTGCCCGGGACATTGCTCAACCATCTCCTTCTCATATTCCCATGTCACCTCTTGAATCTGTCCTAGATGCCACAAAAGAATAACTAAACTGGTTCTTTTACCTTGTAAGACTTTCTCTTTCCAATCAACAATCTACATTGGCACTTGCACCAAGGAAGCATCTTGTTCTAGCTCAGCCTATCCCAACGAATCAGATGGTCATGATCCGACTGATACTTTTTCTACTACAACACATGAAACACATTTATCACCACACTAAACTTTGGTGGAAGAGAGAAATGATAAGCCACCTCTCAAATTAGCTCATGTATCTCAAAATTCCCAATATAACTCGGTGATAACTTACCCTACATCCCCAAACGACGATGTACCGACCTTTGATATATTACAAAAACAACATGATCACCAACATTTAATGACAATGGTTGGCGATGATGGTCCGCATATGATTTCTAGAAAATTTGAGTCATCTCCATCAACTTCATGACCAAATTTATTTTTTCTGTAGTCTATGGGACAAGGATTGGTCCAATCATCAAAGTCTCACCCATTTCCACCCAACATTTTGGATAACAACGTAGAATCCCATACAATTCCTCAAGCAGATCCATATGTATCAATTCCTGATAATTTTTATTATAGGAGAAATCTCTGACGGTATGTGTACCTCCTATGAACCACCAAAATCCATCACAAAATCCCTTAACATATCCTCTACGGTTTGTATCATTATATTGGATTGGTCGTCCATCTAAGGATGATATGTCGTGCTCATAGTTAATTGTGTCCCAAGGGCTTATTGTATGGATTTCCAAATAATAAGACGTGAACATTGGATATCTATCTGATATAATCGAAATAGGAACACCATGAATATTTACCACCTATTAGATATAGATTTTGGATAGATTATCTACTATATGATAGTCATGAATCAGGATGAAATGGGCCGACTTTATGGGATGATCTATAATCACCCACATGACATCGTGTTTCCTAATCATTCTTGGGTGACATCTCACAAAATTCATTTCTATCTCTTCCCATTTACCCACTAGAATTGGTAAAGACTGCAACATGCCTACTAGACACTAATTATTTACCTTGAATTGATGAAAAGTCATGAATCTCAAGAAAAACCTGGACAAATCCCTTTTCATTCCATCCCACCAAAATTTCACTTTCAAAGCCTTGTAGATTTTCTGAAATCTAGAGTAGACATCCCACCTAGAATGATGACAATCCTTAAGGAGGTCTTCTCGACAATCCACTCGAAGAAACATTAGATTCTGAAAACAAAACACTTAATTCCCATTTGGTTATTAGTTCTCAGTGTTCACCCCACCATTGAGTTTAGACCCCATCATCATACACTTTAAATCCAATGCATGTTCCTCTTTAACCAAACCAACAAATTCATGATAAAAAAAACTGGAAAAAAGTATTTCTCTACCATCCTTTTCCTCAAATTCTAACAGCATGTCGGCATGGATGGAATCAACTGCCACTCATCCGATGCCTTTTTTCCACTTGAGAATATTATTTATTATTTAATGCATTTGAACTCAAATTTCCTTTAAATAGTGTGTACATTATGTCGAAATCAAACATCAGTAGATATTCCATCCATCTCTCTTTCCATAAATTCAAATCTCATTGTGATAAAACATGCTTTAATCTCATTTGAATGGTAAACAGTGTAAATTAATCAATGAAGAGGTAATGAAACCACATTTTTAAAACACAAACCACTGATTCAAACTCCAAATCATGTGTTGGGTAGTTCATCTCATGAAATCTCAACTTCTGTGATCCACAAGCGACCACATGATCCCCCTACATGAGAAAACACCCCAACCCCGATCTCGATGCATCACAATACACCACATACCCTTTACCTCGATTAGGAAAACCCATGATTGGTGCTTATTTAAGGCAACTTGTTAACTCTTCAAAGAACATATGACACTGATCAACCCATTTTAATGGGATATTCTACATTTTCAATGATGTCATCGGTGAATCCAATCGTTAAAAATCAAAAACAAATGTCAATAATACCTAGATAGACCACAGAATCTCCGTATCTCAAAAAATATATTTGTTGGATTCCATGAGATAACAACCTCTATATTTTATAGAGCAACTAAAACAATTTTCTTTAAAATAACATGGAAATGGAAATAAACCTCATGTATCGAAAAATAACACATTGACAATTTAGCATACAACTGATGGTCCCTCAATATCCCCAACACTATCGCTAAGTACTGCTAATGATCTTACCATGTCATTGAATACACCAGTATATCATTCACAATTTCTACCATAATAGAATCTATATATCTATGAATTATCTAATTCATCATTTCTATGATCACCATTAGTTCATTTGTTAGAGAAAATGATGTAACAACAGACTCATAATGGCCATATATACTTCTGAAAGATGTTTTCAGAATATCATGATTCCTCACCCACAATTTTTGATTTTCTGACCTCATGTCAATCTTGGAGAAGCACTAAGCTCCCATCAACTGGTCAAACAAATCATTAATCTGTGTAAGTGGATATCAGTTCTTTATCATAATGTGATTAATTCTATGATAATTAACAAAGATATGTAAGTTTCCAACCTCGTTTTTATCAAAAAAAAATTGTGCTTCCCACAATGATATGCTAGGCCAGATGAACCCTTTGTTTTATAACTCTTCTAAAGATACATTTAATTCCAAAAATTATATTGGAGATATTTGGTAATATGGGAGTGAGATATGACTAGTCCTTGGAAGTATACCAATCGTAAACAATACTACTATCATAGGTGGAATCCTTGAAAATTCATTTGGAAATACATCCCTAAACTAATCTACAAATGTGGGAAGAAAACTATGCTCAACACCTTCCAAAGATGACAATGAAAAAGCCTATAACTAATGTGAAATCATACCAACAGTTGGTGCCAACAAATCTGTTTCACCCACCTTTTCATTCCTCTCCTTTATAAATATATGTCTAACACCATCCTCCATCACAAATCTAACCGTTCACTTATGTAAATCGATATGAGCCTTAAGCATTTCCAACCAATCCATTCCTATGATTATATCATAACCGTCTATCTCAATCAATGTGAAATACAACATAAATTCAATTCCATCCACAACTAAACAACATGATCAACAGATGAAGGCTCAACACACTCTTTGACACAAAGGAGTTTGTAGTTTCAAAACAGAAGGCATCATTTCCCTATGTAAAAACAATATATCAACGATGCGAGAAGTAATAAAAGAATTAGAAGAACCCATTTCAAACAAAGAATGCACCAATGTTGAATTTAAAAAAACCATACCTCACATCGTGGATTGTCCCAACTAATCATCCACCAAAACCTACTAAGCTCCAAACAACTGGTTTCGTTCCATGATCTCTACCTTATTACAGTACCAAGGAGTCATGGTTTTCCTCAAATCACCTTGACTAACTTTACTCTACTGTTGAGGGGTATGTTTCCACCCCTATCCCATTGAGGCATAAGACCCCTACGACACCTAAGAAGTGTAACTAACACCTGAAATCAAGGCATTGTGACAATACCTCTAAAGATGTACCATATGATTACAATTATGACATACTCAAGGATATATAGTACAATCCTACTTGATGTGGCTCATAGAACCACACTAAAAACATCCCGTCTTACTATAAGGCTTTGGGGGAAGATTCACAGATCCTCATATCTGATTTGAAGCCATAATCCCATCCTGTAGATAAGTTTCCCACTTCCACATGAACCTAGCGTTCATGTTCCCACTATATCCCATGGGTACCAATATACATTCCATGTCTGTAGACCCCAAAGGACTTTCTCAGACATTGTATCTCTATTCACCATTTCCGTGTAATAATCTATACAAAACACTTCTATCTTGGATCGAATTTCCTGCTTCAACCATGCTTAAAAAATTTGTGCCTTCCATGATGCAGTACCCCCCACCATGGGTGAAAACCTTTCTAAGTTCATAAACATAGCCGTATATTCTGTTACCGTCAAGTTCCCCTGCTTCTAACTGAAGAAATACTTTATAAGTTGAATTATGAACATATGTGGGTATAATTGTTCATTAAAGAATTATTGAAATCCATCCAACGTCATACTTTTTTCCATCCCGACTTCGACTACCAGCTCCCACCACTGAAGGGAATGATATTCCAACATATACATGTCTATGTTTACGTTCATCTCTGTCAGTGTTCACATGAAGTCAAATATCTTATTCATTCTGTTCACCCACGCTTCATCCCTTTCTACCTCCAAATCACCCCTAAACATGGGTGGATTTTGGATTTGAAACTAAACCACATGATCCACTTTCCTTGGTTCATCTAATTTATTCCTACTCTCCACAACATGGAAAGGTTTCATTATACTCTACAATATGTATTGGTTCACCTGAGCCTCAAGAGAAGCCACATTTTTATTAGCTTCCTTCGGATGGTCTCTACGACGCCTACCCGATACCATTTCTATCAACACAAAAACAATCATAAGTCCAACTCCCTTAACAAGAATCTATATAAAATTTTCAAATTCAAGTACATAAAAACTACCACATTAAGGATTTCCATAAGTTCTCATTTCCCATATTAAACTATTTTGAAAAATCTACCATGTTTTAAAAATCAACCCATTTTCAAAATACCACTAGTTTCCATGTTTCAAACCCTTCCATATGGAAACCATGTTCAGATTTTCCAAAATACACACATTCATACCACACCATAGATCATTATACCCCAATGAAATATGAATCCTCAGGGGATGTCAAATCTACCATGCATGCGATGCTCATATCATTGGTTAAACCCATGAAAATGATATTTCCATTGCCTATAAGTTTATCCAAAAACTTATATACCCAACCCCGTTGTAAATTTATGTTCTATTTAAAAGGGTTAGCTATGTCCTTTTATTCTATAAATTCCAAGTTCTGACAATCCTACATCTTGTTAACATACAAACTCAAATAATAGGCCAAAAACAAGTGCCAACACCATGACCAATGATCAAAAAAAGGACCAAACTGCTTCTCTCACATGAAATTAATGGATTGAAAAAATTGATACACCTTGTAATATCCATCCCCATCTCATTGGATTGAGAGGGATAGGGAATACTACTTGGCCATAAGCAATGTTCCAAAGGAACCAATTGCAAGAAATAAATGCTGAGGGATTCATGAATATATTGGGGAATGATATTTCATTGAGATAAATACAACCAACCAAACAATCTAATGTCCAAAAACTACATGGCACATGTCAAAAAACAACCTTACTCTTAAATTACCAAAAAACAAACTATTCCATAACAATACCACATGCTAAATAAAACCAGGAAAAAAACCAAAGTACAAATAGGAAGACTATAATAAGACCCCACAGAACTAGGAAACCATCGATATCTCCACACCAATATGTATCCTCAAAGTACCGCAACATCACTTAATCAGCATGTCGAACCACTTCAAAAATTAGATGCTTTAATCATAAATGTGTCCCGGAATAGAGCATCTGCAAAAGAACCAAAGTCCCAATGAAATGGGTGATTACAAATAATTATTAGGTTTTCCCCAAATTACATCCCTACACACAAAACTAGTATAAAACTATTAGAACATTTATATAAAATAGTTTATATAAAACAGTGAATAGTATAACAATTACCAATAAGACAAACACACCCTTACTAAGCCACATTTACTCAAACCATTAAACCCAAGGGAAATATATAAAACTATTCCAAAATCCATTTAAACATTTCACATAAACACCACAAATTCCATCTTGTAATGAAACATGAAACAAGGGAATTAAAACAGTGGAGCATTCATCCAACCCATTTACTAGATTTCCAACTAGAGGTCCATCTCGGCCACTATCCATAATGGTGGATCTTCTGACCTTTATCCTTCATCTTTTATAGTGATACATCCTTCCCACTTCCACACAACCAAAAAAATACATTACACATAATCATCCAATAAGCACAATGCACCAAGTCCATGTAAAATCACACCACCATTCCCATCACATGCTAATTCACATCAATAAATCACCCATTTATTGAAAACACCCTTTAACCAATTTTCATGCCCAACTACATTTAAATCAAAAAAATATTTACTGAAACCCATCTTTAAGAAATAATTCATTATAATCAACCCCTAATGGTTTTAAAATCACTCAAAAATTTTCCTTTTTACAACAACAATCCATTTTCCCCAAAATCCCAAAATCACTACTAAATGAGTATCCAACATGATTTTCACATCATTATCAAAAATAATTTCAAGAAAAAAATTAATTGTACAAAAACCCCTAGTTCAAACCAAGTAGAGTCGTGATGTAATCCACCTACCTTTAAGGATCCGATGAATTCGACCCACAAGAAACCTCACCCCAATTGGGAAAATTCTCCACAAAAATCACTCTAGATCTCACTTCCTATCATCAAAAAGACTTAAAATCAACACCCAATACAACTAAAACATTATATATACACACAATATGTGTATATAAACAAAAATAGTATAAAAGGAGATATAAATCTAGTTTAAACCACAATGAACCAGGAGAGGAGACTTATTAGATAACAATCAACTTGAATCCACCAAGAAACCCCATAAATTTCTTAAAAAACATGTGGGAGGGAACCTATAACTTTTGAAAACCCAAAATACCGAGTGAGGATAAGGTGGGAGGAAGTTTAAAATGAAATTAGAAAACATTGAGGGAGAATGGATTTAAAAACTCTATTTTAAGAGGCATCATGATTAGACTGCACGGTTTGAAAAATCATACACTAACCGTGACCATGCTACTGCCAGAAGAGAAGGGTTCTGCACAGATTCCTCACACAGTTTGGAAAACCATGCGTAGGCCTTGTGAATCCCACTATATCCTCCAATTCATGGTTTCTTGGAGAACCCACACAGTTTTCCCTGATCGTGCACAAACCGTGTGACCTTAGAACATCTTCCAAACTTATTCAAAATCATTAAAAACTCTCCCAAACTCTTCCCAACTCATCCCAAACAATTTAAACACATAAAAAGTAATAGTAAAAGGCTAAATACCTCAATACCACAGTGATAAAATTGCATGTTTGACTTTTAGGAAAGGTAATTCAGTGTTGGAGAAGTGACTGATGTATCCATACACCCAGAATCTGATGACCATCTGTCCGATTCATTACATGAAAAAATTGGTTGTAGGGAATTTTTTTGTACATGAATCATATAATAATTGTTGTGTTTTTCAATTTCCTTCCTATATCAGCTTCTCAAATATACAATATTGAATGTGGTGCATCATGTTAAATTTCAGTTTGCCTCTATAGAGATATCCATAAAAGATTCAACCATGTAATCATGAGGATGATCCGCCAAGTGGATGGCAATTAGTATATGGGGTTGTATTGGAGATAATACATCCGGGTGGTTTACTAGATATGCCACATATCATCGATTAGTATTTATAACCAACACTACTATCTGAGGATGTACTCATGATGTATACACATCATCAGTTTCAGTGGAAGAGAAGTCCCATGATTTTGGTTGAGCCAGACCCCCAATTTTCTAAGTACTAGCTAGATGTAGCCACTCATGTTTTCTATCTCTTGAAGATGCCTACTAATCAGATGGAAGTACACGTATAGAATATTCTTCAAGTCTTAGAAATGCGATGGTGGATCTTGGTGAATAAATCACATGATGAAAAAACTATCTCCTAGACATACTTCAAGAATCTCTTCAGAGAGGAGTTTAATCCATCCATATTGTGATCAATACTCATATAATATAATTTTCATCTGTAGAAGGGTACTATAAATGGGATAGAGTATTCACTGAGGATTTATAATCTCTCACATTTCTCCATGGATATTGCATGATACCAGTTCTTTAGGGATCATAGCATTGAGTAGGGCTTACACTGGTACATCAGGGTGTCAATGGTATCTCTTAGAATTTCCATCTATGTTGGAGTTCTTGAGCGAGACGTATTGATACAAAGATTTCATGCTTAGCAGATATGAGTAGCATGATCTAGTAGTGGGAACGTACTAGCTATAACTCAGTGGTAGGTAGCTGATGGAAACCACATAGATCCAGGAATATCATATCCTTTAAGAGGTGATATCATGACTTAGGGTCAGTAGTGTAGGGCAATTAGGGTTGATCGAATCTTCCCCTAGAAAGGTCGTGTTTCTCATAAATGGCCAGGGTCATCTGTCATGATATTTTTAAACCCATTAAACATATAATTAAGATAAAGACATGGGAACACTGAGGGAGAGATAGAGGTAGGGGAAGGGTGGTCCGTAGGGTGGAATATTTGGTTGATGGGCTGACAAGGTAGTATTAGGTTGTCGGAGGTTCAACCTATTAGCGCCACCACCCCCATGTGGTCCACACCTTTTTCAAGGAGATGGTGGATAGATATGAGGATAAATATAACCTATGGAGGAATATAACCTAGATAATCTAGGGAATTTATGAGGATTGATCTGTATCTTTTCCAATTTAGATAGAGTATTTATATACACAGGTGCTCGCCATTCCTTTCTTTCCATTTCTCTCATTGAAAAAAATATAGATTCAGATTTAATATTTTACTTGACCCTTTTGGTTTCAAAATATTATGGGAGGTGACTCAATGATCATGCAATGGTGGTGACATTGTTACATTAATCTTGAAGGTGAGAGGCTTAGTTGGGAAATCACGGTAGTGGCATTGAGGCCTTACATTTTTATTCTTGGTATGGACATGATATCCACAGTTCATGATCAAATTGAATGTTTTAGGTGGAGGATGTGGTGTGTCAAAATTAATTGAATGGGGTTTAAATTTTTCAATGAAATGGAAACCAAGTATGTTTAGGATATTCTCATGCATATAAGGGTGAATCTGATTACCCATCAGTTGTATAGATTAACCCTTGATGTAGTGAATGTTGTGGGTTTTTAGTTTTCTGCGGTAGTGGCAGAGTACAAGGTCATCTTTCTTGAGTACATACACAGTTTACGTCCCTTCGAAGAGGTATATTTCTACATGGAATTTCAACCTTGGATAGAACTTATATCTACACAAGCATATCATATTTCTACCATAGATCATTGAGAGACGCGGGTGCAATTAGTTGATTTACAGGAGATGGGATTTGTGAGAGCCAATGTTTCACACATTTCAGCCCCATTTTTTATTAGGATGAAAGAAGATTAGAACATGAGGTTATGTGTGGATTACCAATTCTTTAAATAATAGAACATAAAAAATAATTATCTAATACTGATTATATATGACCTATTTTATCAGTTAAAAAGGAAACAATGGTTCTTGAAGATTGACTTCAGATCAGGCTATCACCAGTAGTGAGTAAGAGAGGACGTTATACCAAATAAGACATTCAGCTGTCGTTATGGTCAATATGAGTACATAAATATTTTATTTGGAATGAAAGAAATTATAGTAGTTTTTTCTAGAGTATTGAACCATTCCATTCTTCATTTCTTAGATCAGTTCATGGTTGCCTTCATCGATGAAATCCTTGTATAATTGATGTCTAAGGAGCAGAACATGAGATAATTGAGGATGGTCTTAGACACACCCCGAGGGAATGAACATTTCGAGAATCTATCAAAGTGTAAGATTTGGATTTAAGATGTCCATTTTCTAGTACACGTCATCTCAAATACTAGAGTTATAGTGGATCCATCATATTTTAAGAAAATTATTTCTTGAGAGACACCCATAAATGTTAATAAGGTAAGGAGTTTCCCAGTACTGGATATGAACTATAAGAGGTTTTTAGTAGACTTTTATAGTGTGGCGGCACCCTTGACATCCATAACCAATAAAGGGAATCCTTTCAAGAAAATGTAAAAGTGTATGTAGATTTTTATGTAGTAGTGGTGGAGGATTATGAGAACTATTATCTTGTTGTTATATTAGGAAGGTGTTGAGTTCATACTATTCTACAATGCATCACACACCAGATTTGATTGTGTTCTGAATTATAGGGAAGAAGTCATTTCATATTGTTCATTCTCATTGAGACCACATGAGAAGAACTACAGAACCAATGACTATGAGTTATTTTTAGTAGTTTTCACATTGACGTTGTGGTGAAACTACTTGATAGGAGAGAGATTAATTATGTACCATGATCAAAAGAGTCACAAGTATATATTTTCTCATATGTATCTTAACATATGATAGAGGTGATTTCTAGTGTTTCTCTAGGAATATGACATTTTGAATGTCTATACTCTTGGGATGGGGAATGTGTTAGAAGATTCTCTATACAAGGATCTACATCACAATTGATGAACTATGTGTTAGATCTATTTTCCTCGTTGTTGTTATCCATTGTGGATGGAGATGTAGAAACATAACTTTAGTCGATGATTGTCCTCATCCACTCTTATTGTGAGTAAGAGAAGAACATATTGTGGATAATGACTATGAGACCCTACATGATTAGATATCCATAAGGATGGCTCTTGATGGATTATAAAATGGTGGGGAGTACATCATTTTTACAAAAGATGAATAATTATACTAGTTATGTTACAAGATTTGGTTTATATATAGTTAGATAAATCTACCTTTTAGTATATCTAGTTGTGGAATATATGTACCCGGACCTCTGGTGTCAATTTTTTTGGTAGGGATGAATAAAATAGTTGTTGAGATTGTTACTTGATGCTTTACTTGTCAGCAAATTAAGGATAAGCACTATGCCTCAGTGGGTTTATCTCAACCCCTTGAGTTTCCATAATGGATGTGGTATGTAATAATGATGTACTTCATGATAGGATTAAAATGTATATCCATGGGACACTATTCCATCTATTTGATCATTCACTGACTCACCAAGTCATACAACATCCTAGCTATTTGAGAAGAGAGATCAGTAGAGAGATTGGGGTGCCTCAATGTTCAGGAGATATTTCAAATCCACAGACATCCAACAATGATTATTTTTGATCATTATGATCACATTGCATCCCAATTGTATATGGAATTAGAGGAGGTGTTTTGGACAAATTTATTATTGAGAAAAACATTTCACCCACAAATGAACAGCCAGAATGAGTGGACCATTTACGTTCTGGATGGCATGTTGTGAGCTTGTATGTTAGACTTTGGACATTATTGGAAAGATCACCTACCACTGGAGCAGTTTTCATACAAAAAAATATTCCTTTCCACCATTTTAATGGCACCATTCGTGGTTCTTTATGGGTGTCCTTGTTGGTCAAAAAAATTTGAGACTATCTATAGGGAGTCAAAAATCATGAGCATGGGGTCGGTGTGAGCTATTATAGATAAGTTGAAGATCATATAGGAGTGGTTTAAGACGACAAAAAGTTATCAAAATTCATATGATCACATGCAAAGAAGGTATTTTGAGTTCGAGGATGGGGACCATGTGTTCCTACATTTTTTACTTCAACATGGATTATGGAGATTTGGATTAAGGGTCTTGATATATCTGAGGTCAATTGTCCCTTTCCAAATAATATATAGAGTTGAATAGGAGGAACAAATCTTAGATCTACCTCCATTGTTATACCAGGAATAGATCATATTCCATGATTTGTAGATGAGGTGGTACGTGCATTATAACGACCCAAATATTCCTTAATGGAAAACTCTCTTGATCTAAATAAATGTCTCTTTATGTAAACTTTTTATATGAAATTTCAAATTCTTTGGTTTTATGTTACTAATTGTGACCGTTTCTAATATAGACATTGAATAGTGATCGCATTATTAGTATAAATATAGCGATTTAATGAGTCTAATTAACTCAGACAAAGGAAGTGGTGGCCTCATCTAGTAGACGTGCCCCATACGAAGACCATTTATCAGAACTCATAAAAGAGGTGGCATCATTGGGCATTGCTCTTGAAAAAGCCCAAGATGAGCTTTAATAGTTTAATCTCGAGCAGGACTTCCAATGAGAGAAGTGGAAGTTGATAGAGATTACCATCCGAGAAATGTTTTTAGAGCCACCCCAAGAGTCGGTCACCATAACACACCATACTCTTCGTTCTTATGCGAGTGTTATAAGGGGTTATATAACAAGACATTAGCACTATGTTTATGTACATCATTTTTTATATAATAATGATTATATTTTCTTGTTTTTTTGTTACCATGTAAATGGATTTTAAATCTCAAATAGTGTTTTTAGTTGATATTCAACTAAGAAATCTATTTTGAAGAAATTATTGGATTTTTTATCAAATAATATTTTTATAAAATATTATTCATATTATTAAATTAATTTGTATTTAATATAAATGATAATATAATTTTATGAATGGAATTGTAATTTTTATTATGGTTTGAAAGACATTTTTGTCAAAAACCGGGAATTTTTGAAAAATGTCAGTTTCTATTTTAAAAGAGAAAATTAACATATTTATAGAATTATATATATAAAATAAATATTATTTCTAGATTCAGGAGGTCTAAATTATCAAATGGTGAACTTTTCATAATTTTCTGAGACAGTCAAATGTTTGGGTAAAATTTAATACCGTATAAATATATAATGTATTTTATGACATCATAATGACCCAATAGTGATGTAATAAAATACTATAAGCCTTATTTTCATCCAATATATCTTTTACCATTAATCTAATGTAAATTTTGGTTTTTTTACATATTTTGAAAAGCATTAATTGATCCTTCAATTCATATTACACATCTTGTATTTTTATATTGTTTTCCTTGAAAGTGTGACTCACCTCCACATAAGCAACACAATTATTTTAAGAAGTTCAAACTTTGGAGTTGTAAAATATTGTTTTCCAATACACTTTGGAAAAAACCATGGTAAAAAAATTGGTCTGGTTTGTGGATTGAATTAATTTAATGTGAGGTGTCCCAACCCTAAATAATAACGAATTTCCTCACCTTTCCTATATAACCCCCCCCCCAATGCTCCCATTTTCTCCTCACTCAAAGCCTTTGGAGTTCGTCCAACCTCTGCCCTACTCTCTCTAGAATCATCCCAATGTGCCCAAGCTCTCATGAAGCCTCACTCAAGCCTCTCTCAAGCCTTTAGAAGCCCACTTCCATGAAAGTGTTTTTTTCTTCCTTTCTCATTTTTTCCCAATTTTCTTAATGTTGTTATGCCCTTTTAATTTCAATTATAAATTTTGGGGTATGGTTTAGAACCACCCCCATACTGCTCTATTTATTTTTTAACGATGGGAAACCCCTTTATCTCCCATCAAATTCCCCCCATGTACACCCGTTACTATGCCCAAATTTAGTGAGGGATTTCTCTCTCTCCTTTTACATCCAACTAGTCCTTTTGTTTTATGCATAAAAATTACATTACAATTGTTTGGAAATGTATCTATATTACCCAATTCTGTCCATTTCATGTACATATGATGATTAACCCCTTTATCTCTCATCATCCTTTTCATTAATTCTTATGTTACGCCGTTACGCTGTGAAAAATTGCACCGATTTTCCAAGACAACATCATTGTGTAGTGAATACAATGCCTATTTCTCTATCAAGGGTATTCACATTTATGGCCATTAACTTATTGTTGAAAAAGTTTCATTTATGTATTCTAAATTACATTATCGTGGAAGAAATGATGGTGTTTTATAAATCCATGTAATATGATCCACGTGGAACACTTATGCATGAAGTAAAATGTTTAAGAATGGTGTGACCTTATAGCGCTCCAATGCATTGGGTAAATTATAGTATCATGATACGAAATGTGAAATAGGTGTTTAATCATGCTAATTCATATCCAATGAGGTTTTACTTGTGATTCATTTTAAATGATGATTTATTCATTCTCTATGTGCAATTAGCCTTGGCTCAGGAAAAATCTATGTTATGATTATCATGATTTATCATGCCTTTATGTATATACTTCTCTTGTGCTTTATTGATATGCTGATTTTATAACATGTATTGTATTCCTCATATTATTCCATGATTATTTGTAATGCCCTGACACTAGTTTCCCGGATTCGGTGCATTATTTCATAACATTGGTATGATCACAAGAAATATCATATCTCGAAAGACCGATTAGTTTAGTAGCCTTGGAAACAGTATATATATTCATAATGTTTTACATTACATCATAAAAATGAAAAATACAACAATATAGTCTCCATAGTCAACACTCTTATCCCCTCATACTATCCCAACAGGTTATTCATAATTTACTTCATCACATCCTGGGAAAAATAAAACATAGAAAAGTGGTGATCTCAAATTCCCAGAAAGGATAAAAATGTAGTGGAAACATTCATAAATAAGAATATACATTTAAGGCAATGTATAACTAAAACAAAATTCTTTTAAACTAGAACATCAACATAGTATGGAAAAAATAAAATTAAATAATTTCATTTACTTATTCACATGGATATTCTACTAATCGAATAATCACATGAAATATCAATAACGACTTTCATAATGATGGAATGCATAATGCTAGACTATCATAACCACATAGCCATGGCCTCAAGCCAAGACTAAAAATAAGATTTTGTCAAGGCCTTGTACCAAGACACTAGTTTGTCTCATGAGACCTACCGATGCATCGAGGACCTATAGCGGGCTCCACCCGTCACATATTAAGTCCAATGAATTCCTAATATGAACAGGTTTAAACATAACATAAACATTCATATTAAAACTAGCATACGAAATGTCAATACTTTCTCTATAAACCATGAATGGTATAAAAATAACACATCCACAGTAAAAAAAATCACAAAACCTTCAATACAATATCGAATTTTTGTATCATAAAAAATCAACTTCAAATAAGCTTAAAATCCATCAAAGGATGTTGACATAGATGAAATCAAAACTATTTGAGAGAAATATCCATTTTTTTTGAAATCATTTAAAAGTCACATAATTATAAAATAAAACATTTACTTTGAAAATTTTCTTATAAGCTTATAAGGGAAGCTTCAAAGATCTTATAATGGAGGAAAATAGCCTCACCCGCCGTATAAGTTAAAAAAACATTCTTATCTTAATTCTGTCGAAAAGGTTCAAAAGGACCTTGTTTGGAAAATGACGGAAAGATTCCATTATAAACCACTTATAAAAGTCATCAAGTGTATAAATGACTTTATCCCATATTATAGTAAATAGTTAAAATGTTTTGAAATACATTTTTAAGAATCATGGATGTGGATGATAAAGAAATCCCAGTAGATTATTACGTATAAACAACCATGGATAATTAAGAGATTGAGAAATAAACCCTTAACTTTTAATTTTCATTGGTTGAAGGTAGGTTAACCTCCTGTATAATGGTGAAATAATTGTTATTATGTTATACAAGAATCATATATATTAATATGATATCCTATATGATCTTTTACCATTACTTTCTTAATAATATTTTAGAATTATCGTCGTTTCGAGTGTTAACTTACTCGTTTTCTTTTATATGTTTTGTTATGTAAGCTATGTTTGTCATGGATAGGTTGTATCTTATTCATATCCAGAATTATATCAAGTGATTAGATACTATTATTAATCATCATATGCGAATTATACTAGAATGGATACGATGGGGAATGAATCTCATCGTGTTCGTGGAGACGATAGTCCGTACGTACGCACGAGCGACAATATCATTCTTTTGATATTAAAATAATATATAATTGGATGTTATATCATATATAGAGAAGCATTATCATGTTATATTTATTATCTACATGATCTAAACATCATTATTATACCCATCCAAATAATAATGTTTTGAATAACAATTACACCCCGACGTGGAGACGGTAAGCCGTACGTACACACGTATGGTGACATGTCATTCTATGGGTGGATAGAATACTGAAATATGGTTGTACCATATTTATAATAATATTAAATTATATAGTAGATACTGTATCCATTATTTTAGAATGGGAATAACAATGAAAGAAGATGTTGAAGAAGAAATGAACTTGAAAAAAGGTGGTGAAAACATTACCTCTTCTTCGGGTTCTTCCTATTAATTTGATCAAAAGGGATCCTTAGGCTAGATTTATGATAAAAGAAAGGCCTCTAGGTTGTTTTAAGGTAATATGAGAGAGTAATTTGGCATAGTTTGGCCGATCCAAATGGCTTTGAAGGTGTGAATTAATGAGATGGTGGAGTGCCCTTTTATAAGAGGGGTGAGGGGCACCTTTGGAAAAGTTAGAAATATTATTTTATAATAAATTTATTTTCGATCTATAATTGCTGAAAAGTGGATTAATTAAAGTTTAATGTGGTTATGGGTTGAAAACCACTCTAACCATAGAATTTATACAGGTTTGGGTCATTATATTAACCATACTTTTAGCTTTAACTCTTAGTTAATTAGTATGACACTTAACATGTCACTTTCTATTTTTATATTATATAGTTAATAAACATACTATATACCTCCAAGAGTCCCCCAAGTGGTCCAGCAATGATACAAATATCATGAAATATGTCTCTTGGACGAACCTTAGATTTTTAGGAATGTAATATCTATTTATAATATAATATTAGTTTTAAAAACTCTTTTATTTCAATTTTGACAATATTCAATAATTGATTTTTGTGAAAATCATAACATAATGGTTACATATAACAATGTAATGTAAGTCAATACAAACATGTCATATTAACCTATAAAATTTGTTTAATTCATAAAAATTCTCAAATTGTATTTATTTGGGTATTTCTAATATTAATTATTTTATATTTTCACAATTATGGTAATTACTGTATAATCATTGTGTCATAAATAAATTAAATAATTTATTGTCTAAAAATTATATATACAATATAATTATATAGGAAATATTTTTAACTTTCTAATGAATATTTAACATAGAATTTACCTTATGTATAATTCTATATTAAAAATGTTTTAGTAAATAAACATTGATTTTAACTCTTTTAACACTTCTAGGAATTAAATAATAATAAATGTCCTAATCTAATCCAAGTGGATCTAAATGATAATATTTTATTCCTAAGGTTGTTTATGGTTGAGATACAATAATCCAATAGAATTAAGACATGTGTTAAGGTAATATTAATATCATTTTTACCTTTAATTACTGTTTTTTCTTTTAACTGTGGAAAATAAAAGTAAAAAGTTACTATTCACCAAAAATTATCTTCACCTCATTGAACCACATTTTACACCTTCATATTAGCCATGCCTCTCGGATTCTCAAAATTCCACTCAAAGAAGCGGTAAAATTAAGTTTTATGAAAAATTCAGTTTTTTTAACTACCAGTTAGTGGTTTCACTGTTAATCAAAAAATGATGTTTTTCAGAAAAATACCAAAAATTCACCCTAGGCTAATTGTGATATTCCGAATCAAATAAGGAAGTCCATTTTGAATAATAAAAGTTATAAATTTCAAAAAGTGGGTATTACTATTCATAACGGCTACTTTGATTGGTTGTGGTGTGTTAGAACTCGATGTTGTATACAACACACGCTATTATATTATTCAAAGAGAAGCGTACCATAGACGCTTGGGGTGTTAAATTCTACCGTCCATAAAATAATTTTGTCCTCGAAATTTCTATAATACTACCACATGAAAAGTCTCGGGTGGTTCTTCATCATATGTTCCTCGGGTTCCCATGTTGCTTCTTCCATCTTATGGTTTCTCCACAAGACTTCTCCCAGACGAGTCGTCCGGTTTCTCAGTACTTGTTATCTCGTATCAAGAATCTTGACAGGATCTTTGAAATAAGACAGATCGGGTTCCAGTTCTAATTACTCATAGGTGATTATATGAATTGGGTTAGGCATGTATTTATTCAATAGTGATATGTGGAAGACATCGTGAACTTTGGGGAGATTTGGAGGCATTTCCAAACGGTAAGCTACAACCCCAATCCGTTCTAGAATGTCAAAAGGTCTGATGTACCTGGACATAATTTACCTTTCTTACCAAAACGTAAGACTCCCCTCCATAGAGATACCTTCAGGAAAACATGATCACCGACATGAAATTACAAATCCTTCCTTTGATTATCGGCATATCTCTTCTGCCTACTTTGAGCTTCTTTGATATAGTTTTGGATTACCTTCACCTTTTCCATCGTTTCCTCCATCTGTTCTGGGCCTACAAGTTTTCTTTCACCAACGACATCCCAACAGGATGGTGTGCGACATCTCTTTCTGTATAATGCTTCATATAGTGCCATCTGAATACTCGAATGGAAGCTATTTTTATAGGAAAATTATTCCAGAGGTAAATATTGATCTCATATACCCTGAAAGTCTAGTGAGAAGGATATCAACATGTTTTCTAAGGTTTGAATAGTTTGTTCTGATTTTCCCTCTGTTTGAGGGTGGTAGGCAGTGCTCAAATGAAGTTCATTATCCAAGGCTTTCTGAAGAATTTTCCAGAAGCATGAAGTAAAACGGGGATCACGATCAGAAACAATCGATAGGTGTACTCCATGAAGTCTCACAACGTCATTAATATATAGTATTTCTAGCCGTTCAAGTGGTAAATCTTCCATTACAGCAAGAAAATGTGCTGACTTGGTAAGACGATCAACAATAACCCATATTGCATCATTCATTCTAGGAGTATTTGGTAGCCCCATGAAAAAGTCCATCATAATATTGTCCCATTTCCACTCAGGTATGGGAAGAGGATTCATGACTCCTCCATGATGTTTCCTTCCAGCTTTCACTTGTTGACAAACCATACATCTTGATACAAAATCATAAATCTCCCTCTTCATTTTGTCCCACAAAAAATGTTCCTTCAAATCTCTATACATTTTGGCGATCCCAAGGTTTATAGAGAAATTGGAAATAAGAGCATCATCCAGCAATTCCTTTTTTAGATTTGGTATATCAGGAACACAATGTCTCTTCCTGAATTTCATAATTCCTTCTTCATACACAATGTCTCACAATCTCCCATCATTCACAGATTTAATCTTCTTTTGAAATTCTTTATCATCGGTCTCAGAACTCTTAGTCCTTTCTAGTAAAGATGGTTTGACAACCATTTGAAAAATAATTGACGTTTCACCTTCCCGGGTTATTCCCATGTCCATTTTCACTAGATCCATGAAAATTGGATCCCTTTCAATTCTCATATAGTTCAAAATTCCATGATCTTCTCTACTCAAAGCATCTGCCACATTTTTAGCTTTCCCCGGGTGGTAGTGTATCATACAATCATAATCCTTGAGTAATTAAAGCTATCCCCTTTTCCTCATGTTGAGTTCTTTTTGTGAGAACATATACTTCAAACTCTTGTGATCAGTATAAATATAACAATTTTCACCGTAGAGGTAGTGCCTCCATATCTTCAAATCAAATATAACACCTACTAACTCGAGATCATGCGTATGATAGTTTTGATCGTGAATTTTCAACTGTCATGATGCATATGCAATAAACCTATCATTCTGCATAAGGAAACAACCAAGTCTTTTCTTCGATGCGTCACTATAAATAACAAACACATCATTCCCCGATGGTAGAGTCAGTATAGGAGTATTGATTAATCTTCTCTTCAGTTATTTGAAACATTATTTACACTCTTTTGTCCAAACATATTTAACCCCTTTAAGTGTGAGATTCGTTAATGGGTTATCCAATCGAGCAAAATTCTGGACGAAATGTCGATAATAACTTTCCAAACCAATAAAACTGCATACCTTAGTTATACTCATAGGTGCTATCCATTATTGGATTGCCTTGGTATTAGAAGGATCAATAGAGATTCCATATTTAGAGAAAATATGGCCAAGAAAAGAAATCTCCGGAATCCAGAATTCACACTTGTTAAACTTCCCATATAATTTTTGTCTTCTCAGAGTCATCGGGATAATGCGCAAGTGATTTTCATGATCTTCGTAGATTTTGGAGTATACCAAGATATCATCAATAAATACCACCACAAATTCATCGAGATATTCCTTAAAAATTCTATTCATCAGATTCATGAATACAGAGGGTGCATTAGTCAATCCAAAATAAATTACTATAAACTCGTAATGCCCATACCTGGTTCGAAATGCTGTCTTCAGAATGTCTTCCTTATTCACACACAACTGATGGTATCCAAATTAAAGGTCAATCATTGAAAAGTATTGAGCTCCATGAAGTTGGTCAAATAAATAATCAATGCGAGGTAGGGGATTCTTATTCTATATTGTTATAGCATTGATCCCCATGTAGTCGATACATATCTCATATATCTATCTTTATGTTTAACAAAAAGAACTGGGGATCCCCATGGACAAAAACTAGGTTGAATAAATCCCTTATTACTAAATTCCTCTAGTTGTTTCATTAGTTTGACTAATTCCACAGTGGCCATTCTATAAGGGGTTTTTGATATAGGCCTTGATCTAGGAATTAAATCAATGGAAAACTCAACTTCTCATTCTGGAGGATGTCCAAGTAAATCTTCTAGAACACATATACATATTCTTTCACAACAATTACATCCTCTATTTGAATATTCCTTTCCTCACCCACATTCATTTCATTCTCTTCCACCCCAATAATTGAATTTAATTGAGCTACTGTGGGTGGATGTAGAAAAGAATTAGGTGGTGACGATTCTACTCTAAAAATAAGGCGTTCCTTATCATCATCATCAAAAATCATAACCTCATTCTTCTTACAATAAATCTTCGCATCATGGTCTGAAATCCAATCCTTACAGAGGAATATATCAAACTCAATCATAGGTATGACGATGAGATCAGCTGATAAAGAACATTTATGTTCTCTAATGGGGACTGAGTCACAAAACATTGTTGCAATGATACTTCCCTTAAGAGTTTTAACTGAAAACTCCATTCTTAAATCAAATTATAAATATCTAATTTTCTTTGAAAACTGGGAATATATGAAACAATGCGATGATGCAGAATCAAATAATGCATTTGCTAAACTTGAGGAAACAATTAAATTACCTGCCACTACGTCTTTCAGAGATTCTACCTCAGCAGTAGTGATAGCATAAGCTTGGTTTTGATCCCTTGGCCTTTTCTAAGGTAAGTTCCCCTGACGCTTAGGATAATAATTTGCAAAATGTCCCATCTCCCTAAAATTATAGCATTGGACATCGGTAGCTTCCTTCTTCCCCTTGCAATCACGAGCTTGGTGGCCTTTTTCACCACACTTGTAACAGACTCTCATTGCTTTTAAGAATGTACCCGATTGTTTCTTCCCACATTTACTATAGGATGGATATTCAACATTTCCCTTACTCCCTTTATTTCCATTCCCAAATTGATCAGAAAATCTCTTCTTCTCCTTATTTTCTTTAATGTCAAATGACATAGAGAATTCTTTCTCTGTCTTGATAGAACATTAGAAAATGACTTCGTATGACGAGAAGGATTGTGAGACTAATGATCGATGGAGAAATGGTTTTAACCCAACAAATAAATGATCAATCATACCTCTTGTGTTACGTATATAATCTCTAGCATACCTTGCTAACCTTGTAAAGTTTCCCTCATACTTTGGGACATTCTCATCCTTCTTTTGTCTCAGACTCAGAAATTACCTTTCCATATCTGCTCGATGATCACGAGGAAATTATTTTTCTAAAAAAAAGATCTTTGAACTCCATCAATTACATATTTGATACTTCATCATCTTCCTTCATGTTTTGAATCAATGACCACCATTGATCAATATCTCCAGTGAGGCGGTAAACTTCCATGATAACTTTTTCCCTTTCACTACTTCCCAAAGCATGAAATATTTTCTCTAGGGAACTTATCCATTCTTCAGCAACTAATGGATTTTTACTCTCATTTAATTTTGGTGGTTGATGCCCCATGAAGTCATCTAACATTGATCCTCCACGCTGTGGATCAGGGTGCTCTATACGGGTAAGGTTATTATTCATAACCTGAGTGAGTTGTCCCAGTATAGTGATTAGATGATCAGCACCAGTTGCATCACCAACTCCACTATAATTATCTTGAGCCAGAGGGAAATCCTTACATTGAGTGTGTGTGTTGATATAGTATCAATTTCTTCCACTAGGCGCCAGTTCTAAACAATGGCATAAACTAGATCAGTTTATTAATCAAAATACATAATTCCATACTTATAAAACACTTAACATAAATTGAACTATTTATAGATATAATCCATAATCATAAAAATGTTTTATTTGAAAAAGTATATACTCATAAACCCTTCATAATGATTTGTATAGAAAATGAGAGTTATCCTAAGCATATCCCTCGGGAGTGTCGTAACCAAGAGTGCAGCAAGCCCCGTTGTCGTGCACTAGTTCTCGTTCGAGTCTAGCTCAAAGCAGTGTTTTTGGGTTTTACCCCTAGGTACCTATGTGCCAGAGCCGCCTCTACCTGCTCGTATCCAGACGATGATGTATTTCTCAAAAAACTCACAAAAATATCTACAATACCAAAAATCTAGGAAGTTCTTCTATACTAATCCTCAAAGTCCATCTTAAATATATGTGATCTAAAAATAGTTTATCTAAATCTAGCTTCCATGGTCTGTACTAAATTTACTCTGATACCAACTATAATGCCCCGACCCTAGTTACCCATAGTCGGTGAATTATTTCATAACATTGTCATGATCACAAGAAAGATCAAATCTCGAAAGACCGATTAGTTTAGTAGCCCTTGAAACACTAGATATATTCATAAAGTTTTACATTACATCATAAAAATGAAAACTACAACAACATAGTCTCCATAGTACACACTCTTATTCCCTCATACTATCCCTACAGGTCATTCATTATTTACTATTCACATCCTGGGAAAAATAAAACATAGAAAAGGGGTGAGCTCAAATGCCCAGTAAGAATAACAATGTAGTAGGAAGTTTCATAAATAAGAATAAACATTTAATAAAATGTATAACTAAAACAAAAGACTTTTAAACATGAACTTCAACATAGTATGGAAAAAATAAAATGTAATAATGGAATTCACTTATTCACATGGATATTCTACTAATCGAATAATCACATGCAATATCAATAACAACTTTCATAATGATGGAATGCATAATTCCATACTATCATAACCACATAGACAAGGCCTTGTGCGAAGACTACAAATAAGATTTTGTCAAGGCCTTGTTTCAAGACACTAGTTTGTCTCATGAGACCTACCGATGCATCGAGGAGCTATAGAGGGCTCCACCCGTCACATATTATGTCCAATGAATTCCTTATATGAACTGGTTTAAACATAACATAAACATTCGTATTAATACTAACATACGAAATGTCAATACTTTCTCCATAAATCATGAATGGTATTAAAATAACACATCCAAAGTCAAACAAATCACAAAACCTTCAATACAATTTGGAATTTTTGTATCATAATAAATCAACTTCAAATAATCTTAAAATCCATCAAAGGATGTTGACATAGATAAAATCAAAACTATTTGAGAGAAATATACCTTTTTTTGAAATCATTTAAAAGTCACATAATTATAATATAAAACATTTAATTTGAAATTTTTTTATAAGATTGTAAGGGAAGCTTCGAAGATTTTATAACAGAGGAAAATAGCCACACCCGCTGTATAAGTTAAAATAACATTCTTACCTTAATTCTGTCGAAAAGGTTAAAAAGGACCTTGTATGGAAAACGATGGTAATATTCCTTTATAAACCACTTATAAAAGTCAAGAAGGGTATAAATGACTTTAACCCATATTATATTAAATATTAAAAATGTTTTTAAATACATTTTTATGAAACATGGATGTGGATGATAAAGAAATCCCAGTTGATTATTACGTATAAACATCCTCAGATAATAAAGAGATTGTGAAAAAAACCCTTACCTTGTACTTTTTCTTTGTTGAGGGTAGGTTAACCTCCTGTATAATGGTGAAATAATTTATATTAAGTTATACCAGAATCATATATATAATTATGATATCATATATGATCTTTTACCATTAATTTGTTAATAATATTTTAGAATTATCGTTGTTTTGGGTGTTAACATACTCATTTTCTTTTATATGTTTTGTTATGTAAGCTGTGTTTTTCATGGATAGGTTGTATCTAATTAATAACCAGAATGATATCAAGTCCTTATATACACTTATTAATGATCATATGAGAATATATACTTGAATGGATACGATGAGGAATGAATTTCATCACGTTCGTGGAGACGGTAGTCCATACGTACGCACGGGAGACAATATCATTCTTTTGATATTAAAATAATATTTAATTGGATGGTATATCATATATACAGAATCATTATCATGTTATATTTATTATCTACATGAATTACACATCATTATTATATCCATCCAAATAATAATGTTTTGAATAACAATTACACCACGACGTGGAGACGGTAAGCCGTACATACGCACGTATGGTGAAATGTCATTCAATGGATTGATAGAATACTGAAATATGGTTTTACCATAATTATAATAATATTAAATTATATAGGAGATAATGGATTTATTATTTTAGAATGGGAATAAAAAATAATGAAAAATTGGAAGAAGAAATGAACTTGAAAATGGGTGGTGAAAACATTACCTCTTCTTTGGGTTCTTCCTTTTGATTTGATCAAACGGGCTCTTTAGGTTGGCTTTATGATCAAACTAAGGCCTCTATGTTGTAGTGAGGAAAGTTCATAGGGTATTTGGGTAGATTTTGGCCGAGCCAAATGGATTTGAGTGTGTGAATTAATGAGAATGGGAGTGCCCTTTTTTAAGAGGGGTGAGGGGCACCTTTGGTAAAGCAAGAAATATTATATTATAATAAATTCATATTCAGTTCCTAATAACTCCAAAGTGAATTATTTAAAGGTTAGGGTGGAGAATGGGTTGAAAACCACTCATCCAATAGAATTTAGCCAGGTTTGGGTCATTATATTAACCTTATCGTTTAGTTTTAACTCTTAGTTAATTAGTTTGACACTTACCATGTCACATTGTATTTTTATATTATATAGTTAATAAAAATACTATATACTTCCATGAAACCCCCAAGTGGACCATTAATGATACAAATATCATGATATAAGTCTCATGGTTGATCCATATATTTTTAGGAATTTAACATCTATTAATAATATAATATTTGTTTTAAAAACACTTTTATGTCAATTTTGACACTATTCAATAATTGATTTTTGTGAAAATCATAACAGAATGATTACTTCAAACAAAGTTAATTAATTAAATCCTAACATGTCATATTAACCTATAAAATTACTGTAATTTATAAAAGGTATCAAATTATATTTATTTAGTTATTTATAATATTAATTATTTTAATTTTTCACTATTATGGTAATTACTGCATCATCATTGTGTCATAAATAAAATAAATTATTTATTGTCTAAAAATTAATAATAAATTATAATTATGTAGGAAATTTTTTTATCTTTCTAATAAATATTGACAATTGTATTTACCTTATGTATGACACTATATTAAAAAAATTTGTAATTAAACTTTGATTTTATCTCTTTTAACACTTCTTTGAATTAAATAATAATAAATGTCGTAATCTAATCCAAATAGGGCCTAAATGATAATATTTTTTTCCTGAGATTTTTTTTGGTCGATATACATAGTACAATAGAATCTGGACATGTTTTAGTGTAATACTCATATTATTTTTACCCTTAATTACCCTATTTACTTTTAATCGTGGTAAATAAAAGTTAAAAGTTGCTATTCACTAAAAATTATTTTCATATCATTGAAGCACATTTTACTCCATCATATTTACCATGTCTCTAAGATTCTTGAAATTCCACTCACAGAAGCGATAAAATTATGTTTTATGAAAAATTCTGTTTTTTTAACTACCACTTAGTGGTTTCACTATTCATCAAAAAATGAAGTTTTTCAGAAAAATACCAAAAATTTACCCTAGGATAATTTTGATATTTCGAATCCAAAAAATGAAGTACATTTTGAAACCTAAAATTTATAAACATTAAAAAGTGGGTATTACTATTCATAACGACTAGTTTGATTGGTTGTGGTGTGTTAAAACTCGATGTTGCGTACAACACACACTATTGCATTATTCAAAGAGAAGCATACCGTAGAAGCTTGGGGTGTTACATTATTCAATTTCTGGGCATTATGTCTCACCCTTTTCTTATGGATGTCCTCAGGTTATCCCATGCAATGCTATGTACGGGGGAATGTAGTGGTCATGTAAAAGATGTTTTCAATAAAGATGTTGTATTTCATGTTTTAAGTTATTATGTAATGTTCCATAGACCTAAAGACAATAGACCTCTCGATCATCCATGATGTATCAAGTGAAGTTTATGTAACAAATTATCATTAATTGTGTAATAAAAGTGCAGGTTTGTAATAGTTTGTATCAAAGGACAGGCTTAGTTACTTTTTGGAATAGGATTAGAAAACCCTTGTAATTCATTATAGAAAATACTATGTATAATAATAAAATCCTTATGTTTTGGTGGGTATTGACTTAGTGATTTATCAAGAAAATACATCCCTATCTGGATACAAGTAGTCAGAGGCGGCTCGGGCACAAATGTATCCTAGGGGTAAAACCTGAAAAAACTGCTTTGAGCTAGACTCATACAGGAACCGGTGCACAACAACGGGCCATGCTTCACTCTTGGTTACGAAACTCCCATGGTATATACTTTTGTAAATTCACAAGCTTAGTATAGACCATCATTAAGGGACAAAAAAAAATTCCCTAAGAATATAGGTTAGAATGTAGATCATGGATAACATAGTCTTAATCCAGTGGATTCATATCTTAAGGAAATAATAGTTATTTATAAGTCATCAGTTTTGTCCTTGTATTGCCTTTTATGTGGTACCCCTAGCATTCCCCTTATTCAACCCAATCGTCGGTAATAGGAGGACTCGGGCTAGAGACTGATGTGACGATCAAAGTGATGATTTTACTAATGAGATTCCTAATCCAATGGGAGTGGCAATCGCAAACATTTTCACGCTTCTATCTCTTCAAACTCAAGCTTTTATTAGAAACATGGGTCAAGAGGAACAGTCAGCCCCTCATAAGAACGAACAAGTCGCTATCAAGAGAATCATGAAAAAAATGCATCTTACTTTTAATGGATCATATGATCCCTCAATCGCTGAATAATGGATCAAATCCATTGAAAATATCATCTCAATCCTTCAATTATGGGAACAATAGATGGTTCTTCTGGCTGCTTATCACATGGAGGGTGAAGCTGATCAATGGTGGACGTTGATAAAAAATACAAAGCCTGAGGAGGATATCGAGAAGTTGGAATGGAAGGATTTATAAAATATGTTTTTTGATAAATATTTTCCGCGCAACCTACAATATAAGATGGAAAGGGACATCCTTTCCATCAAGAAAAAAGATTACCAATCTGTTGGAGCATACGAGGAAAACATCACACGGCATGCACGACACGCTTCCGGGTTTGTCATTACCCCCGAATGAAAGCTTGACAGCATGTTTGGTGGGGTGAAACCAAGCCTGTGGAAATCAGTAGAAATCAGTGACTTCGATAGGTCTAATGAAATTGGTTGTTGTTCCCTGATGGTCGAAATAGAGAACATAGAATCTCATGGGTATCATGGGGATAAGATGTGTAAGGTGGAATTCAATTCTGCTGGTCCGGTGGTTAAATAAAACGATGGTAAGATGATCTAGCACCCCACATGCCAAAGGTGGATAAAGAAGAACCCCGAAAATTTCCTAAAGGGTACAAGAAAATTCTTTAGGTGTGGAAGAGAAGGGCACATGGCTGTAAACTGTCGGCAAGAAAGACCCATGACTGTGATAGAGGAGAGGAACGCTCCGTTCGAACCTCAATGCGTGGTTCATTCTTACAACTGCAAAGAACCAGGGCATCTTGCAAATCAGTGCTTTAAGCCAAGGGTTTTCTGAGGAAACCTACAACCTCCATGAAAGCAAGGGTGGGATATTTCTATCACTAATGCTGAAGTTAACCCCGACAAATAAATGGTGGCATGAACACTTGTTATTCATTCTAGAATAGCGAACATACTTTTTGATTCCAGTTCTATGCATTCTATTATATCTCGAATATTTAGTAGAATAATACAATCACCACCAAAAATCATTGAAGTGAAGATGTCGGGGAGTATGAAAAATGGGGCGATTATTGCATCCCATGAATATAACACCTCCCTTTTCATAATCTATCGATTGTACTTTCTGGAAATCCTTGTCATACCCCCTCTAGTGTAATTTCATGCAATTCTTGTCATGTATTTTATTTCCTTATATAAAGACAACAAAAATTTACTTCATAGGGAAATCACTCTCTATGTTGTTAATCGACCCCCGATTCATTACAAGTTCAAGGTCGAAGATGAATCTTCTTTAGCTCCATCATCTCAAGCGTGGATATTAATGGCCTATGAGCATGTGTATCTGGCTCATATGATTGAGTCCAAGGAAGAAACCATCCTTGAAGACATGCTTATTGTGAGGGAATTCGCTGAAGTGTTTCCTAAGGAATTATCTGGTCTTCCTCTTAGAAGAGTTGTTGAAATCTCAATTGAACTTATATCGGGGCATTGAAAATATCCAAAACTCCATATAGAATCGTTGTTGTGGAGGTTGATGAGCTGAATAATCATCTATAGAAGAATCTGGATAAATGGTTTATACGCCAATGTTCTTCACCATGGGGTGCACCAGTACTCATTGTTAAGAATAAGGATGGGTCAATGCGCCTTTGAATCGATTATCGTGAGCTCAACAAAATCACAATAAAGAACAAGTATCCTCTCTAATGAATTGATGAAATGTTTTATCAAATTTGTGGAGCACAATACTTCTCCAATGTATATTTGCGGTTAGGATATTATCAAGTAAGGTTGAAGAAGGAAGATATACCCAATACTACTTTTCGTACAAGATATAGGCACTATGAATTCATAGTAATTCTTTTTAGACTCACTAATCCTCCTCCAATATTCATATACACGATGAAAAGAGTCATTATAGATTATCTCAACAAAATTGTGGTAGTCATTATAGATGATATTATGATATACCCCAAAAACCAGGAGGATCATGAGGAGCATCTAAGAACTGTACTAGAGACCTTGTAGAAGGAGAAGCTCTGTACCAAGTACAAAAATAGTGATTTCTGGTAGAAGGATGTATCATTCTTGGGACATATCATCACAAGCAATGGAATATCTGTGGATCCCCCCAAAACAGATGCAATTGAGGGATGGTCAAGGCCAAAATTGGCAATATATATCAGTACCTTCTTGGGGTTAGCAGGATATTATCGACGATTTGTTAGAAATTTATCACGATTGTCCAACACTCTTATCAAGATAACTCAGATTTGAGTAAAGTATTCGTGTAGTGATGAATGCGAATAAAGCATAAAGGAGTTGAAAAGGAGGCTTATCATTTCACTTGTGCTCACTTTAACCACAAGTGGAATACATTTTGTGTTATTTAGTTATGCTTCAAAGAAGGGTCTGGGATGTTTGTTGATGCAAAATGACAAAGTCATTGGCTATGATTTAATAAATTGAATGTTCCTGAATAGAACTATCCAACTCATGAATTCATGTTGGCTGAAGTGATATTCGCTTTGAAAATATGGTGGAATTATCTCTTTGGTGAGAAATGTGAAATATATATGGACAACAAAAGCCTCAAGTACATATTAACACAGAAAGAGTTTAATATTAGACAAAAATATGGTTAGAACTAATCAAAGACTATGACTGCTCAATCCATTAACACACTAGGAAAGCAAAGAAGTTGGTTGATGCTCTACGTAGAAAGGACCCAACAATTATATAATTAATGAGAATTGAAAAGGATCAAATTTTCATAGATTTTATGAGGATGGACATGGGAATCATAATGATGGGAACATAATAAATCCTCTCACAGGTGATTTATCACCCATTAATTTTGGAAAGGTTAAAGGATGCCCAAAATGATGAGGAGGTAATTTAGGAAAAAGTGGAAGCTATCAAAAAAGGGAAAACCTCAAAGTTTAATGTTAATGAAGAAGAAATTGTGAGATTTGGGAAATGAATATGTGTCCTATCATGTCTGGAGTTGAAGAAGGAACTTTTGGATGATGCACATAGTTCCAATTTCAATATTCTCCCAGTAAACACAATGATGTATCGAGATATACGATAGCATTATTGGTGGGATAATATGAAGAATGAGATCGCTGAATATACATCAAAGTGTCTGGCGTGTCCGCAAGTGAAGGAAGAGAGGTATAAGTCTAAGGGGATGATGCAACCATTTCCCATATCAGAATGAAAATAGGAGATCATCACCATAGACTTTGTCACTAGACTTCCGAAGACATCTAAAGACAACAAAGCAATTTGGGTTTTAGGGGATCAAATTACAAAGTCTACACACTTCATTGCTATTAGGGAGGATTTATCATCAGATCAACTGGCACTGATATATATCGGGGAAGTGGTAAGGCTTCCTGGGGTACCACAATCTATTGTGTCTGGTCGAGATCGAAGATTCACCTCTACGTTTTGGAAGAGTCTTCAACATGCTCTGAATACTGAACTGAACTTTAGTACAACCTGTCATCCTCAAACTTATGGAAAATCCGAGTTTACTATCCAAACACTTGAGGATATGTTGCGAGCATTCTCAATGGACATTATGGGAGGATGGTATCAACATTTTCCTGTGGTTGAGTTCTCTTATAATAACAGTTTCCACTCGAGCATCCAAATTGCATCATATGAAGCCCTTTATGGGAAAAGGTGCAGAACACAAAGATGTTGATATTAGGTTGGTGTGCGTAGAATGCGTGGACCTAAAATGGTTGATGGAATGGTGGAGAAGGTGAAAACCATTCAACAACATATCAAGGATGTCAAGAGTCGACGGAAGAGTTAGGCAGATTACTGTTGACGAGACCTTGAGTTTATGGTTGGAGACATGTTATTTATATGTATATCTCCATGGAAGAAGGTCATGAGTTTTGGAAGGAATGGGATGTTATTTCCAAGGTACATCAACCCCTTTTAGATTATTCATCATGTTGGGGATGTGGCCTATTGAATAGAACATCCACCTACCATGGTCAATGTACATGATTTCATTCATGTATCCATCTTATGGAAGTACATATGGTACCCTTCTCATGTACTCTTGTCAGATATGGTACAGTTATAGTATGATCTATCTTATGAGGAGAAAATAGTGAAGATCATAGGTAGTAATGAAAATTTTCTATGAAATAAGACAATTCCCCTCGTCATGGTGTTTTGGTGAAACCAAAAGTTTGAAGAAGCAATGTCGGAATCAGAGGAAGTAATGAAGTAGAGTTACCCACATTATTTTGGTGTGGGAAAAATTTCTTTTGGTGGGAAGATTGTAATGACCAAAGAATTTATTAATGGAAAACCCTCTTGATCTAGTTAAATATCCCTTTTTGTAAAATTTTTATATGAAATGTAAATTTCATTGCTTTTATGTTAAAAATTGTGACCATTTCTAATATAAATGTTGAACAGTGATCACATGATTGGTATAAATATAAGGATTTAATGAATCCAATTTACTCAGACAAAGGAAGTGATGGCCTCATCCAGTAAACGTGCCTCATATGAAGACAATTTTTCAGAACTCGGAAAAGAGGTGGCATAATTGGGCTTCACTCTTGACCAAGCCAATGTCGAGCTTCAACAGGTTAAGCTCAAGCAGGACTGCCTATGAGAGAAGTGGAAATTTATAGAGATTACCACCCGAGCAATGTTATCCGAGCCACCCTAAGAGTAGGTCACCATCACACACATTACAATTCTATCTTATGTGAGTGTTATAAAAAGTTATGTAACAAGACCTTAGCACTATGGAAATTAATAATATATTTCTATATAATAATGTATATATTTTCCTGTTATTTTTGATACCTTGTATATAGTTTTTAAAGCTAAAATAGTGTTTTTAATTAATATTCACCAAAAAATCTATTTTGATGATTTAATGGAATTTTGTATTAAATAATATTTTAATAAAATATTATTATTATTATTAAATTATTTTTCATTAAATATAAACAACTGTATAATTTTATGAATGCAATTGTAATTAATATTAAGATTTGATAGCTATTTTTGTCAAAACCCATGAATTTTTGATAAATGTCGGTTTCTAAATTAAAAAAAATTAACATATTAACAAAATTATTTAGATAAAATAAATATTATTTCTTGAATCCGGACTTCAAAATTATCCAATGAAAATTTTTTCATAATTTTTTGATATAGTCAACTTTTAGGGTAAAAATTAAATACCATTTAAATATATAATGTGTATTATGACATAATAATAACCTAATAGTGATGTAATAAAATAATATAAGCGTTATTTTTAGCCAATAAATGTTTTTCCATTAAAATAATGTGACTTTGGGTTTCTTTGATTTATTTTACAAAGTATTAATGGACCCTTCACGACTTATTAAACATCTTGTATTTTAAAATTGTTTTCCATGGGAGTGTGACTCACCTCACCATAAGCAAACCAATTATTTTAATATGTTTGGAATTTGGCCTTGTAGAATATATTTTTTCACTCCCCTTTGGAAAAAACCATTGGCAAAAACCATGGGCTGGTTTGTGGTTTGAATTAATTTAATATGAGGTGTCCCAACCCTATATAATAAAATAATTCCCTCACCTTTCTTATATAATCCCACCCAAGATCCCCCTTTATCCTCACTCAATGCCTTTAGAGCTCATTAAACCTCTTCCCAACTCTCCCTATAATCCTCCCAAGGTTCCCCATGCTCTCAAGAAGCCTCTCTCAATCCTCTCTCAAGCCATTGGGAGCACACTTCCAGGTTAGGGTTTTTTCTTCCTTTATCATTTTTGTCTAATTTTCTTAATGTTGTTATGCCCTTTTAATTTCAATTATAAATGTTGGGGTATGGTTTCAAACCTCCCCCATACTTCCCTCTTTATGTTTGAAAGATTATACCCATTTCTCTCTCATCAAATTCCTCCCATACACACCCGTTATTATTCTGAAATTCCGTGAGTGGCTTCTATCTCTTTTTTTACATCCAAGTAATCCTTTTGTAATATGCCTAAAAATTATATTACAATTGTTAGGACATGTATCTATATGAACCCATTTCTATCCATTTCATGTAAATATTATTAGAGACCCCGTTATCTCTTATAATCAATTTTATGAATTATTACGTCACGTCGTTACGCTGCCAAAAATTGTACCGATTTTCCATGCCAATGTCATTGTGCAGTGAATATCATTCCTATTTCTCTATCATGGATATTCACTTTTATACACATTTTGTAATTTTTTAAATTTTTAATGTATTTATTACACATTCCTTTATTGTGGAATAAATGATGATGTTTTATCTGTCCATGTTATATGATCCATGTGGCACACTTATGCATGATATAAAATGATGAAGAAGGGTACTCCCTTATAGAAATCCAATGCATTGGGTAAAATATAGTATCATGATAAGTCATGTGAAATGGGTGTTTACTCATGATGATTCAAGTTCAATGAGGCTTTACTCGTGCTTCATGTGCAAAGAGGATTTACTCATGCTCCATGTGCAATGAGCCTTGGCTCAGGCTAATTCCATGTTAAGTGTTGTTGCCACATTTACATGTTATGATTACCATGCTTTATCATGAATTTATGTTTATACATCTCTTGTGATCTATTGATATGTCAATTTTTAACATGTATTGTATTCCCCATGTTATTCCATGATTATTCCCTTACTGGTCTTTATAGCTCACCCTTTTCATATGCATGTCCACAGGTTATCCCATGCAATGCTATGTATGAGGGAATGTAGTTGTTATATAAAGGAAATTATCAATAAATATGATGTATTTCATGTTTTATGTTGTTATGTAATGTTTCTAATCCCCAAAGACACTATACCACTCAATCATCCATGTTGTATCAAGTGATGTTTATGTAATAAATTATGTTTAATTGTGTAATTAATGAGTAGGGTTGTCATATGCATGACCCATCACACATTATTTACTGGAGAGAGATGGACACCAAGAATGGAAAAACAAATTGAGTACCCAGTAGTGATTGAGGATTAATAGAAGAGGATCCTTCAGGGGTGATCTATTAAATTAGTGCATGTTCATTGGCTCCCTGAGAATTCTTAAAAGAGCACATGGGAGAGGTAGTCTCAAATTTTTGATATGTACCCACATCTACTTCTGTAACCCTTGTTTGGGATTTACAAGAACATAAATACCGAAGGTGGGGATAATGGAACATCTCAAAATTTTTGTGAATTAATTTTTAGTTTTATATAGAATATTTTTGAGACTATGCGCTAAGACGACTTGTAATTATGAGGGCCAGTGTGCTTGGAATAAATTATTGAGATATATTAAAGATATTAAATTGTATGTGTATTTTTTCTCTCTAAAAATTGGAAATACATATAAATGGATGCCTGAATAAAAAACATGATGTCATCATTGAGGTTAGAATGGTGGTTTTACCCAAGGCGTGACATTACATTAGTTGACACGTGCCGTTTTTGGAATAGTCATTGTGGGTGTCGAAATGAACAAAACATTTCAATAACATTATTTTATTTCATTTCACTAATAAATAGATTATTTAATCTTTAAATATAATTTTATGTTCGAAATATAGTATTAGACGCATAACCTTGAAGATGCCAAATGACCACTGGATAAAGCAATGGAGAATTATTTAAATTGAATGGAGACATCATCATGGATCGATGACCGACCCACAACTGATTCAATGGATCAAACCAATGATGATGATGAAAATTTTTTATACATTACTGATAAAAACAAATTGAGGTATGATATTGTTTTAATTTTATTTATTACCCATTCATGATTCTTATTATTATCGTAGATCATTTGACCAATGAATATATTTGTGGATCATGTGTATTTGTGGGATAGGTTTATTACGAGGTGATTTGGGGGAATTATTTTGAATAACATCATTATTTATCTTATGGAAAATAATTAATATCATCCTTAACATCGATCTATGTACTTTCCTCCCATTTATTCTTTTACTTTTCTCCCCTAATTCATCGTTCATTGTGGGCGTTCTTTGTTTTTCTTACTGCTTGACTATTCTCGACAAATTAGTCGTTTCACACACATTTCATGGTGTAACAATATGATAACATAGATTTATTATTGTCATGAAATGATGGAGGGGTGATTATATAGAAAAATAAATTTAGATGATGGGTGATTCCCAATTTCATGTTCTTCGATTTTGTTTATTGAGGAGAAAATAAAGTATATTCACTCAATTTTTTGATCAGATCCGATGATGAAATGTCTTGATTTGTTACTTTGGAATGGAAAAATGAACATGGAACATCAATTTCATAGAAAGGTAACTACTGGATCGATGGCTAGAGTTTTTTCCGAGGCATGGAGTGGATAATTTTTGATACTGGGGAATATAGCAGCACATGACTTCTAATCGTGGATTATATAGAGTGTGGGGCCCCTGGTTATAGTACTGACATTTGGATGAAAATTAAGGATAACATTCTATATGAGCCCTATCACATGGCACGTGACCATCCCTTGTTGACTCAGAAATAACTCCAGAACTCCGCAGATGTTTCTCATATAACTATACTTGGTGTTATGTGGAGTGTATATGGATCTTGACAGATAGAGGTGTTTACTAGGATCATACTTTTGATATTGTCCTCACCCTTGGAGGATGTTAGAATCTTGAAATTTATGGATGAGCTTGTTTTTGTCCCCTTTTCGATTTTCAACACATTACTATCATACTCTATTATGGTATTTATATGTATACATGCATTGGTTTAGTTGTTTTAGATTTCATCATTTTGTTGTATTAGAGATGTGTGCATGTGTATAAGTGATTTTGGAAAATGCATATCATTTATGAAATATTCCTACTTAGTGCTAGTTTCTAGCCCCTAGTCTATTATTGGTGGACTTGGGGTAGTCACAAGTTGGACCTAGGTGGTTCAGGTTATGACAGATATGATCAGATATCTATAGTGGAATCATATCCTTGAGGATGTTATATGGTAAAATACTGATATAACATGAAAAAAGTAACCTCATGTTTATTCATATTAGAAACAAGTGGATGAAAGACATAATAAAGGGAAAAATTTAATTAATCATGTTTATATTAAATTTTCATCCTTTAATTAAACATTTTCTTAAATATCATGTTTTAAAAACAACACTAAACCCAAATGAACCATAACATATTTTATATTGGTAAATATGACCTCTATAAAGAAAATATCAAATTCTATGGTATGAATAGTGTTAAATATATTAGGAAATATTTTAAAAATGAAAAATTAATTATACTATTAATAATAATTCCTGTATGAAATTTAATCTGTAAAGATGAACAACTAATACGATAATTTCATTCATAAAATCATTTTTTCTATATAAATGGATTTTTATGTATAATATATTTATATTTAATGGAACTAATAATATTATGGTTATATATATATATAATATATTGTTTATTATAATAATAAATTGATACATGTAAAATTAGAAATTGATAGGTAATAATAATAAGAGTTTTTAGTATTTGAAAATGTTAGTTTTCTATAAAATCATTTATATAATATTATATGATTCTATTTAATGGTTAAATTCATAAATTTGAAAATTATAATTTATTAACATGAACATCTTTTTTTGATTATATATGAAAATAATATCATAGGGTATATTTTGATGTATTTTTTTAAAAATATTTAGTTTTTGGTGAATAATGAAAAATTATATTTTTATAAATACACCAACAATAAAGAAAACAATATATTATATGAGAGGTAACCAAGATAAAAACTCCCTGATTTTGTGGTAAAAACATTCATTAAACAATTTATTTGAAATAATGTGATACTATACTATATAAAAAAATCATTATTTTACGTAATTTCTATAAGATAAACATTAATATATCCAAAAAATAACACAATCCCAACAATGGAATGCTTATTGTATTTGGGGAATATCTAAATAAGAAACATATTTTATAATAATTGTAAATATATTTTCATAATATATCCACATTAGATTCCCTTCTCAAAGCCTAATAAATTACATACAACTTCATAACACATGGAAATGAGAAGATAAGATGTTGTGAGCTGAAATACAAAATAAAGATAACAATAAGTGATACCATTTAAATATCAGAAGTGGGGTTAAGCTGAGAATATTAGTTTGATCAAGGTTAATTTAAATTTAAAAAGATAATTATAACCATTAATTAATATATACCATTTCATGAGTCTTGGAAAGAGGAAAAATAAAAGAATGAAATTAGTTGGGATAATTTTATCCATAAACATGATCCATGAGAGTAGAATATTAGGGTACCCTTGAAATGTCACACATACATCAACAAAGGGAATATTTAATTATATTAATGACACACAATATCCTAGTATTATGTTATAAATAAACCATAATTACATATATATGTATCTTGAGATATAAAATTTTTACCAATGCGTTGGAGGGTGTAATAGGAAACACACATCATTCATCCATACTTACATGTTCCACTTTAAATAAATCATTTATCATAATCGAAAGAACCCATAGATATATAATGGATTTTAAATCCTTTTAAATGTATTTATATAAGAAAATTAATTTGAATTACAATAATAATCATCACATGATTAACCCATATAAATAAGTGGGTATCTAAATATATTCTAAAATTTTCTATATTAATATCCTTCTATTGAGATGATGTAGAATGTTATATTTACAACATATATATAAAGGGAATATAGTTTATTCAATAACATCCCCAATTTTATTATTCCTATAATAATTGAGAACTCTATATATTCAATGTTAATAAATATATAGTCGTCATAGAGTAACAGAAAAAAAAAATACTATTTATACATAGTGGATGGTTAGGAAAGCAAAAATAGTGATGTATCAATCATTATATTGAAATTAAAATTTTATAATGCACTCTAAAAAAGAATGTGTGTGGAATCTTTTAAATAATATTATTTATCAAGAATAAAATTTATTTAAATATATGGAGATAGATAGAAAACACATTTTGGCAGTGTTAGAAAATTTATTTTGAAATAATTTATAACCTTATTCTTTTGAAAACAATTTTTAAAATTGATTTCTTTTTCTAAAAATATAATATAATATGACTATCCTTTAAAAAAAATTACAATTTAGAGTGGAATATTCATAGAATAACACAAATATTTTGGAAATATGTGTTCACATAAAAATAATTAAATGTGGATATTTTCACATATTGATTTAAATAATCCATTAAAAACCGTAAAAATTTAATTGAAAACATTTAAAGATTGAAAAAATAAAAAAATTACCCGAATAAACTATTGAGTATTAGACAAGATAATTCTTAATATAAACCAATTAATATAGTCTTGGAAGGGTATAATGTTTAAAAAAATAACTGATATGATCATTTTCTTAAAAATAGTTAAATATTAAGGAAAATTGTGAAATATAATTGTGAGAAGACATAGAAACCCCCAAAAATAATAATAAGATATGAAAATTTTGGGGATTATAAATAAAGGGAATAATTGTTTTCTATATCGATTATCGTCCAAAGAAATCTTGATTTGAAGTTGATAAATAAGAATAAACCCTTACGATAATGGAAATGTATGAATCAAAAGAACAAAAGAGGATATTTAGAAATATGGGAGAAAAATTTAAATAAATGAATGATATTATTTTTACATAAAATATATATTAAATCACATAAATAATATAAAATATTATATGGTGCCAGATATAAAACATCGATTGGGGAATTTAAAATAGACACAAATGAACCTTATAAAATCCGTATATATCGATTTAAAATCATATAATGGAAGAAATATGAGATGGACCTCTAAATCGCTTATATTTTCTGAAAATTCATTATATGATAAATATATGGATAGTGTATAAACCATAAAATGGAACATGTGGTAAATACTCATCAAATATCAATGAATCAAAATGGAGATGCAGGGAACCATATGTCATGGCCTATTTAGCTGAACATGTTTTATCCTAATGTAAAATACACTCCATTAATAATCTAATTTAAAAATATATTAATAAATATAAAATATTATAAAATTCATTTATAATAATTTTTTAAAAATATAGTATTTATTTTTATTTTATTTTTATTATAAGATGAAATTAGTTTTGATGGGTTTTTATTAAATGTTTCATAATGATGGGGTCAATTGATGGTAATAAATTCATTATCCATTCAAAAAAAATTATATATTATAAAATAAATGTTAAAAAAATTATGTTCTTCTAATTTCAGTTCATATGAATTTTATTTATGTTTCATGGTGGTGAAGTTTTTGACAAGTTTGTTTCTGTAATTTAAAATGAATAAAAAGGTAGAATCATAATAATGGGTGGAATATTAACATTACATTATGTAACCATAATCTAAAATATAATTTCAAATTATATTAAAAAAATTATTTGTTATGTTTCCATAGTAATCCATGATATAAATTTATATAATTGAAAAATTAAGTAATCAAAATGACCCAAATAAAGACAAGCTATATTATATGTGTCATTATTGTTATGAAGGATATTATTTTTGAATAATATAAATATATAATAATCATAATAATGATATTAATTTTTTTTATTGTTTTTAATCATGTTATAAGTGGATTATATAATTATAAAACCCATAGGGTGAATAATAAAAAAACATCACTTTTTTTGGGGTGGTAGTTTATCACTACTCACATGTAACATGTTCGATTACATAGAATGAGTAGAAGGATATAATTAGATCATATTTAAAATATATTAATAATATTAAAAAATAATTAATTATTCATTAAATACCCAATTTTATATATACATGTAAGTATGTATTTTTTTTATTTATTTATATTATTTTATTTTTTAGGTAACCAATGGTATGTTATTACTATGAAAAGAAAATAATGAAATAACATAAAATAATGGTGGTATAAAATAATGAAGACTATGAGCATCCTCGTGAATAAAAAAATCTCATTTAGTGGGAAGGTAATCATGATTGGAATAAATAATGAGGGGGTTACTTTGGTCACCCTTTGAGTAAAGACAATCTGAAATAAAATGCACCTCGCGCTAATTGTGGTTCAAATTTGCTCAGCTAAAAAAGTTTCCACTAACTCTAATGAAAAACGTAATAGACCAATGTGGGTTATTTCTGCCAAGATGTGTGTTGTAAATTCTGAAAGATTCAATTTCAATCTCTTTAGGAGAAATCATAGAGGGAAAAAAAATCTCTAGACCACTAATAATAGCCTTATCCTTAGCAACAAGGGAATCAACTTGAAAATATAACGTAATGAAGGTAATTACCAATGGTCCTATTGAGTCTCGAACAACACCTAAACCTATCATGTTGCCAAAATTGAAAAAACCATTAGTATTGGGTTTAAAACCATTTCCTAGAGGATTACAAAAAATATTTTTTTTTTGGGAAAACCCACTATCTTGGTAGAAGTAACAGATCCCTTACCATCCATGAGTGTCTTTAAAATGATAGAAATATTCCTGATATTTATCAATGAACCTATATCAACTGCAAAACTCCTGGAACATTACATATCCTTTGGATATTTTCCCTTGAGTAACACATAAAGGATCCTTAGATGGGTATTTTGGAATGAATAAGTCTTATAAAATTTGTGGAATGGGGTTTAGAGATAATAGGGTTTAGATTTTCTCAACTCATGGCTTTTATATGGGTGGATAAATATACAAACCTAGTATTATAGTTATATTTCCCTTTATATAAATTTAATTTCATTAATAACTTTCTTTATATGTAACACAACGTCTAAATGAACAAAAATATAGTGCTGTAATATTATTAAATAATATGGTGGGTATCACAAAACTGTTGTATTTTAGGAATTGAATTTAAATAAATAAATATTGTGAATTATTTTTTACATAGTCATACAGTTAATTCATTGGTTTTAAATTACATATAAATTTTAAAAAAATTATTTAAGTCAAAATGAGATGTTTTTCTAGAAGAAACTATTTTTATGCACAAAATATGTTTTTTGACTTTCTAATTTAAAATAATATGCACTAATTAATGATTTAAATTAATTTTTTTGGTTATGTTATTTAATAAAATGTTTTAACATTCAAATAATAGTTCTATAATAGAATGGAATGATAGTAAACATCGTTTTATGCACAGGAAATTCGTTTTTTATAATTTATTTGGTTGAGTTTTGTGAACATATTTTAAAATTAATTTTGAAATAATATATAAATTAAATGTTTTAAAATGGAATATATATTTTGTAATAATAATTATTTATATAAATTTAATGGTTCAATTTTTTTTATCATAAGGAATAGTAAATAAAATAATATTTTCTAAAACAATTAGAGTGAAAATTAGTTTATCAGGGGGTAATCTAAATTAAAACGGAAGAAATGCCTTTTAAAATGTTATAAATATTATTTTTTGAATATATTTATACCTTATAATATCATAAAATAAATTTAAAATTCTTTTTAGTCCACATTCACAGGAATGTGGCCTTGTATTATTTTAATCGTTTATATCATTCCTTGTGTGTCTCTCCTATCACATATAAAAGGGAAACTATTATACTCGTTATTAAAGAAATTTCATCCTTATACATAATAAATTAACCAAATAAAAACCATCCTAGCTTCCTTACCATTATTTATTTATTCTATTCTTACCCTAATCCCATCATAGGAAGACTTAAAATGTTGTTTAATTGTGGGCTCTCAATAATAATGTAATCAATATATTCGACCATGTCAATTTTATTTGTTTTGATTTTTTTCTATAAAGATTTTATATATTTAAAAGCATAATCAATGTAATATCATTAATATATTTAGATTTTATTATGATTATTATTATGGGAAAACCATTTTTTACATATGTTCTATCAAACAGGGAAATGAAAGTTTCCCTCGTTCATATGTGTGAATTTCCACCACAACCAAATGATAGAATTCATTTTCCATCATCAAAATAATTGGATGGTTATTATGATAGATTTAATATTTATATATGATATTTATGAAGTGATTATTATTATTTAATTTTAATATAATATATACCTTCTTACCTTCCAATCCGTAGTAGAATAATAATGTTGATCATCTATACATGTGAAATTCCACAACCACAAAGATGTACAATTTGATTTAATTTCCTCATTAAATAGATAGTAATAAAGATATATTTAATTAATACATATGATGATTATTATATTTTAATTATTACTTAATGGTGAAATTTAATTTAAATTGTTTTTTCCATCCATTTTAATGTGAAAATATCAAATGTGCGTACGTATGGAGTACCATGTTCACAGAGTAATGTAATTTATTTTTCATCACCAATTTATATGTATGGTTATAAAAAATTATATAATTAATAAATAATATAATTATAAAATTATTAATATTTTATAGATGATAAAACTAGGACAATGTTGTATGTTATGGAACCCTCTAACATAAAAATAAATGGAAAACCAACAAGTTTTCTCCCAAATTCTCATTTTTATGATGAAATTGTTAATTAAAGGTTAATTATAATTTAAATATAAAGATAAAGAGTATGTTTTGTATGAATATTATTGTAGAATATATTTATAATAAACATGTATTTATTATATATAATTTTTGAGCATGTATAAATAGAATATTTTAGGTAAGGGATTTTTATGATAGTATCATTTCTTTTTATGGCTACTTATTTTGAATTTCTATTTAAGGAATTTATATGATAGTTTTAGTTTAATAACCATATAATATATCCAATATTTCTTATTTCTTTATTTTTCATGTTTTACATTCATTATCCTCCCTTTTTTATAAAAATTTAATGGGAAATATTTTTTATTGTAAGTTTACCTTATTTCCTTATTGGTGGAGATTATTTTATTATAATGTAAAAAAAAAAATTTAAAATAATTTGAAGGATGTTCATTAAATTCTACAATAATTTATTAATTTAATATTTACTCATATTTCTCATTCCATAAAATAGTTTCAAAAGAATATTCATGTCATTTTCTAAATGTGGTACTTTTTACCCATACTGTAATTGAAATATTTTTTTATCATATAGAACACAAAAAGATTCTCATCATTGTAAATACTATTTTATTATATATATTCAATCAAACATCTTATGGTTACATTCTATGAATTCTTTTCATAATATTGTCGAAACTATTAGTCTTAAAATAAGTGATTTTAAAAAGAAACACAAGTTTTCATCCAGAATCATTGAATTCATATTTTTTTGGTATATTAATCATTGGAGGCAATAATTTATAATTTTTATGATTCACTTATGAAATGATCCAATGATACTATCTTTATACTTTCTCAAGATGATTATAAGTTATGATGTTGAAATTATCATAAATCCCATTTTCTTTTCTACTAGTTAAATAATATGAGATGATACATTTTTTATTAACCTTGTTCCATAAAAATGACTATATTTTTATTATGTTGTATTTATTATCATTATATACCTCTAATGCCTTGGGTAATTTGATATCGATATATGATGAGATGATTATGATACAAATGTAAATGGTTGAGAAAAACCATATTCATATATTTATTCATGAGTATGATTTATTTTATCTATTCCCGTGAGTTTATGTATATAAAGTATTGTGAATAGATATGTTCATATTTTTATTCATGCATATGATTTTTTAATCTATGATCACAATATTATAAATGTATACGATTTTAAATAACAATGTTCAAAAATTGAAGCATGAATATGGGAAAATCATTCTGTTTTAAAATGATTATGAGTGTATATGATTTTGAAGAGCCATGTTCTAAAGATTATATTTTATATATATATAATTGAATATACCATTATTATTACTCTTTAGTGATGATTACATATTTTAGAAAAATATGAATCATCAATATAAATATCACATTATTTTAGAGTTTCTGATATAATATTTTCTTATTATGAATCTTTTATGCTCTTAGAATTCCATTGATTATGGTTTTTTATGATCATATTATATTATCTTACTAATGATATCTTCGTTGTTTACACTTATGTAGAATATGAGATCAACAGTTCTTCTGTTTTCCTTCCACTTGTTTTTATATAAAGTACATGTATAATATTTCCTAATTGGTATTAATGTAATGTTCTATGAGGCTGATGTTGAGGATATTTTATGAAATTAGTTGAGTATGCATCTATTATTATACGCAAGTAATCCTTTTATATCCTTGAACATGTATAATTATTATATATATTTAATATTATTCTAAAATTATGAAATATCCATTTTTTAATGCTCAGGTCACCTCAGTTGGTATAAATATATTTTTAGTTATATTTATTGATTAATATTTTAATAAATTATAAATAACCCATAGGATATACCTTTGTATAATGGTAAATAATATTCTATAGTAAATAAAGGAGTGTGGTTCCCCATGAAAGTTAATACCTCCATATATACTGGAAAGTTAACGCATACATGGAAATGATTCTTCTTGGGGTATCAACTCTAAAATAGTTGGATTGGTTATTAATTATATCATCACTAGTTCATGATGATTGGTCCTAAGACTAAACAACTAGCTAGACACTCCCTATGGATATTCATTGGTCAATTTTTATTCAAATTATATTACATCAAGACAATGGATAGTATAGACCATATCAGAACTCGTGATAATCCATAATGAAATATGATGAACATATAATTTCGTCGTTTTAAATAAGGTGTAATAATTTATGACACCATAAGATTTATTTTCATAATAATATGATCTCTCACTGTGGTTATATATTTCTGATATTCAATGGATACTATTAGTTTACTATCAATGGATGGAACTCGGAGGGATCTTGTGAATGAATAATGTGATGGATGGTTTATTGAATTTGATCAGGAGAATTCAATTGAAATTAAAGGTGGAAAAAAATAAAAACATGTGAATATGACTGACTATATATCTTGTTATTATATTATTAAAATAATCATGGGTGAGATTAATAACATATATAGTGAGAAAAAATGTAGTTTCCGTAAGAATAAGGTGGAATGATGAATCAAATTCTTCAATGTCAATAACAATAAAATAATTTCCCATGGAAATGTCTCAAAGGAATGCGATGAAATTCTATGTGTGTAAAATAATGTCACAAATTGACTAATTACTAAGGATAAATGAATAGTTCAATGGAGGGAAATAAGGTTAATCTTATGGAGCCTATAATTGTTTAATTTCACATTTTTGGGGATCTCGGAAATTTTCTAATTTTTATTACCATTATAAGTGATGAATAAAAGATAATGTTAGGTAATAATCTATGTTAATAAATAATGCAAATCATGATTGGTATGTAACCTATTCCACCATTCCATATTTGGGGATGTGATGTTGATTTTTTTTAATAATGATCCCAATATATATAATTTTTTTATCCTTTAGTGTATTTTTATGTGATTTTGACCATTGATTGGATCGATATACATATATTACATATGTATTTACAGTTGAACGAAATAAATTTTGATATTTTGGATCAATATATAATGATTTATCAGTGAGAGGAAGAACACAATCATCCATTTGAAATTAATTCTCTTATATGGGTCTTACCACATATTTAAAATGTGTATTTAATTAAAATGGTTAGTGGTATTATGATGTTTTATATATGAAATACTATCCTAGATCCCTCTAAATAGTTATTTTGAGATTTATATTGATATCATACATATTGTTACCCCCATTTTAAACACTCCATATATATTATTCATGATTTATTTGGAGGAATTTAAGAATCTAATCCTTGAGAATGTTGATAAATGATTCATATATGAGATTTTATCACCATGAAATGCAGATATTAAATTTTTTTAAAGCAATATGGGTAATTGTATGTTTTCATTGGTTGTTGAGAAAAAAAATGAGTACTATCAAGAAAAATTATAATCTTCCTAGTATTGATGTCTTTTTCTAATCAATTATGTATAGCTTAATACATTTTGAAGCATGATATTCCTTTTATATATCATCAATTTTGGGTTAAGAAGCTTAATATACTAAATAAAACTCTTCATACATTGTAAGATAATAATGAATTTACAGTGATTCAATTTGGACTTAAAAATTCCCTCATTATCTTGATTTATTTAACAAATATGTATTTTAGAGATTAAATCTACAAGATCATGGTTTGATATATATATGTTGTTCTTATAAATAAATATTCCAAAGAAAAGAATAAAGGTATATTTAAAATTATTTTTAATACCCTAAAGAAAGTGAAACTATATGAAAAATTTAGAAATAATGATTTCTTGTTTCAAAAGGTATCATTCTCAAAGAGTGGTATCACTATTATGTTATATCCACAAACCCTTCATAGATGGAGGTTATAAACCAATTCCCCAGACTGGCCATTAAAATCACGTATAATAGTTTTATTCGGTGGGATGGATACAATAAATTATTTAATATGGATTTATCAGGGATATCTAATCCACTATATTTGTTAAAATATATGGGAACCCAGATCCTATATACAAATTAATGTTTGTAAAAATATATTTTTCCAAAAATATGGTTGGTCAATAAACCTATTATCAAAATATCGTACAATGAATAGTGTTTTATGATCTATAGTGATACATTAATAAGGGGATTGATATGAATCCTCATTGTATACTACATGGTGATAACTTATGACTCAAAACAGTTGATAATTCGTGATCAAATTTACCTAACTCATTCTTTCGATTTGGTATTGATAATATTTTCATTTAAAACATAGATTTGTTATCATTATAGTGAAATGTGTGAAATATATATGGATCATGAAGTATTTATTTAAATATTCACATAGAAAAATTTGAATATGTACCAGATGAGATAGTTGATATTGATTAAAGATTTGGACTATTCAATACACTACCACATTAGGAAGGAAAATAAAGATGATGATGATGTATTTCAGAAGGGCAATAGTTTATTTTTTACAGAAAAAAAATTTAAATAGATGTAATATTTTTAGATTTATAGATTATAGACCATGAAATCCTGATAATGGGGAGAAGTTATTTTATTCTACGACGAATAGACTACAGTCAATCAATGTGAGGACTAAAAACATGAAAATTGAGTATCGTGACATTCAAAAGAATGTGGGAAATTTTCTATATTTCATCATTGATTGTGATTTAATGATAAGGATTAGAAATATATTATTTTTACAATATATAATAAATTTTAATAAGGATATATAGGATTAATCACATAGTTCATCATTATCTATTAATCGTGGGTGTATGAAGATGTATTGAGCTACGAAAGAGTATTTTAGGATGGATAACATTAAAAGGTACATTATAAAGTATATATCTTGATACTTAGTGACTAATCATGTTAAGGATAATATAAATCAGCATAAGGGGTTGTTAATACCATAGCCCAAACCCGAATGGAAATGGGAAAACCTCACCAAAGATTTTAATTTCAATCACCCCAAAAAATAAATAACAGACAATTTTATTTGGGTTTTATTAGATCAATTTATTATGTAATAAAATCTCATTAAAATAAAGTATTATATCTATCTTGATCATATTTCCATGATATAAATTATGGATTTGGTAATGATTAATTTATTCACATTTTATATTGTATGAAATAATTATTTGAGAATTACCATGAAATTCTATATATAACACCATCATGATTTGAACACTCAATTGAAATTTACTAGTGTATATCATTCTTAGAAAGATTGCCAGTATGAGGTGACAATTTAAGCCCTAAAAGATGTACTGAGATCTAGTTTTATGTATTTTATTTATTGTTGGGGTTACACTTCCATTTGAAATAATTTTTAATCAATAATAACTTCCACTCAATAATGTTGATAGATTCTTACGAAGAACTCTATGGTTGGAAGTAGATAACTATAATGTGATGGGTCTATGTTGGATAATAAAATAAATTGGTACCTGAGGTTTCTTAAGAAATTAATTATATGTTTGAATGGATTTGAGATAACATTAGTAAAACTCATCATTGATAGAAACATTATGCTGACTAACATTAATGAGATATTGATATTGTTCACAAGGTAATCACATGAATATCTCAATGTTACAATGTTTTGAGACTTCTAAATAACATGATTTAGAGAAGTAGATATATATATCACGTTAAAAAAATTCTCTTATTTGGATGTCTATTTATCAAATGGCTCTCCTACCAAATCTATCACAAGTTTAGAATGTGTTCTCTATCTCTATCTTGCGGAAATACATACCTGATAGTTCACATATACAAAACTAAAATATTATACCACTGAATCTGGATCTATCATATGATGAAACAAATGATGAATCCATGTGCTAGAGGGAATGTTCTATGGAATAATACTACTCACTCATTCAAAAATATTTTAAAATATAATAAATTTGTGGAATATATTTGGGAACCCAATGATGTTATAAGGAAAAAGCATATTCAATTGTTTAGTATCAGAGTGATGAAAGTATTAGGTTGTAGTGATTATAAATTGGGATTACTGTAAAAACTTAATATTTTATCATATATTTTTATTTGATTAATTTTTTATTTCTTTTATAGATTTATTTACATGAATCATTGATTTTTAATATATCGAGATATAATATTGAAATACTATTTTTTAATGTGGTCATTACCACCTATCCATTTAAATTTAGGATATGAATTAGTGAAAAATAAATTACGAATTAATTTTTATATTTAGAAATTTAATTCCTTGGTTTTAAGTTGTATACAAGAAAAAATATAATAATATGATGATAAAAATAGATTATTTTAAAAAAATTATCTTACATTAATTGATTTTTTATATTGATAATTTTTATATAAATCTTGATTTAGGAATGATATTAATTAAATTCATATATAATATATTTTATAATATATTTTAACATTCATCGAATATGTTTTTCATGGAAATAAATCAAGATCAAAATTTTGTTTCCTTAAATATGTAGTTTGGTAAAACAAAATATTGGCATTGTCCAAAGTAATTTTAAAATAAGTTTACCCCATTAAAATAATTATAATGTTATAAAATAGATATTGTACTTTTAGTATGAATAATTTATATAATTTAAAATCATTACCCATAATTTTAGTCATTATGAATTCTAAAAATAGTTATTATATTTTCCATGGTTAGGATTAAAACGAGATTAACTAGGAGTCAAATTAATAAATATAATTAAAAATGAATAATAATATTTTGAAAATTTTTATGGGATATTTTTTTGTTATATTAATCAACATATTTTTTAATATCCATTTTGTTTCACATGTATTGTAATGTGAAATTATATTATTTAATTCATTTAAACAATTTCTTATGTATCCCTCCCCACAATTATTAAAGTGATCCACTTATACTCCCTTATTAAAAGCATTTGAGACTCCTATATTGGAAAATACCATACAATAATCCTTTATAGATTCCTTATTTTCATTATTGATCTCTTTTTCTTACCATAAGACCACCCAATGAAAGTATATCGTCTAATCCAAATGAGGATTATCATGGAAATAAAAATCATATTACCCAAAAAATTATAAATTAATTAATCTTATACATCCTATAGGTTTCTAAAATACATATAAATATAATTAATATACAATAATAAATTTATATAATTAAATTTATATTTCCCGGTCAACCATTTTCCACCACCTTTCCATTAAATTAAAAATGAATGTATCGCTCTTGAGTACGTGTGGACAACCAACACCACATAGTGATATGATCAATTTTCTATCATAATAATTAATGGTTGGTTATTTTAAGGGATATAAAGATTATATATATGATATTCATGAAATAATTATTCATTTCTAAATTATAATATCTTACCTACCTTCTTACCTTCCACTCTGTCTGAAAATGATAATGTTCCTTAAGAATACATGTTTAAAACCACCTCCATGGGGTGATGTGATTAATTTTTTTATTATTTACATATTTATTAATAAGGAAAATTTTAATAAACATACATGATATTAATGATACAATAGTTATTATATAATATTTAGTTATAATTTACCTTTGTTTCTTTTCATCCATCCAAAAGATAAAACATCACCCATGTATGCATCCATGATGTGATGTAATTAATTTTTACCACCAATTTATAGGAATAGATATAAAACCATATATATTGAATAAATATAAAAATTATTTAATTACTATGTTTTTTAAAATTATTAAACCATTATGAAGGAATAATTACTAAAACTAAAACACCAATTTATGTATGAAAAATAGACTAATTTTAAATATAATAATATTTCTAATGATTAAATTATTATTAAAAGGATAATAAGAACATATAAAAAAGTTATTAAATGAATTTCATGTATTAAAATTTATTTATAGTACATGAATTATAAATCTATATTTATTTTACAAGGGTTTTTGAAATCATTTTAAGCAATATATGACCCAGGGTAATTTTTTTATATTAGAATCAAATTCCTTTTTAGGAATTTTTATATTGAATTTCTATTCAAAAAAAATTATATTATCCTTCTCCTTTAAAAGATATATATTTTATTCCCCTATGGTTATTTAATAGGTTTTCATATTTTTTATTTCATTTTATTCTTTTTGTTATATATAGAACTATAGATATGTTTTTTTAATAAACATTTAATTTTTTTTCTATATTTATGTGAATATTTTTATTCCATGGTGGTATTTTATTTAAAAAAAAATTCATCATTTTTCATAATCTTCTAAAATTATTGACTAATATAAAATTTTTACCAATAATTTAATTTTTATAAAATGGTTTGAGATGATTTCACATATCATTTTTTCAAATGAAGTGATTTTTTTCAAAATGTGTGAACAACAAGTTTCTTTTAAAAAATACTACAAAACATATATATTCCCATTGACATTACTATCATATTCATTGAATCTCCCATTAAATGATTACATGGTTCTTTTTGGAGAAAATATTTTTAATACTATTCTAAATAACCTAGATTTTATATATGTTAATGGATAATGATAATTTAATTTTACTCAAGAAATGTTTGAGAGATATTTTAATGGTATTTTAATATATGGAAACCACAATTAATTTTAATTATAATTTAATGCGAAAAATATCCAATAATATTTTCCACATTGATTCTATGGATGGTTAATGATTATTAAGAAGAAATATTTATCGAACCTATTTTATTTTCTACATGTATATCATTGATAAAATTATAAACATTTTTATAACTATATATATTTTATGGTAATAGATAATGTTTATGTGATAGTTTGGTCTACTATAGACATTAAATGAATTGGGTAATTTTATATTTATAAATCTTGAGTTAAGGATAATAATAATGGAAATTAAGGTCAATTTTTATATTTAAATTTTGATATATGTTTATAATAACTTTTATGTAATCACAAAAGATTATGTGTGGACATGATTGTGAATGGAAATGTTTAGAATTTAATTCATGAGTTAGTTTTCCTCTAGCTATATTAAAAATATATTTTGAGGAAATGATTTTCAATTTTTATATTTAGAATTTTATTCATGAATAAGAATACATATTTTTCTACACATAATATTATGAGGGGACATGTTTCAGAACAACTATATTCCCAATATTATGATTTTTTATCCATATAATTCCACATTATTGTTTTATTACTCTGGAATTAGTATGAGTAATTTGAAAAAATTATTAATAATTTTTTTAAATTTGAATTCAATTTTGAATTTATGGTCTATTATTTTTGGGCTATGAATCATTTATTCTAACAATATGCACATAATTGTGTTACCATACCCATATGAAAATTTTATTCCCTATTATAATTTATATATCCACTATTTACCCTTACTCATTATTTGATCTCTCCCTTTCACATGTATTCATTCATAAGGTTTTTATCGAATTTTATGAGTAGTATGTGTCTAGAAGGGTAGTAATATGATGATCCTTATATGATATGTTGAGGATAATTATATAATCAAGGTAATTGGGTATATAGTCTCCAAATGAACTATTTTCTTTTTGTCCTATAGAATGTATAAATGTGTTTTGTAATGAATATTCACATAAAGTTAAGTAATATTTTTTTTATTCCCAAGACTTGCAAAAAATTGTTTTTGATGTTATATATTTTGATAATTGAAGAAGATGAAACTTCTTTTATACCAATTACTTTTTCAATGATGGTGTAAAAATAATCAAATTTCAATTTCTAAAATTTTTGGAAATAATGTATTGTTGTGTTCTATACAGTCAAAATACATCTACCATTTATTTTCATTATTTATTTAAAAAAATTCAAGTCTTTTTCAAATAGAGTTTTAGATTTTACCATTTTGTTTTTACCTTGGTGAAAATGTTTTACACAAGTAATTTAAATTTTATTAAATATATAATTTAATATCACTTATAATATTTTTAATTTATGAAAAAATATTTTTCCATATTTAATCTTTTAAAAATTTAAAATAATAGATAATTTACCTTTATTTGAAGAGATTTATTATATCAAAAATTATGTGGAAGATAAATATTATTTTTCAATTAAGTGTTATTAATAATTTATAATATTTATTTCCAATTATGATTTTGATAAAAAAATTATTTGGAAATTTTAAACATCATATTAAATTAATTATATATAATATATATAATTGTCTTATGGGATAAAAATTACACAATATTAGAAAAAAATAATTAAAACTAAACCCTTTAATTATTATCATTGTCATTAATATTAATTTTAGTAATCAAAGTGTTCTGTCTGAAAATGAAGTTGGACTTAATAAATATTTAGTGAAATTTTTACCTAAAATATGTTGTCTATTTTCTTATATTTAATTTCTATATGTGATGAAGTAAAAATAGTAATATATGTTAAAAAAAGAATTTTCCATAAAATATTACATAAGTTTCCAAAATGATAAACATATTTGTATAAAATTTTTGTAGTATTTTATTGAAATTTATACTTTTAAATCATCTATTAATATTTGACCAGTTTCAAACTATCCTAGGTAAACCATGATGAATGAAACCAAACCTATTTTTGACATGACCCGAGAGTCATTCTAGATATCGTCGGGTTGGATATTAGTGACAGGCATCAAGAATAACTCAATTTGAGATTATTTATCCCATGAAAGAAAATTAATAAAAATAAATATGAAAAAATATTTATATATAGAGAAAAGTAATGGGAGTCTAAATTTAATAAGGTAAGAACTACATATTTCCCCATGTGATATCTCAAGTCAATATTATATACTAAATCAACATCTCCCTATATCGGTTGATATAGTGGTGGATATAGAACCGAAAGAAAAAATAAAGACAAATATATATGTAAGACTATTAAAACTCAGTAGTGGTACAAGAATAAACTATTTATTATGAAATAACATTAAAAAATAACAATGTCATGGTATTTAAAAATATTTCATATATAAATAGGATATTATTCACTTAAAATAAAACCATAAAATGTATATTCATTATAAATAAAACCAACTTCTATTATATTTTGAATAAAAAGTCCTGTAACATTAAAATATTTTCATTGAATTCCTTTATAAACTATGTTATACTGGTGTCTTGGATTATAAATGAATGAAAATATTTTATTTTATAAAAAATATTTATAAATAGAGGAAAATAGATAAAAGGATAATTTAAAATTTTATAATGATAAACAAGAGTAAAAATATCATGAACTATAGCAAAAAACTATGATGCTAGGTCATTAAGGCCCGTGGAATCTCATACCTTGATGATAAATCAATGTAGTATCTTTTGGTGTATGAGACACTAGAGAGGTCATAATCATTGTTTTATCTATCCCTAAATGATCATTAATTGATTATATAGTGTCACAGCATAAATATTCGGTGAAGCATGAGACATTTCTCTACTAACTTAGCTAGCGTACAAGTTAATTGTAAACCACCAAGATTCTGAGGGTTCCTAAATTATTGAATTTACCAAAACATAAATGTCCCCCCTTTCAAACCACACACAATATCAACATCATTCAATGATAATATTATCATGTCAATGTAATTAATCTCAAGAAATACATAGTAGAAAAGAATTTCACTATCATTAAACTCACACTAAAACATCCATGAAATTTCCCGCTATACATTCAAATTAATTTATAAAACCAATGCGTCATTTATCATAATTTACATTTCTTTCATAGTTAAAACAAATTATTGACAAAGAATAATAATGATAAAATTTTAGAAAAATAATTTAAAACAATAGAATTTTTTTCTATGATTCGTAATAAATTTGTATATAACATACATACTACCTAATAATTAAATCATACTCTTAATGTCCCCATTCAATCATTAAATTAATATTAAAGGCTTGGTCATTGGGGAACAACCTAATAACATAATTCGTATGCTGAAGAAAATATGAAAACACCCCTAAAGAATCCATATAAGGAAAAGGGACTTCTTTAACACTTACACACATATGCACAAATACATATATACATAATAATACCCACAACTCAAATATATATATTTCTTTTTTTCTGCAAGGAAATATATAAAATGAAGGTAAATATATTAATATTCTTTACACATGTATGTGTTTTTATATTTTGTTCCTTGAAAATACTACGAAACATAGAATAAGAATACTTGAAACTACGAAATTACAAAATCCATAATTAATATCCATTCAATGAATGAAAATGTGAGAAACCTCTACCGATGTCAAAGGAGAACTCACCAGATTCAACTATTTTCTCATAAAAAATCCTAAAGAGAACCCCATCCACAATATGATCCATGAATTAAAAGACAACACCTAAATTGGATTATGGTTTACCCTAGGTTCCCAAACCCTAAAATGGTAAATAATAAATCCCATAAAAAGATGAAAACATGATGAAAGAGGAGGATAAATACATAAAGGATATAATCATAGAATGAAACAAAAACAAAAATCCATTGAAGAATGCATGAGTAAAGGGGAGAGGGGTCATGGTGGGGGGGGGGGGGTGCTACCTCATGAGAGAGGATGGTGGATGTGATCATGGTCTCATAACGATAAGGGAATGTGAGGGGGGGGGGTATTATATAATAGTAATTATTATTATAATACACAAATAATAATTATTTTTATAAAACAATAATTATAATTATAATTTTTTTATTAATAGTAATAGTGAAAATCCAATATAAATAAAAAAAACAATATCAACATGAAATAATTATTTAATAAAATAAATTATTTCATTTATTAGACCCTATTGGCCACATGGTTTGCTCACATTGCATGGTATACCCTATGCCAACCAAGTGGATTTTAATGACCCAAAATTTTATCTATGAAATGTCTCTCTTCTTATAGTATTTTTATATAGTATAATCACATAAAATCATAATAGAAATAACAATGCCACATCATTTTTAAATGAACTACTAAATTCTACGTGACCTTTAAACATAATTTTACCACTTTTGTGATTTGAATTTCAAAACTCTAACATACATTATTGGGATTAATAAGAAATTTGGATCCTAATGGGGAAAATTTATTTAGTTAATAGTAACTTTGTAGGACCCCAATATTTCATAGTATGTTATTTTTTCAATGTAATTCAATAACTTTCACTACACGCAACACTAAGTTCAAGCGCACAACGACTATCCAAACTAGACATTCAAAAGCGTTTTTGAGTAGTATTAACTGAATTTTGAACATTATATAATCCTTATAATTTTAGAATCCATATTATGTGTTTTTTAGACATAATTTAAGAACAAATTCATTTTTTCATATAAAAGAATAATTTTTTAAAAAATCCAATTTTACCCCTTTTAATGGAGAAACCTTTTTAAATACAATATTAGAAACTTTTATATATTCAGTTTGAAAAAATAAACTTATTCTTTCAAATCAGGATATAGGAATATAGTTTCAATAAATTGTTTTCTAAAAACTTTTATATTTGGGTGAATAGTGAAAATACTATATTTTAACTGAAAACAACTTTTTTATCAAAATAATTTACAGTGTTGAATTATACATTATAATGGTTTGTAAGTATAACTAGATTATATTTTCATCATTTAATACAATTTAGGAAATTGTAAGAAATTTCATATTTATATTTGACATAATCAAGTTTCAATCTTTTGATAGTTATTATTTCATAAAAAACATTTATTTTTGACAACGACAATTAATTTTAAATTAATATCTACCACTTCTATGTTTTGAATTTGAAAAAATTTATCCCATATTTGGAATCAAGAGTTCCAAATTGTGTAAATATGTAACTTTTAATTTTTGACATTTGCAAAATTTATTTCAGTAAATATTTTTTTTACCGTGGTTAAAGGGGTAAATCAGGTAAATAAAGTTAATAAATAATATTATAATAATATTAAATTACCCTAACACATGTCTTAACCCTATTGGATGATACATGTCCAACCATGGGCATCCTTGGGCTGATTTTGGGACCCCATGGAGACACTTGGGAGTGATAATGACATTTTATATTAAATAATCTAAAGTAAAGACAAAAATAACAAAAGAAAATATATTTTAAAAAAAATTATATAATGTTATATAATTGATATATTAGACCATAAATAGTAATTATAAAGGTAAAACGATTTTATACATTAGGATATTTTATTTATTATTTGTAGACATAAAATATTTATATTTATATATTACAAAATAATGATGCATTATTTTCATTATTAATGAAACAATCAAATAAATGATATTATAAATAATAAAATAAATAAAAGATGAAATTTTTGATGCCATAAATATATTTTATAGGTTACTAATAAATGTTAGGTTTGATTAAATGTATTTATTTCGAAGTAATAAGGTTGTTAGAACTTTAAAAAAACATTTATTAAATAATCTCAAAATTGACATAAATGAGTTTTTAAAACAAATACAATATTATTGGTTGATATAATAATCCTAAAAATCTATGGTTCAACCAAAATAATTAAATAATTATATTTGTATCATTAAAGAACCAATTGAGGTTCTCATGGAAGTATATTGTTAGTTTATTAATCATATAATATAAAAATACAAAGGGGCATGGAAAATGTCAAACTATTTAACAAAGAATTAAATCTAAAAGATAAGGTTAATATAATGACTCAAACCTTTCTGAAAACTATTGGTTGAGTGGATTTTGACCCATAACCACCTAATCAATTAAATAGTACATTTTGGATCCATTAGAAAATGAAAACGAGTTTATTATAAAATTATATTTCTAGCTTTTCCTAAGGTGCCCCTTACCCCTCTTATAAAAGGGTACTCCCCTTCCCTCTAAATCACACATTCAAAGCCATTTTTCTAAGAAAATACCTGCCCAAGTACCCTATTAACTGTCTTAAATTCATCCTAGAGGCATTAATTTAGTAAGAAATCCAACCTAAGGATCACTTTTGATCAAATCAAAATGAAGAACCCGAAAAATAGGTACATATTTCATTGCCTCCTTCAAGTTTCTTTCTTCTTCCACTTCCAATTTCATTGTTGATTCCATTATAAAATAATAACTCTAGTATTTTTTATATAATGTGATGTTATTATAAATATGGTACAACCATATTAATTATTCTATACATCCTTTGAATGACATGTCACCATACATTGTACAAACGGCTAACCGTCTCCACGTCGTGGTGTAATTGTCATTCAATACATTATTATTTGGATGAGTATAATAGTGATGTGTAATTTTTGTAAATAATAAATATAACATGATAATTATTTGTTATATATGATATACCACCCAATTATATATGATTTAAAAATCAATAGAATGATATTGTCGCTCGTGCGTATGTATGGATTACCGCCTCCATGAACATAATGAGATTAATTCCCCATCGTATCCATTCAAGAATAATTTTAATATAATGATTAAAAATAATGTTTAAAGGCTTAATATCATTATTAATATGAATATGATCATCCGATCCTCAACAAACATTACTTATATAACAAATCACGTAAAGAAAATTGAATCAGTTAACACCCGAAACGACGACAATACTAAGATATTATTGACAAAGAAATGTGAAAATATCATATATGATATCATATTAATGTTTATGATTCTTTTATAATTTAGTAAAAATTATTTCCCCATTATACAGGAGGTTAACCAACCCTCGACCAATAAAAAGTACAAGGTGAGGGTAAATTTCAAAATCTCTTTATTATTCGAAGTTGTTTTTACATAAGTATCAATTATGACATATTTATTATCCATGTACATGTTTCATGAAATAGATTTCAAAGGGATTATTTTAAGGTAATTTTTTACTAAAACATCATTTAATATTTTTAAATATTTATTCTTCTAAATAATTCTCATTAATGTTCATGTTTTAAAAATGGATTTTAAGGATTTATCTATATGTAAATGATTTTTAAAAAAAATTTAATTCATTTTTAAAGTTTCAAAGTGGTATGGGACACTTCAATTCAAAAATTTATTTCAATGTCTTCTTTTCTAACTTGTGTGACTTGTAATTGTTTTCATGAAAAAGGGATTTTTCTCTCAAAGTGTTTTAATAATCATTTTCACAAATGTCAACACCATTTGATGTATTTTATACTTGTTTGATGTTAACTTATTATGAAAAAAATATTTCATATTGTATTGAAGGTTTTGTAATATGTATGGTTGTAGATGTCTTATTTTTATCCCATTCATGGTTTATGGTTAAAGTATTGAAATTACGTATCCTAGTTTTAATACGAATGATTATGTTATGTTTAAACCTTTTCATATGAGGAATGCATTGGACTAACTAAGTGACGGGTAGAGCCCGCTATAGATCCTCGATGCATCGGTGGGTGTCATGTGACAAACTAATGTCTTGGCACAAGGCCTTGAAAAAATATTATTTGTATTCCTAGAACAAGGCCTTGACTATGTGGTTATGAAATTCTATCATTATGCAATCCATTATTAAGAAAGTTGCTATAGATATTTGATGTGATTATTCGACTAGTATAATATCCATGTGAGTAAGTAAATGAAATTATTTTGATTTATATTTAACATATTATGATGAAGTTTATGTTAAAAAGGATTTTGTTTTAATATTATACATTGCTTTAAATTTTTATTCTTATTTATGAAAGTGTCCACTATATTGTTATCCTTACTAAGCATCTGAGCTCACCAATTACTATGTTTTATTTTTTCCAGGATTCGATGATGTATATTATGACTGACCTGTAGGTATAGTCTATGGGTTCTCATTATTGTCCATGGAAACAATGTTGTTTAAGTTTTCTATTTTATGATGTAATTAAAACCTTATGAATGTATCTAGAACTTCCAATTCTACTAAACTAATCGGTCTTTTGAAACATGATATTTTCCGATCATGCCAATGATACGTAATAATGCACCGACTATGGGATTCTAGGGTCAGGGTGTTACAGTTGGTATTAGAGGATGTTTAGTACAATCCTTGGAGACTATATTTATATAATATCTTATTAGAGAACATTACCCTAAGACAGACTTTGTGGTTCATTAAAGAAGAACTTCCTAGAATTTTTCTAATATAGATATTTTGTGTATTTTTCCATCAAATACATTCCTCTCTAGATACGAGCAGGTAGACGCGGCTCTAGGATAGATGTACCTAGGGGTAAAACCTGAAAACACAGCTTTGATCTAGACTCGAACGGGAACTGGTGCACAAAAATGGGCCTTGCTACACTTTGGGTTACAAAACTCCTGGGGGATATGCTTAGGATAATTATCATTTTCATTACAAATCATTATGAAGGATTTATGAGTATATACCTCCTCAAAGAAAATATATTTATGATTATGGATTACATCAAAATACTGTTCAATTTTTGTTAGGTATTTTACATGTTTGGAATTATTCATTTCAATTCATAAACTGACATAGTGTATTCCATTGTATAAAAATGGTGCCTAGTAGAAGGAATGTGAACTGCAGTAATATGTATGATCAAAATATTAAGAAGGATATTTTCATTCATGGTATTAAGCCAACATTTAGAAGGGAAATAGTCTCCCATGTATTATCAACATATCAAATAATAGTATCGTGTGATAATAAGATAAGTAAAGAATTCACTGAGTCCTATTTTTTTTAAGGGAAACAAGAGATAAAAATGATGAAAGAGGGAAAAATGAATAAAGGGAAAAGGGAAAATATGTATTTCCCCATATGTGATAACTACGGAAAGAATAACCATGGAAAATTATTGAAGGGAATGAGAGTTTGTTATAAGTGTGGAGAAAACGGACACCAAGTACGTGATTTCAATGGTAATAAAAAAGTTTCAAATGTAAAATGCTTCATCTACAAGGATTTGGTACACTACCCAAATCAATGCCTAAATCATCATAGTAAAACCAAAATTCTACTATTGGATAATAATAAAGTTATTATTCTACCAATGATGAAAATTAATGATTATATTTCTTACTTTTTTATTAATGTAATTTGTTATTTGTGTAATGTATAAATGATGTACATGTTATAATAATTATAGAGTATAAAAGGATTATACTACAATACTATTTCATTATTGACATGAGATTGTGTGGAACCAAGAAAATTGACTCAATAATAGGTTAAATTTTTGAAAAATATATGGTTGAGAGATAGATAAATCATAATATGGTTCTGATACCGAGGTAGTTATTTTTGGAATAATACATGATTTATTTGGATAAATTATATTAGATATTCTTGGCTTCCGTGGATCTGATTAATAGTTTGTTTATTTCATCATTGTTGGAATATTCAATATTTTTTGATATAAGGAACATATCCAGTATTATATAAAGGATAAGGGAGCATGCATTTAATCTATAAGGTTTTATGGTAATTTAGGGTGTTATCATGTTTTAAAATAATACATGATGAAGGTATTCACATGTTATTATGTGGAAAAAATATCTTCATTATGTTTATCTTCCTTATAAATTTTGGATTGTTTGTTTGGACATAAGTATTTTAGATAATTTTGTTTTGAGATTATTTTTATATTTCCACAAAGAAGTACAACACTGAGTTCGGGCGACAACCCATCGCGTCTGGCAAGGCTGCGAGACTTGAACCCGATACCAAAGTGCGACAAGGTTGTATCACCTACCACTGGCCCACGTGATGTCCTAGATTGAATAATGTAGATCTTATGAAAGGTCTAGTATATTAATTATAAATTCTTTTTTGGTTTACCCTATATGAATAGAATAAATAAAATTATTTTAAGTTTTATTATCTTTTAGAGTGAAAGATGAGTTTGTGGTAGAAATTTGTTAATGGATGGAACTCTACATGTCAAGTATATAATTTTTTCATCTCTTATTCTATGATGAAATTAATTCTTAATATTTACGTAAGAAATCTTAAATCAAAAAATTTGTTATCATAATCAGTTCTATAATTTTTTATAACTGATGAACTTAATCACTCTTTATAAATATTTACGTTTTCCAAAAATTATATGTCACTAATTTCCACCAATGTTCTCCTAATCGAGATCATAATTTTGTGGTGACTTTTTTATTCCCCTTTTTCCTCTTATTAAGAGTAAATTCTATTACCCCAACTTCTGTTGTGGGTTTTTCCCACAAAGTTGTTTTATATTTTAAAACCTATATTTTTGAAAAAAAAATTAAACTGTGAGGACGCAATTTGTTGAAGGAGAGAAGAATTTAACACTCCAATATTTCATAGTATGTTATTTTTTAATGTAATTCGATAACGTGTACTACGCACAACACTGAGTTCAAGCACACTACGACTTACAAAACTAGATGTTAAAAAAGAGGGTTTGAATAGTATTAAATGAATTTTTAACTTTATATAATCCTTATAATTTTAGAATCCATATTATGAGTTTCTTAGACATAATGTAAGAACAAAATCATTTTTTGCAGATAAAAGAAGTATTTTTAAAAAAATGCAATTTTACCCCCTTTTAATGGGAAAACCTTTTTAAATCTAATAAATGGAACATTTACATATTCAATTTGACAAAATAAACTTTTTTTAATTAATAATTACATAATTATTTAGTTTCAAAAAAATCGGTGTTTTTCTGATAACTTTCATATATGGGTGAATATAGAAAATAATATATTTTAATTGAAAACAATTATTTTAATAAAAATAATTTATATTGTTGAATTATACATTTTAATTCATTGGATATATAATTATATTATATTTTTATCATTTAATATAATTATGTTCGTTGTATGTAATTTCACATTTAAATTTGACATAAACAAGTGTTAATCTTTTTATAGTTATTATTTCATAAAAACATGTGTTTTTTTGACAAGAGGATTTAATTTTAACTTAATTTCTTCCACTTATGTGTTTTGAATTTGAAAAATTTATCCCATATTTAGAATTAGGAGGTCCAAATTATGTAAATAAGTAACTTTTATTTTTATACATTTGGAATATTTACTTCAGAAAATATTTTATTTACCGTGGTTAAACAGGTAAATCCAGTAAATAAGGCTAAAAAATACTATTATAATAATATTAAATTTTCATAACACGTGTCCTAACCCAATTGTCTAATACATTTCCGCCCATGGGAATCCTTAGGTCAAATTAAGGACCACATGGATCCACTTGTGAGTGATAATGACATTTTATATTAAATAATCTAAAGTAATCACAAACATAAGAAAAACAATAACCTTTTAATAAAACAATTTTTATATGAGGTTATATAATTGTTATATTTGACTATAAATGTTCATTATAAAGATAAAAATATATCCTACCTCAAGATATTTTATTTATAATTTTTAAACATAAAATAAATATATTTATAAATGACACAATAATGATGTAGTATTTTCATTATTAATGAGACGATCAAATAAATAATATTATAAATACTGAAATAAAGATATTTTGAATGTTATGATGCCATAAACTAATTTATAGGTTAAAATGACATGGTTGGGTAGATAAAATATATATTATTAGAAGTAATAATGTTTTTAGGACTTTAAAAAATTCAATTGTTAAATAATCTCAAAATTGTAATAAATGAGTTTTTTAAAAAATACAATATTATTAGTTGATATAATAATCATGAAAATATAAGTATCAGTATAAAGACTTATATAATTATGGTTGTATCATTAATTAACTACTTGGGGTTATTTTTGGAATTGTATAGTACGTTTATTATCTATATAATATAAAAATACAAAGTTGCATGGTTAATGTCAAACTATTTAACTAAGAATTAAATCCTAAAGATAAGGTTAATATAGTGACCCAATCCAGTATAAGACCTATTGGTTGAGGTTTTTTAGACCCATATCAACCTTATATTTTAAATAATTAATTTTTGAGCCATTAGAATCCGAATATGATTTTATTATAATATAATATTTCTATATTTTCCTAAGGTGCCCCACACCTCTCTTATAAAAGGGAACTCCCCCTTCTCTCTAATTCACACCATCAAAGACATTTGGCTCAGCCAAACATTGAAAAAATACCCTCTAAACTATCCTCCATTCATTTTATAGGCATTATATTAGTTAGAAAGCAATCCTAAGGATCCATTTTGATCAAATCAAAAGGAAGAACTCGAAGAAGAGGTAAATATTTCATCACCTCTTTCAAGTTCCTTTCTTCTTCCACTTCCACTTTCTTTGTTGTTTCAGTTATAAAATAAAAAATCCAGTATATTATATATAATTTGATGTTATTATAAAAATGGTACCACCATATTCATTATTTTATCCAACCTTTTAATGACATGTCACCATATGGGCGTACGTACGGCGTACCGTCTCCATGTCGTGGTGTAATTGTCATTCAATACATTATTATTTGGATGGGTATAATAATTCTATGTAATTGATGTAAATAATAAATATAAAATTATAATGATTATGTATATATGATATAACATCTAATTATATATTATCCTAATATCAAAATAATGATATTGTCGCTCGTGCGTACGTATGGATTACCGTCTCCACGAATGCGATGAGATTCATCTCCCTTCGTATCCATTCAAGAATAATTTTCATTAGAAGATAAGAAATAATGTTCAATGTCTTAATATAATTATTAATTTAATTTAGATACATCCTATCCATAACGAACATTACTTACATAACAAATCATATAAAGGAAAATGAATCACTTAACACCCGAAATGACTACAATACTAAAATATTATTAACAAAGCAATGGTAAAAGATCAAATATGATATCATATTAATGTATATGATTATTTTATAATTTAGCAACAATTATTTCACGATCATATAGGATGTTAACCTACCATCGACCAATGATAAGTACAAGGTAAGTGTTAATTTCACAGTCTCTTTATTATCCGAGGTTTTTTTACATATGTATCTACAAAGAAATATTTATTAGCAATGTCCATGTTTTATTAAAGAGTTTTAAAAGGGATTATTTTAAAGGGAATTTTTATTTACTAAAACATAATTTTAAATGTTTTAGTTATTTATTCATCTAAATCATTCTCATTAATGATCTTGAATTCAAAATGGTATTTAAGGATTTATCTATATGGACATGAATGTTTTATAAAAGTTAATTCATTTAAAAACATTGAAATTGGTAAGGGACACTTTGATTCAAAAATGTATTTAAATGTCTTCCTTTCTAAGTTGTGTGAATTTTAAATGTTTTCATGAAAAAGGGATATTTCTCTCAAAGAGTGTTATAAATCATTTTCATCTTTGTCAACATTCTTTGATGGATTTTAAACTTGTTTAAAGTTGAATGATTTTGATACAAATATTCCATTTGGTATTGAAGGTTTTGTGATATGTTTGATTGTGGATGTGTTATTTTTATACCATTTATGGCATACGGTTAATGTATTGACATTCTGTATGCATGTTTTAATATGAATGTTCATGTTATGTTTAAATCTTTTCTTATAACGAATGAATTGGAATTTGAATGTGACGGGTGGATCCCATTATAGCTCCTCGATGCATAAGTAGGTCTCATGAGGCAAACTAGTGTCTTGGCACAAGGCCTTGAAAAATTCTTATTTGTAGTCTTGGCACAAGAACATGAGTACGTGGTTATAAAAGTCTATAATTATTCATTACATCGTTATAAAAGTGGCTATTGATATTGAATGTGATTATTCGTCTAGTAGAATATCCATGTGAGTAACTAAATGAAATTATTTTGATTTATATATTCAATATAACGATGAATTTTATGATAAAAAGGATTTTGTTTTAGTTCTATACATTTCCTTAAATGTTTATGTTTATTTATGAAAGATTCTACTATATTGTAATCCTTATAGATCATCTTATCTCACACCTTTCTATATTTTATTTTTCCTATGATGCGAAAAGTATATTATGACTGACCAGCAGGGATAGTCTATAGGATCTCAGTGTATTCCATTGAAAAAATGTTGTTGTTGTTTTCAATTTTATTATGTAATGTAAACCTTATGAATTTATCAAGCACTTACACGGCTACAAAACTAATTGGTCTTTAGAAACATGATCTTTTGTGATCATGCCAATGATACATAATAATGAACAGACTCAAGCCTTTTGGTGTCAGTGCATTTCAAACATAACCTTATAAATAGTAATGTTACCATTAGGAATTTTAATATGGACCTTATTAATAGTAAATAGTCCATGTGAATAGAATCTTGACCAATGATAGTAGAAATAACATTTATCCATCATATAATTGAAAATATGATATGATTATATTATAGTGTTGGAAATTTTGTAACTAATGATTATTTAATAATTAATTTTATAATTTAAAATAAAAATTATTTTCATAAAATATATTCATATGATAGTATTTTGATATCTTATGATTATATGATAATTTTATGAGACCTCAAATAGTTTTTCTATGCTTTACAAATGGAGTTTTAATTTTATAATTTGTATTTTTCTTGTAAATTGTGATTTTAATTAAAAATTAAATTTATCATATTTTGTAAATTATTTTTATATAATAGAGTTAATTATTTTATTCTATACCTTGAAAACTTTTATGGGTGATTTATTGGGATTTATCTGAAATACTTGAATTTTTGGTGAATAGTAAAATACGATATTTTAAGATAAATGCTAAATACATGAATTATAGAAACATGGATAATTTTTTTATGATGTAAGAACCATTGTTTTGAAATCACATGATCATGTTACTATATTTATTAATGTAATCGTTACTATTTATTATCTTGTGGATTAATAATAAATTAATGATTATAATATTGAGAAAACCCCTCTCCCCTCCACTATAAAGACCTCCCATCACAACCTCATTTCTACACTCCTATCAAGCTTCATGACGTGTCTAAATATTAACTAAAGATATTACTTATCCCCTCCTCCACTTACATGAACTTTTGGTCACACAAAAGACCAATCCTAGATTCCATGAGGAGGATCTCAAGAGGAGAATTCAAGAGGTAAATTCTCTCTCTTTTATTTTAATCTACTGTCAATTTCAATATCTTATCTTTCTCTCTCCTCACATACCCTCATAAAAATGTAATGATAAACTCTATTACCTTATATATAATTTAATTATATCATTTTAATTTATGATATATAATTAAACTCTTCCCTCTCTCTCTATCTCTCTATTATCTTAAAAATGAAATCAGCACCCGTGAAGTTTCAATTTACCGACATCGTAGGCGATAAAATTTCATTTTCTATATATTACATCAAGTATTCCATTAAAAAAATTTAATTGTTGAAAAAAATATTCTAATGTGTATATTTTTATCCTTTTTATGTTCTAGAAATATCCTATATACCTAATACTTATTTAAAAAACAAAACATGTTGGTTGTTATCCAAAAACAACCAAAATTATACTAAAATGATCATCATTAAATTTTTCTAATGATTCATCCTTATATTATATAAATAACATCATTATAAGATCATTTAAACTTTTATATTATCATTAATAACATGTAATATCAATTATAGATGTTTATCAATGTTCTACACAAACATCAATTCATGTGTACAAGTGAACCATTCGTGAAAACTAAGAAAAAGAACACTCCCAAAAAATGAATTTAAACACTATAACTAATCCAAATCCCATAAAAAACATAATGAAACTATAATGTAACAAATTCATGTATAAAATATTATTTAATTGTTAATTAATGAATCTAATGTCATTTTATAGGATATTAAAGTGAAGAAATCGTTCAGATACAAGGTAAGGGGTATTCTCAATCCCAACATTCTTTCTTCGGGTTTTCCATCTTTCACTCAATTTTTAGAATGGTTATTCCTTTAAATTAATTTATTCATAATTATCTAACATTTTTCTAGGATATACATGTTTTCTATTAGAGTTTATGTCAAACAGTATGTTTTCCAAAAGAACTCTTCTTTCAAAAACGCACCTTTAACTTCCCACTCATGGTTGATTGTTCTTGTATCAAATATGTTATTCCCTTTTTCCATTGGGAACCCAATGTTTATAAAATTATAAATTATTAATTTAAACTCATTTTTTTAGATGGTCTATTTTATGTTGAATATTGATATATGTTCCATCATTCGGGCACGATAATGTAAATTTTATGATGTGACAGGTGCACCCAGTATTATACAGAACAACAAAAATGTGATGATGTGATAACTACATCTAGAATTATATGTTGCTCCAATTCATTGTGAAATGTGAATAAACTCATGATTAATGTGAAATATGTGTGAAAATGAATCTATATTTGTTCACAATTATGTGTGGTAGTTGACCACTAAGTCATGATGATGAATCATTATTATGAATTTCTACATTCCAAAACATATCTTAATAATTTCTCTCATGATTAATATCATATGACTATTTTATGTTGATAATGATTATAATTACCCCATTTTATATTGTTTCAAGTTATTATCTATCCTTTTGCATGGATATTAGGATACCCCTTTACGATGTATATCATCAGGTGGCTACATGTACTGAGGATTATTCATGGGACTATAAGAAGTTTGAGAAGAAAGAATTAAATAAATATCTACATTTTATGTTGTAAATGTTATACATGTTCATAGATTTCCCAATACACTAATACTTTGGATCCTATTTATGTAATTTGTTTATGTTTTCTATCATTAAAATGATGCAAATGTAATGTATGAAATGGAGGGTAATTATAGTTGGTATTAGAGGCATGATTTAGTTAATTTGGGAATTAGAAATAGAGAACCTTAGTGAAAACCATAGTATGAGACTAGGTATATGTAATCACATAAGAATAATTTCTATGTGTAGAGCTAACATAAAATATTTTTTTATTTTTAATTGAACAATGGAATAAATTATTGATTTATGACTTGTTTACTTAGGGTTTGTTCTTACATTTTCTATTTTAGAAAATGGTGGGAACTAAGAAAAATGATGTCGTCAACCCATGTGAGGGACAATGCAACAATTTCTGGAATTAAATCCCCAATTATTTGGGAGGTGTATTTCAAAAAATTATGGCGATGCTTACCCAGTTATTTCTAGATATGAATATTAACCGGAATAATGTGGAATGTCATCCTTTACCTATGATGGAGGAACGAGTTGTTCAATGTTTTATGAGGAAATGACCACCAACATTTAGTGGATCTTATTATCCACTTATTGTGGAACAGAGGGAAAAATAAATGAAGAATATATTTTATATGATTCTCTCTCCTAAGATAGAGAATGTGAATCTTTCTGTTTATTATCACGAGGGAGAGGCCATCCAATGGTGGTATTGGATTAAGAACACCAATCCGAGAGACAAAAGTGAAGAGTTTGAGTGGGAATAATTTAAGATAATGTTTCTTATCACGTATTTCCATAAAAATAGTTATATATAGATGAAGAGTGAATTAATAGAGCTAATGAAAAAGGAATTAGAATCTGTCAAGAACTATGAAGAAAATTTCATAAGGCTTGCAAGGTATGCTTCATGTTTTGTTACCTATAATGATTGAAAAATTGATAGATTCTTTGCTGGTTTAAAACCACACCTTCAAAAGGATATTGAATTTGAGACTTTGGGAGTTATAAATAATTCGTTTGATGTGATCTCAAATTCTATATGGAGTTGGGAGAATGGTCACATGTCTATGGTGATTAGAAAAGAACGATGGAGTTTCATGCATGAGGATATAATGAGAAAGGATGAAATAAAAATCAACCATCCACACGTCAAAAATGTGGGAAGAAGCATCATGAGAACACCTCAAAGGTATGGGTAAATTATTTAAGTGTTCTATAGAAGGAAACCAATCTCATGAGTGTCAGAATGATATTAGGATGTAGAAGAATGTGGTTGGGGAAAGGATAGCACCACCCATGGTCCGATCATACATCTTTAGGGAGAAATGGCATTATCCATGCTAGTGCACTAAAACTCAAGTTCGTGACTTTAATTTGTGACATTATCCACCAAATCCAAAGGAACAAGGGAAGGATCATGCCATCACTAATACAGATGTAGAGAACGAAAATGAGGTCATACAAATTACACTACCTATTCACTCAATAATGGAAAATGACTTACTTGATTATGGTTATACAAATTCCGTTATATCATGCAAGTTCTCCATAACTATAGAATTGAAGCCCTGAAGACTTTTTATATAGATATATGTAAAAAACCCAAGTGGTGGAATCATGGAAACCCAATTGTTGGACTCTTCTCCTTTTGGATTATTTGAGAAGATTCTTCCAGAGAATCTCAAGATACTTCCCTTAGTGGAATTCGACATTATACTACGGATCGATTGGCTATATATAGAGAGATAAAATATAATCTATTTGGAAAATAATTTATCCTTTCACCTTTGGAACCATGCCATGGTCCTCTATAAATATAATTATGATCATGATTCACATTTAGACAATCCTTCAATATTGTGGGTGTAGGTTCCCTATGAAGAATCATAGCCGGGTCAAATGGTTGAGTCGAAGGAAATTTTCAACCTAACAAAAATGACCATTGTGAGGGAATAAATCTATGTATTTACTAAATAGTTACCCATAATTCAAATGGATTTTGAGGTAGAGTTCTCAATAGAACTCATACTATGAGATACTCCTATCTAAAAGTCTCCCTCAAGGATATATCCTATCAAATTGGGGTAGTTAATGAAGGAGCTGTAAAAGAATTTTGACAAAGGGTTCATATGGCCTAGTGCATCACCTTGGTGTGCTCCAATTATCTTTTTCAATAATAAGGATTGATAAATGAGTGTGTGTACTGATTATTGGGAATTAAAAAAGATCACTATAAATAACAAGTATCCTTTACATGGATTGATGACTTTTTCGATCAGTTATGGGGAGATCAATACTTCTGAATGGTAGATCATCATTCTTGATATCATCATATAAAGATTAAGAAGGAAGATATTCATAAGACTACATTTTTTACATGTTATGAGCACAATGTGTTTTTGGTGATTCCCTTAGGGAATAATAAATCCCCTTCAATCTTCAAGGATTTAATGAATAAAACCTCTAAACATTACCCCATTAAATTGGGGGTAGTGTTTTTTAATGAAATTATAATATTTTTCGAGAGTTAGGTGGAACATAAAAAACATCTAAGACTTCTGTTGAAGACATTAAATAATGAGAATCTTTCATCCATTTTATACAAGTGTGAATTTTGGATGCATCAAGTCTTGTTCATGGGCCATGTGATCACAAGTGAGGGAATTTCTATGGACCCTTCAAAAACCAAGGGAATTGAGGTATGGAACATACCAAATAAAATCACATAAATCTGTTGTTTTCTTGGTTAACATGGTGTTATTGAATTTTTTTGATAAATTTATCATGATTTTCAAGGCCACTAACTATGTTATCAAGGAAGGCTGTGAAGTATATCTGGAAAGATGAATGTGAGGAAAGATAAATGAGATAAATAGAAGTTTGATTATTGAACCTATAATAACCTTAAAAAAAAGTGGAGAACATTTTTTGATATACAATGATTATTCCAAGAAAGTATTGGGTTGTGTACTCAAGAAAAAATTATAATGTGATAGCATATGCCTCATTACAATTGAATATCCATGAGCAAAACAACATTGCACGTAAACTAGAGCATGCACATGTAATTATTTCCTCGAAAATCTAGTGTCACTACCTCAATGGTGAGAAGTGTGACATATATATTGATCACAAGAGCCTTATGTTTTTATTCACACAAAATAGCTCAACATGAGTCAAAGTAGATGGTTAGATCCAATCAAAGAATACGATTTCCCTATTCACCATCATCTTGGAATGGTGAACAAGGTTGTTAATTCTCTGAGAAGAAAATATCCAGCTACTCTATCAATGTTGCAGATTCAGAAAGATCATATCTTCAATGAAATGAAAATGATGGATTTGGAAATTATAATGACATGGAATAAATCATTCAATTCCCATATGATTTCCCAAACATCTATCCAAGAGATTATTAAGGAGGAACAAAGAGAATATCTATAGTTACAAAAGAAGGTGATTGCAGCAAATAATGAAAATTTTCCAGGGTTTCATATCGACGATGTGAGTGTTATTTGGTTTAGAATATGACATTGTGTTCCTTCATCACTCAGGATAAATAAGATGCTATTGGAAAATGAACATAGCTAAAATTTCTCTATCCATCCTAGAAGCACCAATATGTACCATGATCTCTGAGAACAATTATAGTGGGATAACACGAAGAAGAAGATTGCATAATATATCTCATGGTTCTTTATATTTCACCAGGTTAAAGAAGAGCGAAAAAAGTCTAAACGGATGATGCAACCACTGCCTATACACATATAGAAATGGGAGAATGTCATCATGAGCTTGGTCACAGGTCTCTTGAATAAATCCAATGGAAATAATACGATATGGGTTTTCATGGATCAACACACCATGATTCTCACTTTATCACTATTTGGGAATATATATCGCTTGAAAAACATCCAATGATATATGAGAAGTGTGTGGTGAGACTGCATGGGACACTCTCTCAATTTTCTCTGATTGTGATGCATGGTTCACATCTTAAATTTGAAGGATTCTTCAACAATATTTGTGTACTGAATTGAATTTTAGCATGTCTTATCACCCCAAAACTAATGTAAAATATAAAATTACTATTAAGACTCTTGAGGTTATGCTCATATCCTACCCATTAGAATTCGAGGATGGATGGGATCATCACATCCCACTGGTTGACTTCTCATAAGACAATAGTTGCCCCTCAATTATTTAGATAGATCCTGTCACACCCCGACCGCGGACGTCGGTAATTTTTTCTTCTTTCTTGGTCCCAGTTTAAATTTTTCGAAGATTAATTGCATTGGTGGTTCTGCGCCGGTGTGCGGTCACCGCATCGCTAGCAGTTACCGTGCTTTCAGCCCGGGTGACTATGTGCTCACCCGGCGTTTTAAATACTAATGTTTTTGCGTTGACATTCATTACTCTCACTATTTAAATTGTGTTATTACTATTGTATTTATTTTTAATTTTATATGTGTTTATATATGAGTATATGTTATGTATATATATGTATATATACATATATGTTTGTTGTATTTATGTTTATATGTTTTTATAAAGGTATATGTATATACATATGTCTATATATATATATTTGTGTTTATATACGTGTGTTTTCTTATTATTTTTTTAGTGGTTTTATTATTCTAAATACTTTGGTTATAATAATTATTATTATAATTAGCCAACTTATTATTTTATTATTATTATTATTATTATTATTATTATTATAAAGTTTTACAATTCTTATATAGTTTTACAATTGCTATTAAGATTTGATTTTATTTAATTAATCATATTATTATTATTATCAATATTATATATATATATATACATATATATATATATATATATTAACATAACCCTAATCCTACCCCCCTACCCAGCCACCACCCCGTCCCTCGTTTCTCTCCCGCTCAGCCCAGGCGCGGCCCCTGGCTCCTCCTACGCCCTCCACCGCCGCAGCTCTCCGTTCCGGCCTCCCCCTCGTCCCGGATTTCCGCCGCTGTGCCGACCCAGCCGACCGCACCGGCCCCCTCTCGGCTCGGTTCCACGCTGCACCCGGCTCCGCCTCGCCGCTCACCTCCTCCTGTCCGGATCCTGCTCCCCCGCGCCGTCCTCCCTTCGGCCGTCCCGGCTCCCGCCTCCGCCTCCCGTCGAGACGGCCTCCCCTCACCCCAACGTCGAACCGCCGCGCCCCTCCTTCCTAGCACAGGCGCAGCACCCCGACCCGGCGCGCTCCCTCTCCGGCGGCCGCCCCTGCTCTCCCCCTGCACCCCCGCCTTCGCCGCGCCCAGCCGCTCCTCTCCCTGCTCGTCATCCCGAGCTCTCCGTCTCGCCGGCGTCCGACCTCCACCCCGGTGCCCAGTCCCTCCGCCGATCCTGCCGACCACCTCGGCTTCCCCCCCCCCCCTCGCAGCGCAACCGGCGTCGTCCGGCTCTCCCTCGCGCGACTCGCGTTGTCACCGTGACTGCCTGTTCGCCTTGCCGCGTCCGCGGCCAACCCCAGCACTGCGCCGGCCTCCCCTTCCTCCAGCCGTCGTCCCGGCCCTGCTCCCGCCCGCAACCTGTTTCGGCCTCGCCACTACCCCGCGCAACCCCCTCCCTCGGTGTATGTTTGTTTGTTTTTTTATTTATTTTATTTCCATTATTATTATGTTATTATATTATTATTATTTCTATTATTATTATTATTATGTTACCATTATTGTTATTATACTATTATTATTATTGTTATTATTATGTTAATATTATTATTAATATTATTATATCATTATTAAAATTATCATTATGTTATTGTTATTAATTCTATATTATTATTATTATTGTTATTATTATTATTATTATTATATTTATTATCATTTTAATTATTAACATCTTATTATTATTATTATTATTATTATTATTTATTAATTGATTAATTAGTTAATTATCTATTTATTTATTTACTCATTTAAGTGTTTGTTAATCAATCAATTATTTAGTTATTTATTTATTTACTTATTCACTCTTTCTTACATTTATTGATTTACCTATTTAATTATTTGTTTAATTATTTAATTATTCATTCAATTATGTATTATTTTAGTTATTTATCTATTTGTTTATTCATTTGTTCATTATTTTATTCTTTTGATTATTTATTTATTATTGTATTTATGTCTTATTGTTTATTTAACTTTCTCTTTATTCAACTTCGGTGTTTTTATTTAATTTGGATAAATCCTTATTCTTTCGCGGGATGTGTTTTGAAAAAAAAATATATCAAGCTGATTCCTTTGCATTGGTTGTTCATTTGTTTTGTTTTGAGTCAGTGGCTTCGTGTTCTTAGTTACCATGTGTTTGTTTCAGCGTGTTGGCGAGGTAACCCTATGACACCGCGAACATCGGCTTGCGCGTGCTTGTGCGCCAGTGCGAGGTATACTGTGTCATCATATCCGAGCTGCGTCCTGAGGTAGGTCTCCCTATGCACTTGCCTCTAAATTAAGAATATATTTATTCCTTGTCCTTTTATTAAATTTCAGTAAATTTAAGAAAAATAATATTAAGTAGTTTTTATAGTGTGGTGATTTGTTGATAAGGCAAACTGTTTAATTCTAGCATTTCATTAAAAGTGTTTTCTTGGTTTCAATTGTGGGATTTCATAGTAATGTCGCTAAATGGTTCTTCGTGAATAACGAAAGACATGTTGAATTGGGTTTTGAAATGTTTTTGGCATGTGTAAATTAGTAAATGTACTGTTTATGGAAAATGGTGTTTTCTTGTAACCTTGATTAGTGAAAACGTCGTGTGACCCTTTGAAATTGTTTTTGGAAACCTTACGTGTGGTTCTTGGTTGACGAAAGATGTTTTCCCTTGTTTTGTTATTAAAAATAATGTTTTCTAGGTTTTGAAAGTTGGTTATGTTTTTGTTTGAGTGTTTCCAAAAAAGGTGTTTTTGCGAAAATATTGGGTAATGACATTTATATTTTCAGAAAGGTATTTTGACGTGCGTGAGTTTTGAAATTTTGTTTGGGTGTGGAAATGGTGACTTTTGTGTGCGATATCTGGTTTGGCCTGCGATATGAGGAAGTAATATACTATGTGAATGTGAAGCTTGTTTGAGCACACGGGAAACCCTGGGTATCTAGGTGGGCGGACTAGAACTAGTGTGCTAGTGAGCCGGATGGGTGTCGTCCCTGTTTCACTTAGCTGGATTGACGTTTGCAACACTAACTAAACATATGATATCTGAGGGTCGTGGCCTTCTAAGCCACATGTTCTGAGGGTCGTGGCCTTCTAAGCCACGTTTTCTGAGGGTCGTGGCCTTCTAAGCCACGTTTCACCAAGACACGAGGTTCTAGGGTCCCACGCGAGCTAGATGAACCTTAGGGGATTTACCCATAGTGCTCTACCATCTCTGGCGTGGTGCCTCCCGTCGGCATACGGGGAACCACTTGGGTGTGAGTGTGTGAGTATGTGTGTGTGTGTGTGAGTGTGTGAGTGTGTGTGTGTGTGCCCATGGTTATTGCTGATAACTTCTGGTTTATTTTTTTTACTTGCACTTGTTTTCCCTGCTTGTTGCTTTCAGTCATATTTCACAGCCTATACTGTTAGACTTTGGGAAAAATGGTTTTCAAATGAAAATGCTTTATTCTCTTTGGGTTAGCTTTGAAAATGTAATACTTTGCTTTTCAGAATGAGTTTAAAACTAATGAAATGGAACTAACTTTCGAGAAGGAATAAGGGAAATGTCTCGTGTTTGATTTTCAAGTAAAGCATTATGAAAACTTACTTTTATATATTAAAGTTCAAACCTGGATTATGTGGATTCTTTATTTACTGGCAGTGCATTGGGATTTGTTGTGGGGATCACCTACTATGTACTTTTGTGCTCATGCCTATCTTTTACCTTTTCAGTTGCAGGTTCCTTTTGTTCAGGTTCTCCTGCTTGAGTCGCTCAGTGTGGGAGCAACGTTGGTTGTAGTTGGGTGGTGACCCGCGAGGTCACATGGAGGTATGTCGTGGCATAGTTTGTTTATGTCTTTAGGGATTGTTTGTTGGTTTAAGTTGTATTCGTTCTTTCGATCCTGTTTTTATTTTGGGGCTGAAATCGTTCCCAACGATTGATGTATCAATGCCCGGCACTTGTTGGCATCTCGGGGGGATCGGGAACGCCCCTCGGGACTTGCCGCGGACCGGCTCGGGTGACCGGTTCAGGGTCGACCCGGGCTGGTTCGTGACAAAATGGTATCAAAGGTGGTTCTTGTTATTTGTGTTGTCCGGTAGAAGGAGATTAGGACTGTCGGAACTCGAGGGGTAAGTACAGGAAGAGCGTCGCGAACTCTTGCTCGCACTGATCTTCGAGTTACCAGGGGTAGTTCGGGAATTGTGTCTTTGCCTTTTCTGGTTTGTCTTGGATTGAGAGATGATAATGGAGGCAAGCCGACGTTACATCGCGATTTCACATGGAGTAGTGATCCATGTGGAGTCCGAGTACGTGGTTTGAATTCCTCCTAGTGGTCGACGCTGACTTGGGACATGGCTCACTACCACGTCGCCAGGTTGAGCGTGACTACTAGTCCCTCACTTCAGTGGTTGATGCAAATTTGGATGTTGTTTCTGTTTTGGTCTGCGTGAGTGCGTAGTTGGAAATGAAAAAGGGTTTTTGAAAATTTGACTGGTTTCTTTTAAAGGACTTTAAATATATGAAATGGGTTTTGAAACTGAAACCTCTTGATTTGGAAATCTGTTGTTTGCTTGAAATTGGTTAAGAATGGTTCAGGATGAAAACCCAGGTCCTCTTTATGAACGTTTGCACATGTGTGAGAATGCATGGAAAGTGTGTGTTGATGCACGTATGAATGGAATGTGGATAAAGACATGTGAAACGGGTCATGGGAGTAACTGGGTGTGTTTGAAATTTAACGCTTGAATTTGTTTTCTGAACTGGTTTTAAAGGGAAAATGGTTTTGGAAAGTTTTTGGTTTGAAGGTTGATTGGTTTTTGGAAAGTGATCTTGAGAAAGGGTGGTTTTGAAATCAAAAATAAAAAAAAGGGAATTTTAGAGAGGATATTTTATTTTGGGTTGTGTTGTATTTGTTTGGTCCTTGTGCTGACTATTTTTTGATGAAGGCGCTTTTATTGATGTTGCTTCGATTTGATGTTGGTTTTGGCTTTGTGTTTTATATATCGCTCGGGAAATGCCGCCCAGAAAGGTCTCTATGGATTCGGATATGTCATGCCCAGTTTTCAGTCCTCCTCAGACTCTGCCTATTCTCCATGGTGATCAGGGTCCGTTAGAAGCAGTGAAATGGCTCGAGGAAGTGGAACGTGTTTTTAGAATATTGGGAACTCCCGATAGTGTTAAGGTCCGTGCAATTATGGAGTTGTTTGAGGGTCCAACTCGGGACCAATGGAAGAGGGTTACCCCATCATCAATGCAGGGTGAAATGACGTGGGATGTCTTCAGAGTCGTTTTCATCCAATGGTTTGTACCTGAGGAAGTGAAGCTGGAGAAAAAGGGAGAGCTTGTGAATATTCAACAAGGTCAACGGATGGTGAAGACGTATGTTGACCATTTCAAGGAACTGATTCCCTTTTTTCCAGAGGTAGAGCCGCATGAGCTCATGAAGGTCTCTCTTTTCTCTGGGGGTTTTCGTCCAGAGATCAAGAAGCGAGTCCTCCCTTATAAAAACCTTTGTTCCGAGAAGCTGGTGGAGGAAGCTTTCTTGGATGAGTTGGTTTCCGGTGTGCGGGTGGTTAGTACTTCAGCGTCCCTAGTTGTTCGTAAGAGTTCCTCCTCTGGTGTGGAAAATATGACAGAGATACCTATCCCCAATGAGTTATCCCCTTTGGTCCCAGCTTCCAGTTCAACAGATTGTTCAGTGGTGTGCTATCAATGTGGTCGTTTCGGGCATTTAAAGCCATCTTGTCGCAACCCTCCAAAAACGTGTCATCGTTGCGGTTGTCTGGGTCATCTGGAGAGGTTTTGCAAGAAGCGTCGCTTGAAGAGGAAGCTGTGATGGGAGAATGTCAGTACCTGACAGTGAGGCAGAAGATGCTTCAGCCATCAGAGCCCCAGCCACAAGTCTCGGGGTGAAGCTCGCGAACAGTCAGGAGTCCCCAGGGTTGTGAAGCCTTGGTCCAAGTTCTGTCTTCCGTGTTGACGGTGAAGCAATTAGAAACCTCTTCCACACTTGTTTTCCTGCTACTGAAGTTTCAACAGCGTTGTAAATGCGTAGTTTTTCTATAAAGTGATGATGGACTGGTTCTATGATAATCTAAGCAGACTTGTCGTGTGGAGGTGATATTCTAAATCGTGTGTCCTTCTTAAAAGTGTGTTTGACTCTCGTGTGGGTTGACCTCGTTTTAGTTATGTTTAAAATGTGGTTATGTTTCGTGGACTTCGGTGGAACATGTCTCCAATTTGATGTTGGTTAAATGTTTTTCTATGGTTTTTCCCTGGTATTGAAGGTTGTTGACTCTGGTCGAGGATTTAATGTCTAGACGGAGGTGTTGTTTTAATTGTTCTATAAGAGTTGGTTTGAATTGGTTGGGAGTTCCCGCGTTGACCCCCCCCCCTTTTTCTAGGGTTGTCTATTTAAATGGTCTTCTTTTCTGCACTAGTTATGTTCTTGTGGTGGGGAGAACCCCTTCGTGTTCTCCCCTCAATCTCGGACCCCAGTTTTCTCTTGAATCGGTCGGGTGTGACCTGTGTAGAGTAAGGTCATCCCCGAGAACCTCAGTTTTCTTCAGTTCCTTTAGTTCTGTTTGGGTATAGACTTGGTTTTTGGCTGACTTGTGACCTGGTGACTTTCTGGGGGCAGAAAGTGTCTGTGGTGGGGAGAATTTTTACACCCCGACCGCGGACGTCCGTAATTTTTTCTTCTTTCTTGGTCCCAGTTTAAATTTTTCGAAGATTAATTGCATTGGTGGTTCGGCGCCGGTGCGCGGTCACCGCATCGCTAGCAGTTACCGTGCTTTCAGCCCGGGTGACTATGTGCTCACCCGGCGATTTAAATACTAATGTTTTTGCGTTGACATTCATTACTCTCACTATTTAAATTGTGTTATTACTATTATATTTATTTTTAATTTTATATGTGTTTATATATGAGTATATGTTATGTATATATATGTATATATACATATATGTTTGTTTTATTTATGTTTATATGTTTTTATAAAGGTATATGTATATACATATGTCTATATATATATATTTGTGTTTATATATGTGTGTTTTCTTATTATTATAATTTTAGTGGTTTTATTATTCTAAATACTTTGGTTATAATAATTATTATTATAATTAGCTAACTTATTATTTTATTATTATTATTATTATTATAATTATAAAGTTTTACAATTCTTATATAGTTTTACAATTTCTATTAAGATTTGATTTTATTTAATTAATCATATTATTATTATTATCAATATTATATATATATATACATATATATATATATATTAACATAACCCTAATCCTACCCCCCTACCCAGCCGCCACCCCGTCCCCCGTTTCTCTCCCGCTCAGCCCAGGCGCGGCCCCTGGCTCCTCCTACGCCCTCCACCGCCGCAGCTCTCCGTTCCGGCCTCCCCCTCGTCCCGGCTTTCCGCCGCTGTGCCGACCCAGCCGACCGCACCGGCCCCCTCTCGGCTCGGTTCCACACTGCACCCGGCTCCGCCTCGCCGCTCACCTCCTCCCGTCCGGCTCCTGCTCCCCCGCACCGTCCTCCCTTCAGCCGTCCCGGCTCCCGCCTCCACCTCCCGTCGAGCCAGCCTCCCCTCACCCCAGCGTCGAACCGCCGCACCCCTCCCTCCTAGCACAGGCGCATCACCCCGACCCGGCGCGCTCCCTCTCCGGCGGCCGCCCCTGCTCTCCCCCTGCACCCCCGCCTTCGCCGCGCCCAGCCGCTCCTCTCCCTGCTCGCCGTCCCGAGCTCGCCGTCTCGCCGGCGTCCGACCTCCACCCCGGTGCCCAGTCCCTCCGCCGATCCTGCCGACCACCTCGGCTTCCCCCCCCCCTCGCAGCGCAACCGGCGCCGTCCGGCTCTCCCTCGCGCGACTCGCGTTGTCGCCGTGCCTGCTTGTTCGCCTTGCCGCGTCCACGGCCAACCCCAGCACTGCGCCGGCCTCCCCTTCCTCCAGCCGCCGTCCCGGCCCTGCTCCCGCCGGCAACCTGTTTCGGCCTCGCCGCTACCCCGCGCAACCCCCTCCCTCCGTGTATGTTTGTTTGTTTGTTTTATTTATTTTATTTTCATTATTATTATGTTATTATATTATTATTATTTATATTATTATTATTATTATGTTACCATTATTGTTATTATACTATTATTATTATTTTTATTATTATGTTAATATTATTATTAATATTATTATATCATTATTAAAATTATCATTATGTTATTGTTATTAATTATATATTATTATTATTATGGTTATTATTATTATTATTATTATATTTATTATCATTTTAATTATTAACATCTTATTATTATTATTATTATTATTTATTAATTGATTAATTAGTTAATTATCTATTTATTTATTTACTCATTTAAGTGTTTGTTAATCAATCAATTATTTAGTTATTTAATTATTTACTTATTCACTCTTTCTTTCATTTATTGATTTACCTATTTAATTATTTGTTTAATTATTTAATTACTCATTCAATTATGTATTATTTTAGTTATTTATCTATTTCTTTATTCATTTGTTCATTATTTTATTCTTTTGAATATTTATTTATTATTGTATTTATGTCTTATTGTTTATTTAACTTTCTCTTTATTCAACTTCGGTGTTTTTATTTAATTTGGATAAATCCTTATTCTTTCGCGGGATGTGTTTTGAAAAAAAAATATATCAAGCTGGTTCCTTTTCATTGGTTGTTCGTTTGTTTTGTTTTGAGTCAGTGGCTTCGTGTTCTTAGTTACCATGTGTTTGTTTCAGCGTGTTGGCGAGGTAACCCTATGACACCGCGAACATCGGCTTGCGCGTGCTTGTGCGCCAGTGCGAGGTATACTGTGTCGTCATATCCGAGCTGCGTCCTGAGGTAGGTCTCCCTATGCACTTGCCTCTAAATTTAGAATTTATTTATTCCTTGTCCTTTTATTAAATTTCAGTAAATTTAAGAAAAATAATATTAAGTAGTTTTTATAGTGTGGTGATTTGTTGATAAGGCAAACTGTTTAATTCTAGCATTTCATTAAAAGTGTTTTCTTGGTTTCAATTGTGGGATTTCATAGTAATGTCGCTAAATGGTTCTTCCTGAATAACGAAAGACATGTTGAATTGGGTTTTGAAATGTTTTTTGCATGTGTAAATTAGTAAATGTACTGTTTATGGAAAATGGTGTTTTCTTGTAACCTTGATTAGTGAAAACGTCGTGTGACCCTTTGAAATTGTTTTTGGAAACCTTACGTGTGGTTCTTGGTTGATGAAAGATGTTTTTCCTTGTTGTGTTATTAAAAATAATATTTTCCAGGTTGTGAAAGTTGGTTATGTTTTTGTTTGAGTGTTTCCAAAAAAGGGGTTTTTGCGAAAAGATTGGGTAATGACATTTATATTTTCAGAAAGGTATTTTGACGTGCGTGAGTTTTGAAATTTTGTTTGGGTGTGGAAATGGTGACTTTTGTGTGCGATATCTGGTTTGGCCTGCGATATGAGGAAGTAATATACTATGTGAATGTGAAGCTTGTTTGATCACACGGGAAACCCTGGGTATCTAGGTGGGCGGACTAGAACTAGTGTGCTAGTGAGCCGGATGGGTGTCGTCCCTGTTTCACTTAGCTGGATTGACGTTTGCAACACTAACTAAACATATGATATCTGAGGGTCGTGGCCTTCTAAGCCACATGTTCTGAGGGTCGTGGCCTTCTAAGCCACGTTTTCTGAGGGTCGTGGCCTTCTAAGCCACGTTTCACCGAGACACGAGGTTCTAGGGTCCCATGCGAGCTAGATGAACCTTAGGGGATTTACCCATAGTGCTCTACCATCTCTGGCGTGGTGCCTCCCGTCGGCATACGGGGAACCACTTGGGTGTGAGTGTGTGAGTATGTGTGTGTGTGTGTGAGTGTGTGAGTGTGTGTGTGTGCCCATGGTTATTGCTGATAACTTCTGGTTTATTTTTTTTACTTGCACTTGTTTTCCCTGCTTGTTGCTTTCAGTCATATTTCACAGCCTATACTGTTAGACTTTAGGGAAAAATGGTTTTCAAATGAAAATGCTTTATTCTCTTTGGGTTAGCTTTGAAAATTTAATACTTTTCTTTTCAGAATGAGTTTAAAACTAATGAAATGGAACTAACATTCGAGAAGGAATAAGGGAAATGTCTCGTGTTTGATTTTCAAGTAAAGCATTATGAAAACTTACTTTTATATATTAAAGTTCAAACCTGGATTATGTGGATTCTTTATTTACTGGCAGTGCATTGGGATTTGTTGTGGGGATCACCTACTGAGTACTTTTGTTCTCACGCCTATCTTTTACCTTTTCAGTTGCAGGTTCCTTTTGTTCAGGTTCTCCTGCTTGAGTCGCTCAGTGTGGGAGCAACGTTGGTTGTAGATGGGTGGTGACCCGCGAGGTCACATGGAGGTATGTCGTGGCATAGTTTGTTTATGTATTTAGTGTTTGTTTGTTGGTTTAAGTTGTATTCGTTCTTTCGATCCTGTTTTTAGTTTGGGGCTGAAATCGTTCCCAACGATTGATGTTTCAATGCCCGGCACTTGTTGCCATCCCGGGGGGATCGGGAACGCCCCTCGGGACTTGCCGCGGACCGGCTCGGGTGACCGGTTCAGGGTCGACCCGGGCTGGTTCGTGACAGATCCATATGATGCATTATTTGGAATGAAATTTAGAACTCCACCCTATTGGGATAACGTAGGATAAATAAAGATACTTGGACATGATCTTATGAAATAGATGATAATGAAGGTTCAAGACATTCGACAAAATAACAAAGATGATCAGAGTTATCAACAGAGATATAATGAAAATTGTCGATGGGACATGGATTTCAAAACTGGAGGTAAATTCTTCCTCTGAATATCACCATGTAAGAGATTCATGCGATTTAGAAAGAAAATTAACCTAATGCCAATGCACATTTACCCCTTTCTGATCTGTGATCACGTAGGAGTCATGTCCTATCAGCTTTTACTTACATAGAATATGGCATAAGTTCATGATGTATTCCATGTATCAGTCTTGAGGAAGAATATACCAGATCCCTCACATATACTAAACTCAATGGTGGTATAGCGAGATGATGATCAATCATATGAAGGGAAACTAGTAATGATTTTGGACTAGAGAGATAAGGTTATACGTAACAAGACAACGCACCGTGTCTATGTGTTGTAGAGGACCAATAAGTATGAATAAGAATCTTGGGAACCATTAAAGGTGAGGAATGAGAAGTACCTTCACCTGATTATGTAAAAAAAATTTCAAGGGAGAAATTTCAAAAGGGGTAAGAATTTAATAACCCAAACTTTTATCAAGGACATTTTTTCCATTCTTATAGAAATGTCATATAGTACAATCATAAAAAATCATATTAGGAAACAGAATTCCACATAATTATTAAATGAAATAATAAATTCTATGTGACCTTTAAACATATTTTAGCCACTTATGTGATTTTTATTTCAAAAATCTAACATGAATGGTTGTGATCAATACGATATTTGGAGTCTGATAGGAAAAACATAATTTTTGGTAAACAACAACTTACCCATATAAATAGTAGTATTACATTTATGAACAGTAATATGACTCTTATGAATAGTAAATCAATCAAGTGAATAGTAACCATACCAATGATAGTATAAATAAAATTTATAAATCACATAACTGAAAATATGATATAATTATATTATAGTGTTATTATTTTTGTAATTCATGAATATTTAATGAATAATTAAATATTTAAAAATAAATATTTTTTATAAAATGTATTCATAAACTACAATTTTTATGTCTAATGATTATATGATAATTTTATGAGAGATTAATTAGTTTTTCAAGGTGTTAGAAAAGTATTTTTTAATTTAAAAATTATTATTTTTATCAAATTCTAAATTGAAAAAAAATTAAATTACTCATAAATAGAAAATGTTTTTCATTAAATGAAGTTAATTTTGGGATTCTACAAGTTGAAAATGGGTAGAGTGATTTTATTGTGATTTTTCTAAAATACATGAATTTTTTGTGAATAGAAAAATATGATAACTTAAGATAATTGCTAAATACATGAATTATAAAGTCATGGATGATGTTCAGATGATGTGAGAATGGTTTGTTCTTAATAAAATGATTTATTTACTGTATTTATTCATGAAATTATTAGTATTTCTTGACTAGTGGAGAAATAATATAGTAGTGATTATAATATTGAGAAAATCCCTATCCACTCTAATATAAATTACACACCTCACAACCTCATTTCATCACACCTTTCAATCTTAATGTTTTTTTAAATTATTCCCATAGATCTTCTATAGCCTCTCCCCCATGTCTCGTAGCAATTGTTCTCATCAAAATACCAAGCCTTTGTACCCTGAAGAGGATATCAAGATGAGAATTCAAGAGGTAAATCCCCTCTCTTTCCTTTTATTTTCATTTGAGATTCATTTTATTATATCTTTAACTCCTCACCTCCTCTAATAAAAATGGAATGATAAACTAATGTAACTTATATATACAATAATTCAAAAAATTTAATGTATTATCTATCATTAATATCCTCCCCCTCTATCTCTTTTTGCATTGAAACTAAATTGTCAACCGTGAAGTGTCAATTCACTAACATCATAGGTGATGAAAATTAATTATAAATAAAATCCTCTAAGGAAATCAATAAAAATACTAAATGATTGAAAAAATATCATATTTTTTATTTTTAACCAATTTTCTATTCTAGAACATTTTTATATACATAGTACTAAATGATGAAACAAAACATGTTTGTTGTGATCCAAAAACCGCCCGAATTAAACTAAAACGATCATTATTCTATTTTATATAATGATTAATACTCATGGTATATAACCAATTTGATTATAAGAACATCTAATCTTCTTTAATATAATTAATAAAATCTAATAGAAAATTGGGATGTTAGCCCATGTTCTACATGAACTTACATTCATGTGTACAAGTGATCCGTTCATAAAAACTATGAAAAGAACACTACCGAACAATAAATTTAAACTCTATAACTCACATAAAATCCCATAAACGAACTTAATGAAACCATAATGAACATTATTCTTGTATAAAAGGTTCTTATTTCTTAATTAGTGAATTTAATGTCATTATGTAGTACAATAAGGTGACGAAATAATTCAGATAAATGGTAAGGGGAATTCTTGAACCCAACTTTCTTTCGTCGTGTTTTCCCTCTTTCAAAATATTTTCAGTATGTTTATTCATTAAAAAATATTTCATAATCATTATTTTACCTTTTCTAGGATATAAATTATTTAAAATTTAGTTTATGTTAAACACAACGTTTTCCAAATGAACTCTTCTTTCAAAAACACACCTTTTACTTCCCACTCAAGGTTGATGGTGCCTGTATCATGTATGTTATTCAATTTTTCATTTGGGAACCAAAATTTTATGAATGTATGTTTTATGTAGTGAAAACCATTATTTTCCTTGTGTTGTTTGGTGTTCAAGATTTATATATGTTCCATGTGGAATTCATGATAATGTAAATGTTATGATGTGATGCGTTCACCCAAAAGTATATAGTACAATTAAAATTTTATCATGTGATTGGTTTTCCTGGAATTATATACAGCTATAATGTATTGAATAATGTGATGAATCTCATGAGTAATGTGAAATATTCATAAAAATGTTACTAGATTTGTTCACAACTGTGTGTGGTAGTTGACCTATAAGACATGATGTTTCATTTTTATGCATTTCCATTTTCTAAGTCTTCCCTTAATGCTTCCTCTCATTATTGTGATCATTTTACAATATTATGTTCATAATGATTATTCTTACCCCATGTTATATTGTTTCATGTTCTTATTTATCCTCTCTCTAGTCTTTTAGATCACCCCTTTTTGATGTATATCATCCCATGACTAGTTTTACTAAGGATAATTCAAGGACTTGTAAGAGGTTAGAAAAGAAATAATTAAATAAATTTGTATGTTCTAAGTGGTAAAAGTTATGTATGGCCTTATATTGGAAAAAAAAATCCTTTGGGTCCTCATAGTGTAATTTTATGTTTTTTATCATTAAAATGATGTAAAAGTAATGAATGAAAACAAGAGTTTCTATGTGGATAATCTATCCAAGAAGAAGCGAGGGCCCGAAAATTTACCTAGAGGGGAACACACACATGCACTTGGAAATTCATCATGGGATATTCTATTTTATTGTAAGCATGATTAGAATTGGGGGGGCTCACATGTACATGTTCATAGATGTGAACCCTAGAGAGTGTCAATTCTTGGGCTACACAATTTTCAATAGGCTAGCGTATGGTTTCTCTTAAATAGATACCAATCAGGTGCCTTCTTCTCTCAATCTAAATAATATTCATTTTTTCTACAAGAAGTCATCATGGAAGTGGAGTAAACTTAATATAAAAAATAAATAAAGTAAAAGAGATGTGTTAGGTTATATTGATCCAATTTATCCCAACATTTTCACTTTATAGCGCCAGAATTTCCCAAAATACATGACTAACACAGCCACAAACTTTTCAACACCCAAAAAAACCCATCGAATATAGAAAAAAATGAGAAGAAAAAACCAAATTGTCACCCAAAATCTGAAACTCCAAGACCCCATGAAGCTAGTAGTACTATCCTCAATTAACCAACAAGACAACATATGAAATAAATGAAATGACCAAATGACTGAAATCAGTGAATGGAAGGACTAGGACAAGAAAATATATTTCCCAAACACCACTCACCAAGGAACATTATAACCCCTATAATAAAAATCATGAAAGGTTATCATAATGTATTGTCTTGAATTTCCATAAAAATTCATTACATGACCCACTATTCTGTCTACCCATCTACTATGACTTGGATAGATGGGGTGGAATCAATTAAATTCATTAAAGGAAAAAAAATTACAAAAGAGAAAATAAAATAAATTAAATACCAGGATCACCCAAGATATTTTCCATTGTGGTATCCCTACCATATAAATTATCTATCCATGCCATAATTTTCCAATCTTAGTCAACTTAAAAATCCAAAAAAAACCCCTAACAATTGTGTATCATCTTAACATTACCTGTCACACAAGACAAGCTTATGAGATGACATAAAAAATACCCATGGTGGGTCTCCAACGAAATTTAAAAACTATATAGCATAGACCAAAACCAAACAAAATGGTGTCCCTAACTAGAGAGACTAATATTAAACCCCTAATCAATCCAATATTCTTAATTTCAATAAGAATCAATAATATCCAACAAAAACAACCCAAAAACTAAAACCATTCAAAAAATCCCATTTATTTAGAAGTACATAGTCATATGAAAAAACTATAAATATATTAAAATTAATGATTCCAAACAAACAATAAAAAAGACTCAAAAAGCGGACACCCACATGATCAGAAAATGAAAATGGAATTATCATTGAGGTTGGTGAAAATAGGTTGGTTAAACATCAACCACAAATGGAAATATCTTCACTACATGAAAAGCTTCACTCTGAGTCCTATGATTAGACAAATTATATCTTGGAGCATCTGTCACCCCAAACATAGAAGGTGAAAATTTTCAATAAGGACATCCTCTTTTAGTAAGGAAACTTACAGAACATCATTTTGTGACCCAAAAATACATGAAGAATATAATATGACAACATATGAAATACCAACCATCACACCCACTATAGTCTGGAAAAGAACAACAACAAAAATAGATTCATCAATACACTTTTATAATATTCTATCTATCATATTATAAATACTTGATAGAAAAAATAAACACAGAATAAAAATAAAACCTGAATAAAAAAACCAACCTCATATACTAGAACACATCAAAAATAAGAATCAACCCTCTCATTAAAAAACAAAAATGATCCATTTTAAAAAGTAAACATTTTTTCCATTTATAATAACTTTTCAAACATCCATCCTATTTCTAGAATTCATTTTTAACTTCAGGATATTTTGGTGTAAAATCGATTTCATCACATCCATATTAAAATTTATAAAACCATATAAAATTAAAATTTAATCCCTAAAACCCTATTTGAAACAAATCCCCTTTTAATGGAAACTATTTTATTTTAAAAAAATATAATTGAAAAAATAATTTAACTTTATTTTTCCCAATACTAAATAGTGGAATCCATTGAATCTGTACATATGTATTAATTCCAATTTATCTTATATGCTTCCATTCGTAAATACCAACATGCACTATCGATACAAATAAACATAAATGAGAACACTATTAGGAAATTCTGAGGTCTCACATAAAAATTTTCCATCCAAACCATAAATTTCCAATGAATATAAAAAATACATATTTTATAAAACCATTCAATACTCATAAATATTTCCCTATGATTTTCAAAAAAAACCGTAAAAGGTTCATATTATAAATCGAAATTTACAAAACCAAAAAAAAAATTATAACTTAATGGAATCCCCCCAAAACCAATTTAAAACAAAATAATCAATAAATAATTGAACCCCAACACATAGTAGATCAAAAATGCATAACCATAAGGAAAAATCTTCTAACGACTACTCAGTTTCATGGTTCCTAAGATAATGTAATAATCATGTGAGAATGATGTAGGATAATAGAGGGTGATTAATGATCTTATCATGGTTTACTAGAATAGAAAAAAATATCCATTCAACCTTTAAATCCCTCAAAGGTTCCACTAAAACCTCTAGAGTTTCTCAAATAACCAAGAAATTATAAACTAAAAGAAATTCAAGGAAAAAACAAATCCTTGAAAACATCTAAGAGCCAATATCATTTTTAAGGCTCGTCAAACCTTGGATACCTTGGTAATTCGAGAGATCTTTTGAATAAGATGTTATCAAGAACTTATAAATGATTTTCTACTTTAATTCTAACAATCATAACTCCAAAATATAAGACCTTAAAAATAAAAAGGTCTAATTACCTCTTATACCATTTTTACATAACCCATTCTGGATCGACCCTAAAATGAGCACCCAAACTGGTCCACAACATAAATTAAGAGGTGTTTCTGATCCCATCAGGTTGGAAAATAGTGGTAGGAATATAGAAAAGAATAAATTGAAAATTATTTTTCCCAGTGAAAAAAGATAAATAAAAATTAAAAAGAAAAAATAATACTATAAGCAGTAATATAACGAGAAACTATATATATATAATTTATCATTAGAAATAAATCTATGTGACCTCATGGGTAAACATTATCTTCAGAACCAAATTATATTTCTAGTGATGGAGACCAATATAGATATTTCACAAAAACTAAAAACAATGGATCATATATATGTGTGATTATTAAAAATCAACAGGCATTCTTGAATTAACAATTCCTTATGACTTACCTTTAAAAAGAAAAATGATTTATGATAGTTTGAAAAAATTTCATTTAAAATTATTTTCCCTTAACTTTTTATAATTAAATGAAACATACATTTATTTGAAATTAAATTACATTCCATTATATTCTCAAAAACCATTCCTGAAACATGGAAATATTTTTAGTGGATTATTTTAAAAAATATAACCTATTCTTTTTGGGTGTTTTAGTATGGAAAATAAAAAAGGAAAAATTTTATAAATAAACTAAATAATAGGGGAAATAAAATATAAGATAAATTTAAAATTGTATGATTAAAAATAAAAGTAAAAGAGTTAATAGACTAAAGTAAATATAAAGGAAGTGAGGTCAATAAGGCCATATGATCCTTATACCACTGTGATCAATCAATATAGTTCATTATTGTGAATGAGAAACTAGATATGTCAAATTCAATGTTCTAGCATTCCCTAGAGTATTATCATTTGTTTATTTATAATTATAGCATAAAATTTTCGAGGAGATCAGGTCATTTATCCACAGACTTAGATAGAGTACTAGTAAATGGTAACCCTTATTGATACCCTGAGTTCCCATGTGCTTGAATTTTAAAAAATAAGGATGTTTCCCCCTATTTAAATAATTGAAAAACACACCATCATACAATTCCATATTTTTCATGTCAGTGAAGTACAATTGAATAAATACAAAATGGAAATACATTTTTCCAACATTACACTCCCACTGAAACAAGATAAAAATTAACAACTACAGATTCACAACCATTTAAGAAACAAATAAGATAATTGAAATAATTTATTTTATATTTATTGATATAAACAAAGTTGTTACAGAAGCCTCATGTTGAATGTTTGGGTAAATTATTTAAAATAATTTAAAACCCATTTTTTAGAGTCATTATTAGTTTTATTGAACATACATACTACATAATAATAAAAAAAAACTTTTACAATAATTAAGAAATCAAGGAATTCAAATTAATGTCTTTGGAATAAGGGATATACCTCAATTTTTTTTTGATGAAGAAAATATATAACCACCATAAAGGGTCCACATAATGAAAGGAGTCTCATTATATAGTTATAAATATTTTTAAAAATTAATATAAATAAATATATATATATATATATATCATTAGATGAAATGCAGATTTCCCCTCACCATGAGGGAATATATGAAAAGAAGTTATATATATATATATATATATCTATTCCTTATGAATGCATTTATTTATAAGTTTCCTTCACCAATGAAGGTCTATAAAGAACTAGAAAAAAAAGATACTCAAAATTACCAACTATATTATTAGAATTTGGCCAAATAATTAAAATAGAAAACAATTGACCTCCAACTATAGGACAACTCATTTCCTTCAATAGTCCCTTTAATAAATGTATATTATGGAACCCCAAAAACATATTAAATATAGATTTAGCCTAGCCAACACCCATACCAGGTTATAGATTTTCCTACGAACACAAACTACAAAAAGGAAAAGGCAAAAATCCAATGAAATTGAGAAAAATGAGATAACAGAGAAGTGGAAATTCAAAACGGAGATGATCACTGTATGAAACATTTAGGAAACTGAGCCATGAGAGACTCCATTCATGAAGTGAAGTGGGGATATAGTCGGGCTGTGAATGAGAGGAGGGGAGATCAGGGCCTTGTTATTTGAGGGTAAGGTAATGGTTGTAGGTATTAAATGATGATGACAACAACAACAGCAACAAAAATAATAATAATAATAAACAATAACTATAATAATAATAACAAATCAACAAAAATATATATTAAAACTAGAATAAAAAAATCAAAATCAAAATTTTTTCTTTTTTTATTTCATTTAAGATGTGTTAAGCCAAATGGATATGTTGCACATACAATCATATCACGTGGAACCTATATTAAACTGAAAATATATTCCACATGGTTTACCTATAAGGGCTCACATAGGTGTGCCTAGCAATTCTTATTGGGCAGTTCAAATGCCTATGATGCATGGCTAGACTTGGAGGGTTTCTTGCATGTGTTCCTAGTCATGGGCCCTGGAAAATGCCACTATATGGGCAATATGGTTGGAACTTGGATAGAGGATGTATTCTTCTTACTATGGGCCAAAAAAAACATTTCTTTATCCTATGAAAAAACCATCATTTGTTCCAGAAAACCTGTCACAAACCAAGACGGTCGACCCTGAAATGGTCATCCGAATTTATTCGCGGCAAGACCCTAAGGGCGTTCCTGATCCCCACGGGCTGGCACAAGTGCCTCGGTATCACATGAGATGTCGTGGGAATGCTTTACCCGGATTTATCGTATGAAAATAACTAATAAAAACCCAAAAAAAACAGATCTGAAAAGATTATTCAAAACTACCACTAATAAATCCAAAAATATAAAATTTACAATTATACAAATACTAGAAAGAGCGCTGACACAACGAGAAACTAAAGCAACACCTCAAACCTCCACACAACAAGAGGAGCAAACACTTCAAGTCATCGCCACCATCTAGCACAAGAAGACCATCTACAAAACGACCCACCATCACCAAGCACGATACCTCAACCTAGGATACACAAGATACAGAAACTACATGCACCCAAAGGTGCATGTAGGGTGTGAGCCAAGATCCCCGTAAGATATCACTGAATAAAAGAATCCATACCACAACATCAAAGAGATTATTTAACATTCTTATTCAAAAATATATAATTAGAAAAAAAACCCTTTTAAGGAAAACATTTACAAGCTAATAGTGAGAAATGAGAACTTTAAGAAAAATCATTTTTTTCAATAATTATTTTAAAGCGGAAGTGAAAATTTATAAAGATCACTCACGCACACACCTGAGTGGTCCTCCATATGCCGACGGAAGGCACCATGTCATGAATAGTAGAGCACCATTGGTAAATCCCCTAAGGGTCATCTAACTCGTGTGGGTCCCAAGAACCTCGTACCTCGGTGAAAAGTAACCATGACGAACATCTGTTCTCATGGACGAGCCACTAGTAGGGAGCATACCCATAACCTATTGGTCCCCAATAATCTCCAATATTGTTTTGTTAGTGTTGTCACGTCAAACATGCTAAGTGAACCAGGGTCAAAACCCCTCCGTTCATTAGTGTACTAGTTCCGGTCCTCCCACCTAGATAACCAGGTTTTCCCTTGTGATCAAACGAGTCCCATATGTTAAAAAAATACTAATTGTACTTAAAAATTATATTTTCACTAATAACACTCATTTTGAAATAATACGCACAACAATGTTTTCTTCAAACATCATTTTCAGCACTTAAAATTTCAATAAACCGTTCGCACAATTAAACAACCATTTTCACCATTAAATAATGTACTAAGAAAAATTATAAAATAATTTTAAGAAGTCAAACATGACTTCGCACACACACAAAAATCAACCGCACCCCGCACATAAAACATACAACATGTCAAACCCTTCAAAATGTATTTCACATTACTCAAGCAACTTAATAAAGAATATACACAATTTTTGAAACACTTATAAGAATAGCAACATGACTTTACATAAAAATCACACTCAAAATCAACTCTTTCGGCCAAACACACACAAAAACATTTTCACATCCTAATTTGCACCACAATCATGTATTTGTTAAATTAATTAAACAATTAACAGAATATTTATAAATAGCACACTATTTGATTGCAATGTAAAACTCCCAATTTTCACATAATAATGCCACTTTAAAAATGTAACACATATTTAACGCTACCAAACACTAGTTTCACATATCAAATTTAAAAAAAATCCAATCAAACATTTCATCAATTATTCCAAATTTACACACGATAGTTTACACAAAAAAATGCACTTGATTTGACAAAAAACGTCACTTTAAAACCAAATGCACAAAATAACCATATTATGACATGTTTTCAATTACTAAAACAATTCACAATTTAATTTCAAAGATGCGCAATAAATCTAACACACCAAAATCATTCATTATCCAATTGAACACATACCAAACAATTCGAAAATATATTTTTGCGACACCAAAATAGATCGTAAAACATATTTATAAAATCAAATAACCATATTAAATTAATCAAATGACGCAAAGTAATGGAACCACCTACCTCAATGAATTGGTCAAGCCAATGCATTCAAACTCACACAGCCACCTGTTCACGTACATGCACTCCCACAAAGGCGCACACACTAGAAAAAAACATTGCCACACCTTAACAACGCATTCAACACCCAAAGTTAGTACGACGAAGACCAATGCACAAACAATTAAATATCAGAGACTCAATTAAATCATAAGACCCTAATTTTGGATGATGCGAAGCAAAACATCGGGTGAATTAACCTTACCCGAATCAATGGTGATAAAGAAAATCAAGTCTATCCGCCTCACCCTTGGAGGCATATGTCGTAATATGGTCCAACGTGTCCCAATACTCCGATAGCATACCCTATTGAAAGAAGAACACAACAATCGGGTATTTACCCATCCTTAGGGTTTATGTAGGATCCTAATTAAGCATCGAAATACAATCAAAACACCAAATCAAATAAGGAAAAGAGGTCCAAGGACCATACCACGACGAATCAATGAGGCAACGTGAAGAAATCACATGAAAACTGAATGGACGTGGGAGATCCAAGGAAATGGGGGGTTGCGCGCCATCGAGACTCGGTCGAGGGTCCAAGCGTGCCTGAACAAGGGGGGTCTATCGGGTTGTGCGCTGCTGATGGAAGGGGGAGCGTGGCAGCCAGAATAGGGCCCAAAAAGGAGCTAGTCGTAGAGACCCTTCACAGTTTGTAGGGGGTGTATCGTATACAGGGGGAGAGGGGAGATATGAGTGTGAGAAGAAAATAAAAAATAAGAATAATAAAAATAAGAGAGGAATGGAAAGGGAGTGTGGGGCGCTTGGGATAAGGGGGGAGAGAGGTGCGTGTGAGGTAGAGTAAGGGAGTTTAAAAAAACAAAACAAAATAAAATAGAGGGGGAGGGGTCGAAGAGTGGGGGTGTAAAAAAACAAAACAAAATAAAAGAGATGTGGAGGCGTGGAAGAGTGGGGGTGGGAGGGAATAAAAAAAAGAAAAGGGATGGATGGGGGGGACGCCGCCTGGTCTGTTGGGTACATTAGGTTTCCGATTTCTTTTTTTTCTTCTTACCTTAATAATAATAATAATAATAATTTGATAATAATGATAATAATAATAATACCAAAAAACATAATAGTAATAATAATAATACAAATCTTATTAATAAAAATTTTAATAACATAATAATAATAATTATAATAATAATTTTATTCATTTTCTTTTAAATAATGAAAACATTAATAACTATATAATAATTATATCTATAACAATTTCAATGATAATAATATTTTAAAAAAAATTAATAATAATAATATTTTTATCAACGCAATTATATCATTATTATTACGATTTAAACAATTAAATTATTTTATTTACATCAATCATTTTTTATTTTACACATTAAACATCTATGCAGGCACTTGGGCCGATCGCGCGGTCACCGTCAACTATGTGATGTCCGTGCACTGGTGTGACACCAACCAAAACTATTAAATGATAAAACTTTTAGACTGGCTCTCAACTTGAGCCTTGAAAAAGCTAACTGAAGTCAAGAAATAATAAAATAAAATAATAATAAAAAGGTCGGGGTGTGACAATTCTCCCCAACACAAAACTTTTTGCCCCCAGAAAGTAACCAAGCCAACAGTTAACATAAATCGAGTCCATGCCCAGACAAAACCGAGGAAAAACCATGAATTCTGGGATAACTATACTCTCCACAGGTCACAGCTGACCAATTCAAGAGAAAATTGATGCCCGAGGGTGAGGGGAGCACACAGGAGGGCTCTCCCCACCATAAGAATTTACTAATATGGAAAACCTGAAACCCGATCACACCACCCCCGAGGGGGGCCAACATGGGAACTCTGAAACTGAACCTATTTAATTTCTCCACATGGACTTAACAACACTCAGAGACTTAAACAGAAGGCATTCTACGAAACAACCCAACACCCTGAGGATACGAAATTAACTCAACACCTCTCACACCGACCGGAAAAAAAATCATCACCGCAACAAGAGACTATGTAATTCCTAGAATGAACTCAGAAAAGTCCCTGATACACCGCCACTTAATTTCACAAAACCAAACATCCCCCCTAACGAACACAATAGAGACCAAACTCAAAATTAGAATGACCTGTTTATTCATGGGTCCAACACCCTTCAAGTAAATCTAAATGATTTAGAAGCCACATTGAGAACAGATAAGACCAGTTAGACTATGGTATAACAAGTTCATCACACCACAACAACAAGGATGAGCTTACGATGGTGATAAGAATAGAATAAGGAATCTTTGGATATTTCCCTCCCAAAGCTGAAAACATTACTCGGTCCGAGGTTCCACACACCCTCGAGAACTCCTGACTGTGTGCGAGCTTCTCCCCAAGACATGTGGTTGGGGCCCTGATGGATGAAGCATCTCCTGTGTCACAGTCAAGCATTTGCATCCTCTAGTCTCCAACTCCCTCCCGAACATCACTCCTTTCTGAACTCCCCCTGATGCCTTGAATAGTCGCATAGTAGTAAGACATCAGATTAATGTGACAAATCGGCTTAGAGTTCCTGAACCAGCTACAGTAGTGGCATGCAAGATAATGGTCCAACGAACTAAGATCCAATACCAACGAGGATGGTTTCATGGAGATAGGTACCACTGGCCCGCACTCCTTGCCAGGTGGGGAACCTTCGCGGAAGTCGACCACTGTTAATCACACCCAAAACTCCAAAGATGCTGAGTCATCTCATCTTTACAAGTCCAAAACTGAACCCTAAAATAACTCTAGGGCGGTACGAAACATAATTATCCTAGGATTTCCCAACAACCCAAGGACACACTATCTTTCAGAACAACACAACAAACTCTATTAGACTTCAATTATCATGAAAAGAAAGCAACACGCAAAAGGAACAGAGAACTGAGCATAACTCATTGACAACTGTTGGAGGCTTTCTGGGTGGCATACTCATGACAACACGAGAAACACCATCAAAACCGTCCTCAAGCCAAAACTCAATCAAAGTAACAACACAAGACAAGGACAATAGGCCCATAATCCAATCATATACAACACAAGGAGAAATCACTTTTCCAAAACCATTATTTCTTTACAATTTTAAAAAAACAAAATGTTTAAACCATGGCACTCTTTATGTAGGGTCACACGTGCGTGGGTATGTATAGAAAGTGAATGGGGGGAACTTGTTCACAGATGAGGTGAGTGAGATTGAATTATCACACCCCAACCCTTTTTTTATTATTTTACTTTATTATTTCTTCACTTCGGTTAGCTTTGTCAAGGCGGAAGCTGAGCGCCGGTCAAAAGTTTTTATCGTTTAATAGTTTTGGTGGGTTTCAGACCGGTGCGCGGACATCACATGGTTGACGGTGACCGCGCGATCGGCCCAACTGCCCACACAATTGTTTAATGTTTAAAATAAATACAGATTGATGTAAATAAAATAAGTTAAATGTTTAAATTGTAATAATAATGATATTATTGCATTGATAAAAATATTTTTACTACTAAAAATTGTTAATAATATTATTATCATTGAAATTTTTATAGATATAATTATTATATAGTTATTAATGTTTTCATTATTTAAAAGAAAATTAATAAAATTATTATTCTTATTATTGTTTTTATGTTATTAAAATTTTTATTATTATGATTTGTATTATTATTATTATTATTATGTTTGTTGGTATTATAATTATTATTATTATTATGATCAATTTATTATTATTATTATTATTAAGAAAAGAAGAAAAAAAGAAATCGGAAACCTAATCTACCCAACAGTCCAGGCGGCATCCCCCCCATCCATCCCTTTCCTTTTTTTATTCCCTCCCAACCCCACTCTTCCATGCCTCCCCCTCTCTTTTATTATGTTCTGTTTTTTTACCCCCCCCCACTCTTCCACGCATCCCCCTCTCATTTATTTGTTTTGTTTTTTTAAACTCCCCCACTCTACCTCTCACGCACCTCTCTCCCCCTTATCCCAAGAACTCCACAGCCCCTTTCAGCGCCTCTCTTATTTTTATTATTCTTCTTTTTTCTATTCTCACTCATCTCTCCCATCTCCCCATGTATACGACACACCCCCCAACAAACTGTGACGGGTGTCCACGACTAGCTCCTTCTTGCGCCATGTTTCGGCTACCACGCTCCCCCTTCCATCAGCATAGCACAACCCGATAGACCCCCCCTTGTCCATGCGCACTTGGACCCTCGACCGAGTCTTGATGGCGCACGACCCCCTTTATTTGGATCTCCCACATCCTTTGAGTTTTCTTTCTAATTCTTCGCGTTGCCTCAATGATTTGTCATGGTATGGTCCTTGGACCTCTTTTCCTTATTTGATTTGGTGTTTTGATTGTATTTCTATTCTTAATTAGGATCCTTCTTAAACCCTATGGTTGGGTTAATACCCGATTGTTGTGTTCTTCCTTCTATAGGGTATGAGATCGGAGTATTGGGACACGTTGGACCATATTACGGAATCTGCCTCCAAGGGCGAGGCAGATGGACTTGATTTTCCTTATCGCCAATGTTTTGGGTAAGGTTAATGCACCCACTTTTTTGCTTCGCATCATCCAAAATTCGGGTCTTATGATTTAATTGAGTCTCTGATATTTAATGGTTTGTGGATTGGTCTTCTCTGTACTAACATTGGGTGTCGAATGTGTTGTTAAGGTGTGGCGATGTTTTTTTCCAGTGTGTGCACCTTTGTGGGAGTGCGTGTACGTGAACAGGTGGTCGTCTGAGTTTTAAAGCATTGGCTTAGCCAATTCATTGAGGTAGGTGGTTCCATTCTTCTGCGTCGTTTGTTTAATTTAATATGATTATTTGATTTTATAAATTTGTTTTACGATCTATTTTGGTGTCGCAAAAATATATTTTCGAAGTGTTTGGTATGCGTTCAATTGGACAATGAATTATTTTGGTGTGTTAGATTTATTGCGCATCTTTGAAATTAAATTTTGAATTGTTTGAGTAATTGAAAACATGTATTAATATGGTTATTTTTCACATTTGGTATTAAAGTGATGTTTTATGTGAAATCAAGTGCATTTTTTGTGTAAACTCTCCTGTGAAAATTTGGAGTGTTTGATGAACTGTTTGATTGGATTTTTTTTAAATTTGATGTGTGAAACTAGTGTTTGGTAGCGTTAAATATGTGTTATATTTTTAATGTGGCATTATTATGTGAAAAGTGGGCGTTTTACATGTGCAATCGCATAGTGCGCTATTTATAAATATTCTGTTAATTGTTTAATTAATTTAACAAGTTGTGATTGTGGTGCGAATTATGATGTGAATTTTTTTTTGTGTGTGTTTGGATGATAGAGGTGATTTTGAGTGTGATTTTTATGTAAAGTACTGTTGCGCTTCTTATAAGTGTTTAAAAAATTGTGTATATGATTTATTAAGTAGCGTGAGTAATGGGAAATACATTTTTGAAGGGTTTGACATGTTGTATGTTTTATGTGTGGAATGCAGGTGAGTTTTTGTGTGTGCGAAGTCATGTTTGACTTCTTAAAATTATTTTATAATTTTTCTTAGTACTTTTTTTAATGGTGAAAATGGTTGTTTAATTGCGCAAACGGTTTATTCAAATTTTAAGTGCTGCAAATGATGTTTGAAGTAAACTTTGGTGTGCGTATTATTTCAAAATATGGATTATTTTTGAAAATTGATTTTTAAGTACAATTAGTATTTTGTAACATATGGGACTTGTTTGAGCACAAGGGAAACCCTGGGTATCTAGGTGGGAGGACCGGAACTAGTACGCTAGTGAACGGAGGGGTTTTGACCATGGTTTAGTTAGCATGTTTGATGTGACCACACTAACAAAACTATATTGGAGATGATTTGGGACCACTAGGTTATGGTTATGCTCCCTACTAGTGGCTCGTTCACGAGAACAGTTATTCGGCATGGTTACTTTTCACTGAGGAATGAGGTTCTAGGGACCCACACGAGTTAGATGACCCTTAGGGGATTTACCCATGGTGCTGTACTATTCATGACATGGTGCCTTCCATTGGAATACGGAGGATCACTCAGGTGTGTGCGTGAGTGATCTTTATAAATATTCCCTTCCACATTAAAATAATGTTTGAAAAAAATGGTTTTTCTTAAAGTGTCCATTTTTCACTTTTAGCTTGTCAATGTTTTCCTTAAAAGTGTTTTTTATAAATGTATATTTTTGAATAAGCATGTAAAATTATCTCTTTGATTTTTCGGCATGGAATCTTTTATTCGGTGATATCCTACTGGGTTCTGGGCTCACACCCTACATACACCTTTGGGTGCATGTAGTTTCTGTATCTTGTGTATCCCAGGTTGAGGCATCGTGCTTGGTGATGGTGGTTCGTTTTGTCGATGGTGTTCTTAGGCTGGTTGTTGTCGATGACTTGAGGAGGTTGCTCATCTTGTTGTATGGAGGTTTGAGGTGTTGGTTTAGTTTCTCGTTGTGTCAGCGTTCATTCTAGTATTTGTTTAGTTGTAAATTTTATATTTTTTGATTTATTATTGGTAGTTTTGATTAATCTTTTCAGATCTGTTTTTTTGGGTTTTATTAGTTATTTTAATAAGACAAATTCAGGTAAATTGTTCCCAAGGCATCTCATGTTATACCCAGGCACTTGTGCCAGCCCGTGGGGATCGGGAACGCCCTTCGGGTCTTGCCACGAATCAATTCGGGTGACCATTTCAGGGTCGACCGGCTTGGTTTGTTACAAAAGCACACATGAAATCTGTAAAATAATGGAAATAAAGAAAAGAAATAAATTAAAATAGAATTATCAATTTTGGTTATTTCATGAAAAATAAAATGGTTCTGTACAATTATTTCATTCTTATATAATTAAAAAGTCATAAATTTTGTCGTTTTAGTGTTGAATTTTGCACTATTAACCTATAAATTATTTGTTTAATAAATATAAAAAATAATCCTATAATATTTATGAAATTAAATATCAAAAAAAAGATGTTCATTTCAAAAAATTAAATTTTAAAAATTTACAAATAAATATTTTACTTGAAAATATAATATTAAATGCAATACTGCTATTATTAGGATATAACATTTTAAACATTAATTGATATTTATATTTTATCATATCAATTTATATTTTTTTTATTTTAATGTAATAGTTCATTTATTATAATAAAAAGATAAAATTGTACACTTTAATTTTTTTATAAAAAATTATAATATATTAAATAATTGTTTTTTGAGAATGAATATTTTTTTAATATTTAATTATATTAATTGTAACAAGCAATATTTTGTATTTTTTTAAAATATTATTTTTGATATTTTTAATTATACACGACACCATGTTTATCATTCATTATATGCAACACTATGTTTATCATGCATCATATTTAACAACAATTTTAGCTGGTGTCACACACAACAATGAGTTTATCTTTTGTAAAATGCAACATCTAGTTTAAATGAAACATGCCATACTAATAAAATATTATTATTCAATATAAAATTTATCACATAGACTTGGAATTATGGGTAAGAATATTTTTGACTAAATTATTAAATTGTATTTTTTAAACATGTATATATATTGATATATTGGGTGATCAATTAATTAAAATTAAAAATAAAAACAATTAAAAATAATGAGATTTTTTAGGATAGATACAATTTTTTGCTTAGAAAAATGTTTTAGTCAATAAAATAAATAATTTATTTTTTTTAATGAGTTTTTTTATATTTAAATATTATATAATGAATCAAATTTTTAACAATTATCTTACCCTTTTTATGGAATATTGATAAGAATAAATCAAATGTTATACTTAAAGAAATAATTTTTAAAGATTTTGTAATTTTTTTGCACTAATTTTAAAAACAATTATTGAAAAATTTAGAAAATTTATTTCAAATAATACATTAATATTTTTAAATTATCGTGTAAAAATTTTTTTGGTGTGAATTATTTATATTACTTATATTGATAAAATGTTCGATCAATACTAAAAAATACTAGTCTAAATTAAGAATAATCATTTCTTTTTAATGAATTTAAATGAATCAAATTTTTAAGACAAATTTATAAGATTTTGTTTTTCAATTATATATCAATTAAACAAATAAAAGTAAATGAAATCAATAAAATATTTAATATTTTTGTATATTGTTTTAAATTGTTGATCAATTTCTCTTTGATAACATGATTTCTCTTCATGGCAGTAAGATTATTTATAAAGTACATTTTTCAATATCTGATAATGTAATATAAAAAATGGATTCAAGATATCTAAAAATAATAATTTATATTATCTAATTAATCCCAATTAATTTTTAGCATTAAATAATAGTAAAAGTAGTAATAATTGTTTATAGTGGATGTGTTAAATATGTGATTACTTGTTGGTGAAACTAAAACATTTAGGGTTAAAAAAGAACCAAAAAATTTCTAATAGCCATTTTATGGACATATATATACCTTATGTCTTCTATATTTTATAATTTTCTATTCTATAAGCTTATATAAGTAAAAAACTAGGCATACTACTTTCTCTTTTAAAAAAAACTAGTTTGTCACTCACATCACTTATAAAAGGCCACCCCTTTCATATCCTATTCACACTGTCAAAAATCATTGTATCGATAAAGAACTATCCAAATACCTTAGTTATTTCCTAATTATTATCCCATGTTCTTTATTTTATATTAAATTCATCCTTGTAACTGTTTAGGTTATAACCATAGTAGGTTATCTAAAGAAGAGGTAACATTCTTCATGGAAGCTTTTTATTTTATTTATTCATCCACATAATTAAATTATAATTAATAAAATTTGATTTAAAAAACTCATTAAAATACATATAATTATATGTTTTTATTTTTAGGGAATTTACTAAAGAAATTACCACATTCATCAAATGGATTATTAAATCATCTTCATGTGTATGATTGAATATCACCATACAAACCAATGTAAATCATGATTCCATTAATACCTCTAAAAAACGGTTATAATTGTGGATTAAATTTTTATATAATATATTTATGATATTTTAATACTTCTTGAATAATGATATCACATTTTCATTCTAATTATCCCTTCTGTGGTAATATAATAATGTCATTCATGTGTATGGTTGACTACCTCCTCGTGAAGCGATGTGATTCATTCATGATGTACATGGAAGATAATTAAAATGATTTTAATGATTTTTTGATATATAAAAAATAAAAATTATTCCATAATAGTATTATATTATTTTATTTGATTTTCTTTCAAACCATCAATTGAATGGAATGAACGATCATGCATACACACGACCAACCATCTCCATGAATGATGTATTTTATTTTCTATTTCTATCTTTAATGGTTATATCTAAATAAAATTATACTAAATATATTTGATATTTTTGACATGTTTAAAATTATTTATATTATGGAACCATTATCAATGTAAGAGTACCATAAATAATAAATCAAAACCGACATGAAAGAACAATATATTTATTTACCTAAACATGACAATAAAATGGAATTTTTATCATATTGGTAAGAAAAGTTCATAAGTAAATAATTTTTTTATCACATATATATAGGCATATTTATGGTTCCATAATATATTTATAACAATCTTATATTTATATAGGATGTTCTAAAAAGAATGATGGATTTTAGGACATATGATAAGGGATTTGTAGTCTCTCTTTTAAATATAGGATACATATGAAATTCACCTCTCATTTCATTTGTATGGTGTATATACTACATATTTTACATGTTATGTCATAAATAATGATATTTTTATTATATTTTATGTTTTATATTCCATTATTATTTATTTGGGATTATGATTAAATGGATTACTAAAGCGGCAAGAAAATCTCCACTCACATTTATTTTCAATGGGATACAACACATATTAACTATGTACTTATTTTATATATCATTTATCACTACCATGAATATATGTTATAATTTTTATTATTAAAATTATTGGGGTTTATATATCTATTTTGGTATCTTTAGTTCATGGGGTTTACATTTCAAATGTTACAAATGTAGTAAATTATTTTTGTATCAATTTTCCATCTTTCAGACTGATTTCATGTTACACACCTATCATATTTTAGAAAGTGTATATAGAAAACCTTTGAAATGTAATATTATTAATTAATTATCCCCATGATATTTTATTATTCATTTGTTGTTATTTTTTAAAAGTAATTACAATTCATTTTTACCTAATTGGTAATAGTTATGTGATATAGTCTGACCAGCTATCTTGATTGGTAATGATTTTGATTGAAATGGTGAAATACTCTGATGTATCTATCAAAAAACACAGGAATTTTCATTTATTATCATTATTATATTATAATACATGTTTTCCATTTATCTTCCTATATTTATGTACTCAAAGGATTAAAATTTCAATTTTAATAAAAATATCTTTTTATATCTATCTTCTTATAAAAACCATTTCTTATGATAAACCATATTTTCCAAAAATGTTTTCAAGAATGTTTTTATAATTCTACAATTTATTAATTAAATAGAATTTTTTATATTACCCAGTTTTATAAATTGATTTTATAAGAATATTCATGTTTTTTCTAAAAAAATCATGTTTGGATTTTTCAAAAAATCTGAAACAGTATTTCTTTTAATGTGTACAACATAAATGTAATTTTATTCCCTCATGACAAGTATTTTTATTGAGTATTACATTATATATTATATATATTATTTTCATAGAAAATTATTTTCAATTTTTTTTATTTTGTAATCAGTATTTTTGAATTTAGAAATAAATTTGTTTAAAAAGAAATGTTTTAAATGATATATAATGAATCCTGGGTAAGTTCTCAATGCTTCTTCAAAAGAACATGGTTTCCAAAATAGGTTATGAATATTTTTTTAAAATATTATTTTAATAGAAATTATATTTTATTAAGGATATATTCGGTGAGATCTTTCAAAATAATTTTTCTTCTATGATTTTATCCTTTGATTCTAATTAATAATTACGTAAGTTTAAATGCAAGGATACCTTTACTCCTTATCTGGTTGGTTTATTATTATGAAAAAAACATTTTAATGAAACTCTTTTCTCTTCCGTGGTTTATACCATAATTATAAAAACTGAATTTTTCCTGGGTTATGCTATGATAAACTGAAAAAATGATTATGAAACCCATCTAATTTCCAAAGGTTGTGATATTATTAAATGTTTATGAAATACATTTAATTTCATGGGTTATGATATGATTAATGTTTTATGGTCATGTGGAATATTTATATATTATTTTAATTATGATAATGGTGGAAAAATTATCACCCTAAAATGAAATGGGTAATGATTAAAGTTATATGATCTAAAAGGGTACACACCAGGTTTTCTAAATCCTAAAAGAGGTTTTATATGATCTTATAGCATGCCCAAAAGTGGGTAAATTGGAGGTTATCCCATGATTGATATAGGTAAATGATTGGTTATCATGTCCCTACCTTGTAATTATTATATTGGATGGTATCATTCACCTAAGATTTTATATGATTATATATAATCCAAAATTCTTTGTTATATACCAATGTTATCCTCTCATGGAACTTACTCATTTAATCCCCTTTGATCCGTGTCTTATGAACTTTTAATATTCATTCCATGGCTCATTATTATGATTTTGGATATAGAGGGTATGATTTTCAAATAAAACTTCTCCATTCTTGTACTATTATTTTCATGTTATTCTTATATAAATCCCATTTTACCACTAGTGATCATATAAGATCAACCTTTCATAAGATTATCATCCCTAATTTATAGATTTTTTTTTATTGTATTACTATAAGGATTTATAAAGAGGAATATATTTATTATATATTTTGATGATCCTGTATGTTATAGACACAAAATAAGCGTGTAGTGGTGGGAAATATATTAAAAAAATAATTTATTGAAACCATGAGAAATTATATTTCATGTAAAATTTATAATTATTTTATTTAATAACTAATGTAATATATACCTAATCATAGGAACTTCCTTTTTTTATTTGTTTTCAATTATCCCAAAATACCCGTTCAGATTTATTGCTCTATGCTATGAAAATTAAATGATATAGTCCATCTAATGGTGATCCATGCATGGTACAATGAACTCTAATAACCACAACTAGAACACCGGGGTTTTCTATGAAGAATTGTATTTCAATCATTTTTCATTCATGAATTCTAATTCATCGGTCATAGAAAACCCCCTATTACATTTCTTATACTTTAGAGGGAGAGAGAATGTGTCTAGAGAGAATTTTTTAAAAGTATAAATTCATTATTCTCAGATATTGGTTTCTCAAGAATGTAGATATAGACATCTGTTTACAGAGTTATGATTTTGGTTAATATATTTATTAGTTTCTTGCCATGTACTAAATAAAATTATTTACAATTAATAAACAACACTCCATATAATAATAATAATAATAAAATTTCATGGAAAAACTTGTGTAATAAAAAATATTATTTAATCAATTTATAAATTCAAAATTTTCATCATGTGTGGTAATGGTCCATTAATCTCCCATTTTATTAATTAAACTACCAAATAATAATTTTATTCAAAAATAAATAATTCATTCACATACCAAAGAATAAATATTTATTAAATATTAAATTAAATTAAAAATATATATTTTTATTCACATATCAATGAAAAAATATTTATTTAATTTATGCAATCAATATAACCTAAGTAATATTATTCTTCTTACACACGAATAATATTTATTCCATTACATTAACTACAACCTAATTTAATAGATATCAATAAAAACACATAGTCTGTGACACACTTGTATTCATTCTCATTATAATTAGGTGGTATTTCCCTAAGCAAATGATTATTGTCAATAAATGGGATAAGGTACCCAAGATAAATAACACAATGTAACAACTTCGACAAGCAAATATGAATTCACATTGTGTCTTATAATCCATTTTTCACAATATGTCATCAAGCAGGTTGTATGAAGGGGTCATCATCTAATTTACTGAATATATCATTTTTTACTATTTGAGATAAACACATCATTACAGCCTATCCATGTAATTTAATGTTGAAGATATATTATAATAAAATGGATGAGGCTTCAGCATCTATAAAGATGAAGCTACGAGTCCTTACTCGACTTTTCCATTAGCGACATGTCAATCGTGACATACCGAACGTAACCTACTTCCCATCAACATATAGTGTAACATTGTTGGTTAGTAAATCATTTTGTTCTATTAATGACATAAATTAATAACAATATTAATATTTAAATACCATTACACACTCTAACATATATGAATATCTAATGAAACCAGTATATGTGGAATTTCTACTGGCTAATCTATTCTCATAATCTCTTATCATGGATATCACTAGGTGTGAAATTGAGGAGAAGAAACCTCATATATTAATAATAACTCACACCTGATGGTATAAATGAAATATGTCCCATCATATTATATAAGAAAACTATAGACCTATATTCATAATATTTTAATAACACATTGAGGTTATCAATGTATTGGCAAACTACCATCGCCTTATTAGTTAAAAAAATAATCTACGATATTCTTACATAAAATACATTCAAATAAAAATAAAATATGTATTATGGTTTTTTATTAACAATAAATACAATTAATATACATGTAATCAATATATAATTAGTTGGTACCAGGACTCCCAATATTGGAAAATCCGACATTGATTTGACCAAACAACATGTGACATTTAGTCTTCTAGACCTCACATTATAATATTGTTTCTATTGAGTCAATTCATAAGTCAATGTGTCTTCCATGTTTTTATATTTTGAAATACTATTCACTACAACCTCCTGTAACTTATAAAATTCTCTTGAAAGACTATACTTATATTGTTTTTTCATATTCTATTGATGTAACCATGGATCTTTTGTGAGATCCACTACTGTGTATTATAAAAATAGAGTGTGAAATGATATTTACTTATAGGTAACATATCAAGATATTGTATGCATTTGAGTATCCATAATTCATCCTTAGATACCTCATAAGAAAAAATATACTCAGATTCTACTGTAGAATCTATAACCACAACCAGTTTGACCTCATCTAGTTCAAAACACCTCTTTTAAAAATTTAGATGCATATCATTTGTGATGTCGTGTAATCTTGCTGATTTCAGAAACTAGCATAAAAATATCCACTGATGAAATGTTCCTCATTTCCCCCATATACCTAGAACATATCCTTAGTATGAATCAGATATGTATGGATAGTCATGAAGACAATCAATTGATGTTCTCCAAGATCGACATGATATTTTCCTACCACACACAATGTGTATAAAGAAACTATCCTAGTACATATTATATTATAAATGTCTTACCAAATAACTAAATCATATATATTTCTTTCCATTTCGTACTTCCACACGTTTCTAAGGATACATTTTCTTAAAATAATGAAATCCATGTATCCCTTGACAGAATCCAATCTTGTATTATTCCATTCTGAATATCTCTAGTATCTTGTCAATTAATTTACTTTTAATTTGTCCTAACAATATCTTGGAAATATCATGATTGATCTCAATCTCGAGAATATATGATTATTCACCAATGTACATAATGAAGAATTATTTATCTGACCATATCTTAATAGAATTTAAGACTACCATTTTGTTTCTGATCAGTAATTTTCCATCAAGAAATACTATTATGAAAACAAATTCACTCTCAATAAAACATTTTAATAAAGATGAGTAAAAAATTTTCTTTACAAATCAAAATTCTATTATGAGTTCTTTAAAATTATTGTTCCATGACAATAATTCTTTATTTAATATATAAATGGATTTTTTAAATTTTCATATATTAAAAGAATCATTTATAGTCACAAACACAACTGGTTGTGTCATCTAGTCATTTCATGAAGGTTAACATTAAGGAAAGATGTTTTGACATTAATTTTAAAAATATAATAGTCATGCTAAGCTGCAATATAATGCTAATTTCTAATGGATTTCATCATTTCCACGTGTGAAAATGTTTCATCATAGTCAATGCATTGATTATCTTTAAACCATTTTAACTAGTCATTCCATATAGGTACTATGTTTTCCTTACATATTTAATTTATTCATATACCAATTTGAAACCTATAGGCATCAAATCTACTATAATGTCTACTAAAATATGAAATTGGTTTTGGTATATGGAATCAACTTCAAAATTAATGTAGTCTTGCCAGTTGGTATCATCTCTTCCACTTACTACATCCTTGTTTTTATAATATAATTATTATCAACAAATAATGAGTCATGATCCTTTATGAATAGAAAACCATAGTGTTCTAGTTATAAAACCTCTATTATACTCTTATTTAGTACTTATGTATCAAGAATAGTTTAATCGTCCATGAGGCATTATGGAATCTATTCATGTACCAACTACTGTGTACCTTGATCCTCAATATCATTGATATATATATCACTCACACTATATCATTTAGATATATTCTATCTCTAAATAGATACTGTATTTAATTCTACAATAAACAACTAGTATGAGGTTTCAAATAGGTAATATCTTTTAGTTTCTTTAGTGAATCCTATTTATGTACATTTTTTACATAGGGGTACATGTTTGTTACCTGAAGAGGCATTAAAAAATTATTCAATTCCCCACACATGTAAAATTGATAACGTAGTTTTTCAACCACACAAAAATTCATATGAAAAATTATTTATTGATTTAGTTGGTATGTGGTTTAGTATTCATGTTGTTGTTTGTAAATTTTACCCCAAAATTGGTACCAGAGGTCTTGCATGACTCATCATTGATGTCACCATGTCCAAATGTTGTATTAATCCTTTCTCTTACCGTGTTCCACTGAGGGGTTTAAGGATGAGTGAGTTGGGATATGATCCCAAAACCACATAATTAATCAATGTATTCTTGATTATTATATTCTTTAACATGTTATGAGTTTAGTTTTATAATATTTTAACCAAGATAGATCTCGACATCATTTTTATATTCTGTTAATTTATAAATATGATAAATCACACACCTCATCATGTATAAATATACATATCTTCTAAAATAAGTAGTAAAATTATCGATGTTTGAGTACAAAATCCTTTAATCTACAGGAAGTTTCCACACACATCGATACAACCTAATTCAAGAATATCTTAATCCCTTCCACCGTTCCCACTAAATAGGTCATATTTCATTATTCCTTGTAAAATTGTGTGATATACACCATGTTATCTTAGATCAAATAAATCTAAATATCCATCTTGATATAATTTAGTCTTGGGATTTTAATTTACCTATCCTAGACAAGAATCCAATGTTGGGTGTGGTATGTGTGATGAGAATTAAGTTGATTATCTGGTTCCATTATGTGGTTCATGTAATACAAAACATAAATAAAATTATTTATATTTTCCATAGGATAAAAAATTCTATGTTTATAAAATAAGTAAATTAAACAACCAAATTTGAAAATAAATCCATCAGTATAAATTATGTATATATAAATAATGTTTTTGGAATCAAATGTAACCTAATAAAAACCATTCAAATACAATAACATTCTAGTCTTTAACATGAGATGGTAGTCCTCGAAATCCACATTAGTAAATTTTGATCTATTAGATACTCATAGATCGACCTCCAATTGGACAATATTTATGAATCTACATGTTTATTGTATTTGAATAAATATTTGAGTACCAAGAGCTTAATCTAATAACCAATTTTTATAAATAGACAAGTTTTAATCTACAACTAATACCCCTGAAGCATCCCATTTCTTTTATCTGTTGAGTGTGAGTTTTCTTCTACTGGGAAATCTATTTACAAGTGAAGTGGACACCGACCTATTCCCTATAATTTCCCTTAGTATAATAATAATTAGATGTGTGTGAATAATAATTTATCTTAAAGAACTCCACTTCCCCATTCTATTTGATCACCATAAGGATGGAACAAATTTTAGGCTTCATATCGGTATATATTTTGAGTCAATAAGGTTCTCGTTATGAATTTTCCATTCCTTCTTGTCTTGAAAATAAAAAACACCATATACTTATGAAAATAGATATTTTACATCAACACGGAAAATATGCTTCTTTAAGGAAATTGACCCTAACATATGTTTTCTTATACATTTAAATATTTTTCTTAAAATCCATATTCATACACAAAACCTTGGAATTATATAATGTCTAGAATTGGAGCATTATGTTTTTAGGATCCGAATTCTAGATGTGAATTGTAATGAAGTTCCACTCCGAATTCTGGATGTGAACTGTAATGAAGTTCCACTCCGAATTCTGGATACGAGCTCTTATGAAGTTTGACTCCAAATTTTTGCTAGTTTGACTCTGAACTCTTATGAAGTTTGACTCTAAACATTTTCTAGTTCAACTCTGAACTCTTATGAAGTTCTACTCCAATCTTTTACTAGTTCGACTCTGAACTCTTATGATGTTTGACTCCATACTTTTACTAGTTTCACTTTGAACTCTTATGAATTTTGACTCTGTACATTTACTAGTTCGAATCCAAACTCTTATGAAGTTCGACTCCGAACTTCCATGAGTTCGACTCTGAAAAATTATGATTTCAACTCCGAACTTCTACAAGTTCAACTTCGAACTCCGAAGGATCATATTCTGAATACTGATGAAACCAGAATCCAAATTTCTTTAGAAATTCAGACTCCGGACTTCTACAAAATTCAGGTTCTGAATTCCTATAAAACAGAATCTAAAAAATTATTTATTATAGACTCCGAATTCCATTTTGGTATGACTCCGGTGTTTTATTTTCTTACAATCCGAACTACATTTTTTCTTACGCTTACAATTGTTTCATTTCAAAACAATGTCGTTCATTCTGTTACATATGTTTTGTAATAAAACCATGACATCCATTCTGTTTCTAACAAACCGTTGTTTTAGTGACATGTGTACAGGTCCCTATGAATTTTAAAGAAAATATGACCGTTATAGGATGGTGCCGAATGTTCCAACCGATCCTATAAATAGGATATCATTCGAAAGAGCTCAATATAAAAGATATAGAAGTTGATCACTCTAGAGACCACACGCTGTTAAGGTGTTTTCGTGAGAGAGAAGCTTTCCATGCCTTGTGCGTACTGAACCGTTCATTCAGAATTTATTTGTGTGACTCCGAACATTGGTGATTACATTCGAGGGCTTCTGGGGATACGAAGACAGAGGTGCTGACTACCTTGAAGTTTGAGGGCTTCCTTTCTATGGAAGATAGAGGTTCCAACTACCTTGAAGTATAGGGCTTGTGGGGATAGCTAGATAGAGATACTGATCGTCGTAATGAGGGATTACCCTGGTGTTGGTAAGACAGACTTTCTTGAAAGTATAAATTAAGGGATCTTTATCTAAGGTTGTTGGATACCCTTCTCTTTGGGTTAAAAGACTTATATCATGTAACTAGTAGATTTACTACTTATTTTCCGGTGCATTTCATATTGTAAGGAAAGTATAACATTCTTGTATTTCCTTACAATTGAACTTTGATTAGTTTAGATTATATACGCTTTAAGGGAGAATCTCATATTGTAAACATTGATTATGTTTCAATTTCAAGTTACTTATTTCTGAAACCTATTTTCGGATTCACTTTCCATATTCAAGCAACTACATAGAACTAGAAGTTTGTAACTTCATACCCTGTTCCAATTCTCCAATTGGTGTTAGAGGTGTTGTGAATTTTCTTATTTTAACATTGTTAAACATAGATCATTCCTTGTTTAAGGAAATTTTTAAAGTTTACAATTCACCCCCCCCTCTTGTATATTGAACATCTACATCTATATTTCGATCCTACAATTGGTATTATAGGAGGTCTTTGAAATACATATACTCACATATATGTTTTTCTTTCTCACTTTGTCTTTATTCTTCAACCTTTCTTAGAAAGATAGTTTTGTTCCGAACATTTTCATTTCGAACATGTTCATTCTGAACTTGTTCATTCTGAACTTGTTCACTCCGAATATTGTGATTACGAACATTTTGATTATGAACTTTGTGATTATAAACTTTTCATACTAATAAGTTTGGTTGCCAATTTTTTTCTTAGAGATGGCAGGTATGAATATTGGTTCGATCGACATCTTAAATCCTACCAAACATCCAATTTTTGATGGTAATGATTATGAGTATTCAAGAGATCAAATGATGACTTTCGTTATCAGTACTGGAGTAGATAATTTTATTATGCTTACTAGAAGTTATAAAATTCCTAATAAGTAAGTATGTACATTCACAAACCAAGAGAAGCATGATTATCAATTAAACTCTAAGGTACACAATACTCTACTTTGTTCAATGACTAGGAATATATATAGCCAAATGTGAAACAACTAACTGTATTTGGAAGAAACTTGAAGTCACACATTTTGTTACATCCAAAGTGATAGAGACAAGAATAGCTATGTTGACAGAAGAATATCATGGTTTCAAATTTCCTTATGGTTAACCCATTTGTAATGTACAACAACAGTTTATGAAAATCATAAATAGTCTACAATCTATGGGATAGAATAGTCTAGATAATGAAGCTCTTGTGGATAATATAATTTATATTATGCCCAATGATTTGGAATCAAAGCGGAAAACCATTGATGAGAATATGAAGGTCACTCAAATTTTGTTATATGAGCTATTTGTAACTCTTCTTCAACATGAAGCAAGAATGAAGACGGATGCTGACAACATTAAAAAGAATAATGGGAATGGTACTATTACTTTTACTATAACATCAAATAACATGAAAGAAAATACTCCTGAGAGAGTAACTAGATCCAAGTCTAAGAAGGTGGTTATTCAATCAGAATCTAGTGATAGTGAAGTCTTAGAGAATGAGTTAGAATATCTTGCTCGAAGGATGAACAAGATATCTGGCCAGAGAAATTTCCAATACATGTTTATGAAAAAGGAAAGAAAAGATAGAAAGATGGAGAACTACTTGTTATGAATGCAAGAGAGATGGACATATTAGACCAGATTGTCCTTTGCTCAAATATAAAGATAAGAAAGAAAGGAATTCTGAAAGGAATAGATAGAAATATTATAAATTCAAAGCTATGAATGTTCTGAAAGCTAATGATAACTAGAGTGCAAGTGGTGATGACTCTTCAGATGAATCATCTGATTATGAATCATCAGTATAGGAGAATCATGGTCTTATATCCAGACTACATATTAATAATAATTTATTCATGGATAAGGTATGAAATGATGAATCATTGACCGATGTTCCCTTAAATTCTAATGATAGTAAATATAATAATTCTTCAGATGAATAATCCTCTTCTGATGAATAAAATACTTTACCTACCTATGAATAAGTTTCTAGGTTTACTTTACTTCTTGAGATTGAGAATTATAAACTCAATAAAAATATTGACAATGAAAACTCTTGAAATACTATTCTTACAAAATAAATATTAGATCTTTCTAAATATATTGGTAGGAAAAATGGTGATTTTATAAGTATTTAAAAAAATCGTTAGGATGTAACTTCTAAGAAAAATAAACTTTCTAAATATCTAGAAAAAATAATTTCTATGAAAAGTGTTTTTGAGCGTAGCTCTATTTACAAACCTAATGATTTTTAAGATAAAAACTTGGTTATAAAACTCAAGTCCAAAATGTTTTCCTTAAATAAGTGTTTGTCAAACATTAACCATGGTAAAGAAAATTTTGATAAAATGTATTCACAAATATGACCATTAAGAATCAAATCCAGATTTTGTTATACCCATGCAAAACTAATTTTTAGTAACAAATATTTTTTTTCACAAAGTGCCCCATTTTGTACCAAGTGTCAATGTGGTGGTCATTGTTCAAAGAATTTATCTTTATACAAACCCCAATCTATAGGTTTTCATAAATAATACTTTTCTAAGAAGATGTGGGTACCCAAAATTTTGTTATCTGAAAATCTCGGATCCAAACATGTTTGGATTCCGAAATTCTAACTATTTTAATGTATTCAGGAAGATAAAGGTAGTACCAACAAGAATACATGGTACATGGATAGTGGATGTTCCCAGCACATGACTGGTAACAAAAGATATTTTGAAAATATGATCATGACGAAAGGAGGAAAAGTAACTTTCAGAGATAATGCTCAGGGAGAAATTGTTGGTATAGGTGATATTGTTCTTTTTAGAAAACCATTGATTTAAAATGTTTTATTTGTTAAGGGTCTTAAGCACATCCTCATTAGAATATGTCAGTTATGTGATGAAGGATACCTTGTGAATTTTAGGAATGATATATGCTTGGTACACAATTCCAAGGAAGGATTTATTCTTTCAGCCAATAGGCAAGAGAATGTTTAAACATTAAACTTAGAAGACCATAGGAGCCAAGACATACATTTCCTTTGTGAAATGGAAGATCATTCTTGGTTTTGGAATAGCATACTAGGTCACTATAACCTTAGGAACTTATGTAAACACTCTATGTGAGGTTTAGTTAAGGATCTACCGAAGCTTAGATTTTATTCTTCAAAAGTTCGTGATCCTTGTCAATATGGAAAGCAACAAAAATATAGGTTTAAATAAATTAGTGATGTCTCAACAACTAATGCATTATAGTTAGTTCACATGGATCTTTTTGGTCCAACATAAACTATAATCATTGGAGGAAAATACTATGTGTTTGTCCTAGTTGATGATTACAGTAGATTTACATGGGTCAATTTTCTAGAAAAAAAGACTGAAGCTTTTTCTTATTCCAAAAGTTTTAGAGCCCAAGTTAAAAATGAGAAAAATATTCCATTTAAAATTATACATAGTCAAAATGGAGGAGAATTTCCAAATTCTGATTTTGAAACTTTTTGTAGTAGAAAAGGTATTACTCACAACTTTTCAGCACCGAGAACTCCTCAAAAAAATGATGTAGTTGATAGAAGAAATTTAATTATTCAAGAGATAACTAGAACCATGTTGATTCAATATTATATAGCTAGACATTTCTGGTCTGAAGCTGTATGTACTTCTTGTTATACTATAAATCAAGTTATTATTAGACATTTTCTTAAAAACAACTATTTAGGAGTTATGGAATGGTAGAAAACCTAGGCATTCCGACTTCAAGGTTTTTGGTTGCAAGGTATTCATCTTGAATAATAATGATATTCTACAAAAATTTTCACAAAAATATCATAAAGCAATTTTCTTAGGCTACTCCACAACTTCTACGACATGCAGATTTTTCAATAAAAACATTTGTACTGTTGAAGAAACAGTGCATGTAAAATTCAATGAATCTGATCCTTTTTTTAGACCATCTCATACTACATCCCTAGATGTGTTTCAAAAACTGATTATCAACTATTGATATGAGATCCTTTTGATAAGGAAAATGTTCCAGAATATACTTCTGAAACAGTTACCCCAGAATATTTTCTACCCTATGTTGATGAACAAGTTTTACAAAACCCAAACAAGGTGTTTCTTAAAATCATCCTAGTGATTGTATTGGTGATGTAAATCAACCTGTAATAAATATAATCTCCTTAAGAAATGAATTATAACATCAATCATTTCTTTCCCAATTAGAACCAAAAATCAATGATAAAGCTTTTGGAGGTGATTATTGGATCAAAGCCATGCAAGATGAACTAAATTAATTCGAAAGAAATAATGTTTGGACCTTGGTTGAAAGACCTATGGAAACTTCTGTTATTGGAGTAAATTGGGTCTTCAGAAAAAAGTGTGATGAAAATTGAGTCATTTTATGAAATAAAGATAGACTAGTTGATACATCCTATAATCAACAAGAAGGAATTGACTATGAAGAAACCGATGCTCCAGAAACTAGACTTCAATCTATTCGTATCTTACTTGCCATTGCATCATTCTTCAATTTTAAACATTTTCACATGGATGTAAAAAAGTTCTTTTTTTAACGACTTTGTTCTTGTTGAAGTTTTTGTTAAACAACCTCTTGGCATTGAAGATAAAAAGCATCCTGATCATGTTTTCAGACTTACTAATAATTTTTATGGCCTTAAACAAGCCCCACGAGCATGGTATGATAGACTTACATGATTTTTGATTCAAAATAACTATGTGAAGGGAAATGCAGATCCAACCCTTTTTATAAAGAAAGATAAGAAAAATGTTTTTATTGTTCAAATATATGTTGATGACATCATATTTGGTTCAACTTAGAAATCTTTAACTGGTGATTTTGCATGTCTAATGATGTCTGAGTTTGAAATGTGTATGATGGGTGAGTTAACATTTTCCTGGGTTTTCAAATTTATCAAATACCAGAAGGAACCTATATTTCTCTACATAATTATATCAAATATCTTCATAAAAAGTATGGAGATTACAACACGAAGAGCATAAGTACTCTCATCGGCACCTCAAACTCTTCAGATCTTGATGAATCTGGGAAAACAGTAGATCAAACAGCTTTTAGAGGTATGATAGGAAGCCTACTATACTTGACAGCTAGTCGTCCAAACATAATGTTTTTAGTATGCTTATGTGCATGATATCAATCAAATCTTAAGGAATATCACTTAAAGGTAGTGAAAAGAATTTTTCTCTACATAAAGGGAACCATGGAACTAGGATTATTTTATACTTCCGGAAATGATTTTGTTTTAAAAATATTTTCAGATGCTGGATTTGGTGGATGTAGAATGGATATAAAGAGTACATCTGGAACTTTTCATTTATTAGGAGATTCATTAGTTTCTTGGTCATTCACGAAGTAACACTCAGTATCACTCTCCACTGATAAAGCATAATATGTAGTAGTTGGAATTTATTGTGCTTAAGTGTTGTGGATGCAACACACACTCACAGACTATGGCTTGATTTTTACTAAGACTCAAATATTTTGTGATAACACAAGTGCCATTTCCCGTAGTAAAAACCCTGCACATCACTCTCGTGCAAAGCACATAGATATTAGGCTTCACTTTCTTAGGGATCACACACATAAAGAAGATATCATTATTCAGTTTATCAGAATGGAAGATCAAATTGCTGATATTATCACAAAATCATTACCCTCCTATAGATTTGAATACATTAATCAAAAGATAGGAATAATAACCATGAGGTAGTCATTCTCCATTAACTTCCTGTTGAACATTTCTCCTTTATGTGATAAAATCCTTCTCATAAGGGGAGTACATCTTCATGTTATTTTAATCAAAAAAATTTATTAACTGTTTTCTTTTCAAACATATGTCACTATTTTTTTTCGTAAAAAGTCGTTTAATGAAATTTTGGAATGGAAATTTTCAGAATGGAAACTCTCGGAATGGAAATTTCAGAATGGAAATTCTCAGAATGGAAAGTCTCGGAATGGATATTCACAGATTGGAAATTTTCAGAACTAATATTTTCATAATGAAATTTTTGTAATGGATTTTCTTTAATGTGAATTTTCTCAATGTATTTTTTGTAATGAGATTTTCATAATGGTCTTTCGTAATGAGGATTTTTCATAATGATTTTTTAGTTTTAAAAAAAAAATCTTTTCTTCGAGAAGAATATTACCAATTACGAACATTATTTCTAGAAAATCCGAAAGGTATGATTTCCTTACATAAATATTCATAATCATATTTTTCATGCTGGTATTTTCCTGAGTTTTAAATTTATTTGTAATCATGTTTTCCTTAAATTCGAACGTTTTTCTTAAAACCTCAAATGATCTGAGTCAAGTTTTCTGTGCAGGATTGTTCTCAACTGTCAGATCAGATCAAATGGTTTTTAAACCATTAGCTGGTTTTAGGAAGATCAAAGGTCAACTCCATATCTTATATAATGAGGACCCCAAGAGTCTTCCCACATCAGGTTTTTCATCTCTCATGTCTCGAAGCCCTGCATCTCTTCTTAAGGACCGTTCCGATCATTCTGAAGCTGTTCGCAATCTTTCATAACTCTCCACTCCGAATGTCTGTTGAAGATACATCTCAAGACATGTCTACATCAAAGCCAATTTCAATGTGGTTAGTATTCTGGGAAAGGTTGGTGCATCTAGATTTTTTCAATTTTGATTCTCTTATAACCAAGAATATCAGATTGAATGGCTGGGAAGATGTTTTCTTGTATATGTCAGAGAAACAGGATCTGGTTTATACAGACTTGTTGAGTTCTACGAGTCTGTTTCCTTCTAGTAGGAAGATGGAAGAGACTTATTTTCTTTCAAATCATATGGAAGAAATATATGTTATCTTACATCATGGATGCAAGCTTGGTGATATTATCCTACGATGGGGAAGGTGATTTTTGTTCACACAAGCTTCCGGATGAGAAAGTATGTTTCAACAAGGTAAAGGATTTGAAAAATCTTGGACTCAAAGATACCAATATAGATAAGATTTATCATCTCACTCCAAATAATGGAATTCATCTGCTGTGAGTACAGGGTTTTCACGTACCAAGAAGAGGTGACAAGGATAATCTGAAGAAGAGTGACATCTATGTCCTAGATTTCCTGGTAAATCTGAGGAAGATAAATTTGATGAGGCATGTCTTGATTACAATTAAGAATATAAAATAAGGGAACATGAGAGACCAAATCATTATGTACCCTACTTTACAATCAAAGTAGAGAGTTCGGTGCTTAGAGTCTTTCAAAGTTTCATGCAAGTCAAGAGTTCGGAATTGTAAGCCTATGCTGGTTATTGATGATACTTTGAAGAGAATAAAGATGTGTTTTTTAGTGAATCCATAGAATTCTATCCTTTATCTGTGGAAATTGATGAGGTAGTTCAGAAAGATTCACAAACTCTGGAACCATCTAAAAAGGAAAGGATGAAGAGAAAGCATAATGAAGTGGATACTGAAGACAAAACTCTCAAAGCTATGGAATCTCAGTCTGCTCCCCCCAAGCCGAAGAAGCAGAAAACATATACAGATGAAGTGGTAGCCAAGTGGAAGGAAGAAAATGAGAAGAGGAAATAAGGGGATCCATAGTTCATATTGGACCCTATAGAGGCTAAGGCCTTAAAAGAGCGAGCTGTGGACGAATTAGAAATGTAGAAAAAAGAAAAGAAGTTGAAAAAGATTTTGTCTGAAGATGAAGTGGTGCTATATTTGTTAAGAGATACTGAAATAGCTTCTGAGAAAATTCACATTCTGAAAACCTTCGATGTCGAACCGTCTTTACCAGATACTCTAGGTAAAAACTATGCCACTCTGGAAAAATAGAGGGGCAAATAAGTAGTTGAAGAAGTAGAAAAACAAGTTGAAGTTGAAGAAGTGTTTGTTGAAGAAGAATATGAATAAGAAGAAAGTGATGATCTTGATGATCTGATCAAACAAGTAAAAGAGTATAACGAAAAAGGTTAATCCACAATATTACCCACTCCAGAAAAGGCAGTTGAGAAAGAATGTGGGAAGGCTAATGATGATCAAGAGGAAGACAATGAAAATGTTCTGTATGATGAAGAAGAATCTTATGAGAATAATTTCCATGAAGAAGGGGTAGAAAATGAGAAACCACATGAATATTTGATTGTGAAACTATCAAAAAGTGAGGAATATTCTCCTGATAAACAACCCATTCCAAAATTTGACAAGGGGAAGAAAGTTATGATGGATACTCCAATAAAAAATATCATCCTAAAGAAAGTGGTCGTTGGTTCATCAAGAAGGAAGCTAGTCCAGGTTTAAGAATAACATTCTCCATGAAAATTATCGGATTCAGTGTCATCAGCACATGGTCACAATTTTGTGGTTGAATCTCAGAAACAATTGGTGGACAGTATTCTGATTTTTCCAACTATAGACTCTAGATGCTAGATGATGCAACATTATTTAAATCAGAAATCAGAAGCCTTATCCATGGTCATGGATAAGTGTATAAATATTGAGGCCGACCATAAATTTTTTATTATCAATTATGATGTTCACATGAAGTCTGGCAGCAAAATAACGTTGTGGTCTAAGAAAGTGGAAGATGACATGGCTAACTATGATAATATTCAGACTGAGGTGAATGATTCTTTTGAAATCGAGGATAAAAAGATTATGAATCATCAGTATGAGCTGATCATTGAGAAAAGTTCTCAGATTCAATAAGTGAAGGAACATAATGATAAGACTAACTCTTTTTCTCAAAATTATATAAGCAATAGAAATCTTTGGATTGAGCTTGAGAAAAGACTGGTAATGCAATATGATCTAGTGATGATGCATAAAGAGTCCACGAAGGCTCAGGCAGAAGCCATGAAAGCCCAGGAAGAAAGGAAAAAATAATTGGAAAGGAAAACTAAGGAAGACCAAAGAGACTTGAAGATGCTCAAAACCTTGTTGAAGAATCTGATCCCAAAAGAAAAGGAAGACTAATAAATCCCCCCGATCTTTTTTGTATTTATCTTTCCTTGTAAAATTTTCTCGACTCAAATGAAAATTTGGTTGGTTGTATATTTTTATATACTAATGTTTCAATTACCATATTTTCATTTCCATTCACTTCAATTCTTTTTGAAAATCAAAAAGGATGAGAAGGAAAAAAGAAATACTCCTAATTGGGAGAAAGAAAAATTTTAAATGGAGAAAGAAAAAATTTCTATGTGAAATATACTTAAAAGTAAGGGGGAGTTTCGGACTAAAAAGTTTTTCATTACCTTGATAATGAAACCTTGACATAGTAATTTCAGAATACACTCCTTAGTGTTTCAATACCTAAGGGGGAGTTAGTTGTATTAAATATCATCCATGAACAAAGGGAGATAAGTTTTAATTTCAAAGTCTAATGAAAAATATCAAAGACCATATATTCTTTCTCATTATGATGTTTGTGCTTTCCAAAAAGGGGGAGATTATTGAGTCAATAAGGTTCTCCTTATGAATTTTCTATTCCTTCTTGTTTTGAAAATCACAGACACCATATACATTATCAAATCGATATTTTACTTCCATAAGGAAAATTTTCTTCTTTAAGAAAATTTAACCTAACCTAGATTTTTATATACATATCAATATTTTTCTTAAAAAATAGATTCATACCCAAAACCTCATAATCATATAATGTCAATAATTGGAGAATTCTGTTTTTAGGATCCGAATTCTAGATATGAACTGTAATGAAGTTCCACTCCGAATTCTGGATGTGAACTCTAATGAAGTTCCACTCCGAATTATGGATACAAACTCTTATGATATTCGACTCCAAACTTTTACTACTTCGACTCCGAACTCTTATGATGTTTGACTCCAAACATTTACTAGTTCAACTCTGAAATTTTATGAAGTTCAACTCGGAACATTTACTAGTTCGACTCCGAACCCTTATGATGTTTGACTCTGAACTTTTACTAGTTTGACTCCGAACTCTTATGAAGTTCGACTCTGAACTTTCATGAGTTCGACTTCAAACTCTTATGAAGTTCAACTCTAAACATTCATGAGTTCGACTCTAAAATTTTATGAGTTCGACTCCAAACTTCTACAAGTTTAACTCTGAACTCTGAAAGTTCAGATTCTGAATCCTGATGATACCAGACTCTGAATTTCCTTAAACATTCAGACTCCATATTTCTACAAAATTCGGGTTCCAAATTCCTATAAAATAGAATCCGAACATCTTTTTATTACAGACTTCGAATTCCATTTTGGTTATACTCTGATCATAAATTTTCTTATACTCCAAACTATATTTTTTCTTATGCTTACACTTGTTTCATTTAAAAACAATGTCGTGCTTTCAGTTAAATATGTATTGTTATAAAATGACGTCGTCCATTCTGTTTCTAACAAACCGTTGGTTTAGTGACACGTGTACAGGTCCCTCCAAATTTTAAGGAAAATATAACCATTGGAGGAGGTAGCCAACCGTTCCAAACGAGCCTATAAATAGGATCTCATTTGAAAGAGCTCAATATATGAGATATAGAAGTTGATCACTCTAGAGACCACACACTGTTAAAGTGATTTCTATAGAGAGAAGCTTTTCATGCCATTGCGTACTGAATCGCTCGTTCAGAATTTCTTAGTGCGACTCCGAATGTTGATGATTGCATTCGAGGGATTCTGGGGATAGGAAGACAGAGGTTCCAACTACCTTGAAGTTTGAGGGCTTCCATACTGAGGAAGACAGAGGTTCCAACTACCTTGAAGTTAAGGGCTTGCGGGGATAGAATAAAGAGACACTGATCTTCATATTGAGGGCTTACCACGGTGTTGTTAAGACAGACTTTCATGAAATTCTAAATCAAGGGACCTTTATCCAAGGTTGTTGTATACACATCTCTTTGGGTTAAAAGACTTATATCATTTAAATAGTAGTTTTACTACTTGTTTTCCATTGAATTTCATATTATAATGAATGTATAACATTCTTGTATTTCCTTACACTTGTACTCTGATTTGTTTATATTCTATACACTTTAAGGTAGAATCTCATATTGTAAACTTTGATTAAGTTTCAATTTCTAGATCCATATTTCCGAAACCAATTTTCAGAATCACTTCCTAGATTCAATCAAGTGAATAGAACTAGAAGTTTGTAACTTTATACCTTTTTCCAATTTTCCAATTGGTGTTAGTGGTGTTGTGAATTTTCATAGTTTAACTTTGTTAAACATGGATGTTTCCTTGTATAAGGAAATTTTTAAAGTGTACAATTCACCCCCCTCTCGTATATTGAGCATTTACATCTATAATTCGATCCTAGAATCTACTTAGTGATGAATTGTGAGAAGAATGGATAAACAGATCTCAATTATTTTCATATTATAATTTATAAAAATCAAAAGTGAATCTGTCATATTGATGCCAAAATGATATCAGTGCATTGTTTTTTGGGGAGTTTAGAACCTAGAACCTCCAATAACTCAATTTAGAAAATGATATTGACTACATGAGGCCCAGTAGGGAAGCCCTCTCCAAAAATTCAATAAAATATTTCTTTGTAAATATAAAACTGTTATTTTCTATCTACCCTTTTGAAAAACCCAAAAAGTTGATCAAGCATACTATACGTATCAATTTTTTAATGATAAAATTTGAGTTCACTAGTCAATGGTGAATGAATAAAAAATTGAACATCCCCCATTATACTCCAATATGGTTTATTAATATGGAAATCATCATCAAAAAACTTCTTAGAAGGTAGATCAACCATTCAGGATCAATCACGTGAGATTCTGGTTCTTGGAATGGAATAACATGAAGTCATCTAAACCACACCTAGAAGTTAGTACTAGTTATGAGGCTGTGTTTAATCCTAAATAATCATTTGGATAATGTGGATGTTGATTTTTTATTTTTTTTCTATAATTAAAAGTGATGATTTTTATTACTATTAATGGATTACACATTATGTTATAAAAAATAAATTGATTGATTTTATAAAATATTTCATTATTTTACCTAGTCTGAATATGAATAATAATTGATCATGGAATGTATAGTTGTTTTAAAGTTCGATTGGAAACTATTCATAAGTTCCTTCATATAACCCCAAAAATGACTTGCCAAGATACTTGATGGTATTTTGGAATAAAGTTCATTGACAAATGTGGGATTTTAGATTCCTGATCTATTGTGTGGACTCCCTTATCTATAAATAATTACCTTTATTTCATAAAAACACGCCTCCATGTTAAAAAAAATCTTGAAAGTGATACTCTTATTGATGTAAAATGGGTAATTAAACCCAAAAACATCATTAAAACTCCCATTTTAAAATTAAGAGTCACAAGAAGAGTCGGTCAAGCACTTGGTTGTATTGATTTCCACTCTCATTCATGTAAATGAAGGACATGACTAACAGAATATTTTTTGATGGATTTTAATTAATAATTCCTTAATTTTTTCATTTTTATCATTTAGATTTCTTTTTTATATTAAGTGGATAATACATAATTAATATATCATGTTGGATAAAAATTTTAAACATAATTCATTTATTTAATTTTTTTTCCATAAATTTTATGTTGTTTAATCCATTGCATGTATTTTTAATATTAATTGGATGCCACTTAATTTATTAAACATGATGGGTAAATCATTTACGCATAATATATTTTTTTATTCAATTGTTGAAAATTAATTATTTTATTTATGTGATTTAGGCCTTACATTATTTCATTGATATAAATAATTTAATAATTTAATATCACACTCAAGAGATTTATATAAAAGATAATTTAATGACCATACATTAAATCATCCTATGATCAATGAAAAATAATTAATTTTCCCATTCTTGTAATGATTTAAAACATTCTAAAAATTCACTTATATGTCACTTGAGTTGGCATAATAATATTTCCTTCATGAAAAGAAACCACACTCCTTTGGATCATTAATTAATTACATGTATTTATGTGTCACACGTAGGTGAGGGGAATGAAATGATTGGTCAAAAGGATATTACATAAATTCCATTGAACATGTAGGTCCAACATAATTATGGAGGGATGTATGAAAATATGGCCACCATATTTAATATAAAAATAAAAAATTCCATACATGTGCATTAATTTAAATTAAAACATCCAACACATACATAAGTCATTCACACTCTCACACATGATCATACATCCAATGAATCAGTAAAACTATATGTATAAAAATCACTTAATTATTTGTTCATTATTATTTAATATGAATGTTCTTTAATTAATTAATTAATTAATTCCCTATCATATTATTGTTTAAATGAATAGAATTTGTTATACTCATCATTTATTACCGACATGGAAAATAAATCGAAGGACATATAATAAAACATAAATTACAATAAAATAATTGAGAATTTAATATTTGTTAAAACCATTATTTAATTATCAAACACATGTTGGTGTTTTAATAGATAATATTAGGTTCTAATGATGAAATTTTCAATTTAATGAAATTATTAATTTTTTAATTTAATTAGAGGTTTCATGGAATGTATACTCCCCTTACACACAATGTACCTTAGTTTTTAGGTATCCATTTCACATTCATAGTGATTTCATGTGTTAACTAGACAAGAATACTTGACACGTATAGGCTAGATACACCCAATGTATACACTTTCCATGTTCTAGGTTATCCCGGTCAATATGTGGTGTGATATAAATGAACCATGTGTAATTAACTGATTGATGCATCCATGTTCAATTTAAATGGGTACAAAATGTTTGATTAAACATCATGCCATGTATCCTAGTTTCACAAACTAGATATTTGGAACTTCTTAATTGAACCAGTAGTCATTCTTCTTCTATTCATAAAACATTAATAAAATTAAACAATAAATGAAAAAAATTAATATGTTCATATCATGTTAGCTCAAATCAGACTAAATAACATATAATATGAAATAAAAATATGACCAAAATTGTGTATAGATCAAGAATCAATTAAATAATTATAAATTACAACATGACCACTATGATTCAGTTGGTTGGTTCAGGGATGTGAATAATCATTTGGTGGTGGGTGATATATTATTTTTTTTGAAAATCATTTCCCAATTCCATGACTGAAGATGTTGGATGTAAAATTTATAATTGTTTTATATACTATCTGATGAAATAAATACCTAGTAATAGTAACTTTCTTCATTGATATTTTTTTTATCATCCAAAAAGAACATTTCATATTTCCATATTCTTCGGATTATTAGAAACCTATTCGGTAGATTTTTATGCCTTGATATCTGTACTTAGCTTGTTTGTCGTCTTGTTAATCCATGTGTTTGTGTGGAATTGGATCCATCTATAACTCCTTTTGAATATTTATAGATTTAAATTTTCAAGGACTATCAATGTAAAATAAATGTGGTGTATTAAAACTGGACCGACTACGGTTCTACCTTCAAGCATCTAGGTCACTCTATGGAGGTCTACAGATAGGGTTTTGCAATACTAAGGGGGAGGGGAAATGGCAGCGACTTCTATTCTATGTGAAATCGACTGGACTACTCGATGAAGTTTTCTCATCAGGGAAACAATATCTGGGGAGGAAATGAGGATAGATGTAATAGTAAGGATTCAAAGGGTCGTTAGAAGGTTTTCCAAGAACTGAAGATCAAGGGTATACAGTAGGGAGGTCAGGGACCTCGGTGGACACTAATGGGGAAGATGGAACAACCTGAAGGTTCTCTTGTGGTCTATTGTGCATTGTCTGAGGGGACATCTATAACTGAAAGGGTGATTAAGGCCTCAATTTCCAAGGATAATACACTAGTGACTAAGGTTTTTTATTGGATGAAGTATGATCTGTTTGGACATTCCATTTCTGTGATTAATGGTGATGGTCTGCTCTTGCATGAGTTTTCCAAAATGGATATCATGGTCATGGATTAGATGTGGATGGATAGAAGGTTGATTTTACTGCCTCAGTTTCCAAGGAGACATGGTATGGTTGTGTTGATATGTTTAAGGGGAGTAAGTGGATCATCACAAATGAGTCCATTCAAAATAGTAGGAAGGAATGGGGTACATTCTATATTCAGAAACTAGTTTTATTTTTACACATGTTTAAAAGACTCTTAGTGGATATTCTAGGTTCAAATTCTATTTTTCCTAGTGAGGGAGAAGGGTTCATTGTGGTGGTATCCAAGGGGAATGATCATGGGCACTCAGCAGACGAGGTTTCTAGCCTGAAGACCAATAGGGGTCCCATGAGGTGGAAGGGGAGGAAGGATTACCCTCTTTACCTCCACCATTGGATACATGTTATACAAATAATAAGAATGATAAGATGATTTTTATGGGATCCCTGAGCCTTCAGAGGGCATGGGAACATGGTGAGAAATCCTTGGTTATGATTTTATGTTCCAATGAAGAAGTGATCAAACATTTCTTGTTGCTCAATGAAAATAAGGAGGAGGTAGATAAAATGATGGGAAGAGCTCGAGAGGTGTATCTGATTGAGGAGAAATTTCCATGGATTGAAAAAAAGAAACTAATTATAGTAGTGGGTTTCAAAAAAGGTAATATCCACATTGAGGAGTACATTCAGGTCTAGGAAGACCTGGCTTCTAGGTTTGAGAGGCTGTAGTTGGAGGTAGCTGACTCACATGTTTCATCCTCATCCCTGAATTTATTCAGAGATACAGATTTAGGTAATTTCAAGATTATTTTTAATGAATATTTTTATATTGGTGGTTATATTGGTTGGTTATATTTGATTGTTTGGGCAAGTTTTTCAAGTGTTTGGACCTTCGTGTGGTTTGATTTTTAGTGAATTTTTTGTTTTCAGCACACTACTTGGACCTGCTCTATAAGGGGATCAGAGCATGAAGTCTTCATTGGTATTGGCATTTTTTATCTTGGATACTTGATATGGTATGGCATTTCCATTAGTTTAGTTATCGTGCCCTTATACATAGGACTTCTTGCCGAAGATCCGTGCTTTTGGGAAGGCTTAGTGGCATGGTATAATTTTTTCGGTAGGGCATGCCTGGTGATTTGATCTGGTGTTCTTTCTGATTTGGTTATTTTGTGGTTTTATTGTTGTTTTTATGGTTTCTAAAATTACTTTAAAAATCATTTTCAAAAATCAAAAAAATAATAATTTTTAGTTAGTCACATAGTGTATTCCTCTCAAGGATTAATTTTTATTAGCATTATGTGTTCTTGCCTAAAATAAATGATTACTATCTACCAACTCGTCAAGGTAACCATGAGAAACAACCTAACATCAAAACATTGAAAAAATAATATGATTTATCATTCTGCAATATAATAACTGTGTCATAATATCTCATAAAGTGGGTTTCACGACAGTGCCAAAAACCTATTTAATCGATATGTTATTATTTTACTATCTAAAATAAACACATCGTTACACTAGATACATAGAATTGAATTTTCCAGTTATACCCCAATTAAAATGATAAGAACCCAACATCTATAAATATAGAAGGGAAAAATATTTCCATGACTCATTTATTAATTATATGTAAATCGTTGTGCGAGAAACATACCTTACATGCCTCCAACATAGGGTATTACTGTTTTTGTTATTAAATCTATGTTCATGAGTGAAGACATACATTAATGATAATATTATTGTCTATTTACCACTAAATCTTCTTAGAGTTGGGAATATCTGATGAATCCAAAATTTGATGAATTAATACATGAAGTTCTATTCTCATAAACTCTCATCACAGTGATTATCAATTCTAAAAATCATTAGGCAAAGCCACATCCACATATGATCACTCGCACCTAACAGTCTAAATACTATATGTCCCATAATAATTTTTTATCCAACCACAATACTACATTAAGAATATTTTCATAACAATTAATGATTCTTATCATAGTAGGGAACTTCTTTGATGTTAATAATGCGTAACATACATAGGAAATTATGAAAATAAACCCTTTTAGAAGAAATATTCATTATGTAATAATATGTTTAATAAATACTCTATAAATAGATTATTTATTTATTCAATGTAAATTCAATTGACCCTAGGAAATAAAATCTAACATATAATTCACCAGATTAGATGTTTATGTACCTATCTTCAAATACAATAAACTATTATGGTCCATATGTGGGTGTTTTTGAAATGTATTATATATTAATTCAAAAAGATGTAATATTTAAACATGAGAGTCCAATCCCATTATATATTGTATTAGAGGAAAAATTTAGTTATCAATAATATAATATGATGATTATTACTTATAAATCCCCCTAGGGTTAATTCTTTGATTATGATTTCTGATGTATCTGAGGATATGTCTAAGGATGATACAAATTATATAAAATTGTAGGAGAATTTTTCTAAATGTATGTGAAATTTATTTACAAGAAATTACCTCTATATATGGATACTACATGTGTATGTGGTTATGGAATAGTTGTACTTAGGGGTAGAATATATGAAATTGGTGTATTGAGTTTGACATGATTATCAGCTGGTGCACAAAATGAGTCTTACTTCACATATTGATTGACACACAGATTGGATATTATTTAAAAAATAACAAAATACATACAAACTATCATGGAAGATTTAAATAGAGGATGAATATGGATAACCTAAGATATTCCTAGGGTGTCATATATTCAAATAAAAGTATCATGATTTATACATTCTACATGTATGTTTTTAGGATTATGTGATTCCCCACTTTGTTAATTATTTCTTAAACTATTATTTTATGTTTTGATGAATGAATAGAACCAAAATGAACAATGATAATGCTGAGTACGTAAAAAAAATCAATGATTTTACTCATATGTAGCCAAATGTAATGTTATTTTTACTGATAAATATCATTGGTATTCTAAATAATTATAGGAATCATTGAATCATGCTATATATCGAAACAATCATATTGAACAATATTATACCGAGTCATTAATGAGGCAACACAAAACCTTATTTAGTGGATCCGCTGATCTACTAGTTAATATATAATTGATCCGTAAAACTGAAAAGATATTTTCCACTCTCCAATGTTTGGAACATAAAAATATTTATATTGGATCTCTATCAATGGGAAGTGTAAGAGGAATAATCGTGGGATCTCATCAAAATACAATGGAACATAATAAAATTGATTCCATGGATTGGGATGAGTAAAAGAATTTTCTTTCAATAATTACATCCCTTATATTTATCATATGAAAATTTAAAAATAAGTGTTTGAGATAAAAAAGGACGAATAATCTATTGGTAACAATGGGACAAATATTAAAAAACATTCATAGTACATTTCTTATATTACTATCCAAATTGAACGTAAATTTTTCGGATTATTAAATCTCTTAAAACAAAGTCATAACGGTGGGAATTTTCCATAAGGTTCATTAGTATCTAGGATGATGTTGGTCAATATGATATAAAGGTTTAAATGGATATTGGAGTTAACCATTAATCACGTTGATTTGATACTAAAATAGTGAAAGAATTTAAGTTAAACTCAATCAACCATGGAGAAATAAAGATTATATTTCTTTTATAGTCAATGTTTGTAAAGAATCATGTGGGAAATTTTCATCAAGGGTATAATGAATATTTCATTCATTGAAAGGATAGTCTTCGAGTGTCCAAATTTTAAATTTACGTGAAGAATCTAGTTATTGAAGAAAATAGAGACATATCTCCACATAATTCACCACCCACAACACATTGATTCAAGTAAAAGTATATTGGGAATTATGTGGCTCAATTACAAATATAATGGATAATATGGATGATAAGTAAAACCATTATTTAAAGGTAAAGGAGAAAATGAAATAATTATACATTCATGATGGTTGAATTCAATCATGATGACTAGGAACCATTATACTCCCCTCCTTATATGCTAATTTCATGTTAGATTTGGTATGAATGATACCAATGAAAATCATATTATTCATTATTTAGTTACATTTCAGTTGATTTCAAGTATTTATTATCTCTATCTACAAGGATTAACAAATAATTAATTTACAAATAATATTCTAAAAGTTGAAGGCATGAAAAAATATTTCAACGGAAAAGTGTTTGTATAAGATGAGAACATATTTGTGGATTAATGAGTGACATATTTATTTGAAATAATATATATATTTAAGTAATATTATCATTATAAATCCATCATGAGGTAAGGATTTTATGCTTTATAATAAGTTCAATTTCATTGACATGCCATTCATGTTTGTACATTATGGGTATTTATCACAATTAAGGAATTTTAAAAGACATTTATCGAAGTAAAACAATTTTGTTTTTAAACTTTTTAATGATAAATTAATTTAGAGAGGAATTCCATTAATAATTTGGGACATATGAATATAGATATTAGAACCCATGAGGAATTATATTATCCTAGATGTAGAGGTAGATATGAGTTGTAGTTTATAACCATATGAAGTCAACATAAATTATTTCTATCAGATCATATTTATCTCTAGATACTCTTGAAGAAATATATATTATTGAAGTTGTGACATTGAATGGGGCCTAGAATTCAATTCAATATAATCAATATATGATGTTTACATCAATTTTCTAGTGAATCCTTATGCATGTTCCTGATTCAGAGTTGAGTTTTAGTAAAGCGTATCATATTTATAATAATAGATATTATGAGAGAACAATTGAAAACCAATAGGATATTCTATGATATTGTTCTATGGATTTCATAGGTTATATGGACTAACACTATAATAAAATTTAGTTTTCCTTAAATAATATATTTCACTCAACCATTCGGATGAGTCATTCTAATCCCATTTATGGAAAGATTTATAGAAATCCAATGTAATGTAATGAAGTTGTAGATGAACGTTGTTGGGAAATGAACAAGATGATTATATGATAGAGAAAGTTAGAGCCAAATTAGAAACACATATGGAATTTTTTTTGATATAAATGGAATGATGGAAAAAGTTAAAGTTATTTAGAATTTATATTTGATGAGATGGGCATTTTTTGAATTTCTACATAGAAGAAATAAGGGAAAAACATTCCCCAGGTATATGGTCCCTTGGAAATACATGATCATAACAGGGTAGTAGATTATATTTTAAACCTTCCACTGACCCTCCCTCAGGTTCATGATGTGTTTCATGTACCTCTCCCTGGGAAGTACATACATGATCCTTTATATATAATAAATTTTGTGGTCGTACCATTAGAACATGATATTTCATATAAGGAACAATTAGTTGAGATTATGTAGGATACAATTAATGTGTTATGAACAAATACCACTAACCTAGTAAATGTTTTGTGATGAAACCACAAGTTGGGGTAAGATATATGAAAAAATCAAGAAAAATTAGAATAAGTATCCTCGTGTTTTGGTTTAGAAAATTGAAAATTTAAAGTGCGAAATAAAACACCCTTATAGGTTTTTTATATGTAACATGTTGTTAATCATTCATCACATAGAACACTTATTTTATAATGTGTTACATACAAGATTGAGTATAAATGAAACTTCAAATACTATTAAGATATTGATATTAAATACGATAGTTTTCACCTAGACATTAGAATGGGGAATATGTATGGGGTTAATGAAATTATTAAAAAAATTAGCCTACACAATTATATATAGTTAATCCCACTAGGATAAGTTAATTAGAAATTAATGTAATTACCATTTGAAAATAATGGGAATCATTTTCCAGAAAACTATTTTTATGTGCACACTCATGTTTTCAGTCAAAAAAATGAATAAATATTTTTTTGAGTTATTTTAAGGAAATTTATATACTATATTTTCAATTAAATAAATAACATTTATCTTATGTGTTTTTTTACAAGATATAAGAATAAATCCAATTTTGTGCTTAAAACTTTATATTTCTAAAATATGGTTTCTTATTTTATTCACACTTATTTTAAAAATACTTTTTCAAACATTTTGAACATTTATTTGATGAAAACTTAATTTTTTAAATAATCATGTAAAAATTATATTTGGTTGAATTTTTGAGAATTTTTTGAGAAGAATGAATTTACATTGTATAGTGGAAAATTAAATTTTTATTAATAATGTTCATTACTTATATAGATTTTAAAAACATACCAATTTATTTTTGATGGTTTTAAAAATATTATTTCAATTTTATGTATATTAATAAAATTTATTTTATTATAATCATTTCCATATTGAATTACAGTATAAAACTTTTTTAAAAATTTAAATTGTTTCTCCTTGAAAATCAACTTTTTATCCCATAAGAAGATTTAATATTAAAATTAACATATCAACATATGTATATAAAATATTGATAGATGATATAAATATTTTTAATTACACTAATATATACTATATAATAATGTTATCTTAAATTTTTTCCATAATGAATAGTAAAAAAATAAATAATATTTAGCGCTTTTAAGTTAAAAAAATGTTTACTGGGTGGTATACTATAATAATAAGTATTTAAAATTACAAAAATCATGTCCAAAACATATTTTAATACCATATTTTGATCTTATATATTTTTTGTAAACTAATGGAAAATTTTAGATCCTTATTTCATATGAAAAATGTGTGTACACATTTTTCATTTTCAAAATTAATAGCGTGACACTCACCACAATTATAAAATTCCACCCCATCTCCTCTCATATTCACACATTAAATACAAATTGGATCCTAGAATACCTTCCCATATACATTCCTAAAATCACTCCTCTCATCTTATATGACTTAGTTTAGTTAAAAATCCAACTTTGGAAGGCTTCTGTTGTAAAAAAATGAGGTTACCCAAAGAATTGGTTATGCTCTTCAATGACTGTTTTTTATCTGTTCCTACACCACCAAAAATTCTTACTAAAATTATTTAGTATAATTTAATAATTATATAACATATAAAATAATTTTTTTATGTTTATGAACTAAATCCATCTCCACATCCATAAAAAATGCTTTACGAAATCCCCATTCATGTGTATATCGAACTACCTCCTTTCAAACTAATAACATTAATTCTTTCATTAACACATATAATAGTATAATATAATGATGAATTATATGTTAATATATGGAATTCATGATTTTAATATTTTTATGGAATCATGATATAACATTTTTCATCCTAATTCTCATTCAGTGTGAATATGATAACTTCATTTGTTTGTACGAAAGACTACTGCCTAGAAAAGCAATGTAAATCATTATCGCATTACATGGATAATAATAAGGACATATTTAATGCAAAAAGACATACATATTAAATAAAAATGATTTTAAAAAGGTAATATGTTATTTAACATTATTTATTTCATCCCATCTAGAAAATTGAAACAATGTTCATGTGTAAATATGGTATACCCTCTCGATGAATGATGTATTCCATTTTCTATATATAAATTTTATTGATCACTAAAAATAAATGTATAAGGAATATATATGACATTTAAATCATGTATAAAATTATTGAGATGATGGATCCTTTATTAATGTAGGAGGAATGAATTAAAAATTATAATCTAAAAGAAAAAAAGAAATTATTATTTGAATGATGAATTTAACAAGAAATTATTAATTAATAGGTAACAATAGGTCATATGTAAATAATATATGGTAGGATATAAAAATTTATTTTTATTTAATATATGTATAACAATAATATATTTATATAGTGTGTTTTAATGTGTATGATGTAATTTGAGACATATAGTAATGGATTTAGAGTATATATTTTGTTTCATAATGACATATGGGAACTCATGACTCATTTAATTTATGTGGTGTATATACACACAAATTGAAATGATATATTAGTAATATATTCATTTTTATGATATTTGATGTTTTATATGGTTTTATAATTTATCATGGATTATGATTCAATGGCTTAAAAAATTGACAAGTGATTTTCATCTCAAAATTAATTTCTATGAGACTAATTCCAAATTCTCTACCAAGTTATTTTGGGCAATGTATAGAATAACCATGAGTGTTATTATTGTTATTAGACTAAGCATTATTTGTGTTTACATATCCATTTTAATATCTCTCATTCATCGGGATTATAGATTAAATTTTACCAATGTGGAAAGGGATTTTTATTCAAATATTCTCATTTGAGGCTTATCTAATGTTATACACATATCCTCATATATGAGGTTTATATACAGAACCTTTGGCATGTAATTTCATGAAGTTATTTGTTATAATGTTATTATAATTTTCATTTAATTTTATTCAATAGGAATATTTTTCAATGTTATCAAATTGGTTAGAGTCTTGTGTTACAATCTCATTTTCTATTGGAATTGTTTATGAATATGACTCCAATGATAAAATATTAGGATCAATATTTAAATAAAATCAATTAATTACATTACATATGGTTATGTTATGATAATACATGATTTATCGTCAATTCCCTATCTTAATACTCTCATGATTTTCAAATAATGTTTTTATGGAATTGTTTCTTTATTTATATCTTCAACAGAAAACATTATTCTTCCAAAAACATGATTTTTAAAAATCATTTCAAAAATGTTTTTATAACTCTTGATATGATTTATTAAATATATATTTACCTGTTATTAAATTTGTAGATATTTTTTAATGTAATATCATTTCCATTTTCTAAAAAAATCTTTATTTTTATTTTAAAATAAAGGTTATAGAAATCATTATTTTTATGATTTTATAATGAATTCCATTTCCTTCCTTCATGACAATTATTTTCACTGCATCATCATTTATAAGTTTTGAATGTTATTTTGAAAGAAAATAATTTTCAAAATGATTAATTTTCATATATTTTATTTCATTAAAAAAATATTTTTCAAAATAAAAATTTAAAATATTTTTAATGATATTTTTATATGTTTTTATGATTATTATCAAAAAACAAATTTCCAAAATATTTTTTGTGTTTTAAAAAAAATATTTTTCATAGAAATTTTATATTCCTCAAAAAATTATCCATGTTTTATGCCAAAATATGTTTACATATTAGATGAAATACATTTATTATACTTTTTCTTTTTGGGTATATAATCGAAGGAAACCATTCATATTATTTAACGTTATCATTTAAGTCTATGATGACCAAATTTTTAAGAAGAACATTTCTCTTACCTTGGATATACTAATGTAATGAAAGTAATTAATTTTCAATATTTATTCTATTATTAATTGGTGGATCGATTAAGAAACATGTCTGTTTTACACAGCTATTGATATTAATAAATGTTTATGAAACCATTTCAAATCATGTTTTATAATATGATAAATTTTATTATTGGTTTAATATAAAAATACGTATTTTTTCATTTTGTGATTGGTGGGACGAATTTATCCCAAAAATGAATTATGTAATGATTAATGTTATATGATATCAATTGGTATACAAGATTTTATCCCATCCGTGGAAGTAGGTACACATGAGGATTCCCAAGTATAGAATATCGTATGCAAGAGTTTATACCAAGCCCGTAACAGTGACACATGTGGTTATCCCATGCCAAATATGTAATTGTTGACATGGTGGGTATCTATGGGATACGATATTTTATGATTATTAATATGATAAAATCTTTTGTATTATACCTATTTTAGACTCTCATGAATGATTTTTGTTGATCCCCAAATTATTCATGTATTTTAAAAAACAAATCATAATTCAATGACTCATGATTATGATAATTGATATGATTGGGAATGATTTTCAAATGATATTCCTATGTACTTATACACTTATATTCATGTTATTGTCTCATAACTCTCTTGTTTATCCTTTTTTACCATCTGAGCTCAAGCTTTATTATGTTATAACTCCCCAAGTTATGAAGGAAATTTTTAGTCAGGGTATGTTTGTGTAGAGTACTAATAGGGATGATCCTTATGAGAATTTTTAATATAATTAACCAAATTAAAAGATTATTTACCAAGTCATCAAATATACTAAACTATTAATTTCCTCAGACGTGTGATGTTTTAGTGTATTTGAATATTTATAAAAAAAGTGTAGTATTAATATATGATAGTCATGGGTCATTACATTAATTATTTTTCCTCTAATTATATTTATTCTGATGTGATTACCATATTTTTATCTATAATGGGTTTTATTATTATTATAATCATGAAAATATTATTCATATAATATGTTATGAATCATTTTATATTATTATGGTATGTAAAAAAATTTAGTACTATTGTATTAATTTAGAGAAATAATATATTCCAAAATCTCATGTTATTATATTCTCCTACATGTATGTAATTTAAAAACTCACAATTTCAATTATCATTTAATAATATCATAACTTTGGGTATCTAAAAGATAACATTGACTAAATATGTAGTTTTTTATAGATAAAAATAATATTTTATTAGGGAATACTAGGTAATATATATTTTTCATCATAATAGTAATATATTAATAATCCCAACCATTTGTTTTAAATTTCCGTCTATATCTAAGTCATATGAGTTTTTAGAAACATAAAGATAACAAATTTATTTTCTAGATCATAATTACAATAAGGAAATAAAACCAAAATGGTTAGGATAATATCATGTAATATTAATTGATCACTTGAAAACTCAATCCTATGAATTATCCTCTTATAATACTATTATTTCATCAAACGAGACATCTTTTTTAGATATGATATAATTTGATCAACCTATGACTCCATTATTTAATCATAAGACATACATTGGAATTTTATTATAAGGTTCTATATCCATATAGTAAAAATGTGCTCAAAATCATTCATAATGGTTCATAAAGATCATGTTTATAACTAAAATATATACTTTGAGAGTGTCTATTCAGATGTTCATTCATAGGAACACTCATTATACACCTAGAAAAAATCATGTTAACACCAAAGTAATATTTTTATGTGTGATTTTACCTTTCTTCAATAATGCCAAAATCACATATACATTCTAGTATCCAGCTAGGAATGAAATTTATAATAAAAAAACATACTAAAAACCTCACAAAAAAATTGTACGAGGTTATCATACACAGATAAATATACTTATAAATATGCACAAGGTTTTCACTAATTTTATATTATCCTAATCTCAAAAATAATTAAACTAATACTTAATATTAACTAAACCCTACTCTGATACCAACTTTGGTTCCCTAGACCCATAATCTCATATTTAGTGCATGTCAAGCATTCTTTGAAAACCAGAGTTGAGAAAAATTTAGATGAACCGATCTAAAAATATTGATATTTTATAACATTTTAACCAGGTAGACATTAAATATAATAAATAATATAATAATCCTATAAATCCGTGTTTTATTGTTTTTGATTACTAGAGACATATGAAAATTAGTGAACAATAATTTTATTAATTTTTTGATAATCGATCAAAACTATATTAAATTTTATATTTCACAAATATTAAAATCCCCTTCATAAGATGGTGAAATAAAAAAAGAATGGGTGGGATTAAATGGTCCTTAATAGTAAATTATAGTGATAAAAGTTAAATTTCATATGTGATAAAAAGATAAGAATATGAGTATGATCAAGGAAAAAAGAAATAATTTAACAAATTCATACCCCCAAATTCATAAATCACAAATCTCAAATAAATGAATAATATAAAAGGCATCAATCAAAATAGTTTTGTAACATTGATCAATAAGTATGAGTGATGTGAGGATAATATCAATATTATTAATAAATATAGAAACATTAGGCTAGGGAATCTAAAATTTATCTTTTTATAAAGTTTGACCCTCACTTGAGAGAATTCAAAATGACTCCCATGTAAATAATTATAATAATAAAAAATATTTTAACCAGTGAATTAGAGGGAATCATGGGATCCCTTTGATTAGTCATTAATAAATATGTGGCCCACATGAAATAAATCATTCATCATAACATTAATATCTCATCAACTAAGAAGTTATTTATTTACTTTTCAAAAGTAATAAAAAAAATAAAGGATTTATAATAAAATAAATACTAAAAAAAGGATAACCCACTGGACAGTTTGTGGCGATGAAGATATGTTTAGTAAAATTATTGGAAAGTACCATCCCATTAAGTTGTTTTGGTTTTTCGAATTTAAACTATAATTAAAAAGAATATATATTTTATTCAACAATTTTAATAATAAATTTATGTACCTCATATATTAGAATATTATTCAATAAATGGAATGAAATATAGTTCTCTTATAGGGGAAATTATTCGGAAGAAAAATAATATTTATATAGAGCGGATGGTTATGGAGGAAAATTATGATGGAACATCATTTTCATAGAAAATTAAATTTTATAATACTCATTAATATTGAATTTTCATGGTATCATTTAAATAATATCATTTATTAGGTATAAAATATGTCAGTATACATTGACATAGATATAAAATACTATTTGGGAGTAGAAGAAAATTTCATTTGAAATAAGAGATAACCTTGACCATATGATATAAAATTGAAGTTAATATATATATATATATAAAATAATTATACTATATTTGAAAAAAAAATATAATGGGATGATGTTTAATAGAAAATAGAAAATATTTTATAAATATTGTTCAGATGAAAATTATAAAAAAAGGATTATTTTCACCCATTAATTTTAATGGCCCAAAAAAGATAAAAAAACTTATTTAACACTATAAAAGAATTTTAATATGGTATAAAATTACCATAAAAAATTATTATTTAATATATAAGAACATTTAGAACTACATTCAATGAATTTGGTCATAGAAGAGGAGGATTCTAAATAGATAAGAAGTGGTAGGGACAATTTCTTTAAAATGGGACAATATTGAGCCCATATGGGGGATGTAATTATTTGATAAAAATTATAAAACCCAAAAACCATTATATTAGAATAAAATGATGATTTTTTTTATAAATATATATTATAAAAATTTCATATATTGATTATATTGCATAAAAAAGTATGGATTTTAAAATGACATTGAAGAAGAATCACTATCGATAAAGGTAATTTAACAATAAAATAAACATTAGAGGGTTTCCATGAAATGGATATTCAAATATCATGAAGTTGAATATATAAATTATAGGATATTTAGTACCCCACATAATATAAATTATGGCGATTTATATCAAACAAGACTCATGAAAGTGAAAATAAAGACAAATAACCATTACATTTTCATTATATTTCGAATTAAATCCCCATTAATTGTAAAACATGAGATGAATGTTTAAATATGTTATTTTTATGATATATTTTGACAAAATGAACTCATGGTAAATATAGTTACCTCACAGTTGGATGAAGTGGTCAGTATACACCATATCCTAATGAAGAAAAATTATGGGGCTAGAACCATTACCATAAATACCGCTTAACATTACATGATATAACCTATTGTATAACCAAAATAACAATTGTAATCGACTATATCATAATCTTACTCATAAAAAAAACAAAATTTGGACTTACTTTATAATAATTTATTTTAAATATAATTATATCAATATTTTACATCTTTATTTGATGTTATTAGTTTTGATTGATTTATTCATACTATTTTCGTAATGGTTTTCCAGATTTTTATTTAGGTATTAAAAGTTAAAAATTCAAAAAACATATCTTCAGTAAAATATATTTTTTTAAATATTTTATAATTTTATAATTTCATTTCATAAATTATTTACTTATGTTTATTAATTATGATGATGGGGATGAGGTTGTTTAAACAATTTATAATAGACGAGAAATAAATTCACTAATAATAAGACAAATATTAATATAACTCTTATATAAACATAATATACAAGGAATATTATAATCAATATATAGTAAATATAGTACTTATGTTTCCATAGTACTCAATTATATGAATATGAATCATTTTTCAAGTAGAATTTCAAAATCAGGTCAAACAAAAATTAAGATTTAATTTATTACTGAGAATGGTTAATAATGATATTATTTTATAATTACAGCCTCATTTTAGAATCATAATGATATTTTATTTTATTTCTTTAAGGTGAAATATAAGATTATAATATAATTAGAAAAAAATAACATAAAATACTATATTTTAAAATGAAATATGAAATTTTGCGGCACGGGTACTCCGCAGTTATGCATGGGTTGCATTTTAGATTACAAGGAATATAAATGTTTTAAAGATTTTTTATACATTAACAAAATTTACAATGTATTAAATATCATATGTTTTCATTAAATAAACCATTTGAAATATCCTAGTAATACAATTATGAATAAAATACAACATGTTACTTATAGAGGTGGTAGTCATCATGGAACGTAATTTAAATTTACATTCTTCTGATGGTGGGGACGATGATTGAAAGCATATATACAGTTTATATAATAACGTTTCTGTATTTTGTTATTTTTTATTTTATAATACCCACTTGGATTATTATTTATTTGAGGGGGTAGATGATAGAAATAAATAAGAATTCTTGGTTGAGAACATTATTTCATCCTTTGGATGTTCTCCCTTGCGTAGAACCTTACTGATCCATAGAATAATATTTTTGACAAAAAAATTATTCAAATATGTGCTTATATGTTTGGGAATAGACTGTGAATGATTTTTAATCATGTTATGGTATTGTTATGGGTGACGAAATTTGGTGAATGTGATATCGTTTTTTAGGTGAATACAATGACACTTCTTTAAGTACCAATTATTTTTTCAACGATAAAATGACACAATTAAAAAGAAAATTGCTCCAAAATTTTGATATATATATTTTTTTAGTGAACTATTGTCACCAAATACTCTATCATTCATATTTTCACAAGATTTAAACATGTTTTGTGTCCATAACGACTAGAATTTCATATTTTTAACATTTCAATTTTTATCTCATAAACTAAAGCAACACCTCGGCTTCAAATATAGTATGTGAAAATTATATCTCAATAAATATAAAATAAAATTCAAAGTTTAATATTTCAGGATAGAAATATTATAATTTTAATGGTTGAAAAACTATTATTAATATAAATTATCAAAATAATAATAAAATTTATTATTGAAACGTTTTATTTAAAATATGAATTTTTTTAATTATTAATAAATTATTTGTAAACTATAAACCAATTTATTTAAAGAAATTTGTTTTAGTATATATAATTAAACATATATTAACTATAAATTTGATGGATATAAATATAAGATAGTTTGTAGGTAAAGGGGGATTTTAATTTTTTTTAAGGAAAACTATGTTTCAATTTTAATTAATTAGAATAATAATTATTTATTAATGGTTAAAATAAAATTTAATTGTTATATATCTGATTATATAAATATAAATACATATAATGATGAATAATAGTAATATATTGAATATAATATCATCTTATGCTTGAAAAATGTATGTATTGAAAAACTATTTCTGAAATATTATGTGTATTTATTTTTAAATAAAATTGAGACACTTTTTTGAATTAAATTATGATAAAATAGATACCAAATTAGGTATATGTATTTATTTATTTTTTCATAACTACTCATTCACTTTTTAAATTAATAAATAGTAAAAAAATTAACCATGGTTATGGTTAAAAAATATTACTATGAGGTTAACATGAAATGGTAATGGTTAAAATGATTTAAATACTTGACCAAATCCCTTGGTCAGATCGATGTAGATGTTACACAATTCACATAAAAATATGATTCATTTTTTTCCATTTATCTATAAAATTTTGTTCTAATTATTTCAATACATTGGCAAATTATAAGTGTGACACTAAAATAAATTATAAAATGGTACCCTTCCCCGCACATCATCACATCATATAAGCCATTTTTCTATACATAAATCTACCAAAATATCTTTATAAAATAGATATCTATGTTCTAGATCTAATTATATTCTCGAAACACCATCTAAATGGATTTTAATAATATATCCAATGTGTTTTTTATTAAAGAAGGAAATCACCTTCACTAAGCTCTTTATTTTTAATACTTATTTTAAAACATTTAGTTATGTATTAATAATTACAATATAAAAAAGCATCTAAAATATATATATGTTATTATTTTGGTGATATAATATTTTCCCATATCCTTACCCATATAAGGGAAAACAAAACTGTCACTCGTCTGTATAGAAGAATACCGAGTTGTGCACTATAGTAATTGTTTTCCCATCACAGACACATATAGATAGTAATAATGATAGAAATAATGAATATATATGATAATTACAAAATAATAGTTATTATTTAAAATTAATATACCATCTAATTATTTATGAATTAAACCCTTAAGGAAATTATAATGTTACTCATGCATAATTATGTCTTTCATCTCTATGAAGATGTTTGATTAATTTTCCACATAAAAATTTAATGAATGATTATAAATAAAATTTTTAATGAATAAATATTATATTTATAACATTAATTTATTTTACGATATTATAGAACTATATCCTACTCATTACATCTGGATCATCAGGGAAAAATCACGCCTGTGAAATAGATGATATTTCTACCAAAATAGTTGTAGTAGTGATTTATTAATTTTGAATTGGGGATAAGTTTCTCTAAGAGGAACACAAATTATATGATAACCAATAATTTTGTTATCATATAAAGAATTAACAATTACAATACCATTATATGGGTGGTTAAAGAATGTTAAACTAAACGGAAGTATGAAGCAAGGAATTTCCTATTAATTTTCATTCAATTAAGTCATATTTTATATTATAAAAATATTTAAATTGAAAATATGTTTATACATAATGTTTCATATATTTATCATGAATAAAAATTTATTATTTATGTTCTATGTTTCATTTAATGTTTATTATTACAAGAGATTATAATTTAGAAGTTACTAAATAGGTAAGGTTTTATTTTTCAATCACGTTATTTAGGATTTCATTAATTTTCATTAAACGAATCTGGTAATAAATCCAATATAAAATAAAAATACTTTCTTATAAACATTATATTTAACTTCATTCCATATTTTCATCAAAATATTCTTTCATTTGAATCTTCTATCACAATATTAAATGTTAAAAAGAAACATCAATTTTATTTATCTTTTACTCAAATATTTTTTTCAACCACAACCAGATTATTTAGAAGTTTTTTACAAAATTAATTCAATTAAATAAATTATTTACTAAGGTCATTATATTTTATCTTATTCTTTTAAATATTTAATAAGTAAGATAATTAATTTACTCCAAAATAATATTTTTTTACTTTCCGTAAAAAATATAAAAAGGAATGTTGTTAACATATAAGATATTTATAGATATCCCACCACCATAACCATATTATATGATTTCAATTCTTATATAATGATTCAATTTATTTATAATTAAATATCTTAATGAAATTATATTTTTTGGATTTCTTTTCTATTTTCATTATTTTTCAAAATGATATTATTTTATTATAGAACTTATATTTCTAATGAATTAATGGTTATCTGTTATCTCTTAATAATTTTACAGTCATTTAATTTATAATTAATGATTTAATATCTTGTGATATTTTTAAATTAAATTTATATTAAAAATCCATAATTTTAGTTTAATGTATATGATTATTGCATAAATTGTATACAATTTTAATATATAATGTTTTACTATGAAAGTTGTTTGATTTAAGGGAGAAAATATTGATATATAATTATTAATTAATAAATACATATATTTATTTCCAAGGAATGATAATTATAAATTGAATTAATCATTTAATATATAATAAAATAAATTTGACAAGAAGTGATGGGTTGGGGAATGTTATAGATATCCCCTCGATTCATTAGTATGTCCCATGAGACATGATAGATAACTTAAATTATTAAATGGGTTATTAGAATATACCTTCATACCAATAATATATCATGGAAAAAATCATTCATCGTAAAGATATAATGATGCATGAGACGACGATTTCAAATATTATAAATTGTTTTCATTGATAATTTTATTATTTTTATCCATGTCATTATTGAATTAATATTATCCTTGAATTAATTTTATTATTAATTTATTTACTGAATGGAATAATATTTTAGTTTTATTTATTTCTATATTTATTATGTATCATTTACTCATAGTATCATCCACTGTACATATCCATTACTGATCATTTGAGCTCAACCTTATTTTAATTCCCTTATCCTTGTATTAAAGAATAAATTTTTGAGTGAGTATTAAGTATGTAGAACATTTAATTTTAGTATGTTATACATTTTTTCATAAATTTAATATGGGAATCACGTATGTATCAAGCACTCCGTGAAAATTAACTGATCAGTCCATAGAAATTAGGTACCATATATCCATCCTAATGTAACAAAGTAGACTTCGGCTATGGGTTAATGGATTTGGGGTTGTTACTATTGGTATCATAGTACATTTAATAGAAGCACTAATGACTAGATTATGGAAAACATATATTAGGGATTACAATGATATGATAGACATTTAAAATATGTCTAATTTTAGGATAATATCATAAAAGTACCACAAATTTAGTGATTTTATTATATTTCATATAAATATATCAATTTATAGATATTATAACTAGACATAATTCTATGAAAAATGCATCTATTGGTAATAAAACTAAACAATGTTTTTAATATATTCCACGAACAATCCTAGATATCTTTTTACCGTGTTAACCAATCAAACACTAGCATACCCTAAATGGAGTTGTTGATCCCCTTGGGTTGGTGGAGAACACCTACCATCTTACAACATAAAATAGGGATGAAAAAAAATTAAAACAATGGAAAAAAATTTACGAGTTAGTATGATTATCAATCCTAAATAATAATGTAAAACAAACTGAACAACTATAAAAAAAATAAGTACTAAATTAATTTACTCCGTATATAAAAAGATAAAATTAAAGAATCTCATGAAACAAGTGGATAACAGCCCCATGAGACACCACCCTCACTATAATCTCAGATGATCATGAACATAAAAATACACCATGAGTATCAGAATCATTTCTGATACATGGCATAAGAAAATATAAATATTCCGAAAGTAAAAGGTATGGATTGAGATAAAAGTCCTATTAGGGTCTCATCCATTGATTTATAATAGATTCCATAATAATAATAAAAATTATTCTTTTAATTTAAATAAAACATGGAACAAGAATATATTGGGATATTTAAAACAAAAAATTCATCCAATTGAAATATATGGAAGATAGAACAATAAATCATCAAATTATATAAAATGAACATTTCATTTAAAATATTTTTTGTAAATTAGCTTACATGAGGAAAATAGTTTTTTATATAAATGGAGGGTTAAATGAATCAAACAAATCCACCCTCACTTTATAGAAAATTACATCATCTCCCACATAAGGGTAAATTTCATCGACTCCAAAATAAGGGAATATCACATATTCTCCCATATAAGGATAAATTATATCCACTCCCACTTAATGGTAAATTAGATCAAACAATTTAAAAATTGATCGTTTAAAAAAACATTAAAAAAAACATTCTCAATTTCAATTGTCATCATGCCTTATGAATTTAAAATGAAATCACCATATTTCAACATTTCCATCCATTTCAAATCATATTTCAACTTATTAAATTTTCTCAAGACAAACAACAACTCTTTTACAATAAAAAATTTCCAAAACAAGAAACCCTTTTTGAGAAATACATCCCACAATTTCAATTCCATCGAAATTGGGGGTTTTCCTAGTTTCCATATTACATTATAATCAATGATCACATAATCAAAATTTCATGTTTCTAAATCAATAAAAAACTCAATTTAAATTTGTAATTAAATTTAATGTTTCAATTCAAGGGAATGTTACTTTGGAAAACCCTCCCATAATCATGAAATCAAAAATCAACACATCCATTAATATCTACCAATGATGAACGAAGACATTAGGGACTATGAAATCAGACCTATAAACATTATCCATTAAATTTGATTTCAAATATATCCAATATGTAGTGATACATTAATCAATATAAAAGATGTAATGGGAGATCAGAGGAATCTTGTAGAATGAAGTTCAACTTATAGAAAGGTAGATTAGATCTTCAACATGCACATTGATTTTCCAAAGGAATAAGTTTTAGGAGACAAAAATAATATTTATGGAGCCTCTAATGAAGAATAATTCATGTTAGTTCTGAGAGGAATATTTAGGAAGCATTATTGGCTATTTATGAATTTAATATAAATGTCCGAATTAATTGGATTCCATGCACATAGTTTCATGGGGAGAGGTTTATGGATAGACAAACTGAGCTCACTAAAATTGTTCCCCTAATGGAATCACTATAAATTAATGAATATATTCACCAAGGTGGGTGAATATCTTGGGAAACTGTTCAATTTCCATGTATTCCCCACATTCCATGTGGTGTACAGTTTTTACATGGTGCTTTACAATTTCAAAATACCATATGCCAACTGTGGCCAGACTAGAAGGCTCTAATATTTTTCAAATTTCACACAATGCTCTCCTACACTAGACCTAACAAAATAATTACAAAAAAGGGGTCTAATATTTCATAAAAACAAGTAACAAGATGTTACAACCTCCCCACCATAATTTTTTCCCTCAAATTCATGTCAATGAGTTTGAATATAAAGGAGATGAGGCCACTTCCCTCTAATCATTTCTTCACGATCCCGATACTTATGATCAACAGAACCAAAATGACATATAACTCCAAAAAATGATATAATTATAAAATAGAGTTAATTTTTATGAAATGAAAACTTTCCTAATTGTATTCTCATTTATATATAAATTAGGCTCAACCACATGATAATCATATATTAAGACAATAGAAGGATTTGAATGACAGTTTTGATGTTACGGTACATGGAACACATTATATGTCGACATAAACTATTGTGAATTTGATAAATGATAATCTACATTCCATACCTTTTCTACAATATCAAAAGTTAACAAAATGGAAAATAAATCATCCATTTCTTCTCAATCTATCAATTACCCAAATGAGGTAAGACTCTCAATAACACCTGATGAACATCAGAGAACTCAAAAATTCTATGATGATGATCACCATAGAATTTTTACTAGATCTATGCTGTAAAAATTATCTTGAGAATAAATTGAATGAATCTTTTAATAACTTAAATGAAACTCATCCAATCAAAGGAAGTTTGACCAAAATCCAAGCAACATATTTGATTTTTACACATTCATCCATAATAGACCAGAAATGGAGCAATTCTATTTTCAGGCAAGAAACTATTCTTATAATATAACTCAATAGGTCCCAAAATGGACAACCGATGAACTATAAAAATCATTGATGTAGGAAAAAATCATGTTCTCATGATTATTTATAACACTAATGTTATAAAAATAAACCATTCAATGATTTTGCATACTAAAAAAACATTGAAACCTATCACCTCCAAACGGACTCTCCAAAAACATGAGGTAAAACATTTATATTTGTCAGTGACTCTAGTAGAAAGAAGCCTGTGAAAATGAAAAATCAGTATCACATTTAAATTTTCCAACACTTCAACATTGGTTGTATCTCTAATTTGTTTAAATTGAGCTGATTTGGCCATCTGATTGATCAAAACCAAGATATAATTCTTTTTTATATGGGTAGAAATACACCTAGAAACAATGTCCATGTAAATCAAATCCAGATTCAAATTTGGAATTAGAAGTGTATGAAGTAATCCTGAAGGTCTATAGTTCCTATAATTGACATGAAAATTTATATAATGGGGAAAAATAAAGTCAATTTTGTCCCATATCACACTTATATACCAGAATCATTGACACTTGTGATAGAAAATTATTATGGTTTCTAGGTTCACATATCATTGAGAATTATGGAAATACCCCATAACAACCTTTCTCAATAGAAAAGGTAAGGAGTACTAGTTTTAGAAATATATGATACCATATATGGATAATGAAAACTCAAAAATGGTCTCCTCTCCAATAATATATTTAGGAAGGATAAATAATTCATCATTATGATGAGGCTCATATAGAACCAAATTATGAAGAGTAGAGATCTAGGGAAAAGATGTAAAGATAATTGAAGACTCCTCATATAGTCATAAAATAAAGTGTGAAAAATGGTAAGTCATTCACCACTACTATAATGATTTTTTTGGAATGGGTGTGAATTTTATGGTAAGAACATCAGTAAAGACAGTCCCATTCCATATGGTATAAGAAATTTTGATATCAAAATATCACAGATAATCTATCCAAGGCTTCTAATCAAGATTCAACTCATTTTGAGAGAAGATATAACTAAGGATCTTATGGTTAGAATACATGGTAAATATTTCTCAAAAAAGGAAATAATTCCAACTCTTAAGTAAATTTATCAAAAATAAAATTTCACGTTCATGGTTTGGATATTTATTATAATGTGGCCTAAGATACCAAGGACTATGGGAAACCACATGATCTGATTTCATAAGAAAAAAACCCCATCCCAAAACTAATGTGACATATAAGACCACATAGCCCTACATAAAATCTAGAAGATTCAACACCGATGAAAAAGTCTATAGAATTTTATTGTCAACAATGTAACACTAACATTTATCGTACCAAATATACATCAATCCCTTTACTGAGAGATCATTAATCACATATGTCATCATTGAGAAGTCTATTAAATAATGGAGATAATAACCCCCTATACACATGAATATTTGATTATAAAAAACATTACATGCTATCTTCATGTTTATAATAGCATTAACATTATCTAGATGAAATGAGAAACCATGCTTCAAGAAAACATTTACCAAGAACATCACTTCTCAAATCTAGAAAAAAAAATTTGTAGCTTAGAATAATGTTAATGCTTTATTAATGACTCTATAAACACTCTCATATTCCGAACTTGATCATCCTCAGGAAGAGTTTAACCAAATATACCATCCATTAAGGATACCTTGAAGATATGTAGAAACCCAGAGAAGATACTATTCATAAATTACATAAAGACTATAAATGAATTTTTCAGACCAAATATAATGAAATTATAATCATAATGGAAATATCAACCATAGAGGGTTATTTTTTTAATTTAGATTCATTTATTGACAACTATTATTACTTAGAGTGAAAATCAATCCTTGGGAACCACTTCCCCCTTTTAACTCATCAAAAAGATAATCAATCTTTGGTAGTAGGTTCTTCTTCTATAACATTATGTGGATGATTTTCTGATAATCAATACATATTAAAAGTGTTCTATCAGCATTCCTAAAAATGAGAATAAGTTCCACCAAATGTTACACACTTGGGCTTATTCATCTATTCTATAAAATATTACCCAACTGAATAATTAGATCATTGATTTTATCTAGTTCAATGTGGTCAGATGTAATAGAAATAGGTTTATTACATGGAATAATATCAATAGAAAACACCCTCTCTCTTACAATTTTAAAACCATAGAAATCATAAATAAACATTTAAAAAAACCTGGTGAAAAGTGGAGGGAGATCATCAATCAAAGACTAAATATGTATTTCAAAAGAAAATGTTGATATTACCTTCCTATAGATTGGATAAAAATGTCCATGTCTACTCAAAATTAGGTCATATTCTTCAATAATGATATGACACAACCATCAAGAGTGTTAATGGAGAGGTATAAAAGATAGCAGTTGATTTCCTCCTCATAACAACGATCCAATCAATCCAAAAAATGACATTACAAGGTTTCATGTCTAGAATAATAAAATCCCAACTATGTTAAATATAAGATAAATATAAGACACAAGTATGAAAATATAGACGGTTATCTCTCTTTCTTCTAAGGGGCATAGTAATACACATCAAAAAAGAGAAAACATATATATGAATATTTAGATTGTTCACAGAAAAACACTATATAAATGGGTGATATGTACTAGTACAAAATAATCCAATCACTAAATGTGATGATATATTTATGGTACCTCATATAGTCACTAGTCTTGTATCATCTTTCTCATGAGTCTATTACACTACAAGATGATTCTTTTTCCGAGATTCCAATGTCTATAACCCCTTTTCTTTTGAAGCATTTGATTTCACCACATAAAATTTATTTTTTAATGATACTATGAAACTATATAAAGATGAAAATAAATAGAATAATTATTATAGTTGTCTTAAAAACTGTAAGAACAATAGATAATTGTTGCCTCAGTACAAACCACACTATAATTCCAAACCTTTCCACAATAGAAGCAAGTTAAATGCTAAATTTCTCAAACTAAATGAGTTCTAGAGGAGGCCCACCATCTAGAACCACTAGGAGACTCATCAAAAATCCTATTGAATTTAATGGATCATAATGAACATATATTTGGACAAATATAAAGTCTTGGAAACACTGACATACCAGCAAAATCATGCTCAACAATCTACACCCAATCCAGTAAATAATCATAATATGTGATCATTAGTAATAAAACCTAATAACTAATAACTAATCTAAACTCATCTCAAACCATCAATTCTTCATATTCTCATTCGATAAAATCTAACAGGAAAACAATAAAAGATCAGGAACGATGTTTGTATAATGTATCACATTATATCTATCATGTTTGAGTTTTAAAAAATCCATATCTTTAATTTCAACTATATACTCTAGATATAACTAATTAGTGGATGGATCCATGATGTCCATAATCTCTATAACCCCATGCATCATTATCATATCCTTTGAATCCCACCACATCCTTTTATAGAACTCTAAATTTAAGATTCAATAGTTCACCTAAATGGAAGAAGACATTTAATATAAATTAAATAGATTTTCTATCTTCGTCAACCAATATTTAGTCTTATATGGATCATCAGATATGTGGAACACTGGTGGATTCTAGAGAATGAACTCATGACTATGATTATGAGATTCATCCAACTAAGGTGAAAAATTAGAGCCTAAATGTTAATGGGTTAACGATCCTATATCATAGCATGAACCTCATGCATAATATGTTCAAGAATATTCTGGTCCATGGGAAGATCCACTCACTATGGTTCAACAAAAACATCTTGATAGGGCCTATTTAAATATCTTATCAGAGTAATGATGCTACATCACATTAGTAAAAATATTATGACATCATAGGGGATACAAATTTAAAAAAATTAATAAAGGTAAATGGAAATATTATTACTATCAGATAAGATATCATAACATAGATTTTCTAACATATAAAAATAAAAAGCAGGTAAAAGAATAGATATGGATCAAATTATTCCTAAAGAAAGATTTCCCAAACTAGCCATAGATATTTAAGGCTCTTTATGATGAAATATTGTCAGGTAGTAACTTTTAAGTAAATCCTATGTCTCAATAAGATATCAAAAACTATATATAGATATCATGAAAACATTCTTAACCCCCTTATGATACCACTTTTTCATGAAATAGGCCAAATACCTAGGTACCCAAATAACTAATCAGACTATCATATATTCTGAAGGGAGTTCCTGATCCCCACTATTTTGTGAGTAACACCTGAAATCATGTAAGATATAAGAGGGAACAAAATTTCAACATTCATAGGAAGAAAAAGGGTTACATGTATGCATGATCAACATTCTCAAGAGATAAATTAATACAAAGAAATATATATAAAATCCCCAATGTAATATATCTTCAATGTACATAGTATATGAAAAGATATAACTCATGATCTCATGTAGGAAGTAGATTAAATCTCAACTAGCCACCACCATCACTTCAAAGGAAAAGGTTGGATGTGATCTATATATAACAGAGAGGCACACACATTATTACATAATATATTTAATCAAAATAAACGAAAAGCATAAATTAAATATAAAAAATACAAGTCATGGATATACATTTGTATATTTAAAACAAAAAATTATTTTAATTAAAATATATTAAATATATATACATTTTATAATGAAAACATAAATAAAAATTTTAAATAAATCAGATGTACTGAATAAAACTTTTCCATAAATCAATTAAATGTATAAAAATAAATCAACTTAATTCCCACTTAACTGAAAATTACAAACTCTCCCACAAAAAGATAAGTTACATTCACTACCACGGAGAAAAATTACATCTACACTAATGTAGGGGAAAAATATATCAACTACGACTTATGGGAAAATTACATCCACTAAAATTACAATTAGTCATTCTCGAAAAAATTAATATAACTTTTCAAAATTCTAATTTTCAAAAAGCCTTATCATTTAAAAATGATGTCTTTAGTATTCTTCATTTCATCCCATTTCAAAAACCCTTTGAATTTTTTACATTTTTTCTATCAATTTCAATATAAATAAATTTGAACCAAATATATTTCCAAAATGATATATCCATTTCAGAAAATCATTCAATATTTTCACTTCTACTATAATTGGATATAATTTTATAAATTTCCATATTCCATTGAAATCAATATAAATCCTCAAAATTCAATGTTTTTAAATCAATTAAAATCTAAATTCAATTTGGACAAGTGATTTAAGGTTTCAGTTATAGGGAATAGAGTTATGAAACCACCTAATATTAATCATGGAATAAATAATTGACATCTGAAACAAGATGAACCAAAAAATAACGAAGGAACCAAACTTTATGAAATGATCATTTGAATAAAGATCTCATGAAACCTAGTTTAAATCCATCTATTATGTAATGATCCATAAAAGTCTCATGATGATTAAAGGTGAGATCATAATGAAATATTATAGATGATCCACTTACCATAGAGGTATCAAAATTTTCACTTAAACGAGGATTCTATAAATAAAGAGGATATAAGAGAACGAATAACATCTAGAGAGAATGAAAGGAAGAATAATTAATCTTATGGATTAGATAAGGGGTCAGAAAACTTCAATGAGGGGTATAATAATTTATAATATTTTTTAGATTAATTAAATATTGTATGTATGGTTTCCTTGGGAGGTCCAGATGGTTATAAAACTGTGATCCCAAATTGTGCGCCCCTATATAATAACTTTCCCAGGGTACATAGTTTACGTTTATGGGAACATGGTTTTTGAAATTATCTTATAATAGTGAACATCCCACTATCTTGGGGATTCATGGTTTTATATGGGGAATTCATGGATTAGGAAATCCATGCAACAACTCTGAAAAACCAAAAAAATTCTTTAAAGTATTCACAATTTCATGAAAATCACACCAAATAAAGGCCAAATCAATGAATGATCAATTTTATGGTCGAGAAGTACCTGAATACATGTAGTGAGATGTTACAAAGAATATCTCGTCCATAATTATAGCGCACAATTGAGGGTGAATTTATGGTATACATATTTTAACACCCCAAAAAGATATTATTATGTTAAACATGATTTTATTTATAATCCATTATTAATTAAAAAAACTACTTTATGATTTACATAAATCCTTAAAGAATCTATATTTATGATTATGGTGTTAACAATGTATAAATATTCATTTAATGTTACATGTAACAGTATATTTAAAACTATATATTATGATTTAACTTTCATAATTCTATGAAATAATTCAGTACAATCCATTTTTAGGGAATGATCATGGATGAAAAAATGGATATAAATACCAATGGACAATGTAGAAATTTCTCTATTGATAATGAAGAAAAAATGATGTTATATATGATATGATTATGTTAATATTACAATATATAACCTTGGTATAAATAATTACCATAAAAATAAAGAGAAACATTCTATTCAAGGGAAGGATTCAACAATATTGGATCGTTTCATGTGATAGAATCCCCCATCAATTAGTGGAACTACTAATCCAGTGGTAGTTGAGCAATAGCTAAATTCACATGAAAATATTTTTATATCCTTAAGATGTGAGGAATAAGAACAATTTATAATTGGGTTATGTTACCTCATAGGTTATACTAATCATTTGTGGTTATTTATATTTAATACAATGTAAGTTGAATAAATATAACTCACGTAATGGAAATATTATTATTTATAAAATATTTAAATTAGGAAAATTAATTAAATTTTTGAGAAATTTCACATGCATAATTAAATAGTAATAATAATTTTTCATATTATATGATTATACCTTTAAACGATTATCCAGGTATGATACAGATTATATATTTAATATGGAATGAAATATTGATCATTTCTATAAAGGGCTAGGATTTATAAAAAATTGTCATTATATTATGATATAGTTTTACACTCTATAAAAATAGAAGTAATTATATACATACTATATATTTAAGTAAAATAAAAATAATGACTAGTCTGATGAATGAAAAGAAAAATATAACATGTTCAAAATGACAAAGAATATGAATAACATTTCACAATGTGATATTTTTTGATTGAAATATCCTGGAAATTGTATGGAGGCAATGATATTGTGTTATATGTGCATAGATAATGGGCATGTTAAAAAGGAATATATATTAATGATTAAATCACATGTATATAGTTTTTCAATAAAAATGTAATGGGGAATTATTCAACCTTATGTACCAAGTGTCAAGGGAACATTCCATATAATCGGTTATGGGGAGAAGTCCATGCTTATCTGATCATAATTAATGAGGTTTATGTTCTGAAATATTTGGTTGTAGTTACTCTATTTATATCATAAAATTTATATATTTCTTTATTATATTAAATCTCATCATTTTTTATATCAACCATGATTTCGATGAAAATAAATATTTCCCCAGCATGTTAAGAAGTGATTTGTTAGTCAAAACTCCAAGTGAAAATCTCTCTGTCTAAAATTTGTGTTAGGAAGATCCCATTATAACTCATAAACATGTCGTATTTTCAATCATTATTTTTATTCCAATGGTTTAAAATTATATAATAATTTATATAGAATATACTTCAAAATTAGAAGTAAAATTTATTGAAAAGGGAATGAAATTACCACATGTGATGAAGATGTCAAATTCCTTTTCTTTAAAAGGAAGACATTATCATCAGATTCATGTGTTGATCGAAATTTAGTAGGCATTTTTAATGAGATTTATTATTAATAAGCTAAAAACATAAATATGGAAAAGGTAACATTAATATTTATGGTGTGCCTATTGTTCATGAATAATTTGTTTTTTAAGGAATTACCTGGACATAAAGTTGAGTAAAAATATGAGATTGAAATTAATTTAATCTCAGATTCAATAACAATATCAATGTCTCCTTATATAATGGACACTATAGAATTAGTGGAATTGGAGAAACAACATTAGGAATTTTGGAAGATAGTATTTATATGCCCAGTGTTTCACATTGGGTATCCCATGATCCCAGAATTTAAAAGAATAATTGATCTATGTGGTTGTGAATTGATTATAGGGAATCAATTATATTAAAATAAATAAAAATTTTCATATACTCACATTAATGATTTATTAGATCAACCTCATCAAAATAAATATTTTTCATTGATTTAACTTCATTATGTTCATCATTAATTGTTGTTACAGAAATAACATTATATAAAAACTACACATCAAACATTGTATATACATTATGAGTTTATAGTAATTCCATTTTAATTATCCAATGAACCCTTTGTTTTATATTCAAAATGAATACTTTATTAAATGTATTAATTGATGAGTTTTTTTGGTATTCATTATGATATATTGTTTTATTCTAATCAAATAGAACCTGAGGAATCATATTAAGATAATTGTTAATACTTTTCGAATAAATGTGTCATATGGGATTTTTAGTAAGTTTGTATTTTGGAATCATAAATTTTATTTTATGATCCATGTTGTCTATAAATATGGATTCTCAGTAAATCATTTGAAGAAAAGGGAATACAATGATTGGTTACACCAAAAAAAATTACCATGTATTGTAGTTTCGTTGGCTTGGTAGGTTACAATAGATGACTTAATCAAAACAAGTCACGATTGGATAACTAATTAACAGTGTTTATGTAAAAATAGGTTATATTCAAATTGAGAAAAGTAGTTAAATATTAATTTAAATAATTGAATGGGAGGATCAATCAATTATCTGATTTGTACTCTACCATTAAGAAATTATGGATTTATGATGAACGAAGATACATCAAAGAAGGGAATCAGTTGTATATTTATACAAAATGATAAAGTTATTTCTTATGAATTATGTTATATAAATAATCATAAATATATATATATATATAACATAGGATCTTCTATTTGAGGCCATAATCATTTCACTGATAATATGATGACATTATCTCTATGGTGAAATATGTGAGGTGTAAAATGATCATAATCGCCTAAAATGCATCTTTTCTAAGGAATATATCATAACAATGAAATGATGATTGGTTCAATTACTCACATACTATTATTTCACAATACAATACTACCCATGTAAGGTATATCAGGGATTGGATGCATTGAGAATGAAAAATCATGGAGTTTCGAAAAAATCGAGGATTGAATGTGTTCTTATGTTCATTATATTTGTACACATGGATAAAGGGACTATTAAAAAAGTGAAACATTACCCATTTCCAAATTATTATAAATAAATAATAGTTAGAAAAGATAAAACGTTTCCATCCTGATGAAGGGAATTTTCAGCTGAAAATTAAGACATTGAATAATGGGGTATTTAGAAACTTCATATTTGAAATATAATTCTGAAATTTGGAAAAGGGATATTTTTTAAATCTATATGTTGGCCAAAAATAGAATTATTGGAATGTTATAATAGCTTGAATTTCATTATACACAATGTTAGTACAATGATGTATATGGATATGACAAATTTTTTTGTTGAGAAAATCCATTAGCAAACATCATATTAATTATGGAAAATATTATAAATTTTATATTTAAGCCAAAAATTAAAAATTAAAATATGAAATAATATTATAATTTTGATATAAAATATGAATGTTTTTTAATATTTAATATCTACATATCAAGAAAATTAATTTTTAATATAATAAATTAAAAGTAGTCTCTCATGTAAAATATTTCTTATGTTTATAAATTTATAAACATTTGTTTTATAAATTTAATCTAGTATTTTTAAAATTTATATTTTTATATATAGAGTACATATTTTATTAATTAAATGGTTTGATTCACTTATAAATTTTTGTTATATATTTATAATTTCATCAAAAGATTACTTAAACAAGCATTATTTTCACTTGTAAACTAAAAGACAATATTTAAGGAAAATTCCAAAAAGTTATCACAATATAATATTAAAATTATAAATTCAAAATTTAAAATGTAATTAAATAATTAAATATCATTTATTGATTATTTTATATTTTAAATTAAAATAAAATATTTGAATAACATATTTTTTTAAAGAAATGATGTTTTAAACATTATGATTTCTTTATATTATTTAATATAAATTTCTAATTTCAATAATATTAATATATTAATTAATAGATTATATTAATTTAATTTTTTTTTAATTTATCATAATAAAATATACAATGCCAATAAATAGTTTTATATCAATGTAGAATTGTTTTTAATAATTAATGATGTTAATTAGTTATCAAATAAATATATGTATTTATAAATCTTTAGTGTCTTTTTATTTCCTAGGCGGTGTTCAAATCCATTCATTTTTATCTATAATAGTAAAAATTTAGGTAACAAATATCTTCCAAAATCTCACAAGGATATTATAATCAGAATATAGGTTTTATGACCTTATTTTTTGACAAGGCATTAAATTATCAGTAAATTAATTTTTTTAAAATATATTTTTTAATTTTAAAAATAATATTTTTCAATTTAGGAAATAATATTTATTTTTCTCTAAATCTTATTTAATGTGTTATACATGTATAATTTTACAATTAATTTTCAACAAATTATGATATTATTTTAATTAGAATAGATTCTATATTTTGAATCATAAGTTATACGTTATTTAACTTGTAGAATAGTTTTGTAAAAGAAATTAATTACTTAGGGAAATTTAGTTAGCATGGTAAATGAAAAAAGGGTTAAAGATTGAAATTTAATTGGTAGACATCCTAAAATGTAACACCATGTGTTGTTAGTATTTATTTTCCATTAATTTGAAATTCTAATTAATATCTATCGACATATAAAATAGTGAAATAAAAAACCATAAAACATTATATTATAGGAGAATTAGATGTGTTAAATTTGCACCGTTATGAATATAATTATTGAATTTGAAGGTATAGTGCAGACTAACAACATTATGAATTCTATGTTCAAAGGAAAATAAAGGTAGTTATTTTAATTTCAATGAATTTTTGAGATTCATGTTGTGTACATAAATTACTAATAAAATTATTTTATTCAAAAATGTTTTACATAATATTTTTTTCTTAGACACCACATGATTTTTATCTTTATTAATATATTTTTTAGATAAATAGTGATAAAATATATGTTTTCTATTAATAATAAATTAATATCTATTTAATTAATAATTAATGTTATATAATATTAAGAAAATTTAATATTATAAGTGTATTTTTTGTACGCAAACTCATTTTCATTATATTTTATATCACTTTTTTAATGTTAAATTGAAAAAAAAATTAATATTATTTTGAAAAAAATGAAATTAATTTTTATATTTTTCATGTTATTATTTTCCTAAGATTCTTTTTTTTAATTTGTAATTTTTTTTTTAAATTTTAAGTGAATATTGAAAAATATGATTTTCACCAATATTGTGGAATTTATGTTTTTATTAATATATAAGTATGACTGAAAAAAATATACATTTTTTACGAAAATATAATTTATATACAAAGAATTATTTTTAATTAAAATATATTATTTTATTTCATAAAACCTATATTTAATATTTGGACGTCAAGATTTATTTTATTCCAAAAGAAATACACATTGGTCTTTAATTTCAATTAAATATTAACATGATATTTTCCAGTTTTGTATTTATAATAAATACACATAATTATTTTTTGGGATTATTAGTAAACCATGTAATTTTATTAAAATCAATTACATTGATAATTTTATCCTAATCATATTTTTTATTCTAAAAAATATACTTCTTCTAAATATGGGTTTTACCAATTATGCATTATATTATTTTATATAATTATTATCACCATTTAATATCTCCTATTATTAAAAGTAATAAATATTTTAATTTATAATGTTTAAATAATGTATTATGGGAAAAAATAATTTGGTTTATCACAATAAATTATAGAGGTTAAAAATGAGTTACCATTATACATGAAAATTGTTTTAAAATTTAAAACGGATGATAAAAGAAAAAAATTTCACAAAAATTATCCACAAGTATGTTTCGAATTGTTTCCTCAACCCAATCATCGCAAAAAATGAATTATTTTTATATTTAAGACTCACATGCCTTGAATAGTGAATTTTGGTTGAATTGAGTGATGTATGAATGGGGGAATTGGGTACTCAATAAAAATATATGTTTTAATAATAAATTTAAAACTAAATCCATAATTTAATAAAAACTACATGTTTATGAAAACATAATAATATATAAATTTTATCATTCAAATAATTTCCTAGATGATAAATAATATCCCAGTTAAATTATATAATAAATACATTACCTTTTTAAATAATTTTACATAATCAAAGAATTTATATAAACACATATTTTTATTAACTATAAATGTAAGGTTTTTTACATCTTTGATAAGGAAGATATGTTTATGAATTAAGACAAAAAAAACTAACAATGCACAGAGATAAATTTAAATAAGGTTTTCTCTCTCGAGTAGATACATAATACCCTCTATAAAGAAAATAACCTGCTTCTAATAGATTTATTAAATAATGTATTGATCCACAACCTAGCCCATGTGTTAAAAAACTTATTACATAAGAATCATCATATAGAAAAAAATTTCTATAGTAGTATATCAGATGAAAACTATACTTTTCCACAAAAGAACACATCCATAGTTATTCATGGAAAAAAATAACATTTTTTAGAGAATTCAGTCTATTCTATAGTTTATCCTAAGATAATGTGTTTTCAAATATTAATAGAATAAAATAAGACATTGCATAAAAAATCATCTCATAGAAATACCAATAGATAAAAACATAAGAAGTGTATTGAAGATCGATATGTGTAGATTTCATTGTCTAGATTCCCTGGATTTTTCATTGAAATATCCTTGGATGAGATTCTTTTATAATTTGAAAAATAGTGAACTATAAACTCATATCTATTTTATAATAGCTCAGATAATGGTACTTTTTTTTCTACAAACTAGTAAATTTTATTAGTAGAACATTATATTATGTCTATATCATGATCAATTTTTATTATTAATGATATATTCATTAGAATAACTAGTTATAGAATAATTATTTTTTATTAAATGCACGAATACTTCATTAAATAATTAAAAACAGAAATTAGAGATTTCCAATGATATAGTGATAAGTTAGACATAGGAATATATATTTCCCTAATGTACAGAAAGTTGATCTCATGGAAATATGACACTATCAGCTGATGCTATAACGTGAAATAGTCGGTTCATTTCTCCATGATAACATTCAATTGAACATGTATTATTTTTATGAATTTAGGTTGTAATAGTGTTGATCATGTGGTCAATACATATTAATAGACAATAGAAATATCAATTCCTATAAAATTATTCATAACATGGAATGGAAAGTACATATATTTATGTGATTTTAGTTTCCTTAATGTGTTTAGGTACTCATTTTAACATGATAAGGCTAATTGGAAATGTGTTACAATGATTATACACATATAATATGTTTCGTCTCCAATGTGTTATCATTTTATTACTTGGAAAAAAATTCATCTTACTCATGTTAATCTATTTTTGTTCATGTACTAAGGTTTATTATAACTCACTAAATGATGATATGTCTTGTTTACCATGACACAGTAATGTGGTATAATAATCTCTATACATACGAATTTTTGAAAAATAATTAGTAAAATGATTTATAAGAGAAAATATGAAAATCAAAAATAAGAATATAAAAATAATTTAGGATTATTAAATGTAAGAGGAACCTCTATAAGCCAATAATATCCAAATTTTTGATGATCACAAGATATTTAAATTTAACTGAAGAACATATATCAAAACTATGTTTACGAAGGATTTAAATAACATTGTAACAATATCATAATATCATGAAAAGATATTCCATTGATTTAAAATAATTTTAATTTATCACATTAAACCCCATTTTGATATTATAAAAATTAAAAAGGAATAACGTATTATAAAAATAATAATAATGGGTAGTATGGTATTAAGAAATCGAAAAATAGTACTCAATGGAACAAAAATATTACAATAAATCCCTATAAGAAATCCTAATTTGAAAATGAATTGGGTGCATCTCTGATTTCAGTTGTAAGGAAGCGATACTTTCTGTTTTCTATTTAATACGGAGAATAAGTAATCTCATGAGAATATAAAGAGTAAGGGGCTCCAAAAAATAGACACATTTAAACTAGTCTAGGAGTTTGAAATGCTTATGAAGGATAAAAACAAAATATATTGATTATTTAGGAGGTAGTGGGATGAGATAAGGGATTAGATTAAGGGTCTAAGAAAACTAATTGATAATTACATGGATAAAGTTCCATAAACCAGTTAGACCCCCCAAAATAATATGAAATATGAACCAATTCTTAAAGAAATTTATGTTGATTCGCCATGAAATCATGTAAAATAGGATTCATAGAACTATGATTCTCTATATCAAACATCAAAAAAATTTCTATAGTTATATCTTACAATCCAAATAATTTTCTATAAACATCCCTTTCATATCAAACAATGTAATGATCCAACTTTGATTATAATTAATCACCCACGTGATTGTTTCTCGGTATTGACTAGATTGTCTGAAAACCTCGTGAACTAATGTGAGGGTCATCGAATTCTGGGTGTGAAACCAATCATTAAAATATTATTGAATCATTATAAACTCATCAAACCTAACTTGAAATTAATCCTAAAAGATTTTTTAAACTTTTCGGCATCTAAAAAATATTGAACATGAGCAATAAAAGACATATGAAAAGGTTTAAATAAAAAGTTCTAGAATCTACATTCTAACGGAATCATCATGGTACATAAATCTTCTAGAAAATTGAAAATATGATATCTCATACTCCTACTTTAATTCTACATCATCGATATTCTGAAACAATATCTGGGATGAATATAATTTATTACCAATGTAACCGCTTAATAAATAACCTATTGTCTCTATTTATTGGATGAGTTGTAAAATTTATCAAATAAATGATTGAGAACCTAAAAAATTTAATATTTTGATGAAACTAAGTCTCCTTTAGTTACATAAGAAAAGGATTGAATATAGACTTAAATAGAATATGAAGATGAATCAAAAACCAAATATCTAAAATCAAATATATAAAAGTCCCCCATTGGACTATTTTTCATAGTATCATCCTCAAATATAGAAAAAACATAACTTACTCATTATTAAAATCATCAATAATGTCCCCAGAATAAATGCAGAGAATCATCAATTCACATTTGAATGTCAACTTGATCAATCATAGATACATCCAAAATTCATTAAGAAGAGATAATATTTGGTATACCTTGTCTAGTTGGACTACCACTATGATCTTCACCACCACAGTCACACTAATATTATCCCGATACAAAAGATCAAGGGGAATTATGCCCATCAATATTTTCCTATTGTATAGTCCCTCTATGGGTACTCCCAATAATTTTATATCGTTATCAAGTATAGATATTTTGATATGACCCAACTGATTTATCCCATTCTAGATCATCCTCATAAGACAAACTTACTTATTTATTATTGTCTATATAATTTTTTTTCTTGTTCATACAATACACAATATTATTCTTATTATCCTAAAACTACTAATTTTACTTCTATAGTAACATTAAAATTTGAATACTCCCCAACCTCGTCTGGTCTAAGAACTAGGTTTAAAAGATTCTTAGGTATAACAAGATACTTTACTGGGTAAATCTATTCACATAGTTTTTCACGACTCGTCCCCTAGGGCCTGTAATGCGACTGCCCCATGCCTTCCTTCCATAGGCCAGGGGCTGGCGACTTGTACCAGAGGAGAAATTCCCTAAAACTGGGAATGCATTGCCATTATAAACTGTAAAAAAACACAAAATAGCACACAAATGGATACTAAACACTATGTAAAACTATATAACAAAAGGGTGCTGAATGTAAAAGGGGCTGGAAATAAAATCCCAACTGTAAAGTACAAGAAACAGAAAGGTACAAGTGCAAGTGAAGAAAAGAAAAAAATTTGAGGGGTCATCCTCCAAGGTTATTACCTGAAGGGTAGGTAGAGATATCACCCTCATCACTCCACATCTTTCAGTCTCCTCTATGTACCGAATCGTCCTAAGGTCCACCTCCGGGTACCGTCCAGTCCTAGTACTCTTAGCCTCAATCACTGCTTCCCATCATCTGCATCAAACACAACAAGGTGTGGGCATATCCCACGTAGGGGTGAGTAAAACGATACACATTAGGGACCCCGATACCCACAAGATGTCACAAAATCCATGAAGGATTAACCAAAAAGTATGAAATCAATAGATAACCTTACTTAGGTATATTCCCATACATATACCTATGTTATCAAGTGATACATCTCAATCAGAGGAAAACACAAATGTTAAAGACTCAGCTCAACCAGGATTTTTATTCACATTAACGAAACCTTGGCAGCTGGAGAACTCATCCTCTATCGAGTCTAGTGGGCCTTCCGTGACACTAAGGAGCTTCCCCCTAACCTTGGACTACTGAGGTACTCCTCCTATCAAGTATCGTGAGTATGCTGTGTGACACAGAGGCTCTCCCCACCGTGGGTCTGCCGCCGTAACCAAGTACTCCCCTTAATAAACTGCATAGGTACTCATCCTGTCGAGTAATGCGGGTCTGATGCCACAACAAGGCACTCCTCCACTGTGGGTCTGTCGCCACAACCATGCACTCCCAACTGGGCTAGTCGAGTCACTCCGAGTCAACCAGTCAGTAGTGGTCAAGTCTCGGCCAGCTACAAGGTCTCTACACTTTGCCTGCTCGTCTCTGGATGGATCCCTTCCATGAGCTACTAGTCGATAATCCAACTATCAAGAAGTCCCATGATAATGTACCTCAAAGTTAATCCACATCATAGAGGTCTCGACACAGCAGACGACATGTCAATTAGATGCTCGATCTATGAGTTATTAGCCATGTAGTCTCGAGGGCCTAGTTGGATTTTTCCATGATCCAACCAGACCATATCTCAACTGTACCCCAAAATCTAGTGGGGTATACTCAAAGGAACCTTCATGCTCCATGATTACCTGGGCTGCTGATGGATCATCAAACGGACACCTCCTGCCAAATATATCACTGAAATGGTAATGTGTCATAGTGGGCCCAGGTCTAGTCTGACCTAGCCTGACCCAACATGGGCCGACCAGGATCGGGTCAACCCAGCCCGACCTGTTGGGTCTGTTATGACCCATTAGGTGGGCTAGCACGTTAGGATCATCCTGGCCCGCTGGTCCCAGCCCAACTGACCGTAAGGGGTCGGGAGAGTATGAACCGAAAGCGAGGGTGCAGACCGGTCGCGAGTTGTTGCGAGGGTGGTTCGTCCCGGAGGGCTATGAGGGGTGTGGGAGTCTGGATCAGCTGGGTGCCATGAGGGGCGCGGCTCGGGCGACTTATCCATGGTGATTGGGGATGATTCAGCCAGCGGAGGCGTGGGGCGTGTGGAGCCGTGGGGTGCACAGGCTCATGGAGTTGCGGGGTGCACGGAGCGCACGGATGACGGAGCTGTGGGGTGCATGAGACATGTGGAGGAGGGGGACCAGTTCTGCTGGGGCACGACGCGACATGGCATGTTCACCTAGAGGGTGGCGTGGATGGTCAGCGGCATGGATGGGGCAGCTTGAAATCCATCAGGCAGCGCGGTTCAGCCCAGGTCGGCGGAGCTGCTTCAGCCGTGGCACTAGAGCACCGCGGGGACGGCGCGGGTCACAAAGGCTGAGGGTAGTGCGATTGTTGCCTTCGTCGCCTTCATCAGATCATTACCTCATCGCCATTCTAAAGAACATCACAAACAAAAACGTCATAGTGGTCAGTCCATGTTGGTTTGGCCCACACCCTCCGTGTTTAGGGTGGTATCCAGAGGTTCAATCTTTCATGAATTTCAAAGAATTACCAGGAATATTATAGAAGAAGAAAAGAATATCAACACACCACATCTTACCGCAAAAAGACAATTCTCCACCCACAAGTAAAATCATCCACAATGATTGTTTTTTTAGAAGGGAATAATTAAAGGAATAATAGCGTATTCAAATAAATTTCTCTACATTGCTCATTGTTCATCAACTTTGGCATGAGAATTTAGATGTCAATTCATTATAGATGGACATGTCCTACGTCAAAGGGTGCTCCGAGAAAGGAACTCAAAGTCTAGGTCGCTCTTCGTAGTCGAAGGCATTCCTCGTGTTCATTCTTCATTGGGGGAGAGTTCTTCGTGATAGAACATGTTCTTCGTTGGATAGTGTAATCGTCCAAGTGTTGGGCGTCATGTCAAATTAAAAGTGATTCTTCACTTGGTAATGATGTCCCAAATCCTCCTCCTAAACACCATATATATAAGATAGGGGGGAGGTAGGTAACAATCATTGGAATTTATGAAGGTTCATTTATTCAGATCCTTAAAAAATTCTAATGATGTTGTTATGTAATTTAAAAAGGGTAAACCCAATTAATTTACCCTGGCGCAACAATATGGTGCATTGGCAAGATTAATGGTATGTGCGTTGGCACAATTAATGTGGAGGAGATCAAGAGGCTCTCCCTCATTAATTGTGGGAGTTGAGGGTTTCTCTCAATTAAAGGGGGGTTTCAAGGGGGTGTAATCCTAGGTGGTACCCACCACCATAACCTCTCATGGGAGGTTATGGTTCGGGTGGTACCCACCACCTTAACCCATCATGGGAGGTTTAGTTCTAGTGGTCCCCACTTCCAAATTCTACATGAAGGTTTCGTTCTGGTGTACCCCACCTGAAATATCCACATGGAAGCTCAAAATAAAATAAAATGAATTTTATTTTATTTTTTTATTTCCACGAAAAACCAAAAAGTCAAATTTCACCATTGACCATCTGTCATCGAGGAGAAAGTATTCTTAAGAGAATATCGGCGCTGCGAGTTCAATGGTTCTTATAGATTTCAATTCCGATCACCGGTTCAAAAGTTACAAGACACTTCTCTAAAGTTTACTGAATGTACCCAAAAAAATGTTCGGAAAAGCATTATATTTCACCCTCGACCAGCGCTGGTTGAGGTTAGGCCTTGCCTCAGTGAAACACACCCTAACGAACCCAATAGTACACTATGATTTTAAATCTATGTTACTATTTAGATATTTTGAATTTTACCATAATATAATTGTCATTTAATTACCTTTTTTTGTGGCCAAAAACTAACTTTCTCTGGTGGCCCGCACTGGCCAAAGTTAGTATTTTCATAAAAAAAGTATACCATCATGAGTTCAGCGGTGGTCTCGTAATTTTAATCCGAGTTAACATTTGTGAGTTATAAGCATTTGAAAAATAAAATAATTTACTTAATTATTTTATTTACGATTATGCCATTTTTGGGTTTTCTCATAGGGTCCACCGCTGACTAATATTAATTTGTGCTTTGGGTAAACCTTCCATCTTGAGCGCAACAGTAACCTCAGATTTCTGATCTGAGTAACCTTTTAAGAGTTATTATACTTTTTCAGGAAAATTGCTTACACACATAAAATTAAGCATAACAAACCCTCGACGGATCATTTTGGGCACTCCGGGCCTCAGAATTGTGAACCGTTAGATTTCACAGACCTGTAAATTTCCATTTAACTAAAAAAACTCAAGGAAATCACGGGTCTTTACATTCTCCTCACCTAAGGGCTCAACATTCACGTAAGCCGCAACTCATCTTGGAAAACAAGTGGGGGTACTGAGCATGCATCTGAGCCTCTCTCTCCAATGTTCTCTAATAGGGGTTTCCTTGATACCAAAAAACATGCACTAGTGGTATCGACCATCCAAAAAGGAACCGCTCCTATCGATCCTCAATCTCTATTAGATCCTCTATAAAATTAGTCCCATCATCGATGTCCAACTCTCCATGGTCGATGATGTCAGAAGGGTCGTGCACGTATCTCCTCAGTTGGGATACATGGAAGACGTCACGCACCCTGTGCAAGTGAGGTGGAAGAGAAACATTGTAAGCCACCTTTCCAATGCTGCTAAAGACCTGAAAAGGTATGACGAATCTCATAGATAAATTTCCACCTTAGCCAAATCTCTATAGACCTCATCGGGGTGAGCCCTGTAGGAATAAGTGGTCACTATTCTTGAACTCCAGAGGTCTCTGTCTCCTGTCGGCATACAACTTATTCCTGCTCTGTTCAGTCTTCATCTGCTCCTGGATGATCTGAACTTTCTATGTGGTTACCCATACCATCTCTGCTCCCACGAGTGCTGACTCCCCTGGGTCAGTCCAGCACGAGGGTGAACTACAAGGTTGCGCGTACAAGAACTCAAAAGGTGTTATCCCTATGTTAGAGTGATAGACGTTTTTGTCTGAAAATATCACCAATGGTATGTGATCCTCCCAGCTACGATCAATGATGGGGACACAAGAATGTATCATTTCCTCAAGGGTATGAATGGTTTGCTCATTCTGACCATCTATTTGAGGATGGAAGGCGGGGATCAAATGAATATACGTCCTGAAATCCTCCTGTAACACCTTCCATACCCTGAAAGTTAAATGTCCATCATTATCAGAAATGATTTTCAACAGTACTCCATGCAATCGCACAAACTCCTACACATAGAGGTGTTTTATTCTCTCTACTGAACCATGTTCTTTGATAGGTAGGAAGTGTGCCAATATGGTGATTTGGTCGAAGATCACCCTAATCGAGTCATGAAACCTGGAAGTATGTGGATTTCCTGTCATGAAGTCCATGTATATCCCATAATACTTCCACTCTGGGACCTCTAAAGGCTAAACCACACCTGATGGTACCTGATGCACTGCCATCACATGCGGACAAGTGGGGCACCAAGAGACAAACTCTGCAACTGCTTTCTTCATTCCTGGCCACCAGTGCTGTCATCAGAGGTCCTGGTACATCTTCGCCACCTTGGATGTACAGCTATAGGGGATGTGTGGAACTCCCTCAAAAAATCCTCTTGATGTGACACTGGTATCATGGTACGTCCCCGGAATAAAATGATATGCTACCCACCTTCAAAAAATCAATCAGGTGCATGTCCTTTAGATATCTGATCATGTTGTGTCCCGCACTCATCGTCTCCATGATGCGCCTCCCTAACTCGCTAAAGGAATGGGGGTGAATGAAAGAGACTGAAGTAAAGCGGCTCCTTCTTGATCCACAATGGATATCTGCAAAGCGGCTAGCTAGTCTGTCGCCTCACTCAACAGATGCAGGCCATACATCTTGCTGAGTGTTTCTACTACCATGTTCCACATACTAGGAGTATAAACTATCTCAATGTAAAATTCTGCTTCCATGAGGGTGAGGTTGTCCGACTCACGAGCGATTGGTTGCACCCTTCTATGCATGAGTTTATCCCGTGCTTCCTGGGTTTCATTTTTCGGAAACCAAGGAAAACCCCATCCAAATGTTGTAGATAAACCACAACCTCTTTTCCTAATATAGTTAATCTGAGTGTGAAATGTGGATTTCAAGTCCAAACCCAAACTAACTTCATAAGGCCTCGACGCTTCCACCAAGTGGTTCCAACCGAAACTCTCACCTAAAGGGTCATAACACACCGTCAGCGTAAGTGTGATTATCGAGTCTTCTCCTAATGGTATCTATAGAAGTGAGGGTCAAGTCAATATTTTAACCAGAAACTTTATGTCCTAGACAAGATTTTTGGATGGAATGAGTTATTGTTACCTATTTCTATTGATAAAGTAGCTAGTAGTAAACATATACCATACCTCGAACCATTCCAAGATTCCTTGGGTAAAATTCCTTGATTGCATGCAACAAATATCTTCCCCTGTCCTCTAGCTCCTTGAGACTGGTGTGGTCCACAAAAGGGGGTGGTTGTAACATGTCGAAAAGTACACCACCACATGCTACTCTCCTATATCTACATCCACATCTACTATCCTGAAGACTCATCGGTCCCCAAAAATTCTTCTTTTCGAAACAATTTACATGCCCAAGTATATGACAGTAGCGCTAGTTTCTTTCATTCCCACTACTAATATTCACTAGTTGTATCCTATCATCCGATGAACATTCAACAACAATGGTTTTCTCTAGAACCCTAACATAATTTGGAATTCATGGAAGAATAGTTCTAGCTCAGTTGTACTTTAAACACACCTCGCTTGGATGTTCGATCCCTGATGTACTGATCATATTTTTTTAATTGAGTTCCAGGAAATATTGGTATGACTCGATGAATATTCAGCTACCGACATGTCATTCGGCCAAACCTGTAAAAGTTCTAGAGAACTCTCAGCCACCTCCTTTAGCCAATCCTCATCCGCCTATGAGTCGGGCTCACCTCGGAACCTGAGGGGTATCTAATGCTGAAACACATATAAGGCACTAAGCCTACATGTGTCCTCTACTGGTACCGTTGGTTGTAACTACTGACCAACGAGTCGTGATATAGCTGGCACACTACACCAAAGGCACTATCTTGGGAAATAGACCACATACTAAAGCCTCATCACTATACAGACCATCCTCATCGTCACTCACTGAAAAGACTTGTAGATAAGATCACTTACATTTTTACTGGTGTCTCAACTCGATGGGATACTATATCAATCACTTCCATCCAGCCCTCACTGCGTGGGAATCTGTATCGCCTCAAAACATCAGAGACCTATAATATTAGAACTCATGCAATGCGCTCAGTTGGTGTGCACCATCCTCCAGTGTGGCTGGTGGTATCTCATGATCAATTGGTGGTGTTGTTACTGGTACACCACCTGATGGTGCCAACATAGTAAGAGGTCCCTACACTGCTGCCTCGTCACTCGGTGGGCTGTCAGTGCGTACAACTCTCGGAATTCTAACTGGCTGTCTTCGTAGAGGAATCCCGAATGAAAAAGATGCAACATGGTAAAAATATTATATTTGGTGAGATGACCATGTGAGCTGACCTGGTTGAGCTGACATAAATAAAACATTTGAAAACACACACGCAATCAGTGTTTTCATGCAGTAAGTCAAAAATCAGAATTCAGGGACCTCATGTATGGATACGTCGGCCACCGCATCAACACTGGACTCCCTGAACTGAAAACCACACTCACTACACTTACTATTTCTTTACATCAATGATCATAGTCCTAATTTTTGTGGTAGAACTGACTCCTATGATACCAACTACTAATGAACCATCCCACTTGGATCGTGTCATGACTACCGCAAGCCCAACTTCCAAAGGCCATGGGCTGGAGAATAGCACCAAAGGCACAATTCCCTATAACTGAGAAGGAATTCACTTTATAAACTGTAAAAAAACACAAAAGAGCATACAAATGGATATGAAACACTAAGTAAAACTTTATAACAAAAATGTGTTGAAAGTAAAAGGGGCCCTAAATACAAGCCTAAATGTAAAGTACAAGAAAATGAAAGGTACAAGTACAACTAAAGAAAATAAAAATAACCGATGGGTCGTCCTTTGAGGTTCCTACATGAAGAGTAGACACAGATAGCCTCCTCAGCACTCCACGTCCGTTAGTCTCCTCCATGTACCAACTCGTCATAATGTCCACCTCAGGGTAGTGTCCAGTACTGGTACTCTCAGCCTCAATAAGAATTCTACATCATCTACATCCAACTCAACAAGGTGTGGGAATAACCCGTGCAGGGGTGATTACAACGATAATCATTAGGGACCCCAAGACCCTCAAGGTCTCACAAAATCCCACAAGGATAAACCAAAAATTATGAAGTCAACAGATAACCTTAATTAGGTATATGCCCATACATGTACCTAAGTTATCATGTGATCTGTCTCAATCAGAGGAAAATACAAAAGATAAAGACTCTGCACAAATAGGAGTTTTATTCACATTATCAAAACCTCGGTTGTTGGATAAATCGTCCTTTATCGAGTACAGTGGGACTGTTGTGACACAAATGCACTTCCCACTAACCTTGGACTGCTGAGGTACTCCTCCTGTCGAGTATTGTGGGTCTGTCATGTCATGAAAAGGCACTCCCCACTGTGGTTATACCTCCACAACAATGTGCTCCTCCACTGTGGGTCTGCCTCCACAACCAGGAACTCCCCACTGGGCTAGCAAAGTCACATCGAGTCAATCAGTCAGTATTCATCAAGTCTCAGCCAACTATAAGGTATCTACACTCTGCCCAATTGACTATGGTTGGAACTGCTCCACAAGATAATGGTCGAAACTCCTACTATCATGAAGTCTCATGAAGAAGTATCTCAATGGTCTTCCATGTCATAGAGGTCACAACGCAACATACAGAATGTCAATCGGATGCCTGGTCTGTGAGTTATTAGCCTTTTAGTCCCAAGGCCAATTTGGATTCGAGCATGATCCAACCTGACCGTATTTCAACAATACCCCAAACTCTAAAGGGGTATACACAAAGGGACCTTCATGCTCCATGATTACTAGGGCCACTAATGGTTTGTCAAACGGATTCCTGGTGTCAATGATATTTCCACGAAGGTAAATATTCATAGTTGGCCTAGGTCTGGTCTGACCCGGCCTGATCCTGTATGGGCCATCCAGGTTCGGGTCGACCCAGCTTGACCCGTTGGGTCTGGCCGGCCCATTTGGCGGGACTGCCTATTAGGTTCGGCCCAGCCCGCTGGGCCCGTCCTATGATACCGTGAGGGGTCACAGAGGGCCGCCAGAGTGCGGACCGTTCATGAGGGCGTCGACCGTCCATGGGTTGTTGCGAGGGAGGTTCTGCCCTGAGGTCCGTGAGGGGCGTGGGAGGCCAGCTCGGCTGGGGCGTACTGAGGAGCATTAGAGGTCGTCTCGTCCGGGCACCGCAAGGGGTGCAGCTCAGGCTGCTCCGCCTGGGTGGCTGGGCCTGGTTCGGCCAACAACGACATGGAGCGCTCCGATCCACGTGGCGCACGGGGTGCATGAACATTAGAGCCGTGGGAACATGAGGTGCTTAGAGGCCGGGGGCCTGTTCAGCCAGGTGCGGCATGGCTCGACCGGTTAGGCCGGTGGGTGGTGCGGCAAGCAGGTGGCATGGCCGGGGTGGTTTGGAAGCCGGCAGGCGGTGTGGTTTAGCCCATGGCTCCAGTGCTAGATTGGCTAGGCCACCGGAGTGCCGTGTGGGCGGCGTGGGTTGCGAAGGCCATGGGTACCGCGACCGTTGCCTTCGTCGTCTCGTTGCGTCATCGCCATTCTGAAGAACATCAAAAACATGAACGACGGAGGGGTCGGGCCATGTTGGTTTGGCCCACACCCTCCGCGTTTAGGGGGGTAGCAAGCGGTTCAATAATTCTTGAATTCCAAATAATTACCAGGAAGAAGATAGAAGAAGAAAAGTCTATCAACACCCCACATCTTCCCGTAAAAAAGAAAACCAATTCCCAACCCACAATGAAAATAATCCACAATTATTCTCTATTTTAGAAGGGAATAATTATAAGAATAATGTCATATTCAAATAAAATCCCTACCTTGCACATTGTTTGTTGAAATTGGCCCATGAAGGCGGACGTCGATTCATTGTAGAAGATCACGTCCTACGTTGAAGGAAGTTCTGAGAAAGGAACTCGAATTCGAGGATTTTCTTCATATTCATAGGTGTTCCTCTTCTGCGTTCTTCGTCGGTGGAGCGTTCTTCATGGAAGAACATGTTCTTCGTTGGAAAGTGTAATCCTCCATGTTTTGGGCGTCATGTCACATTACCAGTGCATTGTCTCTTGGGGAATCCCTCACAAATCCTCCTCCCAAGCTCTATATATATATGAGATGGGGGAGGAAGGTAACAATCGTTGTAATTTATGACAGTTCATTTATTAGGAACATTCCTAAATTCCAATTATGCTGTTACTTAATTTAAAAATGTGCAAGCCAATTAATTTATGCTGGCACGATGATGCATTGTGTTGAAAATATTAATGGTATGTTCATTGGAACAATTAAGGTTGATGAGGTAAAGAGGCTCCCCCTTATTAATTGTGGGAGTTGAGGGTTTCTTCCAATTAAAGGGGGTTTCATGGGGGTTTAATCATGGGTGGTCCCCACCACCATATCCTCTCATAAGAGGTTTTGGTTCTGCTGGTCCCCACCACCTTAACCTATCATGGGAGGTTATTTTCTGGTTCTCCCCACTTCCAACTTCCACATGGATGTTTAGTTCCAGTGGACCCCACCTGAAATATTCAAATGGAAGATCAAAAAATAAAATGAATTTTATTTTATTTTATTATTTCCCCGAAAAACCCAAAAACCAATTCTCACCCTCAACCAACTATCGAAAATGTGAATGTCTTATTAAGAGAATACCTGTGTTGCGAGTTCAATGGTTCCCTTAGATATAAATTTTGAGTATCTGTTAAAATTTTACAAAACACTGCTCCTGTGTTTACTGAATGTACCAGAAAATAAGTTCAGAGAAAAATTATCAGTCACCCTAGACCCGCGCCAGTCAACGATAGGCTTTGACTAGGTGAAACACGCCCCATCGAACCCAGCGGTACTCTTGGATTTTTAATACGACTTACCGTTTAGACTTTTTTTATTTTTCAATAAAATAATTGTCACTTAATTATTTTATTTATGACCAAAAACTAAGTTTCTTCGGTTTCCTGTGCCGGCCAAAGTTAATACCTTCTTAATGAAAGCATCCATAATGAGTTCATTAGTGGTATCATATTTTTAATCTGAGTTACCTTTTGTGAGTTATATGAATTTGAAAAATAAAATAATTTATTTTTTTATTTTAATTACGATTATGCCTTTTTTGGGTTTTCTCCAAGGGGGGCATGCACCGTCTAATATTATGTCGTGCCTAGGGTAAACCTGCCATCTTGAGCGCAATGGTACCCTCATATTTCTTATCCAAGTAACCGTTTAATTTTTATTCCACTTTTTTAGGAAAATTGCTAACACACGTTATCTTATGCTTGACAGAACTTCGACAGATCATTCCGGGCACTCCGAGCCTCAGAATCGCATGCCGTCAGATTTCACAAACCCGTAAAATTCCCATTTATTTTAAAAAAAATAATGGACATTATGGGTCTTTACATAGTTTATCTAAGTCATCTAACTATTTCTATCTACATAGATTCTATTTGATTTTAGCTTTCATACAAATCACTTGAGTATGAAAATTTATATATCAGAAGTAGTTATCGTAACCTCTCAACAAGGAACAAATAATTTTTTTATACAAATATAGAAATTAGATTAGGATATAGAGTGGAAATAAATCTTAAATATATCCTCCATATCTCAACCTTGTGTGTCATAACAAATTTTAAAAGATTGATTTTAATTTTACTATTTATTAAATACCTGAAAATTTTATCCTAATTCCATAGGATAATAAGGAATATCTCTCTTAGACATATTACAAGTTGAATAAACATAAATATGAGTCTACATTCACCACTAAAATAAAATGAAGTTGGTATTATGGTAGTCATATTTCATATAAGCTCATACAAGGAATTATCAAATGCAATGTGCATTTGTTTAATAGGATATGAACTTTTATTAAATTCATACTCTCTATTGTGTTGTAAAACCATACCCTTTCTTGAATCATTCATTAAAATTCAAAAACAATTCATCATATCCTTGATTAACTATATAATTATTCCCTCCTTATATGAACTCAATAATTTTATAAAATTACTTGATTACATGCATATATAATTTTATACCATTTACTTTAAATCATTTACACCATCCTTCTTCTTAAATAAATTTTTAAACTAGTGATCAGATTAGCTTCAACAATTGAATATTGACCTTGAAACTAGTGATCATATTGGCTTCAACCACTAAACATTGACCTTCAACTATATACTCATATTTAACAGCAGAAAATGTCACATGGATATATTTCTTAATTTAACAAAAAACGAGTGACATTCCCAAATACTGAATTCTTATAGAGGTGATTTTTATTTCCATTGTTGAACCACCTAAATATGAATCTAATTAAATATCCAAATCAAATTCTTTTCATCTAGATTAAAACAATACCATGTTGGTTGTATTCTTGTGGTATTTAAAAATTATTTTCATATAAAGTTGATGTGTCTCTTTTGAGATTTCTTGAAAATGAGCAGAAATTAACATAATAAATATTATATATTTCTAAATTGTATCATAGTATAGTAATCTACCAATAATTCCTCTATAAGTGGGTTGATCAATAAATTTCATAGTATCATAAAGATCTGACATGAAACTAGTACTCATGGGATTATCTCAACCTTTAGTATTGTCCATTCCAAAATTATTTGTATGATATTTGGTATACATTATTTTATTTAAAATAATTACTTATTTATTTTGAAATATATTAATGTTGAGAACGAATTTTTGTTCACCCATAAAAAACAATTAAAATTCACTTTTCATCAATTTTTAAAACTCAGCAGAGATATAATTTCTAGTACAATGAAAAATAAAATCTTTGATATATATTTCAAAAAAGGAAAAATCTTTTTAAATTTATTTTATAAATACATTATGGCCAGATATAGTCTTAGTAAAACATTTTGAAATTAGAAAATTGTTGATCCATAATACCAAGATCTTGGAGCATGACTTAAATTCTATAAAACATTGGTTAATTTAATGTCATTAATTTGGAAACTCAGGTTTTTAAATTATAGGTTTTTAAAAAACTTCATCAACTATATAACAATGTATAAATTAACTCTTATTATCAATATGATATAGTCTTAAATATAAATTTAATGCATATAAATGTAGCATTATGATGGGTTTTAGAATAGATACATGTGAAAAGGTTTCTTCATAGTAAATAATTTATTATTGAATATATCCTTGTAAAGAATATCTAGTTTTGTTTAAAACTATAGTTCTTTATTCATTAACCATGTTTCTAAACACCCATTTGGTGCCAATGGATGTAATGACTTTGTGTACATCCACTGGTTCCAAGACATTATTTCATTAAAATTTATTTATTTCATATTACATTTAAATTTAAGTTAGGACATTACTAATAATATCATTGTTGTCTATATGATTAAGCTATACCATGAATACTTGATTTTAAACCAAAAAATTTAGAGGATATCCAGTATTTTTCCTCTATCAAGGTCTCCTACTACAACATATAGGGGAATATATTTATGAGTCATAATTATTCTAGTAAAATTACTATCTCAAAAATCATTCACATTTATAGGTTTTTATTCCAACTATTAATTAGAACATGGTGAGTTAAAAAATCAAATTCTAAAATACATGTCAACAATTTGAAAATTATTGGATTTTCTTGGAAGGGCATCCTAATTATTTTATTAATGGGTTTTAGAATCATTTTTACTTTTGTCATTAAAATTTACATGTTTAAATGAATACAAAATTTTATTCCTTTTATTAAATACCTTGAGTGTAACTCATAAACCCTAGTTACCCAGAGTTAGTTCATTATTACATAACATTTGCATGATCACAACAGATCATGTCTCAAATGACTGATTAGTTTAGTAGGTTTAGAAGTATGAGATACATTCTTAAGTTTTATATAAAATCATGAAATAAAAAGAAAAATAATATTTTTTCCCCTTTGAACAAACTTATATCCCTTAGCCTATACCTGCAGGTCAACCATAAAATAATTATTCACATCCTGGGAAAGAGAAAACATTGAATGGGATTAGCTCAGATGCTTAGTAAGGATAACAATATAACATAGACTTTCTTAAATAAGCATAAAAATTTAATGTAACGTATAATATGAAAACAAAATCCTTTTAAATTTAAAAATCTATGTAATATGACAAATATAAATTAATTATTTCCATTTACTTATTCACATGGATATTCTACTAGTTGAATAATGACATGTCATATCAAATAGCCAATTTCATAATGATGGAATGCATATTGTTGTACATCATAACAACATAATGAAGGCCTCATGCAATGAGTACAAAAAAGATATTTTCAAGGCCATATTTGAAGACACTATTTTCCCCATTAGACCTACTGATGTAGAGAGTATCTAATGTGGGATCCACCCATCACTTACTATGTTCAATGCATTCCTCATATGAAAATTTTAAAACATAACATAAAAATTAGTATTAAAACTAGAATATGAAATGTCAATTCATTATCCATAAACCATGAATGGAATAAAAATAACACATCCATAGTTAAAAATATCAAGAAAACTTTAATACAATATAAAAGCTTCGTATAATATTTAATCAACTTCAAACAAGTTAAAATCTGTCCAAAGATGTTGAATTAGATGAAATGAATACTTTTTGAGTGGAATACATATTTCTATTTTGAAATCATTTAAAATCCACATAATTAAATTAAAATGTTTATTTTGAAAATATATTTATAATATAATATGCGATGCTTCAAAGGTGTTATAACGGAGGAAAATAGTCGCACCCTCTCTATAAGTTGAAAAAACATTCATTCCTTAATTTCATCGAAAAAGGTAGTAAATGACATTGTTTGGAAAATGATTGAATGAATCATTTATAAACATCTTATAAAAAGCTAAACAAGGGTATAAATTTCTTTTAACCATATTCTATGAAATAGTAAAAAGTTTTTTAAATACATTTTTAAGAAACACAGATGTGGATGATAAAGTGGTCCCAGTAAATACTCACGTATAAACAACCTCATATAATGAAGGGATTGTTTAATTAACCCTTACCTGGTACATTTTATTGGTCAAGGGTACATTAAAATCCAATACAGTAGTTAAATAATTGTTATTAATTTACACAATAACCACATACATAAATATTATATCATATATGATCTTTAAGTAATGATTTATTAATAATATTTCGGTAGTATCATCGTTCAAGGTGTTAACTAATTCGTTTTTCTTTATATGTTTTGTTATGAAAATCATATTTGTTATAGATGGGATGTATTTTATTCATATATATAATTATATTAAGTTCTTAAAAATTATTTTTGATAATAAAATGAAAATTATTCTTGAATGGTTACTATGGGGAATTAATTTCATCATTTTCTTGGAGATGGTAATCCGTACGTAGGCATGAGCGACCATACCATTCTGTTGATAGAGAAATAATATTTAATTGTATTTTATTTCATATATATAGAATTAGTAACATGTTATATTTATTATTTACATCAATTATAATCATTATTTTACCCATCCAAATAATTATGTGTTTGAGTAACAAACTACACCACAACATGGAGATGGTAAGCCGTACGTATGCATGTATGGTGACTTTCCATTCATATAATGGATGGAATAATGAATATGTTTGTAAAATATTAATAATAACATCACATTATGTATAAGGAAGTTGAGTTATTATTTTTATGCTGGAAACAACAAATAATGATAGAGTGGATGAAGAAAAGAACATTGAAAGAGGTGGTGAAATTGTTACCACTTCTTTGAGTGTTTCCTTTTGAGTCGATCAAAAGGGCTCCATATGTTGCCTTTATAATCAAAGTAATGAATCTATGTATAAGGAATGGTATTTGGGAGTATATTTGAGCTTGGTTTAGGTGATCCAAATGGCTTTGCGGTGTGATTTTGAGAGAAGGGGATGTACACTTTTAAAGAGAGGCGAGGGTCACTTTAAGAAAATCATGAAATATTATTTTATTATATAATAATTTTTGATTTATAATTGATAAAAAATGAAATATTTATAGGATAAGGTTGTAATGGGTCTAAAACATCTCAAACAATAGGTTTTAGACAGGTTTAGGTCACTATATTAACCTTATCCTTTAGATTTAACTCTTTGTTAAATAGTTTAACTTTTACCATGTATTCTTTTATTATTATAATAAATGGTTAATAATCTTACGATAAAATGAAAAACGAACCCCAGTTTTTTAATTGTTGAAATATATATTATTATATATGTTTTCTGGCCAAACCAAATATTTTTAGGACTATTATATCATTTAATAATATAGTATTTGTTTTAAAAAATCATTTGGGTCAATTTGGTCACTATTTAGTAATTGATTTTTTTTGAAGTCATAACATCATCATTAATTTTAAAAAAACATTTAATCAACCCTAACATGTCATATTAATCTATAAAATTATTATAATCCATCATAAGTTTCAATTTACATTTATTTGGATATTTAAAACATCAATTATATTAACCTTTCATTAAAAAGATAATTAATAATTCATCATTGTGTCATAAATAAATATAATTATATGATGTATAAAAATTATAAAAAAATACCATTATGTAGAATTTTTTTATTTCTAATGAATATTTATAGTCGAATTTATCTTACGTATAACCATATATTAAAAATGGATTAGTTATTAAACATTGAATTTAACACTTTTAAATATTTTTTAAATAAAATAATAATAAATGTCCTAATATAATATAAATGCACCAAAAGGATAATATTTTATTCCAAGGGATGACATTTGTCGAAAAAAACTTATCCAATAGAATTATTACATGTGTTAGGGTTATTATAATATCATTTTTATGATTAATCACCCTTTTTACTTTTAACCGTGGTAAATAAAAGTCAAAAGTTACTATTCACCTAAAAATTATTTTCATCTTATTGAACAGAATTTTAATTACTGATTTCAACTGTTTCTCTCTGATTTTTTAAATTTAACATACATAAGGGGTAAAATTATGTTTTTTGAAATTTTCAAATGATGCTAGATGGTGGGTAAAAATGGTATAAAGTTCAATAAAATTTTATATATCTAATAATATTATAAAAATAATCCAATAAATTGCATTGGACATATATAGGTATTATGTATCTATTTTTAACTAATATAAAAATTAGTAAAATAACTAATCATTTAAATAAAAAACCAGTTTTAAACAACAACATAATGTTTTTTCACTATTCATCAAAATTTGAATGTTTTCAGAAATATAACAAAAATCACCCAAAGATAATATTGATATTCCGAATCCAAAAATGAAGTCCATTTTAAAAATTAACATTTATAAAATTTTAAAAATTGTGTGTTACTATTCATAACGACTAGTTTGACTAGTCGTGGTGTGCTAAAACTCCATGTTGCATACAACGCAATCTATTATATTATCCAAAGGGAAATGTATTGTGGAAGATTGGGGTGTTACACTGATAGAATTATTAGTATTAGAATATAAATGGAAAATTATACAATCACACATGGATTAATTTTTTTTATGATTATCCTTTTTTTAGAATAAATACATTAAAACCATAAAATATTAAAAAATTAAACTTAGGTTTTCATCCATTCCCTAATTTATATAGAGTTTTATTTAAAAGTTGTCTAACATGATTAGAATTGAATATGTACATGTATGTATAGAAAAATATTACCCTAAATTAAATAATTAAATCAAAATAATTATTTATAATATGATTAGATTTTTAAGGGTTGTTTATCACATCTATACTAAACCATTTTGATTTGGGATTCTAGGAGATGAAAATTTATGATTATAGACATGTTTTGAGCTGAATGATTCAAACTCCTGGTTTCCAAACTCATGGACATGATAACTTATTAAGGTGTTAATTTGAATTCCAATACTATTTTCTACAAATCTTTCATATTTATATAAATATGAACATGATTCACTTTTGTGAGCTATAAAGTATAACCATGTATATCTAGAAAACATATACAAGAACAGAATAACAGTGCTTCCCATTTAATTTAAAAATTATATATGATCAAAAAATATCCATGTTAACTAAAAATAGTGGTTGATATGTTGAAACTTATTTCATTAGTTTTAAATAACTTTTTCGATATTTCACTTTTTTTATGGGTTATAAAATTTTCATTTGAAAATTATAGTTTTTGAATGTCCTTTAGCAAACATTTCATATTTTTTCATCTATGTGAATTTATATATTAATTACCTTATGTCATATTCCAAATCCATTATTCATTGTGAATGTCACATAAGTTATAAATTATTTGATAAAATAATGAATCTAAATATACAACATATATATTATCATTTCACAATGTATTCCAAACTAGTGAATTTTAAAATAAAAATAAAATAACATAATTAATTTCAAATATATCATGAAAATAGTTATCAAATAATTATGAAATTCTTTTAAGATTATATTTCAATCTATCTATAAATAATATTTTATAATTTAAAATAGTATTAGAGTTACTGGGTTTTCTATGTTATAAACTTTTTAGTTTGGAATTGTCACCAAAGGTGACACATAAACCCTGAAACGTAATTAGGTTCATGATACCTGAGTAGTCCCCAGTCATGTATATAGATTATCCTCTATCCAGAAACCATAGGTCCATACATAATGCCTATATTAAATTTTCCAATAGAATCGATTTAATCCAGAAATTATTTTGGTTCACATATTATCATGGGTCTAGATATGATAGTAATAATATTTTTTTAATCTATAATTGTTTTATTGGATTCTTAATTTCACTTTTCAATCATTAAAAATTATGACCATATTTGTTCCAGAATAATAAAAACCATTTAATAAATTATATAACTATAACAAGGAATAAATTTAATTTCTATAATAATTCTCTATATAGGATGAAATAATATTATAGTAGTATATTTTGGAATTTTATTCTTACGATTTTTCTAAGTGCGATTTTACATTCAAGTGGTAAATATTTTCAGATCATTTTTTATATTTTTCATTTGATGAATTCTTCTTATTATTATCTAATATAGGATGATAATGAATCTCATTTTCTATTGTAAGATCTATTTAAAAGTTAGTAGATAAGGAAATATACTTCATTAATATAATTTAAAAAACAAATAATGCATTGAATGTGTCCTCCATCAAATTTAAATATTAAAAATTTTCATTAGTTGACATGTTTTCGTCACTATTTCCATTTATTGAATGGTTGGACTTGTGAACATGAGATTTAACAAAAACGCATGATACATTATATGTTTCAGTCATAAGACACAAATATCGTTATCAATATTTTACTCTCTTCATGAGTGTGAATCATGTGAACTATATTATAAATAACTTCTTGTAACTTTTATATATTTCTTATATCACTTATAATTTTCCCCATAAATTTTCATATAATTTTCCCTTGGGAAGTATTAGTTGATGTGTCCTTTTATTTTATATACATAGCATATTATTTCAGTGAATGAATCTTCTTTCTTCCATCTTTTTATTTAGTTTTTTATATGTAACTATGTAATTTTTATTCTTTATGGGAATCTCCATTTTTTATATTTTACTAAATTTCTATATAGAGGTTTTATTTTCTAATCACTATCAGTAAGTGATTCTTCATCACTCGAGCTTTCATCTTTTATTTTCTCTATTTTTGATTCAATATTTATAACTGTTATTTAATTGATTTTTGAGTCATTTACCTATTATTTTTTATTAATAGTTTCTCTAAATACATAATTAATAATCAAATAATTTTATTTGATATATGTTTACTAATGTTACACGATTCTATTATAGACACATGTTTTCTCCTCCATATTTTTTGTATGAACTTGAGATGTAATATGATTCGACCCTTATCAATAATTTCTATTTTGGTTCGATGCATCATAATCAGTATCTCTTCCATCATGAGGTATATTTCCGATATAGATTCATAAGGGTTCATTATCAAAGTGTCATATTTAATTTTTTGTGTATTTTAAGACATTTTATTGGCATTTGATGTTCCTTCATGAAAAATGACTAGGCAATTCCTAATATAAAAATAAGTGGAAAAAAACATATTATGTAAAATTAATATTCACTTATATAATTGTATAATGAATTCATTGATTTACAATTAAAATCATATATATTCTTAGTAGCATCACTCCATTCAAATCAAGAAGTTTTATATTTTTAATATTTATCTTCAACTATATTCTAAATATCAAAACACAATCATTCATATTGAATTTTCATTTTAATCATCCATTGATCAGAATTAGATCAATTTTAAAATATAATTTGGTTAGTAAAAATTAATTTTCCATTATTTTAATGAATAAATATTTATCTTTTGAAATAAAATAAATTTAAAATTCATTTGTTGAAATTAAATCACTATTACAATGACTTTTGAAAGGACTATTATACTAAATATTTATAATAGTGAGTGACAAAGAGTAGGGGGGTTAACTGAGTTAAGAATAAAAATTTATTTTTAAATAAAATTAAAACATATTCCCCAATTTTTAGAAAAATTACTATTTAATAAAAACTAAATAAATATATAAATTTTATCTTTGAAATAATACCACATAAGTGGGATTAAGGATGGTATAATATATATTATAAATACTTTAAATTTTTGAAATTTTTTACATAATAAAACACATTTTATAAATAAAAATTTACACTAATAATCAATTTAAATTTATGATATAGTAGGGAAAAATAAATTCAGTTTGAGAATTAAAAAAAACTAAAAAAACACATAATATAATTTAAATAATGGTGGTTTTCTCAAGCTATTAATTAATCCACTATATTTGGAAACTACATTATTCCAAGAAAATTATTAGAGAATAAACTAATATAACACCTAAATATGTCATTCAAACAACAATATACAAGATTGTCCAAGCCCAAAGCATCATCCAAAGTTGTATATGGGACAAAAATTAAATCATGACACAGATGACCTCTTCCACATTTATCAATGGGTGAAAAATATTGGTATTAAGATAATGTCATTTATTATCTAATATACACTACGAGGATTATTTGATATATATACAGAGAAACATATTAAATTGATCAAGAAAATAGAATATATTGAAATAAAAAGAGATAAAATTATAGAATGTTTAATGTAACTCGATTTATGTAGATTTGATTTTTCAGAGTCCTTGTATTTTTATTTCAAATGAACATGTATAAGATTATCCAATAATTACATCAAACAGAGTGTGGAAATTTTTTCTTTGTGCCACATGAACTCTTTTAAATATACATTATTATTGTCTATGTGGGAGTACATGTCCAAATTAGGCCATGATTAATTATCCTCCTAATAGAAAAATTCTCATAAATATATATTCATTAGAATTATATATTGGCGAATAATAATTCTTCATTAAATACACCAATGATTCATTTAATTAATCAAAACTGCCCATTTGATATTTGAAATGCTGTAGTTCTATGTTTGACATGGTAATTTGTCCAGACATGAAGTATGGTTAGTTGTTCTCATGGAAACATTACCTAGTAATTTGATGTGGAAAGGTGACATAGTTAGTTCGTCTACATAAAAATCCATCTTACATGCATATACAATAAGATGATGAATTTATGTGGTATGTTTGTTTATCTGGAGCCACTCTAATTGAATACATGGAATGTATATCACATCATAAATGTTATATATAACATAGTATGAAAAACAATAATGTGGTAGATAGTTTTCATCATGTAGCCATCTTCCCCAATTTTTATAGTCCATTTGGTTAATCATGAAATATATTGATTCTACACATATAGTATGTAGATTCATCAATGTTCCTTATGTTTATAAAATTGATTTTTTTTTCATAAAAATAATTGTATGACGTTTTTTTCATGCATTAAAATGACGTGTAATGTGTTGTAAGGGGATATAGTCACATTACCTTTAAAATATAAGGTGCTATGATCAGCTATAAAATTAACAAATTTTAAAATATTTTCTTGTAAAAAAAATCTAATAGAAAACATGATAATAATTAATAAAAATATAATCCTGATTTTTTATTATAAAAATATGTTGACGCATGTCTACACCAATAGTTACTTGTAACATTATATTTTTACAAAATTTCAAATCAACCACTTATAAAAGGATACTTCTAGAACCCCTTTACATGCACTCAAAAAACTACATTAATATTAACCTCTATCCATTTTACATTCACTAAATATTTTTCCCAGATTTTTCATCACCCTATTCAAGGGAAAAAATCATTAATTCTCTATCTCTAAGAGGAATTATAGAAGATGATTCAAATTATCAACATCATTACTAATCAATTATTAACCTTATATATTATCCTTTATTAACCTTCCAATACATTTTTCCCATTCAAATATATTTACATTAGTAAATTTATCATAGTAACATATTATAATTTTTTTTGTATAACCATTGTCTAACCTTCTCCATTCTATAGAAAAATTGAGGACATTGTTTGTGTGTACATTAAAAATATCAACTCATTAAATAATAACATAAAATTTTTCATAACTACTAAAATGGATTGTTAAAAAGGGGAATTTAGTGAATAAAAATGAAACATATTTAATTAACAAATTTCTAAATATAAACATTAATTGAATCCTTTGTTTGGTTAAATGGAAAATGAAAATTTTATCTCTGTGTATGTGAGGACTACGACCTCCTATGAGAGAAGCAATCAATTTTTGATCATCATCATAAAAGGAATGTTATAAAATATTTTCACTGAATATACATGATATTAACTATTAATATATTTCATGAATATGTTTATGAATGTTTAAAATATAATTAATAACCAATATAATGCTACCTATTGATATAATTATATTACACAAAACAAGATCATAATGGAACCCATTCTCTTGAACTATATACATTATTTCAATAAAAACAAGGGTATTTAAAAAGTAATGAAAAATAGAAAATAAAATTTCATTTTTATTCTTTTAACGATGATCATATTATCAAATGATGGGTTTATATGTTACTACTATAACACGACTATGAAATAATTAAAATTACAAATATGTGATGATGCAAATAAATGCGAAATAACTAATTAATGTATAATGAATGGTTATAAATAAATATTAAAGAATATACTATATATGATTGTGGTTTTTGAATAATTTTTTATTATTTTTTGTTTATTACATAGGATGTTATGATATTTCCTAGAATCCAATAGTTATGTTATGCATTTTCGCTCAATTTTAATTCATTATGACATGGTTTGTATTATTACCTTATTTTATATTATATTTTTTGCAAACATATTATTTAACATAATATATTTTTATTAACAATAAAAATTTTAATATTTAATTTTCAATTTAGTTTTATATATCCTAAGATATTTTTGATGTAATATTATAAATTTTTATGATTTTTTCATCGCTACTTATTTTCTTTAAGACATATTCAATATTCATAACTATGTTAATTTTTTGGGTTGAGTATGCTTTATTTTAGATGTATATGATAACTAAAATCACGACATTCAAGGAAAATTCAAATACATACCTTGTTCCATCTTTCATGAGTGTTTCAACTCAAAGTATACCAATTCCCATAAGGGTTCCTTCCAAATTTCATTTTTATATAACAATTGTAAAAAATGAATATCCAGTATAATAAAAATTATTTTATCATTTTCTATAATACCTCATCCATTTTAGTTTTCATTTTATATTCTTAAATTTTTTCTTGTCCTCTATCATTTTTATTTCACTTGGTAAATAATTTACCCCCTATGACGTATGAATGTGAAACCAACTCCACCTTTAATTATTTTTCTAGAATCATCTTGTTATATATCAAATAACCAGTTTCATGATGTGGTTATCCATTACTAAATAATTTATTATATACAATTTACACTATTTTAATTTTTTTAAATATTGAAAATATTATTTCAACATTTTTAACACATTTTATAAAATTTCAATCCCTTTAAAATAGTTTCTATGTAATCTGATTTATTATCCTTTAATATAATATTTCGTTAAAAATCATAATTTCATTATTGGAAAGTGGTTTTTCAAATGAATTAAATTTTAATAATTTTTTTTATAAAATGGATGATTTTTAATATTTTTTTAATATCTTTTATAAAATAAATTGTTTATTTTAAAAGGGATTGTGAATGAAAGTATTTATAAAAAATAAGTCATCATAGTTTTTATGTTCTCTCAAAGATAGTTTATGAAATGTTATTTTTTTATATTTTTTATATAAAAATAATTTTTTATTTTGAAATATACTTTTTAATAATTATTTTATCAAGATAAAAGTAATCTTGTTTAATAAAAATAATTTAATAACAAATTAATATTTTTTTAAACAAGTAATTTTTTCTTTGATTATTAGAGTGAGTAATTGATTAATTATAAAGTAATTGTCCATCTATGTAAATAAACATTCATTTTATTTATGTAATAAAATGGGGTATAATGTTATGATACTGTCCAACTTATTTATCTTAATGTCTTCTAATGGTGGTGTTTTATGTAAGTCTTCAAGAAACCCATTTCATTCCAATAGATTAATTTTATTAGATGGAATGATGAATGATCTTATAATCTAAATAAATAAATATGAATTTTATTATTATTATTTGATAGAGGGTACATTATATCTCTCAAATTATTGGTAATTTTTATATATCATGAGCATAAAAGGGTGCATGAGTGGCTTTTCAAATCCCAAGATGGAATATGTGTTACTAGTCAAAGCCTAATAGTGTATGCAAACTACTATACCAAAACCTTACGGGTATAATTGTTATTATCCAATGATAAATACATTACCTGAGTTGTTATCCCAATATCTAGAAGGGTAAAATGATATTATCCCAATAATAAGTGGTTACACTTGTTTTTAGGAAAAACCAATTAGGTTAAATTATTTATTATCCAAATTTCAAAAAGATACACTGAATGTTATCAGTATAAAATAATGTTACATAGGTTGTTATCCCAGTCCCACTTCTATGAATTAGATGGTAATGAAATCCCTATTAGGTAATGGTTTCCTATGATTTATCTTATTCCTAGATTATATATTATATTATTTTGTTATCCTACAATGGGTCATGTTTATAACACCATATTTCAACACTTTTATGTCATGGTATATGTTAAATAATTTGAGATTAAGCATCATTATACAAAACTACATAGAAAGCATTAAATATTACTTATTATTTATAAGTTATTTGTATATTATTATTATTTTCAAATATTATTATGATATAAACCTTTTTGCATGTTGATGTTTTTTTAAATTTATAAGCATTTAATCTCATCACTTTCTCATGTTTCCATTCATTAGGTTTTAAAGACATGTATAATAGATGAGAAGAGTAGAAGTCATTTTGGCATGGTTTGATTACAGTGAAATGATCAAAATTATCATAAAATAATATTCTTATGAAGATGATAACATAATAAACAAAACCACGAATTGAAGGGATTGTGATTTATTTGTCAGTTTCATGTTTTAGCTCCTTATAATGATGCAAAATAAAAATATGTTTCTCTTAGGTCACCTCAATTGTTATAAAATTCCACTATATATTATTTTTAGCGCCACATCATGTTGGGTGGGTCTGGGGGAATCATTTGGTATTAATATAGGTTTTTTTAATTTATTTGGATTAGTGAAGTTATTTTTTTTTACTATAATGAGAGAATAATAGCCAAAATCCAAAAGAAATGAATATGTATTGGATAATGTATAAATTTTTTGGATATATATATATATATATATTTACATTTCCAGAAATATCATCCATTACTGTATAGAAATAAAAGGATGAAATCTCTGACATGGATTCACTTAGCGGAAATGAACCAAAAATTGTTTCCTTAAGTATATATTAAATCATCACTTGGTGCACAAAAGGTGGCCTAAGAACACCCCTATTTTAAAACTCCAATTGAATATTATTCATTAATTGACATTAAATATATAAACCATTATAAATGTTTTAAACATATGTGGATGATGATATACATAATTAGTTAGGATAGAGAAACAAATATGAATATGACCATGGACAAATAAGTATAAAATGAAAACGTTTTATGTCGATTTAATTTTTTCCTCAATGAATAGAATGTATTATTGGTTATAATGATGGATTAGTATGATTATAAATTATAGAATTGTGTTTTCATATTCATATGATCATTTACTTTGAATTTAATTGATATTATCAGAAACATTAAGATTTTTGTATTTTTATAGGATATAACATCTTTGAAATGATGTTTTAAATTGATGTATCCTGAATATTGAAACACTAATAAGTAGAAAGTGAAAAATATTTATAATAAATATTTTATAATGTCAGAAATTTATATTAAACATAAATGAAAATGTTTTTTTGTAATCTAACACATAGAAGTGTGTTGAAAATTATTTCTTATATTCTTTCAATATTATATATACACTAAAATATTTTAAATTGAAACTGACTATTAAAATTTAGAGGAAAAATTTATTTTAGTTGGGGTGCAATAAAAAAATATTAGAATACATTTTACATTAATTATATAATGTGTTTAATTTTATTCACCACATGAAACACGAATCTGAAACAAAACTCAGATATATTTTAGTGATAAAATTATTTTTTAAAATTTAAATCTTATTAATGTATATTTTAAATTAATGGGATTAAATATAATTAAAAATAGTTTTCAAGTAATGTTTAAAAGAAAATACAACACACTTTTAATATATATTAATTGAAAAAAAAATTTATTTTATCTACAAACTATTATAATTATATTATGATTATAAATGAAATTTTTCAATAAAAAGTTTTTTTTAAGCATAATGAAATATTTATTTTAAGAAATTATTTTTTTATGGAATAATGGATATATATTTTTTGTTATAAATAATAAATTAAAACTCATTATATTATTATTTTATAAGAAATAAAAATATGAACATTTATTTATAATAAATTCCTATAAAAATATTTTCTCATTATATTTTATATTTAAATGTAAAAGTTAACTTCATGAATACTATATTTGATATTCCGAATTAAAAAATTATGTCTATTTTATAAAATTATAAACATAGAATTTTAATTAATTAATTTAAAATTAATTCCCATTGTAAAAACAAATATTTTGTTTTTAATAATCAATAACTATCAAAATATTGACACTTTTTAATATCCAATTTCAAAGTGAAATTAATTCCAATCACTAATATTGGATTAAATGGTGAAAATATATTCTAATTACATATTAAAACCAATTAAAAAGGCAATATAACAATATAAGTAAGTTATATTAAAACACAATTTAAAATTAAAATAAATTATTATTCACTATTCATTAAAAAATGGACTTTATTTGAAAAATTCCAAAAAATTTACACTATGTAAATTTTGATGACCCCATTTCAAAGAAGGATTTAATTTGGTAAAATAGAATGTATTAATGTGTCCAAAACTATATTTAACATGTTTTCTCCATTAAAAGGTGGTAAATCGGCCTTTTAGTGTAAATTATGCAAAAAAAATTAGATTAATTCACATTTTAAGCCTCTAAATTTTATTGGATAAATGTAAATATATTTAAAAAATATGTATAATCATATTATAGTTTGTTTTTTTCATTCCCTCCAATACAAAGGTTAGGAGTTAACTACTATTTAAAATAATAATATGATATTATTAGTGTGCAATGTAAGATTTTCAAAGAAAAACGTTGTTGCTTATTAGGTACGCTATCTAACATAACAAACCTTTTAAAGTAAAATTAATATTTAATTCACAAATATTAATATATATGAAAATATCATATTCTTCATTTACCTGGGATGTTACATCTTTCCCCCCTTTTAGAAATTGATTCCTCGAAATTTTTATTCACTTATCAAAATAAGTGGGGGTATCTATCCCTCATAGAATTTTCAGATTCCCACATTGCCTCTTCAACCATATGGGTTTTCCATAAAACCTTTACCTAGTGAATTATCTTATTTCGCCACAATTTCTCTCTATGGTCATGAATCTGGATGGGTTGATCTTCAAAAGAGATATTATCTTCCAACTGAACTACCTCTGGACTCAAAACATGAGATGGATATGGAATATACTTTCTCAACATCGAAACATTAAAAACATTGTGTACCTGGGACAAAGTTGGAGATAAGGTCACACTATAAGAAATTGATCCGTATTTCTAATGGATTTAATAAGGTCTAATGAACCTCATACTCAAATTTCCCTTCTTTAAAAAAACGCATCACACTTTTCAATGGAGAAACATTTAGAAAGACATGATCACCTACCTCAAATGAAATATCCTTCCTCTGGTTATCCACATAAATTTTCTGTCCTCTTTGAGATGTTCTCATGTGCTTATGAATCAACTAAACTTTTTTTCCCATATCTTCTACCAATTATGGTATCATCGACATCGTTTCACCTACATCATCGCCAAATTATGGAGTTCGATAATGTTTTCCATATAATGCCTCAAATGGAGTTATCTGTATACTAGAATGAAAACTGTTATTATATGAAAATTCAACCAAAGAAATATATTTGTCCATTCTTCCCTGATAATCTAGTGAAAAATCATGTAGGAAATAATTCAAGGTCTAAATTTTTTGTTCTGATTTCCCATCTGATTGAGGATGAAAAGATGTACTAAAATTTAATTCAGTACCCAACGACTTTTGAAGGAATTTCCAAAAGTTAGAAGAAAACTTGGGATCACGATCAGATTCAATGGAGAGGAGAACTTCATGCAACCTGACTATCTCTTTAACATACTACCGAGAATGTTGATCTAGAAATAATGTATCTAAATTAGGAAGGAAATGAGAAGATTTATTCAATCGATCAACTGTAAACCATATTGCATTATTACCTAGAGATGACTTTGATAAACAACAACAATGTCCATTGATATATTTTCCAATTTCCACTCTGGAAATAATAAAGTATGAAGAATCCCTTTTGGTAACTACTAGTCTACTTTAACCTACTGACAAGTCAAACACATGACAGTAAAATCACAAATATCTCTTTTCATTCCATCCCACCAGTAATACTCTGGATGATCTCTGTTTATCTTAGTCCTACCATGATGAACTGAAAATGGAGAGCTATGAGATTAAAATAACATCTCACTCTTCAACTATTAATCACAAGGCACACAAAATCTCTTCCCAAACCTCAAAACACAATTATTATCAACGTCAAAATCAGAAAACTTTCCCTTCTGAACCAACTCAACCTTTTTCTACAACTCACTGTCTTTTTTCCTGCGCTTGATTTATTCTGTCTGATATAGATGATTTCACTGACACCTGAAACAAAATGACTAATTTCATGCAACAAAAACCTCTATTAGAATGTTCATCAAATCAAAAACCAAAAGATCTTTTTCAAAATGTGACATGGTTATTGAGACATTACTTTTTCGACTCAAAGAATCTTCCAGTTTATTTGCATTTCCCATATAGTAAAAGATCATGCAATCATAATCATTGGGTAATTTTATCCATCTCCTCTGTCTCATGTTCAATTATTCTTGAGTGAATATATAATATAAACTTTTTTGGTCAGTATATATTTCATATTTTACTCCATACAAATGATTCATCCAAATTTTTAAAGAAAAAAACAATAACAGCTAATTTAAAATCATGTGTAGGGTAATTTAACTCATGGGGTTTCAACTGACGTGAATCCTAATCAATTACCTGATCATTATGCATTATGACACAACCAAGTCCTTTCAATGAAACATAACTGTAGATAAAATAATGACCATTTCTGAATGGAAGTGCCAAAACTGGAGAATTCACCAATCATTTTTCAATTCCTGAAAACTATCTTCAAATTTTTGGTCCCAATGAACATAACACCTTTTCTAGTCAACATAGTCATGGGGCTAGATAACTGTGCAAAATTTTCAATAAAACCTCTTGTAATAACCTGCCAATACAAGAAAAATATGGATCTCTATTATATTTGTGGGTCTTTTCCATTCTTCAATGACTTTTGTTTTAGTAGGATCAATAGTTATTCCAATTTTTGAAATAAGGTGACAAAGGATAGAAATTTTCTGTAACCAAAACTCCAAATTTCTGAATTTACCATTATGTTTATTTTATTAAGGTTTGAAAGACGGCCCATAAATGACATTCATGTTCCTCATTAATTTTTGAATAAACAAAAATATCATCAATGAACACACCACAAACTTATCCAAGAACTCAGAAAAAAATCTATTTATAATATCCATGAATACATCAGGTTTATTGGTTAACCCAAATGGCATAACTAAAAATTCATAATTGCTATATCTAGTACAAAACGCAGTATTTGGAATGTCTACATCCTTTAATTTATACTGACGGTACTTCGATCTCAAGTAAATCTTCGAAAAATATTGACCTCCTTGGAGTTGATGAAAAAAATCATAGATATGGGGAAAAGGATACTTGTTCTTAATAGTGATGTTATTCAATGCTCTATAATCAATGGAAAGTCTCATTGAACAATCTTTATTTTTAACAAATAAGACAAGATAACCCGATTGGTTATGTGCAATGTTTTATTAATCCTTTATATAATAACTCTTGCAATTTCTTCTTCAACTCTAAAAGTTTAATTTGATCTATTCGATAAGGGGGTTTTGAAATTGGCTTAGAATTAGGAACTAAGTCAACAGTAAATTCAACATCCTGATCAGGTATAATATCAAGAAACTCATTAGACAAAACATCATGATACTCATTTACCACTGGCACATCATTAATCTGAACTATTCCTTTATTTTAAACCATATGAGGATGGTAACATTCATTTCCATATTTAATTAGTTTCTCAGCTTCCTGATATGTTATCAAATGCAAGGGTTCATTCTTGTACAAAAACTATAAATCCTTCTAAAATGAAACCTTTTTAACTATGCTGTCAATATTAGCATGATAAATAGAATGTTAATCCATACCTAAAATAAAATCAAACTCTATGAGAGGAAAAACAATATGGTTTTTAGGTAGATTCTTTCCGCACACAAGAATAAGAGGGTTATTTAATTTCTTTTTTTCTCAACATTTCCTCCAAGTGTTCTTCCCATAAGTAAAATATTAATATCTTGAGATGGAATTCCAAATTTATTAGAAAACATCTCAGAAGTGAAAGAGTGTATAGAAAATGAATCAAACAACACTTTGGTATAATATGAATAAACAAACAGTGTACCTGATACTACTTCGTTTGATGGACCAACATATGCTGAAGTAGTTGCAATGGATTTCACCACAACTTTATTCTTGTAGTCTGTAAATTTTCCCTCAGTTAATTTCTTTGTTGGACACTCATTTGTATAATGACCCATTTCATTACACATAAAACTTCTTATCGATGGATTTTCATTTCCTGCATGACCATCTTCTTTACATTTCTGAGCCATATGACCAGACTTACCACACCGAAAGCAATTTCCAGACATTAATCAGAATTATCCAGGATGCTTTTTACCATACTTCTCCCATGATGGAAATTTAATTTTCTTACCTCCATGCTTCTTTAATGAATTCCTTCCCTTTTCCTGCTAACTGGACCTCTTATTCCGTTGTTTGTCAAAGAACACCTGATCATTGGCAAACTCCATTTTCACCTTCTCCGCACATCGAACAAGTTTTTCATAACATTTTAACTCATGAGAGGCTAATGATATTCCGTATCATGGATTCAGTCTTGATTAAAATCAATTTATCATACTATCATGATCTCGGATGAAATTTGGTGCATACCTTGCCAGTCGAGTGAACTTTGCTTCATACGAATCCACTGAGTCATCCTTCTGACTCAATTACAAGAATATTTTATCCATCCAAGACGAACCACCTTAGGAAAATATTTCTCAAGAAACACACCTTTGAATTTATCCCAAATAGAAGCATTAATATCCTCACTATCCCTAATATTTTTCACCATCGACAACCACTGATCAGCTTCACCTATAAAATAGTAAACAACAAGACTAACCTTTAGATGTTCTAAACACACCATTAAATCAAAAAATTCTCTTGTGCTTTAATCTAGCCATCAGCTAGAACAGGGTCAGATGATCCATTCAATGATGTGGGATGTTGCCTCATGAAGTGCTCTATTATTGAAATTTTCTTCTATGGTTGATCTGTCTAATCTCGTACATGAATACCACCACTATTTATAGACTGAGTCAACTTTCCCATCACTGCCAAACATTGTTCAATTTTGATACTGACCATCTCAGGTTGCTGATTTGAAAGGTTGTCTTCCTGCAGATGTCTCCCCAACATAGTTATGTTTTTCCTATACGGAAAACCATTCTGAACATAGAAATATCTTAGGCGATGCAACATGGTTTTTTGTAATTGCTATATAATTTCAATATTACCATAAATTAATTTTTGGACATTTATTTAATGATACACTATCTCTTAAAGTTCTCTAAACCCACCCCTGATACCAACTATATATACCCACCACTAAAACATTACATAATCCTAAATTAAATGAATAACTCGCATTGATGATATTTTCAAGTTTAGAGTTTTAGATAATGAGGCCATAACTAATACATTTCAAGAAAAATTCAATGTATACACTTCTACTCAGTTTCCATTTTTTCCACAAAACAAGAACTATTGAAAAAAAAGAGACATGTATAGTTCCATGTTTAAGACATGATGACTTTTCCTTGATCTGGTCCTTGACTATATTCCATATTATTCCCTGTGAAAAACATTTCAAAAATTTGAGATGAGCATATAAAGCTCAGTAAGTTATACATAAAGAAGAAAAGTAGTTAGTTTTTCAAAACAACAATTAAACCATGAATACATTAACATAAGTAATAATTATCACCTATATGAAGTAGTAAATACTCTTCATTGAATAAAAGATCACTACTTACCCTTTTATAATCAGAAAATTACCATAATAACCATATAATGAACACATAACATATAAATGTAAATTGGGACATAAACATACTTAAATGGAATAACCGTATGTTTGACTTCCATATATATCACTAAATGGAATAGCCATACCGCCGACTTCTATACCCAATGCATTAGAGGTTATAATGTAACCACACGACCTGGTTTTCACGGCACCACCTGTCATTTGGATTATCACGTAACCAAGTGTAAGATGTCCAATTACCATAATAAAATCAAAACACATAAAACCAATATAATGGAATGATAACATTTCCACATTTCAATCATAAAATATCATTTAAATATATTGACATAAAAGAATAATTTTTCAAAACCATTGGAAATAAAAAAATATGTAAAAGAGTATATGGTATTTATATTCATTTAAAAACATTACGACTTGTTGAGGAAGCCAAAGATAAAATAATTCTCAAAGCAACAGAATGGTTGTTGTCACCTCTTATGTTAAAAGGTACCTTATTACTTTTATATCCCTTACCTCATGTCTGACTTGACTCAATCGTTCTTTAATCTCTTGAATAAAAAACTAAATTTAATTTCTTATTGATTAATAACATTTTTCATGTTTATTATTACTTTTATATCACTTATTATAATGTTATAAACATTATTTAATCATTTATGTTAATAACGTTCATTTTTCGATATTTGGTAATTGAGTCAAAAATGAACGCCTTATATTTAAAAGTTGTCCATGTTGTATATAGTTCATTATATGTAGAATGATATTCATTATTAAGATTTCATATATATAATATATATCACATATATCTAGTTTATATATATATTTATAATAGTTCATATCCTTTGGAGGTAAGAAATGAAATGCACCGTTCATGGAGACGGTAAGCCATACGTATGCACAAACACTACATTCATTTCTATTTATTATTTCTATAGAATTAAAACATAACTATACATAGGTATATTATAATTCCAGTATAATATCGTATATAATATCATTAACTCTATCATATATATGTCCCACATATGGCATTAACGAGTCATATCACTTTGAGTGGGAGGTAGTCTGCACTTCCTCAAATGAAATTATCCCATTTACCCATAATGGAAACCATAAAGGTATTATATAAAAGGAAAATATAGAAGAATATAGAAAACATAAACATAAAATATATCCTATATAAATATAGTTCCATCATAATGGACACCATGAATGGTGGTACGAGATAATTGAACAATCATCGTTTCGTGGGGCGTTAGTTTGGCATCCACAGAAACAATATATTCTTCACCAATTATATGGAGGTGTGTGTAAGTGTAGTTCAAATCCTTTTAATAACAACATCCTAGTATATTGAGGATACTGGTGTTTTTATAATAGAAAGTAATACAATCATTTTAGGGGTTGGATATGTAAAATAAAACAAAATAAAACAAAAGAATTAAAGAGAAACCGTTAACTTTATTTCGGGTAAATCACATTAGTTTGAACCAAAATGGATTTTTGAAGTGCCTTCTACCTAAGATAAGGCTTAAAAGTGGAGGATAGGTATGTGGGTAGCATAATTGGTTAGAGTTTGCATGACAAAAAGTCTTGATAGATGTGATTAATTGGTTATAAATGGTCTCATATTATAAGGGGGAGGAGGGGCTCTTTAGGAAAGTGTGAAAATATTAGTTTATTATATAGTGATATTCAGTTTATAATGGTCCAAAAATCATTAGAGTTGAAGATAAGATAACCCAAGTTCGAAAGAGATTATGTAAATTAGAATTGGACAGGTTTTGGATGTTATTTTAATATTTATAATCCTACATAATTAAATGATTTATTAATGAGGTAAACACTGCATCATTATTGTGTCATAAATAATTTAATTTATTCTATGTCTAAAAATTATAAAAAAATACCATGATATAGAAAATATTATAATATTTCCAAAGAATATTTATAGTCAAAAATATTACTTATACAACACCATATAAAATTTAATTTACAAAGGTATATTGGTTTATGTCATTTTTGTCTTCACATTAAATTAATTAATATAAAATGTCATTATCATTCTTAAGAAACTCCATGGGGTCCCAAAATCGACCCAAAGACTTCAATGGTCGGAAATTACCCATCCAATAAGGTTAGGAAATGTTTTAAGGTAATTTCAAATTATTATATGATTTTTTATAACTTGAATTACCAAATTTACTTTTAACCGCTGTAAATAAAAGTCAAAAGTTACTATTCATAAAAAAATTATTTTCATCTTATTTATCCACATTTCACTTATTAATAAAAATCTTGAATGTCAGATTTTCAAAATTCAATTAATAGAAGTGGTAATATTTTATTTAAATGAAAAGGTAAGTTTTTTTAACTACTACTAAGTGGTTTCACAATTCATAAAAAATTGATGTTTTTCATAAAAATACAAAAAATTCAGCCTAAAAAATATTTGATATACCAAATTAAAAAATTATGTCTCTTTTACAAAATTCTAAAAATAAAATTTTAATTAATTAATTTAAAATTAATTACCGTTGTTAAAACAAATAGCTTGTTTTTACGAAATAATAACTATCTTAAGATTCAGAGTTGTTTATGTCCAATTTCAAAGTGAAATTAATTACAATGACCAACATTGGATTAAATGGTAAAAATATATACTAATTAAAAATTAAACCCAAATAAAAATACATTCTATCCATATAAATAAATTATATTAAAACACAGTTTTGAATTAAAATACAATTTTTTCACTATTCATTAAAAATGAACTTTTTCCCAAAAATTTACACAAATAAAATTTTGATGTCCCCATTGCAAAGAAGTATTTTATTTGGACAAATAGAATGTATTAAAGTTACTAAAACTATATTTAATGTGGATTCTCCATTAAATAGTGGTAAATCGACCTTTTAATGTAAATTATGCTTAAAATTAGATTCATTTACATTTTAAGCCTCTAACATTTATTGTATAAAAGTAAATAAATTTATGAATCATGTATAATCATATTTTAGTTAGTTTTGTTCATTCACACAAATAAAATGGCTAGGATTTCACTACCATATAAAATAATAATATCATATTATTAGTGTGCAACGTAAGATTTTCAAAGAAACCAGTTGTTGCGTATCAGGTACGCTATCGAACATAGAAACTAATTTTAAGTAAAATTAATATTTAATTCAAAAATATTAATAAATATGAAAATATCATTTTCTTCATTTACCTGGGACGTTACAATAAACCTCTATTATTGTAATATCATTCAGTCACATTCCCAAAATAGTGACTTTTCCATTAATATTTTTTGAAAAATTATGCTCCCCTAAATTATAAAAAGGCACTTCCACTACCCATTTAAATAAAATATATAATTTGAGTTCTTATTGATCCAAAAGAAAATCTATTTCCCATAAATCCATGTCCAAATTTTGTGAAACCTCTTGATCTAAGTACATTGTATAAATCTATCATTTGGATGATTTCCTCTAAGAGAATGATTGAATTATCAAAGTGTGTACTAATTACTTAACCCTTTTTCATTTCCAAATTTATCTTCTAAGAAACGTTTACCCATTATAATATAATGACATAATATTTATTAGTACTATTAATTTTTATTATCTTAATAATATAACCAATATCTACCCACCCCCTTTGAAAAAATTATACCATTATTCCTATATACATGTGAACTACTACCTTAAACGAGTAAAACATTTAATTCTCCAAAATTTAAACACATAAATGGTTTAAAGTTGTTTTTATAGAATAAATTTCATATTTAAAACATTACTAATGTTATTTTGATATTAGAAATTTTTTCATTCATTTCATTCCATGGAAAAGAAATTCATAAATGTGTATGTGTGATATACAATATCAATGGATAGATATCTTCCATCTTTAGGGGTTACAATTCACATTCTGAAATAGTGATTCATTATATAAATTTATATTCAAATATATTATTGTAATTTTTTGTTTTCTCAATTATATTAAAATCAACCTTTAATTACATAGCCCCACATTTTTTCCGTATTTCTTGACTAGGCCTATGAACACATGGGTAATCTCTCTACCTATAATCTTAATTTTGATATACTCCAACCTCATTCGAAGTTGATTTATCTTGGTAAAGTCCAAAATTATTTTTTTTCAATTCTCATTTTCACTGTTCATTGGGTAAACTACAGTACATAGAATAACTATGTCATTTAAGTGTTGGGTCAAAGGTTGAATCACCAGTTTCAAGTGTGAACTACTATTAGTTCAGAACATCATCTTATTAGGTCCTCCTAAACCACCCTAAAACATTTTGAATTCCTAGATAAATTAAAAAAATGAAAAATATTATTATACTAAAATAGTAACTCATAATACTACAATATCATAAATTTTCTACATTTGACCTCAAAAATGGTAATTATGTGTTGAATTATTAGAGATAAATCCCCAAGAAACAGCCCATGTAATATGGTTGTTGGGTAGGTAAACATAACTATTAATAACAGTCCAAAAAATTAATAATAACCTCTAATGAAATTAAAATTAAATATATTAATTACATAAAACATTTCAAAGCCCAATGAAACAATGATCAGAATGTAAATTACAATAAGGAACGATGACTATGAATGGTTATCCCTAAAATTTAAAATTCATCTAAAATGGTGAAAAAAATTAGTGGAAGCCCCACCAAACCAAAAACTAATAATAACAAGTACTCACCCATGCATACTCACAGTAATATGGATTAATGGTGATTTTTCTATAAGATAATACTATTTGTAAAACACGAGAACAAATAATAATGTTTAATAAATAATAATCACAATGTAGTGGTGTATAATATAGAAATAGAAGTGAATAAAATATGGATAACATTAATATAGTTCAAAAAATATAGGAGAAATTTAGAGTAAACAAATATCTAATTTTTGAGGATGGTGATTTCAAGTCAATTTCAACCGCATTTATTAAAACATTATTGGGTATAGTGAATTACATAGTGAAGAGAAATTACATAATGGACATTGTTTCTAATAATAATATATGAGATATGATGAATAACATTAATAAAAATTTAGAGAAACTCATTCAGTAATTGCATAAAAAATTGTGATGTTTATATACGTAGAATAGTTACAGCAAATATTTGTGGTATAGTCATCCAATCAAAAAAATGTTATTAAAATAATTCATGTGCTTCAAAATATTAAATAGATACTTTCTTTAGTTACAATAACAAATGGAAAGATGAATATATAATAAGGATATAAATTAAAAAGTAGAAGTTGTATAATCAGCCAATCAAAAAGTGTTCTTCCAATACGTTGTGAGGTTGAAAGGTATAAATTTCAAATAAAAATCCTTTATAATAATATTTAATCACATTAATTTTATTTTGTTTCAACCATACCCAAATAAATCCAATAATTAATGAAATAATATTCTGAATAACATAATACATATTAATAAAATTCAACAGACCTAAACTGGAAAAATTATTTGAATTTTTTCAGTTTATCTAACATATAGAATTAAATAAGAGCTATAAACATATTAATATACATGAAGACATATAAAAACATGGAATAAAATATAATTTCATGTTGAAATGATGATTAAATAAATTCTAGCGGTCATATATATGACTTTGGTCCATATATCTCTTTTATCTATGAATTTATCCCTTCTAAAATCATGAAATTTATTTTCTTCAGTGCCAGGTAATGAGAAAAAATTATCCAGGGACCTACATCAATTACTAAAATTTATCATTAGTTATATCAAATAGGAAATTAATCAGATCCATTAAATTTGACATGATACTAATTTATGATTTTCTTTATATATTTTCCTAGTAGAGATGTGATTATATTTTTTGAGATATCCTTAAATGTGTCATATCCAGAATCATCTGTGAAATTATATACATTTGGACTAATATTGACACTCATATTTTTTATTTTTCATTTATGTTATTTAATATTATATCAATTTAATGGTTTTGAAAAAATTTGGAGAGAATGTTTGAAAGAATAATTAGTACTTGTGGAATTTTTCTCTGATGAAATTTTATCCAGTAATATATAATGTGAATGATGAAACAAACCTTTATCTATTAAAGATGGACCATGAATGGGAATTATTTTTTATCATAATTAATAGAAGTGACTACAACAATAGTACTATAAGATCCTCAAGATTACTTATCCATTGATAATAGAGTAATATACAATTATTTTATATTTGATGAGATTATACCTGAAAATCAAGATTTAACTGAGAAATATTATAAGGTGGTAAATATGTTATAAGTTACAATATACTTCAACTGCTAAATGTTGGAGTTTTCCCCTCTCAATTAAATGAATATGAGATCTTAGAAAAAACATTACCATAGAATGTTTTTCCAATTTCACAAATTAAAGAGAATTTATAACCAATTACATTGATTGGATCTAATGGTACAAGAAATAATACAATCATTAGACCCAATAATGTAAATCATTGGATTAGTTGTGTATTTTTATCACACATAACCACAAAAGTAATTCGAATGATTTTATGTGAAATGGAATGAAAGAGAAAAAATTAATGAGGTATCATACATTTGAAATAATAAACAGAAATAATAATTGAAATTGGGTAATTGAAATTATGACACAAACAAAATAGATAATTGTTTGAAATAAAAGAAACATAACATATATTTTACGCACTAATTTTTTTTATATAATGTAACTATGAAAACCGTTACCTTAATAGCATTTGTTAACTATATCTGGTGTGCAAGTCGGACTGACATATTTAGGTTCCTCCCTCTTACTTCAAGCCTTCCAGAAGAGTGCATCAATGGTGTATTAGATGACTAATTACGGATGGTGGTTGACAGAGATGTTTAATATAGCTAATAACAAAGAAACTGGAAAAAATTTACAATGTACAACCTATACTAACAAAAAAGGATAACCGTGTGTGTTATAAGTTTCATAACTACTTTCTATATCCTTTAATAATATTAGATTTAAAATTTGATATAAAAATGTATAAGCTATATTGGAAGAAATAGTTTAAATATAGTTCTGGTGATACCTTGAAAATTTTCCACTTACTGTCAACCTGTTTAAGAAATCTTCTTTTTTAATTTTTCCTGTAAATGGGGATGCAGTTCATTGGTATGGCTTGTGTATGCTGCATTGTTGTGAGTCATTGTAATTGTTCATTGTTCCACATTGTCATCATAAAACTCTATCAACATATTTCCCCACATTAAGAAATGAATTAAATAAATATGTTGTAAAAATACATACCTTTGTAATTATTGAATAAGTAATTTGAGGCTTAAAAATTAACAACTGAGAAAAAAAACTGAATTGTGTTCTAATGATATAATGAAAATGATACTGCAAAAAAAATTATTGTCTAATCCAATGATGTAATCAAAATAGAAGACAATGAAAATTAAAAACATCTACCTGGGTTATTGTTTTAACAAATTTCATGAATAGAGACCAATCCTGGATTAGCGTAGGGGAATCAAGACATATTTTCCCTGAATGGAGTCACTAACCTATGCTATACAGCATCAATAGAGAGCCCTTAAACACTTCATAGGACCTGACAACATGAAATTAATAAAATAGATGAAGGCAGATTGGATGTTGATGTTTCGTAACTGAATTTTAAGTGTGATGTATTGATTGTTTTAATGATCACCTAAATATTGGAATGTAATGGATAAACGAAGGTCATTGTAGATTTATATCCAGTGATTTGGGACATTCACACATACTAAGAAGCTTCGAAAGGTAGCTATCAACAACATTAGATGAACTGAAAACATGATATTAAATTAAAAAAAATGAATAAATGGAATCATGGTGTAGCATGAGAATAAATTTCACCATTCATACATAAAGCCTTTTAGAAGTGTGCATCTGTGGTGCATTGAACGACCACTTACGGATAGTGGTTGACACATCTTTTTAATATAGCTAATAAAAGAGAAACTTGGAAAACGGTACAACGTACAACCTGTACTAATAAGAAAGGATAATCGTCTATGTAATATGTGTTATAACTACTTTCTTATATCTTATAATAACTGTAGAGTTAATATTTTATATATAAATTTGTAAGCTAATTTGAAAAAAAAAACAGGTTCAATAAGGTTATTTTGATACCTTTAAAATGCACCAATTAATGTCAATCAGTTTTGGAAGTATTCTTGTTTATGTTATCCAATAAATGGGAATGCAATTCATTGACATGGCTTATGGATATTGCATCTTCTTGAGTCATTGTACTGCCCGTTTTACCGCATCGTCATCATAAATCTCAATCAATAGATTTATCTACATTAAGAGATGAATTAAATCAATATGTTACAAAAAATAATTACCAATGTAATAATTGAGTACATAATTTGATGTTTACAAATTGAAAAATGAGACAAAAAACTAAATTTTGTATTAATGATATAATAAAAATAATACTGCAAAAAAAAAGTATTGTCTCAAATAATGATATAATCAAAATAGAAGATAGTTAAAATAAAAAACATCTACCTGGGTTATTTTTTTACATCTTTCATGAGTAGAGACCAATCCTAGTAATGTGAAGGGGTGTCCAGATTTCATTTCCCTGAATAGAGACATTCACCCATGCTAAGGAGCATCAACAGAGATCCCTAAATCACTTCATTAGACCCAACAACATAAAAGTAAATAAATAGATGAATACAGATTGGATGTTGATGTTTCTTAACTCAATGTCAAGAGTGATGTGTCGCTCGTATTAATTATCACCTGAATAGTGGCAAGTAATATATAAATGGACTGGATTCCAAATTTTTTTCCACTAATTCGAGACCGTAACCCAGGAAAAGAAGCATTGAAAGGGAGATATCAGAGACAATAGAAGACATGTCAACATGACAATAAATTAAAAAATATATATGAAGACCTATTGAATCTTAGTGTAGCATGAGAATAAATCTCACCATTCTATTCTACTTCGATGCTCTATAAATAATATGTTTCATGTAGAATATGAAAAGACAAATAAGGGAATACATATTAAAAAATCAAAAACATTAATTACTATATGAATACAATCATCATATGTTGTGTTTGATGGGTGAACTCTATTGTCGATCCCATGAAAGTATAGAACCGAAAGAGATGTCTAGTCGAGCATGGTTCTGCAACAGGATTAAAAATTTTCATGATTATTTAATTATAAACATTGAATGGAAAAAACATCTAAAATGACCATTATTTCTATAATTATTAAAACATGAATGTACAAATTGAATATGAATAATTTAGAATATTTCAAATCAAAAATAAAATATCATATGTTACGATGATAGTAAATCTATTTATCATAAAAAGTGTTGCAATGATTTCAATTTCATGTGGTACTAATGAAATATTTCATCACCTTATGCCCCTACCCAATTGGAATTAAAATCATGGACTACTAAAAATAAGATAATATTGGAAACAGTGAAATAAACATATTGTAATTATTTGATCAAGCATATTGATATAGAACAATTTGAAATTATAAAAAACAAGGAAATCAATACAACCTAGTTAATTTATGGCCCTCTAAAGATCTAGGGTTACTAAATACATAGTTTGTGAACTTTATTTAATTGATTCTTCTATTATAGCATCTAAAAATAATCAATCTTTATGAAATCTATAACAAAATCACTACAGTAAATAAATTTAAAAACTTTTAATAAATTTATTCCCAAATGATATATAAAATGTATCCCAATCATTCACAAATATAATGCTACATAATAACATTAATAAAATATAGTATAACATGAATAAGGAATCCACTAAACTGGTTTTATCATTCTTGTTTGGTGTCTGCCTAAAATTTCAAAACCACATCAAGATAGGGCATTATGAAATTAAAATTAATAAAATGTAGTATAACATGAATAATGATTCCACTAAACTGGTTTTATCCTCTCTACAGTTTTTATCATTCTTGTTTTGTGTCTGTTAATACTATTTGTTAAGATAGTATATTGCGTTATAATGTTTGTATAAACAGTATAATTTGTTTATACTATATGTTTAAATAGTATATTTTGTTATATTGTATGTTCATCATTTATACTGTGTGTTCATATAGTATAATGTGTGTATGTTGAAACCCAAGAGAATAAAACTAACTTTATACAGTCCGTTTAAACAGTATATTATTTTTATAACCTAAAATTTGATGAAACAGAATAAAGTGCATATTGTTTGTTAAACACTTTAATGGATCTATTTAGAACATCGTCAGAATGAAAAAAACTGTAAAATTTTATGAAACAGCATAATCATCATATAATTATATAAATATTGAAAATGTAATGGTGATATTTCAGATGGAATATATAACATACCTATAGGAATGTGAATTGCTTCAATGTTCTTGTTTTACAAATCATCCAATTTGGATTCCTTAAATTCCTTTTAAAGCTTCTATATCTGCATTAAAAATTCAAATATATTAACATGGATGGTTTGAATAAATACATGAATTTAAGGATCTATGTAGTGATCCATCCCAATTTTCAAAACATGAACATAATGATTAATTCCATCACATTGACAGATGAAAAGCTGAAACAAAAATTTATTCTGGACAATTGAATGAACATAAAAATGATGTTTTGTCAGATTTCCTTATACAAAATTCAAATGAACCATCACTTTTTCGATGCAAAAATTTGATCTTAAATGCGAAACAATATTCTGAAATCAATTTAATTAACACATCAAAACCCGTAGAAAGGAAAAAACACCAAAAAGCCTCGATAGACCATAAATGAATAAAAATAATAGTTTGAATTAACACATAAAAGAAGTAGTAAAGAGAATAAAATTGTGTCAGTACCATCACAATAAGGTAAAAACCTCATCAGAACTACCACATTCCAAACAAAACCTAGTTTCGATGCAAATCCATATCTAGAAATCAATAGAATAATCACAGCGCAAACTATATAAAGAAAAAAATCCCAGTAAGTTTGCATGAGGGAAAAAATGAATAAAAAAACCCAGTATAATTGAACATGATCCTAGAACCATGATGTAAATCCTGGTGTACAGGCCAGAGCACTCAAAATTGGCAGCGGAGCCTTCTCAGAAACTTGCATGATTATTAACATACCAGCAAAACAATCATTCAATCCATTGATTTATTTTTCATTCGTTGAATTAACAGTAAATGTGACTATTGGATGAGTGTAGGTAAAATCCATGGTTTTCAAAAATCATCTATGTAGGTATACGAAAAATCCATTGGTAAGCTAATAAAAATACAGAAAAGTTTGTTAAATGACCAACACATATTCAGAAGTGATGCATTTTTTGGAAGTGATCTACCATGTAAAATATTACCTTTTATTAAGAAATGAGACATTGGATGGTGAGTTAAATATAATCAATATGAAAATAAAAACTTCACCTCCCCAATGACACCTATATTCATCAATCCTCCATGTTAGTAGTTTTGGTACAACTTTAAACATTGCTCCCACATCATAATCCCTTTCTCCATAGCATCAGCTAATAATTTTTTATTCCCTTCCATGAAACAAAAATGGCTAGTTGTTTCATAAAATCAAGAAGTTGAAACATATCCATGATATCAAGGACAAAAAATTAACTAAAACATGAAAACATATCCCAATAGAACCTATTAAAAGGATGAAAATCTTTTTCCGTAGTTTGGAATTGAACCTGTTGTAGATGAAAATCATCATTTTGAAGAACCTGATTAAATTAATTTGTTTGGATTTGTATGAAATTGCAAAATAACAGTCCTCACACAAAACTTCTGTAGAAGAAAGGTGAAAATGAAAAATATGAACCGATACAATTAGATATGTGATGTTTTTCGGGGTAGGGAAAAACTTAAATCAAGAGGCAGGACTTATATCTACATGGATTCAATTTTAAACGAAGTAGAAATAATAAAGTGAGAAAACCTCACTGTTCATTATGATATTAAAAATGAAACTAGTAAAGAAAATGAAATCAGATGAAAATGTTGATGGGAGTTGAGGAGGTAGAGGGATATGAGAAACATGTTACCTAGTCAAGTTGTTTGTTGATGTAGAGGTCCTCCCATTTCGATTGAGGGATTTCAACAACCAAAATTTTTGAAGGAACCTTAGTCAATTCCCATGGTAGAATCATGAAGAGTATTGATATACACTCCGACTCAAGGTCACAGATATAGAATGAGAGGTGCTGGAGGAGCTGGAGGTGGAGCATGTGGAGAACGTAAAGGTTAAGCATGTGGAGCAGACGTATGTGGATGTTTCGGAGATAGAGGCGGAGCAACATGAGGTATAACCTGTTGTTTTATGCAAGAACCCTTGGTGGATCTGGGGATCAGAAGATGGATGAGCTGAAGGAGGATTCATAGTGGTGTAGGTGTGGATGGAGAGGAGATTCAATCCAGGGAGCGGGAGAGGGGAGTCGCGGAGGGGAGCTACAGGAAACCTAATCGCGATGATCGGTTGGGGTGTTGCATTAGTTACGTGATGAAAACAGAGTGGAATTGTGTGGTTAGGAGTGGAAAGTGGATGGTGGAATGGTAATTGGAAAGGGGATTTGGGTGATGTGGTGTATTGAGGATGTGACACATCAGTAGTGAGACTCCCATGTTTAGTAGATATAGTAGATAAAATATATCTCAATATTAACCATGCATATTTCACTCTAATAAACCGCATGAAACAAAAATAACCCCCTTATAACTTCAATAGAAACCACAATACCAAAAAAAACTAAACATTAGAAAAAATTACCAATAATTTAAACAATGAACCACAACCATATGATCCATTAAATTCAAATAAAATGCATGAAATATTATGAAAAATAGGGAACTAGATGTGGGTTACCATACTCAAATGGTAAAATCAGGAAAAAAAAAAGAAATATCATGTCACAATGAACCCAATAACAGTTTAGAATAGAATTCATATGTACACAACAATTCAATTAAAGAACATACATTAGTTTAACAAGACTGGGACAAAAGGTCCTCCATATTCATTCTTGTATGAATTAATAGATTAAAAATTTTCTATTAAATAAAACACTTGATACCATATGACAAGGATACCGAAATTATAAAAGAATAATGAAATAAAAATCCAATACAATCCAAAAATGGAAATACATAAATGTACTTTAAAAATATGAAATTTAACTCTTCCATGATATATAGACCACACAACTAAACAACAATAGGAATATCCACTTTTAAAATACCAAATCTTGGAGTGTCTATAGATATCCAAAACTTCCTGACCATGATAAAATTTTACTGGTTCAATTCAAAAGAAATTATTAAAATAATAGAATCATGAATTCTACCAATCCACAACAACCATTTCACTACTTTAATAAATCATAAAATATCATATTTAAAGGATGTAAAATTATATATGATGTAGAATGATGAAAAAGGATTCATGATTCCACAACCATACATAGATTATAGGTAGAGCCAATGATATAGTAGGGAAATTATGGGGAATATAAGAGACAAAAATAGAATAAATACAAAGGATAAACATCCCATATTTCACAAAGTCCATTATTTAATGAATTGAATACATGAAAAATAACAATTTCCTAAAATAATATGTTAAATAAATAAAATCACACAATTTTGCATTTAAAAACCCAATAACCAAACAAAACTCAACGAACAATGAAAAATATAATCAACTTTGCTTAAATTTTTTACACTGACTTCAAAATTCAATGAAAAACTATTCTAAATATGAAACTACCTATGGAAAAAACATCTAAATTATTTATCGATAATATCATTCTCCAATTTTTAAATTTTTTATTCAAATATCATTTTTCAAACCCACTATCTAAAAAAAGTTCTCCAAAAGAATTCATACACCTTATATTAATGGAATACGTTCAAAATTAAAATTTTAAATTGGCCAACAATGGAGGAACACCAAATAACCTATTTTAAAACCACTATTTTAATATCCATTATTTAAAAATACAACTTATTTATAAATTATATTCTCTTAATCCCATTAAAAAATTATAAAATTATTAAACAAAACTGAAACCCAATTCTAATTATTAAAATTTTAAAAACAATATTCTAAATTTAGATAAAATATATACTTAAAAACGAAAATATTTCAAAACAAACCAAAAAATTGTTTATAAAAATTCATCCAAAAAAAATCTCATAAAAATAGTTTCTAAAAAAATTCAAAACTATACAAAATGGAAAAATAGTATTCATGAACAAATATCCATCAATAAAATTATCAATATCATCAATTCAGCATTAAAAATACAACAATCCACATATAAAAATTTTTAAACAAAATTTTAAAAATTTCATGATACAAGAGAGGAAAATGAACATTCCTTATAAGAAATAACATTACTTATGGTTTATCGACATGATCAAGTAAACCCAGACTCAACCCTAAAATATGATCTATAATTGTTCTAAAATCATCTGAATGATCTCCACACAGTTTACCAGACCATGTAGGATAACTCAATAACTATCATTCATATTTCACATTCACCTATGAAACTATAAGAGACCCACAAAATTAGTGACATACTCATCATGGATCAAAATTTCATTAGCACAAGTAAATTTCCATAAATATTTAAAAAATAACACATAATAATGACTATAATTCCATCCACCCACGGAATATATTGGTTCTGAATGAGAAAGAGCTCACAAGAACCTACACTACACATACCACTATAATTATAATGATGATCCTCAACTTTTTTATATCAATATCATCATTTTGGAGATGATGGAACCACAATCAAGGTAAAAATAAAAAAACTACTGAACCAAATCAAACAAGAAAACCATAATAGTTACCACCTAAAACAGTTACCACCCAAAACATTGATTCAAAAAATGAGTAATTAATAAATTTTTGATAAAATATTATAAATAAACATATATGATATTACCATTCTATAATATTTTTATAATTAAACTATATTTAATAAAAATAATATTCTAACATGTAAAAAGGAAATAATAATAGATCTTAGGGGTTATCATCTGAATTTTATTTTTTAGAGAAAATTTCCATATTCATTGTGTTATTAAAACTATTACCTTAAGGATTTAAAAAATTAATTTTTGATATTAGTTAATATATAAATTTATATATATTAATTTGATACACAATTGTGAATCGACATTAAATTAATATAATGATCGTGAATTCAGTAGCCCAGATCATAGGGTTTCACTTTTAAATTGGAACTAGATACAATAAATCACATTCCAATGGACCAAATAGTTTAGCAGTCTTGGTGAACTGATATATACATTAATTTCCCATTATATTAAAATTTTTGAAATAAAAAGCAGTGTTATCTTCAATAACACCATCGTCTCCAATTTCATATCCCTAAATGTCAATAATAATAACTTCCTAGTATCCAATTTAAATAAAACATAAGTAATGGTTCAATTTAGATTCTCAGCGAGGGTATACAGAGTAAGGAAAATAATTCATAAATAATATATAAATAATAAATGATGATTAAATAATTCCATACAAATAATATCATATTATAATACATATATATGGATGTCATAACAAATAAAATTAACCTGTTTTGATGTTTAGATGATTTTTTAATGATTTGATTCATAATTTTAGACATATAAGACTTACCTTAGAGGACTCGACCGAGATATATGAATATAATGTCATGGCCTCGAGCAATAAAATTTACATAAATGGGTATATCCTTACATAAAACCTATGATACACTCTCTATAGAGACCTACCCATGCGTTGAGGGTCTATAGGGGGGCCCATACTTCACATACCATTTTCAATTCGCTGCTCATGTGAAAGGGGTGAAACATAACCAACATAAATATTCATATTAAAACTAGAATATGAAATATTAATAAATTCCATAGTCAATAATCCAATTCATTAAACATCTAGATTAATTTGAAAACTGTTTCAAAATAATACATCCCTAGTAAAATTTATCACAAACCATCCAAATAAATATTAAGGATGGTAACATTACAAAATATTATTTTATGATTATATGTCGAATAAGGATTTTTAAAATTGATTAATAGAATTTATATAAGTATATATTTAACACCCATTCTTTCAAAAAATAACCTTTTCGAATGAAAATCATTTGTTAAAATAATAAAAATTTCATTGTTATAATAAAATCTATTAATTAAAAAGATCCCTATAAACATGAAAAAGAATAATTTAAAAAATATTAGTCCAGATATTTGAATAATATATTTATTCAATATATGTTAAAAACACTCGTTAACAGTTTAAAAAAAGGTTTACAAGTACCTCTTTTAAAAAATAACACGATGACTCTATTTAAATAATTTTTTAAAACTAAATCAATGGTGAAAATTAATTATAACATACGATGTAGGAATAGAAAAATATTTTTATTTTTTAGGAATCATTGATTGCGGATGAGAAATATTCCTTATGAGAGACATAAAGATAAATAATCTCAAATGATGATAAGATTGTGAAATAAACCATTACAACATGGATATATTTTTACTCATAATCCCCATGAAAGAAAGAAAATTCAAATGAAAATTAAAATAAAGTTATAGAAATGAGATTTATTATATAATATATCAATTGGGTAGTATAAACACTATAAAAAATAAATCGTGAATATGGAAAATGTCTCATTAAAATAACAGTGAGATGATAAACCATTACATCCGGTCGTATTTTCATTTTAACATGTTATAACATCATTTTTAGTAAATATATTTCAACTATACAAATGTTATAGAACAATAATATCATATATAATATATATATATATATATATATAATATTTTATAAATAATTTATTAAGAATTCATTATTGTAATCAACATTTTGGGTGGTAACTATATCAGTTTTCATATTTGATTTGGTTCAATAGTTTTTCTCCTTGTATATTGATCATTGTTCCATCATCTCCTAAAATTTAATAATGATATACATGTCATATATATTTATTATTGATATAGTTAGTGTTATCTATAAAATTTAGATATAGAAAAATGAATTGCAATGTTCATGTAGATGGTCGGTCGTATGTACATAAGAACATTGTATTCACTTATTGTAAGATGAAATGAAAGAATTGTAGATAATTAATCACCATTATAAAATAATTTCTATATCAATTAATCATGTATATTCCTCAAATATATCATTATTACAATCTATGTTAAACCGAAATGAAAAATAAATCTCATCGCTTCATGGAGGTGGTAGTCTGCATGTACGCATGAGCGACATTATCGTTTCACAACAGTTTGGAATGTAAGAAGGTAAAAATGATATTTTCATAAAAAAATTATAATTAGGTAATATAGACTTTATTTAAATAATAAATAAATGATAATTTTCATTCATAAAATATGAATATTTTAATTGAATTTTATCACTCTATGAAGATGACGAGCCATACATACGCATGATCAATATATTTACTTCCTATTTTTTGGGATTAAGGAAGGATAATGGTCATTAGTAATGATAAAAATTTAGTTAATTTAGGGTAATGAAGTTTTATTTAATTATAAATACAATTTATTTATACGAAGTGGAAGAATTTGTAAAAAATAATATGAGGGGTTTAGGGGATTTCTGTTTCTTTTGGAAGAAATACTTTGAATCACATCATCAAGACAATAGATATTGTCATTTAGGAAGAACAAATCCGTTAAAATGTAGATAAGGAATTTTATAAGATATTTTTTATTGTATAGATAAGATTGAAGGCTCAAATTTGTGTAGTAAATCCAGGGAGGAGGTTATAAATTATAATTAAAGGGATTTGAACATTTGGAATTTCCTATATATTAAAATAGAGGATGAATATTTTGGGGAATTATTTTTTAAATTCATCATGAATTAGGGGTAAATAGGGATAGGGTTGGAATAAAATCATCCAATTAAATTTATACATGTTTTTATATGATTTTAATTTTTATTATTTTTATTCACTCCTTGATTAATCATTTTTTACCTTAACTATGATAACCAATATTTTTATCACAAAAGGATAATAATGTGGCCATAAATGAAAAAATGACACATAAATTGACCATGGATGATGTTTTCAACCATATTCCATTATAATTACAAAAAATAATATTTTTCTGATTTTGGATATTTTAATAAAATATATCTTTGATTAAATATTAATAATGACAATTTTGAAACTATTTATTATCTTTGAAATTAAAAAAATCAGAAAATATTTTTATTTAACATATAAATCATGTAAAAATAACAATCATTTTATATGAAATTATAAAATTTTAGGGAACATTAAATCATTCAAATTGTAACAATTTTAATATTTTTAGAATCATTTTATTAATTTTTTAGTTAATTAAATAAAAACATTATTAACATTCCATAAGATTTTATGGAATTTATATTTCTTATAAAAATTATCAATAATTTTATATAATTAATATAATTTCATTACTCTAAACAATTTTATTTTCATTCACTTTGTTTTTTCCTTTACGTGTCCACAAAATTGATATTTAATCATAAGAGAGTGATGTTTTGTAACTGTATTTAATTTAAATATTATATTGGAAATTTTTATGAACAAGTGGTCTATTAAAAATTTTAATTTGAAGTCCAATATTGGAAGGATAATTTTAAATTCATCTATTAATAATTATGATGAAAAATATAGAAATTATCACATAATTTTACCCAAGATTAACTCGATGTTACCTTTATCAAGCAGCTAAATTGTATCATACTTACTATTCATATTGACTAAAAAGGACTTATTTATCAAATTTGAACCTCGTGATTCCAAATAATGAATTAATTTTATCAAATGAAATCTATATAAATGTAATCAATTAATTTTGGAATAATGTTTCCAAACATGATCAATACCACTTTTTAGAAAAATACAAATTTCCCTTTAAATGGATTTTTTGTAATAAATAAATTCATAGAAGATTCAATTATACAATTTCATAAAAATTACCATATGTGTACTTTTCATTCTATAATATAATTAATTTTACTTAGAATACACTTTAAAATATAATGGAATTTTTCAAATTGTTATAAAAATAATGTTTTCAAAAGAAATTGTTTTTATCTATATTCACTAGAAAATAAATATTTTTTGAAAAATATTAAACTTTAATCCTTAGATACTTTTTATATGATTATTTAAAAAATAAAAATATTTAAAAAATAAAATATACATAAATTTTATAATATGATGATAATATATTCTTATAAAAAAATTAGAAATCATTTCTGATGAAAATATATTTCTAAAGCATAAAATAAACTTATTACTATTATAGTAAATTTTTCATAAGAATTTATCAATGAGTTTTTATTGAGTAAGTGATATATATATATATATATATATATATATATATATTTATTAATTTAATAATATTCATACATAAAAATTTTAATAATAGTTTATAATGGCCATATTTAATTAATAAAAATTTACCGTTCATTGAAGTTCAGTGTTTCAAGTTGTATTCACAATAAAACATACTATTGTTTTGAAAATATATTGGTGTCACGTTCTAACAACATTAATAAAATGTGTATATTAGTTTTGAATTTATGATCGGTAATAATTGATTTTAAATTTGAAAATACATCATTTTAAAACCTAAAACATAAAAAGGGTTAATAAAAGATTGTCATCAAAAGTAAAAAAATGAAATATGAAGAACAACACAAAAATTGATTTTGAATAAGAGGAAATTAGTAGGGAATTGAAAATATAGACATATATGAAAATAAATATTCTAATGTAATAATAGAGAGTGATAGAGAACATTTCCATGTGAATGGTAAGAATGACCTAAATATAAATATATGATAGGTTAGAAGGGAAATTAATTCTAGGTATGACAAGTAAATGAATAATGGTTTTTATGGTATTATTCCTAGGGTCATGGTATTAAGAATAATTATAAATAATGAACATTAAAAAGTCAATATACTTAGCCATGTTCATGTTTTAATAATAATATCATACTTTGGTTGTGTATTGATGTATTTCCTCTTCATCTCTTATGACATGAAATGAATATTTAGGATGAATTATTTCAGGACTGAAGAAATTTTTATGAATCATAATATGTTTAAGTCATTCATTAATCCCCTAAATATTTCCTAAAATCAAAATGGTTGTCATAAGTTATCTTATATGTTAACTAATACCTCAACATCATAGAATTATATCCAATGTTTTAATAAATCCATTTAATAAGTAGTCAATATTACAGATCCTCTGAAATATTTCCAACAATATACAATAATCCAAATATTTATGAATATGGTCACTAAATATACTTATAATTAATTCCCAATAATGTATCTCTTAAGGGAACATGTAAAAACATTGATGAAATATTTCATTCAAACATATTGATAATTTTAATCATCATAATAATTTAAGAACATAGGTTCTACCCAAAATATATAATATCTTATTATCAAATATATTTGATAAATCCAAAAATGAAGTTAAAAATCATGAATAAAATCACAGACCTTATTACTACTCTTCAATACTATCTCATTTACCTCCATATCAATATTAGGAACATATTTAGGCTAACATTCCCCTTTTAGATATTCTTGAGAAATAATACCTCACTAATAAAACATTTCATTGTGTTTTGTACCATTCATCATATATTCCCAATACATAAAAAACTTATATTGTATAATATTTACATGTTTCATGATTATTAAATCTATAATATATTTAATAAAATACATCTAGAAATGAATAATTGAATCCAAACAAAAAATAATTTTTGTTATTCCACTTAGAGTTTAGTGATAGAATATTTTTATTCTTGATTCCATTAGATATTCTATGAAATATTCCAATTTATATTGGGGATTATTTTGAATAGTTACCCATATTTTTGTATTTTAAGAATTTTACATTGGTAGAATCAATCTTTACTAGGGAATCAAAATCCTACTGTGCTTTCTATCCAAAATTATTAAAACATTTCATTCCTTTCATGAATGCAACATGGTGTTTCATTCCTCTTCCTTTTATGATTATCCATTCAACTTTCACCCTATATATGATCATTTTCAAGATGGAAATAATTTTACTAGGAATTTTTTCAAAATAGATCCATTACATGGTTTGTATTTCCAGATGATCTATAATAATTTACATCTGCGACCACAACTGATCTGCATCCCATGTGAGATGTCAAACTACTATGAAAATCAACATCCATTAATTACTTACCAATGTGAAAAATATCTTTTCTATAAAAATTACACATTAATCGGCTATAAATGGATTTATGTACCCACAAATTAAAGAGGATGAAGGCTTATGATGTGGTTTAACATTACAATGTATTGATACAGAAATTCACGATGCTTTATATGGGTAGGGTTATAGATAATTAATTAATTTAGCTATTCCATTATAGTTAGAATTTTCATAACTCTAGATTTATATCCATCTCAAGATTCATTATCTTCACTAAGATGGAAATTCCTATTTGGCTTATGTTCATTTTTATAGATTCCATTTTAATTATTATTCATCATTTCTAAATAATGAAATACAATGTATTAGATAATTAATCATATTTTTCTAAATTCAAAACCATTGAAACAAAAAACATAAATTAAAAAATTATGTATAAAGAATATCAAAATTATAATATTGTTATCATTAATAATATTCAAAAATCCTATCATAGTGTAAAGTTACATAATCTATATTTTCCAAATTCTAGCTCCAAATTTTTTTATATACATACACTAATATGAACTCTAGTAACTGTGACTTTAGTAGCCCATATCCGGTGGTTTCTTAATTATATTTTCACTATATACAAGAAATTGCATCTTAAAGGACCAAATAGTTTGTTAGTCTTGGTGAACAAGAGACATACATAGATTTCATGTTATATTTGGATATTTAAAATAACAAAGTGTATTGTATTTTTTAACACCATAATACCATATAGAATATCAATCCATTTCAATCATATAAAACTTCTTGATATATCTTGAAAATAAAACATGACAAAGGGATGAAATTATATGGTCTTTAAGGGTATACATTCAACAAAATAAAAATATGGAATAAATAATGTGTAAAAATAAATGATGGTAAAAAATACCATATAAATAATCCTATAATATATAAAATTTTACATGGAAATAAAACTAATTAAATAATTACATGGACATCAATAAATGATTTTATAATTATAGTCTACATAATTAATTATATCTAGAACATACTATCAACGAATAGTATAGTACATCTGAAAATACTATAAATGCCCAGTCTCAAAAAATCTACATAAATGGGTGATTCCCAATAAAACCCCATATTATTTTTTATATTGAGACATATTGATCCATCAATGGGATATAACAGGCCATGAACATCACTTACTAATAATAGTATATTCTACACATGAAACGAGTAAGAAAAATCAATTCAAACATTCCAATTGTAACAAATAAATGAAATGTCAGTTTCCCTAATAAGTAAACATAATCATAAACCATTGGGATTAATATGGAAATGGAATAAAAATTTTACTTCTTCTATCGAGAATATCCTATATAACATTGATAAATAATAATGACTGATTCGTTAGAACAATTTCCTAAAATGTTATATATTAAATTAGGTTTTTTTGTGTTAATGAATATAATTTACATAAGGAGATAATTTCAAACATTACTTCAAAACATAAAATTTTCACATATAAAAATTTATTTCAAAAGAAATATATATTAAAACTATTAATGAAACTATATTCTTTTTGAATAACCATAAAAACATGTAATTGAATCTCTAAATAATAAACATGTTAAGATGTTGGGAAATGTTATTCATGGCTTAAATATTAAAGAATACTCATTTATCATTTTTATCAAAAATGAATAAAAACATTATCCTTTAGAAAACAATGCTAATCTTCCTTAAAAACATTTTAAATGTGGGTTTAACTGACTTTTAACAATAATACAAAAATAGTAAAACCATTTTTTTGAAAATTTTTGTTTTGAAGAACCCAACCTATTTAATATCGCCTTAATAGTGGGGCACTAATAAAGAAAAACCCCAGGCCAACCTATAATATTCTAGGGGATGGAACCTAAAATTGAGCAGGGATATCTCCCTCATGGGAGGCCTTATCATGTGGTACCTGAACTAACACATACTGACTTCCATGTTTATGAAATAGTGTTGTGATGATAATTAAATTGATAGAAACAATTCATGAAAACATCTATCCCAAATTAAAAGTACAAATAAAGCAAATGAAACATGAAAAAATAAAAAACTAAACCACACAAATATTAAGAAATTCTAATCTATATGAAAAGGATTAGGCAGATTTTAAATGAATCCATTGGTACACACCTCGGTCTACCTAGATCACATTACAATGGCATCTATGGGCCCTCTTAAGAACCATAAAATTTTTATCCTATGAATAAGAAATAAAATGTGTTGAAACAATTCAATAATTGGTGATAATAACAATACCTAGTAGATCCCCAAAAAATCACAAATAAAAAAGACCACGTAAAAGAGAATATTCCACTTAACCCAACTCCAAATGTGGAATCCAGTGATAGAGTGATCCTAAAATCCATTTCAAGTGCTACACAGTCATACATGGCTTGTCAAATCATCTCTACATGATATTCAATGAAGGTGTGTGAAATCCCCTTTAGGAATCTAGGAATATCCTTGAATATCCTAAAATCTCTTATAATATCCAAAAATATACTCATCTGAAAATCCAAGTTTCAAATGGTCCTAACATCACATCCATCAACCTAAATGTACATGAGTCGAGAGGGAGTCTATTGTACATGAAATCTCACTCAATGAGGCTTTCCATTCCTAACAATTACCTTTGATAGACCTAAGTTGTTGAGAATTGGTAAACAATAGGAATTATCCCACCCTAAAAGATGGAATTCATTCAAGATAAATTCTTATAGAATCATGACTTAATGAAATTCAAAATGAATCCTAGAAGATATAGGTACTCGTAAAAGGGGTATCACCCATATCTATGGGGGAATCCACTAACATTACTGAAAACTAAGAATATATCATAAATTAGATTGGGGATCACTCCTATAAATGATGGACATTACAGTGAATCTAATTTAGAACATCATAGGTCATAAACTATAGATAAGTGGTGACAACCAAGTGTTCTAGGGGAAACCATAAACACTAATGAGCCATAGAACCCTGATACAAATATCTTGATACACAGTTACAGTATCACACCCAGGACTATTATGGTATACTAATTACTCTACTGATATATCCCAATGATACCTCAATACCCAGGTAAGGGATCACACCAAGGACCGTTGGGGTAAACAACGACCTATACTGAGGTTACCTTCATTGTGAAGGGATCATAAGTCTACAATAACATAAACCCTCATAGATAGCCCTTTTTGATGTATGATTATTTCCTTCTATGATGGTGGTAATTTCAATACAATTATCCCCACCTTGGTTCATATAATGATAAATTGTCAAACCTAGAGCCATAGGGAGGGACAACCCTAACACTATCTAAAAAAATATATATAGGGGTCACAATCCAATGATGAGGAAATTATGAACCAAAATAATATCTGAGGAGTAATATTTAGTAATCATCCAACCAAAACCTATTTATATACAAATAATATTAGTTACTGAAACACTTAAACTCGTGTCCCACAACTAATTCTAGAACCATGGACACCATTGTGTACAATGTGGAAAACGACTTAGGATATGCTACATGTGGGCATTTATCTAGGTCCTATATATGAATTTGTTCTAGGTAGAAGACTGAAAGGGGAGGAAATATAATGTACCTATATACATGACATGTATTAAGAAATCAGATTTGACAAAGTCTCATATCGTTACTCAATGTGTATAAAGAATAAATAGGGTTTACGGCATGTCACAATGTCTATGATCTTGTCTAAATATTTGTGTGTTTCCATGCCTACACATAACCTAGCTATCCATGTCACCATATATTATTTCTACTCTTCATAAATGGATTGGTCTTCCTGTCCCACCTCTAGAATGAGTCCTTTTCTATTCCCATGAACAATATTTTCGACCCATGTGATCTAGACATGCACATCCAAAAGACCCTATCCCATGAAAATAGAAGCCTCTACATGTCCTTGGATGAGTATTCTATAATCACTCCTTAGTGTGTACCCCTGGTACAGGGTGCGTTGTCACAAAAAATTATCTTCTGAGAATGGGAAGAAAACATAGGATTTTCTCAAGCACTAAACATCTCGCGATTATTATTCCTAAATGATAAGTCCATTGTACACACCAAAAACCCTTGATTTATATATGATAACCACATATATACCACCACTAGATTCCTAATAGCCGTAATAAGTATCTAAAAACCTAAAACAATGAATTAATTGTGTTAATTATGCAATTCTTGTAAATCCGCTGACCTTGTTGTGAAACAGCGATTCTTTAGATCTATCTCGACACCCAAAAGCTATGACACTTCCATATGGTAATGGAATATGTACAAAATGGGTTCTAAAGACACATCCTCACATTGGATACTCCTTGTTATGTCCATCTCCAAAGGAGGTATCCTCCCTTATAATTTATGTTAACATGAATCCAAATAGTTTTGGGGGTGGAAGGTTTATTAATTTAAATTTATTAATTAAATACAAATAAATTTAACACACTGCCAACTTTCACTTCCAATGGAGATTCTGACATTGAAAATCATTATGTCATGCCTATTAGAATACCCATTATTTGTGATAATATGTGATCATAGATTTCATATATAAAAATCCACATGGGAGGTATTCTATATTTATAGAAAGAAATAAATAATTTATATTAAATATTTAATAATTTGAATATCACTCCATGAAGGCTCTTCAAGTCATGGAATACCTCACCAACATAGTGTCTAGATACCAAAATACTCGTTTATAAATTCCAATTTCATCTAAGGAAAAAGAAAAGTCGTTACAATCTATCCATCTATTGTTTTTTCAGGATGAAAATAGAAGGCTTACCTAAAAGTGGAAATGGGGATCTATCAACTAGGTATCCAACATAAGAGAGATCTCTATAGAGTTATCTTTATATTTAAAATTTAAATATGGGGAACCACATTCCTATTAAGTGTCCCCTCAAGTCAAAACTCATGACTTCTAGTTATCTCAAAAAGTGAGACTCCTCACCCAATTGTTAGTAGATCTGGGGAAACATCATTAAATGAGGCACACACATGACTCCTCAGCATCAACAGGTGGAGTAAATCAAATATCATAGTCAAAATATGATTATAAGGTCTAGTGGTATTCCAACATACCTATCAGATGTATTAATAGATATAACCTAGAAGTCATTATCTTCCCTTAGATGAACAAAACCATCAACAATAAACATTAGAACCGACTCTTTGCCCCAAATATTTGCCTCATACAGGATCTGTCAGGTAAAATGGTATTCTATAGGTCCACCAAAATGTGGCCTCAATGGTTGTACGTCAATGGTGGATTCAAAAATACTCCATTCCAACATCAAAACACGAATCATGTTCACCTAAAACTGAATTGTTCATTAAATATGTCACAACCACCACACACTTCTTGTACACTACTAGGGAGAATGAATCATTCTATGTACCTATTCTCAAATATTTCTAGTATCATCATCAATCCTTATGAAATCAGTATACTCCCCATATTCAAAAGCGTAAATAAGTATATGTCTAGTAGATATCAGGTCAAGGAAGTCCTCATAAACAGAATGTCTTTCATATACCTCCCCTGCACTGTGGCGACAATAGCTCATGCGTCGGTCCCTCCCCCACTACTGGGGGAGGGACCCTCGTAGTCCTTCAAAGGAGAGGCATCTACCTTATCACCCTTCTCTAACCCCTCTCTTTTCACACTATTCCTGTAGTGTTCTCTTTCTCTAAAGGTGACCTATATTTACGAAGGATGCCATAACCTTCCGCTTTTGATTGGTGTGTTCAATGAATCTTCTTCACTTCACAATTGAACACTGATCGCTCTTTTTTCGTAAAGGAGGCCTTCGGTGGACACATTTAACAGGTTTCTTTTCGTATTTTGGGATTTACAGGAAAGGGATACAATGGGGTTACTGTATAACATAAATATAAAGATTATATTTACGTCGGAGGAAGATTTGATTCATGCTTGGTCAGCCACGCCCTGCAACTACAATGTTTCACGTTTTCATATGCATAAATGGTCTTAAAATGTCCATATGAAGCATGAATCTTCCTCTATTTCTATCAGTGTGAGCATTCATAATCATCCAATTCTTTTTAAAAATCATTCAAATAATTATGATTATGGGGAAAATGGTCGGTAGATATTTTATTTCTTATAAAAGAATCAATGTCGTTTGTCATTCAGTGAATTCGTGTGTGTGTGTAGAAGTTGATGTTTCAAGAGAGCCACCGGATTTCATCTGGATCATAGTTGGAGAGGAATATCACTACAAACAGCAAGTGATTTATGAATCGTGGGTTGATTTCTGTCCGGCTTGCAAGAGGTTGTCCCCTGAGTTAGAAAACGGTATACGTGGGTCTAGAAATGTTGGCAAGCTAATGGATGATGGTACAAGTAACAATTTGGTGCCTCATCAAATAGAAGAACCTACTGGGAAGGGGAAAGATAGTGCATAGACTAAGTCACAGAAATATTTTGCAATAGTGAAACCTCACAGTGAGTCCTAGGAAAATCCTATGGTGGATGATGTTTCCGACCAGTTGAGGAAGGATAATGGCCTGGACGTGGAGGTACCCTTAGAGCAAAGGCAGCCGGAAAGAGTTCTCGAATCTATGGTAACTAAGTTTACCATGGGAGGCAGTGGGTCAGTGTAAGGAGGGTACAAAAAGGGTGCATCTTATGCTGAAGTGCTGTGTGTCGGGAGTTGTATCAAAGGAAAAGCAGAAGATGATTGGACACCAAGAGATACATATATATGCAGTCGTTCGTGGAGCAATGGTTCAGATGGTGAGGATGTGCCAAGGGTAAGTCCCAGGATGTAGGATTACAAAATTGCGCTCGACAACTGTTTTCCACAACTGTCGAATGAGGTGATAGAGGTTGTCTTGGCTAGTGGAGCCATTAATGGGGAAAATGATCTTGGAAACAAGCCCAATGATGGCTGTTTTTCTATAGGTGACTCGGAGGTGGAGGTACCTGATGACCAGATCCCTAGTCCATAGAGGATCCAGAGAAAGAGGGATAGCTGAAAAGAGAGGAAGGACTATTTTGACCTAAATATAACAGTTAACACAAGATGATTAATAAATTTATAGGTTCATCTCAATCGAGAAGAAATTCAATATCCTAACATCATAATAGACCTCTAGAGGTCAAGGTGGGAAATAGTTTCCTTCAGTGTGTTTCTCCTAGGATGGGTTAGAGATGCATCAAGGGATATGGATTGTTTTCACCCATAAATTTTGGGTTTTTCAAGATAGTGTAGAGGGTCATGCTGGTAACCTATTAGTTTTTTTCACTTTTGAGGACCCATTCCATTCATGATATCATCCATGTCTCTCAACTTCAATAGTATCATCTAGACCCATCTTATTAGTTTGATCCTAATGTTATCTACCTATAGGTGGATTAATCCTTTGAAGATAATCCAATATGTATCATTGATCAATGTGTGAAGGTTATACATGGTTAGTTAGTTCCTTTGGTATGGTTTCGTAGGAAGCACAGATGTGTTCCTGATAGGACAAGGGAGTGAGACGTTGATGTATGTGTGTTGTGGTTATAACACTTTTCATATGCTGTTGTGGCACCCTAAAAATGGAAACTCCTGGATGAGTTTCATTCGATTATAGGAGGTTGTAATTTCATGTCATTATCTGAAGGTATGAACCATCACAAGTTTTGATTTAATTCTTTTATATGGCCCTAATGATGATTCCTAATTGGTTAAAGGATGAATAAGGTGCGTTTAGAACTCATTTGAAGACAGCATTGCAAAAACGCTGGAATAAAGGATGGGACACATTGATTGACTATAACCATGTAACATAGGGCACATGACCATGTGGGATGTCTACAATTGCGACAGTGAGAAAATGTATGGTTTTCACAGGGTTAGTTAAGTCATGCACCTAACCATGTGGCGTTCCCTATATAGAAGAACCTTGTGCATGATCAATACATTGTTTGGCTAAAAAGTGTATCCAAACCCAGCAAAATATAAAACGCGGTGAAATTATCATTTTAACATTAATTAATTAAATATGGATTTCATCTTCTCCAACCTATTCCTCAATCCAATTTTCTCATCTCTCTCCAATCACATGATCTCCCCTCATCACCTTTATGTGGATTTGATGTTTCACCTATTATTCACCAATGACTCAATTACCAATGAAATATATAGATTCATCTCAGTATTTTTGACCTTGTACATTACATTATTGTATAGTTCCTCCTCTATCTGTTATGAAATTATGATGCAAAATATTTTTTCCCTATTTTTAGGGTTTTCAAAAATCCATTAATTTCTATGTTATTAAATTGAATCATGTCTTGTTATCATATGGGTGGTGTGTTATGAAAAAGAGGTAGGTTTTTTATGTTTCTGTAGTTCGTTTCCTGGATTTTTTGATGTCATGGTATTGTTACGCCTTTTGATGATTACTAGTGACGCCTTGTTCATTTATATTCAAAAAAATGGAAATATATTCCATGCCCATAGTGACCCAATCATATGGTAAAACCCATTCATATGAGATCTTCATGTCATTGGCCACCCTTTTGGGTGTTCCTTCTTAAATGGATTAACATTCCTTATACGTTGAGTGTGGTTTTAATTTTCTTTACACATTTTAATTGATAAATTTATTTAATATGAGTGATAAACCAAGGATTGGATTCCGTTGGTAATCCTTAGTCTTGACTATTATTAATTGGACCTAGTGTAATTTCATATGACTTTGGAATTCTTAAAATTTCCGTTTATATCTTACATGAATCATATTAAATTTCTCATGCAAGTGTTGAATCGTTTTCCTTTTGTGACATTCGATTGATTTATTTTATACTATTTCGGGTTCCTTGTTCTCTATGCCCTACCATTTCTTAATGCCTTATGGTTTCTCATATTAATTTTATGCTATGTCCCATGGCTAATTTAGTTATAATGGATGAAACCACATTAATGGATTAAATGGAATTATATTGTTGGTCATTATTTATAGATTTAAAATATTGAATTTCTTTGATGTCATGTGATTAATATCATGGTAATTCAGTGTTCCATTGATTGAATCTCATTGATTTTACATGTGTCTAATTATTTATTCTATTTTTAATAGAATTTTGACTCTTGGTTACCATTTATATATTGGGAATGAGATGGTTATTTTATGGAATGCTATTATATAAATATATTTCCCTAATATATGACTTTCTTGATATACTCACTTGCTATGGGTTAGAAGAATATGTGGGCCCCAAATTAAGAATCCATGGATGGACTCACCGTGATCTATTTGTTACAACTCACTGCACTAGGAGAAATTCATTGGCTTTCTTGGTACAAGATGCCTGATAAATTTCTTATACTCATGAGTGATAATGGTTCTCTAGTGGAGAAATTGTGCACTTACCCATCGGAATGATGGATAATCCATTTTAGTGGTGATAGTCATTCCCATATGTGAGTTATTAGGGATAGACTAAGAGTCACCATTCCTCAAATAATATAAGGGACATAAAATGCGTCACCTAGGAGACATTGAGTTGTATTTTGTTATATAATATATTCCCAAAGAGACAATGGGGACTCTATTAAATCTCCTTGGATGGTTTTGGGATACCTCCACCAGATTTAATGGATTTACTGATTGCATACTCATATAAGATGCACCTATTATTCTTGTTATTATAATCTTGTTTTCTCACATGTGATTCTTCTTCTATATTTTACTATCACACTTAAATGATGACATGTGGAATAGTCCCCAAGCCGAGTCACCATAATAGGGGTATGACTTTACAGTTTTCTCATGTAAATTTTTGGGCCTTGTATACATATTATGATTACCAAACAACTTCCTGTTTGACTTCCAGAATAAGAAAAAGAAGATGGCACGGGAGGTGCTTCCATTTAGGAACCAAATACAAAGTGTTAATGTTTTATGTCATGAACTACTATAATTTTATTATGTATTGGAAAATGTATGTTATTTACTACATGAATTGGAATGGTCTAGGAACTTTGGGTTCTTTCCTATTATGATGTATATCTCATACCCATCTTGGGAACCATTTGGTATCCTAGTAGACATTATCATCACATGTATGGAGAAAATGGAATTATGTTGCTTCTGATTATTGATTCACTTTATTTTTTTTGGATGGATCTTGAGGGGCAGATGACTAAGCCTATTCATGATATTTTGTGTTTTATTTTTTTCGATTTATATTTTTTATAGCATTAATTATATTCTTGTACACATGTCCCCCATCACTTCAATTTTTATATATATTTTACTATCCATTATCATCTTAAATATCTATTGTTTTCATTCTGGATGTATCGTTTCATTATCTTCTATTACTGTATGCATGTATATTTCCTTCCTTTATTTATTATCTAGTTTTTACCTTTTTTCATAAAATGATCTCTGAGGGAATAGTCTCCAAATAGACACACCCTAGTCCCTCATAAGTAGTCGACATCCTCTAGAATTTAAAGACATATGCATGAGGTCATATTACCATGTTCTTGGGGCACTATTGAGTGGAATATGGGGAGGGATGCTACATTAATGGAACAAGGTATGATTCTTCTGAATTATACACCTACAATATATTCTTGATAATGGGTAAATATCCTTCCTTATTTTCGTCTCGGGATTTGAGTTTTCTATGTTTAAATGTTGATATGATTCCCCTTATTTTTAATCTACAAACTCTTATTGGCTAAAGACAATGTCAAGGCTTTTATTGTGTAGACACTGTTATATATGATTTGATGGTGTTGAGTTGATATGTGACTTCTCGGTACTATAAATTGATGTATATGACATAATTTTGGTATTTTATCTGTTGACTATATTCAAGGATCGCATCAATTTTTATACATGATCGGAAATTCTTACGACTAATCATGACTGGAAATGAACGGTATACCAACGGTTGAAAAATGTTGTTATAGTTTGAAAAATTGAAGCCCAGAAAGCTGTGAAAATAGACATATACGAACAGTTTCAATGAAACTTTTGGTATATGTGAATAAATCTACAATATACCAATGGTTTTATGTAAACCATTGGTATAGAGGTGAGATATCCCAATGGTTATGAACTGTTGGGATAAACATTATTGTGACATTTACCAATGGTTCCTAAGAACCATTTGTAGATGTCTCAAGTATTCACACCATTACCAATGGTTAAAAACTATTGGTAAAAGGTTTTTACCAACAGTTCTCTTAGAACCGTTGGTAATAAGTTTATATAGAACCTATACAAACGGTTTAAAAACACTAGCATAGGCTTAGCTGTGCAATTCACACAGCAGCCTGCTACTCTATATGTTGTAATGTGAATTGTACAATAGTAAATGTAAAATCACAAAATAAGGATAAGTAATAAAATAATAAATTTTGATTAAAATTCATTAAAAACAGAATATGTAATTATATGTGATAAATAATTAATAATACATACAAAATTTCATTTTGTATAACACTGAAACGATTCAGTTAAGTAATTAAAAGCTAATAATAAATAATAAGGAAATGAATAATTGAATTCAACCAAACATAATTATAATGTCCCATGGTTTGGGGCGGGTGTCTTTGAACATTGTGATGATGATAACGGGTGTGTATAAATGAGATTGAGTGACTTAAAAAATATAGTTTTCCTTGGAGTATTAAATGTCATTTGTTTTAGAATAAGGGTATGAGTTCCCAACATGAGATGTGGATTGTGTGAGGCTAGTTCATGGATCGTTGTTCTAATGTATCAATACAATCCGAATATGTTTGGTCGGTGTTCCGTATGCCGTTTGTTTTTTCTTAAAATGATGTCCATTTAAAAAAAGTGAGACATTTTGAGTTACACTTCCCACACCATTACATGGATTGAGGCGGGATTAACTCGTACACATCACATATGACCCATAGATCATTTTCCTAAAGTATCAACACAATCCAAATGCGTTTGGTTGGTTTTCTGTTTGCAAGTTGATGTTTTCACATAAAATGTTGTCCATTTCAAATAAATGTGAGACACTTGGAGTGGTACCAGACACATAGAGCCTCAAATTGAGGCTCGGTTGACTCATAAACATCTTAAATGACAAATGTATCGGTGTGCTAATGTATCAACACAATCTGAATACGTTTGGTCGATTTTCCATATGTCAGTTGTTTTTACTTAAAATAGTGTCCATTTTAAACAAAAGAGAGACACTTAGAGTGTTACCGGCCACACTGTTCCTCGTATTTAAGCATGGTTGACTCTCAAACATCACAGATGACCCATGGATTGATTTTGAAATGTATCAACACAATCTGAATGTGTTTGGTCAGTTTTCCATATGCCATTTGTTGTTTTCATTTAAAATGTTGACCATTTCAATTAATGGTTAGACACTTTGAGTGGTACCGGGTGCACTGTGCCTCATATTGAGGCGGGGTTGACTTATACATGTCACAAATGACCAATATATCATTTTCCTATGGTATCAATAGAATCCGAATGTGTTTGGTTAGTTTTCTATATGTCAGTTGTTGTTTTCATTTAAAATCTTTATCATTTCAAATAAAGGTGTGACACTTTAGTTGTACCAGGAACACAGCGGCTCAGATTGAGGCAGGGTTGACTCGTACGCATCAAAAATGACTCATGGACCGTTTTCCTAAAGTATCAACAGAATTAGAATACATTTGGTCAGTTTTCTGAATCCCAGTTGTTTTTACATAATATGGTGTCCATTTTAATCAAAAGAGAGACCCTTAGAGTGATGCCGGTCACACAGTGCCTCAGATTGAGGCAGTGATTACTCATAGACGTCACATATAACTCATAGATCATTTTACTAAAGTATCAAATCAATACAAATTCATTTGGCCAGTTTTCTGTATGCTAGTTGTTGATTTCACTTAAAATTATGTCCATTTTAAACAAAAGAGCAACATTTAGAGTGGTAACGGACACACCATGACTCAGATTGATGTGGGGTTGACTCTTACACATCACAAATGTCCCATGGATTGTTTTCCTAATGTATCAACACATTGAAAATGTGTTTGGTTGGTTTTACATATGTGAATTGTTATTTTTACTTAAAATGTTGTTCATTTCAAATAATGGTGAGACACTTTCAGTGGTACCGGCCACACCATGCTTCAGATTGGTGCGGGGTTGACTTCTACAGGTCACATATGTCACATGGATAATTGTGTTAATATATCAGCAAAATACGTATACTTTTGGTCAGTTTTCTGTATTCCAATTTGTTTTACATAAAGGGAGTCCATTTTAAACAAAAGAGATACACTTTGAGTGATATCGGCCACACCATGCATTGGATTGAGATGGGGTTGACTTTTACATCTCACATATGACTCATGTATCGTTTCCCTAATGTATTAACACAATACGAATGCGTTTGGTCAATTTTCTGTATGTCAGTTGTTATTTTCACTTAAAATGATGTCCATTTTAAACAAAAGAGAGACACTTAGAGAGGTACCAGACACACCATGACTTAGATTGAGGCGGGTTTGACTCGTACACGTCACAAATCACCCATGGATCGTTGTAATAAATTATCAACAAAATCTTAATGCATTTTCTCATAGTATACCAAGGGTTTAAAACCGTTGGTATTGTGTATTTCCAGAAATATTGCACAGAACCCCCTCCAGTATACACCTGCATAAAAAATAGAACAAAAAACACATACAAAGAGACATTAAACCGCATAAAAACACTTGTAATAGCATAAAAAACACAAAAACCCATAACACTCTTATTACCATGACATGTACTAAATTTCCCTATTTCAATATTCATATGACAACAATATTCCAGTATTGTTGAATAAAAGTTTCAATAACTCAAACATTATTTACACCCATTTCAATCTTCATATGACCAACAATATTCTAGTAGTAATTCACCTCACCCCTACACAACCCCCCAAAAAGAACATCCCCCACCTACCCATCAAATTCGAATAGAAAGAATATTTTGATAAATACTTATTAGGGTTGAATAAGAGTTTGAAATTGGATCAAATCCCAATTTTTTTTCTTCTAATCCTAGATTTGGGTATGTAATGATTTGTGATGTATTTTGCACTGAACTTGCATTATTTATAATAAATGGTGAAAATGTATTTTCTTAGGAGTCTCATCACTTATGACCCCATGAGTGAAACCACCAAACTCATGAAAAATAGATTTCGACTAACGTTGATGAGTGTAAATTTCAAAGACACCACCTATTTGATTAGAGATATGTTATATATACAAATTGAATGTCATAGTAATATAATTTATTCTATTGTGAAATAAATTTTTTTTAGATGTGTTAAAAAAATACATGTAGATGTTCAGATTTAAAATGAAATATGTTCTTTGTAAAGGAAGTGTCAGTTTTGATGCACTAAGAAGGATGTTGAAGGATGAAAGGGTGTTAATGTTAGCTATCGGGTGAATAGTAATGGATTTGTTGGTAGACACTATAGTGTTAATAACATAATATACTTGGGTATTGGTTTTTATAAGCTTAGTGATAATGTCTAAATTGGATGAATAAGTAGACGATGAACATGTGTCTGATCCAGAGTGTGTCGTGATGCATATGAGGTTGACAAAAAATAGTCCCCATTCAGGATGGGTTATAGTCATACATGGTGTACAACTAGTTAATGTAAGGGAAACAATTTTTTATTCCATGATTAAAATAATTGATATGACCCTCTCATTCTTATGAGTGAGAAAAAAAGTGACGACACATAATATCTTCAAAAACCATTAGATCCAATAGAATAATGCCCCAAGTACCCTCTTTAACCCAACCATCCTACCGTAGGATTTTGACTAGTGGAAGCATATTCCCTCGGTATGCATTCTTGATGTTGTGAAATAAAACCCCTCAATTATTGAAATTGTTAGGTTTTTTAGGATCATAATAAGATCTATTGACAATGAAAGAACACCGAAATATGTTTCATACTCAAACAAAAGGAACATTTATAGAAAAATAAATACGTCTGTAAATAGATTTTACCTGGGAGTGGTTTTCTTATTCATGAATCTAATGAAAAAGTTTGATGATGCATGCTATGAAACTAAATTTTAAAATGGGGTATGGAAACCGACGCATGGTTCCATGGTCGTTACAAAAGGAGTAAAGTATTGAAGTCTTTACTTGATTTAAAATTCAAGAAGAAGTGAATTGATTTGAAGTTCAACTTGTGATGGTCTAGAAGAATGGGACTGTAAGTTTATTAACATTAGTGAGAATAAAATTAATGTTCTTAATGCTATGAACATTAAATGGTACAAGTATGGTGCGATCTATTGATCATATTAGGATTCCACCACATAGTGCCTCAGATTGAGGTGGGGTTGACTCGTACACATATGAAATGACCAATGTATAGTTGTCCTGAAATATCAACACAATCCAACGATGTTTGGTTTGTTTTCCGTATGTCAGTTGTTGTTTTCACTTAAAATGTTGTTCATTTCAAAAAAATGTGAGACACTTAGAGTGATATCGGCCACACCGTGACTCGGATGGAGGCAGGATTGACTTATACACATCACAAATGAAACATTTATCATTTTCCTAATGTTTATATACAATTTGAAAGCATCTGGTCACTTTTCTGTATGCAATTTGTTGTCTTCACTTAAAATCTTGTCCATTTCAAATAAAATAGTGACTTATTGAGTGATACTGGTAACATTGTGCTCCCGATTGAGGAGGGGTTGACTCTTACACGTCACAAATGTCTCATATATCATTGTGCAAATATATCAATACAATCCAAATGAGTTTGATCAGTTTTCAGTATGCCAGTTGTTGTTTTCACATAAAATGTTGTCCATTTTAAATAAAACTGAGACACTTTTAATGAAAACGGTCACACCATGCCTTGAATTGTGGTGTGGTTGACATGTACCTGTCACAAATGATCCATGGTTCTTTTTGATAAAGTATCAACACAATCTAAATGCGTTTGGTCAGTTTTATGTATGCCAATTGTTGTTTTCACTTAAAATTCTGTCCATACCCAATACAAGTGAGACACTTTGAGTGGTACCTGCCACAATGTGCATTAGATTGAGGCGAGGTTGACTCATACACATATAAAATTACCCTTGGATCGTTATACTCAATTATCAACACAATCCGAATGCATTTGATAAGTTCTCCATATGCCTGTTTTTTTACATAAGATGTTGTCCATTTCAAATAAAAGAGAGACATTTTGAGTGATATCAGTCACACCGTGCCTCATATTTAGGTGGGGATGACTAGTACACATAGAAAATGACCCATGGTTTATTGTGATAATGTATCAACACATTATGAAGGCTGTTAGTTGGTTTTCCGTATGCCAGTTGTTGTTTTCACATTAAATATTTTCCATTTAAAACCTAAGTGGGACACATAGAGTGATACCTATCACACAGTGCCTCGAATTAAGGCAGGGTTGACTCATACCTATCACAATTGAGCCAATTATTGTTGTGCTAAAGTATCAACAGAATCTGAATGAATTTGGTCAACATTCTGTATGCCAATTGTCGTTTTCACTTAAAATCATGTCCATTTAAAACAAAAGAGTGACACTTTTAGTGGTATTGGTCACACCATGCATCGGATTGAGGTGGGGATGACTCATACACATAAAAAATGACACATGTATCATTTTCCTAAATTATCAACAAAATACAAATGTGTTTGATTTGTTTTCCTTATGTCAATGATTTTCACATTAAATGTTGTCCATTTCAAATAAAGGTGAGACACTTTACGTGATACTGGCCACACCATGCATCAGATTGAGGCGATGTTGACTCATACGCATCAAAAATGTTTTCCTAGGTACTTGGTTTTCCTTGTGATATGGAACAATTTCACTGAACTGTGTGCCAACCATGAACTATAAATTTTTGGGTAAAAATAAATTATATTCTCTAAAAAAATGACGTAAATTCAAGGGAAAAATAAAATACCAAAAACTATATAAAAATTACCTCATAATTAAATAACGGTTGTGACACTTGGCTATCTATGAACCCACCTGGACAACCTAGCCCCCCACCTGGACAACCCCCTACCCCAACCCATCCCCACCCCATCCCCCAGCCGACCTACATAATACCCCTCCCCACCCTAAAAACATGAAATTGAAAATAAAAAATACCTTAAATATGATTTTTTTCCTTCAAAAAAATGCAAATATTATGCCTCTCCTCCAAATGATAAATAAGATGACAAATATTTTTCAATTCTGATGTTGGACATGACCTTTAGGAATGAAGAAAATCAAGTTTTCCAATGTACTTATACTCTTCAGAGTCTTCTAAAATTAAATCGGTGGTTTTAGAAAAGAAAATTAATGTGTTAGAAGTAAGATTTTTATGGAGGGTTTTTGAAATTTCTAATTAAATAGATCCAACTCATATAGAAGATAAATATTTCAGAATATCCTATAACCAACACATAATTGTAAATGAATAGATGCCTCAATGTGGTGTTGGAAGAGAATAATTTAATTTGGAAACCTACATGGGTGGTATCAGGAGAACACCCTAACGGATTAATAATTATTAAGTAAATATATTAATAATACTGATATGAATGACTATTTATATATTTAAATTGGTTTTATTGATGGATAATGATCTTATTTTTCATGAGTGGAGTTGGGTTGACCTCAAAACACCAAATGGATTTCCACTCTATTGTTATGAGAATATATTATCCAAAGCTATGATGCTTCCACATGTAAACACGAGAACTTTATATTAGTTCCTACTAGAATTTCATGACATTAATGGGATATGTGTTTTGAGAAAAGCCTATGCATTATTGGTATGTTCATGACTGATGGTTTTATGTCCATATGTGTATGGAATTCAGTAACAAAGATGGGTTATTCCATTTAACCAATGTTATAGTGTGTTTTTAGAATGAGTTGTTTCATTTAACCACTGTTCTAGTTTATGTTTAGGTGAGGTGAGTTAGAAACCATGATAGACATGTCATTAGAAAATGAGTTCTTCCATTTAAACATGTATTCTTGTATTTCAGGGATGAAAGTGTTTGGGTTGAGATAATTACTACCCACTCTATAGTATGGCCAACACATCATATGGTCATACCCATGAAACAAAGGCATATTTAAATGGGATGTTTTTAGCAACCCATTTGGCCAAACATAATTTTCACCATAAGGGATTGGAAATGTATATTTACATGGCGATTCAAGTCATGTACCTTGTGTACATTCCTAGGAAACTAGATTTTCTTAGATGCCATGTGATCCCTTATACAAACCATGTGAACCCTTATACCACATATTCATTATTACAACCATTAAAAACAACTTATTAAACAACATAATTTGTCAAATATTATCGAATTGATCATAAATCAATAATACTTTTGGATATATATATATAGTAAAATGAAGGAATACTATATTACATCCTAATTATCCTCCCACAACCATGATTAATGTCAACGTAGCTCTCTTTTTTTCTAGATCAAATGAGAAAAAAGTAGTTACAGAATAACAAAATCAAGGTATAAAAAATTTATGTCGAACACCAAAACCAAGGTATCACAAAAAAATTTGAAGTGTAAAAGAAAAAAATTTATTGATTGAAGATGGATCGATCGGTGGAAGATGTTTGGAAGGCTGGGTAAGAGGGTGATTCGATATAGCGCACCAATCGAGCAGAGGGGGAACTACAATCAAGTGGAGGGGGAACAAGAAGACCAATCTACATTTAGGGGAAAACATTCCAAAAGGTTTTTAAATACCATTGTGTATGTATGTATATTAAGGCCTATACCAACTGTTTGTATATACAATTGGTAAATGGAGGCAAAATGTGAGGCCTATACCAACAGTTCACTCAAAATGTTGGTAAAAAAGCGATCATATTGCCTATACTAAGGCCTATACCAATGATATTACAAATCTTTGTTAAGAAAACATTAAAAAATATTCTATGCCAATGGTTTTATGGAAACCATTGGTATACATAGCCATTCATAACAGTTTACCAAAACCGTTGGGATATAAGCGCTGGTATAAGTGGGATTTCTAGTAGTGAAGGATTTTATCAAGCATCTCTTTATAGGAGACTGAAATGTATGGATGGTTTAAATAAGATTGTTGGAACCATAAATTTTTCATCTCGCATACCATTTGGAGGTGTTTAATTTGGAATCATTGGAAGATATTAAGAATATTGGTTTTCAAGTACTGGTTGAATAGTTTTAGTGTTTTTTTCCCAAAAAATTTTACTGTTTCCCACCTATGAAGGAAATGGTTTTAATGATTAATCTCATTCTAAGGAGCAGTCATATTTCTATTATGTCTAACCTTATGACACCAACAAAATTATTGTAATTGAATATGCCTTTGGAAGAGCTATAATTCAAATGGTTCATTGAACCTATAACATCCCTTTGGGAAGCATCATTCTTATTTGTCAAAAAAAAGATAGAACTATACATTTATATATGGGTCATGATAAGATTAAAAAAGAAAAAAAATAAAAATTATCAATTTCAATGAATTCAACATAATTTTAATCAATTTAGGGGAGACAAGGGGTTTTAAATAATTTACATGTGATCAATATATCACCAATTTCATGCTTGGAAGGAGAATGTTCCCCAAAAATCATTTATATTAGATATAGAAATTATGAGTATGTAGTAATTACATTTATCCTCAAAAATTAACTAGTGGTATTTATTTAATTGATTAATAATATATTTCAGAGGTATATTTATTCTTTTGTGGTGGTGTTTTTGAATGACATGTTTGTGTATAAAAGGACAAGAGACGATCATGAGAAACACCTAGAAACAATGTTGAGAATATCTTGGGATCATCATCTATATTACAAACTGTCAATGTATGATTTCTTGATACAAGAGGTACATTTATGTGGCCATGTGTTCTTATCAAAAATATATAGAGGATATTATCTCATGGAATATGCCAAATAATTTCTTTTAGATATGTATTTTCCTTGGTATAGTTGGTTATTACTTTTTCTTCTGTCATGAATATACATGAATAGATTCTCTAATGAAGGAATTTCCAAGGAAAAATGTTTCATTCCAATGAAATGATGAATGTCATGCATATTTTATATAGCGCAATGTTATCCTTACATCATAAATACTCTTCATCTTATAAGAATATATACAACATTATGTAGTATATTGAAATGCTTCTAGATTTTGGTTGGGATGTATTCTTTTGCAAGGAGACCATGTTTTTGATTATGGATGAAAATATTTAAGGATTCCATAGAATAATTACCCCATAAATGATTTGGAGTTATAATTCCTAGTTTATTTTATGAATAAATGACAACATCAGTACTTTGTTGAGAAATTTATCGTCTGTATAGATCAAAAGAGGTTGAGACAAATTTTCACGAAATGTATTTTAACCTAAGATAAAAAAGACAGATGGAGTATCTTAATTTTTTTTTCATTTTATTGATTTATTCATAAGATAATTTAAATTCGGTGGTAAATTAATTAAAAATAATATCATACGATAAGTTAAAAAAATAACCATTAGATGAGTGGTTGTTGATTTCTATACAAGATAATATGAACATGGAATGTGAAGACTAAGGTGATGTTGTGATTTTCCTTCCTGTTTCTTCCATTCTTTATTTGGAGGAGATATTTAATGTATCATAGGTGCTGGATTATAAATGTGTTCCTATGAGTTAGAAAACTCAATGATGGGGAGACCATTTGGGGCTGGAAGGTATATGTGAGTTGATTTTTTGTTTTAAAAAATAATATGTTCATACATATGACTTATCAAGAACAACTTATTCATGTTTTTAAACATTAAATATTATATATTATTCTATTAATATAGAATATGTATAAGGTGTTGAAAAGTCATTTTTTGGTAGGTCGGTATGAATATGAAGGTTGATGAGTTTTCTTTAAGATTCATAACATGTCAGTAGAGTGAAGGAAGGTCATAAAAGAAGAGTGAGTATATTAAAATAATCTCAATTCCTATTTGGAAACATGAGAATATATCCAAGAATTTTTTTATAGATCTTCCAATAATTATTTGAAAAAATGATTCCATATGGGTGATAGTCGAATAGATCACAATTAAATACCATCTCATCCATATTTTGAATACATATTGCATAATAATTTTCAAAAATTAATATATGAGATGTGGTAAATAAATATGGAATACCATTTTTGATACTATTGAAAATATATTTGAGGTTTATATCTCATTTACAAAAATCATTATAGGAAACCCTTGGTACTCACCTGACCATTATAATTGCATATTATCCTTAGATGAAAAAAAATCCAAATAGATGATACATACATTGGATGACATGTTATGGGCTTGTATAATGGATTTTGGTGGCTCATAAGAAGGTCTTGTATAGTATGTTGATTTATCATATAACAATAGTTATCAATACTCGATACATACAGATCCTTTTAAAGCATTAGATGAGTGTCTTTATCATTCTTTACATTATTGGGTAGAAAAAGTTGATAATTCAATGGAATATACTCACAGTATCTACGAGATAACAGAATGATTCATTTGATTATGAAATAGATGGATAAAGAGAAGAGTTGTCAGAAATCATATTTAGAGAATTATCGATGGTTGATGTTATTTTAGGTAAGTAATCATGTAATTTTTAGGAAAACTCCAATTCATAGACATCATCATTTTTGGAACGATGATCATGTTATCTCATCAATACAGAAGACCTCTTTATATACTTGAATGGTTTTTTGTGGTTGAATATCGGTTGGAATTTAGAGTTCGGTGCTTTAAATATAGCATTTCATGTATCTCGATTGAAAAAATAGAATCATGATCATGAAAATGTGCATCGATGGGATAGTGTTGACCTATATCCAGTTTCATCACTGGTTCATATCCCAGTATAGATTTTTGATAGGTAGGACAATGTCTTACTTGGTAATATAATTTATCTGGTGTAGGTTTTTTGGAAGCAAGGATAGATTCAAGATTAGACTTGAGAATAAGAGAATGAAATGGTTACGCAATTCCATGAATTGTTTTAGTATAGTAATGGTTTTCTACTTCTCAGTGAAGAAAATAAAATTTTGGGGAGAATATATCATCTTTTATTTCAATTATGTAACCATTTTATTATTATTTTTTATGTTTTTAAATTGTTTAGGTGATGTTTTGGAAGGTTTGGATGAATTTTGGAATGTTTTTGGTAGTTTTCTAAAGGTTCATGTTTGGTTCATGGTTAGTGAAAACCGTGTAACACATATATGAATATGTGAATTATGATATAGGGGGTAAGGGATGGTGATAGGTTAGGCATATCGTATTTTTCAACCATTGTGGTCACCTTTGAGAAATTGGGAAAAGGTGGATAGTGAGATTGTCTATGGTTGTTGTGTGTTTTGTCAAAAAAATGTTGGCCAATGGTGTCAGGTTCCCATTGAGTATAATTTTGGAACATGATTAGTGAATGGGTTTCCTAACCATGTGACTAACCATACACGTTTTAAAAATAAGATCCTATAAAATTAGATCTAGGTCGAGATTTACCTTTAACTAAATTTATTACCTCCTTATCATTTTATCTCAAAAATTCATCCTTATAAAGGTTGTGGAACCTTTCCCCATTAAATCAGAAGTGGTACAGAAGAATTTATTACTGCGTTGAGGCTTGATTCACATTGTAAGTCCTCATTTGTTATAGTTTTCTTTGTTTTCATTAGATCTACATTGATCCATCTCTTTGTTTCTTAGTCTAGTCTACTGTGTATATATTTATAGTTTTTTATTCTAATGATGGATATATTTGATCTTTCTGATGGTAGGGGATGAGATACAATGATTGTTTTGGGAGACATAACCATGTGTTGTGGAAATTTTTGTGTTTTTCACTATTTCCTCCATAATTAAAATGGTAGGTGTCTTCACTCTCTAATCCACATAAGGAACATAAAGTATTAGCTTTAAATTTTTTTCATTGAAATTGATTTAATTGTTTTTGGAACTGATTGACATAAACAATCATTGGTGACATTTTTGGAATTGTGAAAAAATTTGGTAAAAAGTGAAAATGGTAACATGACTTAGAAGTTATTATTTTAAAATGTTTATTTGGTTTTTATGTACAGAAAATTATTTTCAATAAGTGGATATTTTTAATGTAATGATTTACTGAATATAATTTGGCAGGTGGGTGGCTTAATTGATTAAGAATTTTTCAAATTGTATAGATATTACTCATGACATACCACAATCACAGTGATGAAGCATGGATGCGACGATTACACATCAATAGTACACCATGATTATGTGGTTGATAGTGTACATGTCTGGTTATGTGAAATTGAATGGGTTATTCAAATATAGAATTTTAAAAATGGTTAAATTACTCATTTGAATGCTCTCTTTAAAAATTGGCTTTTTGTTTGTAATTTGTTTATATTTCTATTGTTTTATATATTTATATAAATTAATTTCCATTTTTTTATATAAATTGTTTTATATAAAGTTGATAAAATGTCCTATCCTATTGTCGTGAGTAGGGAAGACATTTGGGGATGGCCTAATTAGTTTCATTTCCCACACCTAGTTAGGAACATTGGTTATTTTGTAGATATTTTCTGTTAGGATACATGGAAATGAAATATATCACATTTATTTAGTAGTGAGTTGTGATAAATTTGTCTATTTTATGGAGTTGGATTATGTAGAATATGATATTTGATTTATGTTTAGAGTCTTTGAGTTGTGCGGGGGTTTTCTTCCATAGTGTACAAGATGTAAAGAGTATTCTCATGTGGTACTCTATTGTGGTTTGGTTTTGATATCAATGGTAATAAATTGATGTGTTTTACATTTATATCAATCATCACATGGTGGTATGTTGTTAAGGAATTTATTATTGAGTTGTTTTATTTTTATAAAGGATAATTTTCCCAGATTTTATTTAATCTCATGGAATTTATTTCAAGACATTAGAACCAGGGGGTTTCCCTTGAGTTAAAGTAGCTATTCTTCTTCAACTCAAGGTAATGAGGAGGGTTGGGGGTTTACATAATTAACTTCCTCAAATTTCCATGTCTAATTTTTTTGAAAATATTAATCAAATATTGGATACAGTTATGATATTATAAAGCATGAATCATAATCATCACAACATATAATGTGTGAAAACATGAAAGAAGATATTGTTTTTACTATGTAAGATCATCACTTTCTGACTGTTCAAAAGTAATCCTCATTCCAATAGTTCTACGTATGGTGTTTTTTTGTATTTATATCATATATTTTATTAAATATTAACTGATTTTATATATATAAAGGATACCTCATATTGTTACATCATATTTCTTAGTATGGTTTTCTTTATAGGTTTTCTATGTCTGATATAGAAGTGTTGGTAAACATTGTCTGATATTGTTATGTCTTATAAAAATATACCCAATTCAACAATATCTAATGTATATTTTTATTGAAGCTATGTCCAATGAACATCTATCAGATGTACATATATATATGTTACCCCTATCAAACTCACTTATGTGGAATTATTATTATTTTTGATAAATTTTAGATTGTTTGTATGATAATTTCATAAAAAATTCCACTATATAGTTTAACCTGACAAATGGATCCAAGGAACTACAACATGTAATGTTTTCATTTCTCTTTTTAGAATATTTTTTATTGATCATGATTTATTGATAATAAACTCTATCTTTCTAGTGTACTTCACAATTCTACATTAGATAAATTGATGGACACTATTTTTGATGTAGTTACAAAGAAAATGTTCAATAACATAGTGCCAAATCACAAAATCAAATATCAATATCGGTAAAACTACAACACCATATATTTATAACATAAATTAGTATTTAGTCTATAAAATAAATTTAATATTACATTAACATTATAAAAACTATATCCATATAGGATATTAATGAGTGAACTCATCTTGGACCATGAGACCATTAAGTATTCATGATTTTAAAATTATTGATAAAAAAACTAACCCTCTTACATAGTAAGATAAGTAACTAATAATCATTTTGATAAGTAGGAAAACCCATTCATTAAAAAAATATTCACATAAAAAAATTATCAAAAAAAATATGTTCAATAACAATGTATCAGATCATCAGACTCCCATTTTGGAATTGTTATATTTTTTTAGATTTTTTTTTCAAATGTTAAAAAAACCAGAACAATGGTCCTTGATTTATTTAATGATACCACACTACTATACTAAGAAATATTTTTGAATATATTTCTTCTCTTTTTGTGAATAATGTTTAAGAAATGACATTTAAAAAAATTCTCTTAGAACCATCATATCATTTAGGATTGAAACTGATTAACATGTTTAGGCCCACTTTTTAGGATAATACCATACATAGATTCATCAAATATAGAGTAATGAGTTTTACTAATTCTACATATTTAAAAATAGGAACCAATGTAAAAATTTATGAGGGAGAGGATCAAAAAAAAATAACTATCTAATCCAATTGGTGTCTTCATTACATGTAGTTTTGGCCTCAATTCATGAAATATTCTCCATGGTATAAATTTAGTGGAAAAATAAAAAAATTAAACTTATTTGAGATATAATAAATAATTAAACCCACATTGAATACATTTTTAGTAATAATATAATACTTAATATCAATGTGTCTAGATTTTGAGTGTTTCAAATGATTTTTAGAACGATTAATGAAATTTTGTCTATCAAAAATATTCATCTATAGTTTTTCAAATTTAACCCTCAAATTATACTAATGAATGTTCATCCACATTATTTACATAAATTAAATGATTGAGAAAACAAATTATTATTCATCAATTATCAATTCTATATAATTTTTTATACTATTCCATATAACAAAATTTTATAATCACCGAATGATTTATTAATGAAATTCAAATTTCAACTAAATAAATTCTATTTTATATACTGAAAATATTGAAAACAGATGCACAACATGGGTTATATGGAAATGTTCTAAGATATGTCATGTATGATTCTAAATTCCATTATACATCATAACAATTTAAAATATATTCATTGTTTAGTCATGATTATTATTAGAATATATTAAGGGATATGAAAAACCCAATTAACACCATAGAAAAAATAAATGGCCATGATAAGTAGTATCATACACTATATATCCCATTTATCAGAGAATCCAATGGATATTGAATCAATGGTATTTTACTCAACCAACCCCAATCCAAGATTCACCAACTAAATCTTAATTAAAACCATAGATAGTTGATTTCATGATCATTGACATCATTTCCAAAACCATGTTCACTAAACCACCAAAAGTAAATCTCACCATCACACATCATATCCTTTTGGAAATTAATGGTGTAAGATAGAGAATTATTCCAACACCATTATAGTATGAGTATATACATTTCTATTTTTTATATTAAGATTATTATAATTAGGTTTTATAACATTATAACCACTATAAATATATTTGATAAATAATTGAATTTCATTCGGTGAAACATATGTTTTACTTTCTGAAAATACATATTATCATTAAAAAATTATGTTTGATGAAATCAGTAAATGTATAATTAAATTATATTTTAATAATATATTATTAGTAAATAATATTTATTAAATATAATTGATAAAATAAATTTATGAACTCAACAATAATATTTATAACTATTAGAAAATTAATATATTTCAAAAAATTGATTTTTTTTAAAAGAATGATATTTTTTTAATATTTTTTTACTTTATATTTATAAGACTGAAATACCATGTCAATATGTTTTTTTAAATAATCTAAATATTATTCTATAAATATTCTAATAAAAATTATCTAGTGGTTCTTTTTTCATAAATTTATAATACAGTTATATTTTTTTTGTGAAAATTAAAATGCAATGTGTATTATGACATCATGAAATCACAATAGCGATGTAAAAAATACTATAAAGAGAATAAAAAAATAAAATAATGTTCCCCTTTTAAATAATGTGTTTTTAGACTTATTTTACTAATATTATTAACCCTTAATGAATACTCCAAAAATTATATGATATATTCTGTTTTTAAAAATAATTATTTTTATACATGACTCACTTACACATCAGAAAGTTTATTAATATATGGATTTTTGTTCACAAATGTATAGAATAATTAATAAATATACTATTTTAAATATTCCTTTTGAAAACCCATGATATGTAATGTGGTTTGGATTACATTACCATATAGAATCTAAAATATATATTTAGATATTAATCAATTATCCCCTATTTTAAATTTAAACCCACTCAAGCTCCCAATACAATTTACTAGAAACCTGAAGAAAATAATTTTAACATCCATTTACCCTATATATCCTTAATTTAGTTCCACCATGGTATTATTAATATTCTACCATCCTTTTATTATTTCTATGGAAAGCCATAGGATCATATCCCCCACCTATTTATTCTGCAAACACTAATATGTTATGCCCTTTCGATTCCAATTTTTTATTCCGGTTTACGTTCTAAAAACACCATATTAATATGAATATGATGTAAAAGTGAAGGGAGAATAATTTCACTCTCATTTAACCCTTCTATTTATCTTTATGTACCCCATTTATACTACAAATAATATGATGTGACTTTCCATGACATCCCTTTCTATAGATTAATCCAATTACCATTTACACTCAATGGTATTGAACCATATGTAAATGTATTCCATTTTTTAGGAAATACAATGTATGTAACCCTTACCCATTATTTTTTGGATTAAATGTGATGATAGTCTTCTGTATATTTAATGATCTCTATGGAACACATATTCATGTACATATTATGAATGTGAGAGGTGTACCTAGATTTATATATTCATCCAATGAATTGGGTAGTGCAATTTTCTCATCAAAAATCATGAATAGTGATTTAATGGTTATCCTATGAGTAATGGGTTATGTGGTATTTATGGTGATCATTGACATATGTTTATAATTTAATATTTCATGTCATTGTAATCCTCCCATGATATTTTTATATTATCATACTATATCATGCTTCATTGTCCATGTTCATGATTATCACCCCGCTTATGTTACCTTAATATTCTTATTTGATAACATTTACTAATTTCCCACATGCTATGCATTAAATATTACTTTAATTTGATTTTTATGTAACTACATTTTATGTACATCCTAATGTTATCCCCTTAATTTTTAGAAGATACATGGAATATAAGAACATGTTATGGATTTTTTAATTTTATTTTTGTAATTATGATTCAATTTTTTATATTACATAGCCAATTACAAAAATAAACGAGGCCTCACAATCCTTTGCGACTGTATTAAGTGTATCTTTATAAAAATTAAATAAATAAATATTATTTAAATATAGGTTTTCATAAATTTAACCTATGAATAAACTGCCCTAGAATATTAGACATTCAATCATTGAAAACATCAACAAAATGAACATATATGAAATAAATAGTGTTTAACTCATATATTTTTTTATAACACATGCCATAATTTTAATTTTCATTACCATATCAAAATATTTTTTTGGTTTCCCACATGTGTGATTCCATTTCATCACTATGTTTTCAAACACATAAGATTATTAGATATAATATTTATAGTTTGGAAGGATTATGATATTATAAAATTATAAATATCATTTGGAATTCCTTCTGATTAAAAAATAGATTTTTTTCATTTTTTATTTTCATATGATTATTAATGGGTATATTATATTAATTTCAGTCTCTAACTGAAATTAATTTTAATAACTTCTTTGAATATTTTTCATTTGAGAGGATGATGTAAATTATTTTCTGTTCAAATTGTAACCTATGAAGGAAATGTAACCCCCTCACCAATGTAATCTCAAAGTTCCATTTCATTTGATCTGAACATTCTTCATAACAATTATCCCTATACTAAATAAAATTTTTATCATCAAAATAAATAATATATTCCAAGATCCCTATATTAATATATTTTAATAAAACATTACTTTGAAATATTCATTTGGATAACTTAAATTATATTGAGAAACTATAAATTCATTCATACTAGGTTTTTGTGGCCTATTTTAATCTGTATTAGAATTTATTCTGCTTATATACCATGGTCCAATTATAATAAATTATTAACCAATTATGTATCTCAATATAAATATCTACTTCAATATTTTTATTAAACAATTATAATATACCATCCATTTAATTTAGTTTTGAATTTTGATGAGCATCAATAGCCAAAAACCATCTCAATGTTTCTTGTTTTTCAATAGGGGAAATTTTTAGTAATGTCAATACATTCTATATATGAATAACCACTGAAAGTATCAATGATATATTAATTAAAATTTCTCATTGTTCATTGAGGTTATAACCACATAATTTTTTCAAATAAAATTATTTACTTCTAGATACATGACATGATATTATGTATTATTTTTCTTAATTTTCTCCAACTCTTCATTCACCACATAGAGCCATTATTTATATTAATCTTATTATGAAATAGATTGTGGGTCCAAATCTAAGAAAAGTGACATATGATTCGCAAAACTCATTTTTTTAAAGTCTGAACATGATCTTCCAAACATATAATGATATTAACATATTCAATATTTTTTTAATAAAGTCTATGTTTTTATTTTTATTTGTTATCACATTCATTATAATCAAATTAATTGAGGTCTACCTGCCTAATTTTATACTCATAGTCATATTCCATATCATTAACATCATTGGATGTACACATCCAAACTTCACTTATAATATCCTCATAATATTGAAAAAACATTAAGAATTATTGGTTTTCAATGTACTTTACATTAAATGATTTGATGAAAATATGAATTAATTTATTTAATACATTGTAACCATTTCGATTTATTGAATATCAATTGAAAAAAACATCTCTAGTCATTTCATAAAAAATTCCTAAATTCAATCTTTTGGTCTTTTTTAAGTATGGACTCCCAAAAAAGATGAATTATTTAACTTCAAAATTCTTCTAATAAAGAATATCATAGGGAGGAAATTTTTTTGGTGAATGAATGCCTCAATTTTGTATAGGTAAACATGTAAATATTGGTCTCCTCTATTAAAATTTTCAACCCATATATTAAATTTAAATAATTATTCCCATGTCATGTATTCATCTATTTTTTCATTCTTCAAAATTTTTTTGAGGAAATTATTGACAACTATATTTCTTATTAATTGAATGATTTTTGAGGCTAGAATCAAAATATTTACCTGTGTATTCATTAAAAATAATTTTTATCACCATGAATATATATACACCTAGATCCTTATTAAATTACATTCTCAAACAATTGGAAAACACTATATCTTATGATTTATATTCCCTATAATTTACACTATCATATTGAGTGAAATCAATAATGAATTATATAATATAAAAACCACCACTTTATTGATATACAATAAGTAGGCATAGAAATTATTATAAGAGTTAGGTCTTATACATTATATAATTTAAACTATATTATTTTTTCTACTAATTGTATTTTCACTCAAGAATGTTATATAAATAACATCATCTATCCGCATCAATTATTAAAAATCATTGAAAAAATATTCCTATAAATTATTTAATAATATTTTCTAGTGATGATGGACATATATATGTTTCAAAAGATTATTTTCATCTCTAATAATCAAATAAAAAGAACGTATGAGATCCCCTAATAGGAATATATTATGACTATTCTGATATCTATTAGTAATATTATTTATATCATTCAAAAATTGATTTATGAATCAGTATTTGTTGAAGATAATTTTATTACCATCATCACAAAGATGTATAAGACTCATTATGTTGTTCTAAAGACCACCTACTCTTATAACATCCTATGAAATTATCATTTCAGATTAAATAATAGTAATGTTGTTTCCTACTATTTTTATGGAAATACCATCATTAAATGTCAATAATTCTCTATCAAATTATTCAATGTATTTCAAAAATTTTACACCACCCATCATATGCGAGGAAAAACCACTATTATGAATCCAATATTCACTCTTTTTTTATATATTTTAAATAAAACTCAATAATAAACTATTTATATTTGTTCATACATTTCAAATATTTATTTTAATATTTAATATATTTAACTTAACAAAAAATGTTTTCATAAAATCATTATCCTAGTGACCAAGCTGGTCATACCAATGACAAACATCCTCAAAGTAAAAAATTGGGGTTTCCCTGAAATATTGTAAAATAATTATGACATTATATTTTTTCCATTCATTTTTTAATGTTTTATCCTTCTCGTCAAAAATTTACCCCTCTCAGTTTTTTCCAACACCTAATGAGTAGAATGGTGTACTAATAATTATTTTCATTGGGTCGTCATATCCCTTACTATGAAAAATCTCCCTTGACATTTGATTTTCGATAAATGAGTTTTTTTACCCAAGGGCATGATTTTTTAGATTATATACATTTTATAATATTATATTTTCCTTGGAAGGGGGAATAATTATTCTAAAAATTATTTTTAACTTTTTTAATGTGATATATTTCTCACATCATTTATCAACCCTTTATCATCAATTTATTATTCATAAACCTGCATCGTTAGAATAATATGGAGTAATTTATGTTTAGTTGATTTATATATCACATCATTTTTTGGATGAGTTCTTAATCTTTCAGGAGAAGTTTCCACCTTTACTTATACATATATTCTAAAACAGACTTCATTTTTACTATGGATTAATAATTATTCATCTAGATCATGTTGTACATACATATTCTTTAATAGTAGTCTATTTTACATCAGGTTATTTAACTATATTAAATTATTTATTAATATTTAGTTCATGTTTTTCAGTTAATTCATTTAACAAATATCCCATTTTATAAATTATTCAGCTCATATAATGTTCATTTCACTCTCTATTAAAACTTTGGATTCATTTTTTAGTTTTTCAATTTTTTATAATGAGTATAGTTTTTTGTTCTCAAAATATATTTTATATAAGTTTATTCACATTATTTTTTTGGACTATTTGAATTATATTCATTTTTTTCAATAAGTTTTATCATTGTTTTGAACATATATAAAACTTTTTCTCCAAATGAGAAATTCAATGTGGCTTCAATCAATTCCTTGTTAGTGAACATATATATTATGTTTCTTCTGATTACATTTCTTTTACTAAAAATGGATTTATTAACATCCTTATACAATATATTCCAAAACTTCCTACAAGCTATTCCTTCAGAATAAACAATATCATATTCCTAATATTACACTTTTTGGTTAGTTTTTTTAATATGACTGATTTCTTTATTCTTAAATCATTTAAGTGGGAGTTTTCCTTTTTTACATACCAATATCATTTCGGTACTACAATGATATGTGAGACATAATCCCACTATTCTTATTTGTTTAACATTTAATTTATCTAATTAATTAAAAAAAATTCCTCATATTATAGTCCTTGTATTTTTATCTTCCACATACCTTCAGAATTCACCCCCTCCATAATATTCATTTCAAATGATATAGATTAACTGATTTCATACACAATAGGCTTGTAATTTTTTTCATCCAGGGATAAATTATGTAAATCATTAAATGTGGTGAAGTTATGACCAAATAGATTTGCATTTTTAGAAATAAATTTCATAAATAATAATTAATTCTTTCAAGGCATATTTGAATCCTATGATGCTAATGGAAATTTAAATTACATAGTTGATTTACTCCTCAATGGTTTAGTCTTCCACCATCTGAATATTATCAACCATGTTTCAATCAATGTAATGTGTTTCCTCAATTACTTTTACATTTTTCATATATATAATTTTAATATTTTCCTATGCTTCTTTCACTATTTTTAAAACCATCAACTTGTTAGAAAATTTTTTGAATAAGGGCATGAGATTAGAATTATGTGATTTTATAAGAATAACAAGATTAATTTTTTATTATATATCATAAGAGTATCAATTTTTATTGATAAAAATCCTACAATAGATACATAAATAACCTCAATACCAAGGAATTGAAGATAACTGATCATTATTTATATCCATCCACTTTAATTTTTATCATAAATAGAAGAAATAAATCTATTTTTGATTGATGTGATATTATCCCTGAAAACTACTATATTTAATTTTCATAGTGAACCAACATTGATTCTAATTGAAGTTCCTAATAATTTATTCAAAACTATTATCGGGTTTAATTAATGGGGAATTTTTATTGCATAACATTTCCTAAAATTAACTTCTATAGGTTTTTATAGTATCAATCCAATCATCTTTCTAAGTTAATATCACCTATTTGAAAAGATAAATTAATAAAGATAAGAACCCGTGTTTTTGCAAGGTTTAGTACCAATGTGGCAACCATGTACATTTCATGTTGACTCTTATTGATCCATAGATATCGCCTATAAAATGTTACTGAGATAAAATGAGTTTTCTCTTATCAAAATACTTATATATCCTGGAATGAAATATTAGCAGCCACCAAAGGATAAAATTTCCAACTTCTTGTGATACAAAATAGAATAAGAACATTAGAATAGCTCACTATGAAATATGTTTAAATATTATCTATTTTATGACACTATTTATAAAAACACTCATCCCTTTTCTTCTTCATACATTATATCTCTATAAATTTCTTCTTTGTTTGATCTACTTCATAAATAACTATCTCAAACAATTCACCAAACCGATCTTTCTAGACATCTCAAATATCTTACTTGAAATGAGATCTATAAAATGACTAAAATATATATATTAGGAATAGAAACAACAATAAATGAACTTAAATCCCTTAGTATACTCATACATCATCTAAAAATAAATAAGGATTTGCATGCTCTATTTTTCACCACTCAATTAAATTTCAGTCAGACCACCTTCAAATCCTTCAGTTGTTTGGAGTCAATAATCAAAAAAATCCTCAAATCTCATTTTTAATGATATTTTCAAAACAACATCAATGTTTAGTTATATTTATGATTATTAAAATAAAACTTCAACACTATCACAATATTTAATATTTATAAAAATTATTGTAGCTAAATCTAATATATTATATTAAATTCTCTTTACAAATTACCATAAGAACTCCCCCATCTAGTAGTTCTATGTTCTGCACCAAATATATTTTATTCCATATTCCTAGACACTATATTCCCACAAAATCATGTTTTTATTGTATGAAAATAATTTTTCTAAGGTACAAATTCACATTTATTCATCTAGTTTTATTTAATTCATTCTTCTATCCAATGTAGATTCTATAGTAAACACATTTTGATATGATTTTTTGGAAAACCGCTATCGGATGAACATTCCTCAAATATAGATATTTTTATTGAGACCAATTTTGATTCAACTATGTATAATTCATATATATATATATATGATATAATTTTTTATGAAGAATTGTTCTATGATGAATCGATAAATGTATTTATAGAAATCTCATATGATTTCCCCCATTTGGATTTATCCATTTGATGGACTCACAAACTGCTCAAATTATATTTCTTTGGTGATATTTAAATAGTCTATTTAATGGGATTTAATTTGATGACTATAATCACTATCCACCAAGTACACTCTGTACTTATATCTCTTATATACTGACAAACTCTTCTTTTTATATTGTTAAAAATTCTCAATCATATTATTCTGTTTATAATAAAAAAATAAGATATTTGATATTGTAAAAATATAAATACTTATATTTAAAATATAAAATATTTTATAGTTTGTAACTTTATCATTTTAAAAAAGCATCTTTATATAAACTATCAGTGTTTGGAAGGGAAATGAATGCAATTTTCTTGAACCATGAGAAATTCAAGTAATCAAAATTTTTGTAATAATTAGGAATATAAATTCATCACCTCACTTAGTTAGATGTGTAACTCATACATACATTGATAAAAATAAACCCACATTCACCTAAAACACAAATTCATTTCAAAATTATGATAATAAATAAAATAATTTCAACAAAACATTAGGATGGATATTTATGTTTTACCATGGAAAAAATCTATTATTTGGAATGACACAAAATCATTCAATAATATTTGATAAACCTGAATAAACATAGTGGATAAAGATTATAGGTGTATAAACTTGATATCATGTTACAATATAATTAACAATTCTATATCCTGATATAAGATTAAGGGCTATTATACTGTTATCAAACTAGTTGCACTACTTTCTTGATTTGTTGAGGGTAGTATTATACGTATTAATTTAATGATTGTATACAAATATAATTATTGATTTCTCCCACATATTAAAAATTTATAATATCTGTGACTTTATTTTCCCTCTATGTAAGCCTCCTGAAATATCTCTTCTTTTATATTCTTCCCTATACACTAATCTTATGTTCCTCAAAAAAACATACCACTTTATTTAAAATAGATTATTTACAGTCTATAAAATATATGTACATAATATTTCTATTTAATTTATCTCTCATACCAACATCATTCTACTCCAATTCTAAATCAGGATTGACTATTCAAAATAATATTAATATATTCATCTAACTTCTTATCAACATATTTTTTTTCTTCTTATTATTATTTAGTTTATTCTTTTTTGGAACTATCTAGGTTAATATGGCTTGAAAATGTATATTGAATCACTGTAAACAATTTTATAAAAAAAATTGTTTCCGTTCAAGGAATGAAACATTTCATCATGACATGAATCTACTTCTCTCTTTCTACAGGTGATGACAAACATATCTTGATCATCTGAAGATCATTGTGAATTTGCTTCAAATTAAAGACCCACTTTAAGTCATTATTATTCCGTGGATTTTATCAGTATATTACTATCATTCATACTACATCGATATTATCTACACATACAAGAATCATAATATCTCTATTTAAAATTAAATAATTAGACTAACATGTTCAACATTATAAGATTTGGATTTTTTTTAAATATCTATATAAAATATTTTTGAAATTCATTATAATTTTCAAAAACTCTCTATTAACATCATTTTATTTTTTTGAAAATATCCATATTCTCTTAAAATAAATAATTTTTTTTATTTCTAGAATCATATATATATATATATATATTATAGAAACAACTATTATGTTTGATCATATTTACTAGTACATATTATACACATGTTCAATTTTATGATTTATACACATGGTGATTTTTATGTATCACCAAAAACCCAACTCTTATATATTATAGACCTATAAAAATATATTGAGTTTATTGAGATATTAGATTTAGAATAAATTTGGGTCACTTTTGTATACTCGGGACACTTCCAAAATTGTAATGGCTACATGATATAATCATTATGTACTGAAAAAATGTATTTTATATATGCATGATGTCTGGGAGGTCTAAGATAGTTTTCCAATATCTACTCAAATTTAGTCTGACATACTATAATAGTTATGTTTATTTATTAAGTACAACACAAATTTTTTATTTTCCTTTAATGATTTTATATTACACACCAACAATTCTATTATTATGCATACGTATAATTATCCAAATTTTCATAGATCTATTCAGATATACTATTTTATAAGAAATGAATTTTTTTCCATTGTAACCATTTTTACATCTTCAAAGAGTTAAAATTATATATAGAGAATAAGGAATCTTATGTAATGGAGACTTATGTATATTTTATGAAATATTATTTTAAACTCAAGATTACTTCAATATAACTCTAATCACCATCAAAACATTTTCTAAACAACATCACACACCCAAAAACATTTGAATAATCATTACCTATCATAATAAAATTTATTTAATATGATTTTTCTATGAATTATGATTTGAAAATATGATATAAAAAATGAAAATACATAATCCACTTTAACTAATTATTCTACCCTAGGTAAAGAGGATTCTTTTGTAACATTTTTTTTCAGTACCTTCTTTGATCATGTGCTAAACATTATTCCAAAATAGTTCTCGGTTCTACCAATATACCCCTTGTGTTTTTTAATCAGCAAAAAACATAACAGAAAACCCACACACACAAAAAATTAGTGAATCATTATTACATATTTCTAGACCAATACGTATGGACACTATGGATGAGAAAATAATATTTTGATAATAATATCATGATGTCAATAATTTTTCCATATATCGACTTCATCATAGACCATCAATCCTATTTATAACAATTTATATTGATACAAACTGTGAATAAACAAAAAATAATCATAGAAATATTATTTTTTCAGAACATTGAAAATTATATTCTTATATACAAGATAATAAATAATGTTAGAAATTTTTTCTTGCTGACTATAGAATGTACCAATTTTAAAACATCCCTATAATTAATGTTCAATATAAATAAAATATCTCTCATAAGTAGGAAAAACTCTTATAATTGGATTAACACAAATATTTATGTTTCTCCGATAGTGTAATAAAATTAAGATTAAATATATTTATAGATTAAAATTTCATTTTCCAGTATAGATAAAAAAAATTCATAAGAACTTGTGACAGTGGGGGAACATCGCCAAACCATTCCCGTTGATTAGTGAAGGGTAAGATATTTTATTCAACCCTGATGGATTGGATTTTAAATCATATTTTAATTTAATACCAAAATGATCAAACAATTTATTATTAAAATTTCTATTTTGATTGTGGGAACACATATACATATGTACTTTAGTAATGTAACACCCAAAATATTATTTATTGTTTCTATTCTTAAGTAAGATATTTAATGAACACTAGTACGGTTATATTTATGAAAAAAACATATTCTTCATTGAATTTATGTAATATTTTTTAGGATATCACAATTTTAAAAATATATGTTAGTAGAATATTTTTATAGGAATTTTGGGATTGAAAATCACCAATGTCTGATTTACTACAACAATGTTATTCTTATGAAGAATCTTATTATCAGTTTTTTTATATTTTTAATCTATAAAAATATATAAATTTGTATATATTCTTATAGAACTACCGAATATATATATATTAAAATTATTCACACTTGGTAAATATTATATTTTTTTCCATCACCTATACACATCATTAAATTCTAAAAATATATCTTCAATTTCACATGTTTTTCATATATTAAAATCATCCTATATCTGTTTCCTTATAAGGGATGTATCTGATTTTAATTTTTCTTACACTACTCTTAAATGGATGATATGTGATTCATTTAATCTAATAACACATCAGAATGTGTTCATAGCCTCTATAAGAAAAAAATGACTGTAAAGGTTCAATAATCTTTCAGAAAAGGAATTTTATCAACCATTAGTACTTCTCTTATAACTATCATTTTTGAATGATTTATTCATCTATGATTGTTGATCTATATGATATATAATCATTATATATGTCCCTTTTTTATTTTATTTTTTTTGACTCATATCCTTCACACAAAATATAATATTTTTATAGTGAATTAATTTTTTGAATTAAAATGATCATCAATAGTCTTTGATTTTGTTATTATATTCAAATCTCTGGACATTTTTTATGCATCAAAAATTAATAAATTTATTTTTATGATCATTATAAATAATTGGTATAGATTTTTTTTGATTATTAAAATATTCTAGTCTCTTATTTTCCATGAAAATAATCTACTTCCGTGAGTAATCACCCACTTTATGATTTTAATTGGACACATGATACCAAACATTTATGATAATAACATATTTAAATAGAAAATAAACATTTAGAGATTCAATATCATTATTATATGAATTTATATATAATTTAACCATTTTAATATTATTATTCTCCTTGGTGAGAAACCATTTTAGTACCTCACCACTTAATGTAAAATAATCATACTTCTTTCTAAATTTATCTTTATATAGTAAAAAAAGATTAAATACATTTATTATACATAAAATTAAATTACTAAATAATTAATAATGGTGGTTATATTCTTAATTTTTTTTCAATCTGAACTCGATTTGATATCCATCCAACTAATCATCGCTTTTTATGAATGTTGTCATTTTTTCCATCAGATATACTGGTATCATAACTTCTTAATATTAATTATTTTAATTAATACATTACACTATTGATTATCTTGGAATAAGAACTGTAAAAACCATAAGTTAATGTTTCATACTTCCTATATATGTAAATAAATAATTAATATAAATAATATATATTTTTGATACTATTTTTGTAAAAAAACATTTTTTAACATTTCATATAATTCCTCCTTAAACCATCATAAGAGGACTCCTCTATATATATAGTTTCATTTTTATTATATTTGTTTAACTTATAGTGTATTTTATAGTATACCCACAACTAAACCACTATAAATTAAATTTTTCATGAAATTTCTTTTTTCCATTTAGAGACATATTGAGATTGGTGAAATAAGTCTGTTCAACGTCACTAAATTATCATCACTTAAATCTATATATTCGTTATAAAAATGGAATTTTTACAGTATATTATGATTTTTAAAATACATTATAGATAATACCTTATCATTCATTGTCTTATTAATATTTACCCTTATTTAAAAACAAATAATAATTCTATGAATATCATCCAATATATCTATACCTAGATCTTTATATTCATTATATATAAAAATTCAATCAAGAATTTTTTGAAATATAAATTGTATATTATTACTAGTATTATAATATTACTACATCTCACTAAAAAATATAATGGTAAAAAATATTAAAATTACTCTAGTGAAGAATCCATCCCATATTTAATCATAATTTATCTTTAGGTATTAATTTATAAATCTCTAAACATGTGGTTAAACATTCCTATAATTTTAATATCCATCATAAATTTCTTTTTATACGACTAAAAACTATTTTTTTATCATGATTCCTATATAATTTGGGAACACTTGACTATAGAATAGATGATAGCATGAAAGTCCATCATGACCATCATTCCCTAGTTTCCGACAATCTACTAATACTTTAAGAGTACCATTATTAGAATGAATAAATGAAATAGTTATAGTTTTAAAAACATTAAAAACGTTAAATAAAAATACAAGGAAGTATACAATCATTCCAAATATTGTATTATAACCCATTAAATGTTTGAATCCCCTTGTCGATTACTGTATTCAAATTTTCCATGTTCATAATATATAATAAATGAATAAATCATAAAACATAGATAGAAATGTTATATATTATTATAGTGAAAATGTTTTAAACACCATAGAAGCTCAAAAACCATTTATTAATCAATATATGATCTTATTTTTTAGTAAATTATTATCAGATTTCATTAACACAAATTATAGTGTCCCCAGAAAAAATGAGGTTCATTAAGAGGAATTTTTTGAGTGAATAATAATAGTCCATTTTACAAATATGATTTCATTATAAATAAACATATTTCTCTTATTCATGTGATCAATGTAACTGATAAACATCGACACACTAAGAAATGAAATAAACAATATACACATTAGTACATAGTCCACGTGTCAAAATGAAGAGCTAATATTTTGAAGGATCTAAAATAACCAATGACTATATATTCTTATAGAATATCAATTGTGGATTTAGATTATAAGGTTTTATCCCTAGACCCATGCTCGGTGATAATAAGCATTGTTTCGTCCAATAATTGAGAAAATGGTTTCTGCCTTTATGAAACAGGTTATACTAAAATCTTATTTTTTTGAGGAACTGATTATGATTCATCATCCTGTGATTGTATCCAAAAAATAAAATTTATATCAAAATTCTCATTAATATTTTGGTCATGTGTTACTTTCATATTCTTTAACATAAATTTCTTGCAAATTCACTTCTTACATTAACTTCATGCCCCACAAATAAACACTCCTAAAAATAATCCACTTGGTAATTCATTCGTATATATTCTTATATTTCTAAAATGTATATAAAAGTAAAAACCTTATTGAACTGATCTCATGTAAAATAAATATTATTCATGTTATTTAAATTTAAATGTAAAAATAATAGTCAATATAATAATTCCCAATAATAACTTATTAAAATATCCATCTTTATATCCTTCATATTATTCTATATTGGAGATATCATGTTTATCATAGTATGATTCTAGAGGATGAACCATAAAAAATAATATCCAGTATTTATTTCATCATTTTGTAACAGGAAAAATATATTTATAACATTACATTCTATCTACTCTTTTATAGGTTTTATTATATGTAATGTGACAACATTCATTGCAGTGTGGCTATCATTAAAATTATTGATACATTCTAATAATCCTTTACACCATGAGATAAATCATGGTGTAACTATTAGATTCATAAAGTGCAAGATTTATAAGCCAAATTATATCTTAATATTCAATTTTTACCATAATAAACAAAAATTAAAATCATTAACATTGGAATATTTAAATTTTATATTCTATTTGTTTTTATAGTTTTTTTAAGTCTCTAGTCTAATTTCTAAAAACCCTCTATTAATATTTTAATATCTTAAATAACACAACTATTAACTTTTGAATGATCATATTTAGTAAAACTATAGAAATATTTGTTTAAGAAAATAAAATAATTTTTCAAATACTTTGGTTGAATCATATGTATTTTTAACATGGAATATTTTTTTATTTCTATTCAATGAGACATTTAAGTATCCTAAAAATGACTATAATATATTTTAGAATAATCCAATATATATATATTATATATAAAATGACTTATATTTTCTCACAAATTCATTTTTATGTAATTTGTATTTTGGAACATTTCTTATGTTTTCTCGGGGGACCAATCAAATATTGATCATAATGATATTTTCTATATACACTATATATTATATGAATTTGATTATTTTCTATTCTATGCTCAGAGTTTCTCTCAAAACCCAAAAGAGTATATTTTACCCATTAAAGTATGGGGATATTTTATAGTGGTATGTATGATTTACTCTTCCACATCTAAATGATTACTCTTATGCAAACTAGTATATAATCAAATTATCAATGATATCTTCAATGTTAACATTAAACATATAGGGATGGTTTTTATATTTTTTCCCATATAGTGTTACTATTAAATATAGTTTAGAATGAATCTATAATGTTAGGGACTTAATTCAATTGTTGGAATAATTATACTCATCTTAAAAATACATAAAAAGAGCCCCAAATAACTTCCAACATCAATAAAATACCTTAAATAACTCAATAATCATGTAATTAATGTGAGCACACATAATGAAATTATTTAATGTGATATTTATTATTAATTCTATATGGATTAAAAAATACAACAAAATAAACATATCATATCGTTTAGTAAATATTATTCTCTAAATAATAACACAATGTAAAGGAAATATAATTCAACTTCATGTCTCATATACTTCTTCATTAATTACATAAAATATGAACAAAAAATCACATTTTTATCAACACGATTTGAGTAATTTATAATAATGATTAATTTTGTATTTTCCATTGATATTCACCAAATATAATTTGATAATAATTAACATTTAATTTTTTATTTATAATGTGATTATTATTGAGTTTTATGACATATTAATTGGGTGTGAAGAAAGAAAAAACTTTTCGATGATAAAAGAGAAAATAAAAAACTAGTTGGAGTATAGGTATCAATTTTTTTTGTAAATATGGATATTTTGAGTGATGTGTATGAAAATGATGGTTATTCAACCTTATACAGTGATTATGAACAATGAAATATATTTTAATTAATATTAGTGAAGAAAATAGGGTTCAATTACATCATATGTGATTATGATAAATCGATTCAAATAGAACGATATTTAAGGAAAATATTACACACATTGTTAAATTCAAAAGTCCAAATGATGAGTATGAATGAAATATTAATGTATATATAGGGTTTTCATGATATAAATGATGAGTTTTATAACTTTTAAAAAATAAAAAACAATTTAGTTTTTTCATATATTTGAAAAATAATTATTTTACAAGAACAATGTGTGTGTTTAATTAAAATATGAATATAAATGTCTATGTGAAGATGAGAAAAATGATTAGTTTTTTTAAAAGTATATTTTTATGTTTAAGAAATTAAATTCTCTAAGAGAGTTACTCTTGTTACTAGTCTCAAAAATAAATGATTAATTTTTTACTCTCTACTATAAGATGATATATCATTTTCTAATTATATATTATCTTATAATATCTCAATTATGATCATATAAAATAGTTTACACTAAGAATCCTAAAGGCATTATTCGCAATGATGATGAAATTTGTTTTCTCATGATAATTTTGTTACATGTGTAAAAACAATATCTAAAATTGTAGTATTCAAGGATATAATTAATATTAAAATCAATATAATTTAGATGAGGAGTAGAAAAGAAATTCAATATCTAATAAAAACATTGAGCATCTATCATTTATATAAAATATATTTATTATATTAGAATTGTTATAAATAAATGAGGTATTTAATAGATATTTAATAGTGTTTTGTGGGTGATTTCTCTAAAATCCAATATGTATTCTATTTTTAGGGTGATGCATTTTTTTGTTTATTCGGGAACAAAAATAAAACAACTAGAAAAAATAATTTTAAATAAAAACTAGTTAATAAGAACCTCATATATAAATTCATAACAATATAAGGCTATGCAACATATTTAAGGATAATACAATGGTAAAATCCATCATCTATTGTTCATATTTTTTTATTTCCACTAACAAATATTCCTTCTTATCCCAAATTATTATGAACACCACTATGTTATTATCCATTTCACTAAATACAATATCAAAATGAGATTTTGGGTGTTGATCCATGATTAGTTTTTTTATCTCTATCAATTTAATGACCTATTTCATATAAGTTTCCAATATCCTTTAAAAATTTAATATCTAGTGGTATCAGTATATAAATATATCTAGTAAAAATAATTCTTATTTTGATAAATTTCTTCACCCAAACTAAAAAATATAACAAGACATGTTAGTTAATTAAAATAATCACCTTCTAAATATCCTTATGTTAAAAAATATGATATAGGTTTATGAAATGTTTTTATAAAATATACAATTATTTTTTAATAGTATTGGAAAAAAATTTAAAATGTCATTTTTAAATACATTTAGTTCATCTTTATATTTAATATTTTATATTAAAATTATAATATGTAAATTATATAAATATAATTACAATAAATAAAATTACTTTTTGAATTATGAATATCAAAATTTAAATAATTTCAATTTTTGAGCATTTTTATAAAATACCAATTATATTTAAAAAATGTGGTTTTATGAAAAATACAATTTCTATAATTTTAATAATATATAAAATTGTAATAAAATTCCAAAAAAATAATGAAATATAATATAAATTCACAAAATTATTCAATTTAAAATATTATTTTAACATAGATAATCATTGTCAAAAAAATTTAAAACTTATATAATATGTTACATTAATAATAAAAATTGTTTTCTTTATTTTAATTCAATTAGAGAATATTTTAGTAAAATTATAAAATGGATTTATTTTAAGGTCAAATAAAGGAAAAATTATTTATTATAGTTTAATTTTTGTTATAAAAATATAAATCAAGCAGAAATGTAATGCATAAAAACATAAATATTATTAATTTTTTTAAATGGTAATTATTATTAATTTTAAAAGTATTATTTGTTAATAATAGTAATTTATACTTATTAAATTAATCACATATCTCGTATTATATTAATATAATTATGTTTAAATATCAATATTAATTGGAAAACTTAATTATTTATCATGAGTGACATTAAAATCCACCCTTTGAAAAAGATCGCAAGGGTAATGTGAAATGTTAAAAAATATAGCCCATAAAACTCAAATTTCACCCCCAACAAGAGTTTATTTAAGGGTTATACTACATATAATTGACCAAAAATGATGATTTCATTGTATGGAGTTCTCTAACCATTAATAGTTTAATGAAATATAATTTTATTTGAAATATATTAAAAAAACCTCGGTTTCCTCTACATGAAAAAGGGAGAATTTACATCCCTTAGGGTTATAGACATTCCATACGTTTCTAATAAAAAAACACTAACCATCTAATCCTTACTAAAATTTATCTCTTTTAGTATAATTTTTTTCCAATGTTAGTTATCTTTATAACATCATTTCCAAGGATAATTTCAAAGAAAATCAATATCCCCTGTCTGAGTATTACTATCATCGAATTTATTCTATTTATGTTTCTTATTCCAATTATTTCTAAAAAAATTCAATAAAAATTAGTAAATATTATATATTTATATAACTAATTGTAATCTTATTAATGTGATGTTACGTAAAATTTCATTCTTTATAATCTTATTAGAAAAAATGCATTCATTGTGTGGTTGAGAAAACAACTGACTACACAATATTATGTGCTCTAAATTATTTATTTTCTCCTTATAGATTGTATAAAAATGGGTTTTATGAATAATTTTTTTATGTCCCATAAAAAATTCTAAAATCATCTCATTTTATAGATATTATCATTTTTTTCTTTATTACCGGATATGATTGTTAATCATTCATATATACAGACTACCACCATAATGAATGACATCAATTGATTATGTCAAACAAAATAAATAGATGTATATAAAGGTATAATTAGAAAAAAAATTATGATATTAATGAATTTACAATAAAAATAAAGGGATAAATTTCAAAATAAATTATCTCTTTCAAAACATTGAGAAATTGGTTCATTAATTGTGCATATTTTCAAACTATCTCTGCAATGAATAAGTAATTTCATTATTGTTAACCACCTACCATAAAAGGTAATATGAATGATTCTTATAGACATATATGATAAATTTATATTATTTTTTTAATATTATATTAACATTATCTAATAACATATTCTTACTCAATCGATCACTATGATTGACATTTTTTAGTCAATTTACTGCCTGTTTGAGCGATGTTTTATTTTTAATATATTAAATTATTATGGAAATTCATATAAAATTAATGAAATATAATATTAATTTATTTATTATTTTATAATGTTTCATGATTTATAATATTATTATTTAAACGTTTTTATTATATATAATTCATGCTCATAAGAAAGCATCGAAACAAGTTTACCTCCAGTTTCCGCTTCATGAGTAAAAATTGAAATAGTAATGGGATAATAGTGGAACAATAAAAATAATCCTGGGATATATTTTATATATCCATATGTAATATAATAATGATTAAAATTATACCAATGATCCTTGATCAACATTACCATCACAAATAATTTGTAAGATAATAAAATTTATTAACCCCTAATGGATGGAATAAGCTATAATGAACCACTACATGTATAGTAAAAAATTATAAATGATTTCTAAAAAAATTATAGAAACTAATGATTTTATAAATTGATTATTATGATTGTATTTTTTGTTTTATAGGATAATAGATTCTGATCAACTTAGTGGGGAAATAATGTACGTGATTTTTTCCTCAAACTCCCTTTATTTAAACGAATGTTAATATTTACTCTCTTTTTCTTTATATAGTGTATATTATTCTCAAATTTTAGGTTATTAAGTAATATATTTTATTTATTTTATTTGAGTTTCATTTTCAAGAACAATCCAATTCATTGGTTTTTGTTAAAAAGTTTCTTAGGTATCACCCATTTTTCATTTCCCATGACTTGTGAATTTTCTTCTCCTTATCCATCTTATAAATACCCATTATCTTACCATTAAATTTAAAATATTTTTTTGTTTTAATTTATATTTTTTGAAATTAAAAAATTTTATTATTATTTTCTTATTTGGACATCCACATTTTATATGCAAATGAGTCACTAAAAAAAGATCCCCAACCTAAGAACCCTACTCATTGTCCTCTATATCCATCAATCACCTAAAAATGTTTTTTTATAATGTTGGAACTTAAATATACACTTTAATTCACAAAATATCAATTAAATTATTTTATATCCCTTTTTACAATGTTTTTTTGCTAAATAGTTTTTAGAACATTAAATATTTTCATCAGGCTTATTTTCCAAAAATATTTTCTTATGAAGTAAAATTTTATAATTAATTTATTAAAAATATATTAAAGTTACTTTCTTCTTTATTGAGTTTAAATAAACATTATTTATTAGAATTTTTTTTAAAAAAAATCACATGTGTCATTTGTTATGGAAATAATCCTCTTTTATTGATTCATCGTGAATGTGTTTTTTTGTTGCTTCTCTTTATCAATATTTGAACATTGATCGATGAATGATTTATTCATTATCAATTCAATTCAAAATTGTTTTATAAATTTTATATTATGTAAAATAAATGGTTTAAAATGTTCATTTTCATAACCATTTACATTTTTCATTGTATATAAAAAGGGAGTATTCAAAAAAAATTCCAAACAAGTTGCATTTGTATTTTTTTTGAAATGCGTGAAGGGGAAGTCTTTTTTAACGTATAAAACATTAATAGATTTTCCCACCGTCATGACAATTATTTACATTGGATCTTATAAAAAAATTTCAATTATTATTTTTGAGGAATATAATTTTATCATTATTTTGTGAAATATCTATTAAAAGTATATAGAAATAAATCTATATTTTCTCACTTTCTTTAAATGATTGATGGAATTACCTTATTATAGTAATTATCATCATTGAAAACATAACATAGGAAATATACTTATTTACCATGGATATTGTCATATAATACCATCCACCATCCATCATAAGAAATATTATGTTGATAATGATTTACGGATGTATATATGTAACATATTTCTATCCCATTAGTTAATTTTTTTATAATGAAACCTTTGATAATCAAGTTTCCATTCCATGCGTTATGATATTATTAAATGATGATGTTTTTATGATCATGTGGAATACATTATTATGGAATCTATTATGATATTGGGGGGCCAATAATTATAGTGCCCTTTAATTCATTAAAAAATAATGAAAATGTTGACAAACACCTAAGAAATTATGATGTCAATGAAATCACCAGAGATAATGATGATAAAATTATAAAACATACACCTATGATAATTTTGAAAATTACTCAGTAGAAATTTCCTTTATGATACATTTTTGGATGATGAATGACTTAGGTGTTTACCTTGACAAAGTTAGTGATTTTTTATGCCCATTTGTATAAAAAATCCCATGTTTTATGCATATTATATGATCATAGGGATCATAATTAATAATTGATTATTCTATACACATATAACTTATGTATTATTTCATGAATGTTTTTTTGGTCTATGATATATGATTAATGAATATAAGCTTATTTGGAATAATTATCACACATTATGATCATGGTCCCAAAATGTAAGGCATATATTATGCATAGTTATTATCATTAATTAAAATCATCAATTATAACCCTTTTTTGGAATATGAGATCACCCTATTATGTTTCATTTAATTTGGTTGTAAATAATTTTTTAATTTAGGATATTTCTATGAGGAGTACTATATATGAATATATGAGTGAGACTTGTTGAACATATTTAATTAAATAAAGGTATTACATTTTTTGTCTCCAAAAAAGATATACAATTGAAGTCATATAGCATGGATTGTTGTTAAATATTATAAATATTTATTCAATAAATGAGATATATATGTATTTAATGTCTAGATATTGTTAGGATGTGAAACCATAGTTGTTTAGATGTGATCCCTTTTTATATGTACTAAAATAGTCACTTTTGGGAATACCATTTATACTTCAATTGAATGATTAAAATATTAAATGGTTAATGAATCAAAAATTTATTAATAATTACTAGTGGAGTGGGATTGGGATGATAAATAGCGAACCAATACATTCCACTAATTGTTTAAATATGTTTGAATCCTTTTACCATAATTACTTTTTACATTTTTTTATTTTGATTACTATCTTGGAAACTAGTTTTAAACTAAGTAATTTATATTTTATTTAAAAATTTGATAATTAATATAAATATGTTTACTTTATGGACATAAATTTATTCTACATAGTGTCCAATGAAAGTATTAAATATGTTAAAATATATAATTAAGTTTAATATTTTAATATATAATAACTAGTTATGTCACTAACCAACGAAGATGTCTTGGCATGTGGATACATGAGCCATCTATGATATATACCAAATGGCATACTAATTCCCATAGGTTGGAAACACTAACCAAGAATCATACTTTTAATGGTGGGGAAAAGTTTTCTATATTAAGAATGGAGGAAGTAGTTACAACCTACTATTATCGAAATAAATCTATATAGGTAAAATAGTACCAGAATTTAAATAGGTATTTAAAAGCAAAGTAAAACCACAAAGTACCATTAAATATAAGTAAAACAACATAGGTCTCAATGGTATAACTGTAACATCCTAGGTAATTAAAGAATAATTAATTTTCATATTTATTAATATTTATGAATTAAATATTAATTTTAATTAAAAAGGGTTTCTACGTTCTATAGCGTACTCGATACGCAACGATGAGTTTCTTTGAAAACTTACGTTGCACACAAGTAATAAAATAATATTATTTTAAATGTTAGTTAACAAGTAGCCGTTGTACTGGCGGGAATGGATAGAAATAACTAAAATATGATTATATATGTTTGTAAATGTTTTTACATTTACCCAATAAATGATAAAGGCTTAAAATACGGAAGGAGTTCAATTTTAGGCATTTATACCCTAATTTTCACTAAGGGTTCACTTATCACCTTTTGACGGAGAACCGTCATTAAATATAGTTTTGATCAATCTTATAAATTCTATTGGACCAAAATTAACTCTTCTTTAGAATCTGGAAATCAAAATTTACTTTGTGTAAATTTTTGGTACCTTTCCGATAAAGTTCATTTTTTTAATGAATAGTGTAAAATGTTGTATTTTATTTCAAAACCACTTTTTAATCTAATTTATTTATATTATTAGATTATCTTTTTAATTGGTTTTAATGTGAAATTAGAAAATATTTTTACCATTAAATCCAATAGTGGTCGTTGGAATTAATTTCACTTTGAAATCGGACTTAAACTAGTGTCAATCTTTTGATACTTATTGTTTCATAAAAACACATTATTTTCTCTGAAAGCGGGAATTAATTATTAAATTAATTAATGTGACTTATATGATTTGAATTTTTTAAAATAGACTTCATTTTTTGAATTCTTAATATCAAATATAGCTTAGGGTGAATTTTTGGTAATTTTCTGAAAAACATCAATTTTTGATGAATAGTGAAACCACTAAGTGGTACTTATAAAAAACTGATTTTCCGTTTAAATGAAATTTTTCCATCATTGTGTTTTGATTTTCAAAAATCCGACATACATGGTTGTCATTAAGAAGTAAAATTTGGTTCAATGAGATTAAAATAATTTTTTGGCGAATAGTAACTTATTAAGTTTTTAATCGCGATTAGTGGTAATTAGTGTAGTTTAAGGTAAAAATAATGTTTTAATAATATGAGATGAGCATGACACATGTCCCACCCTCATTGGATGTGTCATGGACCACCATGAAAATCCATGGGTCAACTTGGGGACCCCATGGAGCCACATTGGTTGGAAAATGACATAAATAACTTTTAATTTAATGTAAAATTAAAAATGACACAAACATAATATGTTTTACAAAAACAATTTTTACATGGGGTTATAAAGATCTGATTTTTGATTATAAATAGTCATTGGAAAGCTAAAGATATTTCTTACATCATAGTAGTTTTTTATAATTTTTAGACTTTATATAAATTAAATTATTTATGACATCATGATGATGCAGCGATGACTTCATTATTTAACGATTTAAATAAAATGGAAAGATAATGTAATATATAAAACCTAGACATGTCCAAAACCTATTGGATGGGAATATTTCTAAGCCTTATCATCTTATCTTTGAAATATATCAATGTGGTACCTTATAAATTCTAAACACTTTTTAAAATAAAATAATAGTTTCATGATTTCCAAAAGTGCCCCTCTTCTCCTCTTATAAAAGGCCCACACCTCTACCTCATTTCACACACTCCTCAAGCCTTTGGCTCGGCTATACCCTGCCCATTTGCTCTATCCAAATCCCTATCCTTATCCTAGTTGTTTCCCTTTTGGCAGAATCCTTTCAAAGTAAGCCTTTAGGCTCAAATCAAAAGGAGTTACACTTTTAAAGGTAATTCATTATCTCTTGTTCATTTGTTTTATTTTGCTTCTCCAACCTCCTAATCTCTTTTTATTTACTTCTTTTGTAACAACACTAGTATCTTCAATATAATAGGATGTTGTTATAAGATTTATTCGAGCTACACTCTCACACAACTACATCAAATGGTTAAAGAACATACGGTTTCCGTGGATGGCGAAATTCTGCCTCCTGAAACGATGATTGTTCAATACTCATTTAACACCTTCAAAGGTGGCCATTATGATGTCACTATTTTTATATATGATATATAATATTTTTATTCTTTCCTTAATCTTCTGTATTTTTAATTTATGGAATACCATTATTCCTTCTATTATGGGTAAACAATATATCTTCATTTAAGTTAGTGTGGACTACCGCCCCCTCAAAGTGATGTGATTCGTTAATGCCATATGTGGGACGTATAAAGGATGGATTTAAAGTTATTATATATGATGATATATTAGAATTATAATATACCTCTATATCATTTTTTTTTCTTTCCATTAATGTATGAGATAGAAATGAACGTAGCGTTCATGCGTACGTACGGCTTACCGTCTCCATGAACGGTGCATTTCATTTCTTATCCCAAAATGTAATGTTCTATTAAAAGTACATGTATATAATAGATATATATAATGAATGATACATATAAATTATGAATATAATTATGGAATTAAAATATACATACCTCTCATTTAGTTTTAATTGCATTAATATGAGAACGAAATGAAAGTAGTGTTAATGCGTACGTACGGCTTACCGTCTCCATGAACGGTGCATTTCATTTCTTACCTCTAAATGATTATGTAATATTATAAATACATTTATATGCTGGATTTATATGGTATATATGATATCCAAATCAGTAATGTCATTCTGGATATAAAGAACCTTTGACCACACGAACAACATGTAATTGTAAGAAGTCCACTTTCGACTTAATAACCAAATATTGACAAAACAAACATTATTAACATAAATGGTTACATAATGTTTATAACATGGCAATAAGTGATATAAAAGGAATAATGAACTTTAAAAAGGTTCTTAATCACATATAAATTAACTCAAGTTTATTATTCAGGATGTTAAAGAACGATCGAGTCAAGTCGGACCCGAGGTAAGGGACTTCATCTCAATCTCCTTTCATTGAGGAATATTTCGTTTTATACACAACATTATAATATACGGTGTATAAACCCCCTTGACTTTTACTTTTATACAAAAGGAATATTTTTCTACGAAGCGTTTTACTAAATGACAAAAAGGAATGTTTTTTTACGTACGCGGTGACAACGAACTTTTCCGCCGCCGCGAGTATTATTTGGTCTTTGGCTTCCTCAACAAGACGTAATGTTTTTAAAATAAAATAAATACCACATACTCTTTTATGTATTTTGGTATTGAAAATGGTTTTGAAAAAGAACTCTATTATGTCAACATATTTATGATATATTGTGATTGAAATGTGGAAATTTTATCATTACTTTATATTGGTTTTATGTTTTATGATTTTATATTGGTACATGGACATTTTAACGGGTGATTACGTTATAAACCACTTGACGGGTGGTGTCGTGAATACCAGGACGGGTGGTTACATTATAACCTCCAATGCATTGGGTATGGAAGTCGGCCGTATGGTTATTCAATTAAGTATGTATGGAAATTAGCCATATGGCTATTCCATTAAGTGATATGTGTGGAAGTCGACCGTATGGTTACTCCACTTAAGTATGTTTATGTCCCAAGTTACCTTTGTATATGTTATGTGTTCGTTATATGGATTTTATGGTAATCCTTTGGTTACAAAAAGGTAAGTAATGATACTTTATTCAGTAAAGAGTTTTTACTACTTCATGAAGGTGAAGGTATTACTTTGATAGAGTATACATGGTTTACTTGATGTTTCAAAAACTAACAGTTTTCATTCTTTGTGTATCCCTTACTGAGCTTTTTATGCTCACCCCATGTTTTTTTGAAATTTTTTTCATAGGACTTAATGTGGAATAAGGTCAAGGATGGGATCAAGGGAATGTCATTCTATATAAAACATTGAACTAGACATGTTTCTTTTAAGAGTTTTTTATGGAAACTTAGTAGAAGTGACTACTTTGTAATCTTTTGAGATGTAATAGTTATGTTCTAATTCTCTTAAACTCTAAACCTGAAAAGATACTCAACATGAATTATTCATTTAATTCAATATTAAGTAAGGATTAAGGCCGGGGCCTTATAGTTGGTATCAGAGGTCGGTTTAGACAACTTTAGGTGTTATAAAAGTGTTAAATTATAATATGATTGAAATGATATAGCATTTACGGATTACCATGTTGCTTCGCCTAAGATATTTCTGTGTTCAAAATGGTTTTCCGCAGAGGAAAAAAAGCAAATATGTTGGGACGACATCAGGAGGAAGACAACCTTCCAAATCAGCAACCTGAGATGGTCGGAATCGGAACTGAACAGTTTGTTGCAGTGACAGCATAGTTGACTCAGGCTGTAAATGGTGGTGGTATCCATGCACGAGAGCATCCAGATCAACTGCAGAGGAACATGTCAGTGGTGGAACATTTCATGAGGCAACATCCCCCACCATTTAGAGGATCATCTGACCCTGTGAAAGCTGAAGGGTGGATTAAAGCACTGGAGAAGATTTTTGATGTCATGGGGTGTTCAGAACATCAAAAGGTTAGTCTTGTTGTTCACCGTTTTGAAGGTGAAAATTATCAGGGATAGTGATGAGATTGAGGATCTTCACTGGGACGAATTCAAAGGTATGTTTCTTGAGAAATATTTTCCTAATGTGGTTCGTCTTAGAATGGAATAACAGTTCCTAGAATTGAGGCAGGAGGATGATTCAGTGGCTGCTTATGAAGCAAAGTTCACTCGATTGGCAAGGTATTCTCCAAACTTCATACGAGATCTTGATAGTAAAATAAACCGTTTTTACTCAGGTTAAAGCCAAAGTATCACAGGGATTTAGCTTCTCGTGAGTTCAAAAGTTATGAAAAACATGTTCGATGTGTGGAGAAGGTAGAAATGGAGTTTGCCGATGATCGGGTGTTCTATGACAAACAACATAATAAGAGGTCTAGTTGGCAAGAAAAGGGGAAGAATTCATCAAAGAAGCAAGGAGGTAAGAAAAACAAATATCTATCCTGTGAGAAGTGTGGTAAAATGCATCCTGGAGAATGTTGATCCAAGTATGGTAAGTGCTTTCAGTGTGGTAAGTCTGGTCATATTGCTCGTAACTGTAAGGAATATGATCAAGCAGGCAATGAAAAGCCGACGGTAATATGTTTTAAGTGTAATAAAATGGGTCATTACGAAAACGAGTGTCCAACAAAGAACTCAACAGGGGGAATGCAGCCAGACTACAAGCAGAAAGGGGTGGTGAAATCCTTTGCAACAACTTCAGCAGATGTTGGGCCATCGAATGATGTGGTATCAGGTACACTATTTGTTTGTTCAGATTATTCCAATGTGTTGTTTGATTCAGGGTCTACACACTCTTTCATTTCTGAGAAGTTTTCTTGTAAATTGGAAATTCCATATCAAGATATGAATCCTGAAATTATTGTAAAAACACCCGGAGGGAACGTTGAGACAAAAAGGAATTATAAGAACCTTCCTATCCTTGTGTGTGGAAAGAATCTTCTAGCAAACCTTATTGTTTTGCCTCCAGTAGAGTTTGATGTTATTTTGGGCATGGATTAGATTTCTATTTATCATGCTAAGATTTACTGCAGAGCTAAAATGGTTTCATTTCGGAAATATTTTCAGTTTGTGTACAAGAATGAACCCTTGATTTTGATAACATATCAGGAAGTTGAGAAACTAGTAAAAGATGGAAATGAATGTTACCTTGCACATATTGTTGAAAATAAAGGAACTGTTCAGATTAATGATGTGCCAGTGGTAAATGAGTATTTTGATGTTTTTCCTGATGAGTTTCCTGGTATTATTCATGATCGGGAAGTTGAATTTACTATTGACTTAGTTCCTGATTCTAAGCCAATTTCAAAACCCCCTTATCGAATGGCTCAAGTTGAACTTTTAGAGTTAAAGAAACAATTGCAGGTGTTATTAGATAAAGGATTCATTCGACCTAGAACATCACCTTGGGGTGCCCTTGTCTTGTTTGTTAAAAAGAAAGATGGATCAATGAGACTTTGCATTGATTATAGAGCCTTGAATAATATTACGGTTAAGAACAAGTATCCTTTGCCTCATATCGATGATTTGTTTTATCAGCTCTAGGGAGCTCAGTATTTTTCGAAGATTGACTTGAGGTGGGGGTACCATCAGTTGAATGTAAAAGAAGGAGACGTTCTGAAGACTGTGTTCCATACTAGAAATGGCCATTATGAATTTGTAGTTATGCCTTTTGGGTTAACCAATGCACCTGCTGTATTCATGGACCTTATGAATAGAATTTTCCATGAGTTCTTGGATAAGTTCGTGGTTGTTTTCATCGATGATATTTTGTTGTTTTCTAAAAGTAAAGAAGAGCATGAAAGTCATTTAAGGGTTATCTTGAAAACATTAAAAGAAAAGAAACTATATGGAAAATTCAGCAAGTGTGAGTTTTGGTTACAACAAATTTCATTCCTAGCTAACATTGTTTCAAAAGATGGCATAACTGTTGATCCTACAAAAACAAAAGTTGTTGAAGAATGTCCAAGACCCAAAAATGTAACTGAGATCTGTAGTTTTCTTGGTTTGGCAGGTTACTACTGAAGGTTTGTTGAAGATTTTTCATGGTTATCTAGTCCAATGACTAAGATTACTCGCAAGGGTGTTAAGTTCATATGGACAAAAGAATGTGATGATTGTTTTCAGGAGTTGAAGAGAATATTGGTGAAAGCTCCAGTTTTGGCACTTCCTTCCAGGAATGGTGAGTTTTTTATATACAGTGATGCTTCGTTGAAGGGACTTGGCTGTGTCCTTATGCAGAATGATCAGGTAATTGCTTATGCTTCACGACAGTTGAAAACTCATGAGGTAAATTACCATACACATGATTTGGAATTAGCTGCTGTTGTCTTTGCTTTAAAAATTTGGAGGCATCATTTTTATGGAGTAAAGTGTGAAATAAATACTGATCACAAAAGATTAAAGTATATATTCACTCAGAAAGAATTGAACATGAGACAGAGGAGATGGCTGGAATTAATCAAGGATTATGATTGTACAATTCATTACCATCCAGGAAAAGCAAATAAAGTGGCTGATGCTTTGAGTCAAAAAATTAATTCTTCATTAGAAATGTTGCATTTGAACGTCATAATTTGGTTAAGGATTTGATGAAATTTGGCATAGAAGTTGTTGGTGCAGGAATTTCTTCTGTTTTGTTTCAGGTATCGGTGAGATCATCTCTATCAGACTGAATCAAGCAAGCACAGAAGCGAGACAGTGAGTTGAAGAAAAAGGTAGAGCTGGTTCAAAAAGGTAAGTTGCCTGAATTCAACATTGATAATGATTGTGTTTTGAGGTTTGGGAAGAGATTATGTTTGCATTGTGTTTCATAGTTGAATAATGAGTTGTTATGTGAGGATCATAGTTCCCCGTTTTCAGTTCTTCCTGGCAGTACTAAGATGTACAGAGATCTGTAGGAGTATTACTGGTGGGATGGAATGAAAAGAGATATTGCTGATTTTACTGTGAATTGTCTGACTTGTCCACAGGTTAAAGCAGAGCGGCAGTTACCGAAAGGGATGCTTCAGCCTTTACCAGTGCCAGAGTGGAAATGGGAAAAATATCCATGGACTTTGTTGTGGGATTACCGAGGACATCTCGAGATAATAATGCAATCTGGGTTATTGTTGATCGCTTGACTAAATCTGCTCATTTCCTTTCTATATGAGATACTTTTTCCATAGATCTACATTCCCGTTTGTATCTTAAAGAGATAGTCAGGTTACATGGATTTCCCCTCTCCATTGTATCTGATCGTGATCCCAGGTTCACATCTAACTTTTGGAAAGGCCATCAGAAGTCGTTGGGTACTGAATTAAATTTTAGTACAGCTTTTCATCCTCAATCAGATGGGAAGTCAGAACGAACAATTCAGACCTTGGAGGATATGCTACGAGCTTGTTCGATAGATTATCAGGGAAGTTGGGACCAACATCTTTCTTTGGTTGAGTTTTCTTATAATAACAACATTCATTCTAGTATACAGATGGCACCATTTGAGGCATTATATGGGAAGCGGTGTTGAACTCCAGCATTTTGGGATGAAGTGGGTGAAAGGAAGATGATGGGACCAGAATTGGTAGAAGAGATGGCAGAAAAAGTTCAGTTGATTCAGAAGCACATGAGAACAGCTCAGAGCAAGCAGAAGAGTTATGCGGATAACCGGAGGAAGGATTTATCTTTAGAGGTAGGTGATATTGTTTTTCTCAAGGTTTCTCCTTGGGAAAGTGTGATGAGATTTGGTAAGAAAGGAAAGCTGATTCCAAGGATTATTGAACCATATAAAATTCTAGAGAATGTTGGATTGGTTGCTTACCGAGTGGCTTTACCTCCGATTTTATCTCAGGTACACAATGTTTTTCACGTTTCGATGTTGAGAAAGTATATGCCAGATCCATCTCATGTTTTGAGTCCAGAGGTAGTTCAGCTGGAGGAGAACCTATCTTATGAAGAACAACCAGTCCAGATTCTTGACCACAGGGAGCAGGTGTTTCAGAATAAGGTTATTCATCAGGTAATGTTTTTGTGGAAAAACCATGTGATTGAAGAGGCAACGTGGGAATCTGAAAATGCTATGACGGATAAATACCCACACTTATTTTGATAAGTGAATAAAATTGCGAGGACGCAATTCCCAAAAGGGGGGAAGGATGTAACATCCCAGGTAATTAAAGAATAAATAATTTTCATGTTTATTAATATTTACGAATTAAATATTAATTTTAATTAAAAGGGGTTTCTACGTTTGATAGCGTACTCGATACGCAACGATGAGTTTCTTTGAAAACTTACGTTGCACACAAGTAATAAAATAATAATATTTTAAATGTTAGATAACAAGTAGCCGTTGTACTGGTGGGAATGGATAGAAATAACTAAAATATGATTATATATGTTTTTAAATGTTTTTACATTTATCCAACAAAAGATAAATGCTTAAAATACGGAAAGAGTTCAATTTTAGACATTTATACCCTAATTTTCAATAAGGGTTCACTTATCACCTTTTGACGGCGAACCGTCATTAAATATAGTTTTGATCAATCTTATAAATTCTATTGGACCAAAAATAACTCTTCTTTAGAATCGGGACATCAAAATTTACTTTGTGTAAATTTTTGGTACCTTTCCGATAAAGTTCATTTTTTTAATGAATAGTGTAAAATGTTGTATTTTAATTCAAAACTTCTTTTTAATCTAATTTATTTATATGATTAGATTATCTTTTGAATTGGTTTTAAAGTAAAATTAGAAAATATTTTTACCATTAAATCCAATAGTGGTTGTTGGAATTAATTTCACTTTGAAATCGGACTTAAACTAGTGTCAATCTTTTGATACTTATTGTTTCATAAAAACACGCTATTTGCTCTGACAGCGGGAATTAATTATTAAATTAATTAATGTTACTTATATGTTTTGAATTTTGTAAAATAGAAATCATTTTTGAATTCGTAATAACAAATATATCTTAGGGTGAATTTTTGGTAATTTTCCGAAAAACATCAATTTTTGATGAATAGTGAAACCACTAAGTGGTACTTATAAAAAACTGATTTTCCGTTTAAATGAAATTTTGCCATCATTGTGTTTTGATTTTCAAAAATCCGATAAACATGGTTTTCATTAAGAAGTAAAATGTGGTTCAATGAGATTAAAATAATTTTTTGGTGAATAGTAACTTATTAAGTTTTTAATCGCGATTAGTGGTAATTAGTGTAGTTTAAGGTAAAAATAATGTTTTAATAATATGAGATGAGCTTGAAACATGTTCCACCCTCATTGGATGTGTCATGGCCGACCAAGGCAAGCCATGGGTCAACTTAGGGACCCCATGGAGCCACATTGGTTGGGAAATTACATAAATAACTTTTTATTTAATGTAAAAGTAAAAATGACACAAACATAATATGTTTTACGAAAAAAAATTTTACATGGGGTTATAAAGATCAGATTTTTTTTATAAATAGTAATTGGAAATATAAAACTATTTCCTACATCATAGTAATTTTTTATATAATTTTTAGACTTTAAATAAATTAAATTATTTATGACATCATGATGATGCAGCCATGACTTCATTATTTAACGATTTAAATAAAATGAAATGATAATGTAATATCTACAACCTACACATGTCCAAAACCTATTAGATGGGAATATTTCGAAGCCTTATCATCTTATCTTTTAATTATATCAATGTGGGACCTTATAAATTCGAAACAATTTTGAAAATAAAATAATATTTTCATGATTTCCAAAAGTGTCCCTCCTCTCCTCTTCTAAAAGACCCCCACCTCTACCTCATTTCACACACTCCTCAAGCCTTTGGATCGGCCATCCCATGCCCATTTACTCTCTACACATCCCTATCCTCATCCTAGTGGTTTCCCTTTGGGCAGAATCCTTTCAAAGGAAGCCTTTAGGCTCAAATCAAAAAGAGTTACACTTTTAAAGGTAATTCATTCTCTCTTGTTCATTTGATTTATTTTGCTTCTCCAACACCCTAAACTCTTTTTATTTACTTATTTTGTAACAACACCAGTATCTTCAATATATTAGGATGTTGTTATAATATTTATTCGAGCTACACTCTCACACAACTACATCAAATGGTTAAAGAACATACGGTTTCCGTGGATGGAGAAATTCTGCCTCCCGAAATGGTGATTGTTCAATACTCATTTAACACCTTCAAAGGTGGCCATTATGATGTCACTATTTTTATATATGATATATAATAAGTTTATTCTTTCCTTAAGCTTCTGTATTTTTCATTTATGGCATACCATTATTGTTTCCATTATGGGTAAACACGATATCTTCATTTAAGGAAGTGCGGACTACCGCCCCCTCAAAGTTATGTGATTCATTAATGCCATATGTGGGACGTATAAAGGATGGATTTAAAGTTATTATATATGATGTTATACTGGAATTATAATATAACTCTATATCATTATTTTTTTTCTTTCCATTAAAGTATGAGATAGAAATGAATGTAGCGTTCATGCGTACGTACGGCTTACCGTCTCCATGAACGGTGCATTTCATTTCTTATCCCCAAATGTAATGTACTATTAAAAGTACATGTATATAATAGATATATAAAATGAATGATACATCTAAATTATGAATATAATTATGGAAATAAAATATACATACCTCTCATTTAATTTTAATTCCATTAATATGACAAAGGAATGGAAGTAGCGTTCATGCGTACATACGGCTTACCGTCTCCATGAACGGTGCATTTCATTTATTACCTCTAAATGATTATGTAATATTATAAATACATGTATATTCTAGATATATATGATATATATGATATCCAAATCAGTAATGTCATTATGGATATAAAGAACCTTTGATCACACGAACAACATGTAATTGTAAGAAGTCCACTTTCGACATAAGAACCAGATATTGACAAAACAATCATTATTAACTTAAATGGTTACATAATGTTCATAACATGGAAATAAGTGATATAAAAGGAATAATTAACTTTAAAAAGGTTCTTAATCAAGTATAAATTAACTCATGTTTATTATTTAGGACGTTAAAGAACGATCGAGTCAAGTCGGACCCGAGGTAAGGGACTTCGTCTCAATCTCCTTTCATTGAGGCATATTTCATTTTATACACAACTTTCTTTTATACGGTGTATAAACCCCTTTTACTTTTACTTTTATACAAAAGGAATCTTTTTCTATGAAGCATTTTACTAAACGAAAAAAAGGAATGTTTTTTTTACGTACACGGTGACAACGACCTTTTCCGCCGCCGCGAGTATTATTTGGTCTTTGGCTTCCTCAAAAAGCCGTAATGTTTTTAAAATAAAATAAATACCATATACTCTTTTATGTATTTTGGTATTGAAAATGGTTTTGATAAAGGATTCTATTATGTCAACATATTTATGATATATTGTGATTGAAATGTGGAAATGTTATCATTCCTTTATATTGGTTTTATGTTTTATGATTTTATATTTGTACTTGGACATTTTAACGGTTGGTTACGTTATAAACCATTTGACGGGTGGTGCCGTGAATACCAGGACGAGTGGTTACGTTATAACCTCCAATGCATTTGGTATGGAAGTTGTCCGTATGGCTATTCCATTAAGTATGTATGGAAATTGGCCGTATGGCTATTCCATTAAGTGATATGTGTGGATGTCGACCGTATGGTTACTCCACTTAAGTATGTTTATGTCCCAGGTTACCTTTATATATGTTATGTGTTCTTTATATGGGTTTTATGGTAATCCTTTGGTTACAAAAAGGTAAGTAATGATACTTTATTCAGTAAAGAGTTTTTACTACTTCGTGAAGGTGAAGGTATTACTTTGATAGAGTATACATGGTTTACTTGATGTTTGAAAAAATAACATTTTTCATTCTTTGTGTATCCCTTACTGAGCTTTTTATGCTCACCCCATGTTTTTTTGAAATGATTTTCGCAGGACTTAATGTGGAATAAGGTCAAGGATGGGATCAAGGGAATGTCATGCTATATAAAACATGGAACTAGACATGTTTCTTTTAAGAGTTTTTTATGGAAACTTAGTAGAAGTGACTACTTTGTAATCATTTGAGATGTAATAGTTATGCTCTAATTCTTTAAAACTCTAAACCTGAAAAGATCCTCAAAGTGAATTATTCATTTAATACAATATTAAGTAAGGTTTAAGGCCGGGGCCTTATAATAACAATCCTAGGACAAATATAAAAAACAATAACATTCAATATGTTCTTTTTCATTTCTTAAATATAGGAGATGGAAATCTACAAACACATGAAGTCACAGGTTTGGTGTGAGATGAAATCCCAGTTTCATCTCATGAAGGATTCTAAAATAAGATGCAAGAAAATAATCTAATAAACTATTTTAATTATAAATAAAATGAGTACAAAAATATAGTTGAATATTTCAAAAAATATTTTATTTATTTTAATTGATGTAAATATTTAACGAAATAGATGAATTAATATATTTTATAAAACAATTTATATAAATTCACATTGAATATATAATTAAATTTTAAAACCAAATGGTTAATATATCAAAATAATTAAAATGAATAAACATTATCATCTTCTAATTGGTAAGATAGTTCCAGGTTATGAGTTCCTGACACACTCATATGGGTGATCATGGATATATCTGTACACACACCCCTCATGCGATGGTCAAAGAGGGATAATCAACATCCCAAAGAGAATAAGATATGTTTCACTGTGTTTATTACTATTTTTTAAATCATCAAACATAGAATGGTTTTCCCAAATAACACACTAACTACCATCGATTTAATGTTCTCAAAAATAAAAAAATGGGATATTTATTTCCAAATTATTCAAAATAAAGTTTTTCTATTCTACATTTCAAAAGATTAATTACTATTCAAAAAAATGAATGGGGATTAAATAAATTCATTCCATTTCTAGGATAAATCTAATTGGTTCACATAAAAACAATTAAATACATTATCTAAAAATAAATATCTCAATTTAGTTTCAAATAACAAATTTAACAATTTCCATCAAATATATATCGCACCCCCCAATCATTAGAATTGGGGTGTTTTCCCAAAATTTAGGGCAAATAAATTTAATGAATAAATAAGAATCAAAAAATATTTTCAAAAAATAATTTAAATAAATTAGAAGAAATAATAAATTCAGGGTTAAATTAATTGCCCAATCATATATGGAAACTTCTTCCTTTGGAATACCAGATCACTAATCACAATGCCCATAATGGGAAGCTACAACAAATAACATTAACAATGATGACCCGAGAATAAAACCAAGATTCAAGATCTAAAACCATTGTTATTTGATCCTCCCAAAACATGAATATCTAAAAAACTATATGTATGGGAGATGAAGAGATCATGAGATATGGAACAAGGGAGGAGCTACTATCAGAAAGAGATCAAACTACATTAACCTTACCTCGATCCACTTTGAGAATGGTTTGGAGGATTCAAATATGTTATTAAGAGATCCAAAATCCTTTGAAAATGAGATATCCTAATTTTGGGTCAACCAGGAGACCAAAATATGGTATGGTAAATTTTACAAAAAATTTCTTGAATTATTTTTCTAATACATATGGTTTTTTGGGAATGGTCGCACAATTTTTCAAAAATGAAACCCAAACTATATAACCCTCTAATATGGTGAAAGATTTATACTAGGTGGTCATATAGTTTATCAATCTACTTGAAAACCATAAAAATCCTCACTATCATGGTTGGAACATTTTTCACTATCCATGTGCACATTTTGGGAAAACTATGCCCTAACTCTGAATAGTACAAGAGCATTCCAAAATATTTAAAATTTCACCCGAAGCTCCCCTCAAATAGAAAAAAAATAATAATTAAAATTATGGTTGTGGGGTTCCTAAAAAGTGTAAATGGATGCTTCCTCAAGCCGACCCTTGAAATTTTTTGTGCCCATATATCCTTTCATGATGTTTCCATGCCAGAAATATTGGGGCCATTTTTCTATCATCAGTGTATCTCTTTCCCAAGCCTCATGAGTACCCGAAATGTTCTACTATATCAATCAATAAAAATTTATCACACTCCCATTAAGTTTCTTGGTCTCATAATCAACTATCCAGACTGTATTCTTAGTCAATGATAAATTAGGATAAACATCATGATCATTCCAATATAGAACATGCAATGTATCTAAAAGATAATTTCATAACTGAGATACATGGAACACACTATGGATCGATGTCAATATGAGGGATGTTATAAATGGTAAGAGACATTCCTCACCTACCCAAAACCTCAAAAGGTCACAATAAATAAGGAGTAAGCTTCTTTTTCCTACCAATCCATCAATGAACTAATAAAGGATTAACTTTCAAGAACAACTAATCAACCATTAAAATTTCAATAGTCTAAAATAACAATAGACATAAGACTTATTATGGATTTTTTAATTTATTTTTTCTAATTAATAAACGTAATATTTTATTTCATCTCATAAAACAACTCGGTTTTACTATGGAACATTCACTAATCTCTGACCAACCTAACAATGATTTACAAGGACATCCTTACAAGGTCTTAAAAGGATCCATCCTAATTTTGGGCTAGTAATTTTTGTTATAATCAAAGTAATCCATTCATATATGGTCATAAAAAGATCCATTTTAGATGATAATTTAGTCATGAATCATATCCTCAATAATATGTATATCTCTTTATGTCATTCCATCTGACTGTTGATGGTATGCAATACTCAAAAGAACCTAATACCCTAGTGCCTACTGAAAGCCTCTAAAATAGTGAAGAGTTAACCGACGTTACCTATAAGAGACTCTAATATATTGGTCTATATTTTGAGGAAAATTTCTTTTACATAGAGAATTTTCATCTCATCATCTTTGGTTGTTTCAAGAATGGGAATGAAGTGAGTTGATTAAATCAGTCAATCAATCACAATCCATATCAAATTATTTTTTTCTAGGTCTAGAAATATCTAATGATAATATAAATTGAAATATCATCCAATAAAAAATTTATAACTGGAAGTGGTTTAATAAATATTGAAGGCCTTTTGTTCCTGGTCATGACATGTTGGCATGTATAACAAATATTTTCAAAATATGCAATGCATCGTCTCATACGTGTCCACCATAATTGACATTGTTTATCACAGAACATATTTATAGTTCCTAGGTGCACTAACCACTAGAAATTATGGGAATCACGATGTAGATCATTTCTTACAGCTAAGTAAACAAAAAAACATTTCAGAAATCATAGAATATCAAACATATGTAATTAACACTAATCAATAGTCTACCCTCCTTATAGAGAGTCTATGATTCTACAAAATTCATCATTAATATATTGTTTGTGGAGGTACATCTTAATAATAATAGAGGTAAACTAAAAACTAGATAATGTAACATCTTCACCTCATTCCCGAACTCAAATTTTCAATTGCGAAAAAATCCATCATGTTCTACTCTTCCAATGATTCTTACATGGCATGGGTAGAAAGTTTCATAATTTATGTATATACCAAAAAATATCATTTCCATGATTTATTGGAAGCATATAAAAATTGGTGGTATTCCACATGATTTTACTAGAATTATATTAAATATTTATTAGAGAACATAAATCACAAGACATTATGGTCTAAACACACAATAGACATTTATTTGAAAAGGTAATTCTTTCAAATATTATGTACATAAATAATTGATACAAGTTTAAGTTCATGGGTCAAATTAATTATTCTCAGGTGCACAAAGCTTCCTAGATCCATAAGCTATAACAATATCAACATACTTTAGAAAACAACAAAAATTTGAACCCGATCCATCACAAAAGTCCACATAGTCATGCCCGACCTATTGAACCGTAAACACAAGTGTAGTATTCGACAGATGTTTTAGTTCCAATAAAAGACTCTAAAATATCTTATCCAAATCAATATTTATTAATTTATGTGTTAGAGAATTCATAAAAGAATAAATATATGATAATTCCTTTTAAAAAATGTTAATAATAACATCTAAATACAATAAATCTCTATATCTCAAAAACATCTCACAATTGCTTTGTTGTCATAATAGGTTTCACCATGTCCTGGAAAACTATGATACTATGTTATAACACCATGTATCCTAATAAAGTCACTTACCGTATCGAAAAAAAACATTTAAATAACTTGGCATAAAGTTTGTAATTTTAAAAAATTTATATAACTTCTCTAAAATGTTGTTCGTGAACCTTTTCAAACATAGAGTAGAAAAAGGATTTCATCTACTAATACCACACTAAATGAATCAAGATAACTATGAAAAATCATTAAAATTAAATCTATGAATACTAAATGAGAATTGGTCAGAACAAATTACATGAACATTTACTTGTAATGAATATAACATCCAGAGAAGGTGGTTTGTGGAATGTTTCATTATTTTATTCTTAAATGATGGTAACCATATTGAATATAAATCTTTAGGAAAAAAATTTACCCATTAGACTAGTTAAATATATATTTATTACATGGAAACTGATAATTTTTTATTATCGTAAATCGATTATGTTTTAAAAAATATATATTAAGTTTTAGTGACCCATCAACTTTATTATCCATTAGAACAAGTGTCACCCTAGGTGAAATACATAGGAATATAAATAAATTATCTCAATTATAATACATATGAGCATTAAAATAATTCAATTTAGATGGTAACATGTGGTATGAAAGAATATATACTAATTGAGTACATTTTACTAAATCATTAAAAAAAACTATTTTCCCATATTAATGGATGACTGTAGAATTTAGAAGGGAAATCATCAAGAATCCTGATGAAAAATAAAGGGAGGTAATCACTTAAGGATTATTTCATTGAGAAAATAATAAAAAATTATATTACATTCCAAAACTCTAGATAATATGGTTCCTCTATGCTTGAACCTATCTCTCATTATCCCTTAAACATACCACACACTCTATCATGCATTTTAATGCTAATCTGTGAAGATAATAGTCTATTCAGGTTTTATTTGAAATGATCCAATTCATTCCAAATATGATTTTAATATGATTTTTGTCAAGAAACGAAATAAAAGAAATATCAATCTCCAATAAATAGATAACATTGGAGGCGAATTATTGAACCAACTCTTATATTTTTTCATGGGGTGTGGTCATATAAATTAAAAATATAAAATCTATATTTGAAGATTTATTAGACTAAAAACATGGGTTGAAATGAATTATTATGATAATAATGTATTAAATAAGAAAATAAATAAATTTGAATCTATAGGGATTTTACCTTCCACAGTTTTTGGACCTATATCTTCCTTCTCTGTAGACTCTTTCACTATGAGAAGATGCTTCGTTCTATATGCATATATATGGAACCACATAGTAATTGAAGAATATGATTTCACTATTTTCTTTATTGGAACAAATGATCCCATGCCATTATATAGATAATAATAGGCATGAGATAAATTATGGAAGTGAACTATGCATCTGTTGGAACCACGCAACTTTGGTGCCTCAGTGAAAACACAATTAAATTTATCATGCTTGACAAATTTTTTGAAATAATTTTTCCTCTATTAGGCACTATTAGAGGTCTAGAAAAACCATAATATTGAGAAAATCCAAGAGATGCATAATTATTTTTATTATGATTAATGTAAATAAAAATAATAAAACTGATTGAAAAAATAAACTCCAATTAACATTCACTTTCCATGCCATGGGAATCTCTACTATAAACACTCAATCTAGGACACAAACCTAATAACTAAGCATCAGTACAAAATATTATAATTAATATCATATTTAAGACACATATAAAACAATCAAGACTCCATCATCCCATTTTATACAATCCCATATAAAAACTACAAAATATTATGAAAGAAATTTTCATTGATTGTCATTTTCCAATCAGTTTGCTCGAATTTGGAAAAAAGTATAGAATTTTCCAAAACCATTGATGCTGAATATATATTATTGGTGAGAAGAGATTTAACGTCCTTCCACTCTAATAACTCATTGTTATATTCCATCACCCTATTGTCCCAACACCTTCTTATAGGATCCCCATGTTTGATGGATGCACATTTCACCTTATAGTATCATGAACATGCAATAACATTAATAAACTATCAACACTTTTCAACCAATCCACAACCTCTTGGAGATCGTTTGAGCCATGGACAATCTGTGTCTTCTATACAAAAAATATCTGAGCTTGAATACTAAATTCATCCCTCTAAGGTTCTGTAATTGGAGATGGAATGCGAACTGGTGAAGGATTGAATCCCCAAGCATAGATAGAATGCACAACCTCTTCATCAAAATTAATATTCATGGGAGGATTTTCTAATTGTGGTTCAACAGTAGCTTCCTAATTGATCATATTTTCACATATTAATAGCGATATAATACTAAAAAACATTAAAAGATATCAGTAAAGGCATACTAATTTATACTCAATCCAAAATCAATAAAATAACCATGGTAAATTAATATTATTTAATGATAAACAATATTTGGATTTTAATATAACCAAATGAAATTCTGGTGAAAGACTAAAACTAATCCTCAAGGAATATTTCCTAAAACACCATTAGTGAATTAAGGCTAGTTATAGTTAGAGATGGATAAGAACTCAAATTTATTTACACTCCATATCCCAAAAGGAAAAAAATCATATTGAAATCAAGATTGTATACATAACCCCCACATTTGATGTCAAATTAGCATAAACCATCCAATATAACATAATACATTGATACAAAATCCTGATCTATTATTGACCAGAGGGAATTCTCAATCCCCACAAGATGGAAAAAACAACCTTGAATCAACAAAGAAGAATTTCAGGAATAGTTTCTATATATAAATCGAAAAATAATCAATTACAAGTCAGTATGATCATAAAAAAACTCTACAGATAGAATAGTACCAAAATTGAAATATGTATGTAACCCCAAAGTATAACAAAAAAGTACCATAAACTAAACGATAAAAACCCCAACTCCCCATGAACACAACACTCAATGCCTAGAGATTAACAACTAATACCTACAATATGTTTTATATATTTAAAAATACATATGAAGATGGAAATCCTTTAACACCTGAAGGATCATGTAGGAATTCATTTAGAAGGATTGTGTAGTCTCAAAAATGATTATATAATAAGATGTAAAAAAACCAAACCAAGACATGCTATCCATATTAAATGAAATAGGCATGGAAAAAAACATTATATTTTAAGAAAAAAAATCTATTCATTTCAACGGATGGAATCATTAATAAAAAAATTGACTAATAAACAATTTTTTAAAAAAAATGTTTATAAATATTCACATGGAATGTTTAAAATATTTTTACAATTAATGGAATATATATCAGAATAATAACAAACAAGAAACATGGTCATCTTATAATAGGTAAAATAGTTTAATGTCATAGGATCCTCACATACTAATATGGGTGATTATGACAATATGTGTACTAATGTCCCTTGGATATTGGTCAAATTGGTCTAATGAAAAAATCATCTTTAATATGATCTGTTCACTAATATTATATTAGTGTTGTAGAGAATAAAAAATGTTTGTTTTTTCTAAATAAATCAGTAACTACCAAGTCTTGTAGGTCATAAACAAAAGACCAATAATGAGGAATTTATTTCAAAAAATTTCAAAATAAAAGTTACACATTTTATATTTCAATTTTTTTATTTATCTTTAAAAGAAATGGGTTTTTAATCATCATTCCATTTTTTAGATTGTACCAATGGGTTCTTATGATTATAATTTAATCCATTTTCTAAAAAACAATATCAATAATTTGATTCCAAAAAAATTAAAATCTAAATCTCATAGAAATTCACCTGAATTAGGGATTTTACCCAATTTTAGTCAATGTAAATTTAATTTCCCATTGTGTACTGAAATAAATTTTTATAATTTAAATGAACGAAACTAAAACAATCAAATAATTCTTGGAAAAATTAATTATCCAACATGTTGAACCACCTACCTTGGGATCACATGTCACAAATAACAACTCCCACAATATGAATGTCTAACAACAAATGTTGGAAATGATGATTTGATAAATAAAAATAGATTCAAGTGCTATAAAATGAATAGTAGATCATACTAAGACATTAAAATATAAAAAACCCTTAGAAGGAGAGGGAATAGATCAGGATAGAAGGAACATGAGAAAAACACATACTTAGGAGAGATTAAACAATGTAAACCAATTTTCATTATATATAAGAAACGGTTTAGATTAGACAAATTGGTTCATGATATCTCCAAAACCATGTAAAATGTGATATCTCATTTCAGGGTCGAGTAGGGATCGAAGATAGGTTTTGGGGAACTTTGATACATTTTTTGGAATTAATTTATCGCATAAACATGGTAAAATAGGAATTAATTAACTCTTTGTTAGATTAATATCCCTAACCATAAGCCCCTCTGAAGGGGTGTATGTATTTTATTAGGTTGGTGTATATGTTTTCAAACCTTGTGCCAATCGTGAAAACCCTCACTACTAAGCATTGCATAGTATTCACTAGTAGGGACAACCAAATAGGAAAATATTGTACCAACCATGAAAATCCCAAGAGGATTATTTTTTTTCAAAATTTAACTAGAATAACTCATAAATGATACCAACATAATAATTTTTAAAAAGTGTGTCATGGAGTCTATGAAAGAAATAATATGAAATTAAAATAAAATTAGAAAAATTTCCATTAACAATTATTTTCAATAATATTATTTTGTATTTACTACTAATGGATTGAGTTTTAATATAATTTTATAGTGTTTTAGATTCTAAATTAGATCCCTCGTTAAATAAAAAAAATTATTTTATTTATCAAAATTATAAAATGTTGATAAAATAATTCATTAAAAAAAGTTCTATTCTATCAATGTTATTATGGATTTTGAGTTTAATATTATAATTATTAATAAAAATGAAATTGAAAATTTTATCTCATAATTTCATGTTGAACAAAAATAGAAAACAAAATAAATTTTATTTAAATTTTATGTGTGATGAAGTATGATTTTTAATAGAACTTTTAAAAAATATTTTTAGTGTGCAATATTAATAGTGTTTAAAAAATGTTAAATATGTTTTTAATATAATTAATATAAATTTTTTAAAATTATTTATATGATTTTGTTAATATATAAATGTTATATAGAATGGTATTTTTAGTCATGGAAGCCGTTATTATATTACTAAAGGGATAGTTTTTAGAAAAAAGCTTTGTTTTCTCTAGCATTCCTGACCCAATTAGCAACCCGAAAAATTCTAGCGGGACAGGTACCACTACCCTTAGGAGAAACTCCCCAAAATCCAAAGGTTGTGACAATCATAGATGGTGTATAAAAGTATAGGGATGAGGTTATACCCTATGGGGTTGATCATATACTAGTCTAAGTAGTAATATGTAAAATACTGCAGAAATAAAAGCCTTGGAAGACTCAATCTAGACCATCTAATAAAGGAAACACATGAAATAGTAATGAACAAAAGAAGAAATAAATATAAAAGTAACCAAAGATATATAAATATATCATAATATCACTTGTAGAAACTAAAAAAATAAGGAAATTCATGCATCCAATAGAAGGACATACATATAATATCCAGAGAGAGGGTCACTCATAGCATACCACTATAGGTATATACATATACAAGAAATCACACTGAAGTATAAACAAAGATAAAAAGAAAAACTCTTCTAGTTGTAAATATCTCAAGGGATCGTTCCGTCTGATATGAAAAATAACTTATAAGGTATAACTCCTAGAGATTATACCTTAACTGAATATAAATTCATAATGAATACACATGTCTTGAAGGACCCTTGGAAGATGTGAGAAAAAGTCTCACCAGGATACCACACTGTGGTGCATGCCTAGAATATTTTTTGAAGAATTCAAGAAAAAAATTAATCTATTTGATTCAATAGATAAACACAAAATCCACTAGTTATCAATATCCATTAGGGTGTTTCCACAATATTCAGCCTATGTTGAATCTCCAAAGTAAATAAGGTCATTGGAAAATGCCCAAAGGCACCCTTGATGTCAAAAATCCCTTGTGAAACCTCATGTTCTACATCAATAATGTAACCCGATACATCATACCCCATATCACATCATGTATCAATATAGTACCAACATCACAAAGGAACACCCAAACAATATAATCGGGTCCCTCTAACCACTTCTTAAAAGAACACATCACCTCAAAGGATGAAAACCAAGTGCACAATAAAGTATGTCCTCAAAATAATTCTTGTCCCATGGCTGCAATCACAGGGAGACTCATCACCATCCAATTTTCCCACCACTATCAACTAAATTCCCCTTACCTTCCAAATTGATTTCTATAGCAAGCACCCCAAACCATAATTACTTAACACACAACTACTGGGGGGACTCTTCCCATAAGAGTAGTCAAACCCACATAATCAATGGGGTCAAACTGTATGAACATGACTCAATTCAGTACTTTTTCCATCACAGGTGAGTGGAAATCACCAATAATGGCTCTAATACATGTCAATCAGCACCTCGTACCCCTACAACCGTGTTTTCAAAATTTGATCGGCTTTCCATCCAAACATCATAGTCCATTCCCAACATGTTTGACTCACCACCTCAAATGACATCCTTGACACCAAATCCTATGGTAAATCCTCTCAAAATATACTATTCAATCCCAACCAAATGATCAACCTCGTCTCAATCTGGTGGCTTGGACCCCTCTAAATCATCTATAACCATGCCCAACATTACCCCATGCATCTCATCTCATGAATTTACCATATCACAAGAATTTAAATATATTTATAGACCAATTAACTAATCAAGGGATGAAATAAAATTTAATTTCAAATCTAAAATTAAATAAAAAATGCAATCCATCCTATATGTATTGGATAACTCCAATTCATTTAATAAATCATTTCAATTTAAATAATCAATTCATTATGATTTAATTTCATAACAACAATTTATAAAAATTATAAAATTAAATTAAAGAAATTCCAATTATAATAAAACACAACCTGACCTAGCTACCCAAGCTGTCAAAAATGACTAACCTGATTTTGAATGCTTGAAATTTATTAGGACATGCCTTGAGGCATTCCATAGGGTCAAACAATTAATTTAATATGAAATAACAGGGTATCTCACAAAACCCAATGATGTAAAAACTTGTCTCACCACTTAGGAATCCATGAAAAAACAAATCAAGATATTCAACACCTACTTTAGACTCATAGATGTAGGTACATCTGATATTAGGCTTCAGTTTAGAGTGGATTGGAATATATCTATGTTTCAATCGAATGCATTGAAATTGGGTCACTTGGGAATATTGTCATGTGAGACTAATAATTAAAAAAAAAGAGGATAGGAAGAGGTTATCCTTCTCTCTATGTCTCCAATACATCTGATGGCATGATGAAATGATAAAATATGAGGGAGATAGATCAATTTCCACTGGATGAGAAAAAAGAGGTAACCTCTTTGATATGTTCATGAAAAGGGAGAGTACAGATACGAGAAATAATGAAAAATGGAAAAGAGGAAAAGAATAACCATGTACATGACCATTGGTTTACCAATATATATATTAAAACCTTGTGATAACCATTTGTGATAAAGAGATGAGGTAATACCTATGTGGAAATATATGTGCTATTGTCAACAGAGTTTTCTAAAACCATACATAAGACTCTACAGAATCTGATAACCACCAATCCTTTCCATGTACCTATCTCATATGGTTTTCCAAAAACCATAAAATAGTTAAAAAATAGTCCACATGGTTACCTGGAAGGCCCCTCATTTTTTACCCTAAACCGTGCAGCCTAACATGGCATTTGGACCCTGATTCCCTTTAACCCTATATCGAACACCCAAGGCTTTAGAAATACCTTTAAAACCATGAAAAAAATGATATAAATATGATGGATCTCTCTGAATTGATTTATTATAATTGTATTAGAAAATGGAACCCCTAATAGATGAAAAATGAAAACCCTGAATGGTTTTTTACTAGACTCAAAAACACGGGATGTTACAATCTCCCCACCTTAACATTGCTCATCCATGCGCTATAAAACGAATACCGGATATTGTAGAAAAAATACCCATAATGGATAAATCTCAGCAGGAATACTTTATTCTCAAGGGTATAGGCCAATTTCCTCAATATGGAATCCCCTCATTATGAATTTTCTATCCTAGTACATCCCAACCAAAATCTCAAAACAATCATAGGTCCGTTGACATATTTATAGACTCGTGGTACTCACTTGATGCATCAACACTCCCACACCTCACTAGATGATCCCATGTCGCTCTCAACACCCATTCACATCCTAAAACACATCAGTTTCCACCTCATGCCCATGAATCACATGGAATATTGAGGTCTTGCATCACCAAAGATGATCAAATAAATCTTAGTGCACCACACTTGAGTCATGTACCACACTACAACGATTCCCAAATGAATCACACCTCATATACATCATGTATCTCCTCGATTTAATAATTCCTCACAAATCAATAATCCCACATCTAAATATTCCATAGTGTGAATAACCATAGTAAATTACAATAACCAATGATTTCCTAGTTCCAACACCTCAGAAACCCCACATCCATTGATTCCTAATCATAAAACCTGATACCTCACACCTCCTATATATATTTTAATGAACACGAGCCAACTAAAACATACTTAGTAGTGTATGGTTAGTCTAAATACAACTCATGCACATAAACAACAAAAACAAACATGAATTAATAGGCCATTACAAAAGAATGTAAAAAGTAAACAACAACCATGCCCATGGTGATCCTATGACGTTCGTCGACTCACCAGCATACTCATCCCCTGCAAGCTCCATGGAATGCACCTAGCCTGAATCACGACTACCAAATTCCAGACCTACCTATGATTTTTTACTAGAAATAGTACATTGACCCTAGTTATGAGTCCCACATCATCTTCCATGACCATTCATAATGCTAAAACTCGGCAACCCTCATTTAGTACTAATCCTGAAAAAACCTCAGAAACTTGCATCTATCTCTAATCCTGATAATCATCAAAACATGAAGGCCTTCTCCAATACCTATAAAGATGTCCAACCTTACCACATGACCAAAACTCCATTGTATAACACTCATAGGGAGACCAAAAATTTCATCGCTTCCCAGACTAGAAGACAAATATATAAAATAAACTATGAGTTCTTCATTTCTAGTCTATGAACTAACTTCTATGCTAAAATTTATCCCAAATTCCCTTCTTAATATATGAAGAATCAACACTAAAATCACGTGAAGCCAATTCCAAACCTGATTAATACACATATCTAAGGATTCCCTTGACTGTGAGAATATGGTTCACCTCCTCGAATAATGAGGCAAGACAATATAAGTTTACCTTCACTGAATTGCATGTCATAAGCCATCCTTAATGTACCTCACCCTGGAGGTTTCATTGCTGACCATGCTAAGTGAAAAGTGAGAAAACATAGTGATCATATATTAATAGTCCATGAAGGATCTGTCACCCTACTCAAGCCGTAGGAACTCTCGAGATCTTTCCTCCTTCAACATCTATAAAAATAAATTCTTAAATAATCTAGACTCAAAATCCTTCCATGAAAAAACCTCATGTATGCTCGATGAAACCTTGAAATCCCGCCAGTGATTAGCCAGTCCTATAAGAATAGCAGAATCTAACATGAACCTTTTCCATTGATGAATCTCGATCTACTCAAAGATCGACAAAATTATCTCAACCCTTTTTTGGACCAATTTTCAACCACCCTCACCCTATAATAGAGGAAATTGTTGTGGCTGAAACTCTCGAGTCATGTATTTCATTGATGACTATTCTCACTATGAACATCTACGATCCCATGTAAGACACGTACTAGGATCAACTACAGATTCTCCTCGAGATATGGCCAAAACACTATCATGCCTGGCGGTTGTCTGGATTACACTGGAAACTGAGTCTCTCCCTAAACCTATACCTATGCCTCATGCTCTTCCTGGACCTTAGGGGACTGAACCTACTTGTGCACATGTGACATTGTTCCATCAACCCTAACTAGCCATCTGATCCATCCAGGAGGAACACACTAAATACCTTAAATGGTAATATTTCCCATATATATAAGATATATTTACATATAATAAAATAGGTAAAGAAGTAAAAGGAAATTAATCCTCAATAACATTACTCTCCCCAACCACAACCATGTTATAGGGTATGCCGTTCTCATGGAATTCATAATCTCCATTAATAGATCCATTTATCATATAATATCATGCTCGTTATTGTCCAGATAACCATAATTACCTCAAACTGTGGTCTGAGACTCCCAATCATGGGGATAAAAATTTGATCAACCATATAACCTTCCTACTATTATAAGATACATTCCCATTTCAAACAACATGTCATTATATATATATATATATAAACACAATTAATCTAAAATTGTATATTTAAAATCAATCCTTTCACGGAATTTCACAACATTACTTGTAATTTGATATTTATCACATGATACAAAAAATTTACAAAGATTTCTTGAAATTATAAAAGTGAAATACCCAAAAAATGTTCTTATCAAAAGTCTATAACCATGAAATACCACCTTGACTCATCGAGCCATGGTCTATAATTTCCTTTACCTCACTAGATAATGAGGCCCATATTAAATCTGATAAGATTGAATTTAAAAATAATCCCATATGGTGGAAATCATATAAATTGTTATCCATGAATAATATAATGACATTTCTCTTCCCTAGGAACTGAGTCATCCCCTCATAGATGGGTCTGCAGGAATCCATGTATGAGATTTAAACCCAGTTCCAATATCACATATCTTTAGTATACCCTATACCAAATAACAAAATAGATGAAAACATAAGGGATACCATTATCTAATTATTATCTAATCAAATGATGCCATGAAATACCAAGAAACCGAAACCTCTGATGACCACACCTGTAGTGTCCCCCACCCAATTATCCACGTGAACCATACTATTAGTCCATGTTCCATTAGCCTTAGGCACACCTCCCTAAATGAAAATGGATTCCAACTTGTAGAAAGGGTGTGAAAAAGTATATTGTGGAGGCTATACCCTACTAGTATGATAATATACAATTCTTAGTAATAATATATAACATGATGTTGTAATAAAAGACTTAGAAGACTCGAACCACACCCACCAATGGCAGAATATCATGAAATAACAATAAAAAATAGAATAAATAAAAACATTATTAGTGAAAGATAAATATATATATCATCATATAACATGATGAAACTAAATAAAACCACATTAATCATGCATCCAATTATAGCTCATACGTATAATATCTAGAAAGAGGTTGATCCATGGAAGACCATTATATTTATATGCATATAAAAAATAGCATGTTGAGGCCTAATGAAAGCTAAAAAGTAAAACATAGGAAGTGTAAATAATCTTATGGTCCTGAGCTATCATCAATTCAAAATAGATACTATGTTCAATATTATTGAGTTGATCCCTTACCTGATTGTAAATTTATAAAATCTACATGGGTCCCTAATGACTCATGCATGGTGTGAGAATGAGTCTTAGTAGGATTTCACCCAATAGGGAGTACCTAGAATATTTGTTTCATATTTCATGATAGAATAAATAATAGTAAGTATTAATATGAAATAAACAAACAAAAACTAAACAAGTGCTTGACAGCCACAAGGGAGGTGTCACTTGCATTGACCAATGATTGAATATGGAATGTAAGAGTGTCCTTGTCCCATTCTTCATGTCACTCCAAATGAACAAATTCAATTTGAACCCTGAGGTTCAACATCAATCATGTAACCAGACACCTCATATCTTAACATAGTACTGGAACCCTAAAGACACACCCAAACAACATAATTTGGTCCCTCAAACACTTGTTCGAAAGAACAGATCGACTCAAAAAATAAAAAATTAAGGCACATCAATGTGTGTCATAAAAATACATCTAGGCTCATGATCAAAAAAATTCCCAACCTCATCCCCCAAATAATAGTCTCACCACTAACAATCTCTGTCTCCTCACATTCTACATGGATTTATATGGTAATAATATCAAAACTATAATTACCTATGCCATAGTTATTTGGGGCCTCTACCCTCACAAGTGGTCAAAACCACCTCATCAATGGAGTAAACTATGTGAAAATTACTTACTTTGGTAGTTTGAAAACCACAAGTGAGAAACAATAACCAATAAAGTCCCTAATACACATCAAGTCCACCTCATTTTCATATGACCAAGGCACGTTAATTTGATGGCCTTCCCATTCAAACATCATGGTCAAATCCCAACATGACAACCTTGCCACCTCCAATGACATCCTCAACACCCAATCTATTATTGGCTCCACTCAAGCTATCTGGTTCAATCCCAAATTGAGGATCAAAATTTCCACAATAAAATGTCATAGCCACCTCAAATCATCTTGATCCAAGACCATTTTGACCACATAGTCTTGTATCATGCAATTATCTTATCAAAAGAGTATATATATATAAAAATTCACAAAACAAGAAATTTAATAAAATTTAATTACACATCTAAAATTAAATAATAAACTCAATCCTACCTATATGAATTGAATAACTCCAATTCATATAATAAATCCAAGATATTTCAAAAAGAATTTCATTATGATTGAATTTTAAAATATCAATTTTAAAATAATTACCAAATTAAATTAATAAAATTCCAATTATATAAAAAACTCACCCTGAACGAGCCACACATGGTTTCGAAGACCTCTAACCAAACCTTGTATCATTGAATTGTGTAGGGCATCCTTAAAGTCATCCTACATAGTAAAACAATCAATTTAATATTAAATAATGGGGCTCACTCAAATTCGAACGTTGCTGGAAAAAGATAGACCACAAAAATTTCCACGAAAACACATCTCAATATATGAAACACCAACATTAGACTCCAAGATATAGGAACATATTATATCAAGATCCAATTCGAAGTGGATAATTATTGATATTATTTTCTTTCAAAGGCTTTAAAGTCGACTCCGATATTAATAGTTGCACGTGGGATGAAACATAAAAAATTAAGAGGCTAGGGAGTTTTGAGACTTACCACATTGACTCCAATGCACCTGTAGGCTTAAAGAATGTATCTATGATAATGTAGATGGATCAATTACCACAGGAGGATCAAAAGATGGGTTAACCCTCTACATCAAGTGTCATAATTGGGATGAACGATAAGATAAATAAATTAAATGAAAAAAAATAAAAGCAGAAAAACACTATGTATAGGGTTCCCGAATTACCCACATTTTATTCCAAAAATTATAGTAACCATGCATGCTACAATTTTGATGCATTGCCTAAGTGGAAGTACCCATGAGACCTTCCACATTATTTTCTTTAGTTGTGTACAACCCATAAGGAAGACTTTGTAACATCTGCAGACACCCATGCTTGGTTGTGTGCCACCTTATCATGGTTTACCAAAACCGTACAACAGTTCATAACTACACCGAACATTTACCTAGAAGGGGTCTCATGATTTACTGATAAATTGGGCACCCTGTCCTGAAAATCCAAAATAGAAAATTTAGTCTCTGATGCTCTGAAAACCTCTTCTAAACACCCATGGATTCAAAAATAATCTATAAACCCATGTAAAAACATTATATAAAGCTAATGGGACACTCATATTTGAGTCCTAATCATCAAATTAAAAATTAAAACCTGAAATGTTGAATAATTCGAATTAGCAGTTGTTTTAATCATACTCAAAAACCATAGACAATATATTTTCTTTTTAACATAAAATTTATTCTTAGTGATAATTCTTAAAAAATATTAATAATATAATTTTGATATAATAAAATCATAAATGAAAATTTTATTATAAAATTAATATAGTAAAATTTCTATTTATATCATTTATATGAGAAATATAAGTTATAAAATACCATTATTTTATTGAAGAATGAAAATTTTAAATCTTATGCGTTCTTAAAATTAATTTTTATCGATATCATAATTAAGGTATGAAAATATATTTATTAATATGTAATTTTATTTTGAATATTATTAATTTAATTCATTATCAAAAAATAAGAAATACGTAATAAAGGACTACTTTGATAGTAAATATAACATTTATATAAAATAAAATTTAACAAATAAAATTAATTTGTCACTTGTATTACAAAACAATATAGAACATAAAACAGACCTCTTTATTGAAAACATCCTTTACATAACCACGACATTCCCCCATTCTTAGCATTTCATTTGATATCATGAGGATATACATGTGGAATGGGTGAGCTATAATGCCTTGTAAGGGAGTAAAAAGTCATAACAAGAAGAATACAATACATTTCTATAAATATTCATATCAATGGATCATAAAAAAACATGAACATAAATTTAGTATATGACATGATTATCATAACATGGAAATGTGGAAACAACACTTAACATGTAAATAGAATGACCCAAAGCTCATTTCACATAGATCATGAGTAAACCCACATTGCACATGAATATTTATTAGTAAATCCTCATTGAAATCTATGTATCATGATACTAATCTTTATTCAATTCACTGAATCTATAATAAGGTACACCCTTCTTAGACATTTCATTTCATGCATAAGTGTGCCACATGGATCATAAAACATAGAGGCATTCAACATCATCATTTAGTACACGGGAAAATAATTTGGAATACAAAAATGAAACACTTTAAATAATAAGTAAAGGCGCATAAAGGTGAATACATTGGATATAGAGATGGGCATGGTATTCACTACATAATGATTTTGGCTTGAAACATCATGGTGCAATTTCAACTGCATGAAGACATGACATAAGAATTCATAAAAATGGTTGATGAGAGATAATTGGGTTTATCGAACTATTTAAATTAAATGGACAGTAATGGGGTTATATATATACATTTCCCAAAATGAAAAATGGAATTTCAGATTTATAATACAAAATAATAGCCTGAATGTAAATGATGAGAGATGGAATCATTACAGAATTTATACATGGTAATGGGTGTACATAAGAGTCATTAATGAGAGAGAACGAATTCTGTCATAATTCAAACATAAAAAAAGGATGTTTGGGGGAGGTGATAAATCATACTCCAGTAGTTATAATTTTAAATACAAGGACATAACAATATTTAGAGACTTGTCTAAAATGATAAAGGAATGAATCCCTTATGTGGAAGTGTGATCCCAATGGCTTAGAAGACGCTAGAGAGAGGCTTCTTGGGAGCTAGGGACTCCTTGGGAGGATTCTATATAGAGGATGGAAAAGTATGGAAGTACTCCAAATGCTTTTAATGAATAGGAAGTGGGATCTTTGTGGGTTTATATAATAAAAGAGACGGAATTCATTATTATTTAGGTTTGGGACACCACACATTAATCTAATCAAATAAACAAACCATACCAAGGTTATTGGAAATGGTTTTTTTCAAACAGACGTGGAAAAAAATATTTTATAAGGCCAGTTTCTGAAATTCATAAAATAATAGAGTTTCTTATGTAGAGGTGAGACACACTCTCAATGAAAACATTTTGAAAAGATAAAATTTTTTATCAGATTTATAGGGTCCACATATGTTTTGTAAAATAACTAAAATAATCCTAAAATCGCATTATTTAAATATTAAAACATATAATGGCCAAAATAGTGTTTATTGTATTTTATTTAATCATTATTAGTTCATTATGATCTCATAAAACACATTATAAAATTAAATAGTATTTAATTTAAACCTAAAAATTCGACTGCCTTAGAAAATAGTGAAAAATTCACCGTTGGATAATATCAATGTCCTGATTCCAAAAGATAATAATTATTTAATATAAATAATTTTATAAATATGTTAATTTTCAATTTTAAAATAAAAACTAACATTTATAAAAAAAACCATGGGTTTTGACAAAAATAGCTTTCAAACAATAATAAAAATTATAATTGTATTTATAAAACTTATATGATAATTTATAAATAATAAAAAAGTAATTTAATAATACTAATAATATTTTATTAAAATATTATTTAATTCAAAAATCGATTAATTTGTCAAAATAGTTTTTTAGATGAATGTTAACTAAAAATACTATTTGTGCTTTAAAAACTATTTACAATGTATTTATAATAAAATTAATGTATTTCCCCTTTTTATATACAAAAATAATGCACATAATCATATTGTTGTGGTATTGTTACATAACCCCTTATAACACTCACATAAGACTAAAGGGAAAGGTTTGAGATGGTTCCAGAATCATGGGGTGGTTTGGATAACATCACTCATGTGGTAATATATAACAACTTCCACTTCTCCTATAGGTGGTTCTATTCTAGATTAAAATTTTGAAGCTTAGCTTGGGCATGTTCAAGAGCGAAGTCTAGTGATTCCTCCTCCTTTACGAGCTCCGAAAAATGGGCTTTATATGGGGAAATTCTACTAGATGAGGCAATCATTTCCGTTGTATGACTAAATTGGAATTGGTAATGACCTATAGTTATACTAATCATGTGATCACTATTCAATGACTATATTAGCAACAATCACAATTCTTTAAGGTATTTTAAAATACAAAAACAGAAGTCCAAGGACGATTATATTTTATACAACAATTTTACATAAATCTTAATTTAAATAGATCAAGAGATATTTACTTTAATAAAATTTTAGGTTGTTTCAATTAATCTTAGGATAAAATAATTATTTCAATATAATTGATTATGATCAAATCAATATATAGTAATTGAGGTGATGCACTTATGTTCTATAAAAAAATCATCTAAAAATTAAGTGGGTTTAAGAAGATATAACTAAAGTATTGATTTTTTGAGTGGGTGATTGGTGTTCCTCACTCCATATCAACTTCATAACTCACATCAATAGTTTCATTTGGATTGGATTTCACTAGATTTAATTGACTTGTATATTATTGAATTTTATTATACATAATAGCCTTTTGATGAGTGAATTTAATTGAATAATTCTCAGATATTCTACGAGTTATGGACTGCACCATTACGTGTTCTCTTTTATCTACATTTTCTATTTCCCTCAGGCAAAGTAGCCTCTTTATTTTCCTATAGATATTTGATGCTTGGTGAAATCATCTTCCATGCATACAGAAACATAGAACCCCTTTTATAAAATATCATTTATTCTTATCCTGATATTTTCTACATATTTATTAATCTATTTTATGTATTTCATCATCTTCATTAATTGAATTATCTTTATTCTCCATCCATATTTTCATTTCATCACTACAAAATTCATCTATTGATACATTGATAACCATGTTTAGTGATAATGTGATTGGTAATATAACTAGATTTCTCTATCCTTTTCTTATTATAATGGAATTATCATTGAGGTAATGAAATTAATTTCCCATTAAAACTATACTAGCTCGATTCCTTATATTTTTATCCATCATTGAAATAGATAGGTTCACCAATACTGATAAAAATTGAACATCATATGAGTTTTATAAAAATATATAACATTAAAGGGATTCATCCTTAAAATATTTTTCCCTTTCACTTCATCCAATTAACCTATAATTCATATATTGAAATAATTATAAATATTATTTTAAAGTAGTTTACATTTAGTTTTGGAATCCTTTACAAAAAAAACCTAGTCCCTCAACGTAACATGAAAATCAATACTATATATTTGTTAATAAATATAATACGATATATTAAAGAATATACTCTAAGATTTTATATCCATGTGAGATGTATTAGACCCACTAATCATGCATTTAAGTGATCAATAAGTTGATGATCAACCAACCATTTTGGGTTGATAACCCCTTGGTGAACTAGTTCCACATCCGAATACACTTGTCAATATCTTGATAGAGAAGAATTGGTATGAAAACCATATAATATATTATTTACTAAAATTGTAGGATCCTCCCATATTAATATGGTTTTCTCTTTTTTCTACACAAATGAACTATCATCATAATCATCAAAAATAACTTAACTTTCATATGATATCAACTATAGCAAACCATTCCTTAAACATACACATTTTCATATTTTTTTATATAGTATTAAAATAAATAAAATGTAATGATATAGAGGTATATTTTAATTTATTTCATTAAACACATGAATACATCATCATAAAAATAAATACTTTATCATTATTTAAAAGAAAACATAGTTTTCTTATCTCTCATAAATCTACTAAAACTGCTTTGGATACCCTGGAAAAAATAACTACAGAATATTTTGAGCTAGAAAAATGAGTATGGAAATATAAATAAAAATAAATAATCACATGAGAGTCAAAAAAATTAACAATATATAAAAATGACGATGATGATAATAATAGAATTATGTAATTTGTAAATGGAATAAAAGGATTATGTATTTATGGAGTATTAATAAACAACATAAGACATGGAATCATAAAAGTATGTCAATGGTCAATCTCAATACCCTAATGATAATGCAGGAAAAGACCCATAGTGGATTCTATTGACATTCTAATCATCTGGATAATGTATTTTGATATTTAAACTATCATCCAATGAATTTAAGGGATATATATGTAACACCCCAAGCTTCCATGGTACATTTTCTTTTGAATAATGCAATAGCTTGCATAGTACGTAACTTCGAGATTCTAACACACTACGACCAATCAAACTAGCCATTATGAATGGTGATACCAACATTTTGGAATTTTATAAATACTATTTTTCAAAATGTACTTCATTTTTGAATTCATAATATTGAAATTATCATAGGGTGATTTTTTTTATTTTTCTAAAAACATTCAATATTTGACGAACCGTAAAAAACACTTGGTTATCGGTTAATACCAAATTTTTTATTTAAATAATTATTTAATTTTTTTAAATTTATTTTAGGTCAAAATAGACACATAATACCTATATAAGTTTTATTTAATTAATTTTAGTCATTTTATAATAATTTTAGATATATGAAAATTTTGTTAAACTTTTTACCGTCTTTTAGCCTACTCCTTGGATCATTTGTAAATTTGCATTAAACCTAATTTTACCGCTTCATTGAGTTGAATTTAAATAATAAAAGAGACATTGTTAATATCAGTATATAAAATTTGGTTCAATATGATGAAATTTTTTTAGTGAATAGTAATTCATTTACTATTATTTACAATGATTAAAAGTAAATAGGGTAATTAAGGGTAAAAATGATAATATAATTACCCTAACACATGTCATAGTTATATTGAATAATATAAATTAGACCAAAAAACCTGATGGATAAAATATTACCCCCTTTGGTCCAGTTGGATTAGATTAGGACATTTATTATTATTTAATTAAAAGAAGAGTTAAAAGAGATAAATTCAATGTTTAATAACTAAATTTTTTAAAAAAAGGGATATACATAAGATAAATTAGACTATATATATTCATTAGAAAGACAAAACTATTTCCTACATAATGGTAATTTATTTATAAATTTTAGATGTTAAATAATTTAATTTATTTATGATGCAATTATGATGTAGTAATTACGTTATTACTGAATGATTAAAATAATTGATATTATAAATATCCAAATAAATTTAATTTGAGGGTTTTTTAATTAAACGAAATTTAAAGGATAATTTCACATTTTATTGTTGGTTTAATAAAATTTATTCCAAGTGATAATATATTTATGGATTTTTAAAAAATCAAATACTAAATATTGTCAAAATTGAAATAATCGAGTTTTTAAAACAAATACTATATTATTAGTTGATATAATATTCATCAAAAATACGGTTCATCAAAAGGGCCTATATATGGTTATATATATTAATAATTAACAATATGGAATTTGTTTGGTTTTTTTTGTATATTTATTAACCATATAATATAATAATACAAAGAGACATGGTAAATATTAAACTCTTTAACTAAGAGATAAATCTGAGAAAAAAGTTTATATTGTGACATTAACCTATATAAAATATATTTTTTGAGATTTACATGACCCATACTCACCTTATATTTTAAATAATTCATTTTGGATCCATTATATCCCGAAAATGATTTTATTATAAAATAAAATTTCAATATTTTCGTAAAGTGATCCCCACCTCTCTTATAAAAGGGTACTCCCCCTTCTCTTAATTTCAGACCTCCAAATCCATTTGGATCGGCCATACCCTACCCAAATATCCTTCCAAATTCCATAAATTCATCCTAGAGGCCATCCTTTGGTCAGAACTACTACCTATGGAGCTCTTTTGGTCAAATCGTATAGAAGAACACGATGAAGAGGTAAATATTTCATCACCTATTTCAAGTTCATTTCTTCTTCCAATTCATATTTCCTTGTTGTTTGCATTCTAAAATAATGACTCCAATATCTTATATATACTATGATGTTATTATAAAAATGGTACAACCATATTCATTATTCGTTCCATCACATGAATGAATAAGTCACCATACGTGCATATGTACGGCTTACCGTCTCCACGTCATGGTATAGTTTGTTATTCAAACACTTCACTATTTTTATGGGAACAATAATGAGTATAATTGATGTAAATATTAAATATACCATGTTATTGATTTTTTATATATGATATACCTTTCAATTACATACGATTTCACCACTAATATAATGATATTGTCACTCGTACGTGCATAAAGATTACAGTCTACACGAACGCGATGAGATTAATTTCCCCTTTGTAATTATTCAAGAATAATTTTATTTTTATGATTAAAAATAATTTTTATGAAAATAATATCATTTTGTATATTAATCAAATACATTCTATCCAAAATAAACATGGTTTTCGTAAATAAGCATATAAAGGAAAATGAAACAGTTGACACCTGAAACGATGATACTACTGAAATATTATTAACAATCCAACATTAGAGGTTTATATATGATATCATATTTATGTATATAGATATTGAATAATATAATAACAACTTTTTAACTATTATATAGAAGGTTAACATACCATTGACCAAGGAAAATTAATAGGTAAGGGTTAATTTTAAAATTTCATTGTTATCTGATGTTGTTTTTATGTAAGTACCAAATGGGACATCATTATAATCCACACCCTTGTTTTCATAAAAATGTATTCCATATATTATTACTATTTACTATAATATTGGTTAAAGTAATTTATAACATTATTTTAACTTATATATTTTGAAAGGAATCTTTCTGTCATATTTAAAACAAGGTAAATTATGGCCTTTTAGACAAAATTAAATTAAAAATCTTTTTTAACTTATACGGCAGGTGTGGATATTTTCCACCTTTATAACATCCTCGAAGCTTCCCATAGAAGCTTATAATAATATATTTATAATAAAGGTTTTCTTTTATAATAATGTGACTCTTAAATAATTTCAAAAATAAAAGAGGTATTAATTTCAAATATTTTTCATTTCTTCTATGTCAATATCCTTTTATGTATTATAAACTTATTTGAAGTTGATTTATTATGATACAAATCATCTATATTGTATTGAAGGTTTTTTGATAAGTTTGACTGTGGGTGTGGTATTTTTTGTAACATTCATTGTTTATAGTTAATGAATTGACCTTTGGTATGCCAGTTTTAATACGAATGTTTATATTATGATTCAACATTTTCCTATTAGAAATGTTTTAGACTTAGTATGTGATGGGTGGAGCCCCGTATAGCTCCTCAGTGCATCGGTAGGTCTCATGAGACAATTAGACATGAAATCGGCCGAGGCATTTCCCAATTTGATATATGGTTTTGGCCGAGGCCTTAATCATTTTTAGACATCTTGGCCGAGGCCTTGACAAAATCTTTAATAATGTATGGAATTATAAATTCCCTCATTATAAAAAAAACAATTATGGTTCATGTGGATATTCGACTAGTATAATTCCAATGACTATGTTTTATTATGGAATTCTTTACTCAGTTCATATTCTTTCCCTAAAGTGTACATGATTATTATTTTTAAACGCATGTGTTTTGAATTATTCATCTTGACGAATGTTTATATTATCATCCACTGTATTGATTTCCCTTACTGAGTGTTTGAGCTTACCCCCTTTTTAGGTTTAATTTTACTAGGTTGTGAAGAAGTTATTTATGAGTGACTTGCAGGAATAATATAAAAGGATTGGATATTTATAATGGAATAAATTAGTGTTTTATTTGTTTTCTTGTTTTAATTTTGAACTTATGTATGTATCTTGATTTAAATAATATTAAACTGACCAGTCTTTCAGGACATGATTCCTTTTATAATGCCAATGTTATGTAATAATGAAATAAATTTGGGTAACTGGAGGCGGGGCATTACAGTTGGTATCAGAGGATGTTTAGTACAAACCTTAGATGATAGATTTAGAAAGAATCTGATTAGAGAACATTACCCTAAGACAGACATTGAGGTTTAGTATAGAAGAACTTCTGATAATTTTGGTATTATATAGATTTTGTGAGTTTTCCAAGAAATAAATTCCTATCTATATATAAGCAGGTATAGGAGGCTCTAGCACAGTTGTACCTAGGGGTAAAACCCGAAAACACCGCATTAAGCTAGACTCGAATAGAAATTGGTGCATGACAACGGGCCTTACTGTAGTCTTGGTTAGACACCCCCGAAGATATTCTTAGGATAATTCTCATTTTCAGTACAAACCAATATGTTGGATTTATAACTATATACCTCCTCAAAGAGTTTTTTTATGATTATGGATTATATCCATAAACTGTTCAATTTATGTTAAGTGATTTACATGTTTGGAATTATGTATTGCGGTTTATAAACTAGTATATTGTATTCCATTGTTTATAAATGGTGCCAAGTGGAAGGAATGGAAATAGTATCAAACCACGTAATCCATGTAGGGATTTCCCTCTTGATCAAGATAATTATAGCGGAGCTGGTGATGAAACTAGAGTTGATCATCTTATCACCATACTAGGACAACTAACACAATGTATAAATAAAAAACTTACCCGTATGGAGAACCCTGATCAACAATGTGGATGATAAATTTTAGATCACTTCATGAGGGAACAACCACTAAAATTCAATGGGTCTAAATATCCATTTTTATCTGAACAATGGATAAGTTACTTAGATAAAATATTTAATTCTTTAGGGAGTAGTGAAAGCGAGAAAGTTGTCCTGGCATTTTGTCACCTCACTGTAGATGTAGATCAATGGTGGCCATTAATTCCAAACACAAAGGAGGATGAAGACGTATCATTTATGGAATATAGGGTAATTTAAAGAGAATTTCTTATAAAAATACTTTCCTCATCACCATCGAGTAGATATCGAAAGGCAATTACTGAGTCTGAGGAAAAAGGAGGTTGAGAATGCCGCATAGTGTGAATCTGACTTTACAAGGTTAGAAAGTCATGCTATATATTATTTATATAACACGAGTAGTAATATTAGTGAATTATTTGACGGGTTAAAAACATATCTCTATGGAGCATTAGTCTCCCAATCCTTCTCATCGTATGAAGATATTATCTCATGTGCTATCAAAACAGAAAAATAATTCTCTAAGTCTTACAACATTAAAGAAAATAAAGAGAAAAAGAGATCTTCTGGATACTGTATGAAAGGAAATGCGGAAACATTAAAGAAAGGAAGAGTTGAATTTCCACCCTTTGATAATTGTGGAAGGAAGCACCCTGGTTCGTGTCTTAAAGGAAAATTAGTATGCTACAAATGGAGATAAAAAGGTCATCTTTCTAGTTATTGTATGGGGAAGAAAGAAGCTACAAATGTTCAATGCTAAAATTGTAGAGAGATGATACATTATGAAAATGAATTTCATAATCATCAGGGAACCTTACCTCAGAAAATTCCAAGGGATCATGTCCATGCTTATGCGATCACTACTGCTGAGGATGAAGCTCTAAAAGATGTGGGGGCAGGTAATTTAATGGTTTCCTAATGTTTATTCAATTCTTTTTATATATAGGATCATCCAATTGTTTCATATATTTCCAGTTTTCTATGTAAATTAGATATTTACAATTTTATTTAACAATTCAGTTGTCAGTCAAAACTCTTATGGGAAGTATCATTGAAACAATGTATTATGAATCAGTCACCATTACGACATATAAATGATATTTATCTACTGATATAATTTTCATACCCATGATTTAATTTGATATAATCTTGGGAATGGATTGGCATTCGGACCATGATGCTAAAAATTATATTATGAAGATGGAGGTTATAAATATCTATGATGATAAACATTACATTATCCTTAGAGAAGAAATGTCACCATCTGGTTCTTATCTAGATCCACACCTAGTGGCACTAATAAATTCAATTATTGGGGAGGATGAGAATGAAATAATTATCAGTGAGGAAAAGAATGTTCTAATAGAGGATGCACCTATTGTGCAGGAACATGTTGATGTGTTCCTAAAGGATTTACTTGGACATCCTCCAAAACATGAAATCAAGTTTTCCATTGATTTAATTCATTGTTCAAGGACCATATCAAATACCCCTTATCGAATGAACAATGTGGAATTAGTGGAACTAATGAAACAAATTGTGGAATTGAGTAATAAGGGATTTATTTTCCCTAGTGTTTCTCCATGGAGAGCCCCTGTACTTTTTGTTAAGAATAAAGATGGATGTATGAGGTTTTTCATGGAATATTGGGAGATCAATGCTATAACAATAAAGAACTAGTATCCCCTACCTCACATTGATGATTTATTCAACAATCTTCATCGAGCTCAATATTTTTCAAAGATTGACCTTCAATTTGGATATCATCAGTTGTGTGTGATGAAGGAAGAAGTTTCGAAAAACCACATTTCAAACCATGTACGGGCATTATGAGTTTACAGGAATGCCTTTTGTATTGATTAATAGACCCTATATCATCATGGATATAATGAATACAAATTTCAAGGAATATCTTGATGACTTTTTAGTTGTAAAATCACCTATGAATTATTCAAAAGACTATTAAAAGAAATGAATTATATGAGATGTTTAGAAAATTTGAATTATATCTTCAGGAGATTTCATTTCTTGGTCATATTGTCTCTAAGGATGGAATATCTGTTGATCCATAAAAGACCAAGGCAATCCAAGAATCACCAGCACCGATGAGTATAAGTGAGGTACACAATTTTATTGGTTTAGCAGGTTATTATCAGTGTTTTTTCCGGAATTTTTCCATGTTCGCTAACCCATTATCCACGATCACACGTAAAGGGGTTAAATTTGATTGGAAAAAAGATTGTGAAGAATTTTTTGATAAAATCAAGAGAATATTAATCAATGTTATTATCATGACTCTACTATCAAGGAATGATGGGTTTGTTATTTATAGTGATGCTTCAATGAAAGGACATGGTTGAGTCCTTATGAAAAATTATAGAGTTATTGCCTATGCATCAAGATAGCGAAAAATTAATGAAAAAAACAATCCCACTAATTATCTTGAGTTAATAGCTATAATATTTACCCTGAAAATATTGAGACACTATCTCTATAGTGAAAAATGTGATAGTAATACAGATCACAAGAGTTTGAAATATATTTTATCACAAAAAGAACTCAACATGAGTCAAAGATGATAGATTTATCTACTCAAGGATTATTATTTAACTATAAAATTCCACCCGAGGAAGGAAAATAAGATGGAATATGTTTTGAGTAGAATGGACCATGTAGTTTTTAACAAGATGATATTTGATAGAGATACTATTTTCATGGATATAGTAAATATGTATATGTGAATAACCATGGAAGGTGAAAATTCAATACTTTTTAATATGCTTTCCAAACCATCATTACTAGAAAGGATAATGAGTTCTCAGACTGATGAGGAGGAGTTTCAAAAAATTATTAAAGCTATAAATGATGGGAGATTGGGTGACTTCGTATATGAAAATGGAATTTTGAAATTTGGGAAGAGACGTTGTGTTCCTTATGTACCTAATCTAAAAATGGAATTGTTGGATAATTCTCATAGCTCCAATTTCTATATAAACCCTAGGACAACCAAGATGTTTAGAAATTAGATGGATCATTTTTGGTGGAACGACATGAAAATATAGATTGTTGATTTTGTGTCAAGATGTTTGGTTTTCCAACATGTGAAAACTGGAAGACAACATCCTAGAGGAGTCATGCAATCAATTCCCATACCTGAGTGTAAATGGGATGAAATTACGATCGGATTTTTCATGGGGATACCAAAGACTCCATGAAATAATGATGCAATATGGTTCATTGTTGATTGTCAAACAAAGTCAGCACATTTTATTGCCATAAAATAAGATTTACCACTTGAACGTTTAGAAAGACTGTATATTAATGTACTTTTAAGACTTCGTGGAGTACCCCTATCGATTGTTTCTGATTGTGATCCTCATTTTAAGTCAAGATTCTTGAAAATTATTCCCAAAGCCCTGCATATAGAACTTTGTTTGAGCATTGCCTTCAACCCTCAAACTGATGGACAATTATAATGGTCTATTAAAACCTTAGAAGACATGTTGACATCTTTTTCACTTAACTTTTTAGGTATGTGGGATCAATATTTACCTCTGTTAGTATTTTACTACAACAATATCTTTCATTAATGTATTTAGATTGTACCATATGAAGATTTATATGGAAAGTGATTTCGCATACAATCTTTTTGGGATGATGTTGGTAAAAGAAAACTCGAAGGCCCGAAATATGTTGAGGAAACAATAGAAAAAGTAAAGATTATCCAAACCCACATCAAAGCAGCTCAATGTAGGCAGAAGATCTTTTCCAATAAATTAATGAAGGATTGGAATTTCATGTAGGAGATCATATTTTCTTGAAGGTATCTCCATGTAAGGGAGTTATACGATTCAATAAAAAGGTTAAATTATGTCTCAGGTACATTAGATATTTTGAAATTCTAGAAGTAATTGGGTCTGTAGCTTACGATTTGGCAATGCCACCAAGTCTCTCTAAATTTCACGATGTGTTCCACATATTAGTGTCGAGAAAATACATGCCTGACCTAGTGAATGTACTCACCTTTGAGTAAATTGAACTGGAACCTGATTTATCTTATTGTGAAGAGCCTGTCAGTATTCTTGATACCGAAAAACAAGTGTTGAGAAACCGAACGACATGTCTAGTAAAAGTTCAACGGAGAAACAATAAGATTTAAGGGGAAACATGGGAACAGAGGAACATATGATGAATAACCACATTAATCTCTTTTTGTGGTAGTATTCTAGATATTTTTTTGACAAAATTATTTGAAGGAGGAAAAAATGTAACACCCCAAGCTTCCATGGAATAGTTTCATTTGATTAATGTAATAGCTTGCATTGTACGAAACTTCGAGATTCTAATACATTGCGACCAATAAAACTAGCCATTAGGAATAGTAATAACCAATTTTTAAAATTTTTTAATGTTTATTTTTCTAAATGGACTTCATTTTTGAATTCATAATATCGAAATTAGCTTAGGGAGAATTTTTGGTATTTTTCTGAAAACATAAAATTTTTTATGAATTATGAAAAACACTATGTTATTGGTAAAATCCGGATTTTTTATATAAATAATTATGTATTTTATTAAAATATATTATAGGTTAAAATAGATACATAATACTTATATAAGTTCAATGTAATTTATTGGGGTCATTTTATAATAAGTTTAGATATATAACAATTTTTTTGAACTTTTTACATTCTTTTACACACCTCCTAGGAGAATTTTAAAATATGAATAAAACATAATTGTACCGCTTATGTGAGTTGAACATCATAAATCCGAGAGAAAAATTTAATTTCATTAAGTAAAATGTGGTTCAATAAGATGAAAATAATTTTTTGTGAATAGTAACTTCATAATTTTATTTACCATAGTTAAAAGTAAATAGAGTAATTCATGGAAAAAATGAAATTATAATTACCCTAATAGTTTTATTAATTCTCTTTGATGTGTTTAATTTGACCAAAAAACCTTAGGAATAAAATATGATCCTTTTTGGTCAACTTGGATTAGATTAGGATATTTATTATTATTTTATTTAAAGAAGAGTTAAATTAGTTAAATTCAAAGATTAATAACTAATCCATTTTTAATATAAGGTTATACATAAGATAAATTAGATAATAATTAATCATTATAAATAAAATAATATTTCCTGCATAATGGTATTTTATTTATAACTTTTAGGCATTATATATTTTAATTTATTTGTAACACAATGATGATGAAGTAGTTAGCTTATTAGTGAATGAATAAAATAATTGATATTATAAATATAGAAATAAATAAAATTTGAGACTTTTTATAAATTTAACTAATTTTCCATGGTAATAAGACATGATAGGTTTGGTTAAATAAATTTTATTCGAATAGATAATGTTTTTATGGATTTCAAAAAAATCAAATATTAAATAGTTTCAAAATTGGCGTAATTCAGTTTTTAAAACAAATATTATATTATTAATTCATATAATTTTCCTAACCATATATGAATATTCCAGAGGACTTATATATGGATATATATATTCATACTGAACCACATGGGGTTCTCTTGGCTTATTATTGTATGTTTTTAAATGTATAATATAAAAATACAAAGAGACATGGTAAATGTCAAACTATTTAACGAAGAGTTAAATCTAAAAGATAAGGTTAATATGGTTCCATTATGCAGTATAAAACCTATTGATTGAGGGTTTTCGACCCATACCACCTTATCTTAGAAATAATTTTTTTAGTAACCACTAGAAACTGAAAATATTTTTATTATAAAATAAGATTTCGATCTTTTCTTAAAGTGACCATCACCTCTCTTATATAAAGGTACATACCCATATCTTAATTTCACACCTCCAAATCCATTTGGCTTAGCTAACCCCTAGAAAAATATCCTCCCCAATTTACTATATTCATCTTAGAGGTCATACTTTTCTCATAAACCCATCCTATAGAGCCCTTTTGATCAAATCAATAGGAAGAACCCAAAGAATAGGTAAATATTTCATCACCTCTTACAAGTTTTATTTTTCTTCCACATCTTATTTATTTATTGTTTCCATTATAAAATAATAACTCCATTATATTCTATATATGATGATGTTTTTATAAAAATGGTGCAACAATATTCATTATTCTATTTATCATATGAATGACAAAGTCACCATACATGCATACGTACAGCTTACCGTCTCCAAGTCGTGGTGTAGTTTGTTATTCAAACACATCATTATTTGGATGTGTATAATAATTAGCATAAATCATTTAAATAGTAAATATAACATGTTATTGATTATACATATATGATATACCATCCAATTAAATACGATTTCACCATTAATATAATGATATTGTCGCTCATGCGTATGTAGGGATTACCGTCTCCATGAACACGATATGATTCATTTTTCCATCCTAATAATTCAAGAATAATTTTAATTTTATGATTAAAAATAATTTTTATGAACATTATATCATTATTTATATGAATAAAATACATCCTATCCATAATAAAAATGGTTTATGTAACCAATCATATATAAAAAAAATGGATCAGTTAATACCTGAAATGATGATTCTTCTGACATATTATTAACAAATAAAATTTAGAGGATCATATATGATATCATATTAATGTATATAGTTCTTTTATAATTTAATAACAACTTTTTAACAATTATACAGGAGGTTAAAATACCATCTAATAAGTAAAATTACATAGTAAGGGTTAATTTTGAAATCACGTTATTATCTGAGATTGTTTTTATATAAGAATCTATTGGGACCTCTTTATCATCTGCATACATGTTTTCATAAAATTGTATTTCAAAAAATTTTATCTATTTACTAGACTATGGTTTATATTCATTTAAACCCTTTTTTGACTATATATGTTTTGAAAGGAATCTTTTTGTTGTTTTCCAAACAATGTACATTATGACCTTTTCGACAAAATTAATGTAATAATGATTTTCTATCTTATAGGGTGGGTGTAGTTATTTTTCACTATTATAACATCATCGAAGCTTCCCTTACAAAATTATATAAATATTTTCAAAATAAATGTTTTCTTTTATAAATATTCGAAACCTAAATGGTTTAAAAATAGAAATATGTATTTCCTTGAAATACTTTTCATTTCATCTATTTCAATATACTTAGATGGATTTTAAACTTGTGTGAAGTTGATTAATTATGATAAAAATCATCCATATTGTATTGAAGGACTTTTATATGTTTGATTATAGAAGTGTTATTTTTATACCATTCATGGTTTATGGTTAATGTATTGACATTTTGTATTCTAGTTTTAATACGAATGTTTATGTTTTTTTCAACTTTTTCATATGATGAATGAATTGGGCATAGTATGTGACGGGTGGGGCCCGCTATAGCTCCTCAGTGCATCGGTAGGTCTCATGAGACAATTAGTCATGGAATTGGCTGAGGGATTTCCCAATTTGATAAATTGTTTTGGTCGAGGCCTTAATCATTTTTAGACATCTTGGCTGAGGCCTTAACAAAATGTTTCATAATGTATGGAATTATAGAGTCCCTCATTATGAAAATAATAATGATGGTTCATGAGGTTATTATACTAGTTGAATAACCATAACTATGTTTTATTATGGCATTATTTACTCATCTCATATTCCTACCATAAAGTGTTCATGTTTTTTATTAGTAAAGTCATGTGTTTTGAATTATTCATCATGCCTAATGTTTATATTATCTTTTTTTGTGTTTTTTACCTTTACTGAGTGTTTGAGCTCACCCCTTTCTTATGTTTCTTTTTCCTAGGATATGAAGAAGTTAGTTAAGAATGACTTTCAGGCGTAATCTAGGAGGCTTGGATTTTTCTAAGGGAATAAATTAGAGTTGTATTTCTTTTCAAGTTGTACTGTTGAATTTATTTATGTATCTTGTTTCCAGTAATACTAAACTGATTGGTCATTGAAGACATGATTCCTTGTATCATGCCATTTTTTTGTAATAATTCCCCATCTTTTGGTAACTAGGGTTAGGGCGTTACAGTATAATAATGGGAATACCCATCCAATAACATAGGGTGCCTAGTCTAACTACACATGCACCACACATGGTATCTCAAGCGATTAAAATTTTTCAGAACACATTGGAGGGATATATAGTTATAGGGTCACCCATCACATAAATTAATATATGATATTTGCATTTCAAGTGATAAAAAAACCATAAATAATTCATAACCATGACCAAAAACATGATAAAGAATTGTGTTTCATAATTATAATTCAATGAATAATTAAATGATAAATAACAAGGATTCATAAGAGAACTGGAAAACTTGTTATCCTCCATTTCTTGCAAGATTGTCTCTTCTAATCTGTATGAATTTATTAATGGAATATTGATTCAAGACTACAATAGGAATGCATCATTATGTGTCAAATTTCTCAAAATTACATTAGAGGTGGTAACATGGCCCTTAAATTGGATGTCCCAAAATCTTTTGATATTGTGGATTAGGGTTTCTTCTGAATAATCCACACCATTTATAGTTTTTATGAGGTTTTAATCAACCTCTTTAACTATATCTTAAGCTCTTCCCGTATCTCTATTATCATTAATGGATCTAATGAAGGTTATTTTTACTTTTCGAGATGTGTCAAGTAGGGTGATCCTCTATCAAATATCATTGTCTCTATTGCTGAGGATTACATTAGTAGGTTTCAATCCATTATGGCTGGAAATGGTTTGGTGAAGACCATTCCTATTGGAAGTGGGCTAGATGCTCCTTCATATCTCTTATATGCAGATGAAATTTTACTCATTATTTAAGGATACTAGGAAAACATCAAAAACATCAAAAGAGATATTTTTCATTATGAGAGTGTCTCTGGACAAGAGATTAGTTTAAATTAGTCTTTTGTCTACTTTTGAAGAAACTTTTCTTCATCCCAGAAAAGTGACATTCTAATAGAGATGGATATTTGGGAGGGAATCCACCCCTTCACATATTTGGGTGGTCCCATATTTTTAGGAAGGCCGAAGGTATGTTATTTCTTTGTAATTTTCAACATTATTCGAAAGAAACATTCTTGTTTGAAGGGATAATATTTATCTGTGGTTGGAAGGGTATGCCATATAATGTCAATAATCAGTTTCAAATTTGTGTATTCTTTCATGGAGTACATGTGGTCAGATGCACTAATCAAGTGCATTAATTTTTATATCAATAATTTCATCAATAGTGATAGTATTATGGAATACAGGCTTGCAACGGTTCCATGGAAGTCTGTTTGCAAACCTCGTGAAGATAGAGGAAAAGGTATCAAGACCTTCTTGCGTTTCAATGACTCTTTGAAGGATGCTTTTATATAGAGGCTCTTTAATTTACAATATATGGCTCTGTATTTTCATAGATACCGATTCACACATATGCTCAATTATGAAATCACCAACAACCATAACTCTTCAGTGTGGAAAACCTTCATGAATATGTTCTACAAAATAATTGATGAATCCCAATAGGTGATCTCTAGGGAGTCTTCCATACACTTTTGGAAGTCAAAATGTGAATGAATCCCCATGGTAGAATTGGTTTTGGATGGATATTCATGGTTGGACATTGATTTATCAATCTATGAATAGATTTCTTGTTTGGAAAATATTCCAAATCATGATTCCAAAATTGGTGTGAAATATTTATTCGCTTAAAAGGGGGAATTTTGGGCTTGGGATCCAGCTGTCAATGTAAATCTCTCCTCTAAATGTTCTTATAAACATCATAGTACCTGTGCATCGGATTTCATGTGGATGAGTTACATGAAAAAGGGATTTCGAAGGCCCTCTAGGTGCACATTTTCCTAGACATTAGACTATAAGATGATTTGTAATTATAATTGTCATCAAAATTGTTTTGTTTCCAAATACACGAGATGTGTCTTCTGTCATCAGAACAAGGAGGATGTTGATAAACTCATTCTCAGTTACATTGAATCCTCAATAATGTGGAAGCTAGTCTCTGATATTTTCAAAATTCTTCTGCCACGGGCCAGCTCTATCTACAAGTTCATGAGGAGATAGAAGGACCGAAAGTTGTCACCGCAAATACTGTACCTTCTTAGGCTTCTATGGAGGAGCTGGTTAACTGTATTTGGATTTCCAAAAACAAATCCATTCAAGATCAACATCCTTTTCGTATGGGAGTTGCATTCTCAAGGATTATTTCTATAGTGTGTGATGTTATTAATCTGCGAGGTATTTTTAGTGACAACTTTGTTCATGATTTTTCGCTTCTTAATTAGGTGGGGGTCAAGGATATTTTTTGTCCCCCTTCATAATGTTTGAAATATTATGGAATTCCCTATTTAATTGCTAGAAAATGATCAACACAGACTGTGCTTCAAACGGGAATCTTGGACCGTCGGGCATTGGGGAGATTTCTAAAGACCATCATGGTCACACCCTTGGATGTCTTTAAGGTTCGTGTGGTAACACCTCCTCTAACGAGGCAAAAATGATTAGTGTTATTATGGAGGAAGAGCATGCCGAAAAATGAGGTTGGAATAAGGTATGGCTTGAATGGGACTCCACCACTATGGTTCTTGCTATTATAATAGGTTTGTTGCACCTCTTTTGGAAGCTCACCAATCGTTGGGCTAGATTCTTGGATCATCTCTTCTCAAAAGAGAATATTGTCACTCATGTTTATAGAGAAGCAAACTCATTGGCAGTTGATCCAGCTAAAAATTGTGTGAATGGTGTTGATTATCATTTGGATGATTATGTGTCGAGGGATCTTCTTCCGATTTTCAAGAGGGATCAATGTTAATCTTATACTTTCAGTCTTGTGTAATTTTTATTTATTTAAATAAAGAGGTATTTCTATTCTAGGTTAGATCTCAATCTATTAAAACAAATCCATAAGAGAAGAAGGAATTAAATAATTTTGTGTTTCATAAATTAAAAATAAAAATAGGTATAGAAAATTAAGTTCCAAAATATATAATATTATGACAACCATCTAATAGAAGATAATAAAAAAATTTCACATTGACAAGGATTTATATTTATAGTATATTCATAAAAAATGGAATATCATAATGATATTCATGAAAAAAATATTCATTTCATGATACTTCAATAGAATAATTATGGTTTTTATAATCTATTAATGGTTTAAAAAAAAATTTGTGGATTTTATGACCGGAATAGGAAATCAAATTGGAATGTTACCTTATATTAGGTTTATATAATACATAAAATTTAAAATTGAACTATGAACATTTATATCCCCAGAAATGAAATAGATATTTTAATATTAATATATATATTTTTAATATTAATATAGTCACAAAATTTCATGTGAAAATCATTTACTAACTAGTGAAAATGAAATAAAATGTGTACATAGACGGGGGTTTAGAAAATCAAAAAATGATCATCCAAAGAAATTTTTTAGAAATACATTTGATGAAATCCAAAATTGAAAAAGGGATGATGATAAGTCAATTTGGAAATATAATATTTGATTTATGAAGTACACAAGATATAAAAAATTATTAGCATTCCAATTAACAAGAAGAACACTGATGGGATGGTAAATTATAAACAACGAGGGGGGAAATCATCTATGATTATGTGAATAATTTTTAACAAGGTCACATTTTAAAAAAGTAATAAAACTCACAAATAATGTTAATTTAAATCAATATTGGTATCAAAATATAGATATAGGTAATACCATATGAAATGAATAATGAATCTCAAGAATTATCATTTTAACTCGAGTATGGATATTGAGTTATGAAACTCACATTATATTCTTTTGGAGACACCAATCGTAGCCCAAAAAAAGAATAGAATTAACGATATTGAATTTTTAATCATTCAAAAAAATTTATGAAATTATATCTCAATGGGTAGTATCTACATAATAAAATTCATATTGGTTCATATTATCAAAGCATTCCACAATTTTATCACTTGGAAATTCTAATTACCTTCATTAAGGTCAATGTGTTTGATAATGTTTGTATTATAAAAAACTGAACAAAAAACCCAAAAAATAATAAAATAAAATTATTAATAAACGGAATATGGTAATAATTTAAAACTCAATACCTTTAATGGATACATAGTTAATATGTGTCAATACTGAAAAATTCTTTTTTAATAAAAGTAATTTTACAATATTTTTCATTTCACATTAAATAATAAATTTTGAAATATTTTATTTTAAATTATATAAAATTATCCACTTTTTTAAAATCAAAACATCATAATTTACTGACTATGAATTTTTCGACATTTTATAAAAAAATGCTTATTTTTAGTCAAATAATTCAGTATTTAGTAAAAAGTTATTTTCCTTGGTAAATTAAATATGTATGAAAAAATAGAATATTTCAATACTAATAATATAATAATATATTAAAAAATAACAAATTTTTTATTTTTTATTTTTTTTACCTAAAAAAACATATGACGAAATATTGTTAGAACTAATAAATTTATTACTTCAATAAAAAAATTATTTCAAGTAATTACATAGAATCATGTATTTTTTAAGGGAGATTCATTTTTTTATTTCCATCGAATCCTCATACAAATTATTATTTATATTTAATTGTCTTATTTCAATAAATGTACTATGAAATATTATTTTAAATTTTATAAATATTTAGCGAATAAAAATTTAGGTCCTAATTTTCTTTGATAAATTGTATTAATTTTAAAATTCACATTTCAAACCATTAAAATTGTATATGATAAAATTGTTCTAAAATTTGTGATTTTATTTATCAATTTATTTATATTATTAAATATTAATATTTCTTATTTAAAAAATCTCTATAGTTAGGATTTAATTACCTAGGTAATAGTGAAGTATTGTGAAACATAAAATGATGATATAAATATTATTGAAACTCTCAACATTACCTAAAAATGAGTATATGAGGGTTATATCATTGTATTTTCATCTTCCTCTCCCATTTTTCAATTTTTTCCTTTATCCAATTTTTAATAACCATACATTGTTGAAAATTCAGGGCTTACTACAAAAATACACATTCCATAACATATAATATGGTAAAATAAAAAAAATCATTATTCACATAACCATACACATCCTTTTTAATTAACTTATAAATTCCCCCTCATAATTAATTTTATTATTAATTTTTAAATATTATTATCACCAATATTTAGCATAATCCCTGAATTTATAATGAGTCTCCCAATGAGAAAATCAAGTTTCTTAAATGTTTTATATAAATTTCCTAGTACTTATACACAAGTATCTTCTTTACAATTTATTCTAGAAACACTAATATAAAGATATTATTTTCTTATATATTGTTTAATAATACTATATTATTGGGTTTATCATTATTTATTCATATACGTAATCAAATATGAAAAGAAAAACTAATTTTTTGTATTCTACGGACTATCTCCCCCACAGTCTAACAAAATTCATATATATTCACTTCTATATAAGGTTTTCTATTTTTCATGAACTATTGAAATAATATAATAATTTTTATAAGAATAAATTTATCATATGAAAAATTTAAAAACACTTTAATTATATTTTCAATGAATGACAGGTGAATTTTTTTTCTTAAAATTTGCATAACAGTATGATTATATATTATTTATAATGATTAATTTTCTAATGTCCATTGAATATTATTATACTTATTTTTAACTATTACACCTTATAGTATTAAAAATTAAATTATATCATTTTTATTCCTATATAATTATATTTACAAGACAAAAACCAAATAATCATTGACTCATTTAAGTTATGTTCATGTTTATGTTGGTATACACATATAAATGCCCAATAATATGAATTTATAACCATAATGTATTTGGGTTGAGAAATAAAATAATAATATGATGAAGCTTTTTAATTTTGTTTTTATGTAAAATGAATATATAATAAATTATTTAACTGAGTAGTCTTTGATCGTCAACAATCACTAAAACGTAATTAATAGCATTGTTTTCTTCATGTATTAAGAATAAACCCCTCGTAAAAGGATTTTAAAATGGAATGAATTAATATAAATCATATATAATTGTATCATTACTGATATAGTAATTAATGACAATGAAATAATAAAGAACTCATTCACTACTATTATGAAACTACAAAAATGATGAAACCAATGCACACCTATTGTGGAAAATAAGAATAATTCATAAATAGGATGCATATTTATAATGAGTATGAATGAAAATGGATATAAATACGTTTATAATATAATTTATTTGGATATCAATTTTTATGATATATGATGTTAATTTATTTATTGGTAATTTCAAGACTATATGTGAGGAATTTCATCCCAATTTCCCTTTATTGTGTCAATAATTGTATCTATGAACCCGATTTAAATAATGATGATTTTATAATTTCTATTTATGATATCATATAATTTATTATAATTTAATAATTATACTATATATTACATTAAATAAAATAATTTTATTGGCGTTTTTATTAATTTTTAATCAAGGAATAATTTTTTTGTATTAATTTTGATTCTCTATAACACGCTATATATCACACACCATATAATCATATAGTGGTTTATTCAAATAACACGGATGTATTATTATTATAACATTTCTATTTAATGGTATTTACTAGAATAATTTTGTTCCCTTACTTATGTTGTTATTGATAATATTTTTTCTTGGTAGTAAATATTTTTTTTATTACAAATCACATTAATTAATGATTAATGTTTTATCATGGACATTGATCATCTATAATTGGGTTCTACCACATTAATATTATTTTTCATTCTATAATACCTATGAGGAAAATTTTTTTATTTTAAATTGAATTTTTAATAAATATTTTAAAAAGTTATTGTTGAAAAATGTATTTTTAAAATATTTGAAATTATTTTCTTCCAAATTACATTATCATGTTTTTTTCTTCCTCTAATCGTTTATATGTGAAGGAATTATTTTTTTTAAGACCCGGTTATTTAATTTTAATTTTAAAATTCAATTTTTAATGATTTTTCAAATTATTTTTGGTAAAATACTTGTGGAAGTGACCAATAACATTATATTTTAACCTAATGTAAAAAATACTTTCTAAAAGCAATTTAATGTTTCCGATTATATTTAAATATTAATTATAGAAATTTATTTCAAAATTGGGTTTATGTTTCAATAATTATACTATAATATATAATACTCTTCTAGGATAAACAACTAATGGTTCCAAAAAATCCAATTTTTTATCCCTTAATATGTTGTATCGTTGAAGAATTATATTTCATCGATGTTTTTCATCTATATATGAAACCTTTTATGAATCATTTGATACACTACAGTTTTGTTTTTTTAAACCCTCCAAGAATATTCTATAAATGTATTTTGATCTTTTTATTTGACTATTGAATTAGTTTTATACTCATTCCTCTATATTTTTTGGAGATCATATTTTACATATTTTACAATGGATGGTGTTTATTAATATTTGGTTTTATTTTATTTGAAAATTAAAAATTAGTGTCATTGGTTATGTATTTATTTGAAAATAGATGTTTATTTTCAAGTAGATAATGTTTAATTTAAGCATCAAAGTTCATTGTCTAGATGGGTATGATCATGATATCTATTTCATTATAAAGGGGAAAAGTGTTGGCATACCATATTTTATTATATACTTATGGATGTATAAAATAATGTAGACTAACTATTGTTTGACAATCCACCTTATATCTTATTTTGGGTTATAATTGTAACACCCTAGGTAAATAAAGAGTATTAAATTTTCACATTTATCCATATTTGTTAATAAAATATTAATATGAATTTAAAGGGAACGCTATGCTCAATGGCGTACCCAACACGCAACATCGAGTTTCGTGGAAATCTTACGTTTCACTCTAAGAATAAAATAATATTATTTTAAATAGTAGTTAACGCCTGGTAGTTGTAATGGAGGGAATGAACAGAAATAACTAAAAAATTATTATATATGTTTGTCAAATATTTTTACTTTTTTGGAATAAATGTTAGAGGATTAACAATGCAAATGAATCCAATTTTAAGCGTAAACATTCTAATATTCTTTAAAAGGTCAATTAACCGCCTTTTGATGGAAAACCTATTTTAAATCCACTTTTTGACAATTTTATGTGTTATATTTGATAAAATAAAATTATTCTTTATAATCGAGACATAAAAATTTACTTTATGTAAATTTTTGGTATTTTTCCGAAAAGTTCAGTTTTTAATGAAAAGTGAAAAATGTTGTACTTTAATTCAAAAACACTTTTTAATCTAACATATTTATATGATTATATTATCATTTGAATTGATTTTAAAGTGATATTAGAATATATTTTTACTATTTAATAAAATAGTGTTCGTTGTAATTAATTTCACTTTGAAATCGGACTTAAACTAGTGTCAATCTTTTGATACATTTTATTTCATAAAAACATGTTATTTGTTTTGACAGCGGGAATTAATTATTAAATTAATTAATGCAACTTATATGTTTTGAATTTTTTAAAATAGACATCATTTTTGAATTCGGAATATCAAATATACCTTAGGGTGAATTTTTGGCAATTTTCTGAAAAACTTCAATTTTTGATGAATAGTGAAACCACTAAGTGGTACTTATAAAAAATGATTTTCCGTTTAAATGAAATTTTTCCATATTTGTGTTTTGAATTTCAAAAATCTGACATACATGGTTGTCATTAAAAAGTAAAATGTGGTTCAATGGGATTAAAATAATTTTTGGGTGAATAGTAACTTATTAAGTTTTTAATCGCGATTAGAGGTAATTAGTGTAGTTTAAGGTAAAAATAATGTTTTAATAAAATTAAATGAACTAGAAACATGTCATACCCTAATTGGATGTGTCATGGCCGACCAGGACAATCCATGGGTCAACTTTGGGATCCCATAAAGCCACATTGGTTGGAAAATGACCTAAATACGTTTTTATTTAATGTTAAAGAAAAAATGACACAAACATGAAATGTTTTACTAAAAAAACATTACATGGGGTTATACAAGTAAGACTTTTGACTATAAATAGTCATTGGAAATATAAAAAGATTTCCTACATCATAGTATTTTTGTAAAAATTTTAGACATTAAATAAATTACATTATTTATGACATCATGATGATGCAGTGATGAGCTCATTATTTAACGATTTAAATAAAATGGAAAGACAATGTAAAATATAATACCTACACAAGTCCAAAACCTATTTGATGGGTGGGTTTCGAACCCTTATCACCTTATCCTCGAAACACATCAATGTGGGGCCGTTAAAATCTGAAACTCATTCTAAAATAAAGTAACATTTCATTACTTTCCAAGAGTGCCCCGCCTCTCCTCTTATAAAAGGCCCCCACCTCTACCTCCTTACCCACACTTCCAAAGCCTTTGGCTCAGCAGAACCCTGACCATTTTGTCTCTCCACATCCCTCTCTAACTCCTTGAAGCCTCACTTTGGGCAGAAGTCTTGTCAAGGAATCCTTTTAGCTCAAACCAAAGGGAGTTACCCGATTTTAAGGTAATGTCTTTACTTGAGTCCTTTCGTTTTATTTTGCTTCTACAACCCCATAAACACATTTTATTCATTTATTTTTAACAAACCCAGTATCTTCATTATACTAGGAGGTTTTTATAATAATTATTCGAGCTACACTTACACACACCGTCTTCTAATGGTTAAAACATACTGTTTCTTTGGATGGTAATTTTCTGCCTCCTGAAACGATGATTGTTCAACATTCTTCTAACACCTTAAAAGGTGGCCATTAAGATGACACTATATTTATATATGATATATAATATGTTTTTGTTTTACATAATATTATTTATTTTTCATTTATGGCATACCTTTATGGTTTTCATTATAGGTAAACGCGATATATTCATTTAAGGAAGTGTGGACTACTGCCCACTCAAAGTGATTTGATTCGTTAATACCATATGTGGTACCTGTAAAGGATATAATTAATGATATTATATATGATACCATACTGGAATTAAGATAATATTATGTATTTTTATGTTTTAATTCCATTTAATATGAAATAGAAATGGAAGTAGCGTTAATGCGTACGTACGACTTACCGTCTCCATGAATGGTACATTTCATTTCTTATCTCAAAATGTTATGTACTATTATAAGTACATGTATATAATGGATATATATGTAATATATTACATCTAAATTATTTATATCATTCTGGAATTATAATATATATATATATCTCTCATTTTGTTTTAATTCCATTAATATGACAAAGAAAAAATGAAAGTAGCGTTCATGCATACGTACGGCCTAACGTCTCCATGAACAGTGATTTTCATTTTTTATCTACAAATGATATGGAATAGTATAAAATGAATATGTAATGGATATATATGATATTTTAATCATTAATAATATTCTGTAAATTATTTCCTTTTAACTACATGGACAATCATTTTTAAAACAAGTTCATTTTTGACTCATGTACCAAACATCGACAAAAACATCTTATATTAACTCATATTATTAACCAATTATTATAACACTATAATATGTGATAAGAACTGAAAAATAATCATTATATGAGGTCCTTATGCAATTATAAATTGACAAAAGTTTATTATTCAGGAATATAAAGAATGAACAAGACAAGTTGGACTTGAGGTAAGGGATCGTACTCCTCTCTTTCTTTTTAAGTACAGTATTTTATGTCGCTCCTTTTAAAGCTCATCATTCTTGTTATTGGGATGTTCTTTTATATTAATATAACTGTAATTTTTATGTTCATATGATGAGATACCCTATTCTCTCTCATCAATCCATTTTGGAAGTTTTGAGTGGCGCTGTTAGGCTGCCGGATTTTTGTAAGAGATCCAACCTCTCTCTTTCTTTTTAAGTAATCTCTTTTATGTCATTTCTTTTAAGCTCGTATTTCATAGGTTTGGGGATGTCTTTTTATACTCCTCATTCAGTAATTTTTATGTTCATATAATTAGAGATCCTATTTGATCTCATCAATCTATTTTTTGGAAGATTTATGTGGCGTCGTTAGGCTGCCGAGTTTTCGTAAGGGATTTTTCATCCCACTTTTATTCTTGTGACATTTATGATACGTTTTCCACTATTTCCTTTGAGTGGTGTATGTACTGCCCATTATTATACACTTTTTTTAGTACAATTTCATTTATGGGTATTTACATCTTCATTTTATGACCCTTCATCCATGGGGTGTACGTCTCGGAAGTTACCCAACTCAGTAAGGGGACCTTTCACCCTCCTCTTTTTAAAAGACTTCTTTTGTTATGTCTTTTAATTTACATCTTATTATGTTGGGATATGTTCTTATATATCCTCATTGATGTAATGTTTATGTCAAAGTGATGAGATACCATTCACTCTCTCATCGACTAATTTTCTGAATTTTGATGTAACACCGTTAGGCTGTCAAATTTTTACAAGGGAACATCTTAACACAATTTTGATTACTTTGCGTTCAACTTGTACTTCTTGAAAATGTAATACTATGAATATGTGTGAATGACCTTAGATTGTTTCACACTTAATATCCACTTATATTGGGTGTATTTTTATTTCTCACACATAATTATGAGATAGATTTATCCTTAGTTTAAGGATACCCTCTTTATAATTGAATTCATCTCAATTTAAATTTCCATTAAGACTTCATTGTTGTTATGCACAAATTAACTCTTATTTGGTGTGTATACTGTCCTTTGACATATTATATCATGAATCCCTTTATTCTCATGATATTATAAAGCTCGGATTAAATGTTATTCCGCGATTATTTGTATTCAAGAGTCTCTCATTTTGTTAAAAACACTTTAACAAAAATATCGTTTTAAATGTTTTATAGATTCATTTTTCTAAATAATTATCTTTAATGTCCATGTTTTCAAAATTGTTTTCAGTATTTATTTATATGTACATTAATGTTTTAAAATTATAATTCCATTAAAAGCTTCAAAGTGGTATGGGACACTTTGATTCCAAAATATCTTTTAAATGGTTTTTGAAAGTAGATTGATTAATTCAATATCGTGGAATTACTTATTGTGATTGAAAATGAAATTTTGTTATTGAAATGTTTATATTTTCAATATTTTATATATAATTATGGTACATGAACATTTTACAGGTGGTTATGTGATAAACCATATGACGGGTGGTGCCGTGAATACCAGGACGGGTGGTTACGTTATAACCTCCAATGCATTGGGTATGGAAGTCAGCTGTATGGGTATTCAATTAAGTATGTGTGGAATTCCACCGTATGTTTATTAAATTTAAGTATGTTTATGTCCCAAGATACCTTTATATGTTATGTGTTCCTTACATGGGTTTTATGATAATCTTTTGGTTACAAAAGTGTAAGTAATGATCTTTTATTCAGTGAAGAGTTTTTACTACTTCATAATGTTGAAAAGTACCACTTTGGTAAAGTACTCATGGTTTACTTGTTCTTTTGGAAAAACTAACAGTTTTCCTTCTTTGTGTATCCTTTACTGGGCTTTTTATGCTCATCCCAAGTTTTTGAAATGTTTTCCACAGGACATAAAGATGAATATGGCCAAAGATGGGATCAAGGAAAGACATGCTATAGAAAACATGGAACTAGACATGTTTTTTATGTATTTTTTATGTTATGGAACCATATTAGAAGTGTCTACTCTCTAATCTTTTGAGATGTAATAGTTTTGAACTAATTCTCTAAAACTCTAAACATGAAAAGATCCTCAATGTGAATTAATAATTTAATTCAAATAATTAAGTAATGTTTAAGGTCGGGGCCTTATAGTTGGTATGAGAGGTCAGTTTAGATAACATTAGAGGTTAGGGTATCCTCTAAGAATTAGTGACATTACCATAATGGTTAGGATTTCAGAAAGAGTCCTGATTTTAGATAAAGTGAATGAGTTAGTATATCTTAGTATTTACCTTCCTCATTAGAACATGATGGATGTTTTGATATACTCACACTGACATATCTATTTTTAGTGAATGGATGGATCTAGCAGGCACCAAAGAGATAACAGGTTTGAAGGAAACTGTGGTGGTTCTCTGATTAAGATACTAGATAAATGGGGGATTCAATGAGGAAACTCGTGGTTGTTCTAAACCAACTATCAAGTAGTCATGATCAACCACTTGAACCTTGGTATGATCTGTAATGCATCATGTACAAGATGACCAATCAATGTAGAAGTTCAGGTAATAATTATAAAGGTAACCACTAGAGTTTATGTGATCCTTACTTTTGAGGTAATTATGGGTTATTATATGTTATGATGGAAAATGAAAGGCATGAGATAAACTTGAGGTTAAAATATGTTATGATTATTTTTGAAGATTTTATCTCGTTTTGGAGAATGTTTTAAGAATTATGTAGTTTTGGAAGAAGGACAACACGCAGACCGTGTAACAGCCCATCGCGTCAGACAAAGCTGTGGGAATCGAACCCACAACCAGAGTGCGACTGGTATTTATCACCTACCACTGGACTACATGAAGTCTCTGGTTAGTTTGACTGATTATTTTTAGTTAGATGATTTTAGGAATCCAGAGTAAGTTTATTTTGGGTTATTTATGGAAATGATTAACCTATCATCAAGGATATATGATTAGGTTAATTACTTTTAAATATGAGAATTTAAGAGCAACTGATGTTATTTGGAGATAAAAGTTAATTTGTACCTTGGAAGACTATGTGACTAAGTCCTTCAAATATTTGGGTTTCAATATTAGGATTGTTTACTTTGAATAATTTTATGGGAAAATTGTTCATCAAATGGTCCTCGATGAACATTGGGTTTTGTTGGACAAATTTTGGAGATTAAGAATAGATTTTCTTCTCATAAAGGGTTTTCCTTTTCTGGATTATCTGATCTTGTACTAACCTTTTTTGTTTTGGTTTTGGTTAAATTATAAAGATATGGGAAGTATATATTTCTCTTTGGTGGATTAGGTGATTATCTAAAAGTTGATTATAGTACTCTTAATGTGAACAAGTCTTCCTAAATACCCGTCTTTTGGAGAAAATATGAGTTTGTGTTAGGAATCTAATAAAAGTTGAAAATCAACATTATAAGTTATTATGATTCCTTATGAACAAATTCCTCAATAAAGAGTAACATAAAACAAAAATGTTGTCAATTAACTTTTCCTACTGGGGAATCGAATACCGTTTAACCCATCTCAAGTTTGTGATTTTCTTGTGGTTAAATTTCTCCTAGACATGTTTACTATGACTCTCCATCAGAACATAACCCTTTGTTTTTTCCTCCATGTACATATTTTCATACTTGGAATCCTAGTATGGGTTAACTCGGGGGACCTCTGTACTTCAGTTTATTTATTTTAAAGTGATTGTTTTACCGACTCTTGTCCTGATGCGGGACTTTCAAGGATGTTTCCAATCCCAATTTTAAAATTGCAAGGACTCAATTTCCAAAAGGGGTGAAGGATGTAACACCCCAGGTAAATAAAGAGTATGAAATTTTCACATTTATCCATATTTGTGAATATAAATTTTAATATGACTTTAAAGGGGACGCTATGCTCCATGGCGTACCCAACACGCAACAACGAGTTTCTTGGGAATCTTACGTTTCACTCTAATAATAAAATAATATTATTTTAAATAGTAGTTAATGCCTCGCCGTTGTAATGGCGGGAATGAACAGAAAAAACTACAAAATGATTATATATGATTGTCAAATATTTTTACTCTTTTTCAATAAATGTTAGAGGATTAAAAATGCGAATGAATCCAATTTTAAGCGTAAACATTCTAATATTCTTTAAAAGGTCGATTAACCACCTTTTAATGGCGAACCTCTTTAAATCCACTTTTTAACAATTTTATGTTTTATATTTGACAAAATAAAAATCTTCTTTAGAATCGGGACATCAATATTTACTTTGTGTATATTTTTGGTATTTTTCCGAAAAAGTTCAATTTTTAATGAATACTGAAAAATGTTGTATTTTAATTCAAAACCTCTTTTTAATATAACTTATTTATATGATTAGATTATCTTTTGAATTTATTTTAAAGTGAAATTAGTATATATTTTTACCATTTAATCCAATAGTGTTCATTGGAATTAATTTTACTTTGAAATCAGACTTAAACTAATGTCAATCTTTTGATACATTTTGTTTCATAAAGACATGCTATTTGTTTTGACAGCGGGAATTAATTATTAAATTAATTAATGCAACTTATATGTTTTGAATTTTTTAAAATATAAATCATTTTTGAATTCGGAATATCAAATATAGCTTTGGGTAAATTTTTGGTAATTTTCTGAAAAACTTCAATTTTTGATGAATAGTGAAACCACTAAGTGGTACTTATAAAAACTGATTTTCCATTTAAATGAAATTTTTCCATATTTGTGTTTTTAATTTAAAAAATCCGACATACATGGTTGTCATTAAGATGTAAAATGTGGTTCAATGGGATTAAAGTAATTTTTTGGTGAATAGTAACTTATTAAGTTTTTAATCGCGATTAGAGCTAATTAGTGTATTTTAAGGTAAAAATAATGTTTTAATAAAATTAAATGACCTAGAAACATGTCCTACCCTCATTGGATGTGTCATGGCCGACCAAGACAATCCATGGGTCAGCTTGGGGACCCCATGGAGACACTTTGGTTGGAAAATGACATAAATGCCTTTTTATTTAATGTTGAAGTATAAATGACACAAACATGAAATGTTTTACTAAAAAACATTACATGGAGTTATACAAGTAAGATGTTTGACTATAAATATTCATTCGAATGCTAAAACTATTTCCTACATCATAGTATTTTTTTTATAATTTTTAGAAATTATATAAATTAAATTATTTATGACATCATGATGATATAGTGATGACATCATTATTTAACGATTTAAATAAAATGAAAAGATAATGTAAAATATAAGTCCTACACATGTCCAAAATCTATTGGATGGGTGGATTTAGAACCCTTACCACTTTATCATAGAAACACATCAATGTGGGACCATTAAAATCTGATACTCATTCTAAAATAAAGTAACATTTCTTTACATTCCAAGTGTTCCCCTCCTCTCCTCTTATAAAAGGCCCCCACCTCTACCTCCTTACCCACACATCCAAATCCTTTGGATCGGCCAAACCCTGACCATTTTGACTCTCCACATCCCTATCTAACTATTTGATGCCTCAGTTTGGGGAGATGTCTTCCCAAGGAATCCTTTTAGCTCAAACCAAAGGGAGTTACCCGATTTTAAGGTAATGTCTTCACATGAGTCCTTTTGTTTTATTTTGCCTCTCCAACCCCCTTAACTCTTTTTATTCATTTCTTTTGTAACAAATATATTATATTAAATATACTAGGATGTTTTCATAAGAAGTATTCGAGCTACACTGACACACACCTTCGTCTAATGATTTAAAAACATATTGCTTCTGTGGTTGACGATTTTCTGCCTCACGAAACGATGATTGTTCAACATTCTTCTAACACCATCAAAGGTGGCCATTAAGATGACACTATATTTATATATGATTTATAATATGTTTATGTTTTACTTAAGCTTCTTTATTTTTCATTTATGGCATACCTTTATGGTTTTCATTATGGGTAAACGTGTTATCTTCATTTAAGGAAGTGCGGACTACCACCCCCTCAATGTGATTTGATTCGTTAATACCATATGTGGTACGTATAAAGGATATATTTAATGATATTATATATGATACCATACTGGAATTAAAATACTATTATGTATCATTATGTTTTAATTCCATTAAATATGAAATAGAAATGGAAGTAGCATTCATGCGTACGTACGGCTTACCGTCTCCATGAACGGTACATTTCATTTCTTATCTCAAAATGTTATTTATTATTATAATTACATATATATAATGGATATATATGTCATATATTACATATAAATTATGGATATAATTCTGGAACTATAACATATATATATATATATATATATCATTTTTATTTAATTCCATTAATATGACAAAGAAAAAATATAAGTAGCGTTCATGAATACGTACGGCCTACCGTCCCCATGAACGGTGCTTTTCGTTTTTTATCTCCAAATGATATGGAATAGTATAAAATGAATATGTAATGGATATATATGATATTTTAATCATTAATACTATTGTGGAATTTATTTACTTATAACTACATGGAAAATCATTTTTCAAACAAGTTCATTTTTGACTCATGTACCAAACATCGACAAAAACGTCTGATATGAACTCATATTATTAACCAATTATTATAACATTAAAATATGTGATATGAACTGAAAAATAATCTTTATAGTAGGTCCTTAAGAAATTATAAATTGACCAAAGTTTATTATTCAGGAATATAAAGAAACAAACAAGACAAGTTGGACTTGAGGTAAGGGATCCTACTACTCCCTTTCATTTTAAATACACTCTTTTATGTCACTCCTTTTAATGCTCATCTTTATTGTTATTGGGATGTTATCTTATATTAATATTACTGTAATTTTTATGTTCATATGATGAGAGACTCTATTCTCTATCATCAATCCATTTTGGAAGTTTTGAGTTGCGCCGTTAGGCTGTCGAATTTTAGAAAGAGATCCAACCTCTCTCTTTCTTTTAAAGTACTCTCTTTTATGTCGTTTCTTTTAAGATCATATTTCATATGTTTGGGTATGTTATTTTATATTCCTCATTATGTACCTTTTATGTTCATATAATAAGAGACCCAATTTTATCTCATCAATCCATTTTTGGATGATTTTTGTGGCGCTGTTAGGCTGCCGAGTTTTCGTAATGGTTTTTTCACCCCACTTTTATTCTCAGGACATTTAGGCTACGTTTGCCACTATTTCCTTTGAGTGGTGTATGTACTGCCCATTATTATACAATTTTTTTAGTATAATTTAATTTATGGGTATTTACATCTTCATTGTATGACCCTTCTTCCATGGGGTGTACGTTTTGAAAGTTACCAAAATCAGTAATGGGACCTTTCACCCTCCTCTATTTAAAAGACTTCTTTTGTTATGTCTTTTAATTTACATCTTATTATGTTGGGATATGTTATTATATATCGTTATTCAGGTAAAGTTTATGTCCACGTTATGAGATACCATTCACTCTCTCATTGACTAATTTTGTGAATTTTGAAGTGACGCCGTTAGGCTGTCGAATTTTTACAAGGGAACATCTTAACCCAATTTCGATTTCTTTGGGTTCAACTTTTACTTCTTGAACATGTAATCCTATGAATACGTGTGAATGAACATAGATTTTTTCACACATAATATCCACTTATATTTGGTGTATTTTTATTTCTCACACATAATTATTTGATAAATTTATCTTTAGTTTAAGGATACCCTCTTTATAATGGATTTCATCTCAATTTACATTTCCATTGAGACATCATTGTTGTTATGCACCAATTCACTCTTATTTGGTGTGTATACTATCATTTGACATATTATATCATGAATCCCTTTATTGTTATGATATTATAAAGCTCGGATTAAAAGTTATTCCATGATTATTTGTATTCAAGAGTCACTCATTTTGTTAAAAACTCTTTAACAAAAACATCGTTTTAAATGTTTTAATGATTCATTATTCTAAATCTTTATCTTTAATGTCCATGTTTTCAAAATGGTTTTCAGTATTTATTTATATGTACATTAATGTTTTAAAATTATAATTTCATTAAAAGCTTCAAAGTGGTACGGAACACTTTGATTCAAAAATCTGTTTTAACTGGTTTTTGATAGTAGATTGATTAATTCAATATCTTGGAATTACTTATTGTGATTGAAAATGAAATGGTGTTATTGAAATGATTATATATTAAATATTTTATGTGTAATGATGGTACTTGGACATTTTACGGGTGGTTACGTGTTAAACCATATGACGGGTGGTGCCGTGAATACCAGGATGGGTGGTTATGTTATGACCTCCAATGCATTGGGTATGGAAGTCGGCCGTATGGATATTCCATTAAGTATGTGTGGAAGTCGACCGTATGGTTATTCCAATTAAGTATGTTTGTGTCCCAATTTAACTTTATATGTTATGTGTTATTTACATGGGTTTTATGGTAATTTTTTGGTTACAAAAGGGTAAGTAATGGTCTTTTATTCAGTGAAGAGTTTTTACTACATCATAAAGGTGAAAAGTATTACTTTGGTAAATTACTCATGGTTTACTTGTTTTTTTGGAAAAACTAATAGTTTTCCTTCTTTGTGTATCCTTTACTGGGCTTTTTATCCTCATCCCATGTTTTTGAAATGTTTTCCACGGGACTTAAAGATGAATAGGGCCAAGAATGGGATCAAGGAAAGACATGCTATCTAAAACATAGAACTAGACATGTTTCTTTTTATGTTTTTTTATGTTATGGAAACATAGTAGAAGTGTCTACTATGTAATCTTTTGAGATGTAATAGTTTTGACCTAATTATATAAAACTCTAAACCTGAAAAGATCCTCAATGTGAATTATTCATTTAATTCAAATAAATAAGTAAGGTTTAAGGTCGGGGCCTTATAATAATCATGTTATAATCTTTATTAACATGTGGAAAATTATTATAATTCTTGACGATTATTGAATACTAATGCAGGTTGATCATGTATTAGTATTTTATTTTTCTAATTTGATGGAATCCAAATAATATTCATTATAATTTTCCCTATTAATTGTAATGAAATGTACTTATCACTCTAATGGAGTATTTAATTGACATAACCAAATGACTAGTGTGGATATAAATTATTTATCCCCTAGATGAATCAATATGTATAATGAGGGAAAATGGTTTATAAATTTATTTAATTCCTTCCCAATTATATAAGAATTCTTGAATGTAGTCTCAATGACATGTAATGTAACTTTGAAAAAATTCTTGACATAAGGTTTTTTATGCTTAACATTATACATTCATTTTTTATGAGATTTTTATTATTGATATCCATGATTTCATGTATTGTAATGGATATAATATTATACCAATTAAATTTTCATTTTAGATCATGTTTCTTCTTATTCATGAGTTAATATTTATTCCATGATTGTTTAGTGATTGATTTTATTTAATGATTACATTAATGAGTGTTTATTCTCATAAATTTATATGTTCCCATTTATATAGTTTATGGTTAAATGTATAGCACATGACATGTTTTAAGGCATAACTTCTGAAGATTAATTAGTGGGAGATAATGATGTCTTTTAAAGAAATAAGGTGTATCTTATATAAAAGAAAATGTTTCCATTAAATAAAAAGATCATGGAATTTATTTGTTTCTTTTGAGACCAAATTATCTAAATGATTAAAATATAAATTATAAATTGATTGTAGGATATAAAATAACATTTGTTGATTTTTTAAATATGTATAGTTATAAAACATATTCTATAGTTTTTATAAATAAATGTTTATAATATATGAGTTCATATAACCGTATTTGAGAGAATGGGTCGGTGGATTCATAGTTGAAATCAATAGAAATTATTAGATAAGATAAGTTATTACGATCATTGTTGAAGATAAATTATTTAAATCACTTGTTATGGTTTATTATAACAGATAAACCATTTTGGATAAATATATTATTTAATGCTAAAGAGAAAATAAATGTTTTGTTTTTGGATTATGATAAGAAAAAATCATTGAAAACCCTTGATATTAGTCAATGTATTGGATAAAATGATAATATTTTTATTTATATAGAGTTTTGTTTTTAGTAATACATACCTATCAAGTTATCAGAAATTGGATGCAGTCATGGAACATATAAACCTAGGGGAAACCCCCATGAAAGTGTTTTGTTGAGAATTAATTGAATCATATATATTATATATCATGAAGATAGATTATGAATACACGCCCTAAAAGACAATGGAGAAGGATATTCTCTGGTTAATAACATTCTCCATTAATAATTGTGAAGGATTTTACAATGATTTTTATTATTTAGGATATAAAATCTAATATAAAAATTACTATGGACGGCCTAGGATTGAATAAAGAGAGACATATATTTATTTGAATGTTTAATATGTTCAAAAAGCATACATAAGGGAATACATATTCATAGATATGATCTCATATTAATAATTTGGATATTATTATAATAATTTGGTTTTTATGTTTGGTGGAAATAGGATCCTAGAAATGAATATTATATATTTATGTACATAGAAACTGAAATGTCATATAATTTAAAATTTGAGCATATATAAATTTAGATTATTATATTATATAATTTATATGATGTAAAATGGGAGTTTCCCAACATTACCTAACAAAATGAGTATTATGTTTTAATAGAATATAAAAATTTATTATCATAGCTAATTTCATTAGTTATTAATATTTATCCACAATATTTTATAATATTTTTAAATTTATTAGGATTATTTGAGGATCCTAAGGATTTTCCTCTAGTGTTTGGGAATTAGTATATTGGAAAAATATATATTATGGAATAAATAACCATGAAAATTGATTTTGGTATAAGGTTAAATTTTTGGGGAAATGTTTTGGGGAATACATGATTTTTGTATTAAAAATATTATATTTAATATAATCATTAAAATGAGATAATAAGGGTTGGTTTGGTGTTAAGTAATAGTGTTATACTGTAATAGGAAACCTTGAGAAATCATGATTCATGTATTTTAATATTTTTTACATTTACCAAATCAATTAATGTTTAAAAATTGAAAGCATAAAATAAATAAATTAAAAATATTTATCAAATCATAAAATAAAAAATTACTAATTATGATATATATAGAATCTAATAAAAATGATGGTTTTTTTGTTTACACATCTGAGGTATATGAAAATTCTAATTTCAGTTATTTTATTACTATATAAAATTAACGTGTATTTTTTCAGAAACTATTAATGTAATCTAATATAATATTAAGTAATAGTATTATCTCTTTTAAAATATTAAATAAACATAGAAAATATATTAAACACATTTTTATAAAAAATTAAAATGTTTCATTAATATAAAAAAATATGTATTTAAATTAATTACAATAATTTTTAATGGATATTAATTTTTAGTATTCATAGTACAAAAAATTTTCTTTAATTTTTTTTTTTAAATTAAATTTATTTCTTATAAATATGTACCTAATTATTTACCCCATATATAAAATTAATGCAATAACTATAAACATTCCTAAAAATTATTTTAAGTGATTAAGTGTATTTATTTTAAAATTATCATTTCCAATAATTAGGAAAAAAATTGATAAAAATATATAAAATCTTATAATATAAATTTTAAATTAATATGTAATTATAAATATTAATTTTTTCTTTTAAAATAATTAAAATTTTTATAAATTAAGTACTATGTTAAAATTAAATTCGGGTAAATGTTAAAATGTTTTAAAGAGGCCTAATACACTCAATGATGTCTAGAAAAGGATTTTATGTTGTTTTCTATATGTAAACTCATTTTATTCAATTATTTACATCCATTTTTAAATGCTTAACACATGAATAGTAACCTTATATTATTGAAAATACACGGGTGAAACCCCAAGAGACACTTCATTCACATATTAAAGGGTAAAATCGTAACAACATCAAGACATAAGTCACCATATAATTACTCCTTTATACTCTTAAAAATATCATATAAAATAACTCACTTCCCATTTTAAGATATTTTTGTAAACATTTTTCATCATATGAATTTCATTTCATAGGAAAAATCCAAGGAAACATTCAAGTTCCCTACATGGGTTTTATCAACTACATAGTTTTATTAATAATTATAAAAATTCAAAAAGATTATAGAAACAATAATATAATTATGTTATTATCATTTATATGGTGTTAAATTTCTATATTTAGGCTATTATAATTTTTTATTCATTTTTGTTATCCATTACTTTTTTTATGTATGTGCGTTATGTGGACTACCACCTCCACAACGTAACAATTTTTATCTTCCTTGAATGATTTAAAATATTATATATAGGAATGTAATTAGTGGATATAAATGATTTTATGTAAACAGTTGATGTTCTAGTATAACATATTTATGAACCTATTCTTCATTTGATCATTAAATGGTGATCAATAATTTAATTTTTAAAAAATTATACTAACGGGATTATATTTTATTCAAATTTCACAATTTTTTCATATACATCACTTCATAATGAAAATCCATATAATTATGATATATCACAATATAATATGATAAATATGACAATTATTCATTTGGAATAATGATATTATAACCAAAAAACACATAACCATTCACAAAATTATGTTATGTTTACATTTGGGTCCGTCTAACAATATAGTTTAACAATAATATTAATTTATATTATGAATGAATATGTTAAAATAATTATTTGTAAAATATGATACATTTTAAAAAAAAAATATTTTTCGCTACAATAAATGGTATATGAAAATTTATTTCATTAAGCAATAAAATACACTTTGATCATCATGATTTAATAAAACATGCTTATTATCTCCTTATATTCAAATGCATCCTCCATACCAGTCAGGATAGGAATTTTAAAAATGATATATAATTATAAATCATCAGTAATACTAAATTTAATTATCTATTAATGATTAAAATTTAAAGAAAAAAAGACACAGACAATACTAATAAGATACTGGAATTAACGATTAAAACTTCAATCAATTGATGTGATGTGTTAGAGGAATTCACATAGTGAATAAATATTTTTGAATTTTATAAATATATTATATTTGGATAATTTAATTAATTAATTTTCTTATATTTATATTTTTTCAATACACACAGTCTAATTATATATATGGATTTCCAAATAATAGAGAAGGGTTTTCATTTAAAGTTTTCTCCACTATGACAATTAATGTATTTAAGAAACTATATTAATTTATCTAGTGACTAAAAATAATATTTATCAAGATATTATTTTTAATCTAGTTTTATTATGTTTAATTAGATATTATATTTTTCATGATTATTTTATTGAAGTGTTACACAAGACGTAAGAGTTTTCATGGTTATAATTTTGAATATTGAACTCATGTTACATGTTATTAACATTGTTTTATTTTTATGGTGTATTAAATACCCAATGATATATATTTATCATACTGTGAGTATTTAATTTTATTTACCAGTCAAATCAAGTTCCCATATTCATTTAATAATTTATAAATTATTTCACTAGAAGTAAGGATTATTTGTAACTAAAATTCCCTTCTTTGGGTTTTAATGTTTTTTTTAAAATTATTCATACATAAATAAGTTATCCCGCCCCAATATGTTCAAAAATATCATATTACACATTATGAGAATGATTTATTCATAAAATATTGTATTATTTTTAATTTTAGAATGTTATTTTTGATCAAGGTATTTTTAAAAATATTAAAAATGGTTTCATTTCTTTCACATTTATATGTTTTGTATTCATCTATAAAATTATATGAGGAAAATTTTATGTATAATAAAATACATGTTTTTTAATAATATTTTTATAAGTAATAGATTTCAATTTTCTATAACTTTTATTTTGGAAAAATACTTTAGGAAGTGACATATGACATCATCATTTACATCAATGCAAAAAATTATTTCTAGAATTTATTTTATGCTTTAATTTCGATGTACATTTCTATTTTAAAAAGTTTTTTTCCTAATATTGTATATTCTCTAGTAATCATAACCTAAAATAAATTCATTATTTAATATAATTTTCTTATGGTACCATAAATCAAATTTTAGTTCCCTTCTTGTGTAATGTCATCAAATCATTATTTATGATGTTTTTTATATTTATCAAAATCCATATATGTTTCATTTTTTACACTAGTGCTATATAATTTTGTGATTTTGCACATTATTTATATAGATGGATTATGATTATGTTATTATACTTTTTTGTCACATAAACATAAATTTCTTTATACGGTGTGAAAATTATATTTTAAATCATTCAGATTGGATGATGTTCACATACAATGTATGTTATTCAACTAACTTGTTGAAATATATGGTTTTTCAATATTTTGAATTTCCAATATGTATTATTACTTCTATATTTAATATGTACTTGTTTTCTAAAGGTTGGGTCTGAAGACTCATTTATTATTTAAAGAAAAGACCTATTTCGAATTGGGTAGAGGGAGACCCATATTAAATATGTATGATATATCCCTATGACATGTTATTATAGATGGGTTATGATCATGTTATCCCTTTTATTGGAATGGGTAATAACATTAGTGTACTTATATTATTATTCCAATACATACTATACAATGTATGGTGACTATGTATTAATTTACCATCTAGATTATTTATCATTATGGGTTATGTTCACATTATATCATTTGTTAAAATACGTGGTTTATTGACATTCATTATGATTATTGTTTACAATCATAGGTTAATAAAATATTAATATTCCATATTTCACATTATAAATATAATTAATTTTCATTTAGTAAGTGGTTACTTGGGGAATAGAAAGAGTAGTCATGTTGAATCCTATAGTGGAAACATTGGATATAATCATATAAAGTGTGTGTGAAAAATTAGATAAATATGTAATGAATCAAAATGTATCATGAGACAAAATATTTTTGATTGTTAGTTATAAGCCTACATAATTCATTACTATGTACTGAATTTGTTCTTGATTACATGTAATCGGACTTGGAATAATCCTTTAACAATGTTTTTTATGTTCTACATTATGAATCACATAAATATTAGTTAAATATTAACTATAAAAATGTTTGTATTTATTTTCATAGATTTAACATGATTCTAGTATCAATTTGATTATGGATTCATATTTTTTACATATTTCAAACCATTTTTTATAAAATTATAATTCCATAATTGTTTAAGTTAAATATTTTCTTAAATTATCTATTCGGCTCATGCCTTCTTATATTTAAATTTCATATGTGTATAGAGAAAAGTAGTTTATGTGACATGTTTAAAAGCACAGAACATGTCAAAATTTTGGTCATTGGATGAAATTTTTTCTATAAATAATTTCTTTCATATATCATGAAAAATTTCATCATTTGATATAGATAACATGAGATTTGTCAATTTATATTATGTCCTAATTCCATATAGATATAAAACTGATAATATTGTTTATACATAATAGATTCAATAATTTTTTTATTTTATAATTATATATTTTCATATATTGTATTTTTTAGATGGTATCAAGGAAAATTTGTAAAATATGTGTTTATGGAACCATATCCTATAGAGCGGTTCTTGGGAATCACCTCAATGAATTATAACTGAGAGAAAACCCATTATTTGGGTCAAAATTTACATGGAATTTTTTTTACATCCATAATAATAAAACTATTACATTAAAAAATTACATAATAATCTAATTCAAAGTTTTCATATGAAATGATATTTAAACTATAATTTGTTATTCATTAAAAATATTCTTTTCCAACATTTGTCATTTATTTTAGCTTGTTAGGTATGTTTTTACATTACCCATTATAAAAGATGAAAATAATTTAAATTTGTTTAAAATATATTTATAATATCCAATATATTTAATGATTTATCGAAATAATATTTTTATTTTAATAAAATTTTCAAAACCATTCTTTATGTGAGTTCTTGACCTATGAAGCTCATGGCTCATGGAGAAATTAGTATGCACATATAAATGATTGATGATTCCATTTCTCAAAAAAATGAGGGGGAGTAAAGGTAATTGATTATTTGGAAATTTTAGAATCATATATAAGTATTATGTAACATATATATTAATAGATTAATTCCTTTTTACCATCCATGAATGGCGGTGATGAAATACTGATTATTTTTATTTGTAGAGATTGTAGTCCATGCAACACCATAATTATGCTTTTCTTTATAGATGATATAGATGAATAAAGAATATTTATTCCTTTAACATAATAACATTTAGGTATAAAAATTAAACTCACATAATGATATTATTATGTATATAAGAGATTTATAATTGGATGATTGTAAAAAAATATTACAAAGAATGTAATACTTATTTTGAATACATAATCTTCAATTATAATCTTCTTTGAAAATAAGTCCATAAGTATTATTCCAGAGACTAGGGTATTATGTATGAAAAAAATAACTATTTTAAAGATTAATCTTTATGAGGTTCAACATAAAATCTAAATGGAAGTGTAAAATTAGAGGAGTGTATGCTATTTACTTTCATATGAAATGGAAATGAAACTTTTGGGAATACCCATTACCCATCCATCATTTCATTACACTATTACATGTTCAATGACTCCAAAATTTCATAATATTGGAATTTATATTTTTTGGGGTATATAAATCGTAAACCAATTCATTAAACACTAGTTTTAAATATGACCAATAACTATTCTTATAATCTTTTTCAACATTATATGTGGTTTTCTACATTAGTAATAAGTTTTTAACAATGTAATTTATATTTTTCAAAAAAAAAATATTTCGTAACCACTTTTCATTTTTTGATATTTTACTCTTTGATATAATATCCATTTATTATGGTTCAGTTCTTAAACTCTAGAAAATTATATTATATTTCAAACAATATTATATAAAAATGGGTTTTGATAAAAAATTAATTTTAATAATTATGTATTTATAATTTTATTCAACATTAAGTACCCATTGTATGATTGTTAATATTATTATATATTGGTTTTAATGAACTATACGATTCATATTTTAACCAGATTAATTAAAATTATTACATAAATATTACCAATTCTTAATATAAAAATTAATTTTAAAAACTACTTATCTATTATCATAGGACTATCTTTATTCATAAAAAATATTTTATTTATGAATATTTTAGAAATTAATCTTCCGAAATATTAGTTGTAATGTTCAAATAATATAGTAATTTTATAAATTTATTTGCTAAATGTGAAAAAGTTTAATTTTTAATATATGTATATAAAGTTTGTTTTGAGTGTGTAATATTATCTAAGTTTCAAAAAATGTACAAAAATTTTATTTAAATTAATCACAGTTTTTTTAAATAATAATATAAATTAAAAAATAATAATTTTTTGTATATAATAAGAGTTTATTTAAGAATTATATCATTCTTGTATGATAAAAATGCCACTTTTTATAATAATATATATTTTAACTATTGAACTGTAAATAGATTATGTTATAAAATATCAGAAAACAATAATAATATAATATTAATATAATTAAATAAAAATGAATTTTATGTTATAAAATTTTAATTTTAAATTTTATATATTTATTAAAAAGTGGATAATCTATATATATATAAGTATTATCATTAAAATTTTTATTTTTAAAACATTATGTGTTGTTAGTGTTATTTCATATGAATTTATAATATAAGTGTTATAACTTTGTTAGTTAATATATAAAATTATTTTTAAATTTTTAAATTCAACTATAAGGAAAAATATACCCTTCTTAAGTAATTTTTTCTGGATATAAATATTATTTTAATTCTAAAAACACGTTAATAAATACCATTAATTATTTATTTATGTTTTAAAATTAAATGTTTACTAATACACTGATTTTTTTAAAATTACTTAAATTTAATGTTGATGTCATATACTTATTTATTAATTATTGTTATGTACATACATAATTTATAAATATATAAATATATATATTATTTATAATATTTTTATTTTAATGGTGAGTTTTATATTGCTAACAATACACAACTTCAATTATCCTATAACTGGTATATATAATTACCATATCCCCAAATATCATATTTTTAACCACCAAATTCACAATTACAAAATTCTAAAAATCTATTTTTCATTAAATATATTAGTATTAGAAAAAAATTCAATTCAAACCATTATTTTCATTTCTATTCATTTTAAATCTGGCTAAATGCTCTGTTTTTTATGAAGTTTTTCCTTATTTCAGTTTTTCATTGGATGTTAGTGATCCTAATGGGTGAATATAATCCCAATGATCTGCATGTTTTGATTCATTCAATTTTTTCTATTTATATTCCCTAGTAAATTTTTCGAGTTTTAATGGATTTTCTAGTTTATTGTTATTAACAATATTTAGTGATAAATTATTCAATTTATTTTGATTAAATTTGATATTATGAATGAGAATAATATCTTTAGATTGATTTTTATCTTGTATGAATTATTTCCTAATCAATTTAAATTAATTGAACAAATAGGTTCATTTTTCATATTATAATGAGATATATTATTGATAGAATAAGATTTCTAAAAACCTGGGGAGTTGTATATATCACCACTTGATCAAAATAAATTTTTTCCTTAAAATTTTATTTATTATATACTAGTGAAAATAGTTAAGGGCTTTAGGTAGATAGTCGTGGATTTATATTTAACATCCAAATTTATATTAACCAAACAAAATTTAAGAAACTTATATTTTTCTTTTTAATATGATTATCTAAAATATAGTTTCTTTCTCCAACTATTTGCACCAAGAGTATATCATTATATGTTTTCAAGAAAGAAATTATATAAGTTCCTTAAATAGTGTTTTTGTAATCATAAATGAATAAACTATAATATGATGACACAAAATTTGATTTCCATTCAATATAATTTTTCCTATATGTGGATAAAAACAATCTATTTCAAAAAATAAAATAAAATATATCAAAGATTGATATTTCATTTTTTGAAGTCACCTTATCATAAATGTAACATCCTACATAAATAAATAAATAATACATTTTTTTAATTCATATTTTTTGAATTAAATATTAATTTTACCTTAAAGGGGTTTCTATGTTCAATGGTGTACCCGATATGCAACAACATGTTTCATTGAAATTGTACGTTGCACAATAATAATATAATACTGTTAGTTTAAATGGTAGTTAATGACTTTTAATTGTATTGGAGGGAATGAATAGAACTAACTAAAATATCATTATACATGTTTGTTAAATGTATTTACATTTATCCAATAATATTTAGAGACTTAACATGTGAATTTATCCAATTTTATGAATAAACACACTAATATTCATTAAAAGGTTGATTTTCAGCCTTTTAATGTTGAACCCTATTTTAATCTATTTTTGGTCACTTTTTTATGTTTTATTGGAAAAAATAAAATTTTCTTTAATATTGGGACATAAAATTTTACTTTGTGTAATATATTTGGTATTTTTCTGAAAAAATCAATTTTTAATGAATAGTGAAACCACTAAGTAGTAGTTAAAAACAAAAGTTTTCATTTAAATGAAATTTTACCACTTATAGGAATTGAATTTTGAAAATATGTCATACATGGTTGTTATTATTTAGTAAAATTTTGTTTAATAAGGTGAAAATAATTTTTGGTGAATAGTATATTTTGACATTTATTTACCGCAGTTAATGATAAATATGGTAATTCAAGGTAAAATGAATATCATAATAAAAATAATTACATAAAAACTTATCCTAACTTTATTTTATCATTCATGTCCAACCATGGCCATCCTTAGGTCGATTTTGGGACCCCCTGTGGCCTCTTGGGATTGACAATGACACTTTATATTAACTAACATAATGTAATGACAAAAATGACATAAAAAAATAAATTTTAGTAAATTTATTTTTAAATAGGGTTATATAAGGTATCATTATGACTATATATATTCATTGGAAATCTAAAAATATTTCTTACATCATGGTATTTTTTTATAATTTTTAGACATCAAATAAATAAATTTAATTATGACACAATAATGATGTATTGTTTACCTCATAAATAAATTATTTAAATAAATAATATTATAGAGATTAATACAATATCAAAAACCTATCCAATTCTTATTTTATTAGTTTATTCCAACCATGAGTCATATTATATAATACTTTAATAAGTTTTGGACCTTTAGAAACTGAAAATCATTGTATAATAATATAGTATATTCACACTTTCCAAAAGAGCCCATCCCCCTTATAAAAATACATCACCTTTAACCCATTCTTCACACTTGTAATGCCCCTTTTCTTATCCATTATATACCTAATTAATCTCTCCACATCCCTCTCCTCCCCTACAATCTTTAACATAGGCATAAGGCACTTCAACAAACCAGTTCAAACCAAAGGGAGTTACTCGATTTAAAGGTAACATCTTCTCGTAAGTTATTTTTTATTTCACTTATTAAAAACCCTAAAATCATATTATTCTTTTCTCTTATAACATAAACAGTATCATAAATATACTCGGATATTGTTATGATAATTATTCAAACTAAACTTACACACAACTCTATCTACTGGTTTAAGAACACACTGTTTCTGTTGATGGAAAACCAACGCCTCACGAAACGATGATTGTTCAATTATCTCCTACCACCACTCATAGTATCCATTATGATGTAACTATATTTATATATTATATATATTATTGTTATTTTTTTATGTTTCTTTATTTACTATTTATTTTATACCATTATGGTTTCAATTATGGGTAAACGCGGCAATTTCTTTTGAGGAAGTATGGACAACCGCCCCCACAAAGAGAAATGAATCGTTAATGCTATATGTGGTACATATAAAGGATGGAGTTAATGATATTATATATGATATTATACTGGAATTATAATATACTTATGTATCATTATGTTTTAATTCCATTAAAATATGAAATAGAAATGGATGTAGTGTTTATGCATATGTATGGATTACCATCTCCATGAATAGTGTATTTCATTTCTTTCCTCAAAATGTTATGTACTATTATAAATGCATTTATATACTGGATATATATATTATCTAAATCATGAATATAATTTCGTATATAATTTTCTTTTGATAACATAGACAACTTGTAAATATAATAAGTTCATTTTTGACTCAAGTTCCAAATATCAACAAAACAACCATTATCAACTTAAATAATTAAATGTTTTTTATAAAAAGGTAATAATTGATATAAAATGAATAATAAACAAGAAAAAGTTTCTTAAGAAAGTAGAAATATACTTTTTTTTATTTAAAAGATTAATGAACGAATGGGTCATGTTGGACATGAGGTAAGGCACTTCGTCTCAATCTCATTTCATTGAGGCATAATTTGTTTTATACCCAACATTATTTATATGTTATATAATTACTTTTGACTTTTCATTTTATTCATGGGGAATCATTTTATACCAGGCATTTTACTAAACAAAATAATAATAATTTTTCTTTTCACATAGGTGGTGACAACGATCTTTCTACCTCCTCAAGTATTATTTGATATATAGCTTTCATAAAAAGCCGTAATGTTTTTAAAAGGAAAATAAATACCATATACTCTGTTACATATTTGGGTAATAAAAATGGATTTGAAAATGGATTTTTTATGATAATATATTTAAATGATATATTGTGATTGAAATCTGAAAATGTTATCTTTAATTTGTGTTTATTTTATGTTTTATGAATATGTTGTAGTTCATAAGAATAATTACGTATACGGGTTTTTCTGTGATATACCTAGGGCAGGTGAGCCCGAGATTTCTCTCTAATGCATCGGGTAATGTGAGAGAGGTAAACATGAATATTTCTCCTAAAATATTTAGGGAACATACTGTCATGGGTATTCCAAATCTACCTCCCTATGTAGCTGTGAAAGTTTAATGTAAGTATGTTATGGATGCCACAAGTTTCCTTTATTATTTATGATTTCTATGTGTTATTCATAAATATTTTGATTTCATTATGTATGATCTTTTGCATGTCATGTATTTATAGGATAATATAATCTTTATTTATCTAATAACCATTACTGAGCTTTTTATGCTCATTCTATGTTTTGAAATGTTTTTCACAGGACCTAATGATGAACATGGTCATGGATGGGATCATGAAAAATTCATGCTATCTAAAACATGGGACTAGAAATGAATATTTTTTTCAAGTGTTTTTATTTTATGAAAAAAAATTAAAACTGAATGGAAGCGTCTACCTTGTAATTTTTGACATGTAATGTAATAGTTAAGTCCTAATTCTCTAAACCCTTAAACCTGAAAAGATCCTCAATGTGAATTATTAATTTAATTCATGATTAATTAATGTTTAAGTATAGGTCCTTATAGTTTATATTAGATGTATGTTTAGATAACATTACGAGTTTGGGTATTTTTAAATTTATATCCATAAATTAGTTTATGTTATTATTGAAATGATAGCATTTACAGATTATGATATTGCATCGCCTAAGATATTTATGTTCTTAGAATGGTTTTCTGTAGAGAAAACATGGAAGATTTGTTGGTACAACATCAAGAACAAGAATACCTTCCAAATCAGCAAACTAAGATGGTCGGAATCGGAAGTAATCAGTTTGATGTTGTGATGGAACGATTGATTCAAGATATAAATGGTGGTGGTATCCATGCACGAGATTATTCAGATCAACCACAGAGGAACATCTCAATAGTGGATCATTTCATGAGACAACATCCCCCATAATTCAGAGGATCATCTTACCATGTTCTAAAAAATGGTGGATTAAAGAACTGGGGTTGATTTTCGATGTTATGGTGTTTTAAGAACATCAAAAAGGTTAGTCTCTCTGTTTATTGTTATTAAGGTGAAACTGATCAGCGGTTGTCGATGGTGAAAAATATTAGGGATAGTGAGGAGATTGATGCTCTTTATTGTCATGAAATCAAAGGTATGTTTCTCGAAAAATATTTTCCTAAGGTGGTTCATCGTAGGATGGAAAAAAAATTCCTTGAATTGAGGAAGGAGGATAACTCAGTGGCTTCTTATGAAGAAAATTCACTCAATTTGAAAGGTTTGTTCCAAATATCATAAGAGATCTTGATAGTAAAATCAACCATTTTTACTCAGTATTAAAGCCAATGTATCGAATGTATTTAGGATCTCGTGAGTTCAAATGTTATGAAAATTTAGTTATATTTATGGAGAAGGTGGAAATAGAGTTTGACGAGGATCATGTGTTCTTTGAAAAAAAACAGAATAAGAGATCGAGGTGGAAGATGAAAGGGAATAACTCTTCAAAAGAGTCTGATGGTAAGAAACTGAAGTATACTGTTTCTGAAAATTATGGTAAAAAGTATGTTGGGGAATGTCTTTTGAATATTGGTAAGTGATACCGATGTAGTAAAATGGTACACAAGGATCATAATTGCACTATAAAATATAAGGATAAAGGTAAGACAAAATATGATTTAAAATCAGTAAAAAATTTATGTTTAATGAAATAGGTCATTATGCACATGACTTTCCAATGAAGAACTCAACTGAGGGAATGTAACCAGACTACAAGTAGAAAGGGGTAGTGAAATCCTTTGCAACTACATTATCAGATGTTGGGCCATCAAATGAAGCAGTATCAGGTAAATTGATTGTTTTTTCAGATTATGAAAATGTGTTGTTTTATTTGGGGTCTACACATTCATTTGTTTCAGAGAAGGTTTCTAGTAAATTAGGAATTGCATCTACAGATATGAATCTTGAGCTTTTGGTAAAAACACAATGAAGAAATTTTGATACAAAAAAAATTGTAAAAACCTCCTTGTCCTTGTGTGTGGAAAGATTCTACCTGCAAACCGTATTGTTTTTCCTCTAGTAGGGTTTGATGTTATTTTAGGTACGGATTTGATTTCTGTTTATCATGCTATGATTGGCTGCATAGAAAAGGAGGTTTATTTTCAGAAATATTTTTAGATTGTATACCAGAATGAACCCTTACATTTGATATCATATCAGGAAGCTGAGAAGCTATTAAAAGATAGAAATGAATGTTACCTTGCAGGTATTTTTTAAAACAAAGGAACTGTTCATATTAATAATGATCTAGTGGTAAATGAGAACCTTGATTTTTTTCCTGATGAGTTTCCTGGTATTATACCTGATCGGGAAGTTGAGTTTATTGTTGACATATTTCATGATGCTAAGACAATTTCAAAACCCCCTTATCAAATGGCACAAATTTATCTTTTAGAGTAAAACAAGCAATTGTAAATGTTATTAGATAAAGGTGTAATTTGACCTAGCACATCACCATGGGGTAATCCAGTCTTGTTTGTTAAAAACAAATATGGTTCAATGAAACTTTTCATTGATTATAGAGAATTTAATAACCTCACTTTTAAGAATATGTATCATTTTCCTCATATCGATGAATGTTTTGATCAGCTAGGGGAGCTCATAATTTTTTCAAAGATTGAATTTAGTTTGGGGTACCATTAGTTGAAAGTAAAGGAAGAATACATTCCAAAGACTGCATTTCATAATAGATATGGCCATTTTGATTTTATAGTTATGTCTTTTCCTTTAACTAATGCAATTGTTGTATTCATGGATCTTATGAATATAATTTTTCATGAGTTCTTCGATATGTTTTTGGTTGTGTACATTGATGATATTTTTGTTTCTTCTCAAAGTAAATAGGAGCATGAATGTAATTTTAGGGTTATCTTGAAAACCTTAAAAGTAAAAAACTATTTATGAAATTTATAAAGGGTGAGTTTTGGTTACAAAAAATATCTTTACTTGGCCACATTGTTTCAAAAAATGGAATAACTATTGATCCTACGAAAACAAAAGTAGTTGAAGAATGGCCAAGACCCACAAATATAACTAAGATCCATAATTTTCTTGGTTTTGCAAGTTATTACAAGAGGTTTGTTGAAAAGTTATCACGGTTATCTAGTATAGTGACTAAGTTAACTCAAAAATGTGTTATGATCATTTGGACAGAATAATGTGATGATTATTTTCTGGATTTGAAAAGATGATTTTTGAATGCTCCATTTTTGGAACGTCCTTCAATAAATGGTGTGTTTGTTATTTATAGTGATGTTTCTTTGAAAGAACTTGGCTATTTCCATATGCAGAATGATCAGGTAATTGATTATGCTTCACGTTAGTTTAATTCTCATGAGTTAAATTTCCCTACAAATGATTTGGAATTAGCAGCTATGGGTTTTGCTTTAAATATTATGAGGCATAATTTTTATAGAGTAAAATGTGAAATATATACTGACCAAAAATGTTTGAAGTATATATTCACTTAGAAATAATTTAACACGTGTCAGAGGAGATGGATGGAAATAATCAAGGATCACAATTGAACAATCCTTTACCATCCTGTAAAAGAAAATAATGTGGATGATGTTATAAGTTGAAAAAGTAATAATTCATTAACCATGCTACATTTGGAATGAGATCCATTGTTTTTTTGATTTGATTAACATTGGTATAGATGTTGTTGGTGCATGAAATTTTTCTACTTTATTTCATGTGTTAGTGAAATCATCTCTATAAGACAAAATAAAGCAATCATAGATGGAAGATAGTGAGTGGCTGAAAATTTTTAGTTGATTCAAAATCACACAACGACTACTTAGAGAAGGCAGAAAAGTTATGCAGATAATGTGAGAAATGATCTTTCTTTTGTGTTAGGTGGTCATGTCTTTCTCAATGTTTCTCCGTGGAAAAGTGTGATGTTTTTTAGTAAGAATGGAAATTTTAGTTTGAGGTTCATTAGACCATTTTAATTCTTGTAGAATGTTTGATCAATTACATACTAAGTGGATTTACCTTCATGTTTGTCCGAGGTACACAATGCTTTTCATGTTTCAATGTTGATAAAGTATATTCCATATCAATCTCATGTTTTGAGCCCAGAGATAGTTTAGATGGAAGAGAATCTCTCCTATGAGGAACAACTATTCCATATTCTTGACCATATAGGGAATGTGTTGTGGAATATGAAAATTCAACATGTAATTTTTTTGTGGAAAAACCATATGGTTGAAGAGGAAATGGGGGAATTTGAAAATTTCATGAGGGATAAATACCCCCATATATATGATAGGTGAATAAAATTGCTAGGTTGAAATTTCCATAAGGGGGGAAGGATGTAACATCCCAGGTAAATAGATAAATAATACATTTGTTAGGAAAAAACCCCTCATGGTATCATTGATGAATTTTTTAGGTGAGTGTGTTTATTGACAAAGTGGACATCTCTTTTGCAATTTTTCACAATGCAAACAATGACATACAAATTTGTTGACAAAGGGGATTTCATGGTGGCATCTCGAGATCAAGGGATGTGGTTAACGATCTATGTTTGATTCAAAAACGTCTAAAAATGAATGGATGATCTAGAGGAAGTACAAAACGTGCAGATACAAGGTGATTCCATTTTCTAGTGTTTGCCAAATTTTTGGGCCTGAAATCGACAAATGGAGAAAAGTGGATTTGGAAAAGGGACCAGCGTGACATTGACTTGAATGATAGGAAACATGTGTGCCATATTTTTTTCAAGATCAGATCATCAAAATGTCCCAAAGGAAGAAGGGTTGCGCATGTTTTAGGGTTGGTCGCACAAGTGGTTTACGCAATAGAGACTAGTGTGCTGAAACGTGTGTGACAAGGGTATACTTGCACGCCATCTCACAGGGTATCCAAAATCCTATAAGTGCAGGTCGACCCCTCCTCATTCATAGTATAGTTCAACACTTAGAAAAATCAGATCTCCCGTCATGCATGTGTGGTGGTTGCGCAAGTGGTGTGTGGTCGCGCAAGTATAAGTTGTGTGCCAGGTGATAGTTGTGCGGCTAAGGTGGTTTGGACTAGAAAGGAAGTGATTCACACATGTTTGGAGTTGCAGAAGCTTGTGTCATGCAAGTGGTTGAGGAAGACATGCGTGCCGGTTTTGACTTGTGCGCCGAGACTTGCGTTTCAGCATAGAGAAGGGCGCCAAGTTATGTTGATTCACGACAGTGATTCAAGGCTGCGTGAATGCTGGAAGATTGCCCAATACCTTCGGTGAAAAGTAATATTCATCTACTAGTGAATGATAGAAATTAACAGAGCATCTACATACAATGGAGGATGAATAAATTAGTGATAATGAAGATACTTACAAGTATATAAACTGTGAGTGGATCCATTCTAGAGCATTGAGGAAAGGAAGAGGAAGAAGGTGATCCTCTCCCCCGGCAGTGAGCTAGAGAAAGATAAATAGGGATTGACCATTGGAAAAACAGTGAGCTGACCATAAACATTGTAAAGGAAGAGTGTGTGTGAATAGATGTGATCTATACCAAACCATATAAACAACAGTGAGCTTATAGTGAATTTAGTACATCATCACATAGCTGCTGTACTCTCCTTGAATGTAGCATAGTTAGGGTGAACCGAGTAAAAATTTCCATGTCTTTTGCATGCTTTAATTTTTGTTTATATTGTGCAAAGGGAAAGAGAGATAGAGATGATTGTTCATCTTAACAGCGAAACAAGATCAGAATGAGCTTAAATGTTAAATTATTCATCCCATGATTCACCACCCCCCCCCCCCTCAGGGTATTCCGCCTTTTGGACCTAATAATTGGTATCAGAGGGAATGGTTAATATATGTGGTTCTGTCTCAAATGAATTTCACCAATAACAAAGGGATTCCGATCTTCGATGGAAACAATTTTCAGCTATGGAAGAATCAGATGAAACACTACTTCAGATATTTGGGAATGGACGTATTCATAACAACAATGCATGGAATAACAGCTAATATTAATAGTAGTGCACTATCAGAAGCATAATGTAGAGAGTTGGATGCAGATGCCAAAGCAATTAATGTCTTAGGGGTATCCATATCCAGTCCTATCTATATAATGGGGATTTCTTGCAAAACATCACAATCCTCATGGGAAAATCTATTGAATGTATATGAAGGAGATACAAAATTCATAGAGGCAAAGCTGCAAGTGTTTTGGAATAAGTATGAATATCTAAAGATGAACCAGAATGAGTCGGTTGATGCATTCTTTGACAAGATAATTTTTGTTGTCGAAGATATGTGAGGACTTGGTGATTTCATTGAAGGCATAAAGATTATAAATCTCATCTTGATGAAGGAGCCACCTCGGTTCAATCATAAATTTTCAATACTAGAAGATAAAGATCCCCAAGAGGTGACACTGGACAATTTTCATTGTACCATGTTTTCATATGAAATGATTAATGATGATAACGAGTGTTTGTAAATTGGGAAATACAAAGAGGCGGCATTTAAGGCCTTGAAGAAGCTCACCATTGAATATTCTTAGTAGGAAGAATATAAAGACGAGGTAATGTCATTCCTCTCCTCAAATCATCAAAGGGGAAAAGGAAAGATCAAAGGGAAACTTCCACTTTCATGTTTTAGATTTGGAAATTTTGGAAATATCGTAGCAAGATTCCCCAAAATGATTCAAGAAAAAAATGATGAAGATGATATTGAAATTCCAAAGAAGAAATATTTAGCCTATGTAAAACGGAAGAATCAGTTCAAGAGAAATTTCATCAAGAAGAAGAATCTTATTTCACAAGAAATAGACAGTTCAAATGATTCTGAGGTTAAAGAGGTTGAAGTGATTGAAAATATCAAAGATTGTGGGGAAGATGTTATGGTCACAGTCGTCGGTTGTTCTCAAGAGAAGAATGAAACTGAAGGTGATGATGATGAAGAAAAAGTTGAAGGAAGAATAGATATGCCATCTGAGTTAAAGGATTCTCTTGTGAGGATAGATGTTTGGAGAGCCAAAAAAAGAAATATAACAAAGTTTTTCAGGATGTAAATCTCTATATGCATTAGCAGGATGAAGAGAAGTCTGAGTTGATGGAAGAAATTGAGAAACTTAAGATATCAATACTAGAGAAATCAGAATCAGTTACTGTGTGTAAACTCAAGATTAAAGTACATGAAAAGGGAGATCGATGGATTGACTAGAAAAGGTAAATATCAAGTCAACTGTATCAATGATCATGAGGAAGAAGTGGTCAGTATGTGATGAAAAATGAAGGATTAAGAAAAACTATTGACTCCCAATGTGATATCAGGAATGCAAGCCATTAAAAGGAATGAAAAGATGAAACAAGAGACTAGTAGTTCAATAGGAATGAAACCGCAATCAAGCATAGATGATAATGATGAATTGGGGCTTGATTAGAATAAAAAATCTGTGATAATTGAAGTCGGATCCCAATCGACCATCCCGAGGTTGACGATCTATTTGGGCACAAAGAAGAATCAGAATATTCATAGATCACAAGGGGAAACTCGTAGTGTGGATGTAACATGAAGGAATTCACCTTGTATCAGGTGTTATTGTTTTCGAAATATGGGGCATTCACAATACGTGTGTTCCATATCCAAGAGATATTGAAGTGAACAAGAAAAATGGTGGCAGTCATACAGAATATGGTTCTCCAAATCTTATTTCAAAGGACTCTATTTTCGGTGCAGAGGACATGGTCAAATGGAAATGTACTACAATTTGACCATATTGAGGAATGAGCCAAAGCAGAATCAAAATGCCCGCAAGCAGCAGATCAATAAACAAACAGATGAGCTAAAAATGCAGAATATATTTTCTGTGTTGCAAGAGGAAGTTGGTACATCATACTCTGATAAAGAATAGTAGTCTAAATCCATGCCAAGTGTGAAACCAAAAATATTGACCAAAAAGAAGAAGGATGAGAAGACTGTGTTGGCAGAAATTGCCCTTAAATAATCAGATCACTCTGGTGTGCGGATCATTGATAGTGGTTTCACATCTAACATGACAAGTAAAAAGGATACTCTTACAAGTGTAAAATATGACAAAGAAGAAGTTTTCATGTTTGGAAATGATGAAGGCCTAAAGATTGTTGGCACAAGAAAGGCCATGTTTGGGGGAAAAGAGATGAGATGTGCTGATGTCTTGGTGGTAGAGGGCCTCAGTCACAACTTACTCAGTTTCAGTCAACTATGTGACTAAGGGCGCTATATCAGGTTTACTAAGAAGATGTGTGTTGTGAAAGGAAAAGATGGATCGGTTTTTCTATAAGGAAAAAGGACAAAGGGAAATCTTTACCTTGTAAGTGGAGAATAAGATAGGTGTCTTTTATCCAGAGAGAATGAAAACATGTTGTGGCATAAGCGACTTGGTCATCTATGCCTACCATCTATAGAAGAACATGTGAAGTGTTATTCTACTAGAGACCCTCCCAATTTATCACGGGATCTCACTCGTATGTGCGATGCCTTCCAATAAGGTAAGATCATTAGGAAGATATTGAAGTCAAAGGAACAGAAGTCAACCATAGTGCTTGAATTGGTGCATGCTGATGTTTGTGGACCTATCTGACCATGAGCCATTAATGGGAAAATGTACTATTTCCTTTTCATTTATTATTATCGTATAATGTCTTCGGTTTATTTCATTAACCATAAGATAGAAGTGTTCAGTTGTATAAAGTAGTGTAGGAGGGAATCAGAAAGGATTCTTGGGTAGAAAATTTAGAAGTTTCATGCTGATAACGTTACAAAATTCACAAATAGTCAAGTGGAATAGTATCTTGAGAATCATGGGATAAGGTATCATGTTTTATCAGTGAAAACTCCCGAACCGAATGGATTAAATGAAATTATAAATCAAATCATCAATAACATGGCCAGAACAATGCTTATTGAAAAGGGCCTACTAGATAAATTATGTAAGGAAGCAGTTTTGACATCGGTCTATATTTAGAAAATGTCTCTGTTGTGTCTGAAAGATGGGAAGACTCCGTATTAAATATTGTGTGGAAAGAAACCATTGTTGAAATACTTTCGAATCTATAGAAGTAACTATTTCTTCTCAAAAAATAAAACCACTGTATGTTTGAGTCACGAGGAGATGAGGGGATATTCATTGGTAATTGAGGAAAAATAAAAGCATAAAAATACTAAAACAAGATGTTGAAAAAAGTAGTTGAGATCAATGAAGTCTCTATTTTGAAAAATGAAAAGAATATTCAAAAGCATGGTGAACAGTTCTCGATGAAAGTGATGAAGAGGAAAGTAACATAGGAGGAGAAGACATGGTAAATGCTGACTCAGAATCAGACACTTATGATGAATAAGATTGTTTAAAGTCTGTATCAGCATGGAATTCAAAGAGTTGAGAATAAATTGATAGGAAGAATATCATTCATGATCATATATCTTTAGTTTAGAAAAGAAGATTTATTCACTACAGAAGACATAATTCCTATCTCAAGTAGAGCCTAAAAGCATTGCTGATGTAGATAAAGATGAAAACTAGGTTCATGCTGTGAATGAAGAGCTTGATCAGATTGAAAGGAACCAGACATAGGAGATTGCTTCGAGACCAGCAGATATGAATGTCACCGTGACTAATTGGGTCTATCGCAACAAGATGAATAAAGATTCACAGGTATTCGAAACATAGCACAACTAGTGTGCAAAGGATACTCTCAGATGGAGGGAATAGATGTTTATGAGACATTTGCACTGGTTGCTAGGCTGGTGACAATAAGATTATTCCTATCCATTGAAGTGCAACAGATGTTCAAAGTGTACCAGATGGATGTCAAATCTACATTCTTGAATGGAGTTCTAGAAGAAGAGGTGTATATTGAGTAGCCAGATGGTTTTCTCATTCATGAGGATTAGAACAACATTTGAAGACTGATGAAGGCATTGTGTGGGCTGAAACAAGAACCAAGAGTTTGGTACTCCAGGCTCGATCAATACTTTAAGAAGCTTGGTTACTAGCTTAGAGGAGTTGATTAAAATCTCTATTTCAGTAATGGCAGTTATCAAAGTATGATGGTGTTGGTATATGTCAATAACATAATATTTAGTCAGATGAAGCTTAGTGCAGACATTTTTCCGAATTCATGAAAAATGAGAATGAAATGTCAATAATTGGAGAGCTAGAGTTTTTCCTCGGACTATAGGTGACACAATGATGTAATGGAACTTTCATTTCTCAATACATATAGTCCAAGGAGGTTATAATAAGGTTTGGAATGGATAATTCCAAGGAGATGAAGACTCCAGTTTCTACCTAGATGAAATTATCAAAAACTCGAAAGGGAAGGCAGTTAATATCACAATAATACATCCAAGTTATTGGATGATTGTTGTACTTGACCGTAACAAGGCCTGATATTGTTTTCTCCACATACTTAGTAGTGAGATATCAGTGTAATCCCAAAGAAAGCAAAAATCTCGTAGTGAAAAGAATACTTCATTATATCAAAGGCACCATGGATTTCAGCCAGATGTATAATGAAAACCTCAGTCAGTGTTATTGGGTTACAGAGATACAGATTGGGCTGGACCAATAGATGACATAAAATCAACATATGGAGGTGCATTCTATCTTGGTGGACTATGTATTACTTGGTTAATAAATAAGCAGAATTTCATGTCATTAAGAACCTCAGAATCTGAGTATATTATGGCCACTCAATCTTGCACACAATTATTATAGATGAAGCAGTAGCTTAAAGATATGGGAGTTGATGTAAATTCTCTGATCAGAATCTAGTGCGATTAATCAAGTGCTATCAATCATTGAAAAAATATAGGTCATCACTCAAGGACAAAGAAAATTGTGATACAATATCATTTCATCAAGGAGAAGGTAAAGAAAGTGCTTTTGAAGTTGGAGTATGTGCCTATAGAGCTACGGGTTGCAGATATTCTAACAAAGGCCTTACCCAAAGAATCTTTTGAGAGGCATCAACTGGCTCTATGAGTCTAGTCGACTCCAAAGCCCATAAAATAGTGTGGATGTGGAACCCCCTCTACCTGATGTATGATGTGTTTTTCCCTAATGTGTTGATATTTTTTCTCTACTCTGTTACAGGCTGTAAAAGGGTGACCTTTGGGTTCGTTGAAAAAGGGGTAGAAAATAGTAACTATTCAAGGGGTAGACAATGTGGCTATTTGAGAAATCATGAAAGATATGGGGCAAAGATGAGAGGTGCAGCCGCCAGATATGGGGTGTTAATGCTAGTTGAACATTCTTAGCTAGAGATTAGCTTGGAAAACACAGGCAATAGTGATAAAGTGGATTTGAAGCTGGCAAGAGTTAATGATGTGAATTTAAAGGGGGAGAGTTTTAAATCTGAGGATGCTAGTACTGATCGATCAAAGAATAGATATCACGAGAGCTAAGGATCATGATAAAAGTTGAATGGTGGTGTTGGAATGCAGTAATAATATTTCCAAAAATTATTATCTATTTGGTGGAAAAAATCTGTGTCAGAATTGAAGTGATTCATTGATGAAATTTTCATTTAATTTTGTTTCTCACACTGAGCATTTCTCATGTGGGATTTGAGTATGTGTTGAGTAAATCCTTGATTGATATCTGAAGTATAATATGCTAATGGTGGCTGAAAAATTAATGATGTAACTTTTTATGGAAGAGTTTTCAATAAACCCAAAGTGGTAGATTTTTGGGAAAATATCTAAGGAATCATAGAAACATTTTTGTGGTGATTGTGTTTGTTGACAAAGTGCACATCTGTGTTGTGATTGTTGAAAAATAAAACCATGAAATAAAAATTTGTTGAAAAAGGGAATTTCATGGTGCCATGTCGAGATCAAGGGCTATGGTTAAAGATCTATGTTTGATTCAAGAATGTCGAAAAATTAATGGATGATCTGGAGGTGGTAAAAAAAGAGAAGATATAATGAGACATTGTTTTCCAGTGTTTTCCAAACATTTGGGCCTAAAAATAAACAAATGGAACAAAAGTGGTTTTGGAAAAGGGCATTGTGTATAGTTGACTTGAAGGAGAGGAAACGTGCGCCCCCATATGTTTTTCAAGATCATATCATGAAAATGTGGCAAAGGAAGAAGAGTCATAGATGTTTTAGGGTTGGTTGCGCAAGTGGTTTGTGCGGTAGAGACTTGTGCACTGAAACTTATGCGCTGAGGGGAGACTTGTGTGATGTCGCCTAGGGTGTCCAACTGCCTATAAATATAGGTCAACACCTCCTCATTCATATTATAGTTCAACACATTGAAAAATTAGAGCTCATGTCGTGCAGTTGTGGTGGTCCCGCAAGTGTTGTGTGGTCACACAAGTATAAGTTGCGCATCGGGTGATAGTTGTGTGCCTAAGGTGGTTTGGGCAAGAACGGATGTGTGTCTCACATGTTTGGAGTTTCAGAAGCCTATTTTGTGAAAGTTTTTTAGGAGGACTTGGGGGCTAGTTTTTCTTCGAACCAAGACATGCGCGCCGTCTTAGAGAAGGGCGGCAAGTAAGGTTGATTCACGGAAGTGATTCGGGGCTGCGTGAATGCTGGAAGATTTCCCAATAACTTTGGTGAAAAGTGAGATTCATCTACAGGTTAAAGTGGGACTTCAATAGAGAATCAACATACCAATGAGGATGCATTCATTAGTGATAATGAAGAGACCTAAATGTCTATAAACATTGAGTGGATCCATTTAAGAGCAGTCAGTAAAGAAGAGGAATAAGGAGATCCTCTCCACCGATAGTGAGCTAGAGAGAGAGAAATATGGAGTGACCCTTGGAAAAGCAGTGAGATGACCCTAAACATTGTAAGGGCAGTGATCCTGTTAATATAAGTGATCTATCACGAACCGTGTAAACAACAGTGTTCTTATAGTGAATTCGGTATATTGGCACATTTCCTGTGTATAATCCTCTGGCGTAGCCTAGTGAGGGTGAACTAAGTAAAAATTGATGTGTCATGTTCATTCTTTACATAATTTTTATATTATGAAATGGGAAAGAGGGATATCAGAGTTTTTTTCTTAACAGTGAAACAAGATCAGAACGGGCATTAATTTTAAATTAATCATACCCTGATTCTCCCCCCCTCTCAGGGTATTCAACCTTGTGGACCTAACAAAATTATTTTAAATGATATTTTGTGAAATAAAAGTTAATTTCACCTTAATGGGGCTACTATGTTCGATGTCATACCTGATACACAACTAAAAGATTCTATGAAATATTACATTGCACAATAATAAAAAAATATTATTATTTTAAATGGTAGTTAATGCCTAGCCATTTTATAGGAAGTAATGAACATATCTAACTAAAATATGATTATTCATGTTTCCTAAATATTATTACATTTATCCAATAAAAGTTAGAGGTTTAAAATGTGAGTTAATATAATTTCGATCATAAAACTCTAATATTCATTAAAATATCGATTTTCCTCCTTTTAATAGAGAACCCTCATTAAATCTAGTTTTGGTCACTTTTATATGTTCTATTAGAAAATATATAATTTTTCATAGAATTGGGACATAAAAATTTACTTTGTGTAAATGTTTTGGTATTTTTCAGAAAAACATCAATTTTTAATGAATAGTGAAACCACTAAGTAGTAGTTAAAAAATGACTTTTTCATTTAAATGAATTTTTACCTCTAATGTGAATTGAATTTAGAAAATACAACATACATGTTTTTTGTTAGTAATTTAAACATAGTTCAATAAGATGAAAATAATTTTTCGTTGAATTGTATCTTTTGAATGTTATTTACCATTATTAAAGGTAAATAGGGAAAATCAAGGTAAAAATAATATCATGATAATAAATATTTACCTTAACACTTGTCCTAGCCTTATTAGATGAGTCATAGACGACCATGGTAATCCTTGCGCTGATTTTGGGACCCCATGGGGCCTCTTGGGAGTGATGATGACTCTTTATTTTAGTTAACTTAAAGTAAAGAAAAAATGACATAAACAAATATCATTTTGTAAAGTAAATTTTCCATAGGGTAATATAAGTTATATTTTCAACTACAAATAGTATTTTTAAATCTAAAAATATTTACTACATCATGGTATTTTTTTTAATATTTTTAACCATCAAATAATAACAATTATTTATGACACAATAATGATGCTGTGTTTACCTAATTAATAAATGATTTTGATAAACAATATTATATTGATTAAAGAAATATACAAAACTTGTCCAATTATTATAGGATGATTTTATTTACACCATGAGTCATCTTATAGTCAACCTTAATATGTTTTCGTCCTTTAGAAACCAAAAATAATTATATAATAAAATAACATTTTCACACATTCCTAAAGAGCCCCCCTTATAGAAATCCCTCACCTCTAACCCATTCCTCACATCTCTAAACACCCTTAGATCATCCATCCCTTTCCAAATTAAGCTCCTTACATCCCTATACTCTTTATAATATCTTTAAATTTGGTATAAGGCATTTCAACAAACCCTTTTGGTTCAAACTAAAGGTAGTTACCCAATTTAATGGTAACGTCTTCTCTTAAGTTATTTTGTTTTATTTTACTTCTCCAAGACCCTAAACTATATTAATTCCTTTTTTTCTTAACAAAAGATATATTCAATATAAAAGGATTTAGTTATGATAAAAATTCTAATTACACTTACACACACCTCCATCCATTGGATAAAGAACATATTATTTCTGTGGATGACAAACTAACGCCTCACGAAATGATGATTGTTCAATTATCTCCTACCGCCTCTCATGGAAGCCATTATGAGGGAACTGTATTTATATATAATATATAATATATTTCTTTTTTCTTTATTCTTATGTGTTTTCCATGTATTTAATACCTTTATGGTTTCCATTATTGGTAAATGCGATAATTTCATTTGAGAAAGTGTGGACCACCGCCACCTCAAAGTGATATGACTCGTTATTACAATATATGGGATGTATAAAGGATGGATTTAATGATATTATATATTATATTATACATTAATTATAATATTACCATGTATAACTATATTTTAATTCCATTAAAATATGAAATAGAAATGGAAGTAGCGTTCATGCGTACGTATGACTTATCACCTCCATAAACGGTGCATTTCAAATATTATCTCCAAATGTTATGTACTATTATAAATACATGTATATAAGGGATATATATGATAGGTATTATATCTAAATCATGAATATCATTTTTAATATAATGTAATTTTGACCATATAGACAACTTGTAAATATAAGAAGGTAATTTTTGACTAAAGTACCAAATATCGACAAAAGGACCATTATTAACTTAATTGATTACATTATGTTCATAACAAGTTAATAATTGATATAAAAGAATAATAAAAAAGAAAAATGTTATTAAATCAAGTATAAATTGACATTAATTTATTATTTAGGAGATTAAATACCGAACATGTCATGTCAGACATCCAGTAAGGGACTTTGTCTCAATCAACTTTCATTGAGGCATATTTTGTTTTATAGAAGACTTTATTTTATACGGTATATAAATAACTATGAATTTTCATTTCATTCAACGGATTTTTCTTTCTCTGAGGCATTTTACTAAATGAAAAAAATAATGTTACTTTTTACGTACGCGGTGAAAATGACATTTCTTCCACCGTGAGTATGGTTTGATATATGGCATCCTTAACAAGATGTAATGTTTTTAAAAGGAAAAAAATACCATATACTCTATTACATATTTTGGAATTGAATATAGTTTTGAAAATAGATTTCAAATTTCAATACATTTAAAAAGATAAATTTTGATTGAAACGTGGAAATGTTATATTTCCATTTTGTTTATTTTATGTATAATGAATATGTTTTTGTTATTTGGAATTGTTACGTATACTGTTGGTTTTGTGATAAAACTAGGGTAGGTGACTTCGAGATAGCACTCCAATGCATTGGGTAATGTGACGGAGGTAAACATGAATGTTTCTACTAAGAGATTTAGGGAATATAATGTGATTGGTATTCAAATGTATCTCCATACATAGTTGTGATAGCTACACTGTAAGTATGAAATGGATGCCACAAGTTACCATTATGATTTAGGAATTTTATGTGGTATTCATAAATGTTATGATTTCATTAGGTATGAACTTATGTTAGGCATGTATTTATGGACTAATCTTATTTTTATTTATTTTATTACCCTTAATGAGATTTATATGCTCATCCCATGTTTTGAAATGTTTATCATATGACCTAAATATGAATTGGGACAAGGATGGGATGAAGGAAAAGTCATGCGATCTAAAACATGGGACTAGACATGACTTTTTTTCAATAGTATTTTTTTATGAAAAAAAGGAAACTGAGTAAGAAGTTTCTACATTGTAATTCTTGAGATGTAATGTAATAGTTATGGACTAATTATCTAAAATAATAAACCTGAAAAGATCATCAATGTGAATTATTATTTTAATTCAAGATTATGTACTGTTTAAGGACAGGTCCTTATAATAAACATTATATTCAAATAGAAGAATGATACCTATAGATTATTATTTTTATAATTCAACATCTAGTCATCTAGGTATGGAATTTATTTTCAGAGAATTAATTCTACGTAATGTGGGGTGGTTAAATGAAGATACAAATATAATAATCATAGTTCATGAGTGGATGAATGATGTTCCTCATAACCTAATAATTTCAAACCATAATCTAGTGGTTGTTTTAGAGTATGATTTATCATATTACCTTGGACTTTAATGACTTTTTAATAGTGAACAACACATTTTATTCATCAATATTACATTATAATTGGAAAATATTAAAAATAGTTAACAAATACATTTCTATGGACAATAAAGGATTGGTTTCATTGGGGAAATATTAGGAAATAAATTTATTTCCTGAATGAACTTATACATGTCCAATAATATTATTCCCATATTATACTCTTCTTAGACATACCCTACCTAAAAGGATTCTTCTTTATATAGAAAAACGAAACATAAGAAAATGGAATCCCATATTCTCAGTATGTGTAAACAGGTGATATATCAATGATCCGATTTGTATAAAAATTGTATGAGAACATGTGATTTACATTTTAAAAACCAAAACTCTCAATATATATATCATAATATTTAAACATGGGATAAATCATGAGATTTTATCATATATTATTAATAATGGGATCAAATAACATATGTCATGAGATTATAACATCATAATAAGACATAATTTTCTTCATACACATAACAATATAAAATCATTACCACAATCAAGGAAAACATACAAGACTATTATAGTGGATATGTATTAATTCTCATTTTACAATATCATTATTCGAGGATAACTCTCAATACTATCATTGTAGATAGAGTCTATAAATGAATTGTGTTCACCCCCATTCTAATCCTTATTACATCATTCGATATCCATCATTACCCAATGCATTGGTGGGTTAAATAATTATAGGCCCACCCATCATAAAAAAATCCAGTCATTTTCATTCAAAAATATAATAATTAATTCATCATATGTCCTAACACAATGATAGGATATAGTATTCAAAAATATTACAATATTTAATCAAAACATATACCATATAAAATAAATGTGTTTAATAAATATATATTCATAATAGACATAAAACATCCAACGAATGATTAGTGATTATATAATAAGATCACATCCTTGGTAATTTATAATTAATGATAAAGGATGTTCTCATTAATTAAAAACATCTTTATATGATAACATGGAAGATTTCATTTGTAAAATAAATTATATTTTTGGAAATCACATTTTTATAAATTATAAATTTCCAAAATATCAAGGAAATTTTTTTATTCTAAAATAGACATTATATACATAATAAAAAATCTTGAAATAATTTAGTGGACAAAATTTTGGGAAATTATATTCGCCGAGGGTTTATTAAAACAATTATTCCTTTCACAGTTTTGGTAAAAATTAAAAAGTACCACATTTGAAGAAAACAAACAGATTTGTTTAAAGATAATTAATGAATGTAATATATGGTTAAAATGAAAATAAATTTCATTTAAGAATATAAAATAAATTCTTGAAAAAAAATATTATGGGAAATTTGGACATGGATGAAAATTTTTCCCCACTAAAGAGGAAATAAATTCTATTATTCATAAAAAATTTCTAATAATTTCATATACCAATTTTTGAAGAGTTATATTGATAAATAAATATTTAATATATAAAAAAAGTTAATAAAATGAATGGTTTTTATCATAAAATTATTTTTTAATATATTATAATTGAAATTCAAGAATAAAAAACACAATTAAAGTGAGATTGCCTTATAAAACATTGTAACATTGGTTAATTTCGAATCAAAACATCATAAAATAGAGGAAAATGGGTCTTTATGTAAATTCCCATGTTTATACTAATAAGTGGTAAGAACCCGGATCTTTTTTTCAGGTATGTATTTCCTTTTGTGGACGTTTTTACGAAAAAGAGGAAAATCTGGATGTTTTCAAAGTACACACATGTACTTTATGAGTACACACTGTGTATTGCGATGCCACTGGAGGCCGTGTGTTGGTCGTGTCATGGCTACACACACAGCCGTGTGGGAGTGACTTGGAGGACGCCTAATGTGGAGTACAGAAACAATAAGTATACACCATATACGCCAAAATTATACACCATGCATTTTGTTTTTGTCTTCATTAAATGCACATGGGTCACGTATGACAGACAAAGCACTCATATTTTAGGTCTTGTTCATATGAGAGAGTGTGTACAACTATAGATATTTGAAGAACCCTTGATCCTCTATCCATCCTCCAAATCTAACACCATTGGTTGTGTTGGAATCGCATGGGTGAGTTCTCTCTTCTACTTGAGCATAGTTTCACGATTTCTTCTCTTTCATGAGTTATCGTGGGTTGAATTTTTTATTCATTTTTGTATATCTATGAAGTTCTAAGTATATTTAAGCCTTTTTGTTCAAGTATCTTGATCTCTCAACACCGTGGTAGGTGGTTTATTCCTTTTTATATATAGTTCTCATGTTTTATATGTAAAATTTCCCAATACCCATGAACGAGGTATTTCACGCTTAATATTTTAGCCCTATTGTTCGCCTAATATGGTTGTATGATTTTATAGAAGATAATTGTTTATAAATAGGGTTTATTGTTGTCCTTTGGATGTGTTTCCCAAGTATTTTTTTCATTTTTTGACCTTTAGGACTTTTTTTCCTATTAGGCTGCTATTTATTTCGTTATCATGCCTAGTATTATAGGATGGATTGATTTTTTTTTTGTTATACTATTGTGATGTACAATGCTAGCCAAGTATTTCATGAGGTTTACCTTAGCCATTATGCACTGCTACACTTGATTGACATACACGGGGCCGTGAGACCATGGCGTATAGACCATAGAGAGAATGGACGTTGAGGGCTTCTCCATAGTGTCTTTATAGTTATGATGTGAGGCCACATGGGAAAATGATGTTGATTTCATCCTCCAATTTTTTTTAGTTCCTCGTAGCGGGCCACAGAGGGAATGTGGTGCAAAGTAATCTCTAGAGAACTTTTAGTTACGATACGAGACTATAAGGGGAATTGACGGTGAGTGCTTCCTCATAATGTCTATGGTTAAGCTGAACTAGAGGGGTTAGAGTGAATTTACATCCTAGAGGGTTTCTTTTAATTATCAGGTAGGATGAGAGGGGTTAGACTGAGTGTACTGCCCAGAGGGTTACTATTTGTGTTTTATCTGCTTTTTTTGTTGTTTCTTGATATTGAACTGTGGATTGTTTACTGTTGATTACTTTCCTATTTACTTTTTCTTGTAATTTTGCCTACAATATACTCATTGATTATTAGGCACAGATCTTGTGGTGGTTGCCTACTGGGATTATTCTAACTACATGTTTGGGACAAGCTTTTGTGACCAAATAGATTATATTGTTCCAGGTCTAGAAAATGGTAAGCATGATTCTACTTCTGGTACATGACTTGTTGTGGAGCTGGAGAGTAAGGCACCGATCTTAGGCTTGTGATGCTGAGGAGATGGTTTCTATTTTTCTTTTGTACATGGTTTAGTACAGTATTTCACCATTTTTCTTTGTTTGGATGCTTCACTAAACATATATGTAACATGAATTAGTAGATATATACATGCTCCAGTTGTTTCTTTATCAGTCTTCCGATGTTACTATTGTTTGATATGATTACTGCTTCAGCTATTGTATATCTGTTTACTTTCGCTGCAAACTCTACCAATGAAGGCATAGATTCCCCACTATCACACACAAGGCCCTGACTGCTAGTCAGCATCCTCTGGAATTCGGAGAAATGCACTTGATTCCATGTGAACAAGCGGGTACAGGGAGCCTTTGGGTGGCATTCGGAACCGGAACGTTACAACGTGATAACAAGGGACTCTTTTCACTTGACATACTGTTTGGAGCCTTTAGCAAAGGATAGTATGGAATATGTACTTGGTAATAAGCTATGCCCAGATGTAGCTAACCAATGTACTTGAGAAATCCATCCTACATCATTTATTGAAATTTTCTGGTTTTCCAATTCTACAGTTGATTTGATTTCTCCTTGAGTAATTCACATGACTTGTGCTGTTATTTTTGATGTTATGGTGGATCTATTTCTATCTCAACCCGATGAGATGAGGGTATGCCATCTCTTGCATCATATAAGAACTTATAAGAAATAACATGTCATGCATTCTTGCAATGCCATCTAGGATGAATTAACAATATCATGTTGTTGTGACAGACGTTATGTAGAATATGCATGTTGTTGTGATAGATGAATTGATAAGAATACCTGATTTTTTGATAGGGTATTGTTGTTAAAGGTTTTTCTTGAATGGACGCCAAACGTTGTTTCTGGAGGTTTTATGCGCCCTCATGGACTAATATTTGGTGGATTATTACTCTGTTTTACTTTTTGTAGCATGTTAATGATGCCATGATTTGATTCGTGGGGAGTATGTTCCCTCAAAGATTGTAATTTTCAACTTTCTATGATCATTTTTGTTTTTTCTGGAATTCAGAGTAGTTTTGGAGGATTACTATCACGAGAATACCTGAGTACACATTCTGTATTGTTAAGTACATGCCATGTGTTCTTCTATTTGGGAATACACTATTTTTCTTAATTACAAACTGTGTACTTTAGGTACACGCCATGAAGTCTCTGACCATGTCATAGGCCTTGGTGGAAAAGACACAGGATGGGGAAGATCTGGTAGGAATACGTCATGTACCAGATGAAAATGTTGTGTCATTCTAACCCTATGTACGCGCATGTAACTAACAACACAGATGTATAAGACCTTAATCTATACACATTGTGTCTGGGTGGAACATGATGCGTAGTGTCAGCTATGTATCCAGCCGTGTAACCAATAATATGGGCCAGGGGAAGCTTTTCTAGTGCACACCATGTCTATCTTGAACACGCCATGTAGTCTTAACTTAGGGGAGTCGTGCGGCTTAACCATTTTAGGACATGGGAAGGGGAATTTGATTCAAGTAAACAATGTGTGTTAAGACAACACGCCGTGTGTTTGGGGTGTTACACGACTAGTTTAGGCAGGAGTACACACCCATGTGAATGACATAAGGGAACATGCAGTGTAGTAATTGTACACGCCAGTAGTCATGTTTTGAAAATGTTGAATTCTTTATTTCTCATGTTCCCTTATTACACACAATTTTTTCAGTCCATGATAACCTTGATCTAAGGTGTGCGCTTGACCTTGCAGAGTCATTCCACTGAAATGTACTTCGGTTGTACGTCTGCTACCAGGTGGTGATCAGACACCAGACATGGATGACCAGGGACAACTTGCAGATCCTCCAGTTGTGCCAACCTTGGCACTAGCCGTTGTACCTGACATAGGTGTGAAAGCAGAGTCTAGGGAGGGATTTATGAGGATTATGTTGTCCTTTCAGGGAGCGTCTCCTCTTACCCTATCAATGTCTAATTTTATGTGGGTCATCGAGTAGCAACATCCTCCCACTTTCTTAGGGGATTTTTGTCCCCAAGATGTATGCTCATGGATAGAAGACATGCTGACGATCATTGCGCATCTAGAGACACATCTAGAGAGGTGGTTCAATCTCACTACCTATATGCTACCCGACTCTGCCATGAGGCGTTGGGATGTGATATCATAGGTGGGACACTAGCAGGTTATGGCGTGGGATGAGTTTCAGTGAATCCTCTATGACTACTTCTATCTAGAGACCTTGAGGTCCGATCGAGCTCAAGAGTTTATGAGTTAGCAGTAAGGTATAAAATCTGTTATGGAGTATTCCTCCAGCTTTACCGAGCTACAATGCTTCATGCCAATTTCATGTGGTGATCAGTTCTTAATGGCAAGGAGGATCGAGGATGGTCTAAGGCACAACATCCAATCACAAGTGAACATCTTCCGGTTGACTTTTACAACCTCTATTGTCAACCAGGAGATGATCACAAAGCGCAATCTGAGGGATTCCAGAGTTGTGTGCTAGGGTGTCTTGACAACTAGAGTTAGCATTCCACTTAATAAAAGTAAGATGTGCCTTAGGGAGTCTTCGGGTGGTGATTCAATGAGGTGAGACACTTCGTCTGTTATCCAGGTGGTGTGACTCTAGAATCGGAAGAGCGGGAATACTAGACTACACTACCTGAGAGACCTAGTGGAGTTCCGATCTTGTGGCACTTTGGTTCACCTTCAACAATTATGTCATATATTCTCAATAAAATATGGTGACAGGGGTTCTTCTATGACTCTTTGTTTGGGAACATCACCAAAAATTTCTCCCCAGTCAGGGAACTGGAGCTCTTCTGGCTGTTCAGCCTGAGGTGGAGGCCATGGATGTGGTTTTCAGTCACCGTTATTTCAAAGAAAATAGATTGAATCAGCTTATAGTGGTCAACCAGTGTAATAGGGCCGTCGAGCAGGCCAGACTTTTGCAGTGGAGCAGACCCAACAAGAGAAGGATCCCATAACATCTATAGTTCGAGGTACAATATTAGTTTCTTTAGTTTTATCTTCAGATCTTTTTGATACAAGTTCTTCCCAAAGCTTTATATTGGTTGATGTCGTGGAGATCCTTGGTCTCTGTATCTTTTTTATGTTGATATCTTGATGCTAGACACTCTGTTGTTGACTAGAAAATCTAGTGTACATCAGTGCAGAGAGTTCCCTCTATAGGATGGTCAGTGTCACTTTTTAAGGGACATCTATATTCTAAAAATGATATTCTATGATGACATTCTCAACATGGACAGGTTAGTTCAATTACAGGAATTCATCGACTGTTATCACCATAGGGTGAGTTTCACATCCCCGGAAGGTGAATAGTTTCTTCATAAGGGAGAATTGGATATTCAGGTGACCAGAGCGGGTCCAAATCATTATGGTTTGTAAGTAATTATAGCCCAGATTGCTAGTCTATATCTGGATGACCAGGGGACTTCATAGTTGAACTTTCCTCCAGTGGTGGATCGTTTTAAGGATGTCTTTTTAGAGGAATTTTCAGGTTTACCTACAGATCAGAGGTAGATTTTTTGATTGAGCTTGTTCCAGGAGTGGCACCAGTGTCCATTCCTGCTTATAGGATAGCTACACCAGAGCTGCATGATCTTAAGAAGTAGTTGAAGGAGTTGTAGGAAAAGACTATCATCTCACCTAGTACTTCTCCATGGGGTTTTCCAGTCATGTTTGCCAAGAATACAGACAACACCCTCAGGCTTTGTGTAGATTATCGAAAATTTAACTGATTGACAATCAAGAACCGATATCATTTACCATGTACTAATGATCTCTTTGATTAACTTCTAGGATACCAGTTGTTCTTGAATATTGACTTGAGGTCTAGTTATCATCAGTTGCACGTTAGACCATCATATATACATCTTACATCCTTTCAGAGTAGTTATGGTCTATAAGAATATACGGTAATGTCGTTCAGTCTCAAAAATGCACCTACTGTTTTCAGTGCACTGTTTAACCGAGTGATCATACTTGGATTCCTTCATCATGGTCTTCGTGGATGATATATTGGTGTACTATCAAACTCGTCATGACAATGATACCCATCTTGAGATTGTTTTGAGTACACCGAGGGAGCATCAGTTATATGCTATGCTCTCAAAATGACACTATTGGATAGATTAGAATCACATGTTGGGTCATATTATCTCAGAGGCAGAATTATCAGTAGACCCTAAGAAAATGAGAGAAGTGATTTCCTGGGGGAATCTGAAGAATGTCTTTGAGGCACAATTATTTCTAGGACTGTCTTGATACTAAAAATGCTTCATACGGGACATCACATGATTAGCAGCACCGCTAACATGTCTGAATAAGAAGGGTGAAAAGTTATCATGGTCAAATTCTTGTGAGTTAGCCTTTCAAGAGCTGAAAGGGAGGTTGACTACTACACCAATACTAGTCTTCCCAGAGCTGGGACATAGCTATACTATTTTCTAGGATGTATCAAGTATCGTCCCGGGAGCTATTCTTATGCAGGGAGACGGAGTCATTGCCTATGGGTCTCAGCAGTTGAGGCCACACGAGAGCAACTACCTGACACAAAATATGGAGTTTGCAGCTATTGTTAATGCCTTAAGCTGTTGGAGACATTATCTTCTAGGAGAGCACATTGTAGTTTTCACCGACCACAAGAGTCTCAAGTAGATGTTCACTCAGTGTGATCTTAATTTTAGACTGCGAAGGTGGGTTGAGTACCTATAGTCCTTTGACATTGAGCATTCATTTATTCCTGGGAAAAGCAACGTAGTGGATGATGTGTTGAACAAAAGTATTCAGATACAAGCATTTCAAGAGGCCAACAGTTACTGGTAGATTATGGATCTATTCTTTGAGATACATTTGGAGGTTCAAGAAAATCATGGGTAGACATTTATTTCATCTTTAGTTGTTACATATACTCTTCATGATCGAGTGCGAATGAGGTATCTATCAGATTCAGAAGGCCTAGTCCTATGGGAAAGTGTCTTAGGAGAGGACTGTATTCCTGGATGTAGCATAGGTGTGGATGAGATCATTCATTTACAGGGGCGCGTATCAGTGCCAGCAGATATACGTGAGAAGCTGATGCAGGGATTCCATTCCTTAGTTTGGGGAGTTCATCCTGGCATCACCAAGATGTATCATTATCTACACTATCAGTGTTGGTGGATAGGTATGAAGAGGGATGTCGCTAGTTTTGTCATGAGGTGTTCCAATTGTCAGTAGGTGAAGGCAGAGCATCAGTGACCATTTATAGCGGTTAACCATTCCCAAGTGGAAGTGGAGTGACGTCGCGATGGACTTTGTGACTGGCGTTCCAAGGTCACCTCAAGGAAATGATGCAGTTTGGGTTGTCATTGACAGACTCACGAATGTTTCTCACTTCTTGCTGATCAAGGAGACCTTCAGTGTTGATAAGTTGTGATGGTTGTATATCAGAGATATTGTAGGTCTTTATGGAGTTTTATACTCCATTGTTTCAGAGAGAGATGTGTGTTTTACCTCTCGGGTCTAGAAGTGGCTTTAGAAGGTGTTTGGTACACATATATTTTTGAGTACATCTTACCATCCCCAGAATGTTTCCATGTTTGAGAATATGATTCAGGTTCATAAGGATATGCTCCGAGTATCAATTCTAAATTTTGGAGGTTCTTGGGAGAAACACAATCCTCTTGTGGAATTTTCCTACAATAATAATTTTCATGCAACAATTCAGATGGGAAATTATGAGTATTTGTATGGTAGGACATGCTGATCATTATTATGTTGCCTTGAGGAAGGATAGGTAGCTTTGAGGGGACCTCAACATATACAGGAGACCACATAGAAAATAGAGTTGATTCGGAAGAGGATGACCACTACACAATCTCGTCATATGTCATGTGCTAATCAACAGAGACAACCTCTAGAGTTCAAGGTATGGGATCAGGTTTTTATACATGTAACACCGTGGTTGGGACATATGAGTATTAGGAGACATGGTAAAATTTCACTGAGGTACATCGGGCCTTTTGATTAGTTGGAGAGAATCATTCCGGTATCCTATCAGTTATAGTTACCATAGAGGTACTGGGCTATGCATGATGTTTTGCACATTTCTCAGCTTCAACGTTACTTCTCAGACCCATCTCATGTCTTCCATCCTGAGGAGTTGTAGTTAGTAGTGGAGGCATATTTTGAGGATAATCCTATCCAAATCATCAATCACATTACGATGGTTCTATATTGCTGGACTATTCCTCTAGTACGGGTGCTTTGGCAGCATGGGCGAGTACATGATGATACATGGGAGAGAGATGCTGACGTGCTATCACAGTGGCCAGAGTTGTTTGTGGTTTCTTCTTCTACATAGCCATTCAAGGGAAATTCAGGGATGAATTTCATTAAGGTTGAAGGTTTGTAGGATCCTGGATCATCTTTTCAGGTATGATTTTACTTTTCTAGTCTTTTTTAAGAAAAAGAGAAAAATATGGAAATTTTCGAAGTACACGCCTTGTACTTTATGAGTACACACCGTGTACAGCGATGCCACAAGAGGCTATGTGCAGGCCATGTCAGGGCCACACACATGGCCATGTGGGAGTTACTTGGAGGATGCCTAATGCAGAGTATGAAAATAGAATGTACATGCCATGTACTCCAAAATTACACTCCGTGTATTTTGTTTTTTACATTTAACGCACTGGGGTCACGTCTGATGGAAAACACACTCATCTTCTAGGTCTCATTCATCCGAGATAGTCTGTATGACAACAAATCTTCGACGAGCCCCCATGCCTTCGTCCGTCCTCTGAATCAAACATCGTTAGTTGCGTTGGAATCACATTGGTGAGTTCTCTCTTTTTCTTGAGCCTCGTTTCATTATTTATTCTCTTTCATTAATTATCGTGGGTTGAACGTTTTATAAGTTTTCATAGATCTATGACATTCTAAGGTGATTAAAGCCTCATGGTTAAATTACCGTGATCTCCCAACACCATGGTAAATGGTTTGTGCCTTTCCATAGATAGTATTTGAGATTCATGTGAATAATTTCCCAATACCCATGAACGATGTAATGCGCGGTTACTGCTTTAGTTGTATTGTTCGTCTTCTATGATTGTATACATGTATAGAGGATAATTGCTTATATGTAGGGTTTATTTTTGTGCTTTGGATGTATTTCCCATGCATGTTTTTATTGTTTGGACATTTGGGACTTGTTTTCCTGTTAGGATGATGTTTGTTTCTTTCCCATGCATAGTATTGTGGGATAGAGTGGCTTTTTTTCAGTTATACTATCTTGATATAGAATTCAAGGAAAGTATTTTTTGAGTTTTACCATGGACGTTACGCGCTTCTTAAATTTTTGAATTACACGGGGCCATTAGAACTTAGTTTATTGTCCATAGGGAGAATGGATTTTGAAGGCCTCTTCAGAGTGTCTTTATAGTTACGATGCAAGACCACAAAGGGAATTGATGTTGAGTGATTCCTCAAAGTGTCTATAGTTCCTTGATGTGGGGCACATAGAGAATGTGACGTAAGTGCTTCCCTAGAGCACATTTACTTATGATACGAGACTATAGGGGGAACTGAGGGCCAGTGCTTCTCAGAGAGTCAATGCTTATGCTGAACTAGAAGTGTTAAAATGAGTGTACTGCCCAGAGGGTTGCTTGTAATTATTTGTTATGACTAGAGGTGTTAGACTAAGGGTACTACCCAGAGGGTTACCTATTTTGTTTTATCTTCTTGTTCATTTCTTGCATGATATTGAATTGTGGATTATTTACTGTTGAGTACTTTCCTGTTTACAATTTCCTTTACATTTTCCTACAATATAATCATTGAATGTTAAGAAAAGATCTCTTTGTGGTTGCCTATTGGGATTAGTATCACACTCTTTTTGGGCCGTGATTTTGGCCCAAATAGATTATATTGTTGCAGGTCGAGACAAGGTCATGCACCATTCTATATCATATACGTGACATGTTGTGGAGCTGGAGAGCAAGGGAAAAATCATAGGCTTGCGATGCTGAGGAGCTGGTTTCTGTTTTTCTTTTTTACTTGGTTTAGTACCGTATTTCAGCATTGTGATATGTTTGGATGATTTCCTTGACATATGTGTATCATGCATCAGTATATATATACATGCTCCAGTTGTTTCTTTATCAGTATTCTACTGTTACTTTTGTTTGGTATGATTACTGCTTTCGCTATTATATATCAATTTACTTATGTTTTGTACTCTCCCAATGTGGGCATTGTTTCCCCACTATTACACCCAAGGCCCTCGCTACAAGTCTGATCCTATGGTATTCGTGCAAATGCGCTTGAGGCCATGTGAAAATCTGAGTACGTGGTTCCATTGGGTGGATTTCAGAACTGGGACATTACATAAGTAACATAAAATAAATTCAACAGCAGTATATAAACCATATAACACAAATAATTGGTGAAGATGGAATTAGTCCCTCAAAAATAAAATGTTATATGAAAATACCTTACCTCATGCTGATATGATTCAAAAGATAACTTAATTTTGGAATAATAAATTTAAATTATTTATAATTATGTACTATAATAATTTAAAAAAATAAAATACCTTATATGATCCAATTATAACATTTAAAAATAGATTTATTAATAAATCCTCATTAAAATCATTATTTCATGTTGTTAACATTTTTGTTTTTCATGAGAGTTTATGTTTGATAGTTTCAATACAGAAATATTCAAAATATATTCCAAATTGCGAAATGGTATTCAGGATATAAATGTAAAATATATTCAATATATCTCTCTATATATATATATATCCATAAAATGTTGATATATTAAATTGATTTACACCTTTCATGGAGATGAATGGGTGTATGCAATGATGAACAATATTTTCAATTTATAAGTAAAAAAGAGAATTATATTATACTTTCATTCTAAACTATTAAATAAAAATTCGATAACACATATATACATTAAATATAACCATATTAATATCTGTGTATTGAATAAATAAAAAAGTAATCACATCCTTTAATTTAGGTGGTAGTCCACATGTACACACGAGTCAATATATCATTTTCTAATGGATTGGAATATAAGCAGGTAGATATAATACAATAATTTTAGAATAATAACAATAAACTAAATATCATAAATTATTATTATAACCATCATAAATTTTATCAATTAATGGCGGAGATATAAAAAAATTGTAAATCCATATAAAGGTCGTAGTGCGCATGTACGCATGAATGACACTTTCACTTATAATTTGATTAAATAGTGGGATAATAATTGTAGTTACATAATAATAATAGAATTTTAGTATATAATTTATAATAAATTTTTTATTTCAGGATACATATAATAGATTTAGAGGATTATTTAGATGAAATAATTTGAATTAGGTTGGGAACAATGATTACCTCTTCTTTTGAGGGCTACATTTATATCTATTTTTAGGATTCATGGAATGGTGTTATAAGAAGGATGACACAACTGATCCATGGTTAAATATGCATAGAATATAATTGGATAGGTATTAGTAACGATATATTTCTCTATTTGATATAAATATGAAACATATTGTTTCCTTTTTTATGTGGGGGGGGGGAGGTCACACAAGGAATATCATAAAATTTTATAATACAAAATATTAATATTAAAGAAAAATGATTATATATGGCCAGATATTAAAATGTGGGATATGATGAGGTAGAAATATTCTAATAAAATATGTTCCAAAATCATTTAATTTAAAAACATATTCCAATCTATTTTTAATTCATTAGTAATCCTTTTTTCAATATTAACCATGTTAATTAATTTTTAATGTTCGTAAAATATATTATGAATAAAAATTATTTTAAAATATTATTAAATATTTATTATTCTAATTATAAAAATGGAATCCATTTTATTATATTAAATTAATATAATTTGATAAAATTAATTAAAAAATAACACCACATAAGTTAATGAAAATAAGTATTCCATAAAAATTGTTTTCATAATTATGTAATGATTATATAATAAAATAATAATCAAAATTTATCCCAATTACCATAAAATGATTATAGAAAATGAAAATGATATATTGTTTATTTTAAATAACTTAGAAATAAGAAATTTTTTAAAATCTCGAATCAAAAATATATTCTTCAATGAAAATAAGCATTTTTAACATCCCAATAACAAAATATCGTTTCATTAAAATCTCCACATATCAAGAAATGATAATTTTTAATTGATAATTTAAAAAATTGTGTTCGTGTTTGCAAATAAATTTTATAAAGGGTGAAATAATTAATTTTATTATTTGTTTTTAATGAAACAAAACATTATTTTAGAAAAATTGATTCTTAAATCATATAAATACATCATTAAAAATAGAGTAAATATTTATCAATATTTTTTATTTATCAAAAAACATTTTACATAATTTTTAATATTTGATTAGTTTAATACAATCTAAAAATTAAATGGATTATTTATAATAGAATAGTCTATTTTATTCTATTATACTCTAGTTTTTATGTATCACAAGCTATTAATAAATTTATATTTATTAGAAATAATATATATCATGAAGTCTAAGGGTGTTACATTTTATCCCACTTGAAAATATTTGTTTCTCAATTTTCTAAGAATATAATATAAGAAAATAACTATATTTATATTTTATCACATCCTTGGGTTTACATTTACCTTATTTAAATTTATGATTCATCCAAAGAACATTAACTTCTATGTACTATTTCTACATAACACATTGTCTCTATGATACAATATTTGAAATGGTTCTCATTGAAAAGAAAATATAATGATATGGTAGTATAACTTCTAAGTTTAGTACATATGAAGGATAAATTATGTACTTATCAAGAATGATACTTGTATAACATTTGGAATATGAGAAATGTTAAGTGTAATTTCCATATTATAAGGTAACATCCCTACTCGATCAGAAATAATGAATGGAAAAACACCATGAGATTATCTATACCTAATATTCTATTCTTAGGACATAATTCTACTGATTGCTTCTGAGGAATATATTTCCATAACCTTAAAAATAAATATATTTTTTGATGATTTTCAATAGAATTTTTCTATTTTATATGATATTCCTTAATGTGATTTGAAATGTTCCTTAATATCGCAACTATTTCCCCATCTAGCTTATGCACCATTACATTTAAATCTCCGTCATTATCATATAATTTTCTAGTTATGCACTTAATTCTATATAGGGCTATATATTGATCTATATTAATTCTCAATTGAATTTTATTAATATCAGAAAACTCACCATGAGGATGGTTTTGACCTTAATAAACATTGATATCTAGAAAACAATTATCAACATATCCTCTAGTGTTTGAATGATGTTTTAAGATAGACCATTTGTCTATGTATGATATGATTAACTGGAACTCACCTTTGAATCAATATCTTATCAAACACAATACTAAAACATTAATATAAATCATGGATACTGATCAAATTCCATAGAACATGGTTCTCCATAAATCCATTTCTCATTATTAATGTATATTATGAGATAATGATCATGTTAAATGAAGTGTCCTATATTTTAAATAATAATTAAAATAACCTATATATCATTATTAACATTGCATTTCCTATGGAGTCTGATGAAAAAAATCAATTGTGATGTTTTCCCATATTCATTAAATTATGGGTTATCATTGATAAAATAACCTTAGACTTTTATTTATCTCCCATAACATGCTAAAATTCCATCCACAAAATTCAAAAATCCTCAATATCCCCCTTCATGTTATGAAACCTATTTTTTCATATACTTATACATCTTCATTCACACATGAAGAATATAAACCGATATAATTTTTTCCTAATACAAAATATCCATCTACAATTTTTTTATTGAAGGGACATATATATGATTCTTGAACCTTAAAGATCAGTCAAAAAAAATTTAAATCAGGTGTAAATCATTCCTTATCTTTTAACTCTATATATTTATTATGTGCCTCTTAAATATTAACATGGAATTAAGGTTAAAAGGTAATTTGAGAAAGGTAATATTTCTCAAAATATTTATATACATCCATATCTATCCATTTAAAATGTATAAATATTTGATATTTTATAATCATTGCAATAGGTAACCATGATGATCCATTTGATTCAATGCTTCAACCACAATATTCTCTTTTTCAAAGTTGTAATGTATTAAATATCCATGGCCATTAATCAACTATATTTATACTCTACAATGTATAGTCAACACTATTTGTTGTAATATATACCCAAAAATTTTATGAAATTTATATATTTCACACATTTCTATATAAAAAATTAATTTATATATATAATGTAAAATCAATTCTATCTCAATTTAAATCATGACATTGGTAATTTTTGTCATCAGTGGTCAATTTTCATGTGGAATAAGGTCTCACAATATCACTCTGTCAGATTATGAATCAAAATTCGTTCTATAATGAAACATTAATGATCTCAAACACTTCTCCACTAGTTGGTAGTGTATTTACAGTTTCAATATGGTTACATCTATTTATTAAAATGAAATATTCACCCCACTAATCTAACAATAGGAACTTGTCAATATTTTGAGTTAACGTTGTGAGTGATTTAGATTTCTAGGAGGAATTCAATACAAAGCGTTGATAATATAGAAAACTAATATAAGAAATGTATCTTAATCATGTCTGTTTTTATAGACAAATAGTCAATAATATATATATTTTATGGACCTATCTATATTCCAGAGTTATATATTATTTAACCAAATAATGAAACTTTTTTTATCCAAAATTGACACAATGTATATTTTCCAAAAATAATGCACTTTAATGGGGTTTGTAGTTAATCCTCATGTTATATTTAATCATGTCAAGTCAATTTGAAATTATACTAATTTTATAAATAATGACTACCAAAAATTGATGAAGTTAATCTCTAAAGAATATCTTTGTTATATCGGGGAAGATAGTGAGGGAATTAGTGAAAACAAATGAAATTACAATAAATTAATTATGTTCATAAAAAAAATGGATTGTTTTCCTAGGAATATACTTTATTACAACCATCAAATGATTATGTCTATATGATTTATTAATCATGGAAAAATATTAATCTCTACATAACAAATTTCACAAATAATCAACTTGAGGTAAAGGATTCTATTTCTTGATTTGGGTATTGTTTTATTCACGATAATCAATGCTTAGTCACAATGATCCATCTATCTCTATAATACTTAACTGGTTCATTTCATGATTATTAACATGGATAAATGATCCACTTATCATATTTCTCCTTTAATTTCATATTTAAATCCTACAACTCAATTGGGGGAATTTGAAATGGATTCATTGAATTAAGTGAATAAACTTTTATGGGTTCTATTGAAAAATCAACCATACAACTTAGATGATGACTATAAATATATAAAAAAATTACAAAAAAATTCTCATATAATAGACATATCCTCAATGTTGAGTTTCTCTGTTACCATATGAGATAAACACTCATTTTAAAAAATATAGCATGACCCATAAAATTTTTCAATTTCTAATAGATGTTCATATTTATTTTTTCATTGATTCAAATCATAGGTGGGTTTAGAATATCAAATGTGACATCCCAGCCTTATAAATTGATATCGGCCATATATTATGAAAGAAAATCCACTGCAAAAATATATTAAAATTAAAAAATAGGTAGTTAAAAATGATTTTTTGGATTTTCATTCGCACTAACAACAAATAGAGATGACTAATTGACATTAAATTTGATCGTAAAACTATTTTTTATTTTAACTACTAATTGAACATCAAATCATTTGGTGATATTGTGTTTCCCTTTGATAATTTATCCAATATATAAGATTTTATTGATCTAGAATTAAATTAAAATTTAGTAATTGTAGAGTGTATGATATTGGTTCCATTAACTACATCACTTTGATACCATATATAGACAATAATGATCACATCAATTTTATGTTTTCTTCTAGTATTGGGAGGATGCCAACATCAATCATAATCATTAAACTTTTATTTGGACAAAATATTAGTGTAATTACAATACTCTCTATATAATAAATATGATAGCATGGCTTGTGAAATATATGGTTCATTTCTCACCATTATTAGCTAATTTATTATTTGCATCACCCTGAATTTTGAATACTAGATGAAACTCCTTTTAATAATTAAAAAAATTTCTAGTCCCATTAAAACTATTTCCTCCATGATTCCATTCAAACATCAAAAACAACTAATATCATATTAATCTCACTATATGTCTTATTATTATAATTTATTTTTAATTGATTTATCATTTCTTATAAAAATTATGACATTTATCTATAACTATAATTTCTAATTCCACAAATATAGTACATAAAAAAATTATATATATATAGCGAAGTCTATGATGGTTTATAAATTTTGAAATCGTAGTTATAATACATTAAATATGTTATAAAATATTACTTCCTAGAAAGATGATAACACCAGTAGATTACATTACATGTTTTTTAAACTATTACTTATAGTAACTAAAGAATTAATCACTTTTATAATATAGCACAATGATTTCATTATGAATCATTATTTGACTAACAAAATGATATTACTTATTGATGAATAATTTCTTAAACTCATTATACACAACGGATTAAATTTATTCATGGTGCCTCATGTTCTTGACAATAGTAATATATTTTTCATCCTTTACCTTCAAAATAAAAAATATGAAAAATATGTTTTCAAGGTTCAAAAAACATGTTAATGAAAATGTATTTTCAGTGGTACTTATCCATTAATCATCAACTATTATATTAGTATTCCATGTAACATATGGATGATTCTTCCTCATTGATTTATCAACATAACATTGTTCCAGTTTTTTATAATTTGAAAGCTCATCATTATTTTCTTCATGAGAAATTTTTGTAATTTTATGTGAATGATTTTTAATTCCATATCCCATAACATTTGTTTTTTTAGGAGGGAAGTCAATGTATTTTCTGTGAAATTTATCATTGACATGGTTCCTTTATATTCCAACAATATACTAGAGAATTCATTTGGATTAAATTATATCATTTATAATCTAAGTCTTTAAAAATCCATCATATTGGTTCATAATGAACATGTTAATTGACCAAAGCATATCCCCTGGGTGTTATAAACGTGATGGGATGTGTGAGAACAATCACCATCAACTATAATGTCTGTTCATATATACTTTAACAGCTATTTTCTAGGTTATTAACCTGATATGAATCTATTCAAAAACCTCTCCCACTTATAGTATTTATGTAGTGATGCATTATTAGGAAAACCCATGTTATCTACCTTATAAAAAATTTATTTTTATCTAATACAAATACTAATTCCCATGGGTTACACCAACTTTCTCTAGTAACAATATCATCCTTTTGAATAATGCTTCCTTTGATACCAACTATGGTGATGAATACATTTCAATCATAGATAATACATATTTATATATGAATATTTACTATAATAAACACATACCCACAAAATAATGAAAATGTTTAAATTTTTTTGATACTATATTAACAATAACATTATTAATGAAATAACATCAAAATCTTCCATAATAATCGTCCAATATATTAAATTTACTAGGAATATCCTACATAAAACTATTACTAAAAACATAGGGAAACGAAACAAATTAAAGGTTTATCTATTATGATTAGTAATGGAAAAAAAGATATCACTCATTAATTTTCTTTAAACGATGATAATATTATGATAAGATGATCATTAAAAATTAATATAAGTGGTATGTATAAAAAATAACATTACCATTTATCATGGAATAAATGACAATACTTTAGAAAAAATGTATAATAATGAAATCAATGATCATGATACATAAGGGAGTAACATTTTGATAAAATTATTCTTCAAAATAATTATAATAATAGAAATTAATTTCCCCAGTTAAGGAACTTTGGAAAGGAAATTAAAGTAGATTTGGATCACCCCTTGTTAAATGATTTCATTATAGATGACTAACTCTAATGACTATCATAGTGGATAATGTATTGTATTGAACAATGTTCACTCCTCATTATAGTCCTTATTATCTTAGGAGATATGTATAATTATACAATTCATTAGAGGAAAAAATAATATTGGCCCCACACATCATGCAATCATTGTCTATTCACATGATTTCTATATAATAATAAATAATTCATCAAATATCATGATTTGTAGATATTTAATGAGTTTCTTAATCATTTAATCATTTCATCATAACATAATCAATATAAAGTTAATAGGTATAATAAAAATTTACTATCATTATCATAAATCATATTAATAAATAAATAGGTTCATTTCTTTGGATCATATACCCATTAAAGTATAACAAACACCAAAGAATATTATATGTAAGGAAAAAGAATTTTAAAATATATATTGGGAGATTTCTTCATTAAAAATTTCCAAAAATTTTCATATTAGTTATTAAAATTAATAAATTATTAGAATTTTAGGTAATTAATTTTTTTAAAAAATAAAATTGAAAATATTAAATGTTGTTTAAATTTATTGGTCATCTATATTGGTATGGAATTGTATTAATGACTTCTATGATAAAATAAATATTCTATTCACATTTTTGGTAAAAATTCAGAAGTACCTTACCAAGGAAATGATATTAAGAATCCTATAAAAAAATTTTATATAATAAAAAATATTTAAATACATAAATAAATTAATTATATCTGAATAGAGAAAAATTCTTGAAAACATTTTTAATAAAACATTGAAATGGTGTAAATATAATCTTGACCAATATTGAAATAAATCCTACATATCATAATAAGAAGTTCTAGAACATTTTAAGTACTAATGTGAGAAAATTTGAAAATTTATTTGAATGTTTAATGGTTAAACATAGGAAAAAATAGTAGTTATTATTAGAAAAGTATCATATAATTTCAATCTTTGGAATTTCAAAAAAAAATCATTCTTGAATAAAATATGATAAAATCATAAATCCCATAGAACATTAGTAGCATTAAAAAAACTCATGAATGTGAACACTATATATGGACATGTAAATCCAAATTTTATTCATGAGAATCATAATAATTTATATTTATTGGAATTATATACTACAAAAAAATGAAAAATACAGTGAATATGGAAAGTGCAAAACAAAAAAGTGAGATGAAAATATCATTCCTAAAGTTTTAATTGCTTTTAAAGAACTAAAATATCTCATTAAATATATTTAAATATGTATTATTTTTATAAAAAATCATTTAAATTTATATAATATCATATATTATCCATTTATAAATTTTAAACTATCATTTATTAATAATTCCATATTAAAATCATTAATTTCTGTTCTTAACCGTTTTATTTCTTTGGAGAGTTTCATTTTAGATGTTCTAGGATATTATTTTATATCGAGGACATATAATTAAAATAATTAAAATAATTAAATAAATATCACATATATATGTATATATAAGTTTTAATGAGAAAAATGATTTACACCATTAAAGGATATGGTTGGCCACAAGAATGTAAGTACAGTTTTTAAATCTTCTATCGAATCAATGAAATTAAGATAGATAATATTGTATCATTATAGAAAAAACGTTATATAATAAATATCATATATATATATATAAATATACATTAAATATATATTTATTTTGGTACATTTTAAGATGACATTATAAATGAATCACTTCACTTCATGGATGTGGTAGTCCACATTTATCCAGGAGCAATGTTATCATTCTCAAATTAATATGACGGTAAGAAGATAGGTATGATACTATAATAAAAAAAATTATTATATAATAAATATAATAGAAAAATATTAAAACCAAATTAATTACAATCCTTTAAGGATGGTGGTTGAAAATGTAATTTGTCTAATTGTGGAGGTTGTAGTCTACAAGTTTTCATGGGGGAATAATTCTCATACCATTTGATAGAAATGATGTTGAATTTTTATAGTTAAATAATTGAAATTAAATTTTATTATATTTATGATACTAATATTTTTATTATATTATGGAAACTATATATTTAAAAAAGATATGAAAATAATTAATTTGGAAGAGGTTTGGTAGGATGATTTCCAATTCTTAGATATTCCACCTTGTGGCCCCTTATTGAATATGCCTTGAATATTCATTTATGAAAAAAATAAATATTTCATGTAAAGGGGTGTTTTAAATATAATTATGAATTTTTTGGTTGATCTATAAGGAATTATGGGGTGTAAAGAATATAAATTATGGGTCACCTTTTATATGTGAAGAATAAGATACAGTTGGAATCTCAAAAAATATTAAAATATAACAATTTCATAGTAATGAAAAATTATTCCAAATAGCTTTGAAATATAATTTCTATATTATAAAGCCTATTTATTACTATAGAATTGGATTTCAACATATGTAATGTGAAAACACACACTTATCTTGTTGTTTAATCACTATGAATACGCATTTTAACATTAACAACAATAATAAATCATTTATATTTTTTAAAAATTCATTATAAAACAATTATGTAAAACATAATATAATATATTATATATTATAATTAAAATCATGAAATATATTTTAACACAGTAAATTCACAAAATAGGCTTTATTGGTTTGAAAATAACTAAAAAACGGAATTAAATTTATTTATCCAAAAAATTTTCATCAATATATATTTTTAATATAAACTATATAAAATTGATTTAAATAACCATAATAGGATTATTCATAATATAAATGAACTACTTTTAATTTTATATAATTTCAAAATATGAAAATTTTTAAATTCATTAAATAAAATTTTGTTATCAATTAAAATCGGTATTATTCACAATTCATTGAAAGGAAGCTTTTAAAAAAATACTCATAATTTCACTCTATTCTAAATAGGTCAATGTGATTTTAGAAATTATGTTCTTTATATAATATTATTTCTGTTAATGTGAAAAAATTTAGTTCTATTCAGAATGAATGAAATTAAAAAGTTCATTTTGAGGGAAAAATGTATTTTGGAAACATATAAAGACTTCACTAAAACATGAGTACTTATTTATTGATATATTTTCATTATATAACCCCTTAATACATAATTTCCTTTATTTTTTAATTTCTATTCACTCATGAATTATAACATCTATGTTGTAATGGTATAATATATTATGCTTCATGTAGACATGGATTTTTGTGTATTAAATACTATTGAAGAATATAAATTTATTTAAAACAAAATATATCATAAAATATCAATGTTTAAAAGTTGATTTCAGTCATCATTTTTAGCATCTAGATTTGGTAAATGTGTTAGATAATGATGATTTATTTAATATATAATACATTAAGTAGTTAGGGCGTTTTGAATCATGTTTTCCACTACCTTCATGCAAACTAACCAATTCATTATCCAATAAAACTTTTATTATTCATAACTCACTCTTACATAGGTAATGACTCATTAGGTCCCCATTAATAAATTATGTATAAATTTTTCCTTAGTTTTCTGGAATTGTTTTTAATATTCACACTTTCACCATCATCATTTGGTAAATTTCAATGAGGCTCTATCATATTTGGTCTTGGTTAAAATGATATTTCAACTATATCTACCTCTTTATCCATAGTTTCTGGTAGTTGGATTGGAATAGTCACTAAGTATCCAAATCTATTTCAAATTTAAATTGGCTTATTATGATGTTAATAATATCATTTTTCATCAAACATACAATGAAATCGGGTTTTTGTGGTTTAAACCAACAGAAATTCTATAAGTGTTACCATGACTAAGGAATATTTAAAATTATATGGGGTTATAATGATATAAAACATAACAGAGATTCATCTGTAATAACATTTACCCATTTATATCATCAGGTTATCACTCAATTTATTTTTACAAAACCATATCAATATTAGTTTAACCCATGTTACCTTATATAGGGTTATCTTAAACATCACATCATGTTACCTCAATGTTACTAGGAAATCATTCATTATTATAGGTGCGTAACGTTCTTATAATCAATTAATTCATATACCATTTAAGAGTCTATATTGATTTATATTCATTGGCCCAGTCATCATACATTAGGGCGATGATTGATTTAGTGCAAAACCAATCCCACTTGCGGGGATTACTCCAAAATTTATATGTGATATTTCTACAACAACATTCTAGTATCGATATAGGGACAAATATACATGAAAACTACCAAATATATGCTTTAAAATACAATTATGATCATTCAAATTCATAATATTATCCAAGGGTTTTATAGTAATTTTATTTCATATTAATCCTCCAAAACTAATTGTACACCCAATGATATAAAATATAGTGACACAATCCTTATATATAGTTCACTTCATAATTTAAGAGATATTCCTTCAATTAATAAAATACGTGGATTGAGGTGACTAGTTTATTTAATTTTTTAGACTCATAAATTGATCATCATAAACATAAAAAATCATATTTATTTTAAAAATTATATTATTTTCCCAAATTTTATTTATCTTCTAAAACCTCATATGATACCCTGGGGAAAATACATAACGAAAAGGGTATGCTCAAAACCCCTTTATGAAAATAAATACACCCATAATAAATAAATAGGTAATAATATGAAATAATATAAAATAATAATGTTTATGATCATAAACATGGAAGTATAGAATGTCTAAATATAATCATAATATAATTTAATCATGAAATATGTTACCATAATTGAAGACATGGTGTAATTAAATAAGCCAATAGTCACCCCCAAGACCATTATCATAATGTGGGGAAAGTCTAATGGTGGATTAGGTATTCTTCATAAGACCTTGAATAAAAATCATTTATATATAATGTTAATCATAATTCATTGGATGTATTGTTCATACATTTTAATAAAAAAATTCTGTTAATTAAATATATTTTTTTATAGCTTAGTCAATATTCAATAAGAAACAAAAATAAAATGATGATATTTATAAACCATTAAACATATCCATTGAGTTAGTGTGTGAAAATAAGAGTAACTTAATTACTAAATATATTAATATATATATATATATAAACATTATCTTATAAACATTTACGTAATTAATTATTGGGTTTAAGAATTTATATTCTCACTCAACATAATTTATATTAAATAAAAATAAAAAATATATTTTTTATTGTAATTTGTATTAAACATAACATTTATTTATGAATAATTACATTTTATGTGTTTTATTTAAATTAAAAATAATAACAATTATTACATTCAAAATGATAATTTATTTTGAAAATTAATTATAATTATGATTTATAATTTTAATTGAATATTAAAATATAATATTTTAAAAAAATTATTTGATTAATTAAACATCATATTTTTGGTATATAATGTTAATATTAGTTTTTAAATAATTTATGGGTTTTTAATTAATGATGTATTTTTAGTTGAATTTTGAAAAATATAGTTTTTATAAAATACAAAACTTTTCTAACATTATAATTATATAATATTTAAATTAAAATTAACGAAACCATTTTCTATTATCAAATATGTTTTATATAAATATCATATAAAATTAACAAATGATTCCTTTTATTCATGAACCCACATTTTTCAATTTATAATGTCAATTATATTTTTCATAAAATGAGGGTAATACATTATACATTTATTAATTTCAATTTCATCTAAATAATTAAATTATTTTTAATACAATAAAATTATTAATGTTTCATGAATTATATTGATAAAATTATTTATGATTTATTCTTTAAATGTTTTTCCTAAAATAATGTTTTTTCGATGAATGGAGAAAAATATATATTTTTTCAATACTTTCACTTCTATAAAATTCTTATAGAAGAATGCGAGGATTTTTTTTGAAACCATATTAAAATAAATAATATTATTTATCTAAAAAATGGTATAATTATATGTTATAGATTATTATTTGATATGTAAAATGTACTCTTAATAACTTTACAAAATCACTATAATTTGTTATGAATTTTTTATGTTTTATATTATATATTTTCACTATGTGAAAGTAGGTTTCCAATTTATTTTAATATAAAATAAATATTCTCTTAAATATAATAATCCATTTAGTTAAAATAGAATCATTAATTTTTTTTATTTTCATAGAAATAAATCTTATTCTTAAAATAATCCTTTTTATAAAAATTGTGTTTTATGCAATATTTATTATGATAATTAAATTAATTTCAACAAATAATGGAAAATTTATTTTATAAAAATATTAACCCTTTTCAAAAAATCAATTTCAAATTTTTTAATAATCAAAATTATAAAATTATTATCACAATTAGTTTTTATGGTTAAATTAGAGTAACCACACTATGAGTAAATTATGGTAAAAGTGGTTTAACACTATGAAAATGGATAAAACATTTAAAATAAATGTTTTATATTGTATAGTTGAGGGGGTCGACCATATATCATTCTACAAACTATAAGAGGTTATTTTTTTCAAACATTCTCAATGATTAATGAATTCATATCATTTAGAAATATTATTTCATATGAAATTTTAATTTTCCTTAGTTTTAAATGGAGACAACCACTATTTTATTTCTCGATTATATTTAGACATAGTAGAACATAATATTTTCCCTAGTCTCTCATGAAAATAATTCCCATTCATTTTAATTTATTTTATAAAAAAATACCAATATAATAATTCATAATGTGTTGTGAAATATAGAATTAACAGGGGAATGGACATTTTGTGCAAGTATATACCACATTCAGATTGGTTGTATGTGTTGTTTTCTTTAATTTTTCTTTGTTGAGACATGTTTATTGTTTTCAAAAAAATTTAAATTAAAATTGTGTATACACAACATAGATTATTATTTATTCATACTATATAATTTAATTCATTAAATAAACATAACCATATAAATTTCAATAATCAAATGACTTTTGATTTAAAAATTACTAATGTCATAAGGTTTTCCTATAATAAATTCCTTCACTCAGACACATGTTCAATTATGCATTTAATTTCATTTCATTTATAAATATATGACTAATTTGATATATAATATATTAATTTTATTTCTTTATGGAATTAAATATTCAAAAATCATAGTTTCTCAATTTCAAAGGATTTTAATCTGACTATTTCTTTATGTTGTATATTCTTTATAAAAATAAGGCTTATTTTAGGAATACTTTGATATTTTTCCCAATAATATTTATTATTATTATTTAATTACCCTATAAATTTTTATATCTGGATTTATTATTTAACATTTTATTTTTTCCAATTCACCATCTTTCATATTATGGGATCTAATTGATGACTTTCTTAAAATTATGAGTCTTCCAAAACTGAATCTTATTTCCTATGATACATTGTTTTTTCATTGAGATTAATTTTTATTTTTAATTTGTACACCCAATTTCTATCATAGGTTATCAAATTTTACAGAAATTTTACTTAATAATGAATTTTAGTCAACTTTATAGATGAAACTATGTTATGAAAAATTCACATCCATTTAAATAACGATACATACTCCATAAAAATAATATCTCTTCACTGTTATGTTCTAATTTTTAATTCGTAACCTCATTATGTTTTATCTAATATGAACATCAAATTTACAATCTACCATTTTAAAAATAATATATTATTATTTTATTTTTTTGATATAAAATTTTGATAAAAACCATTTCAAACAAAAAGTAAATCATTTGAAGAACCTCCATTACATGTTGGTCAAATGTTGTGACACCATGAAATTTATAAAAGAATAAACTTTTATTATATAGAGTGTTTGTCACTCAATGAAAATGTTATAATGGAATATGACATACAAATACATTATAATATATTTATTTTCTTAAAGATATTCATTGTATTTTATAACTTTCATTGCACTAAATACTAAATTATCTTATATTACATGCAACAACCAGTTTCTTATAAATCTTATGTTACACACAGAGATGTATTTTCATTAGTACTTTTAATGTTATTTTCTAAAATAAATATTAACTCCTATGAATTAAATTTCTCGTTATAAATTTTAATTAAAAAATCTAGAAAATATATGGTTGAATTCATTAGTTACCAAATAATATGAAATGAATTTAAAAACCAATTGAATATAAAGGAAATATTTTTATAAAATAACTATTTTTGGGTCAAAATGCTTATTATCTTAATAAATAACATTAATTAATATTAGTGGATTATATTAATGAAATATTATATATTATATATTAAATGATGTTTTATTTACTTTCATATAATATTTTTTACATGAATAAGATAATAAAAAATTCTAAATTTAAGCATAAAAATATATATATTTTCTGAAGATTGTTTTGTCTCTTTTTAATGGAACACATATTTTAAAACTGAATATTGATACTTTTAGAAAATCTATATTTAAAACTAAACATATATTTTTTTAAGAATTATTTCAAAATTATATTATCATTTTTTTGTATTTTTCTAAGGAGATTCATTTTATAAATGAATAGTGAAAATAGTGAATTTTAATTGAAATCTACCATTTCATATAAATAATTTATAATGTTAATTAATATTTTGAAGTTGATTAAAAGTCACAATAGAGTAAAAATATTAATAAGAATTTATTTTATTTTATTTTATATTTTATTAATATTTGATATAAGAACTGTGTTTGTGTTTGAACATTTTCATATTAAAACTTCACTTTCTCATCATGCCTACTGGATTAATTTTAAAATCAATAAAACCATTTTTATAAGTTTAATCAGAAAAAACTGGATCCCATATTTGGAGTAAGAATAATATATTGTTTATAATGTGTTCAATATAAATTTTGAAAAAAAAATGAGTAGTGAAAACATTTAAAATTAATTATTGTGGTTAAAGGGAAAAAAGTTTACATAGTGGTTCAATAAATAATATAAGGTATAAAAGGACACAAAAACCTGTAAAAATTCCCATTTAATAGACATATTAATACTATTATAATATTATGGTATACATTTATGAGTTTTTGGAGACTTTTATATGATGGTTACCTATATAATATGTTATGTAAGGAAAATGAAAAAAAGAATATTTCTGTAATTTTAATTTCAATAATGATATGGGATAGGGGAAAAATAACATATGTTAATTTATATGTATAACTTTTCATAATAAATGAGTTTTATTTATCATAATTATTTATCCATATTTTTTAAGGAAGAATATTTATTTAAGAATCATAAGAAACAACAACACATTAATTATTTAGTTAATAATTTTCTAAAATAAATGTTACTAAAAACATAAAAAGTGATTTAAATTAAAGGAATTATATACTTAATTTATTTATATGGTTGTAAATATCATGTTAAAAATGATCCAACTTATATATTAAAATTATATTATTATATTGATATTTTTTAATCTAAATTAAATTAAAATTTTCCAAATTGGCTTTAATTTTATTTTATAACAATTGATATTTTGATAAAAAAATTTAAGATTGATAAAAAAATATCCTAGTGAAACTGATTTTTAAATGATTATAAATATCAAATAATTTCCATTAATGGACCAAATAATAAATTATGATGACCATGTTAACACTAAAATAGTGAATACATTGTTAGTGTAGTTAAGGTTAAAGTTGTGTCATTTCATGTTATTTGAACATATGTTTGAATTAACTTCACCGAACACATAGGTTATATAAATTATTAATATGATATAAAATTTATAATATGATGGTATAATTTATCTAAAATTTCTCACTTTAATTTATTATTCATTGATAAATTACATTTGTTAAAAAATTATCTTCCTTAAAAAAAGTGTATATTGTAAAATTAGAGAATCATGGATATTAAGAAACAAAATGATAAAAATGTGTTTCTATTTTTTTTTGGTGTGGTTATAAACCATAAATCCCATAATATTTATTAGTTTTCAATTTTTGAGGCACATTAGGTTAGTTATACATTGCAAAAGTGAATATATTCTACTATTCACAAGAATTCCACTCCTCCTCAACTATAAAAAAGTATTCACTCCCCTACTTATTAACAAATCCGATGACATTTAGATGAACTAAAATTAGACCAAATAACCTAAAAAGATACCTAAAATAACTCTATATGCCATATTTTTATCATAAATCAAGCCATTCATGGTTTTAGTGTAAAACAATGGAGGAAACTCGAAGAAGATGAATTATTCATCTAAAAGTGTGTTTATCATATTTAATTCTAAACCTCATTCAATTATTTTTATTCCATGATTATAAAATAACATAAATATAAAAAATGTTTTAAAATATTTTCATATTAAGGGTATGACCTTGAACTACACACACTTCCATAAAATGGGATATGAAATCATCATATGTGTGTATCTTAGACTACTAAATCCTGAAATGATGTCGAATTTTTTCAATTACCACATATAATGGTTAGAAATATTGATGTAATTAATATTTATTTATTATATTTATTGTATTTATTATTATTTATTTTCATATAATTATATAATAGCACATTCAATCATTGTTTCCTTTTTTCATGAATATGACAATGTCGTTCATATGTATAGCAGGCTACTTCCTTGGGAAGTGATGTGATTCATTCACGGTTTACATGAAAGATATTAAGGATGATTCAATAAACATATGTGATATATATTCCATATAAATGATAATAGAATGATAATATATTCATATTTAATTTTATATTATTCCATTCAAAATGAAAAAGTAAATGGAAACAATGTTCATGTGTACATACTGCCTACCATCTCCATGAACTATGTTATTCATATCCAATCACCCAATTTTATGTATCACCCTAAATTAATATATAAGGAATATATTTTATATGTATATATTGTTTTAAAATATGGTGATCATTATATCATAATCGATGTAAGGGTAACAAAATATAACAAGTATAAAGTACCCGAACAACAATGTAGTTACAACGTGAAATGATGAAAAATAATAAAAGATTAATAATTAATGGGTAATAATATATTATAAAAGCATCAAAGATAGTATCTTAAATATTAATATGGTCTTTTTTATATGTAAATAAAATTCTTAAAATCATTTTATAGGAGGTTTAAGAGTGTTAGACAAAAAGGAAGAGTATGGTTAGTGATTTCATCTCAATTTACATTCCATTGAGAATTAATTATTATTATGATCAAATTACAATTTAGTTGGTGTATATACAATACATTTTACATTTAATACCATGAATAAATCAAACCTCATGGTATTTTAAATTTTAATTTGACTAATTGTTTCCAGGGGAATTTTAATTTAAAATTAACACATGGTAAGAGTTATTATTCAATATCACTATATTTTACATTATTGTAATAAATTTTCCTTAGAAATTACATTATTATTAAATATTTATGTTATCATGTAACTAATATTATTATTTACTAAATCATTAAACTTTTTTATATATGATGTATACATTTAATTATATTTGATTAAAAGTTGTAATATTGATAAATCTATATCTTTTACAAAATGCAGATTCATGATGATAAGGAAAAAATTTAGGAGTTTAACTAATTATTCATTATGTTATAAATTTTTTGGATATGTTTGACATTGGTTGGGTAAAATTAAATTTTTTACCTCGATTCATCAACATACTTATAAGTTGAAACTAGTTGGACATGACCTACATTTTTGTATCCATTATGTTTTAAATTGTCTTGAGGATTGGATCTGAAAGTATAGAAATATTTGTCCAAATCGAATCAGTTTGTACCTAGTATGTTTTAAAATATTGTGAGGGCATACCATGATGGTAATTTTTTCATGGACCTTGGAAACTAGGAATCCAATAATTAATCATTTCCTTTTTTGAATATTGAGTTATTATTATCAATCATATTTTCACTCAAGTATTATATATGGATTCATTTTATTATTAGTTATTATTTTAATAGAATGTGATTTCAGATATTTACTATTAAAAATTTATTATCCATTATCTATTCATATAGTTGAGTTAATTAAATTGAATGAGTATTTTATTATTTACTATTTCATATTGATTATACTTATTGATTCATAAAATCTTCTACTGTATTTAGACTTTAATAAGAATATGATATTATAATTATTTTTTATCATTTCATCAGTATTCCATGAGTTTTATATGAATTATTTTCAATTATATTCTATATTTAATAATGAAATTTTAATAAAATATCTTTTTAATGTAATGTAAGGCTAATGAATGTACTTGTTTAACAAGACTACTAAAATGATATATCATTTGAGATATGTTTCCTCGTATCTTATGAAAATTTAATGGTATCATGATATAACTCTAGGTATATAGGGTTCATATATCTACATTTAGTATTTGGAGATGTTTATTATAACCCTAGGATCTTGATTCAATAAAAAACAAATTAAAAAACCGTATGATATACCTTAAAGATATGTATAGAAAAAAATCCCAAAGAAACCATGTATATGATTATGAAATTATATATATCTAAATTGTCTAATTCATAAAAATTATTTCACTATTTTTGTGATTATACATTATGTAACAAAATTATATGATCTATTATAATATAAACACATTTTTAAAAATGGTTCCGTGATTGATAAATAGTCTAAATAGTTGTGGCTAATGTAGTGATTTTCCTGTTAATAATTTCAATGAATATTGTGTTGTAACTGAGAAAATTATGAATATTTTTGGGTATTTTAATCAAGTTATGAAAAATCACCATTACTAGTGGTACAAATCTAGTCCATATTGTGAATTTTCTTTATTGAATCCCATTAAGTGAAAGAATCCACCCTCATATATTGGGAAAACAATTCGAGTGGTATCCAAGCAATTGATATAGTATTTGGAGATGATATTTACGGATTTGGGATGTGGTTAAAAGTACATATTTACAAATTTAGTGTAACATATAAATGGTTATGTTGATCAAGAGTGGTTATAGATACAAAATAACATAGATGATTAAGAGATGGTACTCAATGAGTGGGAATATATTATGTTTACATTCATCGAAAAATATTTTCCCTCATAAGGAAAAAACCTAGATGTTGAGGAATTTTTATAGTTTAATGAAACATTATGAAAAATGTATTTTTGTGTTTTATGCCACCTTTACAAGGTTAACTAGTTATTCTAAGGTTTTCAAAATAAACATATAATACAATATGGACTATTTATTTAATGGGATTTTGAAATGTCTCTAAAAGGCTAAGGTCTCTCAAACTATTTCAATATATGATGAAATTATTTTATGTTCAACCATGATAGATAAATAATTCTCTATGTATTATGGAATTGAATGGAAACTAGAGAAAAATATGATGGATGAAAAAAATAGGCAAAGGGAAGAAGATAAAGATGGATTTTGAAACATATTGTAATTATGAAATGAAACACCCTTGCACTTGCTTAAAGAGTATGGGAGTTTTTAATAAATGTTTATAAACACATCACACTGAGAAGGTGTTAAATTGTAAGAATGAAAACAAATAAAAATTTGGGTTTTAAATGATGTAAAATATTTAATTATGAATATAAATTACACAATAATTAGGGGAAACTAAGGGATCAAGGTAATTCTTATGATATTGGTATAACCTATGCATAATTATTATTATTTTTCATGTATTTTGATACAAGATATTTATTATAAAACTATTTTATTCTCATCATAATAATTATAATAAATATATAATGATTTTATTGTTGTAATTTTTCATTAATGATTTTATATAATATATTGAATGGTATCGATAACCAAGAAAAATGATTCAGTTGAATGTATAACTTTTTAAAAAATGGAAATATAAACCTTAATAGTTTCTTAATGATGAGATAATTATGTTGGGACAAATAGATTATTGATATAGATAATTTCAATTGTATAGTAATTACTGCCATATATATGACTAATTGTAAGATAATTTATTATGTTTTTTGAACTTATTTATAATTTTATATATTATAAAAAATTTGATAGTCATATGGTTTATAACTTGGGAAATGATTGAAGATGACTATTTGATGATAATTAAAAGTTTGTTGTATTAATTGTTCATATGATGCAGCATGTGCTGAGAGGTGATGTGTAAAAGGTTATACATATATCCAAAGGGTAATATTATTTTTATAAAATTAAAATGTATTTGGTATGTATATTTATGTATGTTCTTATAGATTGAAAAAAATCGTCAACTCTAAGAATAAGGGTCCAAAAACAATAATGTTTTCATAATGTCATTATTTTTTCAGGATATCAATGACCTAATTTACGCCATTATTTTATGGATTTGTGGTTACTAAATTTATATTGAATAATTTATCTATCATTCTATCTGTATATTTGAATGTTAGTTTTCTCCTCTATGTCTATGTTTTCATTTTCCACATATGATCTACTACTAGGAAACCTAGTTTTGTGACTATGCCATATGAAATTTCTAAATCCATTTATTCCTTGTTAAGAGAGTTATTTATTAACTAATTTGTGATATGAAATTTTCAATAATTATATTACCAAATTTCAAAACTTTTATTTTTATGATTATGTTTAAATTGTGAGGATATAATTTATTTAAGGTTTGTAGAATGTAACACCCTATAAATTCTAATGAAAAAAAATTCTATTTGATTTCATGTGTGAGAGAAAAGACACACCATAGAATGAAATATAACATCCTATGAAATTATCATAGATATACTATTGTAGATAAATTCAATCTATAATATAGAAATCAATTAACTTAATAACAAATTATACAGTGTTTCATGCAACAACATATTTTTTTGATAGATTACATTACTATTAAGAACATGTTTCAGTAAATAATATTAACGTTATTATTTAAAATGAATGTTTTATCCTGGAGGTTATAAATATGATTAACAGAAATAATAAAATATATACTTTAATTAAATAATTACCCATCAATTAAAACTAAATATAAAACCTAATTTAATTTTAAATAATTTTTAATATAAAAAACAATATTTTTATGTTGAAGGAATTTTACCAGGATGAATTAAATTAATTACTATTAGTATATGATATAATTTCAATTTATATATATTATAAATTAAATAAAATTGTATCATTATAAAAACTATATTTTATCATCTTAAGACAAAAACTTATTTAATTTTAGGCATATATAGTTGTATTTTTCTAATAGAAGTTCTTCTGCATTTCAAAAGAACAACTATTATAAAACTAAAATGTGACACCATAATGAATTTTATTTGAAAAATTAAACATCATTTTTGATATAAAAATTTCAATTATAATTTTTAATTTTTTTTCTTGTTCTAAGAAGTTTCATATTTTGATTAATAGTGAAATACACTCTATTTCAGTTGAAAACCATTTTTTATCTAAATAGTATATAATAATAGATTATTATTTTATTTCAATTTTAAATCCAAAATAGATATATTTGTTAGAAATTAATAAAATTTTGGTTATTGGGATAGTATTTATATTAAATATAGAGATAAAAACATGGTAAATTGTGGAATATTTTCCCTATAATATAAATGTTTTCTTTACAATTGTGAGAATAATTTTAAATTTTATTCTAACATTTATGTAAGTTGAATTTTGTAAAATGGATTCCATATTCTTATTTATAATACATTATAATTCCTAATTAGGTCAGCATAACATTTGACCAAAATGATTAGTGAACACATATTAAATTAACTACAGGGATTAAAGAGAAAACTAGTTTACTTAATGGTTAAACATTAGATATATGGTATAAAATGGACCAAAAAGTTTCAAAAAATAATTTTATGGACATATTTTAACTATTATTACTTTATTATCTAAATATTTTTGTTTTTGGGACACTTTTAAAGAGTTTTAACAATATAATGTGTTTTGTAAAGAAAAATACAAAGAAGGTTTTCTCTTTACTTTTAATATATATAACGATTTGGGATAGTGTGAGAAATAACATATGTTCAGTTACATAAAACCCGTTACAAGATAAATGAATTTTTTATAATTATAATTTATAATTAAATTTAGGACTTTAAATAGTTACATAAAATGCTTAAGAGGCACCAATGTGATGCTTATTTAGTTAATAATTAACAAAAATAAGTTATACTGAAAATAATAAAAGTTATTAAAATTAAGTGATTTATTCTTTATAATAAGTTTTATATAATAAAAAATCATTTTAAAGGGTACTAAACTAATATATTAAAATTATAATATTTTATTGATATTTTTAAATCTAAATAAATAGTTAATATCAAAATTGACATAATATTAATTTATAAGAAATTATAATTTATTATATGGATTAGGATTAATAAAAACAGTATAATATACCATGTTATTATCAAATGTTAAAAAATTTAATCTATTTTCTATTAATGTACCAATTTATCTTTTATAATTAAAATTCTTACCTTCAAATTGTAAAAACTTTGTCATCAAGGTTGGTGTTCAAGTAGTGTTTTTTGTGTGTTACTTAGGCCTCTATTAAAATTTTTCCAAAACACATGGAATTTATATTTTCAAAATTTTATATCATAGTTATACCATCTAGATATTAATTATCTAAAAAATATAACTTTATGTTATTTTTAATGGATAAACTTCCTAGGTTAGAAAATTAGTTACCATAATAAAAACTATAATGGTTAAATTATATAAACATATATTTTCAGTGGTAAAATGATAAAAATTTGTTTATTTTTTAATATAAAACGTGTTTCATGAAAATAAATCAAATTAATTCAATAATGTTTTAAATTTTGAGGAATATTATTTAATTGAGACCTCCCAATATTGAATATGTTCAAGTATTTACCAGAATGTCACTCCTCAACTATAAAATGACACTCCATCCAACCCAGTTCATCACAGATATGATGCCCTTTGGATCAACCAATATCTACCAAAATCCCTCAAAATATTACCTCCACTAATAAAATTAGGATGATTTTGATTAGAAAGAAAACCTTTCAATTTTTAAGTGAAAACCAACTTTGGAAATCCAAAGAAGTTATAATGTTCTTATATTAACATTTTCATTTAATTTCATTCTAGAAATGTTATAATTATTTTAATATAAATTTTACAAAATTAAATAATATTAATAAATATAATAAAATGTTTTTATATTAACCATATAACATAAAACTTTACATACATACTCAAAATGGTTTAGAAACTCATCGTTCGTGTGTAAGGAAGAATATTGTCGCACGAACTAACATTGTTTGTTTATCCATTACCACCAATCATAGTTGGGAATAATGATGTGAAAACTTTTTATATATTATATATATGATATTGATGATTTACTTATAACTCTATAATTTTTATATAACACATACATTCATGAATTTCATTTTGTGTGAATAATATAATTCCGTTCGTGGGTATGACAGACTACCATGTCATGAAGTGATTTAATTCATTCATGCTTTATAATGAATGTATTAAGGATGTGTTTGATAAACATATGTTATATATATGAAAAAGAATATTTTAATGATAATATATTTACATTTAAATAACTATTATTTCTTTTAAAATTACTATATAATTTATATAACGTCCATGTGTACATACAACCTACTATTTCCATGAATGGTGTATATAATTTTTTATAAATTTATGTATTGATTATACTAAGTATATATATCTGGAATATCTGTTTTAGTTAAATAATGATTTACATTTTAGAAAATATAAAATAATAATCTATGTATGTGGATTAGAAAATATAAAGTCATAATATTATAATAAAACAAATGAGTTATTTCCCAAGATAATGAAAATATTGACAGATTATTAATGAATGGGTAATGATTTGTTATATAAGAAGAATATACAATATGATAAATATTAATAGGATTGTTTTATAACATAATTACATTCATAAAACCATTAAAATTATGTTAATGTTTATTCATCAATAATAGCGTACGGCTAGGAATTCCATATAAATTTACATTCTATTGAGAGATAATTGATATTATATACATATTAAATTTTATGTCCCATATATAGTTCACATTTTACATGTAATATCAAGAATAATATATTTTTTTTATTATATTATAGTTCAATTTGAATTATTTTATCAATGGATATTTTATTTTAAAATTACCAAATGGTAAATTATATTTTGTAATCTCAATTTCATTTTTTTTCATAGTATTATCCTAAAATAAAAACATTATCAAAATAATATTCCAATTTTAATTAAATTCTTCATAAATATACACAAAATTTTGTAATGGATAAAATTAGTGATAAAACAATAATTTTTTTACATATGGTGTTCACCTTTAACATTATTTGATTATCATGAGAAATATTAATATATCAGTATAATTTAATCAACACAGATAATTATAGATAAGGAAGATTTTTATGAGTTAAACTGATTATTCCATAAATGAGGAACTACCTGGACCCTTATGAATTTTTTTTAAACTTTTATATAGATACCCTTTATACAATATAGACTCTAATGAGATGAAATTATTCGGACAAGAACTATACGTTATAACAAGTATGTTTTGTACTGTCTCGTGGATATCACTTGACCAAAGAGATAGAGTCAACCAAATCAATTTTTTTTAACATATTATTTTTATAAACATATTAACGATATATCATGATGGTAAATGTATAATTTTCCTACATAACATGACAAACAATAATTAAGAATGGCCACTATTTTTTTTAATTTAGTAATGATTATCCATGAATTTTTTATATGATATAATCTAGGGGATAATTTCATTATAATTTATTGATTGAATGGAATCTGTTGACAATTAATTTCCATTAATTATTGAATATTAATTTTCTCTTCATTTGTTTATGTTATTTGATTGGAATGTGTGTTAAATTTTTAAAATTTATATAAATATTATGCTTATTGATAAATAAATGAATCCATTATTCTTATAACTTATTGAGTATTTCATATCACCCTTATTTTTTTCTTTCCCTGTGATTCCATGGTGTATCATATTACAAAGATTCATGGATAAGATAGGTATAATAAATATATTAAAAATAATTATGTTGGAATTTGTACTTTCTAAATATCAGGATTGACTTATGTATGTATCTAGTATACAAATAATACTAAACTGGTTAGTTAATCAAGATTGGTTTTCATATATCTTATGCCAATGTCGTCGTACCGGGAACCATATATGGGCTTAAAAGGGTTGGGTTTATATATATATTCTCATCCATTTTCCCCAATTTTATTCAATATTATTTTCGTAAACTAATTATTATTTTATATTTATCTCTCATAGATATTATTCTAGATAAATATCATTTTCATTGTTTTGTCCATATATGATTCAATATTCCTATAAAATTTCCACTTCTAAGTAAACCTGATTTTAGAAAATATTCTTAATACTTATCTCATATCAGTAATAAACCACATTAAATTTTTTATACAATGACTATACTATTATTTTTGTTACTTTTATAGGGAACCCTATTGGTAAAATTATATTTTTATGGTATATAATAAATTCATACCTTATTAAAAAAGATCATTTACTTATTTAAAAAAGAATAACTAAAGATTTTTTTTATTATTCATTCATCATATTGATCCTTAACATTTGTTGTTCACATTAAAACTCCATTTTCAGTTAAAATGTTCAATTTTCATTAAACAATGTTCAAAATTTCTTAATTTACTTTTTATATGTAATCTAATGATTTAGCCTTAGTATTTTCCATACATCTGAATTATATATCCCAATAGCATCTCAGGGTTTTGATAATGCTTATTGTTTTGTATGATTTATTTTATTTCCAAGAAAACTTGTGCATTTACATTTTTTTATGTGATAGTTTGGTCAATTATATCCTTATAATGCATTAAGTGGTGCTAATGTTTAATGTGATACCCTGTATGGTGAAAAAATGATTTGACTAACGACATTATATTTGGTTAGTGAGTGGTTGTCTTAAGAACACTCTATAATGATTTTGGTTAGACTTAAAATATTTTCATTCCAATAGATATTTCATTTTTTAAAATTTTTACTATTTTTATTGTTGATATATTTCTATTATTCCATGATTTATGATGTTTACTGATTCATATGAGTCTACGATCTCAATCATTCATTTAAATTTTTAATGTTATCATGCTTATGATCATTCTATTTATGATATCATGTTAGGTATCATGCATCACATGATATGATTTTCTTCTATGATTTTTACCATAATATGGACTTTACCTCACCATTTCCATTATTTAATTTCCCCCTAGGGTATCCCATGAAGTTTTATATGAAGTATGGGTGTAAGACTACCTTTTTGTGTTTAAAATAAATATATTGCATTTATATTAATGATATTGTAATTATGTTTCTAATTTTACAAATATATTATTCTTATAGATAATTATATAATATTTATGGTGAATGTAATGTTAATAATGATGAAATAATGTGTATTTAAAGCTTGGGTCACCAAAGATTGAATAAAAGGAAAGTTTAGTTATTTTTAAGGATTGTGATGATAAAACATTACCGAAATACATAGGGAGAAGTATAATTGAAAATAATTTGTTTAAGATAACAATAAAAAATAATTATAAAGTAGATGTTTTCTTGTATTCAGTAAAAACACATCCTTTAATGGGTAGTAAAAAGTTTTCAAATATGGGTTTTTTATTTCACCATTTTTCCAATTTAGGTTCAGTTCTTAATTATTTTCTTGGGAAATGGGTGTGAAATGTTTGTATTTTTTCCATATTTTCTATTGTTATTATTAGTATAGTCTTTATACATGAACTTCATAATAAATTTTCATGAAAATAAATGTTTTTATGTCGTCAGTGTGTAGAACACGATTGGCGTAGGTTTAGTAGAAAAAATGATCCCTTCCCAGGTAATCATGACTTAGGTAGCTGGTTGAGATAAAAGCTAACACATGACCGACAACTGGTATGTTAGGCCACATGCCTCTATCCAAGTAACTATGTCGTGGGTAAATTTTTATTCAGAGAGGTGTGCATGTCCACTGCACAGTTTGGAAATCATTATAAACTAACCATTCGGCCTTAAGAGGCATTTAAAATTGGGGGTTTTGTTTTATCTCTCCATGTTCTAACCACAATTTCCTCATTTTCATGACCCTTATAGCCTCCATATTCCTACGTGCACCTCCCCCATCATCTCATCTACCTTATCATTCCTTATATTGGTGTATTTGATGCAGTTTCTCAAATATCTTCCGAGTTACTTCTTTTTTATCTTGTTTTCATCCACTATTCTAGGGTTTCTATCCTTCCTATGTGGGGTTTTCATTTTTTTCAATGGACATAGTGGTATATTTAGCTTTTTTAATATTAATTTTATTGTTTTTTGGATATAACTTTTTTATAGGGTCTTGTGGTGGTGAGGTTGTAGTTTAGCACTAATTTCTAGTGTCCATTCACTAAGATAGGGTGGTTGTTGAGTGTATTTAACATTAAATGACACCCATTTTAGTAAAATATTCCTTTTTTGATATGTTACCTTTAAAAGTGTTGTTCTCAAAATATTTTCCTTCAGTATGGTTCGCCTTAATATTTTATTTTTATATGTTCTTCAATGTATTTTCCATGATTGATCATGTCAGTTTTTCATTTAATTCTACAGTTCAAAAATCATTATTTAGGGGGAATTCTATTGGGGATTTTCTCACATCCTATATACACCATTGAGTTTATGTATAACATGTTATGCATTTGACCAAGGTAATGGAAATATGTGTAGTGGAGAATTCAGTGGTTTGGGTTCCAAGTGGTCTCCTCTTCTGTATATTGGTTGCATGGGCTTGAGGATCTTTTTCCTCATGTTTCATAATGGTTTGGGATGTATTTTTAGATGTTTTTTAGTTCCATTTTTGGTTTTTTGTTCAATGATTTAAAATTTAATCCTGGAATGTTTTATACCATGATTGGTTCTAAAATTTATTTATGGACTATTTATTTATTTTTGATTGATTATAGTTATAAATTCGTGTGAAATCATTCACATTCGTTATTATTTATACCTGGACACTTTTTTATAGCCTATGGGGATCAAGAAGGCCCCATATGGGATACCGATTATTGGGATGGCTGCTGTATAAGTTAACGACTTGACTAGGTTCATGAAAAAATGGTATAAATGGAGGTAATGAAATTTTCGATCATGCTAATTGGGGATGAGTCATGGTAGAAAAAATCTAGGATTTTTAGGACTAGAAGTTCTGGTAACATGTACGGTGTGTGGACACCACACCTTAGGATGAGACTAATGTTACGAGGTGAAGTTGAGATCTATTTGAGATTTTTAGTGTTCAATAACTGAAATGACAATTGGGTTAGTGGTCACAATGTCCTCGTAGTGCCTAGAAATTCATGTAGTGATGGGGACATGGTCATAGAATATTCACTATGATGGTGGTCTGATTGTAATATGGCAGCCAACATTATGTAAAAGACACCCATAGACCCTACTTTCCCCCATTGAGAAATTTCTTGGGTCATCTTTGGTTCAGAAAAATCATTTTGAAAACCCTTGACAGATAATTGATGAAACCTAGATTTTTATATGGAAATGGTTTTATTTTTAAATGGTGGAAAAATAGTTTTCAAAATTGTTTGGAACGAAACTTGGGAATTTTTTGTTTCTATAATATGGTTTTTATTAATGGGGAATTATTTTATCAAGATTTCTTTTTAAAATCAATTCTTATTGTTTATCAGAATTTTTTTATTCTAGAAAAAGAAATTTATTTTAATAACGGTTATGGAGACTCATTTAATTGAGAAGAGAGAATTTTTAAACTAAATAGTTATTTACAATATGGGGTTTGATATGCAGGTAAAAATGTTATTAAACTGGAGAAATGTTTTCAAATTAATGTGTAGTGTTTGAAAAATGGGTCTTATTGGAATGGTTAGTATTTTTTTGAATATTTTTTGTTATGGAATATGTTATCCTCATAGTGACCACATGTATGAGATATGTGTGGAATGTGGTAGAGGTCCTGGTTTGGCATGGGAAAATGTATGAGAGATACTCTAAGTAATACCATTAGTGGGTGTGCAACCAACAAAATCATATTTTATTATGAATGGTGATTTTAAAATGGAATGTTATGTTTAGATAACTGGTGATAGTGTGACATGTCTTATTTTATTTTCATATGATTTTTTGTGAAATGTTTTGAGTTCAATAGTCATTCACATATGACAAGTGTTTTCAATTTTGTTTTATTTTCGATGAGTAGAATTTGAAAAAAAGGTTTGTTGTTTTTTTCTGAAAAATGTTTTGGGAAGCCTATGTGTTGATTACCTCTATGTGTTCAGTGTTTGTTTGTTGTATGTTTGGGACAATAGAACAGTCTGACTGGGTCCTAGGGTTTATTATATTGGCTACTATGTGCCCCATAAAGAATTAGTGAATATTTTAATTGCACTCTCATGTAATTATCCATTGGTAGACCCCAGTTAATTAATATATGGACTCTCTTCTTGAATTTATGAGGAAAAATACCCATGTTATTTTTTTATTAATATAATTTTACGGTAATAGATGAGTGGAAAGTGCCTTGAAACTTTTGACTCTGGTCATGGTGTAAGAAATACCACAAGGACATTCAATGGTTTCATTTGGGATTGAGATATTTTTATTTCATATGTGTGGGTGGTGTGGGATAAAAAGGATGTGGATTTTTAATGCTCTCAAAACATTTTGTGCACTTTGACTCTTAAATAACTAGAATAGGTTCTATCATGGTGTTTCAAAAAATATTCATAGAGCCATGTCCACCTCATCTACGACACCCCTTCCCATTTTTAAGGGCTCTTCTCTGTTCGTGGTCTACTTTATTGTCCATGTCTTTGTATGTTTTATATTGGTTTTAGTGGTCATATTCTGATGTTGTGAAATCCTCCGAGACAATCTACATTTATAGAAGAATGCTTTATTTTAAGGAATATTGAACATCTCTATTTTATGTGGTATTTTATTTTAAATTTTCATCCCCCAATTATTAACATTAAAATATAGAGGTTGATGTTTTGGAACATTTGAGTTGTTTTTTATTCGATGTTAAAAGGGAAATCCTTTTGCATCTTCTACGTCCTTGTCAAAGTGAAGATCCATGCTGAGGTAAAGTGGTTCCTGAGGTGTGTTGTATTCTGTTTTTGTTTTCTGGGTTGACATGTGGCTGCTTACGATATCAAAAGGAGGAAATTCAATCAGTGGGTCTTCAAAGCCTGGTTTCGAGAAAATAGAAGATTCAAAAATTTGGGCTCCGAACCTAGGTCTTAGGGTGATGCTGGAGCACATTCAGGTAAAAATAGTTATAAGGATATTGGCCTTATATCTGTCTTTAGAATTGGGGATGGAGATAGTTTAATCCCCCTATTATGCTGTTTCATTTCTGGAGGTCCCTTTTGATGGACTGAGATATGTGGACCTCATTTCCACATTGAGACAATGGGAGTGTAAGAGTTACTCATTCGTTATATGGACACATGGTCATCTTGTTTTCTAAAAACCCTAGTTGTTTTGGCTTACAAGTTTTGGGTCTCTCTTTTATGGTCCATTAATGTACATACTTATGAGTCAATCTCGTCTTTATTTTGGGCTCAATTGTTTATGCTAACATCCCATGGGAGTAGTAAACCCCATTGTGTTCTCCATTTTTTTTGTTTTATTCATCAGACACCTTTTTGTGGGGGGGGGGGTGGACTATGTTGGTTGAGTGGGATGTTCTCAAGTTCAAGAATGTTGAGGGTCTCATGATGGCCAGTACTTGTTGGTTAATCTGGTTGGTCCTTTTTTGGAGATACCCACAATGAATCTCATTGAAATTCCATTAGAATGAGTTGGTTCTAGCTTGTGTCTATTGGTGGGGAGTCTGTTAAGGCCTCCCAATGATTTTATACAAGTTTTGCTTCTGGTGTTGGATTGGTAGTGGGTAGTAATGTTCATACCTATCTCATTTCAAGTTCCTTCCTTGAGTAGGTGTAGAGATTAGAGTGTGCCCAATGGGTTTTTTGAAGTGAGATTGTGGAATGATTCATTGAGAAGGGGTTTTGATTAATTTATTTATTCTAGGTATGTGGAATGTGTTTCGTTTGGTAATGTCTAGGGTGTTCTTGTCTTAAGTGGTTGGATTGTACATCATGGGAATTCGCTTCTGTTGATCAATAAACTTGATGTGTTTTAGCTTTTGGGGGCAGGAAACATATTATGGAGAGTCCATTATGGTATCATATATTGATAATTATTTATTATCATTTGACGTTCGATTATAATATTCTTAAGGTATGAAAGTGTATCAATTTTTTTTTCCAGATCATGGCTTATTGTAGCTTTTTGGGGCGTAAATCATTATGGTGGGTAGAATTTTAATACTTTGTTTTTTGATTTCACCATTTGTTCTAATTTGGGTTTGGTTCTCGTTTATTTTCACTTGAATTAGGTGTTATTAGATTGAATTTCTTTGGAATTTTCTTTGTTTATTCTTATTCTAGTATTTTTACAGATGTTTCACCAAGTATTTTCATGAAAATATACGTTTTTGGGTGGTTATTGTGTGGTGCATGGTGGGATCATGGTTAAAAGAAACTGTACTCCATAACCACACAACCATTCATCTTTCCATGGTAATTGTGTGGTATATGGTAGGTTTATGTAGAAGATGATGCAGAACCAGTGCATGGTAAGATAGACTATGTGCCTCATCCCAGGTAATCATGTTGTAGGTACCTTCTTAGGTAGAGAGGTGTGCATAGTCGCTCCACAGTTTGAAAAATCGTACGACGTAACAGTGTGTCCTGTCTAGGTTATTAAAAATGGGGTTTTCATTTTTTCACTCCCTTAGATTTTAATCCCAATTTTCCACCTTTTCCCCCCACCCTTATGGCGTCTCCAACCCTAGGAGCACCTCACCCTTCCTCTCCTCTCCATTGGGCACCCTCTTTTGGGTATACATCATGCAGTTTTTCCAAGATCCCTCGAGTAAGTGTGTTCTTCTCTTGTTTTTTCATCTATTATAGGGTTTCTCTCCTTTCTCTTTTGGGTTTCATTTTCTAGTGAATAAGGTGGTTGATTAAGGTTTTCTTATTACTTAATTTGGATAGATATTGATGTTTTAGGTTATATATTTACGTTTGATGGAATTTTAGTGGTGAGGTTTTGGTTTCACACCAACTTTTGGATAGTTCTACAATTGAGGTAGGTAGTTCCATGCATTATAATTTGCTGATGACTGTATCTTTCACCATTTAGCTTATAAATATTTTTTATGGATTTGTTATGTGATGAAAAATGTGTTTTTAATGTGGTTTGGCATGTTAATTTTTTGGATAATATTTTAAACAAAAGAAGTGGAAATGTTTTGTGTATATTGCAGTGTCATGATTATTAAAATGGGTTTCATGCCTTACATGGAAAATGTGAAATATATTTTCATGGGAACTCAAGGTGTGAATGTGTTGAAGATGGGGTTTCAATGGAAAATGTATTACTTTTTTCATATTGGATTTTTTTGTTCCCCTTTTAAATAAAAATTATGTCTTATATAAATAATGTAAAGCATGTTTTATGGTGAACATAGTATGTGTGTGTTTTTTAAAGGAATATGGTTCATGTAAATTGTTAAATTGATCATGTGAAATTCTTGTGATAGTTTCAAATGGGTTCAGGAATATATCTAGTGGCGTAAATGTTTTATTTTCCAATCTTTTTGGTGTGTTTAAAATAGAAGGTGTTTTGTTTGTAAAAAGGGTGGAATTATTTGAAATAGTTTGTGAATTTGGTTACTTGTGTAATATGTGAGATGGTATTTAGCATAAAGGAATCCCTGGTATCTATATGTGATGACTAGATCTAGTATGCTAGTTATTTAGATGTGAAAACATCTCATTTTCCATTAGCGATATTGATTCTTACAACACTAACGATACTATGATGATGATTAGAACCCACTAGGACCATGCGGTTTCCCATCCTATCAGGTCATTCATGATAAAATGGTTATTGAAATTACTATACCAACCTTTACCAAGGTACGTGGTTTCAATATCCCACTCGAACTAGATTAACCCAAGGGAGTTACCCATGTTTCTCTCTTGTAAACTGATACTTATATGGCGAGGTTCAATTCATTATTATATGACAGAACTTGAATGTATTTCATTTTAAATAATGTATATTTTAGTACAAGTCACATTTTTGTTTTTTTTTCATTTTAATGTTTTTTTCAGAAACTAATTTCCTTTCTATTCTAATACTTAAAATGTTTTCTTTATAAGCGCTATTAAGGATTTTATATGAATGTTCATGTTAATTTAAATATTAGTTATATGGAATGGAATCCATTTTTGGTTGTAATAACACAATGCAATGGATAACACCCAACATACAATATCTTGGGTATGTAGAGACTGTTATGTGTTTGACCCTATAAAAGGCTAGATTTATCATGGAGAAGTCTATTCTTTGGGTTAAGAGTGATCTCCTCTTCTGGATCACGCTGGTTGTGGCTTGATGATGTTTCTCCTCATGTTACATGGATGTTTGGGATGAATTTTAGTTGATTTTTTAATGTTCTCTTTTGGATTTTTTGTTCAAAGTTGTAAATTTAAACTCAAAAAACTTTATTCCTTGTTTTTTTTCATTTTTTGGCCTATTTAATATTTCCGTTGTCTATGGATTTAAAGTCAAGTGAAATCATGTCCCTACATTATTGAGGATACCTATACACTGGTTTCCAACCAATGGGGATCAGGAACACCCCTCAGGTGATGAAACTAACTAGGTTGGGTTCCGGTTTAGATGATGACTTGGCTTGGTTTGTGAGAAAATTTTATGAAGGCACTGGAACAATTGTACCTAGTGTTAATTACAGTGAAAGGGGTTTGCTTTTTTAACTCAACCAAGTATTGTTATATAAATAATTGGCCTAACTACAGACCAAACGGTAGATTTTTATGCGATATTCATTGGTCAATCACAGTCTCATTTAAAACCATTATGATAGATTTATTTTTTATTTACATTAAGGGAATATTCTATGAAGAATTAGAGAAAATAACCTAATGTAACGTTTGAATAACTATGAGAGTAATATTATTAATCAGGTATGAAATAGTTAAAATGAATGTATAATATATTAATAAAATTACTCTCATTGGTCAATCATGTTATCATTTATATTACCTTCCATTTAAACTATTTCATAAAAGTTTAATATTATTAATCTCTTGGTTATTAAAATGTTATTTTATGTTATTTTAAATATTTATTATTGACATATTACCTCAATTTAAATATGGAAAAAAATCATTCATAATGGTTTTAAATGAAAGTGTGATTAAAAAATTCATATCTCTAGGAAACGTATTTTCAGGTGTGTAGTTAGGCATATTTTTGATACATTATGTCATGGTTATGTTAATAAACAACCTGAACTCTTCAATATGGTTTAATTTATTCTAGATACTATTGGTTTGTAGTATGATATGCTATATAGAATATATAAATACACTATATACATACATTAGTGCATGATGGAATGAATGGTTAATGTTGTTTGTGGAAGGATGAGTGAAAAGGTATAACCTATGAAAGTATGTAAGATGTAATATTAGATGATATATCTTGAATTATAAACATATTAAGATTACCTTAAACTATATTCATTTTTTATGTTTAATAAAAATTATTAGGGTGAAATTTATTTACGGGGGATGTAATGACCAAGGATATTAATTTTTCACCTCTATATCCTTAAAATAAATTTCATTACTTCCTCTTAAGACAACATTGACATAAAAAACAACAATTTATTTGACCTATTAAATATAATCTATTGAATTAGTATATATCCATAAGATTAATTGGATTATGTAATATGTTCATATACACTTATATATATAAAGGTAATATAATACAAATTTACTTAATTCCTTATTGCATTTAAGAACCAATCCTTTTATGAATTGTATTTTATTAAAATGAAACTATGATTATTATTATTAAATTTTAATTTTTAAAATAGATAATAGCTATTTACTGATTATATCTTCATTAGTGTTTTCAAAAAGTTATTAATGAGCAAAACTACTATTTTTTAAAATTTATTTTCATATAAAATTCTTTTCATAATGTATTTTAAATTTTTTATAGAGGGTAAAATAGATATTTATAGAAATTTAATTTAAAAAACAGAAAACAATTTGGGATATAAAATTTACTTTATTTTTATCAACAATTCAATATATTTTCAAAAATAGATTGATTTTTTGATGAAGAGTGAAATCTTTAATTTTTATAAAAAACCAATCTTATATTGATTTTTTTGTAAATAAGTATGAATTGAAAAGTCATTAAACCATTTTCTATGGTCATATATGTTTTATATAATTGAATTTATAATATTCAAATTATAAGAGAAAATTTAAAAAAATATATTTATCATTTTATAACATAAGTAATTTAATTAAAAATATTATTTTCATAGACTATTATTTTATTATTAATGAAATTGTTTATAAATATATAACTTGAGTATAATATAATGAAATAAATTTTTGGTTTTTTATGTGAAAATGATAATAGGAGTTATAATGTTGAAAAAGAACTATTTTTATAACATAATCACACTTATGAAATTATTAAATATAATTTATAATGAATTTTTTATAATAATTATTATGATAATTATTTTTAAAAATTTAAATTCATTATATTAAAATAATATAATGATATATAAAATACTAGTATAACATCATAAAAAATATATATAATGTTTTAATGGAAATTTTTTGTCTCTATATCTTATAATAAAATATTTAGATGGTGGAATTATGATTTTTAGTCATTTTAATAGAAATTAAATATTAGTTAAATAATACAAAATATTTTAACTAAATATATTCAGTGACATTGTTAATTTTTTGAATCATAAATTATATAAATAAAATAAATTTCTTATTCTAAAAATATGTTTTTACAGATTATATATGTTGATTCTAAAAAAATTCTATAAATAAAGGATAACGAATTTTATAAAGATTTTAATATATTTGAAATCAACATCTTCAAATTAGTAATTTAGTTCTATTATATTTTTTCCATTAAAATTACATTCCATGTGTCAAATTAGGTAAAAGTGGGGTAACATTAATTTTACATAGTGTAAATGGTTAAAAGATGTTAAATAGATGTTTGATATTGAATGATGTAGGTATATATATATGTATATATTTTTCCATGGCATTAATGTCAATTATTGGTGCATTTTCCTTGAATAATGGAGTGATATCATTGGGAAATAATGTTTTTTACGAAATTTCCCCATTCTTCACATATAAAAGGACACCATATCCTCCCCATATTCCCACACATTCCAAAACCCTATTTCAATTAAAACTCTTACATAGTCCCATCTGAACACCCTAACAAGGCCTTTTTTATATACGATTCACCTAATTCACATGATAACAAGCCTTAATGAGTAAACCTAGGGAATTATTTTAAGGTAAAAAAAAATCATCCTAAATATAGAGTGCTTTTATATATGAGGTAAATGGGTTTTCATTTAAAATTATATTTATTGAGTTATGATTAATGTTATGAATAAAGTTTTTATTTCTATGTTGTATGTACTTCAAATGGATATGATTTTCGAAAAAATATTATGTAATTCATGGAATTTATAATTCAATTTTATTTTCTTGCTTCTAAGGTATTTTTATTCACAAATTACTAAACCCCTATAGATTTTTACTCAAAATATACATTATTATGAGAGATGATACTTTATAAAAAATGTTTTTTAATATTATGAATTCTTCAAACTAGATATAAAATGTCCTTAATTATCATTATATTGGGTATTTTAACATCATCATAGATATTTATATCATTCACATGGTTATTATATGTTTTTTTCTTATGTTGTAAGGGTTCCGTATAAGTCACCCTTAACAGATTAATGATTTGAATTTTTGAACAAGTAATAATATTTATAGAGTATGTACAACAAATAATAACATTTCTATGAAATATGATCTTTAACATGGAATAAAAAATATAATTCTTGAACTTCTTTTTTGGGATAATAATGATTTATTCCCTAAAATATAAGGGTCTTTCATGATTCAATCTTGTTTAATCAGTTATAATGATTATAATTGTGCTTTTTTCATATATTATTCGATGTCTGTATCATGGATGATAACAAGTCATTAAAATTTTTCTTTATTGGTGAGTCCTAATGATTTTTCAAAATCTAACTCCATTATTAATAATTCATATTAAATTAAACACTGGTTTCCCATCCTTGTACATAATATCCCTTCCTACCAATATTATTTATTTTAATTTGAATTATTATTAAATGTTATCTATAATGATAATATTATAAAACTAATCATACTTTCACAATAATGATTTATTAACTTATTTTACCATGTTGTAATTAAAAAATTGTGTTTTAAATCATAGTTTGGGATCCCTAAAACACCGACATTACTTATTGGGTTTTTTCTATTTATTTTTATCAGATTATATTAAATTTAATTCCCATGTATATATATTAATTTTTATATATGAATCTTAGTTTTTTGTCTTGTTAAATTTAGTTTTCATTTCTAGTGTTAAACCTATTATTGGTTTTCATTGATATTCCCACTATTATGTAAACCTGATTTAATTGATCTCTCATGATTCTTTTCACATTCAAAGTATCATCACCATAATTTATTGTTAAAAAATTTATTTAATTTTATAAAAATAATTATTTTTATGTGGAAAAATCATGGTTAAATTCTATTTTAACATAAAAAAATAATCACTTTCCTTATTGAAAATAACAATTATTTTATCTTATAAGTAAAATACCATGTTATTAATTTTTATTCATTATTCTCAATGAGTCTTATCATGAATTTTTGATATTTGAACTCTAAAATCATGAATAATGATATTTTTTCAATTATTAATGAAAAAAATTATTTAATTACATCTTCTATTTTGAATTCCTATGATATAACCTTTCATTATCCCTGAAATTGAAAATTTTAATCATACATACTTACCTTGGTCTTGAAATTTATTATGATTAAAGAATGGGTTATTTTTTTATGGAGCATATATACATGAACATATTTTGATGTCATTTTAGGGTCATGTATATGTCTACAAATAATTAGAAAATGAAAATTTATTTGTGATACAATGTATAGTGCATGGGTAGTCATCTTAATGATATTATGCATGACACAACGGTAGTTGGCATATGATCATTAGGTATTCTTCACATGAAGATAACTTAAGGACACTATATTATAATGGTATATAGATTTATCACGTTATGATTGTGATTTTAGTTAGACTTCTATGTTATATTGGATGTTACCCTTAACATATGCTTTTTATTTCATTCTTTATGATTTTACACATGACTATGATTTCTTTATTATATAGATCACTTCATTAATTCAATGTATTCATGTTTAGGGTCATTATATTAATGATTTCATGTTATACATCTTAAATATCAACACATTAATTATTCACCAATTTATGCAACAACAAGGATTCATGCCTCACACATTCTTTTATATATATTTTCCTTCAATAATTCATGTAGTTTTGGAAGATGTAGGTGAGTGGTATCAGCATTTGGAATTTTAAAACATTACACTACGTTTGTATTTAAGATGTTCTGTTTATATATCTAATTTTCCAAATTCATTACACCTCTCGATTCGTGGTGTTAATTTTTTATAAATGGAGTTTATTGAAAATTAAATCATATTTCAATAAAGTTTAGGTCTCTACATTGGATTGATATATAATTCTAGTCCCTCTTGTTAGAAAACATTATCTTCATAGGTTGGATATTTATACACCATACATGGTAACTCATTTGAGGAATGAACTAATAAATGAGTTGATGGGATATATAATTCTATACCCAGATATGAAATAAAATAAAATCAAATATATTCATGCAACATGATTTAGATAAACCATGCATAAATCATAATAATATTTGAATACCATGATAATGAATTTGGTTTTATAATACAGATTCAAGGAATAACCAAAGTATAAAAAAAATGTATTATCATGTGAAGAAGTAATTTAATCATTTGGATGTTCATATTTTAAATATAAAAATTGGCAATGAATTTTGAGTTCCAATATATATAATATCATTACAATGATCATGATAAATAAATAATAAAATATATAACGCTTTGGTGAGTATTTAAAACAAAATGATCTTTTTATTTAAGGAAAACGCAAATTTTATTTCACAATATCTGTACATAAAGAATGTTTTTCTCATTAAAAAATTTTGTTTTTTATTATCAATTCATGGATTGAAAACATTTTATGGTGTTGGTGATGGAAATGAGATAAGAAATGGGAAACTTCTCTTAAATCGGGTTTAAGTAAAATATAGAATATTGATGGAAACTAAGAAGAAGAATAAATATAAAAATTAAAATTATATTTAAATATGTATATTTTTAATGGAAATGTATGAAATAATAACATAATTTAATGTGATAAAAAATTAATAGAAGGAGAATAATATGGAGAATGAAAAATCTATGGGTGGTTCATGTTATTGAATAAATGATAATAGAACAAAAATTGTATTAAAATATTTTTTTTAAATCCCAGATTAAAAATTGGGTAATAATTAAACCTAGTTAAAATGTATTAAGGTAATTATGGTGGGAAAATTATGTAAAAAATTAGGCTTCCAATTAAATGGAAAAAATGGTGGGAAGTGATATTTTAGACAATGAGGAGTAACAACCATTTAAGTGGATAAAATTTACCCTTAGCATAGATTCAAATTTACAAAGTAATATGACTCATAAATTAGGAATAATTGACTAAAAAGTAATATCACAAGATATATATATGGTGAACTATTCAAAATTAATGTTGAAACTCATGGATATAAAATATAGATTAGGAGTGAAGAATGAGTTATGAAAAGGCAAATATATTATAGTGAAGACCTCTATCATATACCACAATCAGGAAGAGAAGTAATGGAAGTAATGCTTCCAAGAACAACTATAATTCAAAATATCATAATTAAGTGGGATTTTATGTACACAATAAAAATGTTGAATAATGAATAACATTATAAAATGCATCAATAACTAGTGTTTTAGAAGGAAACCCTTACCACTGTACTATTGTTTTTTATTGTTTCAAATAAATTCATTACTAACAATATTATGTTCATTAAATACATACATAAAAAAAATTGGCCATCCTTATTTCAATTTAAATGGTCCTTTAACCAACATATGTTAGTTATTTATAAACTAATTTTCTTGTATATATTTTTTATATGTGGTTGTATGATAAATTATTCCCAAAAACTTCTTGTATGTTGACAACAGTTGAAAGGGGTTTCAAATTGATTAATAATATCCTTAATATTAAAATTTCAGGGGTCATAATTTTCTTATATTAAATATGATTTAGAATATATTCATGTTATGTTGTGATAAAAATGAAACTCATTACTCATGGAGGTGGTAGTATGCATGTATACACGATTAATGTATCCAATTATTAATGAACAAGATATAATAATGGTAAATAAGAGTTGAAATTTTAGTATCATATTAATATTATATGTGTTGTATTTATTAATCCCTTTCATCAATATAGAAATCATGGAATAATAGTGATTATAAAAATAAGATGAATCTTTCTAGGGGCAGTAGTCAAGGCAATGTATTAAGGTCTCTTTTAAAAAGAGTGTTAAATAATGTTTATACCCTTAAAATAATAACAGTGCATTATAATATTGATAGTGATGTCATTATATTGTTCTGGATACGACATATTTGGAAAATAAATTTTATTTGGAGAATATTATGAAATAGTAATACATTCATTTGAGACTTCATATTCACTTTCATATATTCATGTAAAAGGATATAAGTGATCATATAGAGAAACAAATATAGATGAAAAAAATAACATATGGTATAGGTGATTTTGGATTAATATCAAGGTAAATTAAAATTATATGTGTAACCGTATAGGGGTGGATGTGATCCCCTTTTATAAGTGAAGAAAATGAAATTTTTGCGAGTCCATTTTACACATCCCTGATATCATTACACTATTCCATGGAAAACGACACAACAAACATTGTAATAATAATTTTTAGTGGGTTTTGGATAAATACTAAATATACCATCAACATATGTTTCAATATTGTATTATATATTTTATCACATGTTTTCTGAATTTTACGTTTTTATTTTTTCGTAGGTAACTATTTTTTCACGAAGTTTGTTCTGAAATATTAATAAGTATGCAGAAAAAATCATTACAATTTTTTTGTTTCATAGAGAAATTTTATATGATTTTAGTATATTTCAATTTCTAAATTACATAAAATAATAATTTAAATATAAAATATAATATAAAAAGTTTTTTTCATAGAAAAATGTATTGTAACTTTTGTGTGTTCTTAATCATATATTTTATTGATTATTAATTTAATGATTGTTATAATTATTATTTAAAGGATTAAACATAATATTAGTGTCTGAATTTAAATTATAACAATATAATTTATTATATAAAGAAATTAATACTACTAATAGAATGATTCATTTTAAAAAAGATTCCACTATTATTGGGTTTTTAACATTATTCATACTAGTACTATATTCACATAGAAAAATGAAAACATAATTGTTCAATAATAAGTAATTGATTAAATTAAATAAGAATTTAATTTATTATATATTTATTTTGAAAATGTGATAAATTCAAAATGTTTATATAAATGTGTAAAAACAGTTTTACTGTGAAATATTAATTGAGTTTCAAAAAAATTAAGCATCTGTTTTAGAATTTCAAAATACTTTCTAAAACTATTTATTATAATTTTTAAATATATACATTGTTTATAAGAAAATATTATTAAATATTTTTAGTTATTAAAATATTATATATAATACAGTTTTTAGAAGAAATGTATTTTTACTCTTATCATACAAATTGATTAATACAAAAAAATATCAATAAATCATACTATGATAATTTTGATATAATTTATTAAAATATGAATTTATATAAATAAAATATAAATTTATGTATTTAGATCATAAATGAAAATCAAAATTATAAATAAATTTTTTTGTTGAATAATGACATTTTTAAACATTATATATTCTTAATGTTATATTATATACATTAATAATTTAACAAATGGTAATATATAAGTTCATAAAGAATAACATTTCATTTTCATATTTTATTTTCATTAAAATTACAAATTACATAATAAAAAATTTCATCTAAAATAAACAGTAAATTTAAATTTAATATACTATGAAAAATAACTTCAATTAACTATTTATATTATTAAATATAAGAGTAACTAATCAATTATTATTGTAATATTTATTTTAAATTTATATACGCATCGTAACACTATTGAATAAAAATAATAACATTTACAGGTAATATATATATATATATATACACACAATATTATAATATCATATTTTTAATTTACTATGGGATATGATTTTTTAATACGGGAAATTAGTATTCATATTGAATGAATAAATGATGCATATCTACTACCACCATATTTTAAGATAGTATATTCACAAGGCTATTTTTTCTATGAGCATATTTTGTTCCACAATATAGTAATACTAAAATAATTCCTTGCACACGTATCATCTCCATAGTTTTCATTTACGGTCTGAAAATATGCTATCTCCATTCAAAATGTTCATTATCATTATATGTTTTCGTTGGATATCAGTGATCCTAAAAGGTAAATATGATCCATGAGATCTTATAGTGTTGATAATTTTATTATTTTTTATTTATTTCCAAATTTTAATTTATGCACTTTTAATTGATGTACTAACAAATAGTGATTATTAATCCATGGTTTTTGACAATTTTTATTAGGTTATTTAGTTTTAATATCTTATTGTAATTTCTTCATTATTCTTAAATTCATATATTAGATTACTTATTTTAAATCAAATTTAAATTCCATGGCCCTATAAGGAAAATTATAGAATTATAACCATATATATTATAAAGAGAATATACTTTCTATAATCAAACAATGTTACATGGAAGTATCTTATCCAAACATAAATACTAAATTCTCAATCAAGGTTTGGTGTATAATTCATATATCATATCAACTAACCATGTCAATCATTACTATCCACTTTCATAACTGATTCTATTTTATCCATGGGTGGGTATGACCATTACCATAACACTCATGTTGGGACCATATGGTCTCACGACATACCCTCTATCTCATGGAAGCCCCAGATTTCAAAAACTCGCCGAGTCTCTCTCACTCATTATAGATCTTCTAGTTTAATATCAGTAATTTCTAAGCCAAGTCGTAGGATCCACAAACCGTAAATTAGAACATGTAACCTATCACTAGACCACACATGAAACCTAAAAAGCTCATATATTTCATAACACAATATTACTAGGTTGACATTGGGAACTAGTCACTCATAACCAAAGCCCTATCCACATGGTATATTGTTATCTATCCATCCCCATTGGATAATCTCCTCTGATAACTCATTCAATGATGGACAACATATCCTTAATCTTATAATTTCCACCTTACTTGATATCAATTCCACTATGGTCTTAGTGGCCCATCAGAGTCTCTGATCATCGATAACATATTTGAAATTTAACCCAATGGTAAAATCATATCCCATCAACTATTCTCATACAATATTATATGAATTTGGTCAAAATTATCACTACATAAATGTCATTAATTCCTTCACACACATCATTCTTAAAATTAATCATAGTGTAATTCAAGGTAGAAAAATATCTCTTTCTATCCTCATCTAGTCTTAACGGAAACATGCCACATAAAATAGTAACCAATCTCAATATACCATTTTGAAAATTCACCTAACAAAGTGTGAGGTGTAAGAGAGTCTCATGCTTCCAACCATGGATAAACCTCTCAATCCTATGTGATGTAGTCCTAGGATAACTTCTTTGGATTGAAATTCATCATATCGTATCCTAAGACCTACATTAAATATTCAATATACTCATCATTCCTCCTATTTCCAAGGAAATATATTTTAAATGGGACTCAAACATTCCATATATACAAAATCAAAAATTCCAAAATCCCATAAGGATGAACTCCATTAATTATATATTCTAGAGTTATATGGTACTCTATCCCTTTTCCCAATCAAATACAGTATTCATATAGGAATGCCAAATCTTAGAGAAATATGAATATGAAATTATATTATTTATATCCTCCATATTCTAATGCTTAAAAATCCAGATTATTGTGTTTCTATTGAGTTTACAATTTCATAAACTTATATGTATTTAATTAAAAAATTGATAATTACTTATGATCAAAGGTTAGTTATGATGTTTCATTAATAGTATGCAATGACATATTGATGTATCATTTAATAGACGTTTCATCTTCTAGAAACATCAACTACAAAAAATCCATCTACCAAACACTTCATGTAATTGAAATTTTATCAATCATTAACATTATCCACAATTATTAAATCACAAGAGTTTATACCAGTATATATTCTACTACTAAATGTGATACCCCCAGCTGTGCTACTTCCTGAACTAGTACCATCAGGTGTGAAACCACCATAGGTGGTACCTCTACACCTGCTACTGCCAAACATGTGTTACTGCTAGAAATGTGATACCCCAAGGTGTTCTACCACTGGATATACTAACTCTATCATGTGTCATGGATTTTTGTGCTCCCACTTTATCATTCCAACATTAGTCTATGTTGGAGTTACTGGTGATCCATTATCAGTATGATACATTTTTTGTTCTATATTTTTTTGAAAATTAATCTTTTCATTGGCTAGTTTATAAATATTAATGCAGACAAAAACATGTGGATTTATTAATGAATATTAATAAACCACTTCACTGATGTATTGAATATAATGTCAGTGTTTTCCATGTTTGATGATTATTATGAGGCTTCATGATTCCATTATGTTTAATTCTTTAATGGATATTTTGATTTTCAGACACATTTATTAAAATGTTCTCCATTATGCATGTATACGTTGTGAATTTATGAAATTAGAAACCTACATAAAAGTGTGAATTTTTGAAATTTATAAAATCTAAATTACCTTTTATACTATAATCCCATATATATATATATATTTGATTACTCTTTAAATCATCTATAGATTGAAAAAGTGATCTACATGAAACTCTATTAATCTGAAATTTTAGAGAAACTTGTTTCCGCTCCAAACTGATCCAAATAAATTGAAGATTGAACATATGGAACATTTTATACTATGAAGAAATTTTTTTTATATCTACTTATTTTATCCTTGTATTTTATTCATTACATTTAAACTGTGTGTTATTGTAAGATATTTATCATTAGACACTATCTCATATTATTAAATTGTATAAGAATTTCTATTATCTAAAACTAAATTATATGTTACCCACTACAAATATAGAATAGATCCTATGTATAACATATTGTTTTTATTACTACAAATAATTGAGGAAGTGGAATTGATACTGGACAACATGGGAGTTTTTTTTAATCCTAGTCAAGGTTGTTGATTTGATAATTTTTATAATATACTTCATGGAATTAGGTGATTTCCATGTGGGGGAAGTATGTTTTATATTTATGTTGAATGCCCTTTTTACTATTACATAGTTTATTATTTTTATAAATTTAAAAGATAGAACTACATTTGTTTTTAAATTAATAAAAACTACGTAATTTAATTGTTTTTTTCAATTTTATTTATATATCAATTTATTATGTAAGTTTGGTTCGAAAAGTTAAATTGATATAAATATTGTTTTAATAGAAGAATAATCTCCCTTTAAGACATATATTGAATTATCAAACATATATAATTGTAATTTTCTGATAAATAGTTTGTTTTAATTAATATGGGTGATTTTTATTTACTGTTATTGGAATGTTTTTTTTGTGAACTCAGTTTACCTCTTTTGAGTTAATTACTCTGTTCAACATTTTTTATCAATGATTTCCAAATATCATTTCAACTAGGAATTATTTCGCATTTAATGATATTATATTTCTATTATTTATAAATTTATATCTTTATGGATAATAGTCTAGGGGGTTCTTCTACCATAAAACCTCCTAATGTTTTAGGAATAATTATTTCTCAGTAGAATATTTAAATGAAAATTTATCTTTAAAGAATGTGTTTTGAAATCAAGGCATTTATTGAAGGAAAATATGAATTACCTAATTCTTCTATAGATATATAGATTTTTCCAAATAATGAAGCATATAATAATTTCAATAAATACATGAATGATTTATATTGATCTTTTGGTGATTAGTAATTTAACACAATTTATTCCTTTACTCCTAATTTTAAAATTTGGGTTACTTTACCCATTTTTCGTGAGGTAACATCTAATATAAATAATATGATATTAAATACATAAAATATTAAATAGGATAATTCTAAGTTTGAACATTATGAATATATTAACAATTTAATATTTTTTTTCATAATATCATCAAAAAAGCCATTACCTAGGGGAGAACATTTCTAGTAAATGTCAATTGACACATCAAAATCATTCAAATATATTTCATTAAAAATTATAATATTCAAGATGATACCTCATGGGATGTGGAATCACCTTCTGCCAGTGATGAAGTGATATAATATCTGGCCAAATGATTTAAAAAGAATGAAAAATGTATAAAGATATTTTTGAAACCCATATATGTTGAAAAATATGATAATACTAGTATATAGAGAATATATATGAATAAAGATTATATCATGAATGAGATTGTTTTCTATGATTGTAAAATGAAGCGTAATATTAAATATAATCTTATTGAGATAAAATTTAATAAGAAATTAGATAATAAAGATGTGAGCTAAATGAATTCCATTAATCAAAAAATGGATTAATTTAGAAGATTGTTCATGTGATGCAAACTAAACCCAAGATGATATAGATGGAAGAACCAAAATGAGTTTAATGAAAAACACATCACATCAGTCTAATGAATTTCTTGTGTCTCATATTCATATTTCAAATCATTATATAGATGAATCCTACGATAAAAATTTATTTAATGAATAACTTTTTGAGTAAAATAATATGATGGTAGATTCATTTAAAAAACGTAAAGAAAACTAAATGATTCTAAAGAACCATCATGCATTGAGATCATGTTTCGAAACAAATCAATGTATTGAGAAATAAAAAACAATCAATTGTAAAAAAAATAACAATGAATTAAATTTGAATAAGGAGAATCTAATTAATGATCTAGAAATATTTACATATGTGTGAAATTCTTTTACCGAGATAATGGAAAAGAAAACTACACCTAAATATACTACCCTCATATGGTATTAATCAATAATAATAATAATCGTTAAAAATAACTTTATTCATAGTTAATGTTCCTTTAGTTATTCTATTAATGTTTACTCTTCATGAAAAGAAAATTGTTTATTTCCAAAAGATTAATGTCATCGTATAAGAAACATGTTAAGAAATTTTAGATTCTTAATGCTTTGATAAATACAATTTTTTATTGAATACAATTTTTGTACGGATTTCATTTTTTTGTAAATAGTTATTTGGGAACCTACATGAAATGAACCAATAATAACTTATGGTATCTTTATATAATCTATTACAGTCACATGAATATAATGTAATCTAGTTTCAAAAATCAGATAATAGTGGATGGTTTACATGTCACTTTTGGTGATAATTGTTTTAGGAAAATTATTGTTCTTGGTAAAAATAGTTATTCTAAAACTACTTCAGTTTCTAATGTTTTCATTAGAGATGATTTAAAATATAATATTCTTTTGATCCCATAACTATATGATTATTTTTTTGTTATGTTTTAAATAAATGTATCTAATGTTTTAATTCTAAAAATGATTTTATTTTTACACCATTGATAAATGATAATGTATATGTTCATAATTTAGATTAATTGTTTTCTAAAAATATTAAAGGTTTCCCTCCCTTTTAGAAAGAATATATTATTTCACATAGATGAATCAGCCTCTAAAAATTTTATTAAAATATAAATATAATAAGGAAATGGGTTTTCTAGGATCTACATAAAATATAATTCCAAAATTAAACTATCTATGAACCATATAAAAATTTTGAAATATTTGAAAATAAGGTCAAAAAAAAGAAAGATGATTCTTCTTATCAACCTTTAGAGTTGGTTCACATGATCTTATTTATACTTTATTTATTTTCTAGCTAAATTGGGAATCATAATGTTTATATTTTAGTAGTTGAATTTTCTAGATATACATCGGCATTCTATTTTTCACAAAAAAAAGTCTTATTTTATTTTACAATGAATAAAACATCAATAAAAAATATCAGTTGATTTAAAATTAAGAATATATTAAATGATCATGTTTGTGAGTTTTAAAATCAAGACTTTGAATCATTATTTCTCACCAAATTCCTATAGTCCTAAACTTTATCTCCACAAACTAAAAATTTAAAATGTGTACTATAATTAAGGAATATAAACCTTCATGATATTTCCCAGACCATTCTCAACCTGTGTGACTTACTGTTTACATTTTAGAAGAGGTTTTAAATAAAATATTTTATATAATTAATATTTTTTTTAAGTATAACTCCCTTAAAAAATATCCATAAAATTATTGAAAGATAGAAATCTTAAAGGTTATTTAATTTAGAGTTTTTGGTTTCAAATTAATCATTCTTAATAGTAAGTAAAATCATGAAATAATTTCTCCTGTGAGTTATAAATTAATATTACACGGTTATTCAAAATCTAGTAAATATTAGAGGGTGTATAATAAAATAAAATTATTTTGGATTAATATGATTAACTAAAATGTAATGAAATTGACCACCATTAACCTATAACCCCAGCAGATAGTCATAAAGATGACCTATCAAAACCAAATATAAATTCACAACCATCTAATAAGTAAATGAAACCATAAAATACTAATCTAGTTACAAGGAACAAACATAACCAAAATATGATCCTGTACAGTATCTTAAGATTTCTTGACCTTATTTTCCGAGAACAGTTCGGAAAAATAGATATAATCATCATGTATATATATATATAGAGTTAAATGAAAAATATATTCTAATAAAAAATGTTTAAACATCAATACATAATGAGAAAACATGAACCAAAGAACATAAATGAAATAATTTATGATTAATTTTAGATAAATTATATGAATATAGAAATTAACCAATATGAATGGAAAATTTGTTGTGCATATGTATAAAGACCCAATGAAACTCAAAAAATGGGAAATAAGTTTGTGTTTTTAAACAGTGTTGATTAGTTAGACACTATAAACAGAAATAAAGCTATAAATGTTAAAAATTATACAAAGTTAACTGGAGATGTTTTTATTGAGAGAAAACAAAATCAGTCATTGTTTTCAAATTTTTCAAAATAAATATGTAAATATTTTAAACCTAATTATGTATTTTAAAGAATATATAAATATTTTTGATATGGATATAAATACAAGTAGTGACACCCTTATGAGTACAGCTTGTGATCTGTATCATGATGAAAATAAAAATTAAATAGATATATCAAGTTATAGTGGTATTATTGGGAGGTTTCTATAATTAATTATTACCCAATTAGAAATTATGTTTAGTGTGTTTATGTATCCTCATTATTATTAATATACCAAATAATATCAATTAATTTTTTGTTAAATTAATTTTCCAATACATCAAGTATAAAAAATTTTAGGATTGTTATATCCAATAGAAAAACATTTGATTTATTAATCTTTTTAGATGCATATTTTTTTGGATTTAGGTTGTATTGAAAAAGAACCAATGGAACATGTCACATTTTGTGTATGTAACTAGTTTCTTGGTTTTGGGAAGATAACAATTATGTTGAACTGACCACTACTGATGTTTAATTCTTAGCTTCATCATGTTTTTGTGAAACAATATTGTGGATGAAACACACATTTATAGACTATATATATCAAATTACCCATCTCCCTATAAATTGTGACCATAGAAGTCGAATTAATATTTTTTTCATTTCACTATATCACATTCTTAGAAAAAATTATATAGATGTAAGACATCAAATTTTGAGATATCATTTCAATATTATGATATAAATATTGAATTCAAAAGAAATGAACCTAATATTGTTGATTATTTTAAAAAGACATTGTATTATGAGAGATTAAACAATATCAAACATAAATTATGAATTATAGTTTTTAGTAAAATTTGTATCTTCAAATTTTCCACCATTGCATGATCCATCATTCAGTAGTGCAGAAAACCTTTTTTACGTCACCATTTTTTACGTCGGTTATATAAAACCGACGTCAGAATATGTAAAACGAGGTTTTTTATGTCGGTTATTTAATAACCGACGTAAAAACCTGTGTTTAGTACACCTTTAACGTCGGTTATTTTTATAACCGACGTTATTAATCGCGCGGCTTCGTTTTTTACGTCGGTTATACATTAACCGCCGTAGAAAACAGAAGAGGGGGGCCTTTTTTACGTCGGTTATTGAATAACCGACGTAAAAACGCGGTTTTTGAAGGCCTTTTTACGTCGGTTATAAAATAACCGACGTAAAAAAAGAATCCGCAGATGTTTTTGACGTCGGTTATGGAATAACCTACGTAATAAAACGCGGATTTTGAGCCCTTTATAACGTCGGTTATGGAATAACCTACGTAATAAAACGCGGATTTTGAGCCCTTTATAACGTCGGTTATAAAATAACCGACGTAAAAAGAGAATCGGAGGAAGGTTTTTACGTCGGTTATTGAATAACCGACGTTATAAATGTTTTTAAAAAAATTATAACGTCGGTTATTGAATAACAGATGTGATAACTCATTTAAAAATTTACCCAGACCCGTGGATTTTCATTCGCGAGTTTACCTTCGACAGTCGCGAGTCGTCTCTCTCGCGCGTAAACCCAAATCGGCTCGTCCATTTCGTGGGTTTAGATTCGTTTTGCGATCATCGTTTCTCATATTTAATCTCCTCGGATCAATCATCTAAACTCGCAGCACTCAGGTAATCCTCCCACTCGTTCGTTTTTTTTTCACGGATAGTATATATATATGTGTTGTGATTTTTTTGTTGAAACTGGCTAAGATTCTTCGATTGCGAACCCTTTTAACTCGTTTTGGCACCATAATCTTATTTATCATCCCTAGATCAATTAGTTTGACTTGCAATATTGACTAATTTAATGATTTCAGTAATTTTTCATCGTTTTCTATAAATCCCCGAGAGGGTTGGGGCGTGTCGAGGGGGGTTTACAAGGGGGTGGGTGGGTGTGGGGGCTATCCAAGGGTGTGGGTGGGTGTTGGGGGGTGTCCAGGGGGGTGTCCAAGGGGGTAGGGGGTGGGGGTGGTGTTTAGGAGGGGTGGGGGGGTTGTCCAGAGCGTTGGGTGTGTCCAAGGGGGTGTCCAAGCAGGTCGGGGGTGGGGGGTTGTGTCCAGGAGGGGTGGGGGTGCTTTCTAGAGGGCTCGGGGGCTGTCCAGAGGGGTCGGGGGTGTCCAGGATAGTGTCCAAGGGGATGGGTGGGTGTGGGGGGCTGTCCAAGGGGGTGGCGGCCTGTCCAGAGGGGTCGGTGGGGTGTCCAGGGGGGTGTCCAAGGGGTTGGATGGGTGTGGGGGCTTTCCAAGTGGGTGGCGGCCTCTCCAGAGGGTATTTGGGGTTGTCCGGGTGGGTGGGGGGGCTGTCCAGAGGGTTGGGGGATGTCCAGGGGGGTGTCCAAGGGGGTAGGGGGTGGGGGGTGGTGTCCAGGAGGGGCGGGGGGCTGTCCAGAGGGGTCGGGGGGTGTCTTGGGGGGTTTACAAGGGGGTGGGTGGGTGTTGGGGGCTGTCCAAGGGTGTGGGTGGGTGTTGGGGGGTGTCCAGGGGGGTGTCCAATGGGGGTAGGGGGTGGGGGTGGTGTTTAGGAGGGGGGGGGCTGTCTAGAGGGTTGGGGGGTGTCCAGGGGGTGTCCAAGCAGGTCGGGGGTGGGGGGTTGTGTCCAGGAGGGTTGGGGGTGCTTTCTAGAGGGGTCGGGGGCTGTCCAGAGGGGTCGGGGGGTGTCCAGGGTGGTGTCCAAGGGGATGGGTGGGTGTGGGGGGTTGTCCAAGGGGGTGGCGGCCTGTCCAGAGGGGTCAGTGGGGTGTCCAGGGGGTGTCCAAGGGGTTGGATGGGTGTGGGGGGCTGTCCAAGTGGGTGGCGGCCTCTCCAGAGGGTATTTGGGGTTGTCTGGGTAGGTGGGGGAGCTGTCCAGAGGGTTGGGGGATGTCCAGGGGGTGTCCAAGGGTGTAGGGGGTGGGGGGTGGTGTCCAAGAGGGGCGGGGGGCTGTCCAGAGGGGTCGGGGGGTGTCCAGGGGGGTTTACAAGGGGGTGGGTGGGTGTGGGGGGCTGTCCAAGGGTGTGGGTGGGTGTTAGGGGTGTCTAGGGGGGTGTCCAAGGGGGGTAGGGGGTGGGGGTGGTGTTTAGGAGGGGTGGGGGGGGGGATGTCCAGAGGGTTGGGGGGTGTCCAGGGGGGTGTCCATGCAGGTCGGGGGTGGGGGGTTGTGTCCAGGAGGGGTGGGGTGCTTTCTAGAGGGGTCGGGGGCTATCCAGAGGGGTCGGGGGGTGTCCAGGGATGTGTCCAAGGGGATGGGTGGGTGTGGGGGGCTATCCAAGGGGGTGGCGGCCTTTCCAAAGGGGTCGGTGGGGTGTCCAAGGTGTTGGATGGGTGTGGGGGGCTGTCCAAGTGGGTGGCGGCCTCTCCAGAGGGTATTTGGGGTTGTCCGGGTGGGTGGGGGGGCTGTCCAGAGGGTTGGGGGATGTCCAGGGGGGTGTCCAAGGGGGTAGGGGTGGGGGTGGTGTCCAGGATGGGCGGGGGGCTGTCCAGAGGGGTTGGGGGGTGTCCAGGGGGGTTTACAAGGGGGTGGGTGGGTGTGGGGGGCTGTCCAAGGGTGTGGGTGGGTGTTGGGGGGTATCCAGGGGGTGTCCAAGGGGGTAGGGGGTGGGGGTGGTGTCTAGTGGGGGTGTTATATCTTACTATATTTTGTTTAAAAAATAATATTCAAGCATATTTTTTTAAATACACATCGATTTGTTTTATATTTCAAAATTGTTTACATTCAAATTATGATTTTTTTCATATAAACATATATTTGTCTTATCTAAAAAATATATATATTTTTGCTATTTGTTATAAGTAATAATGAGTCGAAGTTGGATTACGGCACATCGAATGAGCAATGAATATGAGGAAGGTGTTGATGCCTTTTTGGAATTTGCTAAACGAAATGTTCCAAGTAGTGACGTTTTTTTCTGTCCATGCCTGAAATGTCTGAATATGAAGAAGTTGATAAGTAGAGAGATAAAAGATCATCTGATTTGTCATGGTTTCAATCCGAGTTACAACCCTTGGATTTGGCATTGCGAAACTGGACAGAATGTCACTGATGATAATGAATCGCAAGATGGTAACTCCGATGGAATTGAAGAAATGATTCGCGATATTGTAGGAGAACAAATTGAGATATAACCGACAGTTTCACGTCTATATGGTGATGCCGAAAAACCATTATATCCTGGTTTTACAGATTTTACGGTTTTGTCGGCGGTGTTAAGATTGATTAACCTGAAGGCGAAACATGGATGGAGTGACAGAAGTTTTACAGAGCTGCTACAATTGATGAAAGACATTTTTCCAAAAGATAATGATCTTCCAGATTCACATTATAAGGCCAAAAAAATATTATGCCCGATGGGATTGGGATACAGGAAAATACATTCCTGTCCGAATGACTGCATTATATATAGGAAGGAATATGAATTTCTGAAAGAGTTTCCTAAATGTGGGACATCACGGTATAAGGTGAAAGAAAAATCACAAGCTGATGTAGAGATTACAAAGCTCCCTTCAAAGGTATTTTGGTATCTTTCTATAATTCCTCATTTCAAACGTTTATTTGCTAATTCACATGATGCAAAAAGGTTATGATGGCATGCTGATGAGCGGGTATGTGATGGAAAAATACGTCATCCAGCTGATTGTCCACAATGGAAGAAAATTGACGCCCAGTACCCTACATTTGGAAATGAAATTAGAAATCTGAGACTAGGCTTGTGCACAGATGGAATGAATCCATACCGAACCCTCAGTAGAAAACATAGTTCCTGGCCTGTTTTATTGGTAATTTACAACGTCTCTCTTGATGTTTGTATGAAGCACAAATATGTCATGTTGAGTATCATGATCTCTGGTCCAAAGCAACCCGGCAATGATATTGATGTATACTTGTCACCGCTGATTGATGATTTGAAACTGTTGTGGGATGATGGTATTAGGGTGTATGATTCTTATAAAATGGAATATTTTCAACTGCATGCAGTGCTTCTATTCACTATAAATGACTTCCCAGCATATGGAAATTTGTCAGGATACAGTGTTAAAGGGCATAAAGCATGTCCAATTTGCGAACAACAGACGTCATATTGTCAATTTTATCATGGGAGGAAAATAGTGTACATGGGTCATCGAAAGTTTTTGCATATGGATCACCCTTATAGAAGACTAAAAAAGGCATTCAATGGCTCAAAAGAATTTGATACTACTCCAAAACCTTTATCCCCAGATTTGTATTTTGAGAGGGTGAAAAACCTTGATGTGACATTGGGAAAGACACAGAAATCTGGTAATGATAGACATATTTGGAAGAAAAGGTCAATATTTTTTGAGCTACCATATTGGAGGTATCATGAAGTCAAACATAATATTGATGTCATGCACGTGGAGAAGAATATCTATGATTCTTTGATCGGAACATTGCTAGATATTAAAGGAAAGACAAAAGATGGGTTGAATGCAAGGTTATACCTACTATCAATGGGAATACGTTTGGAGTTAGCTCCCACTCTTAAAGGAATACGAACATTTCTTCCCCCGGCTTGTCATACATTATCGAAGAGGGAGAAAAGTAGCTTCTGTTAGTGTCTTCATGATATCAAAGTGCCTCAAGGTTATTCTTCAAATGTAAAAAATTTTGTCTCATTGAAAGACTTGAAGTTGATAGGTATGAAATCACATGATTGTCACGTCATGATGCAACAAATTCTACCAGTTGCACTGCGTGGAATATTTCCCATCCGTGTCAGAAAGACTATAATGAGGTTGTGTTATTTTTTCAATTCAATTTGTAACAAGGCGATTGATGTGAATGATTTGAACATTTTGGAAAAGGATTCGATTTTTATTCTTTTTCATTTGGAAATGTATTTTCCTCCAACTTTTTTTGATATGATGGTGCATTTAATGATTCATCTGGTTCGAGAAATAAAGCTTTGTGGACCTGTATATCTTCGTTGGATGTATCCTTTTGAAAGGTATATGAAAATATTAAAGGGGTATGTTAAAACTCCATATCGACCTGAAGCCTCCATTATTGAAAAGTATATTTCTGTGGAGGTAGCAGAGTTTTGTACGAGCTACTTGGATACGGCGCAACACATAGGTTTGCCTCCATCTCGCCATGAACGGGTTAATAATGAGGGAAAGGGGATTCGTGGCTTGAAAGTCAAATCACTGTCAGCTGAACATATGAAGAAGTTAGAATCATACATCTTGAATAACATAGCTGATGTTCAACAATATATCACATTGCATATTAATGAGTTGAAACAATGTCATCCAAAGAAGAAAGAAATGTGGATTTTGAATGAGCACAACAAAACTTGTTTTCCATGGTTTAAAAAGACCTTGCTTGGTAGATCAGATGTATCAGAGACATTAAAATGGATAGTGGGTGGTCCATCTTTAAATGTGATAACATGGTCCTCTTATGACATTAATGGCTATACATTTCATACGAAAGCTCAGGACAACAGAAGTGAAGTTCAGAATAGTGGTGTATTGGTGTTTGCAGAAGCAATGCATTTTTCGCGTGCTAAGGACAGAAACCCAATTTCGGCATCAAGTGCATATTATGGAGTGATTGAAGACATATGGGAGGCTGATTACTTTAAAATTAAAGTTCATTTTTTTAACTGTAAATGGTTTATTGGTAACAACAGTGTCAGACACGATGAATTTGGAATGACACTTGTTAATCTGAATAGATTGGAAGACACAGCTGATTCTTTTATAATGGAAACACATGCCAAACTAATTTTCTATGTAGTAGATCAATCAGATATGCAGTGGGCTGTTGTTTTACAAGGGAAAAACAATATATTGGTGAGGATGAATTTGATGAAGATGCTGATTTATGTGAGATCCCTACTTCCATGGAAAGATTAACAGAACATAATGATGAGAATGTTGAAGACATGGTTTGTGCCATAAGGAACGATCACGACGAAGGAATTTGGGAAAAAAATCCAACTGAACATTCCTAAAATTACAGGTAGCACATGTTTATTTCTTGTTTACATTTAGTTTTTTCATATAATGTTAGATATTGTAAATTTTTTACTTATTAAAACATATATCAAACCAAAACGATAAAACAATAAAAACCGTAAAGAGGAGAAGTCCTGGGCGCACCGGCTGGCCGGTGGTGGATCACCGGTTGGCCGGTGGTCTAGAGAAAAGCTCTGTCTGGTCCACCGGCCGGCCGGTGATGAGGCAGCGGCCGGCCTGTGGTCCAGACAGAGAGGAAGGCTCTCTGTCTGGTCCACCGGCCGGCCGGTGGTGATCCAGCGGCCGGTCGGTGGTCGAGACAGAGAGGAAGGCTCTCTGTCTGGTCCACCGGCCGGCCGGTGGTGATCCAGCGGCCGGCCGGTGGTCCAGACAGAGAGGAAGGATCTCTGTCTAGTACACCAGCCGGCGGGTGGTGATCCAGCGGCCGCCCGGTGGTCCAGACAGAGCAAGGATGTCTGGTCCACCGGCCGGCCGGTGGTGATCCAGCGGCCAGCCGGTGGTCGAGACAGGAAGGCTCTGTCTGGTCCACCGGTCGGCCGGTGGTGAGCCAGCGGCCGGCCGGTGGCACCAGGCAGTGGGCAAGTCTACTGCCTGGGTCCTCCGGCCGGCCGGTGAGCTCACACCGGCTGACCGGTGGACTCAGTGAGTCCACTTTTCAGCTTTCTTGGGCCAACTCCTTGGCAACCTTTTGCTTGTGTTTACCATGTTTATCATTGTTTAACATGCTTACCAGATTACCAATGTTTACTATTATGTAATTTAGTACACTTTTCTATTTTCTGATTAAGTAGTATTACAATATTTGAATTTGTATATTTGTGAACTAATGTTTGTTTTTTTGATTTTAAGGAAAATGACAGATCAATCAGTTGATCTGCCACATGATTCTGGAGATGAGCATATTGGTCATACATCTGGGGAGGAACATTCACATGCTCCTATTACGAAAAAGAGTTCAAAGGTTGGTAAGCGTGGGTGCACACGTTTACCAAAATTATCACTTGCCCGTACGAAGGAGGAGAGGATAGTCGTGGAGTTTGATGATGATGATCTTCCTAGAGGTCCAAATGCTAAAGATTTTAAGGGTTTTGTAGCAACTCAGGCTAAGAGAAAAGTAATAATTCTCTATGATGATTGGAGAAGTGTGGATAAGGCGATAATTTCTCAACTGTGGGAGACCATTTTGGTAAGATCTTTTGCTATTGTTTGACTGTTCTTTAAATGTTTCTAGTATATATAATATTTTTAACCTCTTTTTTATCAGATGACATTTGATATTCCTGACACTGGAGGAGTCAGGAAGAAATGCTTATCGTTGGCTTCTAGGAGATGGAGGGATTTCAAATCAACCCTCTCATCTGATTTCATTTATGGTCATAGGATTCATGAGAATCCATGTCGTATATATACTTTTATAGATGAAGACACATGGAGACAAATTTTTGAAAGTGGAAGAAAAGAATCATTTTTGGTAAGGGCAATGTAAACTTTTATAAGCTTTCTTATATAAATGATCTTATTATTGTTTTGTTAATGATTACTTATTCTTAATTTACAGCAAACAAGGAAAGATCATCAAGAGATCCAATCTAAAAATTTATACCCTCATAGTTTATCTCGGGGAGGGTATGCATTATTGGAAGAACAAATTATGGCAGAAAAATTTCAACAACTAAGAGTTGAGTCTTCAAGCTCTGGAGAGGTGGCCCCTCCATCCCCTCCATCTAGACATGAGAAATGGAAAAGAGCTCGGAAGGGCAAAAAAGGACAATATCTTTCGGAAGAATCGAGACTCGTAGTTGAGAGGATTGTAAGATATCTATTTTATTTATTTCAGTTTACTATTTTCATCCTATATTTCCAATCATTATAGAAATGTTCAATTAATTATTACAGGACTCTCTTGAGGAGCAGAGTTCACAGGGGACATTTACACCATCTGGGAGGGAAGATATTTTATCTGTGGCATTGGGAAAGCCCGAACATCCTGGTCGTGTAAGGGGATATCCAGCAGGTGTATCGGGAAGAAAAGTGTTGCCACGTTCCTCAACTTCTAACGTTGAGGGAGTTTATAAAAAAAATAGAATCCTTGGAGGCTAAAGTCCATAATATTAATGCGACAATGGAGGACAAGATTAGAGCATCGGTGCAGTTTATGTTTGCAGACTTGCAAAGACAATTTCAGGGTGCAGCTCCCACTCCACCTCTCCCAGTAGCTCCCACTCCCCCACCTCAGCCTGCGGACCCCATTTTTGATCCTCCTCCTCCGCCACAGCTACCTACTTATTATGAGTTGTATGTTGATGATCCTCAACATCATATAGTTTCATATGGGATGGTATATTGTATAGGAGATACAGTTCATCATCAAAAGTTAGAGGTAGAGAATCAGAGGGTCACTGTACAGGATATTATAGATAGATCAGCTCGGATACCATTACCTACAGATGAGGTGACGACAGTTGGACATAGTATCGGCCATTTTTTACTTTGGCCATCCAGACTTCTTTGACTCATTACCATAGAGGTATGGATGTTATATCTTTTATTTTATATTTTTATTAATGTTTTATCATTTGAAAACTAATATATTTTTCAATTTATTTTTACAGGAATACTTCAAAGGTAAAGAAATACTGTATAGACAACAAAAAAGACAAATAGATATGACATCAGATGCAGATACTAGCAGTCTTGACAAATTGTCAAGATATTCAAATTTGTTGGCGGATCATTATGACTTTACAATGGAATCTCATGTATGTGGACATGAACTAAGTGTGGGGATTATGAAAACTGATATCATGGAGTTTTTCATTGGAGATAAGTTGGGCATCAACGTGGTGCAAATTTTTATCATGTAAGTCTTAACACCTTTTCCTTGCGTTATATTTATTAAAAATGTATACTTATGTCTGCTTTCTATTAGGTATCTGTATAAAATTTGTGAGAGGAATGAGCTGACAGATGTATATGGATTCGTGGACCCACAATTGATTTCCCCTGAAGCATGTGCATTGGATGAGGAACAAAAAATGCTTTATATTGCTGATAGATTTTAAAAGAATGTAATCACACAGTGTTGGATGATGCCTTTTTGTGAGAGGTATGAAACACATCCCTCTCAATGAGTTAATTATCATTTACCATAAAAAACCACTAACGTTAAATATCCTTTTATCAGGGATCATTGGATGTTAGGGGTTTTTTTCCCTAGGGAGAAAACACTTTATTGGATATGCTCTCTCCATGATGATGTGCGAGAAAGTTTTAAGAATATATTGGAAACGTAAGTTTCAATTTCACAATAGTTTTATATATTATAATGAATTTTAAATTTACCCCATTCGTATTATTTTCTAAATGGGCATGGGTCCACTTTCAAAAAAGGGAAAAGAAAAGGTATTTCAAGATCAAATATGTACATGCGAAGGTAAATATCCATTTATAATTTGTACATTTTGATTTATTACATATAAATAATATATTGAATTTACACTCATTCAAACAGAAATGTCATGAGCAACAAGGCATCATCGAATGCGGATATTACATGTTAAGATTTATGTATGAAATAATAACAACTGGGACAGTTCTGAGTTTTGACCTGGTAAGATTTCCTCTTTCTCATAATATTTCAATTTGATTTATTCATTATACACGTTGACTACTATCCTTTTCATTTGTAGCTTTTTGATGACCCTTAACCCTTTACTGCTGAAGATATCAAACACTTACAAGTGGAGTGGTCAAATTCTTTTACAGGTTTGATTGGCTTTTAGTTGTTTGTAATGTAAAATGTAATTTTGAATATTGTCAATGTAATTGTGTATTTCGTAGTCGTTTAGGTTGGATTTAGTTTTTTTTTGAAGTTGACAGTGTATGTTTTGAATGTTATAGAAGTGAATGTTTAATATTTCTCTACTTATTATTTTGGTCTACTGTTGATGGTTTTTCTGGTCTGGATTTTGGTATGGGGGGAGAGGTTCCAAGGGGGTGGGTGGGTGTTTGGGGGGTGTCCAAGGGATATGGTAGGGGTGTCCAAGGTGTGTTTGGGGCTGTCTAATGAGTCGGTTGGGTGTAAATGAGGGTGGGGGGGGGGGGCTGTCCAAGGGGTGGGGGGTGTCCAAGGGATATAGGAGGAGTGTCCAAGGGGTGTTTGGGGCTGTCCAAGGGGATGGGGGGTTTCTAAGGGGTAGGGGGGTTTCCAAGGGGTCGGGGGGGTGTCCAGGGGGTGGGGGGGGCTGTCCAAGGGGTGGGGGTGTCCAAGGGTGGGGGGTGTCCAAGGGATATGGGAGGGGTGTCCAAGGGGTGTTTGGGGCTGTCCTAGTGTTCGGGGGTGTAAATGAGGGTGGGGGCTGTCGAAGGGGTGGGGGGTGTCCAAGGGGTGGGGGGTGTCCAAGGGATATGGGAGTGGTGTCCAAGGTGTCTGGGAGTTCTGTCCAAGGGGCCGGTTGGGTGTAAATGAGGGTGGGGGGGCCGTCCAAGGGGTGGGGGGTGTCCAAGGGGTGGGAGGTGTCCAAGGGATATGGGAGGGGTGTCCAAGGGGTGTTTGGGGCTGTCCAAGGGCTCGGGGGGGTGTCCAGGGGTCAGGGGGGGGTGTCCAAGGGGTCTGGGAGGGCTATCAAGGTGTGGGGGGTGTCCAATGGGTGTTTGAGGCTGTACTAGGGGTCTTGGGGGTGTAAATGAGGGTGGGGGGGGGGGGGGGTTGTCCAAGGGGTGGGGGTGTCCAAGGGGTGGGGGTGTCCAAGGGATATGGGAGGGGTGTCCAATGGGTGTTTGAGGCTGTACTAGGGGTCGTGGGGGTGTAAATGAGGGTGGGGGGGCTGTCCAAGGGGTGGGGGTGTCCAAGGGTTGTGGTGGGGCTCCAATGTGGTGGGGGAGGGCTGGCCAGGTTGTTAGGTGGGTATAGATGAGGGTGGGGTTCAGTTGGGGCTTAGGGGAGGGCTGGCATGGTTATTTTTGTTTGGTTTCTGGTTGCTTTTTGGTGAGAGCAGTGCAATTATTTAAAAAAAATATCTCTTTCACGTCGGTTATTTTATAACCGACGTGGTAAATAAATCGGTAGGGGTTTATCACGTCGGTTTTTTCGAGAACCGACGTGATAAACCGTTCCCGTGCCTTTTATCACGTCGGTTCTTAATATAACCGACGTGCTAAAAGGCCTGGGAATCGATTTACCACGTCGGTTATTGGATAACCGACCTTCTAAAACGTTTCCCAGGCCTTTTTATCACATCGGTTATTTAAGAAACCGACGTGATAATAGGCCCGGGGAAGGGTTACTCATGTCGGTTATGTCATAACCGACGTGATAAACGATATCCCAGGCGTTTTATCACGTCTGTTTAGAAAATAACCGATGTGATAAACCCCCCCGCGCATATTTATCACGTCAGTTATTAATTAACCGACGTGATAAACACCGTGATGTTAGGGATGTTACGTCAGGTTTTCAATAACCGACGTAAAAAACATTATTTATAACGTCGTCCGTATTAACGTCGCCTAAAAACCGACGTAAATAATGAAAAATAACCGACGTAAAAAATGTTTTCTGCACTATTGATTATTGACCCACCATTCATTGATCCCCTATTGGCGGTCCACCATTTTCAATACAAAATTGGTGATAAACTAATTTAGTTCCACAGTTGGAGATCCACTGTTGGTTATCAATAATTGGTAATCCCTATTTGGTTATCCACTATTGGGGTGATCCACTATTAGGGATATATAATTCTTGAAATACACCGAGAGAGTCAATATTTTCTTGTGTAGCTGGTCTTATTTTTTATTTACTATGTGAATATGTTATTTAATATATCTATTAAAAATTAAATTCATTCTTTTATTTTGACAACCATGATGATAAAATCCAACTTGTATCATATTTTATAGAACTAACACTCTGAACTAGATTTAAACAATATTTATTTCACATATCTCACAAATACATCTTTATTAATGTTGTTTTATTGCCATTTAATTTTGTGAAATTGTGAGAGTATCCTAAACTTCCTTTGCATATTCGAGAAGATATTTTCCTATATATAAATCTCATGAATAATCGATCAATTATTTAGTCGAACAAAAAAAATCTCATCTTCAGAACATGGTGGATTTTTCATAGAATACATATATGTGAAATGGATGATATAGATCATTGAAATGATGATAATGTAATTTTAGGACCAGGTATGGATGGATTTATTATATAGAAATGAATGACCAATTTACATTAGGTTGGTTTACCAGTTTTACTAATATGAAGAGTACATCTTTGGTGAAAAGAAAGATATCATTTGTAACACCCCAAAATTATAAAATAAGAACTATATATTTGATATTTGCATGCCACAAAACACAAAGCCCGTAAAGGGATATAATTACATTATAAATTAATATATATTAACTTTTTTAATTATATTTCATATATTATATATTTTTTGATTCACTTGACATATATTTATCTTGTGTTAAACACAAGGGAAACCTTCTTCGATGTTATACATTATACGCAAGATTGGGTTTTACCAAAAAAAACATATTATTAATTTATTATTATTTAATATAATAAGATCTAAACTGGCCTTTTGAATATTATTAACTAAATAATAAAAATATATGTATTACATAGCTAATTTATTGGTTACAAATTAATTATAAATGAATATAAAGACCAATTGAATATAAAGGGAATATTTTTATTGAGAAATATTTTTTACGATTACAATGATGTTTTATAGTAATTAATTAAAATTAATTACAATAAAAGAGTTATATTTGTTTAATATATATATAGATTATATTAGATATAAATTTTATGATCATAATCCATTATGTTTGATATCTATAATATAAGTAAAAACCCTTTTTTACACATAAAAACATATATTAGTATAAATAAAATTTACATCCTTTTAGTAGAGACCACATTTTACATATGAAATTTGAAACATTAATAGATTTATAATTTAAATATAATATTATTCCATGAATTTAAATCATAATTATTTATTTAGGGTGAATGTTTGATATTTTCCTAAAACAGTTCATTCTTTAATGAATAATTAAATATACCAAATTTTTATTCGAAACTAATTTTTGATTGAATTAATTTATAAGCTCATATTTTAATTAAAATTTGTATTAAAGTTTATTTATAATATATTTTTATCCATTAATTTTTTTTATTCATTCAGATCAATTTTATTTGAAATTGAATTTAAAAACAAATGAAACATTTGGCTGTTTTTACTTTGAAACCCCACATTATCGTCTCGCCAACTGTATAAATGCTAAATTATTTTTTTCCAAATAGATGTTTTGATTTTTTGAAAAATATATTATATAATAGGAATAAAAATTATTTATAATATCTAATATGATCAATAAATTTTTTAATAAAAACATTTCTAGATGTAAGGAAAATTAATTACAGTTATTAAAGAAAATGTATTCATAAAAAATGACTAAACCATTTACAAAAGGGGCCAAAAGACCTATTAATATGTCAAAAACATATTTTAAGGATATATATCGGCTATACACATTTAATTTTTGAGTTTTTTGTTAATTTTGATAGGTATAAACATGTGTAAACCTATATTGTTTCCAAAAAAAACCCATTGAGCCTTTTCCCTTCCCTATAAAAAACCACCACCTCTACTACTTCATAAAACCTATAAAACCTATAAGGATTATAAATGATCATTCAGAATTGATTCATAAAATACCTCATATTTACTGTGAGGCCTCCCATTATACAAAAATACTCCCATATAATACTTTTTTTATAAATCAAAAGATGTTATCTGATTAAGAGTCAACATCATCTCTGATGTTTTTTAGATTCATTTCCATTCTACACTACCTTTACTCTTCTAATTATATATTTAAATAAAAAATACATTATTTCCAATATACTATGATGTTTATATTTTAGTATTTGAACTACACGTACACACACCTTCATCTAATGGATAACAAACATACTATTTCTTTATACAGTAAAATACTGCCTCATTAAATGATGATGGCTCATTTTTCATTTACCACCACTATTAATGGATATTATGATGGATAATATGTTTATATATGTTATATATTTTTTTATAATATCATTATAATAATATACATTTTATTCAGAATATAAATTTATGCTTTCCATCTTGTGAAAATATGATAATTTTGTAGGAGGAAGTATGGACTGCATCCCCTTACAACAATATGACTCACCCATTCCATACATGGAACATATAAAGGGTTGTTTTAATAATCCTATGTAACATATATAACATATATATCATACTATAATTATAATATATATATATATATATATGTATCATTTATTTTCATTATTTTAATACAAAAACGAAATTAAAGTCGTGTTCATGCATACGTATGACCTACTGTTTACAAGAATAGTTCACTTCATTTATAATCTTTAAATATTTTGGAATAATATAAATAAATATATAATTATTATATATTATAATTAAATAATTTTTTAACTAATGTACATTATTATACCATGATGTAATTAATGATAAAAAAGTATCATGGTAAAACATGCTTGAGAAAAACTATGCAATTAACACCTAAAATAGTTGAAATAATAAACTATTATTATAAAGCATGTCATAAAATAATATAAGATGATGATATATCAAATTATAAACATAATTATGGTTATTTGACGTGTTAATAACATATTTCAACACCAATATATTGGAGAATAAACACCACTCAAAAAATGAAGGTTATGTTAAGGGATTTCATCTTAATTTTCATTCCATTGAGACTTATTATTTATGCACCAATTCTTTATTTTGGTGTATATACTGAACTATTAAATTTTATATCATGAATACATTTATTATCATGATATTATATGGTTATTTTATATTTTATGGAATTATGATTTTAATAATTCAATGTTGTATGGGACACTTTGTAACATTAAAATATTATTTCTCCTCGTGAACGTTTTCATGTCAACGACCCTTTTTATTACTTATCTCTATATGAAGGATTAGTGATAAATCCATATTCATTATTAATTATGGATATTTTAAATGTAACATTACTTATTTGATAGTTGATTAATTCTATGGACATGAAACACATGGCTTAGGGCTGGTTTATGGAAATCTATATAGGCTGGGGACTTGTTAATGATTTCCCCTCAGTGTATTAATAGCCCCATGAGACAAACTAGATGGCCAAATAGTTTAAATTGTATCTTAATGTTAAATGTATCGTGTTTGAAGGAAACATGAAATCCAATAAATACGAATTCATTTCATTGAGAACACATTATTTATTTATCCTTGAGATTTTTCGTTGATATATCTATATATTCATTTAATTTTCAATTCATTGATTTAATAGCACTTGTTTTCATTTTCATACCATTGCAAAATGAAATTACCTTATCTTTCTATTTGGAGGGAATTGGTTTTCATATATTTTCCATACCATGTTAATTTATTCCTATTAATTCATCTGTACTTTCACAATGAATACTCATACACAACATTTGAACTCACCCTTATTATGTTTCTTACCCCATGTTATGATGAAGATATCTTTCAGTAAGCATTAATAGATGAAGTTTATTTAAATTTATCTTATAACTTTTTTTATTTAGTTTTACCAGTGTATTATGGGTAATTGTTTTGTATGATGGCTTACCAAGACTAAAAAAATCATCTGTTCTTTAGGATTTGATTCCTTGTTATCATGCCAATGTAAGAAAATAATGCACTTGCACTTGGATTCTAGGGTTGGGGGTCACAGTTGGAATCATGTTATGTTTAGCTACATCTTTCGAAACATTATTTTATAAACATGGACTAGGAATTATAAAAATATCATAGAAATTGGGTATGAGTATGGAAGAACATCCAATATTTTTGGTAAGGTATATAATAAGATGGTATTCATAGAAAACATCCATTTCTTGATACAAAAAGTGGATGTGGTTCTTTAAAAAATGTACCAAGGAGTATTAACATTGAAAATGTGTTGTGATCCTAACTCGAGGTAACCTAGTACACAATATTGATCCATAATGTTTACCTGGTTTGACAATCCTTGAGGATATGCATAAAACATCATTCATTTTATTTTCCTACCGTTATGAAGGAATTAGAATTAAATATTTCCAAGTATATAATGATTATGATTCTAGGATTCATGATGAATAAATATATGTTATGTGTTATAGTGTATTTACAGCTATAAAATGTTCATATCCTTATTAAATAATCCAAATCATTACATTTTTTGAAATGGAACCTAATAGAAATAATGGTATTAGTAATAATGAAAAATATAGATATTTCCTTTCTGAGGAACCCAATACAAATTGTTTTGTAACTTTTAATGTTTTGGATATATTAGTGAGGGTTAGTAAGGTTATGAAAAATAACTATGATTGATTATAGAATCCTATTTAATTAAGAGAATCTCCATTGATAGATCAATTAATGTTCTTTAAGCCACAATGATTAGTGGGAATACTAATCTAATTGTTGCATAAAAATGGAATATGTCTCAATATACTGTATTTTCATCCGAATAATGAAGTGAATTGAAAAATGTAACACTTGTGGATTATTTTCACTAAGGTGACGTAAACCAATGGTGTTATCTCATATAGAATACAATGGAAGAATAAGAAATTGAACAGTTGGAATGGAGAAATTTTAAGGATTCAATTTTTAATAAATACTTCCCTCAATTTCATCAAATTGAAATGTATATGAAGTAACATGGAATAATGAAAAATGACGAAGAGAGTGTTGTAGATTATGAATCTACCATTACATTGTTGGCACAATATGATTTGGATTAAATGAACAACATATAGTTCAAGATCATCCACGTCATTGAAGGACTTGATCCAAGTGTATGAAGGGTTCTAGTGTCTCAAAACATTTCTAAATATGATGACATAGTTTTACGTGCTTTCAAGAATGATAAACACATCTCTCGGTCCTATGTCTTTGATTGAAACCAAGAGAATAATTTTTCTTCTAAACCCCATGAAAAAAGGAACGAATCAAATAAGATGACGAGAATGATTTAATTTACCTATAATGATAATTATTGAAAGAATCAACTTGGTAAACTCTTAAAAAGATCGAGAGATTGTTATATGTGTGGAGAGGATGGTCACCATGAAAAAAAATAATTAAAATGAATAAAATAATACTATTCAATGTTATAAATATAAAAAATAAGACATTATGAAAAAGAATTCCACAAGTATCAAGATAATATAGCATATAATTTTCTAAGGGAAGAAGTTCAAGAATATGTTTTTAACACATCCTAAGTGGAATGACTAGTGTACTTATGTATTGGGTTCTATGAAATATTCTTTAAAAGTATTTTTTATTATGATCTTATTATATGATTTATGAAATGTGTATGGATTGTGCTGTAGAACTTTTATGTTAAGGAATTAAGATACTATAATGATTTGTACTATGAACTTTTATTTAATAGAAACATAAAATCTTTAGAAAACTCATGATTTAGGGAAATAAAAGCCATAATACCTTCCTAATATTGAGATAATGATGCAAAAACGATTTCTTTTAAAAAGTGCTGACTACCTTTGAACTGATAAAAGACTTGTCTACAAGTATTCTATGATATCATTGATGGGCTTTACAATGCTTTTTTTATTTATAGAATATATAAAATATCATGGGGTTTATATTGGGAATAAGGAATAATGAATTTTAATTTGAGTTATCCCCTAATTTGAAGAGGATACATGATGAATTTATTCACATTTTTGGAATGTGAAAATTTAAATATACATCATATTTATTAATGATTAATGGTAAGTTAATTTTAGAAATTCAGTTACAGCCCTTCAAAATTGATTGGATAATAATTTGTTGAAAATGAAAACCATGTATAAAAGGGTTTACGATTATCATTGGAGGAGATTTCAAAGGTGAATGTTTTACATCACCATATGATGCATTATATTTTTAGAGTTGAAGTATAAAAAGATAAAGGAATAATAGAATTAAAATATTATGACTATAGAAACATATATATAATTATATTCTTATAGAGTGAAATAATTCATTAAGTATAGAATTAAAAATGTTTTGAAACAACTGTTTTTTCATGTTATCATCAATTTTGAAGATTTCAATAACCATTATTCACAACCATGGATTATGGTTTTGTGGAAAAACATTTATCATAACAATTTCTCTATAACACTCCATTTGAACATGATTGTTCGACTTTTCTTTTATATCCATGATTCCATTTCCCACTAATGTTATTCTACTAGAGAACATGGTTATGCAACAATTGTACATTCCATTCACTCTTATTAATAATTTTTTATATTAACCATTATTATGATGTGGTTCCTTCAAAAATAGATTATTTTCAATCCCTATATCACATAGATCTTGTTTAAATTGTGATGACACAATTTAATTAATGTGGGGAGTATGTAACACCTGAAAAGTAAAAAATAAGAACATTATATTTGATAGCATGCATTACACATAACCCAAGCGTGTAAGGGTTAATAATACCATGATAATTTAAAATATATTATATATTTTAAATAGATTTTATATATTCTATATTTGGTAATTCACTCAACATCTAGTTACCTTATGTAACACTCAAGAGAATCTTTCTTTGATGGATTTCATTACACGGAAGACAATGTTTTACAAAACAATTACATATTATTAAATTATTATCATTTAATATAGTATGATATAAACTATGATTTGTGAATAGTATTAAGAACTAATGAGAATATATATTATACACAACTAATATATTAGTTAAAAAATAATGATAACTCCCTATAAAGGCCAACTATATATAAAGTCATTATTAATATAGATTACTATTTTTAGCCTCACAATGCTATTTTACACTAATAAGATAAAATTGATTAAAATTGTTGTGTTATATTAATTTAATATAGAAATATATATATATTGTCTAATATAATATTTAATATATTAATCCATTATGTTTGATATTAATTATATGAGAAAGTACCCTATTTTACACATAAAACACATATTTTTATAAAGAAAATTTTACAGCCTTTTAATGGGGAACCCTGTTTAAATATGAGTTTGAACACATTTATTTATTTAATTTGAAAAAATAACCTTTATATCTGAAATAAAAACACATGAATTATATTTACGATGAATTATTTATTTTTTTCTGAAACATTTAAATTTTTAATTAATAATTAAATACATTGAATTTTAGATCAAAATTAAATTTTCAACTAATTTATTTATAATATAAGATTATAAATTCAATTGGAATTAATGTTTAATTATATTATATTTTAATCAATTAATAAAATTTATACCATTGGTATTAATTTCAAATTGAATGTGAATGTAAAAACTTATCAACCTTTTGGATGTTTTTTTTAAATAACCAACATTGTTGTCCTTCTTGGGGGATAAATTGTAAATTAATTTCTACCAGTTCTATGATTTGAATTTATAAAAATGGATTTCATATTTAGAATCAGAATAATGTATAATATTTAATATGTTCTAATTAGTTTTTGACAAAAAAATTAGTGAATGTAATTATAGTTAATTATAGTTATTAAGGAAGCATTTTCCTTAGTAAAGGACAAAACGTCTATCTAAAGGGCCCAAATGACCTATCCATTCGTCCAAAACCTAGTTTATGGGATTATATCATCCATAAACCTTACATTATTGATATTTTAGGTTTTTTATTACATTATTAAGGTAGAACAACTGTACACCTAACTTGTTTTCAATATTTCAAGTGAGTCATTTTCCTTCACTATAAAAGACCACCACATCTCCTAGTTTTTGGCACGACTCACACCAACTAGGTTCAGAGAATATCTTCCCAAATAGGTTCAAAACATATCTCCTTTATAACATGAAGCCTCCCTTTGGATAGAAATCCTCCCAATGAATACTTTTTTTAAAACCAAAATAACTTACCCGATTAGGAGGCATCATCTTCTTTCATGTTTTTTAGTTTCATTACCATTATCTATTAACTATACACTTATTATTTTATTATTACAAAAAAAATCAATATAATAAATAAAATGTGATTTTTCATTTTATTTTTTATACCTACACATACACACACCTCCGTCTAATTGGTAATGAACATACGGTTTTTATGTACGATGAACTACTGCCTCATTAAATAATTATTGTTCGTTTTTACATTATGACCTCTCATGGTAGAAATTAGGATGAAAAATGTGTTTATATATATTATATATGATATTAATTATATCTATATACTTATGTAATTTTTATTTAGAACATAACATTATGCTTTCCATTTATGTAAATATGATAATTTCATATGAGAAAGTATGGACTACCACTCCATCAAAGATATATGACTCATTCAAACCATAAATGGAAAATATAAAAGATGGTTTTAATACAATTATGTAAAATATATTTTATAGATATGATGTTGGAATTAAAATATATATATGTATCATTTATTTTCCACTATTATAACACAACAATGAAATGAAAGTAGCGTTCATGCATACATACGACATACTGCCTCCATGAACGGTGCACATAATTTAAAATTTAAAAATATTATATACTACTATAAATAGTTATATACTAATTATATAATATTATTAAGTCATGGTATATATTATGGAGATGATGATACTATGATATAATTAATGATAACAATTGGAAACAAGTTAAAACATGCTTGTGAAAAATAGGATATTAACACCAGAAATAGGGAAAATAATGAATGTTTATTATCAAATTGGAAATAAAATAAAATAATAATATAATTTATGAAATTATAAAAATAAATAAGATTCTGGAGAATGTTAATAACATATTTAAACACCACTATACTTGATTATAAATACCACAAAACAAAAATTAATGGTTAAGTAATCAGATTTCATCTCAATTTATATTCCATTGAGACTTATTTTTGTTAGGCACAAATTCCAATTTATTTGTTGCATATACAATCCCTTTTTAGGTTATTTCATGAATCACTTTATTCTCATGTGATTATATGTTTCATTTATTTTATAAGGAATTTTGTTTCAATTTTTTCAATGTGGTATTGGACACATTGAAGTGATTAAATATTATTTTTCATCATGAATTTTTTAATGTCAACAACCCATGTTGTTAGTTATCCTCCTATGAGGTATTATTGACAAATACATATTCATTATTCAATATATAAATTTTATAGTTTACATTATATATTTGATATGTGAAGAATTATTTTCACATGAAATACATGAGATAGGGACTGTTTAAGGGAAGCCATATGGGTTGGGGTCTAGTAAGTGAAATCCCATCGATACATCGATTGTCTAATGAGATGAATTAATTGGACAAATAGTTAAACTCTCTCTTTTTTGGTAACGGTATCATGTTCCTGCGAAACCTGACGTTCAATAAACATGCATTTCATTTTTTGGGAAATAATTTATTATTCATCCATGAGATTATGTGTCAACATATCTATAGATTCTTTTCATTCTCAGTTCAATGATATAATTTAATAACATTTAAATTTCTTAAATTACTAAATTGATAATTCCTTATCTAGTTATTTGAATTTCATGTTTTATTTATATTTACCATTACATATAAATTTATTCATAATGAGTCATTTTTACTTCTACCTTACTTACCCTTACTAACCATTAAGGGTCACCCTGATTGTTTTTATTACCACCAATTATGAAGAAGAGATATTATAATTATCATTCACAGATGTAGTTTAGTTATATACATTATATATAATGTTTATTTTGCTTTACCAATGTATTATTTGTATCATGTATATAATCTATATTTCTGAGACTGCTAAACAGATCGATCCATAAGGTCTTTATTACTTGTAATCATGACAATGTAATAAAATAATGCACCACCTCCAGGATACTAGGGATAGGGTGTTCAATTATTCATCGTAAGGTATATGGAAAATGAGTTATTCATTCTTTAAGAGAATAAGATAAGTGTATATATATTCCTTGCTATGGTGTTTTTATGACTTTAATTTTTATACACCAAGTGATAATGATCTAATTTTATATGAGGATTCACTATAATAGTTAATTTGTAATGGTTTATTTAGAAATAATGTTACTACTAAACTAGATGGTTAGTGTAATATACTATTAAATTTTATCTATCATATTCAATCCCCTAGGAAATGAGATTTTTTCACAATGAGGTAACATTATTTATCTATTTTATTCCATATGAAAAGTGTTGGTAAAATTATACTCTCTAAATATCACATGGAGGATACGATGGTGATGGGAATGTCCCATTATCAATTAAAATCTTTAATTTATCTTATTCTGATCTCATATATTTTTAATGTAAAGGGACTTGTTGAGAAGGAAGATGATATAGAGGTAAAATGTGGTGGTTTCTATTTAAGTCAGATTACCATTAAAATAATGATGGTTAACTAGAATTATTTGATGAATAAATAGGTTGAGTATTATAAAATTATGAGGATTTTAATTATGTTGAATACCCAATCATTCCTAAGAAGGTTGTTGAAACTAGATTTGATCCAGATAAGATTTTGATATACTCCAATGAATAAGTTGAAGAGGATGTGGCTGAATATAAATAATTATTGATTATATACATTGAATAGGGAAGTGATCTAGATATTTCAAAAATCTACGTAATATCTTATAGATCTGAAAGTCCACCAGTTTACCTCTTTGATAGAGGGATTCTGTTAAGAAAATTAGATAAATTTTAGAATGCATTATATTGAGATGAAAGAGTTCTGAGATATTAAATTCATCAAAAATTAGTTTTGAAAGTGTGGGAAGGTTCTGAAGACGATGTTGAGGATGTAAATGGTGATATACCTCCTGACTCAAAATGAGATAATGTAGATAATGATGGTATTAAGATGAATCAGTCCCATTATTCATGTCATATAAAGTAGGTTTCAGTTTTTTTGTAGAGAGACTGGGTTTGCTTCTAAAAGTTGATGATACTTCCTCTATTAGAGCTTATCCATATGAATATTTTTATCATGATAAATCCCCAGGGTCAACCATCTATATATCTATCCATATAGTTTTCCCCCATTCTAAGTGTAAGGATCGAGATGCATCCATGTTTGAATCTCTTGGATACATGTTCCATGTAATTTATTTCCTAGATCTAGATAGAGATGATGTTACTACCTCCGTTAGAGGTTATCCATGGTAATATGTTATTCTGGATAAATCTAAATGTTCTAACATCCAGATATCTATCCATTGGTTTTCCCTTATTCTATGTGTTAGGATCGAGATATATCCAAATTTGAATCTCTTGGATCCAAGTTTCAGGAAATTTATTACCAAGATTTTAATGGATATAATGATAGTGATGATGATCATATCAGTTACCCAAATTATATGGACATATACATTTTTTTATTCGAACAGATAATAAAAGATCAATAGTTGAGAATATTTATTATGCAAATGAGTTGCAAGTATTTTATTATGATAGTGTTATTTATAGATAAGAGGATTCCATTCCTAGTTAAGAGAGGATCTTTCCACCACTACATACTTCTCCTTTTATGGATTTAGATAATGTTACCAAATATAATTTGGAATCTGATTATGATAGTAAGATCTCATATTTTTGTAGTGTTATTAGATCATAGGATAATTTATTTACTCATCTTAGTGATGATAGTATGTGAATCATTTTTGAGAAATTCATTTTCAAGATTCATCCCAAGAAGATTATGATGATTCATGTAGTTGAGATTTAGAGTAGATGATTTTACAGTGTGATAGAATCCATGAAGTCTATCAAGGAGGTGATGATGAAAAATTTGTTCTTCTAGTTGGTAAACTTTATTATAGTGGTTATAGACCTTACCTCATACTATTTCCACTAAATTCACTTTTCCACCTCTTTCTTCCTGAGTTAGTGGTGAGGTGATCCTAACTATAGCCAAAGAGGGTTTTCATAGCATCCTGGGATATATCTATATATATATTTAGGAGGACCTTAGAAATATTATAAATAATAGTGATCATATATAATAAATTGTTAAGGAAGTTTTTGAATGATTACCAATGTGAAATATAAACAATAATAAAGGATATAAAATACTACCTTGGATGATTTGATTCAATTAAATTTCATGAAATCTATTTTTTTGTTTTTAGATGATAACATAACAATTCAACATGTAAATAGGGCATTCATAAAACATGTAGATATTTTTAAAGTCTATACACATCTTCATTAATTGTTTATGGAAGGGAAAAATATTTACCCACTTGAATAGAGTGATGTTGGAATTTAATAGTGTACTTTTTAAATATGATGATTCCATTTTTCTATGTATCTAGAACTGTTGTCATGGAAGCTTGGGAAACGAAATTTTACTTCCAGTTTAGATCGAAAGCATTATCCCCTCTACAAAATTTGTTTCATCATTTATTTTGTATCTAGATGTGATATTTTTCCCTCTTATACCTTTAGTGAATTGTGAGCTTCCTTAGGCCACTTCTACACCCTAATCTTCTATATCTTTTCCTCTTACCATTAGAAAAAGAAAAGCCTTAGTGTATCCTTCATTAAAAAAAGTCAGAGTGGTTCAAAATAGTATTATTATTTGATAGGAATTATGTTATCCCAAGAATTTATTCTTAAATATAATCAATTAGATTATATTTTTAGTGAGGATATTATGATTTAATTATTACCTTCTTTATTTATCTATTCACTTATCCTCATTATATAATCTATTTTATATTATCAATATGGGGATAATTTGATTGTGTTCATTATGTTTTGTGTTTGAATATATATATATTAGTTTTAAAAATTCAATTGCAAAATATAATCATAGTATCTCACATTGTAAATTTGATATGTTATGTAGATAAAATTAAATTTCCACTTCATCCCTTAATTCCTATAGATATCTTCATTGATATTTATAAAATCCCATTATTTATAATCTTAAAAAGGTTGAAAGTATTAGAACCTCATTATTTTAATTCTCATAAATCATGATTTTTTTTATATTTATGTTTGATGATAGAATATAATTATGTAAAAAAAATCTATGGAAATATGATATACTATTAGTTATGATGATCCACTATAAGCTAACAATGATCCACCAATGGATTTTCTACCATTGAATTTGACTACATGTGAATTCATCTCTTAGTGGCTTAATAAACTAGCGACTTCATCTACCAGTGACAACATCTACTAGTTACTTCATCTACAGGTTTATTATCACTAGAAGTGAATAAATCATATGTGCTACTGTATGATGTGATAATGGAAACTATGATAATTATAGACCTATTTCCACCTTATGATCTACCACGTGATATAATATTTCATTCTATGTTATCCCTAACTATTCTACCACTAGACCTACTACCACCAGACATGTCTTGATTTCATATATGTGCTACCATCATGTGTGATACCTCTATATATACTACCACTAGAATGTTCTTCTCTATCTTGTCAAACCAATTTACTAAGATATTGTTTGTCTATGTTGGAATCCATGTTGATCCAACATCAGTACAAAAAATTAATATTCTTTCCTTCATTCAGAATTAATGCTTCATATGTCTAGTTTAAGGGAGTTAATGTAGATATAGTCACATGTATCTATTAATGATTATTACTAAACATATACATTGATACATTAAAAAAACCCATTGGTTTTATAACTTTCAACTCTTTATGAGGAATCAGAATATATTTTTAATTCCCATCCATCATCATTATATTTATTTTTAAGATAAAATGAAATAAAATAGTACATGCAAGGCCCATATAAATAAGCCCACCTATAGAAGTCTAGAATAGTGGAGACCATGGGCATCCCCTTTAATGATGTGAATCCCATTTTAATTATGAATGTGAATGTTATGGAAAACTAATCAATCCACACCTAGGTTATCATGATAGGCCAGATATTCTATTGCCACATTCCCCTATCCCCATGCGTGAGACACTCTAGTGCTATTTTGAATGATCCCATGGCACTTACTGATGATATATTAGATTGGCCAAGGGATAAACCTATAGCCAAGAAGAAAATTATAAACCCACATTGAGTCAGTTTTCACTTTAGTGAGATCGAATCTCCTCTGTCTACAAATTGTGAATCTTATCCACATGGTCTTATCCCTTCCAGCAATGACAATCAAAGGACCAACCGTATTGAAAATTCCATAATCCCCTAACCATTTCCATTGTGAACGATTCCCTACCATTCATATCAACAATGAAAAATGATCCCTCAATATTCATAATAAATCCCCTAGTGGAGGTAGGTGGTTCCATTAGACGCATTTTCCAAAAGATATATTCATTTTGGATGGGGTTGCATGGGCAACAAGAATGAGCCATTGGAAGGTAGGGGACTCTCTCCACATGATTCAATCCTTAACCATATCTATAAGAATTTTCTCATTATAATGATGATTGTTCACCCAGATGATCCTGCCCCTTCTTGAATCCACTTATTATACATCTACCACAGACACTAACAACCTAACTATATTACTAGGGTATGCTCCCTTCTCTTAGGAACCTCTTTCCTCTTCCTAAGGAACCAGTGGATGATAAAAGGTTGTTCGACAATTTCAGGTATGGGAAAAGTAGTGAACTCACCAAAATTTTTCCACACCTATTCTACCCATTTCACTCAATGAAAAGGTTATATGAAATATAATACTTATACCTAATACAAAAAACACTTTTGGAAACCATACTCACCATACACCGCTTAATATTCCCATATGTGGTGATTAATTTGTTTCGAATTCTCCAGGAGAAAAAATTATACTTTTTTGGGATGTTCTGGCACCAAAAAACATCATTCCACTCCTCCCATGAATCATGGGTGGAAATGACCCGATGATAGTACTTATCCTTGAAATATCATGAAAGAGACGAGGTGAACACACAATTATCTTATGTTGAGTTCATCCCAATAATTGTAATGCATCCACATGGTCCAAATCCTTCACCACATTATGGAACAAAGGGTAAAGGATAACATCTCTAAATGATATGTTAGTGGCTGGGCATCTTGTTAATGGAATGATCTCCCCAAACCAATTATCATGCCCGAATGGTGCTCCGCTTTTCCCAATGATCCACTTACAGTGAGGTTTCATGGAGGAGATTAGGGGACCTATCTCACCCCATAGGGGAGATTAATGGATGTCTGGAGCTTCCTAGTCTCCCACATATCATTTATGCAAAGTATTTCCCCATAAGGTCCATCACTCCAACAGATCCCATGCCAGTTTGGTTGGAATGTAGGATAAGATCTCCTTGATATTCGAAACATTAATACCACCTTTACTTATATTTATCACCATATTTTTCAAAGAATCCCATTTCCTTCTCCCTCATACATCGGGTCCCATATAAGACCTTCAATAATTCTATCCATATTTTCGACAACTCGGTTGAAAACTTTGAATGCTAATAAACCATGAACTGGGGAGGCGAAGAGTACACTATTAACCATCACAATCCCCCACCCAAAGGACAAATACCTATTTTTATCATCGAGAATACTCTCTGGTAATCTACAAATAAGAGGCTAAAAATGACAGATGAAAGACTGCTTAGAGGATTGAGGGTCCCCTAGGTAATCCATTGTAAGATCACCTATTGGAGTGCCAAAATAATTATCACCTAACGAACACAGCTGGAAGAGAATCTGCCCGATTTGTAGAAACTACTCTTCACGTCATTGATAGCATGACCGGTCAAACAACTATACTCTTCCAATATTTTTTTCAAACCATGAACATATCTTTTCGATTCATTCATGAAGAGGATGGAGTCAACTGCAAATATAAGGTGCATCACCGATGGAAAATACATCCTTCTATAGTATGATGATATTTCACCTCTGCTAATGCTACGATGAAGGAGTCGGCTAAACATATCCTCTTCAATAATGAAAATGGTCTATGAAATGGAGTATCATTGTAGATGACTCCATGTTGTTTTGAAGAAGCTGGAGGATTTTCCCATTGAATGTGATCTCCATCCACACATAGATAAGGCATGGAAATATAATACTAATGATAAAAGGAGAAATACCAATTCGTTCATGGACTTGGATGATGAACCTCAACTCTACAAGGGCATACTCCTTGCTCATATAAAGATTGATTTCCATATTCGAGCCTCTAGATTTGATGTTGATATCTTTGACAGATTTCTGGGCCAATACAATCTCCCTCATGCGTCTATTCATGGTGAATTAATTCCCATATAAACCTACATGTGAGTATGAATATGAATATATTCAGTCATAGAAGCTCCATCATTTATCATATCTAGTTATTTTATCTCTTGGGTTTCACATTTACTTTCGAGGTGTATGTTATTTTACTTTTTTTATCTATACACACATCCTCCTATATATAAACTGGTGAATACATGATATTATCTAAAATAATATAATATGTATACCCATTGGAATAGTGGAATAGGTCCTCTGTAAACTCTCTTTTTTCATCTCATAAATAATGGTCCATGAGGATTTGATCTTGGACATCCTTTGTGCCTCTATTTGAAAAAACGTGATACAGGTATTGGATTAGATTGTTGAAATAACAATCTACTTAGAAGTAGTTGATTTCTATGCGTAGGGGATTAAGTAAAATTTTGAGACCGAACCCCCTGTTTTTGTTCAATTGAGTGTTTCAATTTTTCTATATTTCGAATATAAAAAAGTATGAGTATTTAAATTTTTAAAAAACACATACAATGAATGTTAGTTTTAATTTTTTGTTTATAAATAATTTTATTAAGTAAATTGGGTTTAAATGTGAATGTGATTTTAAATATTGTAATAACTGGGTCCGAATATCTCTTTCAGAAATTTTAAAAAAGGTAAATATGATATTATATTTCTATTTCTATTAACTTTATGTTTTAATTAATTTTGAAGATTTTGTATCATTGAGTTTAGTAGAAAATTTTATTGGGTACAGAATCCACCCACACCTGAGTTACTAAATACATCCATCATATTACAGGGACCACCTATAAAAAAAATGTTATTATCATATAGAATATTCTAACTAACTCAAACAGTCATATACATTACTTACCCATGATCTACCGCACCCCAAGATCATATCTCATCAAAAGACATCAAAAAAATATTTATATGATTTTATATTTAATTTTATAATTTAAATAAATTAGGTTTAATGGATATATCCCCTATAAAATTATATCTCTTAAACTACTCCCAATTATGTGTGCTCATCCTTAAAAGACATCCTTTATGCTACACAATTGAAAGACCCATTATTTCAATTTCTTTTATCTATTTACCATTTGAAATAATCAATAAATTCCAATATAAATTTCCACATATCAATATCTACAATAATAATGATAAACCTAGATAATGAAAGGAGAACTGCCACCAGAATAAAAACCAAAAAACCCCAATATCATCCCACTCTACAGGGGATGTAATGGATGAAGTGGGAGGGGTATAGTTGTCCATATATTGTCTACCTAATTCCCCATTTCCTATATAAATATATTGGGTGACAAGGAAAAAATATAGTTTCAGAAATATCTTCAAAACCCACTAAGTAATTGGTCATAGAATGATGAGGTGGCTTGTGTGGCGACAAATACACTCATGAATAAAATTAACCACGGGACCAGGAATTCATGACACGACACTGTAATGGTATATGGATTAACCATCATACCAACACGATTATTTTATGATCCAAGGGATTGGATGAGACCTTAATTCATTTAGTTAATGAAAATAATTCATATGGATCATGTTGTAGAAATACAACTCCCATAACAGGTTCCCCCTATTGGAAGGTTCATCCCTTTTCCAAAACCCCTAAAACCTCTGCATCATGAATCACTTTGATATGACAAAACCCCTTCATATTACAGTCTATTCTAGTGTAACCCCCTCCATAAAAAACATTTTTTCATGGCTATTAGGATTTTTTTCAATGATCATATTAGAAGAAAAACCTTCAAAAAGGTATCAATTCTCATAAAACAAATCTCCCAAAGATGTTGTACCCTTAAAAATTATAATTACAATCATATTTCCCAAAGAATCACTTATATAGATAATAAAATTTGAAGTCCCCAAAAAATATAATGATCTTTCAATTCACGGGACATTACATACTCCACTACATAGTGATTCTCATAATAAAGAATCCATGATTTTATTCCATCTATAAACCTCACCGTTACATGTTCCCCAAGCCACCTCCATCTATCCTTGATTAATATATAATCAACGAATGTGTTTTTAGAGGAACTCCCTTAATTTTTTTACCATTCATAAAAAACAGATCCACCTTCTTACTATCATCACCATCATTGAGAAATAACTCACGATGAATATTTATCCAAATAAACAAATGCAACAAAAAATGTTTATCTCTAGGGTTATGGTTCACCCCATAATAATACATTACATAAAAATTGAGTAATTATGTATTATGGTGGTTGCACAAAAAAAATCCATTATTAGTAGGTGATTTTGATTACCAATGTTCTATCAATATGCATGATGTTTTTTATTCCTCACCACATAAATATTAGTTCATAAACAAAATTAAGTCTTTCTTTGCTTGACACCTCTTCAGAATTATCAACTACACATAGAATCATGTTATCATAACACCTGATCATGATTCCTTATCTACAGAATTAATCACTAGATCATAAAAATTCATAACATGTGATCGAACCCAATACGTGGTCTAATTACAGTTTCGAAAAACAAAAAACTTCCTCACCCATTATATACTCACACAATTCACTATAATTTATTAAATTTGTCTCAATTATAGTTCACACTGACACAACAATGGGCCCATTTCAAACTTTTATTCTATGTACTAAAATGAAATCAATTTAAAAATATTATATTCTCACAATGAACCATGTCGTATATGATCCACCAACACTCTAGCAATATAATGATACCTATTAATCTAAAAAATTTAATTACACATTTCATGAACCATTTGATATTATGTTCATTGAACTGTGATAGATTCGATTCTCCAATCCATATATTATCCTTATAATCACACTTTGATGAAAAACATCGATCTCTCAATCCCATGCTCTATATCGTAATGAATAAAATGACTACAGGTTGTAATATCCCCATAGCTGAGTGTTAATATGATACACCAATCATCTGATATTCTTATCATACCTTGAATATCATGCTCCCATAAATATTGGTGAGCTCCCTACCATATGACATCCCATATATCACAGCTCACAAAATTCCTGAAAAAAATCCCAACTACTCACGAATTCCACTCCACTTTATCAACAATCACCCATCACTAAAAACATCTACCAATTATAAAAACCCCAGGATTGAATTAATGTATAATCCAAAAAAATAAAATCTATCCTAAAACAAAAAATGATAATTCAGAGATTCCCTAATAAATGATATGAACACATTATAGGTGTTCACCTATCCTTGTACATAAATGATATTCAAGAAATTCATACATAGAATCACTCAAATTTTCTTTGGTATAGTGATCCTATTGGAATACTCTCAATGTATCATGCTCTTGATATAATTAAATCTATAAAAATTCCTATTATTTCAATATTGTATAACATAATTCACATAAATGGATTCATTCAAACATGGGTCATGTCCCGTGGGACCAAGTATCACATAGCCAACACACTAACAATGCCCCACTATATTCAAGTCTACCCAATATCCCATGACATATCACTCATTCCATGTCTTAATACACAATAACTATCCACATGAGGATGATTCCATAACCAGAAGAATCATCCCACACTACCACAACACCATGAAAATATCATCTTTAATAAAATGTCTAGTAATCTAACTAATCCTGCACTCTCACCCATTCTCAATACAATGATCTATTAATTCACATCAATCTGATCAACCCTCTATGGTGTTTTGGAATAACAATATTTTTTACTTTTGATGAATTCCAATAAGATGATGAATAAGTAGGAAAACACAATGGTTGTTGTCAACACATTATGTAACCATCCCCACCCTAAGGAAAATCTATTACCATATTTTGATCATCCTTTGGGAATTAAATTCCTTTACCAGCCTACATAGTAACTATATATATCTCTATTTGGAACAAATTGTATAGACATCAGTAGACATTGTCCTAAAAATAGATTCAAATAACCTAAAATAACATATAAATAACATGGTTTCGTTGAGTATAATTCAAAAAACCTATTAAATATAGAATTTTTTATATATTATTGACATATTAAAAAATAAATTCCATCATTTGTGAGGTAATCACACTGAAGATGATCCCAGAATTCAATATATGATTCTTCTATAGAGAACACATACTGATAGAAAAAGAGTAATAAAAAAATATCCTCAATAAACACATCTTATTGAACAAGCATCTCAACCATAAACATGAAAACTAGATTAGAAATCCTATCACCCAAAAAACCACATATTTTAGCCAAAAAGGAGTTCATGGTACACTAGTATGAAGTCTATCTGAGGATCCAAAACATTCCAACTCCATTTATACAATCTCTAATGTAGAAAAAATAATAATATGTTCTCTATTACCCTTTTTTTAATCCTTAGTCCATGGGACACTAACCAATTCTTTGAAAGATGTAACAGTAAAAATTATGCATGCCTCCCCAAACCCAATAAAATGTTGACTAGTATAGTGGTCTTAAAACATATAATATATAGATATTGATAATGAAAAATTCTAAATAATCAAAAAATGTTATGTAAACATCTTTTACATAACAGAATAGAGAATGAATTATTCAATAATCAAAATATAAAAAAATTTGCCCCTTTGAAGGATGTAATCTTGAAACACAACAAATCCTCATGGTATATAATAAAATATAAAAAATAATGATAATAAAAAACATAAAAATAGTTGAAAAATCAGACATAGGAATCAATAACTTTTTATCTAAATAATCATCATGCATCCAAATAATAATCCACCATACACAATATGGTCAGATATATAATGATGAAATATTGTATGTGCATGTATAAGAGTTCCTTTATGGGGTGTTTTAAATAAATATCAATGGGATATTAAATATTTACCTAATATATGATATAATATATTTTAATACCTATGAAAAATAAAAATAAAATTTCACCTAAGTTCTTAGATACTATGTACTAATCAAGACACTATGACTCCATGTGCATCAAGTCATTGTGTGATAATTAGGACACCACCACACATGATCATACATAATTATAACGGTTCTAGAATAAATTTGTCTTGTTCCCCCATTTTCTAGAACTAAATTTATCAAATATCATACCCAATGTAGGGATACTCTATTCCCCATCCACTATAGAAAGGTGTTGGGTAAGGTACTTGTTTTATGATATTACATCACCTTAAAACTCATAATGGTCTTATATCCAAGAATATGACCATCCATTATCACTCATGTAATTTCATTCATCAAGCCTGAAAATAGTATTTTACATAAGATGGGACATCATGACTAGGGTGCTAGCTCACATTATCCATCCAGGTAGTCCCTTATCAAAGATCAACTACTACATTAATATTCAAGGTAGTTTCCATCATCCATATCTCATTTATATGACAGTTCCCCAAGGGAATCATTATATCTTATATAAATATATAAATTTAAAAATATATATTTAACTAAAATAGAATGATTCAATATCTGTTTTTATAATATATACTATTCAAGGTTGAACCCACGAGATAGTGAAACATGAATCTTTTATATAATAAATAATAGATTGATTAATTGTGATGAAAAAAGTTAGAGATTTAATTAAAATGGGTTAGAAATATATTAGATAAATCCTACCGGGTTTTGTATATTTTTTTCGTTGAGGTGCAAGTGAATTTAGAAGATAATGTGATTTTACATGTTTGTTGTTGGAGTTATGTTGAGAAATATCCTTGATCATGGTATCCTATTATTAATGTAGAAATCCCAAATTCAATTACACATTTTTATTAATAAATTAGGTGTTTCAAGATCATTATAAATAATAATTACCATAAACCATTAAATGGTCATTTTTAGTTCAAGATAATTAGTTTTAGAAATTAAAAAATACATTCTATATTAATATATCAATTATAATGAGATAAAAATAGGAAATATAATTAAAAATGGTTAAGAAAAAATTAATCAAAAAATAAAAGAAAAAATATAAATTTAATTTATAGAACCATTTTCATTCATCGACATAACCCGGTACAAGTTATGAGTTATCCTATCATGCTAGCCTTGACAGTCTTAGATAGGTGGACAATAAAAAAGGAATGAAAAAAGGAATGTTGGAGTATGCCTTCTGAATGACTCTGTACTAGTTTGGAACATCTCAATGACATAAGGCTCAAAATGATTTCAAAACAATGGTAGAACACTAATTTATACGAATAAAATCTATTTAATATGTTATTAATTAAAAAAAGTGTGTTAATTGAATCTATCTGATTCAACCACATGAGTGAAAAAAAGTACCCCTGAGAAAAGGCCCCTATAAAATGGTTTTCATTTCTAGAATATAAAGAGCCTATTTTTTTCATCATGATGGCTTACAGACAATACTATTTGACACTCTAGATTTTAGTAGAATAACCTCAGTTAATTTTTTCCCCTTAACATACGGCGCGGTAGGGGCTAGAGGGTTGTCTCAGGAATATTTTTCATGCTAATTTGTCTAAATGCCACATTGTTAATGTATTTTGTTAATGTAAAAAATAAAATGGGGGTTAAAATGATTTTATATATGTTAATTTACATAAAATAAAATGAAAAAATAAAATAATTTAGTGATTACAAATTAGAAGTAAATTGGGCTAGATAAAAAATAATAAAGAAGGAAGCGGTGGATAAACATTGATCCTTAGAAACTCAATTTATCATTTTCTACCAATTTATTACAATTAAATTATATATTTTATAACTTAATACCATTATATATACACCCATATTGACCAAATTCCATATAAAGACATCAAATATGATTTTTCTCTTTCTATGAATGTGTCATGATTTACCTATTACCTCTTAGAAATCAAAACTAGTTGAACATGTTGTTCCCAATGGAGAGACCATTCCCAAATAGTTTATAAAAAATATTACTATTTTATAGTCATATGTTGAAAATTTCTAGAAAAAATCAGAAAAAAATTAAATTAGGATATCATAATACCCCTTATGATCATGAAAAAAATTCAATGATAATTCAAAATGAAGTAGTTTGTAATAAGAAACACAAACTACCAACGAGAATGTACCTAAGTAGTACAGGCTCTTACATGGCATCCAAAAGTCCCATGATCAAATTTGAGAAGGGGTGAATTTTTGGGGATACTATAGCAGTATTGTATCAGGTCACTGTAGTAGTGGAAGAACATTAGCATTGGTAGAACTATAACAGTAGTGGCACTATAGAGATGGATTCACTGTACTAGGAACTATAGCTACAGAGGAACTATAGAAGGACGGTTGAAATGCGGGAACTGTAGCATTACTATTCACCGAGGAGTCCTTTGGGAAAGAATGGGTATTCAAGCCTTTTATTCTGGCCACATGTCCCTGGGACTTTGTGATTGGTAATGGGTCTCCCTCTACCCATGCAATAGTGGTTTTTTCTTTAATAATAAATTTTGGCTTCAACCCGAACCTTTAAAAAAAATTAAAACATAAACTCAAAAGAAAAGATTCCACCGATCACTAATTATCATAAATAATAGACCATATACCTTCATAACTTAATTATGATTAATGGAACTCATCTTATATAGAATAATAATCAACAAAATCACACTCAGTACCTCTAACAATCATTGAAATGAATGTGAAGTAAAAAATATTAAGGAGAAGGGGTGGTTTGGGTGTTTTCCAAATATATATCGCCAAAGTAATACATGAATAAAGTCATCATCCCAACATAATATGGATTTGGTTTATTAATAATCATTGTGAGAACACTAGTAAAATTTTTCTCAAAAAAAATTCAATATATTAGGACATGTGGAGAAAAAGATATTAGTTTATTACTCATGTGAACTTATTCAATCTCAAGAGACTATTCAAATGCCTCTAATTTCACACACACAATGGACATTATATGGAAAAAATTTATTAATTGTATTTATCATGTAGCTGAATATTCGATTACTATATCTTTTCCTAATATAATCCAATCATTTAGGAACCATTGGGACGAGTTACTCTCATTTATTGAAGGATTTTAAAGTATGTCCAAAAAACGATATTCCATTTTTAATGATTTTGGGCCTCCAGATGTATGATTTGGAACATGGTCCAGTTAATACATATATACCCATGAAAAAAGGATTCCATAAAAAAATTACAATAGGAACATTATAGAAAATTGTAATCCACAAAAAACAAACCGATGAAAAACTATTAAAATTCTAGAAGAATGGAAATTTTCCATTTTATCTCAAAACACAACACAATTATAATAAATGATCTATCTATACCTAAAATGTAAAAATTTTGGTGTTTATATCATTGAAATTAAAATAAAAATCTTTTAAATTTATACTCTATTAATTCCCCCACACATATCACATGGACTCCTGGACAAGTGAGCACTTCAAAATAAATTTCCCAAAAAACGCCAGACCACAAGTCGATGAAATTATGAAGCTCAAAATGAATACACAAATAATAGCATGACTCTTAAACATATTGAATTCAAAATTCTTCATTGTTTTTATTCATTCCAGTACCCATTCATTCATTCCTCCATTCACAATTATTTATACCTTACATTTTCCATCTTTACACATGATTTTGATTTGGAACAAAGCTATTCATGTCAAAATAAATGCAAGAGAATCCAAAGGTTTGAAAAAATTACAAATATCCACCCAATTGATTAAAAAAATATTATCCATCACAATGACATAAAAATTATGTTCTGTGGTTTGATGGTTGGTGGGTTTTAAAAGTGAAAAATACTGAGGGAAAAAGAGTTTACTTGGCTCTCTTTGAAGAATAAACGCACAATTACAATTTCTACTCAAGAATGGTATTCTAGTATTTATTCATGGAATAATATCCACCCAAAAACAAAATCAAAATTTCATTAATGAATTTTAAAAAACATCTCCAAATCAGAAATATTGTAACAATAATTTCATCTCATATTTTGAGATTTTATTTACAGCTCTAGATATGGACATATTATATCTTTGGGAGATCAAAAAATGCACAACCCATTTTCCCTCAAAATATCCATTTGGTATTAGATTTAAGTAATGTTATTTAATTATCAAAAACATATATTGAAAAAACCAATTTCCACCCAAATCATCACCATGTTATATAGAACCCCACAAAGTATCTCCCCCATACTTATTCCTTACTAAAATCACACAATATACGTATGAGAGGGTTGGATATGGAAACAGGATTATAATTTGGCTATTCCTTAATGTTATAAATGGATAATAAGTCATTAAGAATGATAGAATGTATAGTGTGGTCCATAATAAAAAGGATTATCATGAAAGAGTGATTTCAATCATAAATTAATTTCCTCAATCATTTTCAACACAACTTCTTTAAATCTCAAATGTTTTGATAAAAAAAGTATTTTTTGTTTAAGAATAGAATTATTTGGTTCACTCATGAAGTGGATTGAAGTTAAAGAAAAAGCAAAATTTGTTCATAATCAATATGTAAATATTATTTTTAGTATTAAAAATTAATCATGATATGAAAGTCATAATTCTATATAATTTTTATGAATTCACACAATTTGAATCCAGAATAAAGAACCATTTAACAATAAATTAAGATCAATTTTATGAATCAATTTGTCTCTTTCAGTCAAAAAATTATTTCATTTCAAAAAGGATAGTACATCAAATGTAAAAAAAATATTATGAAATTTTTAATATAAAGATTTAATATTGAAATGAAAAAACAAAAATCTAAATCTACCCAGCATGTTTCTCCCCGAGTACTTAGTTTTTACATTGTTTGAATTATTAACAGATAATAGGATAAAAGAAAATAAAAAACATAATACATGAAAAAAGTATGTCGAGAGGAATGAAACAACCTGGTTTTTTGTTAAATTAAGGTATCATTGTGCTAGCCTCTTAAAAGATACAACACAAAAAAATGGAAAAAACATAAATAGAATCACATTTTTAATGAAATTATCGAAATAAAAATTAAATTAAATAAAAGTTACATGATAAATGGTATGAAACCCCATGTGGGTTCTAGATTTCCCTACCCCTTAGTGAGTCAGTTCTAGCCGATCCACCCGTATCTGAAGGTGGCTGGAGTTTTTCCCCACTAACCACCAAAATGTAATGACTTTAATGCTTGTTAGATTCAAAAAATCTCTGATTCTCACAAAAACATATTTCAGCCTGTCTACCTCTATGAAATTTATTTTCATATCATGTATTTTAATTGGGAAAGAATTTAATAATTACATCCCATGACTTTATCCTCAAAATACAAAGTCATCGTTTGTTGAATTTTAATCATAGGATGTAGTTAATCTTCATGCTCTTTTTGAAAAAATATTTATTATTTGAAACTCATATCAGTACCACCAACCTCATTTTTACACATTTAATAAAATGGTCACACCAATAATTGTTAAATTTAAACCTTCAAATCCTCATCATATGAAAAAAATCAATCCACTCAGAAGAAATGGGAACTAAATCACAATATAGAGAAGAAATTAGAAAATTCTTTTCATAAAAATCTGGAAAAAATGGATCAAAATTTAATATTTATCAAAGTGCCTTCAAAAGTTCTATATCATCCAGTGATTCAAAAAATGGGTACTAAAAGTTGGAAGTATCTCATGTTCCACCAAATTCTCTTTAAAATTGAATGAATCATAATTCTCATCCTTATTATCCAAATATTCAAAAAAACGTTCTGAATTTTGAATTTAATAAATATGGGTTTCACATGAAATTACATTTCCAACAAATTCCTCCTAATTATTTTCCAATGTGTTTGGATTTTAAAAATAAACTTCAATTGGGGAATAAGTGATAGTATATTCATTAAATTTTGAATAAGATTTTTCAAAATTAGTTTGAAACACATCCAAACAGTTTCTTATCATACGTTCTTTGATATCATTGTATATAATATCCACTTGTTTTCATAATTCATGATTCATGGATGATCATTGTTGAAGCTCATAATCATTGTGTTGGATCATTAAATTTTTTTCAAAGAGAATTTATTTTTTTATTAATTTTATATTTTAAAAAAAATTCATTACATTAATCCACAAATGGTTGATAATAAGGATAAGTATATGAGTGATCATAGTGAAAACCCTTTTTGGGTGTTTTTATAAATAAATTAGTGGATAAATTACTAGAAAGTCAAAAAAATATCATATTAAACCTCCTAGGAAATAGTGCAAAATTATCACTAGGGTTTTTAGTGGCTTAAATCTAGTCAATATTTCCCCTTAAAATGCAGCAAAATAGTGACCATGGGGTTGTCTCATAGGGATGTTGCAATATATGTTTTCAAACTATCACATTGTTAATTTTTTTATGGAAAAAATAAAATTAGGGATTGAAATGATTTAACTAATGTTAAATTAGATAAAATAAAAATTTTATAGGAAATCTATGTTAGTGACTAAAAATTAGAAGAAACTCGGGATTGATAAAAAACTAAATATCCAGAGGTGGACATACATCAATATATGGGAACACTCGTTATCATCATATACCAATGTATTCCAATTATATAATCTAATGTGTAACTTAGAACTAAATGTTATACACATATATTTACCATTGATACTATCTAAACATCAAATATGGGTGTTCATATTTTTACCAATATGATACAATTTTCTGAAGATATCCAAGAGATCAAAAATAGATGATCCTTTTTTCTAAAATGGGGATACCAAACCAAATTATGTTTAAAAAATAAATATTTTTATAATTATAATTGAATAAATATTTTAGAAGGAAATATTTGAAAATTAAAACATGGGTGAAGGATACCTCCTTTATTCATGCAATAAAATTCTTGGATATTTCAAAATGAAAGAGTTTGTAATGATAAACGAAAACTCAAAAGAGATGAGTAACTGGATTTCCACTTCGCACTAATATATAGTTATTATAACATCAATAATTCATTATAATCAGTGAAACTAATATTCTCCAACATATATCCTCTAGAAAATCCCCCTCCATATTTCTATCAATCCTAAAAATTAATGTGATATTAAAAATATAAAAGAGAAGGTGATGGCTAGGGTGTTGTCCAGATCTGTTTATGGGAAGGTTTTTATGTTTTTGTTATCTTCATAGATGAATCTGGAATAGGTGTCTTAATACGTGTTGTGTACACATGATTATTTTTTCTCACTACGAAATCTCATAATATTTGGACATAAGGATAATATTTTCTTAGTTTATTACTCAAGTGAAATTTTATTTTCGAAAATGACCTTTCAAATTCCTATAAGTTCATTTGAAAAAAGTATATCCTAAAGACAAAATTTATGATGGTATTTATTGTGGATATGATTATTTGAGTCCAATCACTTTTAAAATTATAATTATATCTTTTGGACTTGTGTGGTCTGAGTTGTTCATCATATATTTAAGGGAATACAATTTTTTCGTAAAACTTATATTCCAATTTGCATGTTTGTTTGGGCCTTCGGATGGTTGATTTAGAACATGGTATAGTTGGTACATATATACCCAATGAAAAAATGTTTCAAACCAAAAAATATTATATTAATTGGATCATTATGGAAAAATATATTCCTAAGATAACAAACTGATTAAAACTAGTTATAATTCAAGAATAAGGGCATTTTCTTAAATTTTCTAAAAAAAAGTCAAAATTCATAAAATGATACCATTTCACATAAAATGAAAAATTGGTTGGTATTAAATTATTTATATACAAATAAAAAATATTTAAAACTTTTGCTTAATCACTATTCCTCCATACCGTGAGATGTCATTTTTTCCCTATTGTTAGTTATTCATGATCCAGTTTGCTGGATATCACAAGGTATTTAATTGGTTTTTCATTATGTTATTAATATTTAACACTATGAAGCATTATTTATATGTCATATTTCTATGAAAGTTTCCTTAGAGATCAAATTTAATCCATAGAATCATATCATGAACATCTCATAATGTGAATTAATATTTAACTCTCTGAATCATAGTAACCTGTCACTTTTTTGAACTAAAATTTTCAATAAAAATGATTGAAATATTTATGAATTTAATTACTAAAAAAGAAATTTTCAATTAAAAAATTTATTCTATAAGTATTTATCAATCACTAATATATGAATTCAGGCTGCTTCTCAAGAAAAAAAATCAGAACACTCTACCAAGGACCTTCATTTGAGAATGATTTAATAGTCATGTAAATAAATGTATTTGAATGAATAGGTAATTAAATGTTAAAAAAAAAAATTTAAGATTTCCTCAACTCCCCACTTTTATGAGAAAACATTCAATGTTATTTTATATATTTTTTTAACATAACTAATCATTTTCATTTATAGCCTTATATTTTTTAAATTAATTATCATTTTGAATTACACATCCAATTTACGTGACTTTATTTATTTTCACTCATTAATCATGGTAAGAATATAAATGGATTTCTCTCCATATGTATCAATATGTTCCTTACAATGGTATTACAATATTTTTATATTATCCATCATGTGGTGGAAAATAATAAATTATCTTTGGGGAATCACCATTGTTATCAAATCTATCTTATGAAAAGGATAGGTTGTTAAATGATTTAAAATAAGTAAACTTAAAAATAAGGACAATTTCTAAATTAGTTTCCATTTATAACAAAATAATATTAATGGAAATATTCTTCATATAATTCATCAACCATTCCCAAAAAAAATAATTTCATGTCAAATGTCAATGATGTCTAATGAAAGATACACTCTCTTAATTTTTCTCTGTTTCTAAGGATGAAGGATTTGAAAAAAATTCAAAATCAAACACCCATCACCATATTATGAAGATCATTGGTGATTTAAATGGTTATTTATGAACCTCCAATGTGTAAAAAATTTTTTTTCTATATAAATATCTATTTTTTATAAATTATGTTTATAGTGACCCTACATTTCTTACATTACATTTACATAATTTTAATGATAAACAATATAAAAAAATTACATAATAAGGATCCAAAATACTAGTGTATTGGGAAAACTATGATCATAAATAAAATTTACAGTATAAAACATAAATATGTATTTAATTACACTTTCTCTACATACATATTGGCCCTTGTGTACTCCTTAGAACACGTAGTCACCTGAGGATATACAACAAAAGGGATGAGATAACATCCCAATAAAAGGATATATAACAACATGAGACAATATATCATGGGGAAATCATAATCACTCTCAACATAAAATAGGCATAGGATCGTAATCATGATAGGACGAATTATGAGAAAACATGGACTGTGGTAATGCATACAAATAAAACATCATGTCCTAATTGTCAACTACCAGACATAGTTGTGAACAAACCTAGAATCATGATTCATTTCACATTATTTACGAGGTATTTCACATTACCCAATGCATTATAGTGATATATAATTCTCGGCGCACCCGTCACATCATAACATTTACATTGAGCTGTATAATTCTAGTTTCACCCATGACATCATAACGTCCACACTACGCTATATATTTATGGGTGCATGGATCACATCATAACATTTACATTATCATGTATGACACATATAACATATATCAATCATGATCCTAAAAACCCACAGAATTGAATGTAATTCATCACATAAGAACAAATTCATAAAATTTGTGTTACAAAATGAATGGGGGAGTAACAAAATTTTTGTTATAATCATCAACCATGAGATAGATGTATAAGGGTTTTTTTGAAAGAAGGGTTCTTTTGGAAAACATTATGTTTGGAATAAACTCTTGTTTAAAACATTAATATCCCAAAAAACAAATGGTAATGACAATGAAATTATTTTTATGGAATAAACATACTGAAAATGGTATAAAAAAGGGAATCCATAAAGAATGAAAGTTGGGTTCGAGAATTCCCCTTACCTTGTATGTGAACACATACATTACCTTAATGTCTTCTATAATGAAATTATATTTATTAATTAAAAACTAAAAAACATTTATTTATTTATATTATTCATTATTGTTTCTTTCTGATCTTTTATAGTCCTTTGGATGAGTTTTCGGTTTAAATTTATTGTTCGGGAGTGTTCTTTTTCTATGTTTTCATGATCAATTTAATTGTGAACATGAATGGGAGTTTTTTTAGAACATGGATAAACATCAAGAATTTATATTTCATTTCATTAATGAAATTCCAAGAGATTTAAGGATATTATGATGAATTTGGTTATATATCATGAAATGAATCCTTTGTTAAAATTTAATGATGTTTGTTTTATGTAAATTTGGGCAGTTTTTAGATCACAACGAACTTTTTTTGTATTATCATTTAGTATTATGTATAAAAGATGATCCTAGAGAATAAAAGGGGTTACAAAAATACATATTACTATATATTTTTGACCATTTAATTTGATTATTTACATCCTTGATATAATTTAAGAAAAATGATTGTGCATCGCCCACGATGATGGTAAATTGACAAATCATGGGAAATTATTTCAATTAATATAAATAAAAGAGATAGATAGTGAGATAATAGTTTAATGAATAAATTTCCATTAACATGATAGAAAAATAGTATATAAACCATATTGGAGTTATAATTACATTTCAATAAGATAGGTCAAGGATAAGAGAAGAAAATAAATGAAATTTGAAACGAAATTGGATGAAAAGAGAGAGGAATTATCTCTTAAACCATCCTCTTGAGATACATTTTTTGGAACCTAGGCATGTTCCATTGATGATAAAAATATCTCATTAACATAGGGAGACATTGGATAAATGGTTTGGGTATAATTTAGGCAAGGATTAAAGATAGGGAGCTGTGAGGAAATTAGGTTGTGAGGGGTGGTATTTATATTGGGGGGAGGGGTTTTCTCATTATTTAATTCATTAGTTTATTAATTTCCATCAAGAAAAGAAATATTTAGGATTAAATGACTAAATATATTATATAGGTAATGTAAGTTTGAATAAATTTCCTTTTACATCATCCATGACTCAAGAATGAAGTATGAATACATTAATTTAGCACATTTTGTAAATTATTGAGTTTTACTATTCACCAAAAATAAAATTTTTCAGTGAAATCAGAAAATTTACTAAGAAACATTTCTTACATGTACAATTAAAAAATGAACTCCATTTTTTCAAAATAATTTTCTAAATATGAGTAAATAATATTTTTACTTAAAATCATAATTTTCTTGAAAAATACAAATTAAAATATTAAAACTGTCATTCTAATACTTTAAAAAATTAATTAAGGTCTCATAAAATTATTATATAATCATAAGACAAAAACATTATTGTTTGTGAATATATTTTATAAAACTAAATATCATTTTTAATTAAAAAATCCATCATTAAAAATTCATGACTTTCAAAAATACCAATTAAATCACATTATCACTTAAATGATGGATATATTTTATTTATACTATTATTGGTATATTTACTATTCACTTGGTCAATTTACTATTCATAATTGTAATTTTACTATTCATAAGGGTAAAATTAATTTTAAAAAGGGTATGTTATTATTCACTGAATATTTTGTTTGTTATATCAAATTCCAAACATCTTATTAATGGCAACCGTGTATATCATATTTTCAAAATTTAGATCATAGTGGTGGAAAAAGTATGTTTATTGGTGACAAAGAATTTATTAGTTAATTTAAATATGATGTGTAATTGTTGTTCATAATTTTATTTTATGTGATACTAATATATGAAATGATTATAATAAGGGAATTACATTTATAAAACTTTGGGTCTTTACATTCTTCCCCTCTTTTAAAATTTCTCCCTCGAAATGTCATTTAAAAATTTTTATGGGTAATTCTCTCTCATTAAATCCTCTTGTTCCTATATTACATTTTAACACTTATGGTTCCTTTAAAACACTTTGACAATGTTTTTTGACTTGTGGTGTATAACCTTATCTCTCATGTCCCAAAGCTTTACTTATTTCTTGTCATAAGAGAGATCATCTTCCATCTTTACCACCACTGAGTTCTGTACATGTAATGGATCTGGTATGTACATTCTCAGGAGTGATACATGAAACACATCATGAACATGATCCATATTTGGTGGATGTGAAAGATGATATGCCACATGTATGACCCTGATGTTTTTATGATAGATTTTCTTTAAATATTGTTTATTCTTCAGTAGCATTGTTTGCATGAAATTATAAGTTTAAATAAACATTGATATTCCCTTATTATAAAATTACTGATATATCTTAGTCATTATGTAAGAGGGAAAAATTATATCTAACTTAAGAAAATTTATTGGAAACAATTAATTCTGAAAAATATAAATCAGTTAGATATTTTTATTTTTGAGTGAATTACTTTTTATAATGAAATTAATGATATATATATATGTGAGTTATATACTTAATGAAATATTTTTTATATTCATACAAATGATATTTTAGTCATAGGGAATGAATAAAACCCTATTTGATGTATAAAAAAGAATTTTTTAAAGGGTTAATTTTACACATTTGATTAGAAAACGAAATTTAAATTAATATTTTTACAAATTAATAATTATTATATGAAAAAATAAACATTTAATTTGAACTTGGATATAAAAATTTAGTTTGGATGAATTTTTAATAATTTTCTCGTAACATTCATGTTTTGATGAATAGTAAAAATATGCTAAATTTTAATTAAAATTAAATTTTTTTCATTGAAATAACATCTATGGTTAAATTATATTATTTAATGGTTTAATATAATAAATATAATATATTTTTTCCAATAAATACAATGTATTTCATTGTAATTAATTTTAAATTAAATTCTGATATAAAAATATTTTATTATTTTGTAATATTTTAACTATTAAAACAAATTTTCTCATTTCAACAATTGGATTAAATTAAAATTAATTATCAAAAATTCTGAATGCTAAATTTTAAAAAATGGATTCAATATTTTGAATTAGTAGGTCCATATTTTGTAAATATAATTATGTTATTTTTGGGAAATATGAATAGTAACTTCGATAAATTGTATTAACAGGGTAAAAGAAAAATTCAAGCAATAAAGGTTAAAAATAATGTTATAAAATAACCATAACACTTGTCATAATATAATTGGATGATTATTATTTTCACTAAAACATACTTGGGTCGAAATGGTATCCATTGGAACCCACTTGGATGAGATTAGGACATTTAATATATTTTATTTGCTGAAAATTGAAATATGTATCACACAATAATTAATAATTAAATTATTTTTAATATATGGTTATATAAATGAGGAATATGACTATAAATTGTAATTTTAAAGATTAATTTTTTTTCTTTATCATAAAAAAATATTTTAAATTTTTAGTAAATAAATAATTTCCTTAAAGGCTTATACTTGGATGATGGAAAAAACAATTAATTTATGAGAAATCAATAAAACCATATTTATTAAAATATTAATGACAATCCAAAGGCCCAAAACCTTGAAAAAACATTATTGGTTGAGTATATCTAGACCTTAGTCAACAAATGGATGACTTATTTCACATTTTGTGGATTATAGAAGTGATAATGACACTTATATTGTTTAATTTAAACTGAAGATAAATTTGCCACATTCAGGTTTTAAAAGGGTATATAATTTTTAATGCTTGGGTTTTTAGAAGATAAATTCCACTAAATTTATTATTATTTATGTTAATGGATTTAAAATCAGCATTTTAATTTATTTTTAATTTAATTCAACAAATATGTATAGTAAATAATAACACAAAATTGAGGTATTATTTATTTTATTAATGAAGAGATCAATTAAATGTTATTAAATATAAATTAATAAAAATAATTTAGGATAATTATCATGTAAAATTAATATTAAAGATTAACTTGACCCATTAGGGATATAATAAAATATTTGGATCTTGGTTAAATTCTTATTTTTATATTTTTAAAAATCCATGAAATAAATAAATAGGGTCAAAATTGACACTCTTGATATTTTTTCAAAATAAGGTTATCGTAAATTATTTATAAATCAAAATTTTATTAAAAATTACATTTTAATTATTATAAGGTTAAAAATATTCTAAAGCATTCATTTAAATTCTAATTTACTTTAAATATGTAAATATTTCAACCTTTTAATAATGAAATATTGATTACCCTATTTAAAATTTAAATAGAATAACTGTGTTGTAATTAAAATGATTATCCATAAATTGACATAAAAACAAGTATAATTTTTTTATTATTATATTACAACCGTATCGCATATCATATTATAAAATGATTCATTTTGAAGGTTTTTACAAGGGTTTTTTCATTGTAAATTAATATTTCTGAGGTTTCCAAACATGCCCTTGACCTTAACTATTAAAGGGAACTTCCATCTTCACTACTTCACTTCATTTTTAGCCTTCAAAATAAACCATAACAAGATTATTTCCCTTCTAAACTACCCTAGAAACATTATAGAAGTATTGGTCTTTTTCATGGACCAACTTTAGTTGTCTAATAGAATATTTAGAGGATGAACCTCGAAGAAGAGGTAATATCATTTACTGATTCATTAAAACTTCTTTCTTCTTATACTTCCACTGCATAAGTAGTTTCATTGTTAAGTAATAACTACATTAGTACATGTACACATCGTGGTTATTAGTAATATGGAACAATGATATTCTACCTTGTACCCATCCTCTAAAAAATAAAAGCACCACTCGTGCATATGTACGACTTCACGACTTCATGTCGTGGTGTAATCCATTTTTCACCCCCCACATAGATGGATGGGTATAATGTTGGAATTAATTAATATATATATATATATAATTAAAATAAAATTATATTTACTATGAGATAATATAAACCATCCACTTCAATACCATTTAACAATTATAGGAATGATATCATCACTCATGCATACGTACGACTTACAATCTCAACGGGACTATGTGATTCGTTCTACATTATCATCATTAAATCACGATTATATAAAAAATTGAATAAATAAATTTGATATTTATTATTTCTAATATTACTATGTAAACGATATAAGTACAACCTAAAAATAATAATAACATATCCAACAAAACATACATAAGAACATAAAACAGTTAATACCTGAATCATGCGTAACAATCTAATGTTACTAACAAACAAAAGATAATATTATCTTATATGTTATCATAAAAATGACTATAATTCTTTAATAAATCAGTAACATTATTTATAAAATTATACAAGATTATTTAATACATCTTTACTTTGTCAAACCTATGTTATTGGAAAAATATTCAAATATTATTTTAATACCTAATCGATTATTTGTAAATATTTACAAGGTAATATTTATCATCAGCATCTGCATTTACTAAATATTTTTTCAATATAATATTAATATCTACAACTTATCCAATTATTGAATTTTTACTAAATAGTATGAATGGGATTTTTTTTCATTTTCGATACGATGTACTTATTGGTCTTTTCATGGAAAAGAACTAGAATAATATTTTTTAATATTGTATGGCATGAATTTATTTATTTTTAACATTAATAATATAGCACCATAAACATTTTATGAAAATTTTCTTTTAAATAATTTATATTCATTAGATAGCTTATATTTCATGAATCACTAAGTCTTTTTTGAAAAATGAACATTATATAAGAATGTTATATGTTATCCATAAATATAAATTTTCCACTTTTATGTATTGAATTTCTAAAAAAATCATCACGGGTTGTGGAAAGTAAATCATTTGGACACTGATAGAACAAAATCGATTATTTGGTGAATTTTAACATACCCTTATGAATTGTAATATTTATAGTAATATGTCCCTTATAAATAATATATAATGATAATATTTTATTTTCTTAAATTAATAAAATAAAGAGATATAAAACTAAGTAAATCTTTAAATTCGTTATTGATTTGAATTAACATGATTTTATTTAAAAATTAAATTAAAAATACATAGAAAATTATTTTCATAAAATTATTTCATTTTTGTATTCTACATGTCCAAAAATTGTTATGGTGAATTTTTGGGTTTTTCCGAAAATACATGAATTTTTCATGAATTATAAAAATACAGTTTTGTGTTTTCAGTAGATTAATGACATCATAATGATATTAAAATTAATATAAAAGTCTGGTATACATTTTTATAGTATCTTATGACATGAGGTGTCTCAAGTGGCTAGAACCATGCGAAAATACCATGGAAATCCCATGGTTTTGCAAAAACTACTAATGAGGTGTCCCTTTTAATTTATAAAAAAACTATTTCTTCATTACTATAAAGACCCACTCACACCCTTCATTTTAATTCATTAGAAACCCAATATCCTAAAATATCTGGTGGTATTACATCCCTATGAGTCATCCCATGTTTTCCTCAAACCCCCAAAGTCCCAACATTCATGTTTTAATAGTTACTCTACCAGGTAAGAGAATCAACCACCCATCTCTTTTCATAACGATTTCAATTATGCTTTCTCATTTATTTTCAATTGGACTATTTTGGGATATATAATTAAATATAAACCTTACTGACGATATTTTTTATGAATGATAAGATACCCCCTTTCTCTCATCAAACTATTTTATTAAATTTTAGGTGACGCTATTAGACTGCCGAATTTTCATAAGAGATTTACCACTTTTTCTCTTATTTGGAGTTCCTTTCTTTTATAGTTCTTTCCTCATCACCTCACATCATCCAAATGATATGATAATTCCATTACCATACCTGAAGTAGAATTATATTGTGATAATATAATATTTCATCATCATCTCTCTTTCCCCCTCCCCTTATACAAAAAATAAAAACATCGTCCGAGCTGTGTTAATTTATTACATTAAATGATAAAAAGTTCTCAATTATCATTACAATATTTAATTATAAGCATGAAACCATTTTAATGGTTAAAAAATATCATAATATATTTATTTCTTCTCATAAATTTTCTGTAATCCCTACACACACATTATATGGAATAATAATAAAAAATAAATTCATTGTATACAAAACTGCCAAGCTAAATCTAAGTGTTTATCAAAAAAGTTTAACAAATGATTCATCCTCAAGAATATAACCCAAAAACATTATAATATCATTTATATATCTCTAATTTTACAAGTATTATATATATTCAATTCTTTATGTTTAACAACATTTCAAACAAACTTCCATTCATGAATGAAAGTAAACGAATCATGAAAACCATGGAAGAAAATGCTTCTAAAACAATATAATTAAACCTCTTAAGCCCATAATAGGGGCATGAATGAACCTAATATGGTTATACTAAACCCATTACATGTATATGAGGTTATGAAATTATGAATTAATAAAGATAAATTTTGTTATTCAGGTCATTAGAACTAACGAAGAACACACTCGGGGATATGTTAAGGGGTTTCTAATATCCCTTTCATTTTCACGATAATTCAATTGTTTTACAATTATTTCTTATATGAATTATATGTGTACAAACACTTGATATATAATAACATTATTCTATTTATATTCATGGTATTAAATGACTCATTTTAGGGTTATTAATTTCTTTTCGTATGATTCAACCGATTACATTTTTGTAAGATACTTTTCCTCAACTAATATTTTGTTGTGACTAACTTTGTATTGTGCACCTAATAATCCTTATGTGGTGTACCTACTACCCAATTGAGATAAATTTTCACTTTAAATTATATTCATATTAAATATCCATAATCTCATATAATGGATATGTTATTTTTCTAAACATTATAACATTTTACATATAGTGTTTATTTGGAAAGTTATTTTAACTACAGAAATATTGATGAATCTGTATATTCTACTCTATAAAGACATTGAAAATCCATATTTTCATTGTATTAAATAAATGTGTAGAGAATTATTTGGACATGTTGTGGAGGGTGGGGACCGCTATAGCCCCTTGATGCATCGGTAGATCTCATGAGACAAATCAGTTGGCGACAAACCCTTTGAGTTTGTTTCAAATCATTAGACGGGTTTCTACCCACAAAATGTAAACTGTTTTTATGGTTGTTGATGCCAAAAAATGTCCATAACCCTCAAAGGAAGTTTCGGAATGATGAAGCGAAGTCATATTTGGAATCAGAGGCCCGATCCGAAGGCACGGGATGTGGTGCGCGAAATAAATGAGGCTCCACGCGAAAAATTATTCTGCGCGTGTAGAATCACTGGGTTTCGCGGAATTAAGCCATTGATGTGCACAATCATTGCACGCCCCGGTTCTACGCGGCGAGCTTTTGAGTGCCGGCTCCGCTCGCGCGTGAAAAATTTCGTGCGCCGCATGGATTCCGCGCTGGAGGTCGCTTATAAATAGAAGGTGACCCTGAACGGTTTGGGGGTTGAGGAATCCGAAGTGACTCCCGTGCGCACAATTTGGCTCCCCCCGCGCACAAGATGACTTCCAGGTAAAACCCTCATTTCACGCAACCTTTCCCCGGAGTTCTCCTTTGCGTGAAACTCCACCAACTTCAGTGAATTTTCCCCATCCCCAGTGTTCCAGACTTGCGCGCAATCCGTGTCTCGTGCACGCAATACCCTGCACGTAGTTCCCTCTCCGTGCTTAATTCCTTTTTGCGCCGTCCCGGTCTTTTGCACGCAATCCTTGACTTTTTCACACAAAGCCCAAGACCCCTCACCTTGATGCCCCTTGGTTTCCCCCCTGCACCGGCACCTGATGTATCCCCTACCGGGCATGCACGCCATTTGTTTTTTCCGCACGGCCTTCCTGTCTTGTGCGAAGTAACCTCAAGGTCCCTTGGGCCGTGTTTCCCATTGCGTTGCTTTGCCTTATACTTCTATGCATAGACACAATAACGGCTATTGCTTCTTCGCATATCCACGCTAACGTGGACCCCCGGGTGGTTCGCCCTCCGACCCCCCTTCACTATGGCCTTGCCGATTCCTTCCCTTCCACAAGGGGTAGAGGGCGTTGGGAATGTAATCCCTAGGGGTGTGGAGCGAACCCACCTCGTCCAAGCTATAGGACGTTAAACTTCTAAGCTTCTCGTCCTTAAAACAAGACATTAAATTGTGGTCCGACCCCGTGCTTCGCACATAGGGTCCCCCTAGCTCGGAAATTTTTACACCACTCGTCTCCACGGGAATGGACTCTTCCTCACATGGAATGAGATCCTCCTTGTCGGAGCGGCGTTTGTCCGCGGGGGAAGGGCTGCCTCAGAGCGTAAGCCCGTAGCCTTTCTTTCGGATGATTACACCCATGCATCTCCGTACATCCCCCCTGCTAAGGCCAGTGGAGTCTTTCTCCCACTGCGTTTTGTCGCACCACGGGCCTCCACCCTGGAGTAAGCCCCAACACCAAGGGCCACTGACGACGTCTAAGCCCATGTTTCCTCTTTGGGCCACTCAACGCGTAAGCCCCATTACCCTTCTCACGGACGCACCCTTCGCGATGTGATCGTCTGGTCCATGCTGCCTCTTGTTTCCCACACTGAGTATGACTCACGTGGGCTTAGAGCACGCATCGACCATTTCATCCTATTATGGGCCGCCCAAGAACGTAAGCCTCATCCCAGCGAACTACGTGGAATTTGATCCGTGCTAACGCACGGTACGTAGGAAGCCTCCACAAGGTTCAAGCCCAGCACCCGGTCGTCCCGAACTCTCCATGTCGGTTCCCCGACCACCTTGGGCTCCTTCAGAGCGTAAGACCCAAATATCGCGTCCCGCATGATGTCAAATTGTATTCTGTCCCGAATGACGTTAAACTGTATCGCGTCCCGCATAACGTTAAACTGTATTCTGTCCCGCATGACATTAAACTGTATTACGTCCCGCATGACGTTAAAATTTATTCCATCCCGCATGACATTAAACTGTATCGCGTCCCGCATGACGTTAAACTGTATCCCCCCTCTTGGGTCGTCTCAGAACGTAAGCCCCATGTCTCACTCCACCATCCATCCTGATCCTTACCCGGGCCGCCACATCCCGGTGAGATCATGCCATCCTATCCCACTCTATGATATATGGGAAGCCGCCCACGTGCTGGCCCCAGCATCGGTGTGCCCCCCTAGGGATCCTTCAACCCGATTCGTCTTTTCAAGACGTTAAACTCGCGACATACCCCGTGTTAAACATGGGAAGATGAGGAAAACCTCAGATGGTACATATTCTCTGCATTCGATAGGGGATGCCTCGAGCTTCCGCGCCCTCGAGAATCCCTCTGATGAGGGAACAATGACAGACATGTCAATGATTCCCCAACGTGACCATTCTCCTCACTAAAGGTTGCTGCCCCGACAAGACCCCTTGGAGCGTCTTGACAGATGAAGCGTAATTAACTGGCGTCCATATAGATATGGCACCAAAAATGAGCTTCACGAACCCGTCTTAAATCTATGAGGGAGACCTGGACTCGGTAATGAGCTCCGAGGAGGAATCCATGGAAGGAAGAATCGACATCCCATCATCCCGGTTTCGATCAAGGAGCAGACGTCCCTGAACAAGGAACAGATGCCACCCGCCTTTGGAAAGTGGGAATGCGGGGTAACAAGTAGCGCATCCTCCCCACAGACAGATGCGCACACCACATCGAAAGCGTCGGAAACAAAAAATGGTGAACCTGACGTGAAGCTCTTCTCCTCAACACGGGGAATGGTAGCTGTTGTGGCGTCAGATACAGAAAAAATGGTGAACCCGACGTGAAAATCCTCTCCTCAACAAGGAAAATGGAAGCCGTGGGGTCGTCAGAAGAACATCATGTCACCAGGTCTGGGTAACCCTCACCGGGACATGAACCCGCCAGGGGTCAAGGAGGTCAGAACGTTGACTACACCATTCTGTGACGTCGTCATCGTGGATCCCTCTAACCGGCCATAGAAGACGGAATGACGCTGGGCCTTGGTTATTAATCTCCGTTCCTGTTGATGCTAATGGGTTCATCTCACTATTTCTAGGAATCATATCACTGCATTAGGAGCTTGATCGCCACCTTCCCACTGGCGCAGCGGCAGGGGCTATACCGACGCGGCTACCCTGCGCGGTCCCACCTATTCGGCGGTCTCTCCAGCTTCGATCGTCATAGCAGCCGGGCGCTTGCGCCCCCTCTCGCTGTCAGAAATCATCCAACATAGGGTGATCAATAACCTAGTTCGTAGGTATGACGAGGAAGGGGTCATCCCCACCAGGGGCATGGCCTGCTTGGATCTAGTGGAGGCTGCGCCTCACCACCATTGCCGCCCTCAAGGGCCACGCAGGGACCCGCCGCTCCCCACGCTGACGTTTAACCTCTTTGGGAACCTATCATCGGAGCGCTTTGACACATCCTTACCCTACGCCAATGAGGTGGGGGTTGTTCGGGTCCACCCAATCGGCGATACATCTCAAGGGTTGACGACAATAACCCCCTCTAGGCTGCGTCGACGCCACCGCCCGACTCCCCGAGCCAAGGAGCAGGCAATCTTCATGCCCGCACCGCCGGTTCCGGCCCATCTGACTCAACCCCAGCGTCGGGCGCGAGTGGGAGAGAATTCCCGTCTTGGGGCACCAGCATTAGCAACCACTATGGCCCGAGCCACTGCTGACTCCTGTTACCATATCCCCGCACATGTTGAGCAGGGGCAGCTGCGTGCCCGACTTGGATCGAAACCCCGACCGCCCTGCAGGCAGGTTGGGTCGAATATCCCGGTCGCGGACACTGGAAATGGCCACTGCGGACCAATCCGCGGTAGTGCTGCTCACCATGAGGGCTCATTCTGTGCCATCGATCTGGGAAGCCGAAAACTTCTTCGCGACGACTATGCTCCGGGTATGACTCCTTCCAGCGCCCACCGCATGGGGTATGAAGGTCACTCCCCCTACTGCCGGTCGCGAGCATGGAGACGTTGTGTATCCAATCGCTCAGTCACATGGAGGTCATCCCCATGTCCCTTTCGACATTTTTCCCGATACTTCTCCCACCCGGCCTTCGGTCCCCTCTATCCCAGCTCTATTGTGGCCGGGGGACCCCATGACGGAAGTCGTCCTTACCCTGAGGAGCTACCCAGGGGTAGGAAGGTCGGGCGTCGTCGTAGTAGGAGGAATGTCAGGGGAGTCCGGACAGGAATTAGACCAGTCCGTTTCTCGGATTCGGAGGCAGAGTACGACTCGACGATGGAACCTCCCCCCAACCCTTCGAGTTGAGGTCAGGGGTGGGGACGCTGTGTGTCTGTCTCGTACTCCCCAAATTCGAGATCCGTATGATTCCCTCCTCCCTTTGAAGGTATATCCAGGAGGACGAGGACTTGGCATACCGCCAGGGATCAAGCCCGCAGTTGCCGCTGACCTCCTCGGAAGCACCTCCCTCCCCTGTTAGGGAGGGTGAAGAACCATTCTGGGGACCGACAGAAGAATTGCGTGGCGAAACACCCTCGGCGAGCACCGACGCTGTAACAAGAGGCCCATCCACCGGCCCATCCTATCGCGACGTGGCAGCTAGGGCACTGCAACCCCCGGAGGATGACCCAGGGATCGGTGGCCAATCGGCCTGTTCGCCGTATTACCCGACGACCAGCCCACTACCCCGACGGCCTTCCTCGGTGCCATTGCCAATTCCCTAACTTTCCTCGGTGGACAGGCAGGGGCGGCAAGTTCCGGACCCCAAACCAGAGCCGTGGAGCTTCTGGACCATTCTTGCAGCGGGCCACTTCAATGAGAAGTTTTGGCCGGTCGTAGAATCGGGTTTTGATGTGCCAAAGTCACTCACCCCAGGAGAGTTTGAATGCTTCCGCCAGATTCTTCGGGTGACTCACTCCCACCTCTGCCAAAAGCTAGCGCCTTATCCCGGGAGCCAAGCGCATCTCGAGGAGATTGGTGAGAAGTTCTGCCGGGTCGACCTAGCAGCACTCCTCGCGGTCCGGCACCCCGAGTCGCTGGACCACAACGAGGCCCTTCAGCAACAATGCGTCCAGTGTTTTCATGTACTCCACAGAGTTATTGTGGAGGCCACCCCCCACGCACACATACGTGGGTGGGTGAAGTACGCTGCTCTCAATATCTGTGTGATCCTCCGGGAGCCTGATCCACTGGGCGGCCCTGAGGGAACGTCTCCAAGGGCAGTAGCAGTCAACATTGCTGAACCTTCAGATGATGGAAAAATTGTGGAGCCCCTCGACGGAGACTAAACCTCCGAGGACAGGCCTCTACTGGACCCATCTGGGAGGATTACTCACCAAAATAGGATCCTCCTAGGCCTTCCTGTACCCTCGGAGGCACTGGCACTGGGCCGAAACATCGGCAAGGGTAAAGAGCTCGTCGGGTCTGTCAAACTCACCGACCCATCTTCCTCAGTGCAGAAGGTAGAGGAAGATCCCGAGAACTCCACGCTGCACCAACAGCTAGCTGAGCAAAAGAGGCTAGTTGATGATCTCTTGGCCGAACGCATTGCAGAGTGGTGACCTGACTATGGTAACCCTAGACCAGGACAGTAGTGTCAGGAGCATATACCCCTTGCTGAGATCCCCTCGGGCAACCGTGACCGTGTCGTGTTTGCCGATAGGGGAGACACTGGAGCCCATGGAAAGAGGGCACTATATGTTTCGCTGAACCCTCCCGAGTGGCGAGACAACCTGGGGGACCCTCCTCGATTTCCTCCCGCCCCTCCGAGAGTCGCTCTACCAGCTTCCCCCCGTGCCGCTGAGCGCGACTATCGTATCGAAGAGCCTGGCAATGCGCTTGTGGTTAGAGATCCCCGCCAGGACAGGAATCCACATCCGGATGATCTTACGGAAGTACTCATCGCTCGCTTGGAGGCCCTGGAAACTCGGCAGGTGGCGATCCCACCGGATGGCAAGTCGTACCCGCATGGGTGGATGACATGCCGGCCCCGCTGGGATTTGGGAACCCCACTTCTCCCCCCTTTAACGGGACCAGAGACCTACCACAACACTTGGCCCACTTCAACTCGAGGTGCAGGCCTATTTTAGGGACTCTGGCGCAGTAGGAGGCTGCCAAGCTCTGGTGCTTCGTTCAGACACTGGAAGGACCAGAATTCGTCTGGTACAGCCAGTTCCCTGTTAGATCAATGACTAGCTAAGAGGACCTTGCCGAAAATTCATCTACCAGTTCAGTTATACAACCCGGAAGATGAACATTGCAGACCTATTCAGGTGCAAGCAAAGTCCCGACGAGCGAGTCGCGGACTTCGTCGCCCGGTAGAAGGGGCTCACGTACTCCCTTGACATGCCGCTGAATCATGAGAAAATACTGAAGATGTGTGTAGGGAACGTCAAGGCGGAGTTGGTTCCCTCCCTGATCACGCAGAATTACCTTGGAGGGTTCTGGGACTTCTCGGATAAGGCTCAGCGCCTCGAAGAAGCCCTGCAACAGGCCGGTCAGGCACGCCCGCTGCCTCCTCTAATCTCTGCACGGAGAGCCGCCAGAGCCGAGCCCGCTGCTGTGGCGCAGATAGAGGTCCCAGACAGCTAGAGTTGCTGCTGCTGAGGCCAACTCAGTAGGATCATAGGGGTCCACCCCCACAGCCTCCGGCCCAGCAGCGACCGCCTCAAAATCAGCAGGCGCCTCCACGTAACACACCACCACCACCTAGGGGAGGTAATCCTGCTACACCTCCTCGGCCTGCTCATCCGCCCCTTGGCCATAGTCAGCCCCCAAGAGTCCCCTTTCCAGACAGATGTAATCAGGAATACTCGTTTGGCAAGGCCCAGGTCCCCGGTTATTTCTGTAGCGCCTTGGAGCAGAGGATCGTGCGACTGCCTGAGTGCCAGAAGCCAGAAGAGGTGTGTCTCACGGATTTCCCTAACTACTGCCCTTATCACCGGTTCCTAGGACACACCATCCAGCAATGATATGTGTTCAAGGACTGGCTCTATGACCAGATTGACATCAACATAGTCAGGTTGGGCCGAGCCCCCGCACAGGTGGCATGTGTCTTCGTGGGATCACATGGTAGTAGTGACGACAGGGATGGGTGGGAAAAGGTTTCCGACCGTGGGTCCCCGGAAGTATAATGACTCGATGGCCCACAGGATGGTCACCTGTGCCCATGGCATCATCCATGACCGCCTGGATTAGCCAGAGCCCTCAGAATCTGCAAGCGTCGCTTCGGCATCGTCGTCCCAGCCTACTTCTTCCCAGAAGAGCAGGCAGCGGCACAAGAAGAAAGAAGGCGCCCGGCCATTGCTTTCATCTTCTCGCACGCTTGGCGATTTCATACCCCCAGAAGTGAGGATCCCTCTGAGAACCCGACCGGTAATGGATGACTCCTTGAGTGAGAGCCTGGGGTACACTTCGGTTAACACCGTAGAGTTGGTAAATCCCTTTGTGGCACCCAACGACGAGGAGTGCCAGGTGGACATCCCCGAGATCCCGTGGCACACTTCGTTTAACACCGTTGAGTTGGTAAATCCCTTTGTGGCTCCCCACAATGAGGAGCGCTAGGTGGACCTCCCCGAGAGCCCGGGTTACGCTTCGGTTAACACCGTAGAGTTGGTATATCCCTTTGTGGATCCCAACGACGAGGAGCGCCAGGTGGACCTCCCCGAGACCCCAGGGTACGCTTCGGTTAACACCGTAGAGTTGGTAAATCCCTTTGTGTCTCCCAATGATGAGGAGCTCCAGGTGGACCTCCCTGAGAGCCCGGGGTACGCTTCGGTTAACACCGTAGAGTTGGTAAATCCTTTTTTTGTCTCCCGAAGACAAGGAGCGCCAGGTGGACCTCCCCAATGTCCATAGCCATCACCAATTTCGACGGAGTCGTGGCTACGTGAACCGCCGAGGAACGACAGTCGTCACCTCCAGTCAGGTCGTGCACACCACTGAGACCAGGAGGCAGTCCCGGTATAGAGAGAAGCACTCGCGGCTCCCTCACCTGGTGAGAACATGTTCGCTTCCACCACTGGTTGTGTTGCTGGATCGGGCAGAACCGCCTTGACCACGTCGCAACCAGCCCAGCCCTGTTATTGGCCGACTACAGCCTTCTGGTCATAGCATGGCATCCACCTCCCGGGCTTCAGCCAGTGAACAGCGGGACGTGCCTAGTACCAGTCAGTCACCAGTCCCGCCAGTAGGGCCCCTCATGCCCCCAATCGCGGAGCGACCTCCTGTAAGAAGAAGCTCTCCTTTGGCGCGAAAGTATGATGTCCTGAAGCATCTGGCTGGAATTACGGAATGGCTTTCCATCCTTTAGGCCCTCTGCCTGTCATCCGAAATGCGTGAGGCGCTCGCCGAGGCTCTAAGGATCCCCCTCCATTTTGAAGTGGAGGTCGCGGCCGCGGAAGCCTTCCACACCGAGGTGATTGAGGACGCCGAATGTCAGGAGGTTATCTCATTCTCTGGTGAAGATGAAGACCCTCCCATACAGGGGTACATCCGACCGTTGTACGTCATCGGCTAGTTCAATGGCGTGGAAGTCCGTCGCTGTCTTGTCGACACGGGTTCTGGGATTAACTTGATCCCAACTCGGACACAGCAAAAACTGGGGTTGTCCGGGGATGATTTATATCCCTCCGACCTCAAGATCCAGGGTTATGATAGGACCGAGAAAACTCCACTAAGCAAGATTCACCTGAAGACCCAGTTCGGCGGCTTAATTTCCAATATGGAATTCATGGTTTTCTCTCAGGACACTGCCTACAACGCATTGATGGGCAGGCTGTGGCTCCATCTTCACGCAGTGGTTCCCTCATCATACCATCAGTGCCTAAAATACTCCTTTAAGGGTCGAGTGGGTGTTCTCCAAGGAGATGCATCTCTGTTTGCCTCTTGTGAAGCTCGTTACTTGGACGCTAACTATTACAAGCGAAAGGACAAGAAAATCCTGGCAGGTGAGGTTGAGCCCGCCACTGTTGCGGGTGATCCCTGGGCAGGTTTGGATGACGCATATGTCTTCCCAATCCATCGGTTGGAGGACACGACTCCCGATATGGGAGAGTGCTTTGTTGTCTCGGGTACAAGAGGAATGTATATTTCTGGGTCTAAGCGACGATGAGAAATTACCTCGTACCCTTACACCAACCAGGCCTGGGTGATCCCCGAGCCTCCTACCCCCGTACGATATCGGGACGTTGGGCTCATGGTAACGACAGTACGTCATACGTGCCTATTTCGCTGAGCCGGGATCGACCGGATCAAGCTAACATGTCACCACTGCTTCGATTTCGTAAAGCGTGGCCCCTTGGGCCGTATGCCGGATGGGATTGGATCAACCTCCTTTGTCACTACGGTCTCCGCGGTGCATGAGTCTCCGGTCGTGACGACCACTGCCACCCAAGCCGGTGCCAGCTCCCCATCAGGGTCGAGCAGCCCCGAAACGGCTCCCCCCATGGATGATCCTTCCACAATCGGGGATCAAGACATGGAATATGCTCCTCCTGCCTTTGAGGAGGGTGTCTCTGCCACGGTCGACGAGCTCGTACAGGTGAACCTCGGTGGTGAGGCGGACCCGAGACCCACCTTGGTAAGCGCCGTTATGCCTCCCAAGGAACGGCAACGGTACATAGACTTCCTCAGACAACACCGTGATGTGTTTGCCTGGAGTTATGAAGAGATGCCAGGACTAGATCCCCAGGTAGTCGTCCACCGCCTAGGCCTCCCAGTAAACCATCGTGGGTTCAAGAATCCTCCCAGAAAAATGCACCCCTTTCATGGTTCCATGGTTGAGGCCGAAGTTGATAATCTCATTAAGGACAACATCATCAGGGAAGTCCAGTACCCGAGGTGGCTAGCCAACATTGTGCCCTTCAGGAAGAATAATGGGCAGATCAGGGTCTGCATCGACTTCCGCGAACTTAATCGCCACTGTCTGAAGGATGACTTTCCCCTTCCCGTGACAGAGCTGTTGATCGACTCAACGGCCGGGTTCCAAGCCCTCTCTTTCATGGATGGGTACTCAGGGTACAACTAGATCTGGATGGCCCCCAAGGATGAAGAGTTCACTACCTTCAGGGCCCCAGGGATCTTTCTGCTATCGGGTTATGCCCTTCGGCCTGAAGAACGCGGGTGCCACCTATCAACGGGCTATGCACCGCATATTCAAGACGATCCTCGAGACGCTGGTGGAGTTCTATGTAGATGACCTGGCGGTTAAATCTCTTCATCTCCAGGACCATCTCAAAGACCTTGAGAAAGTGTTCGGGTTTCTCCGTTCTCGCCACGTGAAGATGAACCTGTTGAAGTGTGCCTTCGGGGTCACCTCCAGAATGTTTCTTGGCTTCATCTTTAGGTATCGAGGCATCGAGATCAACCCCGAGAGGATCAAGGCCATCAGTCCGATGCCTCCCCCAAATAATATTCGTGAGCTTCGAGGCCTCCAAGGACACTTAGCCTATATACGCCGATTCATTGTGAATCTGGCCGGAAAGTGTAATCCCTTTTCTCAGCTCATGAAGAAAGAAGCCGCCTATGGGTGGGATGAAGAGTGTCAGAACGCTTTTGAGGAAATCAAGCAGTATCTGCTTCAACCTCCGTTCCTGATGCCAACCGTTCTCTGAAAGCCGCTGGTTCTTTATGTGACCGCCCTGGAGCAATCCCTCGGTTCCCTTCTCGCCCAGAAGAACAACGAGTAAACAGATAATAGCATATACTACCTCATCCGCATGCTCCTCGACGCGGACGTTAGATACTCTCCTATCGAGAAGAGCTGCCTGGCGCTCGTATTCGCTATACAGAAATTGCGGGACTACTTACAGCACCACGAGGTACTGCTGGTCTATCGGGTAGACCCGTTGAAATACATCCTGAGCCAGCCTATGTTGACCGGCCGATTGGCACGCTGGGCGGTGATCCTCCAACAGTTCGATATTAGGTTTGTACCTCAGAAGGCCGTCAAAGGACAGGTATTGGCAGACTTCATAGCTTCCCACACAACCTTCGTGGACCAACCACTGGATTTGGGCTTTCCTGATGAGTCAATCCTCTAAGTCGATCACGCCACCCCATGCTGGCAGATGCACTTTGATGGCGCCTCCCGAAGCCCTACTGGTAGAAGGCTCAATGATCCTAGGCTTAACAGAGTGGGCATGGGTATCGTCTTCATCACCCCGGAGCAAGACATTCTGCCATATTCTTTCTTGTTGTCAGAAGGCTGCACCAACAATGAGGCAGAATATCATGCCCTCATTACTAGTCTCGAGTTGGCTCTGGAGGTTAACGCACCCCACCTGTATGTCAAAGGGGACTCTGATCTAGTCATCAAGAATATTAATGTTGACTACGCTGTCAGGAAGCCGGAACTCATGTTGTTGCAGGAATGCACTCTCCATCTAATTGCTAAGTTCTCGTCTCGACCGGATGTCGTTCACGTTCCCCGTTCGCAGAAAAGTCGAGCAGATGCTTTGGCCAACCTGGCCGCATCACTCGCGGAGCCCGAACAGGATGACCTAATCATCCACGTGGCACACCGAAGAGTCCTTGCTCCTATTATCCCGGAGGGCGATCGTGGACCATGAGTGAACAATCTCACCGCTGGTGCCCCCGCGTCAGGACCCCCTGGGGCTTTAGGCGTGGTGATATAGATAGTTCCTGACTGGAGAACACCCTTGGTTGAATATCTCTGGCACGGCAGTCTTCTGATGGACCGAGCAGAGTGGGAATGAATCGGGCGTCATGCGCCGCAGTTCACCCTTCAAAACAGTCCCAGCCGTGAGCATCTCTTTTATAGGCATGGGTTTGACGGTGTTCTCCTCTATTGTCTTCAAGGAGTGGAGATCCCACAGGTCATGCAGGAATTGCACGCTGGCTCCTGTGGCGCCCACCAGGCCGGGTCGAATTTGTCCCACCAGATTCAGAGACTGGGATCCTTCTGGCCCTCCATGATCCACGACTGCATCGAGTAAGCCAAGAGGTGTCATGCGTGCCAAGTTCAGGCTAAATTTTTGCATCGGACACCAGAGCCTCTCCATACTAATAAGTATTCTTGGCCCTTTGTGGTCTGGGGATTGGATGTCGTAGGGCCTTACCTGCCGGCGACGGCCCGCCAGTGTCGGTTCATCTAAACCGCCACGGATTTCTTCTCAAAGTGGGTAGAGGCAGCCCGGCACAGGGAAGTCAAGGCTGGTTCTATCTCCGACTTCGTGAGCTCCAATATCATTCACCGGTTTGGAATACCTCACGCTATCCTCACAGATAATATAACCAACTTCTGAGCGCCCGAGTTGGAGAGATTGTATGCCAAGTAAAACATCCGATCTAACCACACCTCCCGCTATCATGTGCAGGCGAATGGACAGATTGAGGCGTTTAACAAAACCCTCTCTATCATTTTGCAAAAAATGGTTGGTCAGAACAAGAAAAGATGGCCGGACAAGCTCCCCAACACCCTCTAGGCTTATAGGACAACGACTCTCAATTCCACCCAGGTGACCTCGTATTCCCTGGTATACTGAGCTGAGGTCATCCTTCCCATCGTGGTCCAGTTGCCCTCATTGTGCATGGCGGTATATGACCATCATGCACCGGAATGAGTTGCCGAGATCCATCTAGCCGAATTGGATGTGCTGGAAGGAAGTATGCTTCGCGCTTTACATAACTTGGAATGGCATCAGAGAAGGATGGCTCGATCTTTCGATAAGAAGGTTCACATCCTCTCCTTCCTAAAAGGTGACTTGGTGCTGGCTCTAAGAGCGCCAATGATTCTCGGAAGGAAACCACCCAAGTTAGAACCCAAGTGTGAGGGGCCTTTTATTGTCCATAAAGTCTATCCCAATAGAGCATACTCCCTGGTGACTATGGATGGTGAGCGTATCACTCCTCCCACCAACCCCAGGTTCCTCAAGAAGATCTTTTACTAAAATTTATGGTCCAACACGACCTTAAACTACACTCTTCCCTACATCTCGGCTCCATGGTTCGAGCTCTAAGACCTAAAACTCAGATCCACTTTTGGTTCTGCCCATTTAACGTTCCGAGCTCTAAACCTAAAACTAAGATCCTCATGGTCCGAGCTCTAAGACCTCAAACTAAGATCAATATTTCGTCCGACATGACATTAAACTGTATTTACAGAACTAGGTCTAGCTTGATTCCCATTCTAATGGGGTATGTAGGAACGCCCAGACCTTTCGTCTTTGGGTCCACCTTGAGGTCCAATGTCACGTCTGTTTCACCTTTGGGATTTCGACCATAGGTTCGCATGGCATGGTGTGAGATTATGTCCCCATTCATGTCGGGTTTGCAATGGCTGCACCACACACACCTTGTTCTCAGGGTTTAGCCCTCCTCTGACCAATGGAATTTAAAGACGCATATCAAGAACCACGTGTGGCTTGATTCCCATCTTTATAGGATACGTAGGACTGCCTGAACACCTAGATTTCAGGTCCATCCCCATCTCTTAGGAGATCCCACGATCATCCAGTGCCAAGGGTGTTTGGCATTATGCCCCCTCTTTTTCCCAGGGATCAGCCATCTTTTCGTCGCTCTCGGACTGAGCCCTCTGACCCTTTCCAGTGGTCTGCTGATGTGCTCAAGGCACTCTGGTCTAGAACATGGAGTGCCAGATTCAACATAGGCAAGTTCCATCCACTTTCCAAGCTCGTGTTCCCCTTCATTCGAGCCCCTGTCATCCTTCATACGCGGAGGGACCCCCAAGAACGGCCTGGATTCAACGCCCAAGGGATCCCCTACCAAAATGGGCCAACACCCCCAAGGGTTTCCAACAACAAATTGAAACAAATCCCGCATTGCGAACATGGTCAGCAGTTGATGCTCATTTGTTTGTCCCCATGGAGAACATGACAGGATGCTGCATTGCGAACATGGTCAGAAGTAATCCTCAGTCGTCACGCCGGCTTCCCCGGGCCCTGAATGTTGGTGGCATGGTTCATGTCATGTTCCGCCCCACTATGTCACGGTGGAATCTCGACACTCCTTGTACTAACCCTCAGTACACCCCCACCCATAAGATAGACCAAGCTGTGTTACGGTGTCTCTCTGGGCTCCCGCGATCTGAGCGCTAGAGTATGTTCTTGAGTCTCTTCTTTAGGGGTTGCGTGTGGCTTGAACTTCATCCCCTTGGGGAGTGAGGAGTCACCCAGACATTGCGTTTCGGGACCAGCATAGCTGGGAGCTAGCATCTCTTGCCCCTCCCTGATTGTTGAACCCTTGTAAGCCCCTTTGCTCAAGGCTCCTCTCTCAGTTTGTCCAAACCATATGACCTTAAACTGTGTTGTTGGTCCAAACCATATGACCTTAAACTGTGTTGTTGGTCCAAACCATATGACCTTAAACTGTGTTGTTGGTCCAAACCATATGACCATAAACTGTGGTGTTGGTCCAAACCATATGACCTTAAACTGTGTTGTTGGTCCAAACCATATGACCTTAAACTGTGTTGTTGGTCCAAACCATATGACCTTAAACTGTGTTGTTGGTCCAAACCATATGACCTTAAACTGGGTTGTTGGTCTAAACCATATGACCTTAAATTGTGTTGTTGGTCAAAACCATATGACCTTAAACTGTGTTGTTGGTCCAAACCATATAAACTTAAACTCTGTTGTTGGTCCAAACCATATGACCTTAAACTGTGTTGTTGGTCCAAACCATATGACCTTAAACTGTGTTGTTGGTCCAAACCTTATGACCTTAAACTGTGTTGTTGGTCCAAACCATATGACCTTAAACTGGTTTGTTGGTCGAAACCATATGACCTTAAAAATGTGTTGTTGGTCCAATCCATATGACCCTAAACTGTGTTGTTGGTCCAATCCATATGACCTTAAACTGCGTTGTTGGTCCAAACCACATGACCTTAAACTGTGTTGTTGGTCCAAACCAAATGACCTTAATCTCTGTTGTTGGTCCAACCCATACGAACTTAAACTGTGTTGTTGGTCCAAACCATATGACCTTAAACTTTTTTGTTGGTCCAAACCATATGACCTTAAACTGTGTTGTTGGTCCAAACCATAGGACCTTAAACTATGTTGTTGGTCCAAACAATAGGACCTTAAACTGTGTTGTTGGTCCAAACCATACGACCTTAAACTGTGTTGCTAGTCCAAACCAGACGACCTTAAACTGTGTTGCTGGTCCTATCACGCGACCCTAAACTGTGACATTATCGTCCTGGCCGCACGACGAAAAATGTAACTGCATTGTGGTGACCTCGTTGTAGAGGACATCACGTTCGGTATTCTTCTTGTGCCATGCCATTTGTCAATTCCTATCTCGACTTGATGCTTGTGGTGACACCATGGCCTACTACTCTAGGTCTGTCACTTGACAACAACAAAAAACCACTCACCTTAAAGGAAAAACAAGATTTATCAAATTCCGATTCTTTTAGTGCAAGGGCCACGCCCGCACTCCCCTTTTCCCTTGGCACTGGTATCTTACCCTGTCACCTTCTAAAACTACGTGTGGATTGATTCTCATCCTTATGAGATAAGTAAGAACGCCTGGGGCACTTCCCCGCGGGTCCATCCTACCATCGTGTTCGGTCCCTCGACTCGAGCATTTCCCCGGAGAGCACATGGTAATTAGGGCTTAGGTCCTCATTCACGTCGGATTTTGTAACTGTCGTGCCATGTGTCTGTTTCTCCCTTTTCCCACCTCACGGTCCGAGATCTAAGACCTAAAACTAAGATCCTCTCGGTCTGAGCTCTATGACCTAAAACTAAGATCCTCATGTTCCGATCTCTAAGACCTAAAACTAAGATCCTTACGGTCTGAGATCTAAGACCTAAAACTAAGATCCTCACGGTCTGAGCTCTAAGCCCTAAAACTATGATCCTCTTGGTCGTTGCTCTAAGACCTAAAACTAAGATCCTCTCGGTCCGAGCTCTAAGACCTAAAACTAAGATCCTCACGGTCCGAGATCTAAGACCTAAAACTAATATCCTCTCGGTCCGAGCTCTAAGACCTAAAACTAAGATCCTTACGGTCCGAGCTCTAAGACCTAAAACTAAGATCTATATTTCGTCCCGCATGATGTTAAACTGTATTCCGTCCCGCATGACGTTAAACTGTATTCTGTCCCACATGTTGTTAAACTATATTTTCAATAACTACGTGTGGCTTGATTCTCATCCTTATGAGATACGTAGGACCGGCTGGACGTTTTGTCTTCGGTCCATCCCCAGGGATTACTAAACCACGTCCTTCCTTTTTATCGGCCACTCGTCCCGACTTTAGGGGAAGTGGTGTAATTAGGATATCTTCCCCGAGCATGTTCGGGATGCCCCATGGTAATAATAGGAAGTGGCAGTTCTCTCGCCAAAGAGGTCCTTCCTGGAAATTGGGACGACTCGTGATCAGGTTGGTACGTCTGCCTAATGCGCCTTCGCCATGGTGGCACAATTTCGGGAGTGTTGGAATCTGTTCGAACAAACCACCACTCCACCTTCCACGCCTTGTGTGCCCCCTTATCTGAATCTTCATTTTCTTTTGTGTTTGACGGGACCGCCTAACAGTATGGATGCTTGACCTGTGGTCTGCCTACTGTCCTGGGCCAACATTCCGGAGAACTGGTCATGTTTGATGGGACCCCCTAACAGTATGGATGCTCGACCTATGGTCAGCCTACTGTCCTGGGCCAATGTTCCAGGAAACTGACCAACGATATTTGAGTTAGGCCCCGTGTTGCGAACATGGTCAGCGGTCAGCCCTCATTTATTGTCCCCCATTCCAGGCCAACATGATGTGCATGCTGCATTTTCACCACGGTTGACAGTTATCCTCCATGGTTGCGCCCCATTAGGTTCCGAATTTGGGCAGCGTTATTCACCCTTCCTCTCCATTCCCCTGTGTTCAGATGGATTTCAATGCCCCCGGTATTTCCCCTCTTGTGTGTAAGATCACATTGAGAAGTCGACACATCAATCGGCTCAGGGGTCTCCTCAGAAGTCTAGGCCCAATTTTGGACACCTGAAGCTTGGTCAATTCCCTACAGTTGAACGGAATGATGGTACGAGCATCTTCTGCTTCTTGCGTTGGGCACGACCCACAGGAGCCTTGGGATGAGTTGTTATTCGTTTTGGAACTATTGTTGAGCGCATGAAACTGAGGGTAAAAATGAGTGGATTTGGACACATATTAGATTGAGACGATGAGAAGTACAAGCATAAAGTTCATGAGATGGAAAAAACAAAGCCCTTAGGGATTAGCTTGTTGAAGCGATCTTTCCAGCGCTGCTACTATCTGGCTGGTAGCCTCCACGACCACTTCTCGCTCTTTGAAGACTGTCTCTTCATCTCCCGCCTGCCCTTTGAGGTGTCGGACTTCATGCTCCACCCTCATCAGCGCTTGAGTGCTCGCCGATCCTTCCCGACACTGGGAAATGTCGGTGCGCTGGCTGCTCTCGCGTATCTTCTCGGCCATGTAATAACAGACCGTCAGATTAAGGCGCTGAGCGTCAGCCACTCCGGCGCACAGGAAGCACAGCGAGGTCTGAAGTGATCCCATCTTCCTCAACCAATCCGACTGGGGCTGCATGAGGAATCACTGGATACACTACCACCATTTGCGTCGTGTCATCCGACTCTCCTCGGCAGCCTCTGAGTCTGAGTCATCTATCTCCTCAGGGTCAGCGGGTCGGTATATGGGGAAGACCGCCAAAATATCGGCAGCGGGATCCACCCCAGGGATGTCTTCGTGAGGAATAGAATCCTCGACGTCTGGGCGACCTTCTCTCTCCCTAGCATTAATAACGCCTCCACTAGCTTCCGACCGCGTTTCCGGAACATCGCCACTGATGTCTGCCGCCCCCTGTTCATCAATTGTCGGGGCCGACTCAGTGCAGAGAGCATGTTCCGAGCGAGGTGGTATGTCCGCCGCTGGCCCACTCGCGGATGGCTCGGGCTCCACAGCATGACGTGCCTCCAGTGTTGAGATCACTGCGCGAGGAATACTCTAGTCCGACGGGATATTTCGACACCAAGCACCAGTAGTAAAGTGGGAGAATTATAGGAATCCAGAGCGTCGGTCCCCAGTGTTTTGGCCGCTACAGGAGCCGCCATAAGGGGGGACCCCTATGCGCTGGTTAATACAATGATGGGTGTCGGATCCCCATCATGTCCCACTGGTTCCTCTCCGCCCTCCTCTGGTGGGGACGCTCGTCCACCGCTCAAGTGATCCTGAGTAGGATGGGGAAGTGAGTTTGAAGTTGGAACGTAGAATTTATGAATGAGGGAAATGAATGAAGACAGAGACAAACCTCGAGAATCTCGGTTATGTCGAGATCAGAGTCAGAAATCTCACTGCTATCTCGGAGACTCCCTTGGTAGGTCGCCCCTTACGACCCCTCACCTTTGGGCTCCTCTTCTTTGTCTTCTCCCTCGCCTTCATCCTCTCCGGTTTCCTCCTCCCCCTCCGGCTCCTCGTCACTGTCGCCTTCTCCCGGCGGCATCGCTTCAAGATCATGCTCCTGGCCGAGCATCACTTTCACTAAGAAATTTGGCTCTGCACGCCTCCCCCTTTGGCGTGACTATGCGTCCATGGCCGTTAGATAATCATGCCGCCGATGGAAGTTCACTCGGTCGGTAATTCGAACGAGCCCGACCTCCGGCAGTTGGATCATGTTTTGCATTATCTTCTGCCAGATGGCTTCGACACTCAGCGATTGCCGCAGGGTCATCCATGCCAACCATAGTGCCGGGAGATTTGCATCTTGGGAAGGTTTGAGCAGATATCTTATCTGCTTCCCGGGCAGTTCCCTGGCCGCCTCATGTGACCCCCCTGCAGGTAATGAGGATGTGGCAGCACCATGTGATGTTCCCGCTGCCGAAGTCCCGGCCTGCGCAGGCCTCACTGCCTGACGCGCCCTTGGTTCCCCCCTTCTGACGGCACCGTGCATTCTTTCCTGTCACCCGGTTTCCGTGAGAGTAACCTCGAGTTTCCGGATGAGCTTGCGTAATAGCCCCTCAGGGTACACAATGGTCCAGTTTTTGGCATATTCGGTTGCTAGCCCGGCATCGACCCCGGTGGGAGGAAGAGTAACGACATGGCTAGAGTCGAATGTGGCAAACATCAACCACATCTGGAGCAGGACGCATGGATTCTTCTCCTGCCAGATAGTCGTGAATACCTTCTTCGGCATTCGTTGGAGGCACCAGAATTTCCTAGCGAATCGGGATGGAACGTAAGGCTTGCAGATCACCTTCCCGTCGATCTGAGCCACGAGCACCCCTCCCCGAATGCTCTGGAAGTATTCCTGCTGTTCCAGAGATCCTCGCCCGTTGTCCACTAGTTGGCCGACTAGGGTGGGGAACAGGATGAAGTTGAAGTTGTCATGGTTGTCGATGCGGATCCTCACACCCTCCTCATTGAGCTTCATCGGCACCACCCCTGTGATGTTTAGCAAGGACGGTCGTAGACCATTGCCCGGAGGATGGACGAAGTTTGGGAAAGTATACCCGCCGAGATAAGCCGCCACCCATCCATGGAAGATCTTGAAGGGACCACATACTCTCTGAGGCGACCCCCCTCGTGAGATGCACCCCAGAATGGTATACATCTTGGCCAACACAGGGATGACCATGTTGAACCGTTTTTTGGTGGCCATGGAGCCCGCCATCACCAACGGCGCTGGACGGACGCCCATCCTCGCATCCCACACCGGCCGGAGCCACCCGCTCAGGAAGGCGGCAAGGATCCCGACATACCAGACGTTTGGGTCTCGGGCCTCAATGACACGGTATCCCCATGATTGGTATTTCCCCACCTCCAGGGTCATCCAATAAGACCTGTCCTTTCTCATATGAGTTGTCGTTGGGCACCGTTTTCCTCGTCCCGGCATCTTGACGGTGGGATCCCTCTCAAGGAACAGGTTGAACCATCCTTTGTAGGCGATGTCCTTCAGGAAGTACTTGACCCCCAGCCTCTCCTTGGCCAGCTGCCGTAGGTGCCACTTCAGCATAGGCGTCCGCAACCTGTCTCCCCAGGTGTTCTTTGGAGGAACGAACTCATCGTATTGGTAACCCTACAGTGGTATACCTCCGATGCAGTGAATGTCCCAGAGACTGATTCCAACTTCCCCATGATGAATGTGGAACGTGTTGGTGTCAGGAGACCACAAGGTGAATAGCTATGGTCCGAGTTCAGGCTGGTGGTGGAAATGTAACTGTGATGTCCATACCGCCTCGAACAGGCCGATATACCGCAATTCGTCCCTGAACTGGTCACAGGTATGGCGAACCCAGAAGGCCCAGGCCCATTCGCTGGTAAAGTTACACCCGGACCGCATGTCCCAATCCTTCAGCCAGCCCTTCGTGTCATCCGTGATTCTTTGACGGAACGTTCTCGCGTAGAGGGATGGAGATTCCTCCACCACAGGCTCATCCCTGGTAATGGTCCTAGTCCTCTGGTTCTGGACATAAACGCCCATATGTCTAGTTTCCCTTGCAGTATGGCCGTTGTTGGTGATGTTTTAGCGAGGAAGTTCATACTCCCGAGTCACCCAAGACCGCAGTGTGTCCCCCTCGAAGCCCGACAGTGGAACCTCCTCTAGGATGCCAAAATTCCAGAGTGGGAGGTTGTTCGAAAATGGATATGCCTTCTGGGCCGGAGTCAGCAGGTTGAACAAGGTCAGATTGTTGGAGACAATCACCTTGCCGCCATAAACCTCCTCGTTTGCTGCCATATCTGTCCTATGGGCAGCGGCTTCCCCCTCATCAACTCAGTCTGCAGCCATGTCAAATCTTTCGGGAGTTGGGTGAAATTAGGATACAGGGCACGGAATCGGAGAGTTCTGTGCGAAATCGGAATGAGTTGCGCGAACTCCTGGAGATGAGCACGCAATCGGCACATGAAGCGCGGAAAAATACCGAACATGCGCGAAATCACGGCCGAAATTCGGAAGGAATTCTGCGCGGCCAGAGCATTATTACGCGCAGTAGCGGAAGCGATTTCGCGCATGAGAGCGATAAGCTTATCAAACGGAAAAAGCGGAAGAACAGATTTGAGAACCAGTGCCCATTTTCATAGGCGAGGCCATGTTTCTGCTCTACAAGGAAAGAGGATTTCACGTGCATCCGTAGGTTTTGTGCGCCCCATCGGAATTTTGCACGCAACTTGATCAAGAGACTTGGTTGTCTGGTGTTTCAGCGTTTCCCTTGGAATCCAATCGTTGCGACCTCTCGCCGATCCAATTCCAGTGGGGGCATTTTTTGACGCTAAAAAAAGTCCGTAACTCTCGGAGGAAGTTTCGGAATGACGAAGTGAAGTAATATTCGGAATCAGAGGCCCGATCCGGAGGCCCGGGATGTGGTGCGTGAAATAAAGGAGGCTCCGCGTGAAAAATTGTTCTGCGCGCATAGAATCACCAGGTTTCGCGGAATTGAGCCGTTGAGGAGCGCAATCTTTGCGTGCCCCGGTTCTGCGCGGTGAGCTTTTGCACGCCGGCTGCGCTCGCGCGCTAAGAATTTAGTGCGCTGCCTAGATTCGGCGCCGGAGGTCGCCTATAAATAGAAGGTGACCCCGAACGGTTTGGGGGTCGAGGAATCCGAAGCGACTCCCATGCGCACAATTCGTCTCCCCCCGCGTGCAAGATGAATTCCAGGTAAAACCCTCATTTCGTTCAACCTTGCCCTGGAGTTCGCCATTGCGCGCAACTCCACCGGCTTCAGTGAATTTTCACCCTCCCCAGTGTTCCATCCTTGTGTGCAATCCGTGTCTCTTGCGCGCAATACCCTGGGCGTAGTTCCCTCTCCGCGCTCAATTCCTTTGCGTTCCATCCTGGTCCTTTGCGCGCAAACCATGAATTTTGCGTGCAAAGCCCAGGACCCCTCACCATGACGCCCCTTGGCTGCCCCCTGCACCGGCACCTGATGTATCCCCTGCCGGGCATGCACACCATCCGTTTTTTTTCGTACTGCCTTCCAGGCTCGTGCGAAGTAACCTCAAGGTCCCTTGGGCCGTGTTTCCCATTGCGTTTCTTTGCCTTATGCTTCTCCGCATAAGCACGCTAACGGCTATTTCTTCTTCCCATAGCCATGCTAACGTGGACCCCCTGGTGGTTCGCCCTGCGGCCCCACTTTACTATGGCCTTGCCGATGACTTCCCTTATACAAGGTGTAGATGGCGTTGGGCATGTAAGCCCTAGGGGTGTGGAGAAAACCCACCTCGTCCAAGCTGCAGGATGTTAAACTGCAAAGCACCTCGTCCTTAACATAAGACGTTAAACTGTGGTCCGACCCTGTGCTACGCACGCAGGGTCCCCCCAGCTTGGACATTTTTTATGCCACTCGTGTCCATGGGAATGGACTCTTCCTCACATGGAATGAGATCCTCCTTTTTGGAGCGGCGTTTGTCCGCGGGGGAAGGGATGCCTTAGAGCGTAAGCCCCTAGCCTTTCTTGTGGATGATTGTACCCATGCATCTCCGTACATCCCCCCTGCGAAGGCCAGTGGAGTATTTTTCCCACTTCGCTTTGTCGCACCACGGGCCTCCACCCTGGAGTAATCCCCGACACCAAGGGCCGCTAACCACGCGTAAGACCCTGCACTAGTGCAGAAAACGTTTTTTACGTCGGTTATTTTTAATTTTTTACGTCAGTTTCTAGCCGATGTTAATACGTGCGACGTTATAAATAAGGTTTTTGATGTAGGTTATTTAAAAACCCACGTCAAAAATCATTAAATCGCGATGTTTATCACGTCGGTTATTTTAGAACCGACGTGATAAAGGGCCTGGAGAATGGGTTATCACGTCGGTTATCTAAGAACCGACGTGATAAACGACCTGGACAATGGTTTATCACGTCTATTCTTAAACAACCGACGTGATAAACAGGGGGTGAGGGGGTTTATCACGTCGGTTCATATAGAACCGACGTGATAAACTGGGTGAGGGTGGTTTATCATGCTCGTTCTATAAGAACCGACGTGATAACCCGGGCTGAGCGTGGTTTATCACGTCGGTTCATATAAAACCGACGGAAAAAACCGGGGGAGGGAGTTTATCATGTCGATTATTATATAACCGGCGTGATAAACCGGAGGGAGGCCGTTTATCACGTCGGTTATTCAATAACCGACGTGATAAACCATTGTCCGGGCCGTTTAGCACATTGGTTATTCAATAACCGACGTGATAAACCATTCTCCAGGCCTTTTATCACGTCGTTTATTAAATAACCGACGTGATAAACCATTCTGTAGACCTTTTATCATGTCGGTTATTAAATAACCGACGTGATAAACCCAATTTTTTTTTAAACAGAATGCAGTGATCTTCTCTCCACCAGAATCAACCAGAAAACAAATCAAGAAATCGTACCACATAAACAGAAGTACATCAAAATTAAGCATGTACATAGATAACATATAAAACATACCCACTAGACAGCATCCATCCTCATTTATACCCTATGGACAACCCTCCCCCACCCCGTTGGAGCCCTCACCCTCATGTATACCCCCTGGACAGCCCTCCCCCACCCCCTTGGAGCTCCCACCCTCATGTATACCCCTTGGACAACCCTCCCCCACCCCATTAGAGCCCCCACCACACTCCTGGACTGCCCCTGACCCCCGGACACCGACAAACACCCCTCGACAACCCCCACCCGCCTGAACAGCACCTCCTCACCCCCTCACCCCACTTGACAGCCCCCACCACATCCATGGACAGCCCCAAACACCACTGGACAACCCCCCACCCCTGGACATCACTCCCACACCCCTGGACCGGCTTCCCACACCCCTGGACATCCCTGCCACCCCCCAGGACTATCCCCCACCCCATCAAACAGCCCTCCCGGACCGCTGGACACCCCCAACCCCACTGAGCACACCCCCACACCCTTGGAACCCCTCCCCCACAGACCCAAATCCATACCAGAAGAACCATCAAAAGTAGAGAAAAACAAGAAGTTGAGCAAAATTAAACATTCACTTATATAACATTCAAAACATACATTGTCAACTTCAAAAAAAAGTAAATCAAACCTAAACAACTACCAAATACACAATTAAAACGAAAATATTCAAAATTACATTTTACATTACAAACAACTAAAATTCAATCAAACCTGTAAAATAATTTGACCACTCCACTTGTACGTGTTTGATGTCTTCAGCAGTATAGGGTTGAGGGTCATCAAAAAGCTACAAATGAAAAAGAAGATAGTTAACGTGTATAATGAATAAAGCAAATTGAAATATGATGGCAAAGTTTAAGAGGAAATCGTACCAGGTCAAAATTCACAACTATCCCAGTTGTTATTATTTCATACATAAATCTTAACATATAATATCTGCATTCGATGAGGCCTTGTTGTTCATGACAATTCTGTTTTGAATGAGTGTAAATTCAATATATTGTTTTTATGTAATAAATCAAAAAGTACAAATTATAAATAGAAATTTACCTTCGCATTTACATATTTGATCTTTGCATTTCTTTTCTTTGTGTTTTTTCGAAAGTAGACCCATGCACTGTTAGAAAATAATACGAATGGGGTAAATTTAAAATTCATTATTATATATAAAACTATGGAGAAATTGAAACTTACTTTTCCAATATATTCTTAAAACATTCCCGCACATCACCATGAACAGAGCATATCCAATAAAGAGCTTTCTCCCTTGGGCAAAAAATCCCTAACATCCAATGATCACTGATAAAAATAAATTTAATGTTAGTGGTTTTTATGTTAAAATATAATTAACTATTAGAGAGAAATGTGTTTCATACCTCTCACAAAAAGGCATCATCCTACATTGTTGGATTATATTCTTTTCAAATCATTCAGCAATATAAACCATTCTTTGTTCCTCAGTCAATGCACATGCTTCAGGAGAAATAAATTGCGGGTCCATGAATCCATATACACTTGTCAGTTCATTCCTCTCACAAAATTTATAAAGATACCTAATAAAAAACATATATAAGTATACATTTTTAATAAATATAACGCAGGTAAAAGGTGTTAGGACTTACATGGAAAAAAATTTCACCACGTTGATGCCCAACTTATCTCCAGTAAAAAGCTCTATGATATCAGATTTTGTAATCCCCACACTTATTTAACGTCCACAACCATGATATTCCATTGGAAACTCATAAAAACCCAACAACAAATGTGAATATCTTGACAATCTGTCAAGACCACTGGAATCTGTATCTGATGTCATAGCTTGTTGTCTTTGTTGTTGTCTATACAATATTTCATTACCTTTGAAGTATTCCTGTGAAAAAAAATTTAGAATTATAGTAGTTTGCAAATGATAAAACAACTTTAATAAAAAAATAAAATAAAAGATATAACATTCATACCTCTACGGTAATGAGTCGAAGAAGTCTGGATGGCCAAACTAAAAAATGGCTGATACTCTATCCAACTGTCGCCACCTCATCTGTAGGTATTGGTACCCCAGCTGATCTATCTATAACATCCTGTACAGTGACCCTCTGATTCTCTACCTCTAATTATTGATGATGAATTGTATCTCCTAATAAATATACCAACCCGTATGCTACTATATGATGTTGAGAATCATCAACATACAAATCTCAATATATAGGAAGCTGCGGCGGAGGCGTAGGATAAAAAATGGGGTCCGCAGGCGGAGGTGGGGGAGTGGGAGCTACTAGCGGAGGTGGAGGATAAATAATGGGGTCTGCATGGGGAGGTGGAGGAGTCGGAGCTGCAGTCTGAAATTGTCATTGCATTTCTGCAAACATAGACTGCACCGAATCTCTAATCTTGTCTTCCACCGTCGCATTAATATTTTGAACTTCAGGCTCCAAGGATTCTATTTTTTTTATAAAGCCCCTCAATGTTAGATGTTGAAGAACGTGGAAACACTTTTCTTACCGATACACCTGTCGGATATCCTCTTACACGACCAGGATGTTCGGGCCTTCCCAATGCTGCAAATAAAATATCTTCCCTCCCAGTAGCTGTAAATGTCCCCTCTGAACCTTGCTCCTCAAGAGAGTCTTGTATTAATTAATTGAACATTTCTGTAATAATTCAAACTTATATGAAGAAAAATGTTAACTTAAATAAATTAAATAGATATCTTACAATCCTCTCAGCTACGATTCTCGATTATTCCGAAAGATATTGCCCTTTTTTCCCTTCCGAGCTCTCTTCCATTTTTCATGTCTAGATGGAGGGGATGGAGGGGCCACCTCTCCAGAGCTTGAAGACTCTGCTCTTAGTTGTTGAAATTTTTCCGCTATCATTTTTTCTTCCAATAATGTATACCCTCCCCTAGATAATCTATGAGGGTATAAATTTTTAGATTGGATCTCCTGATGATCTTTCCTTGTTTGCTGTAATTTAAGAATAATAAATCATTAACAAAACATTAATAAAATAATTTATATAAGAAAGTATATAAAATTTTTCATTGCCCTTACCAGAAATGACTCTTTTTTTCTACTTTCAAAAAACTGTCTCCATGTGTCTTCATCTAAAAAAGGATATATACGACATGGATTGTCATGACTCCTATGACCATAAATGAAATCAGAAGTGAGGTTTGATTTGAAATCCCCCCATCTCCTGGCAGCCAACGATAAGGATTTCTTCCTGACTCCTCCAGTGTCAGGAATATCAAATGTCATCTGATAAAGAAGAGGTTAAACATATTATATATACCAGAAACATTAAATGAATGGTCAAACAATGACAAAAGATCTTACCAAAATCATCTCCCACAACTGAGAGATAATCTCTTTATCCACACCTCTCCAATCATAATACAGAATGCTTACTTTGGTCTTAGCCGGAGTTGCAACAAAACTCTTAAAATCATTGGCATTCGGACCTCTAGGAATATCATCATCATCAAACTCAACTATTCTCCTCTGATCCTGCGTACGGGCAAGTGATAATTTTGTTAAACGTGTGAAACCACGTTTACCAACCTTTAAACTCTTTGTCGTAATAGGAGCATGTGAATGTTCATCCCCAGAGGTATGACCAGCAATATGCTCCTCCCCAGAATCATGAGGTTGATCATCTGAATGATCTGTCATTATCCTTCAAATCAAAAAAAACAAACTTCAGTTCACAAATATACAAATTCAAATATTTTAATACTACTGTAATAAGAAAATAGAAAAGTGTACTAGGTTACATAATAGTAAACATTGGTAATATGGTAAGCATGTTAAACAATGGTAAAGATGGAAAAGATGGTCAAAATGGTCAAGATGGTCAAGAGGGTAAAAAATGGAAAAAATGGTAATCCTGGTAAACATTGTAAACATGGTAAATTAATTGTTAGTGAACAAATATACAAATTCAAATATTTTAATACTACTGTAATCAGAAAATAGAAAAGTGTACTAAGTTGCATAATAGTAAACATTGGTAATATGGTAAGAATGTTAACAAATGGTAAATATGGAAAAGATGGTCAAGATGGTCAAGATGGTAAAAATGGTAAAAATGGTAAACCTGGTAAACATTGTAAACATGGTAAAGTAATTGTCAGTGAACAAAAATAAGCATTTTAAAATTCATGTAATGGTTATAAACTGTTGGGTCGTAGAGGATGGCAAGAGGGGGGGGGGGGTGAATTGCCTTTTCAAAAAATAATTAACAATTTAAAACAATTATCAAAGCCCAACAGTTTGTTTGACTGGGCACACCGGAGGGCCGGTGGTGTCTCACCAGCTGGCTGGTGGTCCACCGGCTGGCCGGTGGTCTAGACAGCAGGCTTTCTGTCTGGGTTCCACCGGTTGGACGGTGTCACCAGGTAGTGGGCAAGCCTACTGCCTGGGTCCTCCGGCTGGCAGGTGGGCAACAACCGGTTGCCCGGTGCCCATACCGGCTGGCCGGTGCGCTAACACCGGCTGACCGGTGGCTCTGGCAGAAAGCAATGCTTCTGCCAGAGACCACCGGCCGGCCGGTGGGAATCCACCGGTTGGCCGGTGGACTCTGCCAGAAGCATTGCTTTCTGCCAGAGCCAGCGGTCAGCCGGTGTTAGCGCACCGGCCAGCCGGTATGGGCACCGGGCAACCTGTTGTTGCCCACCGGCCAGCCGGAGGACCCAAGCAGTATGCTTTTCCACTGCCTGGTGACACCGGCCAACCGGTGGATGACCACCGGCCAGCCAGTGGAACCCAGTGAGAGGGGTACAACAACAAACATGATAAAGTAAACTAAACAAACTTAAAACAAACAATAACATATACTTATTTTATTTTAAAACATGTTTTAATAAATAAAAAACTTACAATATCTAGCATTTATGGAAAAAATAAATGTAAACAAGAAATAAACATATGTTGCCTGTAATTTTAGGAATGTACAGATGGATTGTTTTCCCAAATTCCTTCGTCGTGATTGTTCCTTATGGCACAAGCTATGTCTCAAACATGGTCGTCATTATGTTCTGTTAATATTTCCATTGAAGTAGGGATCTCACATAAATCAGCATATTCATCAAGTTCATCCTCACCAACATATTGTTTTTTCCCTTGTAAAACAACAGCCCACTGCATATCTGATTGATCTACTACATAAAAAAGTTGTTTTTCATGTGTTGCCATTATAAAAGAATCAGCTGTGTCTTCCAATCTATTTAGATTAACAAGTGTCATTCCAAATTCATCGTGTCTGACACTGTTGTTACCGTTAAACCATTTACAGTTCAAAACATGAACTTTAATTTTAAAGTAATCAACCTCCCATATGTCTTCAATCACTCCATAATATGCATTTGATGCAGAAATTGGGTTTTTGTCCTTAGCACTCGAAAAATGCATTGCTTCTGCAAACACCAATACACCACTATTCTGAACTGCACTTCTGTTGTCCTGAGCTTTTGTATGAAATGTATAACCATTAATGTCATAACCAGACCATGTTATCACATTTAAACATGGACCACCCACTATCCATTTTAATGTCTCTGATACATCTGATCTACCAAGCAAAGTCTTTTTAATCCATGACAAAAAAGATTTGTTGTGCTCATTCAAAATCCACATTTCTTTCTTATTTGGATGACATTGTTTCAACTCATTAATATGCAATGTGATATATGGTTGAGCATCAGCTATGTTCTTCAAGATGTATGATTCTAACTTCTTCATCTGTTCAGCTGACAATGATTTGACTTTCAAGCCGCGAATCCCCTTTCCCTCATTATTAACTCGTTCATGGCGAGATGGTGGCAAACCTATGTGTTGCGCCGCAGCCAAATAGCTCGTTCAAAACTCTGCTACCTCCTCAGAAATATACTTTTCAATAATGGAGGCTTCAGGTCGATATAGATTTTTAACATACCCCTTTAATATTTTCATATACCTTCCAAAAGAATACATCCAACGAAGATATACAGGTCCACAAAGCTTTATTTCTCAAACCAGATGAATCATTAAATGCACCATTATATCAAAAAAAGATGGAGGAAAATACATTTCCAATTGACAAAGTATTAAAATTGCATCCTTTTCCAAAATGTTCAAAGCATTCACATCAATCGCCTTGTTACAAATTGAATTGAAAAAATAACACAACTTCATTATAGTCTTTCTGACACGAATGGGAAATATTCCACGCAATGCAACTGGTAGAATTTGTTGCATCATGACGTGACAATCATGTGATTTCATACCTATCAACTTCAAGTCCTTCAATGAGACAAAATTTTTTACCTTAGAAGAATAACATTGAGGCACTATGGTATCATGAAGACACTGATAGAAGCTAATTTTCTCCCTCTTCGATAATGTATGACAAGCCGGGGGAAGAAATGTCCGTCTTCATTTAGGAGTGGGAGCTAACTCCAAACGTATTCTCATTGATAGTAAGTCTAATCTTGCATTCAACCCATCTTTAGTCTTTCCTTTAATATCTAACAATGTTCCAATCAAAGAATCACAGATATTCTTCTCCACATGCATGACATCAATATTATGTTTAACTTCATGATACCTCCAATATGGTAGCTCAAAAAATATTTACCTTTTCTTCCAAATATGTCTATCATCACCAGATTTCTGTGTCTTTCCCAATGTCAAGTCAAGGTTTTTCACCCTCTCAAAATACAGATCATGGGATAAAAGTTTTGGAGCAGTATCAAATTCTTGTGAGCCATTAAATGCCTTTTTTAGTCTTCTATAAGGGTGTTCCATAGGCAAAAACTTTCGATGACCCATGTACACTGTTTTCCTCCCATGATGCAATTGACAATAGGACGTCTATTGTTCGCAAATTGGACATGCTTTATGCCCTTTAACACTGTATCCAGACAAATTTCCATACACTGGGAAGTCATTTATAGTGAACAGAAGCACTGCATGTAGTTGAAAATATTCCATTTTATAAGAATCATACACCCTAATACCATCAGCCCATAACAGTTTCAAATCATCAATCAACGGTGAGAAGTAAACATCAATATCATTACCGGGTTTCTTTGGACCATAGAGCATTGTACTCAACATGACATATTTGTGCTTCATACAAACATTAGGAGAGAGGTTGTAAATTACCAATAAAACAGGCCATGAACTTTGTGTGCTACTGAGTGTTCGGTATGGATTCATTCTATCTGTGCACAACCCTAGTCTGAGATTTCTTATTTAATTTCCAAATGTAGAATACTGCGCATCAATTTTCTTCCATTGTGGACAATCAGCTGGATGACGTATTTTTCCATCACATACCCGCTCTTCAGCTTGTCATCTTAACCTTTTTGCATCATGTGAATTATCAAATAAACGTTTGAAATGATTAATTATAGGAAGATACCAAAATACCTTTGAAGGGAGCTTTGTAATCTCTACATCACCCTGTGATTTTTCTTTCACCTTATACCGTGATGCCCCACATTTTGGAAACTCTGACAGAAATTCATATTCCTTCCTATATATAATGCATTCATTCAGACAGGCATGTATTTTCTTGTATCCCAATCCCATCGGGCATAATATTTTCTTGGCTTTGTAATGTGAATCTGGAAGATCGTTATCTTTTGGAAGAAAGTATTTCATCAATTGTAGCAGCTCTGTAAAACTTCTGTCACTCCATCCATGCTTCGCCTTTAGGTTAATCAATCTTAACACTGCCGATAGAACCGTAAAATCTATACAACCGGGATATAATGGTTTTTCAGCATCACCAAATAGACGTGCAACTGTCGGTTCTATCTCAATTTGTTCTTCTACAATATCGCGAATTATTTCTTCAATTCCATCGGAGTTACCATCTTGTGAATCATCATCAACAGTGACATTTCGTCCAGTTTCACCATGCCAAATCCAAGGGCTATAACTCGGATTAAAACCATAACATATCAGATGATCTTTTATCTCTCTACTTTTCAACTTCTTCATATTCAAACATTTCAGGCATGGACAGAAAAAAATGTCACTACTTGGAACATTTCGTTTTGCAAATTCCAAAAAGGCATCAACACCTTCCTCAAATTCATTGCTCATTCGATGTGTCGTAATCCAACTTCGACTCATTATTACCTATAACAATTATCAACAAAAAATATATTTTTTTAAGATAAGACAAAACATGTTTATATGAAAAAAATCATAATTTGAATGTAAAACAATTTAAAATATAAAACAAATCTTGAAAGTAGTAGTAGTTTTCATAAGTACCCAACACCAAATATCTATACATCGTAAGTGTCATGTTAAAAATATGAATATAGACCATTTGTTTTATGTTTAATAATATTGTCATTTTATCTTATCATTCTGAATATATATTAGAATTACTATATCCTTTTGATCCGATATATAATCTAAGGACATTAAAATTTCTTTAGATAAAGTAATGTTAATATCATGGTAATGTAAAAAAAAGTATATGGCAAACTATATATATGTAATACCAATAAAAAAATACATCTTTGTTTGGCCTGGGTTTCACACATAAAACAACTCATCTCACAAAATAAATTTTTTTATCATCGTACATAATACTTATTTTTATAACTTTGGGAATGAAAATAATAAAAATTTTGATTTATGATACTCATTATGGGTAAACATGATATATATAAATATAATATCTAATCTCATAAAAAGATATCCATGGGGGTATAAGAGCATACACAAAGAACATGATCAAAAAGATAAGTGAAACAGTTCTATATAATCATAGATCATAAAACCTGATTCCATGTATAACAATTTTAGCATAACATAAGACATGATTTATATGATAGTGGGAACATGATTTAAAAAACCTTATTCACAAGATCACAACATTGGTATGTGGAATAACATAAGAGTGTGGCACAAACATAATCATATAAATCATAACATATGTCAAGGGAAAACATAGTTTCATTCACCTCATATTGGGATATGTTAATCAGCTTTCCTATAATTTATTATAATATTTCTTACCAGGCACATCACATAACACATTGGACATGGTATAACCATCTGTATCCCATATTGATCTATGATATATAATGCATTGTCGAATGCATTAGAAGGATATTATGGACCCAAATGTCACATAATGACTAACCATATATATGGGTGAATCGTGATCATCAAATCATTTATAACACTTTCGTAGATCAATTAACTAACAAAAATGAAATGGGGGTCATAATTGTTTTTACAAAACATAATAATTATTAATACATAAAAATGTGTTTGGATGGTAAGATAAGATAATATACCTAATTCAATCTAATTATCATTAAATTATTTCTACCTAGATAAAAAAGACCTTTATAAAAAATATAATTTAACTTGAGAATGAAAAGAAAGTACCCTTTACCTTTTTTATAATGAAAAATCTGAAAAGGATGATAATAATATTTAGGAATTATAATTTTTTTATGAATTATTAATAATAAAAGAAATCACCTCACTTGGTTTTGTTGAAAATCAGACATACCATCGTATTCAAGAAATCAGATACACTTTGCATGAAAAGGTCCATCATTTTTAGGAGATGACTGAATGAAGAAATGTATTATCAGACTCACCATGAGTCCAGAATGAAATATTTGATTGTTATAGGTATGAATTGATATTTTTATGAATGCAGATGAAAACAGATGATGGTTTTCTGATCTAGGAGTTCTAAAAATCATAAAGTTTTGAAAAAATATAATGATGTAAGAATGTTGAATGAAATTTTAAGGATAGGTATTACTGATTGTACCTGGTCCAATTTCATTGATGAAAATAATTTTCTGGACAATCATATTGAAAATATGATTTTAAGAAAATATGTACTACCAATCTTCATCCATAAAGACACATTCTAGCTGAGTAGGAAATAATAATGTTTCTAGAAGAATGGATCGTTACAGTACCACCCATTATTTTTCAGATTTTGCTGAAGCTAATCCACAATGTTTTAATAACCATTTGTGAGTTGAATGTTGCGAGTTGAATGAACATAATAACCATTTGCAATAAAAAAAATTCCACGAGATTCAAAAACGAATGAAAAGCACATCAAGAATCGAAACAAAAACAAACGAAATAAATTCGTGGAAGGCTTACTTGAATGTCGCGAGTTGAGATGATAGATCCGAGAGCAGTGAAGAAGATAAACAATGAATCCAAAATGAGTGCAATGCAGGTGATCGACGAGCCAATTAGGGTTTACCGCACGAGAGAGAGACGAGATGGCGACTGTCAATCGAAAAAATCGTAAATGACAGAAGACGGGCTTTAATTTTTTTAAATGCTTCATAACGTCGGTTATTATATAACTGACGTTATAAACTATTTTTTAGCTTTTTTAGGTCGGTTATCTTAAAACAGACGTAAAAAGCCTCCCGTGCTTTGGTTTTTTAGGTCGGTTATTTCATAACCGACCTAAAAAACCAATGCGGGGGGGGGGGGGGGGTTACGTCGGTTTCCAAATAACTGACGTAAAAAAACCCGATATCTACGCGTTTTTTAGGTCGGTTATCAAATAACCGATGTAAAAAACCAAATCCCCCGGGGTTTTTTACCTCGGTTATAACATAACCGACGTAAAACACACCGCGATTTGGTTTTTTACTTCGGTAATTTGATAACCGATGTAAAAAACGCGTTGATATCGGGTTTTTTACGTCGGTTACAAAATAACCGACGAAAAAACCCCCGGCGCATTGGTTTTTTACCTCAGTTATTTGATAACCGACGTAAAAACCCAACATGCGAGATTTGTAACATCGGTTATTTAAATAACCGACGTGAAAAAGCTACTCGTCGCATTGTTACGTCGGTTATATATAACTGACGTAAAAAATGGTGACGTAAAAAACGATTTCTGCACTAGTGATGTTTTCTCTTTGGGCCGCTCAACGCGTAAGCCCCATTCCGCTTCTCATGGACACACCCTTCGCGGCGTGATCGTTTGTTCCCTACTGCCTCTCGTTTCTCACACTGAGTATGACTCATGTGGGCTTAGAGCGTGCATCAACCATGACATCCTCTTTTGGGCCGCCCAGAATGTATGCCCCATCCCAGCGAACTATGTGGACTTTGATCCGTGCTAACGCACGTTACGTAGGAAGCCTCCACGAGGTTCAAGCCCACCACCCGGTCATCCTGACCTCTCCATGTCGGTTCCCCGACCACCTTGGGCTGCCTTAGAGCGTAATCCCCAAATATAACGTCTCGCATGATGTTAAACTGTATTCCATCCCGTATGACGTTAAACTGTATCGCGTCTCACATGACGTTAAACTGTATTCCTTCCCACGTGACGTTAAACTGTATTCTGTCCCGCATGACGTTAAACTGTATGCCGTCCCACATGACGTTAAACTGTATTGCGTCCCGCATGACGTTAAATTGTATCCCCCCTCTTTGGATGTCTCAGAACGTAAGCCCCATGTCTCACTCCACCATCCATCCTGATCCTTACTCGGGCCGCCACATCCCGGTGAGATCATGCCACCCTATCCCACTCCATGATATATGGGAAGCCGCCCACGTGTTTGCCCCAACATCAGTGTTCCCCCTAGGGATCCTTCAACCCAATCCGTCTCTGAAAGATGTTAAACTCGCAAATACCCCATGTTAAACATGGGAAGCTGAGGAAAACCACAGATTGTACATATTCCTCGCGTTCGATGCGGGATGCCTCGGGCTTCCACGCCCTCGAGAAGCCCTGTGATGAGGGACCAATGTCAGACATGCCGACGATGCCCCAACGTGACAATTCTCCTCACCGAAGGTTGCTGCCTCGAAAAGACCCCTTGGAGCGTCTTGATGGAAGAAGCGTAATTAACTGGCGTCCATGTAGATATGGCACCAGGAATGAGCTTCACGAACCTGTATTAAATCTATGAGTGAGACCCGGACTAGGTAATGAGCTCCGACGAGGAATACACGGAAGGAAGAACCGACATCTCATCATCCCTGTTTCGATCAAGGAGCAGACGTCCCTGAACAAGGAATGGATGTCGTCCCCCTTTGGAAAGTGGGAATGCGGGGTAACAAGCAGCGCATCCTCCCCACAGACGGATGTGCGCGCCCCGGCGAAAGCGTAGGAAACAATGGTATTATGTTATCATGTTACAGACACATGATGTAAAATTAATAATCATTCCATTTATTCATTATCATTTATTACAATCCATGGGGTTTCAACTATTACAAAATATATGGATGCAGTTTCATTCTCAGTTTATTAATGGAGTGAGTTTTTCATTTATTCCCCAAGAAAAGTTGATTATGTAATATTGTTTACAATTCATTTATTATTGATTCACACATGATCTATTTGTAACCCTTATTGAGCATTTTATCTCACCCCATTAACTGTTTCCCTTCAATAGGTGATGAAGTGGAGATCATTTATTGAGTTCCTGTGGATGGAGTTTTCAGTTTTTGTTATGTATTGAATTTTGTAACCTTTTCCAATGTAATATGAGTTTAATTTTGGTATCTAGTTTCATTACAACTTTTAATCTTATATTTACTTTGGGATTTTAATTCCATATAACCATGCTAATATAAAAACTAATGCACTAACTCTGGTCTAGATGGTTCGTGGTGTTACAATTGGTATCAGAGAAATTTTAGTACAAAACAGGGAAACTAGAATAGGAGATTTATAGTAGGGATCAAAGCCCTAAGGTAGTATTTGAGGATAAACATACAATAATATCCTATTATTTTTTTAAGGAATAGATTATGTGGATCCTTATAGAAAATACATCTCTGTCTAGATACGAGTAGGTATAGGTGGATCTGGCACAAATGTACCTTGGATTGAATGCTCCGACAAGGTGTTTTGAGCATGACCCTGGATATCCTGGTAAATGACAATAGGCCTTGTTGCACTCTTGGTTATGAATCACCTAGAGGATATGCTAAGTATAATTTAGATTTTCATTAAAATCCATTATAAAGGATTTAAATGTAATTTAATCATCAAAGAAACCATTTTTCTAATTAGGGGATTATCTATGCATTTGATATCAATTTATGATAATTATTTTATTAAGTTAACATTATACATTATGAATCATACCCTAATCCAGTGTGTTCCATTATATAGAAATGGAGTCGAATGAAATAAGTGGAATCAATACTCGGGAAAAGGTAGGGTTCTCCCCACTGACCAAGCCAACACAGTCAATGTTGGAGCAGATCAGATCATGATCATATTTTGACAACATACTCAGGTTGTAACTAATAACCTTTCTACACCTATGTTGGATCATTTCGTACTGCATAAGCCCCCATCTTTCAGTGGGAATACAAATCCAGTGCTTTCTGAGCAATGGATCAACTCTAATTAAAAGATATTCATGTCATTAAGTTGAAATAAAAATAAAAAGGTAGTTCTTGTAGTATATTTCCTCAAGGGAAGTACTGATCAATGGTGGTCCTTGATTCAAAATACCACATGGCAAGAAGAAATAGATGATATGGAATGGAGGACTTTCAAGGAAATATTCTTCGAAAAATACTTCCCTCATGAAAAACGAACCGAAATGAAGAGGATATACATTTTCTTAAAAGAAAGGGAAGAAGAAATTGTTGCAGAGTATGAGGCTACCTTCACATGGGTAGCTTGGAATGCCTTAGATTAAGTACATGACTCAGCATAAAATATTGATCATTTCCGTGAATGACTTAAGCCATGTCTGTGAAGGGCACTGACTTCTCAAACATTTTCATCATTGGATGAAATTATATCAAGTTCCATAAAAAAAGAGAAGGAATTTTCGAGATCAATTTTTTTAAGGGGAACTAATATTAGAATAGGTACTCTGATAACAATGGGAAAGGGTTAGTGCCAAAGAAGAACAAGAAAACTAAGAAGTTCCAATTATGAAAAAACTGTGGAAATAATCATCATGTGAAATGATTAATAGGAATGGGAGTCTGCTATATGTGTGGAGAAAATGGTCATTGATATCTTGAATGAAAGGGGAAGAAACAATTTGATGATGTTCAATTCTATAATTGTAGAGATATGGGACACTATGCAAATGAGTTTTATAAGTGCCAAGGAAACATGCCTCAAAAAATGATAAGAGAACATGTGAGAGTTTATAAGATTACAACCGTATAAGTTGAAGATCCTAAGGGTGTGGTGCAAGTACATTAATTGTGTCCTCAAACTTTGTCAACACATTATTTGATTTAGGATCATCACATTCATTTATATCTTCCATGTTTGACAAGAAAATCAGACATGTCCAATTTTATTTAACAATGGTGTTATCAGTGAAAACCCCTAGGGGATGTATCATTACATTGAAGGCAAGTCAATTAGTCCCCCTTGTAATATATAAACGTGCTTTAGTTGCTAACCATATAATTACACCAATGAAAAATTTAGTTATAATTCTTGGTATGAATTGGTTTCCAAAAAAATAATGCGAATATTTATTGCAAGAAAAAAGAAGTTACAATTTTAAAAAATTGTTGGGAATGTCTTATATTTAGTGCAAAGACCATGCCATTTTATTCTTATCTAGAACCACCCCCAGTAGATCTATTGAATGAAATACATGTAGAGGAAGAAAAAACAATATCAAGCAGTAAGGAATGAAATATTTAAATTGAGGATGTGCATATAGTTCAAGAATTCATCGATGTGTTTCCATAGGATTTACCTAGACATCCTCTAGAGCATGAAATTGAGTTTTCCATTGACTTAATTCCTCGGTCATGACCTATATCAAAGACCCCTTATAGAATAGACCATGTGGAGTTAGTGGAACTTAAGAAACAACTAGAAAATTTGAGTGAAAAAGGATTTATTCAACCTAGTGTTTCTCAATAGGGATCCACGGTCTAGTTCGGCCAAAAGAAACATGAATCCATGAGGCTATAAATTGATTATAGGGAAATCAATGATATTACAATAAAGAATAACTATTATCTTCCCCAGATTGATGATTTATTTTATCAACTTCATAGAGGTCAATACTTTTCAAAGATTAAACTTTAATCTAGTTTTCATCAACTAAGTGTGAGGAAGGAATACATTCTGAAGACAACATTTCGAACTAGGTATGGGAATTATGAGTTTAAAGTGATGAATTTTGGACTGACGAAGGCACCATCTATTTTCATTGATCTAATTAATAGAGTTTTCAAGAAATATATTGATTACTATTTGCTGTATTCATCTATGATATCCTGGTATAACCAAATATCAATGAAGACCAAGAGGATTACATGGAGATTATTCTGAAAACTCTTATAATAAATGAATTATATAGAAAGTTTAGAAAGTCAAAGCTCTAGATCCAATCAGTTTTTAGGACATATTGTCTCTATGGATGGAATCCTAGTTGATTCTGTGAAGTAAAAGGCAAATCGAGATTGGACCATGCCAAAAAACATAACCAAGGTATGTAGTTATATTTGCTTAGCAGGTTACTATCAGCGTTTCGTTCAGAATATTGTCTGACTAGATAACCCTCTATCCATGCTCAAATATAAAGAAGTAATGTATGTATGGAAAAAATAATGTATAAAATTATTTGAGGAATTGAGAAGAAGATTGATAAATTCTACAATTTTGACTCTTCCATCTAGAAGTGGGGGATTTTTAATATATAGTGATGCATCAAAGAATGTTCTAGGTTTGGACCTTATGCGAAATTGTAATTTTATTGCTTATGCATCAAGGTAGTTGAAGACTCATGAGAAAAATTATCCAACATGTGATATTGATTTAACATCTGTAATATTTTCTCTGACGATATAGAGAAATTATCATTCTGTTGAAAAATGTAAGATATACACAGATCACAAGAGTTTGAAATAAAATTTCACACAAAAAGTACCCAACTTGAGGCAAAATAGATTGCTCGAGTTACTCAAAGATTAAGATTTTTCAATACACTACCATCCAGGAAAGGCATATAAGGTGGCATAGGAAATAAGTAGGAATGATCATGGACTTATTACTCAAATGATTATTGAGAGAGATCCTATATTCATTGATCTACGGAATATGGATATGGGAATTGTAATGAAGAGGGGAAAATATATTCTTTTTCAAATGATTGCTAAACAATATTTACTAGAGAAGATAAGTAGCTCTCAATCTGATTATGAAAATCTACACAAGAATTTTTTTTGTTAAGGATGAGAGGATTTAAGAATTCGTGAATGAGGAAGGAGTTATAATGTTTTGGAAGAGGTTATACATTCTGTAAATACCTGATCTTAAAAGAGAACAATTAGACACCAACCATAGCTCAAATTTCTCTGTACACCCATTTAGAATAAAAATGTTTAGTGATGTGAATTAATATTTCTGGTGGTATAATATGAAGCTATAAATTGCGGACTACGTGTTAAGGTGTCTAGTTTATCAACAAGTGAAGGAAGAGAGGAAACATCCTTGAGGAGTGATGCAACCTCTACCTTTTTCTATGTGGATGTGGGATAACATGATGATGGATTTTGTCACTGGACTACTGGGGACATGTATAAGGAACAATGAAAAATGGGTAATTGATGATCGTCTCACAAAATCAGCACATTTCCTTCCAATAAGATAGGATTTACTACTTGAGCACATGAAAATACTTTATATTAATGAAGTTTTCAGACTTCATGGGGCACCTCTATCGATTGTGTCCGATCAAGATTCCATGTTTACATCAAATTTCTGGACATGTCTCAAGAAGGATTTGAATACTGATCTTCTTATGAGTACCAGTTATCACACAAAAATTAGATGGACATTTTAAAAGGACTATTCAAACTCTAGAAGCTATTCTGAGGTCATTCTCTCTTAACATCCAAGGTATGTGGGATCAATACTTTCCTTTGGTGGAATTTTCATACAACAATAGTTTCCATTCTAGTATTCAATGGATCCATATGAAGAATTATATGTAAATATATGTCGAACTCCAACTTATTGTGATGAAGTTGGTGAGAAAAAAATATAGGCCCAGAACATATTAAAGAAACCATGTAAAATGTGATGAAAATACAATACCATCTCAAAGCTGCACAAAGTAGGAAGAAGAGTTATGCTAACAACCAGAGGAAGGATTTGGAATTCCAAGTGGGAGACCATGTCTTTCTGAAAGTATCTCCATGGAAGGGTGTCTTATGGTTCAGTAATAATGGAAAAATGAGCATCAGGTACATCGGACCGTTTGAAATTCTAGAAAGAATTGGAGTTGTATCATACCGATAAGCAATGCTTCCGAGTCTCTCCAAAGTCCATGATATATTCCTTGGGTCATTTTTGAAAACAAACATGGATGACCCAATGCATGTACTCACCAATTAACAAAAAGAACTAGATCCTGATTTATCAAACTATTAGGAGCCTATCTAGATTCTAGAGACAAGGGAGAAGGTATTGAGAAATCGGACTACTCAACTAGTAAAGGTTCTTTGGAAAAACTAGCATATGGAGGAAGTAACATGGGAACCTGAGGATGCTATGAAGAATAACCATCCACATATTTTTGGATGGATATATACATAAATTTTCAAGGAAAAAATTTCTAAAGGAGGAAAAAATATAACACCCCAAAAATTATAGGGTATGTTTTCATTTAAATACATTCTATTCATTAGATAGCCTATATTTCATGAACCAATATGTCTTTTTTGAAACAAAACATTATAGGAGAATTTATATGATATCAATTAAATATAAATTTTACACTTCTATATAAAAGTTTGGTCAACTTGTGTATTGTATTATATGACATGTTGTGTCCCAAGTGGCTAATCCATGAGCAAATACCATGGGAAAGCCCATGGTTTGGTAAATACCACTAATGAGGTGTTCCTTGAAATTAATAAAAAACGCTCTCTTAATTACTATAAATACCCACTCACCCCCTTAGTTTTATTTCATTAAAAACTCAATATCCATGAATATCTGGGGGTATAACTTCAATAAGAGTCATCTCAAGGTGTCCTCAAACCCCCAAGGTCCCAACATTGATGTTTTTGAGTTACTCTGCATGGTAAGAGAATCATCCACCCATCTCTTTTCTTAAAGATTTCACTTATGTTTTATCATTTATTTTCAATTGGACTAAGTTGGGATATGTCATTATATTTTCCCCTTAATGAAAATATTATTTAGGACTGATGAGATACCCCCTTTCTAAAATAAAAATATTTTATTAATTTTTAGGTGACGTCATTAGGCTGCCAGATTTTCGTAAGAGATTTCTCAATTTTTCTCTTATTTTCAGTTCTATTATTTTATACTTATTTCCACATCACCTCACTTCATAACAATGCTATGATAATTACATTACCTTACATGGACTATAATTATATTATCCTAATCGAATATTTAATCATCATCTCTCTTTCCCCCTCCTCTTATAATAAAAATAAAAACATCGTCCGAGATGTGTTAATTTATCACATTAAAGGATGATGAGTTCTCAATTTTCATTAACATAATTAATTATTGTCATGAAATAATTTTAATGGTTGAACTACATCATTATATATCTATTTTATCTCATTAATGTTCTGGAATCATTACACACACAAAATATGGAATAATAATACAAAACAAGTTCATTGTATAAAAAACCGCCAAGCTAAATCCAAGCGTTTATCAAAAACTGTTAACAAATGATTCAACCTAAAGAATATAACCCAATATTATTATGAGAACATTTATATACCTTTAATTTCCCCCAATAATATACATTAACAATTCTATATGTTTATCCACATTTCAAACATGCATCCATTCATGAATGAAAGTAAACGAATCATGAAAACTATGGAAGAAAATGCTTCCAAAACAAAAAATTGAACCTTTTGTACCCATAAAAAGGGCCATGAATGAACCTAATAGGGTTATAATAAACCAAATAAATCAATAGTAAGTTATGTAATTATTAATTAATGAAAATAAATTTTATTATTCAGGTCATTAAAATAAACGAAGAACACACTAGAGCATAAGGTAAGGGTTTTCACATCACACTTTCATATCCATGATATTTCTATTGTTTTCCAATTATTTCTTGTATATGGTATATATGTACTTCCACTTGATATATAATTACACTATTACATTTATATTAATACAATTAAATGATTCATTTAATGGTTATTATGTTTTGGACATATGATTCAACTGATTATATTTTGGTACGACACTTTGGCACAACTACTATTTTGTTGTGGCTAACTTTTTATTGTGCAGCTAAAAATCCTTATGTGGGGTACCTAGTTCTTATTTGAGAAAACTTTTCATTTGAAATTATATTCATATTAAATATCAATAATACAGTATCATGGATATTTTATTTGTTTAAATTGTATACCATTTTACATACAGTGTTTAGTTTGATTGTTATTTTAACTATGGAAATATTGATGAATCAGTATACTATAATCTATACGGATATTGAAAAGACAGATTTATCTTGTATTAAATTAATGTATGAAGAATTATTTTGACATGAAGTGGTAGGTGGGTCTCTCTATATCTCCCCGATGCATCGGTAGGTCTCAGGAGGAAAATTAGTTGGCGACAAACCCTTCGAGATTGTTTCTAAGAATCAGACGAGTTTCTTTCCACAGAACATAACCGCTATTATGGTATTATGGTATCATGTTCCATATATATGACATGCAAATAATAATAATTCTTTTTATTCATTATTATTTATTACTATCCATGAGGTTTTCACTGTGAAAAAATATATGGATGCAGCTTCATTCACTGTTTATTAATGGAATGTGTTTATCATTTATTCTTCATACTATGTTGATTATGTCAAATTTTTTACGATTAGATTATTATTGATTCATTATTTCACCATTTATAACCCTTATTGAGAATTTTAGATAACCCCTTTAACTATTTACCTTCAACAGGTGATGAAGTGGAGATCATTTATTTAGTTCCTGTGGATGCAGTTTTTATTTTTTGTTATGTATTGTATTATCAAGAGGGGTCGAGGTGTTACAAATAATGCCATATTTCCTTCAAGATTCCCCAACAGTATTACAAGGTTATTTTCAAATTAAATTATTTCTTCTAATATTGTGTGGAATTTTGATAAATGAAAACATTTTTGAATGTGAAATGATATTTTCCTCAAGAATAAATCCCAAGAGTTTTCTCATAATTATTTTCTCATATAAGATGACACTTTTTAAATAGGTTAATAATTATAAAATAGTTTTTAATATTATTTTATTGTGATTTTAATATAATTTTATTTTGGAAATCCATTTGGTTTATATTAATTATAATGGAATGATGTTAAAGAAACCCATTTTATTTCATTGGTTATGCTATGGTGAATAGTTTTATATTTTGGTCGAACACATAATAATGGATTCATTATGAGATGGGTGGGACCTATATCTCCCTTAAATTAATTTGATCAACATTTATATCTCGTGATATAGACATAATTGAACAAAAATTAAATCTTGTTCTATAATACAATGCTAGAATGAGGAGTGAACTCGGTTCAATAATGGAATTGGTCTGTTATGATTGTCATGGGAATGGGAATTCTCTAATATGAAATAAATTTCTATTCCCATTTGTGTATTCCTTAAAATTTCATGACTTATATTATGACCATTGGGATTACATGTCACTTTTATGATTTATCCCATGATATGATATTATGATATTTTATATACATGATTATATTTTTAAATTTTATATTCTTATGATTATGATATGATTGATATTTCCCTTGTTCACCCTTACTGAGAATTTTATGTCACCCCTTCATATGTTTATTTTATTCATGTCATGAAAATTGTTATTAAATATGATATGTCATAAAATATTCTAGTTATGAAGAATCAAAGGGGGGACAATATGGATGTTTTATGAACTGGTTGATTTTGTTTCCATGTTTCTAAAGACATTTAACCTATATGGTCTTGGCATGGGTTTTTTTATGTTATGAAATTAATATTCATCAATTTTTATGTAATATCAAAATGTAATGTATGGATCATTTTAGTTGGTATTAGAGAAATGGTATAGTTAACATTTAGAAAACAGTATGAGATAACCTTAGTAAAAACCCTATGGATATATCTTTATATTGTTTAAAATCCTATCCTAATGTTTTAGATATGATCGTGAATAAACTATGATAAAAACTAAAGTGTCCAAAATTGAAATTTTATTCTCGAATTATGTGGTCTTCCCATTATTATTAGTCTTTCTCACACTATTATTATTGGTTTTAGTCAATGGATGGAACCTAAAGGAACTGAGTTAATACTGAATGAGTAGGGAAATTCAATGATTGTCACCATGAGAAACAATATTTTATGGGAGCAAGAATGAAAATCTTGTATCCATGCCCAAAAAGCTTTCTCATTCTATGAATCATGTCGTTCATCCAAACATGCAAATGAGGGAGAAACAATCTTTTGAATCCCTCATAATGCAGCGTCCACCTTCATTCAGTGGGTCTTCTGATCCATCTGTGGTTGAACAATGGATCAGTACCACTAAATTGATATTTTTTGTTTACAATGTTCTGAAAATAAAAATTTCATATTAGCAGTATATCGTATGGAAGGTGAAGATGAACAATGGTGTAATATTAAGAAGAATATGAAGAAATGAGGTGTAATTGATTCCATAGAATAGGAAAAAATCAAGAACACACTTTTCAATAATTATTTTTCTTGTATTCTTTGAAAAAATATGGAGATGGAGTTTATTTTACTTAATAAAAATGATTATTACGTCATTGGTACATATGAATAATATTTTCAAATCTTTTCAAGGTACACTTCTAGAATTATTATCCAACCTGGGAGTAAAATTGTTCGATTCTTATGTGGATTAAAACCATGTATCCAATGGGAATTATCCAATGGGACTTCAATATCTATGAGGTAATTTTTCGATGTGCTCTCGTGGTTGAGATAGATATTAGAGTAACCCATCAGTCATATAGATTTGATAGGAAGAGAAAAATGAAGTTCAAAAGAAAATTTAAAGATCACTAAGAAAAGGAAATGAGGTTTCCCTTATGATAAATGTAAGGAAAGAAACATTTATGTAATTGTCTTAATGGGAATAGTAAATGTTTTAAGTATGGTAAATAAGGTCATTAAGAAGTTTAATATAGAAATGAAGGAAAAAAATATATAATGATGCAAACAATGAAAAGGCTACACCAAATGAGTCTCCTAAACATCAATGATAAATGTGCATGTATATGGGTCATTAGGCCAATGAATGCCCTATTCTAAGGGTTATTGCTGAAGATTGACTTCAACAGACTCATAAGCCTGAAGATAAAGGAATGTCACATGAATTCACTATCAACGACGTGGAGTACAATAATGAAGTGTTGATAAGTACAATTATCATCAAATATTAAGTAACAAATGAATAATTTTATTCTGTATCCAACCACTGTTTTATTTCTAAAGGAATTTCTAAAGGTATCACTGTATTTCCAAAAACATTAGATGTTGAGTTATCTATGACAACCCTAAAGGGCATAATGGTCACCTCAAAAGTATATAATTATTATCCAGGTGATGTTTTTGGGAATTTTCTTCCTGTAAATCATATGATCCTTCTTATAATTAAATTTTATATGATTCATGGCATGCATTTTCTTTCTCTATATGGCGATCATATCAATTTACAAGGAATAGAAGTCAAATTTCATATTCTAGATCAATATATGATAATTTATTTAGGCAAAGAGGAATATAATAATCCCATAGAAATTTATTCAATATTATGTGTCTTGATTCATATAAATGATGGTTATTTATTTCAAACAGTTGTGGAGAAACTCATCATTAAAAATACACCCATTGTACGGGAGTTTGATGGTGTCTTTTCAGAGAAATTTCGTGGTCTTCCACCAAATCGTGATGTTGAGTCTTCAAAAGAACTCATACCTGGTGATATGCCTATTTCAAAGACACCATATAGATTTTTCCTAATTCTGTTGTAGTAATTGAAGATGAAAATCCAATAGAATCTTGATAAAGGATTAGTATTCCCTAGTGAGCCATCTTGGGGAGCATATTTAATGTTTATTTAGAATCAAGATGGATCAATGATACTCTACATTAACTATAAAGAACACATCAAGATCACTATCAAGAAATTTTTTTCACTTCCCTGCCCTGATGACTTATTTGACCATCTACATAGAGTACAACACATTTATAATATTTTTCTTTGTTCTAGATATCATTGATTAAGGGTCAAAAAGGATGATATACCAAAGGCGTCCTTCCATACAAGGTATGAACATTGTGAATTTATAGTGATTCCTTTTATTATCACTTATTCTCCATCTATATTCATATATATAATGAATTGAGTGTTTAAAGAAATTATATTTGTGAATTTTGGATTCAGAAAGATTCATTTTTGGGTCACATAATCACAAGATAAGTGATATCTATGGATCCATCCAAAACAGAAGTTGTCGAATGTTGGAAAAGACCAAAATTGGTAACTGAGATCCAATGTCATCTGGGTTTGGTTGGATTGTATCTATGTTTTTTGAATTATTTTTAACAATTATCTATTTAACTCACTATTTTGACTAAAATAAAAGTTATGTTCATTTGAACAAAGGAATGTGAAGAGAATTTAAAAGAGCTAAAAAATGTTATCAAGTTAACCTATGATGACACTGCCTTATTGTGGAGAAAGGATTCTGATATACAATGATTCCTCCAAGAGGGAGATGAGTGGTGTTCTCACAAAAAATGACATAGTGATGAATTATTCCTCACTATAGTTGAAAATTCATGAGAATAATTACCCAACTCATGATTTGGAGTTCAATGAGGTAATCATTCCATTAAAGTTGTGAATACATTATCTTGATGGTTAAATGTGTGATATTTATAGTCATCATAGAAGTTTAAAGTATATTTTTCACACAAAAGGTGATAAATATACACCAAATAAGATGGTTTATGTTGAATAAAGATTATGATTCATCAATACATTTCCACCATAGGAAAGTAAACACGGTGGAAGATTCTTTGAGTTGATAAGACCAGTATAGCCTATCCATGAAGTGGATCACCAAAGATCCAATATATATGGAATTTCAAAGGATGGATCATGAAATTTTGAAGGAAAGGGGAATCTTATCTTTATCAAGTTAATGATCAACAATATATACAAGGGAATATTAAAGAGGCATGGATGAAAGATAAAGATCTATAATATAAGGTGAGAAATATTTCTGAATTCATCCTTGATTGTGAAAAAATAATATGATTCATGAACAAGGGTTTTATTCATCCCATACCGGAATTAAAGGAGCTATTGGATGAGGATCATATTCTTTCATTGTCTATTCACCCTTGAAAAACAATGATGGGTAGGACATGAATGATTATTTATGGTAGGAGGGCATGAAAAGATATGTCACGGAATATGTCATTTTATGCTTGGTTTGTTAGCAAGATAAGGCAGAGAGATAGTTGTCAAATGGGATATTTCAAACATTCCCCATACCCAAATAAAAATGGGAAAAAATCACTATGTAATTTATTGTTGGAATTTCCAAAAAAAATCTAAAGTCTATAATGTAAAATGTGTTATAGTTGTTTTCATTGCAAAGTTGACACACTTTATAGCTATTATAGAAGATTTATTCCTTGATCAGATAGAAAGCATATATGTAAAAGAAGTGGTAATATTTTTTGGAGTACAACATTCCATTATATATGATTGGGATCCAAGATTTACAATAAGGTTCTAGTTAATTCTTAATCATTCTCTCAATATAGAGTTCTGTGTCAAAAGTGCATATCATCCTCAGACAGACAGTTAGTCTTAGAGGAAAATTCAAACTCTAGAAAAGATATTGAGAGATTTATCTTTGTATTTAAAATGTTGTTGGGAACAACACCTACCTTTGGTGTATCATTCTTACAATAAAATATTTTACTTTAGTATTCAGATGTCTCAATATGAAGCCCTGTAAGGAAAGAAGTGAAAAACACAAAAATTCTAAGATAACGTTGGGGATGAAAATCTATTAGGACATGATCATTTTGATATAATGGTATAAAAATTAAGATCTATTCAACAACAAAAAAGAGTATCTCAATGTAGACTATTTTGTTTTTACTAACAAACAAAGAAAAGATGAATATTTTGGAGTGGGTGATATGGTGTTACTTTGAAAATCTCTCTGAAAGGGAGTAATGAAATTTGGAAAGAAGGGAAATCTAAGCCCTATTTACATCGATACTTTTGAAATTCTGGAACATGTTGGGAAGGTAGCTTACTATTTGGAACTTCCACTGAATCTCTCTCAAGTTGATGAGGTGTTCCATGTACCTCCCCTGAGAAATTATATACCAATTCCTTCACATGTACTATGCTCATAAGTCTTAGTGTTGGAGAAAGATATTTCTTATGAAGAATAACCGATAGAGATTCTAGATCATAGAGAAAAATTTATACGAAAAGGACCACTCACTTGGTTAACGATTTATAGAGGAACCACAAATTTAATGAAGAAACTCTAGAAATTTAGGATATGATGAGGGAGAGGTATGATCATATTTTTATTTCCATGTGACGACTTTTTAGTGAAAAATCAGTATAAGGGGGGTAGAATGTAACATTCTGATGTTTTCCTAAGATATTTTTTTTAGAATATTTTCTTTTATAGATTTATTTTCACACAATTGGGAGTTTAAACTAACTTTGAGATAGCCTCATTGTAAAGTTACTGTTATATCCATGTTGTTAGGTTGAAAGAAATAATTATAACTTACTTATGAAATTTCATTGGTGACCAACTATTTCTAAAAAACATAAATCAATTAGATATTTATATTTTTGAGTTAATTACTTTTGGTAATTAAATTACCAGGATATATATGAGATATATACATAGTATTATATTTTTCATATTAATCCAATGGATATTTTACTCATAGGGTATGAATAAAACCCTATTTGATGTATAAAAACCTATTTTTAATGGTTATTTTTACACCATTGAATGGAGAACCCCTTTTAAGTTAACATTTTTACACATTGATTATTATTATTCAACAAAATAACTATGTTATTTTAAAGTGGGATATAAAAATTTACATTGGAAGAATTTCTAATATCTTTTTGATAACTTTAATATTTTTATGAACAGTAAAAATATGCTAATGTTTAATTGAAGATAACTTTTTTTTCATTAAAATAATTTATATGGGAAAATTATATTATTGAATCATTTAAAAGTATGAAATTAATATATTTTTGATATTTAATATAATGTAGTTAAATGGATTTAATTTCCCATTAAATTTATATGTTATAATATTTCAATATTTTGTAACATGTTTACTTTTAAAACATGTTTTATCATTTCAACAACCCAATTAATTTCCAATTAAATAATGAAACATTTTTTTCTTTGAATTTTAAAAAAAATATTCAATATTTTCAATATGTAGGTCCAAATTATGTAAGTAGATTTTTTTTAATTTTAGGAAATATGCATAGAAACATTGGTAAATTTTATTATCATAGTAAAAGGGTAAATTTGGTAATTATGGGTAAAAGTAATATAATAAAATTACCCTAAGACAAGTATTAATATAAATGGTTGTTTCTAATTTTTTCTTAAAACATACTTCGGTCAATGTTTTTTCCATTGAAACCCATTTGGAATAGATTAGGACATTAATTTATTTTATTTAAAGAAAAGTGAAATATGTCTCACTCAAACTTTAATAAATATGTTATTTTTAATACAAGGTTATACTGAATTTGAATTCGATTATAAATAATAATTTCAATGATAATTTTTTTTTCATTATCATGATAATTTATTTTTAATTTTTTGGATATATATAATTACAGTAAAGACTTATACTTGGATGATGAAAAAATTAATTAATTGATGAGAAATCAATAAAACCATTTTAATAAAAATATTATTAATAATAAAAATTCCTAAACTATTGAACAAACCTTATTGTTGGAGTATATCTAGACCATAAACAACCAAGGAAAGACATATTTACTATTCAGAGGCTTATAAACGAAATTTTGAATGTTATATTATTATTTTTAATGTGAAGATAATTTTTTCAAATTCTTGTTTTAAAAGAGTATTTAGTTTTAAATGTGTGGTTTTTCATAAGATAAATTTAGCTAAAAGTATAATTAATAATTAATCTGGATTTTTATTAATCATGTGATTTTTTTGAATTTTTATTCTAAAAATATATATATTAAAAATTGAAAAAAATTCACGGTAGTAATTTTTTTATTAATGAATAGATCATAAGAATGTTGTTAAATATATTTTAATAAATAAAATGGGGATAATTATTTGGTAAAATTAATTTTATAGATCAACCTGAACCCTTAGAAATATAATAAAATATTTGGATCTTGTTTCACATATTATTTTTATATTTTAAAAAATCGATGAAATAAATATTGTCAAAATTGTCACTATTGATATTTTGTCAAAATAAGGATTTCTAAATTTATATAAAAATCATAATTTCTTTAATAATATAGAATAATTATGATATGGTATAAAATCTTACAAATTATTCATTTATGGTCAAATTTACTTCAAGTAGGTAAATATTTCAACCTTTTAATATTGGATTATTTGTTACCATAGTTAAAAATTACATTAAATAACTAACTGTTAACTAAGATGACAATACATTAATTTACATAAAAACATTTCTAATGATTATTGGTTTGTGATATTACAACCATATAAAATCCCATATTATTAATTAGGAATTTTTTTAGGTCTTTATGATGGGGATGGTTTTATTATAAATTAAAATTTTTTAGGTTTCAAAAAGTGCCCCTCACCTCAATTATAAAAGGGAGCTTCCTCCTTAAATATTCACTTAATTTTGAGCCTTAAAACTCCACCATACCCGAACTATTTACGTTATAAACTTATTTAGAAACATTATAGAGGTCCTAGTATTCTTAAAATACCAAATCTAGTGCTCTTAGAGTAGATTTAGAGGAGGCTCGTTGAAGAAGGTCTAATATCAATTAATGATTTATTAATAATTCTTTCTTCATATAGATCAATATCCTGAGGTGTTTCATTATAATGTAATAAAAAATATAGTTCATATATACTAAGAGGATAATTTTTTTATGAAATAACCATATCTCACCTTCTACCCATCCTAGGAAAAATGAAATCACAACACGTGCGTACGTACCACTTACCATCTCCATACTATTGTGTTATCCTTTTTAACCACCACCTTACATGGATGTGTATAATTATAGAATTAATAAATTTATATATTATAAATATAAAATGATATTTATTTATATAAACTATGCACCATCCAATTCAATACCATTAAATAATTATGGGAACGAAAACGTCACTCGTGCGTACGTCTGACTTCACATTTCTACTGTGCGATGAGATTCATTCTATATAATCATTATTAAATATTGATTATATAATTTAATTTTAACTAATAAATATGTTAAATGTTATACTAAAACCATCCTATAAATTATATAAATATAACATAAAAAGAGGAATATGAACTTATCTGACAAAACATGCATAAGAACATAAAGTAGTAAGTACCCAAATAAGTAGTAACAGTGATTTTTTAAAAAAAATGGATGAAAATATTATCATAAATTTTATAATAACAATGATTATTATTTTGGAATAAATCAGTAATAAAATTTAAATTATTACAAAGTATGTTCAGATACATAGAAAACATATCAGGTCTAAGGTAAGGGATAACTTTAAAAATCTCATTTTTGTTCGAGATTGTTTATTTGTAAGTATTTACTAGGGTATATTTATCATCCATTTACATGTTTCTAAAAAATTTATTTCAAAATATTCTTTATATCCATCTATAATTTTACCCAATTTTTAATTTTCACTAATCAATATGAATGAAATCTTTTGCCTTTTTTTAGAACGAGTTACTTTTGGACTTTAATGGAAAAAGTACAAAATAAATGTTTCATAACAAGTACGACATGAGATGATTTTTACGCATTCATAATTGCATATTTACTTGAAGTTTACGCATATATATTACAAGGTTACATTTATAAAAAATGATTTCATTAAAAATTTGTTGCATTTTGGGGAAGGAAAATGTTTTTAAAGATAAGAGGAAATTTTCTCAAGAAATAATTTCATGTGTTTTCTCAAAATTATTTTTTATCTAAGTTGATATTATTTAAATAGGGATATATTTGTAATAATGATATTTCTATGATTTTATTGCATTTATGATGTAATGTTATTTAGGAATCCATTTGTTTTATGTCAATTATGATGGAATGGTATTTATGAAACCCATTTTTTTCATGGGTTATGCTATGGTGAATTAATTTATAGTTTTGTGGAACATGTAAGAATGGTTTAATTATGAGATGGATGGGAAATATATATCCCTCTAGTGAATTTGGTAATGATTTATATCTAATGAGATAAACCTGACTTGAACGACATGTAAATTTAGTTTAGTAATATAGAGCGGTAATGAGGAGTGGACTCGATTTAGTAATGGAATTTTTCTAATATGATGGTCTTGGAAATGGGCCTTGACTAATATGAAATAATATTCTATTCTAATGTGTTTATAAAACAAAATTTAATGTATTATTTAATGACCATTGGGATTAAATTTCACTTTTATGATTTATCCCACGAAATGATATTATGATCTTTTATATGTAGGATAAGATTTTAAAATGTCATGATTTTATGATTATGATATGATTGATATTTCCCTTGTATAACCATACTGAGAATTTGAGTTTACCATTTCATATGTTTATTTTCCCCATGTCATAAATAAGTGTATTAATTAAGATATGTCAAAAGTAGTATAGTTACAAAGAAATAAGTGAGAGATAAAGTGGTTGTTTTATGATATAGTTGCTTATGTTTCCCATTTTCCTAAGACACTAAAACTATACGATTCTGGCGTAGTTTTTGTAGTGTTATGTAATAAATATTTTTCAATGTTTATGTAATACCATATTAAAATTATGGATCACTATACAACATATTTTATGCGGTCAGGGATCTCAAAAGTGCCAATGTACATTGGGATTTTGTTTCCTTTTTCCAAACAGCACGACTCTCTTCCATAGTGATATTCTAAGAGAGACATTGTCTCCAACGTTGAACTCCAAATCTATTCGGTGGTTATTAGCATTGATATTTTTCAAACTCTAACCTACTTTGATTTGTTTTTGTATGAATTCATCCTTTTTATTCATCTCTTGTACAAGATCTGGTCCATGTAGCTTTCATTCTCCAACTTCATCCCAATAGGATGGAGTTATACATTTCTCTCCATATTGATTTTCATATGGATCCATTTGAATACATGGGTGGAATATATTTTTCTATGAGAACTCAACCAATGTTATATTATGATAACATCCACCCTTGAATTCAAGTGAATAGTATCTTTTCATATCCTCAAGATTTTGAATATTCCTTCCAGATTAACTATCAGTTCTGGGGTGATAGGCCATGATTAAATTCAATTTATTACTCAAGTCATGTTGATGATTCCTCCATAATTTGGATGTTAACCAGGGATCATGATCAGAGACCATAGAGAGAAGAACCCCATGTTATCTCACCACTTCCTTCATGTATATCCTTGCATGTTTTTTAGGATGGATATCTTCTCGAATTGAGATAATGTGGGTTTTCATTGTGATTCAGTCCACCATAACCCATATCGCATTACTGTCTTTTCGTTATCATTGACAGACTCGTGCGAAAGTCCATAGTGAAATTATACCATTTCTACATTGGTATGGGAATGGTTTGACTCATCCCTTTGGACTTATGTCACTCGTATTTAACTTACTGACATATCATGAACCATGAGATATACTAAGAAAATATCATGTAAATGTTGTCCCACCAAAAGTGTTCTAAGAGATTAGAGTACATCTTAGTGCTACCAGGATGGATAGAGAATGATGGGATATGTGAATTATCAAATATATCGTTCTTCATCTTAGGAGATTAAGGAACAAAAATCATCATCCCAAACTGAATCACACAACCACTATCGATATGGAACTCCTGAATCTTTGCTTCCTTTACTACATTCACCTTTATTCGAAACTCCGTATCATCCATTTGTGACTCTTTTATTTTATCTGGGATAGATGTTTTGCAATAATTTGGGAAATATGGGATTTATTATTATCCTTATGTTTTCCAAAAAAACCTTTTAATATCCATGAATTTTTTTATCAATCCTCATCATGGTTATAGTATTTGGTTTGTTTCGACAAAGATCATTAGAAACCTTATTCACATTATAATAATTATTTTAAATAGATAATTCCTCATATTTTATTAGTTTTAACCATATCCTTTGATGCATGTTGATCTAATTTTGTCTGAATATATACTTTAGGCTAATTTGATCAGTATATATGTCACACTTATCAACATAGAATTAGTGAAACCATATTTTCAATGAAACAATCCCAGCTGCTAGATTTCGATCATACATTGTGTAGTTCTATACCTGGATCATCATCTATCGTGAGGCATATGCTATTACATTATCATTTATCATGATAACACACCCTACAATATTATTTAGAGCTTTACTATATATCAATGAATTTTATCTAAATTTCGGTAATGTGAGTACAAGTGTAAGGATTAGCCTTATCTTTATCTCCTTGAGTAATTATTCACATTATTCCATCCATACATATATTACCCAGTTCATTGTTAAAATAGTTAATGATCTTCATAATCGTGATAAATTTCACACAAAACGACGATAGTAAACTTTTACGCCATGAAAAACAATGGATTCTTATGACATAAGAGGGACTGGTCCATTCCTCAATCATCAGTTTTTTAATGGTCCATATAAATTCCATCACTTGTGATAAAATATTCCAGGAATGTGACTTTATTCATCCAAAAGTCACACATGATGAAATTGGAGTACAACATCTCCTTTCTCAATGTTTCAAACACAATCCTTAAATTTTATTCATGTTACACCTTTCTCTTGCAGTAGATGAAAATATTATTGATAAACACAACAAACTGTATGACAAGGTAATGTATAAATAATTTATTCAATAAATCCATGAAAAATGAAGGGTAATTAGTATGTCCAATGGAAATAATCAGAAACTCATAGTGCCCATACATTGTATGATATGAAGTCTGGTGAATATTTTCCTTTTTCACCTCAAGCTGATGACATCAAGATAAATGATACTCCTTTGATATGTATTTATATCCTCATAACTGAATGAACAAGTCATTAATCCTTAATATAGGATACATTCCATTTATTGTGATCCTATTGACTTCCCGATAATCGATTCAAAACTTCATTGATCCATCATTATTCATCTTAAAGAGCACTAGCTCACCCCAATGTGATGCACTAGGACATATGAAGTATTTTTACAAATGATATTAAATCTACATATTTAACTCCTCCAATTTGATAGGAGCCATTATATAAAGACACATTGATATAGGAGTGGCTCCGAGTATGAGTTCTATTAAAAGCCCTACCTCATGATCCGGTGGAAGTCTGTGTAGATATCCAGGAAATACATCACTGTGTTCCCTAATAATGGGAATATACTCTAGGTTGGAATTCACATTTGACTCAATGATTTGAACAAGGTATGAATCTTAACAGGGATTAAACACCCACACCATTGAGGGATTTTTCAAAATAGATTCATGATCTTCTTTGTATTTTTTAAAGAGTGTGGAATCATTCGGAATATGAAAAGATATTTCTTTTTCTGGATAGTTGGTATGTTCTCTATATAATGAGATACAATAAATTCCAGTTATTTCATTAAATTCCACTAATGGATGTATTATGATATTGGTTATATGAATTTTCCCAAATACATCGATATAAGAAGAGTCCAACACATGGGATTCAATGACTTCACCACTAGGTGTTTTTGAAGATATCTATAATTCAAGGTTTTGAGGGATTGATTCAATAGATCTATAAATATTGCATGTCATAAATGAATTAATATAAACTTAATAAAATAACGCATTTTCCATTATTGAGTGAAAAGGATGTCTACCAACTATGATTTCATTTTCATGCTCTACTTCCCAAGTAGTGATGGCATAAGCCTTCCCTTGATTTATTTGATTTTGTAGCTGCTATCATTGATTACCCTTTAAGACTAAAGGATATTTTAACTATCTTTCATAGTTCCATGTCTCTATACAGTTATATCATTGGACCATGGGGGTTTTTATCCTTTCCTACATGACATTCACTTAACTTCTCATGTCTTTTTGATACTCATGAGCATAGTGGCCTTCTCTACCACACTTGAATATTCATCTTCAAGATCATCATGAACATATGTTTTATTATTTTTTTTGAATTAATTTAATATATAAATATTCTAAAAATTTGTGTTTATTTAATACTCTGCTATTTGTAAAAAAACCTATCAAATAGATACCCACAAAATATTCCTACTTCAGCCTTTTAATCAAATTTAATCAGATTTTTGTTCCCAATCATCATATAACATTGGAATCAAAATATTTTGAATTATTTGAACATTTTATTTAAGTTATGAAACATATAAAATGAATTATTATGAGTTTCAAGTATTAACATTATCTTATTTGGGATATGCACAATGATGAAAACAATCTCTCTCCAAAAAAAATTAGAAGTATGTGTTCATATTGCACGGTTTTATCCTTTCTATAGTACTTATGATTTTTTATTTCATCAAAAAAACTTTTAGGAGATTATGGTGTGATATATTGATGTTTTATCCAATAATTTTTTGATATATCTCAAAATCATTACTTTCATATAGATTTCCATTCTCCAGCCTTACTATTTTGTTTAAAAAATATAAGACCTCTCTACTAACATTATGAGAATTCTAAACATTCGAAATACCTCTAATTTGTGATTCATAAAGAGGTAATTTTTAATCAGGGAGTATTCATCTCTAAATATAATTAAATATATATCACCACTGGTTGAGTCATTCTTCATAAGACTTCATACATCTAAATGTATCATTTCTATTGCTTTAGGGGATTTCATGTCCATTTTCTTGGACATTTTTAAGTAATATTCACCATTTGAAATGTCTCATAAATATATTATATTTATTTATTGAGTTTTGAATGGTCTATAAAAACTTCATAAATTAAGATATTTCTCATATTCCCTTTCCAATGGTGGTAAAATATCTTATGGAACAAATCATTTCATTTCTTTCACTCATTTAACATTAGTTAGATGGATCAAAAATCCAAAAACGGTAGTGTACCTTGTAAAAATTAATTTTCATGCTCCACATCCACAGTAGTTATAGAATATGCCTTAACTTATTACCTGATATTTGGTGGCTTCTATCGCTGATTACCCTAAATAGATCAAGTATTAGTTTACTAGCTTTCATAGTGACCTTTCTCCCAACAGTAGTAGCATTGGACCATGGGTGGTGTTATCCATTCCTCCACCACATTCTCCTAACTTCTCATGTCTTGTAGACACTCTTGATCTTGGTGGCCTTCTCTCCCACACTTGATGATTCATCTTCCGGATCAAAAATCAAGATACATGTTTTTATATATTTTCAATTATTTTAATATCAAAATACTATAAAAAAGTATGCTTCTGTTATAGTCTACTATTTATAACAAAAAATATTAGAATGATACCCCAAAAAAATTCCTTCTTCATCCTTTTATTAAAATTTACTCGAATTTTGGTTCTTATTATTCATATAATAAGGGATTCCAAATATTTTGAAATATATAAAAATTGGATTATAGATATAAAACAAATAATATACAACATTATTAGTTTTAGGACATAACATGTTCTTTTCTTGGATATTCACAATGATGTAAAATATTTATCTCAAAAATAAATTTTGATGATTATGTTCAGATAGAAAGGTTTTACCCTTTTCCAAAGTACTTATGTTTTATATTTCATCCAAACCAATTTTAGGGATTTATAGTGCGATTTATATATTTTTTATCCCATTATTTTCTATATATATCTCAAAATAATAACTTTAATATACATTTTCATTCCCAACTGCACTTTTTTGTGTAAAAAATAAGCACCTTCTCTACTTAAAATCTAAGAATTCTAATCGTCTGAACTTCCACAGATTTGTGATTCATAAAGAAGTACTTTTTAATATAGTTTTATTCATCTCTGAATAAAATTAAATATATATCACCACTGGTTGACCCATTCCTCATAAGACTATATACATTTGAATATATTAGTTCCATTGGTTTAGTGGATTGGATGTCCATTTTCTTGTGCAGTTTGAAGTCATATTCACCATTTGAAATTTTTCCCAAACATATTATATTTTTCCTCTGAGTATGGAAAGGTTTATAAAATCATCATACATGGAGATCATTCTCATATTCCTTTTCCTAAGGTGGTCATGTATATTATGGAACAACTCATTTTATCTTTGGAACTCATGTAGCATGAGTTGGATGGATCACAAATCTAAAATATGTTCCCAGAAATTATTTTTGATACACCTCCCTAGTTCCCTTACTCCATATATTTCTTAAATTACTTTTATATCAATTAAATAATAATAAATATAATAATATTACCCAATTAGGATCCAAAGTATTAGTTTCTTGGAAAAACGAAGAGCATACATAACATTTACAACATAAAACATAATAATTTATTTAATAACTTCTTATCGAGAATCTTATTTCCCATTTTGTAATCCATTGTACATGTAGTCACCTACATATATACATAAAAATGGATGAGCTAAAATCCTAGTAATAGGATACATAATAACATGAGACAATATAACAACTGATATGCATAATCATTTACAACATACCATAGAAAAATTATCATAATCATGAGAGGAAGCACTAAGTGAAGACTTGTAACGTGGAAGTGCATAAAAATGTAAAATCATGTATTAGTGGTATGCCACCCAACATAGTTTTGAAGAAACTATTTGAAAATGTTTATGAATATTTCACATTACTCATGATGTATTTCACATTACCTAATTCATTGGAGCGCTATATAATTAGGGGTTCACCTATCACATCATAACATTTACATTCTCATGCATTCCACATAAAACATATATCAATCATGAACATAAATAACCCATAGAATGGATTAGGTTTAATAGCATAAGAAAAAGATCATAAACATTGGGTTCCCAAATTAATGGGGAAGTAACATAATTGATGTAACAATCATCATCCTTTAGTTAGAAGTAAATCGTGTGTTTTGAAAGAAGTATTTTTTTCTGAAAACACTGTGTTTGACATAAACTCTAGTTTAAAACATGTATATACTAGAAAAGTTAAGGTAATTATGATGAAATTATTTTTATTTAATAAACATAATAAAAATGCAGTGAAAATGGGAAAACCTAAAGAATGAAATTTAGGTTTGAGAATTCCCCATACCTTGTATCTCAACAATTTATTCACTTTATGTGTAATATAATTACATTAGATTCATTGGTTAACTAATTAATAACATTTTAAAACTGAATATGGTTCATTATTGTTTTATTATGTTATTTTGTGGGCCTTTGGATGAGTTATAGTGTTTAAATTCATTGATTTGGAGTGTTCTAATTCATAGTTTTCATGAATGGTTCACATGTACGCATTAATGGAGTTCTTGTAGATCATGAATAAACATAAAGAATTTATATTAAATATTATTAATAATATTACAATATTATTAATGATCTTATATTTAATTTTTTATATATCATGAGGATGAATCATTGGTAAAAATTTAATGATGATCATTTTTGGTTTATTTGGGTGGTTTTTGCATCATAAAAAACATGTTTTGTTTTATCATTAAATATTATGTATAAAAATTATTTATAGAACAAAAAAATAGTTCAAAATACATATTAAAATCCATTTTTAACCATTTAGTCGTATTATTGACTACCTTGAAGGCATTGAAGTAAAATAATGGTTCATCACCCATGATGATGGTAAATTGACACATAAACTTCAATGATTTCATTTTAAAAAAATAAATGATGAGAGAAAAGTTTAAAGAATAAAATTACTAAAAATGATATCATACCATGATATAAATAATAATAGAGTAATCAAGATATTTGGGTAAGATAATTTTAGGGAAAGAAAATAAAAGAAAAGAAATTGGAAAGGAAAATGAATGAAAAGAGTGATAGGAATTACCTCTTGAATATTTCTCTTGAGATCCTCCTTATGGAACATAGGGTTAGTCTTTTGATGAGACCAGGATATATTGTATGTGAGGGAGCGGCTATGGAAGTTTTTTGAGAATAAATTAGACAAATTTTGAAGCTTGATAAGTGTAAGGAAATGAGGTAGTGAGGGTTGGTATTTATAGTGGAGGAGAGAGGGGTTTTCCCAATATTTAAATCTTTACATTATTAATTTCTCCTAGGAAAATAAAGAGTGATGATTCCATGACGAAATAGAGTAAATAGGGAAATGTGAGTTTTAACCAATGACTATTAAATCATACATGACTCAATCATGATGCATAAATTCATTTATTTAGCACATTTTATCAATTATCAAATTTCTATATTCACAAATAATTAATGTATTTTATAATAATATATGAAACTCAACCTAACCATTTATAGACATTTAGAAATGAAAAATATACTATATTTTAGTAAAATGATTTTTATTATATGTGTAATATAATTTTTATTTAAAATCATAATTTATTTGAAAATACATTTTTTTAAATTAAAACCACATTTATAACACTTTTAAAAATTAATTAAGGTCTCATGAAATTATCATATAATCATAATACATAAAAATACTTGTTTATGTATATAGGTTATGAAATAAAAATATATTTTAAATTAGAAAATTAAGCATTAAATGTTCATGACTTTCAAAAATTACCAATTATATCATATCCCACCTATCATATGGATAAACTTTATTTTTATAATCATTGGTAAGGTTTCAATTCACTTGTCATATTTTCAAGTAAAAAGGGTAATATAACTAATTATATAGGTACCATTACTATTCATAATGCTATATTACAATTCATAAGGGTATTCTACTATTCAACAAAACATATGTTTGCCATATCTGACTCCCATCATCTTATTGATCACATCGGTGTATATTAAATTTTTGAAATTCAGATCATTGTAGTGGAAAATTTATTTTTAACGGGAACATATAATTTAGATTTTCATTTAAGAATGATGTGGAATTGTGTTTCTTAATGATATTTAATTTGATTCTACTATATAACATAATTATAATAAGGGAATTAAATTGACAAAACTTTAGTTCATTACAACATTTTAATTTTTGGTATTTTATTATAATTTTATTGAAGAGGGAGTGTAATGAATTAAAATAAATTAATTTTCATGTAACTTCCATGAATCACTTCAAAAACACCAGAATATTTATATATTTTGTTATACACATCAATTAAAACATTTTTATGCCTCTCCCATGATCATTTTTTAATAACAATGAAAAATATATAGAATATGGTAGTAATTAAAATGGCATATTTTTAATTTGGATGTTCCTTGACATAATTATTCTTTATTTTATGGACTACATGAGGATTAATATTATAGTGGGTATAAGGGTAAATTGGTTTAACTATAATCCTTAATTTTTTTTAATTTTAAATTATTACATGTATATATTATAAAATATGTAAAATATGTTCTAGAATAAATCATGCTATGTTTTAAATTAAATATTCTCAAAAGTGAAAGGAAATAATATGGATGTAATTTATTTTATAATGAGTAAAAATGAATGTGAATATTAGTCATGTTAATGAACACCAACATAAAAACATAAGTACCTGAAATTAAAGGTTAGATAAATCCATAAAAAATATTTAGTATGAATAATTATCCTATCTATATAAATCATGATGCATCAATTAATAATACTAGTGTTTATCTCTAAATGATAATTCACCAATTATTTTCATAATTTATTTAAATAATTAAAATGTAAAATAATTATTATTCTATGAGGTTTCTGTCAATAATATCTATGATTAAACAAAAAACAAAAGAAGGCATGAAATAAGATGTTAACTGAACTTTTAAAAAAATAGTGGATAAATAAGAAAATTAAATGAAACTCTTACTCCCCTACCAATGATACATCAAAATGGGTTGGCCAGGTTTATTTTGTACATCTTTTCCACATCAATCAACATCCAATGATGTGAATCTCCTATAGTCCACAAGATTAATTTCATTAATACAAAATATTGGTTCCTTTATTTTGTCCTAAAATTAAAGATAATAATCTAAAACCAAAACATTTTTAAAAGAAAATTTAAATTTTTTTGGCAAGAGTTCCAACAGCTATCACATTAAATTAGAAATTTAAAAATCTCTATCTACCTCATAGAATTGTATTTGTAAAACATTTTACGATTGAAATTACATTTTCAGATAATTTGAATGGGGACTGGATATATTATAGGCTGTATAGATAAAAATATATAATTATATATGATATGTAAATGTTTGAGGACCATTTTTAAACACATGTAATAGATTTACTCGCTATGATGGTATCACCTTCATAGACTCCATTAGAATCATCCTCCCATTTTTTTTAATATTGATAATAAAATTTATAATTATATATTATGAATTCAATCTAGTTTTATTTAAAATAAATTAGATTTGAGGCTTCTATAGTGTCTTAAATAGTAACTTTATTATTTCGCTTCTTTTTTTAAGAAAGTATAACTATTTATATTTTTCTGTACAATGGAAGATTCCTCTATGATTTATCCAAAAAATTTAACATATTATTCTTCTAGAATAAAAAACACTTCTATATAATAATCATTAAATTCACAATTTTTCAACTATCTAGGAATATTGAAGAAATCCTAATTGATACCAATTCCTTGGAAGAGATCCTCCCTTTTCATATTAATCAATTAGCTTATGGTAGCTTGTATAGGTTCTCCCAATATGAGAAGGGTGTACTATTATTCTATATCCAACACTATGAAATCCAATGTCAAGTATATTTTTTTAAAATTGTCTAAAATATCTTCATTTATACCTTAATGATATTTCCCAATTAAATCGTCAAGATGGTATGCAAATCTAATGACATTCATGTTTTCTATACCAAGGCTCATGAAAATATTATATGATAAGGTGATCATTATTTAATATATATGATATAGTGATTTCATGATTTTTTATAGAAAATATTTATAGAAATTGAAAATATACCTAGGAATTTTTAATTCATCGATAAGCCTCTTGATACTGCTTCCAAAGACGATTGTGTGAGTTGAATTATGCCAATACCTTCATGTAACTTATTTTTAGACCCATTTTTTCTAGGATTTAATATAAAAAACCATGTTGGATATATTCCTTAAAAATGATTTAAATATGATTTTTTTGAAATATTATATAAATTTATCTTTCTATGTGTTATGTTTCACATGTGAAAAACACCTTTAGAAATTGTATCATTAGCTTATACATTACTCATTATTAATTTTCTTCTTAAAAATGGATTTTTATTTATTCAACACATCTTATTCTTTAATGGTTTTTCTTAATGTTGTTTTCATCATGATTCATTGTCACATTGTATTCTTCTTCCACTTATTAGGTTTATGGAGTTATTTTCTTCTCATGGGTTTTCATCAGGGTGGCTTGCTAGTTTTCATTTTGATTATCTGTTTGTTTCTCTAAATCATTTCCTACATGAAATTCAATGTTCCATTGTGAAGCTTTAATATATCTATATTTACCCATTATATCCATGATATTTCCCCATGATCATATGATTAAGAGGCCATTTTATTGATTGAATATCTTATTTTATTAATGAATTTTGCCAACATATCCTCTAATGTATGGATTTGGTTTCTTAATAATAGACCTTTCTGTCCTTGAGATACCTATTCCATATATGGATACCCCCAAACTTGATTTTGTTTCATCCTACAACACTGAACATGATTTTTTTATGATTATAATTAAAATAATAAGATTCTTTAGAATAAATACCACAAGGTTTCCCATTACACATAATTATATACATCGTTTTGGTTATAGATTGCATATGACCCATCATTCAACTATGGTAATCGAAAATGTTCATTCCTCTTATCTTTACTCCATTCAACAACCATGAGATGTTATTTTTGTCATCTCATCTGTCAAAATATCTTCATCTAAAAACTATTTTATTCTCCAATTATCCAATAGCAATAGAATTAAAATTTCGGTGTGCTACCCTAATAGACACCTTTATAGAAGGATTGAATTAATAAACATATCTGAATTCCCTAATATGTGAATTATATAATTATGAATTTTAAACAATACCATGTTTTGTACAGTGATTCAACATCATAATGATTTAAATTTAGAATGTTTGCATAGTTGTCCATAGACTTGGGCGGAGAAAAATTTTAGGTAAGAATATTTCATTTCAACTTATCACATATAGTGATGGAATGTGAGGAAAATCCTTGGATGAATTATAGATCTCACTCTCTTTAATAAAATAAAAACGGTGATTTATTACAACATATATTCAAACATTCATAAATTTTAATGTATAAATTGTTAAATGATTCCCTTTTGATTGGTTTTTGGATATTTATGAGGAAGTCCAGATAATTCCACACTATTAGAGAAAAAATTTATAGTATCTAGCATTATCTATATCTTATATATGGAAAATACTAGTATCAGTATTTTTTAATGATATTTTTTATTTATGTTCTTTTATAATCCTCTGTCACTTGTAGTCTTTTATTTCATGGTTATTACTAAAACCAACAAACTTTTTTTCTACACCAGATAGGGTCACATTTATATAAATCTTCATTGTACTTTTGTCAAGCTTAAGATCAATCATAAGAGTTTATTTACCATTATATTTTGTATGAAATAATTATTTGATGATAATGAAATTATATTAATGGATTAATAATTCCATAAAAATAGAAATTACGACAAGGATAAATTAAATAAAAAAAATTAATTCTTAGGTTTACATTCACCATCATTTTAAACAATGCTGGTAGAAATTTTATTACTACCTAAGGGTGTTGTTATCTCTTATTAGGATTTTAAAATATAATATATATCATTTTTCTAAATAATGTGTGGGTAACAAACTAAAATTTAAAATATTCTACTTTGAGGTCATCCGTAGGAGACTTGGAATGGATACTTTTTTGTGAAATTAAAAGGATAATGATTGGTGTTGATTAATGAATACTTTGAATAAATCATAATGGTTTTGAAATTAATTTTTCAAACAATCATAAGATATGTATATTTTGGGGTAGTTTTATAGTGATTGTAAATGTTAAATTGGGTTTTTTATATTTTTTTATCATAGTTCAAAAAAGGAACATCTTTATTCTTGGTGTCACATCTCTAATAGAGAAATTCTCACTTTCTTATAGCCAATAAAATTGGATTATTATTTAATTACGTGTATTGGTGCCATTTTAATCATATATATCCTAATGTATTCAATTTTCATGAATCATAAGAGGATAAAACCTCTACAATTTACAAAATAATTTAAATAATATTGTATCAAGGATATTGACATATGATGTTGAATGATTTTGAAAATGAATTATGATTGATGATAACTATATATGAAAATAATAATATAAATTTAATTTAATGCACACTCACCATTTATCTACACCACCACATAAATGTTCAATGTTACACCCACATTAATGTCATGATTGGGTGATAAGGGAAGATAAAATATTGAATATGAAAAACGGAAAGTAGGTTTATGTTTGGTGATGGGATCTGTAGTAGTTCATAAACACTCAATTAGATGTTGTTTCCAAATTAATTTTACTAAAGAGACAACCAGATTATTTATAAGAACAAAAATCAAGTATTATGGCTTTAATGATCCATAAATGAAAATATTAAATATATCTATGTTAATATTAATGGGGGCACGAGAGTCCCTAGTTTAGAAGGTCAGGATTTTGTTTCATTGTACATAAGATTAGATACTAATATTTTCCATCATGAAATTACATGCAGTCAAATTTTTCATCATTCTAAAAAAATCATGTCCTTACCTAGTTTTTATTTTTTATGGATTCATTCAAGGGAGGCCTAATGGAATACAACCTTTTTTATTTCCCAAACAATATGGAAGATCATGATTAATGTTTCCCAACTCTAGGTTTAATCTGTTTTTCATATATCCTCCAATTCAACCCACAAATAGCATCCTGATCTTCTCATGATATGATTTGAAATATCATAACAAGAATCATGGTCATTTTTTCTCTTCTTGTTTGTATTGAAATTCCATGGTATCCTTAAAAACATGGTTAAATTATTATAAGCATGGGAAATAATTATAATTTTTTATTCACTTGGCTAGAATTCTCACTCAATAAATTCAATCATATCACTAGATACAATATCACTTAATCTAGGGTCTAGCCTATACATTATCACTCATGTTGATGTCACCAAGTCTCAAGAATTTCCTTACCCCTCAACGATATCCAAAACTTCCTAAACACCAAGACTCTATCCCATTCATGCTATTGCGATTAGTTTCAACTCAGTCATGGTTATGATATGCCATAAAATCCACATCACCCACACCAATAATCAATCACTATTCAAGAGAACATAGTTTCACCATAGATAGTTTGAAAAAATCATCCCACAAGATCATTGTCTCACCCTAGGGAGCTAGTCATATGAATTATATCCACTCACTATGACATAATTATTTATCTTTAAATACTTATAGTCTAATCATCTCTTACTATCATCATAGTAAATGCTTTAACATGTCATTATTCTGGAACCATTCATATCACCCATTGTGGAATCTATTAGGATCTTATAGAGGCATCATAATCTCTACTCATTGATACAATCTCACATATGTAAAACCAATGTGACCTCAAAAACAATATTAACAACCCAAATCATACATATTGTGGTCTGTCCACATCCTAACCAAATAACCTTTAATTAGTTACCCACTCACATAAATAAGGAAAAGTCTCTCAAAAAAACATATTGAGGAAATCACAATTTATCTCAAAAAAATACCCATCAAGGACTCATCCCACTCATATTTCTCCACAATAATAATCCCCCCTCAATGGAGATATGCCCATTGGTAATGCGATATATGATTGTATAACACTTCTCAGTGGGCATCTGTACTTATATCCTCCCTGATTATCCAACGGAAATCAATTATAAGTTTCCCATGCCATATATCACATCCAAATACATAGTTCAGGTTATTGATCATCTCAACAGACTCCCTCTCTCATTCGTTCCTTACCAATAATAAATCCTTCAATTATCAATCGTAAAAAATATAACTTACCAATATTCTAATATTCCAATTTCCATTATATATCTCCCCTAAATTTATCTCATTCCATTTTAATTTATGTGGTAACATGAAATATAAATTTACTAAAAAAACTATGTATAATAATGTATATGGATTTAAATTATAATGACCACCAATATCCATTAAAATGTTTTTATTTATCTCTTTCTTCACAGTACCTCAAGAATGCATATATATTGAATTTATGAGATGGTACGACAACCAGATCTATTATTTCATTGTAAAACATCAAAAAAATTAATAATAGGTGTTGAAAACTACCTACTTAATTTAATACAATGAGGAATAATGGATAAAAAACTCAAAAATTGTCACCTCTTCACAAAAACTGCTAAAAATTATCAGTTTTTAACATTTGATGACCACATATAGTTATCACATGTGATATACATATAATTATAGATTATCCCAACCAGACTGTACTGGAAATAAATATTAAAACATTTCCTAAATAGAAATAAATAATAAAAAAACAAAAAAACATGAGTATGAATTAGAAACAATTTCCAAAAAAATCATTAAAACACACTAAACGCCAACACCAATAAAATGGGGTCAATGAATATAATAGGTATTGGAAGAGTCGACTAAATGAACCCTCATAAATAACACATTTATCATAAAAATTTTACAATCTTGGTATTAAATTTATCGGTTTTCCCTCAATTAATGAAATTCCAACCAAGGAATTTTTTTCAATGTGATCATTATGGTCACATAAAGATGTGAAACATTTACTAAAAAATCATAACATGATTAAGATGTCGCATCATAATATCACTAGGTAGAAGTATTAAACCTCATCTAAATAATGACGTGAAATGAGAAAGGGGACATAATGAGACCAATGGGTCAAAGTGAAATCAAACATTGTATGTTTCGTAAAGAGTATTCATATTTATCATATTATTTATGTGCTAACACCTTCATAGAGTTTCCTATTTTATAATGATAAAAAAATCAATGAAAAAAAAATCCTACATGACAGAGAGTTTTTATCCTTGAAAAAACAAATCCTAGGTAAAATATATCATGGTGTGATCATCATAATATAATGAGACTTGTAAGAGTTAAAAATCTCAATATGGATTATAAGACTTTCTCTGATTCTCACCATTTAATTATTAATCAAAAATCAATCCTTATTCAATAATAAAAATAATTTCTTTGAGATTTTTTAACACTCAAAATTATATTTTAAACCATGATTCACTAATCATTCCTATATCAAAGAGAAAAAATTAGTCTAATTATGAAAATTAGAAATAATGAAATTCATGGTTCAATACATATACATTAATAAATTCACAAATTATTCATGTGATTACATGGACAATTTTTTTCTTAGATATTGATCTGGATATATTTTTATTATTAATTTCACTCTTATTATTAGCTATGTGTGTAGTCTATTTTTTGTTGATCTACTTATGGATGAGTTGTTGATGTGATTTTCTATCTTTAATTTATAATTTGTTCTGTAATTTTTTACATTCATTAATTTATTATTTTATATATTTAGTTTATTCTTAATTAATGTACATTTTATGTTGGTGATGATTTTATTTTAGTACACTTAATATGTAAATTGATACACAGATGTCCATTTTATGGGTTATGGTAAATATATTTGAATAAGACCTTTGGGCACCACGATCTTTAATAATTGAATCTACATAGTCAATATAATAATATTTATCATTAAAAACGTGTAAATTCAATGAAAATTGATTAATTAGACCCAATACCAATAACAATTTGGATAATTATTTATTCTTTTCACTTCACCATTTAATTATAATAGATATTATATATTTCGTATAATTTCACTAATTAATATGTATTTAGATATATATTAAAAATTTATTTTCTTTCATTTAAAATATTCAAATTTAGGTTTATATTATCTTTTTCATTATAAGCTTTCTAATCTCTAAGGGTTTTTTATATGACATTATCTATTCAATACATTTTTATTTTTATTTTTTAAGAAGTGTTAGATAAATATCTAAACATGAAACCTCACTGGAATTATGTAAACCCTATGGTTATTCACCGAATGTAAAAAAATAATGATCCTTAACTAATTTATTTAATTTTTATTAATAATTAATAAATTTTTAAACGCATTTACAAAAAAAATCCCATAGAATATTTAAAATTCATTGATAGATAAAAATTAATGAACATGAGATGACTAAGAACTATGAATTCATAATATTTTTTTAGATCTATCTCATAATTTTATCTAAAAACATGATGAAATTGATAATATTTCATATAGGTTCAAAATAATGATAAGACAACTCAAAAGTAATATTAATTGTTTAAATAATTCCATCACCCAAATTATAATGAAACCATAGTCTAAGGTGATCTTCACCATTTTTGAGTGTTCATCATTTAATTATAAAATTTTAATGGGTGTGATAAATTTAATTAACTAATGTTAACATAAAAAAGATGACATTTTCTATGTTGGTGTATGTTTATAGGAAAGTAGTGAGAAACCCAATGTTAAGGATTTCTAGAATATGATAACATGGACAAGTGATCCTGATTTTTTGATTTAATATTTGTTTTTTAATTTTAAATCAAATATTAAAACTCTCAATGTCATGGCATACACATAGAATGGAATATAATTATAATTTTTAAGGATTATTTTTCAATATAGTATTAAATTTTTAAAATATTAAATATCCAATGGTTAATTGATGATTATATATGAATAAAATGGTGGGATATTATATTGATTAATATATATATAATGTCCAAAAAATATAAAATGAAGATAAAGGTAGTAATTTTGAAGGATTGAATTTATGTAAACTATAATGTAATAAAATATAATCATAATTATCAATATTGGATGATAAACATGTCTTTATCATAACACGATTTTATTAATATTATAGTTTTCAACACAAAAATACAATGATATGGTCATAAATTTTATGCCTCATAGTCCCCAATACCTGTTAATCCACATTTGGGTATAACTGATGGTGACATATAAGTCTATAAGAGACACAAGAATGATGAATTTAATGTATTAAAAATTATATTATCATAAATTTCCATTAATATGTGCAGAAAACATGATAAACATTGGATGTTACACTATGAAGACTAATATCTAATAAATACTAACTGATAAATTGAATCATGGAAGAAATGATATTATTAATAGACTGTATACATTTATGAAAGATGATAGAATCATTCATTTTCTTCATGGAATCAAGATATTAGTGTAAATTTATTATTTATTTAGTATTTTAGTAGAATAAATATCCTTCAATATAGCTCATAATCATATTCAGGTGATCCGAATTTTAATGTTTCATTTTCAAAATGAACATAATGGGGAAAATTTATTCAATTTATTTTTGACAAGGTTCACTCTATTATGAATAAAAAATTAGTGATAAGTATTTGATTTATATATTAAAAATAATAAAGGAAGGTTTAAAACTAAAATTTATAATGAATTTCTATAGAATCATCTATAATATACATTTCATAAACAAAATCATGAGGGAATCCCAAAAGAAGGTTGTTCATATTGTATGAGTCATTGAAGACCATTAGAAGTGTAATTTAACCGAATAAAAAATAATAAAGAATAATATACAAAAGATATATTCTTAAATTAATGTATTAATTCCATTTTAATTAAATTCCATTAGATACGATTTTGTATTTATAAATTTTGATTTAAATACAAGAATAAAGAATCTTAAATAGATTACAATAATGAAAGTGGATCTTTATGAATGATGATAGTTCATTAATATAATTCTATATACATAATATGAAAATATAACATTACATAGTATAATTACTCTGTTAATTTAAAAATATTATTTTTGACTATCTAATTCAATAATTGTTATCTAAGTGTTGATATTACACATAATAGAAAATCATTTAATTTTTGTATATATATATATATTTATAGCACACAATTCCTGAATAACAGTTCTATTATATAAGAAATATAGATATATTATATATATAATCAATGATGTATAAAAATGTATGACTAAAATAGAATGTGGATATAGAAATATAATACTTTGTATAGAATAATAGAATAAAATATCAATTAAAAACTAAGAAAGTAGTTTATATTTTTTGAAAAAAAACATATTAGGTATTTGACAATCTTACTAGTTGGGTATAATTTGAAAGTTTATTTTTTATTGACGTTTGAAATCGAATATTTGTCTACAAATTATTCAATGAGATTAATATGAACTATTATAAGAAGAATCATGTGTTTAATTATCATACTTCATGATATTTTAATAATATAATTAGGCAACGCAAAAGAGGTTTATAGAATGAAAATTTTAAAAAGATGGTTTAGGTAGTGAGCTAATGAATATCTTAATCCCTAATTTTCAATCATAAAATATATATTGAATAATATTTATATGCTCATATTTTCTTATGCTCTTGAGATTTATGGAGTTAGTAGATTGAGGAACAAAAACAAGATTTTCAAAGTGAGAATAATGATGGATTCATTAAATTCATTCATTATCCATCATGAAATTGGAAATAAATAAAAATATTAATGATTAATGTTAATATAGCTAAAAATGATAAAAAAATTTCAAAATAGTGATAATATAAAGAATTAGTTATGTTTAAAAATATATATGATGATATGATAACTGATTATTGAATTTAGTCCCTGAATAAAATTTAGTACAAAAAATATATTTAATATTTTTTAATTATCCTATAGTTATAAATAATATTACATAAATCCATATAATATAAATTTTATTTTAATGTGAGAGACTATATTTATATTAGGATAGGAATATAAAAATTTGATTGTGGGAGAAAGATAATAATTGATATTGTTAAAGTTCAAAATTTACAGGAAACCGTCATAGGAACCAGTTCCATCATAAAACATTGAATTTAATGTTATATAGACATAAAATATATATTAATGAGAAAAATATTGACTCAAATAGATCTATGATGACCCATAAATGATAAATAAATTAATAACTACATGGCATTGAAATAGAGTTTGTTGTAATTTAAGTGAGAATTATTTGCATAGTCACATAATAGAAATCTATCCTTGAATATTTATTCAATCGAAGAAGTAAACTAAGATGATTACTTAATTTCTATATTATTTTGTTCTTAGAAAATAAATAATCAATTATTTATATATTACATTAACTTAAAATCTATACTAAATAGTTAGAAATTATAAAACAAACCTTGGTGAATTTCATTTGTATGTGGAAGTAAAACAATCCAATATTACTAGAAAATACGCGTGGGATACTTTCTTATTCCATATAGAATATTGACATATTATTAGAAAGAAGACAATAAAGTATCTTTAAAATAGGAATACATGATCTAATATCATAGTTATGACATTTAAAAGAGAAACATAATATCATTATGGTTATTTGTAATTTATTATACAATACTGAGAATGTTGTAGCTTCAAATGTTGAAAATGAAGAAACATAAGAACATTATTTTTATATTATTATACTAATAAAATAAAATGTTATATTTTAATATTATGAAATATCTTGATAATATTAAAAATGTTGTACTATAATGAAACATTAGAGTTAATTGGTGTTGATAATGTATATACATGGAAAACTAATATTCAGAAATGGAATAAAATTATAAAAAGAATATTATCTATAAATTTATATATCATATTCCATATGACTATATTTATACCTTCAAAAAGGATGACTATAATTTTAGAGATAGTATATAAATGATTATCATGTCGGCTCTAGTGAATTTAGGATTATTTTTAGAGAGGGTTCCCTAGACCTAATAAGAATAGTACATTTTTATTAAAATATCATGTATATAATTGTATTTATGTATGTTTTCTAGCATATTAGATTCATTAATTTGGTGGTAAATATTTATACGTCAATTTAATAGGATTATTTGTTGTATTAAAATTTTATATAAATTATTAACTATAATAGAACCTTGTGATACATTATTATTAATATTAATAATTTATCCAAAATTATGGATACATAAAATTGATTAAACCGATATGATTTTTAACTCTCGGTTGCTGATAGATTATAAGGATTAATACATCTTATAATATAACATTTTATGCTTCCATAAATATGTTGAATATCTATATTCTCAATAAATAATAAAATAAATGTTTAAAATTTAATTATTTATTTAAAAATTATATAAAAATAAATATTAAACACTAATAAATTATGAGTGAGACATTTGAAATTGCATTATAAGAGTAGAAATATGAATGAATATATTTATTAATTAAATTTTGTGAATATTAAATCATTATAATCCTGATTTACCTTAAATATAAACACACCTATAATAACTAAGGAAATGAGGAAAAATATATGTTAAATTTTTAGATAGATAGAAATTAATAGATTTAATTTATTATAATGAACCAAGTACATTCATATATTGAAATTTTATATGATCATTATATTTTTTTATGATGGCATTATAGGAATAGTTATAGGTCATTAGAAAAAAAATGAGTATATATGTATTTAAAATTTATATTGTTGATTTTATAATGTATTTTAGATGATAAAAAATTGATATAAACATTTATAAATAATTTTATTTCGTTTTTTAAATGAATATTTATTTATGATTATTTATAGGAAGTTCATTGTTATTACCAAATTTATTAATTTTTAAAATCTCATAAAAAAGTTTATTTATAAAATTAATATGGTGAAATGAATAAATAAATAAAATTTAATAAATATTTATGGACTCATACAGAATATTATTTTAATGACCCATTTTCAATGGAATATATTTCACTAGAATACCATTGTTTTTATTTTTTTAATGATTTATTTCTGACAAATAAAATCATATTTTATTTTTGAAATTAAATAAACGTTAATTTATTAAGAAAATAAATAAGAATTTTATTTAATGTTAATTAATTATTGAAAAATAATATTAAAATTCCAATTATTCGTAGAATATATTTTTCAAAAAAAATGTTTATTCAGGTGTTTTTCAATTATAATTGAATAAAATATTGATTAGCTATTACAAATTGAATCTAAAAACATTTTTAAAAAATTTTCAATGAATATATTGAAATATTTTTTGAGGTTCAATCTCTTTTCTGAAATAAATATATTGGAGATGTAAAATATGAGTTACCATGGTAAAGCATTATATATGGAAAAAGGGATAAAATGAATGTATCGAGGATTAAAATAACCTTTAATGTTTTTATAAATTAAGAGGATGTGGTGATATATAAACAATATGTATTATATTTCTACTTTGGATCATATTTCCTTTAAAAATTAAATTAATTAAACATTAATCAATGGATAATTTTGAAAATTCACTACAACTCAATTATAGAATGAACCATATTGCACCCACCAAAACTAATAGAACTATTTGAAATTCAACTTACATCGTTATAAAAAATCCAAATCCTAATGATCTTTATTATATTATATATTTTCTCTTTCTATGATGGAGTCTTCAATTATTTATTCAAAAGGAATTTATTTTGATGATAAATTTTATCATTGTTAGTATCAAATTATTCCCTATTTGTTTACAATTACCTTCAAATATACACTCATTCAAAATTTTCATCTAGTGTGAAGGATTTGGAATGGTTTTCAAGACATTCATGATAAAAACAATAGATTGTATTATAATGAGGGCAGATCATTACATGAAAATGATAATCATGATTTTTATATTGAGGATGCCTTTTGAAATCATGTTATACAAAAGGGAAAATCCCAATGATTGATTCTGATTGATTAATCACTCGGAAATATCAGTAATACTGAAAATATTATAGATTATTATAGTCCCAAAAACCAATTATAACTAGATCCTTCTTGGATTCTTGAAGATAGAATGAATTTTTTTTCACAACCTACTCATGTAGAAAATTATTCATCACCCTCCGGTAAAGATGCTTTGAAAATGATAGTTAATGGTTAAGAATTTTTCCACACTGTAAAGAGTTATTTTATGGTTTATGAGTACCTTGGGGCGGAATTAGAAACATGGATGGAGGATCAAGATGATGTTTTCTTACAAAAAATATAGTGATGGTGAAATTTCACTATAAACCTACCTCCAAATATGAAAAAGACTAAAAATAGTAGATGAATTCGACTGTAACATAGATATAAATAATAGGTACATTCCATATAAATAAATTATGAGAATTTGACCTTGACTATACAATCACTTTGATACACTGTATATTTTTATTTTTAGTTGAGGACTATTCATTTGAGGATAATGGGACAATAAATTTCTTTATGGTGTCTTCTTAATTTGATGTTGTGTGTTTATGTTGTTAATATTCTATAAATGAAAGGCAATATCCACTCATTAAAGACAATGAATCCTTTTTAACATGGAAATTATGGATCTGTTCTTTAAATCATATGTTGAATGACTGGGAACTATCAAGACGTTGTTATTCTACTTTTATGTTATTTGAATCAGATGGAAGAAGTTATAGATTTTTTATTTTTAATAAATGAAGTTCTCATAAAATGATACTAAATGAAATATCCTAATGGGTGATGATGGAAATGTTGGTTTCAATGCTGGTGTGTGAAGAAATGGTGATGAATTTTGAAATTTGAATTATGTGGATTTTTGAAATGCGATAAGGGCGATCTTGGATCAGGAGTGTCTGATTTGAATTTTGAATTTTGAATCTTGTGTTTTTTTGTAAGGATTCAAACTTACCATTTAAATTTGTCATTAGAAAATAAAAAAAAGGATTGGGTGGTATTGGTATGTTCTATATTTTCATTGTGTATATTTTATAAGGATCCCATTAAAAATACATGAGATGTTACACATGGTCAAAGTGGTGGTGTAGCCATGGGATGAGAATTATTTTTTATAATATTTATATTGAGCTTGTCAATCCTTTAATATATTTTTATTAGTAATATTTATATGTCTTTACTCTATTTTCTCCCTAAATTTGTTTTTTCTATTTTCACTATATTTTTTCCCCGTATTATTTTTCTGTTCTTTATGGTTTGTATGGTTGTTATGACTTGTATGAATTAGAAATATTACATGTTTATTGATGAGTTTCTTAGTGGTGTTGGTAGATCTAGGATGGAAAACCTCTCATTATATAGTTTGGAATTTTTAAGTGTGAAATCATATGTTTTAGTGATGAATATTATATATGTGATTCTTTTTTGTCGAAATTGGTGTTCTCTTGGTGGTTCCAGAAATAGAAGGAAATAAATTTGTGAGTTTTATACTTCAGTACTATTTTATTTTAATTCTAAAGCACTGCTGGATATTTAGTTCTTCAGTGTGTTGATGTAGATTTAAAAATACTTGTATATTTCATATTTATGGTGTAATGGTCTACATTTTCTACTTGAGAGAGAATGCTTTTAGTAAGGATATGGCTTTCTACCTAAAATTAATATGTTTAATATTCATTAGGTTTATCCCATTTTTGTTTTTTCAATTTCAATTTATTTTATTCTAGTGAAACCTCATTTTACCTTATTCAAACACTATAACACATTTTTTGTTTTAATAAATTATTTGTAGTGTGAAGTGGTTTCACAATTCACAATTCAATATGTTTAAAAAATGTAATTGATTTGTTCGGTTCAACCCCAAACATGAATGATGCTATACTATCTTACCCATTTCCAAAAATAATGATATTAAAGACATTAATACTGTTAACATGTTATATAATATATTTATTTACATTATTAATGTTATTTTTTATGTGTGAAAATTGTTTGCATTATAAAAGAACATATTTTTATCAGTAAGTTACCCAAAACATAGTCATCATGAAATATATTCCCATTAAATGTAATGATACCAACCATGAAATAGGAATGTGATAAAATAAAAGTTTTTATAATAATGAGTACATATTCATGAATAATATTTTAGTGAATTTTTATTTTATTTTATGAGGCTTGAAAATAAAATTACGAAACATATACATAATAAAAGAAATTACTAACATTGTATGATTAATACATGTAATAAAAAACTAATAAACGTGCAATAAATTATTAGAATTGAATATTTAAATAGAAATTTGGTGTTAATATTTTTATTAAATATGTTATTAAGAGAAAAAATTTTATAATATTGGATGTAAATGTTCCTTCATCATTGTTACGATTAAAATAAAGGATTTCTCATCTCAATTTCATAACATTGAGATATATTCCCTAATCACTACCTATATTTTCAATAGTATATATACAAATCCATATATTATTTTTATGGTAATTTTCATATAATTGATGAGTTTTAAAAATTCATCCCATTCTCTCTATTTTACCTTCTATTGGTCCATTCATTGCAAAAGTCAAACACATTTTCTCTCCAAATCATTCTTATTATTTTTGAATATTAATAAATGTGATTCTATCTGATGAATTTCTATTAAAATCCCTTTCAATCCCTATTTCTTCATTTTACTCTTGTATTTGTTTGAGTTACGTGTGTTATTACCGTTTTAAGCCTCTATAAATAATTATTCACTAGATATGATGGTTTTAAGTTGATTTTTTATCCTTTTTTGTGAATCATTCCCATTCAGGTCTATAGAATTTATAATTATTTATAATGGTCCAAAAGTGTATATATATAATTTCATAAGGTCAAATTATTATTTGTTTTACATATTATAAAATCATGTGAAGGGAATCATTTTTACATCTCATCTATTATGTTATCCACTCGATCTGTGTAATCTAAATTTTTCTTTAGTGTTCTTTTTAAGATATCCATTGAAAGATTTCATGAATCATTAATGTAATTTTTATGTATTTTTTAAATGAAATTTATTTATATATAATATGTTATTGAAAAACATTATTTAAACAACAATTATTTCTCATTTACTTTTCTAAAAAATCATATACAGTTCATCTAATGTGTTTTTCATGGATGTCTATATCCTATAATAAGATTAATATATCACTATGGATATGTTTTAATGTAATAGTTTCTTTTATTTATCTAGATTTTTTATTAATTTTTTATATATATTTATTAATTAAATATATTACATTCACATTAGTTAATTATAATATGATATATTTATTAATGATTTTATATTCATATTGTAGACATATGTTTGGTTTGGCATTAATTCATGGAGTGCATCAGAATTATACATCCTTTTAATATATTATGAAAATATTTTTTTCTTAGGTTATATTAGGTTGTGGTATTTGGGAGTTTATAGTTGTCTATAAGGTTGTGGATAATTCTTTTAGAAAATGTGATAATGCTATTGTCATTGATAATTGATATAAGATATGATTTTCTATAGAATTCAATGTGACACATATATATGTAAATATATATAACTAAAAAAATTATAGAATTATATTAAGATTCCTATAAGGATACATGTTTCCAACTTATTTTTGTATGGTGATTTGATTATGTTCTATTATCCACATGACATTAGTACAAATTCCAAAATATTAATATATTTTGTTTGTGTTTTTAACTTTAGTTTTTTGAGATATAATGAAAATAAATGTAGTGAATATATTTTTAACATTTAATTAATTCCCATCATCAAAAAAATTATTAAAATAAAACTGCTGACATTTGGAATTGGTTATAAGAAACACCGACGATGTATGTGGTCAATGATTTTTAGCATTTCAGTACATATTTTCACACTTGGTGGATAACTAATGATAGATATGGTAAACAATATCAAAATTAAATGGAAATATAAAATTAAGTGAAATATATTTAACATCAATACCATGATTATGGAATTTCTTTTATCATCACCATTTGAGGAAATAACTTGATTTCGATCATTAATTTTTGTTGGAGTGTAATTTCATAATGTGGTTGGTAAATATCCAGAATAATTATTTATTTATCACAATTAGATGATTTATTATTTTGTATATTTAAAATTCATCAAAATTTATATCAATTAAAAAATATATTAATAAAAAATAAAATGATGAGATGTTAACATTTTATATATTGGTGATATATGTGAATTAATAACCCATGGAAGGATGATATGTATCAAACGATGAGTAGAATGAAAATTTATAAAAATGGGGGATAAAAATATATTTAATGTTCTAGAATACATAGTATATGGGGAAATAAAATTTTCGTGGTGTCTTAAAATGTAAAAGGATCATCCTAAAAAAATGAAAGAAATTTATTATTCATAATGTGATTTGTTTACATTAAAAATATTTAATTCATATAACAAATGTTTAAACTCTTACTTTTAGTTGGCTGATGCCAATTACTAATTTTTTTAAACTCGTGTTTTAGCATTTTTTATTTATAAATGATTTTTAATACCAGAGTTTTATATTTCATTTGAATTACAAGTTCAATAAATGGTAGGGTAATGTATTTAATATTTATTTTCAAATAATTAATTTTGAAACCCACAAGAGAATCATTTTTGTTCCATTAATTAAATAACTGAAAGTATAATATAAATTTTAAACTATTTTGAAACAATTTTTTATCTTATAAAAAATTATGCTTCTTTTTATAATCATATATCAAGTTTTGTTTGATATATACTTTTTTTTATATTATATTGGAGACTATAACTAACTATAAGGTATTATGTATGGAGAAATTTAGGGAGTTGTTGAAGAATTGTTGAAAAATATGTTGTTTACATATCAAATCTCAAGAGATGATAGTTGTATATTATATTTAGGGTGTGATTTATTATGAGATGAATTGGATACAGGGATATAATATAGAATTATGTATATATAATATTTTTGGGTCAATTAGTTTCAATAAGATATCGATTTAGTAAATTTTGATGAGTTGGTTTTAGAGAATAAGAAGAAAAAACATTAATACATATATGTTATAACATAAGTTATATTTTTTGAACATTATATTTATTATGTTTAATTTAATATTTCAAATGTTACAATATCATACAATATTTTTCCTTATAGTATTATTTCACACATTAGTTATTTTTTTAATTCTCATGATATCTATTTTATTTATAGTAAATTATCAGAACCAAAGTCAAATTATTATTTGATACTTTATTATCCATCGAGGAACATCAAATATATTATTTTTTTATTTTTTATACACAAACCTATATATATTTATATATCTTTTTCCAATATAATTTAATTCACACCCTAGTGATTAGAGATTCAATTATCTGTAATAACACCTTTTGTTTCATTGAATGGAAAACATGATTAGAAATCCATAGTTGGTTATTGGGAATCAATTTCATAAAAATGATTTTATCCTTTAATTAGGTGAAAATAATTTTAATTTTGAAATATAAATCCTCTTTTTTACATATATCCCATATCAATTTTCTAAATAATGAAATCACCTTTTATATCCCAAATAAAAAATAATAATTTATTAGTGTATGTGTTAAATGATTACCAAATTAAAATTACATTTCCTATATTGGTATAAATATCATATAACAGGGGGAATTTATTTTATCTTCAGTTGAATAAATAGAATATTATTGATATAGAAATTACGTTGGAATTTTTTGTCTAATTTTTGGAATAGGTTTGTTGTCTTCCACTAGATCATGGTGTTGATTCTTTATTAATACTCATACATGGTCTTGGTCCAATATCAATGAATTCATATTGAATAACCTATATTAAATTGATGGAATCAATGAATCAACTACAAGATAATATGGATAAAGGACTTATATATCTAGTTATATTTCAATAGTGTGAAAAAGTTATCTTTGTTAATAAATAATTTTTCTGAATGAGTAATTTGGGGGCTTTATAAGTATTAAAATTATTACAAAAACTTTTATAAAATTATAAATCTCTCAAAAATTGAGTTTCATTATATTGAATAATTAAAAGCCTCATCTAATTTTATTCTTTAACTGATGGTGGATTGTTTTTTAAATTTTTCTAAGTGAATATATGATTTTAATTGGTTTGGTAAAATATTTGTTTTTAATGATTTGAAATTTATTTACTGTCTATAATGTGTTTTAAAATAATCATTCATAATTTTAGAATGTGTTTTTTAATATTTATGGAATTAATGAAAATGTTCCGAATAATTCATATATTTTTTGTAAAATATTACAACCTTAATGAAATTATAAAATTTATGCATAAAATACTATCTAAATAATGATAAAGAAAATTTTACAAAGGTTTTATTGGGTTATGATAAAATTATTCAAATGCTAGGGTGATTTAACCTATATGTGTATATTATATACATCATAATACCTTTTTATTAGCCATATAAAGTCTCCTTTTCCATTACATAATATATGGTTTATATTATCATAATGATTGTTAGTGTAATTATACTATTAAATAAATTTTAATACCCTTAGTAATCTTTTATTTTACCCTTACATAATATATATTAGATCTTATTAACCCTTTCATTACTTCTCTAATACCCTTATATATTAACAGAAACAAGAATTTCCCCTTAAAAATAATATGTTATCTTCTAGATATCATTTTATAAAATATAGTTTCCCTTACATACAATATTAATGATGAATGATACCCTAACAGATCATTTTAGATTCATCATTGATCCTTATAAGTGTTTTTATTTTTTCATTTACACAATTCATTTATTTTCATACATACTTTTTTGCAATGTAATTTTACCATTACAAAGTATTTAAAAAAATTATTTTACATTTTTGTTAAAAAACCTATATAAGGAAATTAATATTTATTGTTAGAATTATGAAACCTTTTTAATACTCTTTTTACACATATTCACCATTTGAAAATTTTATTTTACCCTTACAGAATAATATAATGTTACTCTTATGTTTTATTAAAAATCCCTAAAATCTAATTTACTCTATTTTAAGATATTAATAGAATTTTCATTCATTTTATGTTTGTTTCATATTTTAATATGTATTTTTTTCATTTAATAAAATATTTTTAATACTATAAAAACTATGACAAGTGTTTGGGTATTATTTTAAACAAATTATAATGAACGTTAATTATTTTCTTTATTCAACAAAATAATTACAACATTAATCTAAAATATTTAAGATTTAATATATTTAGTTATTTTTATTCTTATCTGTTCCAAATACATTATGTTTTTTAGTATAAAGTAGTATAAGAATTAACTGATTAAATTAAGCATGAATCTAAAAAATATAGGTATAGGTAATAATTTTGCAGTATTATTTTATAATGGCTTGTTTTAATATTTATGGAAGAAATGTGACATAAATACATGGAGAATATTACATTGATTTCTATCATAGAATATTTTACAGTAGTGTTTTTTCTAACTATGTGTTGATGAAAATCTATAATATAATATAAAATGAGTGGTACAACATTATCAAATTTCAAAATTCTTATTTTTTGGGGGAATTGATTGTTTCTAGAAGTATTTATGTTCTATATCATATCATTAAGGGTCCATGATCACTAATATACATCCAAATTCTTCATCAACATTATGAATTTCTCTTGTATGTTTTATTTTTATGTGTATGTGTATATAAATCAACATTACCATTGGATTATACTTCCCATAAAAATGATTATTCTATTCAGACCTAACCAAATTGTTAGATCAACTAGCTGATTCATTATCCTATATAAAAGGATATGATATGTATGAAATTTATTTAAAATTTACTTGGTTGTAATTGTTTCTGGAAAATTAAGGAAATGTCTTGTCTATCCTATAATATATTAGGTTAAGTATTCACCTCTAAATTGTTTATTATTTTTCGTGTATGGAGAACATTAGTCATAACCCTATGCTAGAGTGTGGTGTGTCTTGGGTCTGGATCACTTATCAATTATAAAAACTATAACATCTAGTTACACCTTTTAGGTACTCCATAGTACATGTTTTATTTTTCATCCACTTTTGGGATATTTTGTGGGAATCTTAGGGATAAAGATACTTTTCTAATAAAATTAATTAAATTTTAGTGGTATTTTTTTAATCAATATAATCTTTGTAAAATTTTTATGATGGCTTGATAGATTTATCACTAGGTCAAAATAATTTTCAAGGTTCATTACATGTACTTGAGTAAAAATGGATTTGATTATCTACTACATGATTACAAAATGTTTATTTGGTTTATAAAACATTTACTTTTTATTGGAAAATGTCATGTTGATTTATCTGTTGTCAATGGAGACAATCTATGAATATAGAATTCTAAATGTTTAAGGAATGATATTGGCTTTTAATAAAAATGTGAATAATTTTTTGTTTTCTAATTATTCATGAATTACATGACACTTAATGGGACTACAAAATTTTTAATTATCATGAGTTCTAGTTTAGAGAGTTACATATTAGTGGTTTTGATTTCATTCATCTACGAGGCCTTCATATCTCAAGATAGAGCCTTTCATAGGTAATTTTGGAGACAAGTGATCCTTTCAGATTGTTTACTTGGTGATTTATCATTGTTGTTATTATTTTTAGTCTCGATAGATCTAGATTATAGTTTCAAATGAAATATATTTTTCAACTGTTCTCTATTTATGTGTTTTTTTGTGATTGTTCGTAATTTTTTTCCAGCATCATAATTTATGATGATCCATTTTTCATTATCTAGGTATTTGAAACCTTGGATATCTTGATTTTGTTGAAATTGTATTCAATTGATTAATAAGACCATTATATGAAATGATTTTATTATGATATTTGGAATAATTTTTTTGTGAATATATACCTTTTCCAAAGGAATTGGAATAGAGTGATTATTTTTTTAGAACAATAGATTTATTTGTGATGAAATTTTTTGGGAATTGTTTTAGAGAAAAATACAATGAATTTCAGATAACCATTTTTTCATTCTGTTTTAAATAGTCATGATGTGATGAAAAACCTATTCCTTGGTTTTGTTATTTACATGGTTTTTTAAATTAAAATTTTGAGAAATTGAATTGTATATAAATATTTATATATAATGACATAATTTTCCATTATATATTGATAGAATGAGAACATCAGAGATTTGGAAGTTATTAGGTTATTTGGGAAATCCACACTACAAACATGATCCTTAAGAAATCAACATATGATATTTAAAAAAATCATCAAATTGAAATTATTATCTATGAGGGGAAACTAATATGCCCTATTCAGCCTTAGTTGGAGGGACGTGTGCACACATGTTGAGTTGTGAATATTGATTTGAGAAGTATGAGGATCCTAAATCATTAAGCTAATTTACATCATGGTTGATGACCATGGTTCATGTAGTTTATATTTGTTTATATATACCATTGATTATTTAAATGATTCACTGATCCATATTTATTTAAATAAATTCATATAAAAAAATTATTATGTAAACTATATTCACTTTTTTAATCCATCAAAAGGAAATAATATTTTTGTATGTATAAAAATGTTTTTTTCCTGGAATTCCCTATTTAATTTATATTTAAATAATTATTGGTTTATTTTTTATGGAATCTATTATAGAAAACATGGTGGACCCTACATGTCATTTTAACTCACAATCTTTTTTTTCATTTAGTAATTTTTAGACATTATTATGCATGATACAAGAAAAAAAAGGAACCACTTGGGGGATGATGTTCTTTTTCCGTTGGGATTAGATTCTTATAGGTGATCAATGGATATGTGATTCATTTGTTACATGTTAAATTTGAGGTTTTATAGTAATATTCTATATACTTTTAGGATATTTTTCATTGGGTATTTTGGATACTTATTTCGATTGTGTTTCATCCTCATGTTAGAGTGTTAATCATTATAACTATTATATTTTATCTTCTAAAGTATTATTCAAAATAATTTCCTTCTATTATTGTGTACAATCCTAGGTTAGATAATCCAAAGTGTGGTGATTAGGAACCCCCTTTTGGCCATGTTAGGGCTGTCTTGGGTATCATATTACAAGGTTTTCTGAGATGGTTTGTGACATAGTGATATCAATGTTGATGGTTAAGAATCAACCCTTAAGTTCGGTATGCTATTTGGGATGTCATTATGGGATGTAATAGGTTGTTTTGAGCATGTTTCGAACCATCTATCTTTTAATAAATCACTATGATACAATGGTTGTTTGGTAATAATGTTGTTCATCAATCATTTGATATAATTATATACTTATCCTTTTTATATATATGTGCTAAAATAACAATTCTAAATTTATTCTAATTATAATTTATATTCATGTATCTCTTAATTTATTTTTTGAGTTTTTTATAATTTTTTATGTCTTCAATGTTTTCTACTAATATTTTTATAATCATACCTCTTAAAAGTCATTTTTATTAGATGTAGGTGGAAGTTAATAGTTTACCACACCGTGTGAATCCACTTGTGGACAAGAATAATTTTGTGGTTATTGTGAATACTATCTAAAATATAAGTTAATTACCAACAATTGTTCTCTTTTAGGATCCAATTGTGGAACCATTTTGGGATAAAACATGAAATCATTATCAACAGTTTTTTCACAATAACCCCCAAGCGTTAAAAGAATATAATAAATCAAAATAGGTTGTGTAATGGTTGAGAAACACATATCATTTTTGATTTCATATAACAACATGACTCAATTATGTTTATGTGTTTTTACATCAATATGGATGGACCAAGCTGGCTATGGTGGGAATTTATTATAACATTGATGAATGAATAATTTTTTTAGTGGAAGGACATTATATATCATTTCACAAACTAGTTCTATCCATAATCAATGGTATTGGTTAATGCTATAATGATTTTTTTCCTCTTGTAGGATGAAAAGACCATGGTGGAGTATAATAACAACTCGAAAAATATTATGGTTCTTTTAATTTTAATTTTATCAAATAATAATATGAATACTAAATAGTTTGAGATGGGTATTATACCTGATATACATTCTCTGTTTTTCTTGTTGACCATATCTTATTATGATGATGTGTTTGATATATCATTTATGGTTGAGATTAATCAATATGCTATGTTAGGGTTTAGGTCTGTTAATACAGATGTGTCTCACTATTTTAAATCAACTCTAATTATGTACATTCTAAATCATAATATTGATATTTTTTCTTATGTGATGGGAATTATTATTCCAATCAGAATGACGAGATAATAGGGTCTCAATTATCTTTCATTTTCTTTTTTTCATAGATTTAAATTACCTATAGTTTTCTGGACCTCTACATAAAAACTATTTAATTCATTCATGTGATGAATTAGATCATTGACATTACGACCCAAATTGATTATTATCGGTGGAGGTTCTCTTTTACTACACCCAATGTAATGTTCCATGGTTTTATTGAGAATGGGACTTGAGGTTGAGTAGAGACATACTATCAATATTGGATTTTGTAATGGTAATGTATATGGAATTTTCTCTTTTGATATTGAATCATTTAGTGATGATCTCCCACCATTCAAATCCACTTTTACCGTTATGTTTCATTATAATGTATTTGTATTATTTATAGAGGATAGGTATATTTCTCAACTAATTTTTTGATTGGTACTCAATTGTTGTCAATTCCATGTTACCTATGAAACTAGAATTTTATAATGTCTTTAAGACTCATTTGGATTGTATTTTAGAGAAACAGCCATTCACCCAAGTGTGTCACCTGGGGTGGAGCATATTCTCTTATCAATGAATGATGATGAAAACCCTGACCAATTTATTATTATTAGAACCTCAATCAAGTAATAGTAAATAAAAAGTATCTATTTCTATATAATAACGTTATTTTGACCATTTGAAAGGTGTGATGTGGTTCTTGAATATTGATACATGATCTAGAAATCACCATTAGATTATAAAAGAATATGACAATAAAAATACCGCCTTCACAAGAAGGTATGATCACTTTGAGTATCTTATTGTTCCATTGGAACTAACCAATGATCCTTTAGTCTTTATGGATTTGATGAATTGTATTTTTTTTAGTACCACAGAAAATTGGTGGTTGTTTTCATAATTATATTATGGTTTACTCAATCATTTAGGTGGATTATGTGCATCAATATAGAACAATTTTTCAAAACTAGAGAGATCAAATATATTATATAAAACACTAAAAATATAATTTTTTGGATTCAGAAATTAGAATTCTGTAGATATGTGGTGTCAAAACATGGTATCTCAGTTGATCTTGAGAAGGTGATATATGTTCTAAAAATGAATCATGAACATCTTGTTTTCTAGATATTTATCCTTTAGGTTTTACGTGGATACTAACACTTGTTTATGATGGATTTAGTGACCTTGTATTCTCCAATTATTCTTTTCACACATAAGGGAGTTATTATTTCTTCGGATGTTAAATTTCATAGTTAAATTGTTGATATGAAAATCATTTTTAAATTTTTTTAATATTTACACTATCAAAGGTATGGAAGGGAAATGCATTATTTTAAGACGAATCAATTTTGGGTTTGGGTTGTGCTCTCATATAGGGTTATTATATGGAATCTAATAGCAATCATCAGAATAGGACACCATAGAGGAATTTTATAACCCATGAAATTGACCATGAACCCTTGATGCAGGAATTGTAGAGTCAAAGACATCAAAATTTAATAAAAAATATTACCATGTATTATGAATGAATCTGAATTGGTAATGTCTCCTCTCAAGAAGATTTTAGAATTAAGTAGAGGAATTTAGAGGAGTAGATACAATATTTTGAATTTGAAATTTATTATATGCTACTAAAATTAATTTTCTATTCAAATAAATTGAGTAGGATTTTTTTGACATCATATATGAAGAAATCATCTATAGGGAAGACAATAATGGATCATTTTATTAGTAGTTGAATTAAAGATTACATGAAGAAGAGGCTGAGGTTTATTTGTCAATTGTTCATATAACCACTTCACTTCATGATATTATTCTTCTAGAGCAATAACATGATGATGAATTTTGATTTATTTGGCACTTTATTTATTTTGGGGAGGCCATCAGTTAGTATAAAATATATTCTAATTGAATCTTTTGTTTCTTGAACAAGTACGTTTTACCTTTTATAGAGATAAATGTTTTGACAAGGTATTTCAATAGTTTATCATGGTCAGTGCACCTATGTACCCTGATGATATTCTATAACAGTCAACAATAATTTATTTGTCCTTGTATTTGATGTCTCATTATTGACATTACATATTATTTTTATATAGTTAAACATGTGAAATTCAAATACTAGATACCTTCATGTTTATATCAGTCACATCTCGTAATGACATGGAAGTAGTAAGAGAACATTATGAACATTGTGTTTTGTATTCCATCTACTCCTCAAATGATGTCTGTGATGTGTACATTAAATGATCATCTATTAAAACTGAATCACTTTATACCCATTTGAGATACATCTAATGATATATAATTATGAAATATCTATGTAAAAGTGGTTGTTATTTTGAATGGGGTTCCTTATACTAGTGTATCCGATAGAGATTCCTATTTTTCCACTCATTTATGTATAGGAAATTATGAGGCATTGGGATCATTGGTTCAATAGAAAGTGGAATACCATTCATATATGAATGAAAAAACATATATAGAAATAAAAATTTCTAAGGATATACTATATTATTGCATTTTGACCATTGGTGAAGCTTGGTTTGACCACAAATGATTATTTAGATTTACATGCAACAATAGATAAATATCTATAATTCGAATGTCCATTTTTGAGGGATTATACATAAGGCCTTATAAATCCCCACTGTGTTGGTATGATATTAGTGAAACATCCACCTTTAGAGTGAGGTCTATCAAAGAGATGATTAATATTATTTATGTAGGTTTTTCATAGAATGGTGACATCATAAAGATAGTACATATCTCACAATGACCATCTAGGCCACCATTGTAGTTATCAATTAGTGATTATTTATTTTAAAATACATCACCATGGTTGGTTCATTAAGATATTGGGATATAAGGGAAGCTTGATCCTTGTTTTGTGGGACCCTTTGTGGTTTTTGAACAGGTGGGGAAAGTGGCTTGATGTTAGGAAATTACACCACAAATGATTTCAATAAATAATCTGTTACATCTATCGTAGCATCAAAACTATGTTTACAACCCATATCATGTCATCAAATTGGAGGATCGTGACATTAATCTAGAATTATCATTGAATGAACACTCTATTAGGATTATTGATTATGAGAAAAATGTATGTTATGGGTGGATGATACATTTTTCTGGGTACTATGCCACAACTATTCGGATTTTCATGGGATGTTGTAGCATAAGGAAGTAATCAGATATTAGTGTCCTAATATATTTCATATGAGATCATATAAATGATAAATCTATGTATAAGAATTTTTTTATTATGGGGAGTCTGTAACATCCCATTACATTATTCAGGTACTCCTTTGTTCATGTTTTTTTCATTTATGTTTTTTTGAGTTTTCGTGGTTATCTATGATGAATATATTTTACTATGGAAAAATAAGCTAATGTTCGTTGATGTGTGATTGATTGGATTATTGGAGTCTAGGTATAATTGTGGTGACTTGTTAGCATGGTTCTCCTCATATTCATATAATGTACTAGGTTCTTTGCTATTTTTTGAATTAAAACATCAGTTTTATTCTATTATATGGGAAATTTAACACTATGTGTGTGGTTTACAAGATATGTATTTGTCACTAGTGATATGATGTGAATATTTATAGGGTGTGAAAGTTATCATTGTAGGTAGTTTTAATTTATAATGTGTAAGGGAAGAAATCAGTTTTCAATAAATATGATATATTGTTTTTTGTGATTTTAGTCTTCGTAGATTATAAGATGAGTAATGGGATTACATACCATGTAATTTCCATGAGTTTTAATTTTTATGGTGTTGTGCAGGTGATTTTCATTTCACTAAATTGTGTAGCCTTCTACTCTTGACCCATATCCTTCTCTATGATGTTTTGGTAATCTATGATCCTTCAATATCGTTCGTTTAGTTATACATTATCGTTTTTTGTGTTTTTTTAGATGTTGATTCTAGATTTTAATTGTATATATTCTTTGAATTTTATCATCATTAAAATTATCACTGTAGGTGTTAACTATTTTTTTCAATGATCGATTGGTAGGTGGTTCCATTTGTGACATTTCGTGTAATTTAATCGTTGATTATCCGAATTTTGGTTGAAATAGTGTTCAATTGAGTCAAAATTAAATAATAGAAATAATTTGACTCTAAAATTTTAAATTTCATTGATTTAGAGAAAAACACTAATTCTAATGGAATTTTAATTGTGGGATTAATTGAGAGAATGATTGATTAATTTTTTATTAAATTATTTGAGATTTATTATGAGAAAATTCCATAAAATGAAATTCTGAAAAAAAAAATTGATTGGTTTTGGATTGTGGTGGTATGAAATGATGAATAACATGTGTTTCTATTTTGAAATTTTAGGGGTATTTTGAAATTTAAAATTGGGAAAATGAATTGAAAATAAAGATTTGTATAAAATGAGACAATGTTCACTTTATCTAATAATTATTTGAGAACATGATTGTTTCGGTTGTTAGGAATATATCCTGGATAGACAAGAAATGATTTTGATCCCCTAGTAATGGATATATTACGAAAACCTTAACAATAACCTAGTAGGGTATTATTATCCCTAATGGGATATTGATGAATTTATTAATCACGATCCTAAGGGATCTATGCAGACATGTTATTCTGTGATCACTTATTAGATATGTGTGAGGATCCAATGTCCATAAACAAATGTTCTTTAGGGTAGTGGACCATGGTGATTTGTTTTTTGATTGACAATATATTCAATTTATTGTGGAACAAATTTACTCATGCCAAATTTTTTAGAAATATTATTCTAAATACAAATATTATTTGATTAATTTGTGAATTGATTTTCACAAATTAAAAGGGAAGGGTGTTTGTTTTTTATATGAATATGATAGGATATTCTTTTATTTTTTTATTTACATTGAAATAACAATTGGTTTATTATTATGATATCTATTATGGAATATTTTGTGACACTATGTTAGTATTCTTATATAACATCATATCTTTCCCTTCCGTTGTTTAATACATTCTTATGCTTGGTTCAAATAAAAGGAAAACACCTTTAAGATGTAGTGGTTGTTCTTGAACCACTATGCTTGGAGTATTTTAGGGGACATGAAAAGAAATAATCCACTTGTTACATGGGATGTTTGAGTTATGTTTGGATAAAAACTATGTACATTGATGATGTAATGTTATTGGTTTTTCTATACCTATTATGATACTTCTAATATTTTTTCTGGAGTTATGATGAAAAGGTCTTGTATCTTTTGACATCCATTGTTTTGAAAAATTATTTCCCTCGTTTATCATATATGGTTCTAGGTGAAACTTTCCACCACCTAGGGTTATAGAATTCACTTCGAAACACGTTAAATATAACTCATTTATTAGGGTACTAGTGTTTTCAGGATAGTTTTTAAAAAAAATTGATAGCCACCTAGTCTGAAGTTCCCCTCCACATAAGCTGGTAGATATCACCTACCAATAAGGAACTATGATTTTATACTGGGGAGACATAAAACTAAAAATTATACAAAAAAATAGTGGTATAATAAGTATATAAATATAAATTCAAATATAATAAAAAGGTTGTGGGAATGTAAACCATTTTATTATAAGAGACACACTATTATACTATTTTTAAAAGCCAACCCAATAGAACAAAAAAAAATGAAAATGTCATGATTTGTAAAATGTGAAGATACATTGGAAAAGAAAAGTAGACATATACAAAATAATCTAGAAAATTAAAAAAGTAAAAAACATATCTCTAATAGAATATGGAGCATAGGCTCATCCCTCTTCTCTATACTTCATCATTATATAGAAAATAAGGTTTCCATATATTGGGAATTACAATTGCTCCTACCTACAACCATGAATTATATCCGCGTACCAACGAACGACTCGGATATGGTATGATGTATAATCTGTAGGCTACCACCAAATGTTTATATATGAAAGCTATACTTGTTATAAATGAGGTAACATTTTATAGGTATTACTAAAATTATTTATTATATTTTAATATGATACTTCCGAAATCAGCACATATATAATGTGACAATCAGTTTGTAAATGGAGAGGGACTATGCGAAAAATAAAATCATTTTCAATGGAATATACCAATATATTCAATATAAGACCTATAAGAGACAAAAAAACATGATCATTGAATGAGTAATTCTTTTCGATCCCATAGAGATAATCCCTAGAAAACACAATAATATATAGACCTACAGAGGCATTGAAAAAATTCCATCAACTACAGAATCCTCTATGATTCTAAAAAGCTAATCCATGAAGAAAATATATACAATTTGGTATATCCCAAGAGAAAATTGGATGTTTAAAAATAACAATTATCCATGTTAATAATCAATAGAATAAAATGTAATAATTCATTAGTTTTATTCAATGATATTGGTTCCATATCACAAGGTTAGATCCATACTGAACGATCCATAAAAAACAGTTTTATATAGGGGTGTTTAATGGGCCATTTAGTGTCGATGTATTTTAAAAAATTGACCCATCCATGTCAATTAATTTATCAATTCACTATCCTATGATAAAAGAGGATCATTATTAGTGCACATTTCCGTTGATCAATTTAATTCCGCGTAATTATTTCATTAGTCAATTCAGATTCAAGTGATAAAATTAATGGCCATGTTAGTCTCAATGCTACATTATAAAACAATTATATAAAATTCATAAATAAAGTGGCCTTGAAACTAAATTAATAATATCGTAAATATTTAAATCATAAAACCTTTCCATTTTTAAATGAAAAAGAGCCATAATTGGTATTTAATGATATTAATTCCAATTAAATTCATATATGTTTCCCACTATGATGTGCAATGGACAACTCACACAAAATGGTTGCATTTTCATTGGATTTCAAATTTATATAAATCAATTTACAATTTAAGAAGATGTCAATTACATTAAAAAGGGTTAATGGGGATATGTTTCATCAAAAAATGTTTTAAAATATTTATAAATAAGTTATTTTCCATCTTATATAAATCATATGGAAAGTAATAAATACAATAAAACGACACGAGCTAGAAAAAGTATGTCATTAAGGGAAAAGGTAAAAACTTTCTTCCTTATATGTGTAGCACTCTCATCATCTTTAATTTTTATTTAATTCTAGATAAATTGAGGTAAATTGATAAAATATATCAGTTCCCTAAAAATAAGGCATTTTAGCTAACATGGATTTTATAATTCCCTATGGAATGATGAATGGTTAAATGAATGAAATGGACTGAAGAGAATAATCGTATGGATCCAACACGACCAATGATCATGGAATTATATGTTGAATGAAGGTGGTAGCCAAAATCCTACCTTGAGGAGAATATAGAACTCTCAAAAAGAGGGAGAGACTTCTTTTTGTGGATAAGAAAGATAATGAGGGAGGTAAATCATAACAAATAATATATTTCAAACTATGGTCCTCTATATTTTAATTTTATGGTTGGCCCATAAGGTTAATACTAATTGTGAAAGAACCATGTGACTAATGATTTACTATTTGAAAATAGATATCTGGGAAACAAATACCAAGATACTATTATGCCCTTATGTGAATCAGTAAAAACATCAATTAGAAGAAATAAATATATTTATATTGAAACAAAAAATATCCATACCTCATAATAAAATTATGGATCTTAAAAACATTCCTCCTTATTAAAACGCATCCCTATGAATCTCTATAAAGTTGTTTGAACACAATATGAGAAGAGAACCTTCCACTGAGCATGTACATTATCCTCTATCACCAAGGTCTTCGCTGGTACTTGGAAATTCATCCACAAAATCAAATCTATAGGAATTGAACTTCCTTTAAGTTACATTATCATATAATCAATGATACACTACTAAAAAAAGTCAATAGAATAATCCAACGAAGATGAAACATCATCAGGATGAAAGATGTGTGATTGGTTCATACTGACAATGGTGATTTTATAAAATATTGAAGAGGTCAATCATGAATTAGTAGCTGTGAGATAACTGAAATCAATTTTTTACCATATAAACTATCCCCAAAATTAAAATAGTTCAACCTACCATGTTCATATATCACATTGATATTAAAACCATAGATTCCATTTCTAAATTAAGGAACATATGAATAAATAATCCATATCCTTAGAATATAGAGGTCACATACAAACAATAGTGTAAGCCTTTTTCTTAACTGAGATATAGCCTTGGATATTCTGAAAAGTGGTGCATACTCTAAAATTTATTATATGAGATGAGGAAATCATAGATTTGCATCACATTCCTAGAACCATAACAAGGGTGATGTGCATTTCATATAATATAGGCCCCCATAATGATATATCTATATTTACTCAGGGTTGTTGATATGATTACAAAAATTAGTGTGTGGTAGATATTCCTCACATGAAGCTAAAAATTCAAGGTTTTTTTATCTTCTCCTCCAAAACCCATATTGTACGCTCATGCCACCAATCAGTTACTGAGTGATAGGTCTTCCTATATTTCAATCATTAATCATGTTCCCTATGGAACCCCTACCTGAATAGAAATGCGATCCACACATCCCTATCTGATATGATATTGCAATGAATTATATTGCACCATATAAACCCCCTAAAATATGGAATCCAAGTATCATAAACAAAAAGCTATCTATATAGGTAGGAATCAGGTGATAATTTTAATCATATATACGATCACCCATAGAATAATAAATGATTGAGTTTTCCTAGAAAACCATTCCAAAAACTCCATAGTGGTGTCATCCCATTACCACTAATGAATGAATAATGGCTAAAAAATCCATATAGATAGTTATTGTTCCACCATCACTTGCTAGATAGTGGAACCCTATGTTTGAAAACCCATAATCTACCATTTAATCCCTATTCACCAATTAAAAAATTATATGTCATATTATATCATGTAATGATTGCTATTTAACTTCAATTAATGGGTATGTGTCTCTAACATGAAACACCTCATATATCTATCGAAACCAAGACACGTCGATGAATGTAAAAGTTCTTATCCCAATAAATAATCAAACTATGTGGTGGATAGTCACCTCAATTACTATCCATTTTGACCAATCCCTAATTAAATTAATGTTTTATTATAATCATTGTATACTGATGTGACGAGTATAATAATAAACCTATATTAATAGGTTTTCCATGATCCTTTGGGACCTCTAAAATAATTAAAAAAATTGTTCCAAGAACTTCTGGTCACTACTCTCATCATGAACATCTTGTGTTTATATTTTTAATCTTAGAGAATCAACAATAACATTTACTTTTCTATTTTTGTATGAAATATCAAATACAAATTACTATATGTATTAAACATATATTTACGGTCTGAGATTGAAATCATAATGTGTGAAAATTTATTTAAGGAATTTTTGGTATTTGTAGATCACAAGGAACTATACCAATATAAATTTCATTCTACAACATATGGAATGAACCACATTTTCAAAATATAGATTGTTTGTGGGGTTAATTCTGCTCATGAGGCATAAAATTAAAGGAAACATATTCCATGAATCAATATCCTTATATAAGGACAAATCCCATCTCAATTCCTGATTCATTTTAATAAACCATATAATATCTACCAAGAACATGTTAAACTATGATCGATTCTAATATAAATATCCATTTTATCTCATGAGAGGCTCTCTTTCATGATTCAATCCATGTAAATTTACTCCTTTCTTAGTCATGAATGTGAGTGGTGTTGTAATAGATTAGAAATTATGAACCTTATACCTACAAAATAAATTAATCATAAAGAAACTATACATGTAACATATATTCTTGGGAGGTTCCTAGGAAACTATGGATCTCACCTTTCATTGGTCCACATATACTCCTCATTCTATCATAATGTGACCTAGAATGAGAACTTTGTGGATTAAAAAGTGGATATTTGGGATCTTAGAATATACTTGGTGGTCTCTCAGTGTACTCAAAACAATATCTATGTATTGGCATGATAATTTTCATTATGTAAGTAAACAATGATTTAATCCATGAATACAACCAAAATTAATTCCAAATACATGTGTAAATTCCAATTCATCAAATCCATGATAACAACAGATATGTACTTAAGGCCAAACTTATATACCAAATACTCATACAACCCATGTCTACTATGATTATTTATACATTGTACTAGTTACTTTATAACATTCATGAGTTTCTATTCTGACTCTAATCAATCAGGGTGATAACACTCTCTCCTCATATCTAGTTTAAGGGGACGTCTATACATGGAATAATTCGTGGTTCTTCATGCTATGGTGATTCAACTTATGGTAATTAAAAAACAATAAAAGGCCCCATTTAAATTATTTTGTTTTTCATTTTATAAGAAATTCATGGATTATATAGCATGAACTATTGATCTATCAATAATCATCATAACATTAATGGAAAATTTATAGGCCACATACCTTTGATAGATAATACTCTCCTTTCCCTAAATCAGCAATTAAAACTAGATAGAATCAGATAATGTGATGAAATAGTTAGATACCTGGAAAATAGGGAATATTATACCATAAAAATTCTGTATTCCATAAGGAAAGGTAAAAAATTAATGGATGGAATATGATTGAAGATCTTACCAGTACAGATCAATCAGGGAAAACACTTATTAAACTAGGTACCTGTTAAAGGATATGGATCAAATCCTAGCTTCTAGAGTATTGGGAGATCTCATGTATGAGAAGAGTATATTATTTTTAGAGATTAAAAAATTACAAAATATTAATAATGTAAGTGGATATTTTGGATTTCACACCTTTTTAAAGGCTAAATTGTTTTTACAAATGGTTTTTTAATGTCTATGCACAATTGTGAAAGATCACTCCCTATGTTGAGGAAACCATGTAGTCTAGGAAAACAATTTAAAAACAATTTTCATTATCCATTTAGTCCCATTTAGATACATCTAAACCAGAATTCATATTTTTTCATTCTCCATTGCATAATGTTTCAAAATGTTATCCTCTATATATGGCCAATATAGTTGACCTGAAAAATGTCTAATTACTATGTAACAACTGTGTGCCTCATGTTGGTTGTCTAAAAAATATTATCTCTTGCCTCTAAACAACCCATATTAACTTCAAAACAATTACATAAACCATTAATTATTTATATTAGTAGAAATTAATATATTTATAACATAATTTAAAATCCATATAAAATATAACAAAAGGTATGGTCCCCGTGATGGGATTGGAGAGTATATGTATGTTCTCTATGAACCCAAACACATTAAAAATCAGGGTTTTCAAGATATTTTCTATTTCAATTTTTATCTATTTTAATAATAAATTCACGTTAAAATATTATTATGTTTGAATAAATAAAACTATCACAATTTTATAATTATGTTTAAAATGAGTAATAAAAATATTCCCCCTATAATTTTTCATTCCGTCAATAACTCTTCCAAATAATTTTTATAAGAGGGAGATTCACTAAGGGTAGTTTATACTCTATAATTTATATATAAAGAAAAAAATTTAATGGGATAAGATAATATAATATCATATATTTACTAGTTTAGTGCATGATTATATTTTATTCTAGCGTTTTCATCAACAAAATTGCCTAGGGAACCATCACTGTTTGTTTTCAAAAGAATTTCTAAAAACTGAAATCAAACATCCCATGAGACCATATAACTTCTACGGAAGTGATTATTTATATATGAAGGTTCATATTGAGGTAATTATTAAGATTATAGAATATTGGACTATCATGATTAAGAAATATAAATTTTCTAATATGTATTTCAATACAATATCTTGAAATGATGAAACGTTGTATGTGATAAATTTTAAAGCCATGAAATTTTGTTATTGTTCCTAATTTTGGAAATATTGATAGTTATATTTCATAATTGAAAACTTGTTATGAAATTGTGAGGACTTGTGAATTTACATATAATAGTACTGATTAGTTGCATAGAACAAAATTATGAATACATAATTCCTTATTCACGAATTGATAATATATTATCATGAGATAATTTTGAAATGTATAATAGGACTTCTAATATAATGATTGGCATGGTTTTTTTCAATAATAAAATAAAGAATTATATACATAATGATGGAATAATTCGAGCATTACCTATTAAATTTCACTAAGAGTAGGTTCAATCATATAAAATAACAATTCATCAGTATACTATGGAAAAAATTATTGGATCTCGTTATTAATTTGATCGTTCGATGAAGTGTAATTGTACACTTGATTTTAGGAAAATTAAGGTAGTATTATTTAAATTTTATATTTATATATCTATTGACTATGAAAATTAAATGGTTGTATAATGTAGTCATATAAATGGATTTTTTATATCAAGATATTAAATGTTTGTATGACACAAGGAAGAGTGAAAAACATTCAACTGAAGGAAGTCCAAATAAGTATCCAAAGTGAATAAAATGAATTTTTATATAGTTTAAATAATAAATTATTAACAATTAAAATGATATGAATGTTATTAAATATTATTTCTGATGTATAATTTTTGAAAAATTATAGACGAATGGGTAGGGAAAAAAATTAAAGAAGGGCTATAGAAATCACATTATTCTAGTCAAATTAATTTCATGAATATAGAATCATGTAGTGAGGAATTAAAAAATAAAAAATCAAATTTGTAATATGGAATTGATGAATATATACGGTAAGGTACCAAAATATTTTTTCAAATAACCAAATCCTTCCTGTTATACTAAAAATATTGATTTTTAATTAATTTCTGATTTATAATTTTGTTATTATGATTATACATGCTCTAAAATTTCAGGATCATTGTAATTAAAAGGGTTATTAATTGATTAAAAAATGTGTTTTTCTAATTTATAGAGATCATTGAAAAATAAAATGAGATATATATTATATTTAAGAAGTAAAATAAATTTTTTCTTAAAGAGAATATGAATTTCAAAAATTCTACTTTTTATTTCAAATTTTAATAAGACATAATTTCATAAATAAATGATAATTTGAGGGTTGATAATTAATGAAGTAATAGTTTATGTTTACTAATTACGAATATCAGGGATGGATATTCAAATTGGTTTTAGATGAAATTTATAAAGTTGAGCGAAAATATAAGAAGATAAATAATGAAAATAATATAAAATGTAATTTGGATTTATTCTAAAATAGAAGAACATTAATTTAATTTTGAACTGAAAAATGATTGAATAAAAAAATTGAAGAGAATGATTTATATTTTTTATCAATTCTTTAAACTTTTGGGCAAGGCAAAAAGAAGATTAAAAATTTAATGTCAATGAATAAAATGAATAGAGAAAAATCTATATTAAATTATAATAAATAAATTCCTAATATAAAAAATAATCTATTTATTAAGGTTACTAATGTAATGGGATATATTGATACTTATTTTTGTGTTGATTATATGGACACTATGCTTCATATTTCTCCCCACAACACTATAAATCATTGAGAAAGAAAATATTATTTCTTTCAAACTATTCATTGAATGTTATGAGGAATAACACTTATTAAAAATGGGTTACAAATATGATCATATTAAAATATAATAGGTCCCACATGGGTCCACAAGACCATTAATTTATAGATAAGTATTAATCATTTATTCAGCATGCATTTGGAATATTTTTTATATGATGTTTTTTTGGAATACATTGATCGATTTGATTTTCAATGTCACCTGAATGTATATACAACTTATTTATTTTTCATTTACTTTCACATTTTTTTGAATAAATGAAAAAGACATTTCAAATTAAATGAATATATTTTTATGGTATGTATCAATTTAGGTGTAGCATATATGCTTAAAGAGTAATGTTTCCACTCATCTGTTATGGTAAATTTCATCAATTTAAGGGATTATTTATATGTATAAATATGGAAAAACTTTTTGAATAATGTGTGATAATACATATTTAAATTATTATAGGATTATGAGTATTATTTCACTAATTCATTATGTGTTGAGGGAATTTTTAATTTATGGTTGATCCTCAATTCAGGTTTGATTAGTTTTTTAACCTATTTTATATAATCAATTTCATTAGTGACTAACAAATCTAAAAATGAGTATATCATGTTCATTAAATATTTTATTATGTGTTTTTTGTCTAATTTAAAATCTTATTTTGTATTAAATAATAATTTCTTTATTTCCTTGTTAAAATTAGTTATTAATTTCATAATGGGAAATAATTTTTGGATAATTTTGTCATATATTTGGTGAATCATATTTTTTTATTATTTTGTTTATAAGATGTGTTTAATGTTTGGAGATTACTTTGGAGGATTTAAAATTATTTAAATAAAAAAATAATACATTTTGAAAAGAGTCTTTTAATTTCATTGGTTTTAATAAACCCATTTCTGTATGGTTAAGATTTTTTTAAGAAAAATTGAAATGTTAAGGAAAAAAATAAATTTATGTAGTACATATTGTCTATGTACTGGTGTGATAGTTTTTATATAAGTCACATAATGGGAATATTAAACACCCATTGCATGATCTTAGTTATTCCCATAAATTTGTTTATAAACTATTTGATAACATTTTATATGAATTATTAATTATACTATACGCTTACTGTTCAATTGATTTTATTTTATGTAACATACGATAATTGTATGATACCCTTAAATATATATTTATATAATTATGAATGTTCTATTTTACCCTTTAATAAATTTTATAAATTTATCTTTACCCTTATGGGACATCATTAATGTCCTTACATAGGACATAAATTATGTGTCTTCTCTGATGCATTATATATATTATTCTAGATTCTATTATTAAACAACTATTTACCTTAAAACGTTTAATTTATGTTGAATCCCAACCTTATAAATATTTTAAATTCCCACGAAAACCTCTATGTGGGCTTCTATGTTTCCTGTATGTTATACATGACCTTATATTCTTATCTTTACAAAATTATAGTTTACCATTGCATAGTGCTTAAAATTTCTTCATTTCTTTACATGAACATATCACCACCTTTTATGAAACATTTAATAATTATATAGAACTGTATAAAGCCTATCTAAAACTTTTTTTTATCCAAGTATGATTTTTTATTATCATTATTCAAGTATGTGAATGTACAATTCCATTTTTTAAGCCTCAAAATACTAGTTACTCTATTTCTTGATATTTATTTATTTTTCATTTATTTATTTTGTTTATAGAATTTAGATTATTTAAAATAACATAGAAATACTTATTTCTAATATTCATTCATATAGAACTATTTTTACATAATTTTAAATCATATTAGTTCTTATTAATTTTTAATTCATTCACGAATAAATATGTTTAATTAAAACTCAAATATTTTGAAAAAAATTGGTTTTCATTTTTTTCTTATTATTAAAAAATACTATGATTTTTTTAAATAGAAAAAATCAAACAGATTAATTATTTAATATTTAATGATAAATACATGTATAAGTAAATGTAATATGTTTTATTTTTATTTTAAAAACATTTTATTTAAATAAATATTTTTTGAAATAATAATTACAAGTAATATGAAGGTTCATATATTTTTCATTGAAAAATAATAGTTGTTAATTATTTTTCTATAAGAGAGGTCCATTGAATCCCAGTGATAAAATATGAAAAAGTGAGATACAGTTTTATAAAATTTCGGTTCGATAATTTTATGAGGCTTTATAGTTTACAATAATTTTATTTGTTCTGTATCAATTCGTGAATGGATGAAGACCATTACTCTATATTATATTTCTTCATCAACATCATCAATTAGTCTAGTTAGTTTTAATTTTTATGGATGTTTCTATTATTTCTAGTTCACAAATTTTTTTACGTTCATTGAAAAGTTATTATTTTTATGAACAGAAGTCCAAATAGTAGGATCATTATTATAATGATATTTTTTCATTAAAATTCAATAATGGGGTTTTTACCATATTATTTTTGGATATTAAAATACCAAAATTATTTATTAATGTAATTTTCTATTTTATTTTAGACTCTGTTGATTCTATATTAATAAAATTATTATTTATTATTTGTTTTAGTGAGTACATATCCTCTCAATAAGTTATATTGGATTGAAGAGAAAGCAACAGTTTTGTCTACTAAAAAGATCATTGTATTTTTATTCTTTATATTTATCCCACTGCTTATCTATTTAAACACGTCACTAATGTTTATGAAATCTTACGTTTGAATTAATATTACAATGATAATTTTAGTACGAAGTTAAAAATTGCTAGATGCATTACCCCGCCCCACCAGCCCATGTTTTTATAATTAAATATACCTAATAAAAATATGGTTACATAAATACATATTTACATTAAATATTAGGAGGATAACAAGATCATTATCTATAAGGAGTATTAGTTACTTCATATTGTTGAATTTTTGGATGAAATTTCAGCGTCTTAAAAATTCTAAAATATTAAACCTATATGTAATTATTTTCAATTATGGGTATAAATATATGATATACCCAAGAATCCACACACAAAATATATAAACATTCTGAATTGATAATTATTTTTTTGTGGTCAAAAATTCCTCAGTCATTTTTATTAGTTAGTTAAATAGTGTTATTAAATATTTTATTCTAAAATTTTTTTTGTGTCATTTATATATTAATTTCATAGTTAAAAAATTTGAGATGAAGAATAAGAAATAAATTTTTTGATTGGGAGAAAACAATATAAATCATGATTAAATATACAAAAAAAATTACATGTGATGATTTTCCCTATATAAAGTATCATTTTTTTCATGTAATCAGAAATGAGGGTATAATATTTGATCCTTTAATGGTGTAAGAGAATTAAGAATGAAAAATTTCATCCCATTAAACCAATATTAATATATTTATTAAATAATCTAGATACAATATATGTTTGTGGGGAATTATTTGATAATTTATATATAAAAAAAGATAATTAAATCAGTATATATTAAAGTTCCACATGATAGATGAATGTGAATGTATTTTATATATATTACGATATAATTGGTAAATAATATTATTATAATATGAAACTATTGTTTACCAATGTTTATTGTATACATTTATGCATTAAATAATGGATTGGGGTGGGTCCTTATAAAAATTACATGGTCATATATTATGATTTATTACATTTAGTGATCCATCTGAAAAATTAACTGATACAGGATTTGGATACACTAGTAGTAATATTCAATATAAATATTTGATGAATTATCTATATGGAGAAAATTGGAATCTATATAATGATTATAATTTTGTGAAATATATAATCATATAGAAATATTTGAATATATTACAATTTATAAGGATAAAGATGATAAATAACTCTAGATTCCCAATTAATTACAACCATATGAATAACAATATGATGGATTTTGTTTTGATAAGGAAGGGTAATGCTCCAATATCCCTGATGAGGATTGATATATATCCAATACTCGGGGATTTAAAAATAAATTAAATAAATAAAAATTTTAGGTGATAAATCCTATATCTCACATGTGATTTCCCAACCATTAAACCATATGATGATGAAGGGGGGTAGGATGTGGATATGCAGCCGTTGATGTGGGTTAGAATAATCTATATTTTATCCATGATAATTAATTAATTGTAATGTTTTTGAAATGAAATTTTTTCCCATTGAAAAAATATTTGAAGGTGAAACTATTTAATAATTTAGATGTATGATATTTCCTTATCCATTATAGAAGTATAAATATATATAACAAACATAAGGAATAATTTTGATGGGAAACATGTAGTTACATGTTTTTTAGTATATATCTTGATTCTTTGATTTCATGAATGTTAGACTCTAATGCTAAATTCATAAAGGAATAATATATTCATTACCAATACATATATAAAAATGATTGAAAATCACCATATATTTTTTTTCTCATGTTTTACCAATAACTTTAATGTTTACAATTCCATTTGAAATGTGGTTGGTAAATATATGAATTTGGATAACACAATTATAATTCATGATCATTTTTGAATCATTAAACTTTTAATATAATATATAAAGTAAATGGAAAGATTACATAGCTTAAGACATGATAATATATGTGATTTAGAACTAATATTTACATATATTTTTTGAATAATTATTCTCTAGGAATTGAATTATGATTTGATATTTATCAATACTTATTATCTGTAAACTCATGACCAATTTTAAAGTGTAATTTTTAATTTGGAAATGAAACTATAGTCCTTCTGGGTAAATTCCAATTGACATTGGGATCAACATCTTCCTATTGTAATGTTTTTATAAAATAAAAGTTTTCATTCTAGAATATAAATGGCTCTATATGAGGCTCTTTATATAAATAGGTGTGAATATACATCTATTTTTGATGATGTATGAAATTTTAATTTGATAGGACTGGATATTTCCTAATGAACATCTATGTGTTTTCGAGTTATTTAGTACCATGTTAATGAAACATAGGATAATTGTAAATCTATTTTGATAGTCGCTGATGAAAATTTGAGTTTAATGTTTGAGAAAAGGAATTATTCTAAATATCAACATAGAAGAAGGAAATGATATCTAGAATGATTTAATGTATATCTATATATATATCAACCCCTAAAAAGTATATAATAATATTTATATAGTTTATTCTCACCTTACAAATCGAACGAAACTCTCAAAAATGCTTCACATGTACAATTTGTATCTTTTCGGGGGAGTACGTAATTATTTTAATAAATTTATTTTACTCATGGTTTATAGAAATGAAACATTGAAATTCATATAAGTTACAATCAATGGTAATAATGGATTATAGAGATATTTTTCTATGAAGGAACATTGGTCTCCATATTTATGTATTCTTGATGAATAATATTTCTTATGATGATATATGGGAATCCTAAGATATTATAACTGATAAGTGAACACATCTATTTTATTGAATATAATAATTATTCAATTTATCCTTTTTATGGGAGAAATAATATAACATCCATAATTTTTATTCCATGATTATGTTAAAGAACATGATTCTAAACAACAAAATTTTTTATGAAATAACATATTAAATTAATTTCAAAAATTCTAAATTTGGATAAATATTTTTATATAATGATAAATCATTAGAACACATAATTAGAAAAATTAAAATTTGAAAAAGTAATATCTTACTTAAAATCCATTAATATGAAATGTTAAACCTTATGGTTTCTCTGAATTATTATAAAATATATTATAATGAAAAAATATGTAAATTAATAAATAAATATAAATATTTTGATAATTAATAAAAAAATTTGTGGAATTAATTTTATTATAGATTGAAAGGATATAAAATGGAATCTAAAATGATATACATATATAGATGTGGGTAATATTATCATTTTTATATGGTCATATGATAAATGACCATTGAGTATATTTGTATTATATTAATATATTAACTAATTTAAAAAAGGCATCTAGATTATTCATAATTACTAAAATTATTATAAATTTTACTAATTTGTTAGTAAAAATATATTTTAATTTAAACATTTTCTAATGAATTTTAAATAATTTTTAAATTTTATTAGTTTTATAGAATTTCTTCAATAAAATTGAATAGTAAAAGTAATTTAACAATTACAAAAAATAATAATCTTACATTTATTAACTGAATAAAAAGTTATATGGACTAATAATTTATTTATTCATGTTTAATATAAAAATTAAATTTTAAAACATTGTGTTTCTTTTATGTTAATGTTTTATTTTAAAATATTATTTCTGTATTATTAAATTAAATGATGTTTTTAATACATAAATAAATAATTTAACATTCATATAATTATAATTACAATAACTGGATTGATTATAAATTAACATTTATGATTTTAAAATAGTTCTAAACAAATTTAATTTTTGTGTTTTTCATTTTTAACATAAAATTAATTTTAGTAACATTTAAGAATATAATTACATATGATGGGTTAAGTTTGTTCACTGAATTCATTTAAATGAGGTATGACGGAAAAATTTATAACATTTGAAATGATATATGAATGAGGTAAAACGTGAGTTATTAGGGTATAAAATTAAATGAGACTATATTAGTAAAAACTAAGGGAAGAAAGCTTATTATATCACTAGAAATATCTCTAAACAATGTAGATGATTGAATTAATTATGCACCTCAATTATTTTTCAACATTCTATCTAAATTAATTTTTTAATATAATTCATTAATCCTTAAAGAAAGTGAAAATTATTGAAATTCATCTCAAACTACACTATAAAAGGACCCATCCCCTACCTACTTCAACAAAGAATTTCCTTTTTTTTAATCATGATTTCAATCCAAAATTAACTCTCTGAAATTTCCCTCAAAATTTTAGTGGACATTAGTTATATGAGTTACACTCATATCCTTCATTCTAATTGATCCCATTTTATGGTGAATCAAATTCATAAATGTATGTTATTATACTAAATATTTTTCAATTTATTTGACATATAAACTATTTAATTTATTTTCTTCCTTAATGTAATATTTTTTTATTAACATCATTATTATTTTTTTAAAATTATATATCATTTCTATAACTATATACTAATACTTGTTCATTAAAAAATATGTTATTAGTTGGGTCACTTCAGCCTCATTTATAAATGTTTTTTGTACTATATTCAATAGTTATAATTTGAATACACATCCATACTAAAATACTGTACTATATGAAAATTAATAGTAATTTATGTTATTAATATGGGTTTCTAATAATTAAATAGAAATAAAAATTAAATATAATGTGAATCTACGTTGTTAGTAAATTACTCGAAATAATATCATTATGAATTCAATTTTCATGAACCATAAACATAAATTTCAATATTGGAGAATAAAACTCCAATAAATAACTAAAACACCATGATTTAAATATCTTAAAACAAATAGTTATTATAAAATATTTTGAAATAAAAAATACCGAAATATCCATTATTTAGAGTTTAAGAAAAAGAAACGATTACTAATATTCGCTGATGAGAGTAAAAATTAACTAATGACATACTTCTAATAATTTATTAGAGTTAAATTGTTTATAAAAAATTAGTGACTTTTTTTAATAATGTAGTATTATTTCACTACTTCACACACATGATGTTAATGTGAATTTAAGGTATTATGGTGTAACACTGCAACCAAGTTCACTGTGTCTGAGTTGAAGGGTCTAGTGACCTCATGCATTCCTGCATATACATAGTCAACTAAAAAATAGTAATGAGAGTCTGAGTGAAAAATTCCGAGGATATAACCTTAATATCATGTTCTATATAATGTAATAAAAATTCATATTATAAAAAACAATTTGATTATTAATTTGGAATAATTAACCATAAGAGAACACATCTCATATGGAATTGGAACAAAAATTGAAAATCAAATGAAACGCATAATGTGTGCAAGATAAATAAATGAATTGAAAACTCTGATCGATGTAGACTATCATAGTCTCATCTCCAGCTATACGCTCTAAGGACAATTCATCATCCATGGGCACCATTCCTTTCGACAGTTCCCTAGTCATAAAATTTAATAGTGCAATGAAATTCCTGAGTCCGTTGTGAGTACAAGTCTCAATATTTATTCATGAATGTATCCATAACTATTTAAGATAAAATATAATATTATTATTACATGATTATAAAAAATATATAAAAATAATAACAACACCAATTACAAAAATTCATTCATGACATACCCATGCCGCCACATACCCCTCATCATATATGCATTAACACAATTTTATAAGGATAACTAGAATATGTTGGTAGTAACCATCACAACCAAAGGTATTTTCATTATATCACTACAAATTCTTCTGGGATCAGGAATACATTAATCATGGGTTGTCACAGGATTCATGTATGGAATTCTTTGAAAAAATTAATTTTTAATTGAGTGTGTATTCTATATAGAATTCAACTCATAAATTAACTTGGCATTGATCATCCATATACCATGTTGTCTATTTCATACCCGTGATAGTGTTCCATGTTATTATAATTTCTCTACCCTATTCATGGGTATTTTTACCATCATCGTTTTTCATGATCTCTCATACTCTAACAGAAAATCATTTCATGACCTTCCACTTGTTCCAAGAACTAATAATTATACATCTATACAATTTGTGAGGTATATAAATTATGTTTTTCACCCTATATAAACTAAATATCAATGTCAATTCCTATATCCTGACAAATTCTACATAATTAATACAGAAAATACTTCTTGATTGTGATATAAAACTAGAGGAAGAGTGGAATGAGCTATAATAGATGCTACCAAAATCACAAAAATCACCAATGTCACCCTTTGTTCCCTGGTCATCATGAGATTATTCATGTTTGGTTCATATATTCTTACCCCATGTTCCCACTATCTAGTCATCATGAATAATTTTAACTTCATTTAAGTAAATGAATACAGTCTTATTGATTTCCCATGTAACATAGTCATATATATTTCCACATCCAACAATGAATATTGGACACTATAAACATCATTTTATATGGTCTACATTCATGTCCAATGATGTATCAACTAATAAAAACTCAAAGGATAAATTGGATGGTATGATATATTCAAAAAATGCATATATTTATATAAAATACTATAAAGAAAAATATAGAACAACTATAGGATGTATATGTGATAATGATCATACCTCATATATTATATTGTCCCTCACCGCCATCATCTAGAGTATGATTCAATATAATGAGACATCATACCATATATTTGTAACCCCTTCATTAATATGAATAACTTTTCTTAGTCCCCATCATCAAGGTTAGCTATAATGTTCCCAAAAAATCCCTTATTTTATGATTGATTCCCTCATAAAACCCTATGTAACCGTGAACATGATACCATAGAATAGAATTTTTAGAGATATAATGATTTCCACTTTACCAACACTCAATATGGAGTTATATGAATAACATAAAATAATACTTATGATTTCAAAAATTCAAGAATATTAAATCACCTCTTTATGGGTATGATAAATTTAAAATAAATTTTATCCTTATACTTATATTCTACCCCACATCCCTCATCTTCCTCTATCAGAAATCAGATATGTTACTCACTATTACAGTAGAAGATACACTTGCATGAAAATTAAAGGGTAGAAGAATAACCACTATTTGACCTATGTTCAATATCCTTTCAATGTTTATGTCCTTTTATAGAACCTTATTTCATTAATCCTAGTTAAATCCCATGATCGACTATCTGATATAGGTGTGATGTCTGATCATGATATTTTAGGCCTTCTAAACAACATTCTTTGTCAGATTTGGTGTAAATAGTATGAATATAGTAATACTAATATTTTATAAAGACACTATAATGGAGGCATACTATATAACCATGAACTGAAGCACTCAAGAAATATTCATCTTATCGAGAATCTACACCCATAATATTAGTTCCTTATAACCTCCCATGTGAGTCCCTCAAGTCAACATGTGGGATCTGTAGAACCCCACCAACATTTGCTGGTTCCTGTAATCATGAAATTTTATACATTGACCTTATATTATTTCATAATATCAATAAGGTAATATATTATTATTTTTATTTCAAATCAATCATTTGTATCCAGAATATTTCCATAAAATTAAATGGAAATAGGATTCGGAAGCTGATTATACCTGGTATATATTACCTTTGTTCTCAATGGAATATGTCATAGTTATTGTTAGTAGACTTTTTCATACACGATTTTTGGTTTGAGAAATTTTTTTAGAGAACCATATTTTTTATATATAAGTCCCACCAAATATTTATGAGGTGATATCATGTGTTACATGGAAAACAATTACGAACATAAACATTTCCTATCTAGTCAAAGGGATCACACAATGTTTTATCTAGGACTCTAAAACTATTAAAAGGTATTCCAATCTTAACACTAAACAATTTATAATCCATGAACATTATACCTAGAAATCATATATATATATATTAACAAAACATCATTCTTTGTATGAATAATTGATGTTGATGAATATATATCAAAATAGAATGGGAATACCATTATATCAGACATCAAAGTAATCTATCCAAAATAGATAAAGAACATATATTAATTTAATTAATGAATAACTGTTTTACAAAATATTTTCTATATATATTTCATGGTGAAACAAAATTTATTTGAATAAATCATGAATTCACTCGAAACATTATATAAACTATAATAGAAATACCTCACATGGTAACTTGGGTTTCCATTACACATGTGTTTTAAAGGAACATGGAAACTCCCCTAAATCTCTCTTATATAGATATCAATATTATTAAATTTTGTAGTCATATCTAAATGAAATAATTAAATTGTTTTCTCATACAATTTTATAACACCCATACCTGAACCAGTCAGTCTGGGCTGCACGGTGACATGGCCTCATGTGTGAATGTCCATATGTAAGAGAATGAAAAATTATAGTGAGTTTCTGATTATATCAATGGTGAGTCTATACACTTAGTTTCAAGTTGTATATGAAAATTTATAATTGTAAAAAATATACAATAATATTAATTTTTTATACTAAATATGAAAAAGATTACTTGTTTCATAATCAATAGGATCCCAAAGAGTCAATACAAACAAAAGAATAGTGTGTGTAATATATATAAATAAATAATCTTATAGTAAGTCATGTAGTTTTTATTATTCCTACCTATAGTCCTAGGATTTGGGGATCACCTATCATTTATGGGCCCCATTCCATTTACCATATCAATAATCACGAGATCTACAAGTTTATTGGAATGAATGCTTAGTGTTATTGTACATAACTTAGTAGGAAACCACCAATGTGTCCTTGAAAAATTTTCATAATTTATAATCATTTCATGAAATAATAATAATAAATGTGTATAAAACATGGTAACATAAAATAAAAAATAGTTACATCGTGCACTGACCAAGAACTATTTGACAACTAATTGTGCATGCTTCATCTTAATACTATATGTATAATGAGAAGATGTTAGGAGTAAAGATAATAGAAACTCAGATAGTGAATCAATTTCTCCAAAACCACAGGGAATCATGCATACATGAATCTTGGTTTTTCATTGGACACAGCTACAACATACTGGTCAAAAATCTACCCAAAACCTAGTTTTTCCTTAATAGGGTTTCCTACTAAAATATAAAATGGGTATCAAGAATCCCAATTCAAATTCATTTAGTGAATCCCCAACATGAAATTCCATTGTTTCAATGTATCTATAGAATGTTATATTTTTCTCTATAATCAATATCACATGTGATTTTCACTTCACCAAAAAGGGATAATCATGCCACAATGGTCAACCTATTTTGAGCTCTATGAAGAATACCTATAAACAAGGTAACATACCTAATAAGGTATATATCACCAAGTATCCATATCCCCAGGATAACAAATTATAAATATAAATACATTTGATCGACATCAAATGATATAAATATAGTACAATAAAAACTCAGGTAATCATATATCATAATGGGGATACCAGTCTTAAAACACCAGCATTTGATCAAAAACATTCATAGTGAATATTGAATAAAAAACATGTTATATATCAAAGTAAAATGTGTAAATGAGTTCTCCAAAAGTGATATATTTTACTATATCTATACCATTGTCTATGTTTTGGATAAACCAACTTCAGTTATTCAAATGGTGTAGTAAAAAAATTTATATTAAAGAACACCTCCTCATATGAATTATAATAATAGTAGTTCACATGTCAATATTAATGGTTTGTTATTTATTCCTAGAATTAATTATATTAGATTATTTTATAAAAGAAATAATGTCACAAATGTGATAATTTTTTCACTTGGTTTGATAATTTTGGAATTAGCCAAATAATACAATGCGTGTTCTAATCAATTTATTTTTATTTTAATAACTATTATTTCACATGTAATAATATTAAATACTTTTAGAATAATATCTATGTCATAATTATAAGTTATTACCAATTAATAAAAATATTATATTTTAATTTTATGAGTTTTTCTAAAATTTCCATTAAGTCATTAAAAGAATAATCCAACAATATTATAAAATAACATTCTATAAAAATATTTATTCTATATCATTGACCTGAAATACAACAATGATATTAAGACTATCCACACAATGGAAATAAGAGGAATATCATGTTTAGGTTGAATAAGATATCAAATAACACACATAAATAAATTTTTGTGAATCACTCATGCCAATGGGTCAACCCAAAATAATGCTTCATGGGTTTATATATTTTAAACAAAGAAACATTAGACATAGCTATAACAATAAGGTCAAAAACATTTCTAGAAGTTTATTTTTTATCCCAAATATTTCATGTTAGCATATAATTTAAATCATTAAAAATAATTATCTTAAGGTAAATAAATCAAATTTATTTAATCAAAATATTTTTTGAATTTAAAATCACTAAAAATAGGATACATTGTGATATGGGGAAGAAAAAATGTATAAAGGGATTTAAAAATAATTTTTTTTTTCAAAAATGGGATTTATATAAGGGATTTTGGATTACCCTTACATTTATAATATTTTTTGAGTAATGTTAATGTGTCTTATCCTTATGTAAAATATAAATTATGAACAACCCACATACTGGTCACATTTACACTTATGAACCCCTTAGAAACATGGGGTTATACTTATGTAGCTAATTGGTTACTGATATATAAACTTTAATTTCACATAGATACCCTTAAATAGATCATTCGTACAATTATGTAGCACCTTGGAAACCTTAAAGAACTACATGGTTACCCATACTCTGTAGTAGGTTAACATTACTCAATATTATGAAATTATGTCTTAGCCTTCCGGATCGATCTTGATACCCCAACACAAAATTGTTTAAACCTTATGCCACACACTATGTATATTAACAAAACATACAGTAACAATATACTAATTTAGAAAATCCACTAATACCTATGCATAATCAATGTTATCCAGGATTTACTGTTATGTTGTGTTTTATAACCCTAATATAATTCGTGGTTATCAATACACTGTGTTGTTTACTTGTACATTACTATTATAAAATGGTGTTACCAACAGACATGGTCTCTACAACCCACATTACAGTTATGTAATACAATAAATTCATGTATAAATGTAATTATTATTGAATAATTATATTTTTAAGCAGGATTAAATATAATTCCAAAACCAAAGATAGTTCAAGGATGAATTAAAATTGAGAATATTATATTGGGAGTAAAGGTGTGGTTTTCTTAACTAAATTTCATTTCCCTATCATATATTATTAATTAAACACGTTTATTAAATTTTTAGTATAAATAATACCAATTTTTATTCATTTTATGATAAATTTCAAGCAATTCAAGGAATTTCATAATCCATATCAAACTATATATATCAGCCATATTTTATTCATCCATTACGATTATTTTAATCCTTTTCTATCCTAATCAATATATATATATAATATGATCAATGTATAATCTCCAATTTATATATTTTATATGAATTTGATTTCAATAAATTATTATGTTCTTCTACATGAGATATATCAGTTATTGTCGTGTCTTACTTCGGTTGAGTCAATATGGTTTTCCTTATGACATTTCCATTCCTTCATTCAAGGGGGAGATTGTTAATTCATTAAGGCTTTCATTATGACTTTATCATTCCTCTTATTTTGAAAATCACAAACACATTATTTTAAGAAAAAACATATTTTACCACTATTTTACTTCTATAAGGAAAATTTTCTTCCCCAAAGAAATTTATCCTTGCCTAGATTTCATTATTCATATCATAAATTTTGTCTAAGTATAAAACTCATATTGAAACCAAAAACCTTAGAATTGTATAACACATTGACATGAAGAATTCTGTTTTAGAATCTGATTTCATGATACGAACTTTTATGAAGTTCTAATCTGAATTCCATGTTACGAACTTTTATGAAGTTCAAATCTGAGTTCTGATTAGGAACATATATAATGTTCGAACTACAAATTCTGATTACAAATTCTCAATACGAATTCTGATGATGAATTCTGATTACGAGTTATCATTACTAATTATGATTATGATTTCTGAATATGAAATCTCATTATGAATTTTGATGATGAATTCTTTTTACGAATTCTCATCACCAAAATCTGATTATGAATTCTGATTTCAAATGATCATTACGAATTCTGATAATGAATTCTGATTATGAATTCCCATTACGAACTTGTATAAAGTTCTGACTCTGAGTTCTCTGGATATAGACTCCGAACTCTTAGGAGTTCTGACTGTAAATTTCCCTGAACTCGGACTCCGAACATTGTATGTTCTAATTACGAATTCTTGTGAATACAGAATCTAAATTTCATTGAAATTCAGGCTACAAAATTCTACAGAATTCAGGTTCTGAATTCCTAAAAAACAAAATCTGAATATCTTAGTACTTCACTCCGAACATTAAATTTCTACACTCCGAACGTTAACTTTCTATATTCCAAACATTTATTTACCTTCATTCCAAATATCACTTTTTGGTTATGCTTTCACTTTTTCTATTATAAAATGATTTCATGCCTTCAGTTATCAAATAACCGTTGTTAGATTGACACATGTACATGTATCTCCAAAATTGAAAGAAGAATATGACTGTTTGGGGAGAGAGTCGACCATTAGAGATTTGCCTATAAATAGGAGCTCATTTGAAAAGAAGAAATAACACTTGACAACAACATAGACATCTATTCTTAAATGCTATTAAAGTGATTTCTAGAGAGAGATACTCTTATCAACTCTCACGCTTCGTGCAAAAATATTGAATAACATGTTCAAACTTTGCATCGTGCAGATTTGGGTCGTGCGACTCCGATTGTTGCTATGTATAATCGAGGGGTTATAGGGGTAGTAAGACATAGGTTCTAACACCTTGAAGTTGAGGTCTTCCTTGCATAGGATGACAGAGGTGCCGACTACCATATAGTTGAGGGATTGAGGGGATAGCAAGACAGACTCTGATCTTTGTATCGAGGTCTTACCTGGGTGTTGTTCAGATAGAAATTCTTGAATGTATAAATCAAGGGAACATTATCCAAGGTTGTTGGATACCCTCCTCATTGGGATAAAAGAGTTTATAGTTATTACTAGTAGTTTTAGTACTGTATTTATCTGTTGCATTTTCATTGTTAAGGAATGTATAACTATCTTGTACTTCCTTACTCTTGTACTTTGATATAGTTATATTCTATACTCTTTAAAGAATAATATTAATCTTTGTAACTTTTGTTATGTTTCATTTTCAGAATTACTTTTCTAGATTCTAGCAAGTATTTAGAACTTATAAAGGTCTTGTTAATTATCTTGTTTAACCTTGTTAAAAAGAACCATTCTCAATATTTCCTAATGGAATTTTTAACAGGTACAATTCACCCCCCTTTTGTATATGAGAATCTCATTCTTATTTCGATCCTTTGTTTGGTATTATAGAGTATACCATACTCAGTCACATATCATCCTAAAAACTTATATTTCCCAACTCATTGATTCATAAATCAAATGAAAATAATCTTATAATTGGAATTTTTATTCTCTATTCTATTGGGTTGAAAATCATTCTTCTTCAAATCAATTATTTTTATTTTATGATTCTTATTATGTAAAAATTTATGATATATAAAAGTTTCATTATTATAATTTTTAATATTTAAAATGGTACAAAATAAATATTTATATATTTCCTCCACTTTTTTTTACACTCAGTCACTTTATCCCACTAATTTAATTATGTTTAGATAATGGAATCCATTCAATATTTTCATTGTTATTCAATTAAACTATTATTAAATTTCCTTAAATTTTCTTTAAATATCTATTTTATAAATTATTTTTTTAATTTCTAATGGTTAATTCTACTATTTTTTTAAACAACTAATAATTTTACTAGGTCAACATAGGTTAACACATATCTTTTCTCACAATATTAATCTATTTAAAAAATCAATAATAGATAGAAAATATAACAATAGTAAAAATGTAATTGTATTGTGGTTTTTAATAAAAATAAAATTTTCTTCAAGTTTTTTTTGAAATATATCAAACTAATGTATGTCTATTTATTATCATTTTTAATCAAATTTTAGTGATGGATAATAAAATATTTGTTCATTAATGTGAATATGGATGAAATTACATAGAAATAAAATCAAAATATATATTAATTTATATTGTTTCCATAGATGAATCTATAAAAAATGTTAAATAGTAATAAAATTGACTTTGATTGTAATTATATATGCTTTTTTGTATCATTTATAAAGAAAATTACTGAATTACAAATCCTTGGTTCATCCCAAATGTGTTTTAGTAAGGATAACAAAAAAAATGACATCTACAACTATAATATTATAACTTAATGTTCATATAATGTCTTGAACCTTGTATAAATTAAATGATTACATAAACTAATTATTATGGTTAGATAAATCAAAAATATATAAGAAAAAATGATTATATTTATTTTCATGGTAGAATAAAATATTATTATAAACATAAAACTACACAGATCTACTCTAATAATTTCTAGATTTCAATTTGAAGACATTGAATTATATGAATAAAATAATTAAAAGTATTCTAATCAATGTCTTGGTGGTCATGTAATATACATAAATATGAAAATATCACTGACAATACTTTTTTTTCTTCAGAATATACTATTCATGTGGGATTCTGAACTAATAATTCTTATACATATATTAGAATTAAAATTTAAGAATGATTTTCATGTTAGTTATTCTAAAAATGATACTAATAATAAAATGTTAGTTTAACTAATTATTTTACTCAGATAAAATTATTATACAAATTTCATTACATTCATGTCGAAAAAATAACAGATATTTTACCACTATGATCTATAACCATTAATTTGACATGAAATTTATAGAAAGAACATGTGATAAATTGTAATAAAATTTTAGTGAAATATTTATAGTTAATTAGATACACATGTATCACTTTAAATAGTTTAAAAATGTGAAGAATATAATTATGGTTATGCATAATTGTTCAAGAAGGAAATTTTTAGTAAATATCATTATTGTTTTGCTTTATATTATTCATATATGTTCTAAATGATTAATAAGTATAATTTATATCTATATGTAATATCTATTTTTTTCTAGATTTTTAACATTATGCTTGATGAATCAAAATATATGATCTATATTTTAGTTAAATACATATAAATTATATAACTCATTGAAAATTAATATATAAAAAGTTAAATGTATTATTCTGATTTCACATTTTGGATGGAAATGGTAATGAAAATCAAATTTCTATTGTTGTGGATTTCATATTATTTTTGATATTATTATAAACTTCTAATGGTGTAATAGGACTAGTGTCAAGATAGAGAATATATATATGATATGTAGTATAAAAATTCAACAATCTAAATTTTCACTAACATGAATGTGCATTAAATATATATTAATATTTAATTATCGTATTTATGTATTTCCATTATATTTCCAAAAACATAAATTACAATGTCTCATGGATGTATTAAAACATTAATATATAGATTCTATTAACTATAAAAAAATAGAGGGGGTAAATAATTTAGTTGGAGGGAGTGAATGAAAATAATCATTAAATGAATACCTTGTATATAAATATAAAAAATGATTTTTTACATTTTTATTATTATAATATAAAACATTTAATCATAAAACAAGATTATATTATTAATAAAGGATTTACAAATAAAAATATATGTACCACCATCCTATAATAATTTACCTCATTATTAATGTCATAAACTAAATTCAATTTCAATATGATTATCAATGTCATTACATAGGAGAATTATATATAATTATTGTTTTGAAAAAAAAATATTTGTGAAGAAGTTAATATAAATTGGATTTGATAACATAAAAATTAATATAATGGTCTTGTACTAAGATTTATTCTTGTTACCCTAGTTCAAGTAACAAACTATTAGATTTACACTACAATAAAGACACCAAAATGTGTAATAACATTGTCAATATCAATGCAAAAAAACACTTTATTGCCCTAAAATCAAAATAACAGTATGAAATGAGTCAAAATACACTTCAAATAGATAATTTATGGGGATGCAGTTATCAAAACTAAATATTAACAAAAGGTAAGTAACATAATAGTATAATAAATATGAAAACCATAAAAAATCTATTAATCAATGAAAGATATGATATTACTTTTCTTTGGAATGAATGTTTATTGTTCATTAATTTATAAACACAATTTAATATCCAATATTTAATATATAAACAGGATTTAAATTTTTATGTCTTAGATACCAGTGTATGAAAACATAAAAATAAATTTAAAAATATTCCAGAATTAAAAAATTTAAATATAAGGATGAGAGGAAAAAAATTAATTTGATTTCAACATGTCATAATCAATTGATTCATATAATTTATCTAAAAAGGTAAACCAATAAATATATACATTTTAAAAAATTAGATGAAAATAGTGTTCAAAACACGAATGAAAAAATATAAAAAGCGCATAATGATGTATATAAAATGATAATACCAAACTAAAAATGTTAAAAGAAACTATCCATTAAATATTTAAAAAGGGAAAAAAATTAAAATATAAGTGTTAAAAAGAAATTGGTCAAACATTGTATATAAAATAAATCCCATTTTCTAATATTAGTTAATTTTTAACACTATTCACAAAAATGTATTGGAAAAATGAAGAACTGAATATCACAACATAATATAAAATAATATGAAACTATGAAAAAAATATCAAATAGTGTAGGATGTGATCTTACTTGAAAGGGGCATGGATTGAAACTCTGGATTTGACAACATATATTATATAGTACCCAAAATAATAATATATATGAAAAAAGAAGTAGAATATGTATATGTATGTAAGAAATGATTAAAAATTATATCCCAAAATCAACTTTAATAAAATTTTATAATCATGTAACAAATGACATTTCATTGCTATTAAAATTTATTAAATATAAACTACTCATTATGTATAATGAGAACATACCCTAATGAAAATAAACACTATTTTAGAATCTCTGAATGACAAACTTGATTTTTAAAATGATATTAGTAGTGATGCATCATCTAGGAATCATCCAAATATAAAAAATAATGAATTTTAGACAATTAAATTTACATTATTAGTGAGGATTAATATAATAAAGAACCTATTTTGAATAACCATTAATTCCAATATTGGTTAATGAAATAACATTCATACAAAAACCAATGAGTAAATGTTTATTTAATAAAAAAATTAATCTTTTGGGGAGATACATGTAATGTGAAAGATAATATAATAAATAAGAGAGGGTAAAACATAGAAATTTAGGTATCTGGAAAAAACCATTACTATCATTTTGGGAGAACATATAAAAATTAAGGGATAAAAATCCAGGATATATGCTAGGGGATAGTATTGTAGTTGGAGAGGGCACTATCTCATGGTTAAGTAATTTTCACAAGTAAAGAACATTGAAAATGTTTGTGAGATATCAATGTTTCATTACCTAATAGAGAAGTTTTAGATCCAAAATTGTTCATAGTGGTTATGGTTCAATAATAAAATTAACACTACTGGAAAATAAATGTCAATATAAAGAGGTGGATCGATGATACACGGAATGAGGATATTGTGAGTTGAAACTAATGACTAGGAATATAGAGGATTGGATCCGAAAAAAACTCTTGTTTAATGGTTGTATTATCCAGATTAGAGGGTGAATAGGAAATGAGGTGTAGGGACATCGATAATTGGTTAAGAAAGTGAGATAGAGAGAAGAAGTTAAATATGTAAATTTTGAGAGAAGATGAGAGGTTGATAATAATATATTGCTAGTGGAAAAGGGGAAAATGGGATCTGTAAGAGGCTATAGAGGGAGTTACATATATAATTGGAGCCACACTCATTACAGTAAATATAATATTTTACAATGATCCCCTACAACATTATTATTTTCATTGAATATCTTTATTACTTTATATTCTTCACTAAAATAATTTTTTATGGAATAGTTCAAATTTATTCTATATGTCATGATTTCTATGTCTATTTATCATTGTAGTAAAATGTTTTTCATTATCATGGGTTATTTATGAAAAATGATATTTTTGAATTATTTCATAGTCATTTGTCACACATATTTATAGTTTATAATTATGTGATTTGTCTCCAATAATTATATAACACAAATATTTATTTTTTAAGCATTTATTTCTCTTTTGATGTTATGTTATAGACATGGGATGTTATCATAATCAATTATGTTTACTGATACTTTTTTCTAATATTATGTTATGATATTTTCAATGATCATTGAGATGAGATATGATATACAATACTTATGGTTGTGACACAATTATGGCTCATGAAACAAAACTATGTTATGTATTAAAAGTGGGTTATTATCAATATATTAATTCATGTTTCTTCCTACTTTAGGTATGATTTTTTGTGTTTTCTTCTTATAAAAATGTGGTCTTTTTATCCAAAATTAATACACCTATAAGATTATTTTTATTAATAAATCAGGGATCTCTTATGGTTTACCCCTTCATTTGTGTTTGAGCTCACAATTTTTTTACAATCACTAGGAAATGAATAAGATTATTGTCAATGAAATTTATTGATGTAGATCGTGTGCGGATATTTTCTTAATATGTTGCAGAATTATTTTAGAATAAGATGATGGTATATCGAATATATAATTACACTAAAACAAAAACATTTTGTTTTTTTAGTTTATTATGAAATATAATAGATATTTATGTATTATTTTTTAGTATATTTATAGTTTCTTACTAGGTTATCACAAATCCTCTAATGAATTTTACACAAGGGGGTCTCTTTAATTGAAGTTGAGGAGGAATTTATTTTTGTTTGTAACACCACATGGTTTTGTTGTCATTTTGTATCACCGTATTTGATAATGAGGGTCGATATAACATTATGAGGTCATTATTAATATATATCATTAAATAGAATAAATTTATACTTCATGATAATCATAATAGTTAATTTTTATATTGAGTTATCTTATTAAAAATATCTTATTCTCACTAAAAATATTCGTTTAATTTTTAAAATGTCCAGAACAATTTTATACATAGGTTGTTAACATTAGGAATAAAATAATTTATAAATAATTAATAAATTTGATGAAAATAAAATTAATAACTAATTAAATCAGGTAGTGTTTTTGAATATTTTTTAAGAAATATAATATGAAAACCCATTTTCTCTAAGAAATTTGATTATAAGATTAAAAAGTAAAAGAACAATACTGTGAAACAAGAGAGTTCTATTTATGAATTTTTTTTAACATAACATAACTGATCTAACATAGAATATTAATTATTTTTTATCATTATAGATTATATTAATATTTAAATAATTATAAACCCAAAATCCAATAAATAAAAAAACCTGTAGAAAAATAAATTCCAAAAATGGTATATTTTGTGCTTTATGGTAATATTAAAACATCAAATCATATAACCAAGTATTGAATATCATTCAAAAGATAACATATTCCATGTGGAAAATTAGGATAAAATTTAAACCTAATAAACATAAATTTTTTTATTTCACCAAAAATAAATAATTCAATCCCATTTTGAATATATTTAGGTATTTATGTCATGATATAAGAATTAACAGAGACAAAACCTAACCTATTAATATTAAATGAATCATTTTGTTAAATTTTTACACATATTTAATTGATATTATTCTAGAGAATTTAATTATGTTCATGGGTGGATAATATTAAATTGACAATGGTGGAAATTTGATCAACTGCTATGAGATTATTCTTCCATGGATGGATGGGTCTTTTTAATGATTATATACATAAGAAATATTTTAGATGGGTTTGACCAAATAATATAAAGAATCATATATTCCAAACCTAATACATAATCTAAAATAATGGTATGATAAATAAATAAAATTTAATTAAAATGAATGAGATATTACATTTCAATGAAAAGGAATACAATATAATGTATTAAATAGAACAAATCTTTTAAAATACCTTATATAGAAAAATTTATTCTCTCAACAGGTTTGTGAAGTTGAATGTTAACATGGTATTTTAATTAAAATTCCCTAATCCATAATAAATTCCCTCAAATGGCGAATATAAGAAAATTATAGAGTGGATCACTGGATAAGGTTACCAATGAAAAAAGTTAGAACATTGAAAATTTAGTATAAATGAAGTCCAATTTTTTGTAAATGAATCTTTAAAGTAATATGTTATATGCTGCTCCAGTGGAATGAAATCGTTTCTTTTGATTCCTAAAAGTCATCTAGGCATTTGAAGCCAATACAAGAATAGGTGAATTTTATTTGAATTAATATTAATACGATATCTTGAATGATGATTCTGGAATGTTATTCAATTAATTGCTCTTATTTTCCATAAAAAAAGTGTGATCTAGATACATATCAAAAAATTAAAATTTTAAAAATAATTTTTATTTAAATTTTTTTATTGAATTATAATTTAAAACTAGATGTATTGAAAATTATATGATAAACATACTCGTGTTACATTACAAATAAAAATATATACTTTTTCTTAAAACAATTTTATTAATGATTTCAAAAAAACATCCAATACAATTATAAATACAATGTTAGTGTGGGAGAAATAAATAACTTATTATCAATTAAATATTTAATAAAATCATTTTCTATAAGCTCCTAAGTATTTTTATTTTTTCAATTGAAGATATATCAATGTAAATGTACTCAAAAAATTATACAATGTTATAATTATTATGGTATATTAAAAATTATACTTTACCACATGTCATATATGAAAGAATTCCTCCCATTTTATTCTATGATATCATAATTTCTTTCAACCTGTATTATTCATTCATGGACATGTCACAAATCATCTCACCTAGAAATTTATGTCACTCTTAATTCATTGGAAATTTAGTTTATTTTAATTATCATACAAGAAAAAATAATGTAACATGATAGGCATGAAAATATATCATTTTCAACACCATAAAAAATAAAATTATTTTTATTTTTGTGGTATTCTTTAGAGTTATTTGATTGTTAAGGGGTTATTCGAAGTCATTTAAAAAATTTATGGTTAAAAATTTGATCATTTTTACTCGTTTATGTGATTTATTAAATATAAAATTTAAACCCCATTAAGAATTCCTAACTAAATTATCAATATGAAATACTGATCTAACATTTTAGAGCTTGATCCGTAATTCAATCAATAAAAATAATGAATGATTTACTATATATCATATCTTCTCCCCCAATTTTTTATTGATTTACTTAATTATTATCATTATATTCCTCTCAATGAGGTGGATAGGATAAGTTATTTTTTTTAATGAATGTAAATAATTAATCATTTTTTTGATTAGTTCATGAATCATACATGAAATCCAAATGATTTATCTAATCTCATATTATTCTATTCCCTTCATTTTGTTTCATTTTTTGATGTATTTTTTATAATAAATGAAATAAAATGAATAAAATTTTATTATATAAATTATAATACAAAATTAATAATTAATTATAAAATCATATTTCATGAAATAATGAGATTCGTACTTATAGAACAAAACAAATACCCTACCCACAAATTCAAACATGAAATAATCATTGAAATATTATTGCAATAAAGAATGGTAAATATTATTTAGCTTGTAATTTTACCTAAACCTAAAATAAAATTCCTGAAATCCAATGTAATACCAAATTTATATGAAAATTCTATGTTATACGTTAAAAATATATTTTTTAAATTATGATCATAAATAATTTAACAGAATTTACCAAAAAATGAATATAATTGAAAGATTAGTAAATAAATTTTCTAGATATGAAATATGTTTTTAAATTATCATAGGAAAGTTAGGTTATTCTAAAAAATATGTTAAATTTTATTATAATAGCTTAATGTATGAGGGAAATAATTTTATTTAGTGTTTCATCAATAAGACTCTAATATTTTTAGGCTCTTTAATGTTTTAGAAAAAAACGATAAGGCATCTAATCTTTATAAAAACCCATTCCAAATAAATTTTTTTCAAAATATATGTATAATATTTTTAATTTTATATTAGATTAATAAAATTAAAAATTTTCATTTATTTATGTGAAAAAATCCTCAAAATGAAACAAAAAATAGAAATAAATAAAATAAAAAAAATATTTTAAAGAAGATATCCCCTCACCAATACATAAAAACATCCATTGTTATCAATGTAACTATCTCTAATTATACATGAACATGAAATAATAAATATATGTGTAGAAAAATAAAATAAAATCTATGTGTTAACGTAATCCTAATGTTTTCAAGTTATTATAGGGAAATTATTGTAATGGAATCAACTATATGTTTATAAAATCAAAAAATATATTGATTCAAATATAACATATCAGCCTCAAATATCTTTTCCATATCCTTAGACATGATCTATAATCCACAATAACGAAAAAGAGATATAAAATAAGATCCTAAATATATAGAACATAACATACAAGGAATCGACATTATGCATTAACAATTGATATGAGATTTTACCCGAAATTGAAAATCCATTTTTTTGAAAATATAATTATTGTTTTATTTTTATAAATCATTATATAGGCTTATGTTATATTATTCTATCAATTACATGTCATCAATATCTTAAATTATTAACTTCATTTGATCACCTTCTTGCGACGAACTGGTGTTTTAATTTTTTATTACAAAATATTTATGACGAAATGATTCCAAAAGAAGATGAAGTTATTTATAAAAATAGATATTTTATGTGGAAATATTGATCGGTGTTCCAATTTAAATTATATTAGCCCCAATATATTATTCAATATTCATTCCCTGAAACTTATTATAATCTAGTAGTGTTTTCTGTAATATTTTCTTCAACTATTATCTTGAGAGATAAACATAGAAATTATTTTAGTTGTGTTAGGGTTTTTTTCAATGTCCCACCATTATTTAGAAATAAGGAATAAAAATTCTTATTACTCATTTTTAGTAAAATATTATACATTAAACAAATACTATATTTGATAACATGTTCCCAACACTATACTGAAACCATTATAGACAAATGATAAGTAGCCTTAAAATTAGAAAATTTAAATTGTGGTAAAAGAATTATGAAATATATATTAAAATAATGAAAATTAAATAGAGTTACCATCATTTATAAACAAAAATAGATCATCATTGAAGTTAATGAATGGGTTTTTCAATGATTTTTTATGTCGGGTATAATTATTTTTTAAGAATAATGGATTAACACTTGTTTAATTAGTAATTTATAGGAAACATGGAGAATTTTATATAATATAAAAAATGTCATTTCTATATAAAAAATATTTCTATATATTCAATGATAATAATTAAAATATAATGTATGAAATTTATTATGATCTGGATTAGAAAAAAATAACATCATTCTTTTATATTAGAAATATTATCTGAAAATGAAATTTTTAGATATTTTAAATGTATTTTGTTAGACTAGTTAAATAAATTTTAGTCATAATTAGCATAAATATAATTAAATTAATGTTTTATAAAAAATATTTTTAAATTTATGAGACCTTTTAATGGAAATAATAAAAAATTATATGAGTTATATAATATTTTTAATTAATAATTTTCCCATAAATTTATTTTGGAACATAATATAAATATTATTTTAAATGTTATTTTAACAAATTTATAAATATAATCAAATGAAATGTTATTAAAATTTAAAATAAGTATGTTTACGTTATATAATAGTGAAAAATTATTTTTTATGATTAAATGATAGGTAACATATGTACACTATGTTATTGTAGTAAAAGATAAAATGATAAAAGCATAAATCAATGAGTAAATATGTTCAATCATTTTAAAAAAAACTTGTAATGTGGGGTTGTGGAATTTCATGACCATATCACTTATAATCTCCAATTATTATAATTTTTTTGAACTCCCTTCTATAATAATAACTTCATATTTTTAAAAACATTAGCTATTTACAAAACATCTGTACATTTTCAATTTTAAAAGGGGTTATCCTCAGCTACCTTGACTCTAAAACCCCATTTGATGAACCCAAAAATTAGAAACAAATATCTTTATAACTCTAATAAAACATTAATTGATTTTCTTATCCTCAATATACCATCCCTAAAATATTTTATCCCTTCACAATATAGATAATCGAAGTAGTGAAAAATTATTTTCATATCATTCATTCATTCTTCTTATTTCATATATTGAACTTATTCTCCCTCAAATTTCCTTTAACCATCACATAATGATATCATTAGTATCACCGGTATACTAATATGTCATTATAAATATGGTACACCCATTAAAAACCATTTCCCTATTCCATTTTATAAAAACCAATAACATGAATTGTTCATGCATTATGACTAGTGCCTCCATGAATACAATGTTTTTATTTGAACTTATAAAGTGTCTGTAATTTTAATTAAATTAGAAAAATATTTATGTTATATATAACATTTATTTAATGAACAATATTTCCTCTTCATCATGTTTCTTTAAAAAATAAAGCATAATCCAAGAAAATGTGTGGACAACTGCCTTTTAGTAACAATGCTTTAAATATTTTTATAGTAGTTTATTATATTTATTTTTATATAATATATCAAAATATATTATATATATGTGTGTTATATATCATTAATAGATTAATCATAGAAAAACATTAATTATAGATCATTATAACGTAATTTTTTGGCTTGATAAACAACAAAAAACACGTTCATTATCAATTTGGATATTATAGATTAAAAACAATTATTTAAAAGATTAATAAAATTTGGAGACATTATAAAACATTAATATAATTATATATAGGGAAATTAAATAATTAAATTTGGTATAAGAATTAATTATGACTCTAATATAAAAAAATTGGAAAAAATGATCAATACTCACGTATATAACAATAATGCACAAATAAATTTATTATAAACTTTTGGTATAATTGGAAATGTATTTGAATAATGTTCACAAAAGGTAATTAATTTGATTTCCATTATGAAACAAGATTTTAAATCACATTTGTGGGATTCAATACTATTTGTAAGGGACTATTGTAACTCAAATCTCATTCTTTTTACTATATAGTATCATTTGAATTTGAACCTTTAGAATTCGTTATATTTAGTGATATCAATTTAAATATGACATACACATTAATATATATATAAAAATGATGTTATAATTATAATGACCTTCTTGCATTGAATATATTTTCAATCAAATAATAATATCTTTCGAATGATTCTCATCATCTTACATTTTTATTTTAATTAAATGTATATTATTTCAAGTAAAGACATCACTGACCAAAAAATTTACATAACATTATTTTGAAATAATTTTTTTTATAATCATGTGAAATTCCTACATTCCTTTTAAAGGTAATATTTTATCCTCTCTATAATTATTCGTATTCTATTTTCCGCTTTATTTTAAAATATATTTTTTAATATGTTATTTTTTTTAATTCACTCTCTATATAATTTTAGAATTATACTATTTTGGTTTTTTGGATTTGGGAATAATTTACCTAGTTTTATTGGTTATTTATGTTGTAAATTTGTAAATGTAATTAAAATTATATATTTATTCCTAGTTTTTAATGATGCAATGATTACATGTTTTCATGTGGAAAAAACGTGTATGGTTAATTATTATGTTGTAAGTGGTAGCTACTAACCCCACACATGGGATGGGTAAACCTTATTCTTCTAGTGAGACAATGCTAATATGAGAAATAGTGATCAATCTATAATGAGAATGTATTTTTTATTAATAATTAGAAATTTTATATAAGATATGATGTCTGATCTACTGTATGATTTTTTTTTATTTTGGATCTAGTATGGAAAATATGTGGAGATGTATGATAAGAAATTTTGTGTTACTATGTATATATTTGTGAAACACATCGTGGATATGTGGGTCTTCAATGCACCATATATTAGGATTTTCTTCTCATTGTTTTATATTCTTAATGCCATGGAATATATTTCATTGTATGGTATTACTCGTCCTCATATCAAGATAGATGTACTATTTTTATGATTCCATGATCATTATGTCATTGATTTTCTCTCCAACAGATTTTTTATAGTGTGATTTTTATATTGACCAGGGTATCATTTTATATTGTTTATTTTTCAATTAATTGGATTTTGTGTTAACCCCATTCTAATACATCTATTTTCCAAGGAATGAGTATGAGTTTATCATCATAGATATATATAATAACATCTAATTTGTTGACATTACATGGATATGTTTACAGAAACTGTAAAATAATTATCTTATGTTGATAGTCTCCTAAAAAACCTATATATTATTAGTATATTAAGTTAATTATATAATGTGAGGTTTTAATCATTGAAATGATGTAAAATAATGGAATCTTTTGAATTAGTAACCTTTTTTGTTATCAAAACAAGGGTTTAGTAATTTTTAAGATTAATATAGTTACCTTTTGTGTACATATTTAATAATATTAGTAGAATAATGGGTAGATGAGTATATTTATAAGAATATATCCTAAAATATTGGCAAATTCCTGACTATGTGATTTTACAGGAAATAAAACCCGATCTAGAAATATACAGTCAGTTAAAGCTATATAACAAATGAAACAGGGGTAATCACCCCAAAATGGTTGTTTTATCATTTTCTCAAAAATAAATTTGATACACAATGACTGGTAATAAGGTTGAAAAATTCTCTAGACACATGTAGAAGATATTTGAAATATATTTTTATTTTTTACATATAGTCTCTTTAAATTTCATTACATTCTTCACAAACACAAAAATAATATGTATGATACATTAAAAATTTAAGTTAATAATATTTTATATATTATTATTTATCAATATTTGATCTAAAATATTTAAATTATTTAATTGAAATATTTATTTAAAAGAGTATTAAAAGAACATAATGATTAAAATATATTTTGGATAATAAATTTTGGTTAATCAAAATACCGTGAATTTACAAATTATAATGAAATATTTATTTTAGAAATATAGTGATTAAAAGTTAATTTAATTTCTAAAATTTGAAAACAAACATCATTTTATTATTTTGTTTTCATTTTTTTGAAATATTTAATTTTTTTGTGAATAGAAAAAAATACGTATTTTTTCAATTTTACCAATCTTTAAAATATTAACATCACATAAGGATAACCTTAATAATTTTTAAACCATTTTTCATTGTAATTATATATTTCTATTTGATATATCAATATAATTAACAAATGCATACATTTTATGAATATTCGTTGTCATTTAGAATATTTATTTATTAATATATTATTTTTTATTCAAATGTAAATATTATATTATTGTAAATTGAAATATACTAAATACATATAACATTTGGATTGATGACATTAAATTTTTTTATATATGGTCATCCTATATTTTCTAATAATATATTCACAATTGAAAGTATTTAGTTATGATCAATTAGTATTTGAATAAATACTCTATATTTGATCAAATTTGTAAATTTTACATTACCAATAGACATTATAGAACATGTGTTTACTTTTCTTTGTCTTACCCACATTTATCACAACTGATATAATACCTAATCTGTGTTAATTTTATGAAATTCTTTTGTTATCCCTTAAATAACATTCTTTTCTTGGAATGATCCCATTTCTACACTTATAATGGGAGACCACTTACACCACTTCCATACATTACCTCTAATTTTAATTAAATATAAAACGATTCGATAATTACTCATCCAATAATTCCATTAAATTAACATAATCTATGGTAACTTCAATGTTTCTTTACTCCTATATTTTTAAAAGGTATCAATTGGAATGATTAATATCTCAATGATGGAATCATGTATTTCTTGACATTTCATTATTAATAATTATTTATTTTACCATGTCCAATCACATCAATAAATTAGGATATTATAAAATTAGTATTATTGATATCCTGGTGTGTTACTATAAAAATTAAATATCCTATTTATGCCTTCCTCTAAGGCCATTGAAAAAATAAAAACATCATCATGAATATATTTAGAAAACCACCCTCATGCTTGAAATTTATTATTTGGATTCTACTCATTTAATCGATTTATTAATCTTTTTAATGAATTAATATTTTATTTATATCTTGAATATAATTTCTAAATGATTGATAATTTATTTTGTACCAAACCCCTATTTTATATAATATTGAATTATTGATCATTTATAAATCAAGATTACTGCCTCCATGTAGATATTATTTTTATATTCAATTACCACTAATGACGTATTAAATTTAAAAAAAATATGGATAAAAATTATATTTAAAACACTATTTTTATTTTCTTAGGTTTATAATCCATTAAAAGTATAAACAGAACAATGTTCAGTATGAAAATATACTAAATAAGATCAACTGAATTTCTTCGAGTAACGTGTATAAGTTGAAAAAATTATATAAATAATCGACATATAAAAATAAATATAATATAAGAAACAATATGTTGATGAATATGGTTATTATTAGCTTTCTTAATGAACACAATTTAATTTTATTGGATTTTACATACTTTTATAAAAATCATCCAAGAATAAAGAAAAGAGATCCTATAAACCACCCCCTTTACCTTTTGGTTACATGTTATCTTTTTATCTCAACATTTTATTCTATATTATTCTCAGATATTTCATCCATATTCTATATATATTTTCTATCTACATATATACCTAGTTTTCATTAAATTTATTTTTAGGGGAATTAATGTTTTTATGTTACGATTAATGACTTTTCTTTTATATAAACATTGTTTTCAAGTGAACTAATCCTTTTAAGAATTCATGTATAGTATCAACCCCATAAAATGATTTAACATTTGATTTTTTTTCTAAAACCATAATATTAAAATGAATTTTTTTTATTAAATTCTAGTATTAAAATAATGTATCCCTCCATAAACTTGTTATGGTATTTCTTCAGTATTTTTTTGAAATCATAATCTAAGAGGTTCTTTCAATTATTACTTCTTATATTTAGGAATTATTTTATAAAATGGATTCCATAGTTAAGACCAATATTTTTTATTACAATTATAATTGTTGAAAAATGATTTATTACATTATTATGTTATGATTCCATAGTTCATATAATTCTGTTATTCCTTATGGAAAGGTTGTGAAACAATTTTTATATTGATGCAATTTTTAGGCTTATAATTTATATATTATTTATATTTCATTTTGTGGAACCAATAATATTACACTTGTTATGATACATGTTAGCCTTCATTATTAATGGTGTTTAAGTAATATCCATAATGTTAAATGTGGAATGTTAATGTCTCATGGGATGATTTGTGTGACATAGAGACTAATCATCAGCATATTATGATGAAATATAGAGTAATTATTTAAATATGATAGTGGCCTATGGATAAATCATTGCCATATAATAAGGAAATAACATGGTTTAATAATTTAAATATAATTATCTTGACTATGGGAGTAATCTTGGGTATATGAATATAATTTTTTTTATTATTTCACCACATATTTATGACTTCATTTCCTTTTACTATCATTTTATGACCCCATATTTTAATACGTATAATCATTATGATATTCTGTTATCCCCCATGAATCTCATTTTATACTTATTTCAATGTATATTCCCATACTAGTAATTTTATCTTAACCCTTATTTTTTTTATTTTTCCCTAGGATATTCAATGTAGTTTTAGAGGACTTATCGTATAAAAATAACCATTTGGTGTTTGAAAAAATTTAATGAGTCAATGGTTATGATTATTTAATTATGTATCAATTATTTCTATGTAAATAATCCTATCAATCCTCTGTGTGTATTTTTTAGAGGCGTAAATGAATAATCATGTGACAATGTTTATTTTAGGTTTTGGTCGTCATTGATGGAATGAGAGTATGATCTTGTTTTTTAGAGATTATTAGTGGAAAAATTATTTAAAACAATTAGGATAATCATAAAAATATGTTTAAAACCCAATGTTTTGTTAATTTAGAGAATATATGGTTATATTAAAAATAATACATGTTTTTATAATACAAGTGGTGGTGTTTTTAGAACATATTCATCTAGGGGTAACGACCATGAAGATGTTATTTAAATATATCTCATCCAAATTAATTATAAATAAGTAATTGACCCTTAAAATAAACATTTAATGAAACTACTAGGGGATATGGTTTAGATAATTCAAATATTAATTAAAGATTACTGTGATGTATTAGAATGAAATATAAAGGCAATCTAGGGTTATGATATAGGATATTCCTAAGATCACATTTCACCCAATGTAAAAGTGGAATTAGTCCATTTTCATTCCATCTAGACCAAAAAATAATCTACAAATCGCCATTGATATAATTAATAGAGTCTTTATAGATTAAGTTGATAAATTTTCGTAATTATTTAAATATGGTATTCAAATATACTATAAAAAATGGAGTAATATGAGTATAAAATGACTATTATTATAGATATAGTAATGAAGGATGTGTTTTATGAAAAGTAATTTAAATATGTGTTTTGATTAATAATGAAAAAATTCATGGGGTATATTTTAAAAAATTAAGGGATATTTATAGATTCCTCAAAGGCAGAGGTAATCAAGGATTGTCACAGACAAATAATTGTTAGATAAATCCATTGTTTAATTTTATTAAATGGGTATTATCATTAATTAGTGTGGACTTTATAATGATTCTCACATCATATAACACATATAAATAATAAGTTGTAATATAAAAGTATGGCGATTAAAGTTTATAAATGATCAAGTAGTTGAATTGGAGGATAATAAAGACACATATATTTACACTACCTCCAAGTGGGGAAGGATTTGTGAATTATAATGATGTCTCTATTTGTTAATTTGGGTGTTTTATCTTGTATAATGATAGTGTAATAATATATGACTCAAGATAGTTGATGGTTCATAAACACAAATATCTGACACATAGTATAGAGATACCTATAAAAATTTCCACAATGATGATTAGGATGCATTATCTATATGGAGGGAAGAGGGAAATGTGTAAAGAATAAAATAGACTAAAATATATAGTCACATAGAATGAGATCAACATGAATCATTGATAGTGGTTAAAGATAATAAAATGTTATTAATTTGTAATTAAATACCCTTATATAATGGTGAAAAATGGACAAGGATATTTATAGAGGGTATTCCGAAACCTTATCCATTATTTGTATTAAAACTGATATGATCTTCATGGAAAAAAAGGATGGATGTGTTAATATAGAAAAATGTATCATCATACTACCTTTTTCTAATTAGTTCTCCACCATTATTACATAAGATGATTAAGAAATACCAAATAGATGGTCTAGAGATACAGAAATATTTGGATGATTAGAGGAATGAAAAAATTAACAGGGTTAATACTGATGATGCAGTGTAGAGTGTTGTGAAAAAAAATATTTTCAATATGTGTTGGTGTTAAATAGAAAGATATTTAGTGATTCACATAACTCAAACATCTCTATTAACCCAAAAAACATTGTTATTTATATAGATATTTGAGAACACTTTTATTGGGGAAATATGAATATGAGTATTTTAGAAAATATATAAAAATAAAATGTCTTCCAACAAGTAATGGTTGTGAGGAAAAAAATTGAAAGGGATGATACAACCATTACCCATACTGACAAGAAATTGGAAAACCATCACTATGGTATTTTTAATGGGGCATCTAAATACATGAAAAGGTAAAAATTGTATATGTGTTGTCGTGGACTTTCTTAAAAAGAAATACAATTTTATTACCATTCTAGAGGTCCTCACATTAAATAAAAATTTAGATATATTAAAAAAGACGCAAGGCTCATGGAAGAACAACATTGATTGTAATTTATCAAGATCCCTGGATCACCGAAATATTCTGAAGAAGTCCTAATAATGATCTAACAAAATATGTTCACAAAATTATTACCTTATACACCATGATTGATTACAAATTTCATCGAACTCTCCAGATACATGATTATATGTTGAGGTATTTCTTCTTAGTATTCAAGTAAGGATGTGACCAACATCATGTATTGGTCGAGTTCCCATGTGAAAATTGTTTCCAATAGATAATTTAATATGAATCACTATATTGAATAAGATATTATAACCATGTGTGATGGTTTGATATTGGTGAAAACGTTATTGGGACTTGAAATGGTTTATGAAAGGGCAAAAATTGATAAGTCCATTCAGAAACCCATTTGAACAACACAATTTTTATTAATGATTAATGTTGAAAACTATGAAAATATATTTGAGTTTTAAGTATGTGTTAAATAGTTTCATTACATATATTTATATAATTAGGTTATTTGGTCTTGATTTGGGGGGAAAGATAAGACCTTGGTATATTGTCCCATAATATATTATCGATCACATTAGTGTAATTTAAAATTGACTAGTGGTACATTATAACATAACAAATTCACTTCAAATCTTCCATGCATCCATCTTGATAATATACATACCAGACCCCTCACATGCACTACATCATATTTGTAGAAAAATAGAGGATGATCACCCTTATGAGGGGAAGATGATGGATATTTCACTCCGTATAAAAATGTTTTACATAAAATCTGAACTCACATTATCAAATTTATTTAGATAAACCAAAATATTGATGTTAAAACATCGAATAGTAAAGGGGAAATGAAAACAAGTACCATTATCAATTTTCACCTTTATTTTTTATGAAAATGTATATTAAAAAAATTTCTATTGGTGGTAGAAAATAACATCCCATGATTTTAGAAGTTATTTTCCCCATAAATTACATATCCTTACTAAAATGAACAAAAATAATAATAATTATACATCAATAAAATATAATGATAACCTTTAAAATAATATTATATATAAATTTATGATTTAACGTATTTAAATTCTATTAATTGTAATGTTTTTATAAAATATAAATATAAACATATGATGACTAAAAACACCTTTGATTAATGTATTTCTTTGATACTTATATTTAAAATTTTCAATTAAGTGAAATATATTTTTATGTTAAATAATTATATAAAAATATATTAACTTTTGAATTGAGAATAAAAATATCATTTTATTCTAATTTTTGGGATTTCTCATAAATATTAAATATTCATGTTAATAGTGAAAATAATTATGTTGGTTAATTTTATCTATATTTATGTTATTTTTATACTATTACAATTAGATAAATATTTATTAACCACTTTTTCTATTAGATGATTTGTTTAAATTTTATATATCATGTCCATACACCTACACTTAATTTTTTACCATAGGTAGAAAGTTTTTAAATGATAATCTCTATATAATTTATGTTTTAATTTGAGAATATTATCTCATTTATGCATATATTTTATTAAAAACTATAGAGGATAAAATTGGATTCTTCCTATAGTTTTTTAGTAATGTTCTCCTTGAATTATTAGAAAATAATTAATAATGATTATTCATCTTCAATTATGATCAGATAGTTTTTTAATGTGTAATAAAATTTTAATCAATGTTTCCAAGTTATGGCATTATAATAAGTCCTTATATTACCCATTTTTTATGTTGTAATGTCCAAAAAAATTTAGACGAACAATACAACACATATATCATAAAAAAGTGATAAGCATCCATTCGTAACATTTACATAACAATAATTCTTATGTAACGTGGAATATTCATTGATTATGAAAGTATATCATGTCTATAGCTTCAATACATGACCATCCAATATAATTACATATGAAAATATTATATAATTGTCACATATATATTTTATTAATAAGATAATAATCCCCTATTATCCATAATAAATCCATATTATTCCATTATCAATATGTATTCCATGTGAAGGTTTGATGTCTCGATAATGGTATCATGTCATTATTATCATTTCTATCTGATTATCTATTTATTAAACCTCCAATAATTTTTTCTATCCATAATAAAATGATATATTTAGTATTAATTAAATGAATTTTTGTAACCATACTAAATTAATATCACTTTTATTCCTTCATCCAAATCCATTTGAAAAATTAAACTATCATCCTGATGTTGTGTGGGACGGCACTTAAATTCATTATGTTTACATTTTTTTATACCATAATTTCAGGGATGGATAAAAATTATATCTTTATGAAAAAATATTTTATTTAAAAAATGTTCATTATTCTCAAATGATAAACCATTTTACTTTTAATGCAACTCTTTTTTATGTAGAACAAAATTTTTGAGTGTGTGTACATGAAAATTAAAGCCTCCACAAAGAGAAATAAAGTTTTTTACATCACAAACAATCCTATAATATTTTTGAATTACATATATTTATAAAAATTAAATTTAAATCAAAATTAATATTATCTAGATTTTGGATCAATTTTAATAGTAATTTTAACCACATTCAACATTACAAGAGATTCATGTAAAAAACCGAACAACCTTGAATAATTGACAGAAGATGAAAATATTTAATAAAAAAATATGATAAAAAATAAACCATAAAGAACTAATGAGAGAATAATAAGGTTTGTGTCATTATTTTTAATTATCTTAAATTTATTACTCATGTTTTTTTGTACAACTGAAGACAGATTTCATACATAAATGTATGTAATCCACTAAACCAACCACATATCCTTTTGGTTACACATTCTGTTTCATTGTACCCATTTTACATTATCTTTCTATAAATTATATCATAACTAATATATATATATATATTATATTGAAACATATATCTATTTTACATTAAATTTCAAAACTCAAGAATGTTTTTTTCCATAGGATGTTTTGTATTTTATTTAGACATTGTTTTGATGTGAAATTACCTTTGTTGAATGTTGCTTCTTTTATCGACCCCCTATAATACTATAACATTGAATTTTTTCCTATGTTCTCTATTTATTTAATGAGAAAAAATTATAATGTAATTTTTCAAAAAAACAACAACATTCATTTTACATTATTTAAATGTTCATTACCTCATTTCAGAAAGCATCACAATAATTTTTATTTTTTTCTTTGCTTAATATAATTGTGTTATAAATTATTTTATAATATAAATTCTAAAATCTAAGATTGTTATTCTATTTTTCAATTATGAATGTTAAAAATTATATTTTCCATCTTGTATTAGAAATACATCTGATAATGTAATCAGTTATTTCTTAAGACAATTTTGTGAAAACAAAACTCCCTATATACATTTTATCAAGAATTTTATTTATGTACATATTTTATTAAATGTTGTGGGACACAAATGATTTTAAATGTTATGAATGTGGTTTGACAGTGATATTATGGGTGGGTCTATTATATCCCACCAATTCATTAGGTAATATTAATGTATCATTGGAATCTTTGTATGACCTTTGGTAGTAATCCTTTGAATATTATAATGTCTTAGGGATTAACACTTGGAATATTATGATATCAAATAGAGTAATTCATGTCATATAATGACGATTTACTTATGATTAATCGTTAGAATATGTGTATGATTGCTTGGGGATTAATATTTTTCATAGGCTTATGATGTATTGATTGTGATATTTTCACATATTTTCCAATACATGATCATATGATGTAATTTCTATATTCTATGTTTTCGTTCATATTATCATTTTTATGGAAATATCATCCTATGTACTCTCATGATATACTTTATTCTCTTAATGGGTGTTTTCTAACCCTTTTCTTATGTATTTTTCTCAATGATATCCCATGATGATTTAGAGGATTTAACAGATATATAAAACAATATAGTGTTTTAAATAAACTCATTAATGGGATTTTATAATAACAATTTTTTGTATCATATCATAAATATAAGAAAAACCTTTCAAACATTAGTCTATAATTTTTTTAATATTATTTTATGAATCATGTTATCGATTAATTTTTAGTGTCACCGATTTATAGTAAGAATTAATTGACCATATACATGTTTGATATAAAATGAAGGTTTTATTTTCTATTTCCATAAAGGCAATAATTTTAGTTTTATATAAAAATGAAAAAAAATGTGTATGGAAAATTAATTTTGATATAGAATAATCTAAAGAAATTAAATCCTCATTTTATGATGTAAAAAGTTAAATGATTTTAATGTCAAATACATATTAAGTTATTGATTATGATAATACTGTTATGAATTAAATATTAATAACTCTTGAGGACAACATTTGGTTTTATAGATATTTAGAACAATAAGGAACTTAATTAATAATAGGTATGTGGGAAAATCTGATAGCTTCCCAATTAAACACCAAAATATTATGGGGTAAGGATAAAAACATTTGAAAATGGTAATATAACTCTAACACACTATTAATAATAATAAAAATCATGTTGTGATATGATACACACTATAGATTGATAATCTTGCATCTAACATACCAAATTTCATTAAATTTTCCCTTTTATTTTGTTTTTTTATTTTATATATTACTTTTGTAGAGTTACTTAAGTACCTAGTATTTTTGGAGTATTTTTTAATGGTTTTTAATTGCATGGGGTTTGAGAATGTTTGGTAGAAATCATAAACTATATCTACTTACATATACAATATGTTTTAGGAAGGTTTATGGTTTATAAATTGTTTATCCAAAAGATGTTCATTCTAAGAACATCTGAGTAATTAGTCATAGTAGGAGAATCCCAGTTGGCTTGCGGATTGTCATACCATTCCAACCAACCATGTAAAAAGATATATTAATGATATTATCATTTAATGGTTATATCATGTTATTGACAACCATTTGGTGAATCTTTGTGTCTTACTGATTGATTTTTAGTATCTTGCATATGGATTGTTCATGGTATGACAAACCACATGACGTAATTGTGTGGCGCACATTAAATTATCTAAAATTTTGAGTTCAACACAATATTCACATCCAAAACACTCATTGTAATCATATAATCTCTTAGTATAAAACAGAAATCCCATATATGGTATCCATTGAAGATATCTATTTTCATATAGTTATATTAAAAAATCATTTTGCATTGGGTATTCATTATAAATAGTAAGAATTCATTTTCTATATTTCTCTTTATATATTATCTTCTTCTCTCACCTAACACATTATATTTAATCCATTTCAAATATGACTACGATAAATAGAGTGTTTTGTGATATTATTATTGGGATCTATTTACGTTAATATGTTATAAGGTTAGATTTGCAGGTATTTTATGATTTTTGTTCTATATTTAACTGTAGATAAGTATGTGGATTCTCTCTATAATCCACTTATATTAAAAAATGATGTATCATTTTTAATAAAATAATACATCCTTTATAAGAAATGATAATTTTGATAAATGTTTTGAGGGAAACAATTTTTTTATTTTATGTCATGGAAATTCGATGGCTTTTTGAAAACCCTAAAGACTAATAATATAAAATTATGATTATGAAAATGTGGTTTTTTTTAATTCATGAATGAATTTTGATGAAATGTTTTCAATTGATGAAATGGTTTCTATGGTATTATTTGATATGTTAATTTTTAAAAAATGGGCAATGTGAGTTTCTTAATTGGATGTGCCCCTAAATAAGGGTATTATGCCTTTAGATCACAATTAGATATTTTCCCTTTAGGATTTATAGTATATTAGTGTATAACATAGTATTCAAATAAAATTTTTACCTCGATTCCATATGTGTGTGTGTATTTGAAACACATAAAGAGATATAAATGTTTATTGGAAGGTAGAGATAATTGATTTATATTAAATATATGTCATATACTATTTTCTAAGAAATATATTTTTCATCATTAGATATCATCTATTAAAAATTGATAAACTATCTTTCTTCCTATTTTTGTTATAATTTAAATTTTCAACAGTGAGCTAACATTTACTTTTCCATGAGGCATGATTTTAGATGTTTGTTGAGGTAATCATGTGGAATATGTCTACTATGTATTATATATTCATGTTAGATCATATTCATATTTTATTCCTCATAACATAGTTACTAGAATGGTCCCATACTTCCCATGAAATGTATCATGATTCCATTCCATTGAAATGTTTTTTTAGTGGAGGTATTTTCATTCATGGAAAAATTTAGTTAATTTCCATTTTGTGTTTTCATGTTGTGATATATTTTTGTATCTATATTTTGTTATTATATATTTATAATAAAACTCTAATATTATTATTTTATTTTATTTTTACATATAAGTTTTTAAATAACGAAAAATTTATTTGGTTTAGTTGTTATTATATATTCGTAAATGGTTATATCTATTAATTAGAAAAAAATGTCCCCAACTATCTTACTAGTACCTTATAATTTTTTTTCAAAGTTTTTTAGGGACATAACCTATGCATATGAGAATATCTCTCACAAACCAAGTTAATGGTTGTGAATGGTTGTTGAAATTATTATTATTCATGATCAATTTTTCAACATGGGATAGTAACAATGTTATATTAATGAATATATATATATATATATATATTATAAAATAGTTTATCATACTTATTTATATAGAACAGATTTTTACCTTGATGTAATGGATACAAAATATGTTATAAGACAGTTTTAGCTTTGCATTATCTCATCATCATTGGTTTAAAAGACTAGTAAAGTATATCATGGATTGGTATTGGTACTCCCCACAAGTAAGACATTGATCATATTTTACTTATTCATTTAGAAAAAAAGAGTTATAATGGTTTTTTATATTAATTTATATTTCAATTTTTCTAGAAATTATTATTACCTTTTTTAATTTGGAATATTATAATCCATTAGTTTCTAATGAGTGATTAATAATTCATGTGTTTATCTAGTTATAGAAAATAGAAATGGGTAAACATCGACGAAATCCAAAAGAAATTTCCTTTGAAAATTTGGTTTCAACTAAACCATATGTGAACCTAATTCTAAATAATTTTATTTTTCCAAATTTTCATGATGTTGATGTGGGAAATAAAAATGAATAACTAAGTCACATGGATCAATTTGTGTAGTTTTATTAGTATAATTCATAAAACATTAGAGGTGTGGTATATTTAGAAGAATAAGTATAGAAACTGTGGCTTAATAGAATGAATTGAATAAAAATATTAAAATGAAAATTAGATTTTCAAAACGTTTTTTAATATGTATATTTGTTATATTATGATACATTCTAAATCTCTAATATCTTATTTCAATATAAAGTCAACCAAAGGAATACTTGGTAGGACTTTGATGAAATTTCAAACAATAAATAAAATTATCACAACTTCATGGTATGGAATAAAATATATTTACTTAGAAAAAGGTAAGAAAATAATGTTCTAAGTAAATATGTTTGTATTATTATGAAAATAGTTTATTCCCCATAGGTACTTAGTACTGCATCCACGATGCCAAACAACATTGGTCTTATTCTGTGAGAAGATATTCATTCTTAGATATCCATCGAGTATATTATGGATTATTTATAGATATATAATATAATGAATGTTGATTAATGGGTTATAACTAGAAATATAATTTGATTATGGATGTTTATATGCATGGTAATATATTTTACATAATGATGAGAATCAATGGAAGAGGGGAAACTATTTTACAGGTGTTGGGGTACCTTGAAATATACCCACTAAATTTTTTAACATTCCTCCATGATAATAATACTATCCTATATGATTCCTATGTGGGTCATTTAAGTATATAAAAAATGATCATATAAAACCATTTATAGTATGCCATAATTCTAATATTTTTTTAAATATCTAGTGTTATTATTGTATCACTCCAAATTTTGTTTTTTAGCATTCATGTCAGGTTTTCTGAACATCATATTCTTCGATGGGTGGATTAATTGATAAAAATACATATAATCATAATCAAGAGAACAATGCTGGTATTAGGAACATTTGTATTTCTTAGACAGTGAAATCACATCATGACGACAAGGAACAGGGGTTTCAATTATGCATTTTTAGTGATGAAATAAAATGATCACAGAAGAAAAATATGGTCCTTACACTATATGATGTATCATTATTGTTAATTAAAATATAATTATTAGTATATTTAAAACTGGAACATCCCAATTTTATATTGTTTTTCTTGTTGTGTATGATATAGGATTTGTTTTCAAAATAATGCCTCATGTATTGAAATATTAAAAAACTCCTAAAAAAAGTGTTTTAATATTTTTTGAGTGATGTGTATCCTATAAAGATATTGTAGGCAAATATGTATAGGATTTCACTAATATTGAGATATACATCTCTTAACTTGTTTTGAAGATGCGTTGGGGGAAATCCTTCAATGACAACATTTTCCTTTATGCATGATACACTATTTTCACATATTAGAATAGTCTGTAGAATCTATTTAGAGAGGATTGATATGCCAGTTGAGTAGGATAATGACATTTACTATAGGTGGGAATGAATTTATCTTAAAATCTATCCACATAGTCATTGTAAACTATTGATACACACCAACAAATAGATTTTATATCTATGATAAAAAATATTTCTTATTTACTTTCCAGATAATTTCCCAAGGATTCAACATAAATGTGATGTGAAATATATAATTGATTTATAACCAATGAAGAGTCCAATATCAAAATTTTCATAGATAGTGGATCTAAAATAACTCATTTAATTGATGGTTTATATAGAGTAGTTTGAATGATAATGTAACATTCAAACTATTACATCTCTAAGGGTAACAACAATTGTTTTTGTAAATAACGTGGATAGAGATCTTTGTCTTTTTAAAGATTATTTTTTTTTTGTTGGATGTTATTATGAATTTAAATATTCTTCCATGAATTTTGGTTCTATTTAAAAAAAATTTGTATACTAATGGTTCTCAGTGATTGATATATAACCAAGGAATCAATATCAATAATTTGATATATAGGATATTGAGAAGAAAAAGATTCATAGTTTTTATTGTTATTATGAATATTAGAATATTCCCTTTTATAATAAAATTCCATAGGATGCACTTAATGAATTTATAAATAATATATTTAATATGTATCCTAACTCATTTGTGGGTTTCTACCTCGATGATATTTTGGTGTATTCTACTACATATCCATATCATGAACTACATTTGGACATAATTTTTGGTCTATTGTGAGAACATCACCTTTATAATATGATTTCAATGTGTCCATTCTATATAAAAGAGGTATGTTTTATTTGAAATTAAAATTTTGAAATAAAAATCTCTACAAATACATATAATATTGAATCTATTATTTATTGGAATCCAACAGTGATTATATATCATGTAGAAACTTTGCTCAACTTATTAAGATATTACTTATTATTTGTTTAGGGCTCATCCTTACATTCCTCTCTATTGAATACATTGAAATTTAAAGGAATCAAATTCCAATTGACCTCATATTTACAAAAATATTTTAAATAGATCATGGTTTATTACCCCTCATCACAAATACATGTGATTCTAGTTTTAGTATATGGTTATGTTGTCTATTTTGATGCATCACGAGTTATTTTGAAATTATTATCATATATGGAGAAAATATTGTAGCTTATGGACAGTGAATGTTGTTGTTTCATGATTATAATATCCAAAAAAAATTATTTGGTGTTATATTCTATAGTGTGTTCCTTGAAACTGTTGTATAATTATATCTCTGGAGAGAAATCCATGCATTAGGAAGATTATGAATGTACAAAAGACATCCCCTTATAGAGATATTTTAATATAACATAATGAATATTTAATTAATAACATCATACGGCTGACTATAATTTTTTTAACCTAGTATATGGAGTCAAGGGTTTTTCCCTTGAGTAGTAATCAAAATACATAATTATAAAACGATTCATAAGATCAGTGGTAATTTATTATTTTCTTAATTTATATACATCTAGATTGTATAAGGAATGTTTTTTTCCTTTACATTAAATTTATCTTTTTATTGATATTTTTTATCATATTACATATATATATACATCCAATCCAGATAAATAACTATGAGGTTGAAATTCCATGGGGGAATACCATTATGTGATATATGCTACTTGGGAGATGTTTTTTTCTTTCCTAGATATGATTGTGGTTACAAAAAATAATTAGAAAAAAATAATTCATATAAACAAATACACAAGAATATCAATTATTATTGGAATTCAAAATATAAATTTGAAACAAGAGAACAGTTTTAGTAGTTTTTCATGCAAAAAGGGTGGTAGAGAATGACTTGATATGCCTCACATTTTAGTATGTCATGGTGGATCACCACTGATATTCTGATTTAAAAAATCATTTACTATTCCCTTGTGGAAACTAGAAAAAATACCTATGGAATTTTTAATGTTCTATCATGGTATTTCTATAATAATGACTCAAATATGGGTGATTATGGAATAAATAAGAAATCTATGTCACTTATTCTCTGTTATAGTACCTAATAAAATACAAGACTTTCTAAAACCTGACATTAAGAAGCATTAAAGTTGAATGGTGTGATGGTTTCAAATATATCTGAAAATGACCCCATGTTTTCATCTCACTTTGGTAAATCAATTAATCATTCCATCTTAAATAAATAGACCATAGACCCAGATTATCAAACTCAAATATATGGAAGATATTTATAGTTGATCCAAATTTTGCAAGACATCCATTGATATTATGTTATGGATTTCGGTGGCACATGGGAGGATAATATACAACTAGTAAATTTATAATATAATAAAAGTTCATTGGACATAATAAATTAGGATCATATTGATAATTATTATGGAATATCATTCCATTCCCACAATATTGGGTAGAAAAGGGTGATACTTCACTTATAAAAAAACATTATTATTGAAACAATATAGAATACTCAAATTATTTTATTTAAATGATAATAGCTAATATGAAGAAAAAAATTTATTGAATAATCTTCATACACTATTATCATTTTATTTTTATAACCATTTATTCATTAGTTTGACTCTGATTCTAGGGAATCACTATTAACTGAATTAAAGAAAACTATTTCATCGGTTTAATAATCAAATTAAGATACTAGATTATTTTATGGGAGTAGCTTAGAATCTATATTTCTATATTTATTTATTTTTATAAATAATGATTTATTGTATCTTAATTAATGAAGTATCAGCCTGTTCATATCTATGTTATTTGATAAGACCATTTTGATCATCAACATGATGATATTTCGATTCACTTATGGATATAAATTGTTTATATATAAGAGAATATGTTGTGTGAGAAAATTATTTATTCACATAAATTCTTATGGAATAATACTCAGATTCATGAAGATACACTTGAATAAGAAAATTATATTTTTCAAAAATGCCATTAACTTGTCTTGAATAATGTATATATACATCATTGTTTATGGAATTATTGATCTTTGGGAGAAGATAACATCACAATTTGTAGTTTAATAATAAATTTGGTATTTATTTTTCAGTTATATGTTACATAGATTGAGGTTAATTTATTCTTATAAGTTTTTTTATTGTTTAATTTGGTTTTTATTATTGAAATTTTTTTAATGGTTAGTATAAGCTATGCACTATCTATGGGAAACCGTACAATATATTCGTTGTAGGTTCCAAACTGGGTTATGGTTTGTCCAAAATATATGTATTCTATAAAAAATTATGTGAGTGGTAAAAGAGGAAGAATCATAATTGGTTCATTATTTTTCATTTCTTTCAAACAACCCAAGCATGTGGATTCATTAGAGACATTATAGTTGATGGTTTGTCTTTGTTTTAACAAATCATGTTGAATAATAGTGAAACTCCATAGGTAATTTCTACCTTCATGCACATAATAAGAGAAACATTTTTAAAACTATACAAGTTGTATTATATTCTCATGAATTTAGAGTTTAGAAAAATTTATTCTCTAAACAGTAATTATTCTATTATTATCCTTGGTTCTTGAAGTTCTATCTTATATTACTAATCTGTAGAGATTTCATTTGGCAAATAAAGTTATTTTTAGAAAACATAGTGTATTCGTTATCTAGAATTAATTGTAATACTTTTTTCTCGCATTATCTTCACATCCTATCAAATTATTCCACCCTTGACATTAAATATAATACAATGTATATAAGTCAAATATGGTATGTTTTATGGTATCTATTTAGGATCTATTAAATGTAATAAGTTTTATAGAAGGATATGGGGGTGTTTGTGCAGGTAATTTATCAATTAAACATTGAGAGTTAGGTGGTTTTTCTCTCTTCTCCACTTAATCTTTAATATGGAGGCTTGTATTTATTTTATTGTTTTTATTTTATATGGAAGGAAAATAATTCAATATTTATTTATAAGAATCAAAATTTTATATTAATATTGTTAAATAATTGACATTGATGGATTTTTAACAATTCATTTGATATATAATTTTTTTAAAAATATTATTTTTTAATATTACATATGAATGGTATTTTATGTATTATTTTTAAGTGAATAAATGTATTATGTGAATTTTTTTAAAATGGTAAATTTTTATACATCGATTGAATGAGTTAATGTTAATTGAATGTTACTATGAATAATGGGTGTGTGCTATTAAAAAATATACATATTGTTAATCTTTGATGCTTATTGGGAATCGTGGAGTATCATCTCATGAGTATAAATCATTTATATGGAATTCATGGTTGTGTTTGAGATAATGAGGGGAACATGAAAGGTGTATTTCAAGTGGAATAGAAGGAGGATCAATGTGAGTAAGATCACATGTTTTCTATAATCTAAATTTTTATGTACTTATTATTCAACTATAAAATTATATTATTTTAAATTGGACAATAATAATGTTTGGACTCATAGTTTAATAAGATAAATTTTGGCTAATGATATAACATGTTCTCACCCTTGTGGTCTGAGTTGGTATGTCTATTTGGGAAATCCTATTTTGTACGATTATTCACACCGTTCGTATGTAATTTTTTGTATATGATGATTTTATTCATAATTAAACTAATAATTCATTTTATTATTCTTATCAACTCAATAATATTGATTATAAACCCTCTAAATGGTGTAATGGAGATGGAATATTAATTTATAGATTCATTTGGTTGTTTCCAAATTTGTGTCATATTGTCAATTCATCTTTTGGTTTCATAATCCTCCGGTGGTAAATTTTCACTTCTACACTGATATTATTTTTTTATTGTCTATTACTTTTTTTGTTATGTATAATCATGCATCATATAATTTTTGTGGTTTTCTTCTTTATAATTTTTATTTTATATTTTTAATTTAGGGAAAAATTATATATAACTTTATATTAATCCCATGTAATTAACTTATAACTTTTTTTGTATTGGGGAATCATATATCGTTATTGTAACCATTAATCAAGCCAATTATAGGGTAAATATTGAAAATTATTTCTATAGAACACCAAATTCATTTAAAATGATTGAATCTAATGTATATCATCCATGTTACACATTAATGGGATTATGTCATCAAGAAAATTCTCATTCATAGAATCAAATATAGTAGGGTTATTCTTGGATAAACCCAACACTTTATGTTGTGAAATCCTATCCAGATAGAAAGTAATAAGGGGGAGAGTATTTATATGGTGCTGGGAAGCTAATTTAAAAATAACAATGTATTCCTTTGATTGTATGTGGTACTATTATTATTAAAAGAACCATTAATCAATTCATATTATAAAAAATAGAGTCTCACACTTTTATTGATACTCATGCTAGAATCATACAAAAATTCAAGTTGACATGATTACTAATGTCATGATAATTAAAATATGTCTTCACAAAAGAGTGTTAAATTGTAATGTGTATATCATGTAATATAACTATCGATGATGTTATTGTTTTTTGAGATTTATCTATTCTTATGGTGAATATATTTGACCTGATATTTGGAATATGTTTATTTATATCTATCAAGTCCCACATCAATTTTTCCCCATGATATTACTTTCACATCATCAAATGGGCACGATTTCCATTTTAATGTGGTTTGGGATGTCAATTAAAGAAGATTGTGACATTTGGTATTAGTGAATAAAAATATTTTTTACTAAAAACTATCATTATCAAATTTCTGGATATCATTGTCAACAACTTATATTAGATTCCACATTATGTATAATTTGAATTTATTTTCGATATCTTACCAAGTAAAATTATAATATCACTTCAATCCTATGTGAAAGAATAAATATAATTAATGGAAATAAAGTTTTAGTTAGAAGATTTTTAAATAAATGGATCCACTCATCACATTACACCTCCATGGGTAGCAGAATGTCTATTTTTAATTAATGATTATGTAAATATTTTTACTTTTATTGATTATCATAAGATAATCCATGTTTTGATAATGAATCTAAATCACCATTAGTGAAATTTAATTTTATTATCATTTAAGGGGAGTGAAATGGTTCTCTTAAATTAATATATGACCACAGTACACCTATATTGAGTTTAAAGGAAGGATATTATGAATACATAATTCTTGGTTCATTATGGTCATATGAATATATTGTTGTTGTAATTGTTCTTATGAATTCACCAATGATGATTACCATATTGGTGAGTTAAATCATTTTGAACAATATTTACCTCTTTGTTGTTGTATGAATCGATTAAATTTTAATTTATTCTAGGTATAATAGTGATCATGACCAACACTTGGTCATTATTTTGGGTTCCATGAAAACATCATCATCATTCTATGATTTTAAAGTGTGATTTCTTGATAAAATATGTATGTTTCCTTAACAATGAAATTCATTATATAGGAATATATTTTGATCCAAAAAATGTTGATGATGTTTTCCATTAGAGTCCAATAAATACTATCATTAATATATATAGTATCCTTAACATAGTAGGTTATAAAATAATATATATTCCTAACTTGTAATAGAATTCATATTCAATGAACTCATTGACATGAAATTGAATATAATATGAATAGAGAGAAAAGTGGCACAATTATTTTGAAAAGTGTATTGTTCGACATACATCAACACCAATACTTATAGGCCTAGATTAAGGATGATGCTACAGAATCAATTTAAATTACTCTATATCATTATTTGGTTTTTTTCTCATGATGTGAGCACAATTGTTTTCTTTTCGTACACTTTAGTTATCAAATCATAATAAGAATTACTTAAAACAATATTTGATATTAGGTACCAATGTTTTTTCCATGGAAATGAGAAGTCATTATATCTTCATATAGTTGTAAAAAATGCTTAAATATCATTAATTTTTTAATAAAATCATCTCAAAAAGTATTATGATTAATGATAATCAATATGGATGGAATACCATTAGATATTTTTTAATTTATATGATATATACATAATTTATAAGTAATTACATGGACGATGACTTTAACATGAATTCATATAGCCAATTCACTAAAGATGATTAAAATCTGTGGAAACCGATGACATTCAGTGACTATGTAAATATAGACTATGTTAATTAAGGTGTAATTGGGGGTTTTCATGATTATCATATTACTTATTTTATTAGGAAGGTTAAATATTTTAAATCATCTAATCATGAATGTCAAAAGATGGTGTAAAAACACAATAGTTGTGATTCCACTGAGGTATGAACATATGATTTATATCTATTGTTGTGTTTCAAAGATGGAATGTGGTTTATCCAACTTATCAATAATAGAGTTGTTATGCCTTCTACAAATAAAAATGGGCTTTTATCCTAACATTTAGAATTTTTATGATACATTAGGAGAATTTTTTCATGGGATATCATATAAATCATGGTGGAATAGTATTTTTCAGATGAATCAGTTTCCAAAAATTTAAGACATGGAACTAGTGACTAGCAGGTATGATCAAATCATTTCCAATAGTAGTGTATAATATGGGATAGATAAATAAATTTTTTACCATAGGAAAACCATGTATTGTTTTGAAAGACATTTCTATATGGTTTTCTATAGATCACGTACAAAAAATTATATCCTATAATTGATAATAATAAATCTTAAATGATATAATACTTTTCATGAAAATACATTTATGAATATATTATGTTTCATGAAAAAATACTGTTGTCTTTAAATAAATATAAATTCTAAATAAATAGTAAAAATTGTTAGAAGACACTATTGATATTTGATTAGTTATTTTGGGTGTTCATAGATAGATGATATACCATTAGTGTGGTTATCATAAATTAAAATTTATCACTTATCCTTTCAAATAGATCCTTTTTATGAATTTAATGTTTATCCACTTACTTCACCATGCGGTTTTCTAGAAATGGGTGTGAATTCTATTATAATACCTTTACTTATGTTTGATACAATGAGAATGATTTAGAAGATCAAAAATAGATTGTTATGGATTATATATGAAGAAATAATATTGGGATCATCCTCATAAACCATTATTGCTTCATGTGAAAGATAATGTTTTAGTGAGGGTCACTCTAAGGTTAAATAATCATAATATTGGGAAAAATGAAAACTATATATTATCATGTAATGCTTCATGATTTTATATGTTAACGAGAAGAAATTATATTGTAGAAATGGCATGAACATTCTGGGAATAATGAAATATCAAACATTCTTGAAATTTTAATGACCAATTATAGGGAGAATGTAACAATCTCGACTGATGAGATTATACCTTTTATTTTTTCTATTTTTTCTTATATAATACATGAGATTTTTTTATTGTTTCGTGGGTTCTTTTCCATTTTATTAATGTTATTCTAATGGTGAACTACTTTATCACCAAATTTGTAAACCAGGAACTATCTCTTGTAAAACATGGAAGAGCTTCTCAAAATGGTGCATGGTAGGAACAAAATATTTCTATAAAATGATTATGTCAGGGAATACCAAGAAAGGGGTTGTTTTGTATATATTAACATCACACAATTTCCAAAATTATATTGCATAATCATGGGGTTCCCAGGGTGATATCTAGTATCATGTGCATAGATGGGGAACAAATTGAAAAATCATGTGTCCTAACCAATTGAAAAATAATAAATTCATTAAAATCAAGAGTTCAAGTAATATTTCTCCAAAAAACACTCCTTAGTATCATATTGTCCAAGTATATAGAAATAATAACTACATCTATGAAACGGTAATTATTTCCATTGATCCAAAATCATTTTTTACATATAATAGTGAATTGGATCATTAGAATCTTTTACATGCCTTGTTATTCTGAACTTATTTTTAGATCATGCAATCTTCACTAAAAAGAGATATTGGATTTTATGAATTTTATACTGATATATGATCTATGATATGTTCTGAATTGGTCTTGATGGGATATATTTAAGGGTATATGGTCTTGTATGTGTTAAGTTGTTTTTGTGTCATTCTTCATCTGTTTAATCGTTGATAGGTTCGTGGATACTATATTATATCAACTTATTCTATAACGTGAATGATAAATTTTATATGAATTATGTTCTTTGATTTTAAAAGTAATCATTTAAAATTTAATAATGGAATTACTTTTTGGATTATTATATGGATACATTTTAATTTAATGGATTTTTAAGACACAATTGGAATATAATTATAAATAATTAATTTAATATATTTGCAGTAGTTTAACAAATTAAATGTGTTTAATTAAATTATATAACTAGAGGAAATGGTTTATGTGGATTGATTTGATATGGTAAATTTTTATACACGGATAGAGTGGGTTCATTTTTTCGATACGTGGCCATAAATATGGTTTCGGATCCATTTGGTAATATGGAGATTGGTTACCTTATGACCACATTGTGGATACACATATAACAACACATTAATATAGAACTGTGACATGGCATGATTTCTTTTTTGAAAGAGATATATATAGAAATCCATATAAAGGGTATTGAATATGGAAATTACATAAGATCCATGTTATACCATTAATAGGTATTTCATAATCTGTTCAATTATAGATATATTTTTTCGCATTCAATTTAATTTTTTTAAATAGATCAACTATTAAATTAGTTTAATTTTTTTAAACTATATTCTAAAAATTGTGGAAAAAATTATTTATCCTATTGGAGGGATAGTTGGTTTCTATTTAAGAATGAAAACAATTTTTTATTACTCACCCTCTACTTATGATATATTTTCTCATATGTAGATGTTATTACATATGGCACGAGTAAATGAATGATATTATAATTTTCTATAATATAAAAATGATTATACTAGAATAAATTTTTTGGAGATATGATATTTTCTCATGGTGTCATTTGGGGTTATTACACTATTATGTCCTTATGTTGTAGTGTATTTATCTTTCGAGAGGCCTTGTTAATTATTTTTCCTTCTACAATAATATTATTATTGTGTTTCATATTTCTTGAGTAGTTATGTTTATACTCAAGAATCATATAGTTGGTATGAATGATTTTATTTATTATTTTTAGGTTATCTATGATTTTTACATTAAAACACCTCATAATCCCTTTTTACGACCTTGCATTTTTTATAGATATTGGTATATTAGGTACATCATCTATGTTTAGTAGAACCTCCAAACTGAATGAATATGATTGTTAGGTTGGGATATTAAAAATGGTATCATTGTTTCTCAATAAACTATATTGGAATAGTATAATAGAGTTATTCTTTTTTGTAATGTAGAGAATAATAAGACATCACTAACATATTTATCCTTACAATTTTGTTAAAATGGTGGTCCATGTAAAAAATATTATGTAAGAAACATTCATGTATTTATTTCATCTATTTTTTTCAGTTTAGTTGATGACTGTTTTATATCATGCATTAATACTGAGACATCCCACCAGTAAATAATTTTTCATATTATACTTTTTTATTGAAAAAATGGTTATAATGGTGGTTTATTGTTTTATTTTATTCAATAATTTTTGTAATTATTGTTTTTTATTAAATTTGGAAAATTCTAAGACTCCATATCCTAATTAGTGAAGAGTATGTGGTGTACTTTTACAGTTTATGAATATGAAATTAGGTAGACATCATAGAATCTAAGAATAAGTGGTCGGGTAGAATTTCATTACACATGAAACATAGTTAACCCAATAGCATGTTCAAAGCATTGTTCAATCATTTCAAGCCATTAAAAAGTGGAATTGTAAAGATGATCCTTTTCAACATAATAAATTAATTTTGTATTAGAAATATAATCCTCCAATCAATTAGGGCGATTCAAATCCTATAAAAGAAGAAGTGTGGATTAATAAAATAATATAAATTATTAATTTATGTAGATCACAAGCTAATTAAAGGATATTATGTTAGTCTATATGATAGATGATATTTCAATCCATTAGTGGTATTAAATGGTTGAAGAAAATGTTTTCCAAGGCCTAATGTGGCATGACTTTGAGTAATTTCTCAATGATATTTCTACTGCCACACTGTAATGGTATCCATTATGACACATATCATCATCATATGGAAGGAACATCTACCAGGGAAGTAATACAAATATTTTTTATAAACATAGTTACATTTTCTCTATATATTGGTATTACCACATCTTTTAAGGCACATATATTTCATTCTAGGATATGAAAAAACACTCATTCTAAAATAATCATCCTATTTTTTAAATTTTATCTAGAAATAGTAAATAGATGAACAATATAGTAACAAGATATAATTGGAAATAGGAATGGAATAATTATCATTGTATCCATGGGAACACGTTGGAACTCTATTAATAGGAATAAAAAAATAGGGGATCAATTTTTCAAGGTGGTAGAATACCTCAAAACCAAACCCCTGAATCAGTTGAAATGTCCCCAAAACTAAAATGTATACCAAGATATTTCCATGTCTATTTATTCAATCATATAATGTGAGATTGTATGACTATATAAAGAAAATGTAATAAATATAACTAGATTGTAATAGTTGGAGTTATTTGTATTGTTATCTAATGTCAGTTTCTTATATTGTTTCTCATATTTCGCAGACATACTACACCTTAATCGGATGATTTCCTATAAAAAATCCCTTCATTTTTTTAGAACTAGGGTGGCTCTACAAACACCTTCACTCCTCATGATTTGTACTTATATAATGGAATAAATGAATAAAGGGAATTGATTAAGTAAATATATGGTCTTGAGTAGATGACAATAGAAGACTAGTCTTGTGATTTTAGTATACAAGCATCCATTATTCTTAAATAAACTATCTCAATATTTTTATTTGATATCATAATGTCTAACCCTTTTATGGATGTTCCTATCATGGATCATGTTGTATTTCAAAATTACATTATTCCTCATTTGATGAAAACATAAAAACCACTATACTAAGGACTATGTCAATACTTTATGTGTAAATCATGTTATATAATTATATATGAACCTCAAATTTATTCATTAATATATCTATAATTGATATGGATATCGTTTACATGATTTTGGTCTGGAATTTTTGTAATATTGTTCAGGGAACACTGTTACTTTTATTATCGATAAGTAACATTCACATATTTTGATGGTCTTGAGAATATATTTAAAAGAGATCAGGGTGGAAATGAATGTATATATTGGCCATTGGTATCTGTGTTCATGAATATATATTTCTAACTAAAAATAGTATCATTGGAATTTGTTGATACCTTTAGTCATGGAGATCTCCCAAACATTAAGAACTAATTTCCTTATATATTTCTAGATAATTTATCAAGGTTTTCACCTGATAGAGAAGTGAAATTTATAAATCATGTTATACCATTAATCCGTATTATTTCTATTATACGTTATTGGATGAAACCAATGGAATTAACTGCATTTAGGAAAAAGGTGGATGAGATAGAAATTAAAGGATTCATTCGACCTTGTAAACCACCATGGGAAACATCAATTAACATCAAATGAAGACAGACAGAACTATTTATCCATATGAGGATTATATTAAGCTAATACATGTTATGATTAATATTGGATATAATCAGAAATTATTTTAAGGTCGTCTTGATTAATTTAGGTGTCCAAATAGCTCTCCAATATTGATTTACTATCATTGTATCGAAAACATTAAATTAAAAGGAAGGATATTTTGATGTAAAATATTTAGAGTCATTATGATCATTGTGAAAAATTGGTTATTCCATTTGGTCCTAGATATTCAATGATTTTAATGGAATTGATGAATTAGAAATTTCAGAGGTTTCATGACTCCAATTTTGTGGTATTCATCAATGATGTTTTCATGTATTCTTAGATTAAGGCCGATCATGAATAGTAGTTGGGAATTGTATTGGGTATTCATTGAGAACTTTTCCTTTATTCTCTGATTTATAAGTGTGACTTCTTGACATAAGATCTTAATTTACATTACCATGTCATTTAATGATAGGGATTATCTATATGAATATAATATTTATAAGTTATTATCTCTTGGAAACCACTAATTAATGTCTTGGAGATACAATTTTCCTCATTTAAACAAGACTTTACTGGGATTTTTAGTAAATATTAATTAATTTATACAATATTGAAATGTTTGATATGGAAATTATTCTCATTTCAATGGAAGAATTAGTTCATTAAATATTTTCAAGATATCAAAGATCGGATTTCTTTAACACACATCCTTATGTTTCTGGAGTTTGGATAAGGCTATGTGGTTTATTTTTCTGAGTATTGATCTATTTTTTGATGTGTTACTGTATTTGTAGACAATTTTGAATAATATGGGTCATAATAATTATATGTTATTGAGACTAATTAACCAATGAATGATTCATATTTAGCTATTGTAGTTCTTCCTTGAAAAAATTATGGAAATATCACTTAGTATATACTTTCACTGTGGTAACATAACATAAAAGTCTTAGACCCATCCTCTAAATAATATAATTTTATTTAGGAATAAAATAATGGATAAAATTCCTTCATTTTTTCATATTTTACTTGATTTCTATACTAGTTAAATTGAATTATATAGATAATACATTGTGTAATAGTTCATATAGTCAATTCCTTGAGGATGAATTAGATCACTGGATGTGGATTATGATGATTGCTCATATAAAATAGGATTGTGTAGATAAAGATAAATTATCAATTATTATTTTTTTTCCTGTTATATTGATTGTTTATCTTAAATATTCTTATCTATCTAATCATAAACTTTAATCCATAACATTGATAAAAAAATTTTTGGGAGACCGTGGATGTATGGTTTCTCAAAAGGAGTAATGTGTAATATATTAGAGATTAGATTCTGGTTCACCAGAGTTATCGAAATATTCTTCTTTCTATATACAACCAATGGATATTATTTTTTTCATCAAAGCATTCAGATAATTTATAAGTTAATTAGTGTATTTTTTTTGTGTGACGGAATAAAAATTAGGGTTGTAGGGTATATATTGAGATGAATCACTAGTTTAATGGTCAAGGGGAAGCACCAATGGTCAGATCATATGTATGAATAATTAGATACACATATTTTAAAATGGGGGTTGATAACTATGAGTATTTTGAATGGTCTACCAAGGTTATTTAATTAAAAAAATTATATATTGGTGATTGTGGATTTGATGATTAATTCATCTCAAATCATCAATATTCTTGAATCCAATACGGTGGAATATTTCTCAAAACACTATTTTTATATAGTTATAATTATGAAAGACATAACATTTTAAATTTCGTATGGTTAGGATAATTGTAAAATCTCCAATGTGAAAAACCATAAAACACTCTATTAGAACACAATTAATAATGATAACACTTTATCTTCTTCAAATGGATTTAAAGATCCAAAAAATATATTTTCTAAAGACATGCATAAAGATTGTGTTGTTTCCTTTGGATCCCCATAGGAGGATCATATTCAATTATTAGAGTTCTCATAAAAAATTATTTTTGAGAATCCATACATATGGCTCCATAAGATTCTTTTTATGGCCTTTATTATGCTTCTCCAGTTTTTTGTATGGAAATTGGAAAGACATAATTTATTGAACATAACCTTGTGATTTAGATAACAAAAAATATTAAGATTTTTCCAATGATAATTGTGAAATCTCAATGATATTAGATATAATATGTAGATATTTTTCACCAACCATTCTCATCGAATGTTGGTGTTCATGTTTTCTTGAGAGTCCCTCTAAGGGTATGGTAATGTATTTTTGGGAAAAATGTTAAAATATCTCCCATATATATTTTCCCATTTGAGATATTGGAATAAATTGGGGATTTTTATTATTATTTATTTTTACCTCCATGATTTATCTCTATGAACCATTCATTTTAAATATCTAAAATTGAGAATAGAATCGGCATAATCCTAACAATATTATTTTATGGGACCATGTTGGTCATCATGAAGATGATAAATTGATTCACATGTTGACATAATCTACGTATTGATATGATATGCCATAGTGTGGGATATGTTTAGGTTTTTTATTAGCCTTATGTTATCATGGATTGATTCATGGGGGAAAATGGGAATCGACAAACTTCATTTTAAAAAAATGGAATATAATTTTCCAAATCTCAATAAATATCCAAAAATTTGGGGAGTGGAAATAAAAATTGTGAGAAGAATATAATAAACCTTTTGATAAAGTAATAAATGATTTAATTATGTATTTTATATTATAAAATACATTGGTTTAGTGTGAAATGATTTTTGATGGATTTTTATGGCTTTGAGTGGCATTTAAGGGTTTAAGGATTGTATACAGTAAGTAAAAACCATTTACTATTTCTGGGAACACCATCAATGGGTTATGTATAATTACATAGTTAGTGGATTGTTTACCGAAAAAGTTGGCATGCTATTAAAAACTATGTGTCTTTTAATAATAGTACAAATACACGTGGATCATCGTTTTTCAAACCATGAAAATCTACCATGTAATTTGATAGTTTGGAATGAGTAGCAACCCAAGGTTTTTTCAATGCTTCACAAACCATATAATATAACCATTTGTATACCAAGGTGATGTCCAATATCACATGAAATGCTGGAAAAACGGTTTGATGATCTATGTGTCCTAACTATTCTCTTTTTAATAAATTCTCTAAAAATTAAATATTAACTTCATATTTACCCACATAAACTCTCATAAATTTAAATTTCTTTATCTCTCTAACTCCTATCATATCCTAGTAATATGTTGAGATTACCTTTTATTTGAAATTTATTTTTGATGGATTAATGTGAATTTTATCTCCATAATAATATTATGTCTCTATTTTCCATCTTCCTCTATAGTTTTTCACTTTTTCTCTCACCCTCAAGAAAAATAATATATGTTTTCGATATATCTATAATAGATTATTTTTTTGATTAAATAGTTATAAGATCTATTTGAAATGAAATATTATCATATTCTAATATGGATATTTCACATTCCATTCAATATTTCATTGACTATTGAATAGTTGGTGGATTCTTCTTAATTTACATAAATATTATAGAAAGAATTTATAATTTCATTATAATTTTTCAATAAATTTTCAAGATAATCATTGATAAATTTCTTTATGGGGTGAATTTTTTTGCCTTTTATTTTTAATCATTGGTATTTTATAAATTTTCTAGAACCCATTGAATTATATTTTTATATTGGTGGATTAAAATTATGGGTATGGATTAATAAAATAAATATGTTTCATGAAATATTTAAATGAATAAAATGGAATATTTGGAATGATATTATATAAGATTTTTTTTTTATATAGTTGGAATGATTTCATTTTTATTTCACATGAACCTAAATAAGTGTTGTATTCAATTGGGGAACTTTTAGACTTGTTATCATGCGATGACTTGGTAGATCAGTGGGTAACCATTCATGATATAGGAAATGTAACCTATAAATCATGTTTATATGTGTTTGAGAGAAACAATGAAGGGTTATTCAACTATTAAAGGAAATTAGAGAAACGTGTTTCTGTTCTATGGTTTTTATTTAATTTTATTCTATTTGATAAATTGTTAAACATTAAATTCAAATTGGTTTCAACTGATCAACTATTTAAATGTTATTTTTTTTATAAACTATATTTTTGAAAGGTAAGATAATTTTTTCTTCTCTTAGTGGTTTGATTATGGAATTATGTTTTTACAAATATTACAAAGTATGATTACTCACCCACTGTATAAGAACAGTTCATATATATATATATTATTCTCCCTGAAACGGGTAAAGGAAGGGACTCATAAATATAGAGAGGAGAAACATGAACCCAATCCCTAATAAAACATTTTTTGAGTTCATATTTTCATTTATAGAGTCATTGGGGTGTATCAAATTTGGTTTTACATTATGAATATTTCTTTTGGTATCACCGCTCTTGTGTTATACGCTGTCGCATCTAAGACAATTTTATTGATTTATTGGATTTCTCATCCATTTTATTTTTATAATCATGTATCATATAGTCAGATTAGATTATTTCATTTGTTATTATTATGTTATTTTATTATTTAGATGAAAAATTACACTAAAATTTTAATAATGAATTTATTTTTATTTTTACTCATTATGGTCTTTGGGATGGAACATATGGTTAGTGGCTCCATTGGCTGATCCTAAGGTAATGGGTTAGGTGGGTATGTTAAATTTATATCGAGTCATTAATGAATAAATTCACATTCTATTTAATGGATCTTAAAATATACCAATTTCTAGGAAATTGATAAATTTGATATAAAAATTATTTTCTATTCTCAAGTTCTCAAAATAAGATGAGTTTCTTTTGGATAATGATTATGATGAAGAAGAGTTCATCCAATGGTATACATTGATTAAGAATATAAAGAATAATGGGGGAGGGAGTCTATAATATTTGAATAGTCATGAATGTGATCTTCCAAAAGTATTTTCAGAAAACTCATCATATAATGAATGAGAGGTAATTATTTGAGTTGAAACAAAATGATGTTGAATTCATGGTCACATATAAATAATACATCACATGAAAAATGTGGTATTTCCAATGATTTGTTAAGAAAACTAAGAAAAATAAAAAACTAATAATTTTATTCCATAATTGAATACCATTTATGAATCATACAATAAGACACATTTGTATTTATAATGAGAATTTCATCAAAACATAAATGGTTGAAATAGAAGATATAATATCTCATTACTCTTGATTCATGAAACTAAAGATTAATTTTCATGAAAACGCAGATGAAATCATTTAAGAAAGAAATAATATTTAACATTGATTAGCTCTTAAATTAGAAATGAACATAGTATAAATTAATTTTTATGTTAATAAGATTTTTTAAATGTGTTACTGTTAGCCATCAAGTAAATTAATGCTAAAATGATACCAAAAAAAGGTTCAACAAATGATAGAGATACCTCACTAATTCTCCACCAACATTTCATTGAATAACGTTAATGGGGTTTGAGAATTTTATAAGTGAACTCCATAACCCTATAGATATTAATAATAATATGACTGAACATCCTCCAAAACCTATAAAATATGGGGTGCTTATATGATCACTAATCTCTGGTGGATAAAGATATGAATGTTATTTATTTTATACATATTCCATATTAAGTATTAATGAATTCATTATTTGATTATGAGCTTTTATAGTATTTAATTTCACAAAAATGATTATTATAATATTAAATCCCAATTTAAAAATTTGGATATTGAAATATACATTGTAAAATGATGATTAAATATAAGATATATAAATCATTTTTGAACAATTTTTCAATGAATATTATTTATATAGATATTATTATTCTCCCATTAATCTAATTCAACCTAATATTTTTTATGTATTGAAATACATATATTGAACTTATTGGAATTAGGAGGTTTGGATGTGTTTTGTTTAGACAAGATAATGTTAAAAAGATGGTTGGATGGGCTTGTTATGATTAAAGACAAATATTTTTTCCAAAACAAAAATTATGTTACATTATAATAAATTATAATATATTTTAATCTGGAGAATAATACTGGATAGTTTTCTTTGTAGAATATCCATCGAGAAGAGTTTACCATAATTAGATTCTGGGATGTTATTTTGAGTTCATAGTGTATGCAGTACTTCATAAAATGATAATCAGGTAGAGTTTTTCGTGAAATTCTAATATGGATAAGATTTTATACTCCAAATATTTCAAACATCATGATATAAAGATGATATCATGATCCATGTGTAAGTAGAAATCGAGAGAAAATATTTTTTACATCTAATGTTCAAACAATTATGTTTAAGGTTGTTCACTATATAGAATCATTTGGATGGATTTTATGATTTGAATATGTGTAACATTTCATGTTTTGTAAATTTAAAACATTTTTATTTCATGATTCAAAAGGGTCCTCCCAGTAGATGGATATTAACATAAAAAAGTTTAGTTGTAATGTGTTTTTTCCTAAATATAATGTATTTTAAATTAAAAAGTTCAGTTTCTATAAAGTAATAATATATTGGAAGTTACAAAGAGTAATAAAATTAATTCTTATAGTTCTATGTCAATATTAAAAAAAAATTGGTGTTTAAAGGTATGTTATTTAGGAATGTTATAAAGGAACATCTAACTAGATGAAGATTATTAGACAGTCTCTATTAATTCCATAAGTAATAATCCATCAAAAAGCTCTATTTATAAATTATTTATGAGGTTATGTTTTTATTAGATGATTTGATAGAAAATTACACTTTATCATGAAATTGGTTTTGTTTGAAAAAATGTATCATAAATTCCCATGTATTGTTCATCATATAGAACTATACTGGAAAACGGAATTTCTGAAGTGTTATGATGAAATTCATCATATAGTGAAAGTGTATGATGAAAAAATTTTGATATATTCCTATGAATTTATACTATAGAATTTGTTAAATAATATATATATTGATATTTTTTAAAAAATTAATATTTATATGTTTTGAATACTAATTACACATTTTAAGGACAGTATTTGATTTTCAAAATGACACTAAATGTGAATAAGCTTGACTGATTATTCAAAATTCATAAAATCATGTTGAAAGATCCATGGTGTTTTTAAATGTTATGAATGTTTGATAAATTTCCCTATTGCTGATGTTAAGTATGTTTGAGAAATTTAATTGGTGATGAGATTTTTTGAATATTATATAATTATCTAGAATTACTGAGAAACATCCATTGAATTATCTTGAGTGAGAGTTATGATTTTTTATTTTTTGTTGAGTGGGAATGTAAAGTGATGTTCTTAACATTTCAGCATCAAGAACTACTATATATAGTGGTGTTTGTACACACATATTGTATCACTTTTCAAATATGAATAAGTGAGGTCAAATGTTAAAAATTAATAAATTTGATCATATAGTCATTGTAAAAAAAGCATTAGAGTATAAATTTCTGAATACAATTTTGAATTAGTTGAGATAAAAAATATGGTGTGATGAAATGATCAGATAACATGGTTACAAATAATACTATGTAATATTTGAAAAATGCCTTGTTAGAACACCAAATAAGTCACATATATGGTGGGATTGGATAGATTATATGAATAGTTTGATGAAAAGAAAGAGCATAATAATTCAAATTCATATAGAAAAGGCATTTAATAGAGTACACTAGATGGATGATTGGATGTAGATGCTAGATGAATTGGTGATTAGATGAATATTTTATATCAAATTACAATGATATAGTACCTTCTTGTTGTTGGGAAATAATTTTATGAACACGTATTTTTTTATAAGAGAATGTGTATATAAGTAGCATAGTTAAAATATAACAAATTATTTGTTGAAGGTTTCATATTTTTTTTATTATAAATATTGTTATATATTTTATCTATGCAGAGATAACCTGCATTGTTTTTTTATTATAGTGAAACACATGTAAAATTATAATGCATAAATTTTATAGCCACATATATAGTGTAATTATCATTTTCATTTTGTGGAATTTGATTGTTTTCAATCGAGGAAAAAGACTAGATACTATTATTACGAAGTGAAAGTTGTAAATAATTGTGTTCATATTGATTTTTATTCTATAATAAAATGTATCAATTCATTAAAAAGATTTATATGATATTTCATAAGTATAAAATTAGAAAAATACATGATAAACTAGGAACACCTCCTCTAATCATTGATCACACATATCACAATCTTTCAATTCATGTTGTATCAAATAAATGGTTGAATTCATTTCCAATTTTTATTTTGTTTGGAGAAAATACATGATTCAATGGGTGTTCAAAAATATGTTAAAATAAATGTTATTTCAATATTTTAAATAATTAAATATAAAATTTATAAAATATAATATTTATATATATTATTTTTGTTACATATAAAATTCACGAGTATGCAATATATGGTTTTCTACAATGTTTTGAAAGAGTTACTCTAATAGATACAGAAAATAAATATATAGAAAATTATGGGATATATGGATTTTATAAAAATTTATAACTCTTTAAAAGTGTGTTTTTATATTTAAATATTTAGTAATGGAAAATGAAATTTGCTAAAAATTTATGAGTTACAATGAAAGAAATATGACAATGAAAAAATTGATTCTATAAATTGAGAGATTATAATATGAACATCATATTATGTGAGATAATTAGTAGCCTCTTTACCAATGTGAGAAATATTGTATGAAAAATAAAATATCCTGGTGAGAATTTTTATGATTCAACCATTTTTAATACATCTTAATGATTATTTCATATATACATAATTCCAATATTTCATTCATTGAAGAGTGATATCCAAACAATTCATTCTCTAAATGATATATAATCAACTCACACATGTTGAGAAATGATGAGATAAATACTATGTATGAACAATTAAAAGGATGAATTTGAAAGTTAAATCAAGGAATCTAAGAACGAAATGTCTAAAAATGTTTTTAATGATAAATATATAAACATATAACTCAAAATTAAAGTTAGTAAAAAAACACAGAAATTATTTTTGTGTTTTCTCAAAAGTTGAAAAAGGTACAATAATTTTTAAATGAATTTTAAAATTGAAATACATTGGATATGGATCCATGGAACATTTTATTGAAAGTATTCTTTGAAAAATGAAAAATGATGGAACTGACGATTATGATAAAACATTAAGTCCATCACTTAATAATAAGTTATTCAAATCCACATCATCTTTTAATATATAGTGTATAAATTTCACTAAATACAATTGGATAAACTATTATTCCTTATGTGAGGAAGATGGTGAACGATAAAAAATTGATGATAAATATTACGATGGTGCTACTAAATCTTCTTATTGAAAATTTGAATGCTGAAAAATTCACCATTTATGAATGATGTTATTTATAAAATAGTCAAAAAAAGATAGTTAGATGTAGTTTATACTCTTATAGTAATTTATATAATTTATTTAAATGATTCTATGAATTGATATAGAGAACAAGATATTGAATTAATGAAACAATTCACCAAATAATCAATATTATTTTTTTAATGACAAAACAAATTTTCAAAATGATATTGATTTTCTAATGAATTATATTGATGTTGTTAAGAATCACATAATCAAGATTTAATGAAATATAAAATTGAAGGAGAAAAGATTATACCTTCCTAAAAAAACATGATAAAACTGAACAATAATAACACATTTTAAAAATTATTTACAAAATTAGGTGACAATATTAGTTGTGTTAATCTACGACTAGTCAATAGATGTTTTCATAAATACTTGATAAGAAGAAAAAATATTCTACAACGAAATGAGATGTTTTAGAAATCATGTATCTATCTAAAATATTCAGTGTTGAAAACATGATGTTTCAATGGCCTGGAAGTAAAACCCAAAATATACTACTACATGAGATTATTTTGACGATGATAAAAATATGTATTAATTAATAAAATGTCCAAATTTAGCCAAGCACATTTGTGTGGAAAAAATAAAAAACATGAAGGTAATAAATTTGATTCAAATACAGAACAAAAATATCAAATGAATGAATGTTATATTTGGAAATATGCTTTATATATTAGATATAGATATTCTAGTGTATTTTGAAACACACTATATAATATTTGTTTTAATCACTAATGTTAATGTGAATAAAAGAGAAATTGGATTCCATATTTTAGAGGGGAGTTTTTTCACCTAAAGGGGATGCTATGAATTAATCACTCTGATGATTGAAAAAATATTCCACCATTTGTAAACTCATTGTGAATGATTTGAAAAGTCAATAGTGCTTATAAATAGATGTTTTGATATGAAACTGTCAAAAAGTAGTTCAATATAAAATTACCAATTCTGAATGATAAAAAAGTTTGAGGAAAAAAATTGGTCTTATTTTTAATATTTATCTCCCAAATATAATAGGATAAAGAACATGAATATTATATTGTCTATTTTCATACATATGATAGTTAATTTGAAGTTGTTTCATACTATGAATAATTTTATTTATGTTACAATTAGTTTTTTAAATGATGAGTTCTTATAAATAATTGGTACTAGATATACTATAATTGGGGTTTAAAAGAAAAAATCAAAACATTCCATATTAGTTATTGGGTTAAAAAAATTTATTTGTTTCAAAACATTATTATGAAGTTGAAAGTATTTTTATTATAAATAGATTTTTTTACAAGATAATAAAATTCTGGAATATTGTATATAGAGTCCCACAAACAATGAGAAAATAGTTTTTATTAGTGATTCAAAAATTGGATTTTATCTGATAAGGATAGAAGTAAATAGGATGTGGCATAAATGGTTGGGTCATATTATTCAAAACAAGATGGGAAAAAATCTTAGAGTGAAAATATTATTGATATTCCTTGAATGGAATAAATAAGATATTGGTAATGTTATATTTTATAAAAAGGGAATATGATGAACTTCGATCATAATAAATATTAGATTCAATCAACTCGTCTGTTAAATCATATAAATTATTGTATTTGTGGAACCATATGTTAAAAAATTTAGATAGCTACATTAATACATTAATTGGTGATTTTACTCATTTTACATGTTTTTTGTTTTTAAAAAATAAATAATAAGCCCTCAAAATGTGTATTAGTTGAAGATAATTGTAGAAAAATAGTATGGATTTATATTAGTGAATATTAAAATTAATTATGTCAATGAATACAATGGTGATGCGTTCTAATAATATAATTAATTCAAAAACATTCTTTATTAGTACATTGAACACTAATAACACTAGTATAATGACATTACTAAATGTAAAATTAGATGTTTAGTGAATATGGCCTGAACAATGATTATTGAAGATGATACTCTGTAATATATTTGGAATAAATCTATTAGATCAACAGTTTTTATTTAGTATAATTCTTTTTATCGGTAAAATTTCGATATTTCTACTTATGATATGTATAATAGTGAAATCCCTTGTTTGAGTCCCCATTGTTTTTTTGGTAGTCCTTTTATTCTAAATATCAATGGTGAGAATATTGAGAGTTTTGATAAGAGAGGTGATGAACTAATATTTATTAGATACCCTCCTGATGGTAGAAGACACTAGTGTTAAACAATATAGATGTAAAGGATTTTTTACACTAGAAATATGAATTTTATAACACAGAATGATTAAAAAAAATTCTGTTAGTCATAGGTATGAATGAAATTTTAGTTGTGGTGGATGTGGTTGAACAACATGAATACTATCTTAATGATAGTGATAATTTTTTAGTATCATGGGATTTAGGTTCTACCACATCTATATCAAGTGATTAAGATCCATTATACTCATCTCATATAATAATGATGATGATGTAAAAGTTCTTAACATCATTGTAGTTTAACAAAAAAATGTTTAAACTAGATGAAAATAATAATTAATAAAACGTTTTTTTTATTTCCAATGGTTTATGCAAAATATGTTGATGAATTTATAGCACATTAAGTGTGAATTAATTCCATGAATGAAGATCTAGATTGTATTAAGAAGATTATTATATGGTAACTTATACAAAATATAAACAAAAATAATATGAATTGTTGCAGAGTGGGTGTTTTGAAATTTGATGAATGTGAAAGATAATGTGATAATAAAAAAATAAATAATATTTTGTAAAGGATATGTAAAAATGTAAGTATTTGATATTGATGTATCATTTTCTCAATTGTAAGGATTTAAAAGAATCAAAATCATTCTTTTAATACATAAATAATAATGATATAAAATATTATTGAATGATTTTAAGTCAAATTATCATAATGGTGATATCAATGAACACAATTCTTCTTCTAACCCATGTGCCTTCATGATTTGTAAATTTGAATTTTTTGTAAGGAAATTTTTAAATGGTTTTTTATGGTATATAGTAATTCCCCTGATATCAGAATTTTAAATATGATACTTTCTTAATAATTTTAATCAAATTTACAAAAAAATGAAAATATTGAACTATATGTAAATTAAAATAAATACTTTTCCTCAATATTATGGTTTATATTAATGATAACACATTCATAGGGAATGATATATAAACATGTCAAAACATTTCTGGGAAGTTGACTGTGTCGTTTGAAATATTGATGCTCTGAAAAAAGAAATATAAACATCGATTAGAAATGCTAAAAATGAAGAAATATATTTTAATATCTCAATAGAATTATCAAAAGAATAGATTAAGGGTGTTTTTTATGGAAGATAAATTCTAAAATTTGTGACATATATTAATAGAATCTATGTTTTTTAGATGGATAAAGAAATAAGGGTGAAAAAGAGGGTCATCCTAAGTATTATAGGTAGATAGTTGGAAATTTGATATATGTAATAGATTCAAGGAAATATATTCTGTTTTCTTTGACATTGACTTCCATTTTCTATATTCTCAAAAAAAAATATTGTCTCATACATTGTAAAATAGTTCTCTATTATGTCAATGTAATAACTGATTTTGGGAAAAAAGTGTAAATTCTTAAGAAAGATTAATGTATTAAATTCTAAAAATATAGATTGAAAAGGTTTTATTAATTAAATTGGATCAAAATATATTATAGTTTTCTTTTTAGTGTAAAATTATAAGATTTGGAATAAAATTAAAAAATATTTAGTAAAACTCAAAATGGATAAATTTTTATGTTTTGATGTAAGTATATATGAAAAATTTTAATAGTTTGTTGAAATCAATGCACCAATTATTGTTTATTTATGAATTTTTGTGATGACTGTTTCAAGTTGAAGAGGATTATTAAGATATTAATGAAATAGTTTCTTATGTCACTACTTATGAAAAAATGGGGTTTCAATTAATTGGTTCAATTTTCTTACATATAATTTTGTCATGTGCAATAAGAAAATATGGATTAAAAATTCATTACATGATTTATTTATTATCATTTATTTATGTTCCTTTTATGAAAACATTTTCCAAATGGGGATATTGTTGGGGCCTTGAGGTATTAATTATTTTTTATAGGACTATAGAGAGTTTAGAAGTTATTTGTTGTAATTTTATAATGTGAAGATAGTATTTTTTATTAAAAAAATAAAATTAGATTATAAATCCAACTGAAATTTGGTTAACAAATAGTGAAGCCTGTAAATAATTTTAGGGACAACATCATTAAAAAATATGTTATAGGAATGAGATTTATAAATAGTGTTTAATGAAAAATGATTATACTATTTGGCATACAAAGTTAATCAGTCAATGTTTTCTAGGAAGTTTAAATATGGGGATTCTTTTCTTTTATTAATCATGAAAACATCATTGGTTTTGAAATATCTCACGATCCATTCACACGTAGAAAAGGTAATAAATTTTGTTTAACATATAAAGATCTTTATTTTATTTTAAGAATAAATTCACAAGAAAGTATATTTATAAAGAGTTTAAGTGTTATGAAAGGATATCATGGCATGACACATAAAGGTAAAACATTCTTTATTCAGGCTCAATAAGGTTCTCCCTAATGTATTGATGCTTCTAGAGAGTGGAGTAGTTTTTTTGGATGTATTTACTATTGTATTATTGTTTCACATTAAATCATTTGAAGTAAATTATAGTTTATTTTTTTGGTAAATTGATGATTTATAAATAAACATTTTTAAAAATTTATGGATAAGAAGATCATTGTTGAAGTTTAATGGTATTTTCATTGAAAATTTTATCTAATCAATTCCAATTAAGATAAGTCTAATTTGGTGAAAAAATGTACATGTGATTTAGATATCATCTATCAGAGTCCATTAAGAAATATTTTTGTACAAATTTATATCAAATAGAAAATTATAAAATTAATTAGAGATGGTGTGACATGATGATATGAATGAAGACACTGAGTTATCACACTGGATGTCTTTTTGATACATTATACATATGTTTCTATTTCATGTTCATCGGATAGAGGTTGGAAGAAAAGAGAAATGTTTTAATGTTTATTGATTAAATTCCATTGGTAGTAGTAGTGTATGAAATATTCTATCTCCAATATTCCTATGACGTTTCTCTAGAACACCTAAAATATTTTATTTAGATTTAAATGTTTCTACAAATTTAAACAAGGTATACTTCTTATCTAAATCCTATCAGTTCAAATGTATTTATTAAAATTTATATAAACTCTAATTTTATTATTATTAGTTGGTAGTTCAATATTTATAAAATCTTGAAGTATTTTCATAGTTTTTTATATTTTTTAATAAATATTTATGTGGTTATTCCAGGATGAGGTTACAAAACTTTGAGTAATATCATAGGCGACCTGTTTGTAAGAAGATTCTTTAGTACTATAAATGCACTAAGAAGCATCCCTTGAATTATTATGAGTATGAGAATCAATTATTTAGTTTTAATTGTGAGAGATATTTATTTGGAGTTATCTCCATTTCTCATTTAAGAAATACAATATTAAGGGTTGTTCATATATAATGAAATTAAAATTATCCACGAATAATGATGTGAGGTCAAACTCTGGATATGAATAAGTATAATTAAAATGTATTTTTTATGATCTATTTCATAGTTTATTTTTTAGAGAGGTTTCCAATTATTATTGATTTGAAAGTAAATTTCAATCAATTATTCGAAGACTAAGTTTATAAACACAATAAATGCAAAGGCATTATTAAACATCAAAAAGAGGTTTATATTAGGTGCGATCTGACATACTATATATTAAGGTGAATAAATATACATTGTATAAGAAAGTGGAATCTTTATTTAATGGGGTCCACCCAATGTTTAATATATTTACGATAAGGTAGAGATTCTAGATAAATAGATGATCATACAAAGGTTTTATATAGATTTCCAAGGAGGATGTTATTACCTATTATTGGGAAATATAGTGAATAATAAGTACATGTACTAAGATAATATTAGATGAAGTACCAAAAACATAGTGACTAATTGATGATTACAATTAGATAATTCTTGAAACAATTTAGTGAAAAAAATTATAAGAAATTATATATGTGCATATATTATATACACTTTTATTTTATTTTTGTTAGTTGAATGTTTAAGGATATTCCTTCTGTTTATAAACCACATATAAAATATTTTTTTACAGTGGGGTTTTTGGTATGGGATTATTTCCATGCCATGAAAAGGAAAAGATATTTTTTATGTAGTGAACCATGTAGATACTTGTATTGTTATGGACAGTATTTGTGTGCTTCTGTTTAGTAAAGTAATCATTATTTAAAATGAGGAGTATATTATTTCTTATGTGAGAAAATATATAATGTAAATATAACTAAATCATCCAATCACACTCTCAGAGATCAAATAGATCCATATTGGTCCTTTCAGAGACTATATTAATTATTAGTGGAAATAAATATGATTTAATATACTAGATAATATTTTTCCAAATTATAGATGTAATGATGGTATACCATTGAAATAAATGTAGATAAAAATTATAGGGTACCTACCAATAAGGTATTTCTTACTAATATTATCATAGATAATGTTATAATTAATTACATGAAAATTGTTTGATAATATACTGTGATATTTATGGATGATATATTTTTAAATTCTATGGAGTTTGATGTTTAGTTCTCAATTTATCATAAATATGGATATATTATTATCTGAAAGAGACTATATAGGAAGGAATAAATTTGATTAGAATAATTATAGAAAAAATAAAGTAGAATTTTGAAAAGGGTTTTAACCACCCCATGGATCCACCATGGGATAAAAAATACAATTTATTAAGAATAATGATCGATCAATGCATATTTTCATTTACTATCATAAGCATAACTGGACGAAAATTACGAATAAATATTTATTACCTAATATCAATAATTTATTTGAAAAATTCAAAAGGGATCAACAATTCTGTAAGAGTAATCATTATTCCATATTCTATCATTTAATGGTCGAAGGGTGGATATTACCAACATAAAATTCAAAACGATGTAAATAATTTGAGAAATTATAGTGATTTCATTTAGTAATACTAATGATTATTCTATATTTATAGATATAATTAATATTTTATTCATTGAGTATTTTTGATCATCTTTTGGATTTTTTTTAAAGGAATTATTTTATACTCAAATTGAGTAAATGATTAAGAAGATCATTTACAGGTTGTGTTAATGTTTTTTAATAAAGAGAATTTGTGTCAAATATATTTCTAGTGTGAATTATCACTATATAAGGTATCATTTGTGGGTTATGTAATTAAAATAAAGAGAAAATAATTGATCCATAATTGATATATGTTGTATACTAATGAACCAATCCAAACATTATAATTTAAATATATTGTTTTCTCCGAATTAGGGGAAATTATTGAATCTATGTGTGAAATTTATCATGACTATCAAATTTAGAGTCTAAGTTAACAATAAAAAGAAATAAACATCCTTTAGATAGAGGAATGTGATAATTGATTCAATGAACAAATAAAATGTTTTCCCCCATTCATATACTTACATTTCCGTATAATACAAAGGGGTTTTAAGTGTACTATAATTAATTAAAGAATTTTTTAGGTGTATTCTCATAATGTAATATAAATTAATTTCTTATAACTAACAACAATAAAATAATTATTAGAATATTTACCCAATACATGACATAGAGTGTACGAAACCAACATTTTCTAGGGATATCTTGAGATTTTCATAAGCTACATGTTTTCCTTCATTTGTGTTAATCTTGCGTGGGTTTTACCTTAGAGTGTTTTTGGGTTAAATCGGAGAAATTTGGGAGGATGAGTGGAAGGGCCTAGTTGGTGCATGATTTTCTCAAACCATGCACCCAAATCTGTGAATCGTGAAATCCTAAACATAGAGGATTCACACAACTTGTTTTGGGTTTTTAAAAATGTGGTCTATTTTAGGAGTACATGTACGCCCCCAAGAATACATTCATGTTTAAGGTGCAAGGTTTTGGAAGCTGTGTGCCACTTCCCCATAAAACATACAGGTAGGTCTATTTAATCTGAAACATTATTTTAAACTCACTCCACTAGATATCATAAAATGTTTATGGAACATTACCCTAACAAAATTCTATAATGTTTTAGGCTTGCAGACAAATCCCAAAGGCCCTCAAACAACATTATTGACATATCAAAAGTATAATTATTAGATTTTTCCAATATGGGGATGTTTTGTCATATATAATGTTTTTCTCTTCCTTCCGTGTCTTTTCTTGGATAAAAATGTGATATTTATCACCCAGCGTACCTTTACTATGATATAGGATTTTTTAATCATCATTAGTTAGATCTAGGATATAGGTTCGGATCCATATATTATTCATTTCCCTGATTTTGGTTGTTCTTCTTCAATTATGGATTTGGTGAGTATTCTTAATGATCATGAGGTATATAGAATATTATTCAATTATCAGTTGATTTATTTAACTTACCTGAATTTACTTATAGAATCACTATTTAATGTTTAAAATTGATTCTTGAGTTAGATTAATTAGATTCGGGTAATTAATTAATTAATGGGTTGTGGAATTGATCAATTAATGGGGTTATGAAATTAGTTGAATGAAATATTTGTCTAATTTTTCAATTTCATTGAATATTGAAGTATTTTGATTTAATTTACCTTCAAATATCAATTGGGTTAAATTTTTGGGAGATTTAGAATTTTTTAAAATTGATTAATTAATTAGTGAATTAATTAATGATATATTGGGATTGTAGAATTGAATTAATTAAATTGTGAATCGTTTAATGGGACATTGGGATTTTAAAAAATTATTAATTAATTTGTATATTAGTAAAATAGATATTGGGATTGTGTAATTGGATTAATTAATCAATGAATTAATTAATTGTTTATATGGTTAAATGATGATAAATTGATCAATGATGATTTTTCATATTAATACGTTGATGAAATTTAATAACCATGTGATTTTCATAAAATGTAATGGTATTGTATGATAGGAAATATTGACAAAAGGGTCAATGATGATTAACTATGAAATATGTGATATATGGGATATTGTGATATATGTGATATTGTGATCTATGTTATAAATGTGTCTCAGATACTGATTAAGGCTCTAAATACCCATATGAGATAAACATGGAGTGGAGCATGCACAGATGCTCCATATACCCAAATGTGATAAATGAGGTGTGGGACAATGAATGATAGACTAAATAAACTAATGATATAGCATGTATGATATAGGGTATGAGGATCCAAATAATCATATTCTATTGAGGTGTTTGATAGTGGTTGATCATCCCAATACCTATGAGGTGTTTGACATGAAATTCTATGCCCATGAATTTGTATTGGACTATGGTTATAATTGGCCTTTATATTATTTTAAATGAAATGAAAAATTATAACCATTTATTAATGATATGGTTAATACACTAGCACTGGATGAAGTTGGTATTGAGGGTTCAGGAATCCTTGGGAACCAAGGGGTTTATGGGGTCAATTAACAAGTAATGAAATGTACAAGAATAGACCTAATGTATTCATGACATGATAAAAGAAAGATTCCTATGTTTAATGGATGATTTTTGGATAGATCATGGATGAGGAAATGATATAATTTATATTGTACCAAATGGTTGTTATACTGAATTTATTTTTTTGGTTTCTGTCATGTTGACACTTTACATGTATTTGGAATGAAATATTTAAAAATTTAGTTTTAAATATTGTAATCATATTTTTTCATCTTTTTCTTCTTATATTATTCTGGTTAAAAAACATATTATGCATATAATTTTTTTATTTCTCTTATTGTATTACTCCTATAAATAGTTTATACCCTACCCATGATCCAAATTATACCCTCGTTGTCACGACCCGTCCTCGGGACCCGTGCCATGACTACCCCAATCCCACCTTCCTTAGGCCACGGGATATCGACTAGCACCAAAGGCACAAATCCCGATAAATAGGGGAAGCCATTGCCTTTTTATAAAGTAAAAAAACACCACAGAGTAAGCCAGCAGAAGTAAAACACTAAGTAATCACAAGTACAAGTAAGTGCAGAAAAGTAAGTGGTCCAGAATACAAACCCAAATTGAAAGTAAAGTACAACTGGAAAGGAAGTACAACAACTGAAAAGTAAAGCAGCAACACTAAGCTGTCCACTGGAAATCCCACCTGAAGGGTTGGTACAGATAGCCTCCTTAGCTCCTCGGGTCCTATCCTCATCCCCGTGTACGTCCCTCCCAGTAGTCCACCTCCAGGTACCAACTCGTCGTCAGTTCCTCCTCGGGGAACTGTCCAGCTCTACAAGCCTCAAACTCGATCAGTGATGTCCGTCGTCTGCAACAAACACAACATAGTGCAGGCAATGCTCATGTAGGGGTGAGTATACGATACTCAGTTGGGACCCCGAGACCCCCGAAGGTCTCCCATAATACACAAAGGATATTCCACAAGGAAAGATACAATCAATAAGTAACATCCAACACTACTTAGGTATATTCTCATACATATACCTATGCCATCAATTCATGTTCGGCTCCATCATCTGAGCCCATGTTTGACCACGTCCACATAAGATATTACAACCCAATCCACACAGGAAATCACAAACCAATCCACATATGAAAGCACAACCCAATCCACATAGGAAAGCACAAACCAATCCACATTGGAAAGCACGTCAATCATATCAAAGATAATGATTGAAAGTCAAGACACATCTCACACAGATATACTTCTTCGCAAGGTGATAAAGATGATCATATGTAGCCACTGATTCATCTATGTTGGGACCCACGTAGGATTCTAATCCAGCTAAGCAATCAGACCCACGTAGGATACTACAACAAAGGTCAATACTGTCGGACCCATGTAGGATACAAGTACTGTAATCGTCACCGTCGACCCCACAAAGGATTCCAGTATGGTTTTCATCATCGTCAAACCCACGCAGGATTCCAGTACAAAAGTCTTCATCATCAAACCCGCAGAGGATTCCAGTAAGAAAGTGTTCATCGTCGAACCCACAAAGGATTCCAGTACGAAAGACTTCATCTTCAAACCCATAGCTACTGGGTAACTTCTCCTCTATCGAGTACAGTGGGGCTGCCACTACAACAAAGCGCTTTCCACTGACCTTGGACTGTTGAAGTACTCCACCTGTCGAGTACTGTGGGCCTGCTTCTACAGCCAAGGGCTTCCCACCATTGGTCTGCCGCTATAACCAACCGCTCCCCCTCATAGCCTATAGAGGTACTCCTTCTATTGAGTACCGTGGGTCTGCTACTACATCCAAGCACTCCTCCACCGTGGGTCTATCACTACAACCAAGCTCTCCCTACTAGGCTATTGAAAGACTTAGAGTCGGTCGATCACCAGTCATCATGTCACAGCCAGCTCTGGGGTTTCCGCACACAGCACGCTCATTTTTGGGAGGGTCTGTTCCACGAGTCAAGGGATCGTTACATCAAATGACATGTAGTCCAGAATTAATGTATCCCAAAGCTCCCTCTCGACATAGGAAACTCAATATGATAGACGGCGCGTCAATCGGACGCCCGGTTTGAGAGTTATTGGATTTTTCGTTCGAGGGGACCAGTTGGATTTAAAGTCAAAACATACCCGACTGCACACCAACTGCATCCAAACCATGATTGGAGTAAGCCAAATGGTCTGTCTCACTAATAGGAATCTAAAAAATTCAACTTCACGTCAATTGGACGTCCGGAGCTCATGTTTTGAGTGTTTCTGCTCCGAGGGCCCGATTGGTTTTGTGTTTGAACCAACCCACATGTACAAAAATTTCACCGAAAACTTAAGTGTAATATACTAAAATGACCGTCTCGATCCAAGGATCCCAACGCAACTGACGATGCGTCAATCGGAGGACTGAAGCCCATGATATGGGAAAATGACTGAATACTGTCCGAAATTGGGGATCTGGGCCCGGCCCGGCCCGGCCCAACCCCCCTAGGTCGGCCCGAACTGGGGCGACCCGACCCTGGTCTGGGATCGGCCCAATAGGGCACAGCCCAACCCGGCAAGCGCGGCCCGACCATGTGTGGCCAGGTCGGCGTTGGCCGAGCCGAGCGGAAAGGGGGGGGGGGCACTGCCCCCCAGATTGAAACCGCGGCCCCACGTGGGTGCCGCTCTTATGCCAGTCGGGGGTTACGACCCCCGGTATTCCTTCTGAAATGGACGGACCCGTGCGGTCGGTCGGTGCTGCCGCCGTGAAACCCCGTGGTCCCGCCCCTCTGAGGTTCCGACAGCCGGTGGTTCCGGCCACCCCGCCTTGCACCGCCGCGACTTTGAGTCATATTTCTGTCCGACCGGTGCGGCGTGACGGTGTCACGCCCCTCCATTGTGGTCCCGCTCTGGCTGCGGCCTCTTCGTGGATCTCCGGTGCAGTGCAACGTCAACATAGCTTTGTTCGGCCTCAACAGCATGGCACGATGGCGACGTGGCTTCGTTCGACCTCAACGGTGCAGTGCGACAGTGCCCCGCTTCTTCGCCCATTCCTCTTGATTTCGTGCGGTGCCATTTCACCGTGCTGCCTTTGCTCGTGACGTAACAAGTACAACGTCAAAGGGGGTGGACGGTCGGTCGTGTTCATGCGGTCCGACCTCCTCCTGTTATAATGATAACAGGCGGCGCAATAATAACAGTCGATGAACGACAAAGAATTCACGAACAAAAAATTAACCCCTATGTCAAGGAGTTATCGAACAAAGGTTCGTCGGGAGAAAAGGACGTCACCGAAGGAAGCTCTGTATGTGTCGCCGATGTCACTATACACGAAGTCGCGGAGAAGGGGATCATCGGAGTCATGGTACATGACGTCACGAAGAAGAGGATCATCGGCGTCACGGTACATGGCGTCGTGTCATCGATCTTCGAGGAATTAGCGTTCTTCATCGTAGACTAGTCATTCTTCGCATTCTTCGATGAGGATAAAGATATTCCTCATGATCCCAAGAGTGAACTCCTTGTTTCCTCACAACGAATCAACCCCCCCCCCCCAATAAAATAAGTCATGTCTTATTTTATTATCACACATGCATGCCATTATTTGAAATTCAAAAAGAAACTCATCCAATTAATTCACTTAATTGTAGGGCATTTAATAATCCAAATTAAAAATGAGGGTAGACTTTCCATTTAATTAGGGTTTGGGTGAGTTACAAAATAAATGCATGAGAGGGAGGTAAAAGGGATTTCAAGGGGTGGGACTCATGTGGGGCCCACATCACTAATATCATACATAGAGATGTTAGGATGTAGTGGGTCGCATCCCAACCCCCATGCGTAGGTTTGAACTACTTAGAAAAGAAATAAAAAATTTTTAAAACTATTTTATTTCATTCTTTAGATAACCATTTATTTAATAACCTCACCCGAGCAAACACACCTCCACTAATGGTGTTCCTATGAAATTATCGGTTCTGCGGTTTCATCGGTGCCCTCAGATTTCGATTCTGAGCACCGGTTCAAAATTTAGGAAAACCCACTCATTCTTCCACTGAACGTACCCCAGCTAAACTTTGGAAATTGATTTCGGGCATAACGGGTCTTCGAATCTAGTGCCCACAGAAACTGTGTTCTCTTAAAATTCTCAAAAAATTATGAAAAAAATTTCCTTGAAATTTTAGGGTCTTTACACTCGCTATTAGTTAGGATCCATTGGAATATGGGGAGGCTTTCCCAAGGTTATATGACCAACTGATTCAGCGCATCGGATTATAGAACCAATGATGGGACATTACAAAGTGGAATTTGAGAGTTTCTTTTCTTAATATTTTTTAATGGTAGATTGAATACTAGGAGGAGTTTATCCTTGGTTATTATCTCATTAATGGGAGTATCTAACCAATGAATGGGAAGAAACCAACGTATACTGGGTGGGATTGTTGTCATTGAAGTGTGTTGTCATAGTTTATGTGGTTTCACAGTTTGTGATCTACATGTTGTGTGATGTGTTTATTATCTATATGAATCTGATATTTGAATCTTGTATTGTTATGTCATGAAATTTTAGTACGCATGTATCATTCTAGGAAATAACAATTAAATTTATACATGAATAATTTATGGCATGCACGAGAAACGGTATTTGGGTAAGTTCCTAAAATTAAAATGTTCTTCTTTACCGTTGTAATTAAAATGAAAATGGATCCTCATGTCAACTGAATTTATTAAAATGATAAAAAACTGTGGAAATTTTGTATCTAATGAGAAAATTAAATATGGGAATGATTTTAACCTTGTAAACCATGACCTAGATGTAGGATACTTATGTGTAGTGATAAGGAAATGTTTTTTAATGTGTGGTAAGACTTTGAGGAATTATGTGTTATTACATATATGAATCCCTCTAGTTAAACATGTTATTTTTTGTGTTTCATGCTACATGTTTTTTGAATTAGAGTGACATATTCCAAAAATGACGCCTATTTAGAGGGTTATATGAGGATATATAAGGAAAATATCATAAAATAGTAGAACCTAAGAAACCGATTATTTCAGGTTAGGATGTCAAACAGAATTTAAGTGAGAACATTAATCTGTTCATGTATTTCATGGAAATATTCCTTGGGTGGGTATTAAAAATCATGTTTCATATTGAATGGGAGTTTCCATTGTAGCACCCTCTATTCTTTAACAGATAGATTTTCCTGAGGTAGATGAGTTCTGGATTGAGTCCATCCAGACAATAGTTGGTCATATAGAAACTCTAGATGATATGAGGGTCATGATAGATTTGTACATGTTAAAATCATCAGGGAATAACTGGGGGATATTAATTCTAATACTATGTAATCATATGGCATGTGATGTAAGTAAATTTGTTAAAAGTTCGTTGAGATCATTTATCCAGAGACATTAAGAGAGGAGTGGGTGGAAGAGTTCATCTAGTTGACTCAGGGGGATTATGTATATGGTGGACTATGATTTTCTCTTTACATACTTACATGATTTTTCTCTAGCACATATAAGTGATGAAACAAATATAGAAATGTGTATCTATGATGAATTCAATTGTGAGATCAATTCCAATTTAATATCTTTTGTATGGAAATTTTTTTCTAAAGTAGTGGACCATGATCTCATATTTGTGATGAACAAGAAAGACAATTTTAGTGGAGATCAATTGATTTATACATTATGATATAGATTTTTTTCATATGAGGGTATGATTTTTCATTATGTCAATTTAAAACATACCATGTGAAAGAAGAGTAGACTAGGAAAAGAATATGATACTCAAGATCCTACCAGTGTGAGTTTCCACTATTATAGTAGGTTTCGCTATTATTTCATTCAATATCATCAACCACCAATATAGTCCTAGTCATGTGGATGGATTGGGAACCTATAGAGGTTCTATGAGAATCCATTGTAGATGGGTAGTGATAGAGGAGAAAGAAAGAATAAGTGTTTGGGTAGGGAATCTTCAACACCATATCAGTCCAGTAGTTGGAGTTTTACTAGTTGTGGTGGAAGAGGCCATGGTTGTAGACCTTTAGGGAAAGGGAAACTATGTTAGAATAGTTGTGTAGTTCAAGAGACTCAAAATGAATCAATTTTAAGAGGATAATGAAAGTTTCATTTATTTTATCCATCAATTTGTGATAGTGAGTTTGGACCATCGATAGTCATTGTTACTATTAATATAGATTTTAAAGAAACTATTAAATTATTTGATTATGGTTTCTCTCCATAATTTATATCTATAAAACATTTTAATGGGTTCATTATAGTTGTGGATTCCTTAAGAAATGTAATGATAATTGATACACCATTGGGATTATGATCGATTGACATCTATCTATACAAGGGGTGTTCTCTCGAGATTGTGGAGTATCATATCAGTTGGGATCATTATATCCTAGATATACTATTTTTCGACCTAATTGTAGGTATAAACTAGTTAATATCATGAAAAATAAACATTTATTAATTCCAAAATTGAGTACCCTTTATGTCTCTTGATGGTAAATATTATATTCACTATGTAGAATGGGTTATAAATGATGGTCGTTCAGGGTCAGTTCATCAGTAACTGGGGGATCTCACCGCCCAATATTCTTTTCAATTAATAAATTACGAAGGGGTAAAGCATGATGTATTTCTACAAATAGTGGATGGGATTAAGGATATATTTTCTAATGACTTATTATGTTTCCATATGAGTGACATGTGGAGTTTAGAATTGACAACATTCTTGGGGTTGATCTAGTTTTTATTCTACCATATATAATGTAACCAACATAGCGTCAAGAGTTAAAAAACTAAACTAGATGAGATGATGGATTAAGGGTCTATCCATTATGGTATTTTTCCATGGGGTTTTGTAATTTTCATTTCTATTAATGCTGATGGGAATCTACACTTATGTGTTGACTATTAGAAGTTGAACCAGATGACCATAATGAATGGTTATCCTCTTCTACATATTAATGATCCATTTGACCATTAAAAGATATTGTTTGTTCTCTAAGACAGACTTGAGTTTAGGGTACCATCAATTTTGGGTTTTACCTTTTGATATAACAAATAATACATTGAAAAGAAGTTTTCTCCTTTATGAGGTCATTGTGATGTCATTTGGTTGAAAAAAATGAACTAGCAGTGTTCGTGGACTTGATGAAAAAATCCCCCATCAGTACTTGGGTAATTTCTTGGTAGTATTTTTGAATTAATTATTCTGTAAACCAGGATCCATGATGATTATTACAAACATCCTTACACCACCCTATGTTAATTAATAGATCATCAATAATTCACCATGATATGTATGTGTTAGTTATTGATTGATCAAGTACACTTATTGGGTCACGTCATTTCAGAGGATAGTATGTTAGTGGACCAAGTGAATGTATTGGTAGTAGTATCTTCAGAGGATCCCAAGAATGGTTTTGATATCCATAGCTTTCTATGGTTATCATGATATTATCATTGGTTCATCATGGACGTTTCCCTTTTGGCAGCTCTAATTTGGGGCTTGACTAAGATATTGATAAAGTTATATTAGATGGAAAATTGTGAGAATGCCTTCCATGATTTGATAATGTTGTTGACAAACACACCAATCTTGATACTACCTATGTTGTGTGAGTTTTACATGGTGATTTATGATGTTTTTGGGAAATGAATCATAGAATTATTGATGCAGGGAGATCTGGTTGATGAATATGGGCCTTGGAAGTTGAGCCACATGAATAGATCTACAATATTCCTGAACCCGAATGGGAAGTAGTTATTTTTTTATAAAATAATGGTGGGATTTTATATTAGATCGGAAGATCAATGTTTATAATTATCATACAAAATTAATTTATATAATTTCGCAATGAGATGTTAATCCTAAAAATTAGATATGGGTGGCGTATATGAATTCATTTGATTTTGATATAGAATATTCTAATGGGAAGGGAAATATTTTTACTCACATGTTATGTAGTAAAACAAAACCGTAGGTAGTTCATAAGCCTAGTGCTGATTGAAAGTTGGTGTTTTACTGGATGAGATGTACACTGTTTTTGAGGAGGGTTAGAAACATATGACTCTCATATCATCATTAGTATAATCTACACATTGTATCTATATTAGAGATAGGTATTAAAAGGATTTAAAAATTGTATCCTTTATGGAAAGCATCAATAGATGGGTGACAACATCAAATTGGAGCATTTATGAGGATGATATCATATATGTAATGAAATGCGATTATGTACCTATGAGAATGTAGGAGGATATGATTTGTGAGTATCATGCCTTGAAATGGGATTTAAATCAAGTTGTGGTCCTAATATTCCACGACCTATGATGATATTTTTGGTGGATGATCATGAAAAAGGAGGTATAAGGGTTCATGATTGGATGATATAGCTACCAAAAAATGAGGGTTGAGCATCAATGGAATGATGTTATACTAAAATTGTTTCTGTTACCAAAATTGAAGTGGGATGATGTTACCGTGGACTTTGTGTAGGTCTCTAAGGGATACCTTAGTAGAATTATGCTATTTTTTTGTTTTTGATATATGGTGGAAAATATCAAATTTAATTCATATATAAGATACATTCACAATGGATCATTTGGGATTATTGTACATCCATAAAATAGTCCTTATTCATGGGGTTCCAATGAATATTACTTTAGACCATGCCTAATGATTTACATTTTAATTTTTTTAGGGTTTAGACACAGTTCTTTATAAATATGTTTATCTGAAAATAACACCGCCCATAGACAGATGGGGTGTGAGAATATACTATAATTGTTCTTGAGGATATTATTTAAGCTTGTGTCTTTATCATTTGTGTGTCATTTAAGAATCAATTAGTGTATGTTGAGTTTTTCTATAATAATATTTATGGGAAACCAATTCCAATGGAACCATATATTTTAATTTATTGTAGGCTATAAAGATAGCCTTTATTATGGATTGAGGCACGTGATTCAGAGTTATTGAGACAATGTCTCATGCAACAGACATCAGAACAAGTGTTACCGATTATGATGAATATGAATACTGCTTAGAGTTTACATATGTTATATTCCAATTGAAATCGATTGCCCCTAGTGTTTATAGAGGTTGATCGTGTATTCTATCAGGTGTATCCTATATTTTATCAATGTAGTATTTAAAGATAAGGTAAGATGGTTTTTAGGTTTGTTGGAAAATTTGAGGTTTTGTATAGAATCATATTGGGGGAATATAAATTGGATCTTACATATAGGTATAGTTATATATAATATGTCATTCATTTGCCAAAAATTATACTATATCACCCAAAAACATCTCATGTGATCGATGTAGATGATGTTTATCATGATACTATGGAATTATTTGAGGAGTATCTGATAAGTGTATTCGATCACATTGAAAATGTGTTTTATTGGAATATCATGCGAATAATTCATATATTATAGAAGAATGGGCATGTTCAGGGGGATATATGGGATAGATAAGTTTATAAGTGGGATCATTGGATGGATCATTTTACTATAATATTTTAGGGATCATTAGTGTAAATATTGAGGATGATCTTTTATAAGGTGGAGATAAAGTATAATCCTAACCTTATCAAGAGGTGTATAGAGTTTATTTTTTGGTAAATCTTTTTGTTGTTTTCAGTGTAGATTTTTTGGGGTTCACCATATGGATTATTTTGATGAAATTGTGAAAATTTTGGATGGAATAGGGGTAGTTCACTATATTCCAAAACTGTAGACCCATCCAAGAAAAACATGTGAACCTAGACAGAGGGGATTCAATTGAATGGCATGGTGTTTTTTAGACTTTTTTCCCCCTTAAGAGTATCCATTCACTCACACAAAATGGTTCGTGGTTAAGGAAAATGGTTTTGAAAACATTGCTCCCAATCCCTGCGAACTGTGTGTGTGGGTTTATTTAATCCAAAAATTTGATTTAAAAATACCTAACACACCATAAAAAATGCAATGTTTACACAATTTTACCATATCCAATTCCTTCCATATTTTATGCTTATGGATAAGAACATAGGGATCTTGAATACTTTTATTTATGAATCAAATTTTGGACTATCATATCTTCACCACTTCTAGTATGGGTTTTCTTCTGGATTAGTTTTCTCTTCAACTCTTATCACATCACAGATAACAATTGGATGTTTTCTCTTGTTGGTGGTGTGTTTAGATCTAGGTTTTTTAATTCATATTTATTTGAACTTGGATCTATTGTTTGGATCTAGATCTCATTCTTCATAATTCTCTTGGTTGGTATACTTTAATTTATGTTTTTCATTGGTGAGTGTCGATAACGATGTTGATATAGGTGGAAAATTATTCAATCCATAGTGTCTTGAATTACATTACGTGTGTGAATTTATAAAATTAATATAGAATATAAAGATATTCAATTTTTAATTGGATTGATTAATATTTCTTAATTAATGAATGGGTTGGGGAATTGATCTGTCAAATGGGTTATGAAATTAATGAAATGGTTTTTTCTGAAATTATTCAATTTCATTGATGACAGATTTAATTTAATTTAATTTCCATATGATGATGAATTGGGTTGAATTTTGCGGCAATTCAAAATTTGTGAATCTTGATAGATTAATTGTTGAATTAAATAATCGATTATTGGGATTATAGAATTGAAATAATTAATTTGGGAATTAATTAATTTGATTTTGGGATTCTGTAAAGGGATTAATAAATTAGAGAATTAATTTATGTGATATTGGTATTGTGGAATTATATTAAATAACTGATGAATTAATTAATGGTTTATGTAGTTAAATTTTAAAAAATTGATTAATGGTAATTTTTTCATAATATTCCATGTGATTAAATTGATGTACTATGATGTTCTGATAAATTTTAATCAAATATCATGGTGTGAAATATTGATAAAATGGGTTAATGTTGATTAACCTTAAATGATGTGATATTTTTGATATTTTTATATATGGTATATTGTATTATATGTGATATATGTGTGCGGGATATTGAATGAGGCTCATGATATTCATATGAGAAAAATTTGTTGTTGTACAATGATTGATACTCTAAATACTCATAGGTGATACATACGGTGTGTGAAACGGATACATGATCCAAATACACATACGAGAAAATAAAAATGATATATGTACTAAGGATCAAAATACCCCTGAGAAATTGAAGTGTGAGATAAGGCCATAGGATCCAAATACCAATGGGGAGTTAAATATGATGTTCTTAACCCATCTGTTGACCCTATAATATGGTTCCAATTGGCCGTAATAAGACTTTAAATGAAATTATAAATTATTACCATGATTAACATAATTTTTAGATATGGTTTAGAATATAACAGTGGATGAAGTAGATTTTGAGGGTCCATATGTCCTTGGGAACCTAGGGTTTTATGTCGTTAATTAGAAAATAATTAAATTTTATAACTATTTACTTTATAAATTGTATTTTATTCCTTATGAAAATGCGTAAAAATTTATTTAATAGATATTTTGTTTATTTCATTGGAGTTATTCTAATAAGTTGTACTCACTTGCTACACAGGCTTCCTAAATTCTACCCGAATAGACTTCAACATTGTAGAATAAGAGAAGGCAAAGAGTGATATGTTGGATGACTAATTTGGGATGGGGTATGGATGTGGGAACCAAAAATAGTATCAAGACCTTCATGGGAGTTGTTGGTGTAATTATTTATTTTTGGTTTTTTCATATTGACATAGGACATGAATTTGGAATGAAATATTTACTAGTTTGGTTTTGGATGTTGTATTCTAGTTTGGTCATCTTGTGTTAATGATATTACTCTTGTTTTGGTTTTATATTTTTATATATTTTATTTTTTTATGTAGTTGTGTTATTATGATATAGAGGGTATAGTCTCCCCGTGATCAATAGTATACACTCACTGCTTGTCAGTAGCCTCTAGTGTGTGTGCTTGTGCGCCTGAAGTTAAGTGACCAACCAGTTTGTTGCACTGGTGTGTAGCAGTCATGTCTGGTAGTTACATTGATTTTATAGTACTGATCATTATATTAGTTACATGGTGACATTATATCAATGGATAAAATTATCATATATATATATATAAATATAATGAAATATTTATTCACATAATTGGAGTGGAAATGAGATAAAGGATATATTTGGAATTGATGAAAGATTTAGACTACTCAATGCAGTTCCACCCCAAGAAGGAAATTGATGTAGAACATTACCTGATTTGAAAAGATCATGATACACTATTCATGATTAAAATTGAAAAGTACATATTACTCATGTATTTATAAATTTTCAATCTTCATGTCATAATAAATACTGATAAAATCATTCCTTGATAAATAACATCTCAACAATTCATTCATAAAATGGTCAAATAAGACATGAACAAAGATAAATAGTTTTATGAAATGATAGTGAATATTTCAGAGTTTAAATTTAATAAAAATTTAGTTATAAGTATTGGATCAAAAATATTTTTTCCATGAAAAATGTAATTTAAGATGGAAATATAGGATGATGCACAGAGCTCATAATTGATTTTTCATCCAAGATGTTTAAAGATGTATATAGACATATAATAAATCATTCACTCAGGTATCATGTAGATAGAAATTATATAAAATGTTTTAGGATACCTAATATAATAAAAATTTTAGGATGACAAACAAAATTATATGTTTATGATTCTATTATTACACATAGTAAGATGAAAATGAGATAACATCACCATGTATTTCATAAAGGGACTCCACATTTTGTTTAAAGTTTATAATGTAATTTGGGTGTTAATCTATATATTTTAAAAGGAAATACATTTTATATTAATCAAATAAGATTTATCCATCGACCAAATCACTAAGATATATATAAGGGAAGTGGTGAGGCTACATAGGTTTCCAATATCCACTATATATCAAACATTGATTTGAGTTTTACCTCAATATTCCGGAGAATTATTCCTAATGAATTATAGATAAGCAGAGTTTTATTACTACCTATTATAATTAGATGGATGGTTAGTCTAAAATTACTATATAAACTATATAGGATATGAATATATTTTGTTCATTCAATTTCATATGATTAAGGGATAAACGCCTTCTATATGTACATTACTCTTATAACTAAATTTTTCTTTCAATAATTCATTTGAAACCATATAATCCTATTTATGAGAATAGATTTAAAATTCCATGATATTGGGATGATGTTTGTGAGCGTAAGATGACAGGTCCTCACAATTTTAATGTAATAATGAAAAATGTCCGAACCATTTATTAGAATATAAAGGAAATAGAAATTTGATAGAATGTTCATTTATAATACTCAAAATAAATAAAAAGAATGATGTATTGGAAACAAAAAAAATCATTAAAATATGTGTGTGGAAGGGGATCATGGTGTTTGAGAAGAACGGAAAGGTAATCCCTAAATTAATTATTCCCTTCTAGATCATTAATCTAGTTGTGGTAATATTATATATCTTAAAACTCTCATAAACCTCTCTCACATTGATGATTTTTCCCCTACATCTATTTTAAGGAATTACATACTAGATTCATCACATGTTCAAAACAAAGACAACGAAAAACTAGAAAAATACATTATATATTTGGAATAAATAGTTAAAATCTTGAACCAAATAGTTGGTGTTATATTAAAAAAACTAGAAGTCTGTTTTAATATATATGAAGAAACAATATGTTTTAGTAGGCTACATGAGAACCTAATGATTTGATGTGAAAAAATTTCACCCACTAGTATTCTTCGATGAAATAAAATATTGATGATGTAATTTTTTAATGTAGGTAGAATATAATGATATGAGATTTATAAAAATATTCCTCTTTAGGTAAATAATGTTTTCATTAGTATTCTCCACAATAAACACTAAAACAAAATTATTTTTAACCATTGTAATTTATCATTAAATTGGTATGTATAAACATTTTTAATTGAATTATGAAATATATATAAATATATCTAATAAGGGGAAAACTAAATGAGATTCACTTTAAAAATAAACTCAACAAGTCCTACAATGAAATGAATAAGATCAAATTTCTAAATTTTAGTTTTTTTCTAATATAATATAATTTTTTGAGAAATGAAATAACACTAGATTGTTTATAAAATTATATGAAATACTGATAAGAAAATATAATATACCAAAATACATATTCTTTAAAAATGACTTTCTTAATCATTATTTTTAAAAATATAAAGGAAAATCTATAATAAGTTAGATGGTAATTTTAAAAAAATTATTAATTTTCCTAGAAATATTATTCTCTAATGAATGTTTTATATTATACTTAACAAATTAATTTATATTTAATACTGAAATATAATATTTTTACAAATATCATGAATTTTATAGAATTAATTTATATTATAATAATTGTAAATTAAAGAAACCATATTATAGAAACAAATAAGAATTTCATGAGTATTTGTTTCAGTTAAAAAATATTTATTCTAGTTTAAAACCCAATGTCTAATGTGTTAGAATATAGATATTATTTTTTCAAGAAATAGTTTTAAATAAATTTCTTATAACTATTTTAAATAATGTTTTATATATTTTAAAAACATAATCAAATTAAATGGATTTCAAATTTTGAATATATAGGTATAAAATATTTTATAGGTACTATTTTATTTCCAAATAAATAAAGAATAAGCTACATATATATGAACTGGTTTTCACGGTAAAATAAAAAATGGTAAGGGTAAAAATCTATGAATAAATGACTCTAAAACATGGTTAAAACATTGGTAAAAATGTTAAGATGAGATATTTGATAACCTTATCATTTATACTCAGTATATTTTCCTAACAGTGGACATAAATTAAATGATATTGAATAATATTTTTTAATGAGTTGTCAGTATTCACAAAAATTGATTCCTCATTGTCATATAAAAGGGGATCTCCTCTTCTCCCATATCTTAAAAAACCTAAATGTTAGGACTATAATATTTTATAAATTATTCTTAACAATCCCAAGAACCATAAATACGTTATATTATACTCAATAGGCTATACAAAAATGGTTTAATCCCTTTCTCAATGGTGACAATCCATGTAGCGATTTATAAATTTATGACTACTCCTTCCTCTACCATAAATGTTAATGTGCATTTATTCCTCCACTAATTCCATTAATTATCATTGCATGGATGAATTTTTTTTTGATAAAATGATATTATGTTTTTATAATGATGGAATTAGAATTAACCACCATTTCGTATTTCCTTTTATGATAAACAATAATATGAGTTGTGAATTTGGGTAGACTACCACCCCTATTAATTAACATGTTTCATTTTCCCCATCATCCAACAATTAATGGTATAAAATTGTAATTTAATAAAAACATAAGATCAGTATGAAATTATTAGTTTTATTAACTAATGAAACATATTTCACCATCATTATGTTCTTCAAAAAATGATATCATCATCCATGCATTAGTGAAGACTATTTCCCCCAATGAATTATGCATTCTATTTGTCCCTACATCATCCATAGATAGTTTTAGTTTATAATTTACTAATATATATGATATAGATCTATTTTTATATCGATAAATTGGTATTTTATAGAATGAAATTAATTAATGATCGTTATAATGTAATATATCATTGTTACTAACAAATTACCCAAATTTTTTATGTCATTGATTTTTCATTAAAAAAATACAACAAAACACTCAGGTAATGGAATTATAACATTATAATAAATTTTAGAGAATCATGTTGTGAAACTTTAATTTTATTCAATTCAATAACATCAGGACAAGAAAAAATCCTATAGCTAGAATACAAAATTATAATAAACAATCAACACCCACTAATTAAATTCTAATACTAGAGTTGAATTATTTCAAATTAAGGTTATAAATGTAAATTTATATGAATATGGTAATGAAATAGGTAATTAAGATTATTATCTATATGATATATGTGGTTGATGTAGTACTATTTCAGTACCTATGACCTTTACTCTTGGATTTTCTTAACTGACACATTCATTACATACTATCCTTGATACCAAATACAGAATCCAAAATATAACTATTTGATATTTACATGTAATAAACAAAGATGATATCTTTCTCTATTTGTAGAAAAAATTTCACTATAAATGAATCTTCATAATACATATTAGATATTAAAACACTCATTTAAATCCCCCACACATGATAATCATATAGTATTGCCTTCTGGAAAGCTTATTAATATATCCTAGGAAAATATGAACATAAGAATGGGTGATCTAAAATTATCAACAAGATGAAACATACAAAAGATGAAATTAATGAATAAACATTATAGAAGGAAAAATCAATAATCATAATGCAATAATCTATTGAAACTCGAGGTATAGTATATCAATTAATGGTAATGATAATAAATAGAACATATTTATAAAAATAAATGATTTCATGGTCCTAGAAAGCATAATGCTTGTAATATTGATATATTGACTAAGGCCCCATCCAAGAAATCATTTTTTTCTTCAACGTTTTGGAGAATATATTTATCGAATTGGGAATTCATACAATAAATAAAAAAAATGTTTTCCTAATTCCACTTTTATATGGATTGAGGGGATATATAATACTTGTACCCACCCCTAACTTGATTATATTCAATGCATTCATACAATTATATAAGGAGTAAACAATACGTACTAAACTTTTAAAATAATAATCAATATTGTAATAATAATATAATGGATGTCAATACATTTCCAGACATCAACATAATAGATAAAAGTATTGTAATCCATCTATACATCTATGGTATATGTTTATATAATACATAGTTAAAAGTCTTGAGTAATCAAAAAAACTATATTAGAATAATAGATTTATATATTTATACTAAGTCATCACTCATGAGTTGTCTATAAACATTTTACTCATAATAATAAGTATACCAATTTTGAATATATCCCCATTCAATAAATGGAATATAATTTTAGTTTAGAGATTTTCAAACTGACATCATATCAATTAATAGGTATAAGGTGACATCAATAATTTTCCTAGTGATCATTTTATTAAATCATCAGGAAAACACATTAATAAACTAAACGTAAAATAGTGTAATCATAATCTATTGGAATTAGATGTAAATTTATACCAATACATATTGGTTGGATAGGATGAAAAAGGTAGTGGTGAATAATATCTTGTTTGGAAAAGAAGATTACAAAATACATCTAAATAATAAATATAGAATGATGGAAATGAAATGTATCTAGTGTAAAAATGGGTACATTATATGATATTAAGAGAAATGAAAATCATCATTGTAAATAAATGCATCGAATGATTTCACGCAAGAATGTTTCTGTAGTTGATTTTTTCGATGAAAATTGTTCCATCACACCATATATATATATATATATTGAAATCTCATGTAACATAAATCCATTAATTTTATATGATTATGAAAATGAAAAGGAAAATATAGGTGAAAATTTAATAGATCTTTTAAAAACATATTTAACTTTAGCAGAAAATATAATATTACATAGCACATTAAGAAGTCACTTTTGAAAGGAGAAGTAAAAGATTTTGAAACCATTTTATTTTTATTTTTATCTATAATATTTTGTCCTTAATAATGATATAAATTTTTTTATTGGAAATTTGGGGAAAATATATGACAACTTATATTTATAGAACCATATTAATACATTTAAATTTTTTTGTTGAAAATAGATATGTAAAAATATTAATAAAACCTGCCATGTATTAAAATAAAATTTCCCCCAGGGGGATTATATAATACCGTATAGTAAAATATTATGGTGGGTGAACCCAATGATGGAAGAAAATTATTCAATATAAAACATTATAACCTATGAAATTCATATTTATGCTACTAATATAACTTACTGGAAACATGCACTATAACATAAGGAATATTCAATGATGTCTGATGTGGTAGGATTGAAGATCCATATAAAACCATGAGATAATATCTTATAATTCAATATAATATATAATCTACCTAACATATAATAAATAATTACATGATATATGTCATGAAATAATGAATTAAAGTGAATCTATCGAAAATCCATACTAATAGCATTTAAAATTGAATCAATATACATTTAAATAAGGGAAACAAATTTAAATAGTATATAAAATTAAATAATTAATTTATAGGACAAAATACATATATGTGAATTAAATTCACCATTTAGTGATAATATATTGCATAAAATGTATTTCTCCCTGATGAATTATTGTTAATTTCATGAAAAGCCATACGCCTTGTCTAGAATTCCACAAAAATACATTAACATATGATAAAAACATCATCACAAATAACTTAATTCATAAAATTAAGTATATATAATTTCTATTATAGAATTAATATATTTTTATTCACTATATGAATTATAGTTTGTTTATTTTTTCTCTTAGTTTTCGATATTTGGTGATTATAATATGAACATTTGTACCAGTTTTTAATAGTGGTTTTTTATTCATTATTATAAAAAAAATTAATCATTACATGGCCATTAAAATTATTTTTAGGAACACTTCTATAATAATTAAGAATTTTCAAACTCCTTTCAAAAGAATTTATTTCTATATACAAGATGATTAAATCAATAACAAGGTAAGGCCCTATCCTTATACATTACGTATTCCAATGTTATTGAAATATAATTCCCATTAAGGGATCTCACCATGTTAGAGTTTTAGAGTGTTAGGAAAAATCTTACAAAGTCGACCCCTACATTAAATGTGAAAAATTATTCTTAGTATTGTTTTTTCAACAAAAGGAATGCTTTAAAAAATATGACTTATTTTCGAGACACATCTTTAATTATATCATCATGATATCATCCATTCCATTACAAATCTTAAGACCTATGAAAAACATTGTAAAATGTGGGATGAGATCAAAAAAATTGTAAGGTACATAAATATATAAAACCTATAAGTCTAGTGAAAACCCAAAAAACGTATCATTAAAAACATACCATTAAAAACATACCATTATACCATGAAAAGGGGATCATCTTTTCAAAAAGATCATAATGTTCTAATTTCAAAATCAAATGATTTCCACGGAAACTCATTAGAAATCATCTAATATATTACTAGGTAACATGGTAAATAAATTTAATAAAATGGAATAACCATACGTTCGACTTCCATATATGTCACTCTTACAAATGGAACTTTAATATGGATGACCTCCAAAACCAATGCATTGGAAGTTATAATGTAACTAGCCTTCCCTAGTTTATCAGGGAACCACCCATCCCTAGTTTAGAATTTAAACACAATAATAATTTCCAAGTACCATTACCCAATAAAATCATGAATTTTTCTAAATTTTTATCTTATACTTTCATTTTCAATCCTAGAAAACATTTATAAAAATAAACATCAAAATTTTTAAGACCAATTTAATGAATTTGGAAAATTTATTTTTGAATCAAAGTTTCCCATTCCACGTTAAATAATTTTAATTTATTTAGAAACAATTAACAAGTTAAAATATTAATTTATATATAAATAAATCCATAAATACTTTTTGAAAATATGGGCATGAGTGAGAATGATTTAGCATAATAAATTATTAAAAAACTTAATGGATATTTTAGTTAATAAATCCATTACGGTGAGTCAATCCCATGACGTAACTTATTTATATTCTTGAATAATAAACATACGTCAGTTTAACATTTTTAGGACCTTATTTTCATTTTTATTATTCCTTTATTATCACATATTACCAGGTTATAACAATTACAAAATTATTTGATTTCATATCGGATTTTTTTGACGATATTTGGTAAATGAGTTCAAAATGAATTTTTTAAGTCAAATATGATAAAATTTATCAATATTCCTACACATAAATAATCATAATCATGACATAATATTCAATTTTAATAAAAAATTATCCATTTAAATCAAACCAGTTATTTGTGATTATCAAAAATGAACAATGTTATAATACTAGAGACGGTACATCGTACGTATGCCTGAGTAGAATTCCATTTCTTAATGGTCATTATAAAAATAAGGAATATATATTTTATTATTAAATGATGATTTAAATATAATTAAGTAAATATATTTAATTTAAAAATACTTATGTATATTATTCATGTTATGATTTGATTATAAATGAATCAAATCATTTCGTAGAGGTGATAGTTAACATAAACGTATGAATGACATTATTAGTTTCAGGTGTAGGGAAATTAAGAACATAATTTATATATTATTTTCTTATAATGATATATATTTATTTAATATTGAATATATAAATAGTAAATCTATTATTACAACAATTTTTGAGGGATGTTAAGGAAAACTAAATTATATCATATTGGTGAGGAGATAATTGACACGTAGGCACAAATGATTATTTCATTTCCCATTTAGTGTTAACAGAGATGGATTTAAGGATTTATATTATATTAATAGTATATCCTAGAATTTGTGATACTGTATTTGTTATCTCATCAGGTATTTAGAATATTTTAGGGATATAGAAAGATGAAATAAAACATAAATAATTAATTTAGAATGAATCCTCCTCTTCAGACGATGTCCATTGATTAACAACATAACACCTATAAAGTGTGGTTTATGACTAAAATATGCCTTCTAGAATGTGTAAATGGAATATAGTAAGGGATTTTTGAATATTTTTCGAAACCAAATTTTTTTTTATTTTGTTAATAATATGGAATAATGGGTTCCCTTTTAAAAGAGTGTCGAGGGGCACTCATGGACTTCCTCAAAGTATTAAATTAATATAAATTAATTTTATATTCAACATGGATAAAAAAACATTTATTTGGAATCTATAATGTTTGGGGGTAGAATAAACATAATCAAATGAAAATAAGATATGTTTTGACAAATTTTAATCATTGTTTTTTTGTTTTATCCCTTTACTGTTTCAAATCTTACCGCATTATCATGTAATTTACACTTTGATGATTAATATAAATAAAATAACATATCAAACGAAACATAAATTAGTAATTTATGAAATTTTAGGACATATCCCATTTATTTTTAATAAGGATAGGTTTTTTTATTTTATATCATTTAAAAAATATTATTTATTTTAAAATATCATTAATGTAAATTCGGACAATGTTGATTATTTGTCTTTTAAAAAATATCATAAAAATTTTATATATTATAATAATATACATTAAATAATACCAAAATTGTATAATTCATACATAAAATTCGTGGATGAAATTAATTATAGAAAATTATATTAATTTTAATTTTTTTATTAACTTTTATTATATACTTAAATTAATGAAATAGTTACTACATGATCATTGTGTCGCCATTTAATTTAATTATTTATGTCCTAAATATTACAAATAAATTACATGATGTAGTTTAACATTATATATTTATAAATACTATTTATATTCAAATATAACTTTTATATAACCCATTATTAACAATAGTTTTCTTGTTATAAATAAGTGTGTTAAAAAATTGTCTTTTCATTGAATAAAAAAATCTAAACATATTAATGTAATAAATTTGGATTCAAAATTATATATTTAGTCCAAAATATTATTTTACATCAGAAAAAACATTTCCAATAATATTTTGATAAGTTTTAGGGTAATTTATAATATTATTTTTACCCATATTTACATGGTTTACCCTTAATCAAGGTAATAAAAAAATACTAAAGGCAATATTTATGTTTTTCAAAATTTAACTCGATAATATTAGATAATAAATATCATAATGATTACAACTGTTTATTTCCATTTTCAAATTTTAAAATATAGATGTGGGTAAAATAAATTTATAATTAATCACATTGATTGACTAAGAAAAAAGGGTTTCAATGTAAAACAATTAAAAAGTTCACCATGTTTTTATGTCCAATTTCATAGTCAAATTGAATCCAATAAGCTAAATTGTATAACATAATAAATTATCTATATAAGTATACATTAAAACCATTCAATAATATAATTTTACAATATAAATAAATTTGATAAAAATTTATTTATCAATTAAAATTAAGTACTTTTCCCTCTTAATAAAAAAAGAATCCTTTTAGAAAAATTGCAAAAAATAAAACAAAGAAAAATTTGATACATTTAGTTTAAAGGGTAAGTTTGTTTTATTTCAAATAAAAATTATAAGACTGTAATAAAAATATAATCTAAAAACATGTGATCCATCCAATGGTGGTAATAATATTTTTTTTGAAACATACTTCTTTTATGTGTAAAAGTGGATTTGTTCATATATCTTGTCTAGAAATCACATAAAATCAGTGTAAAAACATTTTATTAAAAATATTAAATATATATTTCAATAATATAATAAAACAAGTGTAATTTCATTTTTAATAAAAAACACTTGTTTATATTTAAATATTTTTTCATATAAACAATTCGTTTTATTTTAATAATGGTTATGCATTATTTTTTAATTAATTGGTCAACAATGAATTATATATAATTTTTTAAAAAATATTTGAATAACTAAATTTATCTTATTCATTACCCCATTATAATTACTATTTAATAAGAGTATAATTTAAATAATAATATTTAATTGTTCATTTAAACATGATGTGGTGTATCTTATACGCAATTGAACATAGTCTTCCCTTTTGAAAAAACCTGAGATGTTACAAACTCCCCCACCCCCATTTAAAAACATTATTCCCCTCAATTTGAAGACATGATGAAAAAATTATATTTTACATTTCAAAATTCCTTTTTTGAAGTCCTATATCGAAAAAAAGATTAATAAAAATCTCACATTAAAATAATTAAACAAAAGTATGAAGGTCACCTGAGATGACACATAGTAAGGTCCTATGTAGAAAAACATGGATATTGAAGAGAAAACACACCACGATGATCTAATAGAGAGTGATATAAAACATGACCTGGAAAAATTTATCAATAAAAAACCATATGTCTATGATGAGTTAATGGATATTGATTTCATTGTATGAAAATTTAATAGATAATTTTTTTCCATTCATATCATTTAAAAATATTTGGGGGGTTATTTTACTACTTATCCAAAGTTCATATTGTAACATACATAATTTAAATTTATAGTTATATCCTTTAAGCAATTTCCACTGAAACTCATCTTTTTATCTAATTGATGAGTGTTAAAGATGAAATTTTAACACCTTTAGCACTAGAATATAATTCTAATTAATTATATAATATTGAAAATATTAACTATTTATTTATCATATATTCATACATTAACCAAAACAAGAACGGTTAGGATAAGAGATGGTAATTAGCATAAATAAAAATCCTTTATAATATTACAATGTACATTAATTTCCAAAATTAAATATTAATACATAAAGGTCAAAATAGACCATTAATGAAATATTTATCAATAAAATTCCTCTAAAATAATCTGAATATAGTTAAAAACAAAAATATAGAAATATCTTATCACATAGTATTCCAAGAGAAATTTTAATGTTTATATCCAAATAACTTAAATCACTCTTATTGTCTCATACTGATAATATAATTTCCTAATTCACATATTCTCTATGACAAGATAACTATTTATTGAATCACCATATGTAAAAAATATTGATTCTTCCAAAATATAATTAAACCGTTATTTCTCAAATAAAATCTTCTAGAATTCAATAAATCCTTAATCATATAAATTTCCAAAAGTAGAAATGTCACATGAAAAAACATTGATCACATAAAAACTATATCATTTTCCTATCTTAATGTTTTCTATTCAACAAAACACTTATTCCCAAAATCAAAATATTCATCAGCCATTAAATTATTTGAAAGAAAAGGAAAATTCATACTATTAAGGAGTTATATGTTGGAAATTGTAGGTGATGCACCATTGTCTCCCTTAAATTGTGGGATAGATTCTCGTGTCCTTATCAGATGAAACGGGTTGTCACCAATCCTGTGGGTTGCCCATTTTATAAAACTATAAAATTCATTAACATTTTCAATATATGAAAAAATAGTCTAAAATATCCATAACATGTTTTGCTTCAAATTTTATTTTATACACAACATTTTATATCAAAAATGTTACCAAATCATAATTACCTATAAAATGAATGTCTCCAAATATACAATTAGTCTACATAAAATCTCATACCATGATGATTAAAAGTGGTTTTTAAGACTTTAATCATATGATAATACTAAAAATTATAAACCCATGATGATATCCCTAACTCATAAAAAATATCTTAATCAAAAAAAAAATTCACAAAAATTCCTTTGATACTAATTGTAAGAACCTCAACCATAAACATTAAGTATTATACAATTTTTTACTATAATTCTAATCCAATTATCTGTTATGGTTAAGATTTTTAGAGAGTTATGAAAAAATATTACAATGTTCAACCATCAATTACATGTGGAAACATATACTCAGTATCCATTTTCTCAACCAAATGACACTTTTTAAGAAACATGACTTTATTTATAGACACATTTTCCATTATTTCATCATGATAGATTCTTTTTTATTTCCAATATGGACAACTATGATAAAAATTATAAAACATGGTCTGATAAAAAGGATATTTATAAGGGTAATAAAAAAGTAAAACCATTATTCAGTTGAATACCCATATATAATTTCCTAAAAAACATACCCTTCTACCAAAAAAAGGATCGTCGTTTCAAAAAGATCATTATGTTATATTTTAAAAATAAAATTATTTCCATGAAATCTCAAATAAATAATAAAATATATAAATAGATAACATGGAAAATAAGTATAATAATATGGAATAACCATGTGGTAGACTTCTATACATTTCATTCATACAATTGGAATAGCCACCTGACTGACTTCTAAACCCAATGCATTAGAGTTTATAACATATCCAACCATCCATGGTGTATTATGGAACCACTCATCCTTAGATTATAACAAAACCACATGTCAAATGAACATGTACCGTTAACACATAAAATAGTGATTTTTTTCATTTCATCATTAATATTTCTTTTTCCCTCATAAGAATTAATTTATATAAATAATCCTTCTATTTTCTAGTAAAAAAATAAAACAAGTATAAAATTGATGTTTTAATCAATTTTTCCCATAAATCATTGAAAAATATTAATGACATTAGAAAAATTAACATTTTTAAACATTCAAATCCATATAAATAAGTCGATAATTTTTTTTGCAAATGTGGACATGAATGATAAATATTTATAATAATGATTCATTAATACACTAAAGAGGATGTTTTTGTTAAAAATTTGATTACTATGAGTCTGACTTGTGATGTACACTCCGTAAATTATTGAATGATATAATTATGAGAATTTAAACCTTCTTTATAACTTTATTTTCATATTTATTATTTCTTTTATATCATTTATTACTATATTATAACACATATATAATTATTTAGGTTCATGTGAGATACACTGATGATATTCAATAAATGAGTGTTTAATGACTTCGGTATATTGAATACAATCAAATATTTCCTTCGTTGAAATGTTGAATACAGTAAATTATATTTGACTGTATTCAACATACCGAAGTCATTAAACACTCATTTATTGAATGATGAAAAATTAATTAATTATACTTTAATATCCCATAAAATATATAATTTAACAGTACAAATAAATTTTATGAAAATTTAGTTTTCAATTCAAAAGCAGTATTTTTCCACTATTCATCGAAAAATGAATATTATCATAAAATACCAAAAACAAAAAAAAGTAAATTTAGGAATACTGTTGTCAAAGAAGAATTATATTTTGTCAACTGTAACTTATAAAAGTGTATAAATATATATTTATAATTGGTTTTCTATCAAAAGGCATTTTTTGTAACTTTTTTAAAAAATAATTATTTTATTTATAAAATTAGATTTTTTCATATATCATGTCTGAAAAACACATAAAAAATGTGAAAAATTTTATTTAATATGTTGAATATATATTTCAGTAATATAATTCAATAATTATGATTTTATTACTTATAAAACACACTTGTGAGTATTAAAATAGTTTCTTTAGAAAAAAACATTATTTTATAATGTGTTTTACATTAATTTATAATTAATTTCTCATGAAAGATTCATTTATACATGTAAAAAATTATTTTCATAATTAAATAAATTCTTTTAATTCCCTCCAGACTAATGGATATGTTATAATTATAACTGTATGAACCCGGTTCTTCTTATAAGGTATGTGTCTTTGTTTTCTTTTCCATTGTGTTTTTTAAGAAATAGGATAATTTTTAAAAATGATAAATTTTTGTAGAACATGCAGTGTAATATTATGTACACACCCTATAATATTGTCGTATAAGATTGTATGACAACGTGTGTGTGGTTTTTGGCCTGGGAATGAAGAAAAATCCAGTACACGCCATGTACATTTTAGTACACGTTGTATAGTCATGTCGACAATGTTGGTGCAGGATGTGTCAAGTAAGTAAGAAAGGTTATGAATAGTAAAATGATATACATTTCTTGTATATGAATTTATACTCGATGTACTACTAAATTTCAGATTAAAATGTACAGTAGAATCTTTTTATATTCTCCTAAATTGAACAGCTGCCGAGTGAAGAAGCCGGAGCTGTTGAAACGAATCATTGTCCCGTTTCATCATCTGGAACCTGATATAAGGGTTGTCAGTATCATTGGATTCATCTTGGTAATATTCTTCTTCTCAATGATACATTTTTTAATATTTCTATTCTAGAAGAATTTACTCACGGGTGAATATTATACCTTTTTTCATAGATCTACGCCGTTCTAGGAAGAATCAAGGACAGGCATCAGATTATATCCCTCATGCGACATCGAGGTATGTGGTCACGAGCATCTAACAAATTTTTGAGATGTTTATATGCACCATTATTCTGCACACCCATGTTTAGGGTGTTTCCATGAAAGGATATCGATCCTTCTTATTATTAAATGCAGTTGTGATAATGTACTCAACAAATTGAATCATGTTTACCATTATTGATTGGTTAAGGGCCACCCTACGGGTGTGTTTCCCTTACTTTTGGGTTTGGTCGTTTCACCCAAGGATGTCGACGGGCATCTTTTCATTTTTTTGGGTAGTTTAAAAATGAACTTGATTTTTATCTCAATTAAAAATTGTGTTAGAATTGTAATTTTTGATTATGGCTCTGGGTTTTGTTTTATCTTTTTTCATGTTGTGTTTCTTTGTTAAGTAGGTTGAAATATTATATTAAATTTTAATGGATAAATGGTAATTATAATTGGGTGATACATAGGTTCATCTTAGAACAATGTGAATAGAATCGCTTGACTATTTTACCTTTCACATTGGGTGATACATGGGATCAGAATTGAACACCATGGATGGACTTGAGAGGTATTTTTTATATGTCATTAGTGACACTTGGGCTCCCTAGTAGGACTACCAGGGAAGGAATAAATTGACCTAAACATATGTTCACATAGAGTGATACCTTGGAAATCCCGATTAGAACCACTACGGACGGACTCACTTGAACTTATACCAACATTAGGAGTGATAGTCAGGTTCCCTTATAGGACCACTAATAATAGGCTCATGGGATGTCTATAGAATTATAATTTTTGTGGTACTTGAATTTCAACATAGGAATCTCAAGAATAGACTTAGGTTATTCTTAAATGATGAAATTGAAGGAATTTGGGCACGTATTTGAATCCAAATAACAATATTGATATCATACGTTACATACTTGTTAGGAATTTTTCTAAGACTTCTATTGTTCATACCTTTCTATGGAGAATGTCAGGTTTAGGCCTATTTCTTGAATTTAAATGCTTCATGTAAATGAACTACTAATGAATGTAATAATCTCTATAAATGAATACTAGTATTTAGAGTGCTGTTTAATTTTCAGTGGACACTACTCACATCATTTATTTACTATACACAACTGCTTCATATACACATTGATAGATTGGAACAAAGTTTTGTGGGTTTTCTAGTAGGATTCATTTCTCACACCATGTCGGGTTCATGTTTTTTTGGCCCAAACAGACTATATCATTGTAGGTGTCAATAGGAGAAAGGCCCCTTTTCAGGTACATAATTTTACATTGGAGCAGGAGAGCATGGGACCAATCCTTGACCTGTTATGCCGTTGAGTCTTATTTTTGTTTTATTATACTTTGGTATAGTATTGTACTTGATTACAGTGTATCTGGTTTAGGTTGTTCTTAAGAACATGTAACATGCTTCATTATCATTTGTATGGTTGAGACATGGATATTTAACTATCATACATCCTTTATTTTGATTTATTTTATGTTGTTTACTGCATCTGTAATTTATTACTATTTATTCTGCTATATCACACTACTACTGAGGGCATAGTTTCCCCACTATCACACCCTAGGCCCTCGTTTCTAGTCGGAAGCCTCTAGAGTTTGGGGGAAAACACTTGTGGCCATGTGGTGAATAGGTCTGGCTATCGGTTGACTTGTAATCCAAGTCAGGACATTAAAAAGTTGTATCAAATGTTCTCATTCTTCTTTGACTTACAATTTGGTGCAAAAATACTGGATATAATGGAATGAGGATTTGGTAAATAGTTGTGCTCGATAGTAGCTACCCCGCATATAGGGAAAATTCATATTTCCGCGAATTGACTTGTTCTTTTTAGATTTCTATACATTGAAGTGTATTTTATTTCATCATTGGGTGATGTAATTGATTTCTTCTATTACCATTGATTCAATAGTGGATTCTATTTTAGTTACAACCTAATGAAATGAATATATGCCAACTCATTCATCATATATGCACTTGTTAAAATCGCATGTGATGCATTATTCCATGCCATCTAGAATGTAATATTTATCACATGTTGTTGTGATAGATGAGGTGATATTTATGACTGCTATTTTTATAGGTGTATCGATACGTTCTATGGTTTGGATAGAATGGATGCAAAAAAAATAGGTTTTTTAGGTGTATGGGCCCTCTTGGGATTGAATTTTGTAGATTATGGTTCAGTTTTAATCTATACAATTTTTATGATATGTTCTTCTTGGGTGCCAATATTTTATTTTGGGGGAGTATGGGCCCTCACATGTTGGAATATGGAATCTCCCTAGTTAGGTTTTCTGTAGAGTAGGTGTTTTATGGGTAATATAGAGTATCTACCCTGAAAAAACACAGTATACACGGTGTGTAGTCTAACCTAACATGTTGTGCGATCTTCCTCTCCATGGAAGAATGTGTTCTATATTTAATGAATAACACATCATGTACTCCTATAAACACACAGTATAATGTTTGACTGTGTAACCTGCTTTGTGAGGAGGGAACAAAGGTTGTCATAATTTCACTAAAACACGTTATGTACCTTCAGTACACATCCTTTACAAGTAGATTTTCTATCTGGCTGTGTGAATAATGAAACTGGTGGATAAATGCATATCTTTTTACATAGTGTCTAGGGTGAACATGTTGTGTAGTCTTAAACTGGTAGAACTGTGTAGTTCTATCAAGGTAGAAGTACATAGGAATGAAGGAAAATCAAGTACAAGTTGTGTCTCATGGAAAACACGTCATGTACATGGGTTCTTACACTGCCATTTTGGGAAGAAGTATACGCTCATGTAGATCCCTATGATAACACTCCGTGTAAGGAGTTATATATGTTGTGTACTCAAATTTGGAAAAATACGATATTTTTTCCTTCCCTTTTGGGATTTCCTCTTCCGATTTGTAGTTTTATCTTCGTAAAACACATGCTGAGGTGTATGTGATGGAATAAACAAATAAATTCCACCGTGAATACCTTGATCATTGCACTAGGAGAGTTCTGGTGAGTATACACAGGAGGTGGTGGGACTTGGGCAACCAATGGATCCTCATGTTGTGCCAGCTGCGACACCAGCCGTTATAAAAGAAACACAGTTCTGAGAATGTTTTGTGAGGTTCATGAAGACCTTCGAGGGAGCACCGAAGGCTATCACATATATGGAATAGATAACATGTATATTCTAGCAGCATCATCCATATTCCTTTTTATGTATGGTGGACCACAGGCTGTGGAATCATGGATAGAGTCAGTGCTTACTATTTTCGAGCATTTGGAGATTCCTCTTGAGAGGAGGGTCAAGATTTCAATGTAGATACTACATGATTCTTCCAAGAGATGGTGGTATGTTATCTCTCATGTAGGGAGTCATTGGTATGTGAATTCAGAATAATTTCAAGTGGTATTCTATGATTATTACTTTCTTGGGACGCTGAGGGCCGACCGAGCTTGGGGGTTTAGGCACCTGCAACAGGTCAAACTATTAGTTATATATTATTCATGACGATTAAATGATCTTCAGCAATTTACATATATTTTACTGGGTAACGATGCATAAAAATCTAGAAAATTTGAGAATGGTATTCAGTACCACATATGATCATTGGTGAATGTTTTCAGGCTGACTTCTATTTCGACTATTGTGAATCAGGTGCTAATTACTGAGCGTAGCCTACAAAAACCTGGGGGTGCGATCCAGGGTGGTTCAACAACAAGATCTGGTATTGTTTAGACTAGAAGAAATAATCATTATATGGATTTTTCTTATATAGATATGTTAATCCAAAACTATTATTCTGGTAGCCAGGTTAAGTGATACCAGTGCGGTATGTCGGGACATCAGAGGTCATTGTGTCTGAAGAACACAGTTGAGTGTAGAAATTTCAGAAAAATGGGCTATATCAACAGATATGTAGGACGTTTCCACCAATTACTAGTGAGAGAGGTTCTATACAGACTCCATGTATAGGAGTAGGGTTGGTATATTCTCACTTTTCCTGAAACAGGAATACGTTGGGGTGTGAATGACAAGGCTGTGGGAGTGGACATTGTATCCAGACCCTAGGAACTCAGCAACAATAGGGCGGATCAATTCAGGGTATCTAGGTTATGTCACAGGGCTGCGGAACAGGTCAGACAAATGAAGCGTAATAGAAGCAACATGATCATGATCACATACCATCTATTATCAGAGGAACTATTCTAGTCGCCTCTGTTTTTTCTTCTTCACTTTTTGATAATGGTAAAACACATAATTTTATATCTGTTAAAATTTGTAAATCCCTAGGCTCTATTTTTATATTAGTTATGATGTTATGATGCTAGACACTCTGTTAGGGATAAAAATAGTATTTGTGCATCTGTGAAAGGAATGCCCCCTTTATATTTGTGGGTTTCACTTTATATGGAACCTCTATGCCTTAGTGATGAAATGATTTGATCTCATTCGTGGAATAGACTGGTTGGTTTCTTTTCATGCTTTTTTTGACTTCTATCGCCAAAGGGTTAGTTTTACATCACTATATTATGGGTCTTTTCTATACATGGGCGATTAGGATGTCCAAGAGATATGAGCTGGACTCGAGCATCATGGGATGGGAAGGATGACAATCCATATTAAAAGTATATATTTGGAAGATCGGAGAACCTGTCTGGAATATTTTCCACTAGTGGATTATTTTTTTAGTGAAATGTTCTAATATGGCTTCTCAAACTTAGCACTAATTCAAGAGGTGGAGTTTAGTATTGAGCTAGTGCAAAGATATACACCAGTCCTCATTCCTCCTTACATGATGGCTATGATGGAGTTTCAAGAGATCAAGAGCAAGTTGGAAGATCTGGAAGCTAAGGGTTTTATCTTACCCAGTACTTCAACTTGGGATCACTTGTACTTTTGTGAAAAAGGAATTCGATACACTTAGGATATGCATGGAATATCAGAAACTGACCTAGTTGACTGTTAAAAACTGACATCCCCTACCATAGATTGATGACTTATTTAATCAGGTTTGAGGGGCTTGAGTTTTCTCAATGATTGACCTGATGTCATGATATCACTAGGTATGTATTAGATCGACAGACATAACACATACAACCTTTCATAGAAAGCATGGTCTTTATGAGTACTTGGTTTCCCCCTTTGGTCTCATGAACACACTAGTAAGATTCATGGAACTGATGAACCGAGTGTTCCATCTATACCTATAATCCTTTTTGGAAGTTTTCTTGGATGATATCTTGGTGTATTATCACAATTGACACGACCTTGCTAAACATCTTGATATCATTTTGAATACACTGAGAGAGAAACTGTTATATGTTATGATCTCAAAATGTCACTTTTGGATGGATCATATTCACTTCCTTGGTCATGTCATCATAGAGACTGGATTATCAGTGGAACCATAGAATGTGAGAGAAATAGTTACCTAAGAGTATCCAAATAAATTTTTTTAGGAGTGTAGATTCTTTTGGATAGATGGTTACTACAAGTGTTTTATATATGAATTCTCATGCTTTGCATTAAGGATGATCATCTTGAATAAGTAAGGTGTGAATTATTAATACCCAGATTCATGTGACACAACCTTTTAGGATTTGAAGGTACGTTTGACTTTAGCACCGATAATTATATTTTCATATCCATAAAAGACCTACACTATTTACTGTGATTCATCATGTATTGGGCTAGGAGAATAACTTTTTCAGGTAGATTGAGTAGTTGTGTATGGGTCTCGGTTGTTGTGACTACATAAAATAAATTACACAACATAAAACCTTTAGTTGGCTACATTTATTCATGCCTTGCGCTATTGGACACATTATTTATTGGAAGAGTTCTTTGTGGTGTACATAGACCACAAAATCCCAACATTCATATTCACTCAGCATGATTTGAATCTGAGACATCTACAAAGCGTGGTATACCTTTAGTCATTAAACATTGAGGATACCAACACACCTGGAAAAGGCAATGAAATTCCTAATTCACTGATTCAGGGAACATATATATAGGAATTGTAGGATGCCATTGGTGAATGGAAGCTAATGTGCATATTCTATGATATGCATTTAGAGGTGCACAAAATTCATGGACATGCTTACCTTTCACTTATAACTATTACCTCTACAGTACGGAACAATGTGAGGATGAGGCAGTTATCAAATTCTGAAGGCCTAGTTCTATAGGAGAGTGTGGCTGATGAGAACCCTCCCCTAGGATGTATGATAGGCAAGGATGAAGTTGTATATTTCCATAGGCGTTTTTGGGTTCCATGGGATATACGTGACGATCTTATGTGGGACTTTCATGCTTTCTCTAGTGCAGTGCATCCCAGAGTCACCAATATGTACCGTGACTTACACCGTCAGCATTGATGGTCGACGATGATGTGAGAAGTACCTAACTTCATCACGAGGTGTTCCACCTTTCAGCATGTGAAGGTTGATCATTAGTGGATGGATGGAATTTTATAGAAGATATCGACTCCTGAGTGGAAATGGGATGATGTTGCGATGGATTTCATGATGGGGTTACTAAGGTCTCTTAGAGACAATGATGTTGTGAGGGTATTATATGACAGGCGCATGATGGTCACTCAATTCTTGATGATCAAGGATACCATTGGTGTTGATGTGCTTGAAAAAATTTATATTCAATAGGTGGTATGTCTTCATGGGGTTCATTATTCTATCATTTCAGACAGGGACTCCCACTATACATCTTGTTTCTATAAGTATTTTTAGAGGTAGATGGGTAAACATGTGCTTCTGGGAACAACATACCACCCTCAGACAGATGGTCAGTCAGAGTGTAAGATTCAGGTGTTGGAGGAAATGTTATGTTAATGTGTCATATACTTTAGGGGATATTGAGAGACACATATACCCTAAGTTTAGTTTTTATATATTAATAGCATCCAGTCTGCAATTCAGATGGCGTCGTATAAGGCTTTGTACATTAGGCCTCGTCGATCACCCCTATGTTGGATTATGGAAGGAGAGGTAGCTATGCAGGGACCACATATTGTCTAGGAGACTACTGAGCAGGTTCACATGGTTTAGAGATGGATGGCTACTGTGCAGTATCATCATAAATATTATGCAGATCAGCGTAGATGACCTTGGGAGTTCGAGGTCGATGATCGAATTTTCTTATATGTCGCACCAAGATTGGGAAATAAGAAGACCAGGGGATAGGGATACTTTTCACTACGATATTCTAGGCCATTTGAGATTTTGGAATGAGTCGGTTCGGTTGCCTATAAGTTACAGTTTCTACATAGTTATCAAGCCATGAATGACATTATCCACCTATCCCACCCATTCCTCTATCACTCAAACCTGTATAACTTTTTTCATACTGAAGAGTTTGAGTAGAAAGTTGATGCATCCTTTGATTAGCATATGATTTTTATTTTTTGTAGGAGAATAAAGGTTCTCCAAGGCCATTCATTTACTTTTGTATGGGTGTTATGACAGCACTGTCAAGTACAAGACGAGACATTGGAGAGGGAGGCTAATGTACATGCTCAATGGCCAGAGTTATTCTCAAATATCCTATTAATACACTTTAGAATGGAAATTTTGGGATGAATTACATTAAGGGGGATGTTTATTAGAACCCAGTTCTTCTTATTAGTTAGAATTTCATCATTTTCTTTTCATTTGTGTAGTTTTATTCAAAACAAGTAAATATGAGAAACTTCTATGTTTTAGTATAAAAAGCCATGTAATCTGGCCATATACATTGGAAAGATAGGGTGTCTGAGGTTTTTTACATGGGAGAGAATAAAAATCCACAATAGGTCATGTACTCCTATGTACATGCCATGTAGTCTTGTCAGCAAGGTCGGTCCATGACTTGTAAAGTAACTCGGAAAACTTATGAATAGTACAATGATATATATGCCATGTATATGGATTTAAACACCATGTACTAGTAAATTTTGGATTAAAACGTACAGTATCCTCATTTTCCCTTCAACCGAATAAAACAGTCGTTGGAAAAAATCCTTCCCTCGTTTCATCTTCCAGAACCTGATTGAAGTGTGTTCGATCTCATAAGATTCCTCTAAGTAAGAGTCTTCTTCTCATTGAGACTTTATTGATGTTTTCTACTCTTGAGTATGTTATTCAAGGTTTTATAGTTTACATTTTTTCTTAGATCTATGTTATTCTATACCGATTCAAGTGATGGTGTCATACTATATCGCTCATGTGACATCGAGGTAGATAGTATCATTCCTCTCATAAATTGTTGAGATGTTTATATGTGATGTCTTTCCACAAACCCATGTTTAGGGTGTTTCCATTAAATTATATTGAACCATATTATTATTAAATTATGTTTTGATAATGAATTCATTAAATCAAATCTTGTTTAGCATTGTTGATTGGTTAAGGGCCACCCGGTGGGTATGTTTTCCGTAATTTTGTGTTATGGTGGTTTCTCCCAATTTTTTCAATGGGAATGCTTTCATTATTTCCTTTTTGGGTTGTTTAAAATCCCCCTTGATTTTAATATGAAATTACAATTAAGTTAAAGTGGTGAGTGTTTGATTATGGATCTGGGTTTGTGTTTTCCCCGTTGTCGGGTAGTGTTATTGTTTGTTAAGCAGGTTGAAATGTTATATTAAATTTTAATGGATAAATGGTAAATTTAATTTAGTGATATATTGTTTTAGATTAAAATTCCATTAACATAATCACATGACAAATGTACATTTCACCTTGGGCAATACTTGGGTTCACCATAGAACACCATGGACAGACACAAGAGGTATTTGTTTATATTTCAATTGTGGCACATGATCTCCCTAGTAAGACCATGAGGGATGAACTAAATTTACATAAAAATATTTTCACATTGAGTGTTACCTTAGTGCTCCATAATATTACCATTGAGGATAGACTCTCTTGAAATTATACGACCATCATGAGTGATACTCGGGCTCCCTAATAGGAACATTTAGAATAGAATCATGCGATGTATATAGAATTAAACTTGTAGTTATACATGAATTCCAACTTATAAATGTCAATAAATGACTCAGGATATACCTAAATGATGAAATTGAAGGTATTGTGACACGTCTACCAAGCCAAAGAAAAATCCTAAGAACAAAATTTACTTACTTGTTAGGATGTCTTCTATGACTTCTGTTGTTCTTATCTTTCAACAGGTAATATAAGGCTTATGCTGGTTCTGGAATTTAAATAATTCATGTAAATGAACTAATAATGAATTTATTAAACTATATAATTTAATACTATTATTTATAGGGTTGTTTACTTTTTATTGCATACTACATACTAAATTTATTTACAATTCACAACTTCGGCATATACTCACCAACAGATTGGCACATCCCTTTGGTGGTTTCCTTCTGGGATTCATTTCTCACACCCTGTTTGGGTCATGTTTTTTGGCCCAAAAATACTATATTGTTGCAGGTTTAAATAGGGTAAAGGATTATTTTTTATGTACTTGATTATTTATTAAGTGCAGGAGAGCATGTGACCAAGCCTTGGCTTGCAATGCTCCAATGTCTCATTTTATTTTACTATTCCCTGGTATTTTATTTTACTTGATTGCAGTGTATCCTATTTTTATTATTTTCATAGAAAATGTAACATGGTTCATTATCATTTTTATGGATGAGACCTGGATATTTATCTATCATACTTCCTCAATTTTGTTTTAGTTTCATGTTATTTACTTCTTCTTCTATTTGTAAATATTTATTCTACTATGTTACACTCTGGTAATGATGGCATAATTTCACCACTATCACACCCTAGGCCCTTGCTGCAAATTAGCAGCCTCTGAAATTTGGGGAAATGAGCTTGAGGCTATTTGGTGAACCGATCCTACTATCGGTTGAGTGGTATGCAGGGTAGGTATGTTATAATAAAATTTAAATAGTAGTATTTAATTTTTCATTTAAACATTATGTGGTGTATCATGTATGATATCAAACATAGCGATTCCTTTTTAATACCTCAAGATGTTATCAGAAAACATATTCAAGTGATTGTTGATGAACAAAAGGTGTCTTCATTATTAGTTATTATAATACAAATGATTCAATTATTGAACTTAAAAATCAATATTTTTATATTTCTGTCATATATATAGTAGTTACATTCTCTTTTCATCCTTGATATTAATTCATAACATTCATTATATAGGGTTTCAAATTTTCCCAGTCACGAACACAAAAATATTAGTGGATTATTATGTGGGGTTTATTTTTAATATTATTATAATAGAATAATAATCATTTTAATTAGTGTTTATTAGTGCGACGTATCGTAAATAGAAGGAATTTCTTTAATAAGTAATAAATATGAAAACATTATTTAACAAGAATGAAAAGGTTATCCTATGAGTACACCTGAATTAAAGGATTATAATTTTTAATCAAATAAATAATATGTTCTCTAATTAAACATAAAATTAGATAATGATATTATTGATATATTTTTATCTACTAAAAACAATTTTTGTAAAATCCAAGATTGTCGACAATTAAAATGATTATTTATCTTTACGAATGTAGTAATCCACAAATACATTTGAATCATGTTTTAATTTTATTAAAAGAATACAAAAAATATAGTTAACGATTCTTCCATAAACATTGTAACATTAATTATGTAACTAACAATTTTGTTACTATATAGGGATTTTTAAATTTTAATTTTAAATGTGTGGTATTAATGTATGAACATAAGTATAAAAGGACTACAGATATTAAGAACAATTAGATATCCTTAAAGGGTTCCTCATAAGTATAGGGATGTGGCTTACTTTTGGTAAATGGTGGATTATTATCATGATATTTGGTTAAAGGAATATAATAATGGGAAAAATAAAGAAATAGTAATTGGTGTGTCATGATGTTCTATAAGTATCACCTTGTATAAGTGAATAAAGTTTAACTTTTGTAAAAAAAGCTCTTCTATAATGTAATGGAACTATTCTAGGGTCAATGTGTTTACAATTGTGAAATAATGGAGTGTGTGGTGAGATGTGTTTGGAAAATGCATTAATAGTCATTTTAATAGTTGTATTAAGAATATTTTACATAATTTATTCTATAATTTATTGTTTTTCCTTTTTTGTTTTTACATGAAAAGCAAGTTTTTAGCTAATTAATATAATTCTAAAAAAATATTAAATGATATAGATTAGAAAATATGGGTGTTCTATACCTATATTATAAATTAATTTAATATATTAAAATTCCTATATAATATTTAATTATCTTTAAAATGCTATTAATTTAAATATAGTAAAATGTGTATTTTATAAGAATTTCGTTTTTACAATTATATATTGGTAATATTATTTAAATTTATATACCAATTACATGGGTTTAAATATAATTATATTTTCATTTAAGAATAATATATGAATCATTATTTGAAATATATTAATATAAATAATTAGATTGAACTAATACAATAAAAATAAAAATAAGTTAATTTTCTTTACCATTGTCATTGTTTTAAACATTGATGTTATTAATCATAATTTTATGCCAAAAATGAAATTAACCTTACTACATAATATGATCGTGTTGATTAAAAATTAAATATCCATTTTTTGGGATTTAATTTTTACATGTATTGAAAAATAATTTTTGTAACATAAATGAACAAATAATATTGTTGGTTAAAATTTTAAATATGTATCTAATTCATTATACATAACTTTAATAAATAAATATAATAAAATAAAATGATTTATTATTCAAAAAATATTTTTCTTTTAGAGGAAAATGTGTTTGAAACACTTTACTAAATCTTCTGTTGTGATAATGTCTAAAACAAGATTTTTTTGGAAACATTTGTATTTTTTCTATTCAATTAATAAAACATTATTTTTGAATAATAAAAAAATTAATCATCATCTAATAATAAAAATTTTAATTATTAATTGTCCATTATTTTTTAATTAAAGAAACCTATATTTCTTGAATTTAGTATAAAAGAAACATAATAAAATTATAAATATTTCAAAAGAAAATATCATTTCTACAAATATTGACAAAATAATCGAGCACAAGATGGATGCCCATCTCATACCCTAATAAATTATTTTAAATAAAATGTAAAAACAATATGATTACACTAGGCGAAATGTATTTGCAATAGCTGGAATTCTAATGATTACATATTGGGGGGAAAATCAAAAGAATCATTAAGTGTAGTGAAATAAAACATCATCCATGATGATGTGAATGGTTTCCCTGAAAAGAAAAGATTACTTTTTTATGTCAAATCACATTACAAAAAAAAAACCCCCCGCTGAAAATGTAAAACCCATCAAAATGCACATCACATAAACCGCTGACTTCTAATTAGTGAAGCAATGTCATTTCAGTAAAAATATGTGAGTAAAAAAATCTTCTCGAAGATTTAAAGCCATGATAATGTTTGATACTAGAACTTCAAAAGAACCCACTATAGTAATGAACCCAATCCTATTGGCTGGAAATGCGATGCAAAAGAAGAATTTGGATCAACAACTCCATGTAAATCCAGCAAAAAAACAACCTCGTCATTCCTAATGTAAGGCTTCCAAATAAATTTTGGAGTCCCATCATCATGTTTTAGATTCCATTGAAAGTTTATTTTAATTTTACAGAATATATGATCCTTGATTTGGGAATATTCATTGAATGTAATAACCCCTTCTTGATATCTTCCAGATGTCAAGGGGTCATTTTTTTAATCCAAGAGTGGCGACGGCGCGGTTGGTTCTCACCGGTGATGTTATTGAATGTTTGTGAGCGTATGTTCCCACTGTGATTCCGTCGGTGGTGATTATGTGGAGATGCTGGAGGGACGATGGCATTGCGGTGTCGACGATGGCCAGAGAAGCTCGCCGGCGAGGCAGTGCAGTCTCGCGGCTCGAGGAGGTGTGCGGACCAAGGTGATCACGTGATTCGACGAAGCCTGAGGCGGTGTGTGGCCCGAGGCGTTGAAGGCGGTGGTTTTCAAATTTTTGAAGTATTTCGTTTGAATTTTGAATTTCCTGATGTGGTGATGTGGATTTGTAGTGTTTCGGGTACCGCAAACCCTTAACCATTTTCAGGGGAACCGGCTACCCTCAAATCGGGGATTAGAAAATCAAAAAATGGTTTGAAGTAAGTATCACTTAATTAAGAACCTCCTTAATAGTCTTTACATGATTTTTATATTTATGTATTACATCCAAATTATCTTCATCAAAAATTGTTGGTGGGTCTTAACAACTCTAGCTTGTAGATGGTTCGGGTTCACATCAGCACGTAATCCCTATGATCTAGTTACAATTGTATACTCTAGCATGGAATAATCCTGAAATATCATTGTTTTATTAGGCTGATGTGTAATATACATATCTTCATCGACCATTAAATTCTTTAAATTTGTGGAACATGACATTAGAAAATCTGTTTCCCCTTGATGTTCCTCATCATGTAAATCATTAATGATTTTAGGAGAGTCTATTGGATCATCCTGACCTCCCTCTAAAGTGGAGGATATATCAGTGGGGTCAATCATAGTTCCTTGGACAGCATCAAAAAACCCATGGAATACATTTACCATTTTCGACATAGATCCAATCCGAACATTGAAAATAACTTGAGTTTAATATTTAACATATTTTTAAATATCATTTTTTACTATCTAAAGGATTCCTTTGTTTTAGAGGGTCCGGTGAGAGAAATCACAATCTTAAACTCTCCTATGTAAGCTTGAAGGTCCACTATCATATTTTCCATCTCAACCAAATGCATCATATGAATAACTGTGCATACATTCCTTCCATATGGACTACATGATTGTAAAACATCAAAATAATAATTGCAATAGGCAAGAAAACATTCATAAATTACCTCATTCAAGAATCCATGTTTTCCAATTTTATTCCAGATATGGCATGGAAGATTTTTAGAGACTTCAATCTCAATAAAAATCCTCTAACCCAGTGGCCTTTAGAGTTTTCTTGTCGCAAGGTAAACATAAATGGATAAACAATAAGACTGACAATAAAAACAACGCAATTGTCATAAGAAGATGTTTCGGCAATCCAAGAAAATGTAGACAAACATGTGAAATAGGCGATTCAATATTAGGATCAAAGTCAAGGTTCCATTTCCTAAATACCTTCATGAAACCACCAAAAAACCATGATCTCATCACCCAGAATTGGTAGTACTCATTTTGTCATGAGAAACAAAAAATATAATCTCTTTTTATACTTATTTGTTATCATTTGATAATCCAATTAGTGTTAGTATATTTTTAAAATGAAAAATATATATTCTCAATAATAATTTTGTATCCAAAAATATATGGAATAAATGAAAATTATTGATATGTTACATTTTATATCATAAATCGGTATTATTATATACATAGATACAATAGTTTATTTTTTGACAACAACATAGTATTAATAATGGCCTTTATTTTTATTTCTAAATATAATTCATAATTTCTTAAAATCAACTTTTTCCTATCAATTCCATGAATACATTTTAACAACTATATTCAATTTCATTGTTTTCTATGGTTTTATGTCACATGTAACACATATAATTGGCCATATTAAGTATTAAAAAATATATTATTTAAAATACATTGTTTTAACATTGTACAAGAAGAAAATAACTTTGGTCTAAATTTTTTATTCACTTAATAACGAATTATTAATCGGTCTTTGAATGATAGGAATAACTCTAGATATAATTTCAAATAAAAATATTTCCTTAATATTTTTCATAATAGCAGGGGAAAACTATTTTCCATTCATCATGTACATTAGATTTTTTATTTTTTCTTATCTTTTTTCTAAAATCCACATTATTCCTCTCTTAAAAAATTTTCATTTTTCATTTATACATATCCCTAGGTGCTCCTTCCCAAGTTTTTGTCATGATGAAAAAATTAATATTCTTTTATTAATCATTTTGACACTTTCTCCTCTATTGGACTTCATAATTATATTATTTTTTTAGTAACATAACTTACTTAATGTTTGTAATCAAAAATTCTAATAAATTATTTGGGATAATCACATGATTTTTCACTTCATATCTTATCAAATAATTTGGATAATTTGGAAAACATATACAATATCCAATTATTACAATCATCAAATTATTCCATCAGGCTTCAAATATTGATATAACTATAATGAGTTAACCATGACTGATGAATATTCAATACACAAATAGAACTTATGTATGTAAATGAAATGAAAAATATTAATTCAAAAAGTAGAAATCATGATGTGATTAAATATACATACATATAACCATTATTATTTTTAATTTTTATATATTATTTTTAGGTTTTATTATCTCATAAAATCAAAAAAAAATACCTAATTTTATAAATATTTCATTATGGAATTTGTTTTGAAATTCAATGACTTATGAATATCCACATAATAGTGTTATACATGGTGTCTTGATAGGCCCCATTTTCATGAAAATAGTTATGATTGAGTTAAAACCTATCACACACTTTTAAGGAATATTTTCCCTAGTAATATCATTACTAGATCCCACATCCGCTTATTATATATAGATATGGATTGAGTTTCTTTTAAACACACAATATATATATATATATAACCAAAATTTCATGATATTGTCCTTAAAATAGACTTATATCTCAAATTTATCCCAATAATATTATGTAATGATATATTACCTAATTCATTAAAATTCCCAATTTTACCTCTACTAACTAGAAGTGTAATATACTCCATTGATTTATAATCATTCATAATTTATCTATCCTTAATAAAATTTAAATAATAAACCAATATCTTTATAACATTCAAAATTATCTAAACATTAACCTAATACTATCTTTAGCATCCAGATGCCATAAACCTAGAATCTATAGTTGTATTAAAATATTGGTTTAAATAAAATAACTCTTGTAAGATACAAAAACATATTAGTATTAGAGGGTCAAAAACATAAATACATTATATTTAAAATCATCAGAATAAATTCTTATTAATTAATGTTAATTTGTTATACCCCCACTAATATAATTAATAGTTGCACATAGTACCCCTCTTGGTTTCCACAAGAAAGTAAGAAAATAAGGGTTTGTTAGAATGATTATAAAGGGAAAAAATAGAAGAGAGTCAATTGGGGAATAAACATCGAATAAATCTTATGGTAGGAAGATATAATAATCAAAATTCTATAGTCAACAGAAAATAAATGAATAATATATTCAATTAATATAATAAAAAAATTAATAACTTATAAAACTATTAATTAATTTTTGGTAATATAATTCTTTGTCAATAAATGCTTGCTCATATGGACATGGCCTTAGTGAATCCATAATTCATTCTATTATAGAAAAATCCGTGACATCATGACAAATTGAATAGGAATACACAAACTAATGTAACATGATTGTATCTTGAGAATCGGAAACACAACAATAACCAATATAATTTTTGCTCCTTCCATTAATTTTTTTAAAATAATTATCCATATGGGAAAATTATTAAACACCATATAATTAACTTTTACAATAACCACCAATATTAAAAAATAACATATACGATGTTAATAAATTAACCAGCGTCAAAAGATTCATATCATGGTCATAACATATCTAAAAAATATGATGTTTAATGAATATTTATTCAAAATTCCATTTCAATCAGTAAACATTCATATTAGAATGACTATTATAATTATTTTTAATATATCATCAATAAATACATGGAATAACATTCTATGTATGAATCCCTCTGAATAATAACATATAATGTATGATTTATATGGTTAAGCAAACAATTTTCAAAATCCATAGTTGTATTTAATCTATATGAACACTGATTAATCAATGTGAATAACTATTGGATTTTTAAAAAGTAATTCTATTAGGGGAAACATTAAACCTATTCATAGTGGATGGTTATGAAATAAAAATATTATGATGAATCATATCAATTGTGGAGAATAAATTTATATAGGTCATCAAGAAAAAGAAGGGGGATACTTTATAATTTATATATCCCCAGTGAAAAAATGAAACATAAAATTATCTTGACATAAATTACAAACATTCTCACAATAAAAAGATTAAAACTATGTTACACATGAATTGTTCAAGATACGAATGGTTTTATACCATTATTTCAATCCCCCAAATTATACATATATATATTTATATATTTATTTATAATTGGATAAATCCTTAAAAATAAATCTGCTGAAATTATATCATATAGAATATGATAAATGAATGTAGATGAAAAAATAAAATATCTTTTGAAAATATTTTTTAACAACAAAAAAATGTCAAACATACATTTCACTTTTAAATGTAAACAATGAAAAAATAATGTAAATGATTTTAAAATTTTTCACATTAAAAAATAATCTTCATCAACGGATCGTCAAATTATATAATGTTTTTTACAAGAAATACGATTCTAAAGATAAAACAATTGATTATGAAAAGAAAATATTTTTAATATTTTTAGATGGCCTTTTTTGAAAACCGATATTTTCAAAAGAGTAATAAATCTTTCCTTGTATTAAGAACTGTTTTTTCTAGAGAGGAATATAAAAAAATTAATAAAATTTTAATTTTAGAGAACCCAAGAATAGAAGAAATTTTGTTTTATGATAAATCTTTATAAATATAAGAAATATTATTTTAATCATCAAAATATGTTATTGGAAACATACTATATAAGGTATTAAATTCTCAATAAGGATATATAAGGATAGAATGTGCATCAATAATTAAATGGAGAAGACCACATTATAAAATTAAGTATAGAACATAACCATATTATATGAAATAATTTCAAGAGAATTTAAATAACACAATGAATTAATGGTGTGTTTAAAAATGTAATATTTTTATATTTTAAAAAGGAAACAAAATGATTAACAACTACAAGATGCACAACATGAAGCTTAAAATAAATTTGAAATTTTATAATTTAAATGTGACCATTATAACTAAGGATTTAAATTTCATTGAATGTATATTAAAAAAAATTATATATATAAAATTTCGAATTTATATTTATATTAATAATTTATTTTTTAAAAAATATGCACATGGTTTTTCTGAAATTTATTCTATTCTTCCGAAATATATATTCATAAAAAACATTTCATACATTTTATAACGGGATAAAAAAATTAAATTATAGAAATTATAGAAGATTTATTTTCCAAAATGAATTTTATTTTTGGTATCAGAATACCAATTCTATATATGGAAAAGTATTTTAGATTTGTCTAAAAATATTGATTTTTCAGTGAATTGTGAAAATAATGATTTTTATTGAAAATTTTACTTTATCTATAAATATTTCCAAAGAAATTTTTTTGGAATAAACATCAAATTTTATTAGCTTATTTTTAATTAAAAAAAATAATATGGAAATTTAATTGGTTTTATAATTTAATATACAGTAAAACAATTTAGTTTTTAAAAGTTCATATTTCTGATGAAAACAAGTTTCATTTAATTTTTCTATATTTTTTTTAAATTTTATTTTTCCAGCTTAGATTTCATGATTTTTGAAATATTGTTTCCGTATATGGAAAATGATGCTAAAATTTTGGAAAGTAAGTTATGTTTTTTCAATATGAATAATAACCATAATAAATTTTGTTAACATGGGAAAGGTTAAATGAGGTAATTTTAGGTGATAAATAATATGATTTTGAGTATAAAATAACCTTAAAATTTAAATTAATTTAGATGGACGAGTCAATTTCAACCATGATTCATTTATATGGCCTATTTTTTATTTATGTCCTCAAAACAATTATAACATTTTTTGTAATGAAAAGTGAAAAAGTTCACAATATTGTTTTTAATAACTATTATATTTCATACATCAGTGGAACCATAGGATATGTTCAGTGATAATTTTATTTTTAATTTATTTCCATTAATCTTTGTTTTTTATACTAGGGAAGAAATAACTTCTTTAAATTCTTACAGAATGTTGATGCGGTAATTATTCTATTATTGGAATAGTAATCCAAATGATATTAATTGTATTTTAAGTAGTTTAATATTAAATAATTAATGTTATACAAGAATTTTCTAACGAAAAATAACATTTTATGGATTTATTAAAATATATTATTCAAATTTAAAATTTTTCATGATGTTATGATATCAATGTAAATAAAGAGTTCTAAAATTGACAATTTTGATATTTTAGGGAAATAATATTTTATAAAATCTAATCAAATAACTAATAGTGAAAAAATATTCCTTATTATTATTATATGATTTAAAATATTAACATTGATTCATTCATGGTCTATTTTTTCATTTATTCTATAAATCATGAATCAAAAAGAATAAAACACTTTATTATCACTATAAGAGTGAATTGGGTTAACAAGTGGGTTAAATAATATATAAGGGTAATAATTTGATCCAATGATGTTGAAATGTTATTGGATAAGCTTATTTAGATATTTAATCGTATTATTTTATTTGTTTAATTTTCCTTCTTCATTTTATAAAAAAATATTTTATATTAATATAATATTTTATGAAACTTAAAGTTTTCCCCAACCTTATCATTTAAAATAGATATAATTCATATAATTTTTAAAGAAATAAAACCATATTCATTAGAAAATATATTCCCTAATAACTTCTTAATATAACTATACATTTGAAATAGGTATTATTTTTGGGTTAAATAACAATATTATATGTCTTAAAGTCTTAACCATAAAATATTTTCCAAAGAAGTAGTGTAGTTAATAATTGCATGTTTTTTATCTTATTAAGACAATTAAAAATACTCTTAAATCATTCCATAATATAATTAATATTTTCCTACATATTATGAAATGTCATTTTATTAGTGAAATATAAAATACTTATATCTAACATTCATCAAACGGGGAAGGAATTCATTTTTTGTACGTACGGAGGACTGTCGTCTTATGAATTGATATAATTCATTTATCATCACCACCTATCATGCCCTGTTATAATGATATAATTTATTTTGATTTAATTTATTCATGAAAATTTTATCATTATTAAAACAAAATATATATTTTCATTTGATACCTTTACATTCACTAAAAATTATAACGTCATTTATGTGTATGTGTAGACTATAACCTCTATAAAGTGATGTGATTTGTTTTACAACACCACACCACATATAATATATATATATATATATATAATGTATAATTTAATAACATGATAACATGATAATTCTAGAAATGTAAAATATTACTTAATATCTTTATATATTTATCCTTGAAATATTTTAATGTTACTAATGCATATTAAATACCCTAACATCACGATGATTATAACATAGTTCATTTTTCGTAATCATGTCCCATTATTGGATTTAAAAAAATATTGGATATATAAAAATTATAATTATATCATGGCTATTAATCTCGATATGTTGTAATAATTAAACCTATAATCAATTTCCACCTACCGAAGTTATTTTGGTATTACGAGAATGATATCATCAAAGCATATGATCTGAAATTACACGATGAAGTAATTATTATAACATCATAATAAGTGATATAAATAGAATAAAAAAAATTAAACTCAGGAAAATAAATAATTAAAAAATAATTATTATTTCTAAGATAATGAATGTTTTCCATCATTCCGACTCAGGGTGAGGGACTTTCTTTTAAAATCCCTATTTTAATTTTTTTCATAACTCGCTTTTTTCACCATTATCCATTTTTCAAAATTTTTTATGAATGTATAAATATGAAAATAATTGAATATAAAAATAATTTGATGATTATTTATACATTGTTTTAATGGGGTTCAAAAAGTATATTTATATGGAATGATCTGAAATTATTTACAAAATGGAATATATAATATTCTATAATCACGTATGAAGAGGAAAAAATATTTCTCTATATCATAACTGTTATATGAATTTTTGAAAACTTCATATTATTTAATGTTTTCTTAATATAGAAAAAATTAAACATTACGTATTTTGTATTTTCAAAACGGTTTTTAAAATGAAATTACTATTTCAATATCCACAAATATCTTCTTATGGGTGAAAATATAATTGTTATACTTCTATATTTTTAAAATTATATTTTTTTTTGAAAATATTTTATGAGGATAGGTGGGTCTATTATATTCTATTGGATGGATATCCAATTAAACAAAAAATATTCATCAAGAAAAGTTATGGAGTTAACTAGTTAGTTTTAACCTATGAAATTATGTGAATATACAATGATGGTTATTACAATATTCATGGTCATTGTTATTTTATTTGAAATTATGATGGTTATTATATTTTTGAATTTTAAATATATCACATTTTTAATAGTTAAATTAAAAGTATTAACCGTTTTAATTATATGATTTATACATCCTTTATATTGATTTTTTTTAAATAGGGTGATTTTATAATGTAAGGAAAAGTATATATTACTCTATAATATTGAAACGTATATTACATTGAAAAAGTAAATACACGTATTTCATGCGATGAAGAAACATTTATTATTATTATTTTAACATTATAACTTAATAAGAAATGTTTTATGAAATTAATTTTCTAGGTAAGGGGATTTATTGGGTATGAAAATGTCATTTTGTACCAAAACATTATGTTTAAAAAGGTAAATATCTAAACGTATTCATTTACAAAAACATTATTATTTTTATATATCTTATTGATATTTTTTTATCATCCCTCAATATTAATTTTTTCTCACCATTCTTATGATTTGTTAAATTAAAAAAATATTTAATTATTAAAATAATAATGATTTTTCATGAAAATAAATTATTTTTTACTTTGACTGTTTTATATTATAAAATTAAGGAATATTAATAAAATTTACCACATTTTAATAAATGTCTTTTATTTGAAGGAGTTATTACTGAATTATCTAACACATTAATACTAAATGATCATCATGAATTAATTAACGTGAATTCTATTCTATATACACTGAAATATATAATGTTTTATTTTTGGTCCAAATGGTTTGTATCTGAGCAGGGTTTATAAATATTTAGAGGCTATAATGTTTTTAGGTCAGGTTATCCTATGAGATACTAATACCAGCATGGATTTTTTGTATAAGTTTTATTATAAATTCAATAAATTAGACACCAACTATTTAGGATTTATGTTCTCAAATTTTATTTTGACTAATGATACTTTTGGTTATGTTTTATTTATTTTAGGTATATGATACCATTAGAATTAATATAGATAATTATTTAAAAATAATAATATTAAAATTTTTGAAATTTATTTTTATAAGAAAGAGAAAAAAATTAAGGAAAGAACATTCATTAATGTTGATTTTACTATTTATATTTTTCATTAATATAATTTTACTGTATTTTATATTCTTTATGGGTATTTTATTTACAAGTTCTAATTTCATTTTAACATAGAATAAATAATTTATGGTATTATTTATTTTAATTACCACATATTAATGTCGTATTATCAATATGGGAGGAAAATTATATTATAATATTTTATAATCACTTAATGATTATTTGATAATCATTATCATGGAAACATCATGATCAAATTATATATAAATCCTTTTGAACATCCAAATCTCCTTCAAGAAAATATTATACATATCCAATTCCTTTTCATTCATCTGAAATTCAATTTTTTCATGATATTCATTTTATTTGATTATAAAATATCATCTAATATATCTCATTCATTTAAATAAATACCATCAAGGATAGTACTATTTCTTTTTTGGAGATATTTTCATCATGGTGGAAGATAATGTTGTTGTCAGCATTATAAAGGTAGTTCGTAATGTCTCAATTTGTGTAAATTATTATTTTCATATTTATTAAGTATCAATTGTGATTTAATTTATATAAAGAAATCAAAATAATGTATATAATATAATTTATTTTAAGGAACATAGTATTATATAATAAGTTAAAAGAAAATGGATAATTTTTTATAAATGACGTTGAATGAATTATTTTCTAATCAATATGACTATTATATATTCATAATATTATGATAATTATCAACCCCTCTATTTTGTGATTTTATTTTACCATTTATAAACATATCTGAGATGAGATTGATAAATTTGAAAAGTGTTAGTTTTTTGAGATACTTATTTAGAAAAATATGATAAAGGGAAAAATATTAATTTGGGATAAAATTTGATTGAGGTTAAGAAAATTACAGTTAATTTAGATTACTTTATTTTTTAAAAAAATGTTATCAATTGAAATCCATAGTGTTTAAAAATTGATTTAATGATTAATGAAATATCTCTGAATCTTAATCATAGTTTTGTGAACAATATTATAATTATATTAATATGTTAATATCAATAAGACAATACACAAGTTGGGAGATGAACTATAACATCTGGAAAGGATGGGTTGTTTGAACGCAAAACTAAAGGATGGAAAGGGTGTAGCACCAACAACTAGAGATGTGATGTAAAGGTTATTATGTCATTTTTTATCTGATTAATTTCATCCTGTGGACATATTTTTAATCAATGTAATATCAGGCGTTTGAAAATTGATTTTTTGATTATGAGATTAATGATATTTTACAATATGTTTACTATTTTTGGAACCATAAATGAGTAAGGTAATATAATCTTTTAAGGTAATATTTGAGTATGGAAGAATAGATTTTATTTTTTAGGAATTTATTATTTTAATTTGGCTTTATAATTAATCATTAAATTTAATTACTGACTAGAACATGATGAATATTGTATGACTATGTTATATACATTTTTGGTAATATATTTTAAGAGTGACTGATGTGATTTTGGAATAACTTTTTTGAGAATTTTTTGTCCAAATCACTATTTTCACTTATTTTTTATGATATTCAAGAATATATTTAAAATTTTAGGGATATTTATTTATATATTTATTCATTTTGAAGTTTTGATAACACTATTTAATTTTTGACATTATGGATTTATTTATTCATAAAAAGGATTTATATTATAGAAATTATGTTCACATGGGTTAACTATTTTGGTTTTGGTAAATGTCTACAGAATGGTGAATTTTCTTGTTATTATCTTGTAAAATATTTTATTTTTTAAGAGTTTATTTAATTTCTTTAGGAATTAAAATCTATCATGAATACTCATAATTTTTATAAAAATTTTATATTTTACTAGAAGTTGATTAAGGGACGAAATTCAACTTTTAATGCATGTAAATTCTTCTAATATTTCCAATTTAGAAGTTGTGTAATTCATTAACTATATAAATATGATATGAGAAATATTTTTCTAATTATTTTCATTTCCATTGAATTGATGATCTTTTTGAACATATTTGGTTCATGGTTTTTTCCTTTTAAAAATTCTCATGATCATTCACATTATTTTGATAAATACCACTATAACCCTCAAAAACTATTTGGATATTATGATTTTATTCCATATATATATATATATTCAATTCCCACTAATTTTTTCCAACATATAAATATGGTATGCCTTATACCAAATGACCCACATACATCCCTTTCCCAGTTATGAAGAGGAAGATTTTTCTACCTAGTTTATAATGTTAGTTATCAAGAATGATATTTCCAAATTCAAACAATCGATTACCAAGTTTGAGTTCAAATTTTTAAGATGAAATACCTAAAATAGGGGGGGGGGGTTGTAACATCCTAATATATTTAACATAATTAAAATATTTTATTGTGTAGAAGATAAGATACAGTAATCATTAAATAATTATTAAATTTCAATTTTAAAAAGTGATTGTGATATCCTATCAGTTTAAATGAAAGGAGTAAATAGTATTTACAAGATAATGAAATATATTATAATCTTAAAAATTTATAATGTATTAGTTAATTCATTATACATTAGAACATAATTTTTACTAAATTCATGTTATTCTTCAAATATATGTTTTCTTCAAAAGTAAATTTTATTATTTTTTATGATTGAATATTATAATTAATTATATTAAATTATGAAAAATTGAATTTAAAAAATTAATTTCATTTTTCAATTATTCTCTTTTGTATCATATTTGGGTGATGTTTTTATAATTATATGAGAATATTGATTTTTCAATTACATTTTACAAAGACTCTTTTTTGTTGAAAATTGTATATTTTATTGGTAGATAAACAAACTAAAAAAATCGATTTTAGATTACTTTTAATATTTATTTGGTCATTTTTTATTACAAATTACACAATTTTTTTAAAAAAAGTATTTTATACATAAACTAGTATAAGAAAATTACATATTTCAAAAGGGAATATTTTTACAATCCATCGTTTATCCTGTTTCGAGTTTGAATCTACGTTAAATTATTCTTATTTTCTATTTTTAATTGTATAAAATATATTCCATATTGGTAATCATTTTATCTTAATTCTTAAAATAGTTCCATTTTTGTCAATATTAATAGAATCCTGTATATTTTTTATTACCACATTAAATGGTAAATGAGGTAATTAAGTATTAAAAATAATTTGATAATGACTATACAATTGCACTACTACTTTCATTGACTTTATTATATGATCATATTTCACCCAAAATCATCCAATATTCCTATATATTACCATATTTGAATTTTTATTTGATTATAATAATTGTTATAATTTATGTGAAGAATTGTAAGAAAGGTTTCCATGGTGCATGGGTGAGTTGGTTAAAGTTAGTGGCATCCTAACCCTGAGGTTCCGAGTTCGAGTCCTTGCAAGGCAACCTGCACTATATGTTAATCAACCTCTCATGGGCCCCTCTACCCCGTTGAGAACTAGCCCAAGCCCAAGGGTTGGCCACCTTGGGCCTCGCTGGGGACATGCGATGCATAGGTGGGGAGGCCACCCCAATACCTCATTACCAAAAAACACATTTGGTAGTTATGGTTTGTGTTTTTGGTAATCCCCCCAATAAAACTACATGAAAAATCGGGGTTCAAAACCCATTAGGAGCAGGTTACTGTAGTAGTACTGTAGCGGTGGTAGGTATTATAACAGTGACGGGTACTGTAGCGTCATCCGGTACTATAGCAGTGGCAGGGTACTGTAGCAGCGGCGGGAACTATGTGGTACTGTAGCTGGAGGTATTGTAGTTGTACTATTCACATAGTGGTATTTGGGCCAAAAATTTGGGCATATATGCCATGTAATGAGATAAATACCATCTGGTCTTTCGGGAAATGTAATGGGACTCCCTCTACCCAGTTAAAAGACGCATTTTCTTTGATTTAATAATAAATAAGGTTTCAGCCCCAACATAAAAAAATTAAAATGATACTAATAAAGTTGACACTATTGTTTTTTAAAAATATTATATTTTGAAGATGTATATAAAAACGATAAGCCCAGTTATAAATATCATTTTTAATTATAGAAGATATTTATTAATCATTGATATTATTTCTAATTTTTAGATAAAATATAATTACCTTAAATTCTTACACAATGATGATGTTGTAATTATTTAATTACTACTGAAATAATCTATATTTTATTGAAAACAAGTTGGTATAATTTGAATGATTTATTATCAACCATGAATTTTATAGAAAAAATTATAATAGATCAGACTCATTAAAATACTTATTTCTATTTTATTCTTTTATTCCTAATGATATAAAGGTCATTTTAAATGAATATTTCTAAAATTGAATTTATTTATATAATATATAAATAATAAATTATTATATGACATATAATTCCTAAAAAGGTTGTATTTTTTCCATGTGCTAAGAATTTTTTTTTAAATTGAAACTGTATTATATTTATTATTTGCCTATCTTTTTATGGTAATTATTTTGACCATCAAGTGGAAGTGAATGTTGTTTTCAATGTAAGTCTGAAAGGGGTTAATGAGGAGTTTAAATAAAAATATAAGGTCAAATATATGATCGATACATAACAATATATTATAATATGGGATTATTTTTACTCATTCACATTTATATATTTTGATTTTATTAATTTATGTCCTTTTTATCATCATAATTATGATATGTTAATTTTATATGATAATATATTCCATGAGTACCCATCATCTCTTTCAAAAAAATAGAACCAATTCTTCTTATTTCATCACACTCAATATCCCATTTGATTTGGCCAATAACTACCAAAATTATATCCAGAAATATCTATACATGTTTTAAAGGCCTTAATTTTCAAATAATACCAGTCTTAGATGTATTATGATTTTTTGAAATATATGTTTTATTATAAATAGGAATAGTATTTAACTGTATTTTTTATTTTTACGTCTACTTACACCTCCTTAAACTATTCATTAATCATGAGTATACAAAAAATGTCTAATAAATATAATTATATGTTATTATATTATCTTAAAATTATTGGATATATGTTTATTACAACTGCTTAATGTCTATGTTATTATTATAGTGGATTGAATTATCTTTCATTCTTAGTTTCATATGTCTCATACAGATACATTACTCTTAATTTATTTTTTTTCTTTTCGACATAATTTTTCCCGTATTTTTTGGTTTAAATATTATAGTTGGATTGTTGAAAATGAATTTGAATTTTAGATGGATTCATATTTGTGTAGAATTATAAATGATTTTATAAATGATGTATAGCTTTCTTAATACTATTAACATGATAAAGTATGAGAGAGCACATCAGTTCAAAATTATGGATCCATCAGTGGACTCATCGTGCTCATTTGGTTACAACTTGATGGGCCAAGAGAAATGATTGGGCTTTCCCAGATGGTGATGCCTGAGAAGTTTATTATACTATAGAGTGAAACTAGTTATCTATGGGAGAAACTAGGGATATACCAAATTGGAAAGGTGGTTACTCCATTCCATGGGTTATACTTGGTCACTTATCTGAGATACTGGGATAGACCTAAAGTAATCATTCCTCGAGTGATACAAGGTTGTTGTGTGGGTCTCCTTGTTTGGTCTTAGTGGTCTTGGGCTATATCTGATGTTAGCATAGAGGCACATGGGATTCTCTTTGATTGACTTGGATAAGAATGGGACTCCACCATTATATTTAACAGATTGATTTATTATTTGATAATATTATATGAATCCTTTTTTTTTATTTTTGTGTTATTACTTATAAATTTGTGATGCTTCTCCCCTACTTGTTATAAATTTTGTGGTGTAAGGGAACTGAAAACCCAAGATAGATCACAATAAAAAGGGTATATTTTTTCTTAGATTCATGGTTTACATTTGAATATGTATATATGTATTTTGGCTTCCATGTGTACTCATTCAGAATTCTGGCATAGGCCGGAGAAGGTAGCATGTGATTGGTGTCCCTTAATGGACCCTAACCATGTTATTACCATTTATATATATATATATATAGTATTCATTTATTATATATATCTATTTTTGTTTATTTACTTGATGAAATGGAATGATCATGTCATTATGGGTGTCGACCTTTTGAGATTTATATCTCACACACTACTCTGGAACTGTTTGGTATATGATTAGACTTTATGATGGAATGAATGGATAAAGAGAAGCATGATGCCTTTTATTTAGGGTTTATATTCATCATTGTGATGGATTTTTTGGTGAAAAGTACCAATCCTATGCTCAAGATTCTATAGTGGTAATTTGTGGCCTCATGTAGTTTTGTTTAACTTGCAGTATATGCTTGTACCCCAATTCCCCACTAATTCATTTTTTTTGAATATATTAAGGAAACGACATCATTATTATTTTTGTATGTATTATTTTCATTATGTTTATAAATTTTTATTTATTTATTTGTATTTTCTCTGTCATTCTATTGATGATTGATTTTTCATATGCTTCCTCTACTGATTGTCTATGGTTCACTATTGTGCATAAATTGATCTACATGGGCATTGTCGAACCATTAACACACCTTGTCCATCGTTTTTAGTCATTAGCCTTTGGTATTCATGGAGATATGCTTGAGGTCATGTGGCCCATCATCTCGTAACATTGTTGAATGGCACACCTAACGGGATGTTGAAATGTGGTAATAGAGAACATCTAATTTTTTTTTATTGTTTTGACTTAAACAAGATACTAGGACCATGGGATTTGGTCTTGACCATTTTCATGGATGTAGCTAACCCATGTATTAGATAAACCAAAATTAACTTTTTGGGGAATTGGAGTTATTGGTTATTATATTTTCTAATTTGACTTCACTATAGTGTGACACACAGTCCTTATGACGTTATTAATACTAATTCTATTGAAATATGGATTCCTATTAAATTATCCTAATAAAATGATGGCATTGACTTACATGAATCATATCAGGAACTATAGAATTTAAATGTCATGCATTATGTAATTTCACATTTACATTTTAGTCTGCATTTCCTACATTCATGTTGGTATTGATGCTCCTTATTCTATTAAGCCTTGTAGTACTTTTTTTGATATATTAAACAATGTTTGATTGTTTACATTATAGAAATATTTCATTATTTTGGTTATGTGGATGTTAATCTAAACTCATGTGGTGTATGGTCCATCATGAATTTGAATGGTGATCCACCAAATTCTGACTAGCTAAAAGGGTAATTAAATCTGTAAATGACTAAATGTAAATACCACTTTTTTAAATGAAATGTACAACATATATTGAAATGTGAGAGTGTGACCTTGATTTTATATTGGTATTTGGCTGTATTCATTGTTTTTCATGATCATTCTAAGGTATTTATCTCATATATAAACATGAATCATGGAGAATGAATTAATTAATTTTATGCTCATGGGTGGGATTTATTCTTGTCGATCTACTCATTTTCTTTATATTCTAGTTTGATTTCTTATAAATATGGCATAATGAATGAATTTGTATATTGTAGAGATATTACACCATGATGTCCTCAGGATGATCTCTATGAGAGTGGCTATGAGCACACTCTATATGTGGTGGGTTAGGAGAAACCTATTATAACTCATGTAGCTCCACCTATGTCCCATCATTCTAATTTACCACTGGGAATTGATGCTATGTTCATGGATAGTTTTTCAAAGATTTGAATGTTTTTTCAACGTTATCCCAAGCTTACCCCGACTATGGAAGTGCTCACACGTGACTTTCACCTTCACCATACTCCCATATTATTGGGGGATTATGTATCACATGCTAAAATTTCTGGGTTAGAGGCTATCATGTCTATGTACTTCTATATTTAGACACCTCTATGGATGAGGGTCAAGCTTTCTACCTACACGATTTATGATATTTCCTAGAATTCGCAAGATGACATTTCATAGATAGGGAGTTAACGAGATATGATATGGAATGAATTATAGAAGTATTTATTTAATCATTTCTCTCTGCATGATATGAGAAAGGATTGATTAAAATAGTTAATACATCTTCATTAGGGCTCTATGTTAGTGTTTGAGTATTCTTCTCGCTTATTTGGGCATCGACATTGCTCTCCATCTCTAACTAGATATGAATTGACTACTCCAATGAATTTTGAAGATAATATTGGGTAGGTTTGCTTCTCATAGATGAATGACATTGGATTGAATATCATGATATAGAATGTTAACTAGTCCCAGATTATGTACTGAAATATTAGAGAAGTTATACATATGTTCCATGATGGTTTAGATTTGTGAGAGGGTGATGATTCATGAGGCAGTAGAATGAAGAAATTCAATTTTTCATGTGGTGGTGCTTCTAGATAGGTGACACATACTAGTAGTTACAATGAATGTCATAAAGAAAGTTGGTTAGGGTAGAATAAGTCTCAATTCATGTGTAAACTGATTGAATGTGTAGAATATAGTAGGATACGTCATCTATATTTATTCTTTGTTAAATTCCTCTAATATCTAGTGAAAATGAATTTGTACTAGAACCTCTATCAAGTATAGGATCTGTGACCCCACATCTGGTTGGGATTTGGTCGTCTAGTGGATGATCAGGCTGAGGAAGGAGTGGTTGTGGATAAGGAATCCATCATTCAGATCATCAGCTTCCATAGGGTTGATCTGCTCATGATTTCCACACAACATATCAGGGACTCGGTTTGGGCCATATATATTTTGTGTAGTATGTTCCAGGGAAGATGACTCTGGAGAAATATACAGTTAGAGGTACTACCATGATAACCTCTAAATTAGTTTCATCCAATTTTGATATAGGTGAATCACACTCTTTCATATCATCTAAATGTGTGGAATGTATTAGTTAACATATCAATTATATCTATGGAGTTATTTCACACGAAACTCTACATAGGAAAATAACAAAGGGAATACATCCGTTTTATGAGTTTCCCATTGAGATAGGTTGGTGTCATTTCTTCACGATTTTCTTCATCCTTTAGATAACTAGCTTTGATTCCATTCTTAGAATTCATTAGTCTCTTCCTTATTGTTCCCATGTGGATTGTTATCACTAAAGGGTGTCCTTCATAACACATGATGGAAACCCATATATATACAAGAATAAATGGGATGTCTATGATGATCAAACTAGACGCAAAAAATATCCATACATTCCAGAGTGATTGATTAGTCGGAATGCATCTTGACGATTGATCAGGGAATTCTGTAAGTAAAGTTACCTCCAATTGTGGACCGTTTCATGGATATTTTTCCAAAAATATTTCTCAATATTGACTCTTATGAGAGAAGTCTAGTTTTACATAGATCTTGTTCCAGGTATGGAATCAGTGTTCATTCCTCTATATAGGATGGCACAAAATGGTAACCAATAACTAAAAATGAATCTTGTTGATCTTGAGTATAAGGGTTTTATCATACCTAGAACATTCCCTTGGGTTTCACCCATCCTTATTTACTATAAGGTGAATGGTTCCCTAATATTATTCCTTGATTATTAGAAGACGATCCGTCTTACCATAATTAAATGCTACCCTTTTCTTCATTTCGATGACCTCTATGACCATCTCTGAGGAGAAACTATTTTCATATAGATGGATCTTTATTTAGGATATCATCAAGTTCAGGTGAGACCATCAGATAGACCATATATGGCATTCCATATTTTTCATGGATTGTATTATTATTTTCATATGTTGTTTATTCTAATGAATGTGTTGACAGTCTTAATGTGTTTTATGAATTGGTTTTTCTGCCCGTCTCTTGATTCCATCATGGGAGTCTTCATAGATGACATCTTGGTGTTATCACACACTTGAAAAAACAATGAAAGATATATTGAAGTCATTCTGAGTAAACTAAGAGAGACACAAATATATGTTTTTCTTAATAAATGCAACACGAGGATCCGTAATATTCATTACTTGGGACATATCGTATCGAAGTAAAGAATACATATTAACTCAAATATGGTGAGCAATGGGGACTATTATAAACATCCCATGAGTGTGTTTGATATATTCATTTTCATAGGGTTAGATGAATATTTTAGGCATTTTATCCCTCATCTCACCAGCTTATTAGTGCCTCTTATAGAATTGAAATATAGGGGTGTGTAGTTCGTATGGTCTAATGCATATGAGATGGCCTTTTAAGAAATAAAGGGATGTCTCACTTAATCTCGGATTCATGTTCTCCATGAGTTGAGAATAATTTATGAAGTCTACTATGATTCTTTAAGGATCAGGCTTGGTATAGTTCTGATGCAAGGTGATCGATTCATAGCGTATGAATCTTTTCAGTTGAGGCATCATGAGTCGAACTAACCTATGCATGACCAATAGTTATCAACAGTGGTTCCTACTGTACATTTTTGCAGAAACATTCTTTTAGGAGAGTGATTCAATATTTACTAAGATAAAAAATCATAAAATATATCTCCACACGATGAGACTTCATTTTCAGGTAGTTTAGTTAGGTGGAATACCTGAAGTTATTTTATTTTGGTATTTCATATACACCTGACAAGGGGAATGTTGTGGCCAATTCTATGAGCAATAAAATCGTAATTAAATCCATCATGTTGGCCAGAATTTATAAGAAGATGACAGATATGTTCTCTTAGTTATGTGTGGATGTTAAAGAATATCATGGAAACCCATTCTACAAAGCTCTAAAAGTGAAATCATCTCTTCAATAATGGGTTTTAGATGCATCACTTATCATATTCAAAGGGCCTCATTCTAAGGTGGTATCATGGGAAGGAACCAACCTCTATGTTGTGTACTTGACAACATTGAGGCCCTTCAATCCAATCGAAATGTTTGGGTTCGTTTTGATAAAAGTGAAGAACGGATAAAGGAATATCATGCCAGAGTTTGGGCAGTTCTTGTTGGTCTCAACACAATGTACCGGGATATGAATCATCATTATCAGTGTCCCAGTATGAAGAGGTATATAGTAGGATTCCTCACTAGGTTATCCTCCTATAATAAGGAGATGGTAGAGTACCAAAAATATTTTGGTCTTCTACAGCCCTACCAATTTCTGAGCGGATATTGAATGATGTCATCATGGATTCTATGATAAGATTGATTATATCTCCTAGAGACTGTATTTTAGTATGGGTTATTGTAGATAGATTTACCAAATTATCTAATTTATTACCAAACTGGTTGACACACACTATTAATGACTTTTGTAGGATATACATCTTTGAGATGGTGGGACATCATGGGATACCCCTTTTGATCATTTTAGACCAAGAAGTTCAGTTCACATCGTCATCATAGAAATCGTTATAGAAGGCACTGGTTTCCGAGGTTATCCTGAGTATTAGACATCTCCTTCATAATTATGGGTTGTTTGAGTGGGATATTTATGTGTTATAGTACATGCAAAGAGAATTTATCCATGATATCAGAGGTTCTAAGGAGAATCATATTCCTATAGGTATGATTCCCTATAATAATGAATTTCCTAAAACAATTAAAAATTTCTAGTATGAGTGTCTCTATGGTAGACCATTTGATTTCCATTTGTTCTAGCTATAGCCAGGGGAGGAAGCTCTTTTGTGTCCACATATTTTATAGTAGACTTTAGAGAATGTTTAGGAGATTCAAAAGTGTATCTCTATAGCTCAGTCCATGAAGATTTATACTATTGATCATTCCTATGTACCTACTTAGTTTTAGCTTATACATAATGTATATTTGTGTGTAACACCTACATTGGATTATAAATTAATCAAGATAAAGGTAAAGTAATTTCCATGATATGATTGGCCTTTTGAAATAGTGGATGAGTTAGGCAGGTATTTTATCATATGATACTACATGAGAGGTAAGATCCATTCATGAAATCTTCCATGTATCACAAATTCAAAAGTATCCTCAAAACCTATCTCATTCATTTGATCTTGATGATATCATCCTGGAGGCGGATGCATCCTTCCTAGAGAACCAAATTTGTATTGTTCATTATTGTGGGACAGTTATCTAACATAGGTTAGTTCCTATGGTCTATGCATTATGGCAGTATATACATCGTTAGGTTGTGATCTGGGAGTGGGAGTATGACGTACGTGTGTAGTTTCTAGAAATATTATTAGATTATGTCGTACAATACTTGGAAGGGAATATTGGGGATGAGATGTTTTAATAAGGGGAGGTTGTAACATCTTGGAATTATCAGTAGTTATAAACCATTTAATTTTTTTTACTAAATTCCTTAAAATTCCGTTAATAATGATTCCTAAAGGATTGGATGATGAATCAGGTGTGTTTGGGTCCTTTTCCTATCCATGAGCATAAAAAATATATGAAGATGACTGGGACACACAGTTAGCTAAACCTATGTAGCCCAGTTGACATGGTTTCCCCAAACTATTTTCTAGCAGCCAGTGGGTTGCAGGGGGCCTCTAAGTCATTCTGCAACTATCCATCCCAATTTCATCATCATTCATCAAATTGCAGGGTTGGGATAGATCCCAAATTCGTGGATTGCACATGGTTTGTCAAATAATGCAACTAACCCTAGTGGTATGCACCTTGAAATAGTATCAGGCATGCAATTTCGGCATGGTTTATCCAACCATAAAGCAAAACCATTAACACTAAAAATATTTGGTGAATTTACATTTTTCCTTCATTAATGTTTTAAGGATTTTTTTTCATACTCCCCCTTTCCACTAAGGGTTTATCTCCCACGTAGCACATGAGCACCTCTACCTCCTATCAAGGTGTTTTAATGTTTCTCCTATATCTCTCCTTGGTTTCTTTCACTATACGAGTCTAAAAACTCATATATGTAAGCTCTTTCTTATGCACTCCATTTTTCCTTGGATCCTCTGTCATATATTTCACTCTTTGGAGTAATGTAATTTCATCCTTATTTTCACGGTTTTGTTAAAAATTATTATTTTTTAAATTTTATGATGAATCATGTCTTGTTGATAGACCTGAAGTGTACTACAACATCAATGTAGGGTGTCTACATCTTTTCTCATCGTTTCTTCATTTTATTAGTGTTGTGAAATTTTTCTACTTGTTGGAATCATCTAGTGATGCTCTGTTATTTCATATTAAGGTGAAATCCTGGGGTTTCCCTGATTTTTGTGACATTAGATTATGGTGAAACCCATTAATAGGGTGTTATCCTTGACTGTGGCATCATCTTGGGTTTGTCCTCCTTTAACATCCAAACTATATTGATTTAAATTGTTGATTTTCACATTATAAAAGCATTAAGATTAAATTATTGATATAATAAATTTAATTAATTTAAATGTTTTACTATGGCAGAGAAAAGGTATATTTATGAGTCACACCTTGTAATTAAGTGCTTATGCTTAATGATTCAAATTGACCTTCAATTTATTTTGTTTTAAATTTTCTCAAGGAAGATACTTAATTTTATTTTATTTTCTATTATTCCATAATGAAACATTCAATGATTAAATCTTTATTCCCTAAGTGAATGGATTTAATTTATTTTATATGTTTTTACAAGCCAAATAGATTGGGCTCTAGGTAGGTCATTGATGACACATGAAAGGATACATATTCATGCCAATTTTATAATTCCCATTCCCTTATTTTAGTTTCATCAATAATATGCTATCATTGGTTTCTTAATCCTTATTACCATTCTTCTCTCTTAATTAATTCCTTGTCCATTTCCACATAATTGTGTCATTATTTTTTATTTAAATTTTATAGTTGGTTAGATTGGTAGGAGTGTGGTTTTGAGATGGATTCCTGTTATCATGAAATTATTAATTCGTTGCCTTATAATATATTAGTTTAAAGATATGGCTCATTTGATATATGTCAGGGGAGAACCTAGGTTCTGAATTAAGGATCTATGGATAGATTCATCATACTCATTTTTTTTGCGAATATACACGTTTGGGGAAATGCATCATCTTTTTGGGTACGGGTTTCATGGGTGGTTCATTATATTTTTGGGAGATTATAGTTCCCCAGAGGAGGATCGAGGGATTGACCCATTATAAAGATGGATACACCATTCCATGGGTGATAATCATTCCCCTATTTCATATACTAGGATGAACATAGAGTCACTATTCCTTGAGTTATACATGGGACATCATATGAATCTCCTTGGATGGAGTAAGTGGTATTATGGTATTTCGAATGTTCCCATAGTGAAACATTGGAATATATTCGATCATCTTGGATGGGATTGGGTCTCCACCACTATAGTTGAAAAATTTAATGATTTATCAGTCACATGATTTTCATCTTTTAATTTTATTACATTGAGCTTACTTATGAAATTGTTATTCCTCTATCATTTTTATTAGAAATATCTCAGAAACATGGAAATTGAACCTCCTTCCAGAGCACAAGCTTGGGAAATGTTTCTTTATTGTGGAATTATTTTAATTATCACATTTGTATATGTATTGTGACTTGCACAGGTACTCGTTCAAACATTTGTTATTGGCCAAACATGTGGTATGTGATTTGTGTATATTTAGGAACCTCGAAGAAGTTGTTACCTCTAACAAAGATATGTATATATATATATATATATATATATAGTTCATAATTTATTTTATATTATAAATTTTATTTATTTATAAAATAAAATGTAATGTCCTAGACATTTTGGGTGTAAGACTACTAATATTTATATCTCACACCATGCTCAGGTGTCATTTGGTACTTGGTTAAATATTACAATCAGATATATGATTACAAGTAAGCCTCCTCATTTCGATGTGTGATTTATTTTATTCAATAGGATTGAGATTTGGGGATAGAGGACTAGCAATATTCTTAATGTATTGTAGTCGTAGTTTTTATTCGTTTGTAGTTTTTGGTAGCATGAAGTATATAATTGTACTCATGAAACCCTACACTTCCATTTTTAATCGACTCATGACATGAAATCATTGTCATTTTCATATATTTTATTGTTATATAGATTCCTATTTTTTTTTATTCTTTATAGATTTAATATTAAATCCTATATAATTTTATTATTAATATTTTTATTTAATTGATTTTATACTATTCATTGTTGTGCATACATTGATCTATGAGGGCATATTCTCCCCACAAAATCACATAGGCTCTCGCTACTGGTCGGAAGCCTCTAACATTTAGGGAGATGCACTTGAGGTCTTGTGGCCCACCATTTTGGGACACTACTGAGTGGAACTCTAGGCAGGGTGCTATAATATTGGGGTATATTCATGTAACTATGAGTGCCAATTATTAAAACCTCAATTTAAAGGGTCTTTTATCTTGCTTCTCTTCCTATTGAGGTATATTTCCTAGGTATGAGCCTTTAATTTGAATTCCTTGATTTCAAGAGTGTTTCAAAAATAATAATAATAATAATTTGATAGGTTTATGATTAGAAAATTAGTTGTTCAGTTAGATGTCTAAATTTCATTTTTTTCACATAATTTACAAAAATTAGAAATGTTAGTTTTTCATTTTAGTATATGATTTGAACCTTCTATTGTAAAATGTAAGATAGTTTAAAGGTACAATTGGGTATTTTTAAATTATTCTTCATTAAAATATATAAGAACTATTTGGAACAAAAAATTCATTGAAATAGTATTGAACTCTCATGATGATTGCATTATGTTAGAACCTTGGAAATGTTTTCTATATGATGGAAACCACCATTGTTGTTCTCTAGTTATATAGAGTCTCCACATCGATTGTTTTTTGAATTAGGAAAGGAGTGAATGATGGAACCCATGTTAGTGTCAAGAAGGTTATAAACTACACTCTTATCGATTATTAAAAAATCATGAGAACCTAGGCATTATACTGGGTGTTGATAGATGGTTTTAATCTTTCCCCTATTCGAAGGACTAGAACCCCATGGTAGGGAAATCCCATGTGTGTTGAAAATCTAGTAATATTACTTGATAGTAGACCGGTCAATTATTAATGATGTATATAATTGATATTATAGAAGATGGATTCTGAACTGAGTTTGTCTAGGGTCTCTTTACATGTTTTCTAGGTACATACCTTAATAGTTATTTCACATGTATTCTCAATTTATTTGTTTTTTATTATTACAATAAACTATCATCCTAAATTTAAAATATATACGAAAATTCCAATTCCAACACTATTTATAACTTAATTAAATTTAATGAAATGTATTTTAATGTATTCGAAACTCTATTATATATGTAATTGAATATCATTTTTCTTAAAAATTAATGTATGTATGTTGTTTTTATTGAAAAACATGCAGAATATTATTTTTATATGTTTTATTTTTAAACTAGCATGACATGATTTTCTTTTCAAATTCCATGAATAGGGTGTGGTTATTATTTACTGTACGTACTATGAATCTCAGTTATCATTCCAAAATAATATTTTTCATTTTCTAGTCCTCCCATTTTAGATCACTCATGGAACGAGTATGGTTTTGTGATTTTTGTTGACTGTCGAGGCCATTTTGAGGTTTTCATAGCCATTTTTTATTTCATATATTATTCAAGATTAGCATTTAATTATTTATTTTGTATTAAAAGTTATGTAATATATGGGATAAATAATTACCAACTATGTTTCATCAGATTCCCAACACTAGTTTCCAATTCAGGAGGATCAGGAAGGCCTCTCGTGTCGTACCATTGGCTAACTCAGGTGACCATTTTGAGGATGACCTCGGTTGGTTCATGAAATTTTATATCAAATTCATGACATATTTATAAGTCTAAAAATTTAATATATTTTATAATTTCATAAAATTATATCCATTCAAAATGATAACATTGATCATTGAATATTTTCACTACACCCTTCACAAACAATGCTATTTTTTTCATTGAATCCTCAACTAGATTATGTGTATAAGTATTAAAGAAGGATTAATATGTTATAGTTATCATTAGATAAATATAAAATAATACATACCTTTATTCTATAATTATTTTTAATAATGGGAAAGTTACTCATTGATATATAGGACCTACCATCTCCAATATTGTAATGTAGTTCATTTTTTGTTACCATGATTAGTGGTTTGATTTAAAAATATAATTAATGTTTTATAATAATTATTTTTCCATAATTATTATTCTTGATATGAATAAATAATTACCACTATTACCACTATCATCCTACCAAATAAATTTTAGATTTATGAACTGCATTTCATCAAAACATATGATTTGAACATGATAAATTATGTAATTTTCATAAAATTGTAATAAAAGAAATAAAATTAATAATAAAAAATTCTTATCATGAAACTAAATATTTAAAATAATTTTATTATTCATCAGTATAATGATTGTATGTCATGATTCCAACAATAGGAAAGATACTTTTTAAAAAATCCAATTTAAAAGGTTCCCTTATAAATATCTATTTATTTCACATATATATTTGTAAATATATATTTTTAATTTATATAAAGAACTTATATTAATTATAAAATAAATTGTATGTTCTTATTTTAATTTATTTTGATGTATATAAAAAGAAATATTGTTATTAGATGTTATAACATTCCTAACAAAAAATGGAGTTTTATTTTATAAGAGATGTAAAGAAAATGGTCATTTCATCCTACATAAAAGTTATTTCATTTTTTATTCCATTATAAAAATATATATTATCTTTAATGAAAAAACACCCTTCCTTTTTTTATATATCTAACAATGAATTTTAAAATGTAATGGATATATCAATATCCGAAAAAATATGGGGAAACATTTTAGGATGTAATATATTGCTATTATATTATAGTTTTTATGAATTATTTTGGAGGATAAGAGATCCCATTATAGAATAAGGATGATTTATCCCATTATATATCTCAAAATAACGCGGTTAATGGATAGATTTAACCTATTAGGTCATTCCAAAGTTATTATTGGAATATGTTTTTATGTTTATTCAAATTATAACAATGTTGTTTTTTATGTGTAACCACGATGGTTATTCTATGTGTAACCATTAAGGCCACCCCATTTGAAAGAGTGATATGAACATTATTACCAGTGTTTCAGTCATCATTTTTATAGTCTTTTAATTTGGTTTTATTAAAATATAATTATTTCACAAGTTAATTGAATGTATATGCAAAATCATTTTATTGAATTGTATAACTATGACAAAAACTTATTATTATATCTTTTGGATTTCAAATAAACTCTGAAGAATTTTTTTCATCGTTAATATTTATTAGGAATTTTTTTACTAACATCATTGGGTATATTTTTTTTATTTCTTTTGAATGAGTATTTTTATTTTGATCCAATATATTACATTGAAAAAGAAAATTTTATATATGTGTAATAGGAAAAATAGATTCATTCATTCATTTTATGTCCCTCAAGGATAATTTTGTGCTCCTAAAAAGTATTAAAATATTTTCCATAGAAATTATGTATTGGTATGTGAAAATAGAAGTCATATTTAAAATCATGATGAATTTAATGATGAATTTTCCTGAAAGAAACCAGTTATTTATTTTTAAATTCTTGTATCGTGAAAAAATATATACTCAATAGTTGTTTCCAATATTAAATTTATCATTTTTTATTTATGAGTTATAAACTGATTGTCTACAGATATAATCCTAAAATATATTTTTGAATGAAGGGATGCGAATTATAGACTAATGATATTATAATTGTTAATGTATAAGGATGGGTCCTTAGATAATAATTCCTTACTATTTCATTAAAAAATTAGTCATTATACTATTGAAGAATAGAATCTGATTTTCAATGGTTTTAAAAATTAAAAAAATAAATATAATTAAAATGAATCCATTAGAATTAAATTCACCATAAAATTAAATTGTGGTACATAAGACGTTTTATGTATTGATACTAAGAAAACCCTTACAACATTACATTACTTCAACAAATGTACATGGAGATCACGTATCACTACTATAGATATCTGATATAATTAACTAATAACCATACATTAATAAATTTCAGTTTATAATTTTTATGTAGAGACATTTTCAATATAAATTATTGTTAGTTTTATTTTAACCAATTTCCTATTGTTGGGTGATTTGTTTTTTATCACTTGTACTGGTTTCATAATAGTGGTGTATTTATTCATTCTACATACAACGTTCATAATTACCCAATAATTGATGTTATTTTTCAAAATTATTAACAATATTAATGATGTATTATGTTATGTTCATGAGTATTTAGTCATAATCCTTGATGATGAAATTGATAATAAGCATGATTTTCTGATTCTTGATAGTTGAAATCTATTTTCATAATTATTTATATTAGTAATATTTCATAAAATTACAAATCCCCTAATAATATTATTATTATATTAATATCATATTATAATTGATATTGTGTTCCTAAAATTATTAATGATATATATTCATGTCATTGTTCAGGTATGTAGTTAAACCGATGCAAACATAAATATACCATGATTGTATTATTACTATGTGGTGTTATATTTGTAATATAATTATATCATTACCATAATCATCTTATTTGATATTTATTAATATGATATATAAAAATTTAAAGGATTTATAATATTATGAAATAGATATGAAAATATTACTTAATAGGAATACAATTATTTTCCTCTTAGTATGGTTTCTTTAAGAAATAATCATTTATTGGCTATATCATTAATAAATTATATAATATTTCATAATTCAGACCTAACAATATTATAAGAATCATAATTATCCATTAAATAAATTCATTGTACCATGCATGAATGGAAGTAATGGAAATAGACATGTTTCTTCATTGAGGTGCCTATCCATTAATTTTCTTGAAATATTTTTTTTCTTCTTAAGGGAAGAGGGTAAATGTGGTAAATTATTTATTTGATAACATACTAAAATTATGTATATAAAATATACTTATGTTTCCATATATGAATGTCAACATTGTTTTTTATCTAGAATAATAAAAGAAAATAAGATATGTATAAAAGATTACTCATGTTGAGAACCTTGTGATTTCCATTGAGGATCCTATAGAAATCAGTATCTTAAGATAACTTATTCTAACATAGAGTTTATGAGATTTATAATGTATTTTTGTATGTGAAATATTGAATTTTTTCGAGAATAAATTCATAATATTAATGTTTTCATGATGTTGTTCAATATTATTCAGGAATAGGGAAAGAAAGGATATATTTTGCGAACAAACGGTATTTTTAAATAATAGAATAACACAATTCAAGGGTTAATTTTCATAAAAGTGATAAATAATATAGTTTTCTGTGAGATAATTCTAATAATTCCCTTAACTATAATTTTAACAAATGGTTTAATCATTTTTCAACTCATTTATTCTTAGGGTTTAACTTTTTATTTTTTTTATTTATATCTTCGTTACATAGTTATAACAAAGTTATTAATGTTTTCATAAACATGTAAAACAAAACCTATTACTAAATATGGATGAGGAAAACCTAAATATAAATTCTATAAAATTTATTTCAATTTCTAAATAATAAAAAATACCTTCTATAATAAGAAATTGTATTTATAGAAATCCAATTTGATGAAAAATGTTTTTTTAATTATTATCACTTATTAAAATTATTTACCATCTGTTAAGAAATAAATATATGTAAATATATTTACATATATTTTAAATACTATTTAAATGGATCATATAAATTATATTATTTTTATTTATTTAATACAAATTACACAATATTAGAAAAATTGATCCTTTATAATAATAGTTCTTCCATTATCATGGTCTTTAATATTAATCATAATAAAAAAAATTATTTAAAAATTAAATTGATTATATTATATAAATTGATCGTATTTATCTATAATAAGAATTTCAATTTATGGATTAAATTTCAAAACGTGGTGAATCCTAATTTATTTTATATAACAAAATAAATAATTTTGTTGAGAAAAATCCACAATCCATTTTTTTATTTTTATAAGAATCCACTTTTGGTTTAGAGAGAACCATACAAAAACCTCCAAAACCCATCCGTAAAAAACCCCACATAGATAATCATCATAATATATATTAAATTCAAAATTGTAATCATATCTTCACAATAGAAAAATGTGGAACTGAGTACCGCCCCTACTACTTTCCAAAAAGCTCAAAATTAAAATATCAAATTTAAAGTTATCATCAACCATGATTCAAACATTTTCATTGAGATACACACCCATAATGAATTAAAAAATTTATACTTTTTGACACACCTTCATCACATCATCATACAACCATCAATTTATTCATTTCAAAACATCACTCGTTACTACTGGTCTCCGACATCCACTGCACGTATCAAAAACTGACGTCGCATGAACTAAACCAACACTAATGAACACCGCATGCATCAAACAAAATCATCAAATCCAATAAAATATCACCATCATTGTCTCTGTTCAAAAATTCCATCATAAAGATGAACCCATCTACAAAATCCAAAATCTCGACTTGTCACCACAAACAACAAGAACTAATAAAATTCTTATCAAGAATGAATACCAAAAAGGGAAACACGAAACAAGGGAAAAGTCCTGAAGAAGGCAAGGAATGAAACCTAGAAGAAGGCCAAATATGAAATACTAAAAAACCATGATGTTTTCAAAATGTATGGCCCAACAACATGTATACCCATTGCTCCAACTCCAACCTAAAGAGGAGCTATTAAACCCTAGTCAGAGAGAGTTTTAGTGGCCGAGAATGAAGGACTGACTCCGACAGAAGCTGTAATCCCAATGACCACTGAACCAAAATATATAATGGTTTTATAAATAGTAAATATTAATATTACATGATTTATTTTACATTTATTAAATTTTTTTATTACAAATTGACTTAAAAACATGCAATTAATAGTATCATTATTATAATGGCATAAAATGATTTTTTTAAAGATAACTATTTTTCACTATTCACCAAAATTCAACAATAACATAAAATTCCAGAATAAATATATTTAGATACTATTGTGTTTTTTATATAGAACATTAGTTTAGTTTTTCAAATGAAAATTCAAAATAATTTTGTGTTAATTTTAAAATACAAAAAATATAATAAAAACAATTTTCAATGAAATATATAATTTTTTTTAACTTAAAAAATTCCTATACATATTTTCTATAAATTTTTTATATAATTTATTTTCATATATTATTCGTAAAAAACATATTAATTATAGAAAATATATTTGATATAATTTTAAAAATCATATAAAATCAAATTTTATAAGGGTAATATGTCAAAACATATACCCTTATAATTAATTATTTTTTCTATACAATATAGATTTATTTCAATGCCTTATTATTTTTAATTTCCATTTTCAATAAATATATATTTGTTTATATATATTATACTTCAATTACACATATACATTCTCATAAAATCTATGAAAATATTTAAACAATTATATAATATTTCATTTTTTTTGTTCTATGATTCTTGTGTCAGATTATATCAAATATATTATGTCTCAATGAAATATATAACATAAATTCAATGGTGCTGCAACCCTGGGAATGAATTGTAAAGGTAAGGTAATTAGGTAAATCAAACCACTTTCTATGATTTAAGTAGTTTTATTTGAACTTCACCATTCAAAATTCCATGTATTCAATAGTCTCTGTCATATTAATAGTTCTCACTTATATCATTATTAGGAAATGTGATCATAATTCAAATCCCCTAAAATGAATCACATTTCCAAAAAAATTATAACATTATTGGAATAATTCCCACTGACATAGTATTGGATTTCAATTATATATCTTTTTTTTCAATTACATGTTTTCATTTTTCACCACTTCTCACCCCTATATATTTTCAATACAAATAAGCATTAATTCACGTGATCTTGGTAATTTCCTTATAATGAATTTATTTTTTAAATGACATTAAAATTTGGATTTATTTTCCACTTTAATCCCATAAGATAATAATTTTTTACAATGTTAGGTTTTAAAAGAAACTGTATAAACATTTTCAACAAATAACATTTTTGGTTGAATCATTTTTTTATTATATAATATTTTATATAGGATGGGCCCGTAAGGGGCTCCGCGTCTCCGTCTCTCTCCCCTCGTCGCCGCCTCCTTCTGCCTAGGGTTCATGCGGCGCCTTTCCTTCAGGTCGTGGCGGCGGTCTCTCATTTGTAGTGGAGTCGGAGCCCTCTGGGATTGTGTGATGCGGACTCCGCCTCCTTGTCCTTCTCGCACAACGATTCCCTATCTCAGATAGGGTTTCTTTGTTTGTGATGCTGGTTGACAGCTCCAGGATCTGCGGCTTGAGTGATGCCTCCTCTTCTCTGACCTGTGTTGGGCGTTTCGTCGCAACCCTGAGGTGCGGCTTGGATGGCGACGTCAGGATATTCTCTACAGAAACTCCGAGATCTGGTTTTGGTGATGTTTCGGGTTCCGTTCTTTCTGTAGTTTTGTTCATGAGGTGTTGGTGATGGTTTTGTGGTGGGTTGGTTGGTGATTACCAGTTTTTTTTGGTCCGCGACACATTCGGTGGTGGGATGCGATCGATTGGAGGTTTCTTGTTCTGGTTTTGGTTTGTTGGTGTTAACTTGGGGAGCCGATGTTCAGTGAATGGCGTGTGGGTTGCGATTCTCCGGTTCTGAACTGGGATTGTTGTCTCTGTTTTTGGTTAATTTTGTGGATCTTGGTGTTGTATTGACACCGGAGGAGGTCTCGCCAGTGATGATGGATGGTGATGTTGATGGGTGTGATGGTTGGGTGCGTATCGAGGGTGTGAGCGACTCGAGGCATTGAAAGGTGTGCGGTGACGGCGTGCGGATCGAGGACAGCTGTATGGGTAATTTGAATTTGTATTTGCACTGTATGATGCAGAGTGGTCTTTGGTTGCTGTGTCACGTTGTAAGGGGTACCGGCAACCCTTAAACCCGTTGTTTTTTCTCTTTTTTTCCTTTAATAAATTTGCGGGACCAGGCTTACGCCTGGTTCAGAATACCCTGGTAATATTTTATATATAGTTATTAATGTGATGAATTTGGAAATGTAAAATTTTATACATTCATATATGTGGCATTTAATTATGTAATGATTTCATGTTTTCCTATAGGATTGATTTGTTGGAAAATCATTAAGTGGTAGGTGAGCCAAATATATGCCTCAAATTAATTGGTTAAATAATTACGTCTCATGAGATAATGGTGAAACGAGTAGTAATACTTGGTACAAAATGTAAAAAAATTTGTAATTGAAGATTTGAAATGGGAAATAGGCTATAATGAATGGTCGATGCTGTGAAGTGGTTTTTTATGTTATATATACTAACGTAAAATTCTGTAGATACCTAATCAACAATGTTATGTTAATATGGTAGTCTTTTTCCAACAATATTTTATTATTTGACAATGTAATTCTCCCAAGATCATGATTTTAGTCTCATATTTTTCTGTATCTACCGAATGTTATATATTTGATTATGTAATATTATTTTTCCTCCAATTAAACCATGTTATTTTTTTGGATTAAATATTCTTTTAGTTTTATAATACTTTTATATTAAAATTTTCTCATATTCATCTAATATCACTCTCATAAACATGTCTACCTAAATATATTTAATACATACTAGGTGGTTTATATCGACACGTTTTATGTTTCTATTTCTCAGTGCAGGCATATATATTTTACTCTTTATATGTTAATAATATGATCGTTTTTGATCAAATAATATTGAAACGTTCATAATAAATATAAATTATTTTTCTTATTTAACTTGTCTCTAAATACACATAACCTATCAATTCTATAGACGACGAGTTTATTATTCATTTTATAATTATAATTTTGGAAATGATGTCGAATAATTTTTTTTAACAAAGGACAATTTAAACTTGATTTTATTAGTGTATCCCTTTGTCCTTATTGATTTTTATTAGTACACAAATACTATAAGAAAGCTGATCTTTGAAAAATTCTTTAAAACATTGTAATCCTTATACCTGGTGGGCACAAACTATACCCATTTTCTAATAAAATAAAAAATAGAATCTATTAGATGAAAAATCAATATGGAAATGTTTCCCCAAATTTAAATAGTCTTAAATATTAGAAATCATAAAGGATAACATGGGTTGTTGTGGACAATCATGTAACATAAAATTATTTCATGTATATGGGAAACCCAAAAATTATATAAAAAATATATTGAAATCACCTAACAATAAAATATTGAGTATAATAATTTCTTATATGTTTTTTTCCAATGATTCATCTATTAGAATCATTATACCAAGAAAAGAAACATACTCAAATTCAATAACAGAAAATTATCTAATAATTTCTTGGTTTCTACAGATTTAGTGAAGTTATAGTTCGTAAAAAATCATATTGAGGCTCTGTTTTATAATTTTTCAACATAAAGTATAGTTAGAATAATATGTTTTAGTATAAAATGATATTAATTATTTGGTATCATATGCAATACTGATATTAGAATGAACAACGATATATCATTATGTTTTTTTCATTTAAATATGATATGTTATAACCTATTTATTGTAAGGGACAGTACAAACTAGAGTAAAAAATCATAAAATATATGAGTAGATTCATTAATTAAAATTTACTACTATATATATAAATATATGACTCAATTTTAAAATAAATGGTCATTGTTGATACCTTTTAGAATATTTATTCATGACCACTATGAATATTTATCTACTGTAATTTTTTTTAGTAACTGTAGATAAAATATTTTAATTCACTTTATAAAATATATATTTACTAGTGTAAATTAGCAATCATCTCATGGTGGTTATAAAATATTTTTTTTTATGAAAACATTTTAGATTTAAAAAATATATTTTCTCTAAAAAGGTGTTTTATGTAATTTTTTACATGGATATTAATATTAATTTCCTTAACCAATAGAATTTTTATTTGAGATAATTGACATAAATTTTAAAAAATTCATTAAAAAGTAATTATTATTTTATTTTTATATTTTTCTAAAAAGTGATTATTTAAGGGTAAATAATGAAAAATGAAGATTTTTTAAATACCTAATATTTCTTTTCATGTATATAAATAATAAAATTATATATTGAATAATCATTATTGTTACACTCATCCCCATTTATTAAAAATTTTCTATTTAATTCCATAATAATCAAAATTATTCTTTATTATGTTATATATTCATTTGTATGATATAAAATGAATTTAAAAAATTGTTTTTCATTTTGGTTGGTGAATATATATTAAATTAAATTTCTATCAATTCATGAAAATAAATCCTGAATAGTAGATTTGTATCTATAAATTGTTCATTCCCATAGATTAATAATTTCTATTTCATTAGTGGACATAGAAATAGAATAACCATGGTAAAAAATTGATATCATGTTAAAGGGTAAAATATCATAACTATAGTTAAAACTAAGGGATGTGGTCCATGAATGAGTTATGAAATATTACATGGTCAGTTTATGTCAACCATTATCACCTTGGGTCAGAAATTCTATAGACTATATTCCATTATACCATTAATATCACTTTATAATATTTTAATATTTTGAAAAAAATACAAAACTATTACACCCCTATCTTATAATAGGGATTCCACTCTCCTATAATATTACTAAAAAATTTCGAAATTTTCTCAATTTATCAATTTCCATGTGCCTAAAAAACAGACCTCCACATTCTCAATAAATTATATATTCAAAAAAATTCAAACTAATATTCCTAAATGTGTACGTAAAATGACATTTTCCAACGAATAGGGTAAACTCTTAACCATAAGTTATAATGCTTATTTTTTATATAAATCTTTATTTTATTCTATATGAAATAATTTATGATATAATATTTAACTTATATAAATATAAATATTATTATATTAATAGAATTTCAATTTATCATATCATTTTCCCTCCTACGCGAAATGAAAACATCGCACTTCTATATGTGTGGACTAAAACCTCCCTGAAGTGATGTGTGTCGTTTTTCATCAACATATCATATAGTTTGTTATCATAATTTACATATTTAATATATATGAAATTAATTAAATATTTATTATTCTAATAATATTACATATTAATTTCCTTATGACCAATCCTTTTATTGTAAATTGATAGTGTCTCCTAAGAATATATGTGGACTACCACCTCCACACATTGATGAAATTCATTTTTAAATGTAATCATAAATATATTGTTATAAAATTTTATTAAATGTATAATAATAATTATTATTTCATGATTATTATTATCGGATTATTTTTCTATGAACCTATTCACCGTGGTCAATATATAGTGGTTTTTTTGGGATTATAATGTGAAAATCCTCAAAAAATTCGACAAAAACACAATTGATTTTGTAACTATATAAGATATAATAATAAATGAAATGAAATGTATTTTGATTATTCAATAATATTTAATATGTTTATTAATAAATGAAATAATTAACATATGTTTATCAAAAAAGCATCAAATGAAATTTGTGGTGTTTCAGATTCAAGGGAAATTATTTTATTTAGAACATTATTTTAAATATGTTTATATCATTTATCAATATTGACATTCTTCAAGATAATATAAAAAATAAACCATTCATTTTAAAAGAAATTAATTTTTAAATCTTTTTTAATTATCCTATAACCTTTATAGTGGTTTTGAGAAGGAATAATATTCTATTGTGTTTTAAAACAAGCCACATTTAAATATTCTTAATAAAGAGAAAAAAATTATTTTGTGTATAAATATTTTTATATTTTTATAATGCCATAGTTTATATAATTTACCAATATTCTTCCATATTTATTTATTTTTTTACTTATAATATGGCATTATTCAATATTCTAATAATTTTGGTTTTAAGAGTTTTAAAATTAAATAGTATTTATATCATTATTCTGATAAAAATTCTAAAATAATTTCTTCATAAATATTAAACTGAATATATGGTAATATTTTATAATATAAATTATATTTTAAATGTTTCTAATATATTTTAAGGTTTTTTTACAAAACTTATGATGATGGGAGATCAAATAATGATCTTTATTTCCTTGGGTAATGATTTTTCTCTAATGTGAATTATATTGGAATTAACCAAGTAAATTATATCATTTTAATGGTTATTCTGATGGTTTGGAAATAGATACATGAAAGTGATGGTCCACTATATATACATTAAATTTAATTTCACACAAATTAATATTCTAGAAAATAATTTAATATCAAAAGGTAACGTTACAAGAATATATTGAAAAGAAAAATATATGACCATTTTAAAGTTAATGTTATGTTTTTCAAGAAATAGTTTTCATGAGAACTCATGTTTTATAAAAAACCCTCATTATTCTTATGATTCATTTTTTTTAATTTTATATGAGTCATTTTATATGATATTTGGGATGTGAAAATTTTCTCTATTGGAGTTAAATGATTATTTTAATACAAAAGATTATTTAGAAAATATTCAATGGGATTCAATGATTTTAAAAATTGAGAAATGGGTTTCCTTATATTTGATTCCCATATTGATATTTTTTCCACACACAACATTTTGAATATTTTTTCATATAAAATAATAATCACTTTGATTTTTAGAATGGTTTCTATTTTTGATATAGGAATTAATCTTTAATAAAGGGAGTTTTATTTTAATATTATGAGAGGATATATAATATGAAATCATATTATGTATACAAAAATAATATTTAATGGAATTGTTTATAGGGTTTTGTAAGGATTTGGTATGTCAGTTTTTTTCTTAGTTCCATAAAACTGTTAAAAAGGCGAATAGAATGTATGGAAATTAATTTCATGTAATTGAACTTGTAATTATTGGTTTCATATACCATGTTTTTTTATAATTGGTATCTTATCATAATAGTGAATACAATACTTGGAAATTCATGAATGTTAACATTTATAAAAGAGTTATAATATACCAAAGGGAAAATGAGTTATCATATACCAATATGGGAGGAGGAATGATCAATCACCAAGAGATGTAGTCACATGTGATGTACTCTGATAGGTATTGGGAATAAGCACATGGAATTGGACCATATAATTGTTTTAGGAATCAAATAACAGGATAAGATAAATTTAAGTGTCAATTCATCATTTAATCATAACATTGAATTCTTTAATAAATCTAAAAGATGATATTCTAGGTATAATTATGGTTAATGATTATAAAATTTCATGTTAAATGATAGCATCGCTTTAATCCTCTTCATAATAAAGTTTATTATTTTCTACTCACCAAAATCATTTTTGGATTCTGTAAATGTATGGAACCAGAATGATCCAAGTTGATATTTGATGTGAATAATAATCTGGTGGTTGTTTTAATGAGAAACCTAATGGCATAAGAGATATAGGAAAAAATGATTTTATTATTCTTAACGAAATACCATTAGTTATGATAAACATGTAAAATATAGGTGTGTTTCCTTATTCTTTAAATATGAGAAAATGGTGTTCCGTGGATATTTAGGTGTTAAATATCATGAAATTTGAAATATTCATTATATATTGTTTACAGAAATTTGGAATAAATCCCAAATGAAATTTTGTAATGGAACTTGATTATAATTCATTTATTTATTTTATATCCTTTACACACAAACATTTTTTATAATGGAAGACCATGAACGAAACTGCTAAGATCGTATGAATAAAGGATTGATATGGTCAAATGCTAAATATGGAGAACCGTTGAATATAATTTAAATGGTATATAGTGTGTTAAATTTTTATCTTCTGGTTATAGTTGAAAATATGAATAAATTTAAATTGATTAATCACAGGATATAATGCATATTTGAAGAATTAAGTGTTTAGGAATAAGATGAAAATTATCTGATAATGTACAGTGAAGAATAATGAATGATTCAAATATCTATATATAGATATTATTGGGTTATGAGGTGGTGGTATTTAATTTATAAATATTAGTATGTGGTTCTTCTTAATGTTGTTGATACTAATTTAATGTTTTATGTGAGGTGAGTACTTTATAGATAATTATAGAATTTTAATTAATGATTAGAATATATGTAACTATAAATATATCTTGATTAATTTTTTATTTGAAGAATAATGACTTTATTTTTTATCGAAATAAATATTAATTTGTTGATAAAAATTAGGTTTAATATGATCTTCTATGGTGTGTTAATTATAGGTAATTGTAATAAAAACAATATTAATTTTTCAAAAAATATATTTTCTCGAGTAAATAATCTTGTGATTAAAAAGTGGATGATGGAAAACTAAAAATATTATTTTAGAATATTTTTATTATTTTGATACATTATATGTCTATGGTATATATAGATATTAATTTTATTTATGGTATAAATGAAGAATTATCTTTTGGAAGGATATATAATTTTACTGTGTTTTTCTGATAAGTTAGGTTATTTATGTAATAGAGTAGCCAATTAATGTATTATATGTTTAAAATCCCATTACCCCAAACCACTGATCAATACCTAGATTGGTAGTAATTTTCAACCTCAGTCATAAATTATGACAAGTTTTATCCTAATAACTATCAGTGAGCGAATGATATGATACATAGAGAATACTATAAATACTGGTTAGAGTTTAATATCAATGGACAATAATTGTGATAACACGAATAATATATCAGTAATTGTGAAATCAAAAAATAACCAAGAACCGAAAATAGCCCTTAAATGCTGAGAAAAATTATTCTTAAATAGTTTTTAGTCATTAATAAAAATTCACACGTACAACATGTACAAAATTGATAAAAAATTAAAGACAAAACATTTTAAAACTCAAAAGTGTCCATGATGTACTGTTACACTCATCCCAAAACTCTATCCTAGAACAAAATCACACATTAGTCATATGGTTATTTCCATTGTACCTAACTATCTTTTGAAAAATTTCCTACCAAAAAAATCATGACACGATATGGTTAAGGGTATAAAAGTGTTTGACACCACCATTGAAATCTCTAAATAAATATTTATGAATAACATGTACATGTTATAGTTCAATTTATATAAAAATTTCAATATTTGGAATAATAATAAGGAAATAAATATTAGAGCCTATGATACACTGTGACACCAGAGGCTAGACCCCCCAGAATCATCTAGTATTAAATGTCTCTAAGAACATTAAAAAGACCATAACATCCAAAAATAATCATTATTAGTGGTAATATACAATTCCCTGATCTAACTATAATATTTAGGTAATATATCCGTGATAAGGGCCACAGAGTCCTCTAAGGGGTCGGATTCACTATGGGTTTAACTATTTACCGAAGATTTAAAGTACACCAAATCATTCTAATATGATTTTTCCTTGGGATATCCCACCATCCACATGAAACAAATTAATCATTTTCATACTATTATTGAATATTTTATTTTCCATGTAAATTTTTTAAACCAATTAATAAATAATTTTTTATCCAAATGAGTTATTAATGTAGAATATATTTCAAATGAAAATATAATAATCCTTTAGGAATATTTATATCATAGTCCTCCAATGATATCACCCATTTTCCCATTAACAATAAATATGTATATATGAGGTATAACATTCTATATGCTTGGTTTATGGTTTGAAATAAAAATAATGTAAAACATAAAATTTATATTTAGTTATATAATAATAACATTATAAAATAAAGTGATACTATTAGAATAATATATAGGGACAAATATCCTTAGGTATATTACGGTCTATAATCCTGATATTAACCACTGATTTTGAATATAATGGGAAAATAGAAAATAAAAAAGCCTAACGAATAGTTATTTTATGATAATAAAAGTTGGTGATTTTTATATATAATAATAACTAATAATGGATACTGGACTAGTTTTAGTCAAAAATAATTGAAATCCAATTTTAGAGGAATAATTTAAAATAGATGGAGATTTATGGATAATATCTTACGCCTAAAATAGAGAATATCAAAGCTATACGCCCAATGAAATAGACTAAAATACTTCTAATAATTGGGACATAAAGGAGGGGGTAATATAGTATTATTAAATTCAATCATTTATTATAGGGACCATGGTTTGAGAACCACTTCTCTAAATCAATGTAAAAAGCATTTAAACTCCACTGTTGGAAAACACATTACATCGCATGGTTAGGAGCATGGTTAAAAAACAATGAAAAACTATGTTAAATGAACCTACAATGAATTAAAACATCCTATAATATTTATAAGACCCAAAGTATAGTTTAAAAACATTATCCCTCCCATTAAAAACATCATGGTTTGGGTTCAGGATTAGCATAAACCAGGAACTAAAAATGGGACCTACTCTTTTTCAACAAAAACATGATATTTTAATCCCCATAATTTTTTATTGCTACCATGACCCCTATATTGTCCCAAACTAGAACAAAATATCATATAATCAATGAAAAAATCATATATTATATTAAAATTATGAAAGAATATTCTTTATACATTACTTAGAATCATAGAGTCTACCTACTATATATTTTATCATCGTTGAGTTTTGCTCCTAGTCATATTCGGCTGCCATGATAAAAAGATACAACCACTATGGTTGTAATGACTTTCCAATTCTTATTGGCTTGAGAGTACAGCGAGTCATTACTTGGCCTTAAGAGACATTCCCAAAATGCTAAAGGCTAGAAATAAATGCCAAAGGGTTTAAAATACTAGTGGGGGACGATTTACCCTTTCAGAAATAAACCAAAAAACCAACCAACGAACATTCAATATATGATGCATGAACAAAAGGAAGATAGCTAAACAACTTCATTTATGTCAAACCACATCAAAGTTCACAACAACAGAAGACCAAACCAAATATCAATGTACACAGTGGATAAATAACTCAAGACACTCAAAAAACACCAAGACTCCATGCTCTACAAGATCCAAGCTCCACAATCACCGAACAACCCCAATTATCATGAGATAGTAATAAAACATGAGAAAGGTTACCTTTGGACATGTTCTAGAAAATAGCATTTGAAAAAGAACCAATGTGCCCAAGAAGGGGTGTGTATAAAACTCAGTAGGTTTTCCCCATTGACATCCCTACTCACGCCACTGAGATAAAAAAGTTAGCCACCATTATATAAAACAATTTCTCAAAAAATAATTTATAACCAAAAATAAATAAGTTTCCAAACAATTTATCCAAAAGCATATAAGTGGAATAGAAACCAATTTTTCCAAAAAGTTATCATTCTAGAAAAAATAACTACACAAGCTTTAGAACCATTTCACAATATCCCCTTTTGGGAAAACCTAACCATTTCACAAACCCATGATACCAACTATGCATTCAATGTTATGATATTTCCATACTCATGAGCAGTTTCACATATATCTACCATGTCGTCACAAGGTTAGTGTTTCACATGTGCCATTACTCCTTTGACAACTATCAAAATGTCATATTTCAACCAAGCCTTGTATATATAGTTACCATGTTCCATTAATCGTTTGGCACAGAGCACAATGTCATATTTCAACGAATCCCCGTACATGCAACATGAACACAGACAACATATTCCCAAAACTCAAGCAAAAGCAACCCGTTCAATAAAACACATTTTTATTGAAAACCATTTCCATCAAAAACATTTAAATTCCAAACCATATCTATTCTAAACCACATCAATAAAACACCATTTTTTTATTGAAAACCAATTCCATCACATTCATTTCAAAACAAAACCATTTCAATAATACACCCCTTTTATTGAAAACATATTTCTCATCAAACCATTTAAATTTCAAGAAAATAATTAATTTTAAAATCATCATTTTATATTCAAGAATCCAAATCACATTGCACAGGAAACCACCAAGATTTCGCAATTTCATTGAATCTATAAGTCATCACTAACGATGATTTCTTCCATGATTTTCACAATAAATTACATTCAAATAAAACAATTTGAATCTAAGACAACCAATTATAAAATTGGGAGTTGAGAGGGAAGCCTCCAACCTCAAAGGTTTTAATGAAAACCACAACGAGGGAAGAAAGTACATGAAAATTGGGTCGATTCTCCAAAAACACACCTTAGATCTCTTCTCCTAGAAATTCCAAACCAAATATCATCATATCTGGCATCCAAATACCAAGACCTACCTAAAACATGTGTAGATCTATGAAACAGGGGGAAGCGGAGAAGTAGATCTAATTAGATCTATGAAACCGAACAAAAACGATGAAGAACGTCTACATAACTCAAGAATCTAGCTTTGATTCACCAAGAGAAGTCAATGGGTCACCACTAGAGCGATGACAGAACCCTCTTTGACCTTAGGAGAAGAAAAATAATATGTTATGGATAGTTAGTTGTAAAAACGGGACACTGAGAGGAAAAAATGAGTGAGATCCCCTTTTTAAGGATCTCATTTAAGTTCCCACACTGTTTTCTCACACGGTTAGACAAACCATTCGCTAACCATGCGTTAGACACTACCCCAGCAGACCATCCACACATGGTTTGGCCACATGGTTATACAAATCATGCGTTTCCCGTGTGGATTATAATACTTCCATGAAAAACTACACACGGTTCTGCCACATAGTTTAGACAAACTATGGGTTGTCCGTGTGACTTCCCCATTACCTCAAAACATTATTCAAAGTTCACATGAATCCCCCATAAATCACCCTTAACCCTTATGACCACTAAAATAATTATGTTAGGGTTACATACCAGAAACTAAGGGTACTAAATTCTCCCCAACATTGGACTTTCCATCATTGTAATGTAGAAAACCTTCACCCAACTAAAAGAGTTTCGGCCACTGCTCTTTCATTTCCTTTTCATGTTCCCAAGTCTCTTTCTAAATCTGACTATGCTGCCATAAAACCCACACTAGACCGTTGCTTTTCCCATACAAGAAATTCTCTTTCATATCCATAATCATTACTGAGATATGTATCAACGAATCATCCAGATCTAGGTCAATGTGATCCCATCTGATCACATGGTTAGGAATAGGCAGATAATATTACAACTTAGATACATGGATCACAATATACACCAAACTAAACTGTGGTGGTAATGCTAACTAATATTCCACCTCTCCAACCCATTCACGTATCTCAAAAAGAACAATGAATCTATGAGATTACTTTCCCTGATTCCCAAAATGACGATGTCCAAGCCTTGTAGAGATCCTCAAGAAGACATGATCACCCACAACGAAGGACAATGATCATCAATGGTGATCTGCATAAGATTTTTGATGACTCTAAGCTGTCTCCATCCTTTTTCTAATCAACTAGATCTTCTCTGTTGTTTCATGGACACGGCTTGTCCTGGCTATTGAATTCCACTCATTTCTACCCAACATAGCGGAGAACGACAAGGATGGTCATACAATGCTTCAAACAGAGCCATGTGTATAAAGTCTTGATAGATGTTACTGTATGAGAACTCCAATAAGGATATATGATCCTCCCATGAGCCACAAAAATCCATGACACAAACCCTCAACATGTCTTCCAATGATTGTATCGTGCACTCGGATTTCCCATTTTCCTGAGGATGCTATTTCGTGCTCATAGTCAACTGAGTTCTAAGGACTTTCTGTACTGATTTCTAGAAATGAGATGTGAACCTCAGATCTCTATTTGAGAATATAGAAAATGCTACACCATTCCGATTTACCAATTCTTGGATATAGATTTTTGAACGATCCTCCATCGTATGAGTTTCACGAATATGGATGAAATGGGCCGACAAGGTTAGATGATCAACTATCACCCAAATGGAATAGTGTTTCTAGACCATTCTTGGAAGACGTGAAAAATAATCCATTACTATCTGATCCCATTTCCACATGGGATAGGCAATGATTGTAACATACCAACTAGTCTCTGATGCTCTGCCTTAACCTGCTGGAAAGTTAAGCACCATGAGATGAACTCAGCCACCATTATTTTCATGCTGCTCCACTAAAACTACACCTCACATTCTTTATAAATTGTCTGTGTACCTAGATGTACAACCCATCTTGATTGGTGGTAAGCATGAAGGAGTTGTTCTTAATACCCCATAGGTAAAACCATCTGATCTCCTAATCACCAAACTGAACCCCCATCAAGTCTCCGGCCATCAATGGTCTCCCAACCATTGAGTTTAAAACTTACAACTAGACATTCTACATCAGATGTTTATACTTCTTGGATCATTTTTACTAGATCAAAAACAAGAGTAGATGAAAATAAAACGGCAACATCACCTCGGTCTTCACATTCCACATTCATGTCGGCTAATACTGACATCAATTTCCATTCATCTGAATCTTCTATTGCCAACTGAGCATACGACTTTCTACTCAATGCATCTGCCACCAAATTTTTGTTCCCTGCTATGTAAATCTAGTTATGATGGGTGTGTGAAACTATATAACCCCTGGATGGATCAATTTGTATAATTAGAAAACAATCTCTTTGTGTGTAGGAGTATTCATTTTACCGTAATAGGATAGTTGATTTTTGGAATCCCTTAATAGTAGGTTGCCTAAAAATATGTGCCAGAACACAGGTAATGTGTCTTGGAGTAAGTAAATGATAATAGGGTTTTGATATTCACCATTATGAATTCCATCATAATTATATCCATATTTTTTATATCAATTTTTCCATTATTTTTAGGGATATATAATTCTATCATTATCATGTTTATTATTAATTTATGTGGATTACCTATTCCTTCAATATTGTTAATGATATGTTAATTTATTAATTAATTTACTTCCCATATAGAGGGTTTGAGCTTACCACTTATTACGTTTCAATTTCTCTATATTATAGAGAAAATTAGAATAAATGGGATTTTTAGAATCATAAAACATATTTTTTGAGATATTGATTAGATTTCGTGAATTGTGTAGTTTAACATATAATCGTAAAATAGTATATGAATATGGAGAACATGGGACAAGTAAATTTATGTTGTTTCCAAATTCTCAGAATTTCTTCAAATGAAAATATTATTCATATGTAAGAGATTAAATAACTATTACTGATTTTGATTTTAGGTAAATGTAAATATTATATTATAAATTTTGTTTCAATGTATATATGTAACGTTATATGTTTATCTAAACTAGATGCAGGCATTTGGGTATGGGGTATTACAGATTGTATTATATGAACAGATTATATAATTATAGAGATTAAAAATAGTTTTGAAAATAATTCAAATATTTTTAAGTTAAGGTTTTTTATAATTTAAATTTATTAGAAAACCCTTGTTAGTAGTGTACGATGAAATGTTTTGTAAATTTTTTTAATTTCATATGGTGATTCTCATAAGAAAAATTTGGAAAACCCCACATAAAAAGTCCAAAAAATTGATAAAACGTTAATGTTTTGGTAAAATATATATTTTATGTATTATAAATGGAATTAATCCCAATATATATATTGGCATGTGTATTTGGTTGTGTCACATTTGGAAATAATATGAATAACTCTAAAAAATTTTGTTTACTAATTGACACAAACAACAACATAATTTATGATGAATGAGCATATGATTTAGAATTTTGAGAAATAGATATGTGGTATATGTTTTAATTAATAATATTATCATTATGAAAAAATTAAAATTAAAAAAATGTATGTTAATATTTTAAGATAAATAAACTCATATAAAATGGAAAATTTATTTCCAAATATTATAGAAAGAGTGGTATAAGATGATATTAAAGTGTAATATATTAATAAAATATTTTCATAACAAAATACATATTCAAATTTATGTTTTCATATCCAAATTTTGAAAATTATAATAACCAATTCATTTTCATTATTTGGTTGAAATCAGATCATATTAATGAATTCATGAATGGAATTTTCAAGAAACAGCAATTTATTATAATCAAAAAAGGAAATATACTTAATTGGTTGAGAATTTTATTATTTTTCTATTATAATGGGAAATAGTTTTTAAATTGTATTTTATATGGTATTGAGGTTGTTATACTAATAGAAATTATTTATTAATTATAGTAGTTATTTTAGTTATTCATGTAATATTTATCGATAATATTTTGTTATAGTTTTTACTTTATGAGAATTATATGAAACATATATTGATTATTCGTATGTTGATTTATTTTAATTGTTCAGAAACAAATATAAAATGGTATAAATTTTTTTTATACAATTTTATGAAAATTTTATAATTCATCAGGCAAAAATTGATGAAATTTTTTTTGAGGTATTAATAAATATTTTTTTTAATATAGGGATGACTTTGAAATAATAATTGGTGGTTTTATTTTGAAAAATTATGTTAGATAATAATTTTTCATCATGGTAGTGATTATTGAATCAAGAAATTTTTGTGATAATTAATCTTATTTTTATGATTATGATATATATAGAATAGTGTTTCAGTATATAAACCTTGGATTAATATCATTGATGAGTAAAATATAGAGAAAATTCTAAGTGGACTATAAAATCTCCTTTTTTTTAATGTCTTGTAAAATAAAATTATATTTGGAATGGTATATAATTTAGATAATATGACCAAGATATATAAATACATTAGAATATTATTGTTATAATGACTACTATTAAATGACAAAAGATAAGTAATATTTTTAAATCATGGAATTCCTTGATTGTTGGGCATATAAAATTTTATAAAATTTTTTGTTAATTTTTTATATATAAATTAAGGATTATGTTAATATTTATTATACATCCCTAATCAAAGTATTCTAGGTAGAACAAATATTGATATATGAGAGTGATATCGGTTAAACTGATTCTAATACCAAATGATTTGTAAGAAATTTAGGCTAACATAACAGTGTAATAATGTGATACATATTGAGAATAAGTTATTATATGGTTAATTGTGTTGGGTCTCTTATACTGATCATCAATCATGTTGCCGTTTTTGATTTAGTAGTGGATTGAACTAGAAGTAACCATGGCGGTGACTGATAATGTATAGTCTATATCAATGAGGTACCAAATTTAATTGAATATATATGTAGAAGAATTATGATTCTTCCAAACTCCCTATAAAAAATTATAAACAACGTAAATATAGTCAAATTATCATAAAAACTGAACATAAGAAATAGAATGTCTCAATTGAGATCAAGTGATGGAAGAAATCCAACTAAAATGTGTGTGAGAAGGAGTTACGTTATAAAAATATATTCCATCAATTACAAGAAAGTTAAGAATTATATGGATCAATGTCCCATTTCAAGGCCTAACTAGGAAATTTCCCTAAAAAATAATGAACAAGTAAAATCCATTAAAAATACTACTAATGGATAAAATAGTGTATTTTCAATCATGATTTTCTTACATTACATGTCATGTATTTCTTGAAAAACTACTCGACTATGATTTATAAAACCCCCTCTTGGTATGATTATCAAATAAATAATTATTAAGGTTTATGGGATGTTATTACGTTTGGATATAGATTATCAATGCTTATTATAATTATATTCCAAATTAAGGATTGGAATATTATTTTACATTGAGTTTGCAATAATTAGTTCGCATTAATAAATCACATTCCACATCCAGGTAAACCCAATATAATATATTTATATAAGGTTAATTTTGAGTTCTATGATCAAATTACTTGAACATAATGTGTTAACTTTTTATGATTCATTTTATATAATTGGGTTTAATTTTAAACTAAAAATTCAAAAATATTATTACATTTAAATATGTTAATTTTTCATAAGCTTGATTCTCCTGTAACATTAAACATATATAAATCTTTGTTATATTTTGATAAAACATAAATATATAAATATGGACTTTAAAACCTAAAAAATGATTTTATTGGAATTAATGAGGGAAAATAAAATATAAAATACAAGTATAATTATAATAAATGGAAATTTTAAAATGAATTTAATTATATTAATTTAACTAGAATGATTAAAAAGGCCAGATAATGTATATGAAATCATTTTTCAAAAATATTTCCTATTACGAGATACCAATTTATATTTCATTAAATATATCATTAATGATTTATTTATATTAATAATTTGTAACACCAATTTTTTTAAAATGATATAAATTAAAAATAAAATCATTTAATATTATAAAATTTCATATTATGCTAAAAATGAGTTTCCATTATATTTTTTGAGTTTATTAATGAAAATGAATTTAGGGATTTAGTAATTTAAAATTAAGAAAAATAAAATCATTTATAAGTTACTCATGTTAAAATTCAATTTGATGTTATTTTTTCAATTTTCTATAATTTATGATTTTTAGAAGAAAAAAGATGGATTTAGGGAAATCATATTTTTCCATAAATTATCACTAAATAAAAATGACATAAATGAATTTAAAACAATAAATTAATTATATATGAATATATGGAATAAATTTATAAATTTTTATATATTGATTTTATAGAGATAATGTACTACAACTATTTTTATAACAAATTAAAATATTATATAAATATAGAGACTATTTGTAATATTTTTATATAAAACTGGTATTTTTTTTCGTTGATATTCTATCATGGATTTCCATGAAAGCCTCATTATATTGATTTTAATTTGATATAAATCAATTTTAGTTACTATGATGGGGAAATTTAAAAATGATATATATATATATATATGAATATATTTAATTCATAAAAATGATGATTTTTAATAAAATATTTTATCCTAAATAAGTGTGTCTATCATAAATTTAACATATGAAACCATTTAGCATTTTATATGATAAAATTACATTGAAATTTGAAATTAAATTTTTAAAATTATGATAAAATATAAATATCATTATTTTTCATGAAAAACAAATTATAGGGTTAGAAAATTGTAACCATGGTATAAGTAAAATGGGGTCAAAAGTGAATAACCTAAATAAAAAACCCAAAACAATCTAAAAAATGTGCGAGTAAATTAATTTTTTAGATTTGGATTGAAAAAATACATGTTTCCCCTACATTTCATTCAACATTATAGCAATTTTACAAGGATTATTATCATAGAATTATAGAAAAATGTTTTCGGTTTTTTAAAAATTCCATTTCAATCACTTATTATTTGGTAATATAATTACATCTTCAAGACACCTCATACATTAAAACTACCCCTTGAGACTCTATCAGATTCAAATTCATTTAAAATTATACCATAGAAAAATTTATTTAAATTTTCACTAATATATTAATCCCTGCCAATTAAAGATGACTTCGTAGGAATATTCAAGATCCCAACAATATTGTTATCAACTAAATATTTTTCTTTCTTAATTCTAATATTTAATTTTTTTTCAACCACAATTAAATAAATACTTTATTATCATTTTTATAATATAGTGATAGAATATTAATGATTCTATCTGTTCTCATTTTCCCAATGAGTTACGAAAAAACAAAATAGTAGATTCTACATTTTGTGAACTACAGATTTCATGACATAACATGTTTTATTTTATTACATCACCTTATATAGATAGATCTATGGATTAAATTAATGGATGAATTTTATTTTTATTATATAGTTAATTTATATTTTGATTACTTTTATAACATATTGATGGTATGAATAATAAATTACCATCTTCAATTTAAACTTTTAAAATATGTTTGCTAACGGGATATGCTTTTGTTAAAATTATTCAATTTTTTATACATTAATTATTCTTGTACTACAATATAATTATGATATATCACAATAATATTAACAATATATTATCTTTATTCTTATTTATAATTATATTAATAAACACCACATTATCTTTTATTAATGCTAGTTAAATTCATGATTGACTTTTTTTAACAACCATATCAAATAACATCTGTAATTTATAACATGAATGAATAAGATAAACTATTTAATTTTATAATATGATATAAATACATGGCCATTTTATTGGTTTTTGGGATATTTGACATCTATATCTAGCCAATTAATGATGATAATAAATTGTTTTTCTTAATGAATCACCGAAACAAGTTCACCATCGATTCAATCTTCGTGGTTCATAGTAAAAAAAAGACATGAAATTAAGAAATAAAATTGTATTAATATTTTGGAGAACATATTATACTATATATTATAATATATTTATTATTAACATTTAATGATGAATATACAGTAACACTAAATCTATAAAACTAAAACAAATAATCAAAATTTTAAACAATAGATATAGAAATTCAGAACAATTCAAATCGTGAACGTCTATTAATAATAATTAAAAATGAAAATGATTATAAATAAGGTTATTAATTAAGTGTTTATGTTTTCTATATTAGTTTTTCTTCATATTTTAATTACTTTTGAGTATGTCAGGATTAGTGGTAATGGTTTCAGTTTGTATTTTCATTCATTGCGTATTTTTTTGGTCATACACCATGTTTTATTTTTTTGGTGTACATGCCACAAAATTATAATTTTTATATCATAATTAACATAAAATTCATGAGAATTACCTTTCTATTTAATTATAACAATATCATGGGATTTTGGATCAATATTTTTTATGTCTGTAATGGTTTTTATATGAATTTTTCTTTTTGGAGAAATGTATTGTATGGGTGAATCTAATTTCACAAATGTGTTGTATATATTTTATATATAATATATCATATGATGAATTTTATTTTAATAATATTATTCAATGTCAAACATCAATCCCAATATTTATTGTGGAAATAATTCATAAAATTCAGCGATTTATGTATTGAATTGGGCTCTAATGTCATTCATTTAGATATAATACATTTTATGCACCATGATACATTTTTTATGGTGTTTAAGCGATTTAATATCAAAAGATTCTTTTTCATTTTATGTAAAGGTAATTAATAGATAAATCATGTTCACTTGTTCAAGTGGATAATAATTCAGTTATTTCCCTCATAGTTATTAGTTTTTATAACATTATTTTCGTTCATTGAGTTAATGTAATTTGTTGAAGTAATTTCATATGTGTTAAGATCATTCTAATTTTTTATTATATTATGTGTTGTTATCATATTTTTGATAAGGAATTAATCTTTTTAACACATAAAACCCTTGATATATATTTTTCACCTCTTGGGGTATTTTATATTATAACTATATAATATAAATCATCAGATGGATTATAATATTTTTATTATAGTTATTTTATATTCATATACCCATCACACTATATGGAATGAACATCACAATTTACATAACAAAAATTATATTATGTTCACAAAAAAATTATGATATTCTATTATCATTTTATAATGTATTATATTTACAATAGTAAATATTTTTAGAATATAGAATATGTAAATTTTATCAATACACCTACTTCATTCAAATGGTTTATGATTCGGATGTCCCACTTTTTGAGATAGGGAAAAGTATTGGAATTTTTTCTACTATTAATTCAACAAATTTTATTTTTGGAAATGTTAATTATGTTTTTTTAATTATTTTTACCTTATGGTGAATTTACTAGGATTAAAAAATCCATGGTTGGGGCCATACATTATATAGTACATTGATTATTGGATATGACTTATGGGAAAATATATATTGGGTGTTGGTTTTTTACTCTTCCTGTAATAGTATAGTTCCTTGGAGGAAAGCCTTTAAACCATGATTTTTTACAATGGCCTCTATTACATGTAATGTGTCTTGGTCGGGGGCCTTGAACTCCGATTTTTTATGTCTTGTGTCATACATTACCTTACACTAAGATTAGTGTTACTGATATCCATGTTTTCATTTATTGACATTGATTTATTTTTCATTCTATTTTATGTTGATCATTGATTTATATTGTTTTCTTATTCCTTCTATTATGATTATACCATTTTTATTCCATGATTATTTAAGTTATATGTCTTTTTATTGATCCTTTTGAGGTGTCTGATTATTTTTTTTCACTTTTCAATGTTATCTATAATATTTGTACAGATGGTATTTTAATATGGTTAAAATGTGTGATAGAATCATTCAGTGATGTTGAATAATTTATATGAATTATCTAGTTGGAGTATAATTTGAAAATTTATTATTGACAAAATGAAAATAATATTTATTTATTTATGGTGTGTCATAATTGTTTCTGACACATTTGTAGGGGCGCACACTTTCGGGCTATGATGCGTTGGTTATTTCCCCACATTCCCACTTTTAAAAGGTGGAAAACATTGGTCTCTTATTTATGGATGTTTTCTCCTTGATCAAAATGAGATGATGGGATGTCAGTATTTCTTACCATGGATTCCTCTTTGGAATTCATTACCTAGTCCGGTTGTCCCTTAATTATTAAGACATTGTTCATGAAACTCTTCCCTAGTTCTATATCTTCATGGACTCCAGTTAATTACATAGCTTCTATCCGTAAATTCTAAGGGGTCAATTCAAGACATCAACCGTGGATCAGGGGAGTAGTAATGTTGGACATTGATGGTGTGTATGGACACTGAATCCCAGATTTGCATGGGTTACTTCACCCTATGATAGGGATTCTGAAGGGCGTGGAAGCCTGAGGAATCCCACGTCCAGTGCGGGGAATTATATTCCATATTCATGTCCATGATCTTTTCCCCAACTTCCCTTGATTAACATAGGGTATACCACGAGTTTAAAATCTATAGAAGGTAGATAAGACTAATCATAACACTTACAAGTCTAGATCATATGGGTACATCCCTAGGAGAGAGCATCTATAATGATGAAATGACGGATGGATCACAACACTCAATAAGAGCAGTCCCATGATGGTGTGTCTCATAATGGGAAGATATCACACCATGAAGGTTGATCTGGACACCAATAAGGGTGGATTAGAGATAGCGCACCCAGAAAGAAGAACACTAAGGTTTACCATTTACTGGGATTGATCCTCAGGGAGGTTTCATATGTACCCTATGTATATGATAGGGATCAAAACGAACATAGTTCAAATAGATTGACGAATCGAGGTGTATGCAATGGAAAATGAATCAGAGACATGTTGGGACATACGCATGGATGGTATCCCATTGAAAAAGGGACACATTTGGATAGATGGTTATGGATTGTGGTAGGCCAATGGATTATTAGTAACCCAAATGGATGGCATTATCTCACCAAGATGTGGCAGCCCAGTTAAAAATAATGATAAATATGGTTGGAGTGTCGACTGTTATAGTGTTTGGGGATGGAACCGACATGAATATGATGTTGATTATGTACATAATCCTTGAATAGAATTCCTATGTATCCATGTACCATGGAATAAAAGTCCATATAGTTTAGTGGGGGTGACGAGAAACCTGTGGAGGTGGCCCGTGAGGATGGTTGCATGGATGGTACCTGGAGGAAGTGGATTCCTCAGGTTAGGGAATGACCTTCAGAAAACACAAGGTTTTAAGGGAATGAAAAGGATGAGACATGAGTGATGTTCTTAAACAACAGGGAGTCTTGCTTCTTATGCTTTGGGTAGGGAAACAATGTTCACATAGTTCAGGATGGGGCATGAAATTGGGGTGTACACAAAGGAAAGAGACCTAATGACATGTTGGGGCTTATGCATGGATTGTATCCCATCACAAGGGAAAACTCTTGGTTGGGGGAGTTTGAATTAGGTGTCTGGGTTTACGCATGGTTAGCTATGTAGGAGTTGGTCTTACGCCACTAAGGGACATAACAAGGATTTGGGTCCCAACAAAAGAGACACCAAAGGTTACAAGAATTTGGGGTCGAACCTCTGGGAGGCTTCAATTGTACCCTTCCTAAGAGACAGGGACCAAAACCCTCATAGTTTTATATCATATAGTTATTGTCATGATAGGTAGAAGGGGGTAGTGTTTAACATCATGTTGGATGATGTTGAACCGATATGAAGTTGTTGGGACAGATGGATGATGGCCTTGAACCTATGAGAGGCTTCCTAGATACCTTTCTTGTAAAGGTAAAGGATAAAATTTTAAGTCATTTGGTTGGATGGAGAATGGGGATTACACACTACGGTGGCCCAAATCAATTGTTATATTCGATGCTTACACTAATCCCATGGGATTCTTTCTCCGTGTGAGAAACAAAAGGTAATAAATACTTGATGATCACATCGCGAAAGGTGTTCTCGTAAGGATTGGAGGAGGTATTATGTGTTGATAGTGGCCCATGGACATGAAAATTTAGACATACGCCGGGATGGAGGCACAATGGAAATAAATCCCAAAGGGAGAGGGGTGGGGTATCAAGTCCCTTGTTCCCATATATCCTCTAGTATTTTTTCACGGAAGAAGAGAGTAGGAGCAAGGATTCTACCTCTTAAAGGAAATGATAGGGATTACACCAGGATGTTTTCCCTCCCCACATAGTTTGAAATCATACATTTAACATCGATTTTGTGCTCTGCATTTCACAACGATCCTTTAGACACTGTGATTTTGTGATCTGCATGTTGTGTCTGTGAGGTATGTGGAAGATCATTGTGATCGAGCTCTATGATTTTTCTCTAAGATCCAAGGAAAAAAATCTAGAGTCTTTGGATAGAACAGCTCACCTAAAAACATCTAAGGGTGTCTTTATAGATTCTTACCAGATGGAATAGATTGTGGATAAAGTATGATATGGGGAATTCATGTGGATCCATTCAGACCACGAATCCTGGGTGGAGTTGTTGTCAGAAAGCTAAAATAATTACCCCATTTTCAAAATATTGACTTTTCATGGATTTTGCCTAAGGGATGATGTTCTCATCTGAGATGAAATTAGGGATGTGTTATCTTATTATTTTAGGAGTACATCATTCCAGCATCAATGGTTTTGGGCTATTGATGGTCATATATGGGAGGATCACACACCAGTAAATAATGATTGGATGTATAATCATGTTAAAAATGTTGAAGGGATGGCGTTCAAGCTAGAGGTATCTACCCCAATGTACCAAACCATCCTCAAGGAGGCATTGGGGAACCCAGATAAGGGGTAGATAGATTATTGGGACTTGGGCTACGGAAGTATTTTTATGGATGATTAGGCATGGGATTATTCGGTTTGGTCCTCCTGTAAGGAGTTCAAGGGAGAGGTAATGAGAGTAGGGTTGTATGAAGCTACATGGGTCTCCCAATTCCATATTTACTAGATGATGTATCTGATGCCAGAGTTTTTGAGAAGCTGGTCATTAAGGACCAACACATTTCATCTACACCATGGGGAGGTTATTATCAGCCTATGGGAACTTTACAAGATCTCAGGAATACAAATATTGGGGGAAATGTATGACGAGATCCTCCCGAAAAATAATACATGGGAGGACCCGGAGCAGATGTCGGTCTTAGAAAAAAGCATTGATGGATCTGGTGCTGGGAAAGGACAAGATTTTAGTGAGGTATTCCCACATCAAGTTGTGGTTTAATTGCTTTATGAAAATCTTGTCAGGAAATACCTTTTATGGGGAGGAACCACTGAGGAGGAAACTAGTCAGGACTCCAACTCTTCTAAAGGTATCCCAACATAGTAAATGAATCTCTTATTGGTGAAACATATAGGAATGATAGTTTAAGTTATAGGGCACAACGTCAACACTGGTTGAGAACTGATGGTTAGGATGGTTGGGTATATTTTTTAGGAGATATGTGGTTAGATGTTGCCAGTCCGGGACACAAGCCCATCTGTTCGACTGATTAGATACATCATGGCATCTGTGCTGGTGATGGGGGAACAAATAAATCTTGTGATCCTGGTGTTGGCCAAACATTACAAGGTATTGTGTCATATTAGGTTGGGGAGGAATCCACCTTTTGTGTGTGGGCCTCTCCATATTATTTATGCATAGATAGAGGTACATATTGTCATTTATGAATACCTAAATCCCATTTCACATAGATGGCAAACATTCAACCAGATATTCTATTTTTGGGGGGAGTTTTTTTACCATGATGACCCCGCTGCTGGTGTTGGACTGAGTATGGATGTTTAATAAATTTAACATCCATCTATTTCCATTTCTAATAGATGTATTCACCGATGAAGTCCATGTAACTGATGAAAATCAGTCTTAACTTCTAGCCTATGGGGTTAGTTTCCTAGTGTTGTGGGTTGATCGTGAGCCTATCTATGATCTGTACACCTCACAATGCTTCGTGAGATAGTTTCAGTGCATGAAGAGGTTGACCTGATGGGTCTACATGTGAATACACCATGAGGACCATCCATGTGTGTTGAAACAGATGTGTCTAATGTTCACACAAGAGGATATGATGATGCAGATTGAAAAGCCTCTATCCACAGCTGTGTATGGGATAGAAAAAGTGTATCCCATGTTTTGAGAGGTATCCTACACAGGGGATAAGTTGAATCTGTATAACTTTAGTTATATTGAAGGGTTACTCCTAATCCACGAGGTCAGGGAAGGAAAGTGGAAAGAACATGTCATGGTTGAAGGGTTGCAGTGACAGTGAGACCTACAACGATCGAGAGGCAGAAGACAATAGAGGACATGGCGGTCCTAGAGGAGAAAATTCATTAGTAAGGGAGGATACCCAAGGGGGTCCATTGGATACCCATTGAGGCTATAGGGAAGAGGATTCAATATATAGATATGCTTGAGGACAGTATTTTCCCGAAGGATTCGGAGAATTCGGATGTTAATAGACAATTCTTCAATCCTTACTAAATTTGGAGCCATCTGAACAATCACATGATGGATCTATCAGAGGTCGGTCATACGAGGGACAATGTTTTGGTATCTCAAGTGGAAGAGTAGAAGTAAATTATGGAGATGGAGGACTTCTTTCACTCTCAGGGTAATCTTCCCCTAATGACAGATCGGGTGAAAGTGATACTCAATAAAATAGTCCCTACGTAGTTTTCTGCCACTTAATTGAGGGATAAATTATCCCTATAGGAAGAATCATAAGAGTCCTCCAGGGGGATGAGTTTGGTAGAGGTAGTACCTTAGAGGAATGTGAGGTTGCAAACAGTGAGCTAAAATAGTTTGCAGAGTCTCTTGAGGTAAACACTAAACCATTTTGACGTGGTCCTCATTTAGGTCACTTAGGCCTTCTCAACTAAAATTTTCCCTATGTAGGACATACGCATTTGAAAAACCTACTCATGTACAAGAGTTGATGCAGCTTCAAGAACTCAACCTGTGACGATGGTGATTACCATATCTAAAAGGGCTGCAACACCCAAGGTGGTTCCCCCATAGCCTTCAGATTTCCCAACCACATATGGGGGTGCGATGTCATGACCTTGGGGCCCGTATCGTGACTACCCCAAGCACGCCTTCCATAGGCAAGGGGCTGGATGTAACGACACAAAATTTTGAATAAACCTTGTTTCCTAATTTTATGTGTTATTTTATTTAATTTTTATACTCAAAAAAAATGTATCATTTGATAACATGAGTATAAATAAAATGAGACCATTGGGTATTGACTGTTATATTACCATTGGTCAATATGACTGCTCTAAACTAAACATTTCGATTATTGTCTCTAAATACAAGTAATCTTGGTTAATTATTATACAAAGACGATTTGATGGCCTCACCCAGTAGTCTTGGACCTTTCTAAGCCCATCTAACAGAACTTGGGAAGGAGGTAGCACCACAGGGCTTTGCTCTGGACCAAACCCAAGCCAAACATCATCGTGAGAAGGTAGAATGGAATCGCCTTTGTGAGAAATTCAAACTGATAAAAATTACTACTCATGCGATGTTGGCTGAGCCTCTCTCGGATTCTCTCACCTTAGCGCACCATACACTTGGGTCCTACGCTGGTGTGATAAGGGGCTATATAAGGAGACAGTAACTACCTTGTGTAATCCCTTGTTTTATATAAAAATTGGGATTTCATCTTATGATGAAGGTTGTGAATTTTCAAATGACCGGATAAATATAGTATGCATATATTTGATTAATTTTAGGAAAACGATATTTTAAAAATGTTTATGTAAACCTTAAATAATTAAAAATGTGTAATGATATTCCAAAAATGGTCTTCTACAATTATGTCTAGTACGAAATTTAGATTCTAATAAGATCAACTTGATTTTTGATGAATAGTAAATTATGAATAGTGATTTTATGATTAGGATTAGTAATGTGTCTAAATGGATTAGTAATCTCACATAAGGAAAGTATTAATATAATCTAGGCACCTTGATTACGTAATGTGATTCAATAAAATGGTTAAACAATAGTATCATAAATTATTATTAAAGTATTAGTTTTTTTGGGTGAATAGTGTTTTTTAATTAAAAATTAAATTAAAAATATTTAGAAATTTTTTTATAAAATGGATTTCATTTTTGAACTCAGAGCATCGATATTATGTTACTGTAATTTTTGGGGATTTTTCTAAAAAAATGAATTTTCAGTGAATAGTGTATTTATTTAAAAACTAAATTAAAAATATTTGGAAAATTATTTTTATAAAATGGAGTTCATTTTTGAAATCAGAGCATTGATATTTGGTTAATGTGAAATTTTGGGATTTTTCTGTGAAAGTTGAATTTTCAGTGAATAGTAAAAATACAGTTTTAGGGATTCAATATGTTTAATGACATCATAACTGTGTCATGATGATGTCATGAGATATTTTATGGTTTGGACGACCAAATGTGATGATTTATTGTATGGGGGGACCCATTTGGCCTATCTCCATGGGAAATACCATGGGAGAGCCCATGCTTTTGAGAAAACCACTTGTGAGGTGTCCCATGGCAATTAATGCCTTGTCCCCTAACATTTCCTATAAATACCAAGCCATCCTCTCATCCATTTCGACTCCACACTCTCCCCAAACGAATTTCTAGTCTCATTACCTCCCAAGGAGTCCTCCCAAGGTTCCCCCAATCCCTCAAGGACCTAACCTTTGAGTTTTAAGAGTTATGTTTTAAGGTAAGGGATCCAACCCCTCTCTTTCTTTTCAAGTGATCTCTTTTATGTCATTTCATTTATGATCCATGTTCTTCTATTTGAGGAGGTTCTTTTATATTCATTATAATGTCATTTTTATGTTCATATTATGATATAACCCCTCTTACTCTCATCATTTCGTTTTAAGAATGTTTATGTGGCGCAGTTAGGCTGCCGAATTTTTAAGGGATTCCTTCACCCTTCCCATTTTTCAAAGTTCTACTTTCATGTCAAGTCTTTCAAGTTCCTTTTTATTATGTTGGGTAATTATCTCTATATCTATCATACTGAACTTTTATGTTCATATTATGAAATACCCTATTTTATCTAATCAATACATTTTTTTTGAAGTTAAAGTGACGCCGTTAGGCTGCTGAATTTTTAATGGATTCATTCACCCTTCCCATTTTTCAATGTTCTACTTTCATGTCAAGTATTTCAAGTTCCATTTTATTATGTTGGGATATTATCTCTATATCTCTCATTCTGTTCTTTTTTGTTCATATGGTGAGATACCCTATTTTATCTCATCAATTTATTTTTGTTGGCCGTTAGGCTGGTGAATTTTTAAGGGATTCTTTCACCCTTCCAATTTTTCAAAGTTTTACATTCATGTCAAGTCTTTCAAGTTCTTTTTTATTATGTTGGGGTATGATATCTATATATATCATACTAAACTTTTATTTTCATATTTTTAGAGACCCTATTTGATCTCATCAATTGATTTTTGTTGATGTTTTTGTGGCGCTGTTAGGCTGCTGAATTTTTAAGGGATTCATTCACCCTTCTCATTCTTCAAGTTCAATTTTCATGTCAAGTCTTTCAAGTTCCTTTTTATTATGTTGGGGTATGATATATATATCTATCATACTTCTCTCTTATGATCATATTATGAGAGTCCCTATTTGATCTTGTCAATTAATTTTTATTTATGTTTAAGTGACGTTGTTAGGCTGCCGAATTTTTTTAAGAGAAATCTTATTTTTGTCTTAATTCCATGTTTTTCATTTCAAATGGTATGTCCTTAAAATTTCATTACCATGATTCATATTCATTATATTTTGTCCCTATACTATTTTTAGAGATAATTTATGAGTGGTTGACCCATGTCCCCTCTCTTTTCAAAGTTTTCTAAAACCTTGTAACATAGTCGTTATGCTGCAGAATTTTCGTCTCAAATTGTCTCTCTTTTTCTCAAAATTATTTTTTGTTATTAAGTTATTACTCAAAGATCTTATTTATATAGTGGTATTCACATATATATATCAAAATGTTCTATTTTAAATTCTGGGATTTACATACATGAAACCCGCTTTCCCTTTCCATGGGTTTAAAGTGACATAAAGATCGTCTCTTTAAAGCAGTTTTTAAAATGTTATGATTATGAAATGAAACCCATTTGTTATATGCTATATGGATTTTTTAGGAAATTATTTATGATGATATATGTGTCTCACATGATAATAAATAAATGTCAAGGGTGCGACCAGATAGCACTCCAATGCATTGGGTAAAGACTTAATCTCTAGAGATGACAATTTAGACTGATACCTTGGTGAATAACCTTGGTCATTTTTAATGACACCTTGGGGATGGACCTTGGTGAAACAAAATGATTGTCAATACTAAATGTTGTAGCCACATCTTCAAGTTATGTAAAAATTTATTTTTATTATGATATATCTCATGATTTCTTTCTCATGCCTTAAAGTTCTTTTCATGACCATATTGAAGTATCTCAAGTTAACATGTGAAATGTTTCTATTGTTTCCATTACTGGGCCTTCTTCTCACCCGTTCTTTTGATGTATGTCCCCAGGTTATGAGATGCAGTAATGAACCTAGAATGAACATGAGTAGAATCCTTTCAAGTGTTTAAGAATAATGTTTTATTTTTTCATGTTTTAAGTTCCTGGTTTCCAAGACACTAAACCTTAAAGATCCTCAGTTTTGTAAAATGTAATGAAAGTCTATGTGATAAAAAGGCGGGATGCTATAGTTGGTATCAAAGGATGGTTTAGTTATTTGTGGAAATTAGGATATGAAAACGTTAGGAAGAAGCTTATAAATTATTTTATATATTGGAAATCATCCTAGTATTTTGGTGAGTATTGAGTAATGGGTTTCCAAGTAAATACATTCCTGTCTGGATACGAGAAGGTAAAGGTGGATCTGGCACAGATGTACATAGTGGTAAAACCCAAAAACACCAGTTTGAGCTTGACTCAAACTGGAACTGGTAAATGACAACGGGACTTTATTCACTCTTGGTTACGACACTCTTGGGGGATATGCTTTTTTAAATTCATAAGCGTAGTATGAACCATTGTTAAAGGAGAAAAGATAAAATAAAATAATGATTCACATAAGAATATATGATCATGGATAACCTAGATGGGAACCTAGGGGATCAAAAGTTAGGGTACACTTTTCTTCTACAAGTTATCCTTATGTGCTTTAAGTTCCTTTTCATTATTATTGGCTAAGTATTTAAGCCCATAATTATACTTTCTCTTCTTAGTTAATGGTGGGAAATGGAAGAAAATGTCCCAAAAACAAATGTGATAGGAAATACGATGATTGCCGTATTAATATGGCAGAGATGATTAGGGGATTAAAAGATGATTTTTATTTTGGATGAAGTTCACTATTATGGGGACCCTATATGTTCAAGGTAAATAGATTACTACAGTATTTTCATTGAAGAGTAAGGTTGACATATATTTTCAAGAATCGATGAATTTAAGGTGGACTTATAGTAATTTAGGTTACTTATGGGAATGATTAACCTGTCTTGGGTAAAATATGTTTTGGTTAACTACTTTTGTTATAAGATGTTAGGAGTGGTTGATGTTGTTTGGATATGAACAATGATGTTTATTTTGGAAGACTATGTTATCAAATCCTTCTTTTATTTGGGTTTCAATCTTAGTTTGCTTTATTTTGAGGAATTTTAAGGACCGTTATTTATGGAATGGTCTATGATGAACTTTGGGTAGTACCATGGAACATTGAAGATTTAAAATTAGTTTCCATTCCTATGGGATTATTTCTTTTTGAAGAGTTGTTTGACCTTACCCTTTCTATTTTTTGGATAATGTTTAAAGATAGAAGAAATACATAGTTAATATTTTTTGGATTATGTGATTCTCTAGAAGATTATTCTTGTGCTTTTTATGAGACCAAGTATTTTTTTAATTCTCATCATTTGGAGAAAAGATTATCTTTGGTAGAGACTTATTAAAGGATGAAACGCTACTTGAAGGTAGGTATATTTTCTTATGTTTCTGTTCTATGTAGTAAATGAATTCCTAAAAATTATGAAAAATAACGTAAAACAAAAATGTTGTTGGTTTACCTTTCCTAAAAGGTAATCAAAGACCGTTTACACACATCATATATTTGGGATTTTCTTATGGTTAACTTTCTCATAATCATGTTTTCTCTCACTCTCCTTCAGAACTTGACCCTTTGTTTTCTCCTCCATGTCCAGGTTTTCCTACAGGGAATCCTAGTGTGGGATAACTCGGGTGACCTTTTTACTTCCCTTTCTTTCTTTTAAAGTAATAGTTTTACTAACTCCTTTTCCAATATGGGACCTTCAATGAAATTTCAAAACCCAATTTTAAAAATTGCAAGGACGCAATTTCTTAAGGGGGGAAGATTGTAAAGACATGAAATTTTGAATAAATCTTGTTTCCTAATTTTATGTGTTGTTTTATTTTATTTTTACAGTCAACATAAATGTTTCATTTGATAAAATGAGTATAATTAAAATTAGGCCATTGGGTTTTAACTGTTATATGACCATTGCTCAATATAACCGTTGTAAACTAATCTTTTCTATTATTGTCTCTAAATAAAAGTAATCTTGGTTAATTATTGTAGAAAGAACATTCGATGGCCTAACCCAGTAGTCTTGGACCTATCGAATCCCATCAAATAGAACTTGGGAAGTAGGTAGCACTAATGGGCTTTGCTCTGGACCAAACCCAAGCCGAAATTCCTCGTGTGAAGAAGATTGGAATCACCTTTGCGAGAAGTTCAAACTGACAGAAAGTATTACTCGTGCGATGTATGCCGAGCCTCCCTCGGATTCTCTCACCTTAGCGCACCTTACACTTGTTCATATGCAGGTGTGATAAGGGGCTATGTAAGGAGACCGTAATTACCTTGTGTAATCCCTTATTTTAAATAAAAATTGGTTTTTCATCTTATGATGAAGTTAATGAATTTTCAAATGACCGGATAAATATAGTATTAATATTTTTGATGAATTTTAGAAAAAGTATATATTAAAAATTGTTATGTAAACCTTAAATAATTAAAAATGTGTAATGATATTCAAAAAATGGTCTTCTACAATTATGTCCAGTACAAAATTTAGATTCTAATAAGATCAACTTGATTTTTGATGAATAGTAAATTATGAATAGTAATTTTATGATTATGATTAGTAATGTGTCCAAATGGATTATTAATCTCACTTAAATAAAGTATAAATATAATCTAGGCACCTTGATTTAAGTAATGTGATTCAATAAAATGGGTAAATAACAGTTTCATAAAATATTTTTCAAGTATTAGTTTTCTTGGGTGAATATTGTTTTTTAATTAATAAATAAATTAAAAATATTTTGAAAATTATTTTTATAAAATGGATTTCATTTTTGAAGTTAGAGCATCGATAGTATGTTAAGGTAATTTTTGGGGATTTTTCTGAATAAAAATGAATTTTCGGTGAATAGTGTATTTATTTAAAATATACATTAAAATTATTTATAAAATTATTTTTATAAAATGGAGTTCATTTTTGAAATCAGAGCTTTGATATTTGGTTAAGGTGAAATTTTGGTATTTTTCTGAGAAACTTGAATTTTCTGTGAAAAGTAAAAATACAGTTTTAGGGTTTCGGTATGTTTAAAGACATCATAACTATGTCATGATGATTGCATGAGACAATTTATGGGTATGCCGACCCAAGGTGATGAATTATTTTATGGGGGGCCCATGTGGCCTAACTCCATGGGAAATACCATGGGAGCACCCATGCTTTTGTGAAAACCACTTGTGAGGTGTCCCTTGGCCATTAATGCCTTGCCCCCTCACTTTCCCTATAAATACCATGCCATCCTCTCATCCATTTCGACTCACCACTCTCCCCAAACTAATTTATGGTCTCATTAACTCCCAAGGATTCCTACCAAGGTGCCCCCAATGCCTCAAGATCCAATCCTTTGAGTTTTAAGAGTTACATTTTAAGGTAAGGGATCTGACCCCTCTCTTTATGCTCCATGTTCTTATGTTGGAAGAGGTTCTTTTATATTCATTATACTGTCCATTTCATGTTCATATGATGAGAGACCCCCTCTTACTCTCATCATTTCGTTTGAATAATGTTTAAGTGGCACCGTTAGGCTGCCGAATTTTTAAGGGATTCCTTCACCCTTCCCATTATTCAAAGTTCTACTTTCATGTCAAGTATTTCATGTTCCTTTTTATTATGTTGGGGTATGATCTCTATATCTATAATACTGAACTTTTATTTTCATATGATTATATACCTTATTTGATCTCATCAATTCATTTTTGTTGAAGTTTAAGTGACGCCATTAGGCTGCTGAATTATTAAGGGATTCTTTCACCCTTCCAGTTTTTCAAAGTTCTACATTCATGTCAAGTCTTTCAAGTTCCTTTTTATTATGTTGGGGATGATATCTATATATATCATACTAATATTTTATGTTCATATTATTAGAGACCCTATTTTGTCTCATCAATTCATTTTTGTTGAAGTTTAAGTGGCGTCGTTAGGCTGCTGAATTTTTAAGGGATTCTTTCACCCTTCTCATTTTTAAAGTTCTATTTTCATGTCATGACTTTCAAGTTCCTTTTTGTTATGTTGGGGTATTATCTCTATATATATCATACATATATATTATTATAATATTATGAGAGACCCTATTTGATCTTGTCAAATCATTTTTATTGAAGTTTAAGTGACGTCGTTAGGCTGCCGAATTTTTATAAGAGAAATCTTATTTTTGTCTTACTTCCATGTTTTTCATTTCAAATGGTATGTACATCAAATTTAATTACCATGATTCATATTCATTATATTATGTCCCAGAACTATTTTTATATATCATTTATGAGTGGGTGACCCATGTCCCCTCTCTTTTCAACGCTTTCTAAAACCCTGTATCGTAGCCGTTATGCTGCAGAATTTTCGTCTCAATTTGTCTCTCTCATTTTCTCAAAATTATTTTATGTTATTATGTTAATACTAAAAGATCTTATTTATACAGGGGTATTCACATATATATCAAAATGATCTATTTTAAATTCTTGGATTTACATACATTATACCCGCTTTCCCTTTCTGTGGGTTTAAAGTTACATAAAGATCATGTCTTTAAAGCAGTTTTTAAAATGTTATGATTATGAAATGAAACCCATTCCTTTTATGCTATATGGGTTGTTTAGGAAATGATTTATGATGATATATGTGGCTCACATGATAATAAATAAATTTCAAGGGTGTGCACAGCTAGCGCTCCAATGCATCTGGTAAAGACATATTATCTAGAGATGACCATTTAGACTGATACCTTGATGAATAACCTTGGTAATTTTTAATGAAACCATGGGGATGGACCTTGGTGAAACGAAATGATTGCCAATATTAAATTATGTAGCCAAATATTCAAGTTATGAAAAATGTTAGTTTTATTATGATATATCTCATGATTTCTATGTCATCCCTTATTGTTCTTTTCATGACCTTATTGAAGTATCTCAAGTTCACATGTAAAATGTTTCTCTTGATTCCCTTAATAGGCCTTCTGCTCACCCTTTCTTTTGATGTATGTCCCCGGGTTATGAGATGTAGTAATGAACCTAGGATGAACATGAGGAGAAGCCTTTCATGTGTTTAAGAGAAATGTTTTATGTTTTCATGTTTTAAGTTCCTGGTTTCCAAGACACTAAACCTTAAAGATCCTTGGTTTTGTAAAATTTAATTAAAGTCTATGTGGTAAAAAGGCGGGATGATATACTGGATACTTTCACCCATAATGTGTATCCCTAAAACAGGAAGGAAATTCCTTTTTAACCTATACAAACACACAGTTCAAGAACACAACTAGATGAAACCAAGAAGAAAATGGATGTAGTAAAAGTGTGACGAAAGTTATGGGGCATGAAAACAAGCCCACATGAAATGTACAAGTACATCGGGAAAGTAAAAAATATAACTGAAAAGTTAAACAAGGATTCTATATATTCCACCAAGGATCCTTCCTAAAGGTTATGTACAACTCACGTTCAGTAGTCCCTATATTACGTTACGCCAAATAGTCAACCTCCGAGTACTATCCATTCCTGGCTCACTCTACCTCGATCAATGATTTCCATCATCTGTACAAGACACAATATGGTTCAGGAAAAGAAAATGTAGGGGTGAGTGTAATGACACTCATTAGGGACCTCGATACCCCTTCGGTCTCCCAGAGTTCCACAAAGGATATATCATAATGAAATACCTCAATCTCAAAGCACAAATTAATATACATCCACTATACTTAGGTATATACCTAAACATATACCTATGTTATCATGACTTAAAAATATCATACCTGATGGAAGTATACATTAAAGGTTACACAATGAAGGTTGAAGTAACACATAGGTAGCACCATGAAGATAGAAGTACCACACAGGTAACTCCATGAAGACAATACCACGATGGTAGAACTAGCACACAAGTATCACCATGAAGACAACACCACAACGGTAGAAGTACCACACAGGTAACACCACGAAGAAAGAAGTAGCACATAGGAAACACCATGGAGAAATACCAGAAATGTAAAAGACTCGTCTCACAATAAGGTATAACTATTTTATATAAGTACAGATTATTTTTCATACGCTAGATTATCTTATTATATTAAAAGACAATATTGTTGACCCATATAGGTTCGATAGGTACTAACCCCTACTGACCCACACAAGATCTGACCAACACAAGATCGGTATACACTGACCCACATAGGACTGCTGAGTGCTGACACAGATAGTATTTTATAGAAGAGGACCCACACAAGACTGATAGATGCTCTGCCACACATGATTGATGTTATTTCATCACATTATATACTACCATAGGATTCCTCACACCGGGTGTGCTCGAGTTCTGTAGAATCTTCTCCTAAATATAGTGGTCATACCTCGTACACCACTATTCCCCATAAAATAGTAACCCAAAAAAACCTCCATGTTGTAAGGGGTCCAACGTGTCAGACGATGCATCAATCAGATGCATGATCTGTGAGTTCTATGAATTTTAGTTTTGAGGGCCCGGTTGGATTCAGGTTTGATCCAACCCATCCATACTACAACTATCCATAAATTTCAAATAGATTATACCAAATTAGTAACCCAATAATATCCTTGTTGTAAGGTTTCCAACGTGATAGACGTTGCGTCAATCAGACGCCCGATCTGTGAGTTCTAAGAATTTTAGTTTTGAGGCACTGGTTAGATTTACGTTCGATCCAACCTGGCCATACTCCAATTGTCTCAAACTCATGTCGATTATACCAAAAGGGCCTTCTCAATACATGGATCTCAACTCTATATATGGTTCTCCAAAAGGATGCTTGGTTCTCATGATATGGTCATTTAAGTGTTTCTAGGTCCTGTTGGGCCTCGGTCCCGTCTGACCCTTTTCGGGTCACCCTGCCCAATCTAGGTCCGACCCGGATGGATTGGGCCATGGCGGGCTCAATCCACTGGGCCAATGTCTAGCCTGAACCATAAGGGGGGAGGCTCGAACCTCAAAGGAGAAGCACGCCAGTCCTACCCATGGTGAGGTATTCCCTAGGTGGCGGGGGTGAGACCCTCGATCTCCCAAACGGCCTAGAGGCCATTTTGTTTATGAAGGAGTGGCGCCACATGGGTACCTCCCAGTCTCTGTTGAACCCGTGTAGCGGGTTCCTTCTCTGTCGTGGCTTCCACCACAGCCTCTTTCCCACCTGCGACACCCTAGTCCCACAACCCTCTAATTCTACAGCCGACTAATTTATCGGCTACCTACTTCGATTACTATAACTGATGATCTGAGAATCCTTGCCCTTAGGCAGGGCACGATGGTGCGCCACACCTCTTCAATGAGCATTCCTATTTCCTCGATGCACAATCCATACTCATATCATGACTAAAGTCCCTTTTGGATGAGGCTGAGGAATAGATTGGGTGATCTTCTCAAGAAAAGGATATTATTTTATCCAACAATGATTTAGCTAAGATCAAGGCTGATGAACTATACCCCGATTTTATCAAGGAGTAGAGGGAGCATAACTGGTGATAGTAGATCCTGAATGTCATGAGCCAGAGTGTTGTAGAGATGGGATGCTCTATTGAAGAGGTCAAATCATCTATGGGATAGACCAATCCCTGGGTATTTTAATTTCTGTGAACTCATAAATGTATTTTCATGCTTTTGTTGTTTATGAAGGTTGTTTGAATGAGTCCAATTATCTATTTTTTTCTTCATTTCCATCACATCTGGGAAATATCCATGGATGAATCCCTAAGATAAAATGGGCCATTCTCGATGTGAGAAACTATGAATATATGCATCATTATCCTATTTTAATATGAGAGTTCCAACCAATCTCCAGGCATTGGGGGTCTGAATGACCACTCTTGGATTCTGGGACGAAGGACATAGGCCTGACTCATGAATTCAATTATCAGAATAGTTGAATGTCCACTATCCCAATGTTATCTAATGCATGTGTTGGGTAACACTAGGGGTGTTGGAATCAATCCAAATATAGGGATGTGTAATGTGTGAATCCCGGTAAAAAAAAATTGGAACACTGTACTGATGGAATAAAATTTAAGGATAACATCTGACCTTATTCAAATCATAATATACATATTGTGTTACCTTGAAATGGGACAAAAATGAGGGCCGAACGTTGACCATAATTGAATCATGAGGCTGGACCATATTACTCATCCAAAGACTTCCAGAATGTTGGCATGGGATATTAGATGAGTCATAGGCAAAGAATCCATAATTTTTGGGGTTTCATTTAGACGTGAAAGGGCACAAGGGTCCAAATAAAGGGCCTACAACTTGTGGACGTTGGATTTATGGGTTGTTCGAATGGAGTCCACCACTCTTGAAATGGTTCTAACATGATAATGTCACATTAGGTGAGTTCATCAGTCTGATCAGGGATCCTAGAAAGTTTTGGAAATTAACTCTCTTGAGAGAACCTAGAGTGTCCCATAGTTTTATGTCATTCCAATGAGGATGATAGACATGTAGATTAATGTCGTACATTTTGGATAGGATTACCCATATTATAAATCTGTCGAGCAATATATATCCCGATGTGAATGAGGATAGTAAGAGTATACACCATACCATGCGATCCTAGTAGGATGCCATAGATAGTAGAATAGAGTTTAAAAAATCTTTGTGTTGTACACTAGGAAATGTGCTTGGACATTTATATATATCCCATGAGGATTGGAAAAAATCCATACATTTTTATGGAAGTGTGGTTTAACGTCATGTGTGACGATAGGAATTTGCAGTTCAGCTGCACCACTACACATCCATCCAAAGCCACTAAGCCCACATGAGTCATGTTCGGTGTGCGAAATAAGGAGTTGTGATGAGATTTTCCTAGTATAGGGAGGCACACCATAGCGTAAATGGAATTCTAGGTGAATGATGTTCCAATAATACAAACCTGACTACTTAATGCACATAGATGCAGGAAGGGGTTAAACCATGTTTTTTTTGAATTAAACGTAAACTTATAGAAGTGAGAAGATGTGAATTATGGTGCCTGATATCTATATCACAATGATGGTGGCATTATGACAAAGGATAACTATTGACCATGTTCAAAAAACTGCATCTTTTTCACATTATCATGGAATGGGAACTGAAAAATGTGGGTTGACTGCTGACCATGTTCAAAACATGATAACTGTCATCAACTTTCATATGAGGTCTTCTAGGGCACTGTCCCAAAATGGGTGGTGAGATAATGTGGCATGAGACAAATCCAAAAAGGGGTCTATTTTGACATGGAGGAGTATGTATATCCAAATAAATGGATCATGAAAAACGGACATGAAACAAAGGAATTCCCATGTGGAATCCATCACTTTGAGCTCTATGCCATAACAGATTTCAGTATGCCAATGAGATGTGTCAGATAGGGGGTGTCGAATCCCTTTCCAAAGACAAGGGTCTTGGGGATTCAAAATCTTAGTTTATGGTCATATATTGAACCAATGATAGGGGATATGGTATAATAAAATGATTGTAGGGCAATAAAGTAAAAAACCCCAAAAAGGATGGGGATCAAATATGCCTTCCATATTATGACACATTCATAATGAAAACACACACATAGTTTATAATAATGATGCTTAGACTAGGTCATGCAGTTTAATGACATGTGTTTGGATGAATGAGGGATTTTTTCTACTTTGGGATGGACTAGAAGAATTAAGATATAAGAATTCATATGTATCCCATGATTATGGGAATCAATAAATATATATTTCTCATAGGATGATCTTATTTTATGGTCACAGAACTCGGACATGGATGGGATAAGACAAGTGAGACACATGGTATGGTTTTTTTCAAAACCCATCATGAATGAGGAAAAAAGGATTCCATGATATTCCGTGTGCTCTCAGAGTAATCCTTAGGTTGGGGGACTAAAGGTTGAATTTGGGCAAGTCCCAAGACAACTTTTATAGGAATTCCTATATATCCCATGAGGATGGAATTGTTCTAGAAAATTTATTTCAATTTAATGTCATGTGACTTTGAGTAACTCAATGGAAGTAAAATCCTCGAAGGTAATACATGGAATGAATATCATAAAACTAACATAAATGAAGACCCAAGAGGTCCCCACCACACCACATGCTTCAGACAGAGGTTGGGCCAAGGGGGTTGAATGATAGAAATATTATAGATACCATTGGCTTGACCTAATGATGAAATTTTTTGGCGTTCTTATGTATCCCATGAATATTGGAATAAATACATACATATTTCTCAAAAATGGAATGGTTGGGTACCAATTCTAGGGGTAATAATATTATAAAGTTCAAGCTAGGCAGGCCATTTGATAGATATTGTTTTGTGTTTTAAGGTGGACGTGATGTTGGTTTTTTAAAGTAATAATCCCAAGATAGAGAATTCGGGAATCATTTCAAGAATCAAGAAATTTGTAGGCCTTGAAAAATTTCATTGTGGATAACCGATACCAAACATGATGTCGACTCATGTGACGAAACCACAAAGCAGTTTGGTTTTTTTGCCCTTTTGGAAGGATGATAGTGTTGCGGTTTAGGGTCCTAGGACATGACCAGCCCATGCATTTTAACTTAGTGAGGAAAATAGAATATAGTTTAATGTCACGAGGGACTTAGAAGTGTTTTTATAATCATATGGCCCAGAATCACAATGAAGAGAGTAGTTCTAATGGGAATGTAGATAACATGATAAAGAATACTCGAACTGAATGAGGACTAGGTCCACACCATACGACACACAATTCCAATGGGGAACCATATCACAGTGGAATGGAAAGGTCAAAGGACCTGGGGTTGGACCCAAAGAGGAAATGTGTTGGCATTCTTATATATCCCATAAGGATTGAAATCAAGCCATACATAGTTCTAGTAATGCCATAATTTAATGTAATGTGGTTAGGATAGAGATAGGAGAGACTATATATTAAGGACGAATACATAGTAAAAATATTATCAAACTGATGTGAATGAGGATAGAAGAACTCATATGCCACACAATGAAATCCTATAAGAGTCCGGGCCAAAAGGTTGAACAAAATAGATAATTAGTGGAGCCTATGTTGGGCCCGAATATGAAATGTATGGGAATTCCTACATATCCAATAATTACGTGAGTCAATTAATATATATATCTCAAAATTATATCATTTTAATGTCATGTGATATGGATGAAGGGGTCTTAGTTTATGGTTATAGATCTTAGACCAAAAGAAGTGATATTCTTCCAAGAATGAGTAATCCTTTATGAAGTCCCTAATCCTGTATGAGCGACGCTCGATGTGGGAAACAATTGAACATAAGACTTTCACAACACATGGAAAAAAAAAGTGAAACTGAGAGGATCTCTGAATAACACAAAACCATGGTTTAATCCTTTTAACGCGGAAAGGAAAACTGTGGGATAGAATAGAGTGTCAAAATTTCACTTGAACACGATGTAGTGGAAAGTGATGTGTATCATGAAAACAATATTTAAGACTTAATGGGGTGGTGTAACGATGGTGGAAACCCGTTAATTGTGTTCAAAACACAACATTCATATCGTGTGACCTAAAATGGGATCAATCAAATGAGCATTGAGTGCTTACCATATTTGCAACTCATGACTTCTGTCAAATTTCTATTCAAAATTATTATGGATGTTTATACAAGATAATAGCAGAGCACTAAGTCCTATCATCCATTCCGTTCAGGGGTACAATAGGATGATAAAGATGATGAAAATCCATATAAGGGAAACATGAAGCCTGAAAATCGATGAATGTAAGTCCACATAGATCCCAACACTCTAACCCCAAACCATAGTGTTTCTAGGCATGTTGGTGAATTTCCAAAGAGGGTTGAGGGGAAAAATTTGAGAGTAGATGAATTGAGACGATGAGTTGAGTAATGGGGGATGGATATCTATTAAGAGAGAGTTATGTAGAGTATCTATTTCCAACCCAACGTGAATGAGGACATAATCCCACACCACACCAAATACCCCCTCGAAATAATTAGGCCATGTGGCTGGATGGAAGAGAATGTGTCTATGAAATAGGTCTAGACATGGAGAAGGGATGTATGGGTGTTCCTATATATCTTATAAAGATGGAAATCCATCCATACATAGTTTTGAAGTGTCATACAGTTTAATTTCATATGATATAGACATGGGGAAGGGGTGTCTCGAAGAAGAATGTCTATGGTGTGGTGAATAACTTAAAATGAATTGGGAAATAAGCCCACATATTCAACCCGATTAATAATTCTGGGAAGGAAATCATTCCATGTGGATGAGGGAAAGGATAGATGAACCTGAACTGGACCCATAAACAAATTATTTATGCATTCCAATGTATCTTGTGAAGATATGAATCATTCTATATGTAGTTATGAACATATAAATCATTATATCGTCATGTTACAAGGAAATGGTAGATCTTATTTTATGGTCATAGAGCTCATATCATAGATTCCCAGTTTAATATTGTGTGCATAGAACAGAAGGGAAAAAAGGTGAATCACGGTGTCTTCCATCTAGAGACCATGGGGAGGCTATAACGATTGAGAATTACTGATGACCATGTACGCAACACAATATCCATCTCGTGTGACATGTAAAATGAACAAACAATTGATATTCAAATACAAATCATATTCGCAACAGGAGACATGTGTCAAATTTTCATTTTAGATTCTTCAATATGATGGTCCAAACGGTTGGTGAGCCAAGGTGAAGTGAGACCAAGCCACTAGGGGCTCCTTTTGGGTCTCAAAGTTGATGGAAATCCAAATGACAAGATTCGTGAAGTGTGGTGGTGCCAGTGTAGTTTAACGTATTTATGTAAGGATGATGGTTGAAGGAGGTTTGTCTCAAGGGGATGTGTGTTACGTGACAAAAATGGCCTCATGTGAAAGAAGATGAATATTCCATACCACACCGCACAATCCTATGTGATAACTTGGTCCTTGAGGCTGGAAAGGTCGAGCGACCAGATGCTGGGCCAGATATGAAATGTCCCATCATCCCTACATATACCATGTATATGGGAATCATGACACACATATTTCAGAAATGGCATGTATTATAACATTATAAGACCAAGACATAGGAGATATTAGATTAAAATCATAGAGCTCAGATGATTTTGTAGTTAATTGTCATACATTAAAATGGTGGGGGTTAAAAGTCCTTTAGGACAAGTGTAGGAAGGATAATTTCATTCAAGATGGTAATACAGTTTAACATCATGCGTGATGAGTGCTGGGTAGTTTTATGACCTTCAGCCTAGATGAACCATGCATTTTAACGTCATGCAGTAATAACGTAACATTTTAAAGTCATGTGGGACTGTAATGATGTTTGACATCATGTGGGATGAAAATTAGAAGTTTAATGTCATTATGGATGATAATTATCTTTAACAACATGCGGGATGAAGATGATAAGTTTAATGTCATTGATGACGCTAATGTAGTTTATGGTCATATGGGACAAAGGTAAGAAATTTACAGTGATGAAGGATGATAATGCAATTTAACATCATGGTGGACGATGATGAACAGATTAACATCATACAGGATGATAATGTAGTTTAACATCATACGATATGAATAAGAGTAGTTTAATGTCATGTAGGATGACAATGTATTTTAACGTCATGTCGAAATAAGATGAACAATTTAATATCATGCAAGACAATAATGCAGTGTAACGTCATGAAGGATGAAGATGAGAAGTTTAATCTCAAAAAGGATGATAATGTAGTTTAACATCATGGGGGATGATGATGAGTTGTTTAGTGTCATGTAAAATTATAATGCAGTTTAACATCATGTGAGATGTAGATGATAAGTTTAATATCATGCAAGATGATAATGTTGTTTAACATTATTTAAATCAAAGATGACCAGTTTAAGGTCATGAAGGAAAATAATGAAATTTAACGTCATGTAAGGAGAATATGAGTAGTTTAATATCATGCAGGATGATAATGTATTTTAACGTCATGCATAACAAAGATGCACAGTTTAATGTCATTAATGAAGATAATGAAATTGAACATATTGCGGGATGAAGATGAGTAGTTTAATGACATTCATGAGAATAATTTAGTTTAACATCTTGTAGGGAAAAGATGAGTAGTTTAATTTAATGAAAAACAATAATGAAGTTTAATGTCTTATGGGATGAAGATAAGATATTTCATGTCATGCAGAATCATAATACAGTTTAACGTCATGCGAGACGAAGATGATTGGTTTAATGTCATGTAAGACAATAATGCAGTTTAGCATCATGCATGACGAAGATGAGCAGTTTAATGTGATCCATAATAATAATTATGTTTAACATCATGTGGTATGAAGATGATAAATTTAATTTCATGGATGACTATAATGTATATTAATGTCATGGGGAATTAATATGAACAGTTTAATCTCATGTAGGACGATATTGCAGTTTAACATCATGCGAGATAGACATGAGTAGTTTAATGTAAAAAAACGATAATGCATTTTAACATCATTAGAAACGATGATGAGGTGTTTAATGTCATGTAGTAGGATAAAACTGGTTATCGTCATGCAGGATTAAGATGAGAAGTTTAATGACATGTTGGAAAATAGTGCAGTTTAATGTCAAGTGGGACAAAAATGAGATGTTTAATTTCATGATGGATAATATTATTGTTTAACATCGTGTGGGAACAATATGAGTAGTTTAATGTCATGCATGATGATAAAGATGTTTAACATCATGAAGGATGAAGATGAGTATTTTAATTCCATGTTGTATGATAATGTATGTTATCATAATTCGGGGTGAAGATGAGATGTTTAATGTCATATGAGGAAATATTTCAATTTAACATCATTTAGGATGAAGATGTCTATGTCACTCAACCATATCAGTTCAAATCCTACTAAATATACTAATACCATGTGAGTCATGACCGTTGTGGGAAACAAGGAGTAATGATGAGATTTTATGACTCCTGTAATCACCCATAAATAGGGAATGGAAATGCTATATGAAAAACATCCCAATGACACATACCTTCCTACTCAATGCACATAGATTCATGGAGGGCTAACACAAAGATTTTTTGAGTTCCACCTAAACATAAGGAGGTGGAATCATGTGAATCATGACATCTGATATCTGGATCACAATGATGTTGGTGTAACGATAGAGGATAGTTTTTGACCATATTCGAAACACATCATTGTTTCTTCTAGAAATGGGGATGAACTTGATTGATTAAGCTTCAAAAATTCCAATCAATTACTAACAGAGTTATTTTTAGAACTAGAAACATCGAACGATTCTATATCCATTTGGACCTACTTTCTAATGGTAGGTTCTCATTAGATGTGGACTGATGAGGATTAAGAATTTTCATTGGTTGAGTGGATTGGAGGTCAGGCTCATTACACCCTTTTAGGGGGAATTATTACCTACTCCGGGACTCTCTGATAGATTTACATTATGTTCACAAATCCTTATTAATTCACCACGTATGAAAATGACTTTTCATTTATATTTTGCTGTAAATGATTGATATGTATGGAATTTCAGAAAATCTTTTATATGTATTTGAGGATCTTCATCGATAGAGAATCATCCATGAATATTAGAGATTCGTAGTCAATGATATCCTTTAATACATTATATAGAAATATCTTGGTCATTACGATGACTATATAGGTATAAAATACACTTAGTGGGGAACTTGATATTTATTGTCATTCATAAAGACAAGGATTATTTTATAGTTGTGATCATACCCACAGATGGGCTACCTGTGTATCCTTGTTAAAAAGGAATCAGAACCCACATTGTTCGAGTAAAGAAATATGGGGTTTATGCATGGTTAATGGCCTAGAAAAGGGATGATGTGATTACTTTCACACTCTAAGTTCACATGAGTCATGCCCGGTGTGAGAATCAAGAGGTATCAGTAAACATGATGATGGTGCCATGAAAGATGAAATCATGAGAAATGATGTGGGGCTTGTGTTTGTCTGACTGCCCAAGTAGATGAAGAACAGGACTTAGGAAAGAAGCCTAAGAGCAGTGTCAATAAAGGTATTTGTACATTATGGATATTTTGAGTTTTTAACCAAAGAATTACTCCAAAAAAGGAATCCCAAATTAAGATGGACTTATGATTGGTTTTTTTCTTGATAAGTAATCACAGATCAAAAGAAATTATGATTGGGGATTACTCATAAGAAGGAGGCCCAGGTAAAGGGAATTAATGACTGGGTCATACTCCTGAGAAGGAGGCCTAGGTTAAGGGAACTTGTAACTAGGGGCTTACTGTTGAGAAGGAGGCCCAGGTTAATGGAATTAATGACTAGGTCTTACTAATGAAAAGGAGGCCCAGGTAAACAGAATTAATGTCTGGGGATTACACTTGAGAATGAGGCCCACGTTAATGGAATTAATGACTGGGGCATACATCTGATAAGGAGGACCAGGTTAAGGGAATTAATTACTAGGGATTACTCTTAATAAGGAGGCCCATGTTAAGGGAATTAATTACTAGGTCTTACTCCTGAGAAGGAGGCCTAGGTTAAGGTAATTAATGAATGGGGCTTACTCAGGATAAGGATGCCTAGGTTAAATGATTTTCTCATCTCAAAGGATGAGGTTATATAGGAAACCTCTAACAGTGGTGAAAAAAAGCTTGTATGTCACAAGGTTTTGGGAGAGGTTCTCAAAGATTTCTTTTCAAATGAAGAATCCGACAAAGGAACCATGCCATAAATGGCTTTGAACAGAGTTTTGAAAGCTATTTCTTGAAGACGAGAGGTGGATTTGAGGAAATAAGGTGACTAGGAAAGAGGCGTGCAAGTACTGTCCTCACGTGCAAGTCTTGGTCTTGCATGTAGACTTGCGCAACCTGAGTCACCATGGGCGATTTATAATCTATAGGGTAATACTTGGGTGACATTGAACTCAAGCCCTTAGTATTACCCATTGAGGCTTCTAAAACGGTGGCTCACAATTTCCCTTGAGAGGGAAAGACGGTACACAAGTGTCTTCATTTCACATAAGGAATGGACACTTATGCGCACATTTATTGATGAGTTCTAACACGTAGGCCTTATTATTCCTCTTTAATGCTTCCATTCTAGGTAAATATTTACCTTAGAAGAGTTCAGAAGACGTCATGCAAAGACATGGGTGACTAGAGCCTGAATCTAAGTTTTGGAAAATTCATTTTCCAAATTGGGGGCCCATAGGGGGTATTTATTGGCCACTGGGCACCTTGGGCAAAAAAAAAGAAAAGGCTGCACATTAGACTTGTGCGACCCATAATTGGAATGCATGTTACATGCAAGACCCACATGAAACCTGCGCGACGCCCTCAATATGAGTTCCTAGTTCATGTCTTTTTCAATTTTTGAAGATTCTTCAAAGAATGACCCTCATTGTGATTAATGTATTTCCCTTTGCATTCATTGGACTCTGTGACAGAAAGGAGCATCAACAAAAGTCCCCCCTCAGAGTTGTATTTGAAAAAGGAAAGAGGATTTGACTTTGAGGAAAATGAGAAACCAGGGTACATCGGCACGCAGGTTTCGGCACACAGGTTTCTGCATGCAAGTTGCGGTGCCTAGGGTTGCGAGATCGCCTATATATATGGTCATAGATTCATGAAAACCATCCTATCTACAAAGATTTTGATCTCTTTCCATGAAAGTGAATTTCTTTCACAGCCGATCGATCTTTTTTCAATATCACATCTTCAGTAAGGATTTGGACTTGCGCGGCAATACTTCTGTGATAATACTTGCACGGAAATACTTGAGTGGAAATACTTGTGCGGTAATACATGCACGCCTTAATGCCTTAGCCATTTTTTTACTTCAACAATATTTCATAAAAACATACCTACTTCAAATGTTAATTGTTTGATCTTTGTGCAGAGTCAAATGGCTCCAACGATGATTGGATCGGTTGATGATCCAGCCAGCAAGAGAATAGATGACATGATGAACGTTTTCGGTCGTGATTATTATGTTATCTGTGATAGCACTCTCCAAAATTTGGAAAATTACTGGAAGAAATATCATTCCAACTTCCCACAGAGAATTTACTTTCCTTTATATGGCCATGTTCATCTGCAAGGAATCAACATTCCAGAGGTAAATAATTATATTCCTCATTCTTGGTTTTAGACGTACGCCAATTTCTATTCGGAAAATGTCTCAGATGTAGGGTCATTTTTTAATACTGGAACAGTAGAGAAGGAATTCATAATGCATCACAGCCCATGTGCTCTAGATTTGAAGCCTCACAATACTGAGATGCAACTGTATTTCAATCCTTCTATTTTCCGAAATTCTCTGATGGACCAATCTAAAGGATGCAAAAAAGAGATGGGATTTCCGTCCTGCATGATGTGTTAAGCCGACTTGGATGTGGGAATATTGGGTGTGACAAACCTTTGCTGATTTTGTTGAGGATCTGAAGGGATTTAGAATATATAAAGCTGTCTGGGCTGGGAAGACATATGTCTATAGGAATGATGATTTTGTTCTAGAGCTAATTAGCAAATAGAGCCTATAAAATAATTATTTCTATCTGAATCATGGATAAGAAGGAATCATCATGTTTGATGTCTACAAGATCTAGGGGGCTCCAATTCGGGGAGACATGTATGATGAGTTCATCCCTCCAAAAGGGACATGGAATGATTTAGACAAGACTCTGTTATTGGCTTGAGAGTTATTGAAAATTTTCCACAAGTTCAAGAATACAATGTCCATGATAACTCATTATAGAAAAGAAAATTCATCCATAGGAGTGGATAGATATGATTCTCATCAAGAAGAATGAGAAGGGGCCCACCTGTACTCATCCAACCAGTTTCCCCAAAGAAGAGAAGAGGGGTGCTATTAGAACCTTCTAGCCAACTCTGTAAGTGGGATAGTTTAATAAATGGGGGTATGAAGTGAATCAAAGAATTCCAGAGAAGACCCATCTGTAAAGCTTCTTACCCACGTGGCTCATTATTTATCTTCTTCTAGTTAGATATTTAAAGGGAGGCATCAGGCCAGGGACCTTCATTGTTGCAGCCATGTTGACTGAGATAAATGTTGTTGGGTTGGCCACACTAGTTTTAGAAAAGATTCACAGGAGCATACTCCATGTCTATATGGATAAGTCTCCTTTGAGAATAGTGGGATCATTCCAAGTTTTATGGGGATGGATCACTACTCACTTCAGGTCATACGATATTCAGAGTGGAGTACAGATTCCTGTATGTTCTTTTAGGCCATCAGTGAAGGCATTTTCTATAATTTCTCCATTGTCCCTTAATCCTTATGATTTGAAGATGAGGCTGATCATGTTCATGGAATTTCTTTTCTTTATTTATGGAAACCCACCAACTGGGTGGTTTGTTGATGATGGAACAACTAGCCGGGAATTGAGTTCATATATGATGTCTTGTAGAGATGGTGTATTGGACACCATAGTTGACAGAGATATTATATGTGAGGAATATGCTTCATATATATTTCCACTCCAATTCATGTGTCTGTAGTAGATTTTTGTATCCACTCCCCTGCTTTTCAGGTCAGAGCGGCATCCAATGGATTCCCGACAACTATGTTTGTTGGAAGGTATGGAGAAGACCGGGGTAGTGTTTGATCTACCAGTTTCTAGAGTGGTGAGTAAATTTACAACATTGTATTCTGAGAACTGGGTAGCATCATACCCGGTAGGGGTATTGAATCATCATGTCTTCTGCGTGGGGAGTAAAAAGAGATGTTTCATAAAATAAACCTTTTATCTATATGGTGACTCTTCCTCTCCCGGAGGTGATTTACAAGGTTCTTCACTCGGGGACAATTCACTAGATTCCAGGGATGGGGATGATGAGGCACGACTTGCGTCAAAGCGGGCCCGTGCTAGATATAATCCTCCTGCCAGAATCAAAAGAACTACTCCATCATCTCTTGGTGAGTTATATAATTGAGCAAATTTAGTTCCCTTTTTTTATATAGAATCAAGTTTCATTCTCTTATACTTTATATGAGATTTCAGGATCTGGGAAGAAGTTGATGTCCCAGATTGTAGGACCCTCCTTGCGGTCTTCAGGTGTACATTCTAAATATTTACGGCTAGTGGCTGTCAAGACATGGAATAGTATATATTGTGATGCTGAAACCGCCTAGATGGATTTATGAGAAGGGCTACATAACCCTAGAGTGGGGAATCTCTAGGCTTCTACTAATATCCACTTATAGGATAACCTTGATGAAATTTGGTCTTTTATTAGAGAGATGGAAATTCTCATATATACCACTGATAATTCTATTCCTATCACCAAGAGGGTGAAGGAAGTGATGGATCCTGTCATCATTGAGGGGATTGGTGCTTCAGTAGATGAGGAGTGACATGATTACGTGGCTCTTGAAGATGTAAATTTCATTCCTTATTTAATTTGTAACTTTATATTATTAAAAGATTTTTTACTCAAGGAAATTACTTTCTTCATCCGGAAGCTTGTTAAGGAAGGAACTACTAAGGTCCCTTCACCGTGGTATAGCCATGGTGGAAGTGTTCTTGGATTCCATGTATATCCTCAGGAGCCGGGCAAAGTATCTCCCGGCCAACAAGCAATGAACGAGGAGTTAGACAAGGCTTTACAATCTATGATATATTAATTTGGAGGTGAAGATGTCCACACACCCAAAAAGTAAAAGAATCACAGGCGTCGAAAAATGAAGACCATATCTGAATGCTTCATCAGTAGTGTTAAGTCATTCAGATAGTCATGAATCCAAACTCAGGAAATGGTTGCTTATACTTTATCGGATTTCAGGGAATTCTTCGATTTCCCCTTTGAGGGAGAGGATAGACCCTCCTCTGAGGATGACAGAGGGTGTTGGGGAACAGTCGCATGTTCATGATGACATGGTTGCTCCTAAAGAAACAATGATAGAAGAATAGCCAAAATCTGTTCCCAATACTGCTCATGTTGATTCTACAAGGAGAGAAGATACTGATTCTGGTAAATTAACAATACTTCATAGAACATTGAATGAATACATCAACTGACATCCATTCTGTGATTATTTAGGTTCAAAAGCTGCACCAGAACATTTGGCCATCCCTGAAACAGACTCTGAAATTTTATATGAGGAAGCTATCTTGGTTCAAAGGTCACAGGAGGAGGGTTGTCAAGAAGACATGTCAAATTCTCCCACTGATTCTACTGACCAGTAATCTAGGATATCACTGGATGAAATGATGAAACATGGTGCGTCATTTGAAGATATTATTGATCATGTTACATTACCATGTGATGTAGAAGATTTTGGACGTGATTCTTATCCTTCGTCTTTAAAAAAAATTATTACATCTTTGACCATGATTTGTTGAAATATGTAGTTCCATATGAGCAAGTTGATGATCTTCTCATGCCTGAAGGTGGTGGAGACAACACTATCAATGTAGAGATGCTAGATCAAGTGGAGATTAACCCGGTAGAGCTTCCTGAAACCCGTCATGAAAATCATATTGATGTTAGGAAATATGGGGAGGATCCTTCTCATGCTGCTGATCTTCCGTTGTATAAAAGATGATAATATTTGTAGTTGTACATAATTTTTAAGACAACTAATCAATTTTTTTAATCCTTTGAAACAAACCATGGCATTCAATTGACTATGAAGGTCTGTCAACATTAGTGGTTTGATCCAGAGGTGAAGCCTCAGCCTCAGTCCGAATGGGAATAGAAATTGAAGTACCAAGTGTTAGGGGGGAAGGAGCAGAACTGGGCTCTTCCTTAAGTCCATTAATCATAGACTATATTCACCCGTGTGATAGAGATACTGAATCAGACCAAGAGGAGTGAATGGAACTCCAATTCTCACGTGGCAAGGAATGGAAGAATATATAGAAGATCATATCTGATGTGCCTCTTGAAGAGATGTGTTCAAAGATCCCGCAACTGTCATTCTTGTTCGTCATGCTGGGACTTGGCGATTTTGGATATTAAGAGATCCAAGATGTGGTGAATCAAGTCATCTTAAGGGGGGAGCAGGAGTAAAAGTGTCGTCAAGATCTTATCAGAGTGATGCTAATGAACAATATCGCCGAATTCGAGGTTGCGGTGTCCCGAGCTGAGGCTGATCATGCTACAAAGATGAAGGAGATGATGTAGAAGATCACAGAGAATGTTTTCCATCTGATTCACCATCAGCAATAGCTAGATTACATTACTGGGGATCATTACCTGCTTAACAATCCTTGGAAGAAGTCCAAACAAATTTTATGAAAGCCATCGTAGATGCCATAAAATCACTCCATCAAGCTAAAAAGAGGGAAGCTAGTCATGGGAATGAATATCAAGTGGCTTCTAATGAAGCTAATAATACTGTAAACCAAATCAAAAGATATGATGAAATCCACTTGTAATTCTTAAAAAAGATACGATACTCTAGTCTATGGATGTTATTCTAATCTAGTGCATCAAATGAAAATTTCAATCATTTGTACCTTCATTCTCTTTCTAACTACTTAATTAATTTTTTTACCTTAGCCAATTTGGCGTAGTATGCATTGATTGATTTTTGTTGGGATTATACAAACTACACCACAAAATCTTCATCTTTTTCTTACTCAATATATCCTAAATCATACAAAATGAACATTGAGCGTGTTGGGCCTTGACTTTTTTTCATTGTTCCATTTACAGGTGCCCAATATAATGAGTACCCTTTCTCTTATTGGCAGTTTAAAGTCATGCATGTTGTAAATAAAAAAGGATAATGTTTAAGGTCGAATAGCTTTGACATAATAGATTAAAATTGACTCAATTCCTTGATAATTTGTTTGAAAACATATTACCACATTCAATTAAGGAGGGGGAAAACATGTAAACTATGACTTATGAAATTTTAAATCTTATGGATGATATGAAAAAAGTGATAAAGGGCATTAGAGGAAGTATTTCTTAAGAGTTAAGTTACCACTACTTGACGAATCTATTAGGGTGTTGAATTATGCAGGGCCACTTAAGGGAATTGGATGCATAGTCAAATAATAGCATCTTTTGGTTGATAGGTCTATTATGTAGACTACTTATGCAAGTCCACCTAAGGGCACATACTGCATAGTCAGGAAAAAAGAAATCTCAGATATTTCAGTTTTCTATTTCTAAAAGCCGGTGAATGTTTATGGAGATTCAAATTTCCCAATGCATAGAGTCTGATTTATGAAGAGAGGTACTTGAATATGGAGAGGATATTTCCAATCAAAATTGTCAAAGAATTGGATGAATTTCACTCCTGCGAATGTCTGACCCAAATGTAGGGAAGAGAAATATAAACCATAAACTTGAATACATTAAGATAATGAAAAAGAGTACTGGAAAAATATGCTAAGGATGGTTTTTTTTGTGGATACTTACATATCATTATCAAGACCACTAAGGAAAAAAGTGGTTTCCAACCCAAGAATAATGTTACCACTATTTGACGAACTCGTTAAGGGGGTTGAATTATGCAAGGACACCTAAGGGAATTGGATTCATAGTCGAATAATAGGCTCTTTTGGCTGAGAGGTCTATTTTATATACTATTTATACAAGTCCACCTTGGGGAACATACTACATAGTCAGGCAAAACAATTCTTGAGTATCTGAAATTTTGTGACTAGAATTCATGAAAAGGGTTATGGAGATATTAAATTATTTAAGGTTAAGAGTATGACACACGAAAATTGGTATTTTCCAAAGCATTAATGAGATATATAGACCAATTCTGACCACAATCATGTTGTGGTTCGGTCCTGAAATGAGATGCTGGACTTCACTAAATATCTCATAACGATGGGAATCAAGAAATACATAGTTCGTGAAGTATATTTTAACGTCATGTGTGATGAGAGCATAGGAGATCTTAGTTTAGGGCCGTAAATATGGTACCATAATGAGGGAGACACATTTTGTGTTTTTTGTAAAACTGATGTGAATAAAGACCATGGTTTTCATACCACATTTATGTGCTCACATGAGGACTCCTCAGCCAAGGGACTGAAAGTGGAGTTTGGGGTAAGGCCCAAGGACCAGGGGATGGATTCGTGGGATTATCGAATGTTCCTACGTATCCCATAGGGATGGGAATCAATCCATATGTAGTTATTGAAATACCCTTTGTACAGATTTGGTTCTTACAGGTGAAGGGTGAAAGGGGACATTAGTGAAAAGATGGTTGGACCCAAGATTAAAGGTTCGAGCATTTCAATGTATGCACGTAGTCCTTGGAATATAACATGATTAGTGATTAATGTCAATAATGATTTTATCTCAGGTGAGGGTGTCAGATACTGTTTTAGTTTATTTTCATACATGACAAAAGTGTGAATAGTTTAAGGTCATATTCGTAAACCGGTGCTGTACAGTATAGTGTCATGTACCTAGGACGTATTACTATGCAGTTTAATGTCTTGTAGTGAGGACAATGGGGGACTGTATAGTTTAACGTCATACAACAAGGTTTATGGTTATCCAATGTGATGATATTGGTTTTGGTGGAGGGAGGTTCATGGATCAACATCGTATGAGATGGAGGTGATCTGAATTGAATATATTCATTTTGGGCTTGAAACTCATGAGGTTGCCTACATACCAAGCCTAGAAGTAAAGGATCAAAGTCTGCATAGTTCGATTGATAATGAATTGGTGACCGAGTTATACTTGAGGAAGATGACCCAATGATGTTGTAGGAACCTATGTGTGGTTATTGGCCCATAGAGGGTGTTATGGTTGAATCTTACTCTAAGATCACGTGAGTCATTCTTGGTGTGAGAATCAAGAGGTAGCTACAACCCTAACGATGCAGGTTTTAATGTAATGTGGTACAAACGGTGTTGTATAGTTTAGTGTCATGTGGATAAGATGTATGGTTGGGAAGTTTAACATCTTGCAGGACATGTGCATTGTTTAATGTCATGTAGGACGTATTTAGGGAATTTTTCAAATTTTAAACGTCATGCAAGACGAACCTGTATAGTTTAACATCATGTAGGATGGAAAAGGGGGTACCGTTTATCATCATGTTGTAATAATGAGGGGCAATGCAGTTTAATGTCCTATAGAAAGGAAAACAGGTTTATAGGTTTTACACAAAATACATTTCAAGAATCTTCCATTGGTTGGAGTTGTAATGAGTTCTCCATCCATTGATATTAAATAATAAGCTCTATTTGAGTAGGACTTATGTATTGAGTAAGGTCCTTCCCACATTGGCATAGGCATTAGAGGATTATTTCCCAGTATCATTGTAGTTCTGAGGACCAATACCAATTCTCCTTGAATGAATTAAAGTATGCAATCTTTTTTATTGAAAGCTTGTGCTATTCGATTATGATAGACCTCCATGTGGTGTCGGGTGCACAATAAATTTTTGTCTAATTGTTCCAATTCATCAAATCACCTATGAGATTGTTCATTTGTGGATGACTGATCACTAATGGATACTCTGAGTGAAGGTAATTGAACCTCAATGGGAAAGACTGCTTCCATTCCATATACCAATGAATATGGAGTTGATCATGTAGCAGTGCTGGTGGTAATCCGAATAGACCATAAAGCATGAAAAAGTTTATCAGTCCATGATTTCATTTCTTTATCCACCATCTTCTGCAGTAAGTTAAAAGAGTCTTATTTAAGGCCTCTATTTGTCCATTGGACTCTACATGATACCGAGTTGAATGGCTGGTTTTGATGTTTTATTATTGATACAATGTTCTCAACTTTGATGAACAGATGATGGTGCCATTGTCCATCAATATGGTATGAGGGACACCAAATATGGTAATGATGTTAGACTTAACGAAGATAAAAATTCCTTTATAATTAAATTCTTTAATAGGTATTTCCTCTGACCATTTGGAAAATAAGTAAGTAGCGGTAAGAATATAATTAAACTTCATGGATGTAGCCAGAGGATAAGGTCCTACTACATCTATTCCCCATGTTGAAAATGGCCATGGGTATTTAGATTTATGAAGCAACTGTGGGGGTTGATGAATGAAGTTGGAACATATATGTAAAGAATGAATCTTCTTAGTGAAATAAACACAATCTTGCATCATTTAAGGCCAGAAGTATCCAAGCCTTCAAATATGACCAGAAAGTCTATGTCTAGACTAGTGGGAACCAAAAACTCTTTCATGTACTTCATTAATTTCAACCATTATTTCCTCACCAACAATACATATGAAGAGAATTTGTAACGCCCCGACCCCAGCTACCCAGAGTCGGTGCATTACTTCGTAACATTGGCATGATCACAAAAGATCAAGTCTCGAAAGACCGATTAATTTAGTTGCCTTGGAAACACTATATATATTCATAAATGTTACATTACATCATAAAGTGAAAAACTAATAACAAATTATTCATAGTCCACACTCATATCCTCTTCTGACTATCTCTGCTGGTCATTCATAAAATAATTCTTCACATCCTGGAAAATATTAAAACATTGAAAGGGGTGAGCTCAAATTCTCAGTAAGGATAAAAATATTGCATAAGCTTTCATAAATAAACATAAAAATTTAAGGCAATGTATAACTAAAACAAAAGCCTTTTAAACTTGAACATCAGCATAATATGGCAAAAGTAAAATGAGATAATGCCATTCAATTCTTCACATGGATATTCTACTGGTCGAATAATCACATGCAATATCAATAACCACTTTCATAATGATGGAATGCATAATGCCAGACATTCTGAAACATTTTGTCAAGGCCTCGACCAAGACGTCTAAAATGATTAAGGCCTCGGCCAAAACCATAAATCAAAATGGGAAAGGGCCTCGGCCAATTCCACGTCTAGTTGTCTCATGAGACCTGCTGATGTATCGAGGAGCTATAGCGGGCTCCACCCGTCACTTATTAAGTCCAATGCATTCCTCATATGAATTGGTTTAAACATATCATAAACCATAACATAATCATATCACATAAAACATGCATAAAGGAAACATAACATTTCCACATTTCAATCACAAGATATCAATATAGAACATTGATATAATAAAAACGCTTTCAAAACCATTTTCAATACCAAAATAAAAGAAAGTTAAAACTTTGTATTTATTTTTCATTAAAAAAAGTGATGGCTTGTAGAGGAATCCGAAACTCAAATAATGGTCACGGCAGCAGAGAAGTCGTTGTCGCCGCATATATACGGAATGAAAAACATTCCCTTTTTGTCGTTTAGTAAAACGCTTCGTATAAAAAAGATTCCTTTTGAATAAACGTAAAAGTCAAAGGGGTTTATACACCGTATAAAAGAAAGTTGTGTATAAAACCAAATATGCCTCAATGAAAGGAGATTGAGACGAAGTCCTTAAAAAGATCACTTTTAAAATAACATAGATATATTATGTGTATTCAATTTAGGTACACATAAATAAAGTAAAAATACAAAATAATACATAATAATATCATGACATAATTTGAAAGTAGGAGATTAACCCAAAGAATGGAAGTTGGGTTAAGAAGTTCTCTTACCTCATGTCCGACTTGACTCAACCGTTCCTTAACATCCTGAATAATAAAATAGAGTTAATATCTACCTTATTAAGAACCATTTTCAATTTCATTATCCTTTTTATATCACTTATTACAATGATATGAACATTCTGTAATTATTTAAGTTAATAACGGTCGTTTTGTCGATCTTAGGTACTTGAGTCAAAAATAAACTTCTTATAATTACAAGTTGATCATGTGGTGAAATATCCATTATATCCAGAATTATATTCATGATGTAGATATCATATATATCATATATATACAGTATATACATTCATTTATAATATTACGTAACATTTAGAGGTAAGAAATGAAATGCACTGTTCATGGAGACGGTAAGCCGTACGTACGCATGAACACTACTTTCATTTCTATTTCATATTTAATGGAATGAAATCATAATGATATAAATGTATAATATAATTACAGTATAATATATCATATAATATCATTTACTCCATCCTTTATACATCCCACATATGTCATTAACGATTCACATCACTTTGAGGGGGCGGTAGTCCGCACTTCCTAAAATGAAATTATCGCGTTTACCCATAATGGAAATCATAAAGTATGCCATAAATGAGAAATACAGAAGAATAAGTAAAACATAAACATATTATATATCATATATAAATATACTGACATATTAATGGCCACCTTTGAAGGTGTTATATGAGTGTTGAACAATCATCGTTTCGTGAGGCAGAAATTCATCATCCACAGAAACAGTATGTTCTTTAACCAGTAGATGTAGTTGTGTGTAAGTGTAGCTCGAATACATCTTATACCAACATACTAGTATATTGGGGATACTGGTGTTGTTACAAAAGAAATGAATTAATAGAGTTTATGGGGTTGGAGAAGCAAAATAAAACAAAATAACATAATAGAATACATTACCTTTAAGCCGGGTAACTCTTTTTTATTTGAGCCAAATGCTTCCTTGGGAAGTGTTCTTCCAAAAGTGAGGCTTCTAGGAGTACGGGGGGAAGTTGGGAGAGTATTTGGGAAGAGGTTGGCCGAGCCAAATGGCTTGAATGTGTGAATGAGGTGGTAGAGGTGGGGGCCTTTTATAAGTGGAGAGGAGGGGCACTCTTGGAAAGTAAGGAAAGTTTACATTATTATACAATGATTTTCGGATTTTAAAGGTCCCAAACTTATATAATTAGAGGATAAGGTGATAAGGGTTCGAAATCTACCCATCCAATAGTATTTGGACAAGTGTAAGCCTTGTATTTTACATTATCTTTTCATTTTATTAAAATCGTTAAATAATGAGGTCATCGCTGCATCATAATGATGTCTTAAATAATTTAATTTATTTAATGTCTAAAAATTATAAAAAAAATAATATGATGTAGGAAATCTTTTAAGATTTCCAATGACTATTTATAGTCAAAAATATGACTTGTATAACCCAATGTAAAAATTGTTTTAGTAAAACATTTCATGTTTGTGTCATTTTTTACTTTAACATTAAATAAATATATATTAATGTCATTTTCCAACCAAAGTGGCTCCATGGGGTCTCTAAGTTGACCCATGGGTTTTCTTGGTCAGCCATGACTTATCCAATAGGAGTAGGACAAATGTCAAGCTCATCTCATATTATTAAAACATTATTTTTACCTTAAACTACACTAATTACCTCTAATCGCGATTAAGAACTTAAAAGTTACTATTCACCAAAAAATTATTTTAATCTCATTGAACCACATTTTACTTCTTAATGACAACCATGTATGTCGGATTTTTGAAAATCAAATCACAGAAGTGGTAATATTTCATTTAAACGAAAAATCAGTTTTTTTAACAACCACTTAGTGGTTTCACTATTCATCAAAAATTGAAGTTTTTCAGAACAATGCCAAAATTTCACCCTAAGCTATAATTGATATTCCGAATTCAAAAATGATGTCTATTTTAAAAAATTCCAAACATATAAGTTGCATTAATTAATTTTATAATTAATTCCCGCTGTTACAACAAATAGCGTGTTTTTAAAAAACAATTTATATCAAAAGATTGGCAATTGTTTATGTCCAATTTCAATGTTAAATTAATTCTAATGACCACCATTGGATAAAATGGTAAAAATATATTCTAATTATAATTTAAAACCACTAAATAGTATAATTTATCACTATAAAATATTTTGATTAAAAAAGTTGTTTTTAAGTATTTTTCACTATTCATAAAAATTTAGAAGTTCTCAGAAAAATAAAAAAAAAATCAACGTAGGCTATTTTTGATATTCCGAATCCAAAAATGAAGTCCATTTTGATAAATAAAATTTATAAAATTTCAAAAAATAGGTATTACTATTTAGAACGGTTAGTTTAATTAGTCGTGGTGTGTGTTAGAGCTCGAGGTTGTGTACAACACACACTATTGTATTATTGAATGAGAAGTGTATCGTGGAAGCTCGAGGAGTTACATTCTCCCCTCCTTCAATAAATTGCATCCTCGCAATTTGAAATTTTTTTTCTTTGAAAATAAAAGGTTGAAAATAGAAAATACCTTTGTGGAAAACCCACATCGGAAATAAGATTAATAAAATTTAGCCTTAATAAGAGGGAAAGGGAAATTAAAGAGTCACCACCCATTTATGATCTCGATTAGGAGAACATTGGTGGAAATTAGAGACATATAATTGGAGGAAAACGTAAATATTTGTAGGGAGTGATTGAGGTCATCAATCACAATCAACTGTAAAATTGAGGGCCTCAATGCCTTCAATCTATGTTGATTTAAAATATCATCAGTTCAACAAGACATAAGGTATTAGGATAACACATTTTTTTTTGTTTCAATATCCCTTTACTAAAGTTTAAGAATTAATTTATTCACTGAATAAGAGATAGGTATATATATATTTATGCTTGGCAATTAGAGTTTCAACCTTCAACTCATCTTTCACTCAAAAAGATAATAAAACTCAAAAATATTATACTTATCCTAATTGTAAAAGGTTCCAAATGTTAACACATACAATTTAGATTAGTAAAATTATTTTGTAACAACCAGGGACTTCCTGTAGGCGATTGGTAGGAAATAAAGGCCGGTCGCACTATTGTTGTGGGTTCGATTCTTGCAGCTTTGTCCGACGCGACAGTTTATGCCCCACCCTCCAGGTTGTCCTTTTCCTAAAACTATACTATTATAATATTCAAAAATAATCTTCATAAAATTTTTAACCTTAAAAAATACTATCCAAATATCAACTTAATCTACTCCAACCTTTATAGTTATCCAAAATACCTCTTTCGAGACTTTCTCTAAAAGGTATCTAAATTCCAAAATCAATTGTAACATCAGATTCCCCAAACAAATTAAAGTTTCTCTTTTTGTCACATACTAAAAATATGATTACCTTCATCATATTAAATCCTTACTGAAATCAACAAGTACTGCAGTAAAATCCTTATATATATATCACATTATTCTAGTAACCAGAATATAATCCATTAGTCCAAAAGCACAATTACATTAATTATTCCACTTCAATTGTAGTAACAACATAAGATTTTCCTTGATCCCTTGGCATTTTCTGAGGTATGTTTCCCTGACGCTTAGGAAATTCATTTGCATAATGCCCCATTTCCCTACAATTGTAGCATTCAACATTGATAGCCTCTTTCATTCCCTTGCAATCACGCTCCTGGTGACCTTTTTCTCCACATTTATAACAAACTCCTATTCCATTTAGGCAAGTACTAGGGTGATTCTTCCCACAATTATCACATAATGGAAAATCCTTCTTTCCCTTTTTCCCTTTATCTGTCTCTTGTTCCACCGTTCTCTTCTTCTCTTGCTTTACTTTGTTGTCATAAGACTTATAGAATTCCTTTTCTGTCTTGATAGCACACGAGACAATATCTTCGTATGATGAGAAGGATTGTGATACTAAATCTCGAAGGAGAAATGGTTTTAACCCATCAAAGAAACGATCAATCTTCCTCCTTGGGTTACGTATATAATCGGCAGCATGCCTCTCTAACCTTGTAAAGTTAGCCTCATACTTTGCGACATTCTCATCCTCCTTCTGCCTCACACTCAGAAATTGCCTTTCCATATCTGCTCGATGGTCACGAGGAAAGTATTTTTCTAAGAGAAGATCTTTGAACTCACTCCATTCCATATACGATACGTCATCATCTTTTTTTGTGTTTCGAATCAGCGACCACCACTGATCGACATCTCCAGTGAGGCGGTAAACTGCCATGACAACCTTCTCCCATTCGCTACTCCCCAAGGCATGGAATATTTTCTCTAAGGATTTTATCCATTGCTCAGCTACTAACGGATTTGTACCCCCATTAAATGTTGGTGGTTGTTGCCTCATGAAGCGGTCTAACATTGATCCTCCACGTTGCGTATCAGGGTGCTCCATACGAGTAAGTTTATTATTCATAACTTGAGTGTGTTGTCCCAGTATGGTAATAAGTTGATCAGCACCAGTTGTATCTCCAGATACACAATAATTATCTTGAGCAGGAGGGCAATCCCTACACGTAGTGCGTGCATTGATACGGTTTCCATTCCTTCCACTAGGTGCTATTTCTAAACAATGGCATAAACTATATTAGTTTATGAATCAAAATACAAAATTTCATACTTGTAAGATACTTAACATAAATTGAACTATTTATGTATATAATCCATAAAAAAAATTCTTTGAGAAGTATATACTCATAACCCTTCATAGTGGTTTATAAAGAAAATGAGAATTATCCAAAGCATATCCCCCGAGAGTGTCGTAACCAAGAGTGCAGCAAGGCCCATTATCGTGCACATGTTCTCGTTCGAGTCTAGCTCAAAGCGGTGTTTCCGGGTTTTACCCCTAGGTACATCTGTGCCATAGCCGCCTCTACCTGCTCGTATCCAGATAGGGATGTATTTCTCAGAAAACTCACAACATCTCTACAATACCAAAATTCTAGGAAGTTCTTCTATACTAATACTAAAAGTCTATCTTCGGGCTATGTGCTCTAATCAGAGTTTATCTAAATCTAGCTTCCAAGGTCAGTACTAAACTGCCTCTGATACCAAATGTAACGCCCCGACCCCAGCTACCCAGAGTCGGTGCATTACTTCGTAACATTGGAATGATCACAAAAGATTAAGTCTCGAAAGGCCGATTAGTTTAGTAGCCTTGGAAACACTATATACATTCATAAATGTTACATTACATCATAAAGTGAAAAACTAATAACAAAGTCTTCATAGTCCACACTCATATCCTCTTCTGACTATCCCTGCAGGTCATTCAAAAAATACTTCTTCACATCCTGGAAAATATTTAAACATTGAAAGGGGTGAGCTCAGATGCTCAGTAAGGATAACAATATTGCAGAAACTTTCATAAATAAACATAAAAATTTAAGGCAATGTATAACTAAAACAAAAGCCTTTTAAACTTGAACATCAGCATAATATGGCAAAAGTAAAATGAGATAATGCCATTCACTTCTTCACATGGATATTCTAATGGTCGAATAATCACATGCAATATCAATAACCACTTTCATAATGATGGAATGCATAATGCCAGACATTCTGAAACATTTTGTCAAGGCCTCGGCAAAGATGTCTAAAATGATTAAGGCCTCGGCCAAAACCATAAATCAAAATGGGAAAGGGCCTCGGCCAATTCCACTTCTAGTTGTCTCATGAGACCTACCGATGCATCGAGGAGCTATTGCGGGCTCCACCCGTCACTTATTAAGTCCAATGCATTCCTCATATGAATAGGTTTAAACATATCATAAACCATAACATAATCATATCACATAAAACATGCATAAAGGAAACATAACATTTCCACATTTCAATCCCAAGATATCAATACAGAACATTGATATAATAAAAACGCTTTCAAAACCATTTTCAATACCAAAATAAAAGAAAGTTAAAACTTTGTATTTATTTTTCATTAAAAAAGGTGATGGATTGTAGAGGAAGCCGAAACTCAAATAACGGTCACGGTGGAGGAGAAGTCGTTGTCGCCGTATATATACAGAAAGAAAAACATTCCCTTTTTTTCGTTTAGTAAAACGCTTTGTATAAAAAAGATTCCTTTTGAATAAACGTAAAAGTCATAGGGGTTTATACACCGTATAAAAGAAAGTTGTGTATAAAACCAAATATGCCTCAATGAAAGGAGATTGAGACGAAGTCTATAAAAAGATAATTTTTATAATAACATAGATATATTATGTGTATTCACTGTAGGTACACATAAATAAAGTAAAAATACCAAATAATACATAATAATATCATGACATAATTTGAAAGTAGGAGATTAACCTAAAGAATGGAAGTTGGGTTAAGAAGTTCCCTTACCTCGTGTCCGACTTGACTCAACCGTTCATTAACCTCCTGAATAATAAAATAGATTTAATATCTACCTTATTAGAACCATTTTCAATTTCATTATCCTTTTTATATCACTTATTACAATGATATTAACATTCTGTAATTATTTAAGTTAACAACGGTCGTTTTGTCGATCTTAGGTACTTGAGTCAAAAATAAACATCTTATAATTACAAGTTGTTCATGTGGTGACATATCCATTATATAAAGAATTATATTCATGATGTATATATCATATATATCATATATATACAGTATATACATTCATTTATAATATTACGTAACATTTAGAGGTAAGAAATGAAATGCACCGTTCATGGAGACGGTAAGCCGTACGTACGCATGAACACTACTTTCATTTCTATTTCGTATTTAATGGAATGAAATCATAATTATATAAATGTATAATACAATTACAGTATAATATAGCATATTATATCATTTACTCCATCCTTTATACATCCCACATATGGCATTAACGATTCACATCACTTTGAGGGGGCGGTAGTCTGCACTTCCTAAAATGAAATTATCGCGTTTACCCATAATGGAAATCATAAAGTATGCCATAAATTAGAAATAAAGAATCATAAGTAAAACATAAAAATATTATATATCATATATAAATATAGTGACATCTTAATGGCCACCTTTGAAGGTGTTATATGAGTGTTGAACAATCATCGTTTCGTGAGGCAGAAATTCACCATCCACAGAAACAGTATGTTCTTTCACCATTAGATGTATTTGTGTGTAAGTGTAGCTCCAATCCATCTTATAACAACATCCTAGTATATTGAGGATACTGTTGTTGTTACAAACGAAATGAATGTATAGAGTTTATTTGGTTGGAGAAGCAAAATAAAACAAAATAACATAAGAGAAGACATTACCTTTAAATCGGTTAACTCTTTTTGATTTGAGCCAAAGGCTTCCTTGGGAAGTGTTCTGCCCAAAGTGTGGCTTATAGGAGTAAGGGGGTAAGTTGGGAGAGTATTTGGGCAGAGGTTGGCCGAGCCAAATGGCTTGAATGTGTGAATGAGGTGGTAGAGGTGGGGGCCTTTTATAAGTGGAGAGGAGGGGAACTCTTGGAATGTAAAGAAAGTTTACATTATTATACAATGATTTTCGGATTCTAAAGGTCCCAAACTTATATAATTCGTGGATAAGGTGATAAGGGTTCGAAATCTACCCATACAATAGTCTTTGGACAAGTGTAAGCCTTGTATTGTACATTATCTTTTTATTTTATTAAAATCGTTAAATAATGAGGTCATCGCTGCATCATAATGATGTCTTAAATAATTTAATTTATTTAATGTCTAAAAATTATTAAAAAAATAATATTATGTAGAAAATCCTTTTAGATTTCCAATTACTATTTATAGTAAAAAATATGACTTGTATAACCCCATGTAAAAATTGTTTTAGTAAAACATTTCATGTTTGTGTCATTTTTTACTTTAACATTAAATAAATATATATTAATGTCATTTTCCAACCAATGTGGCTCCATTGGGTCCCCAAGTTGACCCATGGGTTGTCTTGGTCGGCCATGACTCATCCAATAGGAGTAGGACAAGTTTCAAGCTCATCTCATATTATTAAAACATTATTTTTACCTTAAACTACACTAATTACCTCTAATCGCGATTAAGAACATAAAAGTTACAATTCACCAAAAAATTATTTTAATCTCATTGAACCACATTTTACTTCTTAATGAAAACCATGTATGTCTGATTTTTGAAAATCAAATCACAGAAGTGGTAATATTTCATTTAAACGAAAAATCAGTTTTTTTAACAACCACTTAGTGGTTTTACTATTCATCAAAAATTGAAATTTTTCAGAACAATGCCAAAATTTCACCCTAAGCTATAATTGATATTCCGAATTCAAAAATGATGTCTATTTTACAAAATTCCAAACATATAAGTTGCATTAATTAATTTTATAATTAATTCCCGCTGTTACAACAAATAGCGTGTTTTTAAAAAAAACAATTTATATCAAAAGATTGGCAATTGTTTATGTCCAATATCAATGTTAAATTAATTATAATGACAAACATTGGATAAAATGTTAAAAATATATTCTAATTATACTTTAAAACCAATAAATAGTATAATTTATCACTATAAAATATTTTGATTAAAAAAGTTGTTTTTATGTATTTTTCACTATTTATAAAAATTTAGAAGTTCTCAGAAAAATAACAAAAATTCAACATAGGCTAATTTTGATATTCCGAATCCAAAAATGAAGTCCATTTTGATAAATAAAATTTATAAAATTTAAAAAATTAAGTATTACTATTCACAACGGCTAGTTTAATTAGTCGTGGTGTGTGTTAGAGCTCGAGGTTGCGTACAACACACGCTATTGCATTATTAAATGAGAAGCGCATCATGGAAACTCGGGGTGTTACAGAATTCCATCAAAACCTCACTCGTAGATAATGTTTTGGTGATCTGAGCTATCATAACATGTAAAATTGACCACATGTCACAAGAATTGTTCATTCATAGCACTATCAGGTGGGGTGTTCCATTTTGAAGGTATTCCCTAATAGGCGTCATCCATCCTATATTATGACCATATTGTTCAGAAATGGAAAATATTTCATTAATTTCCTCTTTTCTGATTTTAACAAAAAGTGAAACTACAGGACGGTGGGAAATACTGATGATTGTTTCGTCCTGGTTTGGATCTGCGAGAGATGGGGCTACATTAGCCAGTGCATCAACTTGGTCATTTTGTGATCACGGGACATAAGAAACTATTGGTTCTGAATAAAATTCCTCCATTAACTCTCTAACGTAATCACAAAAATGAATTAACACTTCTTTTCTGATGGCATAATCCCCATTGATTTTTTTGATTACCAAATATGAATCACCTTTAACCTTCAAGTGATTCATCTGTTCCTGAAGCTCCAATTCCAAGCCTGTGATGAGAGATTGATATTCTGATTCATTTTTTGTACCTCCTTCCAACAATAAGAAGGAATACGGTAGCAATTCCTTTTCTAAGGAAATAAGCACGATTCCTATCCCAACTTTGTTGAATTAATCATCTTCCATTTTTTTCTCTGTTGGAATTCTGGAGGCACCATAAAAGTACATTTACCATGTTTTAGGATTATCTTGAATAGAGAATACTTCCTCCTCAAGAAATTACATAATTAAAGATGTATCTTCACAAGATGGGTGTTCAGTAAGAAAATAGGCCAGAGTTTGGCCCTTTATTGCCTTTTGAGTCAGGTAATGGATATCAAACTGCATTAAAATACCTTCACACCTTGCCAAGCATCCTGTAAGAATTGGATGACTATGGATAAATTTGAGAACATTTTTGCAAGATACCAATTGGACCTCATGATGTTTTATGTAGTGTCTCAATTTATGAACTTCAAAGATTAATTCTCGGCTGCACTTTTCAACACTTGAATATCGAGTTTCTGCCTCAAGCATAGTCTGAATGAGATATTAAAGGCTGTATTCATTCCCAACATCATTCTTTTGGGAAAGGAAGGCACCCAATGACCGCTCTGAAGCTGTCACATAAAGAATAAGTGGTATTCCTTCAAAAAGTCGCATTAATACCGGTGGAATCAAGAGATATTTCTTGAGGGTATCAAATTCTTCTTGACATTCTTTCTTCCATTAGTAGGTGACTCCCTTATTCATTAATCTAGTGAAGGGTAAATACTTGCCTACCAAATTGTCAATGAAACACAGAATATAGTCTAAGCTTCCTTAACATTCTCTTAATTCATTAAAATTTCTAAGAGGTGACATTTCACGGATTGATTTTGTCTTCTTAGGATCAACTTCGATACCACGATGGCATACAATAAAGCTGAGAAATTTTTATGAGGTTGCACCGAAAGCACATTTCAAGGGGTTCATCTTGAAATAATGTTGTTGAAGTTTGTTGAATATTATTTCATGATAGGCTAAGTGATCAATATTTTATCTGGATTTAACCACCAAATCATCCACATAATATTCAAAAAATTTCTCTAAAAGGGTTTGAAGATATGGTGCATGGCATGTTGATACATTTCACCTGCATTATTCAGGACAAAGAGCATTACTCAATACCAAAACACACATTGAGGATCTCTAAAATATGTAGACTCTTCATCTTCTAGGGCCATTAGTATTTGATTGTACCAAGAGTATCCATCCATGATGTAAACAGATTCGTAGCCAGGTGTTGCATCAATTAAGGGTTCTGTCATTAGAACTGAAAAATCACCCTCAGGTCAATGCCAATTTAGATCTCTGAAGTCAATGAAAAATCTAATTTGTCCATTCTTCTTTTTAACAGGGACAATATTTTCCTGCTATTTGGGATATTGAACTTCTCTAATGAAGTTAGCCTTGATAAACATATCAAATTCAGCTCAAATTTTTGAGGCATAAGTTATGTGTGTTCTTCTTGCGGCTTGGTTGAATCCTCTATGTTCTTCTGGAAAACCAAAATGTTGAGTGGAAACATCGGGATCAATACCTATATTTCTATATAATTCCATGAAAGTACATCTTGATTTTTCTTTATAAATGAAGTATAGATTTATTTCCCTTCATGAGTCATGGCTGAATTAATTAAACTGAGGTGTGGATCCTCTTTTGTACCAATATTTATTTCTCTGAGTTCATCCAAAGTGGAAGAGATACCATCTTGAAATGCTGGAGAAGCATTCCTGAGATCTTCCCCTTCTTCTTCAATATGTGTTATTTCTTCTGTTTCTACTTGCATAGTAGATGACAATGCAGAATTTCCATGGTCAGGGGAGAAGTTAAAATTTGAACATCATGGAGAAGAGGATGACATTTATGAAACTATTGATAATGAAAGGTATTTCTAGGGTGATAGAGAGGAGATGATGGATTGAGAATCGACATCCTTGCTTTCCTCTGGTATTTCTATAACTTCTTCTAATTTCGTTGGTGAAGTATAGAATTTCTGTATTTCAGTGGATGAAATGAAGAAATCTACATCTAAAATTTTATCATTACTTAGTAAATAAACAATATCTCTCATTCTGTCTGGCTTGATTTCCATAATTGACATTATGGAATTTTCCATAAGAGTGTTTGGATTAAGTCTATCCTATCAATTTTACTGATAGCCAATACATAATATGTTCTCATATATATGAATGGGTTGACTGGAATCATTTCCAAACCATATGGAGCATTAATTTTGGTGACCTTCTTTTCCATGGATTTTTGTTTTCCCTCCATGTGATAAAATTCAGCCTCAATGTATTGACATTCAGATGTTTTGAGTGGGTCCTTTCACCATACAATGTCCAAATTTGACCATTGAATCAATATTGGAGACAATTATGGTATGACTAGGGTATGACCACATGTTGATGTAGCCAAGGTCTTCTAATTTTTTTTGATGATTGTGTCCTAAATAACAACCATGAAATCTGAATTAGACACAAGATCTCTATACTGAATTCTGAGTGTAATTTCCCCCCAAGATTCTTGTTCATTCTTATTATATCCTTGCAACATCAACGTAGAGGGAGATAAGTTTGATTTGTTGAGGCCCAATCGATGAAGTGTACGAATTGTAATGAGATTGACTTTTGATCCATTATCAATGAAAGCTTGCCATGTGTTTATATCATTAACTTTCCCAGATAGATACAATGGTTTGATATTTCTATGAACAACATCATCTTAATCATCATCTGTAAAAGAAATTACTGGATGGAATTCTGCAGGATCATTCTCTATATGGTAGACCTCAACCACAGTAATTTTTGTTTAGAATTCTTGAGGACTTGAAAGACCCTCAAAAGGCACCTCTCGAAGATCATTTGACAGATTTAGGGATTCCAGAATGGAAAACTTGGACGGTACATGGGAAAAATGTTTCAAGTCATCATACATTAGGTCCAAAGATCTGTGTTTCCCATCATGAAAATGTGTTTTTTCCGGTGACATGGAAGTTGATGCTTTGGAATCAGATGCGTCCCGTATCGAGGTAGGAGTTGCAAATACTCCTGGCTTCAGATGATTAGACCAACTAGGTATATATATTTGCTGAGAGGAAGAAGGGCTGACCTCTAACTGTTCTTCCAAAAAAATGTGTCAGGACTGAAACTACCATGCATGGAAGAACATTCTTGTTCCTGTTGAGCTCGCTTAAGGGCCTTGACATGAGTTTCTGCTGCATACATAGTTGTAGAAGGGGTAGGATTGAGATAGTGGCTTCTAGAATATCCTCATCTTCCCCTGTATCCTATACTTATGTCTCTTCTTCTAATTCTTCTGTTAGATAAAGGGAACTTAGGCCCATCATAATCAAAATAGCCATTGGCATAAGGATCTGTTAAATGAATCATGTTAACCGAACCAAATATCAATTCTTCATCTGATGATGATTCTTCCTGATTAACCTATTCAGGCTATGCCGTTGGGTGGGGTGGTGCATGTGCTATTGAAGTAGATGACATATAATCTACCAGATTCGAAGGCAACTTAGGCTTTTACATTATCTCAGCTATTTATGACGGCTCTACTTTATTCAAATTAGGCAACTTATTCGAGGATTTTCTTTCTGATGAAGGGGGTTAATCTATGGAATTCATATAAAAAGACACAATTTGTTGATTCAATTATGATTGTAAAATGGCATGAGTTCGGTTGATAATTTTCCTGACCATCCAATCATCATACATTAGCGCATTTTTTCTTTTTACTTTATTCCATTCGCCTTCTTCATCTAGATCAGTAGCAGTAACAAATTCTACATGGGATGATAAACCTTTTAGTTTTACTTGTCAAGATTCCACCATCTTTTTTAGGACGTCTTTTTAGATAAAACACTCTTAAATGGGATTCCCCAACATCTGTTGAAATGGGAAATAGTTGGGGAGGTCTTTATCTCCTTCCTTGTTCAGCCTTTTGGGCTTTGGCAACTGAAACATTTATTTTTCTAGTGCCGATATGAAGTAGACATGAACTTGTTCATTCTGGAAAGAATAAACATTATTCTTCAAATCTTCAAACCATTTACACCATTGATCTCTTTGATCATCTTGAAGAGGCATCCATTTTTGTTTATGCTCAGGAGGTGGATCCCTTCGATACGATGTAGCTTTTGAATTAGAAGAAGGTACATATCCTTGTTTAAGTGTAATTGTAGTCGTCTCTCCTTTCCATATACTCCTTCCTAGAACTGATGGAATTACATGAGTTTTTTCTTTAGTCTTGGTAACTGAATCTTCTATCTACTGAGTGATTGAAGTAAGGTCTCGAAATTTTTATATGTATTTCACAGGGATCAACGGTGTGTGTAATTAATCAAATAGATTTTCCACACAAATTGGAAAAAATTCGTCTAAAGGGAGTGTTATACTTAAGGAATATGTTAATCCCTTCTAGTGAGTAATGAAATCTGTAACTCTTTCATTATCCCTTCTCTTATAATTGGTAAGATCAAAAACTGTCGTTAATTTTTATGAAACATCTTGTTGAGATTGGACCAATGCAAATTCAAGTACTGGAGTTTGGATGGGTTTGGAGACCGGTACTGAAATTAATGGCAGTATTTCCGGTTGTTGTCACATACGACCAAAGGATTAGACCTGTGAGGGTGTACATGTAAAGGGGATATTCATGATCCATCCCAGTAGATATAACAAATTCTCTTGAGTGATTATCTCCTGCATGTTTAGGAAGAATACTACCTTGAAGTAGTTTTGATTTTAACCTCTTTAACTAATTCATTTATTCTTCTTTTTGTGCAAACATTTCCTCTAATGATATAGATTGTCCTTCTCCAGAGGTAGGGTGGAATGTAACCTGACTTTTTCTTTTACCCTTGTTGGATGCCATTCACAGAAGTGGAAGATTATTATTTGAAAGAATACCTAGATTCTTGGTATGCCTTTGATTTCGGGTATGCACACCTTCTTCATTTGATTCGGTGTATACAACCTCTTGAACAAGAAATTCTTCATCTTATTCCTTTGATTGAGCCTCATGTTCTGGGGGATCAGTGACAATGGAATTGATGACATTTATTGATGCATAATGCATTTCGGGCACTCTATTAGAGCTTCTACAATACAATCTTCTTCCAGGTCCTTAATGATACATTTCCTTTTGTTTGGTTGATCCCTCAGGAACTTTTTGATGATTTGTAATTTGGACGGTGTCTCCTGATAATTCGGATATGCGTTCCTCTTGTGACTTCTTCAATAATCGAGAAAAGACTTACTTTTGATGAGGAAAAGATTGAAAATTTGAAAAGACCTCAGTCCGGTGGACCGGGATGTTCTTGTTTTTCCTGCTCAACTCCTCAAAAAGTGTCTGTTAATCCTGATGGTTGGATGAAAAGAGTCCCCAGACTGGAAAGATGGGGTGGCTCTTGAGCTGCTACTTTTGAAACATTCATAAAGTCTCTCTTGATTTTGAGGATTTCCTTCTGAAAATTGGCCGGATGCATCATCTGACATCCACTCAAATCCCCTAGCTCAGATGATCGTTGGAATATTTCTCACACCTCTGTCACCTAATTATGTGCATGCTCTAAACGCGAAGCATGTTCGATATCTCATTTTCTTGATGCAAGAGTTATTCGACAACTTGTTCTTTATATGACTGACATTGGGAAGAACTAGTTGAGACCCATTCTTGAGAAAGCCATTGATTACACAAAAAACCGGTTAGATGTGGCTAGTAATGGGAAATAACATTGCATAAGACCACTTTTGGAAGGCTTTGTTGACTGGGGAGCACATTGAAATGCAATTATCCATGAACACCCCATCCCCTAATATGAATACCAGATGGGGCATTAATAATTAACTGGCACACCATTTTTAATTTGTCAAGGCATGAAATGCGGAAGGGTTCTATGATACTTTTCAACCTTTGGATTTTGGGAAACTGAGAGAGTTTCCAAGTCTATTTGGTGTTGCAACCCTTATATTATGTTGAAATGATTTTGATATTCATCATAAGAATATATTTTCTCTTTTATGTGAGAACATGTTGAAACAAATATCGTGAATATAATCTTCTGTCAACATTTCTAGAATATCGTACTGAGAGTCATCCAAAGGCCAAATCATGACTAGAATTTCACCTTTCGTCAGTTTTTTTCTCATAATCAGCAATTCCTCTCTATCATTTGATGAATATTATTCTACCTGAGTGGAACAAAATTGGTGTTTCTTTGTTGCTTCATCAGATTCAACAAGATTTATATAGAATTCATTGGTCAAATTATAAGATGAAGGACCCAGGGGTGGTTCAGATAATGACCTACACTTCGAGCTATCTTCTGATTGAGATAGTATTTCACCTGCTAGTGGAAAGGAATTAGACATGACTGGCTTCACATTTGCAAGTTCCTCAAAAGAAGAGGGAATTCTCATTACTGTATTGTCCATTGAAGAATTTTCCTGGAAATGAAAATTACTACTGCGGAGAATACATTTTCATCTAAATTCATCATAATGGGGAGGACCACTGTTGTGGGTTACAGAAAATGATGAACCCTTTTCTCCTTGGTCTTCTGGCCATGAATAGGCTTATCATGGCTCTCATCTGAAGATGGTATTGTAGTATTCACTGAATTTCCATGAATAAATCCTTCATGAGGAAGTGTCTAATGAAGACCTTCAGAATTATTGTTGTTATTTATAGAATTTGTAAATGGGAGAGTAAATCTTTATCTGTAACAGATAATTGTCTAAGGGATTCAAGAACTCCAGCTTTGAGCAAGGCCTTATTGCAGATTCGATCTAGGTTTTTCAACTATGTTGGATGGGTATTTTTCTTATATGCCTTATTACTAACTTTGGAAACCACTTTTTGACGAAAGTGGTTATTATAGGCAGGGGTATGTACCTGCTCAGGAGAAATGGTCGGGTAAGGCTGATTATCTCTGCTTAAATCAGGTGTATGTTCCCAACTTGATTGTATGTATGACATGGGGGAGTATTCCCCAAGACCCACCTGTCTGGAAAACAGGTGTGTATCTGCTCCAGGGTGACATGAGGATGATTCAATCCACTGATAGGGATATATTTGTGTTTTTTTCCAAGTGATGTGGCTGAAGTTGTTATAATATGGTGACAGTTATCCAGAATATGGCAGGGATTTTCTTCTACTCGTTCACCATTATTAGAATGTGCTTGGTGACTTCAGCTACTAGAATGGGAATATACATCCATTCCGTTTCTAGATTAGGTGTATGTACCTACTACTGACCTCATTTTTTGTCAAAGGATTTTGATAGTACTTATGCATAGGGGCAGAGAGTTGAGTCTGATCGAAACTTGTCATCGAATATTTCTGACTAAACTCTACAGGTGCTACCAAATGAGACGGTTGGAATACATGATGAACATTGGTAGGTGTATGTTCTTTCTTAATATTCCCCTTCAATTATTGTTGAAAGATTTCATTCAATACTTTTAGATGATACTGCTGACAGAATTGGTGATGGTAAACAGGTGTATGTTCCTGCTTACAGGTGGTCACCACATTTGGTTGGAGAACTTCTTTGGATGCAGTCAGACGAGCCTACTAACAAGATTATGAATTATAACCAAGTGTATGTGACTGCCTATAGTACTTCGTTGGAATTTCCTGATGGGATTGGCAGGTTGCTGCCAGACGAGTTTGCCAGACAGTGGTATTAGAATGGGTAGGTGTGTGTGCCCGCTCGTTGCTTGCCATCAAGTTAGGTTGATCGTCTTTTTCGGAGGAGGAAGTGTTAATAACCTGCACTATGTCGGCCTAATCTCACCTTCTTCTTGTGTGCTTGGGTATGAGAAACCTGATCCGAATTCCTAGAGGTGATACCCTCATCATGTTGAGTGTGCACTACCACACGAGTCTGGCGGCAATTGTTGGTGGGATTCCTCAGGAAGGACTCTTGTATTCTTGAACTGAGGCCATGAGTGACCTATTCATTCACCTCCTAGTAATATATGAGGGACTATGTTTTGTGTTCTAGTGATAACGACCTGAAACATTTGGAGACGGTGGTTAGCACTACCTGCTTCTTGACCACTGGTCAACGCTGTCCGGACAACCAGGGTGAGTTGTTAACTTTGAGGGCTTGTCAAGCAGACTCCATAGTCGGGATGGTACCATGTTTATGGTATTACCTCACTAATTAATTCAATACCCAATGTTGAAGACACTAAGTAGGTGATGTCATCCTCAGACTGGATGAGGATCCACCAGGAGTAGAGGTTGAGGTATTCATAGGTGTGAACATTAAAAAAGCAATTCTATGTGGCAGAGAGATCTTGGAAAAGAGTTCATGTTTGATATAGCAGAGATAATCAAGATAATTATGGCTAGACTACATCTTTTGGATGAGCACGCATGTTATTGATTGCATTGTTGGCCCTCATATTTAGTTTAATAGGATCCAAACAAATAATTAAAGCATCATTTTATCTTGGCTATGGATTCACGTCGGGTTCACCATTTTTATTTATTCGGGAAATAGGGATGACCTTGTTTGTTTAATGTTCAAAATTTCCAATTGGTTTCTAATGGTATTATTTGTAGAACAGGAAATATCTGATGATTCTATACCCATTTGGACCTAATTTCAAATGGTAGGTGCTCATTAGTTACGGACTGATGAGGATTAAGAATTTTCATTGGTCTAGAGAATGGGAGGTTAGGCTCATCACACACTTTTTGGGGAAATTATTACCTACTCCGGGACTCTATTATAGATTTAAGTTATGTTCATGGATCCTTATTAATAAACCAAGTATTAAAATGGTTTTGTTTTAAATTTAGCAATCAATGATTAATATGTATTGAATTTAGAGAATAGTTTATTTGTATTTGATTTTCTTCATCGATAGATAATCATCCATATGTATTAGAGATTCTTAATCAGTGGTATCGTTCAATACGTTATATAGAAATCTCTTGGTCATTATGATGACCATACTGGTTTTAAAGCCACTCAGTGGGGCACATGAAATTTATTGTCATTAAAAAAGTCAAGGATTATTTTAGAGTTGGGATCATACTCTCTGATGGGATACCTACGTATCATTGATAAAAAGGAATCATAACCCACATAGTTTGAGTATAGTAATATGGGATTTAGTCATTGTTAATGGCCTATAAAAGAGATGTCATGATTACTTTCACACGATAAGCTCACGTGAGTCGTGCTTGGTGTGAGAAACAAGAGGTATCAGTAAACATGACGATGGTTCCACGAAAGACGTAATCATGAGAAATGATGTGGGGAATACATATGTATGACTGCACAAATAGATGAATACCATGACTTACGAAAGAAGCCCAAGAGTAGGGTCTATAAATGTATTTTTACATTATGGAGATTTGGAGTTTTTAACCCAAGACATACTCCTGAAAAGGAAGCCCAAATTAAAAGGGAATTATAATTGGGTTTTATTCGTGAGAAGGAAACCCAAATCAAAAGAAATTAAGACTGGGGCTTACTCATGAGAAGGATGCCCGGAATAAGGGAATTAATGAATGGGGCTTACTTATGAGAAGGAGGAGCAGGTTAAGGGAACTTATAACAAGGGTATTACTACTAATATGGAGGCCTAGGTTAATGGAAATAATGACTGGGGCTTACTCCTGAGAATGATGTCAAATTTAAGGGAATTAATGACTGGGGCCTACTATTGAAAAGGAGGACCATGTTAAGGGAATTAATTAATGGTATTACTCTTGAGAAGGAGGCCCATGTTAAGGGAATTAATGACTGGGGATTACAATTGATAAAGAGGCCCATGTTATAGTAATTAATTACTGGGGCTTACTCCTGAAAAGGAGGCCCAGGTTAAAGGATCTTATCATCACAAAGGATGAGGTTATATAGGAAACCTATAACCGTGGTGACATAAATATTTTAAGTCATGAGGTTATGGGAGAGGTTCTCACATATTTCCTTTTAGAAAAGGAAACCAACAATGGAACCATTCCATAAATGGATTTGAAGAGAGTTTTGAAGGCTATGTCTTTTGGAGGATAGGTGTATTTGAGGAAAAGAGGCGACTAGGAAGGAGGCACACAAGTACTATCCTGGCACACATATCATGGTTGCGCAAGTAGACATGCGCGACATGAGTCACCTTGGGCAACAAATAATCTATAAGGTAATACTTGGGTGAAATTGAAATCAATCCCTTAGAATTACCACTAGAGGCTTCCAGAAGGGTGGTGTTCATGTTCTTCCGAGAGGGAAATGCAACGCACAGGTGTCTTCATTTCCCTTAAGGGTTAGATAGTTAGGAACACAAGTATTGATGAGTTCTAACACATAGGCCTTATTCTTCCTCATTAACACTTCCATTCTAGGTAAATAATTACCTTATAAGAGTTCGGAAGATGTCAGACAAAGAATTGGGGGACCATAGCTTGAATCTGAGTTTCAGAAAATTTATTTTTCCAAATGGGGGGCCCATAGGGGGTATTTATAGGCCATTGGGAACCTTGGGTGGGAAAAATAAAAGGGTGTGCATGTGACTTGTGCGACCCATATGTAGCATGCAAGTGACTTGTGCGGCCCGCATGAAACTTGTGTGACGCCCTAAAAATGGGTTCCTAGTGCACGCCATTGTCAATTTCTTATGTTTCTTCAAAGGGTGTCCCTCATGGTTCTTAAACTATTCCCCTTATCATTCATTGGTCTCTATGATGGAATGGAGTGTAAAAAATCATACATATCATGTTAGAAGTGATGGGGAAAAACAAATGAGGTTCGACCATTGACCATATTTGAAATACAGGACAAAACTCCAATGGTTGTCCAAAGACTTCTGGTGTGTTGGCCCAAAACCATTGGGGATACATTGTGGCATGAAACCATTCTGTCATGGGGTCCCTTCAGAAATGAAGTTTATGGAGATTCAAATTAATTGATGATGTAAATCATTGTAATGGATTGAATTTAAGTTCATTTGGATTTTAACATTCTAGGTTCCTAAACCATAACACATTTTATCACATCATCATGGTGTATCAGATGGATGGAGTTGAACCCATTCTCAAGGATGAGGATTCTAAGGTAATTTTTTAATAGTGGAACGATAGTAGATGAATTTTGAATGGATATCTCTCTCTCATTTAAAAGATCATGGAATTGTAATGTTTTACATAAATTAATGAGGATGTGAAGCCACATCATGCATAGAATATGATGCCTATGTGATCAACAAATTGTCCGGCTTCTGTATAATGATGTGTACTGGGGGTGATAGACATGTAGTTTAACATCATACGGTAAAGATGTTTCATCATATAGTTTAATTTAATGTGATTAAGATAAGTAGAATCTATCATTTAACATCACATGGCTTTGACCATGGTGTTGTAAAAATTTAACATCATGTGACCAAGACCTTTGCTAGCTGTTGAACATCATGCGACAAAGATGATGATTATTATGTTGGCTAAAATCATGAAACTAGGTAGTTTAATCCACAAGGATTATGTCGGTAGAGGGATAGTCATCTCTACCCCATTCATGTGGTTTGGGATGAGGGGGAATCTATACAATGGGATTAACCTAAAATGGCCCCAACATATACATGAATGTTATCCATGCATGAGAAGAAAAATCACATTGTGAACATCCTAGAAGATGGTGTCGGGGCCATTGGGATGACCTATTTAGTTGATGCAATGTAATGACTAGTATAATATAGACTGCCACAAAAGTGTTAGGGTTGATATCATTCCATCTTTGTGATGGGGTTATAGATCACATATGGCATGGATACCTGAATCGTCGGTACGTCAGGGTAATTGATCAAGGAAGGCATGGAATCCTATATTTTCGATACGAAGAGGCGATGAATCCCAAAATGAATGGAAGCCTGGAGAGTCCATACAACAGGGAGATATAGACAAGATGTTTTCCATTCCTAGAGTTTCTATATGACAGGGAAATGGAGCCCCGAAGGCATGGAATCCTACACCATCAGTATGACGAGGTGATGGATTCTGGAAGGCCTAGAAGTCTCAAACTTCAATATGACGGGGTGAAGGATCCCAGAAGTGATGCAATCCTAGAATGTGGTCATGACTGGGAAATGAATCCTGGGAGGCATGCAAGCCTGGAATGTCGGTACGACAGGTCAATAAAGCTCGGATGTCCCTAAAGCCTGAATGGTGGGTACGACTGGGAAGTGGAGCCCAGAAGGTGGGGAAGCCTAGAAAGTCAGTAGGACGAGGGGATGGATCCCGGAAGTCGTGGAATCCTGGAAAATCGGTACGATGTGGGGGATGTAGATCAGATGGCATGTAATCTTGGAGCATTAGTAAAATGGGGGTAATATATCCCATAAGTCATGGAATCCTGGATCATCAGTATGACTGGGTGATGGATCCCAAATGGCATGGAAGCCTGGAATGTTGGTATGACGGGGAAAAGGATCCCGAAAGGAGTGGAATCCTGAAACATCTGTTCAATGGGGTGATGGAGCCTGGAAGGTGAGGAAGCCTAGATCATTGGTACAATAGTGGATATGGAACATATAATCCGTGGAAGCTTGGAGCATCAGTATAATAGGGTGATGAAGCCTAAAAGGCGTCGAATCCTAGAGCCTCAATATGCCAGGGGAGATAGAGCACTAATGATGGGGATGCCTAGAACCTTGGTAAGATGGGGTGATGAAGCTAGGAAGGAATCAAAGCATGTACCATCAGCTCATAATTTATAGTAACAAGATCAATGATATGATCGAACTTCACCGAATATGGGTTCTTCAAAGAAAGGAATAGATTTGACACTAAAGAGGGCCTTTGTGACAACTTTTGTAGATGCATAGGGAGTACCTTCCTATTGGTTGATGTTATTGATAGGGAGCACTCCCATTCCTGAATTGTAGTGGTGTGTGGAGGACCTCCACAGTGGGTGCTAATGTAGATGAGGAGGCTCTCTAACTAGATGATTGAGGTGCTAGGATGACCTCAATAGCGGCTGATGGTAGGGACGAGGTGGACTCCCATTCCTAATGATAGTGGTGAGGGGATTTCCTCTGTAATATATTTTGATAGAGATATGGAGAACTCCCATTCATGATGATTGTGGTGTAGGGAGGTCTTCTTTTGGGCATTATAGTTCTATTGGTGATGCGCCATTGGATTGAGGGTGGTTCCCCACTATGCGGTCTATAAGGGCATTAGTGTCAGGGAGGAGTGGACAGAGTCTATGGGGGATTCCCCCTGCATGGTAGATGAAGGTGGAAGAGTTAGAAAGAAACTGATGGAGTTGGTGGAGGATGCCCCTTGCATGGACCATGAATTATGTGAAGTTAGCGAGGAGCTGATGGAGTCAGGAAGGGGGGGGGGACAAATTCCCCCTGCTCATCCTATGAATGTTTGGGAGTCTATGGATGAGTGGATAGAGTCGGGGGAGGGGGGATTTCCCTACTGTGACCTTATATAGTCTGGGGACGATTACCCCAACATATCCTGATAAAGGCGGCAGAGTTGGCGATGAGTCGATGGAGTTGGAGGTAGATGCCCCAGCATGGCCTATGAAGGTGTCCGAGTCTGCAAGGTTCTGATGGAGTTGAGGGCATATATTTCTTATGTTGAATAGGTTGGCGGTGCTGTCATAGCCGATGCAGATGTGGGTGGATGACCACTTCCTTATATATAAAGGTGCCAGAGTTGGTAAGGATCCAATAGAGTCGAAGGAGGATTCCCCCTACACAGACCAAGAAGGTGGAAAAGTTAGTGACGAGTGGATGGAGTCAAGGGAGGATTTACCACATGCGTATTATGAAGGAGTTAGAGTCATCAAAAAGCTTATGGAGTTTCGCGAGGATACCCCCTAGGCATAATATAAAGGTGGATGAGTAGTTGAGGAGACGATGGAGTTGGAGGGGATGTCTCCTTCACGACCTTATGAAGGCAGCAGATTCAGTGAGGACCTGATGGAGTTGGGGGGAGGATTCCCCTATCACGGACTAGAAAGGCGGTGGAGTCGGTGAGTAGCAGTTTGATTCGGGGGAAGATGCCCTCGACGCTTATTAGGAATGCGACAGAGTCAGAGAGGAGCTGATGGTGTTGTGGTAATGATTCTACCTGCTCGGCCTATGAAAGGAGTGGATTTGGTGATGAGCCCATGGAGTCGGGGTTGGATGCCCCTTGTGCATCTTATGAAGGCAGCAGAGTTTCGGAGGAGCTGATGGTGTTGGGGCGGATTCCCCCTACATAGCCTATAAAGGAGGTCGAGTAAGTGAGGAGCTGATGGAGTCGGGGGACGATTCTCCCTATGCGGCATATGAAGGACACAAATTCAACAACGAGAACATGGAGTCAGGAAAGGATTCCCCATGAAAAAACTCATGAATTCAGCATAGTCAGTGAGTAGCAGAATGAGTTGGGGGTGGATGCCCCATGACCGGCCTATGAAAGCGGCAGAGTTTGCGACGAACTGATAGAGTCAGTGGTGGATACCCCTTTCCCGGCATATGAAGGCAGTGAAATCACCTAATTCTGATAGTGTCGGGGGATTCCCCATGCATGACCTATGAATGTGGAAGTGTCCTCAAAGAGATGATGGGGTTGTGGGGGGGGGGGTCGTATAACCCCTACATGTCCTATGAAGGCTACAGAGTCGGCGAGGAGCTGATGGAGGTGGGGAAGATGCCCAAAGTGTAGCCTATAAAGGCGGAATGGTCGGCTAGAAGCTTATTGAGGCATGGGAGGATGACCTCTATGCGGCCAGTGAAGGTGGAGGTGTCAACAATGAGCCAATTTTTTTGGGGGAGGATGACCCATGTGTTTCTTGATGAAGGCGATAGAGTCGGTGAGGAGCCAATGATGTTGGGGGTGGATGCCCCCTATGCGACCTATGAGGTGGCTGTTTCGGCGATGAGCAGATTGAATCTGAAAGCTGATGCACCATCCCCGTCCTATGAAGTAATTGGAGTAGAAAACCTTCCGATTTAGTTAGGTTTGTAATCCCCCTACACAGCCTATGAACCCGACATAATCATAGAGGAAGTGATCGAGTCAGTGGGATACCCCTTGCCCTAACTATGAAGGTGGAATAGTAAGCGAGTAGCTGATGGAGTTGGGGAGCAGATGCACTTACGTAGTATATGAAGGTGACAGATCTGGTGAACAGTCGACGAGTAGCTGATGGAATCGAGGAGAGGATTCCCCTACGTAGTCCATGAAGGTGATAGACCTGGTGAAGGGTTGATGGAGTTGGGGGGAGGGGGGATGCCCCCTGTGCGGACTATGAAGGCGGCATAGTCGACGAGGAGCTGTTGGAGTCGGTAGAAGATGCCCCTTGTGCGGGCATATGAATGTGGCAGAGTCAAAAAGGATCAGATGGAGTCGGGGAAAGATGCACTCAGAATGGCCAAGGAAGGTGGTATAGTTGGTGAGTAGCTGATGGAGTCATGGTAGGTTTCCCCCTATGAGGCATGTGAAGACAATGTAGTCAGTGAGGAGCTGATGGAGTCGGGGGATGATGACCCCAGTGTGGCTGGTGAAGGCGGCGGGGTTCAAAAGGAGTGGATGGATAGTAGTCTTCACACAACCATTGTTAATCATCCTCTAACACATAAAAGGGAGTGGATTCACATAGTTGATGACTCAATTTGGTCATGCCTAACATTTTTCATCTGTTCACAATCAATGGATAAGAGATTCATCTCGGATTCACCGTTTCTATTTCTGTCAATTTTTATAGTGCACACACCATCAAGCTACGACATGCTGGTTGGTGCCTCATATTCCTAATTTCCAAAGGTGGGGATCATCTATTCCTTATTAAGGGACATTTTTACATTGATCGAAACCGGATGATGGAATTTCTCTCTCTCCAACCACAAATTCTTCCTTATAATTCATCACCTAGTCTGGGTCTCCCAAAAATATTAACATGTTAATAATGAAACTCTTTCCCAGTGTAGTATCTTTATTGATGCTGGTAAATTACACTGCTCCTGTCAGGACATTCCAAGGTTTCATGTTAGGGAAGAACCATTTGATCAGGGGAGTAGTCACATTGGACAACACTGGTATGTTTGGATACTTAAACCATGATGCACCTGGATTTCTTCCCTCTAGGATATGGCTTCCCGGGGGCTTTGATGCCCAAGTAATCCCACGTAGAGTGCACGAAATCATATTCCCAAGGAATGTCCCTGAGGTTTTCGTCATCTTCACATGTTAGACATAGGGTATGCGGTGAGTTTAACATCTAGAGAAGACAGGTCGGACTGATTGGAACACTGGTAGGAGTGGATCTTATGGGAACATCCCTTGGATGTAGAATCTATATGTTTTACTAGAATGATGGATTAGAACACCCAATAAGAGAGGAACCATGATGGTGTGTCCAATAAAGGGAAGGTATCACACCCTGAAGGATGATCTAGAAAGCATTGGGAGAGGATTAAGGAATGTATATCCCAGAAAGGGGAACACCAAGGGTTACCATTGGCTACGATTAAACCTCCAGGATGTTTCCTACACACCTTGCATATACGATAGGGATCAAAACACCTATAGTTTAAATAAGATGAAAAATTGGGGTGTTCATAAAGGAAAACCACCCATGAGACATGCTAAGGATTATGAATGGATGAAAACCCCCTGTAAGAGGGGAACTCTTGGTTGGATGGTTATGAATTGTGTGGGGCTTATGAATGGTTAGATACCTGAATGGTGAAATGATCCCTCTGGGACGTGGATAAAATTGTATGAATCAGTATGGATATGGATGGAGTGTCAAATGATAGAGTTAGTGGGGATGGAACCGATGTGAAGATGATAGTCATGTTGGTCTTGAACCTCGAAGAGGCTTACAACATATCCATGTTGTAGAGAATCGTAGTTCATGTATATTGGTGGGAGTGCTGGGACACCAGAGGATACCGCTAATGAGGATTTATGCATGGATGGGACATGGAGGAAGTAGAACCCCCTATGTAATGGCATGAAATTTATCAATAACAAGGTATCCAGGGGAATAGGAGGATGATTCATGAGTTATGGGATTGAAACTCGGTGAGTCTTCCTATGTATCTCTGTGGACATGAATTAATGTCTACATAGTTCAGGACGGGGCATGGAATCAGGATGTACATAAAGTAAAACGACTGATGACATGCTGGGGAATACGCATGGTTTGTAGCCTATCGCAAGAGGGACACTCTTGGTTTGAGGAGTGCGAATTAAGTGTGTTGGGGTATGCATGGTAATCATCCCAGGATCTAGTTTGATGACACTAAAGAATAGACCAAGAATGCGCGTCACAACAAAGGAGACACCGATGTTTATCAGCATTTGGGGTTGAACCCCAAGGAGGCTTCTAACATACCCTTCCATAGAGACAGATATCAAAGACCATGTAGTTTGAATGAATAAATTTTAATGTCATGTGAGATAGAAGTTGATATAGTTTTACATCACCTAGGATGATGGTGAACTGATATGAAATTGACAGGACCAATGGTGATGGTCTTGAACCTCGAAGAGGTGTCCAATGAACCTTTCATGGAAATGGAAAGGATCAGTGTTCCCGTAGTTTGGTTATATAGGTAATTGGTATTACCCACTACGGCGGCATAGAGAGGGTGTCATGGTAACTGATTACTCTAATCCCACATTTTTCATGATCGGTATGAGCTACAAGAGGAAAAAAATGATCGATTATCACATCACAAAAGATGAATTCACAAGTACTGGTGGGGGCTTACGCTTGTTTTGCAGCCCAGGGAGACAGATATTGAGACATACATCATGGTTGAGGCCCTAAAGAAACAAATCCCAAAGGGAGATGAAGTAGGTATCGAGTCCCATGATTACACATCTCCTCTGTTATTTGCGCGCAAATGAAGAGAGGAGTAAGGGTTTTACCTCATGATAGAAATCTTGGGGCTTACAACTGGATTGTTTCCCTCCCCCATGGACAGAAGTCATTCCATGAAAGGAGGATATCATTCTATATGAGGAATATCTCTCTCCTGTGGAGACGAGTAGGCATGGAAAATGTCTGAGTTAGGTCACCTCATGTACATTGCATGAGGAGAGGTTACAGTTTAACATCATTTGCTGAGGATAATGATTCTTTTTAGTTTAATGTCATACTGCTCATACGATGAGGATTCACTCCTCATCTCTAGAACATACATAATCGGTGCCATATTGCCCATGGTGAAGGTAACGAACCAGTAATTCCATATGGAGATGGGTTTGTGGAGTGATCGACTGAGTGGATCATGATTGTGTGGTTTTTCTACGAAGTAATATCCATTAGAATTCCTATATGAAGAATCTCAAGGAAATGCAACACAACACAAAGCACAACCCAATGGGCCTTCAAATAACATCGAAAAACCATATATGGTTATACAAAAAATGGTTTTGAGAAAAGAAATTCCTTTGCAAAGAGGGGATTCGAAAATATAAAGGGTTTTCATAGTACTGGGATTGACAGAGCTCTGGGCTTCATAGAGAACTAAGGCTCAAAAAGAAAATGGGTTCTCATAGAACATTGATTTGAAAAGCACAGGGCTTCACAATGGACAATGGCTCACCGTTGTTATGAATTTTCAAAGAGGAGGACATCATGATGTATAGAATATCATCTTCAGCCTGGAGTACACATGTTTTTGGAGGGTGCTTCATGAATCTTCAGTGCTTCTCCAAGACATGATTATGAATGGTGGTATCTTTCCTAAGTGATGGCCTATAGGCTCTATTAAGATCATCCCTATTTGAAGAGTGGGTATGCATGAGTAAATGGAAAAGGGGTTTAACAATGCATAAATAACTTAGGTCATTCATTTATTCTGATGGTTCACCTAGAAATGGTTTCTTTTTTATTTAAGAGAATTGAAGTTGAAAGGTTATGGTGTTGATTCATTTGGAGAAAGGGGAACATGGTATTTATGGGCTCTATGGGGTGAATAGCTCTGTCAGCATGCTGTGATGCCACTCACGCTTCAATATTGGATGATGATTTTGTCATGTTCATCATAACCATTAAGTTTAATGTCATCCCCTCCATGGTGCAAAGGATTCCTTTTTCCCAATGTGGTGCTCAGAGAAGATTCCATAAATTTCCAATGAACCACAGAGGTGATCGTAATCCCGCTGTGACCCAAATATGTTCATCAATTTCATTATAACTGAATTGTTGACCATATCTTTACTCTATGGTGGTCAGAGAGGAGGCCTAATCTTTTCACCACCCGTGGTGCTAAAGACATTGCGCCAAATGCAGTGTTGAAGAGCTTCACGAAGGTGATTCACAAAGCATCCCATTTTGGAATAGTTATGCTCTTTGTGTATTTTTCCCATGCACATATTTGGGCAGCAACACTAATTAATTAAATATATATATCTAAAAATAATTTTTTATGAAATAAAATTTATAATTAATATATATTTTTTATTTAATTATTGATATATTAATGATTTGATAGCTGTTACTAATCCATGTATTTATTGTATGTGGTTTTTAGAACCCGGTCTGAGTGAGAAATTTGAGGCGTCACAGAATATTACATTCTCATAAATTATCAAACTCATAAGTTCATCATCTATGAATACCCTCGAGAACCAATATCATATTATAATATTTTTATCCATTTATAGGTGACATAATGTGCATAGTTGAAGTTGTGTATAGAAAACCTTTAGTAGGCCATGGCATAATCTTATAGTTTAAATGGGTATCTATATATGATGCAATTATCCATGGAACTACATGAAGTAATATTATCACACGTAAATAAAATTTTATCATATTTCCAACTACAGATGACTCTTTGATATATATGAATAGTGATACACTCTTTAGGAAACTGAGGATAACAAAAAAACCATTTACAAAAGGGTTACTCTACAAAATTATCATGAAAACTACGAACATATACCCTAAATATACTATTGAATGGGAAAAATGTAGAAGAATATCTAGACAATAAATCTCTAACATCACCTACATAAAGATAAATCCCTGATAAATAAAACTATCTATGTCACTATTCGTTATAGTACACCAATATTTCCACTATAATTCTGGAATCATATTGACCAACTTCATATGGTAAACCCTTCCCTAGGAAAGAATTTCCCTCAACATATCCTCGTGCATTCTCTTGGGACTACCAATCAACATTTGATATATTGAAAATCTTCATAAACTAAAGACAAATTAGGAGGGATTCCCCTAACCTATATACATTACCTTATAACCATATAGTTTGAATATAATAAATAGCTCTTATTAACCATATCAATGAGTGAGGAATTAAAAGACAAGAATGAAAATGTAGAAATTCCATGGAACTTATGATAATCATCAAATGTCATAGAAAATGATATGGGGATGTTTTACTAGTAACTTTACTCATGAAAATCCTATTATAATGCATTCATAGTCAAATAATATATCATTATGTTTCAATTCACAAGAGATTATGCAAGCTCATTGTAATATTAGTATTGTTAATAAACCCACCGTATTTAATAGTAATTTAGGTCATACTGGGAGAATCGAAATTTATAGACATTAATATCAATGTAAACCATAAAAAATATTTCTCAAGATGTTGTGAATCCAATATCTCAATGAATTTACAACTTCGAAGTGTTCCAAATTTTGGGTTATGTTGTTATATTCATGTGGTATAAGATTCATATCCCCATAAGAGACTAGCCAACTATGATGGAGACAAATTTAGAATATTTTAACAAAAAAAACTTCATTGTATATGGTATAATACTTATTAGGATTTGGTAAAGTGATAGTTAGTAATGATTTCAACCATTTCCTCAACAAATTAATCATAGTATAAACCATTGAACCATTATCTGGTAAAATAAATCATTGATGTTAGGAAGAGGATAGAAATTATAAAATATTATTTTGTTAATCCTATAACAATCAACACAAAGTTTCATGGAATTTTCCTCCCCCACGTGAAAAAAATTCAGTTCCCCAACTAGATATTCTCATATAGATAGACCCCTATGATTCAAAATCCTCTTGGAAAAATCTCAATCCTCATCACTCTATCAGCGCCAATCTATAAGAAGGGATGAAAGTATGTCTTTTACCTGATAGAGTTGATATTTTAAATATATTTTAATTTTATTTATATCATTTGATCCCCAAAAATATGATATTTTATGTCAAATTTCATTTTTTTTGGAATTTAGTTATGTTTTGAGCTTGAAATTGAAAATTACACTATTCTAGAATATTAAATGTTTTCAATTATTTTTGTATTTTCGGTATATATTATTCAATTTTTATCCAAATCAAATGATTCTTTTTTAGGAAGCCTTTTTGTGTGGAATACATAATTTTCATCCACTGAAAATCTTGATTTGGGCTTATAGAGGTCCAAAAAAATCCATATTTGTTGAAAGTCTTTCTAGCCATCAGAATGGACCCCACATTAATGAATGACGTATAAATGAGGAAAAATGTGTCCAAATGAGTTGATTCTAAATGTATATATAATAGTAATAAGTATCACTAGATCATGAATAGTTTTATGGAAAATTCTCTCAATAATGTTTTACATGTTCGAGTCAAAAAATATTGAAGATAATGAGTCACTTCTTGAATAAAAAATGTTTCATTAGTTATTAAATCATATAAATTTTACATGTGTCCAAATAATCTAAAAATTTTATGTTATATGTATAATCACATATATAACAACTATTTAGAAAATTCAATAGGGTGTTTTGGTTGGGAGGAAGCTGATAACAAGGAACTCTTTTAGGGAAACATAATCTCGAGAGAATATTTCCCCATGTCCTCTCTTTATACCCTCTTGTTCATTTCATTTTAAAAAGTTGTTTTGATTGAAGAAAAGTGATGTGATATTCAAAAAATGGTTTAGAAGAGGTGTTTTTCATGATTATAATGAATTCATAAAGGTCTAGACACAATGTTGTGGTGGGAAGTAGTGATTTTAGGATATATTCTTGTTTTCATTGTACTTTTCATTGTTTATAATTGTATTTATCTAGAAATATATTTTATTTAATGAAATATGTATATTTATTATTTGAATTCAATTTCATATAAATTATTCAAAATTTTTTTTAATCATATGGTTGTAAATTTTCTATTTTTATTATTTAAATTTATTTTGGAGAGTTCTCCCCATTGACCATAATGACTGTAATCTGATTTTATTGCTCATAGTTATTCCGTAAATCAGATAACATTATTAAGTGTATCAACACCCATTTACGAGGTATTAATATGTATTCTAATTAATTTAGGTGTATCTATTTAGTTCATGTGGAATACACAAGGAAATAAAATTTGAAAATTTATTTATACAATGAAAATGGGTGTGTATGATGATGAAAGATTGCCAACCTCTACCTTATTTGTATTGTTTTTTTTCACGGGTTGCATCTAATTTTCACTCAATAGAAATTATTTTTTAAAAATATTTATTTTCTATCATTTAAAATATTTAAACTCTTTTAAACTATCCAAATATAGTTTTACAAAGAATAAAAATAAATTAAAAATTAAATAATTTGATATCTTAGCTTGCAACCTCCTCATGAGAAAATCCCATAGTCAGCACTATGCTACATTTTATTGGAAAATTATTGATTGGAGTTTCATGAAAAAGCACCATCATCAATTTTTAGTTGTTTTGGGGAGGTTTCCTATGTTTTTTATTAAATTATTATTATTATAAACACTAATTTTGATTCTTCAATGAAATCTATTCTAATAATCAGTACTTCCTTTCTTGGCTTAATTATTAACCATTGAGAAAGCCTAGACATGTTGAAATTTTAAAATTTTACTTCCAAAAAAATACTCGTGATTTGACAGATTGAAATTTTGTGACTCATAAAAATAATCCAGATGTAATCAAATAAAAGGAAATTATTTCAAATTAATTAAAATAATTAAAATAATTTAATACTGAAAAAGATTCTAAAGAAATGTAAAATAATATTCCACCCATTTTTGATTTTTATGAGGCATTTTTAGATGTGTTGATAACTGAATTGGAATATATTTTTTAAATTATAAGGATTAAATTTTCATTTATTCACCAATTGACATGTATTTTGAAAATGAACAGTCTTTGGTAAATTATTGAGCTTTTATTGTTGAAAATGTAATTTCAGTTTAATAAAATATTTTTAAAATTGAAAACTCAGAACCATTGAATGAATATTTGATTAAATAATAATATAAAAATGAGTCATTCTATTTTTATGAAAATTTTGTGGAACCCAAGTTGTAGGAAACATTCAATAAAACTATTTTCCACTCACAGAAATAAATATATCATGGGAATCTATAGGGATATGACTCAAATTAAGATACATGTTTTCTTAAATATTTGGATAATAACTTGATAGATTCTTCTCCTTTTATATATTTAGTGCCTAATACTTTTTAGTGGATTTATTTTTCAGTTGATGATGATGTCAGGGATGAAATTATAGAAATAATGGTGTGCCCTTTTGATTACACTTGTAATCATGAGGATGGTGGCACCGAGATAATATTCCAAGAAGAAATCAATTTTTATGTTGAAATTGGAGATAAAATACATCCTAGAACTGAATTTCAATAACTATTTGATGTTTTTTTGTGGACCAGTCCATTGAATGTGGATTTTTAATTTTTTTTCTTTATTGCAATTCATTATTGGAACATCAAATTCATAGAGGGAATCCTAAAGATACATATTTTTGGCAGAATAAATATGTTTCATGAGTTGAGGAAGATTAGGTAAATTTCATTTTACTGGTTCATGTAGAATAATGTGCACCTATATTGGGTGTATTACTTTTAATTTTTGGGTGTTTTATTTAAAATTTATTGTAAAAAAACTTGTGAGATTCAAATTGATATCCTTTTAGAATTGAAAACATTTTTCAATGGAAGGAATTGACCTTTTTTATGGATATGTACATAAATTAATTTAGAAATAATATTTTTTCAAGATTTATGTTGATTAAATTCATGAAAATGCCATTGGATTATGAATTCCATTCCATGAATAATGGATAATACTAAAAATAAATTTCCTGTTAAAATTCTGTACCATTTATGAATCTTATTCCCAGTCACCCCCTTCTTGAGTGAACTAAAGATTCCTTGTTTTAACCATAGAATTTTTTTTCTATCAAAACTGTTGATCTTTAAAGAATATTAGTTAAAAATAAATGAGGTAATTTATTTTTTTATTGGAAGCCCCATTTTCCATATAATAATTTTATATTATCTCATACCTTGAAACATTGACCATTTTGAGACCTTGTTATACATTTACAACATGTTTCATATCTAGATTATAAGCTAGATTCCCTATCCCGCCCGTATTGAAGTACATTTCATGATTTTTTTAAAATCATAAGTGTAGGGGAGCTTCTCTATGGAGTTCCAAATTAATCAATGATACATTATATAGAAATTAATATTTTGAAAAGATATTCATGATGAAAAATATAATTTACTAAAATATATTCCTAACTAAATATTTCAAGGGATGGATGTTTTTTCATTCTCGAGATCCCAAATAACTAATGGTCTCCTATCTAGAGCATTAAAGATAAAATAATAAATTTTGAGAATAAATTAGTGTACTATTATAGCTGATTTGGAGAATTTCTGTGATGTCCATGAATCAGATTATAATGTTTTTTAGAGATTAATTTATTACATTATAAAATATGAGAAGACCATTCTTAAGTGAAATCTATAATCTTGAAATTTTTCTTCAACAATGATCCAAACCCTCTCATTCTACGTTTAAATTTTGGACATTCAAAACAAAATGACCATCAAACATTAGAACAAACCTTTCTACGACCTCATGACTGATAGGATTCTTTGACTCAATTATGTTAATATTTATAATTATTTCATGCCTATATTGACCCTTACATTTTTTATGGTAAAATCATCCTTCAAAATTGGAATCATATTTTGAGAGGAAAAAAATTAAGGGAGACATAAATGTGCTTGAGGAAATGAATAAAATGATAATGTAATGAATGAAAAAAATGAATAATTCATAATTTATGCTTTTAAAAATCTAATATATGAGTAGTGAATTTATCTTGATCTTGTGAATTTTATTGACATGTGTTTTCATTTTTTGTTGGAAATTTATTTTGATTTAACACTCGTAAAAAAGTGTAAGTAATATGTGTGGGTTAATATAAAGAGTTGACATTTTCAATATATTTTATTATCATTTAAATTACATAAACCACATGAATATAAAATTTTATGTGAAATTGTATTATTTTTTTTAATTTATGGATGTTTTGATGTTGAAATTGAAAATTTCAGAATTATCAAATTTTTACTGTTTTTAATAGCTTCTATATTTCAGGTATATCATTTTAAAATTTGATCAATTTTTTTTATTGTTTTAGTGACCCTTTATTAGGGACTTCATGTTTTAAACTATATCAGATCGTGATTCCTCCTCATAGAGGTCCAAAAAATCATACTTTTTGGAATGTGTTTGTGGTAAAATATTATACCCCACCATAATAGAGGTATTATAACACGTGATATAGGGGGAAAAACATGATTATTATAAATGGATATGGATGATTCCACAAATATTCACATTTATGCTGAGTTTCAATGGAATGTACACTCATTAAGGGAATTCATGTTCAAGGTAAAGAGAAGGATGTTGAAGAGTAGCAGTGAGAAAAAAATGTGTATTCAGTAATTAAATAATATCTTTTTTAAACATGTTTATATAATATTAATGTTGTAGGATCTATGTAAAATTTATTTTAGAAAAAATATTTAAAAGGGACAAATGTTTTATAAAGTTTGGTCGAGGCTGGAAATATTGAAAAAAGTTGAGGAAACATAATCTGGATTGAATTTTTAGAGCTCTTATCAATTTATATTATCATCATCATTTCATTTTAATATGGGGTTTGGATTGATTGATGGTTTTGAGGTGGTCAATACATTCTTTATAAGGGAATTTTTTTCATTAAGATAATAAATCCATGATGGATTCGACTCCATGTTGTGTTGGGAAGGGGAGATCAAAAGACATATCTCTTTTTGAGTGTGTGATTTTCTTTGTTTTCATTTGTATTTATTTATAAACTATTTTTCTTTCATTAAGGAGGTATTTTTATTTATTGAATTCATTTTCTTATAATTTATTCTCTAAATTTTCATATTATAATTTTTAATTGGAAATTCTATTTGGTTAAATTTCCTTTGGTCAGGCCTCCCCATTAATCACAACAATAGTAATCTGATTTGGTTTCTCAGTGGTCCTCGGGTAATCAGATCACATTCATTAGAGGACAAACACCCATATTAGAGAAGTTAATATAGTTTCTAGTTATTTATGTTGTGTACCTTGAGATAATGTGGTATATATAGGTATATAAAATTGGATAAATCATTTATACAATGATAAATGGAGTGTCCGAGGATTGAATTTTTTCCACTGCTCCCTTTTGTTTTTTTCATCAATTTGTTTTGATTTTAATTTTTAATCACCATTGTATAATTATTTTTTCATTCTTATTATATTCCATTTAACACATATTAAATAATTTAAAATCCCCAATTATGTTTTATCTGAAAAACCATATTTACTAAGTTACTGTTTGATAGCTTAGCTTGCAACCTCCTTGCGTGACAACCCTGTGGCCACCACTGTGCTAAATTTTATGGGGAAATTATTAACTTGAGTTTTGCAAAAAAAATCCCTAAAACTAGTACCCATCAAGGGATCAATAATAAAAAAAAAATTCACATAATATTTCTAAAAACTATAATTCCTTACTAGATAAATTCTTCAATAGATCAACCAAAACATGTATGATAGGATAGTGAGTATCTCCCTTACTGAGGAAAAGACAAGTCACGTGTGAGTTGATTCGAACTAAATTTTGATGGTAAGATCTAACATGACATATAAAACATCCCAATATCAAAATTATTTTATTGGAAAACCATTAAGAGATTTAAAATTAGCTCAATAGATATAAAAATTAATTTTATCTCTATAAATAATTAGTTGGTCCATTCTATGAATTATGTCAAGCCCACCCATTTCTCGTATGACTAATACCCATTGGAAATTATAGTCATCATTGACCAGATCACAAACCAAAAAACTTCTAAATCCCTTTTTAATTCATTCCCTTGTGTATAAGAATCGATAACACACTATATGAATACTTCCATACCAAACTCATGCTTCGAATTCTAAAATCAGGTTTATATATATGTGATTGGGTAACTTCTAACAACTATTTGTGAACTGAGATTAAATGCTACAAAAATAATACATAGAATGGTATATCGAATGAAATCATTTTATGTTATAATAATATCTACTATATGTATTTTTTATTCATCATAAACATTTATGGTATCCATACTTACATGAATCAAGCTCACCTTCATCAACCAATTCCCTTGGATCTAAGAACTATATACAACGCCATGGAAAAAGCTTCATATAGATTCTCAACAGCCATAGAATTATGGAATTGTAGACTCATTGAACCCAAAAACATTGAGATGGTCCTAATATTAAAAAATATCCTATAATGCTTTCAATCATGGTTCACATGCCCCATATTCCCATAATGGCAGTACTCCATAGTTGGTTAGAGGAACCGGCATCACATTGGTCTAAAGAGAACACACTAATAGAACAACACAAAGGTGCTCCATCTTAATTATGAAATTAGTCTCTAACCTTATTTTATTAACTACTACCTTACTGGAGCAAGCCATCTAATTTTTCTTCTAGAGACAAGGTGTTCTACCAACGCAACCTCTATCACGTGAGAATGATAGTTACGTAGTACATTGACTATATTAGTACTCGATTAAATAATTAATTATTTTTTACTATATAATAGAAATATATCAAATTGAATAGGTTTACCTAATACTTGATCTCATATTTCATTCTTTCATCAATGTGTCTGACATTAGTAGCCTGATCACTGTTTTGTTCAAGAGATAACTGATGATGATCTGTTAAACATAAATTTTAGTCCATATACTCAAAAAATATCAATCCCTTTCAAATAATTTTGTATCTGGAATGAAGTGTCTATGGAAAAATGTTTGAAAATATTTCTATGTTGGATCAATATGCTACATCCCATTGATAGGAATGTCCCACCATCGAAAAGAGTCACCATAAACCTTGTATACAACTATCTTCACCCTCTTTTCGCCGAGAGTATCTAAATCATATAAAATGGTCTATAGTTACTCTATCCATGTATATGATTCATACAGATCACACATTATTATGAATATTGGATGTTGATGATGAAAAAAATCCATCAGGAGATTTCATATATTTAGAGAACTATTAGGACGTCACCTCCTGATGGTCTGTACTAAAAACATGAACTCTAGTAGATAATCTCATCGTTAATGGGAGAAATTACTACTAGAGGTTATAGACCACCCAATGAAGGGGAATGTGCACCCTCCCCCTATGGTTTTGAGAAAATTTCTATCCATTGTGGCATTACTAAGTGTATAGTGATACATTCACATCAACACATATCCTTTCAAGGTACACAAACATATTTCTTTATTCTATGTTTTCCAATAATTATTAATTATTATTATCTAATTATTCAACAAATAGTTTTAATAATAATTATTAAATTATTAATATTCTTTATTGATCTAGAGGTTTTAATTTTTATGGTATGGATGAATAGAGTTACATTCAAAATGTATAATAGAAAACAAGATTTTGGTTTGTTTTCGACACATTACATACCTATAAATCATTTAAAAGTCCATTTATATGTTCCATTATTTAATGTTACTATATTGAGAATTTTTCTTGTAAGATTTCATCAAATTCATATATGAATACAGTCTATATAAGATATTTTTCGAAAATAATAAATGGTCAAACAAATATATATGGTCATTGGTATATATGTATATATATAAAATAAAATCACACTAAATAACTAATGTCAGGTAGCCATACATTCCATGAAATATTTATTAATTCATACACATTATATTGGTGCACTATCCTATGAAATAGAACAACTAAAACAAAAAAAATATAATAATGTTTACAATCCATGGTGGAAAATCAATCAACGATAAAAGAACAGGGTAGAAAAATAATACCACCTTAGGATACATGGATTTTTTTCTATACATGGGTAAGTTAATCCATGGAATTATCTCATTACTTTTCTTAATATAATGTAATATCTTATTTATGAGACTATACTATATTAATAAATGTAACAATTCAATAATTCCATTCTATAACAACATTCCACTATATAACAATGAGTAGTGATTGAACGCTCAGTGTTTATTTGAATAGATACCCAGGTGATAGAGTCTACCCACTTGTTAAGATGCTCATACAAAAAATCTAGGAGGGACTATAACCTCTAGTCAAAGTTATTCAAGAATAGAAAATATACGAGATAATTAGAACTAAAAACATAATTTGAGAAATCAAAACACCAAAAATTTGTAAAAATTTTCATTTTATGTCCAAGAAATAATAAATATTTTTTTCTAGAGTCATCTATAAATAATATCCTATACAACCTGTAAATATATAATAGAAAAAACTACAATTATGACATATTTAATAAATACAACCCTACCACCCATCATCTTATTTCATCCTAGCATAAAATATTTCCTTCATCGAAGTGAGCTTTCATTTATCCTGACCTCCGTCCATAAAATATATCTTGGTACTAAATAGTTTCCCAAGAAGGGTGTAAGTACAACATATTCGAGAACACCCAATGATATTACAAATTTATCCTATTTGAACACTATGTGTATGAAATAATTCCATATATATATAATTTTAGATAGTTGGAAGAATAATGAATAAATAAAACTCTATACCTTCATTATGTTGTGAACCCTAAGGCCATACCCACATTATTCGACTATTGTACTACATCTTTGACCATGTAAAAGAGACGGTTCAAACCCACACAACTTCTAATTTAGTTTTATATTCTCATCCCATGTATAACCAACAAACAGGGTTAGTATTAAAATACATGAGTTTATTAGCCTTCTCCCAGAATAGATTAACCATTTGTTAATCCACTAAAAAAGATCAAGCATCTACGCAATGGATAGTTTCACTCCTGGTTTATCTGTCTCTTGAATATTGATGAGTCACTAAACAAAGAAATTATTAAGTATTCAAGGTATATACCTTCATCACCAGGATTCCAAATAATCAATTTTAAATAAAAATTGGTCAATTCATTTTTTATGTTCATTTCAAAAGGTAAATGACATTTTAAAATATTAAAACCCCTTTTTGAACACTTTATTAGTGAATAAATGGGTTTAATTTTATAAAGGTATAATTTTTAAGACATGGGAATAAAAAAAATTCCCATGACCCCACCCTATTTCATTTTACAAGAATGAAACTTCAAGGGTATTTATAACTTTTTTAAACTAGTTTTTAGTATAGGTACATATTATAATAATGTATAACCATAATCATGTTGAATATTTTTACCAAATTTTAAAATAACAATATATTATTAAATGTATACATAGAGATACCACCTACCATATGTATAGAAAGGGATACATATTTTATATCAGCCTTCGATATGTTAAAGAATGATAGAAAAATAGATATTATAAAAAATATCATAAAATAAGTTATTTAGGTTTTAAATTGATGGAGTGATTTATATAGAAGTAATAAAATGGTCGAATTATAGTGGAGGGTTCCATGTATAGAGATATTTCTAATGTGGAATGTAAAAAAAATAGAGTAGGATTGATGGGGAGGAAAAGAGTGTTCAATGTGTGTAGAATAGAGTTTCATTCAACTCTATGTTTCCAAAAATTGGATTGTAATGGTTTTGTAGGGGGTATAAGTTAATCATAGTAAAATTTACACATTTTTTCACATGTTCATGGTTTTAACAAAGGATTGGTCATGCTTTTTTTCAAAAATAGGAACCCCAAAAATTGGAAGCACCTACTCCACATGGTTATGCACACAGTTATTTAAACCTTGTGAAATGTATATATAATAAATTTAAGGATTTTTAATCATTTCAAGACCCCATCACATATTCAATAAAAAAGTAATACATATTTTAAGAACAAATGGGTGGGGGGAATGGTTATCCTAAATCATGTTCAAATAATGCACTCTATTGCATTTCACTAAAAACATAAATTTCATGCCTCAAACCTTCCGAAGGCTCACATGGACTCTCTATTGTCCTAAATTAATCACAATGTACAAACCAAATGAAAAAATGAAAACTAAGGGATAAATTAACTATTATCACCCTTAATATAAAATCCAAATTCATAAAATATGATTATGGTGTATGCATTTCTTGTTTGTGAAAATATATTTTTTATCGATGTTGTTTGGTGATAAGTTATTTGATGATGTAGGAAGAATATGTTATGAAATCATTATAATATTATATTTCAATTTTTGTCTAGAAAATTTTTAAGAATTTCAACATTATTTATTTATGGTTTGATTTTTGTTCATCAATGGTTGTAATTATTGAGGCTATGAATACTAGTATATTATTTCTTCAATTGTATGTTATATAACTAATTCTCATCATTTTTATTTTTGTTAATGTATAATTATAGGAGGAATAAAATGATATTATTTTATAGATCTTTTGATATTTTGAATTTAAATTTTCATTATTCAATAATGAAAATATCTAATTTAATATTAATTTAATGGATTATGAGATAATATAGAAGTATAAACGATTCAATGAAAAAATAACGGATGAAACAAAACCTAGGATGTTGAATATAATTAATGTTGTATATTTTCATATAATCTCTATAATGATGGTAAAATATTTTCAAAAATAAATTGAATCTTATAAAAAATGTAACACTTAAATCTTTTCGTATATTGTTTTCCACAATCATTTTCATGTATTTTTCATATAGAGGTACATGTATTTAAGAAATAATAATCTTCAAAGTCATGATAATAAAAATAATTCTCATAATAAAATCTGTATCAAAATTTATTACAATGTTATAATAAATCTATTTTGAGATAATAAAAATAAAATTATAACCATGGAATTTAATTAGGGATATTTTTATGCTGACGATTTTAGTTTTAAAATAATATTACATGTGAGTTTCTACATCACATAAAATATAGATCACAAATCAAACATTAGCACACACTTAAAATAATATTATCTTACTATGACTATTATATCATAGATTTTGGAAAGATGAGAATAATAAATTATAACTAAATTATAAAATATATGTCAAGATTATTTCAATGTTAAGAATTTAGATATAAATTCCTTATAAATAAAAAAAATTAAATAAACTAAAACATGATATTTTTCTGAAAACTAATATATGTGCACATTCTATTTTTTAGAAATTTAAATTATCTGAATCAATAAAAATGAATGATTAAAAAAAATATTATTTATTAAAATAATTTTTTATTAATATTTTGGTGGTTAATAGAGTGGAATGATCATAAACTCATTTTATATTTTAAAAAATAATTTTATTCATTTTTTATTTATTAATGTAAAAAGGTATTATTATTAATTAATCACACATTCATAAAATTATATCAATTTTGAAAATATTCTCTCGAAATAAAATTATGATAATTTTTTTTGAAAATTTTAAATGTTTTTTATTAGTGGTGAAAATAATGAGTTTTATAAAGAATTAAATTCACTTCATTTATTTAAAATCTAGAAATCTATATTGTATTGGTTTTAAATTACCATTGCCTTATTTTATAAAAAATATATATATATATATATTCAATCAATTGTATTTTTTAATTTTCTAAAAAGTAGTTTAAAAAAATAAAAAAAATATTATGCATTATGTTATGTAAACATGTATTGAATGTCATATATGATTGTTAAGTAAATGTAATCATTGAAAATAAATTTTATATTTATAATCAAAATATTAAAATTTATTAATGTGTGCAATTTTAGTTTTGATCGTAATTAATTATTGCGATGGTAAAATATTTTCACCATGAAATTGGGTAATAACAGTTATTAGTTTTTTCTCTTAGTGAAATGGTATCATAAATTTAACTAAAATCCAATTATATGAGGTTATATTTGATGAAATATCCTTATGTTAATAATATTATTGATTCAGTTACTCTTTCCCGTGAATGAAACTTTAAATTATTTTAAATCATTTAAAAAATTAAAAGTTTTTCACTCCAAAATTTTTTAAAATATAAGCCCTATCGTGTCATATTTAATTAATTTTAACTATTTAATTTTTCCAATAACATCACAAGACCATCCGAACACACATTTAAACTATTACATTTACTAGATTCACCAATGTATAATCATTGAATGTTAAATTTGTAACCCAAATGATATTCTCTGAAGATGTGTCATAATTATTACATTATAATCATAAAATATTAAAGACTTTTTAAAGTGTTATTAATGTTGGAATATTTTGAATGTGTTATGCATCAGTCACTTTTGACACTTTTTACCAATGTGAGAAATAATATCTTCTATAAAAATGGTTTAGCCATATCTTCACAATAATATATCCATTTCATTTATCATGATTACTATATAATTTTTTAATGAATTTCATGGAATATCATATTTCACATTATTTTTTTCAAATTTTTTATGGTATGATTTTTTAGAGTTCATAAAACATTTATCATATTTTATACTAGAAGCTTACAAGTTTTATGAATATATATATATATATAAATATTTTATGATATTTTATGATGGAAGAGAATGTATTGATGTGTTTAATGAATTCTATGGTCCTTGTAATTTTTTTATATTGATGGGTGAGCCCAATATACCTCTCTAATGCATTAGGTAATGATTTTATACCCTAAATAAATATGTTGGAGTTAACTAAATAGGATATTCTATTTGTAAGGGTTATTTAATGGTATACTATAAGGGTTATATGAGGACGATTTCTCAATGTAACTACATGGTATTTTAATTCATGAAAATTACTATTCAATTATGAATTTTTATTTCAAAATATTTGTTAATACTAATATTCTTAATAAGAAATTTATTCTCGTTTTGTTATAAAAACTATTGTTTCCAAAAAATGATTTCATTAGTAATCATGTCATACGTGAAACCAAAATGATTATCCATTTTCATATATAATTTCATATCAGTTGTTTTATAAAATTCAGGTTTTAATTAGGTTTATTTATTGAGTATCTAAATGATTATTATAAACATAAGGTAAACAAGAAATATTTCCATGGGATTTCACCATTTTAATACTATAATTTTAGGTTTAATTATTTTGGGATAACTTCATGAAAATTTTCCCTTAATCCCACGTGTTCAACATTTTTAATTGGATCTAAGGATGAAAATGAACTTCTAATTGTTCAATGTTTTCTTTTATGGGAATTCAATTTAATAGAAGAAAGATTTTTTTTTTAAAAATAGAATTTAAATTAACAAATAATGTTTTTGTGAAAAAATATTTTTTGGAAGTGTCCACATTGTTTTGTAAGGTTTTATTATATGAGATTATTATATAATAATTTAATCTATAAACCTATTTGATATTTAGAATGTATGAAAATTAAATCCTAGATTTTAAACTCATAGTTTTGAGTAAATTAAATAATGATCTGATATATTTTTCATTTTGTTTGTATTAATTTTATAGGCATCATAGTTGTTCACTGAATAAAAATATAATGATATTTATCATAGAGGGTTGAAGGTACTCATCACATAAAGTATCATGATTTGGTGGTTTAAACTGAGGTGTCATGTTTTGATATATTTTTAATTATACTCATATGGTCAAACCACCATGTTTTCAAACCCATTATGTACTTCATTTTAATGTTAATATCATGAAGTAGATAAATTTAATGAAATTGTCATGGAATTAAATTGCAATTACTCAAGAGTTTTATCAAAAAAACATATATTAGGATTGAAAGTAAATTAGATACAAATAATTAAGAATAAATAATATCTAAAGAATATTTTAAATTAATAAAATATTCTTGCACCGTGTTATTGTTTTTAGTGGCTGAATTTAATTTTCTATATGTATAGGCTTCGAAATGTGAGAACCCATCCACCCACTACAAAAAGATAAATGTCACTCAATTATTTCAATCATAAAAATTTATTTCAAATTAAATATGATACTATAGAGGATATGTTATTTGGTATGTTTTGAGGATCTTCAAAATCTCATCAAAGGATACCCTATAATTATAATAAAAAAAGAAAAAAACAATAATATTTTCATTGATATAATGATAAGATTAGATAAATCATATAAATTCATTAAAACACTGATAAAAACATATATGTACTTAGAATTCGTTAATATAACAAATTAATTTTATTTTTCTATATATATATATATATCAATCTATAAACCTCAATTGAAAACATAGATAAAAAATAACATAAGAATATTCATTTATATACAATTAAATGAAAATTTTCAATGTTCAAAAATAGGATTCCTTTAATGAAACATTTCTAAAAAATACCATAGATATAAAAAGATATCTATGATTATGTGATAAATTTAGTAAATTCTATAATGAATACATCAATATGTTTATCTACTAGATCTGAAAATATTCTTATCATATATATATGTAAGCTTCTTGGAGAATCAGAAAGTAACATTCCTTTTGTTCATTATACAAATTACTACACATTCATGTGAATGAATCCTTCTCCAGGTCCTCTAGTGCAGTAGGAATATGAGAATTATTGAAAAACTATTCTAAAAAATAAATATTCTGGCATCTATGTTGGTATCCCAATCCACATGTCAATTACCAGAAATGGAAAATGGGATTTTCATTTGAAATTTTTTATCTTTCAACAATATATGAACATGAAATAACTATTTTGTACCCTCCATGGAACAAACCCCTCCCTCATATTTTTCACCATGATGGAACCCATTTTCATTGGACCAACATAAATGGGGCTAACCGTCATGAAAATATAGATGGAATAAATAATCCATTAATTAAGTAATACTTTATTCATATATTTATAATTTGTATATATTTTTATTAACAATCCTTAATATATTCTTAAATGGATTTGACCCATCCTATAAAATTCTGTTATACATAATAATGAGTCGAATGATATGTTGTATGTCAACTAGGATCAACCTAAAAACCATAATGTTCCCTATTAAACTATCCAAATAGTGCACATCTTTTTAGGAATAAAATTATAAGAAAAAAAAAGAACAAAATTTCTTACTACTAAAGAATTAAGTTTATTTTATATTTTTGGGTATTATATTATATTATAGTCTGGGATATCATAGTTAAATATAATAATAAAGGGAACTAAAAAATGTGTACCATGAACAATATTAATAGATATAGTAAATCAATGTAAACTAATAATGCACCAAATCCATCCGCATACTTGGAATCTATTTGAAAATTTTATATAACATGCTAAAAATAAATATAGACATCAAAATATTGAAAAATATAAGATTTCTTATGTAAAATAGAGTTGAATTAATCTATGATATCATTCTAGGTCAATTTTTATGAATCTCTATAAACTTCAAATAAGAATAATAGATGGGGTTTCGAAACATTGGTCAAAATGGGTTACCAAAAATTATAAATGTAATTCTTATGGGTATTTTGTGGAGTCTAAAAGAATATATTTTATGATCTCATCTAAAAATCAATTATAAGGGTAACTATAATACTAATTTAATAAATTTATTAATTTTTTGGAAGTGAATTCATAAAATAACAGGAGAATAGGAATGTATCATATAATCATTGATAAAGAATAAAAAAGAGAGGGTGGACTCATAATAATATAAGAACATAATTCACAAAATGCATCAATGAAATGTAACGTATGTATGGTTATTTTTTTACTCTATACCAAGGGTCATGGTACATTATAGGAATATCTTTGTTGGATGGGATGAGTGAAGATTACATTCACCTTGGATTTATCCTTACATTTCTTAATATAATTATTCTATTCATAAATAGTTATTTCAAGAATATGTCATCTAGAATAATTTTCATAATTTCCTCTTGTGAAGGAATATTAATATAATTATACATGTATATATCTAGAAACAAGATTTTCATTTATTATTTTTATATATTATTGGTTTGAATAAATATATTAAAATAAAAAATGTTTTTAGAATATACCACATTAATTATCAGATTAACCTTAAAGCCTGCAATTTTTATTCATTTTTGATAATATCCATTTTATTGGTTTAAGAGGAACCCTAATATGTCATTACCCATATTCTTCATGACATTATAAGTCCCTAAGTCATTAATGGAATACATCCCGGACTATGAGTACTTGAAACTGTCCCTCCCTAGTGTCTAAATTGTGATCACCTCTCCACCTTTACAAGGTTGTTCATCTATCTATAATGTTCAAGAATGAGTAGGACTCGAACTGATGGCATTTTTTATACACTCTCATTCTTCCAAATCCGAAATATCTTTTCTCATGAATGTTCTTGCTCTAAATGCTCCACCGGTGATTGTTCCTTATAAATGATTTCTTGTTTACATCAACACATCAGGTGGCCCGAAGGCTATGAGGTGGGTTGAAGAACATATCATGGCTTGAAATCTTTTTTAACCTAATGGAATTAGTGGCACAAAGTCCATAAAGACTCCAGGCCCAAACCAGTGGCTGAGAGGTGAATATTTATAACTGTTATAGTACAAAACTATCCTTGCTACATTAACTGCAACAGTTCCCAAAAACAAGCCTCTTCCTAGAATTAAACATGGGTATCATGGATTAACTTGAAGAGTCTTCACCAATTGGTATGTGGCTAATTTTTATTATCAGATTAACATTGTCACACTTATCTATATACCAATCAGATTTTATATTTGTATCACTACAGACGATGTAACTACTGGGGGAATACCAAAAATTGTTTATTGAATATTTTCCCTCTAAATACATAATTTTATAGCACCAAAATTCATTATGGGATTTTTATTGGTCTAGGAAGTAATAGATTTATAGTGTTCTTAAAAACCGTTTGAATGATGTTTATGGAGATCTATGTTATTTTATCATATTAATCAATTCAATAGATTTATTGCCTACTCATTCTATTTGTTATGAACAATATATTTAAAAATATCAATAGTTATAGATTATTGAACTATTTGGTCATTCTCTCATCATTATCATGTTTATTTTTTAGTATGAATTTTTTTTTGGTTGTTGAAATCCATGTATGTATGGTGGTGACTACTGAATGCTTCATTTAAATGGTGGCATTTTTTATTGGTCTTATAACATATGTACCCTTGAAAAACCATCCACACTAGATAGTATGATGAAGAGAATAAGATTTATATGGAATGTGGATATGAATATTATTTTTTATAGTCTTTTTATGTGTATTGGAACACTACATTATATTATTTGGAATAATTTAAATGAATCAATGGGTGATCCAATGTGGATAAAATTATAATTTCCTTTTTGGCCTACATAGTACTTTTTTAAAGACAATGAAACCATCCTTACAATCACATTCCCCTAATTCAAATTTTATTTCTATTGTAAAATTATACATAGTTAAGGAATTTATTTGATGCCCACCATTTTTTAATTGTTCTACAACCCAAATTTTTTAGTGTTTTAGGGAAAATTTTTAATTAGAACCTTAGATACATTATGTGATTATTCAACAAAATCACCACATAATATGGAATCCATCTTGTTTCAATTAATTGATGTTTAACCATTATTAATGTATTGGTTGATGGATTTCATAATTCTTTAGTTATTTAAGTAGATCCTATTGGGAAAAATTATTCAGTCCTAGTACTTAGACATTGACTGAGATATTTATTAAAATGGATATAATACATGATGTTGGAAATAAAATTATTAAATAAACATTCTGAATACTTAGAATGTTTTTAAATCATTTGGTTGTATACAGTACCTTCAATTCATTACTACACTATAAACAAAAATATGAATTCATGCAATTTTCTTTTTTTTCTTCAAGAACGTTAATTAGTTTACATATTTTACAAATGATATCATATTATTTTATTTTATATTCATGGTCCTAAAAATAAATTCCCTAATAGTTGGGAATAATTTATATTAACCCATATATTAGTTCAATGCTTATTTAAATAATTGTGTGTATATTTCATGTGTGTTGATGATTAATATTAGGTTAAACTAACATTTTAATGGATCAATTAAGTACAATATTGTTAATCATCTAATTTTAGTCATATTATTTGTCAGATTCCATGGCGATAATTCTTTTACTATTCATTAAATAAATGAAATCCTTTTGATTAATTTTTACACAACTTGTATAAATAATTTTTTTTGATACATTCCTGAATGTTATGCTAAACATAGGGGTTTAGTTGAAAGTTATCTCCAATATACGATCATGTGATTAATAAATAAAATACAGACATCATATTTTCATTATAATCGTATTCTATTAATAGTAAAAAAAAATACATGAAAATAAAAATGTATAATTGTGGAAATAATGAGAAGTAAAATTTTTAAAAGTGGGGTAATACGAAATATATAATGAATAAGTATGATAACATACTTTGTACTCATGCAATTATTTAAAATGAATGAGAATTATCATGATATGTCTCATATATGTGTTTGGTTTTCACTATCTATTCAATAATGGAAAACATTGGTCATTTATTAAAGGAGAAACTAAACTAAAAAAATATAAGATTCATGTAAAAAATTAAATATTAATTACAGAATTTTTAAAATTGTTGGATTTGACAAATGTCTATGAAACAAAAAACAATGATAATTAAAAAAATTTCAATTTATAGAATCAAACTTGATTACAGTATTAAAAATTAATGATTTATTATAATGAAAAATATTTTATTTAGAGAAATGATTTTTTATGAAGCATTATTGATCTAACCGACCACTTAAATTAATTTTTCATAATTTTCCCCATATATTAAAATATAAAAAAGTTTTATCATGTATCCCTATAAACTTCATAACCCTAATAAAAATGACATGACCATAAACATAAAATATATTAGAGAACAACATGAATTTGTAATATGAAACCATTGAACCACCCAAATATTTTCACTCAATATACATATTCTATTTAGTAGTTAATGATTATATAAATTAAATTATTTTAATTAAAAAAATTGTATTTTGGAATTATATATTACCACTAAAATTCTACCACAATAAAATTATATTTGATAGATTATGTCTTCCTCTATGAATTCATACATACATTCCCTCACATTCTAGGTTTTCATTGATTGTGTTCCTTATTTTTATGTAAAATCATCCCTTACAGTTATTTAATTGTGAAGTTGATTAAAACCACTCTCATTGGGTAATTACTCTCTAATACATGAAATGTCCCATTCAATAGTTATTAATACAATTTTATATTGTATATGGGAGGATAGGGTTATTAATTATTAACAATGAAATGTTTAAAATAAATTCAAAATAAATACATATTTTTATTAAATGTCATTATCCATATAATATTTTTAATATAAATTTAATCAATTTATTGAAATCATTTGATTTGATTCCTCCAAAAAAAAATTAAAAATAATCTGATTTTGAGAAAGGGTGTAAAAGTGATTATTCTATCATTAATGTGAAATAATGATTGATAAGTGTATTATATCATTGAGTTTGGATAACATGTTATCCATTAAAGAATTTGATATAACAACATATAAACTAATAAAATATGTATACCATTAAATTAAAAACTCATTCAATTAAAATTTGAAATTTAGAATGTTTTAAGATCTAAATAAAATCGAGTTTTAATAAATTAAACTCATATTTATTTAAAATTTAATAAATCGTGCTCTAATTTTAAATTCCCATTATATAATATCATAAATATCAATGTGAGATATTTAAATCATATATCATCACAAAAATTATCATTATCATATTAACATATATATATCATGCTTTGAGTTCATCATTATCAGTACACAAGTTATTCAATTATCAAAAATTGATTCTAAACATAAAAGTTTATTTCAATGAAATTTTTGGCTAGTTTAAATAGATATTAGTTTCTCGAATAAATATGTGGCCACATTAAATGAAGTTATATATATCTAATAAATTCTAATATTTATATATCCTCTTTATGTCATTAATTCTAAAAGGTATGAATACTATATGATGATATATCATGAAAAAATTAGATTTTATTATAATATAAGTGTCTGTATGAGGTTATCATATATTTGAATTATCCTTATATCATTAGGATAAAATAATTTTTCCTAGATAGCCTTATTTTTCATTGAGTTTGACTGAAATATTGAAATAATTCCCTAAAGGGTTACACAAAATGAGTGTCTAAAATATCTGTTAATTTATTTGAAACAGAATTTATAGATAATTTCTCACATGAAAAATGCATAATAATTTAACATTGTGATGAAAAAAATTAAATAATAATATAATTTATATTCTAGGTTATTAATTTTTTAAAAGGTATAATTGAATTAATTTCTCAAGTAATCTTTAGTTTTAAATGTTAAGAAAATTTAATTTATGAAAAGTGTTATTTTTTTGGATGATTATTATCATTATTTATTAATAGTGTTAATTACTTTTTTTTATCATGATACATGAATCTAAATTATTGTTTTTTTTTGTGATTTTATATACATTTATGAAGAGTTAAAAAATACACATATGTCACGATGGGTCAAAAGTAAGGTTTATGTTTTACTTGTGGCCTAAATGAAATTTTTTGTAACATAAATTTAGTTATTTATGATAATTTTGGACATAGTAATTGTATTTTTTACCCATATCATGAATATTTATCCTTTAAACTGTTATCCAAATAGATATAGAGGCAAAAAAATATGGGAGAACAAGATAAAAATCACCCCAAATTCTCATATCATTTTTTGTTATCTAAATGAGTAAATATTTATTTTTTATGTTCTTCTATTTTTCAATAAGTCAGAAAAAAATAAAATATTGATGAATAATGATATATTTTTTGAATGTGAAGATGATATATAAGAAATTTCTATTGGATTTGTTGATCGACGATTCATCAACAACAAGATGGACACATCGATGCATCTGAATCAAATGAGGTATAATAATAATTTCATTATTTATTATTTAATTTATTTTAATGAAGTATGTGATGTGATTTTGGAGTATCTATGTTGAATGTATTATTTGAAGTTTTGATTCAGTATAAAATATTATATATTTTACAATTTCACACATTTAACACATAATTTATTCATTTAATTATTTCTAGAGTGTGATCACATAAAGTAATACCATTGATTTTCATACATAGTGTCATCAATGTTCTAGGATTAATCAATAAATCCATAATTTTTAAAATATAAATATATTTTTTAGTTATTTAATATTTTGTTACCTCCATGGTTTCTATCATAGATTCAAATTTATTTACTATACTATTTATTAATGAGTGATTTGGATATACATTATAACATTATATAATTACAAAACACATGAGGAACTGAATCTATTTTTGAGAATTACTTATATATAATCTTGTTATAAAGAATTCTATATAAAATTTATTCAAACCTTTATATGTATTTGATCATACTAAATGATCAATAAATATATGGGGTCTATGACGAGGATCGAAATGTGGGTCATGGTCATGAAATTTCATATAAATTGGATCCCCAAACATGAACCTCTCACTATGATTGTGACACAATATTGGAAATTTCAAAAAAGTAGAAGACCAAATACAAAACCTAAAAACATATAATTATAATATAATTCAAATCATTACATGTTAATGATTTGAATTTACATCAATTTTATTATCTATGTAATCATAAAAATATACGAACTCGAAATAAGGGTGAGGGGATGTCAATAAAAAATTTACAAAAGAATGTCATCACTCTCTAGTTGAACATCCAATGATTATGTGGTGTTATGTTTATTTTAATTAAAATTAGAGAAACATGGATCCAATATAAGTCATGTGTCTAGGGAATAACTGTTTTATTGATATAAATATTTTAAAATCCACATTAAATTCATAGAAGACTGATTCAGACATCTAATAAATACGTCATTTTATATATAGAGGTGAGGTGTCAAGTAAAATTTTTAACAACTATATAATCCCAAATAATTATGGATATTATCTCACGATATGAAAAATTTATTTAATGATAATCAAATCAATTTTTCCCAAATATTATTCTACTCGTCTTCTCCATTAAGGATAAAACAATGGGATTCAGTGTTTAGTTTGGTTTAATTAATAGAATCTAAATGAATAATTAGTCATATATAAAATTATTTTTTATATTTTGGTTATTTTGGGAAATTTTTTTTAATAGAATACATATTATTAACTTTTATCTTGATAAGTGTAATTTGACATTTTATATTGTTTATATAATAAATACCTAATATATATCGAATGAATATAGATATAATGATGGGATTTTTAAAGCCCTAGTAATATAAAATGAATATATAAGGGTTAAAATAATTCAGAAATAACTACTAGATAAGTGTACATAATATGATATTATGAATCATTTTTATTTCTAAGTATGTTTTATATCTACAAATAATGCAACAAAGTCTAGAAGTAATATTTAGATCTAGGTTTTGAATTTCATTTTTCCTAACACGGTTTGTCTAAAAACTATATAGATACCTAAATTCTATGTAGTTTTAATTTTTTACATGTGATAGTTGATATTAATATTAATGAAGTAATATATATGGATTTTTCGAATTCCTTGAGTATATGTGGTTTTTAAATGATTTCATTCTCTCCAAAATATTAATGATTGCACTAGTAGTTTTAAAATTAATTAAATATAGAAATTTATTTGTCTTTATTTTGATAGAACTCATGAACCATCTAGATTAAAAATTGACCTATTAATAACTAACTAAATAGTAATATGATATACATATATCAAAATTATAATGGTATTTGTTATATGGGTTTTCTTTAATAATGCATGTTTTGGATTTAATGATAATGGTAGTTGATTTAAAACACATATAATGAATAATATATAAATATAGAATCATAATGATTGGTGTATATTTTTTTAATTTCATTAAATATAAAATCATTGAATTATAGATAATGAATAGGGTACTTTTCTATTTGAATGTATATTACATAAATATGTATTTTTTGGATGTTTTTCTCTAATAATAATAATCATAAATTTATTGAAATTATAATTTTTTTATTTTGTATAGTTAAAACAAAAAATATATTTTGAGGAATTTTTTTGTGTTTGTTGCATAAAGTGAATTAGAATCTATCCTAATAAGTTTCCATACGTCATCCAATAACAAATCCATTAGTTTAAGACTTTGTTGTTAAAATAGGAGGTTTTTTCTAGATTTTATTTAATTAGGATAACTAAGTGTAATTAATGTTACCCACAATTACATACATAGTGGTTGTTTTTTAAATGATAATTAATTAAAAACTTATATCAGAGGTTGTTCTGTTTTGAATCTCTATATTATCTACCATGAATTTATTAGTTGTGGAAAATTCTTAATGACCATGGTATATTTATATTCATCCAATGTTATTTGCGTTCTTTTAATTATCATGGGACTAGTTATAATTATTTTTTTGGAAATAAAAAGCATATATTTTGGTGATCCTTATTGTAGGAATAGTTGAAAAATATGAATTATCAAACCGTGATGGTTGTTATTGAATTCATGTAAGAAATAATATATTATTGAAAGCCTTATCTATTAAATTCATATATATGGTTAATTACTTATTTTATAATAGGTCTCTTTATTTAATTTATATCAAGAGGGTTTTATATATAAAACATACTCCATCAATGTAAATTATATCTCATTTCATTCTTGTTAATTTATAGTAATTCTAATAATTAATGATAGACTTCATTTTCTTATTCTCATAATAGTTTTGTTACCAATGATAAATGATTCAATTTTTATATTGTATTCATTCAAAAATTTGATATTACTATGAACAATAGTTTCATTAATTTATAAATATGTTCTATACATCTGATGTATGATTATATAAGAATAATGAGATGAAAAATCATAGTATCATTTTAATTGAATCTCATTGTTTTTTTGGTTTAAATAAAATTATAAGTGATCTTTTTTATTATAATTTTACGGAATTATGGTCTCCCAAACAATGTTTTTTTGTAATCGATGTTACATTTTAAGAAATAATTGATTCTATTTATAATTACTTTTTTTTCTAAATAATAACTAAACAATAAATGATAATTCTCATGATAAAAAATAATTTTTATGGATAGTATGAAATATAAATTTTTTGTTATTTAGAGATATAAAATACTAATAAATTTATTTTTATATTTTTTTCCTTGTACACATCTTCAAACATTATAATGTAAAGAACAATAATAACCTTTGTGACCACTATTAGGTGGGAATGTGTGAATCAGTTTTATGTTTTCAATTCATAAAAACCTAATTGACGTTGATTAGGGAATTGAATCTTCTAAAACACAAAAAACCGTCACACCCACATGGACAAAATAATTTAAAATTTTCATGAATAGATTAAAATAACTATTATTTGGATTGACAAGGAACAAAAAGATATTAGACTGTCCAATAGAAAACAACCCCTATGGTTTAAAACATGTTTGGTATATCAATCAATTTACTATAACATTAGTCCTTCTATATTTCATCTTATTCAAGAAAAATTCATATCATAATATATATTTTAATACCATGTAATAGACATACAACACTAGGATTTAACACGTTTTTAATGTGAAAAATTAACTCTACACACTAGAAATTCTAAAATCCAAGTATTCATTATATTAGATAATCATTTTATATTAAGAAGGAACATCTTTTCTAATAATTTTATATATTTTTATTCCCTTTTATATTCTCTTTTAATCCTCCCACAATGTCTTCTCTAGGACCATATGCAATTTTAAATATTAAACATTCAAAGTCCATTATATCAACCATTTACTAATTATTCACATGTTTTTGAAACTATGTAAATAAATATGAATTCAAATATCCATAATTATCATATTAGTCTATCACAATAACATCCATATGAAACCAATTCTATAAATGAATATAACTACTTTTAAACTAGCACAAATGTCATAGTCTCAATTTCATCCTTTGAATAAAATATCATTCAATATTATGGCCCAAAAAAAAATATATTTAATCTACCAAGATATGAATCAATAAAATGTTGTTATCATGGAAACTATAATATTATCATTATTCCTCATAAATATTATGAAACATATAGATTTCTCAAATTCTCTATTTCATACATGCTTACACAGATGAAATATTCATAACAATAGTTTTATGATTATTCCATAAAATGTCAATTAGAATCAATGACGTTTTATTCTAATGATTCCATATGATAATGAATATATAAACTTAGTATGTTATCTGTTTTATAATATTTAATGTTTAATTATCTTAGACAACTACAGAAATAGAATTATTTCATCAAGAAAACATATTTTATTTGACATTACTCACTAAAATTATATTTTCATTCAACATCCATTCTTGAATAAAAATGAAAATGTGGTTATTAATTTATGAATATCATCAAAATAGAATCACATGTAATATTAATTTTTATTGTTTATATTATAAATCACTTTTTAAATTCCCCTTTTATTATTGTTTTTGTATACAAAAATGGAGACGAGAATAATATTGATCTTTTGTACACTAAATCTCTACATACCAATAATAAATTTAATTAATGATATGTTATATAAGTTCATCTCTAAAAATTACATCATATATTATAATGAAACATTTATTTAAATTTCATAATATTGAGAGTTGAGAAAAATTATAACATCCATGGAATCTTCTTCCATTTGATTTATCATTATCATGATGGATCTATCATGGGATCCCATGTCACTCGTCTTAAAATCACTATTGATTGTCACTTTTTTTCATGAGTATTCATTTTCAAATGACCTACCATGAAGTTCCTCACTAAATTGACATACCATGACTCTCTGTGGTTATATGTCCTTTAATATGTAAGATATGATATCTATCATGTAGTAAGTCATCATCTTAACATGTGGTAGTTTCACTTTTATTTTTTAGGTACATTTTATTTTCTTTGTGTGTTAGGTTATCATTCAATCATGTGGTATATTAATCGATGATGTTTTATCCCTTCATAGAGTCACTCCTACAATAATAGTGGACTCTTAATTATTGTTAATTGTGTATTACCTCAACTATAAGAATATGTTTTAAATATTTTGAGAAGAAAAATAATTAGAATGTATGATAAGACTTCTAACCAGTACATACTAACATATATGTTGTAAACAAATTGAAAAACATACAATTATACTAGATATTTTTCACTTTCTTCATCACCAAAGCAACAATAACTCAAATCCACATGGTATGAATAATATATTATATTTTTCTTTTTGTAAACCAACCATCATAAATCACTATTTCTAAGAAAATCAATTTATAGATAAAATTACAATACTTCTAAGACTGGGTGAGAAATATAAGTGTAGGAGACAAGTTTTAATAAAACAAATAATACCTTGTTTCCATATTTTAGTCTCTAGAAAATAAATAAATCTTATCTCTTATTATATTAAATAATCATCACATTATGAAAATAGAAACATATTACAACCATTAAATAATAGTTCATACAAAACATAAAAATACTCATAAAATTGTTATTTCAAGTTACACCTATAGAATTCAGAGCATACCAGTATTAAATAAATCCCTTAAATATATTCTCCCACTATATATTTAAATCATATATCAAGTAATATATTTTTATTTAAACATTTATTCCTATTTTATAATTTTATTCAATTATAATTTAGATAGAGGATATCACATATATTAGCCTTGAAAATGGTGAGGATGAACTCATATAATAAAACATTAGTTTTGAAAAGTATAATGTTAAAATGGATTAGTGACGATATCATCCACATGATCCTTCGTAATTAAAGACTGAGGCTTTAGTTCATATCATCCCATAAGATCCCCAATTTAGTGATATTAAATATAAATTTTATTTGTTGTTGAATATAATACTATATTATTTTTAATATTGAAAAGCCTTATATTATCTCAAACCAAGAAACGCGGTAGATTCATATCGAACAAAATGATTTCTGGATAAGTACTTATTCAGATTCATTTTTTTATATAATTAATGGTGTCAACATTATCATCTTATTTAGTATTTAGATTCACTGAACATTTTTTATATTCTTTCCAAATCACACATACTTCGTCTATATTGATGGCTCCACTAGACTTGCATTTCATGTCATCAACACAGAATTTATATCCCACTTATCTATTGAATTTGGATTTACCATCCCCTTAATATAATATTAATCAAATATTATTTAGATCCATTTATATATATCTAAGATTTCATTTTACAAAAAAAGAATGTGATATTTTTAGTGGAATATGAAATCTAGAATAATGGGTAATTATAGTAACATGGTCCTTTTAAAAGGATACTATGTATAGAATAATTATAACCAATTTACTAAATTCTATTGAATCGATAACCCTTAATATTTAATCTTAATTAGAATTTCTTTATATAATATTTCTATGAAAACCTATTTTGAATATAAAATTCCAATTATTTTTGGTATTTCTTATCTTCCTTTTTGTTTTAATTTGAAAATGTTACCTTTATCTTGAGATATTAACTCTATAATAAAAAAGATCATTTTTAACTTTATATATATTTGAAAAACAATCATCATTTATTAGAAAATCCATATTCAGTTTTCATCATTATTCTAAATAAATATCATATCATCAAGGAAATCAATCACAATGAGAGTATCATGCAGATTCAATATCATGTTGAAGTTATTTTTCACTATTATTTTCTCAATGTCAATTTTCTTTATATAGGAATCGAACATGTATGGTGATGATCATGGGAACTTCTTCAACACATGTAATACCTTAATCATCGTGTACACATAGTTTTCTTCTTTTTCAATTAATAAACCAATTAGAATCTCAATATAAACTTCTTCTTATAGCTCTAAATTTATAAATTCCTACATGAAATCAATTTTTAAAATCTTGTATTTTTATTGTACTGTAACACGACCGAATATTTTGATGGATTCGTATCCATAAAGTAGTGAAATTTTATCATCAATATAATTTTTTATCTTATTTGTTGCACTTATAAAACCAGTATTTTCTTATATCATTCCATTTCAACATTTTTAATATTCATTTTCCAAAAACACTTATTATTCCATTTAAAATTTATTAGTAATGTTTTTTTTAATAATTTCCATGTCTTATTTTTTGAAATATGATCAACTTCTTCATTCATGGTATAAATCCAGTCTTTTGTTTCCAAATATACTTCACAATATCAGAGAATATCATATGAAAACAATGAAGTATATAAATTTTTCCTAAATGTTAATAATGTTTTTTTATTTTTATAAATCCCCATTGATATTATGAACATCACCTTTATTCCTCATCTTTGGATGAGATAAATGATATTTATCATGACCTTCTTCAATTTTGTTGAATCAGAATCTTCATATAATATTTCTTAAAAATCATCATATATATTATAGACATTTACATATTGTTTAAGAAAACATTTATCTTTACTTCCACTTATATCTATAGCAGAACATGAAACCATTCTTTGAAAATGTTCCTACACATTCACTTTAAATAAAAATAAAATTGTTTTAGTTTTCATGTTATATAATGTTTGTCATATAAATTTTTTAATTTTTATCCAAGGGAGATGCCATGGATACATCATTGATCAAATATATAAATATTTTCACTATTGACATTGATAACATATGGGATTTAAAATACACTTATGCACTTTAGAATGTTTTCTTCTTATAATGAATCTCATATGAAGTAATATATAAATATGGTCAAGAGACATAGTGATCAATAATGTGAACTACATTACAAATATATCTTCTATAAAAGTACCAATATAATATCATGATTAGTTAATATTGTTTGACTCATCTAAACCAATCATCTATTTTTTATTTTGGAAAACCCATTTTACTATAGTTTGAATAGTGAAATATTTTTTTAAATAAAATTATTATCATTATACCCAAAAAACATTATATTTATATATATTTATCTATTTTATATTAATATAATCAATTTATAATATCAAATATCTTTCTCTACACTTCACCTGTGTATTTTAAAAATATTAAGATCCACTGATTTATCTTTTAAATATGAATTATTATAAACTGGGTGAAATAATAAATAAATTAAATACATAATCATATTATTTTTATATATTGTATTATCATTGTCTAATATTTCTCAAAATTAACCAGATATAAAGGATGTGAAGTGTGTAACACAACCTTCTTCTATGTTTAATTTGAATATTCCCCTTTCTTAAAAAGCAAAAAACCAATCAGTACGTTTTATCATATTAGGGACCTCATGAGAATATTTTTTAAATGTTACCTTGTCCATTAATAAGTGAAACCTATTTCAAATATTTCTATACTATAATATATTCCTTCTATAAAACATAGATGACATGAATTTTGTACACCTCAAACTCAAAATTGGTTTCCCATATTCCATTTTCCTAAAGTCAAACAACTATAAATTTAGTAATTTTATCAGTATTAAAACCTCTTAAAAACATATCATCATTTCACTGATTAAAGGAAATAAAAACAAAATATTTTTTGGTTTATCCAATCAATAAAAATACATATTTATTTCAGATTTTCTTTTCCAAATTTTTTAGATAAAATACCTTTGATTTTTAGAGACTCGCCATTTTCAAAATTCTTCATTCCTTTTTGAAAACATTCACATTTTTCAATAGATATATATATGGTCATGTCAGCAGAATAACTATAACGAACCTTGAATTAAATACATTGATAATACTTCAATGTTGAGTAATATTCACTAAAAAAGATAACAAATCCTCGAATGGACCATATATCTCTTGTGTCTTTAGAAATTGGGAAACATAAACAACTAGTTCATAATACATTTTCGTTGTCTCTGACTTATTTCATTTTAACTTGAAATCTTTATAACATATATTACTTAATAACCTTATTCGTGACCTGGGGAAATGAAACATATGAATGGGTGAGCTCAGATGCTCATTAAGGGTAAATAATGGAGATATCAATCATATAATAATCAAAACACATAAGAACATAACATTTGAAAATATTATCTTGTATATGGAAGATCGTGATATCAAGCCTTGGGATAAATCAAAAAAGTTAATAAGAATCAATGAACATAATCCAAAAATTCATAACATATGACATAATGTTTTTTGGAATACACATACACATATAAAATCATTTCATATTAGTCGAGGCTCATTTCCATGGCCTTTATAGCGGACCCAGTCAATTAATGAACTGAGTTCACTCCTCGTTCTAGCCCTATAGTACAGAACCAATATCATTTCACATTCTATCCATGCCTATCTAATGAGATACAAATCTTTAATTAATTAATTAATTATATATACAGGTCCCACCCAATTCATAATGAAATTTTTCTTATGTTTTCCACAATTATATAAATCATTCATCATAACCCGAGGAAGAAAATGGGTTTCTTTAAACATAATTCCACCATAACATAATCCTTGTATAACTAATTAATTTAAAAAATATAATTCTATAATAAACACAATAGAAAATATGAATAATAAAGATTTTATACATTATTCACAACCCTATAAAATAATTCAATCTTGTTTGGAAAACAATTTTCAAATACCACTTGAAATTATTATTGAGAAAAATAACCTTTCTTTTTCAAAAAAATTCCTTCCATTAAAATTCAAAAGAAAAAAATTATTAGAAAATAAAAATAAAATAATGTAGAGTAAGAATCATGAAATTAAGGAGTTTGGAAAATTTTATAACCTTTTCAAGCAATATAAGATCACAAAATATTATCTCTGTACTTTTGTCGGAAAAGTAAAATAGTACCTCATATCGAATAACAACAATAGATTCATTTAATATCATTTAATAAAAATAGATAAATTGGTAAAAAAATTTAAAAAAAACTTGTAGAAAAATAGAAATAATGATACATAATTAGGAAAAAATTTTGTGGATGATAAATATACACAAAAAACAATATATTTAAAAAATATCAGATAACAATGAGATTGCAAAATTATCCCTTACCATTGGCCTGATTTCCATTGAACGAATCAATATATCATATATAATGATTTAATTAATATAATTGAATTATTTCCAAATAATATTAATTTTTAAGGTATCTAATGTGATGATATTATCATTTTTAATAACATTTCATTATCACTTGTTATTCGGGTATTAATTAATTTATTATGTTATGCTTCTTCTGTAGAATAAGATCTAGTTCTTCTTTATAGGTCATAGTTATAATATTAAAAAAATGATATTAACATTATATATATAATATTTATCAATTCAATTGGTTTTTATAATCATCATTTGGTATAGATCATCTAGAATGAATCAAATCACATCATAGAGACGGTATGTCGTACACATGCAAAATCGATTATATCATTCCAAAAAATTGTTAAATGGTATTGAAGTGAATGGTGTAAAATATTTTAGAATAAGAATAATTTTTTAATATTACTATATAGTAATTATTTACATCATTATACCTATGCATGTAAGGTGGTGGTGAAAACAGAATACACTACGACATGGAGATGGTAAGTCGTATGTACGTACACTTATAGATTTCATTTTTTAAAGGATGGAAAGAAAGTATAAAATTTTTGTTTTATAATCATAATAACATCTCATAATATAAGTGATTCTGTAGTTATTAAATTATAATTAAACAAATATTTCATAGTATTTATATGAATAAAGAAGTTTTAAATAATTGGTAGTGGAAATTATGTCTAATTTGACATGCTTCCTCTAACTAATCTTTAGAGTACAAAAATTTGTCTTTGAAGAAGACTAAAAACAAAAGAATGTTATTAGGGAAGTTGTTATGTGAAATATTTTGGGTATGTATGAACTTCTAGGATAAATGTGAATTTAGTGGGATAACGAGGAGGTTCCCTTTATAATTGTGGTGAGGCGCGCTTTTGGGATGTCCGAAAATATTAATATTTAATAATATAAAACCCTCTCAAAAAACCTAAAAAATATCCCAATTTATATGTGGAGATGATATAGGGTTGTAATATCATCAATAAATATATTTAGACATGTTATTCTATCAAATTAAACATTCTCATTTTAATTATCTAATAGTTATTCATTTTAATTATTAACTAGGGTACCAAATATGTCTAAATTAAAAAAGTGGATTATTTTCTTGTTTGAAGTAAATAACACCATATATATAGAAAATATTACATTTTGGACCTTATAATATTTATTATATATTTCTGAAAAAATTTATGATTTTTAAATAATTTAATAATACATTATTTTGATAAACTATCAATAGTGTCAATTTTGACACTATTTATTTCATTGATTGTTAAAAATAATTAGATAATAGGTTAAGATCGAACCAAATATTTTATAATATTACATAAAGTTCAATGTAATCTATAAAATTAATTATACTTATTAATTTTCCCACATTATATATTTTTTATATTTTTAATAACATTCATTTGTTATCTCTATTAATAAGACAATTATTACATCAATTTTGTTTAATTATGTGACATACATATTTGTTAAATAAAAATTAAAAATAAAATACATGGATGGATAGAAATATAATATATTCTAGAATAAAATTTATATTATAATTTATCTTCTTTAAAATCCAACATTTTTAATGTTATTCTTATTATATAACAAATATGACAACATAACATCACCTAAAAAACATACAAGTGCCACAATCTCCTCTATAAGACTCTAGAGGGTCACAAATTCATCCCTATTATGGTTATGGTAGAGATATATTTTAGAAATAATATTTTTCATGTTTTTTTCCTTTTGACTGTTATTTTCATTTTAATGAAAATGGTTTTATTGATTTCACCTCAATTAATTATTTTTACGTCATCAATGTATTAGCATTTAAAGAAATTATTTATTTCCTAAAAATTAATAATAAAATAAAATGATAAATAAAAACATATCATATTCCAAATAGGTATTTATAATTGAATTTAACTTATGTATGGCCTTATATAAAAACAGATTTAGTTATTTAAAATTGACTGATACATAATTATCTTTTCTATAAATAACAAATAAATTAAAATTATAAATCTCGTACAAGGAGTTTCCAAAGGAACACACATCAACCTAATTATGATTTAGGTCAAAAAAACTAATCCAACGATATTAATACTAGTGTTAGGGTAATTTTATAATACTACTGTTACCCTTAATTACATGATTAACCATTTTATCATATTAATAAAAATTACCAATATAATTATTCATAATTCCAAATAATAAAATAAATATACTTATTTAATTTGGACCAACTAATTCCAAATATTAAATACATTTTTTAAAAATCAAATAATAGAATTTTTTATAATTAATTTAAATTTAATCTCATTTTTTGGAACGATGGAAGGAGTTTTAAAAGTTAAAATACTACAAAAGACTAAAAAGCCTTTATGTCTGAATTCAATGTAGAATCATTGATATAGAAATAAATTATATTTAATGAAAAAAATATATTCTATTTATACTTTAAAATCTTTCAATATTAAAATTTTACAATATTGTGTATTTCAATGGAAAAAGTTGTTTTCAATTGAAATTTAATGTATTTTTAATATTCATCATAATTTTAATGTTATCAAATTAATATGAAGATTTCATCCAATGTAAATTTTTATATCATTCTTCCAATGAAAATGATTATGCTGTCATATAAAAAATTATTAATTTTTTAAAATCTATATTTATTAGAGTTTCACCCATAATAGGGAGAAAATTACCCTTTAAAAAAATATAGGTTTTTATACATCAAATAGGGTATATTCATACGCTATAAAAAAATATCTATTAAAAGATTATAAAAAATATTTTATTAAATTTATATGATATAAATTTCATTAATTTTTTTTTCTAATTGTAATTAAATATTTTAAGTAATACAAATATAAAAATATTAATTTACTTATATTTTTTAAAAAATAATTTTTAGTGAATGAATTTAGCATACATTTTCATATGATAGTTATATTAATTCATGAAAACCTAACAACTATGGTAAAATAGTCATTTTATACTAATGGTGTATCATGGTTCTTTTAAACTCATGATTGTTCAAAATACATTCTATTGAAGATTTAGAATTATTAATTGAAAATGTTTTAATAAAACTTCTAGGTGTTACATTATACCTTGCATAAAATGAATTCCACCCTTTAAATTGTTAACTTGGATAAAAACAATTAAGGATATATCTCCCTCATCACATCCTCAAGTTATGATGTAGCTTCCAGAAATATATAGTTCCACTATAATATATTAACGAAGCATGTAGAATTGTTTTGCAGAACATTTTTGAAATGATCCAGAATATTTATTGTTTGTTATTAATAAGAATTATCTTGATCTGGTGGTCCAACATCTGAATTGATTACATTTTAATTATTAGGTATATACATTTTCATGAAAGATACATGGAACACATTATAAACTTGTGTGAGATTTAGTGGATATGCCCATCGGTAAGCTACCTTCCCATAACAATCCTAAATTTATAAAGGAATGAAATACCAATGGCTAACCTTTCCATTATTTCTAAATCTCATTACTCTCTTCCAGGGAGATATTATTAGAAACACCTTATCACCTACTTCAAAATTGAAGAATTTTTTTGGTTGTAAGCATACCGTCTTTTTTGTCTTTGAGATTCTCTTACGTGTTTTTGAATAGATCTGATATTTTCTACCATTTCATCAAAAAGATCAGGTCGTAATATATTTCATTCCCCAAATTCATCCCAACAATTTGGATTTCTGCACTTCCTTCTATCGAGGTCTTCTTAACAATATATCATATAGCTAGAGTAAAATCTATTGTTGCAATAAACATCCACGAAAGGTATTCATAGATGAAAACAAACTTTGAAATACATAGATAATTATCTCAATATGTCTTATAGAGTTTGATTTGTCTTCTATGAATGACTGTCTATTTTAGGATTATAATAAGTGCTAAAACATAACTCTATATCCAGAGCCTGCTGAATACTTCACCATAACATCAAGGTGAACCTCATATGTTGATCAGATATAATGCAATTTTTTCCTCTGGGCATTCTTACCACATCCCTTACATATATCCTAATAAGCAGATTAATAGATAAATCTTATATAATATCAATAAATTGTTCCGACTTCATAAGGTGATCAAATATAACCCATATATCATTATTGGCTTTACATGTTTTGGGAAGTCTGGAAACAAAGTCGATAGTAATGTTTTTCTATTTCTATTCTAGTATAGGTAATGGTTATAGCATATCCTTACACTTTTATCTCTCATCAATATTTTATTGAAAATACAAGCACTGAGAAACATATTCAAAAACATATCATTTCATTCCTTCCCACCAGATATACTCTTTCATGTAACTGTTCACATGTTTGCTTCCAGGATGAATAGATAACGAAGGACTATGTACTTCACCATAACATCAAGGTGAACCTCATATGATGATCAGATATAATGGAATGTTTTCCTCTGGGCATTCTTACCACTTCCCTTACATATATCCTAATAATATGATCAATAGATAAATCCACTATAGTATCAATAACGTTTTCTGACTTCGTAAGGAGATCAAATATAACCCATATATCATTATGGGATTTACATGTTTTGAGAAGTCTGGAAACAAAGTCAAAAGTAATGTTTTTTATTTCTATTCTAGTATGGGTAATGGTTGTAGCATCTCCATACACTTTTTTCTCTCATCAATATTTTATTGAAAATCCATGCACCGAGAAACATATTCAACAACATATCTTTTCATTCCATCCCACCAGATATACTCTTTCATGTAATTGATCACATTTTTTCATCCAGGATGAATAGATATTGAAGAACTATGTGCCTCATCCAATATCCACTTCTTTAATTATGGTATGGGAGGAATAAAAACCTAGTTCGTAATCCTTATTATTATATGACAATCAAGGTTGAATTTCAGAAATTTTATCACCTTATTTTATAGATCTACACATTCCTTCTCTTCCTATATAATCCTCCATTGTGTAGATTGTAGAACATTCAATTTAGAGAGATAATATTTCTCCCATTACATTAAAATTTCAGGATCAGTCATTTTTAAATGAAAAAATATTTGATCTTCGGTGATCCTCATCATTGATAGGCTAGCATGATCCTTTTGACTCAAAGCATCCACCACCGTGTTCTCTTTCCTAGGGTGGTAATGTAGTGCGATGTTTTAATCTCTAATAAAATCCAACCATCTTCTGTGATTCATAATAATCTTCTTTTATGAGAAAATATACATTAAACATTAATGATCGATATAAATATCACACATTTCACCAAAATGATAATGCCTCCATATCTTTTTTAAAAAGATTAATGCAACTAACTCTAAATCATGAGTTGGGTAATTTTGTTGAAAAGATTAATGTAGCAACTAACCATTTTTTCTCTTTAAAATTCTATTCACAAAACTCTATCCACATGAACATAACACCATTTCGAGTAATCATGGTGAGTGTATTAGATAATCATGAAAAATATTTCCCAAAATTTCGAAAATATCTAGAGAAACCAATAGAAAATCAGATATTAGTAACCATTGATGGTACATACCAACATTAAATATCTTTTTTTTCTAGGACCACAAATACCCTCTCACATAAGATTATGCAACACAAAAATGAATCATTCTAAATCCGAAATTCACATTTATTAAAATTTTCATAATTCTTATCCTTTATCATCGTATTAATTAAAATTCTAAAGTGATGTCTATGAACATCCTTTATTTTCTAATAGAAAATACTTTTATCTATAATGACTAACAAAAACTAATCAATATAGTATCTAAAGACACTATACATTAGATCCATGTAGATAGAGGGGGAATTAATAAGACCAAAATAAATCACTATAAATTCATTGTGTTCATTCCTTGTACATAATTTCTTCTTTGGAATATCCTACTTATAGACCCCTATTTGATGATATCCTGAACCATGAACAATATTGAAAAAGTATTGATCTCATTGTAGTTGGTTGAATGATTCATCAACAGGGGAAAATTATTTTTTATAGTGATCATGTTTTGTTCTTGAAAATCAATCAAGTGTATCCTTGATCCCTCTGTCTTCTTAACAAACCAAACAAGTGCTCCCTATGGTGATAGACAAGGTAAAATGATTCCCTTGTCAGGATTCTCTGGAAGTTTATTCTTTTATTCATAAAACAGAATTATGGAGATTCTACAAGGTGTCTTAGAAATAGTAATAGCACCCGATTTGAGTTCCATTGAAAACTGTAATTCATGATTTGGTGGATGAGCTGGTAATTATTCCAAAAAGACATCATCAAAATCCCATATAATGGGTGTATACTTATTTTGTATTTTTTCCCCAACCATTTTAGATATATTACATTCATTTATAGAGATCAAGCCCCATAATAAAGAATAAAATTCTTCTAGATGGTTATTTTCATTCTTGCATCGATAGATGATCATAAATTTTTCGAGAATATGAAATATGAATCCCCTTCCATGGAAATAGATAATATATCCATATAGGGAAGAAACATATATTCCATGAATCACATCAAATTCCACTAAATGAAGGAGAAATGGATATATAGGATGCAGTTTCTCATAACCATTAAGTAGTGAAGAATTATAAAGTTGTGATACTATCGTCGGGCCATTAGGAGGTGTCATAGCTTACTCAACATCTTATTACTGAGGTAATATGCCGATACCAATAAATAATTATTCAAAAATAAAATAGTGGGTGAATCCATAATCAAATAAAACATTTGATACATTAGAGTGGATTTTATGTGTAACTTTCTCCACTTCATTATCATACATCACATCACTGATAGTGATCACATTGGACTTTCCATTGTATTTTACTATAAGAGTTTTCTGACATCGATCATCATCAATAACCAATTAATTATATAATTTATTAGAATAATTCCTCATTTCCATTCACTGTTATAATTTATGTTTAGGAGGTTCATTATGTGTAGTCGTTTCCCTATTCACATCTTTATACAACTTTTTCCCCATGACATTCGAATTAAACTTCTTGATGTACTTCTTTTAAACATGTAAAAATTTATTAGTCCCATTAAGAAAATTTAATCAATGTTTCTTACCTCACATTGAGCATAAGGGAAAACACGTCTTCATTTAAATGTGGTCCTTATATTTTCCCTTGACTTCCATTCTTTCTACTTATGAGACACATAGAAATGATGGGTTACTCTAATATCAATCTAAACCTTGAGGTCACATCCAATGATATCATCATATCTATTGATGTCCCTTTTGGATAATTCCCTCGAGAGACCTGGTTTTATGACACCATCAAATAGATCAATTTTAATCTTAGGTTGGATTATAATTCCAAATGAAAACATTGCATGTCCTGCCAAATTTTCTTCGTTGGTACCAACAGATTAATATTCAATTTTTTTAGTTTCACGAAACTTTATCTTCTTATTTTTTTGAAGAATATAAGGAATATACTTATTTAAAAATATCTTATTGAACTCATCTCATCCCATTGATTCAATTTCATTAATTTTCCTTGTATTCTTGATAAGGTTCCATTGTTGATCATCTTCACATTCCCAACGATATACTACACGGATGAATTTATCATGTTCTAAACATTAGTAAATTGAAAATTACTTTTCAATGGAAATAAATTATTGTTCAAACACAAATTGATCAAAATAACCCTTTAAATATGGTTGATACATACTCATAATGGAAACCACATAATGGTGTTCCATCCATTTATTGTTTGGAATTCTTTCTTGATTAATATCGTGAGGATGTAGTGTGAGAATAGCTATAAGATTTTTTTATTCAAACACCTATAAGATTTGGTTTCACAAGAAGACAATCATATCATTTACCATCACATTCATTATTAATACAGTTCGTTCATGCTCCATCCATTTACTAAAACTGAGAATCACAATGTGAAGAAACACTAGTCATCATGTGAGAACCAATTAATCTAGAATAAAATTTCAATTTATGACACATTAGGTTTTATACTATTTTATTCATGATCATTTCTAATACACTAAGAATGTATCCTATACTTCAATATATCAATTGTGTTCTTATTAAGGTTTTCTCATTATAGTTTCCAAATGTTAACTATAGATTTTTTCTAATACCAATTATAAAAACCCATTCATTACATACGTTGATATTACTTCAAATTTGAAGAATATTTATTAAAAAATATAACAATATAGTGACAATACCGTAAATTTATAGTGTCATAAAAACTAAGAAACATAAAAAAATGCTTCTTAAGACATCTTGAATATCTCCAACTTGTTTTTTATAACTAGAAATATTTTAGACATATATTACTTAATTCCCTTATTCAAGACCATGGGAAAATAAAAATTTGAATGGGCAAGATCAAATGAATAGTACAAGTAAAAAAATGAAATATTAATCATATCTGAATGATAATACATAAAAAAATATTTGAAAATAGTATCCTATATATTAATGATCATGTTATTATACCATGTCATAAATAAAAAATGTTCATAAAAATCAATGGTCATAATATGAAATGTCATGACATAATAAAAGAAGTACTGTGGAATTAATATAAGAATATAAAATCATTTCATTTCAGTCAAGACTCATTTCTAAAACCATCATAATGAAATAAGTCCATTATTGTACCGAGTGAACTCCACATTCCATCCCTGTATTAAAAACTAATTTCATTTCTCATTCCATCCATTTTTATCTCAAGAGATATAAATTGTTACCCAATTAATTAGAGGGAGATATTGTTCCCACAAATCTTATATTGAAATCATTCTTACATGTTACACAATAACAAAAATAATTCCTCATAACCCATGGAATAAAATGGATTTCATTAAACATTATTCCACTATAACATAATCTATCTAAAAAATAGATTTCATAAATATCATTTCATCAAAAACAAAATCAAATTACAGGAACAGTAAGGATATGATACATAGAAAATAACCCTATTATAGAATTCAAAATTCGATGGAAAATAATTTTTATATAATACATGAAATTAATTCTTGAAAAAAATGAAATTTCTTTTTCAAAAAAAAAAATTTTTCCACTAAAATTGAAAATAAATGAATTAATTTGAAAACAAGCCTGAAATCATATAAGTGATGGTTCATGGAAGTTGTAAGTATCTTTTTTCAGTGCTCATAAATCATGAAAATAATGAAAATCATGTTTTTGTCATGTAAACCATGATTAATATTGTTTTAATTTGTTTTATTATGAGCATGATTATCATTTTTTCATTCTTTGAGTTTTAATTTGTAAGGGAGATGGTAGATATTTGACTAAGTATGATATATTATTTTTGTGACTGAACTATCTCGATGTTCAGTCTAGAAATCGATAACATCTATGACACCATAATTGTGCAACTAGATACAGATTTCTCAGTGTCCCTGGCATCATAACCATGCTACCAGTTCGAGATTTCTCAAAGGACTTGACACCATAACCGTGCTACCAGTTCCAAAAATTCGCAAATGACAAGACACGATTTCTATGACATAGTACAAGACACCATTCAAAAGATTGAAATATGAAAAGACACCATTTTATGACACTGTAACAATAATTAGTTCCATGTCACCACTTTAAATTCCCCATGAATGTGGCACCATTTCTAACTCAACAAAATTTTGACACTATCCCTTAAACTATTTTTGGTATTTCTCAATAATATTAAAAGGTTCATTTTAATGATCATATTAGAGTCATTTAATGAAATTGGTATAATTAATGACTATTTATAGGCAGGACACCTAGTATTATGATGTTTTTGGTGTAAATATTGTGTTTTTTTGTTAGTCCTAACACAAACACCCACGATAAAATACATGTTTATGCACGATCTGGATGTTGTGATGTGACGACTGAAATAGATGTTAGAGTGGGCATACATGAATGAAAAATGTCACAGAAGAACAACTGAAGAACTCTAATTTTATGATAGTTGTATTACCTTGGATAAAAATTTTGAACATATTTTCATCAAAAAGAAAAATAAGGGAATAAGAGAAACACACTAAATTGGAAACCAGAACACGGAATTCATGATACTCTATTTCTGAGTCTGCATTTAGAAGTGGGCCTGAAAATAAAATCTTTTATATTCTATAAGTCCAGCACTGTATAGAACAAAACTCTAAGAATTTGTAGTCCCTTATTATAATATGTTTCACTTTTGTGTACTATTTTATTAATCATTTGATCAGTGTGAGAGTCTATACTAAAAACACAGACATTATCCTGCACAAATCTGGAGGATACAAAATATAATCTCACTAATACCCTCTTACATCCTACTTCACCCATGTATAACTATGGAAGTTGTCATGTTTAACCAGTTTGTTTTATTTACCACATAGAACTGTGGTAGAGGTCAAATGACCCAAATAGTCATGTTTGTTGTTGTATAAACCCTGATCCATGGTGTAGATCAATGATTTATATATATTTTATTTGTGTTTGGTGATCACTAAGTGGAGTTTAATAGGTCTAATCTTAAGACTGAACAACTTTTTTATCCACTATGTCTTAAAAAAATTACTCTTTTTTAATTCAAATTTCAGAAAATTGGGTTTCTCATTAATAGTTAGTCTTAGAAAGTATTTATATCTATTCTGGTACAGTAAACTATTTTTAAAAGTTATTTCAGTATCTTAGGTTAATATAACTTATAATTAATCAATATTTTAAAAAAATAATTAAATAATACGACTATTATAAATTTACTACCTTGATTAATTGGCCTATTTTGTTTTTAAATTGTAGGATTTTTAAATAATTTTTTTAACATAATTTTTTTATTAGAACTAAATTCACCCCTACATTTAACGTGTCATACTCTGAAAAACATTTGGTATTCATGGATTATTTTCAAACTACTATTTTCAATGGTATAAATAATTTTTTAAATATTTTCAACTTTTATTTAGTTGTGTTTAAAAGATCTATTAATTTCATCTAGTATTCAATTTCTATCTCTTTAAAATATATCATTTATAATTTTTTATGGAAAATAGAAAAACAATTACTACCAACATACCTCCCCACATTAGTTGAAAAAATTATCCTCAGTGTAAAATTAAAATGAAAATTCACTTAGAAAGTATGGGATTCAATATTTGGACAGTAATAAAATATTAATATGATATTCTAGAAAATCAAAGAACTACACGGAGTGAAGCTATAAAATCTATTTACAATAATAATTATAAATCTATGAATTCCATGTTTTTTTTCTTTAGGGGATGAGTAATTTAATTGAATATCATCTTTTAACTCTTCCAATGTAATTTGTGATAACTTAGCTATCTCAGTTGAAGGAACTACAAATGTTAAAGAAATTAGTCTTAATACCTATAATATTTAATATGATAACATTAAGTTGAATCCTGATGAACACTTTTATGATATGTATCTCAAGTTTAATGAAATAGTCAATATAATGGGATCCCATTAGAATAAAGTGTATACCAAATAAAATATCATACAGGTACTCATATGTCCACCAGAAAGATGAATAGAAACCTCTGTATCTATTAAAGAATCCTTTGACATCAAAACGTTGTCTGCTAAGAAGCTGATAGTTAAATTGATGATGTATGAGGAAGAAATAAATGTAAAAAAAGAGGAATATGATGAACCAAATGAAAATTTAGTGGCTTTAAAAACCACTATATACAAAAATAAAGAATAGAAAGTTATACAGACTCCTTCTGAGAGTACACGTAATGGTTATTCATTGTTAAACACTGATGAAGAAATGGCTCAATTAGTTTCAAGGCATGAATAGTTTTATAGAAGGATAAAAATATTCTTTAATCCCAACTATAAAGGTAATTATGACCATATGGAAGACTCTAAAAACTGGAGAAGGAATGAGAACTAAAATGAAATAGTCTACTATGAATGTAAGAGGAAGGGACATGTGAAGGATGACTATCCCATGATAATGTATAAAAAGAATTAAGAGGAAAAATATAGAAATTAATAAAAGGATATGAAAGTAACATGGATTTATTCTATGTATAGATCAAGTGACTCCAAATCTTAACATTATGAAAATGATGAAAAATCCAATATGTGTTTCATGACTAACACATCAGTGGTAACCCTTGAGTATTCTATACAAAATTCATATTACTGTATAGGTGAAATTGATTCCAAAAATATAAATAATGAGGAAATGTTTCAATGCTTCCAAATTCTTGAAGTCAAATGTAATGAATTAAATGACAAATATAAGGCACTAATGATAAAACATTCTCTTACATCTATTGTTAAATCTGATCTTACAATAGAAATGTAAAAGAATGCGCAATTACTAACAGATAAAAATGAACATAAAATATCTGAGGATCAATTCAAAAGAGACATAGAAAAATATACAAATTTAATGAATAATGTAAAAAAAGATTTCTACGAATGTATCTCCTAGGTACACTACGAGTATAGTATTCCAACCCAGATAGAGGAATATATCTAAAAAAATTGTATAACTAAATCTACGAAATCCATTTTCATACACAGTATTAAATAATTTGATAGTTCTAGCTCTGGGAATAAAAATCACTTCTGAAATTTTTGTAGGACCAAATAATGTTTACATTTCTAGAAAATAACAAATGGTGTATATGAAACCCATAAAGAATATATAGGTTTCCAAAATAGTTAATAATAATGTTAATGGACCCAAACAAATCTAGGTACAAAAATAGTCTCTCAATTAATTCCTTTTTAGAAAATCTATTTGAAGAGATCCTATAGAGGTCTATGTTACTTGGATAGTGTATATTCAAGACACATTCCTAGAGATTACTCATTCTTAAAAATTTTGATAATGATTGATGGTGGACTTGTCCCTTTTGGTGATAATGCTAAAGGGAAAATAATTTGGGTTGGACATATTTGTAACTCTAACATATATTAATTTTAAAAGAACTTTTTGTTGATGGAGAGAAATATAATCTTCTTACTATTTCATAATTAAGTGATGAAGGTTTCGATGGTTAGATTGAAAATGATTCTTTCAATGTTATTAATTCTAAAAATGGATTAATATTTTATGCTTACATGAATGAAAATGTTTATTGATTGTTTAGTTTCCCAAAAATTATTATTCTTATGTGTGTTTCAAAAAGAGTGTCGGTATTGGCATAAAAGTCTAGGAAACATCATCATACACAACCTTAGATGGAATACATGAAAAGGATAAGTCAAGGATCCATCCAAACATGAACTCCAAGTGAAAAAATATATAATCCTTATCAAAAGAGTAGACAACACAAAATATCTTTCAAACCAATGAATTAATATTAGACTTCTCAACTTCTATAGTTGGTTTACATGGACTTGTTTGGACCATCTATAAATTCAAGTCTTTATGGGAAGCAATATATCTATGTTCATGCAGATGACTATTCTAGATATTCATGGACCTATTTTTGATCCCACAAAAGTAAATCTTATTATAATTTTGTCAATTATGCTAGAAAATTATAATTCCTAAGTTATCATAAAATTGAATCCTTAATAAGTGACCATGGATATTAGTTTGATAACCAAGATTTTGAATCTTTTTACTAATAAAATAGATATTTTCATTACCACTCTACTCCTACGATACCTCAACAAAATGGTGTTGTGGAAAGAAGAAATAGAACCTTACATGAAATATAAAGAACCATTATTAATGAATATAAACTACCTATCTAATTTTTTGATGAATCTATCAATACATCTTTCTATATTATTCATAGAGTCTTAATTAGACAAATTCTTAAGAAAACATTCTATGGGTTGTGGAAAAATATGAAATCCAAAGTTAATTACATTAAATTTCCTAGTATCTATGTTTATATTCCTAATAGTATGGAAAATATTCATAAATATTCATCCAAAAGTGATGGAGTAGTTTTTGAAGGATATCCAATTAGTTGTAAATCCTATAGAGTCATTAGTAAAATATCTATATGTGAGGAAGAATTTTTACATGTGAAATTTGATGAAAGAGATCCACATGAACCTATGACCTCCCAAGAAAACATGGATGATGATGTATCAAATATGGACATAAATGAAAAATCATATAAACCACCCGTCGAGATATATTTAAAATCATCCCATTGTAGAAATTCTACCAGATCCATCCATAATGAACCCAATACTATTGAAGAACCTAAAAGATCAGGCCCTTCATTTTCTAAAAATGTTAGAAACCTTAAGAACTATCATTTAGATGTTATTGTAATATATTTAGATAAATTAAAATTAACTAGTGATTCTCTAAGAAATCACGTTGAACATCAATCTTTCATGACATATCTTGAGCCTTGGAACATCAATGAGGTAATAATAATTGAATTTTTGGTGATTGATATGCAAGAATAATTAAATGAGTTTGAAAAAAAATAATGTCTCAAAACTATTGGATAGACATAATCATACCTTGACCATAGGCACCAAATCTGTGTTTAGTGATAAAATAGATAATGTTGGTAATATTGTGAGAAGAAATTCTAGATAGGTTATCAATGTTTATAGTCAAGATAAAGGGATTAACTATGTAGAATCATTTTCACTTGTTGCAAGAATTTAATCCATTAGAATATTTCTTGAAATTATAGCACATCTAAATTTTATTCTATATCAAATAGATGTTAAGAGTGAATTCCTAAATGGGAATATAGTTGAAGATCTTTTAGTTAAAAACCCCATGTTTTACAAACCCTCATTTTCCAAAACAAGTTTTTTAGTTAAATAAACTCTATATTTTTTAGAAAAAATCAAAGCTCTTAGTATGATATACTATGTGGTTTTCTTATTTCCAAAGGTTTTACAATAGGTATAGCTGATCCTACACTATTTATAGGATGAATGTTTAAATATATTTTTGTTATTCAAATCTATATTGATGATATTATTTTAAAATATTCTAGATATTATTTTTGTGTTTATTTTTCAGAGATGATGCAAAATTAATTTTAAATGCGTTTTATGGGTGAAATAATTTTTTTTCTTAGATTTCAAATATTTTAAAATAAGGAAGGTATTTTTTTTGAATCAAAGTAACTATAGTAAATATATTCTATAAAATTTTGGATTGGATAGTACTAAATATAGTGACAGTCCGTTGACTACCACATATTAATTTGATATTGATGAAATGGTAAATCTATTGATCAAAACACTTACCGAGGAATGATTGGGATTTTACACTAATTAACTGATAGCATGCCTGATATTATGTTTAGTGTGTCTTTTTGTGCTCATTTTCCAAGAAATACTAGGGTCAGAACTTCTTGTTGTTAAAATAATTTAAAAATACCTCATACATACAACTAACATATGACTATTCTATCGTAGAGGAAATCCATTTGATCTAGTTAATTATATAGATGCTGATTTTTGGGGTTGTAATTTAGATTAAAAAAGCACCTTAGGATAATGTCAATGTTTTAGGAAATTCACTAGTATCAAGGTGTAGTAAAAAATAAAAATTATGTTGTGATATCTACCACCAAAGATGAAAACATAGCTACTGGTAGTTTTTGTTCTCAGATGAAGAAACACGCATTTCAAGATCATGGATATAATCTTAGACATGTCTATATAAATTGTGATAACACAAGTTATATTAATATCAATAAGAATACGATTTATCATTCAATAAAAACATATTGATTAATTACATCACATATTGAGTTATCGTTATCAAATGGGTGATATTACTCTAAAATTCATTGCCCTGGACATCAATATACTGACATTTTCAGTAAGCCTTTAAATTCTAAAAGGATGAGTTCCATCATACATGAATTATGAATGATCATTATTGAATTACCAATTTATATTCTAATAGTTAATGATTCATATTCATTGTCTCATATTTACTATCTCATATTTATTATCTCTCATTTTTACTGTCTCTCATTTTTTTGTCTCATGTTTTCTGTCTCACTAGTTACGATTGCACAGTTTAGAGTCACACCATAATGATGACACCATGATTGCCTGCTATGGTCTCACCATTATGAAAATGTTTTTTTAAATCATTTCCCATATTGTTGTATTGATTATTTTATGTCTTTTATTACTCATTTTTATGTTTTCAAGGTTTGAACTCCCTTGTAAAGACCGGTAAATCGAAGGAAATTTTTTTCTTAATTTTCATTGGAATTTTAAAAGAACGCAGTTTCTGACGGCACCTGATTCCGAGGCCCGGTGTGCCCGAAATCATTTTCTAAAGATTGGCTCGGGCACGTTCATTGAATGGATGAGCGGGTTTTTCTAACTTTTGATCCGGTGCTCGGAATCGAATTTTGTGGGCACCGATGGAATCACATCGCCGGTAATTGCTTAGAAACGCCTCTTCTGGAGTTGCGTTTACTTGGGTGTGGTTTTTAATTTTTGGGCTTAAATTTATGAAATAAAATAAATTGTACGACAAACTTTATTTTATTTCACTTAAGCTGCTTGGAAGCCACTTAAAGCAGCTTAAGATGAGTCGATGCAGATGGGGTGCTATCCAGAAATATCCTACCCTCTTGGTAGGATATTTGTGAGGTGGGGCCCGCACGAGCCCCACCGTTTCTTTTCCGCTAAGTAACGCACCTACGAAAACCCGTTATTATGAACGTCAACTGACGCATTTTCTTAATTTCTTAACGCACCAATTAATTGGGCGGTTTTCTTCGTTGAATTAATTGGGCAGTTTATTTCGTTGAATTAATTCTACGAATTAATGGGTCGTTACTTATCTCTTTATTCGTTTCTTATCCGGTTTGAAATCTGTTGGCGTAGTAATAAAATAAGACCAATGCCACATCTTGAGGATTACATGTTGGGAGACCTTTGACAGAATTCTTGTGCCTTCACCCTTCTTCGCGAAGAACGTGAAGAACGCGAAGAATGCGAAGAACGCCGGCCTCCGAAGAAGAACGCTGAAACCGTGGAAATCGATGACGGGACGATGTGTGCCGCGACGCCGACGTTTCCTCTGCTGCGACGTTCCTTCCTCCGCAATGAAATCTTCAATCATCTGTTGGAGGTAAGAGATTTTGAGTTCCTTCTAAAACTCCTTTGTGGTTTTTATCAACGCACGAATTTAATTATTGAAATTAAATATGTTTTCCTTGAACCTTGGAGTTCGTCGATGCGCACCATATTCCGCGATGACGCAACGCCCTTCCGCGATGACACGACGCCTTTGGAGACGCGACGATCACCTCCTTCCGCGGCGATCAAACCCGTGAAGAACCCGCGTAAGACTACTTCACAAGGTAGGGGTTTTATTTGAATGTTTTATACTCCATGAATGTTTCCATTCAAAGTGATGAAACCGGATATAAGGAACAATTTTAATTCATTAAAATTGATTTTGGTTATGTATTCATGTGTTCAATAATTCTCCCGTTGATATTATCTAACGCGGAGGGTGCGAGCCAAACGAACACGGCCCGATAACCCCCCGCAGATTGTTTATTGATGTGTGGATCGACGGGCGACGGCAAATGAGGCCGCAAGGTGATTTTGGGGCCTCGGCAGTGAAGGTCGGGTCCCGGGAGGACCATAGGAGAAGACGGAAGGAGAAACAGACGACCGGAATGCATCCGGTGGTCTGCGGAAGGCGGCGGCGGCGCGCTGCCTGTGGGCTGGCGGGCGGAGGATCCGCCGCCGGCGTCAATCAGAGGTGGGCGGGGGACACCCCTCTCCGCGGTGCCCGCTCGGCCGAGCTGGCCGAGCCGCGGCCGGCCGGTCGTGGCCGGACCGAACCGGACCATGCCGGGCCGGGCCCAGCCGGGTCGGACCCGGGACGGGTCAACCCGGTTCGGGTCAACCCGGTTCGGGCCGACCCAGGGGGGGTCGGGCCGGGTCGGCCCGGGCCCAGACCCCCGTTTTCGGGCCACTTTCGGTCAAATGCCCATAACTTGAGATACGTGCCTCAAAACGAAATTCCGTCAGTGGAAACACGATCCTTGGATCGAGACAGTCGTTTCGGTATATCGTACTCAAGGTTTCAGATTACTTTGGCTTCGGCCGGGTTGGTTCATCGACGAAACTAATCGGGCCCTCAGAGCGGAAATGCTTATATCATGATTTCCGGACGTCTGATTGACGTGCCATCGACTTTGATGGATTCCTCTAAGTGAGACGGATCGTTTGGCTTACTCCGCTCAAGGTTTGGACGCAGTTGGAGTACGGTCGGGTTGGTTTTAACTTAAAAACCAATCGGGCCCCCGGGATGAAAAAGCCAGTAACATCTAGACCGGGCGTCTGATTGACGCGCCCTCTGTTGCGTTGCGTTCCTGTTGACGATACGGAACATTTGGAATCCTCCGCCGAGTTTTGGATGCAGTTGGATAGTGGCCAGGTTGGATCGCACCCGAAATCCAACCGGGCCCCTAGAACGGAAAAGCTGATGCCTTTCTGACAGAACGTCCTTTTGATGAACCATCAGCGGCGTTGGTGATCTAATTGAGAAACGGTCCCTATGAGTATACCCTATGAGTGTTTGGGGTATAGTTGAGTTACGGCCGGATTGGTTCACACACGAAACTAACCAGGTCCTTGGGACGAAAAGGCATGCAACTCACAGACCGGGCGTTCGATTGACGCGCAGTCTGTTGCGTTGAGACCCCTATGACGAGGCGGTCCCTTGAGATACTTCTTTGTGGGACTTTGAGATACATGGAGTATAGACTTGTAGCTTGTGGAGCGGACCCTCCCAGAGATGAGCATACGGAGTACGAAGACCGTGTAGCCAGCAAAGACCTGAAGACTAATTTTCCGATTCGATTCGGAGTGACTTACGTAGCCCAGTGGGGAGCACTACTTTGTGAGGTGGTAGACCAATAGTGGAGGAGCACTACTATGTGAGGTGGCAGACCTGCGGTACTCGACAGGAGGAGTACCTCTGTAGGCTATGATGACGTAGCACTACTGTGTTTGGGTGGCAGACCCAGGTGGGAAGCACTACTGTGTGAGGTGGCAGGCCCACGGTACTCGACAGGAGGAGTACCTCAGCAGTCTTACGTTAGTGAGCAGTACCTCAGAGTCATGACAGGACCACTGTACACTCCAGAGACAGAGCTCTTCAGCAGTTACGGTTTCGATGATGAAAATACTGGTTTGAGCTGAGACTTTTGACCATTGTGTTTACCTCATGATTTAGATGGGTCGCTTGATAACTTAGGTATATGTATGGGCATATACCTAGGTAGTGGATATCCGTTGATTTCGCAATCCTTAAGTTTCCTCATGATTGAGATGGGTTACTTGATAACATATGTATATGTATGGGCATATATCTATGTAAAGGTTATCTGTTGAGATATTATTGTGGTTATCCTTGTTGGTTTATTGATACCTTGAGGGTCTCGGGGTCCCTACTGAGTATCGTTATACTCACCCCTGCACGGGTTATGCCTGCACCTCATTGTGTTGGTTGTAGACGACAGGCAGTGCTGACGGAGGCCGAGTGTTCAAGGACTGGACGGTACCCAGAGGTGGACTACACGACGAGTCAGTACCCGGAGGTGGACTACACGACGAGTCAGTACCCAGAGGTGGAGTACACGACGAGACGACACAGAGAGGAGGTTGACGGACGAGAGCGTGGAGGATGCTATCTGTACCTACCGTTTAGTTTGGATCCATGGTGGACAACCAGGAGCTGCGCCATCTGTACCTACCCTTCAGGTAGGATCCGAGGAGGACGACCTAGGAGCCGCTTTTGTCCTTCCAGCTGTTTACTTTTATGTTGTACTTGTTCAGTTGTAGTTGTACTTTCTTTTGGGTTTGTATTCTAGCCCATTTACTTTTCAGCACTTCTCTTGTACTTAGTATTTACCTTTTTCCGCTTGCTTACTCTGTGGTGCTTGTTTTCTTTTATAAAGTCAATGCCTTCCCAGTTATCGGGATTTATGCCTTTGGTGCTAGTCGCTAGCCCCTAGCCATTGGAAGGCGGGCTTGGGGTAGTCACGACACGGGCCCCGAGGACGGGTCATGACAAATTGGTATCAAAGGAGTTCGGTTCTACCGTAGAACCTATAACTCTGATGTTTTTTTTTCTGTGAAGCAATAGTGTTAAGAGTACTGAGTGTGGTTTTCAGTTCAGGGAGTCCAGTGTTGGTGCGGGTGGCCGACGTATCCATACACCAGGACCCTGACAACTGATTTCCGACTTTGTGCACGAAAACACTAATTGTGTGTGTGTTTTCCAGAAGTTTTTAAATGTCAGCTCAAACCAGGTCAGCTCACCAGTTATAATCTTTTGACCGTGTCACGTTATTTCTTTCAGGATGCCTCCCCGTGGACGACCAGCTAGAGCCCCGAGAGTGGTACGTACTGATAGCTCGATGAGCGACGATGCCTCATTACAGGGCCCTATCCCAGTTGAGGCACCAGCGGAGGCACCAGCGGTACTACTACCCATTGGGCCACCGATGCCACCATCCCCAGCATCAGTGGATGCACGTCGCTTGAGCGCACTGCATGAGTTCCAGCGCCAGAGGCCACCCAGGTTTCATAGAGGGACGGACCCGCAGGCGGCTGAGGATTGGCTGGAGGCTGTGGTGAGAGTCTTCAGGCTAGTGGGGACGCCGACATATTTCATGGTGATCCTTGCTACCAGCCTTTTTTAGGAAGCAGCAGGCAGATGGTGGAGCCTGTTGCTTCATATGCATGATGAGGTGACACTTCTATGGGTAGACTTTGAGAGCTTGTTCCGGGTAGAGTTTGTACCAGCCACCCTTCGAGCGGTGCGTATACATGAGATACTTCAGCTGCGGCAGGGCAGCATGTCAGTGGCGCAGTACTCAGCGAGATTCACAGACTTCTCGCGCTACTCCACAGATATGGTACGGGACCCGTTCTTTAGGTCCCGAACCTTCGTTCAGGGGCCCAGACAGGAGATCAGAGCTTCGGTTGTATCGCACAACATTCCAACGTAGAAAGGGGTGTTGGAGAGAGCCCTCTTAGTGAAGAGTTTCCTTGCCGAGCAGTCTTCAGCAGCAGGACCCACCACTAGCCGGCTTGCGGAAGAGTCCTCTGCAGTAGGCAGTAGACAGTTGACGCATAGGTCCAAGAGGACCAGACCTACAGATGTTCGACCGCGTGACTCAGGGTCGGTAGTGCGAGGCACCAAGGGAAGTGATAGAGCTAGACCTTCCATGAAGTGTTACTCCTGCTGCGGAATTGGTCACACGGAACGTGACTATCTGACCCACCATGAAGATGACCAGTAGTTAAATAAAGAACCTCCGAGGCAGAGGCAGAGGTTCGATTAGGGTGGACCGCAAGGAGAAGGCGGCCATGGCAGAGGAGCTGGCCGTGCAGCTGGAGGTGGACGACGCTTCAAGGTGTTGCCACCACCACCACCAGGAGGTCCGCCCCGACCGCAGGGAGTTGGTGGACATGCGAGAGCTCAGCTTCAGGCAGTTGAGGCCTTCGATCATGGAGCTCATGGAGCAGATGGACAGGAGCAGAACTAGTGGATACGTCCTTTGTACTTCTAGTTCCTTGTTGCTATTGTGTAGCATCTTTGTATTATGAGCTGTAATAATAAAGGACACATTCCTTTGTGATGTTCTCATTCCTGTCCTCTTTTGTGTTGTTACTGAGTGGTCCTGGTTAAGACTGTTGAAATGACCCTCACTTTCGAGTTTTCTACTGAAGGAGACCTAGTTACCACACACTGATGCCGACAGTCTGACTCGACCCTTGGAGGTGAGAGTGACAGTTGGATCTCTTGGTAGTTACGTCGAGGCCTTACAACGTCATCCATGGCATGAATGCATCATTCATGTCATGATTGACTTTATTAGATAATGAATGTGGTTCATCCAGGGGATGAGACCGGATTTCTCTTATCAGAAAAGAAGAATTCATAGCAGCTCTTGTGAGACTAGAGAAGGCATAGGTCATCCAAGAGCGGATGAGGACGGCACAGGGCCGAATGAAGCCTTATGGTGACAGGTCTTGGAGGCCTCTAGAGTTCGAGGACGACCATCACGTCCTTATATGAGTCTCACCTCGACGAGGATTATGGAGATGTGCCCAGGGAGGCAAGTTATCTCCGGGGTTCAACGGACCTTTCTAGGTCCTCAGCTGGGTAGGCAAGGTGTTTTACCACTTGACCCATCCACTTCAGTTGCACTTGGTGCACAACGTTTTCCACGTATCCCAACTGAGGAGATACGTGCTCGACCCTCCGCATATCATCGACCATGAGGATCTGGACGGTGGCGATGAGGTGACTTCTACGGAGGTTCCTGTGGGGATCGAGGATCGATTGGAGCGGATCCTAGGAGGACAGTCGATTCCTCTTGTGCACTTTCGTTGGCAGCATGGGAACCTCCATGTGAGCACATGGGAGCGGAAGGCACAGATGTGTGCTCAGTACTGCCTTTCTATCCCTATGTTTGTGGTGAAGATTTACGAGGACGTAAAGCCCTGTGGTGGGAGTAATGTAAGGACCCGTAAATTCCAAGGAAATTTTTTTCTTAATTTTCATTGAATTTTTGAAGACCGCAGTTTCTGACGGCACATGATTCCGAGGCCCGGTGTGCCCGAAATCATTTTCTGACGTTTGGCACAGGTACGTTCAGTGAACAGATGAGTGGGTTTTTCTAACTTTTGAACCGGTGCTCGGAATAAAATTCTGAGGGCACCGATGGAATCACAGTGCTGATAATTGTTTAGAAACGCCTCTTCCGGAGTTGTGTTTACTCAGGTGTGGTTTTTAATTTTTGGGCTTAAAGTTATGAAATAAAATAAATTGTACGACAAACTTTATTTTATTTCACTTAAGCCGCTTGAAATCCACTTAAAGAAGCTTAAACTGAGTTGATGCGGATGGGGTGCTATCCAGAAATATCCTACCCTCTTCGTAGGATATTTGTGAGGTGGAGCCCGCACGAGCCCCGCCGTTTCTTTTCCGCTAAGTAACGCACCTGCGAAAACCCGTCATTATGAATGTCAACTGACGCGTTTTCTTAATTTCTTAACGCACTAATTAATTGGGCGGTTTTCTTCGTTGAATTAATTGGGCGGTTTATTTCATTGAATTAATTCTATGAATTAATGGGTCGTTACTTATCTCTTTATTCATTTCTTAACCGGTTTGAAATCCGATGGCGTAGTAATAAAATAAGACCAACACCACATCTTGAGGATTACACATTGGGAGACCTTTGACAGAATTCTTGTGCCTTCACCCTTCATCGCGAAGAACGCGAAGAACGCGAAGAACGCGAAGAACGTCGGCCTTCGACGAAGAACGCCGAAACCGCGGAAATCGACGACGCGACAACGCGACGCCGTGTGCCGCGACGCCAACGTTTCCTCTTATGCGATGTTCCTTCCTCCGCAACGAAATCATCAATCATCTGTTGGAGGTAAGAGATTCTGGGTTCCTTCTAGAACTCCTTTGTGGTTTTTATCAACGCACAGATTTAATTATTAAAATTAAATCTGTTGTTCTTGAACCTCGGAGTTCGTCGACGCGCACCGTATTCCGCGACGATGCGACGCCCTTCCGCGAGGACGTGACACCTTCCGCGACGCGACGATCGCCTCCATCCACGGTGATCAAACCCGTGAAGAACCCGCGTGCGACGACTTGACAAGGCAGGGGTTTTATTTGAATGTTTTATACTCTGTGAATGTTTCCGTTCAAAGTGAAGAACCCGGATAATAGGAACATTTTTAATTCATTAAAATTGTTTTTGGTTATGTATTCATGTGTTGAATAATTCTCTCATTGATATTATCTAACGAGGAGGGTGCGGGCCAAACGAACACTGCCCGACAACCATCCACCGATTGTTTATTGATGTGTGGATCGACGGGTGACGACAAACGAGGCCGCAAGGTGATTTTGAGGCCTCCGCAGTGGAGGTCGGGTCCCGGGAGGACCATAGGCATAGACGAAAGGAGAAACGGACCACCAGATCTCGTCCGGTGGTCCGCGGAAGGCGGCGGTGGTGCACCGCCGGAGGGCTGGCGGCCGGCGGATCCACCGCCGGCGTCAATCAGCGGCGGGCGGGGGACACCCCGCTCCGCGGTGCCCGCTAGGCCGCGCTGTCCGAGCCACAGCCGGCTGGTCGGGCCGGACCGAACCGCACCGCGTTGGGCCCAGCCGGGTCGGACCCGGGTCGGGTCGACCCTGTTCGGGCCGACCCGGTTTGGGCCGACCCAGGAGGGGTCGGGCCGGGTCAGCCCGGGCCCAGACCCCCGTTTTCGGACCACTTTCGGTCAAATGCCAGTAACTTGAGCTACGAGCCTCCAAACGACTCGCCGTCAGCGGCAACACGATCCTTGGATCGAGTCGGTCTATTCGGTAAATCGCACTTAAGGTTTCAAATTACTTTGGGTTCGGTCAGGTTGGTTCATCCACGAAACCAACCGGGCCCTTGGAGTGGAAACACTTATATCTTGAGTTCCGGACGTCCGATTGATGTGTGGCCAACTTTGATGGATTTCTCTAAGTGAGGCGGATCTTTTGGCTTACTCCGCTCATGGTTTGGACGGAGTTGGAGTTCGGTCGGGTTGGTTTTAACGTAAAAACCAACCGGGCCCCGGGGACAAAAAAGCCAATAACTTCCAGACCGGGCGTCCGATTGACGCGCCGTCTGTTGTGTTTCATTCCTGTTGAAGATACAGAACTTTTGGCATCCTCCGCCCGAGTTTTGGATGCAGTTGGATAGTTGCCGGGTTGGATCGCACCCGAAATCCTACCGGGCCCCTGAATGGAAAAGCTGATGCCTTTCAGACAGAACGTCTGTTTGACGAACCATCAGCGGCGTTGGTGATCTCGTTGAGAAACTGTCCCTATGAGTATACCCTATGAGTGTTCGGGGTATAGTTGAGTTACAGCCGGCTTGGTTCGCACACGAAACTAACCGGGCCCTTGGGACGAAAAGGCTAGCAACTCACAGACCAGGCGTCTGATTGACACGCCGTCTGTTGCGTTGAGACCCCTATGACAAGGTGGTCCCTTGAGACACTTATTCGTGGGACATTAAAATACTTGGAGTATCGACTTGTAGCCCGTGGAGAAGACCCTCCCAAAGACGAGTGTACGGAGTACGGAGACCATGTAGCCGGCAGAGACCTGAAGACTGCTTGTCCGATTCGATTCGGAGTGACTTACGTAGCCCAGTGGGGAGAACTACTTTGTGAGGTGGCAGACCCACAGCGGAGGAGGACTACTATGTAAGGTGGGAGACCTACGGTACTCGACAGGAGGAGTACCTCTGTAGGCTATGAGGGGGGAGCACTACTGTGTTTGGTTGACAGACCCCGGCGGGAAGCACTACTGTGTGAGGTGGCAGGCCCACGGTACTCGACAGGAGGAGTACCTCAGCAGTCTTAGGTTAGTGAGCAGTACCTCGGAGTCGTGACAGGACCACTGTACACTCAAGAGATTGAGCTCTTCAGCAGTTATGGTTTCAATGATGAAAATCCTGGTTTGAGCTAAGACTTTTGACCTTTGTATTTACCTCATGATTGCAATGGGTCGGTTGATAACTTAGGTATATGTATGGGAATATACCTAGGTAGTGGTTATCCGTTGATTTCACAATCCTTGTGTTTCTTCATGATTGAGATGGGTTACTTGATAACTTAGGTATATGTATGGGCATATATCTATGTAGATGTTATCTGTTGGGATCTTCTTGTGGTTATCATTGTTGGTTTAGTGAGACCTTGAGGGTCTCGGGGTCCCTACTGAGTATCATTATACTCACCCCTACACGGGCTATGCCCGCACCTCGTTGTGCTGGTTGCAGATGACAGGTAGTGCTGACGGAGGTCGAGTGTTCGAGGACTGGACGGTACCCGGAGGTGGACTACACGACGAGTCAGTACCCGGAGGTGGACTACACGACGAGTCAGTACCCGGAGGTGGACTACATGACGAGACGACACACAGAGGAGGTTGATGGGCGAGAGCATAGAGGAGGATATCTGTACCTACCCTTTAGGTAGGATCTGTGGTGGAAGACCATGAGTTGCGCCATCTGTACCTACCCTTCAGGTAGGATCCGAGGAGGACGACCCAGGAGCCACTTCCATCCTTCGAGCTGTTATCTTTTCTGTTGTACATGATCAGTTGTAGTTGTACTTTTTTTGGGTTTGTATTCTGTCCCATTTACTTTTCAGCACTTCTCTTGTACTTAGTGTTTACCTTTTTCCGCTTTCTTAGTTTGTGGTGCTTGTTTTCTTTTATAAAGGCAATGCCTTCCTAGTTATCGGGATTTACGCCTTTGGTGCTAGTCGCCAGCCCCTGGGCTATGGATGGCGGGTTCGGGGTAGTCACGGCACGGGCCCCGAGGACGGGTCGTGACATCTCTAATTGATAAAAACGTGTCTTTTATACTTCTCTATTCCCTCGTACTCTCTACTCTCAAATCCAATATCTTCTCTCTTGAAATCCTCTCCTTTATTGAACCCACGTTGATTTATCAAGATAAAGCATCCATCTTTATCATCATCTCCAATGAACCGAACATCAATGAAATAGAAAAAGGCTCTAATTACCACACCCTAGAAACCACTAAACCCAGGAATTGAAAATCGCATAGTTTTGCCAGAGAATAAAATTTCTGTGAAGTGTCTCTTATCTAGTATTTCTATTGTTCTAAATGACATAAAAGAATAATGATGGTAAGATTAATTTGAAAATAGAGATAATACATGTCTCTCTGATGCTTGTTTTTGAATTTTATCAACATGTTCAGTTATCTTTCAACTATAATGATGATTGTTTGGATAGAATCTGGGTAAAGGTAATGTGATGTACCTTTTCATAGAGGTTGTGGGCTTCCTGCATAAGAATACCACATGATTTTTTTAGTATTTCAATGAGGTCATCTTCTTCCTTGTGCTATATTTTGTTTAGAATAGGCCTCATGTGAGTTGACTAGAATCAAAAATAAAAAGGCATATTTTTTAGGAAGATGATGGAGAGACTTGATTTTTGTTTATGTTTACTAAACACCTAATTTTTCCACAGAAATGAGAGTTTTCCACTCTCAAAACTGATGATGTTTTTTTTTCATACATCTTATTAATAATATTCATAAGATTAATGTGTACAAGAATATTAGCCTTCACATATGTCATATAACGAATACAACTTCAATTTCAACCTCCTTATTCTATTCAATGATTATCACTGTTATACTACTAGCCAAATGTGTGGCTATTAAGAATGAAGAAGTGGTTGAAGATTATGATTATTGTATATCGTAGGATGCTTTCTGAAGAATTATGAATAGTTAGAATCCATGGATGATATCATTGTTGATGATAATAACAGACATTGTGAGGATGTAAATCTAGTTGATAACCCTTCAATAACTATGAATGTCACTAGTCCTATTTTAGTGTCTGAGTAGCATGTATAATACTCATAAAGAACAGAAGGAGAAAAATAAGCTAATAAAGGAGAATAAATTATAGAATAATCCCATGGTCCTCAGGATGTTCCATTTAGAGAATCTCTTCTCTCTATAGGTGATGAATATGAAAAAAAAATTGAATCCACTGATAAGAATAAAAATGTTGAAGACTAAAATTCTCCTTTGGAAAATCATGATGCTACCAAAGAATAGGTACAATAAGAACATGAATAAAAAGATGCGATTTTATCTAATAATTAAATAATTGAGAAAGCTTTTCAATTATCTAGATATGTGAATGAATCTGATAGATCAGAGCGTGTGGAAACTGGTCAAGAGATTGGGTCTCTTAGTCCTCAAAGAGACGATTCTGTTGAGGGGGAGAAGGATCCTAGCTTGGAAAGGATTCATGTTCTATATCTTTTTAAATCCTGTTCTAGGGATTCTAGTACATTATTATAAGGTATTTTTATATAGATGATTTTCATGGAATATCCCTTAAGGGATTGGATATTTTAATTGTGTTTCACCTAAAATCATTCTTTGAAGGTATGTTTGCTGAGGAACCATAGCTTATCTTATTTCCTGCTCCTGAACCATCACAAGAAACTCCTAATAATGTATGTCATGATGACATAAAAGTGTTTGGAAACAATTTTTTTTTCTTTTGACATGATCATGAAGTACAACCTCCTCCAACAAAAAATCTCAATTAATGTGGTGTGGTAGTTATTCTCAAAAAATTCTTAAATAAGAACTAATCCTTGATGATTCATGAAATTCAAGAAGTCTGGTTTGAGATAAATTAGTTGAGTGATGAGGTGAAATCATTAAAATATAATGTTGGGGAAATGAGTAAATGCTTTAAAGTCTATCAAGACCTTTTTTCTCTTCAAAGTGAAGATAATGCTGATAATATCCATGAGAAGGTTGTATTTATCATTCAACCTTACATGATTATTGTGTATAAAATGATGGCATAGAGCAGCACCAAAAGAGAAAACGAGATGTGTAGGCTTGTCGTTGTCATCAATAATCTGACCACTAAATATAAATGACATTTAGGATTATTTTAAATCTCCTTAATTCTCTATCATTATATCTTCTGGATCCATATACATATTCTCAACCATCTCATTATTGGAATAGTGAATATAACATAACCATTTTTAAATAAAACCTATAATATCTATTGAGTGTTACTGATCATGAGAGTCTCTATAAAATCATTAATAACAATGAACATTTCATTTAATTGGAAATAATTCACTCTAAAATATCCAAAAATTCAAAAGAATAAATCTATAAGAAAGTGGATTACTTCATTAATAGGATCTATTCAAATCATGTGTTGAACAACAATTTAAAATGTCTTCTGGATAATTTAAATATCCCTCCTTTAACTCAAGCCTTCAAAGATCATGTTTAGAAGAGAAAGGTCATCAAACATACTATGAGGAAATTCATGGAAGAATGATGATGAATTTGAAAATTCCACACATTATGTTCCTGAAATCATTACATATTTTATCCAGCTATTGATTCCTTATCAGCAGGTGTATAGCACAGAAATTGTGGATCTTCATTGGCTAATTTGAGGAATAGTCTACAACTTTTTCCGTATCTTTCTACCTCAACTTCATTTACACCAACTACAGTGTCTTCTACTCAGGCTATGAGCTAGATTAGACCTTTTATTATTGAAGAACCATTTCCTTGGTTTTCCACATAACCAACCATTTCCCCTTCTATCATTCACATGGTGTTGTTTCCTCCCCTTACTCCTACTTATACCATGTTCACTTCTACACCTCTTTATTCTACTTATATTATCATTGATATGGATTATGTGAAGGATTCCAAATTTTAAGAGAAGTGAGTAATAATTTTTGATAGGGTAGTGATGTATTTTCTTTTTTTTTATTTTACATAATCTTTTATTAATTATTGAAATGTACTCTCTCTATTTTATTTACATGATGGTTTTATTTAGTGTTTTCATGTCATTTCTCTTATTGTATTTTTGATTAACCCAAAGTGGTAGATGAGCTATAATTTATAGTAAAAGGGGAGAAATAATAATTTCTATTAAATATTTATGGGGGGAAAATACATTTATGTTATATGATAAACACACTATTTATTACTTTTAAAAATATATGGCTTGTAAATTACAATATATGTGATCATAAAAATGGCGGATATTATTGGAATCCTCTTATTTTAATTCTCAAATAACTTGAAAATCATAAAAACCAAGTTTATGTATTTTAAAACAATATTACTCTATTAACTATTTTTTATTATAATCAAGATTAACCTTAATCTATTCAGTGAATATTAATTCTTAAGACAGATGGAAGAAATTTTACTAAGTATGAGAAATCTTTTCTGTGACCAAAATATCTCACCCTTTATTCTGGAAATTAAAAAAATATATGACACAATTTCCCTAACACCATATCAGTGCTACCGTTTCAATGTTTTGAAAAGGACCTGACACCATAGTCGTACTTCCAGTTCCAGATTTCCCCATAGACCAGACACTGTAACCGTGATACTATATCAGGAATTCACAAAGGATAAGACACCATTACTATGGAACCAAAAAATGACATAGTTAAGAATATGGAAAAAGGATAATACACTGTTATAAGACACCATAATAATAAATTAAAACAAGACATAGTTCCAAGTTACCGCTTTAGATTCACTATGATTCTGGCACCATTTCTGTCTCAGAGCAACTGTGACACCAATCATTGATTCTTTTTACTATCATTATCAATTATATTTAAATTTTGATTATAATAATCATAATGGGGTCATTTAATGATACTGGAATAATTAATTATTTTTATAGACATGAAACTTGATAGTACAAGGTATGAGGGGTAGTGATAATGCATCCTATCAGCCATAACAAAAACACCCATGATAATATAAAAGGTGGCACGTGATCCAGATGTTGTGAAGGGATGACTAAAAGATATTATAGAGTTATCATATATGAATAAAAGAACTCACAGATGAATATATGAGGAACTCTCATTTTATGATTTTTTATTGATGTGGATCAATACCTTGAACATCATTTCAGCAACAAATAAAAGAGAATCATTGAAGATGATTAAACTAAAAACCAGAACAAAAAACTCATAATACTTTATTTTTGAGTCAACATTCAGAAGAAGACTGGAACATAAAATATTATATTTCCATGAAGTCTATATCATCATCGAACAACACTCAAAGCTTCTCTAATCCATTTTTATTATATTATTATCTATTGTGTACTGTATTATTAACATTTTTAGTAGTGTGTGTTTCTGTACTAAAAACATGCAATGTATCCTTTATTGAATTAGGGGATAAAATATATCCACTCACTACTACTCTCTTACATGTTTTTTCACCCATATATCACTTTGGAATATGTCTTGTGTGACCAGGTTGTTATATTTTTAATATATAACTGTGGTAGAGGTCATGCGACCTGGACAATATTTTGTACTCTTTTTTATACTATTTTCCAGAGTGTTGATAAAAGATTTATATATATTTTTATTGATGTAAGGTGATCAAAAAGTTATTTTTATTAGGTCTCATCTTGATATTGAACCAGATATCATATAAAATGTGTTTTGAAATTTAATTTCCTTTTTTTATATCATATTTTAGAAAACTGAGTTTCACTTTGATAATTAGTCTTGGATATTATTCATAACTATTTTGTATTAGTTATTTAGTTTGAAAAGTTATATCAGTATATTATTATTACCTAACTGAGAAGTAATAAATCTATTGAAGAATTAATTGAACATTTTGACTATTATAAATTCTCTATTTGGATTTACTGGCCTCTTTTATTTCTAAATTTGGGGATTTTCAAATAATATTTTTAACAGAATATTTTATAGGATTCAATTCTCCACCCTCATCTATTTTATACTTCAAAAAACAATGGAAAAAAGGTTCTATGAATGAATAAAAATGGGTTTAATGTTGTATATGTTTAGAAAATCATATCCTCTTATATTTTACCAAAAAAGTCAAAGTATCTCATATAGAATAAAGAAAAGGTATTAATTTCATATAGATTATTAAAAATTCCCCAATGGTGATAATTTATATTAAATTATAATAAAATATTTGAAATAATATTTCATTTTTATGAAACATGTACATTTATGATAAATATACCCTAGAAAGTACTTATATATAAACAATCTCAGATAATAATAAGATTGTGAAATTATCCCTTAGCATAAGTTTGATTCATTTGTATGTATCTGAACTACCTATATAATGATTTAAATAATGAAAATGACTTATTTAAGTGTCATAGTAATTTTCATGATATCAAATGTTATCATATTATCATCTGTTTGTTAATGAAATTTAATTACTACATATTATTCGAGTATTAACTTCTTCATTTTCTTATGCATGTTTTGTCGAATAATTTTTGGTTCTCTATCAAAATTCATAGTTATATCACTCCAAATGGTATTAAAATTATATATGTCATATTAATTTATTATATTTATTTATATCATCATTCTTTATTGAATATCATGCAGAATGAATCACATCACATCATGGAGATGGTAGGTCGTACATACACAAGAGCGACGATATCATTCCTATAATTGTTGAATGGTATTAATGTGTATGGTGTATAATATTTAATAATTAATATTATGTTTTAATAATAATAAATATTTATTATTTAAATAATTATATCCATCAAAGTAAGGTGGTTGTGAAAAAAATATGACACCACGACGTGTAGACGGTAAGTCGTACATACGCACATAATGTGATTTCTTTTTTCATAGGATGGATTAAAAGTGGAATATTGTTGTTACATAATTATAATGAAATATCAGTATATAATTGATACTAGATTTATCAATATATAATAAACCACTCATGAATAATAATTATAATATAAAATTATTTTCAATGAATCGTTTGAGGAGATTACTTCTTATTCGGCATGATTCCTCTAAATATCCTCTTAGATAAATCGTCTTGTTTATTAAAAAACCTCTAAAATATGACTCTGAAACATGATAAGGTATATGGTTATTGGATGGATTATTATAATGAATCTATGTTAATTTAAAATATGAGGGAGGAGGTACCCATTTATAATTGTTGCTAGTGGCAATTTAGGGATCTCTAAAAATATTAATTTATACTAAAAACAACCCCTATCCAAAAAGACTCCAAAATGTACCAATTTATAAGATGATATGATATAGGGTTGTAACATAATAAAAAAAAATATTTTATACATTTTTTTCTATCAATTTAAGAATTATCATTTTAATTATCACTTAGTTATTCTAATTAATTTTTATGAAGGGTAACAAATATTTAAATATTAAAAGGATGAAGTATTTACTTATATGATGTAAATAAGACCATAAGTAAATACCTTGTAGAATTTTATTCCAAATCAAAATTATTATTTATTTTTTTATTTTTTTATTTTTTTTAATAATTTAAGAAAAAATTATTTTGAAAAATAATCAATAGTGTCAATTTTGACACAAATGAATTCATTGATTTATAAAAATATTAAGATAAAATTTCAACTTGGAATCAAATATTTTATTGTACTCCTATGAGGTCAAGTTCATCTATAAAATTCATTAGACATATTAATTATTCTTTATTATATTTATTTTAAATTTTTTAATAAAATTTATTTGTTATCCATATTAATAAAATAAGTACTAAATTAATTTTGTGTTGTTATTTAATATACATATTTTTCAACAAAAAAATGATGAATATAGATCTAATATAATCTAAAATATTATTTCCATTTAATTTTGTATTCTTGAAAATCCAATATTTAATATGTTACACTTATTAATTTATGAATGTGGCAACATTAACATTACATTACATAAAATAATATAAGTATCACAATCTCTTTTTTAAGGTGCCAAATGGTCACTATCTCGACAAATGGATGGTTATAATGGTAATATACATGCCCAATAAGATTTTGTCGACTGTTTGGGTCTTTTATGGTTATAAGAATTTATATACAGATTATTTTATTGATTTTTCATTAATTAATTATTTTTTACATCATCATTTCATAGGCTTCTAAAGAAATTAATATTCTACTGAAAATTAGAAATAAATTTCCATGATATAGAAAAGAAATCAGATTGAAAATTAGTATTTTTAATATAATTTTTATTATTTATTTCATAATATAAAAAATTATTCAGTTTTTAAATTTTGAGTGATACATTTTTAACATTTCATTAAATAATATATAAATTAAATATTCTATTCTCTTCAATGTTTATTCCAATGGACACCATTTCGACCCAATGATGATATTTGTGGATACAAACTCACCAAATTATATTAATGAAACTTTTATGGTAATTTTATAATAGCATTCATGCCCTTAATTACCTAATTCACCCTTTTACCATATTAATAAGAAATACTAATGTTACTATTCATAATGCCTAAAAATTAAATAAATCTATTTACATAATTTTGAACGAATAATTCCAAATATGGAATCCATTTTAAAAAATTTAAAACATATAATTTAAATTATTTAATTTTAATATAAAACTATTTTTTCAATGAGAGAACAAGTTTTATAAGTTAAAATATTGCAAAAGTTTGAAATATTTTTACATCTGAATTCAATTTAAAATTAATGATAACGATATAAAAAATATCAAATGATACAAATATATTATATTTATACTTTAAAACAATTAAATACTATCATTTATACTTACAAATTATTTCAATGAAAAATGTGTTTTTAAATTAAAATTTAGTGTAGTTATACTATTCATGAAAATTTGAAATTTATCAAATAAATATTAATATTTAATCTAAATAAAATTTTTATATATTTCATCCAAATAAAATGTTTATATTTTCATATAAAAGTTATTAATATTTGAAAATATTAATTTAATATGGGTTCTCCATTAAATAGTGGAAATTATTCTTTTGAAAATATAGGTTTTTAGACCTCAAATAGTGTCTATTCATAACAAACGACATAAATATCTATTGAATGAATATATAAAAAAATTTAATTATATAACATATATATTTCATTAATTTCATAAAATATTATAAATTAAATAATTTTATTCATAAAAAATATAAATATATAATTGATTTATATTTTTAATAAATAATTAATTGTAAATGACTTCATCATATGTTTTCATAAGTTATTTATATTTATTTCCACTAACCTAATAGATAACATAAAATTATTATTTTATACTGAGTAATTCTCATGGTTTTTCTAATCTCATGATTGCATTCAATATAATATATGGAAGAATTTAAATTATTTTATGAATATATATCATAAAAAAATCTAGGGGTTACAATAACCAATTTCCAAATATCATTGGCATTAACATTTTTTATCATTGACTACCATTCGAACAACAACATCCTTCTATATTACATATTTGTTCTCCTCATATTTTTTTCTTTCTATAAAAAAATTGGATAGAATCATCAAATGAAAAAATCTTTCATATTTTCCAGGATGATCATAGGGTTTAGCAATATACATGCCCCCATTAATTTCATTAATGCTGGATTTACCGGAAATTACCTGGGTTTTGAATCTATAGACTTTCACAATGTACATGCCCCCATTAATTTCTTGTTATTCTAAATAATTTTACAACACTATCATCATTTTTATTATTACTGGTCGATTATATATTCAAATCACTATCAAATTCAATATTATATATATTTCACAAAAATCAATAAAATAAAATATTAGTGTTATTTTTTCAACAATTAACAATAATGTTTTTATATTATATATTGTAAATTTTGTTCATCTTCTCCCTAATCATTTCTCCATGATTAATGTTGATAATAATATATCAAAAAATAAAACTCTTGACATTTCCATTCTAATTTATCTATTTTAATTTTTATTCATCATTCATTCTTTGTCAATTGACTATATGTTTATAATTTTCTATATACATCCTATTATCTTTATCTAGATATTAATTTTTTAATAGTCATTAATTATTTATTAATTTTTTCATGAACACTATATGAATTTCCTTTTTCTATTATTTATAATTTTTTCTTTCATAACTAGTAATACTTGGATCATTAACCATTGTAATAAATAACATCCCTACAAATTCATTAATATAAAGTTAAACATCCACTACTACTTTATTTACACCATCTCTATCATGTTTATTAAAAAATTATCTTTTTATATTTCTATAATATATTTTTCTATACATTTGAATAATAAATTGATTGGTTTGAATTTTTTACTGGTCATCATAGCCTTCCAAATTTTTCATCAAATTATTTTTCATTCTATTCAAATTAAAAAATTAACGTAAATTAACCATAGATCTATAGATAATGATCATTAATGGTACAATAAATAATCATAATAGGTTCTAATATTCACATATTTTTAAAAGAAATGAAATCAGTTTATGAATAAAATTACCCACATTATATTTTTGTTCAGAATAATTAACTTTTTTATCAGTAAAAATGTTCTTTGAATTATCTTACTTAGTTCCATTGACTGATTTTTTATAATATTCCATTTCGATCATTTTGATTGAATTCAATATTTTAATCTCATATATAATTCAATACAAAAAATATCATATAATTAGATATTTTTTCATCTCTCTCTTCTTATTATGATACTCCAGTATCAATTATTTTTGGATTACTTCTAAAAATATTCTAGATAACAATATAGTATTGCAATTTTTCAATACAGATCATCATGGTTCTTACAATATCAGTTACAGTTGTAAAAAATTCACCCCAAGATTAATCATGATCCATTTTTAGGTAATTTTATTTCAATCAATATAATTGAAACATGGATTTATTCACTTTTATGTTCCCATATCAAATATTTTCAACCTCTCAAAAATGGATTTAGAAATTCTTCTTTTAGACCTAAAAATTTCTTTTTAGAGAGATAAAATACAAGAATTTATTACATATCCATATTTATCTAGATTATTAATGTATTTATATTTTATTGGAGATCCGTTAAATATAGATAAACTATATATATTAAATTATAGAACATCAATGTAAAAGGGTAATAAATTCGGTAGGATTATTTCCTTCATGATATGATATATTTTCCCATAAATGTATGGAAAACCATAACTATTATTTATGTTATCAACATCAAGCATCAAACATCATAGTATCTAATAAGGGACATCCCTATAATACTAATTTTATAGAAATATCAATATATGTGTGACTAGAATGTAGGGGAGGGGGATACTGTAGTTAGTTTATTTAATTTATTTTTCTTCTAAAACATCTATTTCTTCTTGTTGGAGACAAATGACTCATCTAAATCCAGAATTACTAGAAAAAATAAATTAACACCAAAATATTAATGATTCATGAGTTAATACGAATAGTAAATCATTTCCATGATATTGGAATAATATGACATTAACGAATAAACTATTAACCAATCACTGAGGTTTAACCAAATAATAGTATATCCATCACATGTGTCAAAATATTGTTAATTGATATAGTATTTTCTTCTCACAATGATGATATAATAATAAATTTTTTGAAACAACATAAAAGACATTTAAAAATATTCTTCGATTAATCATCATTATTATACAAGTATTACGTACACTTGAGCTTCTCCATGACAGTTATTATTTATTCTTGGTATCTAGTATGATTGATATCTGGAATCAATTCTTCCATCTTAGGTATATTCTTATTCCTTTGAAAAATAAATTTTACAACCCCCCACGCATACTTATCCTGGATTTGAAGATGCTATAAAATTATAATATGAATCATTAGATTCATCCTCACATATTTATATTTTTAAATGGTATTGGAACAATATAAATTTTAATTTAAATATCCATAACTCTTGATTTTGGTCTATATAATAACATATATTAAGATTCATCATTTATTAAATCTGACTACATGTAAACATTAGGAAATATTATAGAATCCTTATCACAATTGAATGTGAAATTATTATAAATTAAAACCAAAAAAAGAATCTTCAATATGAAATCATAAATTATTGAATCAATAAATTTTTGTGATTATGGAAAATAAAATATTATAATATTTCCTCCTAAATATCATTGAACCTTTAATTATCACAAATTTTATATTTCTAGAATTATTTGGAAGATATAATATTTATATCCAAAAGATTATTCCCATACCTTTTTCATTATTTAATCCCCAATGGAATCATACACTAATGAAATCTTATTATCTTGATGACTTATGAATTGTGTTACTGTTGTATGATTAGATTCAATGTGTTACACTATAGCCAGAATAACTTCAATGTATTATTTTGTTTCCTATCTATAGTAATAAGTCATCTACATAGAATCATATATGATTTTATGATGTTCACACGACCTAAATATTCCCACAATATCATTTCTTGAGTCACTATTTTGTTTTTGTTTAATCATTAAAGATCAATAGAATAAAAGTTTTGGGAGTATAAAGATTCTAATAATCCATGGTAGAAAGAACATCATTGTTTCCATATTTCTATCTATATTTTATAGTAATAACATTGATGTGATTTTTTTTAATATTTAGGACACTAAAAATTATTATACCTTACATCAACTAAATTCAATATCTCTTCAACCATTCCTTCTCTAAATATTCAACCATTTCTTCCCTAAATATTCATTCATTTAATATAGATAAGATTAAATGTCACTTTATTCTCACCAATCATAGAGATAAAAAAGATCTTCTAGTTTCATATATTCCATGAAGTTTCCTATAAGGTCGATCAACCTACCTTTAATGTCCATAATACTCATATAACCATGTGCGTCAATGGTCAGCTGACCTACTATATATTTCAATTACTACTTGAATTAAAATGCATGTCTATAATAATTTTACCTACTATGAAAGTATATAATAACTTGACATACAAATAATGACAAAGATATATGACATTCCATGTGTGTTAAATGAAATCCTTCAAGATGTAGGTTACCTATTCCATAAATGGTTGTTTAAATATCCATTATTTGGAAGGTTATTTTTTTCATATGGGATATATTAGATTTAATTTATGTGGTTTTTTATCATTCCATAATGTGGTAGGAACATTTTATTCCGGTAGTGGCTATAGTGATCATGTCTTATCACTTCATATGGTCACTCCAATGGAAGGGTATTTTTCTTGTCTTTTTTCAAATAATGTGAACTCTAAAATACTAACATATTTCATTATTTTTAATAATTCAATATCAATTGGTAAATATATTAACATCAAATACGATTAAATGTTGATTTATGTGACGAAAAAAACACAACAACCCGATCCTATGTGTTTCCACCATGCTTGTTATAACCCAAAATAACTCTGAAACACTTGGTATCGTTAATTTTTAGGATAAAAAATACTGTTTTACATATAAATACCCTATTAAGAACATTTAAAATAGATGGTCATAAACTAAAGGAGATGGGAGATATTTTATAATTCACTAATAAGATAGAATCTCAGTAGGAACTAGTGTTTTAGAATATGTTTATGGTGGTATGATAAGTATATTATAGAGATATCACTACAATAAACACCAACTTTTTATACTATTAATTATAATATATGTGAAATATATTGTTTACCCATTCCCAAGGAATTTATCATTGTCAAATTTTTTTATTTTTTGGTTGGATCACATGTTATTTTTTTTTCTTTAGTATTGTTTTATTACATTGGAGTATTATTATCTATGGGTGATTTAAATATTCATTGTTTTGTAATGTTTATAATCTTCTAGTTAGACCTTAAATTTCAATCAATAATTAGTTATAATTGTAATCCATTATTACTTAAAATTTTAATAATCTGTTTTAAAAAAAATTAATGTACTATTGGTTCAAATTTAAATCTACTAATAGATCAAAATATAATAATATTTTAAATCAAATTATAATCTACAATTAATTAAAATTTTAAACTAATATACTATTGCTTCATATTTTAATATACTATTACATCATATTTTAATATTCCATCTATTCATTTTTTAAATGTACGATTAGTAAAATTTTCTATCAACTCCCAATTAATTTTTCTATATATTGTTATTTTATTCCATGATCTATAGTTTGATGAATTTTATTTTTCCTATTTGTTGAGTTTTTAATCTATGTCCACATATATTTTTGATCTACTTCATGTACAATTTTTGATATACTTCTAGTTCAATGTATGATATTTATGTAGAATAATTTTATGTCAGCCACCATTTCCACCTCATTCTACCACTTTATTCATATAAATCTATCTAAATATGTGATTACTTTATCTAGTGATTCACTAATAAGATGGTTTTTCATATCCAATTCACTTAGGTTGATTCCCTTAAATTAATTTCCATATGTTGTTCAATAAAAAACTTCAATGAATTTATAGTCAGTTTTTTGTTTCAAATATTCTTTTTTCATTTTATATTTTCACTTTAAAATTTTCTAATAATTTTTTTATTTCTTATTATTTATGTACATCTTATGCGATGTGTTACCCATTAATTGAAAATTATTTATATTAATATAAAATTTTGTTTTGGATTCCTCGATAAAACATACTTGTCGAAAACATAGAAATTTTCATTATTATTTTATTTTAATTTTATACCTATTATTGTTTAAGAATTAATATTATATTATATTAAACTCGATAAGACCTATTTTAATTATTTTTTAAATTTTTTTATAATTACGTTTTAAATTTCTTATCATGTTTATTTTCCATGAAAAATAGATTGGTTTTTAGGTTCATATATCTAATAAAACATTTCAATTTTCCTGAGATTTTCATTGAACAATTATGATAATGTACATTTCAACTATTATTTCATATTATTTCAAATATATTTGATTATTTTTTCATTTTATTAATTCCCATTCATGACATAATTGATTATTATGCAATGATAATATTTTTTTCCCTTTCTCTCTCGCTCTCTAATATATTTTTATTAGTTTTTAAAGAAATAATGTTTTGAAATTACTTCTTTGTTGTGTGAGCTTTATTTTTTAAAAAATGATAGTGATGTTTTATATTTTCATCAATTACATAATAGAAAAAAATTTGATAATATATATCTTTGATGATAAATTTAATATTCCAAGTTATACGATGTGAAGAGTAATCTGGTATGCACATTCTTATTATGTTTTGAATTTTTAACTACTACTAAATGATCTCTGTCATCAACCGGATAGGGTCCTCTAGTAACAAGATAAATGACCCAACCCAAACATATCCCAAGGGCATTCTAGATCCCCATGGGACTATGACAACAACCTAGAATCATAAAACATGAAAGTGGGAAAGAATTTTCCATTAAACATAGTGGAAGAAAGACAATCATATTAATGTGCAATGAAAAGAAACTCAATTATGAGTAATGTACCAAAAGTCAACAAGGCATTAAATCCTAATGAACAATATCTAGTGTAATAATAATGTGAAGAACATCCCATGTACTCAGTTAACCAACTCACCAATTCTATGGTTAAACAATTGGATCCACCTCTCAGAGATCTTATCCTGTTACTCAATCTTGGAAGGAGATAATCATCAAGCAAATGAAGTCACAAGTAGTTTCTAACCTAAAAATCCATGTAGGGTCACACCATAGATTCCCGAAAAGATACTAACTATAGGTCGTCCAAATTTATGCCTTTATTTTTTAAAATAATTAGTTTTTGGATTTTAAATAATATTTAAACAAAACATGCTATAGAGTTAAAATAGTGAATAAACATTATGTAAATTCTTACAAGTGATTCAATATATTAAAAAATAATTCTTAAAAATATATTTATATAAAATAGTTTATCTAAATCCAAAGACACGTAATTATTTTCAGAATTTGGGCTTATATTCATATATCGATTATAAAATAATTGATCAACATGGTCATCTTCCAATGTGTACAAATATTATTGGCTATTGGACACAACACACACTATGTGATCATTGAAATATGTGTATACACACATCCCTCTAACACTCAAGGGAGACTCGTCATTATACCATTAGAGATGTGACATACTGCATTTATGTTTTTGAATTTTGTATAATCATAGTGTGTGTCTAAATAACTCACAAACAACATAAGGATTTTATGGGATATTTCAATAAATGATAGTTATTTTGTTTTAAGACTTCTTAAAATAAAATTCAATCCTATTTCACTCATATTAAATTCCAATTTTCATATTAAATCCAAAATATATTTTAATAAAAAAATATTCCTCTTTAACAAAATAAAACCACTAGGCTTAAATAAAAACAGTTTAATATATTTTCACAAGTATTGAATCATTTAAAAATAAATTTAATGAATTTAACACTTCATTTAAAAAATCAAAATCAACAATTTAATTGAAATATTTTCCGTCATTTATAAATGTTATATTAAAGAATAAAAATCATCCAATGTTGATAAACACACCACAATTTAATGGAATTGGATGTTTTTCAATTTTCAACCCAAAAAACATCCAATCATCCCAATTCACTAGAATTTTTTTTCTAAATAATTGAAAATAATTTTAAGGATTTGAATTTAAATCAACAAAAGAAATAAATAAATAAACTCAATTTTAATTAAATTTGCCAAAGGGGAAAGAACCACTTACCATTTTCCCAAAAAGGAATCACACACAATGGGACACTTCAAAAATAATGAAAGTTTATAATATATCAAAACAAAACTATGAAATTAGATCCAACATCATGAATCATTGATCCATAAATTCCTATATTATCTAATAAAATACCAAAGGACGGTAAATAGATAATGATAAATAATTAGGATAACATACACCCAAGCATCCACACCCCAAGCCCAACATTGATCGAACACTAACTGATGGATCCTAGAAGGATTAGAGGCATATAAGATCACTGGAGGAAGGATTTTGGTTTAGGGAAATTAAACAGAAGACGATGCATAAATAGAATCTTAGTCATGATGCCTATATGAAAACCATTCGCAGGCTATTATAAGGTGTGTAATCCCATTACACATCGTTAAATAGTTATGTTTCATAATCTCTAGAAAACGCTTCCCAATAAGTTGAAAACTATCCATTAAATAACTACCAATGTTTAAAAGAACAGAACTATGTGTATCCTTTCACGATGTGAATCTTCTCGTGAAATGAAATATCTCACGATATGAACCTAGCGAGCATTTCACATCACGTAACCTGGTTACATTGCATTTAATGCTCATGAAGTTTGCAATAAAGGTTAGTTAAAGATAAGAGTATAAAGAATATATGATTTTACCATTATAGTTATCTAATCAATTCATTCACTACACTACCCAGTAAATGAAAAAGAAAAACCATGACAGGTTAAAATATATTCCTATCAATTTGGTAAGGTGATTTTACCACCTCTCCACCATAAAAACATTCTGCACTATAAATGTTATACAGAAGTTCAATTCCAAAAAATATGAATCCATTGGTCTTTCATCATTGTCTCTCATTTTCATGTCCCATAATTATACAAACCATGTATACATAGTAGAAGAACAAAATGCATCAACCTCCCACAAAGTAGCTTGGTCTTAGAATAACCTATCCAGACTACCCACTAAGTCAAAGATAATTCATGTTCAATCTTAAATTCACTCTAGGTAAAAAATGATATGGTTCAGATAAATACTTTCTCAATTTTGATACATAAAATATGTTATGTATGAACATCAACTATGGTGGATGTCCTAAATGGTATGAAAATTTACCCACCTATTAAACAACCTAAAATTTTCTCATAAAGAAAAGAGCATGTTTCCCTTACATCCCAAGCCATGGATGACCCATCTAGGGTGAAACCTTCAAGAACACTTGGTCTTCATCAGATAATTAGCAAGGTATTTGGTGGCTATTAGAAAAATATTTATATTAGATTATTTCTGTCAAAATTATTGATAGAATTAACTGAATATTTTCTATCATCTCATGGACCAAACATATTCAAATAATGGAACATTAACCAATCACTATAAAAAAATAGGGATTTACAAGGATGGCAATAAAAGGCCTTAAAATGATCTATTATGACCATGGGACAATAACTATTGTTATAATAAAACTAAATCCCCACCAAATGATCATCCCAAGCCCCAAAAAAGTTAGCCACACATGCAGCGAGCATATCCTATAGAATATTTATAGCTCTCTTTATCTAGAAATATTTTTGATGATAGTAGGCCATGATCCAATAGACTTAAGATCCCAATGCCTCATGAAGGTCCCCCCAAAAGTGAGAAGTTAACTAAAGTTCCCAATCAGAGGCTGTCTGAAAAGGAACTCAAGGAAAATGAACAAGCTCTTCCAAATTGAGATTCCCTAAATCCTCAACATTGTATGTATCATGGATGGGTATGAAGTGAGCCGACATGATTATCCTCTCGATCACAACCCATAAAACATTATTATTTTTTGGGGTATGAGTAAACCCAACAACAAATTCCATATATATTTCATTCCACTTCCAAGTATGGATTGCATGATTATGAAGTAAACATGAAGGTTTCTATGCTCTTCCTAATCCTAGTGTCATATATAATAGAGAGAGAAAACTGAAAGATTCCCCATTTCATTTGTGGACACTAGAACTATCAATTCATGTAATAGGATATCTTATAGGTTCATTAAAACGTATCCCATTGTGAAATATGACAGTCCCCCATCATATCATTCCCTGTTGCTAATGATACAATAATGTGATTTTGATAACATAGAACACCCCCTTTTAACAATGACCACTCAGAAACATTCTCCCGAAAATAAAGATAGTCCATAATGCTAAAAATTATTGTATCAAGATATTGATTCTATATAATCTTTTTTAGGAGAGAGGAAGTCAACTGAACACTGGCTAAAAAATCATCAATCCATTTATCCAAGACTCCAATATGAATCTATGAAAATAGATCCATCAAATTGTAATCTTACAAAGATTCAGTCACTACATGGTTTAGAAGTTTTATTCTCAAAAAATAATAATTAAATTCACTTCCCACTAGGTGTAGGAAATTTTATGGTTAAAATATCAAACGTACTCCAACCAATGACCCGTGGAATGGTGGGAAAATTTCTGACAGAAGATATAAAAAATTATTTTGTGGTCTGAATACATAGTGAATATTTTTTCGAAAATGTAGTTCTGCTCACTCCCATATGAATGCATTATAGATAATAGTTCAACGTCGTGGGAAGGGTAATTATTCTTAGGTGTCATAAGCTTACGAGATCCATAGCAACTACATGATCACCCAACAAAAGAACACATCCCAAACCTATACCAGATGAATCACAATAGACCTGATATACCTACTTGGACATTAGTAAGAGTCAACAATAGTAGGGTAGTTAGAGGATGTTTTTGATCCACAAAATATTCATATCATTTAACATTCCACAAAAAATAACCCCTTCTGAGATAAATCATTCATCAAAAAATCCAACTTTGAGATGTCCTTCACGTACTAGAGAGACTATTTGAATATTCCAAAGAAGCTCAAAATATCAATGAGATTTCATGGTTTCTCCCATGTTATAATGACTTATTTTTTAGGATCAACTAATATACCCCAATCCTATAACACATTTCCAATAATTACACTTCCCAAATCCAGAAATAAAACATTGATTGTTTGGAATAATGTTTTTATTTTCTATGAATCTCATAACTATTCAAAGATGATATATTTTCAAACATTGACATGTATTTAATGATTATTTTATCCACAATGACAAAAAGGTATCTATATATTTGTGTAAAATAATTTTCATCAATTGCATGAAAACAATGGAAGCATTTTTTCCGACCGAAGGGAAAATATATACTCATTGTGGTCATACCTATTCCAAAAAGAAAATTTGTAATGTCATATTAAATAATCCTCAACTGATGTAAACATGGTCATTATTTGATCATTGAAAACTCTTACACCCCTCTCAACTAATAAAATAGATAATCAATCCGTTGAATTATGTAATTCTTAATTATAATAACTCAATTGAAATATCAGTAGACAAAATATAAGTGAAGAGAACCAAACTAAATCATATAAAAGTGAACCATCACTGCCCAAGGTGAAAAATTCAGTTTTATAAATCATTTCCTAAGAAGATCATCCAACTGAGACATCCACTCTTTCATATTCATTAGTGGAATGTGGTAATATTGAATATAAAATGGGTGAGTAATAATAATTATTTCAATGGAAAACACAACCTCACATATCATTGGAAACTTAGATAAATAAAAATGGAAGCATACTGGTTAATTAAATTAAAACTATAGGTCGATGACTACACAAATATTATTGATTCATATCAAGAGAAATGATTTACATTACCTTTACCAACTTTGGATAAGATGGACTGGTCTTGCTAGACCTTGGGTCCCATTCTCCTTGAAAAAAAGAGACACAAATGGATTTAGTAAGGTAGTATCATAAAAGTTAAGTATCAATACAGTATTTATTGGGAATGACCCAACCCATTCAGAAAAAGACATCACGAGGTTTTATGTTGAGGACCAGAAAATTCCAATCTATATCAACATCTGATAGAAATAAGACACAATAGAGAATATAGATACCCTACTCACTCTGCATTCTAAGGGGTGTATTAATATCCATTTCACATGTTAAAATATATATAGAAATATTTATATGATTTACAATATCGGTCGAAATAAACGAATAAGATTCACTAGTATAAAATAAACCAGTCACTAATAATGAATATATAGTTATGGAACATGTCACAGTTGTTGGACTTTTGTATTCTTTATCTTGTGGATCCTCCACTACAAGATGTATCTTCTTTCATTTTTCATGTGGATGGACCCTTTTATATATGATGATTGTGATTTCACTGTATTTTTACTATAATTTATTGATCATATTCCAATAAAAATTTTATAAAAAATATAGTAGAATATCTACATGTTCCCCATACATTCATAGGAGCCACTGTTCTTGGGTGCCTCAGTGAAATCCCTATTAAAGAGTCCTAGATTTACCCACAGATAGAAAGTCAAAGAACTTTTTCGTGGTGTTTTAGGAGGCCATGAATGAACATACCATTGAGAAATACCTTTAAAATCACCATGATTATACTTTTTCTTGAAGGAACTAATGATTAAACATGGAGAAAAATGAACTCCTATCAACCATGATGTTCCAATGAGGTCCATCTCAACCATTATTACCCTATCCAACTCTTAGACATAAGAGGGAACATTCAGAAGAAAGACGTGAGAATAGATATTTGATTGAATTCCTAACTCCAACAATTAAAGATTCATCTTCTCATTAGATACAATCTCAAGAGAAAACTACAATAGCTCAGTAAATAAATTTTAATTCTCATTCATGGTTCTTTCAGCCATATCTAGATTAAAAAACTCCATGAGCCTAGATAATGCCAGTCACTCTGTATAGAACTACCTGGTGAAAATAATTTTATGTCATTCCCTGATAGCCTTTTATGTTTATTTGTCATGACCATCGTTTCCCACCATCCATTCCTCCGTCTTCCCAAGATGAATGTGGCACACTTTACCTTGATCTTGTCTGGTGTCTCCATGAACTCAAAAATTTGCTCTACCTTATGCAACCATCCCTCATTATGGTTGGGATCATTGGGTACTTTTAAAACTAGAAGCCTTTTGAAAAGTAACTCTTGAGAATTTTCTCAAATAACATCCCCTTGAGGATCCACAATTTGAGCTCGAATTGGGACTAGAGGTAGTGCATGACTGAGGGCTTGGATAGTGTGAACAATCACTGAAACTAAATTTACATCCAAATGATGATTTTCTCAATGATATTTTGAAGAACATATATCTCATATGATATTATCATGTCTTTTTATAGGCATGATTCTACACAACATCACCAGACAACATGGAAGACATCTAAGTTACACTCAAACTATGCCACAAGGTAAATAAGAACCCGACTAATAGAACACAAGAGATTTGGATTTTACTACATCCTAATTATTATAGGTACTAGACTAAAACAAATCTATATGATGTATTTCCCGTACCACTTGTTGATACTTAAGGTTTGTTACATTGATAGTTGGTCATGCCCACAATCTCAACTACATCCTAACTCCCGACAAGATAACTCAACTACATACTGAATTTAAGGAAAAAAACTCAAAAAACATCCTTTGATACCACTTTCATTAACCATTCTGAGTACCTTGGTAACTCGATAACAAAACCAACCCTAACATATCCACAAGGATCTTCTCGATCCCCATGTTTCAATGACTAGCACCTCACAACACACAACATGAATGTGGTAATAAATATTCCACAAATCATAGTGGAAGTAAGACAACCAAGTCAATATGGATACAAAAGAAACTCTATTGGGAGTAACTTGCTAGAATTCAACAAGCCCTTTTAGACAAATTTAATATAACCCATGTTCTAAAATAGGTAAGAAAAACCCATATTTCTAAGAACATAACTCACCATGTCTAGTGTTCAACTATTGGATCCACCTCCAAGAGATCATTTCCCTTTGCTAAAAAATAGAAGAAGATAATATAAAGATACCCAAATACACAAATAGTGTGTTAGGTAAAAACAATAGTAGATTATAACAATATATTCCATATCATATTTTAAAAATTGATTAACCAAAGGAATTATTCTAATATTTAAAATTAATTATTTTGGAATATTAAGTTATATTTAAACAAATCATGCTATAATGTTCCAAGGATGGAAAATACTTTACAAAAAGGCATAAAAGTGATAAAATATTTCTAAAAATTGTCTTAAATAAATAATTTAAATAATATTTTATATAAATCCAGAAGGCATGTAATATACCTCCACCACATTAAAATATATTTACATCCAAAACATAAAACAAGCAAGAAACATTGTAATCATCCAAATAGGTATGAAAGAAAAAGGATATATGTCTATTTGCTCGATATTTTATCATGGTAATATTTGTATACACACATCACTCTAACACTAGAAAAAGGAAACTCATACCCATCCCATAGGGGATGTGACCTATTTCATTTATGTTTTAGGATTTTGTATAATCGTAGAGTGTGTATAAATAACTCACAAAATAACTAAGGCATGTGTCTGCTCATTCAATAAATAATGGGTAATTTATTTTAAGACATCTTAAAATAATATTCATTCCCATTATTCTCATTTCAAATTATAATTTCCAATTTTTTTTAAAAAATCAAATTAAAAAAAAACCATGCCTCCTTATCAAGATAAATAAATTGGTTTTCTATCAACATTTTAATCAATTTTCATGAGATTAAAATAAATTGAAAACCAATTCCATAAATGTAAATATTTATTTTCCACAATGAAATTAAAAAACATTAATTGAAATAGATTTAATAATATCTACAATTTAGTTTAATCAATTTAAATCAACCAATTTCCATAAACACAATGAAATTCAATGTAATCAGAGGTTCCCTCAATTGTCATTCTAAATCCTTTTCAAACCTCCCAATTCACTCGATGTGTATTTTATAAATTTATATGAAATAAATATTGATAAATTTAATTTAAATTAAAAATTCAAAAAAATAAAGAAATTCACCATTAATCAGTTTGTCCAAACTATTTGGAACAACCTACCTTTTCCCCAAAAACAAACACTAATAACAAAACTCGTCAACGAGTATAAAAGAGTAAAATACATCCAAAATCACCCAATAAAAGGGAAAAAAATTATAGATCATATATCAATCAATTTAGAGTTGATCTATTATAATTACAAAGAAGAATAAACAGTGAAGGATGAAGAACGAGAAGAATCCTTACCTAACAATCTACATTGCAAGGGAAATGACTATTGGATGACAACAGAAGAAACCTAGAATGGATGGAGGGTTTCAACCACTCATGGGGAGATTTGGGTCGAGGGAAATGAAACTGGAGAGGATGGGAAAAAATTATCTCAATTGTTCTACCAATTTAAAAACCACATTTGTTGTATTTCATGACATGTAATTGCATTACACATCCTAAAATAGTTACACTTCATAACCGGCGAAAAAATAATATCTTTAAATTGAAAATCATTCTTCAAATAACTCACTATGTGTAATGTTTCCTCATGATGTGAAAAATTTAATGGTGTGAATCTTATAATGATAATAATATTCTCATGGTATTCCACTAGATACCATTAAAAATCGTATAACCTAGTTACATGACGTATAACCCTCTAACAGCCTATAGAAGAGGACAATTAATGTTAAGAGTGCAACAGATCTCCAACATTACCATTATTAATATCCTCACAATTCACTATCAATACGACCCAATAAACTAAAAGAATAAATCCATGAAAAGTTCAAAGATGTACCAGTCAGGTTAGAAATGAGATGTCACAATCTTACAAGGTTGATGAAAAATAATCTCAACTAATACTACATTGACGATACAATTTGATCATCTACTCAAGGATTGGTGAATTAATTTTATTTTTCACGTATCAATTACATTTTGTTATCAGTTTTTATAAATCTTCATTCCATATCATACATTCTTTCACATTATCTTTATTTTCTTACATATAAAATAATCTTCTATCATTAGGTTGCGACTCCCACATTATAAATACAGTACTATTCGGGTTGTGAGTATGATAATCTAAATTTAGGGTTTTAATTAGGTTATTAATACCTATAAATTATTATGGTTTATGTTTATTCTTCTACCATTAGTTTTAACTTTAATCATATTATGATTCGCCTTAAAAAATTAGGTAGTGCAAAAAGTATCTCATACAGGGTACAGAAGTATATGACTGGACTATGTCTAACATAGACTTCACTGGTATAGAAATAATCTTTTTAATTTTATTTTATTCTATTTCAAATTAACCCCCTTACTTAACCTTAATAATAAACAACTCATATAATTAATCCATCTCTTTAAAAAAATTGCCTATTGAACCCCCGTATAGTCCTTCAGATGTCATCTTATCCGAACTAAAAATTGGTATCAGTGGTAGACCAGGTTGAAGGAATTTTTATCCATGTTATTATCTTTTATGATTCCAATATTTTTTATCAACTCCTATACCTTTTCATAATTATCCAATATTTATAAATATTTTATTTTTTATATTTTATTGTGTTATCATTTTCCTAGAACCTACACTAAAAAATTACTTTTATATGGTAGGGATGAATGAAAATGAGGGATGGATTCATCTAAGGACACTAAACCATAATGATAATGATTATTATTATTAGAAATATCTAATGGAGTCATACCACATACTAGTAAGTATCATGCACTAGTTGATCAGTGTATAGACATACAATCTACCTGAAGCTAACTATGATACTCTTAGATGAAATGGTGCTACTACGTATGAATTAAATAAATAAATTGTACTTATTTACTGAGGTTATGTTAAAATTTTCTATTCATTCATGTGTTTTTAGGACATATCATCAATTATGGTTGAGTTTCTATGTAAATAACACTTTCTTAGAAAAATTAATTATAACCAAACAAGCGATGCTTTCAGTGGAATACCAATCTATTAGGAATTGTGAGAATGAATATTTAAATAAAATTTTCAAATTATTCAAAATCACTTATAATTTAATGAAATCTCTTGGATAATATTTGAAGAGCCCTTTACTTTTTTAAAGGGTTCTATGTGGGATATCCATAAAGATGCATTAAATAGCGGTTGTGATCAATAAATGTAATAATTCCAATTATTACCCATTAGATGAACTCATCTGATCAGTAATTTAATATAAACCTAAGTTGAAGAAAAATTTCTGAGAATTTTTGTTAAACGTGGAAGCTATTTCATTTAGATCACAAATAAACATTATTAATAACATTTCTAAATATTAGTTAGAGGAAATTAATAAATAATAAATATAAAACCAATATAAAAATAATATAAAATAAGATGAATATTATTAAAATTATCAATAATAGACCATGTAAAGATCATATGATTGATTAAAAAGAAAACAGGGGAACCACATATAGTGAATATGTCTCTTATAATCAATTTATAAAGAAGTAATATATCGAATATAACTTTAAAAAGCTGAAGAAAGAAGGTGGAGATAATAAATAAAAAAGGAAATTGAGATGTACATACTATGATAGATGTAATTTCACCAATAAATCCTATTATAGCGATGAAAATAAAATGAAAAAATTTTCATCCATCATATGTTTTATGGAATAAAAAAAAATAATTTTAATAATCATTCAAATTCTACATAATAATTTAACAGTTTTTGTTTGATAATTGTTGTGATATATGAAGAAGTGGAATGTTGCATAATTATTTATGAAGAGTTATTAAATTATATATAGAGTTTATAAAATAAAATAATATGTTTATAAAAGAAAATAAGAAATCTGGTAAGGAGAAAGTTACTCATAAGGAAGGAATACTAAGATTTACTTCATGTTCTAAATGTAGCATTTTTTATGTTTTTTATTATCTTCAAAATGAAAATGATAATATTTGAGTGCAATTTGAATGCATAAAAGATACATTATTCAAATTTGTATAAGGAAATGAAAAATATTAAAATTTTGCATATATAATGAAAAATAATAATGGGAAAGAAGGTTTATTTTATAATCTTAAAATTATAGAGTTATTCACAACTACTTTTATTAAAATCTCTTATTTAGATGTTTCTTCGATCACACGTTTTAAATATCTTTTAAAATAGAAATTAATCTATGTAATGATTTCGTAAATAACTTCAATCTCTTCGTAATACCAATACATTAATTTCAAATGATTAATCTTTTATAATACCAAAAAATAATATTTAAAATATATATGGTTATCTACTAATAATTTTTCATACATTTTTGGACCAAAATTAACTTTTGTAATAAAAATTACAAATAATTTATTTTTGTAGTAAAATACCTTGGTGACTCAATGATGGGACATTGTACATAGAAAGTGGTCATTTCCACTAAAGGACAAGTAAACTATCAATTTTTCACTCTTAATCCAAATATGATGGAGGGTATGTTATTTATAGAGATAACTATTATAGAAAGGATAATAGTTTCTTTTTCTAGATTGTATTTCTAAATTAGTTTTAATTTCTAATATTTTATATTTCTATGGATAAAAAAACTTATTTTCAATTTCATTATATATTAATAATTTTATGTTTGATAAATTGGATTATTAAAAATGTTTAGTTTTAAAAAATGAAAATGTTTTATTTTATTTAAATATTAAATCTAATATTTACTCAATAAATTTCCGTAACTTAAAAAAATTTACATTCTCAATGTTATAAAAGTATATTTTTTTCTCAATCAAAGGTGTCTCTGAAATTAGATTTTTTTAATGATTCAAAAATTAGTAAAACATGGATATGTTCCTGATTTACCCAAGTCAAAAGTTATGTAAATAATTTTAGTTATTATTTATTCTTAAATTAATGTAGTAAAATGAGTAAATAAAATCATTGAATCACGTTTCTACTTATATGATTCCTTGTAGCATGTTGTTTTTTAGGTCCAATTTAAATTTATAATTTAACTTAAATGAATATTTTTATGTTATTATTGATAATATCAGAATATTTACATGGATTATTCTATCTATCATTAGCCTGAAACATTTGATTCAACTATATATTTTTTGAGGCCAGTAAAAAAGATGAAATATAGTCAAATTGTTTACATTATAAGTGATGACAGAGGTGAATTTATTAATTTTACATTTGAATAATTTTTGAATGAAAATGGTTGTTCATATAACATTTATACACTTAGAATAACTAAACAAAATGGTATTATAGAATAGAAAAATAGAACTATTCAACAAATGGATCACACTATTCTTAAGGAATATAATTTCCCTAACAGAATTTTGGGATGAATATGGTAATAATAACTATTATAATAGAGCTATAGTTTCTATTTCTAAAATAATTACAAAATTCAAAAAATAGAATATAGATATTAAATATCATTTTATAAGTGATCATGTGAATAAGGGTGAACTAATTTTTTGTATTTATCCATTCCATTAATTTACTTGTAGACATATCTACTAATACTTTCTACTTTTCCATTTTTTGATAAAATTAATGTTGATCCTGGGATACTATAATCATAGTTTTTTATATGTATATGTATAGGAGGTTTCAATTTTATCATTTTCTTTTCATAGGATATGGTGATTAAAATCAATAAAAATGAGGACAAATTGTTTTTTTGTGTTTTAATTGGTCTTATTACATGTTATCTATTTTTTATATTTATTTATATGCATTGTAATATTATTTTGTGGGGGTTATTTAAATATTCTATGTTTTTTATTTATTCCCCAATTTCATTATGTTAGTCAAATCCCCATTTATTTAAGATTCTATCTACTATCTATTCAAAATATTATCTATAATTAGTTAATATTTAAATTTAATGTCAGTTCATATTTTATTCTATATTTTTGTAAACTATTAATAAACATAGAGTTATATTTTAAAAATTTCTATTGGTTTATATTTCAAAATAATATTGAATAAAATTTAAAAATATTATTAGTTAAAATTATAATAAAATGTTATATCACTTTTTTAATCTATTCTGATTTAAAATTTTAATATACAATCTGTTTATTTTTTATCCATTTCTAGTTAAAATTTTAACTTTAATTCTGTTCAATTTTAATCAACTTATAGTTTATTTTTTTAATCTATCGTCAGCACAATTTTTTATATATAATTAATTAATATTTTTTCTAAAATTAGTTTATTTTTTATCTACTATCTCATCATTTTTATATATACCTTCTGTTGAATTTTCAATCTATAATCTTTTAAACTATAAACCCACCAATATTTTAATTTTTAATCTACATCCAGTTGATTTTTTGATAACTTATTGTTCAGTTGTATTCCTACAACTTTGCCAATTTTTTATATACATTATATTTAACTCTTGTTAATGAAATATTTTGATACATTGATTCTAATACCTGATTCTCTTATGTTTTTATTTGATTAATTGTGGATTTTAAAATGTAAATCCCTTAAAAGAATCAACAATTGTTATACCCTTACATGAATTTTTCTATGTAGATCAATAAAAATCCTACATGAATATGTACTCTTTTTGTCATTGTGTATTAGATATTTATTTGTTGTAGGTTTATCTCTTATTTTTTTATTTTTTTAACATGATTATAAATATATATTAATTATTTAGAACATATTTTATGTGTTCCATATTATTTTGAACACATATTTATGAATAATAATGTGTTTTTTAGTTTTAATCATTAATCACATAGCATGAAACTCAAAATTCATTTTTATTGTTTTAAAATGCTTTCTTAAATTTTATTATTTCAAAATTAATATTAAATTATTGTAAAACCATGAATACAATTTTGAATATTTTATTAATTTCGTTTTTTTGTGTTATTAATTTCTTTACATGTTTATTTATCATTATAAAATGAATGTTTTGAATTATTTATTTCAAATTAAAGCATTCTATATTCATGGTATTTATCATCGACCTATTAATAGGGAATCCATTTCAAATATTCATTTGAATAATATAAAATTTATTTAAATATTACTCATTTTTATAATTTTCATGTTGGATTTGAATGATTATTATACAATAATGATATCATTTTCTATTTTCAACCTAAATACGCCTAATATTATAGTATTATTTTATATAAATAATAAATTTCTACCAAATTTTGTTTTGTGTAAAGATTAAATGTCTTAAAATGGAACCATTCTTTTATAGTGTATAAATGTTTTTAAGTGAATGAATTATAATAAAACGCATACTCTATGATTGATTTAACATTTCATGTGATGTATTGTGGAGAGTGAATTAGTTTTTTACATTCATCATGTGATAAACTTTTCTCAAAATATGTGGAAAATTTCTCAAGTGGCTAAAAAATGTATCTGAATTCCACTACCTTGTTGAGATGAGATGAACATACACTCAATAGCCAATACCAAAATTTTATTTTACATTCCAATATTTCATTAAAGTCACTTTAGTATATTACACTTCTTTACATATATGAAATTATTTCAATTTGGATTTTTATTTTACATTCAAACGTATTTTCTATATATGGGTTGTGACTCACATATTCAAAATTCAAACCATTCATGTTGTCACTCCACATAAAAAAATGATGTTTCTAGAAATTCTTCTAATATAAGATATTGTTTGTAATCAAATTATGATTCAACATCAAATATTAACTAGTACCCATTGTATCTATCTATGCGAAGAAATATATAAGACATGAATATTTATAATTTAGACTAGAGAAATATTAAAATACTTGCATTGTTTTTATTTTAGACTGATGTTACTTAACTCTCCTAATTAAATTTTTTAATAATAAACTAAAATAATTAATTAAACTGTTTAATATTTTTTTAACTATTCACCCCCTTCTAGACCTTCTATTGTCATCCTATCTGAACTAACATTATCTAGGTTATATTTACATTATTGTTTATAAAAACACATGATTGTTCCTTGATGTCTGTTTCTATCCATGTTATAATATATTATCAGTAATTAATTATAACATGTTGTATTAAAAACTAGATATATTGATTTTGTTATTAATTAAGTGGTGACTAATATTTATATGTATTTATATATGTATATTAGTTACAATTTATTCTTATTATATGATTATATTTACATATATTTGGAATACAAAATGTAGAAAATGTTGAATCAACTAAATGAGGTTCCAAAAAGTCAAACCAAAATAATATGTATTGATAAAAAAATAGATATCATAGGTATTGGTCCATCATCCTCATTATATAGAATTTAAAATACCATATAGTTTGATCATTAATTGTATTTGGATGTAGTAATCAAACGAAGGTTCAATAGTTTAATAATTAGATAGATTTGAGAAACGCCATCAATTAACATCTCTATGTAAGGGTATTTCATATTAATGATCATGATAATAAACCATGGAAGTGTAAGATAGTGTTAGTATGAGTCATGATTATAATGTTACAAGGAACGTTTTTTATCATGTACAAAAACAAAAGTGAATATAAAATAATTTTATTAATATGTGACTATTGAAGAGTGTTATAAAATAATTGATTCAGTTACTTTTTCTCAAGTCATTTTTTTAAGTGTTCTTATCTTACATAGGTATCCCATTATAATATAAGAGCAATCGATATATAATGTTATGATCCACCAAAAAATAATATTGGTCTAATATCGTTGGAATCATGGATACATTAATGGTTGGTTCATAACTGCACCACTTCCTACACCACTAAAATAATTATTACATAAACCCTTATTAAACCTATAGTAAATTATACAGTTTTTTATAATCATGGGAAAATGGAACATAGGAAAGGGTGATACTATATGATCAATAAGGATAATATAGGTTATGCGAATGATTAAGAGATAATTAACTATTTATAAGGGTAAAGTAACATTGTCATAAATTCCAAAAATGACACCCAACCTATCATATATCATAATCATGATTTGATGAATAATTTTTTTCAATTCCAAAGTCATCAGTAATATAAGAACAAGAAATCATGTTCCTTGAGATAATAACATTGTAATAATAGTAAATAATCATAGAAATTCATTTAAGTTGTTGTCATAGATCACTACCAAGTCTAACATAGTAAATTGTATTCACTCTCCAATCCATCGTAACTTCCAATGTTTACTCCCATGAATATTATATTGTAACAAGTCCCATAATCAGATAGGTTTACTCCCAATTATAGTAATGTTTATCTCCTGATATATTTATCATTACTGATTGAAGTTGAGGGATAAATAATTCTTGAATCCCCATTCAAAAAAATAAAATCATAAATATGTATGCCAAAAGGTTTAAAAAATTCATCATATAATAATTTATGACCAAAAGTGGGTTTATTAAAAATAAAATCATACCATAACCCACGAAAAAGAAAAAAAATACATAAATATTTCATCATATCATTGAATACAATCCAATTAAAAGGAATTTCTTTATTAAATATCTTTTCATCATAAAAATAAACCATCCACTGAAATAATATTGATTGTATCCTGGGATCATAACCCATGTAAATCATAATTAAAATCTAGGGTTGTTGTCTTTTATGGATTAAAATTTAATTATAAGATCATAAAAACATTCTCGAGAGAAGTAATCATTCTATATTGGAAATCACTTTTCAAAAACCAAAAATAAAAAAATATGAATATTCTTTTAATTGAAAATATTATTGGAACGTTATAAATATATTTTTACGATATTCGGTGGTCCAAATAGAGTTAAATTATATTTATTCCATATATTTATTCAATATTTTTACAAAAAGATGAAAAGTAACTCATTCAAAAAATAATAAACTGATTCTATTTTCTATTAAGAAAATTCATTCATATATACGAATTAACTTCAACATTGATAGTATAATATTAATATATAATTGATGAAATATTTTGAAAACATGGAAAATGTTGAAAAAATATTCTCAACCGTGGAAAATAATAATGCAAGTTTCGTAAAATATTTTCATTATTTTTTAATGTAATTAACAGGAGGATAATGAATGGAAAATTGTATACCTGTTTAAAAACCTATTGTGAATAAAATTCGTCTGAATTTTTAGAGGTAGATAATAATATTTAATAATATGAAATTTTCTAAAAAATAATCTAGATAGACAATGATATTGTAATATAAAACCCTTACAACTTTGGTAACATTTGAATCACAGGAACCAGGAATGAATAACATCAACTGAATCATTAAATATCATGAAAATAAGGATAGTTATTATATTCAATTTTAATGTGTTTAATATGATCATCATAAAATTATATGTTCACATTGTAACATATTTCCAAATAAATATAATTAGAGATTGTAAACCATTACCTAGAGTTACACTTTCTTTGATTTCACTCTAACATCCAATATAATAAATTTAAACATATGATAATTACATTAAAGAATCATTTATATAATCATATTTTCATATAATATCTCTTTATAACATTTAAACACCATTTTAACAATATTTCATTATCAAAATGTTCACATTGAGGTGTTTATTGTTTTTTTATCTTATGTGTTTGAGTTGAGTTTTTTCTATCTTTGTACTTTTATTGTGGTAATATCATAATATTATTTTTAATTATATTAATATCATATATATATTTATTCTTGGTACTTATATTTATATTCATCCATTAATATTATAGAATGAAAAATGTATTAAGTAGTTCATGGAGATGGTTGCTCATATATATGGATGAACATTTTTTCCACATTTCAACTAATAGAAAATAATATATGCATAATATTTATAATTTATACAATAATAAATATATATTCTATGTCATCTATATAATCAAATATAACCTTATTACAATCAATGTAATTCCAAAATGAAAAATAATAACATCACTTTGAGGAGGAGGTCGTCCCCAAAGATGAAATAGATACATTATTGTTTTCTAATGAATTAGAAGGATGGAAGGTAGATTTGATATTATTATTATAGATGTATAAAATTTTCATAAGTATCATAAATAGATATTAGAACCATTTTAATAGCCATCAATTAAATATGGTGTTGGGAAATTAATTGTGTCACTACAAGGAGATGGTAAGACACATAAGGTAAAACATGATACATTAACTTCTCATTTGACGGGATTGTGGTTGTACAGTGGCTATTACATTATAAAAATAATAGTTCTATTTATTTAGTATAATAAATTTAATATTTTAGGATAAATACCATAGTATAAAAGGTGGTATATAAGATATAAGAAAAGTGATGGGTTAATGATATTTACTCTATGAAAAAACTTCTTTAGTTATACTATTCATGATCTTAGGAATATACCTTTTCTAAAACACTACAACTTATAATGTATACAATGATGATGGGAATCGATTTCCGTATGTGATGGTTGATCAAAATTTCTAAATGTTTTTTAATAATTAGGTATGATTATGAAATTTTATAAGGGAGTGATCGGACACAAATTGAATTTCATAGAAGATTAAAATATAATAAATTACTTATTAGGTAAATTATTTCCAAATAGCCCTAAATTTAACAAAAATAATTTATAGTGTAGAAATAATATTAAAATGTCAAATTTTTATAGTTTTTTTATTTTTAAACTATATCATTGCTAATAATCTCTTTGTTAATACATTTTACCCTAAACTATGGTAACAATTATTTAAACCACAACGTGTTAATAATTATATCAGGAATTAAAAAGTCACTCATTTATTGTAAATGGATGTGGTATTCATCCATATTTTTTTCAGGCATGATGATAAAATTTTTATGAATATTTTATCATTTTATAAAAAATTATTTATCATAAAATATAAAAAATGATAATATTGGAACAATTTATTTAATATGACCAGAAAGAAACAACGAAAAAGAATATTTATGAATGTAATCGTTGTAAACATCAATTGATTTTTATATTTATCTACATAATTCATGTAACACTATAACTTAGTGAAATTATAGTAATGTTAATATTTTCTATTCGATGTATTTTATTTTATATTAATCGAAAAAAGAAATAAAGTTGTTTAAAAAGAATTTATCATAATTAGATTATATCTGAAAATATTAAATTAATTTACATTAGTAAGATAATTTCATTATTAAAAAATTTACCTTTATTAAGATTGGAGAACTTTTTTTGGTTCCCATGTGAACAGAAAAGTTTTTTTCACACAAAGAGAGTGACATTTTCTAACATTCCTTACATGAAATATTATATTGATCATTTTAACATAAGTATACCTCTGAAACAAATAATTTTATATCCTGAGGTGATAAGTGTCAAATTAACATCAGCCTATATAAATTTATTTGAAAAATGTTGACCTTAACATGTATTAGTTAACCATGATTTTCATAATTTACACTTTATGATTTGATATTGTTTACCACAGTTACTATTCATATTTCCAAAAAAGGGACTTACCAACCAAATTTTATCCTCATAACTCAGAAATGGATTCCACTTTATAAAATTTAAAATTTATATGTGGTGGAAAATAATTTAATAAAATTTTGAAAACATGTTGATAATAACATGTTATAAACATTCGTCTTCTATGAAAAAAACACGATTTCTTATCCCCATCATATTAAATATATTGAATGAATTCTAAAACAATTAATTTAATATATAATATATAAATTTCAATAATATATTTCACTACTACTGATTAATTTATTTTATTAAGTTGAAAATAAATTTCCTTCACAAAAAGATTACTTTATAAAACATTTATTTTACTTTCAAATAATATAATTTTTTATTTTTAATCAATTAATAAAAAATCAATATTAATTTACATTTTTGTAAACCATAAATTTTTAATAATTAATTAATATTTTTCATTACTTCAAATTTATTTAATAGTTTATAATTGTATAATATATTATAACTATAGGTTTCATGTATTAAAAGTGATTAAAAATAATTGTAGAGAAATATTCCCTAAAATATTTGGGTGTTACATTTTTTCCACCGTAAATGGAATTTCAACCATGAAATTAAATCACTCTAATAAAAAAATTAGGATATCCCAACTTCCTCACATCCATAGGTTTCCATGTAGCTTCATCAAATTTATGATTTCACTTGATAATATTTACCTTGTCAGTATTCATGTTCAATATAACATTATCTTTAAAATTTAGAATTTATACTGGAAGTTTCCCATATAAAACATCATCATTCAATGGTAAAAATATTGAGTTCAGTGCATTTGAAGGATCACAGATATACATCACCACGAAAGATACAAAGAACAAGTCATGAACATGAGAGATGTTTTGTGGAGTTTCCATGAATTTTGTCATAATCCATACTCAATAAATATTCATGAAAGGTATAATATTCATAATTTGTATAATTAAATTTATTATATGAATCTCATAACCTTTTTTAATGTTTAAATTCAATGAAAATCCATATCAAAAAAATAAAATTTTATAGCATGTTGTTGATTTACAACATATATTTTTTGTTTAAACTAGGCCACCTAGATTTGTTGTTAAATTTTTCTATCGTTCACTAATATTTACCCATCTTGGGTAGGTCCTAATAGGTTTCCATCACCTACATGATCACAACGCATTATATTTATATATTTTATTCCTGATAGGGATTCATAAGTATCTTTTAGAATAGTCGAGTGAAAGATATAGTTTTAAGATACTCAACCACGGGAAGGTGTTGATCTCATCAACATTTTAAATTCAAATAAAATTATCTCAAAAAATACTATTGGGTTTCAAATGTTCTCTCAGACTGACCATATTTTTAATGAATAAAGGACATACTAAAACAAAACGTTATATCAAGAGCCTGCAGATGAATTTTCTTAAATATTGAGTTAAAACTATGATCCCGATTAGATAAAATATAATGTGGTATCATATAAAACATTACCATATAATTTATATTTTTTGAGATATGAAATAGGTAATTCTTATGATATTATAATGTAGTGTACCAAATTTGTAATGTGAATGACTTCAAAACAAAAGAACATTATTTCCTTTGGATGTATTAGTGTGTCTGAATACGATATTTGTGTAGATATTCTCCTATTTAAATTATAGTATGGGAAATGGTAATACAACCCACTTATTCATTTTTTATTCTTCAATAAATTTCCGACATATGATTTATTGAGATGCATGCACTACAATATCCCACTTCATTTTATCACCCCCAAAACAATCTATAATAAATATATACATTTTTGTGCTTCAAGGATGAATATAGAATTTATTATTTTGAGAATCATCCATTTAATGAACGAAAATCTATCAACCAGGAAGGCCTGCCATAAGACATAAAGTGAATTCTTGATCTTTATATTCTGATGAAAAGAACAATGTATAATAAATGACCCATTGGGAATCATTTCTCTGATAGAAATCTCGAATGATTCATTATTGAAAGAGCGTGGCCACCCCAATTTCAACATAGTAAATAATGAATTACATAAAATCCAATATATACATAAAATAATCAGACACCGTAAGCATAATTAAATATCATATAAACTCCATTCCAGGTAAGGTCAAACAATTGGTATCACAAGTAATATATCAAACAAAATTAAATAACAAAGGACAATTATAACAAAATAAATATCCCAATTTGTACAAAACGTCCAAAATGGATCATCCACAATCAAACCTGGTTAGACCACATCTACCATAAAAAATATAGATAATGTAAATAATGAAGACCCGCCCAGGTATAGGTTCCCATAAACCAAACTGTTTCCTATAAAATTAAATTATATATATTCCAAAAGGAGTACATTGGTTGTGAGTAATAAAATAAAATATTATAACTCCATGTATCTATTTAGGAATTTTACCCAAGAATAATGTTAAATTAGTTGAAAACACTTTTACTATCAAAACCACTTTAAAAACAAGAAATTTTCAAATAAACCATTGATATCCATTTGTTCTTTCATTTCAAAAGAAACATGTTTTAAAAATATTTCTAAAAATAGATCTAGTTAAAAACCAATTAAAAACATTCTCAATATACCCAATAATATAAAGTAACTTGTGAAATAAATATCTTATAACCATATAAACATAAATTTTAATTTGAAAATCATTTTATTAATAATTGAAAATATAAAATCCATAAATTCATTAAAACTAATCTACCATGTGTAATTGAACGCATGGATCTATTCATTATTGAACAAATTAATTCACTCTAAATAATTTATTCTAGAAGAATAAGCAATATGGGATCTCTCATAGTCTTTCTCAAGCCTTATTCCAAGATCACTCAGGGTAACTCAAATAAAAAATGAAATATATATTGGTTTTCCTACCCAAATAAACTAATTTTCTCTTTTAAAAAAAATGGAAATCATATCATCTTCCACCATGAAGGTCTTCACGGTCTCCAAAAAACCCTCAATCACACCACAATTATCCAGTGTCATCTACCACTATAACATAATCACAATGATATTCTAATCATGAATATAGACTTCCCAATAAAACTTCATAAATATTAATTCCCAAAAAATCAAAACAAATTTTCAAAGTAAAAAAACATTTTGAAATATAATTTTTAATTCATTTAAATCCATAAATAACATTAAGCACTATTATAAAATAGTCTGAGTGTTTAAATCAAACATCTATTTTAAAAAACATCCATAAACACAAAAAATTACCAAGGAATAAAAAACACCCATGCGATGAAGATAAACCATAAAACAAATCAAATAAATTTGATAAACAAAATCCATATTGGATTCATGATTTTTCAACTATATAAGGTAAAATTATAATAAATATAGAATCTGAGCACTAATTTTTTCCCATCCTCATCACCCCTATTGAAAACAGCCCAAAAGAAGAAATGCAGATCTCCAAAATCGTACACAACAAGAATTTTTTTTACATAATTTAATATACTAGATTTGGACAAAAACCCACATAGTGTTACACACTTATGGAAATGGATGAACAATCAAGGAGAAGGGGATCAATGGAAGAAATCTCATGAAAATTACAAAACAATTTCTAAAACACATTCAATATATGGATAAATAAATAACCAAATGAGATGGGATGTTATTCCATAAAGTAGAAGGGTAAACACATGATGGTTGAAAGAGATGAGACCCAAATGAGGTACAAAATTGATAAGATAAAAATTTTAAATTAAAAATAATTTTTTGACCTATACGAGACACAAATTGTTTCAACATGTATTAGAAAACCATGGTCCAATTATACATAGATAATCTCTTCAGAAAATTCAAGAATAACAGTTAGCCCTTGGTGTCTTATGATTGAAAAAAGTTTTGAATAAATGTTCTAACCTTTTAAATTTCATGATGTTAGCCTTGGTCTTTGAAAAAATAACAGACTAACCATTTTCCTTGGTCCATCAAACAATAAATTAACTTATTCTCATCCACAACTAATTAACTCCATAAAATAGAACAAAGGAAAATAAATATATTAATTTGGTATACGATTGAGAGAGATGTTTTCAAAATCTCATCATAATGAATCATTCTTCCCAAAAAAAGTCCTCAGGAATATTCAAAAGAAGATATGTGTGACCACTGATCCCTCGCCTCATCTTATCAAACACACATCTCATGGCTATCAATATCCCATTTCTAGAGCACAAAAACCAATGAGATAAATTTACCATGGGGCTCCCTATTTTGATAACCAATAATATAAATATGATAATACACAAAAGAGATATATAGATCAAGCTCTGATCATCCCACACAAGCATAAGAGATGAGTCCAAATGGTGTAAATTCTACTAGGATAAATAAAAGACCAAATTGGTCAAGGTTATCCAAAATAAAAACTCAAATTGATAGGATAAAATACCATGATCCTCCATGAATCGAAAAACCCTAACATAACATGCCATTAGATTTCCCTAAATTACTAAGAAATGATTTTCTACTCAAACTTACACCCTCGGAAACACCAGATCACCAAAACAAAATTCCAATGGGTTATTTAAATATAAGAATATGAAATCTGGTGACTCTAATATATCAATAATCATTTATTATTAATCCGTATTACCTATGTCAACTATTGGATAATACTTGGTCCAACCAAGGACCAATCACCCACCATATCTCAGAACAATGATGATTGGCATGAACATTTATGCAATGCCTCAAATGAGGGCATCTTTATTGATCTATGATAATGTTTTTTATAATAAAATTAAACAAAATGGAGTCTGATAATACCAAATACCCTGAAAATAAATCCTTTATGTGTGGAACATATTTTCAAGAGTTCATATAGCCCAATCAGACTTAATATCCACCTACAGGTGAACTATGGTGCTAAATTTTAGATCAGTTCCAAACACATCAAAGAGAAGCCTCGTAAAAATCGATGTAAAAAAAATAGAAATATAAAATTTTCAGTAATAGAACTCCATGAATATGAAAAACCTATAAAACAAAAAAAAGAGTTCCTCTACCATTATCTACTCCTCTATGGGATGAAAGTTGGATAATTAATTCAGAACATCCACAATCACAACTATGGAATCTCTCCCACATAGAGTATATGGTAGTCCAATAAAGAAATACATAGGTATATTTCCATCTTTGAAACTATATTTATATGTGGATGAAACAACCCAATATGTATTATATGCTCAAAATTGATTTTATAGATGGTCAGGCCCCAAACCAATGTCCCCCACTGCACATATCATCTCATACTACCAATACGAGCCTCTCAAGGAAAAAACATCTTGGCCAACCATTGGTTATCAGAGCATAAGGAATGAGGTTCCTCATGGATAACCCCATTCCATATTATGAATGGAATAACTAAATACTTAATAATTAAGGTAAATATTTAAGAGACGGGCACAAATCGCCCATTCTCTCCCACTATTATACGCACTACTAATATTTGGGCACTCGGGGTCATATACCAACTCACATAATACCCGATAGATGAGAGCTACTGTAATAAGAACAATGTACAAGAACAAATAATATACATCCTCCTATATTTCTAGGCATAGATCAGCCAATAAACACATTACACACCACTCATCCTCTAAATCATTAATTTCATGTACCTAAAGCTCTATACTAAATGTATATACAAATGAATTCCCCTTCATAGGATTGTTATAAATTTCCAAATCAAAAGTCTAAAGATAATCCAACCTTTTTATCTAAATAAGATTAGGCACTATGGGAAAAGTGGGTATTTACAAAGGGTAAATTGAGACGGGAATATATACCATCGCAAAAAGTCCCACAAAATAATTATTTGCGACGAGAGTCTTTTCCCTTCACAAAAAGTAGGTTAATTTCGACGAGAATAGTAGAACTGTCGAAATAAGTTTGGCGCGGTTTGCACGCCAAAATGTGGGAAGGGTATTTTCGACGGGGACGCATCCCCGTCATAAAAGTCCAGAGGCGGTAAATTCCATTTGCAATGGGCAAAGCCGCTCATCGCAAATGGTATGTCGGCAGGTGTGTATTTGCGATGGGACCCGTCACAAATACCCATTTAACCACCAACTGTAATTAATGTGGACGAGAATATTTGCTAGGGCCCCTTCATGAAATCCCGATGGCGGTAAATACCATTTGGGATGGGAAAAGCTTCCCGTCGCAAATCGTATGTCACCAGGTGGTAATTGCGATGACACTCGTCGCAAATACCATTTTAAATGTCGACTATAATTAATGCATGCGAGGGTATTTGTGACAGGGCTCGTCGCATATAACCCTGTTGCAACTAATCCAACCTATATATACCCCCACATGTTGTTTTCCAAATCACTCAGATCTTCTTCTCTCTGTCTCTTCATTTTCTAGTTTTAAGGGAAAAATTTCTTTTAGTTAAAGTTTTTTTTACGACAGCAATTGGAAGGCCCCAATACCTTCAGAATATCATAGTTTAAGGTATTTATATTTTATTTTATTTATATTTATATTAATTTTTTATATTAATTTTAATTTTTGTTTATTAGTTGTAATTAAATTAGATTTAGATTGATTTTATTTATATTTATTTTCAGTAAGAAATTTGATATTGCTAGTGATAATTATAAATAATTATTGTTAATTTGCAATAATTAGAGATTGTTATAGATAAATAGCTGAATTTAGTCATAATTAGATATAATTAGTAATAAATAGATATAATTAGTAATAATTATATATCAATAGTAATAATTAGATATAATTATTAATAATTAAATATAATTAGTAAAAATTAGATATAATTAGTAATAATTAGATATAATTAGTATCAATTAGATATAACTAGTAATAATTAGCAATAAATAGCAATAATTTGCAATAATTAGCAATAATTTGCAATAATTTGCAAAAATTTGCAATAATATGCAATAATTTACAATAATTAGAAATTATTAGAAATAATTAGCAATAATTAGGAATAATGAGATATAATTAGTAATAATGAGATATAATTAGTAAAAATGATATATAATTAGTAATAATGAGATATAATTATTAATAATGAGATATAATTAGTAATAATGAGATATAATTATTAATAATGAGATATAATTAGTAATAATGAGATATAATTAGTACTAATGCGATATAATTAGTAATAATGAGATATAATTAGTAATAATTAGATATAATTAAAAAATAATTACAAATAATTAGTAATAATTCTATATAATTATTTATAATTTGATATAATTTGTAATAATTTTATATTATAAGTAAAAATTAGATATAATTAGTAATAATTAGATATAATTAGAAATAATTAGATATAATTAGCAATAATTAGATATAATTAGTAATAATTAGCAATAATTAGTAATAATTAGCAATAATTAGTAATATATAGCGATAATTAGCCATAACTATGAATAATTAGCAAGAATTAGCAAGAATTAGCAATATTTAGCAATAATTAGTAATTATTAGCAATAATTAGCAATAATTATTAATAATTAGCTATAATTAGCTATAATTAGTTATAATTACCAATAATTAGCTATAAATAGAAATAATTAGCTGTAATTAGCTATAATTAGTAATAACTAGCAATAATTAGAAATAATTAGATATAATTATATATAATTCAGAATAATTAGATATAATTAAGAATATTTAGATATAATTAGTAATAATTAGATATAATTAGTAATAATTAGTAATAATTAGGTAAAATTAGTAACAATTAGATATATTTAGTAATAACCATATATGTTAACATATAATTATTAAAATAAAATTTATATATTATAATAATTTTTACCCATTATTTATAATTATTTTATTATTTAAAAATTCAAAAGAATATTAATTTAAAAAATAAATATAAATGTTAGTATTTGATGTAAATATAATCATAATATTTTTTATATGAATTATTTAATATATATATATATATATAATTATTAGTATTTATTACTATATAATTAGATATGCCTGGTTGATCACCTTGTAAGTAGCATTGCAATTGAATAACCCAAGCCATGCCTTTCTCATCTATAAATATTATATCACCGGACCCTTTACCTAGACCATTCTTCTTTGAAAATTTAAGGGAAAGATACTGATGTCCCCTCAAATTTTTTAGGAAGAATGATCTATGTAAATGGAGCAAGATGATTCTTATAGACTATAATGACATTACAATGGTCGTCCTATTGCAACACTACTTGCGAGGTGATCAACCATGCAAGGAAAATTATAGAGTTTACATTGGACATGACTGACACAGACATTTTATTTCTCATTACCTGACAATTGGCGACCCTTTGAGATTTGAACAAGGTAAGAATAGAGCAATGCATGTTGCGAATGTTGATAATTTTAATATTTTATAAATATTTTAAATTTTAATGATATTAATATGTTTTTTTATAAATATTGATATTAGAATTTTCTTTATTAGTAATAATTAGTTAACGAAAACTACTTCGATTGTGAAGGGAAAGATTGTAATCATCTCCACAACGATTATTACCAAATTTCCTTTCATTATTCAAGCAGTTATCATTTTGCTATGTATTACTATGTATTGCTAAATTAATAATAAATTGTAATAATTAGTAATAATTAGTAATAAATTGTAATAATTAGTAGTAATTGGTAATAATTTGTAATAATTTGTAATAATTAGTAATAATTTTAAATAATTAGCAATAATTAGCAATAATTAGGAATAATTAGAAATAATTAGGAATAATTAGAAATAATTAGGAATAATTAATAATAATTAGTAATATTTAGTAATAAATTTTAATAAATTGTAATAATAATTAATAATTAGTAATAATTAGTAATAATTGTAATAATTAGTAATATTTAGTAATAATTAATAATATTTAGTAATAATTAGTAATAATTAGTAATAATTAGTAATAATTATTAATAATTAGTAATAAATAGATAGGAATAGTTAGAAATAGTTAGGGAGAAAATTTAATAAATTTTAATAAATTTTAAAAACTTGGCATAATTTTCAGTGGATTGAAGACACTCTTTTTTCTCGATGACTTTTCTCCTTTCAACTCTCACTGACTCAAAACATAATAAAAAATGTGCTGCTATGTAGACATTTAATATTTTCTTCACGAGATTGGATATGCATTCGTAGGATCATATTTTTATTATGTTTTCAGGTGGTGACAGTTGGAAGAAGACGATTCATCGACGAAAAGGGGGCTATTTTGTCTGACAGATTATTTACTTGCATCTTTATCACATAGAAATCACAATGAAGAATCTGGTTAGAGGTACACATATTTATTTTTGTGAATACGAGAATGAATATGCATACCTCATATGAGATTCTTCATTGTGATTTCTGTGTGAGAAAGATTGAAGTAAATAATCCCTTCGACAAAATAGTAGTCGTCAGTCCACTGGGAATTGTGTCAGCCTTAATTAATGGTAATTATTAAGAATTTGTTGTAATTATTTATCTTTTTTTTCAGATAGTATTTTTATAATTTCAAATTATTCAAAAACAGTGATGATTTTATATCTTATGTTGAAAAATATTGAATAAGGAAGTCGACATCAGTCAATATTAGATGATCACGCTTGGATTAATCAGCACAGAAATCTAAATGGTTCTTGTTTAAATCCTGTATGTATTGAGGGTGTTAAATCTTTCTTAGCATTTGAATCATCAAAACCAGAATATGTTTTAGAAGGCACAATTAAGTGTCCCTGTAAAAAATGTGCTCGGAAAATGTTTGGTACATTTGAAAAGGTTGGGGGACATCTCTTGCGGTTTGATATTTAACTAGATTATGTTTTTTGGAATCAACATGGTGAACACAGTTCTAGAGAAGATTCTAATAACTTGATTCCAGATCCATCACGTTTTAAAAATATAGTACAAGATGTTGCAGGTCCATCTGTGCAACAAACTGAAACTCATGATGAAATTGATTTAACTCATGAGTTGGCACAATCCGAATTTTATGAGTTGTGTACGTCTGTTGAGGATGAATTATATCCTGGTTTCAAGATAAGCAAATTATAAGCAGTAAAAATGTTTTGTCTATTAAATCATATAATGAAATGTCAAACAACTGTTTTGATAAGATATTTTCATTGGTTAAAACATTGTTCCTTGATGAAATGTGTTTCATGCAAATTACTATGAGAGCAAAGGGCTGGTTCGTAATCTGGGTCATAGTTATCAAATGATTGATGCATATCCAAGTAATTGCACCTTATATTCTAGTGAATGATGAGTCATTGGATAGTTGTCACACATGTGGACAATCTAGGTATAAAGAAGCTCAACTAGGTAATTCTAGATGGATTCTATTAAAAGAGTTTGAGATATTTCCCCCATATACCCAGGTTGCTGCATTTATTTATGTCTCAGAACACAACGTCAATGATGTCATGGCAAAAAACCTAGATTTAAACTAATAAAATCCTGAATCATCTATATGATTGTGATTCATGGTATAATTTTGACCGTCTTCATCCATCTTTTTCAATAGAAGCTCGAAACATGTGATTGGGTATTTCTACTGACGGTTTCTGTCAATTTGGTTCTTATGGTTGCCAGTATTCATGTTGGAATGTATTTATAACTCCATAAAATTTGCCTCCATGGATGTTGATGAAGGAGACTTATATCTTTTTAACTTTATTAATCTTAGGACATCCAAAAAAGAATATTGATGTTTATTTAAAACCATTTATTGGCGAGTTAAATGCATTTGGGAGTGATGGGGTTAATATATATGATGTTGCTGTGAAACAATATTTCATATCAAAATCTGCATTGATGTGGATGATTAGTGACTTTCCGGCATATTCCATGTTATCTGGTTGGTGTACACATGGTCCGAATTCATGTCCATCCTATATGAAAGACAACCAAGCCTTTATACTTATCAATGGAAAAAACCTTGCTATTTTGATTTTCACCATAGATTTCTTCCAACTGATCATCCTTTTTTGGAGGAACAAATCTTATTTCAGAAAAGTTATAATTGAAATGGGTGAATCTCCAAGGATGGTCTCAGGTACAAATTTAAAATCAGTTGTTTTTTCATTACCTCCCATCACATTTGGACAAATAGTAAACCAAAAAAATTTCATGGCTTCGGGAAAAAACATAATTTGATAAAACAGATAATTTTTTAGGATCTTAAATATAGGTCTAATTTGTTGGTCCTCCACATGTTGGATGTTGTGCATATTGAGAATAATTGTTTTGATAATATATTTCATACAGTTTTTCATAAACCAGGTAAGACCAAAGATACTGTAAAATCATGAATAGATCTTGCCCAAATTTGCAAGTGACCAGAACATGAACTATTTGAAAATGTTAGATCACAGTGGTTAATGAAGCCAAAAGCATCTTATACACTGTACAAAGAGAGTCGTTTATAATTTTTTCTATGGATTGCATATTTGAGACTTCCAGATAGCTAATCTTCCAATTTGGGCAGATGTGTTAAAAATGGTTATATTACTAGTTTAAAAAGGCATGATTGTCATGTTACAATGGAATGTGTAATGTCGATTGGATTTATAGGCTTGTTGAATTCTATGATTTTGGATTCTATAACAGACATATCATATTTTTTTGATACATTTGTTCAGCGATAATAGACTATGATGCGCTAAGAAAACAAGAAGAAGATGTTGTTGTAATTATATGTAAACTGGAAAAAATATTTCTGCCGAATTTCTTTAACTCAACAGAACAACTGATATTACATTTTCTACATGAAGCTAAATATGGAGTTCCAGTACAGTTTCAATTGATATACCCATTCGAGTATGCATGCAGAAATTGAAGAAAAAAGTACGTAACAAAGAATTAGTTGAAGGCTAAATTTATGAAGCTTATTTGAAAGAAGAAATTTCTTTTTTCTGCTCACATTTTTTTGAATCTCAATATCCATCAAAACAAAATCGCATGGGGAAAAATGAGGGGAATTTTAATGATGAAATGGAAAATAAATTAATATTTTTTAATCAAAAAATATTTGTTTTAGTGGATTTCATGAACGATGGATTTCAGATGATGAACATCACAGAGCACATACATATGTTCTACTCAACTGTGAAGAAATGAAATCATTTCTCTTATGAGGGATTCTATCAATTATTCTATAATTTATGTTACAATATTTAGACTTATTTTATTTTTAGTTTATATGATAATCATATTATGAAACAACTTCCACAAATTACAACAGCTACTCTTGAAGAATGTAGACAAAAAAATTCTCAATGGTTTCAAAAACTGGTAATATAAATTATTGATGGTTTAATATCAAATTTGTTTATTATTTAATATATCGATAATTGTTTTGCAGTTTTTAAGGTGTCTTAATATGCTGATAAAATTGATAAGAAACTGTGTATATTGAGTAACCGACCATCCAATATGGTTAAATCTTATAATGCAGATGTGGTGAATGGTTATCGATTTCATACAGATGCATATGGAGAATCAAAAAAACAATGAATAGTGGTGTTTTCATGAGAGGATCAGATCACAGTGAAACTGAAGTTGACTTTTATGGCATTTTGGAAGAATTTATTTGAGTTTTGTTATCTAGGATATAATTACATAACGATGTTTAAATGTCGGTGGTTGGATACGGAGAGAGGCTTGTGTATTCATCCAACTCCAGGAATCCTTGATTTTAATTATAAAAGTCTTCTTGCTATAAATGAACCATTATTATTGGCTCAACAGGAACATCAAATTCATTATGCAGAGTATTGTGCTACTTCAAGAGTCATGAGCGATTGGTGGAGCATAATGAAAATGAAATCTCGGAAAAATCAATTTACTCAAACGGAATGTGTTTCTGCTGAAGTGGAGGGAATTGAAATTTTTCAAGACTGCTCAAAATCCATCTGACTCACAAAGAGATGTTCATATCGATGATGACACCCAACAATTAATGATCAATCATGATAAAGATATTAATAATGTTACAAATTAATTTGAAATGACAAGAGATGCTGAAAATGAAACTCATATGGATATTGATGTTGCTGAGGAGGAAGATGAAGACATTGAAAATGATAGCTATAGAGAAGAGGATGAAGATAAACATTGACATATATAAAATGATGGTTATAATCATAACTAATATATATCTATATATAATAGTTATTTTCAACTTTCTACTAACAAAAATCATTTTGTGTTTCATATGGACCCAAATCTATATCGCGAGTTGCAGGAGGCTGACCTACCATTGGATGAAGGAGATTTTGGATCATCTGACACTCAGACTACTGGTGGTTCAGGGGGTATGCAGAGGGGGCATGGTCTTGCACGATTTATGATTCATGACCATATCCTTGAGCGACATCCACATCTTGGTTTCAATCCACAAACATGGAGGTATGGTAACCTATATATTTTAGTTAGATTTCATTAATTTATTTATATATATACTAATTGTGTGTTTATTTTTTCCTTTTTCATGGTTTTGTGCATGTAGCTATTGGACAGGGGAGCGCTATCTTGTGAAATTATTTTTCTCATCCATTAATCACATTGGAACAGATTCTCATTGATGTGTGAAGAGACATGTTCCATCATTGGCTGATACATAAATAAATAATATTTATTTTGAAATTTATTTTATTAATAACTTGATATTATAAATTATTTGTAGGGTTTATGGTATCCTATCGATGATACCATGCACGACACTATCCATGCAGCATGGTAGGATTCTATGCATGACCGTATCTGTTAGTTATTTCGCAATTTGATAAGGACAACCATTAAGAAGTCAATAGTGATATAATTTGATGATTCGTGTAGAGCTCACCGACCAGAGTACATTTAACCTCACATTTGGGATGGATTTTTTTACACCGGCTGGGTGGTGTAATTTTGAGGAGAACTTTTGTGGGATGGTAGAACTGGGGGAGACAAGAGGTGACACATCGAGCTGGTAGTTGTACATTCAGTTCGCATAGAGAGAATCTGATAAGTATATTTTTAAATATTTTTTAAAAATTTAAATATAAACAATTTATTTTATATTTCTGTAGGCAGTCGAGCATCCGGAAATTATGGAGTTCGATGTTTATGGGAGGATGTACAGTGATCCATTTACTGGAAAGATTAGAGGTGATCACCAATGACAGATTGTGGTTAGTGTTATTTTTTCAGTTTGATAATTAACTACATATAATATTTTCAGAATTTTGATTTTAAATTTGAATAGAAGGAGTCATATGAGGCTGCGACCTTTCAGACGCAGGTTGAGGTCAGGACAAGACGACTGAGCAGACCGGTGCACACTATTTCAATGACGCGGCATGGATACATGCGACTCAGTACGGCTTTGAGAAGGTCCTAGTAGTTGGTATCGACACTCATTTGACTTCTGGTACATATTATGGTACTGTTGCGATGTTGGTGTCCATCTTAAGAGGAGCTCGTGGAGAGACATCATCTTCTGGCTCACAGTATCAGGAGCAGTTGTGAACTTAGGCTGAGCTTATAGAGACTTTGCAGAAGCAGCATGAAGAGATGTGTCGGTGGCAGCATTAGTTGGGGCAGCATCACGAGGAGGAGCTATGTCGATTGGAGCAGTAGGAGGAGGAGGAGTAAGATGAGCAGATAGAGTACATTCATCATCCGACTCATAGTTTAGGGATGTAGTTTCCTCCACCTCCTCCAGAACCCCCCCTAGTGAATTGTTTTTTATGTTAAAAACATTTTAATTCATGTTTTGAATTAATATGAACTATTTACATTTTCTTTCTTTTATATTGGTGGAAATATTGCATAATTTCATTTTTTTCATATCTTATTATATATTATTAGTATTATATTTTGTAATATTAGTTTATTTTGCTAATAATAATAATATTTTATGATTTTTTATATTTTTTGGAATATATTGAATCTTTTAATAATTATTTATTATTTTATTATTTTAATAATATTTATATTTATATTTTATTAACCATAATTTTATTAAATATATTTTTTTTAGTATTATATTTTTTAATGTTTGTTTATTTTAATAATAATAATTTTTTATTATTTTTATAATAATAATATAATTTTTTCATTAATCATAATTTTATTATTATTTTTTAATAATTTTTAGTATTTGCGATGGGGTCTTTTCCGACGGGGCCTCGTCACAAATAAGTGAAATATATATTTTTTTAGATTAGTTTTTGCGACGGGACTACGGGCCTGTCGGAATTAGTATTTGCGACGGGCCCGTCGCAAAAGGTATATGGGTATATAATGTATAAAATCAGAAGGCTATTTATGATGGGAAAGTTCCCCTTCGCAAAAGCTAATTGCGACGGGCCTTTCACAATAGATTTTTGGATATATAATGTATATAATCAGAAGGGTATTTCTGACGGGCCCGTCGCAAAAAATATCTATTGCAACATCGTTTTCTACAAATGGCTATTTGTGATGGGGTCCCGTAGCAAAATCCTATTTTCGATGAGATCCCGTCGCAAATAGCCCAATGCAAAAAACAGGAATTCCAGTAGTGATGGTATATATTGTTAAAAATTTACATCTAAATATTTTAATCTTTATAGATAATAAAATTATTTATGATGTAGTAAGGTCACAAAATTTTTAATTCTTGCCTAACAGAAACTAATTATAGGACATAGGTAATTTATTTCATATCATGTGGGAATTGTTTCTATAAGACATATTCCACCACATGATCATCCTACATTAACATGAATTCAATACAAAAAAATAGAAGAATCATAGTACATGAAATAAGATGACTGATGTATGGGATGAATAAAAAATAGTTTGAATGCTAGATGAGTTATAATATAGTAAGAAGTAGTCTGGAAGTTCTCACTACACTTAAATATCAACCCTCACCTCTAACTACATCAAGGTAGAGTCTTTCATAGAGATTTACTAAAGTAAACACCTATAATACCATTCCGTGAAAATATTTCTATAGATATTGAACACATTCTATCTCTACTACTAAGAGATGACTTCTTGAACATTCTCTATATCCATGAAAACTCCTTCATCAGATATCATGTGTCCAAAAATTATCACATCATGAATATAAAACTAGAACATTGATAGCTTGGCCTATATATGGTGCCCCCTAGAAAAACCCAATCCAACCTAAATTTGTCCAACATGATCCTTCTACATATTTTAATTCATTTTGATGTCATCCAAATATATGAACATATATATAAATATATTTAGTGGATTATATGGTTATTCAATTCCATAATGACTATTGGAGTATTATTATTTTCAAATAACATAACCCATCACAGAAAATGTCTATATCAGCTTTGAATAAAGGTATTTGGAACATACTCTTATAAGACCCTCATCTGTTGGTACCCTAATCAGGGATCAATCATTGAAAATCAATAAGGCCCTCTGATCTAATCACAGAGATCATAAATTATGGTAAATGATTGTTTATTTCTAATAATCACATGGTTATTCTTATTAATGATAACTGAAAAGTTGGAAGATTTTGATTAATTTATTTGAAAATAGTTCTCAATAATCCCATGTTAAAAAATTGTGAAGTATAAATACCATTCAATATAGATCTTATAAATAATCCTCAATATCTATAATCATGGTATGTTCCAATTAGTTAGAAATTAAGGAAATCATGTTAATCTTAGAGAATAGATTGTTAGTAATCTTGAATAATCATAGGGAGGATTTTTAGAGATATCCCAAGGAAATAAATCAATGTAATTATCTAGAATCAACAAATATTATCCCACATATCACTAATCAACAAAAATGTAAAATAAATAGAAAATTATTCATGATATTGACCATTACTCTAACGAAACTAGTCCTTCGCTCCCTAATCATGGGTCCCAATCTCTTTGAGTATCATGAGAGATCTCATTTGGAGTAATAAATTTTATGCTCTAGAGATATCACGTGAATAATGACATGAAAATGATCAAAATATTCATGATGATTATATGTTTCAAAAAACATAAATTCCCAAAATAATTAATTCATTGATGGATTCCACACGTTCTACAAGAACACAAATTTTTAGGAGTTTGAATACATTCTCCAAAATCTTACTAAATGTGGTTAGTATATCAATAACATAAGGCATAAATTAAACTATCATACCCAATGGGTAACATTATCCATTGAAATAAATGAATGGGATATGTTGGTGTAATAAAAATAGATTTCATAGAAGAAGTAATAAATACTATACATATCCTAGAAGGGGGCCCAAAATCAATGTCCTCTAGCATAAACTATACCTCATGGAGATTCCCAAGATTATACCCACCCAGATACTTTTTTATAGGGTGAGTATCTCCCTTACTATTGGGGTAACACCCTCAACTCTTGTATTCCTCTATCTATAAATATGATATTTTTGAAAAATGGATCACAAACCCCTCCCTCATAAATCCAACTAATAGAATCATTGAAGATAACCCTTATGTCAAAAATGGTGAAATTTACTCGTAGTATCGTGAAAATTAGTCCAACTATGTAACACCATCCCACACTACCAATAAAAATATATCTTATACTCGGATGAATCTATAAGATATGATCCTATTAACTATTAGAAAATCCTGCAACTTTCTCTAGGACACTAATCTAACATTCTAAACTACACTAAAATAGAACTATGGAATCTTCCCATTGAAATAACACTAATAATAATTGTATTTCATGTCAAATAATACATTTAATATTCACATCATAATTCATCTTAGAAAATCATGGTTTCCATATCAGAATTAACATATCTTATCTCTATCCTGAATCCCATCTTGAAACACTTAGCCTTAAGGTAGTGGTTCATGGGGAGATCTTGATACATATGAACTGACATGTTAAATATTACAGTATATTTCATCATTGACGGAACTCCTAGTTCCAAATATAACAACCCACAGGCCTTCACAACCATCATGTTCATTGAATAGAATAATTTATTAAACTCAACTTTATTCGTGGTCCATGTGATATCCTTAAGAGTCCTCAAAATAACCATAGACTCCCCACAATTTCAATGAGTCTATCAGGAACATATGTAGTGATACATACTTTATCGTTGATAGGGGTATTTAGGAATAAAATGATATACATAAAACTTTCAAACCACACCTCTGGCCAATACAGTACCTTTTCTCTATGAAATAGTATTTGGGTTCTCGTTATAAGAAATAATTCGAGTATATCATCTGTGACTACTAAAGAACACCAACTTATCCCAACTATGTTATTGAAATAATAATTGAATCCACAAAAACAAGGTCATTATGAGGGATCACCTACAAGGTGTTCTTTACAGAACCCTCTCTACATCTAGGAAGATTTCTTTAGGGAGTCATTATCTACAATATACAAAGCAAGTTCTTTATAAATCATAATTAATTCACTAAAAATGTTAAATGAATCAAAAAATAACCATAAATGGTATAAAAATGTATCACAAGATTCTTAGGAAAATCCAAATTATAATGGAATAAAAACCTCAAAATCTCAATGAATTTTCATCTATACCTAGTTTGGACACACATTTAGGAAACCCATGTGTGAATCAGAATTTTATCAACAAAGTATTAGCATAAAATGATATACAGGAGGACCAATGTAAATAAAAACCATGTTACTAACCATGAACCTTTTCTATTCAACATTGATTTACCCTAAAAAATATCTATTTGGATCGCCTTGTGGAAGAAAACCAATCTATAATTAGATCAAAATAACATCCAAAAAACACATAACTAGAATCAAAACATAACCAGATTCCCTGACCGCCCATGAAAACTTGAGGTTCGACCCAAATAGGAGATGGATTTGATATTCCCAATTCATATATATGGAGTTTTAATGGTTTTATATCTATTCAACCAAAACAGCCCATATAAAAACAAGCTATGATACAATTTTGTAATTATAAGGCCTATGCCAACTCAAGCCGCCACCCAATCCATCCCATCACATGGCATGAACTATGTTTTGGAACACCATATGCCAGATACAAGAATTGGGAATAACCAAAAATATATTGGTAATGATTTATCCCATATTAAGATATCTTAAACAATTATTGAATTGGGATTTCCACACAAATAACATTACAGTCTTCAAGACATAATATAACATCAATGGTATTCCTATTAGATATATTAAACCAAATTATGTAATATTTACCAAAAATTACATGAATTTCATACACAAGGTGTCTGATTTCTTATACAATTCATAAACAATGATGAAAAAAATACATTGTCTACCAAAATACACATCAACATAAGTAAAAAAACATAACAAATGGATCCTCCTTAAGATATCCCATTGATATCTTATCTCATATAAAAAACGCAGATGATGGTAATTAGTCAAAAGAACCTATATACATGGTTTCTATTCTATTACATGTGTACTTTAAATTCAAATACACAAAATATAGAAGTCAGTATTAGGGAGTGAAGAAAAAAACTGGTAGTAAAAGAAAATGAATACATTGAAGCATTTTAAACATCAAAAAAATTAATCTACTTTGAAAATATATTTCAAAAAGAAAACACTTTGAAAACATATAATTTTCAAATAGCCCTTTGATATCCCAATGGATTTACAATTCAAATAAAAGATTTTTTCCAAAACATTGATTTAAATGGATAAAATAATCATGAGAGGTGAAAAATTATAAATATATCCAACAAAACAACAGTTTTCATTATATCAAGATATTTTAACAATATAAATGTAAATGGTTATATCAAATCATGATATCAGGAATGTAAATGATAAAATGAATAAAAACATACAAGTAAATATTGATTGGCTATGTTAACCATGGGCTGAATCCCTAAGGTACTAATGTCATTTAGAGTTAAAAAAGAACCATATACCACTAATAAAATTGAAATATCTCATGATATTCCTCGAGATAAACACAAAAAAATATTATTGTCTCTATATAAAAAATGAAATCTCACATGTTCTTTATACCAAAATTCACATATAGTCCCCTAGAATCCAAAATTGATTCCATCCAAATATTCCACATAGAAGTCTCTCATAGACCCTCAAAAAATCCTTCCCAAACACCCTACTTAACCCATGTGTTTCCCTATTCCAACATTTTCAAAATATTCTGATAGATATGAAAATCCATTATAAAATAAAATTTCATACTAAAAAAGCCCATTAATTTGCCAAATCATTAGCAAGTTAAAAAATTCTAAGACCTCTTTATAAATCCATTTTAAAAAAACCCAATACCTATTTGAGAAATATTATTAGAGACATTGATTTCAATAAAGACACTCCATTTCTGAAAACCATCCTTAAATACCCTAATTTTAAACCCATCTATAAATTCAAAAAGACATTTCTTGGGAATGATATAACGACCCATACTTTACATACATTGTAAATACTTCAAAATTGAAGCACACTTATTACAACATATGACAAAACCACAAAGGACCGTATAGGTATAGTGTCTTTAGAAACTGGGAAACATAAACAACTGGTTCATAAATCTTCTACAGTGTCTCCCATTTATTTCATCATATCTAGGGTCCCTTTTACCATATTCTACTTAATATCCATCTTCCTGACCTGGGCAAAAGAAAACATAAAAGGGTGAGCTCAAATGCTCAGCAAGGGTAAATAAAGGAACTAAAAATCATATCATATCTTTTTGAAAATCATAACCTGCAAAAGAGATCATAATATCTTAACATGGAATAAATCATAGAAGTGAAAATGAGATCACTATAATCATAACATGAAACTTGAAACATTGTGGCATGCACACATAATCATGGAAAATCATTTCTTGTTAGTCATGACTCATTTCCAAGACTATCTTAGTGGACAAAGTCCCTTTCTGAATCGAGTAACCCTTGTTTCAGTCCTGTTTCACTGAACCGGTATAACCTACCGCTCCAGCCCTGTCTATCTCATGAGATATAAAATCTTTACCCAATGCATTGGAGGGAGATATAGGTCCCACCCATCTTATAATGAATCCTTTCTTATGTGTGCCACATAATCATAAACCATACATCATAGCATAACCCATGTAATAAAAATGGGATTCTTAAACAACATGACATCATAAAACAATTCATATAAGATAAAGGAATTCAAAAAAATATTTCCATCACAACATAATCAAACCAATGTAATAATAGGGATAAAAACATAACCCTTTTACTATCTTAGATGGAAAATAATTTTGATAAAATACTTGAACTCCATTCTTGAGGAAAATATCCTTTCTACTTTAAGAACACTTTTCCTTTCTTAACATGTCATACAATTTTAAACTAAAAGAAGTTGATTAAAAATAAACATGAAAACATGTAATGTAAGATTTTTGGAAATAATCTATTAAAAATCCATTCATGCCGTATAAGTTAAAAAAACATTCTTGGAACTTTTTTCGGAACAGTCAAAAAGTACCTCGTACGAAAAAAACGACAAAAGATTCCTTTCATATTCTTTACTAAAAACTCACCGAAGGGTAAAATTGGATTTAAACTATTGTAAGTGGATGGAAACAATTTTACATATTTAGGGAACATGGATGTGGATGATAAAATACACCCCAGTAAATACTTACGAATTAACAATCTCGGATAAAAATGAGATTGTGATATTTCCCTTACCTTAGGTCCGATTTGCTTTGTACGTGTCCGAAGCTCCTGTATAATGGTTTGAATAATGTTATTGACTTATTCCAGAATCATACATATTAATATCATATCATATATGGTCATATTCTTAGCTTCTTGTTAGTAATATTTCATTGTTACTTGTTACTCGGGTCTTTATTGCCTTTTGTTCTTATGCGTGTTTTGCCGAATAAATTCTTATTATTATGTTAAGGTTATAGATAGCTTATATCCAGAATGGTATTAGTGTATCATATATAATATTTATTCATTAAATTCATTTATATAATTACTATGTAATGATGATCATGTAGAACGAGTCACATCACATCGTGGAGACGGTATTCCGTACGTACGCACGAGTGATGATATCATTCCTATGATCGTGGAATTGTATTGGAGTATATATATATTATTTAAGTATAAATATTACTTAATAATAATCATAAATAGTTACTCATTACACCATTATACCCATCCTTGTAAAGTGATGGTGGAAAATAGATTACACCACGGCGTGGAGACGGTATTCCGTACGTACGCACGCGCGGTGATTTCATTTTTCCGTAGGATGGATAGAAGGTGAATTAGGGTTGTTTCATATTTATAATAACATATCAGTATGTAAGTAATACTGATGTTATTACTTTAGCATTAAACAACTAAAGGAGAAGAAGTTGAAGAAGAAAGAAATTGAAAAGATCAGTAACAGATATTACCTCTTCTTTGGAACGCCTCTTTGAATCCTCCACTTAGGGAACTAAGATTCGTCTTTGAAGAAGACCAGGACATATAGGATTATTTTAGGGAAGTGGAGAGGAGAAAATGTCAGGGGTTTTCCGAGCTTTAGTGCTCAAATTGGTGTGAGGAGGAGGGGGAGGAGGTGCCCTTTTATAAGGGATGAGAGGGGCACCTTAGGAATATCTCAAAATATTATTTTATATTAAAGTCAAAATCGGTTTATAATGGTTCCAAAGGGTCTTATTTCGAAGCTAAAGTGGGGAAGGGTCTAAATCCTATCAAACAATAGGATTTAGACAAGTTTAGGGTATTATTTTAACCTTATCAATTAGATTTAACTCTATGTTAAATAATTTAACTTTTACCATGTCTTTTTGTTTTCTTTCACTATATGGTTAATACACTTACTATAACATGCCCAAAGAACCCCAAAATGTTTATTATTAATATATATATCCTTATATAAGTCATTTGGCCGAACCTTAGATTTTTAGGAATAAAATAACAATTAATAATATAATATTTGATTTAAAAACTATTTTGTGTCAATTTTGACACTATTTGATATATGATTTTTTTGAAAGTCATAACAGAATTATATGTTCTAACCAAGTTGATTACATCAACACTAATATATCATAGTAACCTATAAAATTAGTGGAATTCATAAAAAGTCTCAAATTACATTTATTTTTGTGTTTATAACATCAATTATGTCAATATTTCATAAATAAGATAATTACCGTATCATAATTGTGTCATAAATAAATTAAATTTTTTAATGTCTAAAAATTATAAATAAAATACCATTATGTAGGAAATCTTTTTATATTTCTAATGAATATTTATAGTTGAATTTATCTTATGTATAACCCCATATTAAAAATGATTTACTTATTAAACTTTGATTTTAACTATTTTAACCCTTCTTTAAATAAATTAATAATAAATGTCCTAATCTAACCCAAGTGGGTCTAAATGGTCATATTTTATTCCTAAGTTTGTTTTTGGTCGAATTACACTTGTCCAATAGAATTAGGACATGTGTTAGATTAATAATAATATCATATTTACCCTTAGTTACCCTATTTACTATTAACCGCAGTAAAAAAAGTAAAAAGTTACTAGTCACCAAAAAATTATTTTTATCTCATTGAACCACATTTTACTTACTGATATCAACCGTGTCTGTCGTATTTTCGAAATTCCATTCACAGAAGCGGTAAAATTATGTTTTATGCAAAATTCAGTTTTTAACCTACCGCTTAGTGGTTTCACTATTCATCAAAAATTGAAAGTTTTCAGAAAAATACCAAAATTTCACCCTAGGCTAATTTCGGTATTCCGAATCCAAAAATGAAGTCCATTTTGAAAAATAAAATTTATAAAATTTCAAAAAGTGGTTATTACTATTCATAACGACTAGTTTTAATAATATTTTAATAGCATATCGTTGTTTAGTGAAACTCAGTATTGCGTACGACGCAAGCTATCGAGGAAGGTCGTGATTGCGTGTAAAGTAAGCCAAGAAAGTGTGTAGTGAAAGATTCCTTTGATGATATAAAAACAAAATATTACTCATAAAAATCTCAGGTGTTACATTCTACCCCCCTTAAAAAAGAATTTCTCCCTCAAAATTCATCACCTTGTAACAAACAGATGAGGATACTTCTCCCTCATCATATCCTCAAGCTCCCACGTAGCTTCTTCAAGTTGGTGGTTCCTCCATAAAACTTTCACCAAGCGAGTGATCTTGTTTCGTAGGACTTTTTCTCTACGATCCAGAATCTCTATCGGCTGTTCTTCATAAGAAAGATCTTGCTCCCACGGTACAACTTCTGAGCTGAGTACATGTGAAGGATCTGGTATTTACTTTCTCAGGAGAGATACATGGAACACATCGTGAACTTGAGAGAGATTCTGTGGAAGCGCCAATCGGTAAGCTACCTTCCAAACACGATCCAGTATTTCGAAAGGACCGATATATCTAGGGCTCAACTTCCCCTTCTTTCCAAATCTCATAACCCTCTTCCAGGGAGATATTCATAAGAACACTTTATCACCCACTTCAAACTCTAGGTCTTTTCTTCGGTTGTCTGCATAACTTTTCTGTCGACTCTGAGCTGATCTTATGTGTTGTTGAATAGATCTGACCTTTTCTGCCATTTCATCAATGAGATCAGGTCCTAATAGCTTTCTTTCCCCAACTTTATCCCAGCAAGTTGGAGTCCTGCATTTCTTTCCATAGAGAGTTTCATAAGGAGCCATCTGAATACTGGAGTGAAAGCTATTATTATAAGAAAATTCCACCAAAGGTAGGTGTTGATCCCAACCTCCTTTGAAATCCATAGAGCAAGCTCTCAACATATCTTCTAGGGTTTGAATTGTTCTCTCAGACTGACCGTCTGTCTGAGGATGATAAGCAGTGCTGAAAGTCAACTCTGTATCCAGAGTATGCTGAAGACTTCGCCAGAACTTCGAGGTAAATCTCGGATCCCGATCAGATATAATAGAAAGTGGTACTCCATGCAATCTTACCACTTCCTTTACATATATCATGGCAAGATGATCTAGAGAGAAATCCTCTCTAATAGCAATGAAGTGTGCAGACTTTGTAAGACGATCAACTATGACCCAAATAGCATTATTGCCTTTGGATGTTTTAGGAAGTCATGTGACAAAGTCCATAGTGATGTTTTCCCATTTCTATTCGGGTATGGGTAATGGTTGTAACATCCCCTTAGACTTTTGTCTCTCAGCTTTACCTTGTTGACAAACCAAGCATCGAGAGACATATTCAGCAACATCTCTTTTCATGCCATCCCACCAGAAGTACTCTTTCAGGTCCCTATACATCTTCGTGCTTCCAGGATGAATAGAGAATGATGAACTATGAGCCTCATCCAGTAGCTCCTTCTTTAATTCGGGGATGGGAGGAACACAAACCCGATTCCTGAACTTTATTATCCCATCACAATCATGGTTGAATTCCGGAACATTTCTCATCTTCTTTTGTAACTCTACATCTTAATTTTGTGCCTCTTTAATCTTCACATGTATAGATGGTTGAACATTAATTTGAGAAAGATAAGATTTTATCCCCTTCCATTATAATTCCAAGATCCATCCTTTGTAAATCCATAAATATTGGATCTTTTGTGATCCTCATCATGGATAAACTAGCATGGTCTTGTCGACTTAATGCATCTGCCACCTTGTTTGCTTTCCCAGGGTGGTAATGGATTGAGCTGTCATAATCCTTAATCATCTCCAACCATCTTCTTTGACGCATATTCAGCTCCTTTTGTGTGAAAATATACTTTAAACTTTTATGATCAGTATAAATATCACACCTTTCACCATAAAGGTAATGCCTCCAAATCTTTAATGCAAAGATTACCACAGCCAACTCCAAATAATGTGTTGGGTAATTTTGCTCATGGATTTTCAACTGTCTTGAAGCATAAGCTATCACCATATCATTTTGCATAAGAACACAACCAAATCCCTTCTTGGATGCATCACTTTATATCACAAACCTTTCTCCACTACAAGGTAGTGTGAGCAGAGGTGCACTGGATAACCTTCTTTTCAACTCCTTGAAATTCTCTTCACATTCTTCCGTCCAGACAAACATAACTCCTTTCCGGGTCAACTTGGTGAGTGGATTAGATAATCGTGAAAAATCTTTTACAAAACGTCTATAATATCCACCTAAACCAAGAAAACTTCGGATATCAGTTACTGTTGTTGGTCTTGACCATCTTTCGATAACCTCTGTTTTTGCTGGATCCACAGATATCCCCTCTTTTGAGATTATGTGAACCAAAAATGCAACATTTTGAAGCCAAAATTCACACTTGGTAAATTTGGCATAAAGCTTCTCCTTTCTCAGTGTCTTCAATATAATTCTCAAGTGATCTTCATGCTCTTCCTTGATCTTTGAATAGACAAGAATATCGTCTATAAAGACTACCACAAATTGATCAAGATAGTCTCTAAAGACTCTATTCATTAGATCCATGAAGATAGCAGTGGCATTAGTAAGACCAAATGGCATCACTATAAATTCATAGTGTCCATACCTTGTAAGGAAAGTCGTATTTGGTATATCCTCCCTTTTGACCCTTAATTGATGATACCCTGAACAAAGATCAATCTTGGAAAAGTATTGAGCTCTGCGTAGTTGGTCAAATAAGTCATCAATGCGTGGGAGAGGATATTTGTTCTTGATAGTGATCTTGTTAAGTTCTCGATAATCAATGCAGAGTCTCATTGATCCATCTTTCATCTTAACAAATAGAACAGGTGCTCCCCAAGGTGATGCACTAGGGCGTATGAATCCCGTATCAAGATTCTCTTGGAGTCGCTTCTTCAATTCCTGCAACTCAATTGGGGCAATTCTATAAGGTGTCTTTGAAATAGGAAAAAAACCCGGTACAAGTTCTATTGAAAACTCAACTTCACAATTTGGTGGAAGACCCGGTAATTCCTCCGGAAATACATCATCAAACTCCCGTACAATGGGCATATTCTTAATCGTGAGTTTCTCACCAACCATTTGAGATAAATAACCTTCATTTAGTGGAATCAATACCCATAAGATGGAAGAAATTTCCACTGGAAGGTTATGTTCATCCTAGCATTGATAGACGATCGTAGATTGATCTGGAATATGAAATGTGACTTCCCTTATTTGGCAATTGATATGAGATCCATGTAGAGAAAGCCAATCCATTCCAAGAATCACATCAAATTCCACTAAAGGAAGGATCACAAGATTTTCAGGAAGCACTTTCCCACAAACTTCGATCGGAGAAGAATTATAAACTTTTGATGCGACTGTTGTGCCATTAGGTGTTGTCACAGCTAACTCAACATCTAATTGTTGAGGTAATACGGTGATACCCTTAGAAATTTTTCAGAAATAAAAGAGTGGGTAGATCCAGAATCAAATAAAACATTTGCTACTTTAGAGTGGATGGTAAGTGTACCTTTCACCACTTCGTTATCATACTCCACATCGCTGATAGAAATTGCATGTGACTTTCCTTTGTCTTTAGCCTTAAGATTTTGTTGACGTCGACCATCATCATCAACCCTTGGATTTGGCCATTGATTGGCATAATGCCCCATCTCCTTTCACTTGAAACATTGAAGTGTAGTAGTTTCATTCTGGGTATCCCTTCCTTTATTTGCATCATTAGACATCTTCTTCCCATTATCGCGGCATTCAAATGCCCGATGACCTTCCTATCCACATTTAAAACATTTACTTGTCCCTTTAATACAACTACCTCCATGTTTCTTTCCACACTTTGAGCATAAGGGAATGCTCATCTTTTTTTCAGTGTTCTCTTTAGATTTTCCTTTGAATTCCATCTTCCTCTTCTTATCAAACCCATGTGACTGATGGGTTACTCCAATCTCCATCTCGACTTTGAGAGCACATCGAACGATTTCCTCGTAGCTATTGAAGTCCCTTATGGCTAACGCCCTTCGAAGACTTGGTTTTAAGCCACTAAAGATTCGATCGATCTTACTCTCAGGTTGGATAATAATACCAGAAGCGTACCTTCCAAGTCTTGTAAAATTTGCTTCATAGGTACCAACAGATTCATCATCCCTTTGCTTCAGTTCAAGAAACTCTTTCTCCATCTTTGTTCGGAGAATAGGAGGGAAGTACTTATTGAAAAATATGTTCTTGAACTCGTCCCATTCCATAGACTCAATTTCATCCCTTTTCCTCGTATTCTTAATAAGATTCCACCATTGATCAGCATCTCCTTCCAAACGATACACTGCTAGGATGACTTTATCATGTTCAGAACATTAAAGAACTGAAAATATCTCTTCAGTAGTACTAATCAATTGTTCAGCAACTAATGGATCAGTAGACCCACTGAAAGAAGGCGAACGCTGCCTCATGAAGGATTCAACAGAATGTTGCTCCTTCCTTTGCTCGTTTGGAAGTCCTGCATGATTCATAGCTTGAGAAAGTTGTGTGAGCATGGCTACAAGATTTTGCATTCCATCTCCCATATCGTTTGGTTGCTCAGGGGGAAAATCATTGCATTTCCCGTCGCATTCCGCATTAACACGGTTCCTTCGGGTTCCAACCATTGACTAAAACCAAGAAGAATCGTGTGAGCAACACTAATTATAATAGGAAAACCGCATAATCAAGGATAAAATTTCACACTTAAGGTCTTATCCTTGGGTATTCACGGCCATTTCTAAAACACTAAGATTGTGTTCTATGCTTAGACTTATCCTTAGGGTTCTTACTAAGGCTTTCACATCCTAGTTTCCAAAGGTTGACTATACCTTTCCTCTGATACCAACTATAACGACCCATACTTTACATACATTGTTAATACTTCAAAATTGAAGCACACTTATTACAACATATGTCAAAACAACAAAGGACCGTATAGGTATAGTGTCTATAGAAACTGGGAAACATAAACAACTGGTTCATAAATCTTCTACAGTGTCTCCCATTTATTTCATCATATCTAGGGTCCCTTTTAGCATATTCTACATAATATCCATCTTCCTGAAATGGGGAAAAGAAAACATAAAAGGGTGAGCTCAAATGCTCAGCAAGGGCAAATAAAGGAACTAAAAATCATATCATATCTTTTTGAAAATCATAACCTGCAAAAGAGATCATAATATCTTAACATGGAATAAATCATAGAAGTGAAAATGAGATCACCATAATCATAACATGAAACTTGAAACTTTGTGGCATGAACACATAATCATGGAAAATCATTTCTTGTTAGTCATGACTCATTGCCAAGACTATCTTAGTGGACAAAGTCCCTTTCTGAATCGAGTAACCCTCGTTTCAGTCCTGTTTCACTGAACCGGTATAACCTACCGTTCCAGCCCTATCTATCTCATGAGATATAAATTCTTTACCCAATGCATTGGAGGGAGATATAGGTCCCACCCATCTTATAATGAATCCTTTCTTATGTGTGCCACATAATCATAAACCATACATCATAGTGTAACCCATGTAATAAAAATGGGATTCTTAAACAACATGACATCATAAAAAAATTCATATAAGATAAAGGAATTCATAAAAATATTTCCATCACAACATAATCAAACCAATGTAATAATAGGGATAAAAACATAAACCTTTTATTATCTTAGATGGAAAATAATTTTGATAAAATACAAGAACTCAATTCTTGAGGAAAATATCCTTTCTACTTCAAAAACACTTTTCCTTTCTTAACATGTCATACAATTTTAAACTAAAAGAAGTTGATTAAAAATAAACTTGAAAACTTGTAAAGGAAGCTTCTTGGAAATAATGTTTTAAAAATTCATTCATGTCGTATAAGTTAAAAAAAACATTCTTCGTACTTTTGTCAGAAAAGTCAAAAAGTACCTCGTACGAAAAAAAAAACGACAAAAGATTCCTTTCATATTCTTTACTAAAAACTCACCAAAGGGTAAAATTGGATTTAAACTATTGTAAGTGGATGGAAACAATATTACATATTGAGGGAACATGGATGTGGATGATAAAATACACCCCAGTAAATACTTACGAATAAACAATCTCGGATAAAAATGAGATTGTGATATTTCCCTTACCTTAGGTCCGATTTGCTTTGTATGTGTCCGAATCTCCTGTATAATGGTTTAAATAATGTTATTGACTTATTCCAGAATCATATATATTGATATAATATCATATATGGTCATATTCTTAGCTTCTTTTAGTAATATTTCATTGTTACTTGTTACTCGGGTCTTTATTGCCTTTTGTTCTTATGCGTGTTTTGCCGAATAAATTCGTATTCTTATTTTAAGGTTATATATACCTTATATCCAGAATGGTATTAGTGTAACATATATCATATTTATTCATTCAATTCATTTATATAATTACTATGTAATTATGATCATGTAGAACGAGTCGCATCACATCGTGAAGACGGTATTCCGTACGTACGCACGAGTGATGATATCGTTCCTATGATCGTGGAATTGTATTGGAGTATATATATATTATTTCAGTATCAATATTACTTAATAATAATCATAAATAGTTTCTCATTACACCATTATACCCATCCTTGTAAAGTGATGGTGGAAAATAGATTACACCACGGCGTGGAGACGGTATTCCGTACGTACGCACGCGCGGTGATTTCATTTTTCCGTAGGATGGATAGAAGGTGAATTAGGGTTGTTTCATATTTATAATAACATATAAGTATGTAAGTAATACTGATGTTATTACTTTAGCATGAAACAACTAAAGGAGAATAAGTTGAAGAAGAAAGCAATTGAAAAGATCGGTAACGGATATTACCTCTTCTTTGGAACGCCTCGCTTAATCCTCCACTTAGGGAACTAAGATTGGACTTTGAAGAAGACCAGGACCTCTAGGATTATTATAGGGAAGTGGAGAGGAGAAAATGGAAGGGGTTGTCCGAGCTTGAGTGCTCAAATTGGTGTGAGGAGGAGGGGGAGGAGGTGCCCTTTTATAAGGGAGGAGAAGGGCACCTTAGGAATATCTCAAAATATTATTTTATATTAAAGTCAAAATCAGTTTATAATGGTTCCAAAGGGTCTTATTTCGAAGCTAAAGTGTGGAAGGGTAGAAACCCTATCAACCAATAGGATTTAGACAAGTTTAGGGTATTATTTTAACCTAATCAATTAGATTTAACTCTAATTTAAATAATTTAACTTTTACCATGTCTTTTTGTTTTCTTTCACTATATGGTTAATACACATACTATAACTTGCCAAACGAACCCCAAATTGTTTATTATTAATATATATATCCTTATATATGTCATTTGGCTGAACCTTAGATTTTTAGGAATAAAATAACAATTAATAATATAATATTTGATTTAAAAACTATTTTGTGTCAATTTTGACACTATTTGATATATGATTTTTTTGAAAGTCATAACAGAATTATATGTTCGAACCAAGTTGATTAAAGCAACACTAATATATCATAGTAACCTAGAAAATTAGTGGAATTCATAAAAAGTCTCAAATTACATTTATTTTGGTGTTTATAACATCAATTATGTCAATATTTCATAAATAAGATAATTACTGCATAATAATTGTTTCATAAATAAATTAAATTATTTAATGTCTAATAATTATAAATAAAATACCATTATGTAGGAAAACGTTTTAGTTTTCTAAGGAATATTTATAGTCGAATTTTTCTTATGTATAACCCCATATTTAAAATGATTTACTTATTAAACATTGATTTTAACTATTTTAACCCTTCTTTAAATAAATTAATAATAAATGTCCTAATCTAACCCAAGTGGGCCTAAGTGGTCATATTTTATTCCTAAGTTTGTTTTTGGTCGAATTACACTTGTCCAATAGAATTAGGACATGCGTTAGGGTAATAATAATATCATTTTTACCCTTAGTTACCCTATTTACTATTAACCGCGGTAAAAAAAGTAAAAAGTTACTATTCACCAAAAAATTATTTTTATCTCATTGAACCACATTTTACTTACTGATATCAACCGTGTCTGTCGGATTTTCGAAATTCCATTCACAGAAGCGGTAAAATTAAGTTTTATGCAAAATTCAGTTTTTAACCTACCACTTAGTGGTTTCACTATTCATCAAAAATTGAAAGTTTTCAGAAAAATACCAAAATTTCACCCTAAGCTAATTTCGGTATTCCGAATCCAAAAATGAAGTCCATTTTGAAAAATAAAATTTATAAAATTTCAAAAAGTGGTTATTACTATTCATAACGGCTAGTTTTAATAATATTTTAATAGTATATCGTTGTTTAGTAAAACTCAGTATTGCGTACGACGCAAGCTATCGAGGAAGGTCGTGATTGCGTGTAAAGTAAGCCAAGAAAGTGTGTAGTGAAAGATTCCTTTGATGATATAAAAACAAAATATTACTCATAAAAATCTCGGGTGTTACAAATGAAACCTAAATATATTAAAAGGGAATATTAATATAGAAAAAAATTTGAATTATAATTTATAACAAATCATTGTAAAGAGACCATAAACAAAGACAATTGTCCCAGATTATATCCCAATCATGTCACCATTGAGGATAACAACAATGAAGAAGAACATAATGTAATCACATACAAAATCCACAAGAAAGAAAACTATTTTACCCATTTAAAACACTAGACATGAAAAAATTCCACTCCATGGGTTACACACAACCATTTAAAATGAGGTAAATTCTGAAGAAGGAAAAATTAGGAAAGCCCCTATAAAGGGGACTTATCATAAGAAAAATAATAATGAATCAATAGACAAGTCCACCAAAAAGGAGAGGGGAAATTCCACACACATATATAATCTTTATGGTTCTGGAAAATCTTCAAAAAATTGTGTGTGAATCATACTGCACTACTATCTCACCAATATCCAACTACGTCGTTATCTTATGTGGTCAGTTCATGTAAAACTATGGTCAAACACTAAAAATTCCCACTATACCAACCTTAATTGGCCTTAAATAGTAGTATTCATAATTATAAATAAAATGAATTAATTGTTTTCCTTGATCTATCATACCAAATCGACTTTCATTGTCCACCAAAACTCAGAAACCTTATTAATTTTCAAAAAGGAAAATAAAAATCCAAATGAAACATAATACTGATTATGTGGTTGTCATAATCTAACCATTCCTTCTTAAAATATGGAGTGGGTTAAAAAAGTACATTATTATTGAAACATATTTTTTTCACATTCATGGTTTCATTTAGAAACTTTTAATGCCTCCCCATATGACTCTAAATAATCCTTTATCTCTTGTTCAGTCATAACATTGATAGTTGATTCAATAATTATTTTTTAACGCTAATATGTATACCCTTAATTAAATATTTTATGATATTACCATTTCAAATATTGAAATATTGGATCTTTTATGATCATAATTATAGATATTCTATAATTATCCTTTCAATTGAGAAAATCATTCAATATTTTTTTATCTCCCATGGTGGCAATGTATCGATCTATAAAAATATTTAACCAACTCCAACAATACTTTCTGGTGCACCTTCTAGTCATTCAATGTGATAATATACTTTAAATATTTATGAACTTTTTATATATCACACGTTTTCCCATATAGATAAATCCTACATATCCTTAATGAAAATATCCACAGCATACTCTAAATTATGTATTTATTAATTTTTTTCATGAACTATAAGTTTCAGGAGGCACAAGACATCACCATATCATTATCCATGATAATTATTCGATTAAACTACATTGATTCAACACAATAGACTAAATATCATACTCCACTATTGCGTTTTGTAGGAACATCTTCACTAACTATCTTTCTCATGAGATTCATGCAAATTTCATCACAATAATCCTTGGAAATAAATATAACTCCCTTTCAAGATAGCCTTGCGAGAAGATTATATTTGTTTGATAAATATTCCACAATGCATTGGTAATATAAATACCTCTCAATAAAAATATTCACCTCATTCAAATTGGATGGTAAGGCCAAACATTCAGTTACTTCTTTCTTGAATGAAACTACTTATATACACTATCTTGAGAATATGTGACCCATTATTGAATATTTTCATTTAAAATTTTTTCAAATTGTAAATTCTTCATAAACAATATCATTATGGATATTACCTAAATTTAAAAATTATAATCATGTTGTTAATTTCTCATTGAATATATAATAATACCATATATAATAACTACTACAAAATGAATATGTTGATCTCTAATGACTATATTTATTAAACCCATGATCATAGATGGTAATTAGTAATAAAAAATTGAATCATTGTAAATTCATTATACTTATACATTTTAGGAAATGATATCATTGGTATATACTCAATTTGACCCGAAGTTGATGATATCTACAATGATGATTAGTTTTTGAAATGTACTGTGATCTGAATTGATGATAAAAAATTTACAAAAAATTGGGAAGAGGATACTTGTTAATGATCCGAATATTTTTTATGTTATCAATAATAATTGAAATTCTCATTGAATAATATTTATTTTTTAAAAAAATTAATTGATACACCATAAGGTGACACACATGGAAAATTAATCCATTTTCTAGTATGACCTTTAATTTTTTCCAAATTTCTAAATACCATTAATGGTCATTTGTTATCGATTCATTGATAGAGTTTAACAACAAGGTATGTTTTCTATTGAAAACTGAAATTCACAATTATATGGATGAATATGTAAAAAATTAGAAAAGACTTCAACAAAATCCCAATGAATAGGAATATCATCGATGTTGAGTTTATCACCCACCATTTAATATAAACACCACTTTTGAGTATGAATTAGGACTCATATAGTGGATGAAATTATCATTTGAAGTTAATATATATCATTATACATATTGATTATCATTGGATAGTTTGAAATGTCAAAAATAACTTACTTTCATCTATAACGGATGTGGAATTTATGAAAATAAGTCTAATTAATTGAAATAATATCACCAAATTTAAAATGGAGAACAATAGGAATTAAAAAAATCAAATTTCCAAAAAAATAATTCGAATAAGATTCATATATATGAGATAAAATAATCATAACAGAATGTGTATAAAATTTTAATTCAACATCAAATCATTGGATGGAATATTGATACAATTGTAAAATTATTTATATATAAATTAGTGGGATGAATAAATGAAAAACAAGACATTGTGAGCTCTATAGTGGTTGGTAAGTAGTCAATTGATGAATTATCCATCACGACCCTAATAATAAATAGTCTTTTTTATGAAAATTAAAATTTTCTTTTCGAGTAAGATGTATTTGATAATATGAGTCATCACTAACCTTCAGATTTGTGCACTAGTAAATATAATAACTATACTCATTTCATTTAAAAAAAATTTATTAGGACTGATGTATAATATAGATATTTGAATCTAGTCGACCAATTATTTATATTCTTCATATCACTTCATAATTTTATTCTCTATAATCTTAAATTATACACATAAAATTTTTACTAGTACCCTGAAGACAATTTCACCCATGTTTCTTTCCACACATTAAGAATAAAAAAATATCATCTTCTTCTCTTTATTATTTCTAAAATTTAATAGGATTTATATATATTTTTTCTTATCAAAACAAATGAACAAATATGTAAATCCAATCTCTATTTACACCATGATATAAAATATAACATATTCTTAATACCTACTAATGTCACATATGGAGAATGAAAATTACAGGCATATAATCATGCCACTGTAGAAGCTGTCAACTTGATATACAAGTTGGATGATAATACCATATATGTTCATCACATGTTACATTTAATTATTCATATAGGTACTAATGTATTCATAATCCTTCTTCATTTCCACAGGAAATTCATTATACACAATCTTATAAAGAATAAAAAGATTGTACTTATTGAAAAATAATAATTTATTCTTATACAACTCCAAGGAGTTAACGTCATCATGTTTAATCAAATTGATGATAAGAGTCCACCATTGGTTTTCTTCCCTTTACAAATGTTAGATACAAAAATTGAATTTCTAAGGATCTTAACACTAGGGATAGGAAATATATTTTAATTATAATGATTGATCACTCAGATACTAGTTGATCATTTCAACAGAAAAAATAATTTGGGAGTTTCATCATGAAGATAATTAAAGAGTATTGATCTCTCTTTTTTCTCATTTACATGTTCAATATGATTCATATATTGAGAATGTTGTGTGAGTATATAAATGATATTTTACAGTCTATATCCAATAAAATTTTGGTTCATAATATGGGAATTATTAAATTTTCCACCAAATTAATAATTAACAAGATTATGTTGGGTTACACCCATCATGTAACACCAACACATAGTGTGAGAAATAATAATAATTGTTTAAAACCACATAATCATGAGAAATAATTTAATTGGTGTCTAAATGAAGGCACTTACTTATTATTCTATCTAAACATATGTTTATCCATGAAAATTAATGATTATTACCATAGTTTTTTATGGTATCCTATAAATTGAACTATCCCCAAAGATAACACTAATTTTTTCCCATCATAGTTTCCATGTATTAACTAAAAATTTATATAATACCAACTACAAAAGTATGAAATAATAACAAGGGGGAAGTTATTGATGCATAGTTTTCAATGAGCCATAAAATAATCATAACAAATAATATTTAGCAATATTCAACATTACAATCATAATATATTAATTTCAACCATTAGAAAACTTTTCTATATATTGAAATATGAACTCTATTTAAAAAAAAAATTTAACAAAATATATCTAAAAATGGAAAATATGGTTTTTAAAAAAAATTTAAACATTACTAGAAAATCCAAATACATTGTTTATGGTGTTAGATAATGCTGAATTTTAATATATTAAAATAGAATATATTATTTTTGTTTTGTAAAACCTTCAATAAAAACACATAAATATTTTCCTTTTAATAAAAATTGACCAAAAGTAAAAAGAGACATTAAGTTTTCATCTAAATTATATTATATCTATATAAATAAACCCATTAAATATTTTCATGACTATGTATATGGAATAAAATTAAGTAAACAAAAAAAATATTAAGACATTTTAAAACATGTTTTTAAAGTAAATTATCCCATAAATACACATTAAAAAGATTCAATGTTTTTTAAAAGAATATTTTAGAAATTAAAATATAGAAAATATGTCCCACATCATCAATAAGAACATAAATACAAAATATATTTGAAACATTAATAATATAGAATATAAATAATTATATATTAAATCATTAAAATCATATAATGTAATGTTATATCTAAAAGGGACCCTTACCTAGAATCTAATTTGTTATGTATTTTAATAATCATCTATTATATTAAGAAAATAATTATTATTTACTTGATTAGGAAACATTTTTATGTTTATTATTTATTTTATTTCAATTGTTACCTTGTTTTAAAAATTTACTTAATCAATTGAGTTTAAATTAGATGTTTTGAAAATATTTTAATTTTATTCAATAATAGATTTGGTAAGTTGAGTGTGGTGAAATATGTGATTATTTAAATAAATATATAATAATAATAATTTATTTATTATTATCATTGTACATCTTTTTTTATTTTAAAACCAATCATTAATGATTGTTATGAAAAATGTACTACATAATGATCAGGGAGATTGTAGATTGTAATTAAGCATGACTAATGCCACCATTTTTTCAATGACTATTATATAAGGCATGTAACTTGTTATCATCCAAAATTTTAATAACCTAAAAAATGATAGCATCTAGATCCCTGATGTCAAAACATTATAGTGTTTATAAGTCTTTTGGAGTCTAAAGTAGGCATTGATGATATATGGAGGGACTTGTTTAGGAAATTATAAAAGTAGGGTGAATACATGTCATGTATAGCTTACACACCGTAGAAGTGTAGTTAATGACTAGTATAAGGATAGTTCACGATATGTATTTTTCAGGGTAATATACAAAAAATAAAATTTTAATTTCTAAGAAAACCAAACCACTACATTTACATGACATGTTATTGGATTGCACAATATACAATTCCCTAATGTTGTAAACATGTCAATGCTTAATCCACCGTGTTTTTTCATAGACCCTATATATTCTCACAATCTTGGATACCATCAGCTCCCCCTCAGCATTTTGATATCACATCAACTGGAGATCAATTCTAGCCGTCCAACTTGGATCTGTCGTAATCTGAGTTGATCCATGGGGCATTATCCATTTGTTTAATTGTGTTTTATTCTACTTTGACGATTTTTACCCATATGTTTTATTCTAATATTATGGTGTTATCTTTCCCAATATTATAATTGGGTATATCATGGTTTTTGTTGGTGAGTTTGTTCCACATATTCCTCAAATAGATTCAGTTATTGTGGGAGTGTTGATCAATGATTTGTAATGTGGTCAATTCTCATGTCAATAACATTGATGGATTTTTATATAGGGGTTTCTTCATCTATTTTATTAAGGTCAAATTGTAAATTAATAATTAATTATACCTTTTTATGGAAATAAATGTTAATGAATAATTATTTAACAATATTAAATAAATTGGATGGCAATCACTTGCTGATGATGTTGGTTCATACCATAATAGTGGTTCACCTATTGTTATTCTATATAGTGTGTTGTTTATTCATTTTTTATTAGATTTTTTTTCTTGTTGATATTTTTAAATAATGTAATGTTGTAATTAAATGACAATTAATTGGATTGATTATTTAACATATTGTTATGTTTTTTAATTCTATGGCTAATGTAATTTTGTAATAATAAAATTATTGAATGTAGTCCGATATAATTTAATTAATATTCCATGAGATTAATTGAATAGATAAATTTATTTTATTTATTTTTACACTGGATAGTAATGATTAATAATTCATGTTAATTGAATTATAATACTTCTGTAGGTTTTTTAAAATGAGTATATATTCTATTATCATGTTTTCATTTGAAGATTATTATATCGTGATGCCTTATGTTTCCTACTATTCGAACATATTTATAAATCAACATGTTAATTGATTAAATAATAAGAACTAGTTGTTTGATAATGATAATTTCTTTTTCATGTTCCTGGTTTTCCCATTTTCATGGGAATGTATAGTCCCTTGTTTTGGGGGTCTAGTTTCCTGTTACACTTTTTATAATCTTGTTGCTTAATTATGTTCCCCTGTCACAAGAATTGCCATGTGATCCTAGGATGATGGATCCTAGGATTACTATTTTTATATGGGCTGGGATGTCTTGTATGTAATTTATTGTTGTTATGGCTGATCATAGGATGTTTTAAGTGATGTGTGGGCGTCGAGGGATTAGGTTATGTTACCACGGTTGACTTTGGTAAAGTTCAGAAGCATGGGTATATGATTATGGGTGTAAGGAATGTAACTAGAGGAGATAAAATGGGTTAATTATAGGATTAAAATTTTATGAGATGTTGAGAAATGCATTTCTCACTTTTGAATCGACTTAATGAATGATTCCCATGATTCTTGTTTTTTCTTCATTACATTCCCCACTGCTTGAGGTAGTTTGATGTATAAGGTTTCATGTTTCTTCTAGGTAGTATACTAGGATGGATTTCAAAAAGTAAATAGATAATGAATAATAATAATTATGAATAAATAAATGTTTACCCCATGTGTTTTTTTGGTTATGAAATGAAAATGCTCTGTATAAATTAATCTTCATAAACCAAGCCCTTAGTTTTGATTATGCCTGGATGGCATAAAAATTTCTCAAATAATTAAGGTAATTAATTATAGTTAAATGTGTAAAAAAACTAATAATTAATTAATGTATAATTATTTAACTAATACTTGGAAAATTATTATAAATTAATGAATTAATTAGTGTTTCCCTTTAAAATTTATTTCGACTTATTAGATATCAGTTGTAATCTTTGGATGCTGGGAATCCAAGTGACGTTGGAGGCAGTTGAGTTTATGGTAACGTCATACCCATAATGTGTTTGTGAGATATAGTATATCATTTATATTATATGATTTTATATTATTCCATACCCATGTTGGTTATGGTGATTGAAACTATGTAGGATCTATGAGGGTGTCACCCCCAATTCTAGGTGGGGGATGAATGGAAGATACCCCCTCTAGCCCCGCTCTTTTCTCTTGTTATTTATTTGTGATAGTATAAATTATAGTTGTATTTTCAATAAATTTGTGTATATTTTTATGATGGATTGTGCTTATTTTACACACACATGTACTACCAGATATAGTATATAAATAATTATTATAGTTATTAAATTCACATTTTGGGAATGATTGAGGTACTAACAAGGTGAATGGGATGAAATGGATCAAGGTATAATACTAGATGATTGATATACCCAATACATGTTATGGTGGATTCCAAAAACTACAAGGTTACTATATGGATATTGGATATGGATGATGTGGTCATGTGATTCAGGAGGTGAATGTTATAATTCCTTTCCAAGGTGTCTTCAGGCTAGATTACTTTTCAAGATAAATGCCTCTTGATTCGTGATGAGGGGGTATAGTGGAAACCCAATATGGATGTAGTATTTGGGTACCCTTTATGTTGTATTATTATATAATATTATTCCTTTTATGTGTTATTTGGTGAAATATTTACAAGGTGGGGCTGGTAATTTAGTATTCCTTTGTAGGTGAGTAGTTAGTTTCACTGTTGTTCACAATGATTTGGAATTATTTAATTACATTTCACATGAAAGGATATGGGGAGAAATATAATGAGTATACTTTTAATATCACCATTTTTATATATAAATTATTTAGGATATTTGAAAGATGTTGGAGATCTAGAAGGGTATTATTTGATCTGGTTCTCGTAAGAGATATTATATATTGGGCGTCATAACCCTCTTAACAATTTTTGTACTTGTAGTTTTACGTTAAATTATTATAGTATTATATAAAATTTCATGTCGAACTTTTCTTTTTATTTATTCACATTTTTGCATAGATTTTATTTGTTTTATACTTATTATCATTCTCTCTCCCATGCATGTTCCTCTTAGAGGGTAACACCTTAAATTAACATGTCACTATACCCCCCCTTTATTCTCGCAAACCAAAGGCCTACTGTAGGTGGGACTCGTTTAGTTTACATATCTATCACCCCATTGAAATTTTTTTCATTTTAGGGTTTCATGATAGATGGGTGTAAGTGGTTAATTTATGGTGGATTGGAAGGTAGTTGGAGTTAGAAACATGTGAGGTTTTCTGGGATTGTTGGGAAACTGTGTCGGTGTTGTTTAGTTAGAAACGTAATCATGGGTGACCTTCCGAGACACAAGGGATTACAGAACCAATTAAACTAATTCCAATACAATTAAGTTTACTAATCGTTTTACGTAAAGAGATACTAGTTTAAGGGTAGATACCTTGGAAACGTTCTTATATCATTGTTTTTTATACATACGTTTCAAGTGGGTAATCAAAAGGATACATTAATGAAACACCCCAGCTAAATTAAGAATATGAAATTTATATATTTATCCCTATTTGTGAATAAAATTTTAATATTAATTTAAAGGTAACTCTATGATCGATGGCTTGCCCAATACGCAACAATGATTTCCTTTGAAATCTTACGTTTCACTCTAATAATAAAATAATATTATTTTAAATGATAGTTAACACCTTACCGTTGTAATGACATGAATGAATAGAACTAACTAAAAAATTATTATATATGTTTGTAAAATATTTTTACTTTTTAAAATAAATGTTAGATGATTAAAAATGTGAATGAATCCAATTTTAAGCGTAAAATTACAATATTCTTTAAAAGGTCGATTAACCACCTTTTGATGGCGAAACTCTTTTAAATCCACTTTTTGACAATTTTATGCATTATATTTGAAAAAATAAATTTCTTCTTTAGAATCAGGACATCAAAATTTACTTTGTGTAAACGTTTGGTATTTTTCAGATAAAGTTCATTTTTTAATGAATAGTGAAAAATGTTGTATTTTAATTCAAAACCAATTTTTAATCTAATTTATTTATATGATTAGATTATCTTTTGAATTAGTTTTAATGTGAAATTAGAATATATTTTTACCATTCAATCCAATAGGGGTCATTGAAATTAATTTCACTTTGAAATTGGACTTAAACTAGTGTCAATCTTTTGATATATATTGTTTCATAAAAACACGTTATTTGTTCTGACAGCGGGAATTAATTATTAAATTAATTAATGTAACTTATATATTTTGAATTTTGTAAAATAGACATCATTTTTGAATTCAGAATATAAAATACAGATTAGGGTGAGTTTTTGGTATTTTTCGAAAATACTTCAATTTTTTATGAATAGTGAAACCACTTGGTGGTACGTAAAAAACTGAATATTCGTTTAAATGAAATTTTACCACCATTGTGTTTTGAGTTTAAAAAATCTGACATACATGGTTTCCATTAGGAAGTAGAATGTGGTTCAATGGGATTAAAATTATATTTTGGTTAATAGTAACTTTTATGTTTTTAATCGCGATTAGAGGTAATTAGTGTAATTTATGGTAGAAATAATGTTTTAATAATATGAAATGACCTTGACACATGTCCTGACCTTTTTGGATGTGTCATGGCCGACCAATAAAGTCCATGGGTCAACTTGGGGACCCCATGGATCCACATTGGTAGGAAATTGACATTAATAACTTTTTATTTAAAGTTTAAATTAAATTGTCACAAACATTTGTTGTTTTACTAAAACTATTTTTACATGGGGTTTTACAAGTAATATTTTTGACTATAAATATTAATTAGAAATAAAAAAATCTTTCCTACATCATGATATTTTTTTTATAATTTTTACACATTAAATAAATTAAATTATTTATGACACCATGATGATGCAGTGATTACCTCGTTATTTAACGATTTAAATAAAATGAAAAGATAATGTAAAATATAAGACCTACAGTTGTCAAAAACCTATTGGACGTGTGGATTTATAACTATTATCACCTTATCCTCTAAAAATATAATTGTGGGACCTTTATAATCCAAAAAATATTTTATAATAATGTTACTTTTCAAGACTTTCCAAGAGTGCCTCTCCTCTCCTCTTATAAAAGGCCCCCACCTCTACCACCATACACACACCTATCAAGCAATTGGATCGGCCAACCCCTACCCATTTTCTCTCTCCACATCCCTCTCTTACTCCTTGAATCCTCTCTTTGGGAAGAAGTCTTTCCAAGGAATCATTTGAGCTCAAATCAAAAAGAGTGACCCGATGTAAAGGTAGTGTCTTTTCTTGTGTTCTTATGTTTTATTTTGCTTCTCTAAACCCATAAACTCTTTCTATTCCTTTCTTTAGTTTGACCAACAGTATCTTAAATATACTAGGATGTGGTTATTAGAAGTATTAGAGCTACACCTACACACACCTTCGTCTAATGGTTAAAGAACATACCGATTTTGTGGTTGGTGATTTTCTACCTCACGAAACGACGATTGTTCAATATTCGTTTAACACCTTTAAAGGTGTCCATTATGATGTCAATGTATTTTATATATTATATATATGGTATATATGTTTACTATATACTTCTGTATTTTATATTTAAAACATACCTTTATTCTTTTCATGTTGTGCAAATGCGATAATTTCATATGAGGAAGTGTGTACTACCGCCCCCTCAAGTGATGTGACTCGTTCATGCAATACCTGGAATGTATAAATAATGAAATTAATGAACATATGTGACCTATATATCATATATATTATACCATAAATGTAATATATATATATCTCATTTATTATTTTTAATTCAATTAATATGACAAAAAAAATGAAAGTATGTTCATCCGTTCGTATGCCCTACCATCTCCATGAATGGTGGTTTTCATTTTTTTTATCTCCAAATGTTATGGAATAGTATAAAATTAATATGTACTGGATATATATATGATATTTTAATCATTAATAATATTCTGGAAATGATTTTATTATAACTACATGGGCAATCATTTTCAAACAAGTTCATTTTTTACTCATGTACCAAACATCGGCAAAAACGTATGATATGAACTAACATTATTAAACAATTATTATAACATTATAATATGTGATATTAACTGAATAATAATCATTAAAGGAGGTTCTTATGCAATTATAAATTGACCAGTGTTTATTATTCAGGAATATAAAGAAATGAACAAGACAAGTCAGACTTGAGGTAAGGGAACATACCCCTCTCTTTCTTTTTAAGTACACTCATTTACGTCATTCATTTTAAGCACATATTTCTTATGATTGTGATGTTATTTTATATTAATATTACTTTAATATTTATTTTCATATGATTAGAGACCCTATTTTCTCTAATGAATCCATTTTGGAAGTTTTGATTGGCGCAGTTAGGCTTCCGAATTTTCAAAAGAGATCCAACCTCTCTCTTTCTTTTTAAGTACTCTCCTTTATGTCACTTCTTTTAAGCTCCTCTTTGTTATGATGGGGGATGTTCTTTTATATTAGGATTTATTTAAATATTATGTTAATATGATGAGAGATCCTATTTGATCCCATAAATCCATTTTTGGAAGTTTTAAGTGGCGCCGTTAGGCTGCCGAGTTTTCGTAAGGGATTTTTCATCTCACTTTTATTCTCGTGAGATTTATGCTTCATTTTACACCATTTACATTGATTGGTATATGTACTGACACTTATTCTAATTTTTGTGTAATATAATTTCTTTTAAGAGTATTTAAATCAATGTTGTATTATCCTTCCTTCATGGGGTGTATGTTTCGAAAGATACCCAAGTCGGTAAGGGAACTTTTCACCCTCCTCTTTTTAAAAGACTTATTTTGTTGGGTCTTTTAATTTACATATTTTAATGTTGGGATATGTTCAACTAATCTTTATTGATGTAAATTTTATTTCCAAGTGATGATATACCCTTTTTATCTCTCATCAACTCATTTTCTGATTTTTAAAGTGATGTTGTTAGGCCGTCGAATTTTACCAAGGGAACTTCCTAACCCAATTTCGATTTCTTTGGGTTCAACATGTAGTTATTAAATATTTCATCATTTGAATATGTGTGAATGACCTTTGATTGTTTTACACTTAATATCCACTTATATTGGGTGTATTTATATTTGTCACACATAATTATTAGTTTGATTTATCATTAATTTAAGGATACCTTCTTTACAGGAGATTTCATCTCATTTTACATTTCTATTGAGACTTCATTATTGTTATGCACCAATTCACTCTTATATGGTTTATATAATATCCTTTGGAATATTATATCATGAATTCATTTATTATCATGATATTATAAAGTTCTAATTAAATGTTATTCCTCAATTATTGTATTCAAGTGTCTCTAATTTTGTTAAAAACCCTTTAACTAAAATATTATTTTAAATGTTTTAATGATTTATTCTTATAAATATTTCTCATTAATATCCATGTTTTCAAAATGGTTTTAAGGATTTATTTATATGGATATTAATGGTTTAAAATGTTTAAAGCTTCAACGTGGTGTGGGACACTTTGATTCAAAGATCTCTTTATTAAATGTTTTAAATGGTTTTGAAAATGGTTTTTAGAATGGATTCATTGTTTCAATATCTTAAAATGCTATATTGTTTTTTCAATGTGGGAATGTTATATTTCCATTATTCTTAAGTTATGTGATATAATTATTTTATGGTTCTTGGTCATTTTTTATGAAGACGGGTGGTTCCATGAAAAACTAAGGGCGGGTAAGCCCGATATAGCTCTCTAATGCATTGGGAAATGCGAAGGAGTTAAACATAAAGGTTTCTCCAAAGAGATTTAGGGAATATACTATTATGGGTATTCCAAACGTAACCAAGAGGTTTATTCCCTACGTAAGAATGTTATGAATGCCTCAATTTACCTTTATATTTTATGATTTCTATGAATTTTTCATGATTTGATGAGGTATGTTAAAGTGATTGTGTTTTATGAGTAAAGAATGATTTCATACATGGAATAATGTCTTCATTCGTGCTTTTATATCCCTTAATGATCTTTTTATGCTCATCCCATGTTTTTGAAATGTTTTTCACAGGTCAAGGGAAAGGTACATGATGTGATTATAGGGTCAAGGAAGTGTCAAGAAAGAATCATGTATTTGTCTTAAATATGTTTCCATCGATGGGAAAAAATGAATATTATATTTTATGTAACCAGTTTGTTTAAATGTGGAATGTAATGCATGATTTATGATCTAATTCTCTAAATCACTAATCCTGAAAATATCCTCAATGTGAATTATTCAATGTAATTCAATATTATGTAATGTTAAAAGGTCAGGTCCTTATAGTTGATATCAGAGGTCGGTTTAGATAAATTTAGAGGTTAGAGTGTTGTTTAAGAAAAAGTGACAAGTTGTGTATAACCACAATGGTTATTATATTAGATGGATTCATTATAGAATGTTAGAATGAGTTTGAGATAACATGGATAGGTATATCATGGTGTTTATCTTCCTTTTTATTATATGATGATTTTACTGATATACTCACACTGACTTTTTAGGTTTTAGTAAATGGCTGGATCTAGTAGGCACCAAAGTAAAAGTGGATTTGAAGAAATCTGTGACAGTTTTATAAAAAAACAATTGAATGATATGGTAGCTGCAATGAGAACTCTTATGGTTATCCTCAACCAACTATCTGGAGTCATGATTGACCACCTGAACCTTACTGATTTTTATTAGGCATCGTATATGGTAGAAAAAAATCCCTATGGGAGTTCAGGTAATAATCATAAAGGTAAGTATGTTAAAAAACCTATGTGTCAATGATGTGGAAAGAAACACATAGGAAAATGATTCAAAGGGACATAAAAATGCTATAGATGTGGAAATGAAGGTCATAAAGCAAGAACCTTCCATGGAAAAAGGAAACATCTAGTTGACTCTAGGAAAGGGAAAGAAGTTCTTTCTGAAGGATCAATTGAATGTTTTAAATGTGGTGTGCATGGTCATTATGGAAACACATGTCCTACAAAGAAATTTCGGGAATGGTGTCACCAAGGTCATACAAATATTTATTTACCAATACCTAATGCCATTCCGATTGAGGATGAAGAAACTGACAATGACCAACGAAAGGTATGGATTTTTTCAAAACAGTTTTTCCCTATTATTGGAATCTTAAGCTATGATTCAAGATTTTGTTTGTACGAAAGAAGTATTTCAGAATAAGTTGAAAAGGAATGGCTAATGGATAATGAATAATTTTGAATGTGTAAGAAGTGAACATATAAGGGATTCAAGAGTTATGGTAGATTTTATGATGGTGAAATTCTTAGATGTATTAATTCTCTTTTGATGATGGGGTTACATTAGAAGACTTTTTATAATAACCCTGATGTTTGATATATGAAAATTCTATTCAAGGAATAATTATACTTACTTTGTGGATATAGTTATTAGATAACGATTGTGGTTAAAATATGTTATGGTTATTTTTGATGATTTTATCTCTTTTGGGGAAAGTATGTGTTTGTGTAAGAAATCTAGTAAAAGTTGAAAGTAAATATGAAAAGTAAGTATGATTCCATAAGATCAAAAATAATTTCCTCAATGAAAAGTAACTTAAAACAACAATGTTTTCTATTAAATTTTCTTTTTGGGGAATCAAATACTGTTTAACCCACCACAAGTTTGTGATTTTCTTGTGGATAACCATCTCTTAAAAATGTTTTCTATCACACTCCCTCAGAACATGAACCTTTACTTTTTATTCCATATCCATGTTTTCCTACATGGAATCCTAGTATGGGTTAACTCTATTGACCTTTGTACTTCTCTTTCTTTATTTTAATGTGTTAGTTTTACCGACTCTTGTTCTGATGGGGGACTTTCAATGATGTTTTCGAGCCCAATTTTAAAATTGTGAGGACGCAATTCCCAAAAGTGGGGAATGATATAACACCCCAGGTAAATAGAGAATATAAAATTTTTATATTTATCCCTATTTTTGAATAAAATGTTAATATTAATTTAAAGGTAACAGTATGATCAATGGCTTACCCAATACGCAACAACGAGTTCCTTTGAAATCTTACATTGCACTCTAATAATAAAATAATTTTATTTTAAATGGTAGTTAACACCTAAACGTTGTAATTATGGGAATGAAATGAACTAACTACCAAATGATTATATATGTTTGTCCAATATTTTTACTTTTTACAATAAATGATAGAGGATTAAAAATGCGAATGACTCCAATTTTAAGCGTAAACATTCTAATATTCTTTAAACGGTTGATTAAAAGCCTTTTGATGGAGAACCTCTTTTAAACACGCTTTTTGAATATTTTATGTGTTATATTAGACAAAATAAAATTCTTCTTTAGAATCGGGACATAAAAATTTACTTTTTGTAAATTTTTGGTATTTTTCCGATAATGTTCATTTTTTTAATGAATAGTGAAAAATGTTGTATTTTAATTCAAAACCACTTTTTAATCTAATTTATTTATAAGATTATATTATATTTTGAATTGGTTTTAAAGTGAAATTAGAATACTTTTTTACCATTTAATCCAATATTGGTCATTGGAATTAATTTCACTTTGAAATTGGACTTAAACTAGTGTCAATATTTTGATATATATTGTTTCATAAAAACATGCTATTTGTTCTGACATCGGGAATTAATTATTAAATTAATTAATGTAACTTATATGTTTTGAATTTTGTAAAATATTCATCATTTTTTAATTCATAATATCAAATATATCTTAGGGTTAATTTTTATTTTATTTTTCAGAAATACTTCAATTTTTTATGAATAGTTAAACCACTAAGTGGTACTTAAAAAACTGATTTTTCATTTAAATGAAATTTTACCACCTCTGTGTTTTGAGTTTCAAAAATCCGACATACATGGTTTCCATTAGGAAGAAAAATTTTGTTCATTGGGATTAAAATAATATTTTGGTGAATAGTAACTTTTATGTTTTTTATCGCGATTAGAGGTAATTAGTGAAATTTAAGGTAAAAACAATGTTTTAATAATATGAAATGACCTTGACACATCTCCTACCCTTATTGGATGTGTCCTGCCCAACCAATAAAATCCATGGGTCAACTTGGGGACCCCATGGAGCCACTTTGGTAGGAAAATGGCTTTAATAACTTTTTATTTAAAGTTTAAATTAAAATGTCACAAACATGTGTTGTTTTACTAATACAATTTTTACATGGGGTTATTCAAGTCATTATTTTTACTATAAATATTCATTAAGAATATAAAAAGATTTCCTACATCAGTATATTTTTTTATAATTTTTAGACATTAAACAAATTAAATTTATATGACACTATGATGATGTAGTGATTACCTCGTTATTTAATGATTTAAATAAAATGAAATGATAATGTAACATCTAAGACCTAAAATTGTCAAAAACCTATTGGATGTGTGGATTTAGAGCTATTATCACCTTATACTTGAAATATATAATTTGGGGACCTTTATAATCCGTAAAAAATTTTATAATATTGTTACTTTATAAGACCTTCCAAGAGTGCCCCACCTATCCTCTTATAAAAGGCCCCCACCTCTACCACCTTACCCACACCTCTCAAGCCTTTGGCTCGGCTAAACCCTGCCCATTTTGTGTATCCACATCCCTCTCTTACTCCTAGAAGCCTCACTTTGGATAGAAGTCTTTCCAAGGAATCCCTTGAGCTCAAATCAAAAAGAGTTACCCGATTTAAAGGTAGTGTCTTCTCTTATGTTCTTATATTTTATTTTTCTTCTCCAACCCCCTAAACTCTTTTTATTCCTTTATTTTGTAAGAAAAGCAGTATCATAAATATACTAGGATGTTTTTATGAGAAGTATTAGAGCTACACCTACACAAACCTTCGTCTAATGTTTAAATAACATACTGTTTCTTTGGTTGGCGATTTTCTACCTCACGAAACGACGATTGTTAAATATTCTTTTAACACCTTTAATGGTGGCCATTATGATGTAACTGTATTTTATATATGATATATATGGTATTTATGTCTACTATATACATCTTTATTTTATATTTAAAACATTTATTTATTCTTGTCATGTTGTGCAAATGCGATAATTTCATATGAGGAATTGTGGACTACCGCCCCCTCAAGTGATGTGACTCGTTCATGCAATACATGGAATGTATAAAGAATGAAATTAATGAAAATATGTGACCTATAAAACATATATATTATACTGTAATTATAATATATATATATATATCTCTCATTTATTTTTTTAATTCCATTAATATGAAGAAAAAAAATGAATGTAGCGTTCATGCGTACGTACGGCCTACCGTCTCCATAAACGGTGCTTTTCATTTTTTTTATCTACAAATGCTATGGAATAGTATAAAATGAATATTTAATGGATATATATGATATGTTAATCATTAATAATATTATGGAAATGATTTATTTATAACTACATGGGCAATCATTTTCAAACAAGTTCATTTTTTACTCATGTACAAAAAATCGGCAAAAACGTATGATATGAATTAACATTATTAAACAATTATTATAACATTATAATATGTGATATGAACTGAGTAATAATAATTATAGGAGGTACTTAAGAAATTATAAACTGACCAAAGTTTATTATTCCGGAATATAATGAAACGAACAAGACAAGTCGGACTTGAGGTACGGGAACCTACCCCTCTCTTTCATTTTAAGTACACTCTTTTATGTCATTACTTTTAAGACCATCTTTCTTATGATTGGGATGTTCTTCTAAATTAATATTACTGTAAATTTATGTTCATATGATGAGGGACCCTATTTTGTCTCATCAATCCATTTTTGATGTTTTGATTGGCGCCGTTAGGCTCCTGAATTTTCGTAAGAGATCCAACCTCTCTCTTTCTTTTTAAGTACTCTCCTTTATGTCACTTCATTTAATCTCCTCTTTGTTATGTTAGGGGATGTTATTTAAAATTAATATTTATGTAAATTTTATGTTAATATGATGAGAGACCCTATTTTATATCATCCATCCATTTTTGAATGTTTTATGCGGCGTCGTTATGCTACCGAGTTTTCGTAAGGGATTTTTCATCTCACTTTTATTCCCCTGAGATTTATGCTACATTTTCCACCATTTCCTTTGAGTGGTATATGTAATGCCCATTATTCTAATATTTGTGTAATATAATTTCGTTTATGATTATTTACATCTATGTTGTATTGTCCTTCTTTCATGGGGTGTATGTTTTGAAAGATACCCATGTAGGTAAGGGAACGTTCCCCCCTCCACTTTTTAAAAGACTTATTTTGTTGGGTCTATTAATTTAAATATTGTAATGTTGGGATATGTTCTTCTATATCCTTATTGATGTAAATTTTATTTCCAAGTGATGAGAAACCATTTTTATCTCTCATCAACAAATTTTCTGAATTTTAAAGTGACGTCATTAGGCTGTCGAATTTTACCAAGGGATCTTCTTAACCAAATTTCGATTTCATTGGGTTCAACATGTAGTTATTAATTATTTCATCCTTTGAATATGTGTGAATGATCATTGATTTTTTTAAACTTAATATCCACTTATATTGGGTTTATTTATATTTGTCACACATAATTATGAGATTGATTTATCCTTAATTTAAGGATACCTTCTTTAGAGGGGATTTCATCTCATTATACAATTCTATTGAGACTTCATTGTTGTTATTCCCCAATTAACTCTTATATGGTGTATATAATGTCCTTTGGAATATTATATCATGAATGCCTTTATTCTCATGATATTATAATGTTCTGATTAAATGTTATTCCTCAATTATTGTATTCAGGTGTCTCTCATTTTGTTAAAAACCCTTTAACTAAAATATCGTTTTAAATGTTTTAATGATTTATTATTATAAATATTTCTCATTAATATCCTTGTATTCAAAATGTTTTTAAGGATTTATTTATATGGATATTAATGTTTTAAAATGTTAAAAGCTTCAAAGTGGTATGGGACACTTTGATTCAAATATCTCTTTATTAAATGTTTTAAATGGTTTTGAAAATGGTTTTTAGAATGGATTCATTATTTCAATATCTTAAAGTGTTATAGTGTTATTGCAATGTGGGAATGTTATATTTCCTTTATGCTTATGTTATGTGATATTATTATGTTATGGTTCTTGGGCATTGTTTATGAAGACTGGTGGTTCTGTGATAAACTAAGGGCGGGTGTGCCCCATATAGCTCTCCAATGCATTGGGTAACAAGAAGGAGTTAAACGTTATGGTTTCTCCAAATAGATTTAGGGAATATACTGTGATGGGTATTCCAAATTTAACCAAGAGGGTTACTCCATACATAAGAATGTTATGAATTCCTAATGTTACCTTTATGTCTTATGATTTCTATGATTTAATCATGATTTGATGAGGTATGTTAAAGTGATTATGTTTTATGAGTAAAGTATGATTTCATACATGGACTAATGTCTTCATTTCGTTCTTCTATATCCCTTTTTGAGATTTTTCTGCCCATCCAATGTTTTTTAAATGTTTTTCACAGGTCAAGGGTAAGGTACATGACGTGATGATAGGGTCAAGAAAGTGTCATGAAAGAATCCATGTTTTGTTTTAAATATGTTTCCATCGATGGGAAAAAATGAATACTATCTTTTATGTAACCACTTTGTTTAAATGTGTAATGTAATGCATGATTTATGATATAATTCTCTAAAACTCAAAACTTGAAATGATCCTCAATGTGAATTATTCAATGTAATTCAATGTTAAGTAATGTTATAAGTTCAGGGCCTTATAATTAAAACCTTAAATAAGATAATTAAATATTAATTTAATTGATTTTATATATTACATAATACAAATTTAGTACCTTTATAGGTTATTATTATTGAAGGGATTTCTCTCGGGTGTCATTCTCATCTAGTACTTCTAATCGATGTTCAACAGGACGTTCAGAAAGATCACTGCATAGTTGAGGCTAGTGAAGATGATAGTTGGATAAGAAACTATGAAATTTTAAGCGGCATAGACTATAAGAGTATGAAGTTAATATTTCACATGTATTATTAGAAGACTTGTTAGAGGAGGTTGATATATATTTCAGTTCAATCTATCCTTGGTAAGAGAACATTGTTTTCTTGGTCACGATGATGCTGTGTAGAGTAGTGTGGCACTAATGTTTCTTGTACCTCAAAGATTATGAGGAGTCGATAGTCTCGTGAAAGAAGTTCTAAGATCTGTTTAGTGAATATTTACTTCCTTCAACCATAATGGAGTCTAGTCAACATGTTATTTTCTCACATTAGTAGTTGTGAAACTGTGTGTGAGGGTTCAGGAACTATTTTCGGACCACTCTATGATATTTTTTAGACCTGTTTTTTGATTAGGAGGTCATGTATATGAATTTCATGTTGTCCTTGTAGCCATATATCCAATTCTAGGTCCTCTAGCATTTCCTATTGATGCATCATTAGGTGTTTGTGATAAAATAAGATATTTATTGTACATTGGGTAGAACTGGGTTGTCTTGAGAGTGGAGTCATTAGGAGTCTTCATGAAGATGTGTTGTCATTTGGGATTCTAATTTGATAGGACATAAGAGTTCTCTGTCATCCTGGGGTTGTTCATAACCATCATATATTCTTTTATTTGGTGGTAGCCACTATCAATCATTTTCAAGTATATGATGTGAATTTTTTATATAAAGTACAAGGTCATAAATGAAAAGAGTCCCTAAACATTATATGTATTTATCATGTCAATGTTGATCCATTTATGGATCTTCCTTTATGGATGTTTCTGGAAAGGTAGAAACATTACGGTGGTCCAGTCTGGGATAAAATGAGTGAAGATGGGGAAGGTAGAGGAAAATCCAAGAAAATATTATTCCATAAGGAGAAGAGATTTACCATGAAGGTGTTGTTTAGTAAGGATAGAGAATATATAGAGGAGGTCATGGATATCATTATGATTTATCATTTCTATCTCCTAAAATACCAAGGACATTAATTTTTCCCTATTCTTTTTTTATACATGGTTAATTTTTTATTTTGTTCTTATTCAATCTTTTTTACTATCTACCATTTTACATTTTTTGGGACTTGAGGTAGAGGGGATTCTAGTTTCCTTGGTGATGAATAGTCCAATTGGTGAGATGACTTGTTTGATGTATGTAAAAACTATGAGCTTTTGCTGGGGTAGAATCTATCAAGGGAAGATTTTCCCTTTTTGGGAATATATCAACTTGAATTCATCATATGCATGGATTGGTCATATTTATTATAGTATATCATCGATTTCTTCCAAATGATGGATGCGTTTTATCATTGTGATGGAGAGATAGCGGTGTTTCTCAGTGAGCATGGCCCATGGATGGGTGAGATGAATATTCTTCCATTTCTTATCTGATTGATAAAATGATTCTAATCTCGTCATGGGATGAGTATTTAGTTTTCCCCTATGTTTTAGAAGAGTATTATGTTGTCATTCTATAAAGGTTTGTAGCATTACACATTTGAAGGGACATTATGTTTGGGGTCAACCTATATCCATTCATTTCTACTTTCTTAAAGTCCCCATATATGATGATGCCTTATGAGTTGCAAGATATATGATTACATCGCAATGAACTATGGAAAAATGGTTTTTTGGTTGATTATGTCACTTTGCGGTTAACTAGTTTTTTTGTGAAGATGGTTGGTGGCAGTTCGCGTCTTTGTAACAACTATCATCATGTGTATTATGTGACTATAAATAACTAAAATCATATTCCATAGATTTATTATTTATTTGATAAACTAAAAATGGATTTTTTTTAAATGATAAATATTTTGTCAGGATATCATCTGATGCGGGTTAAGGATGACAATGTCCAGAATACTACTTTTAATTATCATTATGGGAATTATGAATTATCTATGATGTTGTTTACTATAGAGAATTCCCATGTTGGTTTCATAGGGGTTTGAACGTGTTTTTATAGAGTAATTGGATATGTTAATGGTGGTTTCAATTGACAACATCCATGTGTACTCCGCTTATAAGGAGCAACAAGTAGAACATTTGTGTTCCATTTTTTTAGTTATTCATCGCAATCACCTATTTGTGAATTATTTGAAGTGTTATTTATGGGATCATAAAGTCTTTTTCATGGGACATGTGGTATCCAAACAAGGATTTTATGTGGATTCATCAAAGATATATGTGTTTGTTTCATAGGAATTCTCCAATATAGTAGAGGAGGTGTGGAGTTTACACTGTTCTACAGGTTATTATAGGATGTATATGGCCAGTTTCTCAATGGTTGTGGCTCCTATGATAGCCTTGAACTCAACGGATCATTTTTTTATATAGAATAAATTGTGTCATATTTATTTTGATTACATTAAGGAGATGTTGTTTAGTTATCTAGTTTTTTGTGTTCCACCACAAGGAGTTTTGTTTTCGTTTTCTTTGATGCTTTTTGTCTTATCTTGGGTTGTGTCATGATGCATTGAGATCAGGATTTTTATAGTTCTCAATAGTTATATCCCCAAGAGTGTAATTATTCAACTCAGGATCTCATGGTGTATTTAGAGGTGTTTTATTTGAATTTTTTGTGACATTACCTTGTCGTTGAGAATTTTTTTTATAATGACCATAAGAGACTGAGGTATGTCTTCTCCAAAGATGGCTTAATAATTCATCATATTCAATTTCTGGAATTCAATCTATATTAAAACGTGAAACTTAATGTATGGTATATATGAGGAATATGGTAGGTAATACACTAAGTTAGAATCCACATAGTGATATCTTGTATGAAGCTAGATATTCCAAGAGAATTATGGAAAAAATACTCAATGATGCATCTTGTCCTTAAAGTGTTTAGATTAAGATGTTTTCTTTTATAATGAATGTGTAGTCAAATAAGGTGTAATTAGTGAAGGATTCATAGTTGGGTGATTCTGAAATGTATTTTTGGAGATTATATGTTATTTTTGGGGATTCCCCTAATATTTGGTCTGAGTATGGACAAAATTACATGTTGTTTTAGGGAGAACTTTTAATTCCTTAAGAAATGCATGGGATGGATCATTGTGATTTCCAATGCTCACCTTTGGTGGTACATCCTGGAATGGAAAATATTTATTGATCCTTGAGAGTTTAGTTATTATAATTAGGGTGAAATAAAGTATTTACAATGTTATTTCTCAATTTTTGGTCTTCCATAAGGTTAATACGGAGCACCGTTTTCCTGGTGGGTTTCTCTAGACATTAGATGTTCCCAAGAGAATGTTTGAGGAAATATCTATTTAAATTTTTATTGGTTTTCATAGATCTCATGGATTCTATGTTTTCTATGGGTTATTATAGATAATTTGAAAAATTAATCCCCCTTTATAGTGAGGAGGCGGTTGAGCTCAGTGGTGGGTTTTTCAATGAAGTATCTAGAGGAGGTGTTTTGACTCCACAGAGTCCTATGAACGACCATTTCTAATTGATAAATTGATTTATCTCCATGGTATGAGGATGAATTAAATGATATTTTTTTACCAAAATTTTTTGTATCAATGTTTTTTATGTAAATATGGATGATTAGATAGAGAAGACCATCAAGTCTCCTAAAGACATTTATTTCTTCTTTTTTCATGGATTTTGGAGGATTTTTGGATGAGGCACCTTCCCTATGATGACATGTCTTACAAAAATACTTTATAATCCACCATTTTTATGGATCCATTTGAATCATTGTATGGCCATACATTTCACTCTAAATTATGCTGGACTGGGATAAGAGTAGCAGTGATTCTTAGGATGGAACTGGTACAAAATATGACATATAAGCCATATGTAATTCTTAAGGGGATGAAAGTATCCTTCAGATCATTATAAACCATATTATGATCGTAAGAGGAAACCTATGGAGTTTGATATTGGAGATCATGTGTTATTAATGGTGACTCCTCATCATAGGCCACAATGGTTTGTTTGTGGGATTAATATTTCTCTAATGTTTATTGGTACTTTCATCTTATTGGCTCTTGTTGGAATCAGGACATGTCAGATATCAATTTACCCATAGATGATCCTGATACACGATGTTATTCATGTGTCACATCTCCATCCTAACTTCATTCCCATGTCATCAATTGTGGTGAGATCGACATTGATGATGGTGAAACCATTGAGATGTGGAATTTGTTGCTCAGGGACCACTAGAAAAAGTTTCTTTGTTAGTATTATATTTCCCTAGTTCGTGTAATTTGGAAAATTGATAGTGTATATTATAATACATAGGAAAAAGTTTCATAGATACATGATCAGTATCGTGAGTTGTTTGATGTTTATATAACAATTTTTATAACATTATTCATTTTTTGGATATGGTTCTTTATAGATTACTAAATTCTTTTATCTACTTTCATATTGTTACATTACTCTCGTTTGAGATGTATCTCCTGAAGAGAGTATATGGGAGCTAGTTCCGGTTATAGAGAGGTGTACTAAATGTTTCCTCTATTTTTGGTGGTTGAGATCCTAAGGTGCGGAAATATTGGAGATTTATCACGATTAGTGTTTTTTTGGAACACCCCCATTTATTTCATTCTAGTATGGTTTTATAATCATGAGTATTAAAATGTTTTGATGCTATATTTCACGAATATGTAACTATGAGGTCTAACATGTTGTGATTTTCAACATCTAGTGGATTTTGAAGTATGATATATAATAGTCTAAAGGGGTTTGGTAGTGAAATTCTTGAATATGAGTGATTACACTTCATACACATCTTACATTCTATGTAAGTGTAGTTCTTCACTTGTGAAGGGTTATATAATGATTTGTTAATATTCTGGATTAAATTATAAAAATTAGACATGTTTTTAAGTAATATCTAGAAACCTTAATTTATTGAATTTTTAAATTTATTACACGATATGTAAATCCTCTAGTTTTTACATATTTAAATGTTTTAGCCAATCAAGTTTTTTTGAAACCATCTGGATTCTATCGTTCCAAGTGACCGGTGGCTCCCCACTCCCTCTTTGGTTTTTCAAGATACCTTAAAAGGGGGATTGATTTTATAATTCTTCATTAGATCCATGGTGACATGGACTATTCTAAGTTTCATTCTCTATTTGTTCTCTAAGGGTTTCTCTTAGTATTATCTATTTTCATTAAGTATCATATCACAATAAATTTTTAATTTCTATTCAATGTTACTAATGGTGTTTATCTTGGTTTTTTTCATTGAGTTTATTCCAAGACAGCCTTGGATGGGTGTAGGTCATATGGGATAGGTGGTCAGAGTTCCATAACATGGTTTATTCAGATGTGAAGAATGTTGACGGTGTTTGATGTAGGGTATTTAATGATTCTCTTTTATTTCAATGAAATTTTAAATATTTCATGAATTATCTATATGGATACTATTTAAATTGCTTTAATAATTATTTAGGGGGTTTAAATAAATTATTTAATGATCACATGTCAGTGTTTCATCATTTTACCATGATTGTGGTTTGCCTACTATTTTGAAAGATAGTTTTATATATTATTATTTTGTGCTTGCATGTAGTTCTTGTACAAATTTTAAGAGAATGTAAATCTGGTATTAAATTTTAATTAATTGGATTGATAAATAAATGATGATGCATGTTTTTAATCAAGTGGAAAATATAATCTAACGATAATAATATTGGTTCATGTATGCATGTTTTATTGAATTTTTCAACCAAGAGATTAATTGAATTGACAAATCAAAGTTAATAATGTTTTTTATAAATAATGATGACTAGAATGGAATTTTAATTTGGAATGTTAATTATATTTATATTTTGAAATGAAAATAAATTATAAGTGTATTTTTTTTCAATTACATCATGTTATAGACTGATTCCTTAGGTTATCCATAGTTAAAACATGTTATTAAATGAATCACTTAATTAAATATGGAATAAGAACTAGTTGTGTGACATAGATAATATCTTTTTCTAGGAATGTGTTTTCTATTTTCTTGAGAAGTCCAAGTTACATTTTTTTAGGGCCCATATGCCCAATTATTTTTCCTTAGTTTTTGATGATTTGTGATGTTCAATTGTTATGATTATTTTGATGTGGTTCTATAATGGATATTATGATATGAGGTTGGTTGAATGGGATGTGATGTGAACTTGGTATTGATGAGCATGGGATAGACGATGTGATGTGTGGGAAGGGATTCCGTAAGAGATGTGGGAGTAGTAGACGCCTATGATGGGGAGATGCATTTATATATGGATGTGGGTATCAGTGATAGATCAAGAGGTGTTGAAACAAGTTAAATTATACTTTAATAATTAATGAGATAACGATAGCTGGTATGCTCATTTATGAATTTTTATAATGGCTAGTGTTCAAATTTCTTGTTTTATCTATATAGACTTCCTCACAACATGAGGTAGTTGGATATGCTGGGTTTCATGTTTATTCACGGTGCTTTTTCAGAAAGTTTTTCTTATATTACATAGATATTGAATTATGGTAATAATGAATAAATAGATGTTTGTCTAATGGGGTTGATGGTGATGGGATACAAATTATTAATTGATATAAATCATGATAAAACAAGTCCATAGTTTGGATTATGCTTGGAGTCATGAACATTAGTCAGATAAATATGTAATATAGAGTAAATTAATATTCAAACACAATAGTAATGGTTAATTAATGGAAAATGATTTTATTAACACATGTAAAATGATTAAAAATTAAATATGTAATTAATGTGGATATTTTGAAATAATTATTTTTTATAAGATATCAAGTATAAGAATTGGAAGATGAGAGTTTGAGCGATGTTTGTTACAGTTGAGTATAAGACTAGGTCATTACCATGTTATGGTTATGGGATATAATATATCATTTATATTTTGGGATTTCAAATGCTTCGCTGCATGTGACTATTAGGGTTACTGACACCTAGTGGACTCTGGGGGGGGGGGGTTTCTCTGACATCGTGGTTGAAGGATGGACAACTAACTACCCACTATGGCCTTTCTCTCTTTTCTTGATAGTTACCTATGTTGGAATGCACAGTGGTCAGTTTTTCCATATATGTGTGTATAGGGATATGATTGTTTTTTTCACACACATGTATTACGAGATATACTATCCAAAGGATGATTATATGTATGAAATGTGTAAGATGTGATTTTTTGAGGTACTTACTCAGAGTATGAGTTGTGATGGCTTGAGTTATAATACGTGATGTTTGGAATACGTCATACATGATATGGTGGATTCCAGAAAATACATGGTCTCTATGTGAATATATGATATGGATATTTTGGTTATGTGATGAGTGAGGGGAATTTTTGATTCCTACCACATGTGTCTTTGGACTAGATTGCTTTTTGAGATAGATGGCTTGTGGCATGTGACGTTGTGGAAGAGAAACAAACAAGCGGGGAAGCAGGAGTGGGGTACCCTTAATGATTTATTATTATATTATATTACCACTTGTATCTATTACTTAGTAAGAGATATCCATAGTGAGGTTATAAATTTTATATACCTAATTATGTGACAAGATATGTTCACTATTGTTCATTGTTCATTACCATTAATACATTATTATTTTCAAGAGAGTCTACGAGGATTATCCAATAGTGTATATAGTTATGCATTCCTTACATATATATACAAAATTTTATGGTCATCTGGGGTATGTTGGAGATTAATTAGAATATTACTGGCTTATGTTTTAATAGGTGTCATTTAGGATTTTTGGTCACGGTCATATTTATTTATTTGGCACTTTATGTTTTTATTTTATTTGTTTTAGTGTTGTATAAAATTTCATGTTGCAATTTGGTTTTGTATTATGTATCTATCTAGATATTATTAGGTTGTTATATACTTATTATATCTCTCTGAAGCATGTTTTACATAGAGGTTTGTGGCTCTCATATGCATGTTACTATACCCCTAGTGATAGTCGCCATATCTGATCCTACTCGAAGTGGGACTTGGGATGTTTCCATATTTCTCACCAAATAGTGTAATATTTTTGGGGAATTTTTCAATTAAAATAAAATATTATTTATGAAAATAAAATTATATACATTTTCAATATTATTTTGTGATTTAAATAAAATCACATTGCTTCATGGACATTATAGTCCACATGAATCTAAAAATGATGTCATAATTTTTAATAAAAGAAAAAAGAATGATAATTTATCTTCTTAAAATGATAAGAATGATATCAAAATCAGAATTATCTCATGTATATCATATATATTCATTAAATATATCCTTATTACCTTCCATGTAATTTGTTTCTGGAAATGTAATCAGATCACTTTTTGAGGTAGTAGTCAGCCATTAACATGAAATAATTTATCTAATTTTGTATATAAAGGAAAGTAAGAAGGTATATGTGATATCATAATTAATTAGTATAATTATTTATGAAATATTATATACACATTTATATATGTATATTAAATTCATCATTATATTGATATGTGAGAGGCGATGATGATAAATGAATTACATTGGTCCGCAAGGCGGTAGTTCATCATACACACGAATGATGGTTTTAATTCCCATATGAGTGAAGAAGAAGTTTTTATTCTTTATAAAATTAATATAATAATATCTAATTAAAATATATATATATATATATATTGTTTTATTACCTTTTTTAAGGTGATTTTAATTCGGTGTTAGAATAATCAAAACAAAAAATCATTGTAAAAATGCTTACCTTATAACTAAACAACCACTTTAGGATTGTAAATAGTTACTTACCAGGAAGAAGTTATTATAATAAAGGACTGTAGGATGAGGATTTATATTTATAGAAAGTATTGGACAGTTATTATATGATTTAAAATCATTTAATGTGTGAACAATTAAGGATAGTGGGTGGTGATTTTTAATTACGGGGGAGGATACACTTGAATTTTTTAAAAATAAACATTTTTAACCATTTTTTTAAAATACAAAAGTCTTAAAAAATATGGAACAGTGTCTAGATTAAGTTATAGGATCAAATATTTTATAGTAAATATAATTTAGTGCTATTTTTATGTCATTTTACACTTATCAATTTATTTTAACCCCCCTATAAACCTGTTCGCACCTTCACCACAGTAATAATAGTTTTACTATTTTATATTTTCATTTAGAAAATATTATGTCCCTATTATAAAATAATATAAATAATTTTTATTCATAATATATAATTTATTTTACCAAATTCAACTCAAAGAAATAGTAGAATTTAATTTAATGTTAAACCCATATAATTGGAGAAAAAAATTGTTTCTTAGGAATATATCATTCGACTTTAAGGTGATATTATATTGATTTTATATCTTATAATTATAATTATATGTAATTAAATTTATTTTAATATATATAATATTAAAATTTCATTTACATCATTCTCCATTGAGGGTTATTTTAAATAAATAAAACGGTTAGTTATTTTCACTTAAAAACACTTTTTTATAATAAAACCTGTTTTAATTCCCTTTAATAAACATTTACTAAAATCAAGTATAATTATGATTCAAATTTAATTATGTGGATTGTATATATATAATAATATCATTATATTAACTGATAATCACTGAATAACAATACTTTTATTATTAAAATAAATGAATGTTTTAAAATAATTGGTATTTTTCACAATTCAAAAAAAAATATTTTCTAAAAATTTGAAAATTTCACCATAAATTAATTATGATATTTTGATTTCTAAAATGAATTTAATTTTATAAAATGAGTTTTATAATTTTTATAAATAAAAGTTATAATATTTTCTCAAAAAATTATAAAAAATAATTTTTTTTAAAAATGTATACTAGATGAATAAAATTCCATCACTATGAATTGAGTGAATATTTACTGAGAATTTATCATCGTAATTTTATTTTATAGAATGAACAGACATGCACACACACACACACACATATATATATATCATTAATTGTTTAATCCTATCCATACTCACAAATTTAATGGCTAGTTTATAACGGTCCTATATTTCATGGGATAATTGAGCTGGATGTTTCCTAACTAAGTGACTAAAAATTAATTGTTTTTCAAAAGAAAATATAACGAAATGTGGGATACAAAACCATTTCATTGAAGGTATCTATTAAATATATTAATAATTAAAAAATTATTAAAAATGGGGCTGAACGTATTGAAATTTATTACCTTGTATAGCCCTAATGAGGGGAATGAACCTTCATTTATATGTCATTTACGACTAAGAGTTTAAAACTGTTGGCCAGCATATCTCATAGTTGGATGTATTCCTCCAAATTAGTCATGATTTATTTTATGTTTCATGCCATAATTCTATCATATTTTTTGATCCAATCCCTTAGGTCTAAGTTGACATTAACTCTTAATTGTATTTCTAAGATTCTTTCTACATCATCCTTTGAAAACCAAATATGGAATGAATATGTATGAATTTATTTCATAGAATACAGGATAGGATCTAGGCTCATTCCAATAAAATTTAATTTTCCTTCTTCTCTATCCCTATCCATCATTACCTTTATACCACCCAACCATTTTTTTATGATAACCGCTCTTAGGATTTTCAGTCTATTTTGTTGGGAGAAACTCATCATCATTTCCTAAACATGGGTCATTGTTTCATCATTAAATAAATTGGATCTACAAGAATACCAAGTTTCCATAATCATATTTAGTGGACAATAAAATTCTGTACCTTTATTTTTATTTCCATTAACCTCAACGTATCTTTACACATCATGATTCCCCTTACATCCCTTTATCTTCCTTATGTTATGAATTACACTGATGTATGTTTTATCCACATAGTCAACTGATAATATTCTGTATATACCTTATTTTTTATTAACCTATGAATGATAAAATTTGTGGTTTTTATCTGGTGAAGTCATATGCACACCCAAAACATCCTAATTCGCATGATCCTAAAACGGGCATGAATACTTTTCTCAATTAGAGACCATGTGATCATTCCATGGACATCCTTATCCAGCACTTCAGATAATTTTCTCATTTTTATTTTTAAAATACTGTATCTTGGACATTTTCGGCTCATATTTCTCTCCACCCCCCCTATAAAAAATTTTGACACGGTGAAGGCATTCTCTTGGTTCTTATATCGTGATGAGTATCCTTTGGTTACCACCTACATCAACTCATCATGAGTGTGTCCTATATCGTTAGTATAAATCTCCATATGAGGTAAATATTGTGGTATCTGGTTACCTAGATCTGAAGACAATACATCACCCACCCCCTCAGATCCTCATTAACTAGATGGGTCTTGGTCAACTACCCTACAATAATCAGAACCCTGGCTCAAGAAATTGAATATATCATCCACCTTTGGACCATAGAACATTTTTCTTTCCACACTATATTCAGATAAATCTTGTAATGACCTAATCATGATCACTATGAGGGCCTCATTTGTAAGAACCCTATTCTTATTTCTGAGGTACGGGTTTCTTCTTTTCTCCTTTCCTTAAGTGCTTTTGAGAAAATAAAGAAAATGGGGAAAAATCTTAGATTTTGGGACTACACGCCATGTACTTTTCCACACGCCATGTACTTTTGGCCATGTGCGATGAGTACACAGGGCGTGTAGCCATGCTGATGACTCATGGTCTAAACACCGACTACACTCCATGTAGTCAGTCGGTAGAAGAAACAGTAAGGCGGTGAGAGCAGCCGCTTGCTGGGCCATAGTACACGTCGTGTAGTCGGGAATACATGGTGTGTACTCATGTCGATGGATGAACAGTGTGGCGATGCTACTTGGGGAACAGCTAAATGAAAATGTACACGTCGTGTACTTGGAATTACACGGCGTGTAGTTTTTTTTAAGCTTAAAATGAGCAGTAGACTCCTCATTTGGCAGAGAAGGAATTTGGTTTCGTTTTGGAGCAGGATAGGAGGGTCGATCTTTGGAGATCCACCAAGCTCACATCGGGAACTGGATTCCACCGTCGTCAATCTTGCTGGAACCACGCGGGTAAGAGCTTGCTTCTGCTTAAGATGTTCTTACCAATTCATTCCCAAGGGAATTTTATTTACATTTGAGTGGGTTCTCTTCTAACCAAGATCTACATTGACTCTGGGAATTTCTAGAATCAACATCCACATATACCGTTCGTGGGTGTTTATGGTAGGTGGTTTAGTTTTTAATTTCCAACTGTTGTGCGTTTGTGGGTATTTCTGTGATGTGCGCCCATGAATGGGGTGTCGTATTGCTAAGGACTTTTTGAATTAAATACCTAGAATTGTATAGGTAATTAAATGTGATAATAAACTGATGTTTGGGATCGCATATTGGATCCAGCACCACCCCAGGGGTGCGTTCATCTGTTTAGCTGTTTGGACATGATACCTGAGGGTATGCCTTTATAATAATTATTATTTAATTTCCTTGAGAGGAATTTATTTTGAATTGCATGTGTATTGCTTGTTTACATGTTGGGCATGTCTCGGTTGCTTCTTTAGCCTGAGGTCAGTGTTGTGATTAGCCTGTGGGAAACGCACTACTTAGCCTGTGGGCAACTTCTTCCGGGCCCATGGGTAGTTGATTCTGTGCCTGTGGGAGACACCCCGTACACCAGTGGGCAATAACTAATATTCATGTGGGCAGATTCTTGTGTTTGATTCTCTTTACCTGAGGGTAAGGGATTGCGCATCTGAGGAGACTGACTGATTACATAGAGATTCACTGTGGTGGTTTCTTAATATTAAATAATGAAATGAATGTTAAATGGAAATATACATGGTCATGTTATTTTCTTTTGAGTACTGGTTAGTTTTTTGTAATTTACTTTTTCACACTATTGTTTCATGTTTACAGACAGTTGGGCACGAGCCTTTGGTAGGTGCCTACTAGGATTTATTTCTCACACCCTGTTTGGGTCATGCTTTTCGGCCCAAACAGGTTACGTTTCTGCCATAATGGATAATGGAAAAGGTCCCTTTATAGGTAATGGATTGATACTGAGGAGTAGGGGAGCAAAGGACTAGGCTTAGGCTCGCGATGATACCGACTGTTTTATTTTGATTCGCTGTACTGTATTGTTTTTTAACTTGTTCTAGCTATTTTCTTAGAACTTAAGGCATGTTGCATCATCATTGTATATGACTGTTGGTTGTTTTAATGTATTTGTTTTATCTTAAATGTGTATGTTTTATTTCTACCACTATTGTTGTATGATTTTTACTTTATTCCACTACTCTACACTTTGAAAAATGTGGTGATAGTGTCCCCACTATCAGACATGGGCCCTCGCTGCTAGTCGGCAGCCTCTGGCGTTTGGGGAAATGCGCTTGAGGGTACTTGGAAAACCTGGTTTGGGGCACCCGTGGAGTGGTACCTAGAACCAGGACGTTTCAAATTAGAAACAGAGGAGTTATTTTCTTTGACGTACTATTTAGAGCCTTAGTCAGGGATAGGATGAGAACAGTAGTTTGTAATAGGTTGTGCTCGGGCGTAGCTTACCCATGTACAGGGAAAAGCCAATTTACCTCATGTTGCAATTTTTCTGATTCAAAAATTTTACAGTTGAATTGATTTCACTAAAGGGTGACACACTTGTATTATGCTGTTTATATTTTATCCATGGGTTCTATTTTGTTGCAACCCGATGAGATGAGGGTATTCCATCCCATGCATCATTTAGGCACATTCTAGAAATCACATGCCATACATAGTTTCCATGCCATGTCGGCGCATTAGAAATTTCATGTTGTTGTGATAGTTATTGTGGTAGAAAAACATGTTGTTGTGATATCTTCTTGATAAACACCTATTATGTGATAAGGTATTTTTGTGAGAGATTTTTTATAGAATAGATGCTAACCTTTGGTTTTTGGGGAGTATGGGCCCTCATTGATCGAAATTTGGTGCATCATTGATTGTTTATCAATTTATTAGACATATAAGATATCAAACGTTGATTCGCAGGGAGTATGGGCCCTCATGGATCAAAATATGGCACTTAGGTGTTGTTTTTTTAGTATTTTCTGGGTTTCAGAGAATTTTCGGAGGCATACTGTATGGAAACCCAGTATACACGCTGTGTAGTACATTAAACATGCCTTGTATGTTCTTCTCTTTGTGAAGAAAAGAAAACTTTTTGAGTACATGTCGTGTAGTCTCTTCTCGTGTCATAGACCGTGTGGGAGGGGACATGGGGAAGGTAAATGCTCGGGGCGAACATGCCATAAAGAGGAAGTACACGTCGTGTAGTGTTGCCCCAGAGTCCGACCGTGTAACAAACAACACGGACGGAGGAGACCTTACTATATACACGTCGTGTCAACTATGGACCACACCGAGTAGTCTGACATGGGAGCCCGACCGTGTAACTAACAACATGGGTCAGTGTAACCCCTTTGTGTTAATTCCGTTTGTATATTGAACAAACCGTATATTTGGAGCCGTGTATCCGATCGTGTAACTAACAACACGGGTCAACGAAGCTCGTCTAGTACATTTCGTGTATCTGTGGGACATGCCGTGTAGTCTTGACCAGTGACAGTCTGTGTGGACATAGACGTGTGGCTGGGAAACGGGGTAGTGTACATGTGGTGTGCGAGAGTAACACAACATGTAGTATCATGCCGAGTATTCAGCCGTGACACAATTGACACGTTCAGTTTGAAAATTGGACCATACATGCCATGTAGTTTATATACACGCCGTGTAGTTTTGTTTGACAAGAGCCATGTGGCTTGGCCATGTAGAAGAACGCGGTCAGGGGAAGAAAAGTCAGGTACACGCCGTTTAGTATGTATACATGTTGTGCAGTCTTGTTGTGAAATTTTGAATGCCTTCTTCTTCCTGTTACCCTTTTGGTTCCTTCGTTTTAAGACTGTGATAATCATGATCTAAGGTGTGTGTTTGACCTTGTAGTGTAATTCCACCGAGACGTTCATGCGTTTTTTCCCAAGAGAGAGGAAACAAGTTTACTCTGGCGATGGTGGGCCATGGGCTACTAGTGGATCCTCCAGTAGAGCCAGATGCGGCACCATCCATTATACCGTACACGGGCGTGGATGTGCAATTACATGAAATATTTATGTGGTTCATGAAAACCATTCAGGGAGCACCACCGGCTTCCACATCTATGGTTGAGAAGACATATATATTCTGGCAGAATCATCCACCAACATTTTTAGGGGATGGTGGACCACATGCTTGGAGTCTTGGTTGGGGTTGATGCAGACAATTTTTGATCACGTAGAGACGCCTCCAGGGCGGAGGGTCAAACACATGACTTATATGCTGCGTGGTTCTACCAAGAGGTGGTGGGATGTTACCACCCAGTCAGAGTATCACAGAGACATGGCGTGGGAAGATTTCCATACATCCATCTATGACATCTTCTTCCCAGAGATGTTGAGGGCAGATTGAGCTCGAGAGTTCATGAATCTGCAGCAGGGCGCTATGTTAGTGATGAATTATTCTGCTCGTTTCCCCCTGCTTCTGCGTTTTTCACCCGTTGTGGTGGGAGATGAGACGCTGAGAGCCAGACTCATTGAGGATGGTCTTCGATATGACATCCGAGAACTGGTGAATGTTTTCAGGTTGCCTTCAGTACATGATATTGTGAACCAGGAGCGGACTACAGAGAGGATCCTACAGGAAGCTAGTGGTGTGGGCCAGGGCGGTTCAGCACCAGTTTTTGGTACTATTTCTACTAGTAAGAGGAAGAGACATATGGACTTCACTCAAGGTGGTAGTACGAGCTAGAAAAATGTTTCAGGTGGCCAGGTCATGTGCTACCAGTGTGGTAAGGAATGGAAAACATGACCTCAGTTTCCACAAGACTCAGTGGAGTTCTGATCTTGTGGTAGGATGGCTCATCTGCAGCACTTTTGCAGGGTGTTTCCACTGGTGGCTAGTTAGAGGGATTCCGTGTGTACTCTGCATGCGGGGGAAGGACCAGCAGCTTCTTACCAGTCGGAAAACTAGAATACGTCATGGCGTGCAGGCAGAGATGGTGGTCGTGGCTGTGGTGGACAGACACCAGGATCTCAGAGGTAGTAGGGCGGGACAACTCAGGGTAGCCAGGCTATGTTGTAGTGTCGCGGCACTGGGAAGACATATGTAGTGCAACAGACCCAGCATGAGTACGATCTCGGACCTTCTACTGTCAGAGGTATTATTCTAGTAGCTTATGTCTTATTTTTAGTGTTGTTTGATATGGGCAGTACACATAGTTTCATATCTTTACCTGTTGTGGATATCCTTGGGATCTGCGTTTCTTCTTCTTCTACTATCATTATGTTAGACGCTATGTTGAGAACTAGAACGACTAGTGTGTATCAGTGAAAGGAATTCCCCCTTGAGGTTGGTGGGTGTCACTTCCTTTGGGACCTCTATTTCATTGAGATGATGAGCTATGATGTCATTCTCGGGATGGACTGGTTGGATCCCTTTAGTGCCTTTGTGGATTTCTATCGTCGCAGGGTGAGTTTCCATCACTAGAGGGTGGAGAGGTACTATACAAAGGTGAGTGGGAAGTTCAGGTGAGTCGAGCTGGACCAGAGCATCATGGGCAGGGTGGTATCACATCCCAGATGACGATCTTATATCTGGACGCCCAGCCGACTTGTCAGAAGTATTTCGCTGCAGTGTTTGATCATTTCAGGGATGTCTTCCAAGACAACTTTTCAGGTCTTCTTCTAGAGTGTGAGGTGGATTTCTCTATTGAGCATGTGCCATGAGAAGCACCGACGTCCATTCCTCCGTATAGGATGGACACGGCTGAGTTGCCAGAGCTCAAAAGGCATTTAGAGGAGTTAAAATCAAAGGGTTTCATCATAACCAATAGTTCTCTTTGGGGTTCTCCTTTCCTTTTTGAAAATAAGGCGGACGATACCGTCAGACTCTTTGTGGATTATCGGAAGCTAAACAAGTTGACGATTAAGAACTGATATCCCTTTCCGAGGATTGATGATCTTTTTGATCAACTTCGTGGAGCACGAGTGTTCTCGAAGATTGAATTGAGATCGGGATATCATCAGTTGTGTGTTAGACCATCTGATATAACTCTCACAGCTTTCAGGAGCAGGTATGGTCTATACGAGTATACGGTTATGCCATTCGTACTCATGAACGCACGAGCAATTTTCATGGCTCTGATGAATCTCGTGTTCCATCCTTATTGGGATTCTTTTGTGGTAGTATTCGTGGACGATATCTTTGTGTACTCTCACACTCGACCCGACCATGCCAGCCATCATGAGATCATATTGGGTACAATGAGAGAATCATCTATATGCTAAGCTCCCAGAGTGCCACTTTTGGATGGACCAGATACACTTCTGAGGTCATATCATCTCAGAGTTAAGAGTTGAAGTATACCTAGAGAAGGTGAGAGTAGTAGTTTCATGGGAGCATCCTAAGAACGTATTTGAGATACGAAGATTCTTGGGGATGGCTGGTTACTGCAGGAACTTCATAAAGGAATTCTCCTGCTTAGCAACACCGTTGACAGGTTTCACTAAGAAGGGTGTGAAGTTCATGTGTTCAGAAGCATGCGAGACAACTTTCAAGGAGAATATGTGAAATTTGTCATCAACACCGATCCTGATACTCTCAGAGCAAGGGAAGATCTATACAGTTTACTATGTTGCATTAGGTATTGGGATAGGAGCTTTGTTGATGCAGGTTGATCAAGTAGTTTTGTACGAGTCTCTATAGTTGAGTCCACATGAGAGGAATTACCCGATGCATGATCTCGAGTTGGCTGCAGTTGTTCATGCGTTGCGCTGTTGGAGACATTATCTCATGGGAATGCATTTTGTGGTTTTCACCAACCAAAAAAGTCTCAATTATATCTTTGCCCAGCATGACTTGAACATGAGACAGCGATGGTGGGTTGAATATACTCAGTCCTTCGATTTTGAGCTTGCCTATACACCTGGAAAAGGTAATGCAGTAGCTGATACACTGGGCAGGAAGACTCAGATACAGGTAGTGCAAGGGGCTAGTGGTGAATGGCATCTTATGGCCTTGATCTCTAAGATGAATTTTGAGGTGTACGATAGTCAGCGATAGACCTATCTTTCATTTTCAACTGTGACTTATATCCTCCTGGATAGAGTGAGGATGAGATAGCTATTTGATTTAAAAGTCCTAGTTCTAAGGGAGTCGGTGGTAAGTAAGGACCCTCCTCTTGGGTGGACGATATTCAATGATGAAGTTTTGAATTTCCATGGAAAAGTGTGGGTTATAGGGAATATACATGACGAGCTGATGCGGGAGTTTCATGCTTCAGCTTGGGTAGTTAATCTCAGAGTTACCATGATGTACCGTGACTTGAGACGTAAGTACTGGGGGCCGGGTATGAAGAGATAGGTAGCTGGTTTTATTAAGAGGTGTTACATCTGTCCGTAGGTGAAAGCGGAGCATTAGAGGCTAGCCGGACTATTAAAATAGTTACCTATTCTGGTGAGGAAATGGGATGATGTCATGATGGATTTAGTGACATGGTTGTCAAGGTCACCTCGAGGCAATGATTCCATGTGGGTTGTTGTGGACAGACTCACAAAGGTAGCTCACTTTGTGCCGATAAAGGAGACCTTCGGAGTTGACAAGCTTGGGAAGTTGTATATCCGAGAGGTCCTACACCTTCATGGGTCCCTCATTCTATACATTCAAATAGGGCTTCCCATTTTATGTCATGTTTCTGGTAGGGTTTTCAGAGGGCACTAAGTACACAGGTACTTGTGAGCACAACTTACCACCCTCAGACCGATGGTCAGTCAGAGCGTACGATACATGTCCTTGAGGACATGTTGCGTACATGCGTTCTAGACTTTGGGGGATCTTGGGAGAATCATATACCCCTAGTCGATTTTTCCTATAATAATAGATTTCAGGAAACTATTGAGATGGCACCTTACGAGGCTTTATATGTTATGCCATGCCGATCAGCCTTATGCTTGTTAGAGGTAAGTGAGGCAGCATTACTGGGACCACGTCTTGTGTAGGAGACTTCTGAGTTGGTCCAGTTGATTATGAAGTGGATGGAAACTGCGTAGTCTCGTCATAAATCTTATGTTGATCACCACAGACGACCATTAGAGTTTGTGGTCGGGGATCTGGTTTTCTTGCGTGTTTCACCGAGGTTGGGACACAGGCGGATCAAGATATTGGGTAAACATTCACCGAGGTATGGGGGGCCATTTGAGATTCTGAAGAGAGTCGGGCAGGTATTCTGGCGGTTTCAGTTACCACAGAGGTACCGAGCCATGCACGACGTCTTCCATGTATCTCAGTTGCGTCGTTATCACTCAGACCTGTCTCACGTCTTACAGCCTAGGGTGGTTGATCTTGAGGTAGATGCATCCTTTGAGAAGAATATGACTCATATTTTTGATAGGAGCATGAAGGTTCTCTGAGGTCGGTAAGTTCCTCTCTTATGGGTGTTGTGGCAGCATGGATGAGTGTAGGACGAAACCAGGGTGTGGGAGACCGGCGTATGTGCACCGTTGCCAGAGTTATTCATGGCTATATCTTCACCACCCTTGGAAGGGAAATTCTAGGACAAATTTCTTTAATCGGGGGAGTTTGTAAGATACCAGTTCTTATTTTTGAGGTAAGGGTTTCTTTTTTCTCTTTTCCTTAAGTGTTTTTGTGAAAATAAGGAAAATGGGGAATATCCTAAATTTTCGGAGTACACATCGTGTACTTTTCCACACGCCATCTACTTTTGGCCATGTGGGATGAGTACCCAGGGCGTGTAGCCATGCTGACGAATCAGGGTGTAAAAACTTAATACACATCATGTAGTGGTCCTTTACACGCCATGTAGTCAGTCGGCACACGAAACAGTAAGGTGGTGGGAGCAGCCGCAAGCTGGGAAATAGTACACGACATGTAGTTGGGAATACACGGCGTGTACTCATGTCAACGGATGAACAGTGTGGCGGTGCAGCAAGGGGAACAAATAAATGAAAAAGTACAGGCAGTGTTGTTTGTTTTTTAGTTTAAAACGGGAAGTAGCCTCCTCATTTGCAATAAGAGTCATTTGGTTTCGTTTTGGGGCAAGAGAAGAGGTCGGATATTTGGAGATCCGTCGAGCGCACGTCGGAAACCGGATTCCACGTCCGTCGATCATGCTGGAACAACGTAGGTAAGAGCTTACTTCTGCTTAAGCCATTCTTACCAATTCATTCCCAAGGGAAAGTTATTTACGTTTGAATGGGTTCTCTTCTAACCCAGATCTACATCATCTCTGGGAGTTTATGGAATCAATGTTTGCATATACCATTCATGGGTGTCTAAGGAAGGTGTCTTGGTGTATAATTTCCAACTATTGTGCATTTGTGGGAATTTTTGTGATGTGCGTACATGAATGGGGTGTAGTATGGCTGAGACCTAGTTGAATTAAATACCTAGAATTGTATAGGTAATTAAATGTGATAATAAACTTCTGTTTGGGATCAAAACTTGGATCCAGGACCACCCCAGGAGTGCGCTCCTCTGTTTAGCTGTTTGGCCAAGATACCCGAGGGTATGCCTATATAATAATGATTATGGAATTTTATTGAGATGAATTTATTTTTAAATTCATGTGTATTACTTGTTTACAAGCTGGGAATGGCCCAATTTCTTGTCTAGCTTGAGGGAAGTGTTGTGATTTGCCTATGGGAAATGTACTACTTAACCTATGAGAAACATCTTCTGTGCATGTTGGCAGTTGATTCTATGCCTGTGGGTGACACCTCGTACGCCTACATGAAATATCTGATATGACTGTGGGTAGATTCTTGTGTTGGATTCTCTTTACCTGAGGGTAAGGGATTACACATCTGAGGACACCGACTGATTACATAGAGATTAACTGTGGTGGTTTTTTAATATTAAAAAATGAAATGAATGTTAAATGGAAATATAACTGGTAAAGTTAGTTACATTGGTGATCTTCTTAGTTTATTTCATTTACATTTTTACATTGTTATTGCATGTTTACACACAGTTTAGTACGGGCCTTTGGTGGGTGCCTACTAGGATTTATTTCTCACACCCTATTTGTGTCATGATTTTCGGCCCAAACAGATTATGTTTCTACAGGTATGGATAAGGGAAAAGGTCCCATTACAGGTACTTGATTGCTGCTGAGGAGTAGGTGAGCATGGGACCTGGCTTAGGCTCGCGATGCTACTGGCTGTTTTGTTTAGCTTTGTTGTACTGTATTGTTGTGTATCATGTTCTGTTTGTTTTCTATGAACTTGAGGCATGTTGCATAAAAATTATATATGACTTTTGGTTGTTTTACTCTAGTTGTTTTCTCTTAAATGTTTATCGTTTATTGCTTCTGATATGGTTGTATGTTTTGTAATTTATTCCGTTGCACTACACTTTAACAAATGATGGAATAGTTTCCCCACTATCAGACCTGGGCCCTCGCTGTAGTCGGTTGCCTCTGGCATTTGGAGAAATGTGATTGAGGTTACGTGGCGAACCAGGTTTGGGGAACCCGTGGAGTGGTACCCAGAAACGGTATGTTACATCATTAACATTTACAAAAAACACAAATATGGGATTGAAACATGAACTTTTTGAACACTTTAGATTAAATAAAATGGAAATTTCAAATGCCCTATCCTTTTACAAGACGAGCAACAATCGGTCCAATAATTAAAAACCACTAATTACTTCCATAAAAATTATTTCTCAACCTTATCCAAACCCATTCCAACTATGTCTTTGAAATATCAACCTCAATATAGATTCATGGGGTTATTAGGTGATTAAAAATTTGTCTAACAATCCTCACAGATAGAGTGGATGGCCATATTTCAAATCATTCAAATAATATACTGATTTTGGAAGGGAAGCCGTATTTATGGAAACCTTACCCATATCACCATAGAAATAACATCAAACATAAAGTGGAATAATTAGGATCACCATAAGAGGTTTAAGTATCACCCATTTATGAGTATTTATTCAAAAAAATCATCCAATGAAATGATTATAATCATAATACATTTGTTTAGAATTCCAAACAACACACATTCTTATAGAACCCACGATCCAAAGATGAAACTACAAAAGGTATCTAATGATGAATTTTGTTTCCTAATTAATGTAACCAAGGTCATATATAAATTATCTAAAATCTCTAAGTACTAATTTAGATAAAGCGATATCTGAGGCAATTCATTGATGAGATTAGGAACTATAGGGAAAAATAAAATTGGTGGGAAATGAAAAATGTAATCACTATCCTAGAATGAGAGGACATACGATGAATATGGCTACAAGATAGTGGATCATGGAATCCCCACCTTGGGTATAGAGGGAGGGGTTGGATCCATGACCATTAATACCTTTGAGAATCGTTGAGCGAAGAGGAAGAGAGGGCCACAAAACCATCATTTTTTTGAAGAGAATGTTTTCTTCAGTGTGTTTTTTTCAATGTTTCTTATCATATATGATATTGAACATAATAACACTCTATTAAAAAAATAGTATTTTATATTCTCCCCTTAACCTTAAATAAATTTATTCTTTGAAATATGACTATTACCATTCTTAAAAGTGGTTTTACCTTTCAAAACACATTTGTGGAAATCCCACATCATATAAAGGATTAATAAAACATTCACATGTAATGATAGAGAGAGATGAAAATACAGAGGTCATCTATAGTGACTAATTAATAGGTTTCAATGTAGGAATAAATTATAGGGATTTGAATATGTATATATGGAAGATAAAAATAATTCTGAAATAACAATGGAGATTGACAATGAACACTGACCACATAAATTTGAAGGTTCGTTTCAAAGGAAGAAACCAAAAACCATTAACTTAATCGGTGTAAAATAATCATTTATTTTTTCATAAATGTGTGTAAATAGAATTGTTTTTAAACATCATTTTATTACAAAAAAATCATATACCATCTAGATTATAGACCAAAGTAATATATATTAACATGGAATGAATAGTTTATTCTTTTAGTAAATTTCTTCTACAATATCATCTTTTCACAAAACAATATGTATTGAAGAACAATGATTCATCACTGGAGTTATAAAATAATCAAAAAATGGGTTACATATTCCAAAAAATTAAAAATGGTATGCTTTTAATGTTTTTATAATAACCAATGCCAAAATAGTCATCATAATATAATATAATTGTCCTTCTTCCTACATTTTTAATCCATATGGCCAAAAAATTACACCTATAGTTTATCATATATCAATAAAAATATAACTATCCATATAATAATCAATAATAATACTAACTCTAACATTAAGACAAATAATTTAAGGGTTTGACAAAAAACTATTATTATATTCAAATAAAAATTATCTCCAAATAACTACATTTAAATTTAATGTCATAGAAGAAATATATATTCCGTACTAATATAATCTAAAAAATATAAAAAAATATTTACATAAAGACATAAATTATAACAAGGAAATTGTAAAATGATAATTTAAATATTATTAATCTAATAAAAAACCATAATATTATACTTACCTAAATAATTCGAGAATCCAAAAAGAATGAACATCTTCCAAAAGAATAATAATCAACTAATAACCAAATCAGTTTTCAATCAAATTTTTATCTATAAGATGAAACATGTACTACCAAAACCAACAAAATATTTATCTTCCAAATTGTGTTAGTGAAAAACGATATCTTACAAACAATGCAATCACAATGTATAGTGGTTAGAAATGCACCCTTATCACCCTTCAGTTGTTGGGACAATTCCCATCACCATTAATGATGTGACGGGATGTGCTACATGAATAATTGTATTGATATTATACCTATAACATTCCTATAAATATAGTGAAGTTCCTCAGAAATAATATTACTCATTAAATATCATATAAACCCTAAATGTTTCAATTACATTAAACTTTTGTCTGAAAAAAAATATCATTTTTAGTTATATAACATATTCACATGACAATCATTAGTTTATTTATAAATTAATCATGTATGAAATCTAAATAAAAGAATCTAAATATTCTCCAAAATCAAAATAAAAATAAAAAATATTAAATAATATAATATAATGATCTTCATAAAATAGTACACTACATAATAACTATTTAATGATTTGACAGAGACTTCATAGCCTCTCAATGTTCATTATTATCAAAACCCATGTTTTTCAATTTTCTTCTTAATAAAACCCTCATAAAAAAATACGAATCACTTACTATGATTCAACAATTTCAAATCATATGGAACAATAGATGTTATAACTTCAATATGACACTTTTATTTTCCTTATCTTTGTTTATAATGACAACAGGCATTCATTGGTATTTTTTTGTAGTAATTTGATCCCATTATTGACATTTCTCCTAAAGAAATCAATTTTAAAAATTCCAACCCCCCCCCCAAATTTAAAACATTATATTGATATCATGGATATAATGTTATTCACCATCCTAGTGTTAACTAAGATCTTATTTTATACTTGATATATTAATGCTTTATTCTCTCATTACCCACATAAAACACACCTTCCAGTTCAGAAAGGACATTTTTCTAGTTGTTTCATTGAACATTCTTGAAACAGATATCATTGAATATTTTTACATTAATATTAATTTTCAACTAAAATAATATGGAATTCCATTTTTCTTTTGCTTAGTATGTTAGGAAACTCACCAAGGTATATGTTTTCAATTAGAACTCATGATATATTGTTAACAATGAGAACAAATTTTTTCAATATAGAACCCCTTCCTTTTGGTTTCCCATTTCTAAAACTACCAATGTTTCCTTCACATCTTTTTTTTCTTCCTAGATCTATATCTAAAAAAACATTATAGTGATAAAATAAAATAAATCATAATCAACCATATAATGTGAAGGGTAATTTTTGAGATACCCTTAACCATTCAATCCACTTTTAAAATGTTTATATTCATCAAAAATAGATATAATAATGTGTATAATAGTAATGTTTATTGTTATAAGTTTTTTTGATCTTATTTTTATGTGAAATAATAACCTCTAGTGTTTTATAATTTTTTTTCTAAAGTAATCTATTATGACCCACCCATAAATATAACATATTCTAGTATCTATAGAAATGTATTCACTATCATTTCCCAAATATCATTTTTGGTTTACTATTTTTGATAATTAATTTTAAATCATATATAAAAACAATATTTTTAAAAAGTGGAATATTCTAATAAGTACCCATACTACATATTATATTAAACTTCTAAAAAGAAGTTCCCCTTTCATGAAACATCTTTGATGTTTTAATATTGATGTGTTCATTTTTCCTACTCGTCTTTAATAACTTGTAAATTTTTCAATAAAAGGGTTAAATTCAAGATGTTTAGTAACAAAAATAAATGTAGTGAATGAAACTCAATATGCCATGGATAATTATAAAAAATTACATTTTGAAAGTAAAATTTGGACTAAAAATAAACATTTTTATTCCCTTAATATCACTTTCTATAGTCACATAGTTTCCCAAAATATTCCATATGATAATATAAATTTAAAATAGAACTCACACATTTTGTTTTTTGAAAACCTGATAAACTTATTAAAAAAATTCACACTATTATACATCTCCTCATTAAGAATCGTTAATTACATTCTTAAAAAAAATGTTTATTTGATACCTTTTGGGAAATTATAGAATTACCATAAGCACTCATATCGAGAATATATAACACATAATGGTATCTTGGGATAACACTTTCCACATAAATCATTCAAATGACATAATAATGTGGTAAAATTCAATACTCATTGCATTTAGGGGATATTACAGCCCCATCCATCATTGGAACCACCAATCCATGGTTTTCCATTGAAACAAATTTCATAATAAATAATTTCTCATAACCATTTTATAATCATAACAAATAAAATCATCCTTTTTTTACATTTCACTTTTAGAATTTTTTTTCACCAATAAGAATAAATTTAAGGATATGAAAATGTCTAATGCATTTAAAAACCCATTTTCAATACAAAAATACACAGAATAATTTAAAGGTGATTCTTTATTGAAAAACACATGAAATAATTTAATATAATCCAAAAATAAATTAATGGTTATCATATATGTAAATTTTTTTCATTTTAAATGTTATAATAAAAAATTCATTTTTTCATTTTTTCAAAACATTTTGTAAAAAACATATAAAATATAATTTATGAAAGAATTTCGAAGAAAAATAATAGATACATAAATTTAAATTTAAAATTACATTATATCCATTTAAATAAACTCTGAAAATATTTTCAAGAATATGGATATTGAATAAAATTACCTATAAAATAAATATTTAAACAAAATTGAGAATTTTTTTAATACAAATAGACCCTTACATAAAAAATTAAAATGATTCAATATTTCCATAAAAATTTTATTATACTAAATAGTGTTTAAAATTAAATTTATCATCTATTGAAACCTATATAATAATACTCCTCAAACATTTATATTATATTTGAATAGAAATATTTATAAATTAAATCATTAAAACATTATTAAAAAGGGATTTATGTCATAGGGTTACTTGCCTCGTGTCCAACTCATAATGTTTGTTCCTTATCATCCTGAATAATAAAATTTTGTTAAATTTTAACAATCATAGGAAAAGTTTCCTTTTTATTATTCCATATATTTATCTTCTTTCCATTTTATTCGGGATTAAATTATCAATTAAGTTCACATCAGTTGTTTTGATTAAATTTGGCATAAATTCCTAAAATGACCATGGTGGGATGACCATGGTAAATGGGATCAAACATTAAACATAACTAGTATTATAATAATTAAATAATTGAAAATTTATAAACAATATTTTCATTTAAATAAAATAAAGAAATAATATTTTAATGATTGACTATATTAAGATAATAGTGAGAGAATGCTACACGTACACAAGGAAAACCATTCAATTTTTCAAAACTACTTATTGAAGGAATATAAGTAATATTTTATCATTAAATAATGATCGTAGAATTATAAATACAAGATTAAATATATAAATATTCAAATATATATCATCCATAAGATTTGGTGATGATGATATAATCACATCGCTTTGTGTAAGATGTTCAACAGACACATAGATGAATGACCATATCATTTTTTATTTTATGTATCAAATGTATTATTCTGTGTTTATAATGTAAAATATTTCATTAATATAATAATTTTTCATTTATAACAAATATATTCATTATCATTATTCTTATAATCTTTAGTGAAAAGTGTTATTGAATAACGAATCACATGGATTCATGAGTCGGTCACCTTACCAAACCCACAATTGATGAAATAGTGTCCACCACATAATGGAATTTGTGAAGGTCTATATGTTATCATATTTATAGTAGTATAATTATGTTAAAAATTCCATAAATATGCATTAAATAAAAAATTATAACTTTTTGGGATAAATGATGTTGAAAACTAAATCCTATCGGTCTGTGATGCCAAATTTTGTCATACAAATTAATGTTAATTACCTATCCCAATAGATGGGAGAGGTGTAACACCCCATGATTTCATAGTATGTTATCTCGTTAATGTAATTCAATAGTTGGTGCTACACGCAACACCGAGTTCGAGCGCACCACAACTTACCAAACTAGTCAATCCAAAAGAGTCAATGCAGTATCTTAACTACATTTTGAATCTAATATAATCTATATAATTTTTTCTTCCATATAATGTGTTTATTAGACATAAAATATGATGAAATTCATATTTTCATATAAAAAAACTTTTTCATAAAATGCAATTTTACCACCTTTTAATGAAGAACCCTTTTAAAACCAATAATTGAAACCTTTATATATTGAATTTATGAAATTAAATTATTCATTATAATAGGGATATAAAAATTGAGTTTGGTTAAATTTTTCATTATTTTCTGATAACTTTTATATTTTTATGAATAGTTAAAAATATTAAATTTTAATAGAAAACAACTTTTTTAATTGAAATAATTTATAGTGTTAAATTATAAAATATATTGGTTTTGAAGAGTCATTAGATAATCTTTTATAATTTAATATAATTTAGGTCATTGGATGAAATTTAACAATTAAACTGAACATAAACAACTGTCAATCTTTTGATAGTTATTATTTCTTAAAAACACACTTTTTGTTTTGACAACATTAATTAATTTAAAATTAATTTCCGACACATATGTGATTCCAATTTGGAAAAATGGATTCAATATTTGGAATTATGAGGTCAAAATTTTATAAATTGGTAAATTTTATTTTTAGACAATATGAATAATTAAATGAGTAAATATTTTATTTACCATGGTTAAATGGTAAATCTTGTAAATAAGGGTAAACAAATATTATTATATTAATATTAAATTACACTAACAAATGTCTTATTACTATTTAATGATACATGTATGAACATGAGCATCCTTGGGTCGATTTTGGGATTCCATTTAGCCACTTGAGAGTGATAATGTCAATTAATATTTAATAACTTAAGTAAAGACAAAAATACCAAATTAATATATCTTTTAGTAAATCATTTTTTATATGAGGTTATATAGATGATCTGTTTGACTATAAATATTCATTATAAAGATAAAACGATTTCATACATCATTATTTTTTTGTTATAATTTTTATATGTAAAATAAATATATTTATATAGGACACAATAATGATGTAGTATTTTCTTTATTAATGAATGAATCAAATAAACGATATTGTAAATATTAAAATAAATATAAATTAAAATTTTTTATTCCATAAACAAGTTTTATAGATGAATATGACATGTTATGATTGATACAATGTATTTTTTTTGATGTAATCAAGTTTTTATGACTTTCACAAAAAACAAATAACAAATTAATGTCAAAATTGACATAAATGAGTTTTTAAGACAAATACAATATAAATAAATGATATAATATTCCTAAAAAAATAATCCTCAAAAAAAGACTTATATAATAATATATTTGACATTAATGAACCACATGGGGTTATCTTGGAATTTTATTGTATGTTTATTAAGCATTTATTATAATAATACAAGAATACATGGTAAAAGTTAAACTATTTAACTAAGAGATAAATATAAATGATAAGGCTAATATGGTGACCTAAACATGTATAAAACCTATTCGTTGAGAGTATTTCGAACCATTACAACCATATACATGAAATATGTACATTGGGAGACATTATCAAGTGAAAAATATTATATAATAAACTAATATTTCAAGCCCTTCCTAAAGTGACCCTCACATCTCTTATAAAAAGGTACTTAACCTTCTCTAAAAATCACACCTCCAAAGCCATTTGGATCAGAAAATCCCTGACCAAATATCCTCCCAACTTCCCTTACATAAACCAAGATTCCTTACTTTGATTATAAATCCATTCTGTTGATCCCTTTTGAACAACTCAAAAGGAAACACCCCAAGAAAAGATAAAAATTTCACCACCCCCTTTCAAGTTCTTTTCATCTTCCACTTCCTCTATCTTTGTTGTTTACAAATGAAAATAATAACTACATTACCTACTACATACTATGATGTTATTATAAATATGATATAACCCTATTCTTTATTCTATCCATCCTCTAAATAACAAATTCACGATACGTGCGTATGTACAACTTACCGTCTCCACGTCGCGGTGTCGTTTGTTATTCAAACACATCGTTGTTTGGATGGGTATAATAACACGTATAACTGATGTAAATAATAAATATATCATGTTAATTATTCTGTTTATATGATATACTATCTAATTACATATTATTTCTCCATGAATATAATGATATTTTCACTCCTGTGTACTTACAGATTACTATCTCCAAAATACGATGAGATTTATTCCAACGTTCACCATTCAACGATGATTATAAAAATATATATTTTTAATAAGTATGTAATATATGGCCTAATAATTCCAGTGGATATATATATATGTGGGTGTGTGTTTACTTAAATATATTTTATTCACTTACTTCTGTTCAATACGATATGAAAACAGAAACAATGTTTTTGCATAAGAACGACCTACAATCTCCATAAATAGTGCCTTCTATTTCATATATCTATATATTATAAATATTTATATTCTAAATATATATGATATATTAATCATTGTTTATATTCTTGATGTATTTAAATCGTTTTCTAAATGATACGATCAAGAATAACAAGTTAAAACACGTACGATAAAGAAAATAATTATTACCCAAAATGTTAATTTAACATGGAAATAATTATTAAATGGAGATTATAAATTAATAAATGAATCATGTTTGATATAATAAATATGAATATGGTACTGGTATAATTTAATAACATACTATGGTCACTATACAAGAGGTTAAATTTACCCTCGGCCAATGAAAAGTGCAAGGTAATAATTAATTTCACAATCTCCTTATTATCTGAGGTTGTTTTTACGTAAGTATATATTGGGAAATATTTATTATCCATTTCCATGTATCATTAAATTGTTTTAAAAGGGATAATTTTTAAGTTACTTTTTACTAAAACATTATTTTAAATGTTTTAATGCTTTATTCATCTAAACCTTTCTCATTAATGTCTATGTTTTCAAAATTGTTTTAAGTATTTTTTTATATAGACGCAAATGTTTTAAAATGTTAATTCCATTCAAAAGATGAAAAGTGGTATGGGAAACATATATTCAAAACTATATTTTAAATGTATTCCTTTTTAAGAGTTTTGAATGATTACATGAAAAAATGATATTTCTAAAAATGGTTTTTAGAGATCATTTTCAACTATGTCAACATCCTTTATCAGATATTATTGTTGATCAAGGTTGATTTATTATGATAAAAATATTTGATATTGTATTGAAGGATTTGTGATATTTTTGAATGTTGATGTGTTATTTTTATACAATTCATGTTTTATAGATAATGAATTCACATTTCTTATGCTATTTTTAATACAAATGTTTATGTTATGTTTAAACTTTTTCAAATGAGGAATGCATTAGACTTAGTAACTTATGGGTGGAGACCTCTATAGCTCCTTGATGAATTAGTAGGTCTCATGAGACAAACTAGTGGCTTGGAACATGGCCATGACTAAATCTTATTTATAGTCATTGAACAAGGCCTTACCTTTGTTGTTATGATGGCTATCATTATGCATTCCATTATTATGAAATTAGCTATTGATTTTACATGTTATTATCAAACCATAGGAATATCCATGTGAATTAGTAAATGACATTATTTGATTTCTCATTTCCATATTACGATAAATTTTATGTTTAGTATAATTTTGTATTAGTTTTGTTAATTGCCTTAAATATTTATGCTTATTTATGAATGTTTTTTCTATATTGTCATTCTTACTGTGTATCTAAGCCCACCCCATTTATTATTTAATTTGTCCCAGGATTCAAACAAGTATATTATCAATGACCTGGAGGGAAAGTCTAAGGGATATTAATGTGGTCAATGGAGACAATGTTATTTGTGTTTTTTATTTTATAATGCAATGTAACGTTCATATATGTAATCTATTTTTTCATACCGCTAAACTGATCGGTCTTTTGGGACTTAATTCCTTGTAATCATGCCAATGTATTAAACTAATGTACTGGTTCAGGTTAACTGGGGTAAGGACATTACAGTTTGTATCATAGTTTGTTTTAAAACAACATTGGAAGTAGATTTATATAAACTCTAATTAGAGACCGTTAACCTAAGATAGACTTTGAGGATTAGTATAGAATAACATCCAAAATTTTTAGTAATGTTGATATTTTGTGTATTTTCCATTCATAACATCCTGGTCTGGATACGAGTAGGTAGAAGCGACACTAGAAAAGATGCACGTAAGAGTGAAAAATCTGACAATGGGTTTCGGGCCTGACCTGGGGTATCATAGAACACGACAATGGGCCTTGCTTCACTATTGGTTACAACACTCCTGGGGAATATTATTGAGATTATTCACAATTTAATCACATGACATTATGAAAGTTTTAGGAGTAAATACTTCCTCAATGAAAACATTTCATAATTATAGATTATTTACATAATCTTTTCAATTTATGTTGATTATTTTACATGTTTGGAATTATGCATTACGATTCATAAACTAATATAGTGTATTCCATGGTTTAAAAATGGTGCATAGTAGAAGGAATGAGAATTCCAGCAATACGCATGATCAAAAGATTAAGAAGGATCATGTATTTCATGGTATTAAGCAAAAAATTAAAAGGGAAATAGTCTTCGATGTATTCTGATCATATGAATAAGTATTATAATGTGTTAATAAATAAGTAAAGAATCCTCTGAGTCATATGGCTTGGAATGTAAATAATATAACAAAAGGATGCAGGAGAGAATGCTGGATAAAGGGATGTGGGGAAAGAGGGATTTTCCTATATGGGATAATTTTGGAAAGAATCACCTTGGTAAATGCTTGAAGGGAATGTCAGTTTTCTAGATGTGTGGAAAAAGGGGCACCACGTACATGATTTCAAGGGTATGAAAAAGGTATCAAATGTACAATTCTTCATCTGTAGAGAGTTGGGACACTAGATGAATCAATATCCAAATCATTAGAGTATACCTCAGATGATTCTATTAGATAATAACCATGATATCATACTACAAACGATGAATAAGAATGATTAGAGTTCTTATGTTGTTATTAATGTATTGTGTCATTTGATTATTGTAATAATGATGTACATTTTATAATAATTATAAAGTATATAAGGATTTTACTACAGTACTATTCTATTAAGGACTTGAGACTGTGTGGAATAAAGAAAAGTGACCCAATAGCATGTTATCTTTTTGGAAAATATATATTTGTGAGAAATATAATCCATAATATTGTTCTGATATTGAGGTAGTAATTTTAGAATAATATACGATTGATTTGGATAAATTATATTTGATATTCTTGACTACCATGAGATTGATTAATGATATCTATATTCCATCATTATTTGAGTTTACATAATTTTTGGATAGAAGGAGTATATCTAGTTTTCTATAAGGAATAGGGGAGCACAAATGAAATTAATAATATTTATTTGGTAATTTAGGGTGTTACAGTGTTTTAAAAGAATACATGATTAAGGTATTCACATGTTATGTAATGGCCTGGACCTCTCCATCCCTTTCCTTTGTCAAAAAGAAGGTCACGAAGTATTCTAGAGGGTAAAATGGACTTTTCCCCCACATTCCATAATTTTGTATGTACACGCCGTGTAGTGTGAGTACACGCCGTGTACCACCTTTCCGGGTATACCCTGTGTTGGAGCTGTGTCATTGTCGTGTGAAGTAAATCGGTACACGCCGTGTACCCTAAACTACATGTCGTGTAGTCCCTCCCCGCGTACGCATTACCAGTCAACGGCAGTGTGCCGTGTTATTGTCGTGTGATGTAAATGGGTACAAACCATGTACCCTAAACTACACGCCATGTAGTCCCTCCCTGCTTACGCGTTACCAGTCAACGGCCGTGTTCCGTTTTTATGGTCTTGTCCTTCCTGTGTACAATAAATGAGTACACGCCGTGTGTCCAGTACTACAGGTCGTGTAGTCCTTCCACGTGTACATGTTACTAGTCAACGACCACGTGCCATGTTGGATCTATGTCCTTTCCATGTACAATAAATTGGTACACGCCGTATGTCTAGTACTACATGCCGTGTAGTCCCTCCCTGCGTATGCGTTACCCTCAAACTGTGTGTTGACTATTCAACGGCCGCAGAGCCGTGTTGGAAGTCGCGTGGAGACCATGTGAAACAACAAAGTACACAATGTGTACCATAAAGTACACGCCGTGTACTTTTTCTTTTCTCGCATATAAAAGGAGGGGTCCCCTCCTCCTTTTAAACTCACCCCTAACCTCCCCTTTCCTTTGAGCAGAGTTCTCCCAAGAGACTCAAAGGCTCTTTCTTCCATAACTTCTTCGTCCGAGCTCTGATTTACAATCTGTCAGTGGCCACGGGATCGTAATGATGAGGCGGAACATCTGAGTTTGGATCCACTATCTTTCCATCGACCTTTCATTTCTGACTTCCACCGAAGGAGGTTTTGCCGGGACCCGACAGAAGTGACGGACACTGACGAACTTCTTCTAAGGATGATCTGGGGGAGCATTTCGATCGGAACATGTTGAGTTAGGGATCTTACCTTCGTCTCAATAATTTTTTGCATCATATGGGGTGGGTATCCTCTTGTTTTCATGAGAAACAGTGGAACCATTAAATAAATATAATAACTGGTTAATGAACGGGGATGGGGAAGTTGTTATGTTTATCTTTATATCCTGTGATATTATGTTGTGAATTGAATAGAATTATGCCTACTGAAAATCATGGTCATTGGGGGCCTTTTCTTGTGCAATTAAATGTTTCCCTATCTTCTAGACCATTTTTGTGAATGGAACTTTGTTGAATGTGGAATTTGGTTAATCAGGTAAAGTTGGCTGTTTCAAAATATGAAACCCATGTGTGATCACCCCGGTCGAACAAAAATGGAATAATGAACATGTGGGTGTTGGATTGGTTATGTGGCATGTGATGGGGGTGTTTTGTGGGTTGTTGTGGATTGGGTGATGGGCAGCGGGCTGTGATAAATGGTATTAAAGGGATAATGATGTACCGATTTCGGTGTGTTTGTGTTTATGGTGGTTGGCAGTGGGGCTGCGGGGAAGGGTTTAAATGTGAACGGGATATGGGTTCTAAATAATAAATAAAAAGTGGAAGAGTTAATAAATGGTGGGGCATGGTAGTTGAACGAGATAAATAATCAATGAGTTTTTGGGTTAATAAGAAGGGTTTTGTTGTGCTTGTTTTTTCCTAACTTGATTTGTGGATGGAAGGGATATTCTTTACGAACGATTGATGTGTTTGGTTGTGGATAGTTTCCCAGTAGTTAAGGAACTAATAAACTAATTCTGTTGAAATGTGAAAACATAAATGGGGTTGGGGTTGTTTGTTTTATGCATGCTTCGTGGTAGCAGTGCCGTGGTAGGTGATTAGTTTATCTTTTTAGAATCCATAGGTTGGTATGAGTGGTTTCTATATATATATATATATATATATATATATATATATATATATATCTCTTGTGTTTTATCTCACCCCACCCATGTTGAGAACTTAGTGCCGAACACACCCATTTCATGGGAGACGATGTTTTCCCCTTAGTTACTAGCCCTTTCCTTCTCCTTCTTCCCTAGGCTATGATGGCTTCAGGCGAACTTACACCTAAGACTCTTCGGGTAGGATTTGATTGGGGAGGATTGGACCAAGACTCTTCAGGCAGGCTTACTATTTCCAATGAACCTTCTGGATGAGGTCCAGGTGTGTGCGGGTAGGTTATGTGGTTGTGAGGTCCAGGTGTGTGCGGACGGCATACGTGGTTGTGAGGCCCAGGTGAGTGCGGGCGGGGGGAGTGTGGCAACATCAGGACGTTCCCTGTTAGGAAGAGTCACTAACTAATGGGGAATGGTGCGGGGTACCCAATACTCTTGTTCTTATATACTACTACCTGTTGTGATTGTGTTTTGGTGAGTGTAGCTGGTGAGGTTGGGTGGATAGAATTCCTTGCTAGGTTTATTCTGTTGTTATCACGGGACATTAGGATGTCTCCCCACTTGTGCATGAGAGCTTTAGGAATCCCTACTGATTATACTTCTATACTCACCCTATGTTTACATTCAAGTTTCCAAGAGGATTACCAGTGCCATGTGGGACCCTACTAGTCGGACAGTTGGAGTTGTTGTAGTTTTTGTACTATTGTTTTCTTTTGGTATTGTACTTTTGAGCTTTCTTGTACTTATACCATGTTATAAAATTGTTTAAACATGCATGTGGGATTGGTTTGGGTTTATTTCTATACACTTGTTTTTTTCCTTTTTGGAGGTTGACTTGTCCTATTTCCCGATCCTAAAATAATAAAAGGGTAATGCCTCCCATATTTGTGAAAACTCATACCCTTGGTGCTAGTCATCACCCCAGGGCCGACTGGAGGCGGGACTCGGGGGTCATTATCCCCCTTTCACCATTGCCAGCTCAGGAGGGGCATCTTTTGTGGGAGGGGGTCCTGATAGAATGGTATCAGAGGTGATGGTATAGAGATAGGATGTAGTATGGAGTTAGGCATAGTGAGGATTTCATGGGATGGTAGGGAAAAAGTGTTAGATAATCGTGGTGCGTGACATAGGCCAGGGAAGACCGTCTAGGACATGAGATTTTAGGGCCCCCCTGTGATCTGATGCAAGGACTCTGAGCCTACCAAATGACCAAGTGAGACGACATTGATTAAAGGGTAGAGACACTGGGGAAGGTACATGCATCATAATGATTGTGATTTACTTGATTTGGGTGTTCTGAGAAAGAAATTGATTAAAATGATAAAATTAAACCTTGTGAATTCCTTGCTACTTGGTCTTAGGCAATCCTTGTTTACCGTACAGCTATGGCACCTGGACGTCATCCCTGGGTGGCTCAGACGGCTGAGGCCCAGTAGATCCAGTTGGTCGATCAGTTGAGGAATGACCGAGAGGAGGATGATATCCAGTGGTAGAAGACTCTCCATTCTTTTCAGCGGAAGACCATCAAGAAGTAAAAGGGTAGTACTTCAGATACGGAGACAGAGGGGTGTCTTGAGGAGCTAGGGATCGCTTTTACCTTGATTCGTGCTCTAAGGGAGTACTGGGTTCCCCTAGTAGTCAGTCAGCTGAGAGGTGCGGCGCGACAGTGGTGGATGCTCTACCTCGGAGAGAGGATAAAGGCAGAGGTTCCATGGGATAACATTGAGAAGGAATTTCGAGAGGAATTCCTTTCTTCCATGATCATGGAGGAGAAGCGGCAGGAGTTACTCTCCCTTCAGTAGGGGAGTATGTTATTACGATAGTTGGGGATCATGTTCAAGGATCTCCTGCGCTTTGCTCCAGATCTCTTTCTGGATGAGGAGTCTCATGCGAGACGTTTGGAGGAGGCGCTTCGTCCTTTTCTCTAGTACGCTGTCACCCCCTTCACCCTTCTGACGTACATGGTGGTACCGAAGAAGGAAGAGGTTTTAGAGAGGATGAACTCACTGGGAGGTGCACCCCGTGAGGGGATCCATCTAGGCTTGTCGAAGGGGAAGGCAGTCAGCAGTAGGTCTCCATCGACGAGACCATCCAGGTTCAGGCCAGTGGGGAGAAGGCCCTAGCAGTTCCAGTTCAGATCTTTGGATCCTCTCCCCTTTTTCATGAGCCCACGACTGAAGTGTTTTTCTTGTTGAGGTTTCGGGCACATTCGATGTCAGTGCCCAACCCGAGCTCAGTACGGTGGAGGTGGGCAGGTTCAGCGCCCACCTCAGTAGCACCAGTTTCCGGCGAGGCCCTTCCAGCAGCAGCAGGAACACGATCCTCCGGGGACAGACATTGTGGGAGGAGGCCGACCTCAGGGTGCTCCTCAGGGACCTTGACCGGGGAATGGTCGGGGAGGTGGACGACATCAGAGAGGCAGAGGAGCTGGGCATTGACAGTTGCACACAGCAGAGTTGGCAGCTCCAGCAGGACCAGAGGTGGTACGAGGTACGATTTTTTTGTTCAGCACTCTTGTATATTCTTTGTTCGATTCGGGAGATTCTCACTCCTTTGTTGCACCTGGTCTAGCCCATGATCTGGGACTAGACATAGAGAGACTTTCCGTACCACTAGTACTGAGTACACCAGTTGGAGTCCAGACCAGCGTATTTTGTGTTTTCTGGGGATGTTGGCTGACGTTGGGACCACATCGATCTAGTGGGGAACTTCTTCTGTTACAGATGTTTCCATACGATGTTATCCTAGGCATCAATTGGTTGTTTACTGTTAGTTCTGTTATCGAAAGCTTCCAGAGAAGATTCATGTTCTCCGACGTGAATGGGTAGCGTGTAGCTTTTGTTGGTGAGAGGAGCTATCAGGTAGGAAGTCGGCATGTAGAGCGTCTCCTTTCCTTGTTAGGCTGGTTATCAGTGGTTCCAGCTGATACAGATATGATGGATGTCCCGGAGATTGTTGGGGAGTTCCTAGATGTTTTTCCCGAGGAGGATGTGACTCTACCCCCCACCCCCCCCCCCCCCCCCCCCCCCGACGTGATGTTGAGTTCGGGATAGACTTATAGCCTGGTGCCCATCGGATTTTGATGGCCCCTTATCGGATGACACCTTCAGAGTTGCAGGAGTTGCGGATTCAGATTGAAGATCTGATGGAGAAGGGTATTGTTCGACCCAGTGTGTCGCCATGGGGTGCTCCAGTTTTTTTTGTAAAGAAGGCAGATGGTGGTCTCAGGTTATGCATACATTATCAAATGTTGAACCAGGTAACAGTCATGAACCATTACCCCCTTCCAAGGATAGATGATCTCTTCGACCAACTGAGGGGAGCATGATAGTTTTATAAGATTGATCTACGATCTGGATATCATCAGCTGAGGGTGAAGGACATTGACATCTCGAAGACGACTTTCAGGTGTAGGTGTGGGCACTTAGATTTTGTAGTGATTCCGTTTGGAGTTTTGAATGCACCAGCTATGTTCATGGGACTTATGAACTTTATCTTCTAAGAGTTTCTGGACTGGTTCGTCGTTGTGTTTATCGATGACATCATGATCTTATAAAGATTAGAGGAGGAGCATGTTGAGCTTCTCAGGGCAGTCTTGGAAGTCCTTCGACACCACCAACTTTACGGGAAATTGCCAAAGTGTAAGTTCTTCACGAAATAAGTACACTTCCTTGGGCATGTGGTGTCTCAGCATGGAGTGTTAGTGGACCCGTCGAAGGTGGAGGTAGATGTTTCATGGGCAGCACCCAAGATAGTGGTAGAGGTTTGTAGTTTCCGGGGGTTAGAAGGTTACTATCGGAGGTTCCTTTCGGGCATCTCTCAAGTTGTTGCTCCATTGACTGCTTTGACTAGGAAGAACCAGGTCTCCCTATGGAGCGAGTAGTGCCAGGAGGCTTTCGACTACCTGAAGGAGAAGTTGGTCAGTGCTCCCGTACTCAGGTTGCCAAAGGATGGGTTGCTATATGAGGTGTTTTATGATGCTTCTGGACTTGGTCTGGGGTGCATGCTGATTCATAAGAAGGGAGTGATCTGTTATGGTTCTAGGAAGTGATGCCCTCACGAGTGTATCTATGCCACCCATGACATAGAGCTTCTAGAAGTCGTGTTCGCCATGATGATTTGGCGACATTTCCTCTTTGGGGATGGCTTTTTTGTCTTCTCAGATCACAAGAGCATGTGTTATATCTTCTCCAAGCGTGACCTGAACCTGCGGTAGTTGAGAGGGGTCAAGTTTCTCCATGACTATGACTTCGAGATCTCTTACACTGAAGGTAAGGGAAATAATGTGGCTGATTCCCTGATCATGAAGTCACATAAAGAAGTTGTTCGGGAATCCACTGATGCTTGGAAAGCAATGGGAGATTTTGCTACCTTGAACATGGATGCAAGGGTAGAGGGTGTTAGAGGCTGTTTGTTTCAGATGACAGTGCAGTCCTCCTTGTCACGGTAGGTGGAAGAGTCTCAGTGGAGGACTCTGAGGCAGAAGTGATGCGAGATCATGTCGATCAGGCAAACGCTCCAGAGGGATAGTGAGAGGATAGCTGACATCGGATGATTTTCCATTGAAGGTTGTTTGTTCCGGAGGCGATGCATGAGGGAGTTCTCCCTGATTTCCATAGCTCAGCCTTGGCGGTATGTCCAAGAGTTTCAAAAATGTACCGATGGCTGAGGGAACAATTTTGGTTGCCCGGGGTGAAACAAGTAGTGGCAGAGTTTGTGGCGAAATGCCTAGTGTGTCAGCAAGTGAAGGATGAACACCGTGTTCCCAGTGGTTTGTTACATCCATTAGATGTCCCCAAGTGGAAGTGGGATGAAATCTCGATGGACATCGACACAGGACTACCCAGAGCTCAGGGAGGTTATGATGTTAACTGGGTAGTGGTGGATCGACTGATGAAATTAGCTCAATTCATAGAAATTTAGGAGTCACGCCCGATGAGTACCTTAGCACAGAGGTATGTAGATGAAGTGGTGCGGTTGCATGGAGTTCCGAAGACTATCGTCTCATACCGGGATACTCGGTTTACCTCACAAATCTGAAGGGGTTTACAACATGATTTTGGAACCCGGATACGCCTTAACACTACTTTCAACCCCCAGACCGACGGACAGACAGGGCGGACTATACAGACGTTGGAGGACATGCTGCGAGCATGCGTTCTGGATTTCAGAGGATCATGGGTACGACATTGCCCTTTAGTAGAGTTTGCCTACAACAACACCTTCCACTCTACTATTTTCATGGCACTGTTTGGGGCCTTGTATGGAAGACCATGTCTTTCAACCATTTGCTGGGCAATAGTTGGAGACACAGGTGCTCTTGGGCTAGAGGTAGTGCAGAACACCACAGAGAAAGTCCAGCTTGTACGTGAGAGGATGAAAGTGGCTCAGGACCGACAGATGTCTTATGTTGATCGTTAAAGGATGACCTTGGAGTTCTAGGTGGGAGATCATGTGTTCTTGAAGGATTACCCTTGACAGGGGCAGAGGAGGTTTGGGAAAGGGAGCAAACTCTCACCTAGGTTCATAGGATCTTTTGAGGTGCTGGGGCGAATCGGCGAAGTGGCATATCAGCTGGCCCTGCCATCTCAATTTGAGAAGGTTCATGACATCTTCCACATTTCCCACCTTAGTTGGTACTTAAACGACGAATCTAACGTTATCGACTGGGGATAGTTTGATATGGGAGCCAACGTGACCTTTGAGGAACGACCAGTCAGAATCGAAGGTCGTAAAGAGAAGGTGCTCCGTTGATGAACCATTCCATTTGTTCGTGTGTTATGGAGGCATGGCGGCCTCGAGGAGAGCACTTGGAAGCGGGAGATCCAGATGCACGCTCAGTACCCGGAGTTATTTTGACTTGTGTTTTTCCTTGTTCTTCTGAGCTTTGTTTTGATGTTATACTTTGTACCTTTGATGTATGTAATGCTTGGCTTGTTGGTTGTAAGACCTTTTGTTTCCTTGTTCTCTGGGAGTGTGTAACTTGTTTGGGCATGTGGGGAGGGGAAAAAATACTGATCCTTAATCGAGGCGCATTAATGCGGATGCGATTGAACCCATGCTGGCGAGTTAGTGCCGCCTAAAGTGGATAATATCTCGACATAGGAAAAGTAATGTTTCCCCAAACCATGTGTTCGGGAAGTGTGTGGGTTATGCGGTGTTGGGGGAAGTGTGAGTTGAAAAATCCTAATGTATGGAGGAGGGAAGACCCAATTCTTAATTGAGACGCATTAATGAGGATTCGATTAAACCCGTTCAGGTGAGTCAGTGCTGCGTAATGCGGATAATATCTCGACATAGGAGAAGGAATTCCTAACACCTATAATTAGGGTTGTTGGTTGGGTTCCTGTTATAACATGATCCCTAAGAGGTATCCTGTTGGGTTCCTCTGGGATGGTTTTGAATTCTTGGGGATGAGAATGTTTTATGAGGTATCTAATGAAATGGTCCGGACCTCTCTGACCCTTTCCTTTGTTAAAAAGAAGGTCACGAAGTATTCTGGAGTGTAAAATGGACTTTTCCCACACTTTCCAGAATTTTGTAAGTACACGTCGTGTAGTGTGAGTACACACTGTGTAACACCTTGCCGGGTACACCCTGTGTTGGAGCCGTGTCTTGCCGTGTGAAGTAAATGGGTACACACTGTGTACCCTAAACTACACGCAGTGTAGTCCCTCCCCACGTACGCGTTACCAGTCAACAACCATATGTCGTGTTGGTGTTGTGTCTTCTCCATGTGAACTAAATGGGTACACGCCGTGTACCCTAAACTGCATGTCGTGTAGTCCCTCCCCACGCACGTGTTACCAGTCAACGGCTGTGTGCCATTTTTAAGGTTGTGTCCTTGTCAGGTACAATAAATGGGTACATGCTATGTGTCCTGTACTACAGGTCGTGTAGTCTTTCCCCGCATACACTTTACCAGTCAATGGTCATGTGACGTGTTCGAGCTATGTCCTTTCTGTGTACAATAAATGGGTATATGCCTTGTGTCCAGTACTACATGCTGTGTAGTCCCTCCCCACGTATGCGTTACCCTCAAACCGTGTGTTGACCAGTCTACGGCTGCGGAGCCGTGTTGGAAGCCGCGTGGAGACCGTGTGAAATAACCGAGTACACGCCACATACCATAATGTAAATGCCATGTTCTTTTTATTTTATCACCTATAAAAGGAGGGGTCCCCACCTCCTTTTTAACTCACCTGTGACCTCCCCTTTCCTCTGAGCAGAGTTCTCCCAAGAGACTCGAAGGCTCTTTCTTCCATAACTTCTTCGTCCGAGATCCGAATTATGATCCGTCCGTGGCCACAAGATCGTAATGACGAGGCGAAACATCCGCACTTAGATCCACAGTATTTACTTCAGCCTTTCCTTTCAGATATCCACCGAAGGAGGTTTTTCTGGGACTGGACAGAAGTGACGGACGCCGGCAGACGTTTTCTAAGGTTGATCAGGGGGAGCGTTGCGATCGGAACCTGTTGAGGTTGGGATATTACCTTCGTCTCTCTAATTTTGTCCATCATTTGGGGTGGGTATCCTCTTGTTTTCATGGGAAACGGTTTAACCATTAAATGAAGATAATAACATGTTAAAGAACGGGGATAGGGAAGTTGTTATGTTTATCTTTATATCCTGTGATATTATGTTGTGAATTGAATAGGCTTATGCCTACTAAAAATCACAGTCGTTGGGGGCCTTTTATTGAACAATTAAATGTTTCCCTATCTACTAGACTATTTTTGTGAATGGTACTTTTTTGAATGTGGAATTTGGTTAATCACGTAATGTTGGCTATTTTAAAATCTGAAACCCATGTGTGATCACCCTGGTCGAACCAAAATGGAATAATGAACATGTGGGTGTTGTCTTGGTTTCGTGGCATGTGATGGGGGTGTTTTTTGGGTTGTTGTGGATCAGGTGATGGGCAGCGGGGCTGCGATAAATGGTATTAAAGGTGTAATGATGTACGGGTTTTTGTGTGTTTTTTGTTATGGTGGTTTCCAGTGGGGTTTCCGGGAAGGGTTTAAATGTGAACGGGCTATGGGTTGTGAATAATAAATAAAAAGTGGAAGAGTTAACAAATGGTGGGGAATGGTAGTGGAACGGGATAAATAATCAATGTGTTTTTTGGTTAATAAGATGGGTCTTGTTGTGCTTGTGTTTTCCTAACTTGATTTGTGGATGGCAGGGATAAGCTTTACGAACGATTGATGTGTTTGGCTGTGGATAGTTTCCCAGTAGTTAAGGAACTAATAAACTAATTCTGCTGAAACATAAAAACCTAAATGGGGTTGGTATTGATTGTTGTATGCATGCTTTGTGGTATCAGTGCCGAGGCACATGCTCATTTTATCTGTTTAGAAGCCATAGGTTGCACTGAGTGGTTGTTATATATATATATATATATATATATATATGTATCTTTTGTGTTTTATCCCACCCCACCCATGTTGAGCACTTAGTGTCGAACACTCCCATTTTATGGGAGAGGGTGTTTTCCCCTTAGTTACTAGCTCCTTCCTGCTCATACTTCCCTAGGATGTGATGGATTGAGGCGACCTTACACCTAAGACTCTTTGGTTAGGTTTTGATTAGGGTGGATTTTCCCAAGACTCTTTGCGTAGGATTACTATTTACCAAGAACATTCGGGATGAGGCCCAGGTGTGTGCGGGAGGGATACGTGGTTGTGAGGACCAGGTGCATGCGGGCGGGATATGTGGTTGTGAGGACCAGGTGTGTGTGGGCGGGATATGTGGTTGTGAGACCCAGGTGTGTGAGGGCGGGATACGTGGTTGTGAGGCCCAGGTGTTTGCGGGCGGGATACATGGTTGTGAGGCCCAGGTGTGTGCAGGCGGGGCGAGTGTGGCAGCATCGGGACATTATCCATTAGGAAGAGCAGCTAACTAATGGGGAATGGTGCGGGGTACCCAATACTCTTGTTCTTATATAATACTACCTGTCGCGATTGTGTTTTGATGAGTGTGGCTAGTGAGGTTGTATGGATAGGATTTCTTTCTAGGTTTCTTCTGTTGTTCTCACAGGACATTAGGCTGTCTCCCCACTTGTGCACAATAGCATTTGGTTTCCCTATTGAGTATACATGTATGCTCACCCTATGTTTACTATCAGGTTTCTAGGAGGACTACAAGGGTCATACGGGACCCTTCTAGTCGGACAGTTGGAGTTGTTGTAGTTGTTGTACTCTTCTTTTCTTTTGGTATTGTACTTTTTTCTTTCTTGTACTAGTACCTTGTTATAAAATTGGTTAAACACGCATGTGGGCTTGGTTTGGGTATATTTCTATACACTTGTTCTTTTCCTTTTTGGTGGTTGACTTGTCCTATTTCCCGATCTTAAATTAATAAAAGGGTAATGCCTCCCATATTTGTGAACACTCATATCCTTGGTTCTAGTCGACAACCCGGGGCCTACTGGAGGCGGGACTTGGGGGTCATTATCTCCCTTTCAACATTTCCATCTCAGGAGGGGAATCTTTGGTGGGAGGGGGTCATGACATGTTATTACGTTGTAAAAAGGATCATCATTGTGTTTACCTTCTTATAAATTTTGGACTGTGTGTCTGGACAGAAGTATTTTCAATAAGTCTAATGGTTAGAATCAATTACGTTTGAAATTTCATACTATTGTTAAGGGTAAATCGTTTCATGAGATTATTTTTGGATTTTCATAAAAAGGACAACCCGGAGGTCGGGGAACAACCCGTCGCATTCGACAAGGCCACGAGACTTGAACCCAGAACTGAAGGGAGACAAGGGTGGATCACCTACCACTAGAATACGTGATGTCCTGGTTTGTATAATTTAGTTTCTTTAAATACTCTCACAAATGGATTATAAATTCATTATTTTTTAACCCTGTACTATTAGGTTAAATAGAATATTTTGAATTCCATTAACTTTTTTCCTGAAATAAGAGTTTGGGGTTGGAATTAGTTGAAGGATGAAACTCTACCTGTCAAGTATATATATTTTCCTCTTATTCTATGAATAAATTAATTATTAAACATTAGGCAAGGAATCTTAAAACCAAAATTGTGTTATCCTAATATCTTATGTATTGTTGAACTAATGATGTTTTTAATCATCATAAATTTATGGCTGGGGCCCTCAATTTTACACTTGTTTTTGATTGATGCCCTCAATCACTATCAATAAATATTTAAATATTCCCTCTAATTATGTGTCTCTAATTTCCACCAATGTTATTTTAATCATGATTATAATATGGTTGTGACTTTTTCATTCCCTTACCCTCTTATTAAGTCTACATTTTATTATCCAAATTCCCACTGTGTGTTTTCCACAAAATTATTTTTCTATTTTTATCCTTTTATTTTCAAAAAAAAATATCAAATTGCAAGGAAACAATTTATTGAAGGAGGATATAATGTAACACCCCAAGATTTCATGTAAAGACCCATAAAATTTGAGGGAAATTTTTTCATAATTTTATTTGGGATTTTACAAAAATGCAGTTTCGCACGGCACATGATTCTGAGGACCGGTGATCCCAGAATAATTTTCTAAAGTTTAGCTTGGGTACGTTCAGTGAATGAATGAGCGGGATCTCCTAACATTTGAACTGTTGCTCGAAATCGAAATCTGAGGGCACCAATGAAACCGCAACGCCGATAATTTCTTAGGAACACATTTTCTAGAGTTGTGTTTTCTCAGGTGTGGTTATTAAAATTTTGGGTTAAGTAAAAGAATAAAATAAAATGGTGCAACCAATTTTATTTTATTTAAAGTAGATTAACCTAAGAGTAGTGGTTGGAGTGGGACCAACTATACCTTACTCCACTAGGTAGGATATTTGTGGGGTGGGTCCCACATGAGACCCACCTATTCAACTTCCTCAAACCCCCTCTTCTAATTAGGTAAGTCACCCACACCCCCCCATTAATTGAAAAGTCAACTCATTAATTGATTAACATATTCTAAGTAATTAATTCTTGAATTCAATTCGAATTTCAAATTTTAAGTTGGCTTGTGTGTTAATTAATTAATACAAGGTCTTATTTCATTAAGTTGTTGTTTGGTTATGCAAGAGGATTTTGGGAGAGGATTTTCTCTAACTCTTGAAGAACATCTTCTTCCTCGTCGAAGAACGTGAAGAACACTGAGCCTTCGATGATGAACTCAGTCACCACAAAGGGGAGTACGTCGTACCATCTTCTTCCCTATCTACAGCTAGTGAGAGACGCCATCCTTAGAGATCGACGATGTGATGCCGATGATTCTTTTCTCCGCGACGCCGATTATCCTCCTTCCGTGACGTCATCTTCTGCGACGTCCCTTCCACGCGACGAATCAACAACACTTGAGGTAGGGGAATATTTTGTTTATGTTCGTGAATACTTTCATCACCGATCATCGTCTATAATTGAGCTGCATGTTATCACAACAATGGTAGGAGTTCGGACCATACGAACATGGCCGACCCTCCTCCCCCCTTGATTGTTTGAATTTTTTTGTTTCATGAGCAAGGCAGCACGATGTCGTTGCACCGCGAGGAAATAATAAGGAATGGGCGGAGAAGCATGGCGCCGTCCCGACGCGCCGTTAATGAAAAACAAAGCCCCGACACCGTCGCGCCATGCCGAAGAACCTCGAAGAGGCCGTGGCCGTTGTGGGGCCACGCGGAGGAGTGTGGCGTTGTCGCGGCGTGCCGGTGGGACCAAGGGCGCGGCCTTTGGCCGCGGCGGAGCAGGAAGCGGCGGTCGGCATCCGGCCGTCGGTGCCGGAGCAGGAGGGCGGGACCCCAGCGGTCCCGTGACAGCAGCAACCGGCCAGCCGGACTGGGCCGGCCAGCTTCCAAGAAGTTGGGGTTCGTAACCCCCAACTGGCCGAAGGAGCGGCCCCCACGTGGGGGTCGCAGTTTCTCAAACAGGGGGGGGGGGGGGGCAGCGAGCCCCCGCCCTTCCGCTCGGCCGTTTCGGCCGAGATGCCTAGCCACGCTGGCCAGGACGAGCGTGCCAGGCTGGGCTGCACCCACCAGGCCGGGCCGCCCCCTAATGGGCCAGACCCGGACCCGGGAATGGTCGACCCGGTTCGGGCCGACCCAGGGGGTATCGGGCTGGGTCGGACCGGGCCCGAACCTCCTACTTCCGGACCTCTTTCGGTCATTTGCCCATAACATGGGCTACAGACCTCCGATCGATGCACTGTCAGCTGCGATGCGGTCCATGAATCGATACGGTCATTTAGGTATATTAAACTCAATGTTTCATCGAAAATTGGTTTTGGCTTGGTTGGTTTGAACACGGAACCAGTCGGGCCCTCGGAGGGGAAACACTTATGACTTGAACTCCGGACATCCTATTGATGTGCCATCGACTTTGTTGGTTTCCTCTTAGTGAGACGGACCTTTGGGCTTACTCCGCTTGAGGTTTGGACGCAGTTGGAGTACGGTCGGGTTGTTTTTGACTTAAAAACCAACCGGGACCCGGAATGAAAAAGACAATAACTCTCAGACTGGGTGTCCGATTAACGCGTCGTCTGTCACATTGAGTTCCTTTTGACGACATAGAACTTTGGGATACATCAACTCCGGATTTTGTGTCAGTTGATGTATCAGCCCCTCGGCTCGTGCAGCAGACCCTCCCAAAACGAGCTTTTTGTGTACTAGAACCCTGGAGATGGCTGCGACTTCGACGATGATGACTACTGTACAGAAATCCTCCATGGGATCGACATCGACGACTACAACACTCAGCGGTTCTGTTTGGATCAGTGCCTACCGATCTTGTGTAGGTCAGCGCTCAGCGGTCCTGTGAGGGCCAGCGCATACTGATCCCGTGTGTGTCTGATTCTGTGTGTGTCATAGCGGGGGTTAGTACCTATCGATCCTATGGGGTTCATTGCGGGGGTTAGTACCTATCGATCCTGCGTGGGTCTGACGGCTTAGATGAATCAGTGGCTACATATGATCATCTCTATCGTCCTATGAAGAAATATACATGTGTGAGATGAGTCTTTACTTTCAATCATTATCTTTGATATGATTGTCTTGCTTTCATATGTGGATTGTGTTGTGCTATAGTGTGTGGACGTGATCGAAGTTGAGCTCAGATGCTGGAGCCGAACTGAAATTGATGACTTAGGTATATATATGGGCATATATATAAGTATTGTTGGTTGTTACTTCGTGATTGTATCTTTATTATATGGATTATCAGTTGAGGATTCCGGGAGACCTTCATGGGTCTCGGGGTCCATACTGAGTAGCTTATACTCACCCCTGCACGGGCTATGCCCGCACTATGTTGTTTTGGTTACAGACGACGGACATCGCTGATCGTGGTTGAGACATGCAGAGTAGGTCGGTACCTGGAGGTGGACCACTGGGCAGGACGTACTCAGAGCGGACGACTAGATTCGGGGAGCTGAGGAGGCTATCTGTACCCACCCTTCAGGTGGGACTTCCAGTGGATGGCTCGACGTTGCGGCTTTACTTTTTAGTTGATGTATTTTTCTTTTTCAGTTGTACTTTACATTCAGTTTGGGTTTGTATTTTGGCCCACTTACTTTTCCACACTTTCCTTTGTACCCAGTTTAACTTAGTGTTTACTTCTACTTTCTTACTCTGTGTGTTTGTTTACTTTTTAAAGGAAATGCCTTACCTTTTTATCAAGATTTACTCCTTGGTGCTAGTCGCCAGCCCCTGGCTTATGGAATGTGGGCTTGGGGTAGTCACGGCACGGGCCCTGAGGACGGGTTGTGACAAATTGGTATCAAAGGAGTTGAGTTGTACCACAAATCTAAGGTATCTGATCTTTTTCTATGTGAAGTAATAGTGTTAAGAGTATTGAGTGTGGTTATCAGTCCAGGGAGTCCAGTGTTAGTGCGGTGGCCGTCGTATCCGTACACCAGGACCCTGACTTCTGATTTCCGATTTAGTGCACAAAAACATTGATTGCATGTGTGTTTCAAGTTTTCTTTGTGATTACATTGTGTCATCTCACCAGGTATACTGTATTGACCATGGAACACTTGTCTCTTTTTAGGATGGCCCCACGACGGCATCCAACTAGGTTTCTGTGTTTGGTACGTGACGACTGGCCACCGAGTGATGAGGCCTCGGTGTAGGGCCCTATTATTGCGGAGGCACTGGCGGTACGACTACCCGCCGATCCACCGATGATACCAGCCCCAGCCGCATAAAGTTCATGTCTCCTTGGTGCACTGCACATGTTTCAGCGTCAGAGACCGCCTAGGTTCCGCGGGGAGATGGACCCTCAGGTAGCCGAGGATTGGTTGGAGGTAGTTGAATCAGTTTTCTGATTGGTAGGGACACCAACAGACCTCATGGTGATCCTTGCAGCGAGTCTCCTGTACACGGAAGCAGGCAGATGGTGGAGCTTGATTCTCTAGGTGCACAACAAGGCATCTATCTTCTGAACGGACTTTGAGAGCCTCTTCCGCTCAAAGTTCATCCCAGCCACCCTCCATGCGGTGTGCATCCAGGAGCTACTACAGCTGCGGTAGGGTAGCATGTAGGTCTCCCAGTACTCGGTAAGATTTACCGATCTATCACGTTATTCGATGGAGATGGTACGTGACCCATTCATCCGGGCCCATGCCGTCGAACAGGGATTGAGGCATGTGATCAGGGCATCATTGATCTGCCTCAGCATTCCGACACAGGTAGGGGTAATGGAGCGATCCTTTCTCATTTAGAGCTTTCTTGCTGAGCATACACCAGCAGCGAAACCTACCGTAGGGGGGCACGTAGCAAAGTCTTCTGCAGCAGGCAGTCGACGGATGACACACGGGTTCATGCAGACCAGACCCTCAGGCAGACGACCTCAGGACACTGGCTCAGAGGTACGGGGCACACATCATAGAGCCAGTCTTTCTAGGGGCAGATAGTGCTACGCATGCGGCGGGTAGGGCCACATGGCTCGTGACTACTCGACCCGCTGTGCAGAGAAGCAGTAGATGATTAAGGGACTACCCAGGCAATGTCAGAGGGTCGACCATGGCTGTCCACAGGGAGCAGGCGGACTAAGAAGAGGAGCTGGCCGAGCAGGAGGTGGTGGGTGACGCCTTGAGGCTCTACCACCACCACCACCAGGAGGTCCACCCCGACCATAGGGAGCTGGCAGCCAGAGGCAAGCACAACATTAGGTAGCGGAGGCCTATGACCACGGTGCGGCCGAGATGATTCAAGGTACTATCTATGTCTATTCCACCCTTGATGCAGTCCTTATAGACACATGAGCGAGTCATTCTTTCATTTCCATTGTCCTTGTTCGGACCTTGGAGATTCTAACAAAGTCGTTGGCTTGATCCTTATGTCTAGAGACTCCTACGGGAGTAGACTTGATGATTACGCACTGGTTCCAGTAGTGTTAGATTACTCTAGGAGGCCATAGCTTCGGCTGGGATCTTCTTGTAGTGGCGTCGAGGCCTTATGACATTATCTTACGACATCAACTTTGGAGAGAAGGGAACCTTTGCACCACAGGATGGACTCACGTAGAGGAGAGGACAGCCAATCACACATCAGTTGGGTAGCCTCATCCTAGGAGCAGTTGACGTGTGGAGTCCAAGCTTACCTGCAGTGGTCGATCAGTATGCAGAAATTTTTCCCGACGACGTTCCAGGACTACCTCATCGAAGAGATATAAACTTTTATATTGACCTGTAACCCAGGACATCCCCGATATCCACCCCATTATATCGGATGGCTCTCGCCGAGCTTCGAGAGCTATGGGTACAGCTGGAGGACTTGTAGGGCAAGGAATTCATCTGTCCCAGTGTTTCACCCTGGGTTTCCCTGATATTGTTCGCCAAGAAGGCAGACAGGAGATTGTGACTTTGTGTCGACTATCATCGCCTGAACCAGGTGACCGTGAGGAACAAGTATCGGATACCGAGGATTTAGGACCACTTTCATTATCTCAAGGGAACATAGTGGTTCTCAATGATAGACCTTAGGTCATGTTATCATCAGCTCCGTGTTCTGGACGATGATGTGCATAAGACGGCCTTCAGATGTCGGTATGGCCACTATGAGTTTGTGGTTATGCCATTCAGTGTATCCAATGCTCCAGCTGTGTTCATGGGTCTCATGAATAGGATCTTTCATCCATACCTTGATATATTTGTCATAGTCTTCATCGATGACATATTGATATACTCGACGATTGAGGAGGAGCACGCGTACCACTTGCGGGTTGTACTGGACACACTCTGAGAGAAAAAGCATTATGGTAAGCTATCGAAGTGTCAGTTCTGGATACGTGAGGTCTACTTCTTGGGACACGTCATATCAGAGGCGGGAGTTGCGGTGGATCCTGTGAAGATCAAGGCAGTGCTAGCTTGGGAGCCACCCAGGAGCGTGATGGAGGTGCGGAGTTTCTTGGGGCAAGCTGGGTACTACCGAAGGTTTGTGACACACTTCTACAGAGTTTCATCACCAATCTCATCTTTGACGAAGAAGGGGAAACCCTTCGTGTGGTTAGATAGATGTCAGCAGAGCTTCCAGGAGCTGAGACAGAGATTGACCAGCACACCTATCATGAGGCTACGTGAGGAGGGAGTAGGGTATGTAGTCTACTATGATGCATCAGGGACCGGACTCGGATGTGTCCTGATGTAGGAGTGGGAAGTGTTTGCCTATGGATCACGTTAGTTGAGGTAGCACGAGCAAAACTATGTTGCCCATGACCTGGAGTTAGCAGCAGTGGTCTTCGCTCTGAATATTTGGCGACACTATCTGATGGGTGAGCAGTTTACAGTCTACTCTGACCACCAGTGTCTCAGGTACATCTTCTCGCAGAAGGAACTGAACGTGAGATAGCGGTGATGGCTCGAGTTCCTCCAGGACTATGACTTTGAGATATTCTATACTCATGGAAATGGTAACGTAGTAGCTGATTCTCTTAGCAACAGGATGGGAATTCAGCTAGTTGGCGAGGCGACAGAGCAGCTAGCCGCTTTGCAGATATCCTTTGTGGATAGTGATAGAGCACCCTTTCTTCAGTCACACACAATCACTCTTCCACTTCTACAGCAGGTCAGAGAGGCATATCGTGGGGATGTTTACAGTGAGACATGATGTGCGTAGATATCCATAGGGAAGGCACCTGATGGATTCCCTATTGGAGGAGAGCACGTAATCCTTTTCAGGGGATTTACCGTGGTACCAGCTGCTATACAGGAGGAGGTGATGAAGGAGTTTCACACATCTCCTTTATCGGTACATCCAGGAGTGGCGAAGATATACCAGGATCTAAGACGACAGCACTCGTGGCCTGGTATGAAGAAGGATGTGGCAGGGATCGTTTCTCAATGCCTCACTTGTCATCAGGTGAAGACAGAGCACCAGGTACCAGCAGGAATGGAATAGCCTTTGGAGGTCCTAGAGTCGAAGTGGGATGGGATATCTATGGACTTTTTGAATGGACTACCAAGCACTTCCTGATGTCACGACTCCATTTGGGTGATTGTCGACCGACTCACCAAGTCGGCCCACTTCTTACCCATCATAGAGTAGGGATCAGTAGAGAGCATGGGATGTCTTTACGTTTAGGAGATTGTACGACCTCATGGTGTGCCATCATCCATCGTCTCTGATCGAGATGCTCGCTTTACTTCTCGGCTTTGGAAGGGATTGTAGGAGGATTTTGGGATGCAGCTACGTCTGAGCACCGCCTTTCACCCTCAGACGGATGGTCAGATGGAGAGGACCATTTAGACTCTCAAGGACATGATCCATGCATGTGTCCTTGACTGTGGTCGCAGTTTGGAGGATCACCTACCCTTGGAGTGGTTCGCGTACAACAATAGCTACCACTCCACAGTTGGAATGACACCTTATGAGTCATTGTACGACCGACCTTGCAAATCACCGCTTTGCTGGACAGACCCTGGGGAGTTAGAACTTGTGGAACCAGAGATGGTCTTGGCCACAATAGAGAAGATCTAGGTCATCATGGAGAGGATGAGGATAGCTCAGAGCTAGCAGAAGTCTTATGCTGATAGGAGGTGGAGGCCACTGGAGTTCGAGGATGGCGACCACATCTTCTTGTGGGTCTCAACTCGACGTGGATTACAGAGATTTGGCCAAGGTGGAAAGTTTTCTTCACGCTTCATCGGACCATTCTAGGTCCTCAGTAAGATTGGAGAGGTGGATTATCACTAGGCTCTACCACCTCAGTTAGACCGGGTGCACGACGACATTCATGTATCTTAGCTGAGGAGATACGTGCATGACCCGACGCATATCATCGACCATGGGGAGATGGACATTGATGATGGGGAGACTTTCACGGATGTCCTGGTGGAGATCGAGGATCTATAGGAGTGGGTCCTACGTGGACGATCGATTCCACTAGTGCGCATCATGTGGCAGCACGGGAACCTCCAGGAGAGCACTTGGGAGTGGGAGGATTATATGCATGCACAATACCAACATTTGTTTCCCTAATTATGATGTATCTTTACGGGGACGTAATTCCCTGAGGTGGGAGTAATGTAAAGACCCATAAAACTCGAGGGATTTTTTTTCTTAATTTTCTTTGGGATTTTACAAGAACACGGTTTCTAACAGCACCTGATTCTAAGGCCCGGTGAGCCCGGAATAATTTTCTAAAGTTTAGCTCAGGTACGTTCAGTGAACGAATGAGAGGGATTTCCTAACATTTGAACTGGTGCTCGGAATCAAAATATGATGGCACCGATGAAACCGCAGCGCCGGTAATTGCATAGGAACACCTTTTCTGGAGTTGTGTATTCTCTGGTGGGGTTATTAAAATTTTGCGTTAAGTAAAAGAAAAAAATAAAATGGTGCAACCGAATTTTTTTTATTTAAAGTATTTTAACATAAGCTTAGTGGTTGGAGTGGGACCCACTATATCCTACTCCACTAAGTAGGATATTTGTGGGGTGGGGCCCACATGAGCCCCACCTATTCAAATTCCTCAAACCCCCTCTTTTAATTAGGTAACGCACTCACACCCCCCCCACCCGTTAATTGAAAAGTCAACTCATTAATTGATTAACTTATTCAAAGTAATTAATTCTTGAATTCAATTCAAATTTAAAATTTTAGGTTGGCTTGTGTGTTAATTAAATAAATCAAGTTCTTATTTCATTAAGGTGTTGTTTGGTTGTGCAAGAGGATTTTGGGAGAGGATTTTCTCTAACACTTAAAGAACATCTTCTTCCTTGTCGAAGAACGCGAAGAACACTGAGCCTTCGACGAAGAACTCCATCACCGCAAATGGGAGTTCGTCGTACCATCTTCTTCCCTCTCCATAGCCGGAGAGAGACGCTATCCTTGGCGATCGACAACACGACACTGATGAGCCTTTTCTCAGTGATGCCGATGATCCTCCTTCTGTGACTTCATCTTCCGCGATGTCCCTTCCCCGCGACAAATCAACAATGCTTGTGGTAGGGGATTATTTTGTTTCTGTTCGTGAATACTTTCATCGCTGATCTTCGTCTCTAATTGAGCCTCCTATTATCGCAATAACGGGAGGAGGTCGGACCGCACGAACACAGACGACCCCTCTCCCCCCATGACTGTTTGAATTTTTTGCGCAATGATCAAGGCAGCGCGGTTCCGTTGCACCACGCGGAAATAATAAAGAATGGGCAGAGAAGCGCGGTGCTGTCGCGCCGCACCGTTATGACGAAAAAAGCTACGGCACCGTTGCACCGCACTGGAGAACCTTGAAGAGGCTGCGACCAGAGCGGGGCTATGGTGGAGTAGCATGGCGCCGTCGCACGACGCCGGTCAGGCCAAGGCCGCAGACTTTGGCTGTGGTGGAGCATGAAGTGGCAGCTGGCTTCCGGCCGCCAGCGCCGGAGCAGGACGGCGGGACCCCGGTGGTCCCTACGAAAGCAGAAACATGCCGGCTAGACCGGGCCTGTCGGCTTCGAAGAAGCTAGGGGTCGTAACCCCTGGCTGGCCGAAGGAGAGGCACCCCACATGGGGCCCGCATTTTATTAAACAGGGGGGCAGCGAGCACCCCCCCTTCCGCTCGGCTGTTTCGGCCGACCCGCCTGGCCATACTGGTCAGACTGAGCGCGCCAGGCCGGGCCGAGCCGCACCCAGTCCGGGACGGGCCGCATCGGCGGGACCAAGCCGTGCCCTAATGGGATGGACTCAGGTTGTGTTGACCCTGTTCAGGCCGACCTGGGGGGTATCGGGCTGGGTGAGACCGGGCCCGTACCCCTACTTCCGGACCTTTTTCCGTCTTTTGCCCATAACAAGGGCTAAGGACCTCCGATCGACACACTGTCAGCTGCGATGCGGTCCCTGGATCGAGATTGTAGTTTTGGTATATTACACTCAAGGTTTCAAAGAACTTCACGTTTATCCAGGTTGGATCGAACACGAAACCAATCGGGCCCTCGGAGCAGAAACCCTTATAACTTGAACTCCGGACGACCGATTGACGTGTCGTCGACTTTGTTGGTTTCGTCATAGTGAGATGGACCTTTTGTGTTTTTCCACTCAAGTTTTTTATGTAGTTGGAGTGCGGTTGGGTTGGTTTTGACATAAAAACAAATTGAGCCCCCGGAACGAATAACCCAATAACTCTCAGACGGGGCGTCCGATTGACGCACCGTCTATCACGTTGAGTTCCATTTGAAGATACAGAACTTTGGGATACATCAACTTTGGACTTCATGTCAGTTGATGTATCATCCCCTCAGCTCGTGGAGCAGACCCTCCAGAAACGATCTTACTATGTGCGGGAACTGTAACGCCCCGACCCTAGTTGCCTAGAGTCGGTGCATTACTTCGTAACATTGGCATGATCACAAGAAAGATCAAATCTCGAAAGACCGATTGGTTTAGTAGCCTTGGAAACACTAGATATATTCATAAGTTTTACATTACATCATAAAATGAAAAACTACTACAACAACATAATGTCTCCATAATCCACACTACTATCCCCTCATAATATCCCTGCAGGTCATTCATAATTTACTTCTTCACATCCTGGGGAAAAATAAAACATAGAAAATGGGTGAGCTCAAATGCCCAGTAAGGATAACAATATAGCGGAAACTTTCATAAATAAGAATAAACATTTAAGGCAATGCATTACTAAAACAAAAGCCTTTTAAAATTGAACTTCAACATGGTATGGCAAAAGTAAAATGAAATAATGCCATTTACTTATTCACATGGATATTCTACTAATCGAATAATCACATGCAAAAATCAATAACCACTTTCATAATGTTGGAATGCATAATGCCAAACGTTAATTTCTTTGTCTAGGCCTCATCCCAAGACCTAGGGGTTACTTCTAACCGGAACCCAACCCGGAGTGCCTCTAATAACCGGACACCAACCCGGAGTGCCTCTAATAACCGGACACCAACCCGGAGTGCCTCTAATAACCGGACCCCAACCCGGAGGGCATACTTTTACCAGTCCCCAACCTGGAGGGCTTACTTTAACCGGTCCCCAACCCGGAACATACTTGTTTAGCACATTCATCTGAAGAAAAGTTTGAAATATAACATAAACATTCGGATTAAAACTAGCATACGAAATGTCAATAGTTTCACCATAAACTATGAATGGTATAAAATAGCACATCCACAGTCAAACATATCACAAAACCTTCAATACAATATATAAGTTTTGTAATATAATAAATCAACTTCAAATAAGCGTAAAATCCATTAAAGGATGTTGACATAGATGAAATCAAAACACTTTTTAGAGAAATATCTCTTTCTTTTTTTTTGAAATCATTTAAGAGCCATATAAAATAAAACATTTTCTTGAAAATATTCTTGTAACCTTGTAAGTAAAGCTTTGACGATTTTATAACGGCGGAAAATAACCGCACCCGCCGTATAAGTAAAAAAAACATTCTTATCTCAATTCTGTCGAAAAGGTTAAAAAGGACCTTGTTTTGAAAACGACGGAAAGATTCCTTTATAAACCTCTTATAAAAAGTCAAACAAGGGTATAAATGACTTTAACCCATATTCTTGTAAATAGTAAAAATGTTTTGAAATACATTTCAAAGAAACATGGATGTGGATGATAAAGAGATCCCAGTAGATTATTACGTATAATACAACCTCGGATAATGAAGAGATTGTGAAATAACCCTTACCTTGTACTTTTCCTTGGTTGTGGTAGGTTAACCTCCTGTATAATGGTGAAATAATTGTTATTAAATTATACAAGAATCATATACATTAATATGATATCATATATGATCTTTTAATATTGATTTGATAATAATATCTTAGTATTATCGTTGTTTCGGGTGTTAACTTACTTGTTTTCTTTCATATGTTTTGTTACGTAAGACATGTTTGTAAAGGATAGGTTGTATATTATTCATATCCAGAATGATATCAAGTCCTTAAACATCATTTTTAAATCATCAAATGATAATTATACTTTAATGGTTACGATGGAGAATGAATCTCATCGCGTTCGTGGAGACGGTAATCCGTACGTACGCACGAGCGACAATATCATTCTTTTGATATTAAAATAATATATAAATGGATGGTATATCATATATACAGAATCATTAACATGTTATATTTATTATTTACATGAGTTACACATCATTATTATACCCATCCAAATAATATTATATTGAATAACAATTACACCACGACGTGGAGACGGTAAGCCGTACGTACGCACGTATGGTGACATGTTATTCAAAGGGTGGATAGAATACTGAATATGATTGTACCATATTTATAATAACATCACAGTATATGTGAGATACTGGAGTTATTATTTCAGAATGGTAAGAACAAAGGAAGAAGAAGTGGAAGAAGAAATGAACTTAGAAAAGGGTGGTGAGATCATTACCTCTTCTTCGGGTTCTTCCTTTTGATTTGATCAAAAGGGCTCCTTAGGTTGGCTTTCTGATCAAACTAAGGCCTCTAGGTTGTATTGAGGGATGTTGGGAGAGTATTTGGGCAGAGTTTGGCCGAACCAAAAGGCTTTAGTGGTGTGAATAAATGAGAAGGAGGAGTGCCCTTTTATAAGAGGGGTGAGGGGCACCTTTGGAAAAGCTAGAAATATTAATTTATAATAAATTCATATTCGGTTTCTAAAGGCTCCAAAGTTGACTATTCAAAGGATGAGGTGGGTATAGGTCGAAACCAACTCATCCAATAGAATTTAGACAGGTTTGGGTACTTATATTAACCTTATCATTAAGTATTAACTCTAAGTTAATTAGTTTCACTTTTACAATGTCTCTTTGTTTTTTTATATAATATGGTTAATAAACTTACTATATACATCCAAGCGACCCCCAAGTGGTCCATTAATGATTAACCTATCATAATATAAGTCTCTTGGCCGAACCTTAGATTTTTAGGAATTTAATATCAATTAATAATATAATATTTGTTTTAAGAACTCTTTTATGTCAATTTTGACACTATTCAATAGTTGATTTTTTTGAAACTCATAACAGATTGATTACTTCGAACAAAGTCCATTAAATCAATCCTAATATATCATATTAGCCTAGAAAATTAGTTTAATTCATTAAAAGTTTCATATTATATTTATTTGGGTATTTATAATATCAATTATTTTAATTTTTCACTATTATAGTAATTACTGCATCATCATTGTGTCATAAATAAAATAACTTATTTATTGTCTAAGAATTATAAATAAAATATCATTATGTAGGAAATCTTTTTATCTTTCTAATTAATATTTATAATCGAAAATCCAACATGTATAACCCTATGTAAAAATTGTTCTTCTAAAAGATATATGCTTGTGTCATTTTTGTATTCATTTTAACTTAATTAAAATAAAGTGTCATTATCACTTACAAGTGGATCCATGGGGTCCCAAAATAGACCCAAAGATGCCCATGGTCGACTATGTATCAACCAATAGGGTTAAGACACGTTTTAGGGTAATTTAGTATTATTATAATATTATTTTTTTAACCCTTATTTACCGGATTTACCCTTTAACCATGGTAAATAAAATATTTACCGCAGTAATTATTCAAAATGTCTAAAAATAAAAGTTACCTATTTACATAATTTGGACATCCTGATTCCAAATATGGAATCCATTTTCCTAAATTCAAAACACAGAAGTGGCAGAAATTAATTTAAAATTAATTCCCGCTGTCAAAACAAAAAGCGTGTTTTTAAGAGATAATAACTATCAAAAGATTGACACTTGTTTATGTTCGGTTTAATTGTAAAACTATGTCCAATGACCAAAATTATATTAAATGGTAAAAATATATTCTAAATATACTTTAAAACTACTAAAATTCATAATTTATCACTATTAATTATTTTGATTAAAAAAGTTGTTTTTAATTAAAATTTAGTAATTTTCACTATTCATCAAAATATGAAAGTTATCCAAAAAGTACCAAAATTTCACCTTAGGCTAAATTCGATATTCCGAGTCCAAAAATGAAGTCCATTTTCAAATATAAAATATATATAATTTCAAAAAGTAGGTATTACTATTCATAACGGCTAGTTTGATCGGTTGTGGTGTGTGTTAAAACTCGACGTTGCGTACAACACACGCTTCTGTTTTATTCAAAGGAAAGCGTACCGTGGAAGCTTGGGATGTTTCATTTTAAATTTTTTGATGTCTCCATTTAGTCAAAAAGTTTAAAATATTGTATTTAAAAAGGTTTCACTATCAAAATTTGATAAAAGTGCAATACTGAAAATGAATCTGTTCTTGCATTATGACTAAGAAACTTATAATATGGATTCTAAAATTATAAGGATTATATAAAGTTAAAAATGTAGTTAATGCTATTCATTACCTCTTTTAATGACTTTTTTTTGGTAAGTCATGGTGCAATTGAACTCGGTGTTGCTTGTAGTGAAAGTTATTGAATTATTTTGAAGAACTAACACACTTATGAAATCTTGGGGTGTTACATTCTCCCCTCCTTCAATAAATTGCGTCCTCGCAATTTGAAATTGTTCTTCGAAAATAAAAGGTTGAAAGTAGAAAATATATTTGTGGGAAAACCCACATCGAAAAATGAATTAACGAGGCCTCTATTTAAAATAAAGAGTCGAAAGTATGAAGATTACCGAAAATAACACATACTAGGGTTCCATGTAAGAAAATATGGACATGGAAGAAAAATCTAACCATCAATTATCTGATGGAGAGTGGTAGAGAACATGGCTATGAAAAGGCCAACAATCCCAAAGCCATAAATTAGTGATGATTTAAGGTACCATCTAGGAAAACATTTTTGTTATAAGTTGCTTTTCTTAATATTGAGGAATTTATTTATGAGATTGGCTAAGATCATAAGGAGATATACTTACTTTATAATTAGAGTTTTATCCATTAATAAATTTCTACCACAAACTCATCTTTCACTCTAAAAGATACTAGAATGTAAAAAAAATTATATTTACACTATTCGTATAGGGTTCCAAAATAAACGAATTTATAATTCATCTACAAGATCTTTTAATAAAAACTACATTATTTAATCTAGGACATCTCGTGGGCCAGTGGTAGGTGATACACCCTTGTCGCCCTTCGGTTGCGGGTTCAAGTCTCGCAGCCTTGCCGGACGCGACGGGTTGCCGCCCGACCTCCGGGTTGTCCTTTTATGGCAATCCAAAATAATCCAAACTAGAACTATCCAAAATACTTCTATCCATACTCACATTCCAACATTTATAAGTAAGGTAAACATAATGTAGAACCTTTTTACCCCGTAATAGCATATGAATACCTTCATCATGTATTCTTTTAATACACCGAAACATCCTGAATTACCATATTCCTTATTGATTACATTCATGCTCCCTTATTCCATATAGAAAGTTGGATATACTTCATTAATCCAAAAATGTTTTAAACCCCAACAATGATGGAATATACAAATCATTAATCAGTTCCAGGGTAGTCAAGAATATCCAATATAATTTATCCAAAACAATCACATATTATTCCAAAATCACTACCTCAGTATCAGAACTATATTATGATTTATCATTCTCTCAACCATATATTTTCCAAAAATTTATCCTGCTATTGAGTCACTTTTCTTTGTTCCACACAATCTCAAGTCCTTAATGAAATAGTACTGCAGTACAATCCTTATATACTCCATAATTATTATAACAAGTACATTGTTGATACAACACTCAATTGACATAATCAACATAAGAACTCTAATCATTCCTCTTCATCTGTGGTAGTATCATAACTTGATTTTTATCCAATAGCATCATTTGCGGCATAGTCTGATGACTGGGACATAGGTTCACGTAGTGTCCAAACTCCTTGCAAATGAAGCATTGTACATTTGAAACCATTTTATTACCCTTGCAGTCACGTACTTTGTGCCCTTTTCCTCCACACTTATAACAAACTCCCATTCCATTCAGGCAAGTTCCAGGGTGTTTCTTTCCACAGTTACCACATATGGGAAAATTCTTCTTTTCCCTCTTCCCTTTATCCATCTTTTTCTCTTCTATCCTTTTCTTCTCTTGCTTCCCTTCAAAGCCATAGGACTCAGTAAACTCTTTACTTATCTTATCAATACATGATATTATTTCTTCATATGATGATAATACATGGGAGACTATTTCTCTTATAAATTCTAGCTTAAGACCATGAAAGATATGATCCTTCCTTCTCTTTGGATCATGTGCATTTCCGGAGTTCTCATTCCTTCTACTGGGCGCCATTTCTAAACAATGGCATAATCTAGATCAGTTTATGAATCAAAATACATAATCCCATACTTATAAAACACTTAACATAAATTGAACTATTTATGGATATAATCCATAATCATAAAAATGTTTTCTTTGAGGAAGTATATACTCATAAACCCTTCATAATGATTTGTAAAGATAATGAGAGTTATCCTAAGCATATCCCTCGGGAGTGTCGTAACCAAGAGTGCAGCAAGGCCCGTTGTCGTGCACCAGTTCCCGTTCGAGTCTAGCTCAAAGCGGTGTTTTCAGGTTTTACCCCTAGGTACATCTGTGCCAGAGCCGCCTCTACCTGCTCGTATCCAGACAGGGATGTATTGCTCGGAAAACTCACAAAATCTCTACAATACCAAAATTCTAGGAAGTTCTTCTATACTAATCCTCAAAGTTCATCTTAGGTCTACGTGCTCTAATCAGAGTTTATCTAAATCTAGCTTCCAAGGTTTGTACTAAACTTCCTCTGATACCAACTGTAACGCCCCGACCCTAGTTGCCTAGAGTCGGTGCATTACTTCGTAACATTGGCATGATCACAAGAAAGATCAAATCTCGAAAGACCGATTGGTTTAGTAGCCTTGGAAACACTAGATATATTCATAAGTTTTACATTACATCATAAAATGAAAAACTACTACAACAACATAATGTCTCCATAATCCACACTACTATCCCCTCATAATATCCCTGCAGGTCATTCATAATTTACTTCTTCACATCCTGGGGAAAAATAAAACATAGAAAAGGGGTGAGCTCAAATGCCCAGTAAGGATAACAATATAGCGGAAACTTTCATAAATAAGAATAAACATTTAAGGCAATGCATTACTAAAACAAAAGCCTTTTAAAATTGAACTTCAACATGGTATGGCAAAAGTAAAATGAAATAATGCCATTTACTTATTCACATGGATATTCTACTAATCGAATAATCACATGCAAAAATCAATAACCACTTTCATAATGTTGGAATTCATAATGCTAAACGTTAATTTCTTTGTCTAGGCCTCATCCCAAGACCTAGGGGTTACTTCTAACCGGAACCCAACCCGGAGTGCCTCTAATAACCGGACACCAACCCGGAGTGCCTCTAATAACCGGACACCAACCCGGAGTGCCTCTAATAACCGGACCCCAACCCGGAGGGCATACTTTTACCAGTCCCCAACCTGGAGGGCTTACTTTAACCGGTCCCCAACCCGGAACATACTTGTTTAGCACATTCATCTGAAGAAAAGTTTGAAATATAACATAAACATTCGGATTAAAACTAGCATACGAAATGTCAATAGTTTCACCATAAACTATGAATGGTATAAAATAGCACATCCACAGTCAAACATATCACAAAACCTTCAATACAATATATAAGTTTTGTAATATAATAAATCAACTTCAAATAAGCGTAAAATCCATTAAAGGATGTTGACATAGATGAAATCAAAACACTTTTTAGAGAAATATCTCTTTCTTTTTTTTTTGAAATCATTTAAGAGCCATATAAAATAAAACATTTTCTTGAAAATATTCTTGTAAGCTTGTAAGGAAAGCTTTGACGATTTTATAACGGCGGAAAATAACCGCACCCGCCGTATAAGTAAAAAAAACATTCTTATCTCAATTCTGTCGAAAAGGTTAAAAAGGACCTTGTTTTGAAAACGACGGAAAGATTCCTTTATAAACCTCTTATAAAAAGTCAAACAAGGGTATAAATGACTTTAACCCATATTCTTGTAAATAGTAAAAATGTTTTGAAATACATTTCAAAGAAACATGGATGTGGATGATAAAGAGATCCCAGTAGATTATTACGTATAATACAATCTCGGATAATGAAGAGATTGTGAAATAACCCTTACCTTGTACTTTTCCTTGGTTGTGGTAGGTTAACCTCCTGTATAATGGTGAAATAATTGTTATTAAATTATACAAGAATCATATACATTAATATGATATCATATATGTTCTTTTAATATTGATTTGATAATAATATCTTAGTATTATCGTTGTTTCGGGTGTTAACTTACTTGTTTTCTTTCATATGTTTTGTTACGTAAGACATGTTTGTAAAGGATAGGTTGTATATTATTCATATCCATAATGATATCAAGTCCTTAAACATCATTTTTAAATCATCAAATGATAATTATACTTTAATGGTTACGATGGAGAATGAATCTCATCGCGTTCGTGGAGACGGTAATCCGTACGTACGCACGAGCGACAATATCATTCTTTTGATATTAAAATAATATATAAATGGATGGTATATCATATATACAGAATCATTAACATGTTATATTTATTATTTACATGAGTTACACATCATTATTATACCCATCCAAATAATATTATATTGAATAACAATTACACCACGACGTGGAGACGGTAAGCCGTACGTACGCACGTATGGTGACATGTTATTCAAAGGGTGGATAGAATACTGAATATGATTGTACCATATTTATAATAACATCACAGTATATGTGAGATACTGGAGTTATTATTTCAGAATGGTAAGAACAAAGGAAGAAGAAGTGGAAGAAGAAATGAACTTAGAAAAGGGTGGTGAGATCATTACCTCTTCTTCGGGTTCTTCCTTTTGATTTGATCAAAAGGGCTCCTTAGGTTGGCTTTCCGATCAAACTAAGGCCTCTAGGTTGTATTGAGGGATGTTGGGAGAGTATTTGGGCAGAGTTTGGCCGAACCAAAAGGCTTTAGAGGTGTGAAGAAATGAGAAGGAGGAGTGCCCTTTTATAAGAGGGGTGAGGGGCACCTTTGGAAAAGCTAGAAATATTAATTTATAATAAATTAATATTCGGTTTCTAAAGGCTCCAAAGTTGACTATTCAAAGGATGAGGTGGGTATAGGTCGAAAACAACTCATCCAATAGAATTTAGACAGGTTTGGGTACTTATATTAACCTTATCATTAAGTATTAACTCTAAGTTAATTAGTTTCACTTTTACAATGTCTCTTTGTATTTTTATATAATATGGTTAATAAACTTACTATATACATCCAAGCGACCCCCAAGTGGTCCATTAATGATTAACCTATCATAATATAAGTCTCTTGGCCTAACCTTAGATTTTTAGGAATTTAATATCAATTAATAATATAATATTTGTTTTAAGAACTCTTTTATGTCAATTTTGACACTATTCAATAGTTGATTTTTGTGAAACTCATAACAGATTGATTACTTCGAACAAAGTCCATTACATCAATCCTAATATATCATATTAGCCTAGAAAATTAGTTTAATTCATTAAAAGTTTCATATTATATTTATTTGGGTATTTATAATATCAATTATTTTAATTTTTCACTATTATAGTAATTACTGCATCATCATTGTGTCATAAATAAAATAACTTATTTATTGTCTAAAAATTATAAATAAAATATCATTATGTAGGAAATCTTTTTATCTTTCTAATGAATATTTATAATCGAAAATCCAACATGTATAACCATATGTAAAAATTGTTCTTCTAAAAGATATATGCTTGTGTCATTTTTGTATTCATTTTAACTTAATTAAAATAAAGTGTCATTATCACTTAAAAGTGGATCCATGGGGTCCCAAAATAGACCCAAAGATGCCCATGGTCGACTATGTATCAACCAATAGGGTTAAGACACGTTTTAGGGTAATTTAGTATTATTATAATATTATTTTTTTAACCCTTATTTACCGGATTTACCCTTTAACCATGGTAAATAAAATATTTACCGCAGTAATTATTCAAAATGTCTAAAAATAAAAGTTACCTATTTACATAATTTGGACATCCTGATTCCAAATATGGAATCCATTTTCCTAAATTCAAAACACAGAAGTGGCAGAAATTAATTTAAAATTAATTCCCGCTGTCAAAACAAAAAGCGTGTTTTTAAGAGATAATAACTATCAAAAGATTGACACTTGTTTATGTTCGGTTTAATTGTAAAATTATGTCCAATGACCAACATTATATTAAATGGTAAAAATATATTCTAAATATACTTTAAAACTACTAAAATTCATAATTTATCACTATTAATTATTTTGATTAAAAAAGTTGTTTTTAATTAAAATTTAGTAATTTTCACTATTCATCAAAATATGAAAGTTATCCGAAAAGTACCAAAATTTCACCTTAGGCTAAATTCGATATTCCGAGTCCAAAAATGAAGTCCATTTTCAAATATAAAATATATATAATTTCAAAAAGTAGGTATTACTATTCATAACGGCTAGTTTGATCGGTTGTGGTGTGTGTTAAAACTCGACGTTGCGTACAACACACGCTTCTGTTTTATTCAAAGGAAAGCGTACCGTGGAAGCTTGGGATGTTTCATTTTAAATTTTTTGATGTCTCCATTTAGTCAAAAAGTTTAAAATATTGTATTTAAAAAGGTTTCACTATCAAAATTTGATAAAAGTGCAATACTGAAAATGAATCTGTTCTTGCATTATGACTAAGAAACTTATAATATGGATTCTAAAATTATAAGGATTATATAAAGTTAAAAATGTAGTTAATGCTATTCATTACCTCTTTTAATGGCTTTTTTTTGGTAAGTCATGGTGCAATTGAACTCGGTGTTGCTTGTAGTGAAAGTTATTGAATTATTTTGAAGAACTAACACACTTATGAAATCTTGGGGTGTTACAGGAACCCTAGAGCTGGCTGCGACTATGACGACGATGACAAGTGTACAGAAATCCTCCATGGGTTCGACAGCGATGACTACAATACTCATAGATCATGTGTGGATCATTGCCTACCGATCCGGTGTGGGTAAGCCCTCAGCGGTCCTGTGTGGGCTAGCTCATACCAATCCTGTGTGGATCCGATACTGTGTGGGTCATAGCGGGGGTTAGTACCTATCGATCCGGTGTGGGTCATTATGGGGGTTAGTACCTATTGATCCTTCGTCGGCCTGATGGCTTAGATGAATCAGTGGCTACATCTGATCAACTCTATTGTCCTATGAAGAAATATACATGTGTGAGCTGACTATTTACTTTTAATCATTATCTTCGATAGGATTGTCTTTCTTTCCTATGTGGATTGTGTTATGCTATCCTGCGTGGACGTGATCGAAGTTGAGCTCAGATGCTGGAGCCGAACTGAAATTGATGACTTAGGTATATGTATGGTCATATACTTAAGTAGTGCTGGTTTTTACTTCGTGATTGTATCTTTATTTGGTGGATTATACTTTGAGGATTCTGGGAGACCTTCGGGGGTCTCGGGGTCCATACTGAGTAGCTTATACACACCCCTGAATAGGATATGCCCGCACTACGTTGTGTTGGTTGCAGATGACGGAAAACGCTGATCATGGTTGAGGCTTATAGAGAAGGTCGGTACCTGGAGGTGTACCACTGGGCGGTACGTACTCGAAGCGGATGGCTGGACCCGAGGAGCTGAGGAGCCTATTTGTACCCACCCTATAGGTGGGACATCCAGTGGACGGCTCGACATTGCGGTTTTACTTTTGAATTGTTGTATTTTCCTTTTCAGTTGTACTTTACTTTCAGTTTCAGTTTGTATTCTGGCCCACATAATTTTTCGCACTTACCATTGTACCCTGTTTTACTTAGTGTTTAATTATTCTTGCTTACTCTATGTGTTTTTTTACTTTTTAAAGGCAATGCCTTCTTTTTTTATCGGTAATTACGCCTTGGTGCTATTCGCCAGCCCCTGGCCTATGGAAGGCGGGCTTGGGGGGGTCACAGCACGGGCCCCGAGGACGGGTTGTTACATTTCATAGTACGTTATCTCCTTAAAGTAATTAAATCGTTTTAACTACACAGAACACTGAGTTGGAGCGCACCACAACTTACCGAACTTGCCGTTCAAAAAGCGGTTATGAATAGTATTAACTAAATATGGAATCTTATATAACCTATATAATTTTAACATCCATATTATTTGTTTCATAGACCTAATAGAAGAAAAAATTCAGGTTTTTAGATTAAAAAGATGTATTTTAAAAAAAATGCAATTTTACCACCTTTTAATTGAGAACCCTTTTTAAAAACCAATATTTGACACTCTTATATATTAAATTTAATGAAATTTAATTCTTATATAGAAGCAGGGCCTAAAAATTTATTTCGGATAAATTTTTAGTACATTTTTTAAGACATTCATATTTTGATGAATAGTGAAAAATACTAAATTTTAATTAAATATAACTTTTATAATCGAAATAATTTATAGTGTTAAATTATACATTTCAGTGCTTTTAAAGTAACATTAGATTATATTTTTATCAATTAATGTAATTTAGTTCATCGGATTTAATTTCACATTTAAACTGAACATAAACAAGGGTTAATATTTTGATAGTTATTATTTCTCAAAAACACACTTTATGTTTTGTCAAGGGGAATTAATTTTAAATTAATTTCCTCCACTTCTATATTTTGAATTTGAAAAAATGGATTAAATATTTGGAATCTATAGGTATAAATTTCGTAAATAGATAACTTTTATTTTTATAAATTATGAATATTTACAATAAATATTTTATTTTCCATGGTTAAAGGGAAAATATGGTAAATAAGGGTAAAAAAATATTATTATGAAGATATTAAAATATCCTAAAATGTGTATTATTCCTATTGGAAGAAACATGTCTGACCATGGGTATCCATGGGTCGTTTTTGGGACCCCATGTAGCCACTTGAGAGTGATAATGATATTTTATATTAAATAATCTAAAGTAAAGACAAAAACAACAATAGTGTATATCTTTTAGTAAAACAATTTTTAAATGAGGTTATATAATTAATCTATTAGACTATATATATTCATTATAAATTTTAAAAAAATTTCCTATGTTATGATATTTTAGGTATAATTTGTATACATAAAATAAATATATTTATATATGACATAATAATGATGCGGTATTTTCCTTATTAATGAAAAAAAATGAAAAAATGATAATATAAAGATTAAAATAAATATAATTTGAATGTTTTTATGCCATAAAATAATTTTATAGGTGTATATGACATGTTATGATTAATTTAATGTATTTTTTTCTAAGTAATCAAGTTTTCATTACTATCCCAAAAACCAAAAACTAAATAATTTCAAAATTGACATAAACGAGTTTTTAAAAAAAATACTATATTATTAAATGATATAACAGTCCTAAAATATCTAATGTTATACCAAAATACATATATAATAATATATATGACATTAATTAACCACTTGGGGTTCTAGTGGCATTTTTTAGTAAGTTTATTAACCATTTATTATAATTTTTCAAGAATACATGGTAAAAGTTAAACTATTTAACAAAGAGATAAATATGAAAGATAAGGTTAATATGGTGACCTAGACCAGTCTAAACCCTATTTATTTAGAGGATTTCGAACCATAAACTCCTTATAAATGAAATAAATACGTTTTGAGCAATTATAAACCCAAAATATTGGTAAAATAATTTAATATTTCAAGCCTTTCCTAAAGTGACCTATCCCCTCTTATAAAAAGGTACTTAACCTTCTTTCAAAATCAGAACTCCAAAGCCATCTGGATCATCCAAACCCTACCCAAATATACACCCAAATTCCATCACATAAACTTAGATTCCTTTCATTGATCATAAATCCAACCTAAGAACCCATTTTGATCAACTCAATTGGAAACACCAGAAGAAGAGGTAATAATTTCACCACCCTCATTCAAGTTATTTTCATCTTCCACTTTATCATTCTTTGTCTTTTCTATTCCAAAATAATAACCCTAGGACCTCTTTAATACTTTGATGTTATTATAAATATGTTACATCCATATTATTTATTCTATACATCCTCTAAATGAAAAATTTATCATACCCGCGTACGTACGACTTATCGTCTCCACGTTGTGGTGTAGTTTGTTATTCAAACACTTCATTATTTGGATGTGAATAATAATGAGTATAACTTATGTAAATAATAAATATTCTATGTTAATGATTCTGTATAAATAATATAATTTCCAATTACATATGATTTCACTATCAATATAATGATATTGTCACTCTTGCATACGTACGAATTTTTATCACCACGACTCTATGAGAATTATTCCCACGTTCACCATTCCATGATAATTATAAAAATATATATCATTAATAAGTATGTAATATATTACCTAATAATTATATTGGATATGTGTGTGTGTGTGTGTGTGTGTACTAACATATATCTTATTCACTTACTACCGTTCAATAAGATATTAAAATGGAAACAACGTTTATGCATACGTATGGCCTTTTGTCACAATAAATGGTGCCTTCCATTTAATATATAAATATATTATAAATATTTATATTCTAAATATATAGGATATATAAATCATGTTTTATATTCTGGAAGTATTTAAATCATGATCTAAATGATATGATCAAGAATAACATGTTAAAACATGTACGATAAAGAAAGCGATTATTACCCAAAATGTTAAATTAACATGGAAATAATTAATAAATGTGTAGTATAATTTCATAAATTAATAATGTATGATATAATAAATATGAATATGGTTCTATTATAATTTAATAACATACTATGGTCATTATACAAGAGGTTAAACGTACCCTCGACTAAAGGAAAGTGCAAGGTAAGGATTAATTTCACAATCACTTTATTATCTGAGGATGTTTTTATGTAAGAATCTATTGGGACATATTTGTTATCCATTTCCATGTTTCATAATTCTTTTTTCAAAGGGATACTTTTTATGATAATTTTTACTAAAACATCATTTTAAATTCATTAATGATTTACTGTTTTTAACCTTTCTCATTAATGGCCATGTTTTCAGAATAGTTTTAAGGATTTATTTATATAGGCATAAATGTTTTAAAATGTTAATTCCTTTCAAAAGTATCAAAGTGGTATGGGTCACATAGATTCAAAACTATCTTTTAAATGACTTCCTTTATATGACTTTTAATTGATTTCATGAAAATGGGATATTTCTACCAAAGATTTTTGTTGATCATTTTCAACTATATCAACATCCTTTACGGGATATTATTCATGATCGAGACTGATTTCTTATAATAAAAATCATCAATATTTTATTGAAGGTTTTGTGAGGGATGAGGGGAGCCCAATATTGCTCCTCGATGCATTGGTAGGTATCATGAGACAAACTGGTGTCTTGAAATATGTCCTTGAACAAATACTGTTTGTAGTCTTGGAACAAGGCCTTGACTATATGGTTATGATGTCTGGAATTACGCATTCCATCATTATGAAATTAGCTATTGATATTACATGTGATTATTCAACTAGTAGAATATCCATGTGAATAAGTAAATAGAATTATCTAATTTATCTTTCCCATATAGTGCTGATGTTTACATTTAAAATATTTTTGTGTTACTTTTATACATTTCCTTAAATATTTACGTTTATTTATTAAGTTTTTTGCTATATTTGTATCCTTACTAAGCATATGATCACACCACTTTCTATGTTTTATTTTTTCCAGGGTGCAAAGAAGTATATTATGACTGAACTGTGGGGATAGTCTATGAAATTTGAATGTGGTCAATAGAGACAAATTTTTTGTTGTTTTTTATTTTATAATGTAGTGAATTGTTATTGTATGTAATCTATTTTCCAAGACTTCTAAACTGGTCAGTCCTTTGGGACTTGATTCCTTGAAATCATGCCAATGTTTTATAATATTGCACCATCATTGGGTAACTGGGGTTGAGGTGTTAGAAGAGGGGGATGATTTAGGTTATGAAATAGAAATAATAATAAAAAATTATATTAGATAGAGATTTATTTTTATACTATATTTGTCAATAAATATTTTATAGAGTTGTAAGAGTAAACAAACATAAAATTCTCAATTAATAATGTTACCTCCTCTTCTGACCACCTCTTTATGATTATCTCAAAACCCTTCCCAAATACCCTTTATTACCAAATTATTTCTTCTCGTATATTATGATGGAATTAGGGAAATTACATTGGATAGTATTTTAATATTAAAATAGAATTTATGTTGTGAATAGGAAAGGTGAGTGGGTGACCTTTCATTAGTGGGGGAGATGACACACATTGATTTTTTTTAATAGAAGGTTATTGGAACTTTTCATCATGTGAAAAGGATCCAAATTTGACCATTATAAAAACTTTGATGGTATATTGTCGATATTTGGTCATTAAATAGAGTTCAGACTTGTAATTATGACATTTTAACCGTTATCTTTTTAATTTAACCCTCGGTAAACCAAATTTCTCCATAATCATTGTGAAATGTTTTTACTATTTTTCACTATTCATAATGATAAAAAGTTATTTTTTAATATTATCTAATCTAAATTATTAATATTTAATGTATAGAATCCACTTTCTAAAATAAATTAATATAAGTGACATAATTTAATTTAAAATAAAACCTGCATGTGTGATTAAAAATGGATTTTTTGGGAAATGAATTTTTCAAGTATTATATGATCTCTTATTAACTTTATAACTATTAATAAAAATAATATGAACTTAGAATAATATATATATATATATATATAATCTATACATTTAATTCTAATAATTTATTATTGTGGTTTTTTTATTGTGTCAATATCAAGAAATATTATTCACATTAGTAATGTTTTCCAGTAAAAGTGGCCTAAAAATATAATCCGCTAATATAAACCCATAAAAACAATTTTAATATGTAATTAAAATGATTAAATATTAGTAAATAATATATCTATTACCTGAAATAATAATTATTTTATAAGAGGGATTTGTTTATTCAAATGAAATGATAGTTTTTCAAAAATTACAATTTTTCAAATTTTAACTCAAAATAAATATTTTAAAAGAAATTACCAAATTTAACAATCAATTAATTTTTAGATGTTAAGTAAATAATTAAAAATTTTTATCAAATAATTTTTAGAAATTTGTAAAAATTAAATTTAATAATTTCTTACAAAAACCAAGAAAATCCTTTTTAAATTAACAATATTTTAATGAATAATGAATCCTTAATAAGAAATTTTGGATTGTTAATAAAAATTTATCAATAAAATTATATTGAGTAGAGAATTTACAAATATCATTAGTGGTCTATTTAACCCTATTTAAACTATACAATTTAACAATTATTTTATAACAGTCATATATTACATGGGTTGTTAAAGCTGAGGGTTTAATTTGATAAGCATCATTGGACATAATGTTCTTATTTTAAAATATCATGGTGTTAAATTAGATCTCATCCATTTCTCTAATATGAAAAAAAAATTAACTTATTTATTCCATATATATCATGTTAGTAGATAAAAATATCAATATATAATGTTGCAATCTACTATAGAATCATATGGGTCTTCTATCAATGGAAACAAGGAGACGTAAACAACTAGTTCAAAGGTCTACCAAAACATCACCCATTAAAATATTCATAACTATAAGAATTCTTATAAGTATCATTAATATATCCATTATTCATTAAATAGGGAAAATATAACACAACAAATGGTGATCTCATATGATTAGTAATGGGAATAAATGAGATTACACGTGCATAACCTGAGTATAACGGTATGAGAATATGAAAATTACATTTAATAATCATACACTACATATCATATTTCAAAATGTTTACTCATTAAATAATTATTGTAAATTCAGGAGACCTGAAATCTATATATGAATTAAAGAACATGATTCACCCAGGAATAATATTGTGATAAAAAAAGAATTATTGGCATAAAGAAAATCATATAAAATCATTTCCTTAATAGTCAAGGTTTACATCCAAGACTATTTTAGTTTATTGGGTTAAATGTCTAAACCAACATAGTACCCAATTCTTTCCCACCATGAAAATCATAGTGGATAGTTTCCCTTATTTAATTGGGTCCACCCCCTATTCATGTCCTCGTTATCTCATGGAATATTTATCTTTACATAATCCATTGGAGAAATATATATTTTTTGGCCGACACATAACATAATGAAAATAAAAAATATGTATTTCATAAGATCACAAAACATTAATTATTTTGTAGCAATTGAATATAATCTAGATTGATATATATTTCATCATAAAATAACCTAACAGAAATAAAAAAATAAATAAAAATTTCATCAATACATAATTTTATAACTCATATAAATTAACGGGTTAATATTGGTCAATTTGTAATAATAATAAACCATGAAAATATTTAATATTGATTTTATACATGGATCATTTCACTAATCAATCAGATCGGTAATCATCATTTTCTACTTTTGATGGATATAAATGTCATTATAAGTTCATTAAAAAATTCATTAGTAAAATAAACATTCCTCATTGAAAATATATATTCATAAAATAAAAATTCAGAAATTATTGTGATAATTGTTTCTATTTAAAATATTCTTGAAACCTGTAAAGGAGAAACTCTAGTACTGATTTGTTGTAATGGATGAAAATCGAAATAATTTCGTAAAATTAATAAATAAAACAATCCTCTCACATTTTTTTCAATATCCAAAAGGACATTATTAAGAAAGTAATAAGAAGATTACTTTTAAACCAAATATAGAAATTTCAATCATGGGTACATATTTATTTATATATTTATGGTATAGTATTTTAAAATTCCATTAAATTATTTTTAGAAAACATTTATTTTGAAGAAGATTGTTTTCGATGGAAGTGAGAGATAAAGTCGGTTTTCATTAAAAATTTCCATTAGATTTCTTGAGTTACCAAAGTGATTAGAATGAAATGGAAATTTTTTTTCACCAGAAATGAATTGTGGAGAATGAAGCTTATGATCGTATTGATAGAAAGATAATAATAGTCCATTATCAGAATCATTACCATTATCAACATCGATAAATAATGTGATAGTAACATAAAAACCATGAACATTGGTAACATTTGAATCATAACCCCCTGAAATAATAACATAAATAACATTAAAAATAGTGTACATAGGATAATTAAAATATATAATTTCAATGGTCATTATATACAAGATATAAATTATGATAGGTGCATGTGATTACATATGTCCCAAACCAGATAATTTGATATGATATTCCCTTACCTTGAGATCCACTTTCTTCAAAAGTTATAAGGGCCCAAATCCATGTGGAATTACCAATTTTATGTATTAGAGGATCTTGGTGCTTAGAGTGTACTTTTAATTATCTTGGATATGTTCTCAACTAAAGATTCTGGATTATAGAGATTACACACCATGTAATCTTTACATGTAGTGTTAGTGGGGTTAACATATTTTTATGTTAATTTCACAAGATGTTGCACGATGTGTAAATTTTCAAGGTTAAATAAAAAAATAAATTCTTGTACCTTAATGATATTACCTTTACATTTTAATGATGTCTAAATGTATTACGGAATTTTTAATTTCCATGTGCAGTACATCAGTTAATGTTATAGTAGCATAGGGTTTAAATAAACCCTATGGATGCTCTCATTTTCTAGCACCTAGTAGATCCTCCACTTTCTATTTTCATGTATCTTTAGCGGGAATTGATTGTTGGGAATCTACCTTATATCATTGGTTATACAAGATTCATTATTCGTATTTTACTACAATTTTTCATTCATTTGGGGTAATTTCATCATGTAAATTCTCATAATGCTATATTATTTTATCATAGTTTTTTCTAAAGGGAGATTTTATTATTGGATACTATGGTTAGGCCATAGAATCCTCATATAGATTTAGTTAATGCATGAGAATTGATTGGTGTCAATGATGTGCTCTAATCTCCTATGAAGAATATTTATTACGTTGAGGTAGAGGAGTTTATTATTTTCTATTATTTACATGAAATGTTAAATTGAACATGGTTTACCCCAATGTATTTCCGTGTAATTAACCTAAAAATATTCAACAAGAATAATGGAATTGAATAAAGATCACATGTTGATGTTGTTTCTTTATATAATGATGTTAGTTTTCATTATATTTTTTAGATAATGTGATATCTATGGATTTCATTAATACCATGATCTTATTCTTAAAGAAGTATATTAAATAGGTAAATAATGTAAATCCATAATTAATTTATAATTATTTTCATTATGATTAATTAGTGAATGTTCATGTTTTTAATATGGCGATTAATGTAATTTTATGTTAATTAAATTAATTCAACGCACATTTTTATTTGAAATTGATCTTCTATATTGTTAGTGTAATTTCAAATAATGTAGATCATGTTAGTTATTATTGATAATAAGTATAAAGTGATTTTAATTTAGAATGATTATTTTTTAGGTTTTTTAATCCATAATAAAATATAATATCATGATTTTATTTTTATTTATTTTTATATATTGATTCATTAGGTTTCCCATAGTTGGTACCTAATTATAAATGAATTAGTAAATTTGTGATTGAATATGAACCAGTTGTGTTATAAAGGTAATATATATTTTCGAGGTCTAACTTCCCATTTTCTTAAGATTGTTTTGTGCAATGTTTTAAAGATGTGATAAATCATTTTCATCAGAAGGTTGATTGTGCTTTCCTGATGGACAAGTTTCCCTATCGATCAGTTGTTTTTTCTTTATACTTTTTGATGTTTAATGGATGTTATCCTTGTGATATGAGCCTATTATGGGTGATCATAGAGAGATTTTCTGTGATATGGGGTGGGGAGTACCTGATGATATGTATGACTGGGATGTTTAACATGATATTTGGCTAGAGAGGCACAAATAATAGAGAAATTTTTCAATATTTTGATGGAAAAATGATATTATATATGAAAGTGGGTGTCATTGATGTCACCTATGGTTATTAAATGGGTTAAATATTATATTTTCCCTTTTTAATGATATGGTATTCTCGCTTATGAATCTATTAAATGGATGATGGTAAGGTTTCGTGTTTTTTTACATTAATTTCCCCACAGAATGAGTCTGATGGAGGGGCTTCGATGCTTTTATCTTCTTGGTGGTAGGTTAAGATGTTTATCCTATTGTACCTATATATAAAATAATTCTATTAATAAATTAACTAATTCTTATACAATGGGTTTTGTTGATGATGGAATGAAAATGTTTAAAATATATTAATTTTGATATACCATGGATTTTTTTGGATAATTTTGGAGGGAATAGACTTTACTCTAATGGGTAATGTAATGTAATCTAATGTATTGTGATACATTTTTGATGGCCACATAATGGATAGTTAAATATTTAATTGAATGAAATAATTGATAAAAATATGGAATTAATTAATTTTCCCTTTAAATTATTATTTTCGTATAGGATATCGATTCTTAGTAGTGGAAACTGGTAGCCCCATCGACACAAGTTGAAGTTGATTCTAAGGCATGGTTATTACCATAGAGTGGTTTTTATCTATATTATATCTAATATATATTCTATGATTTAATATTCTACAACTCTCATATATATTAGGGAAACCGACACCCAGTGGACTTTGGAATGTTGTTTTACCTAGAATCCTAGTGGGGTGATGGATGGATAACATCCCGAATAACCATTATCTCTTCTCTTGGTTGTTACTTGTTTTTTATGAATGATGGATTATTCTCATATATTTGTGTATAGGGATGTAGTGGATATTGGTTATTTCACACAAAAAAAATATTACTAGATATATTATTTGAATTATTATTATAGGTATGGAGTGTGTAAGTTGTGATTGATTGAGGTACATACTCAGTGGATGGGTTGTAATGGATTGAGATATAATAACAAATGTTTTCTATACATTATATAGGCTATGGTGGAACCCAAAAATAATTGGTTACTATATGTGGGTATGTGATTTTAGAGTATGTGGTTATATGATTCATCTGGTTCATATTATGACACATTTTCTATGTGTCATTGGGTAGGAATATTTTGGGAGAGAGATGGATCTAGTTTTATGATGTTGGGGTAGGGAAGAAAACAAGTGGGGAAGACATAGTAGGGTACTGTTGATATATTTTTTATTATATTGAATATTTAATGGAATTTGATTCAGAGTGAGAGATATACATGGAGAGGTTGGGAACAATGTATCCCTATTTTGGTGATGATTTATTTTAGTTATAATTCAATATTCTTTTACATGCTTTATTTATCTTTTTCATGAGAGGCTCTGGGGAAGATCCTACTGAGTATAATTTCATGCCCACCATTTGTGTAGAAAAACTATTTTTAGGTCAACTAGAGTTTTTTTGTGATCATGTGAGATATTACTAGATTGGGGTTTTGAAAGTGCTATTTTAGATTTATGGCCATATCTATCATTACCTTTTAATTGGTTCATCTATCTTCCAATTCAGTTGTTTACTATTATACGAAATTTCTTTTTTTTTCACATAAATTATTATTTATATACCTAGGTCTGAGAAGATTTTGGTTGTTATACACATCTCATTTTTTACTTCTCCATGTTTCTCTTAGAGGGAAATTCATCTCGAATGTTATTAATATTTTGAAATGTTTTTATATACTCCCATTACTAATTTTTAATAAAATTTTCATAATTTGGTGAATTATTAATGTTTAAATATAAATATAATTTCGAGGACTACATGAATTCATACAGATTCTTGTCTGGTTAGTTTTTTTATAAATAACTCTAACCCTACCAATCTGAATAGCATGATTCGTGGTTTATATGGTTCTATATTCAAATTACAACATTTCATTAGAAATGATCATGGGCCAATTCTACCATTTGATGGGTCATATAGACCACACAAGATAACATAAATAATTTGTGATGACACTAGACTCACTATTAAGATTGAATTACTTGGATCAATACAAAATTCCAAATTCCTTTATTCTCCTAAAATGTTCAGATACAATGTAAAGAGTCTTGGATAAATATTATAAAGCCGAACTTGAAATACAAGAGTCCCAACTGATTCATTTAAACTTGTACCACCATTCGAGAGGGGAATTAGAATCAGTACTCTATTCATGACATGTCACCTGATCTATTCATTAAATCAAGCAGAAGGTTCTCATTATGAAAGAGGAGATATAGATGGCCTAATTTGTTGAATACATCATTCATATTGGAAGAATTATTTCTATCAAAAAATCCATTCACATTTTACCCATCGTAGAAGCATGGATAGAAATAGAAAATTTAACACTGTTAATAAAAACTAACATAATTTTGGCTCCATAAGTCTAACTTCCCCCACATTTTGGGAGTATTTGGCCAACAGTATTACCTAATACTTTGATGGAGATATATCAAGATTCAACTGTCTGAATGTCCAAATCGTTGAGCCCAGTTGAGGGGTAGTTTTCGAATGCAAGCATTCCACTGCATTGGGCTATAAATACATCCCCTCATCTCCTTTCAAATGGAATGGAATTTCAGTACAGTGGAGCATCAGTTGGAATTACCAAAGCCTCAAAAAAGTATTCATAGGACCTTAAATACTCATGTTTTTTACTTTTGAGACCCTTTATACCCTCTTTGTTTTCATTTACTTTTGTGATCTTCATTATTGTAATCTTTTAAGTATTTTTTTGTAATTATGTTTTACTGTAATCTTATTCATCAATATCACTTATTCTTATCCACCTTCTTTAGTTTAATAATATTATTCTTCAAATATTATAAATCATGTTAAAACCCCTACTCTTATTTTGTATTCTCTTTCAATCTAAAGACAACATTTAATTCCCTTTATCATTTCTATGTGTATGTTCGACACAACACTCTTTTCATATCCCTTTTTTTATCTTCATAATATAACAACATAATAATTACAACCAGGTTACTAATCATTTTAGTGGTATATTAAACCTCTCATTGGGTGTATTATAATTTAGGTATGTTAATTTTTTGTGAGGTTTTTCTTGATGAATATTCTATAAATTAACATTGTGTATTTTGGACTTAACATGTCATGGATTTGTGATTTATTTTGTTTATCGTATGGATTCCATGGATTATTGGAACCATAAATACACTACCAAAATCAATTAAAAATTGATATTATAATATTAGTTATGTTTGGCTTGGATTAAATCCATAACACATAGGAATTCCAATCAATGTCAACTTGGGACATGGGTGTTGATTTAATGCAATATAAATTAAAGCTCAATGATATCACAAACATAACTACCCAATGAAGAACTCATCCCAATATTTTTAAAATTGTTAAATCAATATTAAACAATAAATTTATTAAATTAATAACTTCAAACAAACCCCCCAATCAAAATACAATAAACAAGAAATGTTTGACTATTAAAAATTAACAACACTAAGGATTCAACTCAAGTACAGCTACACACATTAGCAGTGATTCTTGGGAAGAATCCCATGTTTTATTTTATTTTTATAAAATTTAAATTTCTTTTTAATTTTTCATTAGACTAATAATGATTTTTCTTTTTCAGGTAACATCCCACAATCCTGGACCACATCGTCTCCCATTGGATCCCCAAATTCTATAGTAGAGCCACCACCAAATGGAGACGATGACCCACAAAATCCAAACCAGGGGGCACCTATTTACCTTTAAATCTCACTTCCTCTCTCACTCTCCCTATTTTTTCTCATTCCCCTCTCTTTCATTTTTTATCCACTTTTTTCATTACAGTTTTTATTTACTCTTTCTCTTTTGGGAGAGTGTGACTTTATAAAAAAACTAATAAAACATAAAAAACATTAATAAAATCATATGAAAAAATATAGGGAATATAATGAGTCATACATACTAATATTTCAATTTTGAAATTATTTCCATCCATTTTGGGGAGTCAGAAGGCATGGTTTCATCTCAAAAATCTTGTTTTTTCGTCATATATTTGGATAATGAATATTATGTCAAAACCAATAACTTTTGAATGGTCCATTTTTTATTTGGAAAATAATTTTCCCCAACCGCGAGGAACAATATTATATTTCACGCCAAGGCCACTTGTGGCCATTTATTAAAAATGTGTTTTTCACCCCCATTTTTAGTCTTGAGTTTGGGGACCTTCAAGATGAATTTCACACATTCGTGTGCATTAATATGATAAATTCATTTTATGAACCTCATGAGAATCACGATTGCCAAATAGCCTCTCATTTCAAATATATTAATCCTTATTTTTTAAATCCCCTTAAATCCTATGAAAATCATTTATTTGATAGCCACGTTTCAAGCCCAATACCTTATCAAACTGAATAACAACATGGATTTTCATTGCATAATTTTTTTTGAAACTTATGTGTGGTGGAATGGATTGAATTTTGGTTACCATTTGTTGATTTCACCATGATATCATATACTTGAGGGAAGGCATCTATTTTAGTGTGAGGGTATAGTTTTTCATTTAGCATGTTTTGTGGAATGTAATGTACTTTTGTTTATGTAACATTGTAAATTTTACTGACATGTGTTCAAAAACATCTAAAATTTGAAAAAAAATATATAAATTGAAAATAATAATGAGTTGTGTCTTGGGTTGGTCAATAATCACTCTTCCTCAACCATTTATCTTGTTATAACTATTAAAATTAGCGTCATGAGGAAATCAATCATGGGTTGGGAGATGAGTGTAAGATCTGTTTTAAGATCAACTTTTGAATAAATACAAATAACCAGAAAAAATGAACACTTATGTCATCAGAAGATGATTTTTAGTTTTTAAATATTTAATCTTCTCATACACTTCAAATTTGTTTCCACTTTTCAGTCCTATTTCAATTTTTTATTTCCTCTTAAATATGTGTCTCAATTCCCTATAATGTCTTATTTCAAATTAAAGTGCATTTCTTTTTCATTATTGGTTTTTTACCTCTTTTTCCTATCATTTGGATTTCATCTTCCTACTGTCCCATAGCCATAGAAAATCCCATAAAAATACCACTTGATTTTTGAGAACATCGTATAGGGAGTGGAAGCTGAGAGCTCCTACAAACTCGAAGAGTTTCACATTCAGTTGGTGAATCAGTGAAACTTAATAAATTAATTTTATCATCTTGAGAGGAATATTTTTTTCTGTGCCCCCATTTTCCATTTTTAAATTTTCAAATGAAAAAATGATTTTTTTGGAACATTGTTTTTGTAACCATTTGTGTTGGAATTTAATATGGATGAGTGAAATTGTCTAAACATCCCCTGATTGGGAAAAACAAAATTTCAATATTTCTTAGTGAGTGAAAATGATTTTGTCATGGTTTTTTATTTGTTGTACATGCGGAAATGAACAACTCTATGTGTGGGGGAGTTGACGTAATTAATATTTTTATAACATTTTATATACTACCTTTACCGATTTCATAGAAATGTGCATCATTTTTGTGAAATATAAAGTTTAAATATTAAATATAACTTCTAGAACTATTTGAATTCATCAAGATTCGTGTTTATTTATGTTTTTAATAGTAACACTCACCATACATTTCCAAATTTCCAGATTCATATTTTTTATTGTTTCTTAATTAAAATAAAACATTTCATAATCAGTAATGATGGGACAATTCATCATTTTGATGGGTCATATGGAGCACACAAGAAGACTCAAAGAATTTGTGATAAAAATGGAGTATCTATGAGGATTGAATTATTGATCTCCATCTATAATTTCAAATTTATTTTATTCTCCTAAAATTTTTGGGTGAAAATTTAAGGAGTCATGGATGAAAATTTCAAATCCTAACTCCAAATACAAGGGGCCCAACTGATTCATTTAAACTAATCCCACCATTCTTGCCAGTAATTAAAATCAACACTGTATTGGTGACATGTCACATGATCTAGTCATCAAATATACTGAGATTTTTCAGTGTGAAAGAGATGATATTGGGGGGGACAACTTTTTTGAATAAAGAATTCGGATTTGAAGGCATCATCATATTCAAAAATCCATTCACATTTTAGCCATCATAAAAGCATGGATAGAAATCCACAGTTTAACATTGTTTATGCAAACCACTATAACATTGTATCCATAAGTCAAAATTCCTAAACAATTTGAGAGTAGTATGACAACATTACTATCTAGAACATTTATGAAGTAGATATATCGAGATTCAGCTATCTAGATGTCCAAATTGTCGAGCCAAATCGAGCAGTGGTTTTGGAATACAAACAGTCCACCACCTTGGGCTATAAATACATCCCCTCCTCCCCATTCAAAATGGATGAAATTTCTGAAGATAGAAGCACCAATTTGAATGACCAAAACCTTTAAAAATTCTTTGGAGGACCTTTCATACTCATGTTCCCACTTGATATTCCCTTCCTCGTCTCTTAGTTTTTATTTACTTTTGTGTTCTTCATTGTTGTAATCTTGTAATTTTTTTTTAAATCTGTTTTAATACATGTTTCTTCTTCAATAACTCTTATTCTCATAATTCTTCTGTAGTTTAATTTAAATTATCTAAAATTAATTTAAATCAAGTTAAAACCTGTATATTTTATTTTTATTTCTCATTCAATCTAAAGTTAGTATTTAATCCCCTTCATTATTTGGGTGTCTGTTCGATGCACCACCCTATTTTTATCCATTTATTTTTATTATGTTCTTAATTTATCATGTTTATAATTATAAATAGATTACTAATCATTTAAATAGATTAGTTAATATCTCATTTGAATGAGTTATAATTTATGTATGTAATGTTAATGAAATCTTTTTCTCGATGAATACTCTTTAAATCTTAATTATGTATGTTGGACTTAACATGTCATGGATTAATGATTTTTTTTTAACATGTAGATTATATGGATTATTGAAACTGTATATACACTACCAAATTCATTTACTGATTGAGATTAGAATCCTAGTTAAGTTAAGGATTTTATTAAAGCCTTAAAACATAGTAATTCCAATCAACCTCAAAATGTGACATTGGTGTTAATTTAATGCAATATAATAGAAAACCTCAACGACTCACAATATTAACTACCTAATGATGAACTCATCACAATATTTATCAAATTGGTAAATCAATATTAATCAATCATTCATTTCATCTAATCTATGCAAATAAACCACCCAATAAAAATTCAATCAACTAAAAATGATCAACAATTGAAAAGTATCATCGCTGAGGATTTTACCTGAGTGTTGCTATACACATTAGGAGAGAATTGGAACATTGAATGGTCGATAGGTGAAAATCATCCATGCTTTCACTCCCCAATGAATTTTTACTATACCATCGGTTCTAGTCGCCAACTGGTTTCCTTCTAAGTGTGAGACTCATGCATTCACCATATCTCTCCCCTCATTGTGGTATAATTGTGCAAAATGGGTCATTACATAGAAGTATAAAAGTTTCAGGTTGATGGATACAATGAAGATTGGATATAGGCACCGGTGAGGATTCTTGGATTTTATGGAATCACTGTCAGGTATGTCTAGTAAGAAATGTTATCATGGGAGATCAGTTGAGACATGGGGATTTACTTGTTTATGTGATCTGAGGCTTTGACCGATTTTTTAATGAGGCCACTAAATGTAGTGATAATAGTTGTAAGGTAGAGTCCTAGGAATGTATCATGAATATGTCTTTGTTGTGCTTGTGTTTTAAATTGGTAGACCTTGGTATATGTTAAAACATTAAACAACATATTTTATGTAAATAGTTATTGTTAAATATTCTACATTCATGGTTTGGGAGATCTAATCATTTTATCTTCTTATAAGTACGGATCAATGTCAACTTTTCCATCAGGTTCACACTAAATATGTTCAGTAGGATATTCCAAAAAGTTGTCGTAGTGTGGATGTCAACGATAACTACACATAGAGGAGGACACTCTAAGCGTTTCTTCACTGGAGTCTATAGATGTATGAGATATCCATTTTAGATGCATTCGCAGAATACTGGGTGCAGGAGGTTGAGATGGATTTCAGTTTGATCCATGCTCAGAAGGAGCACTAGGTTTCGTAGGTAGTAACTATGTTGTGTGGAGTAGAGAGGTAATGGTTTTTCTTCATCATCAGGGATTGAGAAGAGTGATAAGTATTATTGGATGTTTTTTAATACCTATTCATAGAACAGTTTCATTATTTGGCTACTAAGTCGGCCCATATATTGGATCTACATATAATTTGGTAGGGGTTCTCTAATGTTTGAGAGTTAGAGATCTATTTTTCAACCCATCCCTCATATTCTTCAGGCCTGTTTTTAGATGAGGAGGTTTGGTTGAGGGGAGCCTTCTCATCCAAATATCCAACGCTATGTCAGTCTATTTATGATGTATATGTATCTCATGTTGATGATTATTGAAGGGGTTACAAAGGGTATTTTATAAATAGCATGGTCGTTATGAGAGGTGTGTTACCATGATTCCTCAAGAACCATTGATGTGGTCTGGGATTCCTAATTATTAAGAAATAGTATATTAAATCAGGCCGGGGTAGGTCCCAAAGATCATCATCTTGTTTCCATGGGGGCATCAACTCTCATAATTATGATAATGGAATAGGATAGTGTTTTTATTGTGGACTCAAATGACCTTAGTGGTGAATGTTATTGACTTTTCTACGATTTTAGAATGTGCTAGGTGTTTTGGTTTCTCTTTCACTATTGATATAGTCTCATCCAAAGCAGGAGTTGTAGGGTGGTCTAGTGTCAGGGTTAGTAAATAGGAGATGGGGTTGGTAGTGTATAAGATTTTGTTTCTCCCCATCCTTTATGAACATAGTTATTTCATGGAGGGGTTCATCAGTAAGGTGATAGATATAGTATAGCTTGTTTTTAGTAAGCTTTATGATTTAGTGTTACCTTTACCATGTGATTGAAAAATCATTTGAGGTACCCATTACTTATTTTTTTATATGGATTCATGACATTTTAATGATGAGTGAGAAATTATTCATTTCACCAACCCTTTTCCATACATTAGGACATTAAGTAGAGAGACTTCCTCTGCCCTATGAATTTCCTACAACCGTAAGATGTCAAACAACGTTGTATGAAGTATGTATATATATAGAGATAGTGTTGGGGTAGAACCACTATTGGTGATATTTCCTATGTTTTCAAAGACATCAATACAAAATAATTATCATCATGGATTTATTTAAGAAGCATATTTTGTTTTTTGATGCTGATGATAGGGCAGTGGTTTTAGTTTGAGAGAGAGAGAACCTTCAATGGGATTGAGGAATATTTTATACTTATCTTCATTGATATCCAAGATCGTATTGATATCGTCAGAGGTTTAGCAGTTAGTATTTATCAAGGTTTATGAAGAGTACACTGATTAATTTCCCAAGGATCTAGTAGCATTACCCCATCAATAGGAGTTTGTGTTTGGGATCAAGAAACATCTAGAAATGTCTAATATTTCAATGACTATGTATGAGATGGAACCTTTTGTGTAGTTCAAACTATGATTATATCTTTAGGATCTATTTCAATGTGGTTTTTTTCTATACGGTGTGTCAAATTGGTGTGCACATGTTTTTTTCTAGAATAAGGATTTTGCCAGTTTTTGGATTTCTATTAATTATCATCACTATAACCTAGTGACATTGAAAAACCATTATCATATTCCATAAATTAATTATTTATTCAATCATCTAAAGGGATTAATTTGGTTCTTGTCGGATTATCTTTGTTCATGATGTCATCTAATGTGGGTTAAGGTTGACGATATTTAGAAGACATATTTTTATTATCTTAATGACTAGTAAGAATTCATTCAGATATTTTTTCGTGTAATTATAGATCTGGATGTGTTCATGGGGATGATGAATTCAATGTTTAGAGAGATGTAAAATATGATCATGGGGTTTTTCATTGATTCAATATGTATATAATACATGTCTATGGAGGATAGTGTAGATAATATGTAGGCAGTTTTTGGAGTTCTTCACTGTGACAAGCTATTAGGAATGTTTCAAATGTGTGATTCCTAGGCTCATGTAGTTTTTTCATGAGGAATGTGGTACCCAAGTAGAGAGTATTGATAGATCCTTTGATGATGGATGGTCTTGTGCATTTGGATTATCCCATAATAATGTTATTGGTGTGAAGTATACTAGGTCATGAAGCCTATTACAGAAGTTTCATAGCTGATTAATCATGGGTTGCGACTTCTCTGACAACAATGACTAGAATGGATAAAAAGTTCTTATGGAATAATCAGTGCGATGTATCTATTTATTGTATGAAAGAGAATTTGGCCAGTTCTAAATTCCTTTGTTTCCCATTAGAGGGATTTTAGATTATGGTTTTATGTGATGTTGTGTTTCTTGAATTGGGATGAGTTTTTATTTAGTGAGGATAGGTTGTTTCAAATGGGTTCCAACATTTATATCTTCCTAATAATAACTATTCAACTCGTAATAATGAGTACGATGAATTTTTATTTTAATTAACGCTTGAAAAGATTATGTCATGACCCCTCCCACAAAAGTTGTCATAATGAAGGGAGAGAGATAATGGACCCCATTTTCACCTCAAGTAGGCCTTAGGTTGGTTCCTACCACCAAGGGAATAAAAACATCACAATATGAGAGTTATTTTCCCTTATAAGAAAACAATTTTTGGAGATAAAATAAATTGAACACAATCAACTCCATTTCATAATATAAAATGAAGCCCAAACAATCCAATAATGATTGAATAAATGAATCATATGAAATAAAATTATTGAAAGTAAATACCCTAAATAAAAGATAATGAAACTAAACTGCATCTATTCTGTGGTCCGAGTTGGTAATGTCTATCACAATGCATATAAAAATATAGTAATCCTAAAAATTGTTTTATATATGTATGGTGAGAAAAGAAGTATACTTAGTAGGAAAACCAAACTATATCATTCCCATATAAAATTAGAATACAAATGATTCTCTGAGAAAACAACAGAACTAAACTATATATATAAAGTTATTCAAAGCATCCCAACCCCACTAGGTCATCCTCACTATATAATGAAATCTATGTAAAATAATAAACAAACAATTGAATTGATAAGCGCACATTAAACTGAATTCCCACTGGTATTCAACTCTAACACCCAAATTCACATATCGATGCTCCCCCATATCTCTTGTATAACACATCGCCCCATAGTCATAGTCACAACACACTTCTCTCACTAACACATGGTCTCACCACCCAATAAGAATGGACATAACACATATTGCACAAAAACACTAGGTCCATAACATAACCACCGGAAAAACAAGATTTCATGATTATATTGAACACGTAGGACATCAACCTTGTGTCATCCACCTACCATGAAAGACCCCACATGAAGCCACCCTACAAGAACGTTCATATTTCATCCTGCCCAAAAACACATGGGTCACCACCCCATAAGCATGGTCTCACCTCACCTGAAGACACATTGGCCATCACAACCACCATCTAGTTCACTAACATACCTCTGACCGCCATATCCTATGCAAAACCTACTTCTCAAGGAAGAAAGAGTGGGAAAGTGTGGGTACCCATCCATTTTTACCCTTCACAGAATTTTGGGGAAAACACCCCCACATTGCTATGAGGGTGTTGACACATAGTTCTCGACACAGGTGAGGTGCATATAAAAATAAAATGAATATATAAGTATATATATATAATATCAAAAACTCAATATTAAATGGTGGGTTCAATGACTAACCAACAAACTCACAACACAATCACATTTGCTGCCACCTCTAAATGCATTATACCACACAAAAATCCACAATACATTTTTACATTTCTAACCAACCTCTTTTAATCATCTCCTTCTTATTATAATTTATTTTTAACCATATTAAACCACACAACCCACCATTTAATTATTCCGTAACTATTTTGATCCCACTAACCATACCAACCCAAGTAATTTCAAAAAAATATTAATCAATTTTTTCTGTAACTACTTGGTAATCTAGTCCAATGAAACCCCATATCACAAATTGAAAAACATCCCCATTGTACCATCACCACACTACCCCAATAGAACATCCCACAAACAACCTCTGTGCAAAAAGAAGAGTGGACCAAAGCCATTCCCCCACAATCCCCAACCACACATCACCATTATAAAACCATAACAACACATAAAAACACGTATATATTATTTTATAGATTTACAAATTGGATTTATCCTATTCTATTTATTTTATGGGTATTAACACATAATCCAAAATGTGGGGGAAATCATTTAATTATCTAAATATAATTGGTTAATTAATCTCCATTTTCTGGGAGCTATCAAAATAATCAAAATAGCTACAATAATCAAATCACATATCATCCATAAATAAATCCACCAATGGCCACAATTTTTATTGGTTCCACAGACCCATACAATCCACTATATCAAAAATTATATCAATTCTATAAAGGAATGAAAATCAAAACACATTTACCCCCCTTTAATTTAAATTTCTTTAATTATTTATCTTGGATTAAGACAAACAAATCATAATCCACAGTTAGAAAAAATGCATCCCCCATGATAAAAAATAAATATAAATGATGTAATACAAACCTAAAAGAGGATTTCTTAATTGTTGTGCACCGTGGGAGAAGAATAATTCCTGAAAACCACAATAGAACCACAAGAAGAAACATATCAACCGACACTATAACAAAATACCATTAGAATGTAACCCAAAACACATTGAAATCCATAACAACATCTCCATTGTTAATCCCTATGAGTGGAATAGATGAAATCCCATAATGAAGGAGAAGGGGATTATCACATATTTCCTATGAAACCCCTTTTGGACCAATGTATAAAATTAGAAGGAATAGGGATCCAAGAAATCCTTAGGATGACTTGGGTTTTCCTAAAATGAGAGGAATAAGAAATCATGACCTAATAAAAGAATATTTATTCAGAAATGACTTTTAAAACTCCACTTCATTTGGGATTTGTATGACCTATAATCCCCTTTCATGACATGTAATCACTAGGGTTTAGCTTCATTGAAATTGTTTTTCACTTTAATTATTTAAAAAATATATATACATCAAAAAACGGATATGTAAAATCCCTGAAACCATCCTCCACATTTTCTAATACACACTCTTGGATTTCATTTCTTTTATTAGTTTGATGGACCTCTATCTTTAACAAAAAAACTCCTAAAACTTCCTAAAAACCCCTCCAACAACCAAAACTATCACTGTAACAGACTAGGAGAGAACATAACATTACATATGATACCAATCAATTATTATTTCATAATATAATTAGAAAAACAATCTAGGAATTAAAAGTTCTCCGAAAAAAAACACCAAAAGATACCTCTCCTTGGTCTCATAATACCTCAAACTCTACAACAAGACAAACACACAAATAGAAATGACCAGAAAACTCACTACAAAAGCACAAAAACACCCATAAGATTCCTTATCTAACAAATCCACACATCCACACAACCATTTTATATCTATCTCAACCTCCCCGCATTCTATAGTAATAACTGCTACAACTAATGAACCAAACCATTCTAAACACATGAATAATGGAATTTTGTCTTCCATGTCAAGATACTATCTAGTATGGGAGGAACTACCTTAGGCTCATGGGTTTAATTGAATTGTATTTAATGCACCTTGATTATGAATATGTTCCTCCACCTTTCACATATTAGGACATTATCACACATCACACCACACAAAACACAACCGAAGAAAAATATTTCATATCATAAAATAAGAAGAATTAAAACATCACATCACAAATAAAAACAGAACCGAGAAAAACACAAAAAAACATTGGGTACCTACCATGCATCTAAGTATCTCACTCCTAGGAACTCTCCTCTAGTCCACCATGTCTCGACATCACAAAAACAAATGAAATGGTCTGTCAATGTTTAACCCTCTCTTGATGATCTTGTATCACTAATGTCCACTTCAAAAATTTCACATCCTCAACGATATCCAACACTCCCTAATCAATGACTTGGGAGTCATCATGAATATAATGAAGAATAAGAGAGTTTGGTAAAACATCATGGATCCTATATAATAGCGGTGGAAACACCAGTCGGTATTCCACCTCACTAACTCACTCCAACACAACAAAGGGCCCAAAAAACCTATGAGAAAGCTTAATCTCTCTATCAAACCTTTGCTTCAAATGTGAACATTAATTCTTCAAAAACATATGGTCCCCAACTTCGAATTCCAAGGACCTACATCTATGAGTAGAACAATACTAATGTCAGTCCAAAAATACTGTTTTTTATCATGAAAAATCTTAACATTCTCCATTGTTCCCGACATCAAATTAGTACCATGAATGGATATCTTAAAATCTTTTGTCCAGTACGACACATAATAGAATGGTATCCAATAAAAATCCTTAAATGGGGAAATCCTAGTTGAACTGTAATAGATATTATTATATGAAAACTCTACCAAAGGATGATGTTGTACCCATTATGCATCAAACTCTAAGATTCATGATCAAAATATATCACCCCACATCAAGAGAGTATACTCCAACATTCCATCTGCCTGAGGGTAGAAAGCAGTGATGAGACATAGCTAAGTTACAAAATAATATTTCTATCCACTACATTATCATGGGGTAATTTTTGGGTCCTAATATAAGATGATAGATTTCATAACATCATTAAACCACACTAAACCATCCACATACCACATAGGGAAAGCATCCAATGTGCCTGAATCATTGATTGCTAAGAAGTTGTAAAATTTCATAAATCAATACATTATCACCCCGTCAGAATCAGAAACACCATGATATATAGGTATACAAATGATAAAATCAATTTATATTTCATCCATTTTCTTATAAAGAACATAATAAGGTTGAAAAACCCACTAGGGACATGATGTATATCCTTTGCATTCTAGAAAAAAATTATGTTTCCACAAACACGGCCACTGTCTATTTCATCTCAGGCCCCCAAACCTATATCTTCAAGCCATCAAATATAATGTAAAATACTAGATGTATTTTCAATGATGATTTATGAAACTCATGGAAGAAACCCTCATGCATCACTACTAGGAGTTATAACAGTCCATGAAACCACATTCAGTTCTGACCATCCTCCGACCATCCATCCAGAACATCACCAAAGACAACACGATAACGCAACACTTATGACTCTGAGTCCCCCCACTAAGTCTCCTCCACCAGATAAATTAGGGAACAATAAACCATCATCTGAAACAAACAATGTCTACCACCATCCAGTGATTCGTCTAAGAGAATCACTGTAAAATCCTCTGTCTCTATCCACAAATCAAAAGACACCTTGAACAACACCCTTCACTTACTTATTTCTCAATGATTCATCCAAAACATTCTATATTCCTAAAATGTAGTAAGTCTCAAAATAATAATCGTATTGAACATATATTAACATATACTACAGAAGGATCATACCATGTTGAGAAAAGATATAAGTCAAGCTCTATAAATCCATAAATACCACAATGTTCTCCCAAATGAGGTAATTTCACCACAACATCCTTGTGAGTGAAACTGCCACTACATATAGATAATATATAGTATATTTATATTAATTAATTAATAAATAACTAGTCCAATAAGATATCACATCCCATTTTTGATTCATCATGTATCTTAATCCCATATGGGAATAGTCACAAAAACCTCAAAAATTCACCCTTCCTTTCCAATTAAAGCTTTATAGAACTAACTGATATTACTTTCAAGTAATCTAATGATTCTTAAAACTAATAACCACACAAAAAATCCATATTTTTTTATTCATAGATGGTAATGGGGTTTCAACTAGAGAGAAATCGTGTAAAAACCTCCTATAATAGCATGTGATACAAAAGAAATTACAAAGCACTTCCAAAATCATAAGTGCTTCCCAAGAAACAAATTCTCCATCCTTTGAAAGGTCCACATAGACACCGAGTTAAGACACCACAAGATAGAGGAAATGAGCATCTCCTGTTAAAAACATACACAGGGAAACAATTGTGTAGATTTTATGGTGTTGAAGAACCCTTAAGATAGTTATGAGATGCTCTGGATTCTCCTCGTCTATCTTCATGATGATCAATGTATCATCGATGAATAAAATGATAAACATAACCAAAAACTCACGGACTATATAGTTCATAATCTCTTTGGACATAACTACCAGGTTTGTAATAATAAATAACATGGTTACAAACTCAATGTCCTCATACCTAAATCTGATAAATGTATTTGGGGAATAACCTTGCTTCATACATAACTATATATATCAGAATTTAGATCAATATTAGAAAACAAACATTCCCATCTCAACAAGAACACAAATATCTATCATTGATAGGGGAAATGATTTTTTACCATGACCTAATTAATCCTTTGGTATTTTATATACAGTCTCAAAATATTAACTACCTTATTTTTTGAACACTAGCACACCCCATGATGACACATTGGGAAAGATAAAACCCCTCTCCATCAGATCATCTATCTGAATCATTAACTCCCACAACCCAAAAGGAAGCATTTGATAATGATCCATCAAAATTGGAGAATATTATATCTTCAATTATGTCCCAAACTCTACATCAGATTGAATGGGTAGCATCAAAAAGTCCTTAGTAAAAACATCTAGGACTCCCCAACAACCCTTTTATCTTCTACCATTCTAGAATCTATTGATTCCACTGAAAAGGTAGTCAATAAAGAAATATGGTGCTCTATAGGCTGACTACCAACCTAGATAACCCCCTCATCGATTCAAACCACACATTGGTCATCCATATCCAAATAACATAATTTCAATCTAGAAGTAGTTGCTAACAGAATGTATGAAATAACATTAGTCAATGCTGAAGATAATATTTTATGGATGCATATGTAACAAGAAAAGATTCCAAGGGAACTAGTGGGGACCCAAAAGTATTCTACACCCCTGGAACACCTTATACAAGATGTTGTATCATCCAATTAATGTTGTCAACTCCTAAAGAATTGGAAGCCTCTCATCATATAGTCCAAGATCACTAGATTGAGTAGGTGAAACAAAGGACTATCAAGATCATGAATCAAAATAGTCGCAGATAAGGGTTCAAAAAAATGATTTTACCTCTGACGATCTCATATCCTTTTGCAATTGCTGCCCCAACATTGTACAACTAACCATTTCAATCTCATGTACCTCTATATAAATGACCACCTCTAGGACCATTCCTAGTTCATGGTCTATGAAAATGAAAAACATCTTAGGGTTGGCCTTATCCTTCTCCATCTCCACTTGGAAGAGAAAAAACATGTTTCCACTACAACATAAATGGTCTCATTGGATAGTGCTGCTGAGGATGGAACTAAAGCTTTCCACCTCCACCAAAAAATTATTGGGGAACCATTAGGAACTAGTTTTGGAGATTTCCATAAACACAACATATAGAACACAATAAAATAGAACCCATAGAAAAATAATGGAAACTATTTCCATATAAGAACATAAAGAAATATATTATGGTCAAATATCTACCAATAAAAACCTACAAGAACATGGTTCCTATAACCTTCCACTAAAAACTCTTATCTATGAAGAACCCTACTAGTGCCCCTCCCGTAAAAAATCACCCATCGAGTGCATCTTCTCGATCACATTAACCATATCATGATCCTCTAGATACATTGGTAATGTAAACAAGAAACTGTATACTAGATCAACAGATCGATTGCCTCATCATGACGCCTCACGTAATATTCCTCATCTAGAAAATATCTGGAAAAAAATGAAGAAGTTCCATGAACCTGATTCTTAGTTCCCACACTGACATGTTACCCTACTAAAGTAAATTAATATTATATCTCTTTACTGGATTAGTACTTGAAGAATGAATGTCTACCAAAAAAATCTTTTGGATGTTTGGACACAAAACATCTACCTCTTTCTTCTCTCCCAAACACATTTTCTACCGCTAGCATGATGATCCCCACATCTTAAAAACTAACAATGTGACCCAGTACACCATCAGGGCTCAGATCAAACTAAATGTGATATATATTTCCCATAGACAGCTCACTATCTCTATGTTTGAAGCAAATACCTCATACATTCCAAAATACTAACACTAGAGAGATCACAACTTTCTCTACCATATATCATCCTCCTCAACTAGATCAACCCAACACTGATCAACCTGATCATACAACTGAACCTCAACTTCCTGAGAAACACAGAAACGAAAAAAGGACCCATATGTGAAAGGAAAACAAGGATATCCTATGATTAGTAGTATTTAATTTTTTTAATATTCATTTTCTTTCGCATTATTTATTTTAAACATCACAAAACAACCTAATTAAAATATGGACACTAGTCATCATGCTACATGTAACTTTCGGAGATCTCTATTATGTATGCAGGTCCATCTCACGTGGTCATTCAAAATGATTAGACTCTCAACACTGGATCATAAGGGGTCTTTTTTCTAATTTTCTAGCTGGTATCCATGATCAGTGTCACTCAACAATGTTAACTAGAACTCTTGACATACCAATCGATGCATTCCTCACTCATCCTAAGTCTCAAATCCAACCTATCTCTCAACCATCACTTCTGATACCACTCTATCGTAACCCCCTCCCACCAAATATACTCTAATTAAGATAAAAATATGATAACCCGTATGTCCTACCCCCACCTGACCTTGGGTTATATTCTATCACTTAGGGTATAAAAATCTCACAATATGGGATGCATTTCAATCAAAAATAATAGAATATCGGGATATAGAATGAATTGAACATAATCAACTCTATAACATAATATAAAAAAGTAATCCAAATAGTCCCACAATAAATTTATAAATGAAATAGATACAATAAATGTCTCCAATGTAAATAAAAAAAATGTAAAACTAATTTCGTGAATCATAAGTGATCGAAAAGATTGCGCAAGTAATAGCTAGCACAGTCCATGTAAGCCTTCTAGAAACCAAAAAAATATATATATAGGGTGAACCTACATGTATACGTAGTAAGAAATCCAAAGTCTCTCAGGATGATGTTAATGAAACATACTAATGCACCTCTGCGAAAAAACCGATCAACACCAATAAAGTTATACTAACAATAAAAGCATAACCAAGGAAATCTCCCCAATTAATTCAAGACAAGTAATATAATATTACAATAATCATGTCGATAAGGGTACCCCACACCGCTTTCCCACAAGTATTCCACTCTCACAACCAACCTCATATTCCCTTGTACTCCCATCTCTTCCGTATATAATACCACCCAAAAAGTACTGTTACAACACACCACACCAGCAGACTGCTAGGCTCAACACCACACAAGAATAGCAATGTAACATCTCAACCAAATACTCATGGTCCACAACCAAACCCCCACTAAAACAAAATTAATATGGTATTATAATCATGTTGGACATATAACATATTCCCCCCATCCTACCATGCACGATCCCCACTAGATTCCACCACAAAAACACGATCATATATAATCCCACCCAAAAGCACCTCGGCTACTGTCCCAGAAGCATGGTCTCACCTTTCCTGAAGACACCATGGACATCACAACCACCATATAATGAAGTAATAGACCACTTAAACATAATAGTATGTGAAATAACTACCACCCCTATAAGAGATAGAGGGAACGAATGGGTATCCAAACATATGTACTTATCACCGGTTGTCGGTTAAAACACCCCCTTGTTCAACAATGCCGGTGTAAACACATACTGCTCATCATTTTTGGGTTGTATAAATAAATCAAAAGAATATAAAAGTATATATATATATGACACATAAATATCAAGAAACAATGATGGGTTCAAAAAAAAAACAAATCACAACACATTTATTATTGCATCCTCCTCTAAATGCATAACACACAAGAAGCCACAAGACACATTCATGTTTCCATACTAACTCATCAAATCATCTCATTCTTCTCATTATATAACATAAACCACATTTAACCACATAATACACAATTTAATTATTCAATATCTATTCTAATCCTATTATCCAAACCAACCCAATCCACTACTAAGATTATTAATCGTTTATTCCATCAATATGGAGGCATCTATCACAAAGCAACCACATTTCAAAAACATCTCAACAAACTTATCATATCATCACATCGCCTCACCCAATTCATGTCTTAAAAACCACATATCCACCTCAAAATAATGGCCCACAAACCGTTATTGCCGACACCCCAACCACACATCATTATCTCAAAAGAATGACCAGACTTCATAACACATAAACATCATTTAACAAATATACCAAAGAGAATTTTGAACATTCACATTATTTTAGGTTTATTATCACAAAATAAAAAATTATAAAAATACCATATCATTACAAAAATATAATTTGTTAATCAATTTTTATTTTACGTTGATATCACAACAGTAAGAATTAGAACAAAATTCAAAACTCAAATAATCCAGTATAAAAGAATCCCCCAACTCCACAATTTTCTGTAGGAACACAAGCCCATACAATACATAGTATCACCACCAATATTAATGATGTAAATACATGGTAATAAATTCACATTTAACCCTTTTAAATTTCCAATTTAACCAATAATTTATTTTTGAAAAATCAAGATGAACTATTACCCGTATAAAAAAATAAAACCCCACCTGCATGACACACAATAAAGAGAAACGTGGGAATACCTTCCTAAAAAAAGCATGTATACGCATTGATCACTTTAGTAAGAAGAGGAACACCCTAAAACCACAACATGAAAATGATGAAATCCATATCAAACTAAACTATAACCAGAGACCGTAAAAATGAAACCCAACAAAGACACCAGACCATGACAACATCACCACATTGAATCTATGGGGTAAGAATGGAATAAAAACCCATGAATAATAATGGGATTTCCATAGATTTCCAACCAACAACCCCAAGGACCAATATATCAAATTGAAATGGAACGTGATTGACGAACACCTCAGGGTTCCTAGGGTTCATGTAATGACTCAAATTTTGACCTGTAAGGATTTGGAATATTCCAATGAAAATTTATGAATCTAGGAGGATAGTCAGCATGGGATTACAAGGCCCGAGGAGCCTCAACCTTCTGATTTTAAAAAATTTAAATTATATTTTGTCACATGCATGATTTTACACAAGAAAAGAGTAATAAATCCCAAGATGAGTTTCAAAATATATTTCTGAGACTTCGGTTGGGTTATAAATTTTTTTACCTTAGTAACTATATAATTTTGTACGTTCTATGAGTTTTGGATGAATGTGAGTTAGTGGGTGATATCTGATGAATTAATTGTTTCCGGAATTAAATCCCTCAAGGTAACATTGCATATTTTTTACCCCTAGTAATAATATAAGGTTTCTATCAACTCGTGAAGGATAATTGTGATGGCAGTATGCTTTACCAAATAAGGTGCTTCGTGGCCGCTAATCTAGCTTCGCTAAATAGGTGTGTTCCATTTTTAATCCGTGATATTCATGAAGGAAGACACTTTGAGATGGCTTCAGCCCTGAGACGACCTATGCTCTATAAATGCCTGATCTTTGTGATCTTCTAATCTCTACAATGTAGTGTGATCCGCGAGGTAGTGATATCTACAAAGGTGTGTGCTTCTTGAAGAGGCATGGACATAGTGAAGACTTATTTGATCATCATGAAATTGCATGCTTCACGATGTAGTGTTCTTTGTGATGGTATTTAAAAGGATGTTTTCTAGTGATCGTTGGAAAATTTTTATTCATCAGTGGATGAAATTTGTGATTCAACAGAGCATCTACATATAGTGAATGATTCACTCATTAGAGTTAATGTAGTGTTCTAATGGTCTATAAACTGTGAGTGGATATTCTAAAGAAACAGTGGTCTCACATCAGTTGAGAGAGCAGTGAGTTCTCAAATTGTGATTGGTTGTAAACCAGGAGGGACAATGACTAAACTCCAAACATGTAAACAATAGTGCTCTTATAGTGGATTTGTTACATCGGAACATTGTTGGTGTATGATCCTTGGAAATAGACTAGTGAGGGTGAACCATGTACATTGGTTTAGTCTTGTGTGGTCTATAAGATTCTATTATTCTCTGCAATGGGAAAGAGATAGAGAAGAGGGTTTTGTCTAATAAAAACACAAGATCATAAGGGGGAGATATTGTAATTTGACATACCTCGATTCACCCCTATCAACGTATCTATCAAAGTGAACCTAAGAATTGGTGTAGGAGATAATGGTTGATATCAGTGTATCTATCTCAAATGGAGATCACTAATCACAAAGGGATTCTGATCTTCTACGAGAAAAATTTTCATCTATGGAAGAATCAGATGAAACAGTACTTCTGATCTTCGAAAATGGATGTTTTTACAGTAGCAATGCATGGTATAATAGCCGATTTTAATAGTGGTGCACTATCAGAAGATGATCATTGAGAATTGGATACTGATGCCATGAGAATTATTGCTTTAGGGGAATCACAATACAATGATATCTATATTAAGGTGATTCCATGAAAAACATCACATTCCATGTGAGAAAAGCTATTGAATATATTTGAAAGAGATTCAATGGTTATAGAGGAAAATCTTCAAGGGATTTAGAACAAGTATTAAGATCAAAGAATGAACCTGAATGACTCTGTTGATGCATTCATGGATAGGGAAAATGTTTTAGTGAAATACATGCGAGGTATTGGAGATGTTTTTGAAGGCATAATGATTGTGAAGAGAATCTTGAGGAAACTTCCTCCTCAGTTCAATCCAAAAGATTCATTTTTGGATCATAAGAACATGAAAACATCTCACATTTGATAACCTGCATAATACTATTATTGCATATGAAATGATAAATGATGATAACGATGCTATGGAAAAGGGGAAATCCAATGAAGTAGCATTCAAGGCCATGAAGAAGACCCCCAATGAATATACTCAAGAAGAATAGGAGACTTATGAGGTGAAGTCATTCCATTACTCAAATCATCAAAGAGGAAAAGGAATTTATAATAGATAACTTCCACTAGTATGATTTCGATGTGGAAAAATTGGACACCTTATGATAAGGTGTCCCGTGAATTTCCAAGAAGATGATGGGGATGAAGTTGATATTCCAAAGAATAATTATTTGGCCTATGTGAAAGGCAAGAATTAGTTCAAAAGAAATTTCATTAAGAAGAATAATCTCCATTCACATTAATGTGGTAGTTATTAAGAGTATGAGTTTTAAGAGGTTGAAGAGATAGAGAACATCAAATATCCTGGAGAAAATTCTATGGTGGTAGTTGTTTGGAGTACTCATAAAAAGGAAGAAACTAACATTGATGAAGAGGAATAAGTTGAAGGAAGAGTTGATATGGAAGATGATTTAGAGGCTCATTTTGAGGAGATTGATGTTTGGAGATCCAAAAAAAGATATAAAACAAAGTAGTTCATGACGCAAACCCCTATATGCAGCTTCTGGAAGATAAAAAGTTTGAGTTGATGGAAGAAATTGAAAAACTAAATCCATCAACACCAGGGGACTCAGAATCAATTAGTGGGTATAAAATCATGATTGAAGAAAAGAAAATATAGATCAATGTCCTAAATAACACAAGTAAATATCCAATCAAGCATATTGATGAACATGAAGGGGAAGTTGTAGGTTTGCAAAAAAAGTTTAAGGATCAAGAAAAACTCAGGAATCCTGCTATGACATCAAGAAAGTAGATCACTCAGAAAACCGAGCGCCTAAAATTGGAGAATAGTGGTTTAGCAGAAAGGAAGAATCAATTATGTTCAGATGCTAATGAGGATAGGGGGCTTGATCAAAAATAAAAAACTGTAAAAATTGAAGTCAGACTACAAGAACCCATTCCAAGATTGAAGGTTGATTGGGGAACAATGAAGAATCCTAATATTCATAGATCCCAAGTGGAAATTAGTAGTGCAGTAGTGACACAATAGAATGTGCCATATATCAAGTGTTATTGTTGTGGAAAGATGTGACATTAACAGTATGTGTGTTCCATAGCCAAAAGATATCGAAGTACACAAGAACAAGGGTGGAATCCAAGCAATGAATTGTTCTCTAGAAAATGTTTCTAAGGACACTGTTTTTTGGTGTGGGGGATTTTGGAACATGGCTAGATATGATACATCAACCAAACCAAGGAATGTTCCAAAGAAGAATAAGAAATATTCACATGTAGCAGATCAATTAAAAAACAGGTGAGGTGACAATGATAAATAGTGTTGCATATTTGGACGATGGATCTGGTCCATCATTCTCTGAGAAATATCTTATGTCTCAATCTATGCCTAGTGTAAAGGCAAAAATATGGACCACAAATAAAAAGGATGAGAAGGAATTGGTGGTAGAAATTTCCCTTAAGGAATCATAATGTTTTGGTGCGTGGATCCTTAAATATGGTTCCACATCTCTAATGATAGGAAATAAGGATATTTTTAGAGGCATAATATATGAAAATGAAGGATTTTTCAAGTCTAAAAACAGTGTAGGACTGAATATTATTTTCTCAAGAATGGCTAGGTTTGGGGAAAATAGATGAGACGTGATGATGTCTTAGTAGTTGAAGCCCTCAGTCACAGTATCCTCAATGTTAGTCAAATATGTGACACAAGACATTGTATAAGGTTTTCTAAGAATATTTTTATTGTCAATGGAAGATATGGGATATGGTTCTATAGGGAAAAACAAAAAAAATGAAAATCTGTAACTGGTAAGTGGAGAATGACATATGTGATTTCTGTGTAGAGAGGAATAAAAAAACTTGTGGAATAAATGTCTGGGTAATCTATGCCAACCATCACTAGAAGATCTAGTAACGTGTGATGCAACAAGAGGCCTCTCTATTCTATCATGTGATCATACTCACACATGCGAAACATACCAACAAGGGAATATCATCAAAAAGATTTATAAGTAAAAGGAAAATAAGTCAACAAGAGTGGTAGAATTAGTGCATGCTGATGCTTATGGGCCAATCACACCAATAGAAATGGATGTAAATAGCTACTAAATTCCTTTCAACGATGAATACAAAGGAATGACATAGATCTCTATTATTCCCATAAATATGATGTGTTCTGCAGCTTAAAACAGTACCAGAGAGAGTGTGAATGTATGATTGGATATAAAATTCTGATGTTTCGTACTAACAATGGTGTAAAATTAACTAAAATTCTGGTGGAGTAATATCTTGAGAAATACAAGATAAGGCATTAGGTTTCTTTAGTAAGAACTCCCCAACAGAATAGAGTAGTTGAAAAGAGAAATCATATCATCAAAAACATGTCCAAAACAATGCTCATAGAAAAAGACCTACAAGGGGAATTTTTTAAGGAATCAGAATTTACATCGCTTTACATTTCTAAAAGGGATCTATTGTGTACGAAAGAAGGAAAATATTTGTATGATATGTGGTACGGGAAGAAGACAATAATGAAGTACTTTCGAATCATTGGGAGTAAGTGATTTATACTCAACAATGAATAACACATGAAATTTGAGTCATGTAGAGATGAGGGAATATTCCTTGGATACTTAGATAAAAGAAATCATATAAATGCTTTAATAAAACTCTTGGAAAACTAGTTGAGAGAAATAAACTCACAATTTTCAAAAATGGTGAGAACATTCAACCACACAATGAACTATTTTTTAGTGAATGAAATTTGGATGAAAGCAACATAGGAGGATTAGAATTTCCTGATGCGGATTCAGAAGATGATATTAATGATGAGAATGAAGAAGAAAAATCTGTATCTAAACAGAAGCCAAGGAGTAGAGCTGAAATGGATATGAAAAATATCATTGGAGATCAATTAGCTCTTCTTCAGACAAGAAGAATGAAATCACTACAACATACAAATTTCTTATCTTTGGTAGAGCCTAAATTCTTTGCTGGTGTAGATGAAGATGAAAACTAGGTTCAGGTTATGAATGAAGAGCTAGATCAGATTGAGAAGAATCAAAAATGGGAGATAGTTTTGAGGCTAGAAGATAAAAGATTCATTAGGAATAAATGGGTCTTTCAGATAAATATGATTAAAGATGGAACAGTGATATGAAACAAATTGTGAGTATTGTACAAAGGATACTCGTAGATAGAGGGAATAGATGTTGATGAGAAATTTTCACCGGTTGCAAGGCTGGAGGCAATCAGATTATTCCTAGTTATTGTAGTGTAACAGAAGTTCAATGTGATCTAGATGGATTTTAAATCAGCATTCTTGAATGGGGTTCTTGAAGAAGAATTGTATATCAAACATCCAGGTGGTTTTCTCTTTCATGAGGATGAGAACAAGGTTAGTTAACTGATGAATGCATTGTATGGGCTGAAACAAGCACAATGAGCATGGTACTGATGGTTTTATCAGTATTTGAAGAAGCATGGTTTCCAACATGGGGGAGTTTATTACAATATATATTTCAACAACAAAAGAAATCCAAGCATGAGGGTGCTGGTTTATGTTAATCACATAATATTGGTCATATTAGATGAAGCTCAGTGTAGACAATTATCTGAATTCATGAAAAGTGAGTTTGAAGTGTCATTGATTGGAGAGATGATGCTTTTCTTTGGTTTACAAGTGTCACAAGGAAGGAATGGTACATCAATTTCTTAATCCAAATATGATAAGGAAGATTTGATGATATTTTAAATGGAACATTCCAAGGAGATGAAGACGCTGGTTACTACCCAGATGAAATTATTGAAGGATGATAATGTAAAGGTAGTAAATATCACAAAATATAGGAAGATTGTTGGGATTTTAATCTACCAGACAGCAATGAGACATGATATTGTTTTTGGCACATGCCAAGCCATAAAATATAAAAGAAATCCCAATGAAATACACATGATTGCAATAAAATGAATACTCCTGTATTTCATGGGCATGGTTGATTTCGGCATGATATATAGTGAAAAATCGTACTCAGAGTTATTGGGATATACTGATACAGATTGGGTCGGTTTAACAGATTAAAGGAAATCAACATTTGGAGGTGCTTTCTATCATGGTGGATATATTATTTATTTTCTAAGAAAGAATAAATATTGCATTTCAGTTGGCAACATAGAAGGTGAGTATATTGCAACAACTCAAGATTTCACATAATTATTGTGGATGATGTAGCAACTTGATGATATGGGCATTGAAGTGAAGTCTCTTATCTTAATTTAGGGTGATTACTCAAGTGTTATAAATCTCAGCCAAAATCCCTTTCATCACTCAAGGACAAAGAACATTGAGATAAAGTAACATTTATCAAGAAAAAGTTTGAGCAGGGATTCTTGAAGTTGGTGTATGTGCCTACAGAACTATAGGTTTCATACGTTTTAACGAAGTCCTTACCCAAGGAACATTTTCAGAGGAATCATCTGACTCTTGGAGTTCAGTCGACTCCCCACACTGGAAAAGGTGTGGATGTGGGATCTTTCCCTCTCTCATCGAGGTATGGTGTGTTTTTCTCTTCATTGCAAATATGTGTTCTTTCCAATGTCTTAGACCACATTGTAGTGACCATTGGGTTCAGTGAAAAAGGGGGAGAAATATTGACTACTCAAGTGGGAGAACCTATTTCTATGGAAGGGAGAATATGACTTTGTCAAACGCACATGAAAAATTAGATAGGTGGAGCAGCGAGATAGGGGGAGGGAAAAAAATAAAGGAATGATTTAAAAACTGACGATTCTATAAGTGATCAATAAACAAATAAATATCATGAAAAAAAATTATCTTGATAAAATCAGAAGACTGGCATTGGAATGGTGTTTTAAGGTATCCAGTGATCAATAATTGGTACCATCTTAGAAATTGTTATCAGTTTGGTAGCAACAATTGTAGTAAAAAATGAAGTGATTCGTTGATGAATTTCTCATACTACTCTTGTTTCACATGGCATGCATTCCTCACATGGTCTTAGAGTTTGTGGTGAGTGAATCATTGGTAGGTATCTGAATTTCATGAGGTGAATGGTGGTAGATGATGGATAGAGATTCAATGAGGTATCAATGTGTCGAAACTAGTTTTGAGAAGAGTTTCCAAAAAACCCAAAGAGGGAGATTGTTGGGAAAAATCTCTCAAGGTAACATTGTAGCATTTTTTGATTGGTTTTTATTGTTGACAATGCAGGTTTCCATGGTTATTCCCCATGATATATATATTTTTTGACAATAAATGTTGATAGGGAACCATGAAAAAGGAATGGAGGATCTGGAGGAGGTACAAAAAGAACAGATACAAGGTGGCGTCGTTTTCCAGTGTTTTCCAAAATTTAGGGGTCCAAAATTTGGGATTTAGTGAGCAACAAGAAATAAGTATTTTCATTAATATATCATCAAAATATAGAAAAGGCATGAGTTTTGCAATGTTGGGCCTCTTTGTGTGGATTTCTCACAGGCATGAAGAATGTTGATGGTGTTTTTAGCGATTATGATGAGCTTCGTGAATAGTGTAGTTGAAGATAATTTTAGTGAAGATTTATAGCAGTGGTGTAGAGTAATTGATGGAATGATCTACAATTAATATGAGATCCATTATATAAAAATTGATGTGGTGCTTCGTGATATAGAGATAAATTCAGTAGAAGATTCAGAGCTTCGAAATTTGAGCTGACGTGGTGCTGACTATGCATGGAATGTTCGACGATCAGCGTAATCACAAATAAATAGACCCCAACACCCTCAAATGAAGTCAATATTTTTCAAAGAAAAATATTTTTCCCTCAATTCCTGAATAATATTCACGAATGCACTGTTGTTCATGAATGAAGAAGCTTCCTGATGGCTAGTTTTGCTCTGTGAAAGAGGTGTGTTCTGCGTTGGCTCAGTGAGAATTGCAAAGGAAGTCTCTTTGCGATGGATTGAGCTCTACGATGGCCTAAGCCCTACGAAGGCCTATGATTTGTGAAGGTATGAGCTCTGTGAAATAGTGTTCTCCACAAGGCAGCGAGCTCTGCAAATGTGTGTGCTTCTTGAAGAGGCACAGACTTCACGAAGTCCTGATTGAGCTTCATGAAATTTAGGGCTTCACGAATTAGGGTTCTTTGCGAAGGTATTTCCAAAAGGGGTTTCCCGGTGATCATTAGAAAAGGGGTGTTCATCAGTGGATAAAATTTTGACTTCATTAGAGCATCTACATAGAGTGGAGGATGCATTAATTAGGGATAATTAAAAGACCTACAAGTCTATAAACTCTGAGTGGATCTTTTGAAGATGTAGTGAGCTCACTTCAGTTGAGGGAGTAGGAAGTTATAAAATTGTGAGTGGTTGTAAAGGAATAGTGAAACTTATTCTCCCCCCAACTAGTAAACATCAATTCACTTATATTGGATTTGGTATATCGTAACATCGCCGATGTATGCTCCTTGGACAAAGCCCAGTGACAGTGAACCATGTAAAATTGATGTGTCTTGTGCGTGAATTAAAATTTTTTATACTCTACAACTGGAAGGAGAGAGAGAATAGGGTTTTTTGTAACAAAAAATTATCAAAAGTGGAAGTTGTTGTAATTTGGAATACCTTGATTCACCCCCCCCCCCTTCAGGGTATCTTGCCTAGTGGACCTAATAAATTGACTAAATAAAATTATATTTATTTAATTGAAAATGTCAACCTAATTCCCCAAACATCCATTTAGTTTTTTGTGCACAAAATAAGAGGATACCCACACCAATCATTCTCATCCCCATCCTATCCTCCCTTTGCTGACCGACGAAAACAATCCAAATTGATGAAACAAGGTGCCACCAATCTCCAATTTTAAATCAAATCTTTATCAAATTGATAAGAAGAATGGTCTAAGCATTGTTCTTTGGCCAAATTTCTATTGATTCACCCTCGAGTTAAGAATTATTTATTTTTAATCTTGATTCCATTAGTTTCTCTATGTTTTAAGTTCATAAATCCAAAATACAACTAAAATTGATTATTGCTAGGTAGATCTATGAATTTTTGGGTTGAATCTAGGATAATAGGGCATTTTTACATGTGTTTCCTTACTAAAATTAGGTTCTACATGGTGTGAAGTCAACTGAAATATGTGGTGCATCCCTTCTTTTTGGGGTATGATGAACATTGGGGTTTACATGTCATGTACAAGGGTAACACATTGTGTAGTGACTCCAAAACATGTGTCCATGGAACATGGATTGGGAATCAATGTGTTAACACATTGTTGTGTACAACTACATAGAAAAAGTACATGGATACGAGGTATGGTACATGGACATAGGGAAAACTACAGTAGTAAGTGACCGTTTTTCATGAATACACCGGGTAGTATGGGATACACATCATATAAGGGACATAGATAGCTCGTCTGTGTAGAAAAGGAACATGGCTAGGATCCAGATGAGATGGGACACATTGTGTTTCATATATACATGTCATGTACCCCTACATGGGATGGAAAATAATGTATCAAGGATACACTGCTGGGTTCATAGGTGGGATCATATGACGTGTGTCCCTTAGTGAATGTTGTTTACTCTTACAGTGTCTCATTTAGACATGCCTCTTTCCAAATATCCTCCTCTGGGACTCCTATCATAGATTGTAAAGATCTTATATAGAGTATTTTTTGTGTAGAATGTGATGTTGGCCTCCATTTTAGTTCACATGATATGAGGTTCCATGCATTCAGTAAGATGATTAGGAAGGTGTTCTTAATGGATGTGGTAGATCTGTGTGGTTTTTTATTTCCCTTTCATCTATTATTTGGTAAATATAGAACACCCCAAATCATGTGGGTGGGGGAATTCTACATTTGGTAAGTTCTTCTGGGTTTGGAACTCCTAAAATGGTTTATGGGTGAGGTCCCCATAAATGAGGACACTGCTCACCTCTCATGATAGGGTGGAAGCCATATATACTCATTGGCTAGATAGAGTATTATCTACCACATTCGAATAGGGTACGTTTCCTTTATCCCTGGAGTTGGTACTTCTTTCACGTTATAGGGTAAGAGTCCTCCATATATGACATATATATAGAGTGGGCCCACCACTACCTAGATAGGGTATTGGTACTCTATCCATGGATTCTAAAGTAACATATCATTTTAGGGTGTGTGTACTCCATATATGTTTTTTCTGATAGAGTATTACTCCACTTTCATTCTAGAGTGCATGTCCTCTAACTTGGGGTTTGTACTCCACTATCATTATTGGGTGCAGGTACCCCATAGTAATCATGTTGGGAGAGTATTAATACTATGTTTGATTAGGTTAAAGGTCCTCTAACATCAGATTGGAACCCTTCATACAGTCAGAGTGGGTTCTTAATCATATTTTATAATCCCCTATCATACTCGGGTATGAGTCCATACCTAGGGAGTAGTATTCCCCATATCTATGTAGTAGTGGTGAGTGGGTCCTCCAATGGAGTTGGAGTTTCAAAATATGTTGCGTATAATTATGATGAATGTGCCCCTCTAATAGATATGAGAATTGAGAAGTTAAGAGTTAGTGGCCCCTCAATAGACTGAGGTGTGTACCACTCCATACAGGAGAAACTGGAGTTTTGTAGGTTAGTTAGGATCTATTACCCCGATGTCTGTGGGGAAGGGTTGATCTGGGGATCCCTCTAGTCTCTCTAATTATAATTGATGCACATATTGCATAGTTTGGAGAATTTCTCCCTAAAATCTATGCAGTGGTGTGAGTTAGGACTCTTCACATGGGTTTCTTCAGCATTCACTAAGTGATAGGTAGCAATGACAATACATATGGTTTTGGGAACTAGAGATGGACCTAGTAAGTTTTTCATGATGGAATGAATCTCGCACGCAAGTGCCATTTGGGATGGTTGAGATTCCTGAGTTTGTTCTCCTATTTTGTGTTACCTTTAGAGACATTAGGCTAATAATTTTTATTAGATATGGGGATTGAACCCCATGATACTTGTATCCTGATATGAGTATATCTATGTGATTCTGGGTGACCTTGTGGAATTGTCGCATTATGTCTTGAGCAGGGGGATGGAGTTGTTTCTTCACACTCTTATTGGGTCTACATTCGACTTAACTGAAATGTAATGTATAGTTGAGTATGGTTTGTGGTGGATTTATTCTTTTGGTGGGGGTTCCTTTCGAATGGGTAATGTGAATTATTGCCTTTCAGTTTCTCCATTTTCATTTTGCATTTTGGTTTCCTACTTAGTATTTTTATTCTCACACTTACACGGGCTTTTTAGGCACATGTTGTGTCTTGTGAAGACCGTGTTACTTTTTACATAATCCATGGGGGACCCAAGGAAGATGGATATTAGTGAGTGATATCAACCATGGTGTTTTCATGAGCTAAGATGAGGAGAATTCTAGCAGTTCAATTTGACAGTGATACCCTCATTATAAGAAGGATGGATGCTTTTATTATTTTATTTAGTGAACATTGTCATTTCCATTAAGATTATGGTATGTCTGTTGTACTATTCTATGTCATAGTTGTATGCATGAATTTTAGATTTATCATTTTATATCTTTGCATTGCTACATTATGGTGTTTGTGGGTGTGTTAATACATATACATTATGAATAGACTACCCCATGTTTAGTTACACCTTTAACACTTGCCTCCAACCCCTGGCCCATGGAGGAAGGCTTGGAGTAGTTGTACCTTATGCCTCACCAGGGCTCTACTCATGATAGATTGGTTCATATGAAGTTTATTCGATGGGAATTTGTTTTTACTTCTACCCTTTATAGGATATGGATGGGTTTCATAGAGATAGTGTTAGGATGTTTCGAGTTTGGTTCTCAGTCTATAGGGTTCAGTGTTAGAGAGGCAACCAACGTATTCATTGTCTATGACTCTAACAACCTATTTTTAGGCTCAATACAATTAGAAACATTCCATCGGAGAAATAAATGGTACATGCATCTTATAGGACTCAGTTTTGCATTTTATTATCCATCCCAAGTCAACTCCCTCGATAGTCTCTTTGATCGTGGTGCACCTTGATACTATTGAAGGATTCCTCTACAGAAAAATCCAGACATGGTTCCTTGGTGTGATTGTGATTGAAATTCACACCAAGGATAGGATTTGGTGCAGCGTACAAGTTTTGATGTATTACCTATTGGTGGCGTGCCAGTTGAGCAGCCACCTATTGAGCAGCTAGTTATGCTAGCAGTTCATGACAAGGATGTGTTCTAGCTGGGTTCACTGCATGAGTTCTAGAGGCAATGACCTTAGAGGTGCATGGGTGATCCAGAACCATAAGAAGTTGATGAATAGAACAAGGTAGCCATGCATTCCTTCCAACTAGTGGGGCCACCTCTTGGTCAGTTGGTTGTCCTAGTGGAAAACATTATTCAGGGTTCGAATGGGTGTTGGTGAAGTTTACTGATATCGTCCAATGATGATGAGATTCCTAATTGGAGGGATTTTGATAGGCTGTTTAGGGATGATTTCTACCTAGCCATGTTTAGGTTAGTGCGTATCCATCAGCATCTGCAGTTTCTGTAGGGCATGATGACTTTCGTGAAGTTTACAATGAGGATCAAAAACCTGTTTAGTCACTCCCTGGATATGGTTTATGATCGTTTTTTAGAGAAAAACCATTGGGAAGGGGTTGTTCCAAGAGATCATGGAGTCAGTGGTGACGGTTTTTATTACCACCTATAATGGGGTTCTTGAGCAGGCCATGGTGGTAAAGAGCTTCATAACTAAGGGATAGGATAACATGTCTCTCTATGGTGGTCATGAGGTTGAGGTATCTATAATATATAGAAGAAAATATATGACCGGATCAGGGCAGAAGAGGCATTATAATTCCCATACCTAGGCCCATGGGCCTATAGAATAAGAGAATCGTCAGAGATCATGTCAGTATCAGGAGAGGCCTTGTCATGCTTATGACAACTGAGGACATCCCACTAGAGATTTTCTGACCAGCCCTGCTGTTGAGAGGGAGGTAGCCGACTGGCCACCGTAGAAGAGGAATCATTTTGAGATGGGGTTGTGTATGATTTTGGACAAGGAGGAGGATATGGTAGAGAATCATGATGTGGAAGGTGGTTCAAGGTTTTGTTTCTATAACCCCCCGGTGGTCCACACCATGCTTTGGGAGATGGAGGATGAAGGCGAGGGTTGCTACTAGTTCTAGAGGTCGTTGACACTGATGTTCTTAAGATTAATAAAAGAATGACTTTTTTCTTTTATATTTATATAATAAAAAATATTAGACACTATCTTGGGTTCTGTTTTCTTTTCTCTTCATGATTAACGATTAACTATGGTGACATTGGGTGTCGGTAAAATCTTATTTTGGTGTTTGTAGACTAATGTCCCAGTATGACCCAATATGTGTTTTGGAAGCCCTATGATTTTATTTAATATCCTAATATGTATGGACTTATATATTTATATGAAATTCTCTCAATGGGTGCAGTGAAGTTTGATCTTTCTTTGGAATCATGAGAAAAGGGGATGATTTCCCCACTGAGACACGTTTTGGAGACACAAAGAAACTGTGTGAGTGAGTCAGTGACACCTAAAATGGATAGTATTAAGGTGTGGTGGACTATTCCCTTAATATTATCAATTTAGTGAGAGGATTTAAAATGGAGCATTGAAGCATTCTCCAACACTTCCAGGGGATCTTTCCTTCATGACCATCCTATTTAGAATCCATGGTGAAGGGAGTGCATTTCATAGAACCATTCTATAGTGGTAGAGTTATACCGTATGATGTTTCTGTGGATTGGTTTAGTATCATATCATCCATACTCATCCAGGATTCCACTATTGGGTTCAAAACTACTTCTATTTTTGATAGTAATGTTTTAGCATGATGTTCATAGGTGAAGGGCATGGTAAGACCCAATTTTTACACATGGAAAACATTATGTTGTTTGTTATTACCCTTGATTTCTCTACATCAACTGTGAATGCAATAGGCATGAGGAGGTTATGAAACAGTTCATCCAGGGGTGGATGCGACCTCTATGGTTATGTTGGTATATGTGTTAGATAGCGATGTACAATACAAATAGACCCTATGAATATAAATGGACCATGGTTCATGATTCATTTCCACCTATCTCAACCGAGGAGAAAATTTCCACTTGTTGTGCAATGTTGAACTAGCATGAGATGGACATAAGGGTGGTTTTTCTGTGGTGGTTTCCCCAAATTCATTCATCGAAGATGCATGCGAAACCCTTGTGACATCCCTTGAATGAGATCCTATTGGAGAGAACATTTTCTTCTATTATGCCTAGGATTTTAATTTTTAATGATGAAGAGACCTAAGGTATAGAGTATTTAAGGAATCATGTTTTGACCTGTAAAAAATCATAATATACGTAGGGAAATTTCTGAAGAAATGCTTAGAGTCAGTGTAGGATTCTGAGGCCCGTGGAACCTCAGTATGGCAATTTTAGAAATATTCAATTAAATTTTATCACACAAAATGTTTCAAATGAAAAGTGGAATAACTCCAAAATGGGGTCTAAGACTTGATTTCCAAGACTGTGATTGAGTTTAGAATTCCATGTTTACCTTAGGAACGACATAATGTTGTCTGCACTAGGAGTTTTGGACTGTGGTGAGTTGGAATTGTGTTTTGTGATTAATTAATAGATTAAATATAAGTTTGAATAATAAATTAATAACATAAACCTAATTTCCCCCTCCCTCATGTTTTTTGTGAACAAAATAAGTTGAAAGTGGTACATATCCTCAACACCCTCCTCTTCTCCACCCTTTGGAGACACAGAAAAATAAGATAAATCCTTGAAGAAAGTTGTTTTTGATCACTATTTCGAATAAAAATTATCATAATATTGAAATGATTCAAAATCTGGACAAGTTTCCTCATCATATGCTTCAATTTTACACCCTTGAGGTAGGATTCATTAATTTTAGTTCTTATCCCATTCATTATAAATTGTTTTAAATTTATAGACCCCAAATACAATTATTTATGACCACTAATAGGTAGATCTATGTGTTTTGGGATTAATCATAAAAAATAATGTTTTTTAATGGGTATTACCAATTGGAATTACCAAATAAGTGGCATGTAGTACATTGAAACCTGACTTGATTTCCTTCATATTCAGGGAATACGAACTTTGGTGACTACATGCTCTTTACTAGGGTTAAATGATATGTAGTGACCCCAAACCGAGTGACCATAGGACATGTCTTGTGAAGCCGTGTGAAAAAACATGGTCATGTAAAAATATAAGGAAAAAGTACATAAACAAAGGTTCTGATACATAGACATGGGAAAACTACATTGGAAGGTGGCAGTTTTGCCCGAACAATCTGTGTAGTATGGGATACACGATGTGTGAGGTACACAAATGGTCGGTTTGTGAAGAATAGGAACACGACCAGGTCCAAGATGAGAGAGGACACAAAATGTACAGTCTATACACACCATCTACCAATATATGGATTTTAAAACAATGTAGACATGATTCATGGATAGGTTCTTGGGTGGGATCACTCGCTGTGTGATCCCCAATGTTTTTTGGGGGTCTCCTTGAGATCATATTCCTTATGTATCTTCACCTATAGGAAATGGATCTATGATTTTTAACACCATATCCTGACAATTTTTTTTATGTATAACGTGTTGGTGTCATCCATTTGGGATTGTGAGATACAAGGTGGTATATTAAGAAAAATACTCTTATGAAGTTGTTCTTAAATGATGAGTTAGATTTGTGTGGTTCTTAAAGTGATATGTTTGGATTGGTACTATAAGTACCCATACATTACATACATTGTTTTACTTCATAATTGAATCATACTTATTACAACACAAAAAAAACCATGATATGACCGTATATGTATAGTGTCTTTAGAAATGTGGAAACATAAACATCTGGTTCATAAATCATCTACATTGTATCTTGTTTATTTCATCATATCTAGAGTCCCTTTTGGCAATATCCTACTTAATACCCATCTTCTTGACCTAGGGAAAATAAAACATACAATGGATGATCTCAAATGCACAGTAAGGGCAAACAAAGAAAATAGCAATAATATCATATTCATAAGAACATAACATTTTGAAAATCATATCCTGCAAAAGATATCACAATATAATGACATGGGATAAATCATAGTAGTGAAATTTAATCCCAATATTCATAACATAAGAAATTAAACTTTTAGGCATAAACACATAATCATAGAAAATCATTTCATATTAGTCAGGACTCGTTTTTTATGATGAATTGATATCCATTCCTATATCACTAAACCAGATTATCTTGTCATTCCAGCCATGTATTTCTCATGAGATATAAATATTTACTTAATGAATTGGAGGGAGATATAGATCCCACCAATCTCATAATGAAATCATTCTTATGTGTGCCACAAAATAAACATAAATCATTCATCATCACCCAAAGAATAAAATGGGTTTCATAAACATCATCCCATCATAATATTATCCATATAAAACATATAGATATCAATTATTCCTAAGAAAAATCAAACCATGATAATAATAGAGACATTATACTTGAAAAAAAATCTAAATAATGTCATTGTCTATTGGAAATAGTTTTTATAATACACTAGAAATGAATTCATGAGGAAAATAAAATTTCTTCTTCTATATCATTTTCTTTTCACAAAATGAAATGTAATTTAAAAAATAATATTTTTCATGACAATAATCATGAAATAAGGTAGAGTATGTTTCATGAAGAAAAGAAGTTATGAAACCGTAAAAAACCATTCATTCTGTATATGTTAAAAAAAGATTCTTCTCGTATTTTGGACGGAAAAGTCAAAAATTATCTCATTCTGAAAACGACAAAAGATTCATTTCATATATTTTACTAAAAATTCACCAATAGATAAAATTTGGTTAAACAATGTTAATAGGATAGAAATAATATTACATATTGAGTAAACATGGATGTGTATGATAAATATGCCCCATTAGATTCTGAAGTATAAACAATCTCGTATAAAAATGATATTGCGAGATTTTACCTTACCTTAGGTATGATATGCTCTGTACGTATCCAAACATCCTTTATAATGATTTCAATAATGTCATTGACTTTGTCCAGAATGATATACATTGTTATGATGTCAAATATGGTCATATTTTAGTCTTCTTATTAATAATATTTCATTGCTACTTCTTATTCGGGTGTTCGTTGCTCTATGTTCTTATGCATGTTTTGTCGAATAAATTCTTATTTCTCTTTGTAGGTTATAGATAAATCATATAAAGAATGGTATTATTAAAATATATATCATATTTATTCATTCAATTCATCTATATAATCATGGTTTAATAAAGATCATGTAGAACAAATCACATTGCACCGTGGAGACGGTAAACCGTACATACGCACGAGCAACGATATCGTTCCAATAATTATTGAATGGTATTGGCGTGGATGATAGAATATCTAGTAATAAGTATCACGTTATAGTAAACATATATAGTTATTCTTTACACCATTATACCCATCCAAGTATGGTGGTTGTGGAAAACAGATTACACCACAGCATGGAGATGGTATTCCACACGTACGCACGCGAGGTGATTTCATTTTCCATAGGATGGTTATAAGGTGAAATAGAGTAGTCTCATATTTATAATAACATATAAGTATATGAGTGATACTAATTTTATTACTTTATAATGAAAAAAATAAGAGGTAGTAGAAGAAGAAATTTTTTTGAAATAATTGGTAAAGGATATCACCTCTTCTTTGACGCGCCTCTTCTAAACCTCATCTTAGGGCACTAATGTTGATCTTTGAAGAAGAAAATGATCTCTAGTATGTTTCTAGGGATGTGGATAAGATAAATGGATAGGGTCTGCCCTACATTTAAGTCTCAAATTGTAGTGAGTAAGAGAGGGAGGAGGTGCCATTTTAGAAGTGATGAGAGGGGAACTTTTGGGAAAATCAAACATATTAATTTATAAAAATTTGAAACCCCACTTAAAAACCTATAAAAATGAATCAAATATGAATATTAGATGAGATAAGGATTTAATATCATCAACTAATAAGATTTATACATGTTGGAAATTTATTTTTAACCTTATCAACTTGATTTATCCTTATGTAATCTATTTAATTTTATTTGTGGTAATAATATTATAAATTTTAAATTGTTATAAATAATAAATTATGTGTTGGTAATTTTCCAAAATTGGAAACTTTATGACATTTTAGTTCATATAAATTTCAATATATAATTTTTAAATATTTTTGTGATTTTAATCAATTTTTTTATATGTCATTTTTATAAAATAACAATAGTATCAATTTTCACACTATTCATTTATTTAAATTTAAATAAAATCCACACAAAGGATATATTAGAACCAAAATATTTAATATATTTTTATCATATCATATTCATATAGAAATTTTTTGGAGAAAATTAATTACTTCATATAATATTTATTTTAATATTTTTAAAACCATTTATTTTATATTTCAATCAATAAAATAATTTCTACATCACTATTGTGTCACCATTAATGATAATTATTTAATCCCTAAAAATTTTAAATTAATTTAAATGATTTATATAATTTTATTATTTTTTTGTATACTATATATTCTATGTATTAGGAGGTTTATCACTAAATTAAAATTATTACACTTATAAGATATAAGAGAGTGACATGTTGTCACTTTCTCTGGTTTTAATAATAATTAAATCATTTTCATGGTCAAAATCCATGAAATGAATCTATTATGACCCTTAGGTGACATTAGTCTACTTTCAATCATCCAATTTAATTTTTCTAGCTGTTAGGGTAATTTTATAATCATATTTTTACCCTTAATTACCTGATTTTCCTTTAAATCTAGTAAATAAAATTTACCGCAGTTACTATTCATAATTTCTAAAACAAAAAAGTAGTATATGAACATAATTTGGACCTACTGAATCCAAATATGGAATCCATTTTTCCAAATTATAAACACATAAGTTGTAGTATTTAATTTAAAATTAATCCAATTGTTGAGAAAATTGGTTTTAAAAGTTAAAACATTGAAAAACATTAAAATGTTTTAACCTAGAGATTCAAGGTAAAATTAATGGAAATGACATATATTTTATTAAATTATAAAAATATATTCTATTTATACTTTAAAACCATCAAATTTTATCATTTAACCATATAAATTATCATGATGAAAAAAGTTGTTTTTATAAAAAATTTGACGTATTTTTACTATTCATCAAAGTATGAAAGTTATCAGAAAAGTATAAAAAATTTATCCAAAGTAAATTTTTCTATAAAGATTAAATAGATGAAGTTTATTTTTTAATATATAACTTATAAAATGGTCAAAAATTATATTTAAAATAGGTGCGCGCTCAAAAGGCGGAAAAACTGCATTTTTTCAAAAATACTTATTTTATCCGAAAAATTGAATTTTTTTCATATATCATTCTAGAAAATTATAGGATGGATTATAATTTTATAGAATTCAAAATTCGGTTAATACTATTCATAATGTCTAGTTCATAATATTATAGTAATATATCATTGTTTAGTGAAACTCGGAATTGCGTACAACGCATGTTATCGAGGAAGGTTTCTCTTACGTGTAACGCAAGCCAAGCCAGTGTTGTGTGTAGTGATATATTACATTGGTGTTTCATATAACATAATACATAATATATATATATATATATATATATATCACATAAAATATCAGGGGGTTCTAGGTACTCACCTATAGAATTAGAGAAAAGGTTTCCCTTAACTCACTTCTTTGGTAGAGATGGGATTACCCACGTTGTGGGAATGGTTTCCTTTACCATAGGGTAGTTATTATTTTTATGTTACTCCCCTGATGGTTTACTATACATGGACCTTATATTGTTTCTAAATTTGGTCGATGATCCCCTTTCGTGAAAGGGTGTGGGCCCTCCAGACTCATTGGTCAAATATTGTAGGAACTACCAGAATCGAACATGGTACATGTCCTATACCTATGGAGTTGGTACTCCACATTCATTTAAGGGTTTGGGTCCTCCATAAATGAAAAAAAGATATTTATTGTAATACCCTACCATTCTGGGATGAAGGTAATCTATCCTTGTATTTATAAATACCATGTCATTCAAGGGTCTGGGTCATGAAAACATGTAATTCTGGTAGAGTTGTTACTCACCATTCATTCATGGGAGAGGTACTTCTAGCCTTGTCTCTTTACTCCCATGTCGTTCCACGCTGTAGGTCCCATCATTAATCGAGCTGGAAGAGTAGTACTTGCATGTTTGATTGGGGTGTGGGTTCTCTAACCTCATGGTGGTACTTCCCACATAGTGGTTGTGGGTTCTATATCTATTGAGTGGTACTCCTCTATCGTACCTAGGTACGGGTCCCCACAGAGTTGAACTACCATGTCTCCGAGTATGAGTAATAAGTGGTACTCTGTTGGAGGTGGAGATACCATAGTTATTGAATAAAATTACTAGGAGAAGAAATCCATACTATATATGAGTGGTTCTGGGTTATGAGATAGTGCTCTGTTGATGGACTAATGTGTTGTCTACTCTATACAACAGTGAATTGGGTTTAATAGTTTTGTTAGGAGATAGTACTCCCTGGAATATGGTGATGAGGTGTAGTTCTCTCAAATATATCTCATTAGAGGGTATGAAATAGGTGTATAATCTGGAGCAGTTATCCCATAATTGTGTGTAGTGGTGAGGGGTAGACCTCTTCACTTGGGTTTATTTAGCTTGTGATGGGCATAGTGTAGCGATAAAAGACCTCTGGTGCTAGGCACTAGTGCTGGAGCTAGTATGTTGTTCCCAAGAAATTGTATCTCTTGGAAGGGTTCCATCTGAGATGGATGATATCATCGAGTGTGTTCTCATATTTATTGTTACCTTTAAGCCTTGATGATAATATTTTTTTCTCTATATGAGGTCGTATCCTCATGATAAATGGAGTCTTATACAAGTATATATGGGTGATTCTGGGATCCCTTGCATCATTTTCACAATTTGGGTTGAGTTATGGGATATAGTCATTCCCACACTCTCTTATTGGAGAATCTTTTGACATAGCTGATTGGTCATGTACAACCAACGACGGTTCAAGATGTAGTTTATCTCTCAATGGGGGTTCCCTTTGTCTAGGTCGAGTAGACTATCACCTATCAATTTCTCACATTTATTTAGGGGTTTTGGGGTGCCTAATAAATATTTTTATACTCACACATCCATTGAATTTTCTGACATCTATTGTGTCCTATGAATACAACATGCCTTTTGATGGAGTGGATGGAGGACCTAAGGTAGGTGGATCATAGTGAGAGAGACTAGCTGTGGTGTTTACCAGAGATGGACCTAGGATATTTATGACAATTTAATTTGATAGCGATTCCCTCCTTTTGAGTATGAATGATTATTTTATAGTTTTCGTTGGTGCTTATTTTTTCCCTCTACAATATTAGTACATCTATTGTAATCTAGTTTGGGATAGTTGTATGCATGAATTTTTGTTTATGATTTATTATTTATTTTCATTATTTCATTGAGTGGTTTTTTGGTGTGTGTGTTCAAGTACATTAGGAAAAGGCCTCCCCAATTTTTGTTAGGTATTAGATAGTTTTTGACATCCTTGGGCCTATAGTGGTGGGGTATAAGTTGTTGAGGATCACTCCCCCCATGGGTCAGGCAACAAATGTTCTCCTAAAATGATATGAATAATAATATATGAACAAATGTGGGAACATTATTCCAGAAAGTAAATTTAAAAGTTATATCTATCATGGATTTATATGACATGTAATACCCTTTCACATTGTGTATTTCGTAGGATTCAATTTCAACAAAAAACACATATTCGTTTCATTATTTAACCCTAAATATCAATATGTTCTGAACTCGCCATGGACAATCCTTTAAATCAAATTTCATGTCATTCAATTAAAAACAGATCTGAAAACCAAAAATTAAAAATAATGGAACAAGAGGGCATGAGACATTACACATTACCTCATTGATCAGAGTTCTCGGCTTTTTATTGTACACAATTGCCCGACCAATTTCCTCACCTAGTGTTACTTGAAATTGCATCAATATTGATGGGTTGGATTTTGGAATGATTATAAATTCAAAATTTCATATACACCAGGAATGGGAAATGTTGAAGATGGTTGATTGATAACGATACCTCACACTGATGACAGTCATGAATTTGAATATTCCTAGAGAATGGTGGAAGAACTATCACCCTTTAATATTGATATAGGGAAGTTTGGTAGAAGAGGTTGTATTTTTCTAGATGAGTGTGTAGTAATATCATATGTAGAATGTGAATGAGTCCTAGTTTGGGAATTTTGAGGTGGATTTATGGAGGGGAAAAGTTGGTTTTGGTGATTCCCTCAATGGTTTGTATGAGGATATAAAAAACCACATGTTGATCCAGTGATGTATTTTCTTCAATCAGTGATGTGATACATGGTTCAACAAGACATCCATAGCTCTCCATTGGTGATACATCCCCATGTGATAATGATTTACCATGTGTGGAGTGGTCTTTCATGGTGGCCTATATTGATGTGTGTCATTGGAGTTTTTTTATATATTTCAATTTCTAGAAAGTTATGGTTCATCATCATCTTCCAATGGTTTTATAAAGGCGTGAGATGTTCCCTAGTGGATGTGGGAAGAACTCTCAATGGATTGTTTTACATTATTATCATGATAACTAGTAGGATAATAATATATTTGTTTGATATTGGATTGTTTTTGGAAATTATCTCCTTTATATAGATTAGGAAGTCTCACTCAATGGAGGTTGTGTTAGTTTAGTCTCTAGAGGAGGTGATGTGACTCCACATAGTCCTAAGGATAATAATCTATAATCAAGATCCTCATTTTACCCCATGTGTGGGTAGAGGATTCCACTATTCTTTTTCCTTCTATGTTATCCTTGAGAATTTATTTTCATATGCAGATAAATGGTTAGACAGAGAAAACCATCCAGACTATTGAAAACAAGTATCACTCTTATGTTATTTATTTTGGAGGTTGATGGATGAGTCACCTTCCATAGGTTTAGTATTCTTAAAATAATAGTTTCCACTCCACCATTGGTATGGATCCATTCGAATTTTTACATTTTTCCTTTCCATTATCTATTGTGTTAGATTTTGGTTCGGGATGCAGTAATTCACGGCTCAGAACTTGTACAAAATATGACAGAGATGGGATAGGTAATAAAAAAGAGCATTGGGATTGGGTAGGATCATCTAAAATATTGTGTTTACTATAGGAGGATACATTTTCAGTTCGACGTTAGAGATCACATGTTCTTAAAGGTGATTCATCATCATTGTAAGAGTAGGATTGGTCAAGGGAGTAATCTTTCTCCCTAGTTTTTAGGCCTTTAGAGATGTTTTATGATATTGGAGCTGTGGAATATTAGATAGTACGTTCCCCAAATATGATAATATTCATGATGTTATTCACACGATTCATCTCTACTATTATATTCCTGAAAGATTTCATATAATCGATTGGGGTGACAAAAATGTTGGAAATGTTGTAACCTTTGAGAAGCTACCTATGGACATCCATGACCTCTAGGAGAAGGTATTTAATGGATGTGATATTCTTATGGTTCATTTCTTGTGTCATTATGGTGGTGTGGGGGCGAATTCCTTGGAACATGAGACACATATGCGTGCTATGTACCCTGAGTATTTGAATGTTTATCTATCATGCTGTAACATTGATCCCTTATATATGTTGACCCCGATAAATTATGAGATGTTTTCCCCTTATTTATTATTGTTTCTTCTCAATCATTTGAGAGGTATTTTCCCAAATATAGTGTTCATGGTCTGGTTTTTCCCTTTATGTGGCTTAAAGATGTTTCTATAATGAGATGATCATGCTCCTAAGATGGAGGGATCATTTAGAGGTTTCTCAAAGGGTTACTATTCAAACTACACAATTTTTATTCCTTTATTATGACCATTTTTTTATTTTTAAGGATGATAATTTTTTTTAGGTATCTAATGTATGGTCATAGATCCATGTGGATAGACCCTTTTTGTGTTTCTATGGAATATAGTGCTTGAAGAAGAAATAAAAGTATCATAGAGGTGTTGACTAATTAAAATTATAGAACATGGAGATTACATTATTTATAGTCATTAAATTATATGTAAGTGAGGTTTACAACATGGTATGAATGTTTCAGTATATGTTTCATAATGTGTAAATATTCACATTAAAATAATCATGATGAGATGTGCTTTTCCTAATATCTGACCATGACATTTAAATGATTTGTAATTGGTTTACACACAATGTAAATCACTGAAGAAATGCATTAATAAAAGGTTCATTGAATCTATGCTTTCAAAAACCCTATGTCTACTCTCATTTTCATGTGTTCAATTGCTTTTCTCTATGGTTTTTTTGATTCTATTGATGAGAATCCATTTATGGGAACCCTTCTCTAATATGTGGTGATCCACATAGCATTCTTCTTTCATTATTTCATTTTCTCAGTCATTTGGTATTGTTTCCACCTCTATATTCATATCATGAAATAGAATTTGATCTTTATTTTGTTGGATTACTTTTTCTTTGTTTTTGGTTGGTGCGTTTGTCCAATGACATCCTCATATGGGTGTAGTTCCTATAAGAGTAGTGATTAGAGATCCAGAACATGGTCGATTCTCATGTGAAAAACATTAAGGCCATTGAGGTAGGGTATTTTTTTATTCTATTTTTTATGGGTAATTTTAAATTGAGCATGGTTTATCCCCTTGGATGGTGATATAATTTTCCTAATAATTTTTAAACCGAATTAAATGAATTGGATATTGATTTTATGTTCATGTTGTTTCTTTATAACATGATAGCAGTTTTCCTCAATTTTATTCAAGATTGTGTGATATCTGTTCCTATCCTTAATATCATATTATTTTTCATGGAATAACATGTTGAAGTAGTAAATAAACTAAATCCATAAAAAATTGTTAATTAATTTCTTTAAGAATTATTTAAAGAGAGGAATATTTTTAATTTGGTGGCTAATGTGATTTCATAATAATTAAATCGATTCAGTGGGCATTTTCAATTGAAATTGATCTTACAAATGATTAATGGAATTTATAAATAATGTGTATCAGGTTAAATATTTTTGATAATAATTTAAATGTCATATAAATTGAGAATGGTACATATATTTTATTTTTTAAAACAGAATAAATGCTATGAATTGTTTTATTTGATATCTTATTATTTCTTGATAATTTTGGTTGTTTATACTCTAAATTTGATATGTACTGAATTAATTAATTCAAGAGGGAATAATATCTTGTTGTATGTTAAATTTAATTTCTTTTTCTAGGAACTATGATTCCTGTTTTCTTAAAAGGAAAATATCCATGTTTTGGTTATTTGAGAGCTCGTTTTGATTAGAAGGTTTAATGCTTATTTTAAGGGACCTATGTCCCAGTTGAATTCATATATTTTCCAAATGGTTTGTGATGTTCTATGGATAATACTCATTTGATATGATTTGGGTATGGATGATTCTATAGTGGTGATATTTCATATGGTTCTTGGAGGCCATGATGTGATGTGATCCCAGGATAGATGAGCTTCGTCTGGCCGATGTGGTACATGGGTAGGGAGGCCCTGATGATGTGGCTATAGTTGAAACTTGTGAGAGAGATATGCATTGATATTAACATATGGTAATCCTAGATGGAACCAAAGGTGATGGAATGGGATAAATTTGGGATTACTCGTTGATGTGGTCTAAGAGATGGTATTGTCACTTATAAATTTTTGTAATGGATATGGGTTCTGTTCTTTGTTTTTATCTACATTCCCTTTCCCTTTTCATGAGGTAGTTTGAGGGCCAAGGCTTCATGATTCCTGATAGTGGTATCTATGTATGGTTTTCCAAGAGTTCATAGATATGGAATAAATTTCATAATAAATTAAATAATTATTGACCCGTGGGGTTGGATAATGATTGAGTGGAAATTCATAAATTATGTTACTCTTGATAAACAATAGACTTTTTTTGGATTTTGGTCAGAGGTCATGGAATTTACTCTAATGATTAATGTAATGAAACAAAATATAATGTGTAATAATTTTATTGGTTAATAATTTATTAGTTAATTAAATAAAAATTAAACTAATTAAAAAGGAAGTAATTAATGTAGCTCTTAAAATACATAGTTTATTGTAGGATATTTGTTCTTAATAGTAGCAGCTGGGAGTTTGTATTATGTTAGCTTAAATTGATTCAATGACTAGTTAATTCCACTACTTTTTTTGTGATATATATTATAACATGTATATTCTGTGATTCTATATGGTTCCCCCCCATATTGGTTAGGGTAAATGAAACCAAGTGGAGTCTGACAGGGTGTTTTCCCAAACAACCCGGTGGGAGGATGGATAGGAGAATACCCCCCCAGACCTACTCTCTTCTATTATTTGTTACTTTTGATGGTATGCATAGGAGTTAGATTTACCATATATGTTTGTAGAGGGGTGAAGTTAATTTTTTTTATTTTAAACATAGTTACTAATATATATAGTACATAAATTATTATTATTGGTATTATGTGTATATGTTGTGATGGAATCAGGTACATACTTGGTGTATGGGTTATAATAGCATGAGTTATAATACATCATTTTTATTACAAATCATATGGGATATGGTGGGTCTTGAAAATGACATGGTTACCATATATAGATATGTGATATAGTAATATGTGGTTGTGTGATGCAGGAATTGCATGGTGTGAAACTCTGCCCAGGTGTCTTGGGGATGGCTTACATTTGGAGAGATATAGTACAAGGTGTGAGACATTGAGGCAACACAGAAAACTACTGGGGACGTGAGAGAGTGTAACCCTTGATATTTTATTATTACCTTTTATGATATCTGGTATGTTATATATGGTGACATATTTTCATGGAGTGGTTGGGAACATAGTATACTATTTTAGGTGATGACTTAGTTTCACCATTGTCCATTGTGAATTAGAATTATTTTTTTATCTTTTTTGTGATATGTTTATAGGGAGGATCCTACTGAGTATACTACTATGCTCACCATACATATATCTAAACTATATTTCTTGTAATCGCATATAGGTTGGTGATCAACCTATATATTAGTAGATTTGGGTTTAGAGGGAGCTATTTTGGATATGTGGTCACTCTTTTCAAAACATTTTTTATACATTTAGTATCCCTTGTGTTTGTTTAGTATTATATGAAATTGTATGTTTTCACGTGGGGTTTATTTTATAAATTAATTTATGAGATGGTGTAAGTTTTTTTTATTGTTCATATCTCTCAATTATGAATGGCTCTCCTAGAGGATTGTGTCTCCAATATTAATGTCTTATATACCCTCATTCTTACATGCCAACATCAGGAAAACTAGATGCGGGACTCCATCAGTCACCATATTTCTCCACTAATAATGTCATCTTCGTGGGGAGGGGGTTCTAAACAAATCATTATAACCATAAATATAATAAATTTAAATTTATTATAATTTTATCATATAATCATATGAATTTATATGCCATCATGTATTATCCTATTGTAACTTTTGAACAAAATTTATCAATAATTACTCATTAAAATTGCCTTTTAAGGGTGTTAGTTGTTTCATTTCTCCCGACATATTGATCATAAATGGTAGCTCATCTTATTCACTTCATGGATTTTATATATGCATTTAAAGACCATATTCATATTTTTTTCAAAAACAATAGATTGATATGGGACTCTAACCTCCATTTAAACATTGATTGTAAAAAGCACAGTCTCTTCATTGCAACCAAAGTCTCATATGGCCAAAGCCCTTCTAAGACTTGGATTTTAGCCACTAATAAACCTATCTAATTTAAAATCAGGTTGGATGATAATTCTTGAAACATACATCACCTGTCTAAAGAAATTAGACTAACATGTTCCAATAGATTCACCATCCCTTTGCTTCAACTCAGTGAAATCTTTCCACATTATGGTATGAAAAATATGATGAAATTTATTATTGAAAAATATGTTCTTAATCTCTTCTCAATACATGGATTTGACACTTCTTGTTGTCTCCAATTATTCATTACAGTCCTCTACTAGTATAAACCACTTTCTAACTAATACAAATCTGGAATGGATTTCTCTGATTTGAACACAAGATAAATTATAATATCATTTCAGTAGTAATGATTCATTTCTCAACAACAAGTTAATCAAAAGACCCTCTAAAATACGGTGGACGTTGCCTCAAGAAAGACTCAATAGAAGGTTTCTTTCTCCTTTTATCATTTAGAAGTCCACTATGATTCGATGATTGAGAATTATAAGTGAGAATAGCAATGAGGTATTACATTCTAGCTCCAAGGGAATTCGTTTTCTCAAGAGAAAACTTTTATCATTATTCTTCACAATCACCAATAACATGGTTCCTTCAGGTTCCAGCCACTGACTAAAACAAAAAATCATAGAGTAAGAAAAATTTATCATTATGAGGAACCACATAATCCTAAAAATTCACATATAGGATGTATAAATTATAGATAATTCCTTAATATATGGAACCTTAGGTTTATCCAAGGTCATTCATAGGTAATTTATCTTTATATACTTCATAATGGTTCATGAATAGTTTGTGAATTTAAAAATCATATTCTCCGAGAGTGTCAAACCAGGTGTGTAGTAAAGTCTGTTTCCATGTACCATATTACCCTGAGTCAGGCTCAGAACATCTTGTTGGAGTTGTTACCCCTAGGTACATTTTTTCCAAATCCACATCCACTAGTAGTATCTAGATATGGATATATTGATATAAAACCTCTCACTCTATCCAATACCAAAATCCATGGACATTTTCATTTACATTTCCTTATTCTTATAATTATCCTTATATATTTTCTTGATAAACCTTATTTATATATACATTTTGGTGTTAATTGAATATATTTTCTCATTAAATTACTTGATAATGAACAGGTCTGTTTCTAATTTTATAGGAAAAAGAACTCCATAGGTTTCCAAGGAATAAAATCCAGAAAAGGTGAAAAATATTCCAAGTTCATGTCATTATCCGCCTATACACATCATGTAGATAACGACCTCAACCTTCACCAAGTTAAAAAAGCCAAGCCGTGATAATGCCATGAGGCATGAGGGAAAAAATCTTCTACACGTCGTGAATGACCCTCTCACACTATTATGCTAGTCAATGCCCTGGACGATAATTCTATAATAAATCCACAAAAAATAGATAGAGAAGATGTACATGTTGTGAATGAACCTCTCAGGTTGTGTAAAAAGTCAATCCTTTTAAATTTGGGAGAGACCTGAATTCCATGCGGAATATCCCAAATCCATATAAACTGAGGCAGATCAAGGCAACACATCGTGTACCTAAAGTACATGCCCTGAAGAAATATTCTTATATATGTAGTGGAGGGGAAGATCATTATATATAATTCCAAACAATATCCTCTTCTTCATTTCAACTCCATTGGGAATTTTTTCACCCTTTAGACTCTCAAACGCTCAAACTCTTAGTATTTGTCAATTTTTTATCAATCCAATAGTCGTGGAGCCTCCGTTCTTCAATGCATTAAATTTTTGACTTCATGTTTAGTTTCCATATCACTTTTTTCATGTACTTAATTAATTTATAATTCTGATTTACATATTGTATGTTTATTTCATTTACCAATCCTGAACCTTTTGATGACCTCAATAACATTAACCAATCCATCAAGCATGTTGTCTTCCTTTTATTTAATTGTGTCCTATCATTCCATGAGTAGCTATATTTTTTAGGTGTTGGGATCATGAAAGGAATATGAATAACTAAATATACCTTTAAATATAATCATGGAAAGCCTAATTGAATTAGTAACTAGGATATTAACCTGCAAAAAATCCTGTTTTTTTAATGTCCCGTACCACAGGATGGTCAAAAATTGACCCTATCATAACTAGAGTAGACAAATCTATGACCACTAGCTGAGATATCATTTTTCTTTGAATAATTAAAATATAATGCACCTAGGATGTCACTACATCCCGACCAAAGAATACCTACTTCATAGGTATAACTAGGAGGTTAAGACCACATCCAACTAGTGATCCCAATTTGTTATATATAATATGACATAGGATCTTGATAAGGTCAGAATTAAGCGAAATCCATCACTCAGATAGATGAACAGATCCCAACCCTTCATTCATCATTTAGAGTCATCCCAAAAATTAGAATGTAGATCACACTCCCAATCAAGGGCTTCTAGAATGGACGCTCGTATAGGTTTACAAATCCGATTTCTCTAATGTATAAACTATAGTCTCCCTCTTGATTCAACCTCATGCTACCACTACACTGCGTCTTTTTTGTAAGATAATTTTTGGGACCAAATATAAATTCTAGATTTCTTAATGGATGGAGGATGTAATGACATGACCATGAAAGTTCCAAAAAATTTTGGTTTCCATTACCGAGGAGGCATCGCTGCTTTTGGAAAGTAAATAACTCTGGGTTTTTTATCATAGGATTACCTTTTCTTGATCCCCTTTCATAGTTTCTAGTATCCATTGCGTCATTTTCTCTACTTTTGTGTTCATGTACCAAGGTCCCTTGACCCTATCAAGAATATTGAACCACACAAACCCTTTTCCTTCATTCCGGAGATCATAAGGAATTTTTCATGACTTTGCTGGTCAGCAATGGCTAAGAAACACCACCCCGCGTGACCCAACCTTCCAATCCATCAACTCATACATTGAGAACCACATACGCACAATGATAAGACCATTATAAAATATGGTATACCATTGACCCATTATGTGACACATAACATAGTTATCCCACCAATCCAAGGCCACACATTTGAAATTGAACATGGACTCAATAATATGATCCAATACATGGGGTAGTTCATCATTATTCAAAAAGAAAACCCCCATGAACATATTTCTATCTTCCTGGAAGCCTGTGACACCTTTTATAACTAGGGAGTGTAAACAGATGCTCTAAGATGTCGTGTGTTCCCATTTTCACTCAAAGACCATGAAAATTATTTGCTCAAAATCCAAGCTCCTAAGTTAATTAACAATTTGGATGAGCTTGCAAACATGTTTCTCGATAAATACATTCCACTGATCCGGACATGGAAGCTCCATAACGACATTCATATCGTTACACAAATAGATGGATAATCTACATGGGAAGCCATGGACCGATTCAATGAACTAATGAGGATGTGTGCACATCAACGACTAGACACTTTGATTCAAATGTGAGCCTTATATCATGGACTCCAACTAGTGGCATGAATAGTCATCGATGTTTCCACTAAGGAAGGGTTGAGTTCTAAAACACCCGAAGTAGGAAGAGCTATCTTAGGTGAAGTATCCTAAAATTCTAGTCTATAGAAAAGTGTATGTGGACCACCACAATTTGGAATCCACATGGTTGATGAAACCATCTAGTTGTTAGCCCATGTAAAAGCAATAACCAAAAATCTTGAGTCATTTTAGATTCTAACTGCACAACCCCATCCTACTCCAGTCATGGAGATTAAGTCATGCTAGATGTGTGGTGGACAGAACATGTATCATGATTTCAATGTAGGATATGAAGATCCATTGGATTGTAATTATTTCAATTAAAATTATATAATTATTTATGTCAGAAACAACAACAACAAAACATTCTTTTTATTATCAAAGGCATTCTCCTAAACAACCTCTAAATAATTGGGTATATATTCATCAGTGTAGTGGTAAAGATACGTTTTTCAACTAAGGACCACTAGAATATCCACCAATAAAACCTATCCAGAGACCACGACAATAGATATCCAAAAATATCCTTTAAAAGGCCCCAAAAACAACAACAACATTTTCCACCAAACCATACAAGACCACAACAACCACCAACTCCATTTCAAGGTAACCTAGAGAACCTCATTAGTCTTTTTGATCAAAACTCATATCAAAGGATGACCACACATGAGATGAATATGAAAAACTAGCAAGCCACTTTGAGAAACTAGATGATTGAAAGGTTCACAACTCAATAACCTTTTCTGAAAGATCACCAGGAACTCTACATAGTAATACTGAGAGATACCAATCAGAGGAAGCAAAATTTGCAGTTTTCTAGAGAATAAAAGTGTTAAACTTCGAATATACATTAGAAACAAGAAAACATGAAGAGGCCTACAAATAACATAAATAAGTATAGCAAGTCCATCTAATATTCCCCCAAGATGAAATACCAGCTGATAAGTAGAAAGCCCCACAACAACATTAAGAACCCATTTATGTATTGCCACCTCTATACAATCCACCTCTTACCATTTGTGAAAGAGAAAGGCAAGGTAGGTAAGATTTTCAGTACACAAAGTTAATTTAAATTGTCAAACAATTGCATGTAAATATCCATTTTTTTGATGCAATCAACAAAATTTCTATGTATGCATCTTTTAAAAAAGTCTTTATATCAAACAAGAGAAAGATATAAAATCTAGAAGTCATCTAATTGAAGAAAGAATTATCCATGGTTGTATAGTAGAAAATCCCACAAAAAATGATTGATCCTCGATGCTTTTGAACCCATGATACAATAGGACAATGAAAATTTTTAATGGCACGCAGTGATCTTGGAGCCATCATTAACTTGATGTCGATGAGTGTTTTGCAGAATCTAGGACTCCATGAGCTTAATAAAACAGGGGTATCATTTCAGTTTTTTGATCATTCAGCTAAATAAAAATGTGGTATTCTTGAAGATGTTGTTGATAATGTCAAAAAAATCATTTTCCTAGTATATATTCTTCTTATGTAAATGAATGAGGTTGGATATGTACTGAAAGTTATTGGATAACCCTTCTTGGAGACATAAAAGGCCTTGATTGATGTTAATAAAAGACATCACATATTCATATTTAGAGATGAAAATATAGTTGGTTAGCTCATTAAGGGTGGACAACATTTAGATAATATTGAGGACTGTAATCCCATCTCTCTCGATCAGAAAGGAGAGTAGTACGTGGCAATTGAGGAAGAGACTGATGAATCATGTACATAAAAAGGAAGAAGACTATGTCTTCATGGAATTCATATTTGTTGATCCACTAACCATAGACATAGTTCAACCATTTATTACATCCATTTTTCAGCCACACCGGTTGCACATGAAACCTTAACACAGTACATTGAAGTACTCATATTTAAGAGAGTCATTCTTTTTACCCATCACCATATGTGTCAAAAGATCCTATACATTGGAAGAAAAACTAGTTCATGTACTAAAAATACATAATCAATCAATTTCCTAATTATTGGAAGAGATTAGGTGAATCATTCCATCAGAATGCATCCACCGAATTCTAACAGGATTAAAAACAAAAAAACAACCTCTGTAGAAGCTCACAGTACCAATTAAAAAGGTTTTCATGAAGGATGTAATGAAAGTAATCAATGCTGGAATAATATTTTCTATATCATAAATCGAATGTGTCTGTCCCCTATATGCCATTCCCATGAAAGTAGTAGTTGCAGTAGAAATGACATATGAAAATGAACTGATTCCAGGACACACCAGTACTGGATAGAGAGTCTTCATGGACTAAAAATGTTTAAATTCCGCAACATGGAAAGATAATTTTCCCTTACAATTTACGGATAAAATTATATTGACTAAAAGGTCATGATTTTTACTATTTTCTGGATGGTACATCCGGAAACAATCAAATCACAGTTGACCCTACTGACTTGCCCAAAATCACCTTCACCTTCAAATACGGTTCTTTTATGTATAAACACAAGTCATTTGGTATTTTAAACAAACTAGAGATGTTCCAAATATGAATTACACACTTATATAATGATATGGATTAATAATTTCTTAAAACATTCGTAGACGATTTTTCAATCATTGGGAGATCATTTGATGTATTTTTAGGAAATATTGGAATGGTTCTCTAACACTGATAGGAGAGAAGCATATTATTGAATTGAAAAAACATTCACATAATGATACATTTAGGAATTATATTGGAGAAAAACATCTCCAAATATGTAATTGAGGTTGATCAGGAAAATATCAATGATATCAATGATCTACTGAATCCATCAACCTGTAAAGTGATTAGAAGATTCCTTGGGCATGCTTGGTTTTATAGAGGCTTTGTAAAAGATTTCTCAAAAGTTTCACATTCACTAAAAAACATATTTTAAATATATATTCCATTAAAATCCCATGAGAAAATTCGACAATAATTTGAAGAAATCAAAAGTAGGTTGATTTCATATTCATTTATCATTGTACAAAACTAGAAAAAAGTGTTTGTGAATATCTGTGACACCAGTGACCTAGTTGTAGGATCTGTTCTTAGAAAACACATTGAAAACACATTTTTTCCAATATATTATGATACCCATACATTATATAAAGCCTATATCAATTATAGGAATGTGGAGAAGTAACGCATAGCCTTTGTATATGCCTTTGAGTAGTTCCAGTCACACCTCATTCTATCCATATTCATTTTTTTTACAGATCATGCCACCCTTTGATACCTGATGAACAAGAAAGATGCAAATCCAAGGATGATGATCTAGATTCCTTTGATGTATTATTATTATATTGTGATCAAGTACACCAAAGGAATAGATATTTTCATTATCGTAGACTTCTCTCAATTTCCCTTGTCCATCATTAATGAAGATAGAAAGACTTATATTGAAGAAGATTTTATAGATGAAACATTATTTAGTTTTTTGAAAACCACCTGGTTCTCAGAAATGTCCAATTATCCAGCCACAAGATTCCTTCATCATGAACTCTCATACCAGCAACTTCTATAGGTTTTCATTCGATTCCAAAAACTACTTTTGAGATGAACTGTTTTAAATTAATCATAGTGTAGATTTATGTTTATGACTCTACATCCTGGAGGAAGAGAAATATAATTTCATTGAAATGATCCATACGTCACTAACTGGTAGACATCATTGACTTGAGCACACTGTTAGGACCAATAGGGGCCTATATGCCCTGAGAGTGGGGGGGGGGGTTAATCAGGGTATGAATTTTCGTTTTCAAAATTCTTCCTGCCGCACTGGATCATGACCACTTTATTACAAGGGTCACATTGTTTTCACTTGTGTGTTTATTATGACCACTTTTTTTGTTCTATATCTAATTATGATGCTTTACATGCAATACCGGGAAGTAATAAAGCAAACACAGAGATTTTTACTTGGTTCACCCTCAATGGGATACATACAAGGAGCATACAATGGAGATGGTCCGCTATACCAAATCCACTAATGAACACTACTGTTTACAAGGTTTGAGATAAATCACTTCTATTCCCAGGATCACTAACTTTACAATGGTTAGGGTCAGCTCACTGCTTTCCCAAGGGTCACTCTCCGTTTCTTTCTCTCTGGATCACTGATGGTGGAGAGGATCACCTTCTTCCTCTTCCATTGCTCACTACTCTTGAAAGGATCAACTCACAGTTTATAGACCTATAGGTCTCTTTATTGTCACTAATGAATTCATACTCTGTTGTTTGTGGATGCTCTTTAAATGTTCATCTTTCACCCGTATATGAATCTCTCTTTGCACTAAGGGTATCAGGCAATATTTCATCTTCCGTGCAGCCCTGAACCACTACTGTGAAACAACCTTACTTGGCGCCCTTCTCAAAGCCAGTGTGCAAGTCTCCACACGCATGTCAAAACTGGCGTGCATGTCCACCTCAACCACTTGTGCGACACAAGAATCTCCAACTCCAAACATGCGCGATGCACACCCTTTGACGCCCAAACCAATTTTGGCCCGCAACCAACAATTTTCACGCTTCTTCAAAACATGGCGTGAAAGTTTCACCAAACCACTTGCATGAAACTTCCTTATTCAACTCAGAACCTGCGTGAATCTATTCCTTCCTCAGCCAGACCACCTTGGACACACAACTATTTCCTGGTGCGCAAATCTACTTGGGCTACCACACACCACTTGCACGACCACCACACCTGCGTGACAGGAAGTCTGATTTTTCTATGTGTTTAAATCTTCACCAAATGTGGAGGGGTAGACCTGTTTTTATTGGGATTTAGACACCCTATTCAGCGGCACACAAGTCTCTCCTCGACGCGCAAGATTCAGCACGCACGTCTCTTCCATGCAAATCCCTTGCCCGACTAACAATAAAACTTGCACAACCCTTCATCGTTACTACATTTTTATGATTTGATCTTGAAAAACATTTGGCATGCAAGTTTATTCTCTTTCATGTAAACGGTGCACAAGTCCCTTTTCCAAAACTGAATTTCATCATTTGTCGATTTTCAGGCCCAAAAATTTGAAAAACACTAGAAAACGGCACCACCTTGTATCTGCTCTTTTTGTACAACCTCTAGATCATCTGTTCCTTTGTCAAAGTTCTTGAATCAAACATGGATTGTTAATCAGAGCCCTTGAACTCGACATGCCACAATGAAATTCCTTTTTTCAACATATTTTTATGTCATGGGTTGCTTTTTCAACAATGACAACATAGATGTCCACTTTTCCAACAAACACAATCACCTAAAAAATACATCAATGATACCTTGAGGGATTTTTGCCCAAAAATATCCCCCTTTAGGTTTGTTGAAAACTCTTACATAAAAAGATACATAGTTAATTTTTCAGAAACTCTTCACCTATTGTGATTCTGATGGTGATCAAGGATTTAATCTACACATACCCTAAGCCCACATGATCAATGCTCGACGTGAGAAACAAGAGTAAATGAAAAGTTCATCAATGAATCACTTCAACTCTAACACCCACTATCAATAACAAACTAATACCAACTTTTGGAAATATTCTTACTAAATTCCAACACCACTCATCCACTTTTATCACGATCCTCAGTTGTCTTGATATCTATTAATTGATCGATCACTTCTAGAATCGTCTGATTTAATTATCTCCCCCTTTCTGCTCACAGTTTTAGCTCTTGTCAGCTTCAAATCCTCTTCAGCACTATTTGTCTATGTTGTCCAAGCTAGGATCTAGCAAAGCACCTATAGTTATGAATGATAAAAAAGCTTCAACTCCCCTTATCTGGCTGCTCCACTTATCAGCTTCTCCCCGAATCTTTCATGATTTCTCATATAGCCACACTATCTCCCCCTTGAACAAACACCATTTTCTCCGCATTTTTCAACGAACCCAAAGGACACACTTTTGCAGTCTATAATAGAGTAGAGAACAGATATCAATACATTTGGGAAAAACAATCATACCTCGGGGAGAGGGGGTGGGGTCCACATCCACACTCATTCAAATGCGGGGAGTTGACTGAACTCCCAGAGCTAGTTGATGTCTCTCAAAAGCTTCCTTGGGTGAGGCCTTCGTCATAATATCTACAATCTGTAGCTCTGTAGGCACATACTCCAACATCACAAGCCCTTGCTCCGCATTCTCCTTGATGAAATGATATTTGATCTTAATTTTCTTTTTTCCTTGAGTGATGAACACAGTTTTTTCTAAGATAGATAGAAATTGAGTTATCGCACTAGATTATGATCATAGACTTCACATCAACTCCCATATCTTCATATTGTTGCTTCATCGACAATAACTGTGTGCATGCTTAAGTGACTGAAATATGTTCATCTTCTACGGTGCTTAATGAAATGAAATCTTTTTTCTTGCTTAGACAATAAATACACAATCTACCAAGATAGAATGCACCTCTTGATGTAGATTTTCTATCATCTGCTGATCCGGCCCAATATGCATCAGTATATCTCAATAACTCTATCTGAGATTTTCCATTATACATCAAGCGGAATTCCACCATGCGTTTGATTTACTGAATTATTCTTTTCACTACAAGCATGTGTCTTTCCTTGGGATTACTCTGATATCCCACTTTCCATCCTCATCTTTGTACAGTTTCATCCGGGTAACAACTGGAGTTTTCATCTCCTTGGAATTTTCCATTACAAGCCTTTTAAAAACCTCTTTGGCATATTTTGATCGATAAATTAATGTTCTATTCCTTCCTTGTGTCACCTATAGACAAAAGAAAAACATTAGCCCTCCAATATTTTACACTTCAATCTCACTTTTCATGAATTAAAAAAAACTGTCTACGTTGAGCTTCATCGGATCTGCCAAATATTATGTCATCATTATAAACCAACACCATCATCCATTGATTATTTTTCATATTGAAATAGAGATTGTAATCAACTCTCCCACTCTAGAAACCAAGATTCTTCAAGTATTGATAAAGCCTTGAGTACCATGCTCTTGGCTCTTATTTCAGCCCATACAACACCATCTTCAGTCTAAAAACCTTTTTCTCATCCTCATGAATGAGAAAACCATCTGACTACTCAATATACACCTCTTCTTATAGAAACCCATTAAGAAATGGAGATTTGACATCAATCTGATGCACTTTGAACTTTCTTTGCACTGGTATGGCTAAAAATAATCGGATTCCCTCAAGCCTCGCAACCGGTGGAAATGCCTCATCAACATCTATTTCCTCTATCTGGGAGTACCTCGTGCACACTAGTTGTTCTTTTTTTCGAATCATTGTCCCATCTTCATTCAACATGTTGTGATAGACCCATTTATTCCCGATGACATTCTTATCTGCTGGCCTCAAAACAATCTCCCACGTCTGATTCTTCTAATTCTGATCAAGCTCTTCATTCATTTCCTGAACCATGTTTCCATCTTCAGTTGCATTAGTGAAGAATTTTGGCTCATACTATGATAGTAAAGTTGTATGCTGCAGTGATTTCATTCTTCTTATCTGAACTAGAGCTGATCATACTCACCATCAGTATCTTATTTTGAATAAACTTCATCCACTTCTGCTCTCCCTGAGTCTATTACCAATTCATTACTTTCATTAAACTACTAGTCATTATGTCATTGTTCACTGGCATTATTTATTTCAACTACTATTCTGAGCTTCTTATTAGAACTTATATCTGATTTTGTCATTTAATGACCCCCCTATGTTATGAAACACTTCCTAGGGTTATGCCCATTGTTTAGACTCATAACTATTCTTCTCCACCTGCATCATTTATACCAATCTAGCATATGAAATTGAGACACTAACAATATCTCTAATCATACTGAGTTGGAACTCATTGTAGGAAACAAGAGATGAAGTTAATAACAAAAACACGTTCTATTATGCTCTGTTTCTCCCATTCTTCTTCAACATGGTACATGATATGAATCAATAGAAACTCTGAAGCATATCATCTCGTCCATTAACATCCTTAGATTCCATATCCCCATGGATCATATCTCCCTAAAAATAGAAACACATGAATCGTTAGTTAACAAAATACACACACATAGGGAGAGTGGAATTCCAAGACTCCTAACGATGAGGATTCTGGTTGATCTGGATGGGTCAACCCTTTGATTCATTCTTACAGATCATCACAGTCCTTCCTTTCATCCTCTAACGTCCTATCCAACTTCAACTACATTGGCCATATGACTAAGAAATCATTACCCACATTCTGAGTCTTTCTCTGATATGTAGATTCTGTAGGCCTGGCCTTTCTCATCATTTGGGGTTTAAACCCTCTAGTACACATTTTCTTCATTGATGTTCCACCAAAATTCCATTTCCCTTGATTCATTATCTCGGTAGGAATCTCTCCACTTTTCATCTTCTCTTTCTTCTTCCACCATGGAAAAGTTCTTTTCTTTCTTCCAATTCTCCCGGAGGAACAAGACATGCAGATTTTTCAAAGCGTTCTTTGTTCTTCTTTATTTTATTAGATACCTGAGTCACTACACTATATTTCACTGGTGGTGAATTCTCCCCTGAATGTGCATTATTATGTCTAATAGCCAGAGTAGATCTCCCATTAATCTTCCAGGTTTGATCACATCCACTTCCTAAGGGTAGTTGTGAGTGTGATAGAGAAGGTGATTGATACACCTTTCTTTTATATCCTTATGATTCCCCTGAGGTAGAAAAACTGTTTTTCAATATACCACATTCTCTTCCAGTGTTAGATTTCTCATTATACACCACTGGATTCATGAATCTCCCATCAAGTTATTTTTCCTTTCCTGGTTTATTCTTACTGTAATTTCTTTCCAAATGCCCATAATTAGAACATAAAAAGTATTTTCCATCAAAGGAATACCTCATTTCACCATTTCTCTGTCGAGATGTTAATGAAGCTTGAGTTATTCCTATGTCATTGAGCTCCTGAGCTTCCTAAAACATACTCAGTGTGTCCCATTATTCCATAGTGATAGCATCTAATAAATGATTTCCTCTAAGATGAACTTCTTTATGATTTCTCATAACACTTATATTTATACTCAGATTTATAAATGTTTCTATATTCACAGCTCGAAATGTATTCTGGAGCCTCTGAACCGAAGCTTGATGTGTGGCCGTGAATCTCACAGAAATAACACATATCATCACTACTTCTTGTAACTTTCCTCATAGGTCTGCCTCTAGTACCTACAAGATTTCTTCCACTTATGTAACTATTCATAGCTCTCTTTCTTTCTTGCAAGAGAGGTAATTCATCAAATCCAATAATAGTTTTTTCTCATATTTTATGGTCTTTGAGCTGAATTTTTTTTTTCTTGTCTCCTTTCAGAAATTGAAAATTTTCCTTTTAATACATCATCTCCTGCCAGAGGATAATCAAATAGTATGTGCAAGGCATCCTTAATTTCAGGATTCCCTCTAACATTTAATTTTTCGTCTACCTTCTTCACTAATTCTATCTCTTCTTCCAAATTTTGAATATTCATGTCACATGATTCAAGTTGGGCATTGAGTTCACTTTTTATATTCCTTCACAACTCATCTCATCTTCCAAATCTCATGTGAGGATTTCTACAATGTCACATTGCTCTTTTACATTCAATTTTTCTCGAGAAACATATTCAAAGATAGATATATTCTCTTGTTGTAGCATTTGATTATTCTGAATTTTTTCAGACAATTGTGTAGCTAGATCATCAATTCTAGATTTCAAATTATGAACTTCATCTGACTTTTGATTCCCTTCATATTCATCATCCTTTTGTTTTCATTTCATTTTGGCCATATTTTGTGGTTATTCACCTTTGGAATAATTCTTCTCCCTTATGTGAGTAGCTACATCAATAAGCCTTTGATTTAATCCTCTTAGATTATTGACCACAATTTCCAATACATGGATCTGGATGTCTTTAGATTTGACTTCTTCATCGAATTTATGATCCAATTTTTTTGTCATGCTGACAACATCTACTGGTGACCTTATTCTTGAAACATCTTCATCATCAGTTGTTTTGGTTTTACTTTGAAGTTCAAATACTTCACTCCCTCCTACATCACGATTGAGTGAATCAATATTTTCCCTATCGGATTTATCCATGCCATCCTTTAGTAAGATGTTTGATTCTTTTAGTTGAATCACACTTTTTCCATAAACACTTCAGCACTAAGGGATATCACCCGACTTTTGATTCTTCGTTGATGTTTTTCCCTTTTCCATGTCACACTAAGATAAGAGTAGACTGAATATTTAACCACACAGATCAACTGAATCAAGTCAGTGAAAAAAATATGATAAAAGAAAACTTCTCGGATAACAATTGTTAAGACCAATAGGGTCCTATATACCCTGAGAGGGGGGTGAATCCAGGTATGGATACTCTTTTTCAAAATTCTTCCTATCCCACTGGATCTTGACCTCATTATTAAAAGGGTCACATTGTTTTCACATGTTTGTTTATTATGAACACTTCTTCTCTTCTTTATCTGATAATGATTCTTTAAATGCAATGCAGGGATGAAAGAAGGCAGACATAGAGATTTTAACTTGGTTCATCCCCACTAGGCTATGTCCAATGAGCATACAACGATGATGTTCTGTTGTACCAAATCCACTAAAGCACACTAATTTTTACACGGTTCGGGATAGATCACTTCTATTCCAAGTCTCACTTCCTTTAAAATGTTTAGGGTCAGCTCACTGCTTTCCTAAGGGTCACTCCCTATTTATCTCTCTCTAGATCACTACTGTTGGAGAGAATCACCTTCTTCCTCTTCCTTTGCTCACTTCTCTAGAAAGGATCCACTCACATCTTATATAGCTATAGGTCTCTTCATTATCTCTGATGAATGAATCCTCTATTGTATGTATATTCCCATTGGAAGTCCAACTTTCACCTGTAGATGAATCTCTCTTTGAACCGAGGGTATCAGGAAATCTTTTAGCTTCCACGTAGCCCTGAACCATTATCGTGAAAAAAATGTTACTTGGAGCCCTTCTCTAAGCGGGTGCACAAGTCTCGGCACACAATTCAAAACTGGCGCTGAATTCCACCTCAACCACTTGGGTGACACAAGATTCTACAATTCCAAACTTGTAGGATGCACACCGTTAGATGCCCAAACCAATTTTGGTGCGCAACCAACTATTTTCACGCTTCATGAAAACATGGCATGCAAGTGTCACCAAACCACTTGTGTGACACTTCATTATTCAACTCAGAACCTATGTGACTCTTTTCCTTCTTCACCCAGAACACCTTGGACGTGGAACTATCGCCTGGCACGCAACCTCTACTTGCGCGACCACACACCACTTGCACGACCACCACACCTGCACGACGAGAGCAATGATTTTTCTAATTGTTGAACTCTTCACTGAATGAGCAGGGGTCAACATGTATTTATAGGGATTTAGATACCCTGGGCGACGACACTCAAGTCTCCCATCAGTGCGCAAGTTTCGGCATGCAAGTATTTGCCGAGAAAATCACTTGCGCAACCAACCCTAAAACTTGCGTGACATTATTCATTTGCCACATTTTGATGATTTGATCTTTAAAAAAATATGGTGCAAAACTTTCCTCTCCTACATGTCAACGGCACACAATTCCCTTCTCAAATACCACTTTTCTCCTTTTTTTCAATTATTAGGCCAAAAAATGGGCAACAATAGGAAAACGGTGCCACCATGTATCTGCTCTATTTATACCGCCTCCAGATCATCCATTCTTTTGTCGACTTTATTGAATCAAACATTGATCATTAACCACAACCCTTGAACATGACATGCCACCACGAAATCCCATTTTTCAAAAACAAATGTCATGGTTTGCTTTGTCAACAGTCACAACATAGATGTCCACTTTGTCAACAAACCAATCACCTCAAAAATGATTCAATGATACCGAGAGGAATTTTTTTCCAACAATCTCCCCCATTGGGCTTGTCTACAAATCTTCCATAAAACGATACATCATTAACTCTTCAGCCACTTTTCACCTATTGCGATTCTGATAGCATTCAAGGATTTACTTGACACATAATCTATGCCCACATGAGCAATGATCGATGTGAGAAACATGAGTAAATGAAAAGTGCAACAATGAATCACTTCAATTCTAAAACCCATTGTTGAAACCAAACAGATACCAATTTTTGGAAATATCCTTACCAAATTTCAACACTACTCTTATTCTTTTATCACGATCCTCACCTGTCGTGATATCTATTCTTTGATCGATCACTTCTAGCAGCGTCATATTTAAAACTCTCCCCCCTTTTGCTCACAGTTTTTACTCTTGTCAGCTTCAAATCCACTTTATCACAATTTTTCTACGTTGTCCAAGATAAGCTCTGGTTATGATCCTCTCGATAAGAACATTCAACTAGCTTCAAATCCACTTATCTGGATACTCCACCTGTCAGCTTCTCCCAATATTTTTCATGATAGCTCAAATAGCCCCACTGTCTCCCCCTTGAACAAACACCATTTTCTCCCCCTTTGTCAACGAACCCACAGGTCACTCCATTGCAGTCTGTAACAGAGTAGAGAACACATATCAGTACTTTAGGGAAAACACATCATACCTTTGGGAGAGGGGGTGGGGTCCACATCCACACTCTTTCAAGAGCGGGGTGTCAAATAAACTCCTAGATCCAGTTGATATCTCTCAAAAGCTTCCTTGGGTATGGCCTTTTACATAATATCTGCAACCTGTAGCTCTATAGTCACATACTCCCAATTCTCAGGCCCTTGATCCACCTTCTCAATGATGAAATGATATTTTATCTCAATGTTCTTTGTCCTTGAGTGATGAACTGGTTTTTTCTAATATTGATACAACTTGAGTTATCACACTGGATTCTGATAGGAGACTCACTTAAAATCCAATACTTTCAAGTTGCTGCTTCATCCACAATAACTATGTGCATGGTTGAGTGGGCGCAATATGTTCATATTATGCAGTGCTTAATGAAATGAAATATTGTTTCTTTCTTAGCAAAGAACTACAAAATCTACCAAATATAATACACCTACTAATGTTGATATTCTATCATCTGCTGATCCGACCCAATATGCAACAGTATATCCCAATAAATCTATCTGGGATTTTCCATTATACATCAAGAGGAATTCCACCATGACTTTGATATACCAACATATTATTTTCACTAAAATCATGTGGATTTCCTGGGGATTACATTGATATCACGCTTGCCGTCCTCATCTTTTTACTGTTTCATCAAGGTAATAGCTAGAGTATTCATCTCCTTGGAATTTTCCATTCTAAATATTTTCAAAACCTCATTGGAATATTTGGATAGAGAAATGAATGTTCCATTCCTTCCTTGTGTCACCTATAGACCAATGAAAAATGTTATCTCTATAATATTTGACAATTCAAACTCAATTTTTATGAATAAAAAAAACTATCTTCGTTGAGCTTCATCTGATCCGCCAAATATTATGTCATCGACATAAACCAACAGAAGCATCCTTTGATTACTATTCTTACTGAAATAGATATTGTAATCAACTCCCCCACGCTTGAAACCAAGATTCTTCAAGTATTGATAAAGCCTTGAGTATCATGCTCTTGATGCTTTTTTCATCCCATACAATGCCTTCATCAGTCTGTAAACAATGTTCTCATCCTCATGAATGAGAAAACCATCTGAATTATCAAAATACACCTCTTCTTCTAGAAATCGATTCAGAAATACAGATTTGACATAAATCTAAAACACTTTGTAGTTTCTTTTCACTGTTATGGCTACAAATAATCTGATTGTCTCTTGCCTCGCAACTGGTGAAAATGTCACATCAACATCTATTTCCTCTATCTGGGAGTACCCCATGCACACTAGTCATGCCTTTTGCTGAATCATTGTGCCATCTTCATTCATCTTGTTGTGATATACCCATTTAGTCTCGATGACATTCTTATCTTCTAGCCTTGAAACAATCTCTCACCTTTGATTATTCTAAATCTGATCTAGATCTTCATTCATTGCCTAAATCTAGTTTCCATCTTCAGCTGCATCAGTGAAGCATTTCGGCTCAACATGTGATAGTAAAGATGTCAGCTGTAGTGATTTCATTATTCTTGTCTAAACTGAAGATGATCATACTCACCATCAGTATCTTCTTCTAAATCAACTTCGTCATCTTTTTCTCTCCATGAGTCTCTTACCACTTCATTACATTCAATAGAAACTATTAATTATGTCATTATTCAGTGGAATTATTTATTTCAACTACTTTTCGTAGCATCCTATTGAAACTTGTATCTGGTTTTGTCATTTCATGCTCCCCCTATGTTATGAAACACTTCCTAGGGTTAGGCCCATTGTTTAGTCTCATAACCATTCTTCTCCACCTGCATCATTTATACCAATCTAGCACACATAATTGAGCCACTTACAAAACTTCTAAGCCTACTGATTTGGAACTCGGTGTAGGAAACAAGAGATGAAGTTAATAACACAATCACTTTATATTATGCTATGTTGCTCCCATTAATCTTCTACATGGAACCTGATTTGAGTCAATCAAAACTCTGAAGCATATCATCTCGTCCCTTCACATATTTAGATGCCACACCCCCTTAGATTGTATCTCTCCCTAAAAACTGAAACAGACGAATCGTTAGTTAAAAAAATTTATACACATAGTGAGAGGGGAATTACATGACTCGTAAAGAAGAGGATTATGGTTGATCCTGATGGGTCAACCATTTTATTATTTCTTACAGAGAATCACACCCCTTTCGTGCTTCTTCTAACTTTTTAGCCTACTTCAATTACTCTGGCCATATGACTATGAATTCATTACCCACTTGCTGAGTCTTTCTCTAATATGTAGATTCTGCAGGCCTGGCCTTTCTCATCATTTGGGGTTTAAACCCACGAGTACAAAATTTCTTCTTTGATGTTCCACCAAAATTACATTTCCCTTGATTCTTTCTCTAGGTATGAATCTCTCCACTTGTCATCTTCGCTTTCTTCTTCCACCATTGCAATGGTCTTTCTCTTTCTTCCACTTCGTGGTGAGGAACACAACATGCAGTTTTTTCAATGCATTTTTTGTTCATCTTTCTTTTATCAGATATCTGAGTCACTATACTATTTTGGACTGGTGATGAATTCTCCCCTAAATGTATATTATTCTACTTAATAGACAAAGCAGATCTCCCATTAATTTTTAGGTATGTACACATCCTCTCCCTAAGCGTTGTTGTGAGTGCGATAGAGAAGATGATTGATACATCTTTCGTTTATCTCCTTGTGATTACCCTGAGGTAGGAAACTAATTTTTCAATATACCACATTCTCATCCAATGTAGGATTTCTCATTATACACCACTAGATTCATGAATCTCCTCTCAAGTTCCTTTTCCTTTCCTGCTTTCTTCTTATTGAATTTCCTTGACAAATGCCCATAATCAGAACATATAATGAATTTTCATTCAAAGGAATACCTCATTTCAACATTTCTCAATCGAGATGTTGATGCAACATGAGTTCTTCCACTGACATTGAGCTCCTGATCTTCCAGACACATACTCATGGTGTGTCCCATTCTTCCACAGTAATAACATCTAATAAATGATTTCCTCTGAGAGACACTTGTTTCTGATTTCTCATAACACTTATTTTATTCTCATATATATTAATGTTTCTATTTTCATATCCTGAAATGTATTCCCGAGCCTCTGAACAAAATCTTGATGTGTGGCCGTGAATCCCATAGAAATAGAACATATCGTCACTACTACTTGTAACTGTCCTCTTAGGCCTGTCTCTAGTACCTACAGGATTTCATCCACATGTGCAACTATTCATGGATCTCTTTCTATCAAGCATGGGGGGTAATTAATAAAATATAATACCTGTTTTTCCAATACTACATGGTCTTTGAGCTGAAAAAGTTTGTTCTTGTCTCATTTCAAAAATAGAAAATTTTCCTTTTATTACATCTTCTCCTGCTGAAGGATAATCAAATATTAAGTGCAAGGCATCCTTCATTTTTTTATTTCATCTAGCATTGAATTTTTCTACTTCCTTCTTCACTGATTCTATCTCTTCTTCCAACTTTTGAATCTTCATGTCACTTGATTCAAGTTGGGCGGTGAGTTATCTTCTGATATTCTTTCCACATCTCATCTAATTTTCCAATTCCCGTGTGAGATTCTCTACCATGTCACTTTTCTCTTTTACATTCATTATTTCCTGAGAAACAAATTTAGAGACAGATACATTCTATTGTTGTAGCCTTTGATTATTCTGAGCATGTTCAGACAATTGTGTTGCTAGATCATCATTTATGGCTTTCAGATTCTGAACTTCATCTGAAATTTGCTTCACTTCATACTCATCAGCCTTTTGTTTTACTTTCATTCGGGCCATCATTTATAGTTCTTCACCTTGGGAATCATTATTCTTCCATAGGTCATCAGCTACATAAATAATCCTTTGATTTAATCCTCTTAGCTTGTTGACCTCAATTTCAAATACTTGGATCCGAATGTCTTTAGATTTGACTTCTTCATCCAATTTCTAACCGAATTTCATTCTCATGTTGACAACATCTACTGGTGACCTTCTTCTTGAAACTTCTTCATAATCAGTTTTTTGGTATCACTATGAAGTTCAAATACCTCCCTCGTTCCTACATAACAATTATATGAATCAATCTTTTCCATATCAGATTCATCCAACCCTTCCTTTAGTAAGCTGTTTGATTACTTTAGTTGAATCACACTTTTTACATAAACGCTTCCACACTGAGTGATATCAGCTGACTTATGATTCTTATTTGATATTTTTCACTATTCCATGGCACACTAAGTTAATATTAGACTGAATATTTAACCACATATATCAACTGAACCATTTCTATTCAAACAAATCTGAAAAAAGAAACCTTCTCTGATACCAATTTTTAGGACCAAAAGGGGCCCATATACCCTGAGAGGGTGGTGAATCAGGGTATGGATATTCATTTTCAAAATTCATCATGCCCCACTAGATATTGACCACTTTATTACAAGGGTAACATTTTTCAGTTGTGTGTTTACTATTACCACTTTTTTTCCTGTTTATCTAATTATGATGGTTTAAATGCAATGCAGTGAAGTAAGCAAGAAGGCACCAAGATTTTTACTTGGTTCACCCTCGCTGGTCTATGTCAAAGGCGCATACAACATCGATGTGCCGCTGTACCAAATCCACTAATGCACACTTCTATTTATATGGTTCGGGATAAATCACTTCTATTCCCAGGCTCACTGCCTTTACAAAGTTTAGGGTCAGATCACTGCTTTCCAAAGGGTCACTCCCTGTTTCTCTCTCTTTTGCTCAATGCTAGTGGAGAGGATCATCTTTTTCCTCTTCCATTTCTCACTTCTTTGGAAAGGATCCACTCATAGTTTATAGAACTATAGGTTATTTCATTATCACTAATTAATGCATCTTCTGTTGTATGTATATTCTCTTTTGAAGTCTAACATTCACCCGTAGATGAATCTCTCTTTGCACCGATGGTATCGGGCAATCTTCTAGCTTCCATGAAGACCTGAACCACTACTGTGGGGCAACCTTACTTGGCACCCTTCTCTAAGCTAGTGCGCACGTCTCGACTTGCAAGTGAAAACTAGCATGTAAGTCCACCTCAACCACTTGTGCGACACAAGCTTCTCCAACTCCAATCTTCCGCGACACACACCCTTTAATGCCCAAACCAATATCGGCGCGCAAGCAAAACTTTTATCGCTTCTTCAAAACATGGTGTGAAAGTGTCACCAAAACACTTGCGCGGAACTTCCTTCTCCAACTCAGAACCTGCGCGACTCTCTTCTTTCCTCACCCAGACCACCTTGGACGCGCAAGTATCGCCTGGCATGCAATGTCTACGTGCATAACCACACACCACTTGCATGACCACCACACCTGTATGACAGGAGCTCTGATTTTTTTATGTATTGAAATATTCACCGAAGGAGGAGGGGTAGACCTATATTTAAAGGGATTTAGACACCCTGCCCAACGGCGTGCAATTCTCCCCTCGGCGCGCACGTTTTCCGCCTTGTATCTGTTCTTTTTGTACCGCCTCCATATCATCCATTCATTTGTCGGTATTATGGAATCAAACATGGATCGTTATCAACATTCCTTGAACTCGACATGGCACCATGAAATCCCCTTTTTTAACAAATTTTTATGTCATGATTTTCTTTGTTAACAATCCCAACACAGATGTCCACTTTGTCAACAAACACAATCACCTAAAAAATGGTTCAATGATACCTTGAGGAATTTTTGACCAATACACGGAATGGTAAAAACACTAAAAAGAATATTTCTCTAAAACAAATTACATTAGGATTCTAGGTGATTCTAAAATCGATGTCATAGATTTCAAGGAATGAGAAATATCAGTAAAAGAAACGAAATCCCCCAAAACCCCAGTCTAGATGTTGATGTTTTTGATACCTAGGGTAATGATATTATGGGACTATTTCTTACGTAACAAGGTAGGAGTAACATTTTAGTCATAAAAGACTATGTCTAAAAATGGTTGGAAACTGAAGCTACAACACATGAAATAAAAAAGGTTGTCATGAATTTTTTCAAAATAATGTGTTTGCATGTTTTGGATTTCCATGATTACCCAGTAGTGATCATCAAACACATTTCTAAAACTAGAAAATTTGAAAAATTCATGAACAATATGGAATCTAATATAACACCAGAACTCCCTTTCACCAACAAACAATTGGGAAAGTCAAATTGTAAAATAGGGAGGTGAAACAAATCATAGAGAAAATGGTTAACACCAACAGGACTGATTGGAGCTGAAAGTTCAATGATGCATTATGAAAATACAGAACTGCGTAAAAATCACCCATATGTACCACCCCATTTGTACCAGTATATAGTAAACCATTTCATATTACATTATATATAGAACATCATTCATCATGGGAAATCAAAAAGATTAATCTAGATTGAGAAATAGATAGAGAGTAATGGTTATTGCAATAAACTGAATAGATAGAAATCAATACACATGTGTACAAAATCCCAAGTATTTATAAGGAAAAATGGCATGACCAATGAATTACAATATGTACCTTCATCCTAGGGAATAATGTTTTTTCATTCAATTCATGATTAATACTATTACTATAAAAGCTAAAGTCATGATGGCCTTGTCCTTTTGAGGTTTTCCATCTTTTTCCATATGGATCAATTGAAATTCAACAAGGCAGAGAACCACAATTCAAAGTGAAATTTCAAAGGTTAAAGATAATTTTAGAGCCATTCCATGAAGGTTTTGTAATCAGCAACATGTTCTACTAATCATTGAAATAGTCAGGCTCATGAATATAATGGAAGCACTCACTGGGTGGTGTCCAATGGTTTGATATTTTTAGACAAGTTGTATTAGGATCTTTTTACAAGAATCTCATATACAAAAGAAGATGAAGTTTGGAAGGAAGAGACAAATATGAAAAACATAGTTATGTACATGTCATGTACACCGTGTTCACAACATGTATATTTCTCACCTAAAATTTAATTTTTCTTCCACATAGATGATGTGACTAATCTTTAATTTTCATGTATCAGGTCATATTTGTTTTTCAAAAATGTTTAGGCCATGAACCACAAGTAACTACCCACACCACCATCTCCCCCATCTCCCCCTCTCCCATTGCACCTGAACCCCCACTCAAACCCACTTCCACTCTAAAACCAACACCCCAAGTCGATGTTATCCTTCACCTGTTATAGAATTTTCATATAGACAACATAATAGATGTACATGACGAGACATACTAGAAGATATTCATTGATTTCGTGGCCATATTCGAAATAACTATTGAATAACTAAGATTTCAGCTTGGTGACAGACCTCACCAGCATGGTTTTAATGAGTTCAATGATGGGATTGGTATCTACATTAAGGAATTAATTATCTCCAATGATTACCCCACCACCTGGCACGACCAGCCCACAAGATTTCACAAAAACTATGGACTCTCATCTCCCATGACCCCAAGTCATTTCACGAACCTCGACTCATGAAGTCGACTCATCTACGGGGCCCAGAATTGTGTATTTTTTATCTATCCATGATTCATGGATGGTTTTCAAGAGGAGATACCCATGGAAGTATCATCTTGATGGATATATTTATACTAGAATCTTCCACTGGTGGGTCTTCCATTAATTTGGAATCCTAGTTGAATTCATATTTCAGAATCCTAGCTTAGAGGAATAAGGGAACACTCATGGGAGGACCCTTCATCACCCACCTTTCCAAATTTATTAGCATCTTTGATGCCCCTCTGTCCCTCACCTCTATTGGACTGGTCAAGCAGATCGATCTTGTGCTTCACCATAATATGCAGAATCTTAGGTGAAAGGGAGACATCTATTTATAGTCACCAGGTGTCGAGGATACAGCAACTCAAGATCATCCTGCTAGAGCAGCAGCAATAATGCCACCCCAGCCTCCATAGATGACCACACCTACTACCCCAATACCCACAACCACCTTTACCACAACCCTTTCCACTTTACCACCACCACCCTTTCACACCATCATCAAGTTCTAAGCCTATATATTTTTTATTTTATAGAATATGTTCCAAATATCCGACCAACTCCATCTCACATTCAATGAGCACACATCATTTTCCATTTCACCCTCTCCTACCCAAGCTGGACCTTCTTCCTACTGCATTCTTCCGCCCCCTTCCATACTATCGAACCTCCCTCCCGATGTCACTGACCATACCACCAAACAAGAATTCTTGACAGAGCAATTCTGAAGGGGAAAGGGAGTTCCCAATAAGACCATCCCCATGATACCATTCATTGAACTGGATTCCATACCCACAACCCATTACGGAACATTACTTCACCACCTTCCACCTTATCCTATCTACATAACTTTTCTACTATACCAACCACTGTCACTGCACCTCTACCCTCTATTACTAATACTACTAACACAGATATTCCGAACCTTTCGATCCAGACACTAGCCAATGGGATGATGCATTATGAGATTTTTTGGGTTGATCTATGATTTGAGGATTATGTATAATTTGGAATTTTTGGGACCATTTTCATGTACATGGAGTTAGTTGCTGTCGTATTCCTTTTCTCTCCAACCTCAGTACACACTTTTTGTTATATATATATATATAATCATGGAATTTCATTTTACATTCTCTTGTTTTTTAGTTCCTTTTTTTATTATTTGCATCTTTCATGTCAGATCTTCCAAATCAACTAACATCCTTAATGGTCTAGCCCCACCATCGGTCTAAGAGAAAGGGGTACTTGAGCACGTCATCAACATTTCTCGACAGCTTCATTATCTATAACTCACAATTCACTAGCAGTAGCATCCATGACTAATGATTTCATTCTTACCACACTTCATGCATGCTCACATAGCTTTAGGAGATGTGCTTAACCCCTAGAGGCGAACATGCGATCTTGAAGACACAACCTCTATAAACTGTAAAAGGAAGAGGAGAAACCGAGTCGGTGGACCTTATGAAAACAACCTCCATCCAACTGTTTTGCTAACTATATTTAGTTTGCACATTATTGAAGGAAACGTGTAGTTATTTTCTTGTATTATCAAGTCATGATAACCATTTGTTTTTATTTTTTTTCATTATTTATTTTGTTTCTTTCATGAATCTACATTGTAAAACTATATCAATTTGAATAAAATTACTATTCCACTTTTTCAATCTATATGCCTTCTTATTTTAACTGCTATTCCAGATTTTTATATTGGTGAAATAATGTTTTGTATCTAGTGAAGGATTATCGCCTATAAAACTTTTGCAGGAATAATATATCTTCATGCTACGATAGCTTCAACACCCCTAATGACTAACAAATAGTTCCAGGAAGCTCTCGATTCCCACTTATTTTAATCTTTTCCGGTAGTTCATTTTAAATAAATTAATATACACTTATATACTACTCCCAGAATAATTCTATTGACAATGGGGACACTGTCTCTTACTAAGTGTATGTGTCGTGGGGGGGGGGGGGGGTTATCAGGGTTTCACTAATGATAGAGTTTAATTTTTACTATTCTCACTTTCCTATGAGTCATTTTTCTAAAAATAAGAATAGTTTAAACCTGAAAATAATTATTCAGTTTAAATTAATGAAACAATTAAGTGGAAAACTATTAATGACCATGTTTCAATCCTTCTTAGATTTTTTAAGAATTAATGTTGAATTTTGAGAAGAAATTAAAATTCAAAATCCTTGAAATAATGATTAATTGGATTATTACATAGGATTTATCCCCTTTATGGTTTCTAGTTTTTTTATTCTCACTAACTGAGAGTACATTAATCCTTCAATTTCATACTCTTTTTTGAGAATATTTCTTGAGAGATATATGGGGCATGTAAACCGACTAGAACATGCACCAGGATCTTATCAAAATAATGACTGAACAAGTATGGATTTAAAATTATTGGGGCATTATTTTATAGACACATTATTTGAAACCCACATGACATCTATCATTTGTCTGGACCATATTTTCCATGAATTAATTATTATAATGATGCTATTAAAATCTTATTTCTCATCATAACCTACTTATTGAAATATTCTTATGGATATCTTTGAAAAAGTGTGGGGGATACATTCAGATAACATGGGTTGATTCAACTTTCATAGGTAGATTGTGCACCCACAAAACTACGAGGTTATGATATATAAACTATATGTTGTAAATCATTTATATTCTATACCTTTGAAAAATATAAAAAGAAATGAAAATTGATTGGGGTAGTGCACTCTGAGGGTCAAAATCACTATTTTTAGATCGATGAATCCCTCAAATGATCATATGTGGTTAGGTGATGGATGTCTAAGGAATATAAGAATAGTTCTCTAATGATGTAAGGAGAGAAGAATATTCTTGAATTTAGAAAACCTTCACATAATGATACATTGAGGAATTTTTCTGGGGAAAAAATCTCCAAATAAGTCCTTGAGGTTGATCCGGAAAATATCAAAGATATCACCGATCTACCGAAACCATCAACCAGTAAAGGGATTAATATATTCCATGGGAATTATTGGTTTTGTAGAGGTTTTGTAAAATATTTTTCCATAGTCGAACATTTACTATCAAACATATTGTCAAAATATAATCCACTAAAATCCCATGAAAAATTGGATGAGATTTTGAAGAACTCAAAAAAATATTGATTTCATCTCCATTTATCATTATACCAAACAAGAAAAAAGTGTTTGAACTTATGTGCAACACCAGTGACATAGTTGTAGGATCTGCGCTTATAAAACACATTGACAACACCTTTTATCCATTATATTATGCTACCCATTCTTTATATGAAGCCCATATCAATTATAGAAATATAGAGAAGGTACTCATAGCCTTTGTATATGCCTTTGAGGAGTTCCATTCACACATCATTCTATCCAAATTTATTTTTTATACAGATCATGCCACCCTTTGATACTTGATGAACAAGAAAGATGCAATACGAAGGTTGTTGCTCTAGATTTTGTTGATGTAACAATTTTTCATTGTGATCAAGGACACCAAACAAATAGATAATTACATTGTCAATGACTTCTCCCAATTTCCCTTTACCATCATTAATTAATATAGAGAGACTAATATTGAAGAAGAATTTAAAGATGAATCGTTATTTAGTGTTTGGATAAAGACCTAGTTCTCTGACATTGCCAAATATCCTACCACATGATACCTTCATCATGAACTCTCATACCAGCAACTTAAAATGTTTTCATTCGATGCCAAGAACTGCTTTTGGGATGAACTGTTTCTATTCGGTAATAGTGTATATTTTCTTATTTAAGACGCTACATCCTGGAGGAAGATAAACTGAATGTCATTGAAATGGTCCATACATCACTAACTGGTATACATTATGTACTTGAGCATACAATGGATAAAATCCTACAAAGAAGATTTCTCTTACACTCATTATATCATGATGCTATGGGATTCTTAAATCAATGTGATAGATGTCAAGTAATGGGAAATATGAGTATAATAAACGAAATCCCACAAAACCCCATTCTAGATGTTAATGTTTTTGATATCTGGGGTATTGATTTTATGGGACCATTTCCTACGTCAAAGGTAGGAGTAACATTTTATTCATAGTAGACTATGTCTCAAAATGGGTGGAATCTGAAGCCACAACACATTACAAAAAATGGTGGTCATGAATTTTCTTCAAAAGAATGTGTTTTCATGTTTTGGATTTCCATGATTACTGAGTAGTGATCGTGGAACACATTTCTATAACTAGGCAATTTGAAATATTCTAAAACAATATGGAATTAGATAAAACACCAGAACTCTATTTCACCCACAGACTAGTGGGCAAGTAAAATTTTCAAATAGGTAGGTGAAACAAATCATAGAGAAAATGGTTAACACCAAAAGAAGTGATTGGAGGTGAAAGTTATACGATGCATTATGGAAATACAGAACTACGTAAAAATCACCCATATGTACCACCCCATTTAGACCGGTATATTGTAAACCATGTCATATTACAGTATAGATAGAACATCATTCATCATGGGAAATCAAAAAGATGAATCTGGATATATAAATAGATGGAGAGGAATAGTTATTTCAATAAACTAAATTAATGGAATTCAATAGAGATGTATACAAAAACACAAAGATTCACAAGGGAAAAATTGCACGACCAATGAATTAAATGATGTACCTTCATCCTAGGGAATAATGTTTTTCCATTCAATTCATGATTAAAAATATTTCTAGAAAAGCTAAAGTCATGATGGTCTTTTCCTTTTGAGGTTTTCCATGTTAATATATATGGAACAATTGAAATTCAACAAGACGGAGGACCACCATTCAAGGTGAATTGTCAATGGTTCAAGATATTTTCGAAGGCATTCCATGATGGTTGTGTCATCAGCCTCATGTTCTGCTAATCATTGAAATATTTAGGCTCTTGACTATAATAGAAGAACTGACTGGGTGGTGTCCAAGGGTCGGAAAGTTTTAGACAAGTTTGATTAGGATCTTGGTCCAATAATCTCACCTACAAAAGAGGATGAAGTTTGTAAGGAATAGAAAAATTTGACAAACGTAGTTACGTACATGTCGTGTACACCGTGTTCACAACATGTCACTTTCTCACATAAAATTTCATTTTTCTTCCCCATAGACGACGTGAATAATATTTACTTTTCATTTATTGGGTCATATTTGTTTTTAGAAAATGTTTAGGCAAGAAACCACAAGTATATACATGCACCACCATCTCCCCCAACTCCCCCTCTCCCATTGCACCTGAACCCCCTCTCAAACCCTCTTCCACTCTATAACCAACACCCCCTGTTGATGTTGTCCTTAACCTATTATAGTCTTTTTATATTGATAACATTATATAAGTACATGAGGATAAATACTAAGAGATATTCAATGATTTATTGGCCATATTCGAAATCACTTTTGAATACCTATGATTTCATCTTGGCGACAGACCTCACCAGCATGGTTTTACTGAGATCAAAGTTGGGCATGGTATATACATCTAGGAATTCAGTATCTTTAATGTTTACCCCACCTACCTGGCATGGCCAGCCCACAATATTGCACTAAAACTATGGATTGTCATCTCCCATGACCCCAAGTCATTTCACGACCCTCGACTCAGGATGTCAACACAGCTACAAGGCCCATAACTGTGTATTTTCATCAAGCCACAATGCATGGATGTTTTTCAAGAGGAGATACCCATGGAAGTATCATCTTGATGGATATATTTATACTAGAGGCTTCCATTTTTGGGTCTTTCATGATTTTACCATCTTAGTTCACATCATATTACTGAGTGCAGGCTTAGAGGAATAAGGGAACACTCATGGGAGGACCCTACATCACCCACCTAGTTAAATTCTTGGGCATCTTTGATGCCTCTCTTCCCCTTACCTCTATTGGACCGGTTGAGCATATTGATCTTGTGCTTATCCATAATATGAAGATGCATGAGTGAAAGGAAGACATATATTTATTGTCACCAGGTGTCCAATGTACCGTAACTCAAGAGCAGCCACCTCAAGTAGCAACAACAAGGCCACCCCAACCTCCTTAGATGACCACACCTACTATACCAATACCCACCACCACCTCTTCCTTAACCCATTCCACATTACCATCACAACACATTCACACCATCACCATGTTATAGGCCGATATATTTTTCATTTTGCAGAATATGTACAAAATATCGAACCAACTCTATCTCACATTCAATGAGCAGACATCATTTTCCATTTCACCCTCTCCTACCCCAGCTGGACCTTCTTCCTCCACCATTATGCCACCCCCTTCCAAACTGTTGGACTTCCCTCCCAATCTCACTGACCCAACCACCCAACAGGAATTCCTGGCAGAGTAATTCTAGAAGAGGAAAGGGAGTTTCCACTGAGGCAATCCCAAGGTTACCATTCATTGATTTGGATTCCATACCCAAAACCCTAGTATGGAACAGTACATCACCACCTTCCACCTTAGCCCATCCCCATATCTTTTCTACTATACCAACCACTGCCACTACACCCCTATCCTCTATTATTGCTACTACTAACATAGATATTTCCAACCTGTCAATCGAGACACTAGGCCAAGGGATAATGCATTTGGAGATTTTTTGGGCAGATCTGTGCTCTGATTATTATGTATCTTTTGGCATTTTTGGGACCATTTTTAGTTACATGGAGTGGGTTTTTGTCATATACATTTTCTCCCCTGCCTCTGTACACAAATTTTGGTATATATATATATATATATATATATATATATATATATATTCATGGAATTTCGTTTTATGTTCTCTTGTGTTTTTAGTTCCATTTTGTTTTCTTTGATGCTGTTTCATGTCAACTCTTCCAAATCATCTGACATCCTTAATGGCCCAGCCCCACCATAAGTCTAAGAGAAAGTGGTACTCGATCACATCATCGAAATTTCCCAAAAACATCATTATCTCTCACTCACAATTCCCCAGCAGCCGCCTCCATGACTAATGATTTCATCCTTACCAAAATTCATTCATGATCACATAGTTATAAGAGAAGTTATTAACCCCTAAAGCGACCATGCGAGCTTGAGGAAACAACCTGTAGAAACTGTAAAAGAAAAAGGAGAAACTGAGTCGATGGAACTTCTGACAACAACCTTCATCCAATTGTTTTGCTGACTATATTAATTTTTCACATTATGGGAGGAAACCCATAGTTCCTTTCTTGTATTGTCAAGTGATGATAAAAATTTGATTTACATTTTTTTCATTATTCATTTTGTGTCTTTCATGAAGCTACATTGTCAAACAATCTCAATTTGAATAAAATTACTATTCCACTTTTTCAATCTATATGCCTTCTTATTTTCACTACTATTCCAGTTTTTTATATTGGTGAAATAATGTTTGTTATCTAGTGTAGGATTATAGCCTATATAACTTTTTCCAGTACATTATATTTTCGTGCTACGATAGCTCCAACACTCCTCATGACTAACAAATAGTACCAGGACGCTCTCGATTGCCACTTATTTTAATTTTTTCCAATAGTTCATTTCAAATACATTGATATTCACTTCTATACTACTCCCACAATAATTCTATTGAATGTGAGGACATTGTCTCTTACTAAGAGTGTGTGTGTGTGGGGGGGAGGGGGGTTTATCAGAGTTTCACTAATGATATAGTTGAATTTTTACTATTCTCACTTTCGTATGAGTCATTTTTCTAAAAATAAGAATGATTTAAAACTGATAATCATTATTCAATTTTAATTAATGAAAAAATTAAGTGGAAAACGTTTAAGGACCATGTTTCAATTATATTCAGATTTTTTAAGAATAATTTTTGTGTTTTGAGAAGAAATTAAAATTCAAAATTTTTCAAATAATGATTAATTGGCATATTACATAGGATTTATGCCCTTTGTTGTTTCTTGTTTTTTTTATTCCCACTAACTGAGAGTACTCTGTGCCTTCAATTTCATTCACATTTCTGAGAATATTTATTGAGAGATACCTTGGGCATGTAAACTAACTAGAACTTGCACTGAGATCTTATCAAAATGATTACTGAACAAGTATGGATATAAAATGATTGAGGAATTATTTTATAGACACATTACATGAGACCCACCTGACATATATCATATGTTTGGCCTATATTTTCCATCTATTAACTATTATAATGATGCTATTTAAATCTTATTTCACATCATACCCTACTTCTTGTACTATGCATATAGATATCTCTGAAAAAGTGTTGGGGATACATTCAGAAATCATGGAACGATTCCTCTTTCATAGGTACACTATGCACTCACAAGACTACGAGAGTGTGATATATACACTATTTTTTGTAAATATTTCCTATTCTATTCCTTTGAAATATATAAAAAATAAGGAAAATTTATTGGGGTAGTGCATAAGGAGGGTCCAAATCTCTATTTTTGGATCGATGAATCCCTCGAATGATCATATGTGGTTAGGTGATGGATGTGAGATCTATCCTAGGAATGAATTTCAAAACACAAAAATGTAGTAAAAAATAAAAAGGAAAGGTGCAAAAGAATATTTTATACATATTTGATACACATATATATATAACCCAAGATGATGGAATACAGATTTGTCCAGTCATAAGGAGGAACGTCATCACAATTGTTTTTATACCTATGCTTTGTAAATTAGATCCTAAACTTATTTTGAGACTGATTATCACATTTTACCTACCTACCCATAGACATAGAGTAATCAGAACCTGATTTCTTAAATCACTTAGGATTAATCTAATGCTTCTCTTTACAAAGTGGAGATGATTGAACTATTTCAAGCGTATTGTTAGGAACATGTACTTAGGGTACAAGAAAACATCCACTATAATTTTATACCCTAAGTGATGAGAATGAATAATGGTGAGGATGATTATAATTGGGAATATAATCTAAGGAACAGTTAAGAGGTTATTATTAGAGGGTTAGGATTTATTTCGGAAACTAGACTCTTAGGCATGACTAAAATTTTTTTCAGGATTAATTTTTGAAATTCATTTTTCTATGATTAGACCTAATTATAATTTCATGGATATAATGAATATTTCATTCTTTAAAATTTAATTATCATTTGACAAATCATTGTAGGGATGCTCTTGGTGGAGAAAAAGAAATTGTTCAACTGTGGGGTGATTTGACATGACTAATTTATGTATACATTTTACAATAACTTTTTTATATCTTTTCATTAAATTACTTGATAATGCATAGGTATGTGACTAACTTTTTAGGAAAAGGAAATCCAATGGTTTTAAGAATGTAAAGGATGAAAGGGTACAAAATATTCAAAGTACACATCATTCTCCTTTTATACAAGTTGTGTACCGGAAGATCACAACATACCATAAGTCGAAATGAAATGTTGTGACCATTCATTGATGCCTGAAGAAAAAAGTTGTTACACATTATGAAATTACATCTCATTTCATGATTCTAGTCAATTATAAAAATGAGAAACGGGTATAGAATCCACGAAATACCAAGATAGAGATGTGGTACATGTTGTGAATGACTCTATCACATCATGTACCCTTTCAAACCTTTTATATTTTCAAGAGACCTACACACCATGTTAGAGATCCAATATCAGAGAAAACTGATTTGGATCAAGGATACACATCATGTACCTATAGTACACATCACGATAAAATATGCCTATATAAGTAGTGGAGTGGAAGAGAAATTCATAAAATTCAAGTCATTCTCTTCTTCTCCCATTCTTCTTAATTTGGAATTCTTTCACCCTTTCCCCCGACATAATCTCAAACTCTTAATATTTGTTTAATTTTTGTTAATCCAAGAGTCATGGAGTTACTGTTCATCAACAAATTCAATTACCTCCATCACGTTTAGTTTTAATTTATATTTTTCATGTTAGTATTTTATTTATAATTATGATTTACATAGTGAATGTTTATTTATGTTACCATTTATGAACCATTTCATGATCCGGATTCCATTGACCCATCCATCAAGCATGTTGTCTTCCATTTATTTAATTGTTTCATATCCTTCTATTATAAGCTAAATTTATTTGGGGTTTGTATCAATAAATGTATCTGCATAACTAATTATACCTTTAATTCTAAACATGGAAAACCTAATTCAATTTGATACTAGTATGTGAACCCCCAGTCTAACCCATTTGTGAGAAAATACCTGCCCATAGGATGATAAAAAAATTATTATATCCTAATTGGAGTAGGCTTAGCAGTGACCAATATCTTGGGAAGCATTATTCATTGAAGAATCCAAACATAATTCACCTAGGTTGTCACTACCTCCTGACCACAAAATAGCTACTTCCATGGTAGAACTAGGAGGTTAAAACCAAAGTCAGCTAGTGATCCCTGTTTGATTCACAAACTAAGACATATGATCTTTCCCAGGTTATAATTAAATTAAATCCTTCACTCAGATAAATGACTTGATCCCAACCCCTCATTCATCATTTAAGGTAATCCCAAAATAGAACATAGATCAAACTCTCAAACAAGGACCACTAGAACGAGCTCCCTTACATGTTTAGGAATTAGATTTCCGCAAAGACAAAATGGAATTATCCCTTTGGATTCAACCCCATAAAATCACTACACTACATATCTCTAGTTATTGAATGTTTGTGACCAAATATAAATTTGAAATTTGATAATCACCATAGGAAGTAACAACACCACCGTGTGAGATATGTCAGTACTTAGGGTTCTCACAAATGATTTCTAATCCCATCTTCCAAAGGTTAACTAAACCACTAATCTTATAAAAACTATATAGTCCCTCTATTTTCATACATTACATATCATTTAAAATATACATAAAAAATTATACAAATAGATTACCAAAGAGTATAAAAGTCTAGATCCTTTGGAAAAATGGAAATATAAACACTTAATCTTAAGTGAGTTACACTATCTCCCACCAGGTTCTTCTTGACTATTTCCCTTCTTAGACACATGAAACATAATACATATCATCCTACCATAGGGAAGAAACAAAAGGGGTGAGCTCAAATGCTCGGTATGGGTATACAAGGGAGATATGTAAGCATAATCATAAGCATATGGGTCTGAAAAAAGATCATAGGATCATTCTAAACATATCAAAGAATATATACATGAATCATTGCATAATGTTTGGAAGTTCATAAGACATGAATAATTATGAAGTAGATGAAATAATCCGTAAAATTATAAAATAGGAATAAAACATAAAATTCTGTCAAAAACATAAGAATATAACATGATTTACATAGTATCCAATGCAACACTGTCAAGACAATCATGGTAGTATGGTTTCACTCCCCATACCATCTTGGTATTCATGGTTCAATCCCATGGCCATCTTAGTAGCTCGATTTTACTACTCATATCATCTTGGTAGTCATGGTTAACTCTCATGTCTATCTTAGTAGTCAATGATCAATCCCAAAACCATCTTATTGTTTCTCATGAAATATAAATCCTTACCCACTACAATGGATATAGATATAAGTCCCACCAATTTTATAATGAGATCATTCATACATGTGTCAAAAGATAATAAATAATCATATCATAACCCATGAAATGAAAGGGTTATTATAAAAAGTTAATCATATCATAACCTGTGGAAAAAATAAATATTTCATAATCCTTTCATCACAAAAATAAACCTTAAAACGGAGTGGTTTTCAAAAGATTATAACCCTGAAAAAGAGAATCATTTTTCAATAATATAATTCCATAAAAACCTAATCCATTCAATGAAATTATATGAATTAAAAAAATTGAATAAATATCCAAAAGGTATAATTATAACCAAACTATAATATCATAGATGGGAAATAATTTTGAAATTCCTTTTACACACATTTATTGGGGAAAATATCCATTCATTATTGAAAATGATTTTTTAAAACATAAAACCTTTTTGGAATCCATTTTTATTATAAAATAGATATTAAAATGTATAAAGGTATAATTAAAAACTGTAAAACATTGTTAAAATGATTTTCCCATGAAAATATGTTTCAAATATAATTTAAAAACATTTATCAAATAATTTTTTAAAACAAGGGTTCTGGAAACATTAGATTTCAATCCAAATATAGAGATTGTCATATTTTACATAAAAAATGTATTAAGTACCAATGAGTGGGAAAATGGTCTTAATATGAGGATATATTCAATAACAAGATGAATATTAAATTCAAGACTGTTCTTGAGAGGAGGATAACAAGATTTTATCAAAGAAGCATAATCAGTAACAATCTTAAAGAGGGATAAGATTGTTTCAAAAAAATACTAACCACTTAGTTACATGGGATCATAATCTCTAAGTAATAAATTGAAATTAAATTAATCATAAAATTTCATAAAAATAAAGAAATTACTGATATAACATGAAATAATAATGTATGTTGAACATGAAAGAGAATTTTGGTGTGTAAGAAAATACAAGTTGTAATGAAGAAAAATTGAGACAAAACTATTTTATAGATTTGGTATCTTTTAAAACCTAAACTACATGAAAGAACGATCATAAAATGGATATGTGAATACCCATAAATTTAAGTATAACATAAATTTTCGGCAATAATGTTTTGTACATACACCATACAAATGGGGAGAGTGGAAAACATATAATGTATCTCATGGAAATAAAAAGTGAGATGAAATATCATACAATTTGTCTTGACTCTCGTTATACACATTCAAACCATATATATAATTAAGATAAATTTATTGTAAATATTTTAAAGAGAACTATTTTTATATCTAATTTCATATTTTTTTCATCCTTATATTACCCTATTTTTAACCATCCTATGTTCAATTTTCTATTCAGATAATATTCCCTTCGTTTTTTGCATGTGTATTAATTTGTTATATCATTGTCCTTATACTTATATCATGATCAAAGAATGTAAACCATTATATAAATATAATTTATATTCACTGTATTTGTATTATATTAATCTATATAATATACGATCATGTATTGTAATTCACAATTCATTGAGATGGTAAGTCGTACATACGCCTGAACGGTGTTTCCATTTTCATTATTATATTGAAAAAGGAAACAATAATAATTATATGTTTATATGTTTATAATAATATTATTTTATAATTAAAATTATATATATATCATATATGTTCATTGAACACAACCATATAACTTTCAATTAGGTGTTTGAACTAATCACATAACTTTGAGGGGGCGAAAGTCCACACTTCCTCAAATGAAATTACCGTATTTACACCAAATGAAAAGTATAACTATATTTATATTATAAATGAATAAATATGATTAAATAAATTATAATTAACATATATAACATATATAAATATATTTCCCATTGTAATTTCCACCATGAGAGACAATAAAGGAAAAAAGAATAATCATCTTTTAGTGAGGTTGTATTTCATCATATACATTAACAATATATTCGTTACCCACTAGATGAAGGTGTAGGTAATTTAATGTAGAATCCTTTTCATAAAGAATGTATATTGAAGATAATTGTTTCTTATAAAATAATGTAAAAAATTGATTAGTGGTCTGAATAATGAAAATAAAATAATGGAACATGTGAGATAGTGTTGCCTCTTAATCGGGTAACTTTGTTTTATTTATTCCAAAAGGTTTACTTGGATAGATTTATACTCTAGGGGATGATTATATGAGTAAATGAGGTATTTTGGGTAGTTTATTGGGAAGATATTTTCCAAACCTAATTTGTTTTATATGGGTGATAAATATGGATAGGTGGTGTCCTTTTATAGGGAAGGGAAATGACTCACTTGGTATTTTTGAAAACAAGTTAGGTATACCATAATTTTTACCTAAAAACGACATAAAAAACCAAAAACACTAAGTAATGGTAGTTTAATGTCCGAATCATGGTCATAAAATAGGTTTAGGAAATTTTTTAAGTCTTTTTGGGTCACAAATTTAGGTTTTAGTCCTTAGTTAAGCTTATGTTTACCATAATCAGTGTAATTAATTTTAATTACTTTCATTCATTTTTTTAATAAAAATCATAGTAGGCCTTATTAAATATTATAAATAATTATGAATTAATATACTTAATCAAATGATCCATATTAAAATAAAATAAGTTATATAAGTTATTTTAAAATTAATGTTGTAGTGTGGTCAACAATGGGCGTTTTTAATATAAAAATGATCAAATTTTTACTAAGATTTTATAGCCAATTTCATTATGAAATTAGTTCCAATTAACAAAATTTGATTAATTAATAAATATATAATATAATTAAAAATTTTAAAAAATTAAAATACAAATTAACCCTATAAAAAAATTATGTGAAAAGGTAGTTATGAATTAAAATCCGGTATTTTTAACTATTCATTAAAAAATGATATTTCTCAGATAAATAAAATAATTCCCCATAAGGTAATTTAGAAATTATAAATTAAAAATTGAATTTTATTTTATTAAATATAATTTCTAAACGTTTATAAAATTAATTTTATTATTTTTTACATAATGATTTTAAATGTAGTTCATTCAAAAAAATAGCATTTTTGAACATAAAAGGTCATTGTCAATAACCATGTCATTCATTATCAATAAGTTTTATTAATAACAAAAATTATAATGAGTATTTTAAAATTATTTTTAACTATTTATAAAACTAAGATTAATGGCTATGTTATAATTATCTCATTTAAATAATTATAACAATAAAATCATGTTTCATAGAAGCATCGATGTTACGTGTAACATACACCATGTCCTTATTCCATATATTATAAGACAAAACGGTATGAAATGTAATTTACAACATGTCTGTTCCATGTGAAATGAATTTTTGACAAAGTGCATTGTATGAAATAAATGGAAATTTAATTTTTTAGAAAAAAGGTCCATAAAAACTTCAGGTGTTACAGTGTCACCATGTGGTTCACTAATTCTATTTTAAATGAATATTTTTAGAATACTCCAAATATATATTGAATAATTAATTAATAATCATATGTATATTAATCATATATAACAATTACCTTATATTTATGGCCATTTTTTACAATATAGGAGATTCTAGTTGTTTTTTATGTTTGGACATTGATTGGTAACCATAACATATGGTTCTAATATGAGGATATTCCATTAATATACATCAATATATGTTTTAAAAATTATGTCTATTTTTTAATGAATTTTGGTATTATTAAAGATAAATCAGTTTTTTTGGATGTGGCTGATTTAATCATTCGTCGGTTTTAGACTCTTTTCGGTAGTTTATGTCGATGATATAACTGTGTGATCCATGATAAATAAGGTGAAAAAAATAATCTAGATATTTTTATAATAATCTAGAACGAAAATATAGTATATTTAAATATATATTAATTTGATTTTTTAGATCCAAATAATGATGTTTCAATGGATCATCATACCCGATCGAGGAATCATAGTGAATATTAAGTTGAATAATGTTTTGTTTTTTAGGTTGTACTTTGAAATTGTTTTGTATACAAATATTCATGGGCATGTTGGATATTATAGTAATTTATATGGTAAATCTTTATGAATTTATATTTTATGAAATATTTTATCCATTGGAGTTTCTTTTCCAAATATAATGATAACATTCAACGATTTCTTGAGTATCTAAAGATGACATTGGCATCAAATCCTATTCTAAAAATTTTAATGGAATTTTTGAGATATAAAGATTTCTAGGATCCCTATATATAGAATTATAATGGATTATTATATAAGGGAATTGGGTGGTTGGTTATCAATTTTCCACCCATAACCTTATAAAAATTATTATCATAACATTTATCTAGAATTGTATGTATTGATTCATTCTCTCAAGACATGTAGAAATTATATCTTCAATGACTACTTTACTATGTATTTAGATAATTATATCCTGATGTATATTAACACCCAATGATAATTTATTTCATAATATTGGTTTTTGGTTGAATATATTCAAACCATTTATTATGATATTTAGTATAATCATAGAAAATGGGATTTAGTTTCTTACACATTCATCATGAAATTACTGACTCAATATTTTAATGAATAAGTGGATTAGTGGTCTATTATTAGTTTTTTTACATATATGGGCATATAAGCAGAAGGGGATGATAAGAAGGTGTTCTAATAATGAATGAAATTTAATTGATCATTTAATGGTCAAACTCATCTTATCTTAGAAGAAAACATTTATTGTTTATGTTATATTGGAGTCCTTAATCATGGGAATACATCAAGTGTTTTGTCTCATCCTTTTGATAATGTATTTTTTTAGAGATAGTTTAACCATTTTGAAATCCATAAGGTTTTAGTTTATTGGTAGGGAGTTTTTTTCTACTTGGTATATGCATCCTCGGAGTACTGTGATGTACCATGATTTGAGATATCACTAATAGTGGATGGTGAAAAGGATATCTATATCCAGCTTCATGTAATGATGCCTCACTTACCATAAGATTAAGATAGATTAACAGAGATCTACTTATTTGTTACACTAATTAATCATTCTAATGTTGATGTAGGATTCAATATTTATGGACTTCGTTATATTTTTAGAGTAGACTCCTATTATGATATATAGTATTTTTTATCATTGATTGAATCTAAAAATGAGTAAATTTACATCGTATTAATGATAAAACTATGGTGGAAGATCTTTTGAACAAATATTTCCATGATATCTGAAATCTATATGGAGTTCTACATACAGTTTCAATAGAAAAGGATCCATAGATAGAAATTTTATTTTTAAAGGGTTTACAAGAGGATATGTCTTCCAAATTGAAGTTAATCATAACATATCACCCAAATATATTTTAGTAGGTAGAGTCACTAAGTTATATTTATGAAGAAATGTTTAAGTATTTCATGAATGAATTATGTGAATCCTTGGAAAATAAAACAACTTTGGCTTAGTTCACCTTTAATAATAGTATTATATGTTTTAAAAAAAATTGAACATATTTAACCATTTTTTGGATAAACATATAAATCTCTTTGGATTGTATGGATTTGGGAGAAATATTTTTGGTTGGGCTGAGATTAATTCAATAGAGGATAGAAAATTTATAATTTTACCAGATGATATAAGTGAGAGATTAGATTAATCCGAAATGTTATGTGAACCATCATCTCCAATCATTGGATTTTTTTATTGTGATCCAAAATCCCTTATAGATTCACCTTATTTGAGTAATCTTCATTTTTAAATGAATGGTATGTTGGTTATGAGGTTAATTTTCACATTCAAGATCAATAAATTATATGTAATAGTGGAATATTATTTACAATTTCCATAATTCCCAATGTTGACTCATGACATGTTTCATGTTTTATTATTGTGGAGGTATCATTAGGACCCTTCGTATTTGATTGAAGTGGAGTATGTTGATTTTGATCTGGACTCCACAATGGTGGGAAAACATGTTTGGATTATGGAACATCATGATATATTTAGTTTAAATAAACTAATTTCATGGGTCGATATGCTATGGAACTAAATGATAGAAAACCACCTTATAAAGGATAATGTTTTTCATAATGCTGATATTGTATTATCATTATTTGAGTCCATAATCATTACAGACTTCTCTGGAATAAACTTTTCATGGAAAATATATTTGAGATCAAATCTAGGTTATAGGTATATAAAATATTTATATTTTTATATATATTTTTACCCTCTAAAATAAATTTTTGGTTAGGGTTGGTAAATTTCAATCTTTAGGAGAAACAAGAATCTTGCACGGACATCACACATTTATTAGTAACTTGGTGGTCACTATGTGATATGGATATATAGGTTAGAGTGGATATATATATATATAAATTCTAATAATGGTTTTTATTAATGTGATGATATTCTACATAATTATGAGACTCATTTTTAAGGGACTGTAGACACCACACTATTAGAAATCATATTTTCTAACCAAAGGACCTAACTCTGTTCCTGATGTAGGCTTCATAAAATATGATATTTACCCCAAAACCCATAGAATATTTTAACATTTATCTCCTCATATTCTGTCATTAGATCAATAAAAACTCCCCATGACACTCATAATGGTGTTTTACTTTATTCTTTAGCTATTATTAATTGTTTTTTATAGTGTTCTTCAAGGTATGTTTTGTTTTCCACTCAATCATTCAATGTATATCTTGACATCTTGTTGATATCTCTTCCCCTTAATTCATTAAAACCCTATCAGTTTTTATATCAATATTCAAATGGATTTTAGTAGAATCGATGATTTATCTTATGGATTGATCTATTTGTGGACCTAATATCATCAATTCAAATCTCTCTTTTTAAAGGGGATTATATTGTCTCTATTGCCCGGTTACAAATCTATATACAATGGATCTATCCCAATATTTACTTAACAATCATTTAATAAAATTTGTTTTGATTTAGGATATTCTTTATATTGAAATATATGATTTTTTTTTGAAAATACAACTTTTTGTAACTTTTGAAATGGATTCTAAATCATTTTTAAATTGGAAATAGTTTTTGAAGACCATTTGTTTAATGAAATGACTCGATGATTTGTTAGACACTAAAAAGGATTGATATGTGGTATATTGGTTATTAATTAATTTTGAAAATGTTTTATAAATTTTTTAGTGTGGTTATTCATGGATTTGTGAGATATCATATCACATGTGATCACATTTTTAACCATGTGTGTTTTCATAGTCAACCCTTTTTGATTGTGGCATCCCAATAGGATTTCATTTTCATAACAATGCACAATTAGATAATTTTGGGAAATAGGTTTCTTATTAATTTTATTATGTTTTCATTGGGATTATTAATTACATATTCCTATAGTAATGGGAAAATTTCTGTTTATTCCTTTATTTTATCTGTGTTTATTTTTTTAATGTTATCTTATTTATATTATAACTTATAAATAATTTTGATGACACCCCTCATTGTTTTTTAATGTCAATTTTTAAATCGGCATGTCTTTGAAGATGAAATTTTCTTAAAACATTGGTGATTTCTAAAATTTGTTTTAGATAAAATCACTTTAAAAACTACTTATGATTTAATGCTAGAACTAATGTTTCGATGGATTCTTACATTTTATTGAATAACTGAGGTCAGGTATTATATTTTTTCCTCACACCTATCATATTCCATTTGGTGAATCCATACTCTTTTGTAGGATAAATTTAAAGAGAAGGGTATCATGTAGCTTACTAGATTCTCATATATTGTGGTGTCTTCCTAGTGAATAGGAATTGTGGTGATGGATAGTCACATTGACACTTGAAATTATTTTTTCTCTTTCAGGATTATTATATTTTATTCATTTTATTGGCCTTCTGGTTGTGGTGCCTTGTTTCTTCATTATACTGTGATTTTTTTAATTTTATATCCATGAATGTTAGATGTTTGAGATATATTTTATAGTAAACTGATCATTATTTTATTAATTTTTTTGTCTATTTGAATGTCAATAGGCTATAGTTATTAGGAGTCTGATTTAGGAATAATGGTAGGTTATGTTATGTGAGGTGTCAAGTCAAAATTTGTTGTTATTTTTTTTAAATTAAAATTATAAAATGAATAAACTCACATTAATAAAATGAATATGAATATATATATTTTTTTTAAATTTACATATTTTTATATTTAAAATTATATTTATTATTTCATAACATCTAGAAAATAATTTATTTTTAACAAATTATTAATATTAATGATAACTTATCATCTTTAATCATATAATTCTATGAATATAATGTCATGTCACATAAACAAGTCATTTATATAAAAGAGCCTTTTATAATAAATAGACTATATTATTAGTAATTTATTGAATAAAATTTAATTTCATTGTATTAAAAGAATACGTTATTTTATATATAAATATAATACATATAGAGTGGATAATCATTTTTTCCTATAAAATCTATGAAATGTATTTAGTGGTCATACATTATTTATATGTTTTGTATTAAATATATCACAGTCTCCTTCTAGTTTGATGATTCCTATGGAAAAAATATTCAAACACATCGATTTATATAATGGTAATCATATATTAAAATTATTACCTAATAGAAAATAATTTTTTTATGTTTATTAAAAAAAAAAGTCAAAAGGTTCACTTCTCCAAAGGTATCCATATGGTGAAGAATCACCCAATACTTTAGTGATATTTTTCTAATTTTCATGAGATTGTTATTACAACTTTGGGTAAAAGGAATAAGGGTAAATTAACATGGATGTGGTATTATAATTATATTTTGAAAAAAATTCTAATTTTGATTTCAAAGTCTTGATATCCTTATTTAGGACTTGGTGATACCCATTGATCCTTCAATTTATTTAAACATACCATCATATTTTATTAATAAATAGAATAAAGTTACAAAACATTTGAAACCTTTTAATCGATATAGGAATTGGAGGATGAAAATAATTTAATTATCATAAATGAATCATCTTATGATGTTATTATTAATATATTTTTAGTATGGAAAACTATATATTATCTATTGTGAAATACCTCGATATTCCAATTATATTAGTGACCCATATGGCCCTTGCCAGGGCCTGAAAGATGTTCCAAATCCCCATAGAGATAAATCTAGTTCCTGAGAATCAAAAAACACTATTAGGAATAGTTTTACCCAATTAATAATTAATGACACATAAAAAAGTTAATATCATAAATCGGATCTAGTGTATTGATATATTAGAATCTAATGTAAATTAAATAAACATTATTACATTAATATAACTCCTATGTAGAGCATAATTTACAAAACCAACAATATACATCTATAAGATAGATTAATTAAAACCAAATAAGAAAAGATGTAACAATAAAAGAAGGATATATTTTAAAATAAATACATGTTATAATAAAAATAAGAACATAAATATTTCAATTGATTATCTATATATGATCTTGGTTAACCATATAGACTCTCCATAAAACTAACTCAAACAAAAATCCCAAAAAGGTAGACCAAAATAACCTAAACATAATAAATACACTCAATTTACACACATTGAGTGATTTATATAGTGTATAAGCAAAAAAATATAATATGATTTTAATAGAAAAATGATTTATTTTTTTCAAATATTATATAAATACATGTTTTAATTAAAATAACTGAATTTTTTAACACCTCAAGGCATGAAAACTCATTTGAATTTTTCAATCCATTTTTAAATCCAAAACAAATATATATTAAAAAATAAGTATTCTTCCACTTCAAGTCCCATTTGAAAATTTAGTTCTCGAAAATATTATATATGATTTTATTTTGGTTAAATTTTTAATTACACAAAATAAAAAAATTAAAAGATGAAATCCCAAAGTAAATCCAAATTTTAAAATTTAAAATCAAGAACCATAGTACATTAATATCAAAATTCGTTATAAATTAACATAATATATAAAAATAAGAAACACATTGAAAAATAAAACATTAAAATAAGAACAAAAGAGTGATCATGGGAGTTTTCTCATTTTATATATGAACCATAAGTAAAATTATTGAATCCCAAATATAAAAATACATTTAATTCATGCCATTTTTATGATTTAAACATTCCATCTCACAATTTCATATAACATTACCCAGAACATATGGATTAGTATCAATGTAGATATATAACCCGAGAATCATATTTTACAATACTTGTGAACATATTTCCATAGCCGAGACACAATAGTCTCATCCTCAGTCTTATTATATGTTATATTGATATTCATGATGTATGGATTAGAAATCATAATAGGTGGAGAGGTCAAATTATTTGGAAGGGAAAAACAAATCACCATGTCATCCATGGATAAATGATAAGAATATGATAAAAGAAGAAAAAGGGATAAATAAATTAATATAGAAAAAACTGAATTGATAGAACTATATCTAGGCCCATATACCAAAACATAAAATCTCAAAATAAAGGTGATGTTACATATAATATTAGGGTTATATAATATTATAAAATTTTGATAAAAAAATGATACCTTATTTTTATCCAATCATTATCACATAATAACAATATAAAATTTTCATAAATAAGTGTATTTTTGACTTCACATGCAATACAATCATATCACATTTTTTTATAGACTAATAATGTATACTATGTACTAAATACTCCTATAAACATAGTTTAGGGAGTCTCATAGTGGATAATTTTGAATCCCCCAATCCATTCATATATTATCGAGAGACATAAATAATACCCAACACATTATATTATTATCGTGGTGAACCCTTCATATTCAAATTCTGTTCTTGGATATGTGTTCCATAAGTGGAAAATATAAAACACATAATTTATAATCATGATAAATCCCATGAGAAAGATGTTGGTTTTAACATATTTTTTTAGGAAATAGTTGATGTTTGTATCCTAATATTCGAAATAGATGCATGAGTTCAATTATTTTTAACATTTTTATTTCAAAATAAAATATATTTCATTAACATTTAGTTCTAATATATTAAAAATCGTTAAGAATAAAAATAGGACACATTGGTAATGATTTACGACATGATTAATGGATATTTGATGAAATAATATAAAATTATTATTTTACAATACTCTATAATTGAATAAGAATAGTTTTCCATAACATAATAAGGGGTTTTAAAATATATTCATGGTTATATAAAAAATTATATTGAACAATTACTTTATATGAAATAATAAATTTTAATGTTCCCTGATATTGGGTTTACTTAAACAAGAGAATAACTAATGGAATATAAAACTATTTTTCCCCATCAATGAAATGTATAGAATTATAACTATATAGTTAAGGGACATATATAAATAATAAGATATAAATATATGATATTATAATAAGGTAAATAAGATAAATGAAATAGTGTGTGTAAGCAAAAAGTAACATGTTTTGTTTGGAATATATCTTTCTTATTTGATATAAAATAAGAAATTAGTATGATTCCTTAATTTGGGTTAATATAAAAGAGATTATAGTAATGTGAATTTAAAAAATGTATTACCCCAACAAGTAAAGTTATCATAAAATAGTTATATATGTATGTAACATATATAAAAAATATTTTTAAAAAATATATGATAATACGAATCATGGAATGCCGAAAAATTGAATTCGAAAACCAAAATTGACAAGTGTCATTCTGAAGATCCCTATTTCGGTATTGAAATATCTATGCAGAATGAAACATAATTAATTATTTTTATAACAAATTAATTTTTACAGGTTAAATAATAAATTTTATGAACAAATTATATAGAACATAATCTTTAATCCCAATTCAATGTAGAATTTTGGGCGGAATAAAAAACAAGCATTTGGAGAAGAAGATATTACATGAGAATGATGCGAATGATTCAAAAAATCATACAATTCAAGGAATGAAATTAAATGAGGTGTAATATTTTAAAAAAATAGAAATTTTACCAATATATAAATAGAAATTGTAGTATAGAATCTTATGTTGGGAGAATCCAAGCATATAATTAAGAAGATCAATGTGAAATGAAATGAAGATTTGATTGAGAAATTCTACCAAAAATTATAAAATGACATGAATAAAAACCCCTTAGAGATATAAGGTTTTTGTATTTCTGAACCCATAATATTTTATGAAAGTTATGGAATAAATAATTACAAGGGGTATATTATCATCCCTATATTTGAATAAGTGTAAAATTAAAATCATGTTTTAATGATATAGGGACACATACCTCGACTCCTAATTTATTCTGGGAATTTGACAGACCAAAAAAATAATGAAATTAAATTAATTAAAAAAAATAGTATTACCAATTTTCATTTATATTTATTTTTATAGTGTTTATATATTATAATTTTCTTAATTATCTATTAAATATATTTCAGATTTTTATTTGATACTTCAAGAAGTTTGGTGGATCTCTCTAAAAACCTAAATATGTTAAGAATTGATATTTTATTTAAAAAGAGTCATGATATCATTAATTTTAGTAACATGTTTCTTTTTTTATTAAATAAAAAAATATTTATTCAGTTTCATAGTTTTTACAAAAATGGAATCATATTATGAAAGGAACATCAACATATTAATTTAAGGCACTCAAATTTACTATGAAAATTTACTAATAATATAACATACAAAATGTTTAATGTTATAATTAAAAATATTACCTATTTAATAAATAATTTTTTTGTACATTACCAACATTTATAATTTTATCCATGTTCTATGTTAAGGGAAATGATGTATGTCATTATGATGAGGTATTATCTTTCACATTAACATGGACGACTAACAAAATATTCAATGAAGTGGGGGTAAAAAATAATAAAATAAAATTTTAATAATAAAATAATTTTTATAAATTTATATTGTCTCCATTATGTACTAATTTTTGGCCATCCATGTCTGGGGGTGGTGAGACATAGAAGACATCTTTCATGGAGGAGATAATCCACACTCCAATATGATGACAACATCATTTTTTGAAATACAATAGAAAGTTGGAAAGAATTTATATTCCATTATTATAATATACATTCCTAATATTAAGAATTAGGAATTTAGAATACTTCCTATGATAGATAAAAAATTTACAGATAAAAGAAGGAATGAATTAAGGGAGCTTGATTGAGAGTGTTTCTACTCCCCTTGCAAGTTAATCCTTATGTAAAACATTATGTCTTTAGAGATTGGTATATTGGAATGTAAAAGAATTATAGAATATGGGTATAGGGTTATGTTGATTCTAAGGTTTAATTAATCTTTATCTAATTCTTTTTAATTGGTGGATTAATGTGGTGGGAGTGATATCTTTCTACATATGAAGATACATACATTTCTATAGATAACCATAAAATTTTAAATTATAGTATAAAACTATTCAAGGATAAATAAGTCATATGGTGGGAAATTGTGATATTTAAAGTCATAAAATTCAACTCAATCTTCTATCATTAATTTTCACACAATTTTTATACCACTTTCAAGCCTTATGTCATAAAATTATTACATGTTACAATTTATCATTTTTACATTGATAACTAATTTTTATCCAAGTAATTTTTATTTTATAAAAAATATATTCTAACCCTCTTTAAATTGTTTATTTTATGATCATAAATATTGAATCCCAGCAGTGAAATTAAATTTATATATAAGATCAAATTTTCATTTAATAAACAAAAAAATTGGTTTTTAAGAAAAGATTTTATTTCGATCATTAAGTGTTCTTGATTTTATATAATATTATTTAAAAGTTATGTGAGAAATAACATACTATTATATATGTCTAAAAAAATAATAATGTAATTATATAAAATTTATAAATTTAATTTATCATATAAAAATTACACTTCATTTACAAAATAAAATTATTTTAGAATCACCCTTTCAACATTATAATAGTTATTAACATTAACCATACTAGTTACACTTTTATTCCTAAATATGAAACTAATATTATAACATAATGTTATTATATGTATCTGAAACATTATTATAATTTTTTAGTTCAAATTTATTTATGTTTTGAGGAATATTTTTTAATAAATGTGAACCAAATTAGTTTTTAGAGTAGGATATTACATATGTATCTAATAAATTAAAATGGATTTTATAAATTAAATATAATAGTTTTAAATGAATAATATCTATTTTTATTTTATTTATTTTAAAACCAAAAATTTAAAAATGATAAATTCATTGGTCTATTATGGTAATATCATAAAGGTAATAGTGTTATAAAAATTGGTATTTTTTATGATTCACTAAAAATTGAATTTTTTTTAAAAAATAATAAATAATTATCGTATGATAATATTTTTACAGTTATTAAAAAATTTAATATAAGTTTTTTAAATTCAATTTTTAATATTTTAAAATATAAAATTCAAATGAAAAAAAATAATAGGGAATAAAAATTGTTTACAAAAATAACATTTTAATGTTTTAACCCTTTAAATTTTTATTTCCTATATCAAAAAATAATATAATTATTGTTACTATATTTTTTATGCATAATTAATATATGAATAATGTCAAATACTTTATTATTAATATAAAAAATTTCCAAAAAAAATTACAAGAAAATTTACTTAAAAAACTCATTTTTAAGGATATGATTATCATATTAGTTATCCAATATGTTAATATAATTTTATAAAATAATTAGTATTAAGAAATAAAATTATTTTTATTTATAAATATATTTAATGAATAAGGGAAATAAATTTTTATCCACCAACATAACACCAACAATATAAATATTTTGTTTCTGACATATTTTTTAATTTGAATAAAACGCATTAATTTTATTTGGTTCTTTAATATATGCGAAGAATGTTATTGAACACATTATATGTATTTAAAAAAATTATAAAATGATAAATTTTAGTTTTTATATTCTATCACACTTAAATAAATAGCATCCTAATTTTTTTAATATTATCTTAGTAATGGAAATAGAAAAGGGTATCAAAAATATTAGCATGGCTAAGGATATATTTTTATATTGATATCCAACATACTAAACTATGTGAACTTACATTTTTTCATCAAATTATATCATCCCAAATAATGAGTTATCTTAAATAAATTTAGCTAAATATCCCCCATGACATGGTATTATAATACTAATAATCTAATTAGTTTTCTAAGAGATGTCAAATTCATCCTGGCATTTATAAATGATTATAGGTTTTCTTCAAATACAAAATTTGATTTCTTTACATAAGTAATTAATTTTTTCCATGTAATTATATACAATATATTTGAATAATAACATCATGATTATCTAAATTATCAATAAAAAGGATTTCATGAATTAAAACATCAAAAACCTTAAAGTAGATTTATAAACCTTGTATATAGTAATGTTACTATAATGTTATTTTTATAATTTGATAAATAAAATTATGCGAAGACAACATCGAAAAAATAAATATATAAATCCATATTTACTAATACCTAACACCACATAATTTTCATTATCTTTTTCAATATTAATCATTTCATAGGTTTTTACTTTTAAAATCACCAACTCGATAGCCAGTATGTCTTGTTCCCTGAACCCAGATTCCATAGGACATTGGGAATGAATCATTGTATGCTAGATAATTCATACTAATAATTATGGTCCTCTAGAACATATGAGGCAACTCTATCTACTTTATTAGAGTATTCCATATAATAAAATATTCAAAACACAATGAATAAAGTAAACCATGGTCATGCACTACAAACATTTCCAAAAACATGGTATAACCCACAACAAAACAGTTAGTATGCTATGTTAGGTAATAAAGTGCTGATTAGTGGGAAAACTCTAAAATAAAGACAAGATTAAGACCACCCACAATGGGTTAGGAAACCAAGTCATGTTTCTTACTCCATGCACATACCAATTCCAACTCAAGAATTTATCATAGGGCCCTAGCACTTTTCCCGACATAAAACAATGAAGTATACTTGGGTAACAAATGGAAGCCCTATAAGTGTGTGATTACAACTCAATGGGGCACCACAAATAATTATTATAATATATCTATTCTAAAAATATAGTGTGCGTAGGTATATACTAAATAACAGGATAAATAAAATAAAAACATGTGGAAGAAATTACCAATATACACTTTAATTAATTTCACCATTTGTACCCTGGGATATGCATTTCCATAAATTACATATCAGCCAATGTATTTCATATTAACTATTAATAAGGGGATAAATGAATTTTTTCACATCACAAAGTAATATGTTACCAAAAACAATACATATAACTTTCCTTGGAGAATAAGTTTAGGAATTCGTATCCCTTTTATCTGTTAGGGGAATAAAGCCTCTCATCAACTCTATAACCCATGAATTCAAAGGTTTGGGATTAGAGCCTCAGACTAGCCAGACCCTTGGACATAGAGCCTAAATTCCAATACCCAACATACTACTAATCAACATGAACATGTTTTTTTATAAACTCATAATAAAAATTATATATAAATGTTCACTCATTGATAAAATTCACCATTTATTTGTTATATTTAATTCAACACTTATACCATCTCCATGACATAAACCAAAAACACATTTATCATTCAAAATTCATAACTCACTAACACATATACTCATTATGTTCCTTAATCAAGTATCCTACAAATTACCCATTAACATGCCTTCGTCAGATATACACCATATTCAATTATAATTAATAATCCATTTAACACATTTATCATTATACCAAACACCCAATTATTCCTTTTCAATTACTAGAAATAATTATCATTAGTTCCATTTCAGAAATCAAGCTATCAGATAAACATGTTCATCTTGGGCTCTAACACATAATAATTAATTCTAATCAAAACATATCAATTACATGTTCATAGAGGTGGAACACACCATGGGCGGACCTTCAATTGGTTTAATAAACCTCAACTCATCCCACATGAATCATGGGGAGTCCAATTGACCAATTAACCAATTAATTACTTATATCTATCATGGAAACCTAAACAAATATTAGAAAGGTTCAATTGAACAACCATATAAACATATGAAATAATCAAGAATATGGGATATAAATTGTATATAACCTACCTCTATTCAATAGAATACTTCATTCTCAACCATAGAATATTATTTGGAGAAAAACCACCTTTAAAACATTTACCATGAATCAAATAGAAAATAGGGTTTTAGAGATTCAGAGAAAGAATAATTATTCCAAAAATTCTAATCCATAAATAAAATGAAGTGGTTTTTTAAACTAATTCGAATATTTAATCTACACTCAACATCAAGAAAATAAATTATGGTGATCTATCCTTGAGATGTGTGGGAGTAAAATCCCAAAACCCTTGGCTGTTGTTTGAGGAAATAGGAAGGAAATAAGGTATCAGATATTAAGGACCTGAGTAGGAAATTGGTAAAATCTTTAAGGACCCAACCCTAGTTTCCCAGAGTTGGTGCATTATTTTATTAAAATGGAATATAATCAAGGATGTTTCAGCCAAAAGTAACAAATATTTAAGTGTATTTTTATAACAATATATATAAATCAATTCAACCTTACAAATTAAAGGTAAACACAACATCTCAACTTCTTTTGAATCACACATAAACTCTTATACTATCCATGAAATTAATTCTTAACATTCATCCTCACCATCTGGAGAAACATAAAACATAAGAAAGAGATTTTCTCAAATGTTCAATAAGGGTATGAAATAGAGTGGATGTTATCATTAACAGTAACACTAGGAATGATGAATAACTAAAAGCACATGCATTTGAGAATTATACTTCAGCATAATATGACATGAAATAAAGATAATCAAATTAGGACATATAAATGATCTTATGAGAATGAAACATAACCATTGATTTAATACATTTCAAATAATCACATGGTTTATAAATTTCTAATATCATAATGAGGGAATTCATAATGCAGGACATATGAAACATATTGTTAATGCCATAGCCAAGACGTCTGAAAATATTATGGTAAGGCCTTGGCGAAAACCCAATTTTGTTTTATCTCATGAGACCTAACAATTCATATGGGTCCTATATCATGCCCCAACACTCACTTTATTATTCCAATTCATTCCTCATATCAAAGAATCTAAACATTAACAAATATGAACATATAAAATAAGTTTCCCCAATTTGTACACACAAACACCAACCATTCTGAGTTGTATGGTGACATGTTTCAAGATAGAACATATATATTTAAACATATAATAAACCATTTAATACAATATTTTAGATTATATAAATAATATATTATCCTCAATAAGACATAAGTTTTAACTAGGGTGGGGAATTAGAAAAATATACTCTAATAAAATCATCGTGGAATTTTTAAAAAAAATACACTTTTACATTGAAATGAATTTTTATTTTGGAAAAATCATTACATAAAACCATAAATGAACTAATCTAGTCTATAAAAGAAGAAATTAGTTTTTTACCAATAAATTAAGGTTAAATCAGATTCAATAGTGAAATTAAAATTGGTAATAGTTTCATAAGTTCCCTAGAATCCTACTTGTTTATTGAAAAGAATTCAGAATAATCATTATAAAACGTTTTACTAACCCTAAAATAAATCTGGATTCTGATTGGTAAACATATATTGAACACTAAAACAAAATATATGAGGAGAAAATATAAATAATTAATAATTTAATTGGGATTACGTGATACAATGGGTATCCCGAAAGTAAATGGAGGATCAGTTAGAAAACCCATACCTTATGTTAGAAAGTATTCATCACTTGTCCATAATATCTTATAAAATCAAATCAAATCAATTAATTAAATGATTAGGTAACATGCCTATTTATATTGGATTCACTATTGTTTAATTAAGTTAATATTTGTTCTTATTTATATGATCTAAGATTTAATTCCATCCTACTGAAGTGTTCATTTTCCATGATATCAAGACTGGTCTGCTTGATTATTAGTAATGGAGCTGATGTGGAATGGATATAATTTTCTAAAACATAACTAATATAATTTTAATGAACATACATGAGTTTATATGGTTATATATATATATATCTATTGGTAATATGGTATGAGGATGAATCAATAGATCAGACAATTAGTGATAATCATTTATATTTTTATGAAATTTTTTTTATTATTAGGAACTAGTTTTTTTGTATGTATATATACTGGTTAAAAACAATTATGTTCTTTATAAAACATATATTCAATTATGGTTCGACCAGAATAATTGTTTCTTGATCAAAAATGAATAAAATAATGAAAATTGAAAACCATTCTCCCTATAATGCGATAAAGTAACAAATCTCAGACTATGTTTTCATTTTTTTATTAAAGCAGGGTAAAGGAGAGATGATGATGAACTATTACATTATCATAAAAAATTAAAGTATATATAAGTGACTAGAGTTATCATACCTTTTAGAAGAGGGTGTTTCAGAGATAAATTTAAAATAGAGTAACATGAAAGAAAACGTGATGTTGAGAAATCACTTATGAAAATTCGGATGCCAAATGATGTCACATAAAAATTCAAAAAATATGTTTATGAGGGAAAAGTGGTATCTAATATTTTTTTCATATTATTTATATTAACAGATATATTTAATTTCATATCCCAACATAATTAAATAGATATTAAAAAGAAATAACATAAAAGGTGTGCTCGAAAAATAGAAGGGTGGTAGATTCCATTACCCTATAGAGTTAGTCCTAAAATTTGATTGTTGGGGCCTTAGGGGATTTAAAACCCCTTAGGAGGACACTTGGGGAGTTAAACTAATCAATATTCTTGTATGATTAATTTATAATTAAGGATATTGAATAAATGTGTGGGTATTTATTGAAAAAAGTGAGAGATTTATTTATTAACTTCCAGGGACACCTCAATAGTGATATATGAAAAATCATAGGATTACCCATGGTATTTTTCAATGGTATTGGCCACATGGAACACCTCTTGTAATATTTTACTGTAAAAAGGGAGACCAAAATTTTATATTAATTATTACTTCATTATGATGTCATTAATCATACCAAAAATTGAAAATAGAATTTTTACTGTTCACGAAATAGTAAAGTATTTTATAAAATTAAAATAAATTCAGAATAACCTAATATCCACGTTAAAAATTCAAAAATAAAAATTAATTTATCATTATAATTATCCAAATATGAAAATTCTAACTTTTATCCCTGAAAATAATTATTTATTAAAAATAATATCAAACATAAAATTCATAGTAAAGTTTTTGACACATCAAAAAATAAAATTATTTTATCATTTTTAATTAAAGGAGAGAGTTTTGATAAAAATATTTCATTATAATAAACATAAATAAAACATTAATTTTATAAAATAATTTAAATCTCTTTGAAATGTACGATTTTTACCTGAAAATCATTTTATCAAATTTGTGTTCTTTTTTTCAAAACTGAACACAGAATAAAAATGGTGGAACAAAAATTTTATTTATACATTATTAAGAGAGGTTACTATTCAATTTTCATTTTATAATTCATAATAGTAACATTATTATTCCAAAAGGTAATGTTTCTATTCACTAAAAAATTATGATGATCCTATCAGACCCTAAATGTCTTACAGATCGCAATTGTGTGTGTCCATTTTCCAAAATTAAAAACACAAAAGAAGCAAGATTATAAATAACAACATTATTATAACTATCTCATATAAATAAACAAGGGTTTATTTCACCGAGACTTAGTGTTTCATACATTATATATTTAATTTCTTTGTAAATCATCGGGATGTTACATTCACCCCCTACAAAACATTTATCTTCGAAATTTCCAGAATGATACCTCATAAAAAGATTTAGGTAGGTCAATATCATAATATCCTAATTCTCTCACATTGCCTCTTAAATTTTATGATTTTTTCCAAGTAACTTTACCCAATGTGTTGTCTGATTTATCAACACCTTTTCATTAGTGTCCAGAATTTATATAGGATATTCACAATAAGATAATTCAAGTTCTAATTTTATACCTTCAGAAGTGAGTAAATGTGTTGATTCTGGCATGTAATTTCTCCAAAATGAGATGTGGAAAAAATTATTTAACATAGAATGGATATAAATAATTTCCAAAAAATAATCCATAGCTCAAATCCTCTTCAAAATTTCAATAGTGCCAATGTACATCGGGCTCAGTTTCTCCTTTTTCCAAATCTTAATACACCCTTATGTGGAGATACTTATATGAAAACTTGATCTCCCACATGAAATTACAAATAATTATTTCTATTAATATCAATGTTATTTTTACTTATTTTTGCTACTATGATATGGGTTGGGATAGTTTTTACCTTTTATATTGTTTCCTCGATAGGCTCTGGGCCCACAAGCTTCCTCTCCGAAACATTATCACATCATGTTGGTGTGCGACATCTCGTTCCAAACAATAATACATATAGGACTATTTGAATATTTGAATGGAAATAATTGTTGTAATAAGACTCCAAAAAAGTTAAATATTGATCCCACATACCTTTAATGTCTTGTAAACATGGTATCAACATGTCTTTTAATGTTTAGAGAAGACTTTCTGATTTCCCATCAGTTTGATCATGATAAGAAGTACTCAAACAAAGTTCAGTATCCAAAGCATTTTGAATGATTTCTATAATATTGATGTGAATAGTGGACAACAGTTAAACATAATTGAGAGTGGTTCTCTGTTAAGTCTCGCATATAAATTGATATAGTTTTTTCCAAGGATGTACAGTGGAAAAGCTTGGCTTTTGGGTAATCTAGTGACAAAATCCGTGGTGCTCTCATCCCATTTCCATGTAAGAATAGGTATAGGTTTAAGGAATCCTCTAGGATGTTGTCTTTTGGCATTCATGTGTTGATGGACATAATATCATGATACATAATTAGGAATTTATCACTTCATGTTGTACCACCATATATGTTCCCTTAAATACATATACATTTTAGTGCTACTAGAGTGTACATAAATTCTTTAAATATGGGTATCTTCCAATAACTCCATGTTTAGCTTGTGTATATATTGGAAAACGTAGACTCTTCCCAAATTTCATATTTATATCCTCATAAATTAAGTCATCCACCATCCCATCATTCACACCTCTAATATTATTTTTAAGATTCTAATCATTTGAATAAGAAGATTTAATTCATTCATATAAATATTTTTGGGATACCAATTGAAAATGTATTGTTGATTCCGATTCATTGATAATTCCCATACCATTATTTTAAAGATCCAAGAATACAAGATCTATTTCAATCCTAATTTTTATAAATCTATGATACTTCCTTCCCAATGCATCAACTACCTTATTTTCCGTTCTTGGATGGTAATGTATGGAACAATCATAATACATGAGTAGCTTGAGCCATAACCTTTTCCTTATGTTGAGTTATTTCTATAAGAAGATATATTTTAAACTCTTGTGATCCGTATATATCTCACACTACTCTCCATAGAGATATTGTCTCCATATTTTTAGAGACAATATTATAGCTGCTATCTCAAGATCATCAGATGGATTGTTCTACTAATTTATTTTTAACATCCTTGATGCATATGAATTATATCTATCATTCTGCATAAGGAAATAACTATTTATTTTCTTTGATAGATAACTATAGATCATAAATACACCATTTATTGATGGTGGAGTTAGGATCAAAACACTCATTAATCCCTTATTCAATTATTCACATTATTTTTGCCATAAAAAATAACCCATTTATGAGTAACAATGGCCAACAGGTTAGCTAATGAGGCAATGTTATGAAAGAAATGGGGATAATAACCTACTAAAATAATAGAAAAATGTGCCTTTGTTATGTTCATTGGAGTAGGACATTACAAAACTACCATTTTTTTACAAGATCAACTAAGATTACATCCTTAGATATAATATGGCCATGAAATGATATTTTTAGAAGCTTGAATTCAGACTTGATAAACTTATTTTATAACATGTTTCTTCTAAGTGTCTTCAGAATAATGCACATGTGATTCTCCTGATCTTCATATATTTTTGAGTATACCAATATATCATCAACAAATACCCTAATCAATATATCATGAATTTCATGAAAACTCTATTAACTAGATCCCTAAAAATATGTGGTTCATTACTTAGTCAAAAATGAATTACTAAAAACTCACAATGTCCATACCGGGTTTAAAATACTATCATTGTAATATCTTCATTCCGCAGACACAAATCATAACATATAGATCAGAGTTCAATCTTCAAAAAATATTAGTGTCAATAAAGATGATCAAATTAAAAATCCATCCAATGTAGGAGGCACCTGTTCTTTAGTCTAATATAATTTATATCCCTATAGTTAATACACTACCTCATGGATATATCATTATTCTTGAAACAATGAATAGGGGATCCCCATGGAGAAACACTAGGGAAGATAAATCCATTATAACTCAATTGCTCTTGGTGTTTATTCAGTTCCACTAATTTTATTGTTTCCATTATATTCTGGTTCTTTGATATACATCTTGATCCAATAAATAAATCAATAGATAACTCAACTTCCTACTCTAATGGATTTCCTCATAAATCTTCCAGAAAAAACATCAACATATTCTTTCACCATAGGTACATCCCCAATTTGAATATTTCTTCCCTCGCTCATTGATATTGTGTTCTCTTCATCCCCAAGAATTAAATTCAGTAGAGCTACTAGTAGTGGATATATAAAATAAATAGATGGTGATGTTTCTTTTTTAAAGATACTGGATTTTACACTTTCCTAACAACCCATAATTTTTATTTTATTGCAAATGATTTTTGAATAATATTTTGAAATCCAATCAATACTAAAGATTATGTCAAATTCGACCAAAGGTATAATGATAAAATTGGTTGATAAAGAACATTTATATGACATAATGTGGACTTACTGACACATCATTGTGGTAATGAGACTTCCATTAGGTGATCTGACTGAAAACTCCCTTGATAAGGAGAATTGAAAATATTTAATTTTTAAAGGAAATTGGGTAGTTATTAATGAATGTGATGATCTAGAATCAAATAATTCGTTGGCCAATTTTTATAGAATTACTATAGTACATGATACCATATCATTAATAACATCAGATCATTCTCATAAGCTTGGCCTTTCCCCCTTGGCCTTCTCTGGGAAATCTGTTTTGTTACTTAATACAATCATTTGAATAATGTACCATCTCTTTACAATTGAATAATTGAACATTGGTGGATGTTTTCTTTACCTTTAAATCTTGATATTGGTGGCCTCTTTCTCTACATATATAATAGACTCATTTTTCTTTTTAAGAAGACTCCAGGGTGCTTAATACCATAGGTACTAAATGTTTGAAGGATCCCCTTTTTATTCTTCCCTTGATCAATTCTTTTCTCTACCACCATCTTCTTCTATTTCTTTCCATTGTAGTCATAAGATGTAGAGGATTCTTTGACTATCCTAATTGTACATGAGACTACATATTTATATGATGAGAATTCGTTAGAAACTTACTCCCTTCAAGGGAATGGTTTCAAACCATAAATGAATCTATGAATCATTTACATTGGTTTAGGAATATAGTCTGTCTCATTGATTAATAGCCTTGTAAAATTGGCTTCATAGTTCATTCAGTTTGCATCCTCTTTTTGTTTCATACTCAATAATTTTGTCTCCATATTTTCTCACTACTCTCGAAGAAAATATTTTTCAATATATATTTTATTAATGTCCGTCGATTTTATTTTTTCTTTTTTCCCCCTCCATTGTGTTTTGAATCCATGACAACCATTGATCTTCATTTCCTAATATATGATTAATGACTCTGAAAATATTCTCCCTTTTTTTACATCCCAATGTGTGAAATATCTTCTATACAGATATTTTATACTACTCAACTATAAATGGGTTGGCAGCCTCATTGAGTGATGGAGGTTGTTGTTTAATAAAACGGCATAACACTTCAACTCAACATTGTGGTTCATGATGCTCTTTACGGGTAAGGTTGTTATGCATAACCTAAGTTAGCTATCGCAGTATATTACAAGCTGCTCAACACCAATCACAACTCCAATAACAACATCATTATCTTAAGTAGGAGGAAAATCCCTACTTGGGATACATATGATCATGTGGTTTCCATTCCTTCCACTGGGATCTTCTTCTAAATAATGTAAAACATTAAATTAGGTTAAGAATCACAATTTATAATGTCAAGCAAGAAAAAAACATATCATAAACTGAAATTTTATTCATTTTTAATCTCTTAATCATAATAATTGTAAAATTAAGGACCTATTAAAATTTAAATCCATCATAGTGTTTTATAAAGAAAATATGAAATATCCAAAGCATATCCCTAGGTAGTGTCAAACCAGGTGCACAGTAAGGCACATTTTCATTTACCAGGTTACCCCGAGTCAATTTGGGAACACCTTATGGGAGTTATTAATCTTACATACATCTATTTCAGAACCTCACCCACATTTAGTATCTATAAAGGTATGTATTTTCTATAAATATGCACATAACAAAAACCTTACCAAAATTCTAGGATCCTCTGTTATACATATCATCAAATTCAACTTTAGTGTTTTGTTTTCTAATCTATGTTTTTTGAATCTAGTTTCCAGTTTTTTTGCTAAACTTTCATTGATACCAACTATAAGGACTCGATCCAAGTGTCCCAACAATGGTGCCTTATTTAATTACATTAGAATATAAACAAGTCATATCCTAAATTTTGGAATTTTTTATTACATTTGTAATAAAAGATACATAAAGAAGTTCAACATTACAGCTTCAATGGAAATAAAACATATAAACTTATTTTAAATCACCCATAAAATATTTTATTATCATTGAAATTTATTCATAATATTCATCTTCACCACCTATGTAAAATTAAAACATTAGAATGGAGTGAACATAGATTCTCAGTAAGGGTATGTAATTAAGTGGAAGATATCATAAACATAAATAATTTGCATGGTGAATAACTGAAAACACATGAATTGAAAAAAAATTAATTTTGAAAAATATGGAAGGAATGAATAATATTTAAATAAGTTCATATAAATTATCATGAGATAAGAAAACATAACCATTGATACTATACCAGTAGAATTGTCCCATGTTTCATCAAATTATAATACCATAATGATGGATTACATATTGATGGACATTTAAAACATATTGTCAAGTCCTCGTATAGGATGTCTAAAAATACCGGGGTAAGGCCTCAGCCAAAACCCAATTCTATTTTTTCACATGAGACCTAATAATGCATTAAGGGGTTATATAAGGCCTCAACAATTACATTCTATTACCAATTCATTCCTCAAATGAAAGGGTCAAACATTAACAACATGAACATTTTTAATAACATTCCCCAATCATTACACCTAAACACTAACCATTATGAGTAGTATTATGAATGGTATCAAGATAGCACATCCATAGTAAAAATGATCATTAACCATTTAAAACAATATGGTATATTATATACATAATATATTTACCTCAATAAGATATAAATTTCAATAGAGGTTTTGAATTAGATAAAAATAATCTAATAAAATCCAGGAATTTTTTTTGAGAGAAATAGACTTTTACTTTTAAAAGAAGAGTTATTTTGGAAAAATAATTCCATTAAACCCAAAATAAAAAAATTTAGTTTATCCACGATAATTGTTTTTTGTTTTAAAAATATAATTTTGTCTTAAATATGATTATATTGTGAACACTAAATAGGTATGAATTTTAGAAGATCCCTTGAATCGGGTTTGTTTATCAAAAATAATTGTGAAATATCCTTATAAAACATTTAAATACCCATAAAATAATGATGGATTCTGATTTTTACACATATATAGTAAATTGAAACATATTACATGATTAGTAAATGAGAATTATAAAAAATTTAATTGGGATTATGTGAGACAAAGAGTATCCTAAAAAGAAATAGAGGTTTGGGGAGAAAACACTAACCTGATGTTTGAATGTATTCTACACTTCTCATTAAAAACCTAGATAGTAAAATTAAATACAGTAATTAATTATGTTTGAAAATTTTATACATATATTTGATCCCTTATAGTTTTATTATGTTCATTTACATTTTTATTGATATTTTATAAGATTCAATTCTGTCGTTCTGAAATGACTGTTTTCATTGATTTCATGTTAAGTTTGCTTGATTATATGTAATGGAGATCATGTGGAATGGATATAATTATATAAAACTAAACATATATATTATTAATTAATATATAGAAATTTCACTATTTATATATATCATTTGGGTACCATGTATTATGATTAATCAATATACAATACATTTACTGATTATCATTTATATTTTTACAATAGTTATTTTGATTATTACGAACTGGTTTTTTCATATGAATATATACTGGTTTCAAGAAATTAATTAGGTAATAAAAAATATATTATATTTTGGTAAAATAATTAAATTGTTTCATGATCAGACATAAAGGAGAAAATAGATATAAAAAACTCATTGTCTTTTAATGTGATAAATTGACACATCTCGAACAATGTTTTCATTTTTCTGTATAAATATAGGGGAAAAAGTGAAGATGATGAATTATACCATTATCTTAAAAAATTACATTATATTTATGGTACTGTATTTATCATACAACTTGGATGAGGGGATTTTATGAGTCACAAAGAAAAGAGAGGAACATGAAAGGAAAAGAGAAGTTGTGAAATCCCTTACGAAAATTCATCATTTTAACGACGTCACTTAAAAATTAATAAAATATTTTGATTAGAGAAGAAGGGGTATATGAGAATTTTTTAGATAATTTGGATAGTAATGGTATATGGAATAAAATATCACAACATATTCCATTTGAAATTAAAAAGGAATTACATAAAATGAGTGCTTTGAAAAGAAAATTGTGGTAGATTCTCTTACCTTGTAGAGTGACTCCTAAAACAAGATGGTGGGGTCCTCGGGGCTTTAGGACTCCTTGGTATTACTCTTAGGGAAGTAAAACAACCATATATTTAGGTATGATGAATTTTTATTGAATGTAACAGAATATGTTTATTGTTTTTTACAGAGAATGTGATGGAATTGTTTTATTACTTTCTGAGGACACCTGAGTAGTGGTATATGCAAAACTGTGGGATTACCCATGGTATATTCCCTTCGTATTGCCCATGTGGGACAACACATATCATATTTTAATGTAAAAAAGTATAAATAATTTTATACTTATTATTACATCATTATGAGGTCATTAAACATACCAAAATCTCAAAACTATATTTTTACTATTCATGAAAAAATAAAGTATTTTATAAAATTCTCATAAATTCTGAATATCCTAATATCAACATTTTTAATTAAAAATTGACATATATTTTATCATAATAACTCTCTAAATATGAAAATTTTAACTTTTATATAAGAAAATATTTATTTATTAAAAATAATATCATACATCAAATGTATAGTAATATGCCTAGTAAAATTTTGGACACTTATAAAATTGGTTTTTCATTTATAATTAAAGATGACTGATTTGATAAGACAATTTTATTATAATCACATTAATCAAACCTTATTATTTTTAATAATTATTGATATCCCTAAGAAATGTACAATTTTAACCTGGAAAATCAATTAATCAAATTCCTCATATTTTTATGAAAAACTAAACTCAAAACAAAAATTATGGAACAACAATTTTATTTATAGTTAGTTACAAGAGTTTACTATTCCATTGGTCATATTACTATTAACAAAGGTAGAAGTACAATTCCAAAGGGTCAAGTTACTATTCACCGAAACATAATTATGTTGATCCTATGAGACCCCAAATATCATACTGATCGTAACCATGTATGTCCATTTTTCGAAATTCAAAACATAGAAGAAGAAAACCTATTTTTCATGACTAGGTTATAACTATACCCTAAAAAAATAAGTTTTTGTTTCATAGAAAATAGTTTTTTCATGAATTCTATATTAAACTTTTATAAATCCTCATACTGTTAAAAAACCAAAATTTTTAATGCAGTGTATGGTTTGGCCTCACCGTTGGAGAATCTATGTGCCGAAAATCAACCACCCTATGAACGAGAAGGGGATATGTAGCATAGATTCCTATAGATCCAGCAATGTTTTGTAAACCATGCAGTGATCACGTGTGATTGTAATGTCCAATCCCACATGGTATGGATCCCCCCATTCAGGGTTCCATAAGCCGTGAACCCCACCTCTAGGGAAGCATGGTTAGGGGTCACGATTACCACCAATCATGTTTCAACCGTGAAACATGCATCGGATGGCTACCTTCTCCCCTATTTTGTCTAATGAAACTCCAAAACACCCTTTGGGACATCTAATTCCATAGGTAACATTTTCATTAACCTTATTAATGAGATATGATCTTAGAGATAAACAGGAATATTCCTCATTGATGTTAGGGATCATAAATCCTTCCCACCTTATGATGGTTTATCCTCATGCTGCACTCCCAAGAATACATATGTATCTAACATAACATTATCAGGACACAAGTATCGTATTTCTTTCTCCCACTCCCAAGTAATTTTTAAAAACTACCATGTTTCCAAAAAAATCGAAAAAAGGGACAATCTTTCTCTTGAAATAAGTTATCACTATGATCCATATATTGAACTAGATTCTCCTTGAATGTTTCATCAACATCAAGCTCAGCATCATTGACATACATCACATGGGAATAGTTAGGGTGAGACTAATGAAGGTGTGAAACATGAAAAACATCATGCATAGAACTATACTACTGTGGATGATCAAATATGTACACCACCAGTCTGATCCTCCCAACTATATCAAATGGTCCCACAAATCAGGGAGAAATTATACACTAGTTTAGAAAATTACAGGTGTCCCAAACATGGAAACACCCAACGAAACATGTGATTACCCACCATATATTAAATATGTTAGTATCATTGATCAATATAAGTATTTTCCCTATGCAATGCTTTGTTCAGGTATTTCTGAATCAACCAAACATTCTCTGATGTCTACATCATTAGACTTGTTCCCAAAACAATTCATGTTCCCTCCTCTATCCAACATAATGTGGATCTACATATCCTATCATAGAGCACCTCATACAGTTCCATATGAATCATAACTTATAACAATTATTATCGGGGAACTCAAAATGTTCTTGGTGTGTCTTCCATTATCCACCAATGTCAAGGAAACATGCCATCAACCTATCCTCCAGCACCTGAATAGTATGCTATGAATACAAATCTATATTTGGGTAATATATCATACACAAAATCAAATGGTACCGAGGACCGTCTATAGCCCCTTTTAGAATCATAAAGTAAAATTCATATTATAGTCTAAAACTATAGTCGGTGTCACCCCATGAAAATAAACTATCTCTCAGACATACACATATCTCAATTAATTCATATAAACATCTCTCAAATCGGTACGAAAAGATCCACCTTTTTCAAATGATCCACAACTAACAATATTGCATCATTATTCTATGGTTTCCAGGGAGTTCTTACTAGACAATAAATCATACCATCATCACTTGGTCATTCTAAAATAGGAAAATGATGTAACAAAAAACACTATAAATGATGCTCGGCCTTCACCTACTGATTTTTGTAGTGTCTCGTCACAAAACATGCTACCTTTATCTTCACCCCTAGGTACAAAATACAATCTTTGATGATCAAGATTTATTTTTTCAAAATTTGATACACTAGACACTATTAGAATGAAACTAATGCATCAAATCTTCCTATATATATAAGAAATAATAAATACAATTCCACAAACAAAAAAAATATCACCATCATCAACAGTCCCATTGGAATGTGCCACACCACCTACATGACTTTACCTCAAATAAAAACAGTGTGGACCCTCAGACTGACTCTCCTTGATACGAATCAGACGAATTGACTCCACTCTAATGGATTCAAGGTTCATCTTTGTATGCCCATTCTAAACCACTAGATTTAACTTGGAAAACACTTTCATCATTCTCTACACATAAATTAATTAATGAACCACCTAATTATGAATCTTCTAACTGATATAATCTTCAAAACTATTTCCCTTCCTAGGCATGTAGACCCTCTCGATATAAAATGACTACATTTATATAACACATATTATTTAACAATGATTCAAATCACACTAATATAAGATTTATTTAATACTCTTATGATTGTTATACATCGTAAACCTATCCCTAAACGAATAATTTCACCAACAATTTAATTAAAAAACCACTGCGTACAACTCAAGATCATGCACATGGTAATTTAATTCATGATGAATAAACTATTATGACCCATATTCCATAACCATATCATCTGACAGAAACATTTCCCCTAGAAAAAAAAACTATATGTATCACAAAACAAGTCATGCCCTTTGACATGCTTAGGTAGGATCAAAGTCGACAGGGTCATCAAATATTTTTTCAATTCATTGAAGGCATCATGAGATGATATATTACTCTAGAACATGACACCCATTTTTATTAATCCTAAATGTAGTTTGGAAAAACTGTAAAATTAGTTGATGGAATTCTGATAATATCAGACTTTAAAAATTGTCAGATATCCAAAACATGCATAGGCTACTCACAAGACACAACTTATTGACCTTTCTTTTTTTCACTGACACACCTTCCTCAGAGATTATGTGACTCCAGAAATTTAACCTTCTAATCTTGAAATGAAATTAATATTGCATGATTTTATTCTACTCACTTATACATTAATTAAGATGATGTCAATATTTTCCTAGGGGTCTTCGTGAGCCTTTGAGTACACAATGAATTCCTCCAAAAATCTGACTACAAACTAATCTAGGTTCATCTGAATGATTCAGTTCATCATATCCATATACATTACTTTCACATTTTTAAACCACACCAACAACATAAAAAAAATATAAAAATTATACCTTCTCTTAGAAGCATCCCATATTATATTAGAATGTCTCATCATACTCTGATGATACTCTCTCCTCAAATCCAATTTGGAGAACACTGAATCACCACTAAACTGGTTGAAATGATTGTCGATTCATAGAAGAAGTTTTCAATTCATTACCATTATATAATATATTTTCTTGTAGTTGATACATAGCCACAAGGTCCCATCAACCATATTTCCAATCATTACTGGATATACCCATGGTTATGTACATAGATTTATAAACTCTTTATTCTATTATTCATCAAGAATAATTTTATTCTCATGATGTTGTACCAACTCTATTGTAATTAGAGGAATATAAATAGGTTCTGCTCAAGATAGAAACTAAATTTTGATCTCCACACCTCTCTCAGATGGTAGCCCTGATATGTCCTTGGTAAAAAAATCCTAAAACTAATTCATCACATGATAAAATAAAATTTTCATCAATACCACATAATCAAGAATAATACATGCATATTGGGATGTGATCTCACCTAACTACTATCAAACAGGCCTAGCACTACATTCTAGGATATCCCACTCATTATTGTGAACAAAAGTATTCTCATAAAGGCACATGAACATTACCAAAAACTGATAACAGTCAATGGGGGACTAATAAAACACCATCCAATACATCCCCAATACTTGGTGAAAACTAAAAATCTCAGGAATAAACATGTACCATAGAAAATGGTACCCTCAACACTAAAGTATTCTCTACTTAAATTGCTTAATATTCTATGAATATACTACAGATTCTGTATCAATTGATATAACCACACACATGTGATCCAAATCTATTACCAATAAATTCACAAACAGATTAGATATGAATTAATTTTAAGAAATTATATCTAATAAAAATACTATAAATCATGGAATCTATTATAATTTTTTCATAAAAGTTAAGATCATCTAGCCTTGACACCACTGAGTTTAGGATGAACATCATGGAGTATGAATGGACCTCTGTCAGGGAATTTGGACTGATTCCATGTTGTTTCACTACCCTACTAATAAAGAATAACTTTTCCACAAAGTATCACATCAGTCACGTCAACTGGAACCACTAGTATGACTCCAACAACATTCTATGAATGGGGGAACCAACCCCTTGTATACACTTTTCACTTTCCTAATTCCACCATCACCTCCCATGTGTTGAGGGTTTTAATATAAAATCATTATCTTCCTGATACTACTACATTCTCATCACTCGATAGGTTGTTGGGTACACTAACCAGGCATGTGTCCTGGCCCCTTCCACTATTAACAAAAAACCTGATCACCACCATTATAGGTCAAACACTTCCTCAAGTACCCCATCTGGTGCCTCTCTGGTAATAACTCACAAAATAGAGCTTCCTTGTATGGATTGTTTCAACAATAGATCCCCCAACAAGAACTTCATGTCCACCACCAGGATCCTTTGTGAGGTTCCCTTATGAAAAAAGGGCATGATCAACCACCTAAACAAACCTATCTAAATGGATGTTATCCCAATGGAATTCATCTCATGTTTGATTCTATCCTTGAAATGTCTTATTGTAGTTCCCTCATCCACTACAAATTTAGGAATGATGCATTGAACATTGGTGAAATGGCCTGAATAATCCATCACAATCAAAGTCTCCTCAGTCATCCTTATAATCTCCGTAGCCTTCTACTTCCTCAAGGTATTCAGATAAAATTTTTCCAAAAACATTCCCCATAAATAATTACATAACATTTCATCTGCCTACTCAACAAGGAAAATGATATCCAACCAGCGCATTTCAGGTCCCCATAACATATAATCCTCCAAAATTACCCTCTTCTCGAGAGGAGTCTCTATTATTTCCAAAATCAAATCGATATGATAGATTTAGAACTTTTTTCCCTAATGTCATCACTCTCCCACAAAAGTCGGATAGTGTTGTAACTGGAACACTATAATATGGTAAAACACAATTTTCACAACCCTCCATAGGACATGTTTCGTCATCTTCACAAATGAAAAATGCAATCATACGAATTATCCTCCCCTCTATCATAGTGGATCAAAACGTTTTCTAGTACTCCCACTAGAGGAGAATTCTTGGAGATATCCTTGTTTTTCCCAACTAAGACACATTTTCATAGTGATATCTAACTATAATGTCAAAAAAATATCTAAAAAACATAACATAAATATTTCACTATTTTTCAAAATAAGGCTCTCTAATACCTATAATGACCTATTTTACATACACCATCCCAAAAAATATAAAAACTGTTATATTATTATCTTATGACGTCCATACCATGGTTCATCGTCAGAAACATGTAGACAACAAACATATTCATCATCCATTCATTAAACATACTACATAACCATTTCACTTTGAAAAGGTGTATCTTTTCTTTTTAGAATCCATTATATATTTTAGAACATATCAAAAAAATGTTTTTGACATTTTTATAACTCTTCATTATACACTATTTTTAAGCATTATTTCATATTCATTCTATTAACCATTTTCATCGTCATTATTAAAAACTACTTATTTAAAATTCCAAGGTATGTGGAATGATTTTTATCCCCCTTGTACCACATATATATCTTTTCTGTTCTTTATATGATTAATTACACATATATATGGTTTTCTAGACTGATTTATGTATGAACAACCTCATTCCATATCATCCATGAGAATGATACCAAAATATAGTCATATAATTTAATAAGTGAATCACCCAATTGGGAAATATCATCTTTCTATAACAAAAAAAATCAATATCAACAATCACATCCTAATATATTGGGGTTTAACTCATACATGTGTTAGATACTCCTATGCACGATCTCATTTCAAAGACCTATAATGTCTTAGTCACCCTCTTACCATCCAAAAAATAGTAAGTAAATAGAAAATAATACTACTCTGATACATACTTTTAACATCTCTGGCCTGGTGCCCACTAACCATGGTTCCTTGAGCCTCATCTTTATAAGGCATCTAGTGTGTCTCACCGTACATGAATTAATTCCGATAAGTAGTGAGGACCTAATTGAACACGTGGGGTGACTATATACTCTTTATTTTAGTAATCCATAGTGTAAAAAATACAAACTAAAAGAAAAAAAGTAAATTATTAATATGTATTACCAACGTCTTTTGAAAAAATACGTACAACCTACAACAAAATAATAGATATGTTGTTATTTTTCATACAATGGATATTTTTAAGAAACCCTAAAAAGAAGACATGCTGATGAATCCCCAAAATAGGCCAGAACACCATGTCCATTTCAGTACTCCATGTATATAACAAGTCAAAATCAATAATTTAGCACTGATCACATTCCCTTTTCCCGACCTTCAATAATATAGTATTCTCATGTACCCAATGACAACCTGAGAAAGGTGTGAGAACAACTCAGTAGGCCACCACCAACAGTTTCTAGAAAATATCCAATCTGAATAGATAGAGCATGAGGTTACATAACAAATAATTGGATAAATAAATGTTAAATAGGTACCAATAACTACCAATGTTCACTTTATCCATTCTCACCATTTGTTCTATGGGCTAGGAATTTTCATAAAATACAATTCAGCCTATTACATTCATATAAACTATACATGAAGGGAGAAAAAAGGATACCAACATATCTTTTTAAATAATTCTAAAAACAACATGACACACAACATGGAGTCTCATTTCATGTATTCTTATACTATGCATCTGTTAGGGGTATATAGCTTCAGTCTGGATCGCTAACTCATACATTGTAAGAGTGGGGTTTAGAGAATCTCTCTAACCTCGCCTATTAGATTAGATTCTCATGTTCAATATCATACATACAACATATCCATGTGCAAATGATTAATTATACATTAATCATATGTACCATGTGAAAACCATCCCTTATTATATACATTTCCATTTATATAAAATAATTCCGTTAATAAGTATAACATCATCATGGATAAACCCATTTCCAAATTTATCATTCATAATTAATAACTGATAATCAATTATACCAACTATTTTCTTTAATCCATTATTCGACAAATTCCAAATTTACATGCCTTGGTCCCTTTAGAACTATTTCAATTTTCAATTAATGATCTATTTAACACATTTACCATTATATTAAACACCCTTATTACATGTCAAAAAAACTAGACATTTGTAGCATTATTTCCATTTAATAACCTAAAATAACAAAAACAAATTGGTTATCAAGGGTACTAACTCCAAAAGAATCAATCATAACATTATAATCACAATTTCACATTCATGGGGGAGGCACACCCAATGGGTGGTTTTTAATCTAGTTTAATCTTCCACTATTCATCCTCTTAGGATCATGTGGTGTCTGATTCACCAATTAAAAAAAATTCATCATTTAATACATTGAGATCCAAATATACATTATAAAAACACAAAATCATGACATTATACACATAAAAATAAACCAAACTATGGGATATATCTCATAGAAAACCAATATAAATTCCCTAGACAACAATTCTCTCAACCTTACCCTTTGATTCATAAACAACACATCTTTAGAAATATAACCTTGAAACCTCTTGAAATAAGAGTTTTAGATATTCATATGAATTGAAAACAATTAAAAAACACTAATCTTGAAAATGGAATGAAGACAAGCATGAGACTCGGCTAGATCAATGATCCTCACCCAATATTAATCCAATCACCTTGGAAACAAGGGAGATCCATCATTGGGAATTTTGGGACGAAAATATCATAACCCTTGGATTCCATACGATGAATGGTGAAGATAAATGGGTATCAGTTATTAATGCTCAGGGGAATGGTATAACCCATATGTTGAATTGAGTGCCTAATTAGTTTACTCGGTTAGCCAATTATAGATCCAACCATATGCCACCCACTGCCCAAGAGGGGGTCAGGTCACACGGCTTCATGGGTAGCCCACATGTGTCGACCAAGTGGGAGGGATATATCCCAGACCCTAATCCATGGATTCACCTTTGAATGGTTTTATAAACCATGAAACCCACATCTAATAATGGATTTTTAAGGCTCATGGTTACTAATAACCAGACTTAAACCATGATACATTGACTAGATGACCTCTTTCTCTCCTCTTTTGTGTCTTAAACCCTTATAACACACCTAAGCCTCTGCATAAACCATGTAATAATTTATTTTACCATATTACATAAATATTCCCCAAAATATAGACAATTACATTCCTCAATAATGTCCAATATTATACAACCATGTGTCCATAGTCAAGGATTTGGTTACCGTCACCTTTCAACATAATCACATGGATTAGTGAACTTATTTTAATAGTACCAAAAATTATCTCATTTGAAATATCTAACTAAAGTGTAATATTAGAAGAAAATTTATTTTTCTCCATCATGTTTACTTATTCCTTCACTTTTTAGAATTTTATTTCTAAATTCCTTCCCCTTCCATTGAAAATACATCTTACAATTACAATTGAGAGATTCCCCAATATTCATCTTCTAGTATTCATGATATTATTTCCATTTAATATTCATCAATTTAGTATCTCTATCACATAAAATTAAATAATAATTAATCCTTTTATTCAATTTTATTCTTGTAATCTCAAATAATATAAGTTTGATAATCATTAATATTTACTATTTTATTGGAATAATCATATGATTTTTGACTTCAGATCTTATCCAACTAGGTTCCTCATTAATAAAATATCCTCATTGGTAATGGCATCCACTGTTATCTGGACTCCATCCAGATTCATCCATTACCAAAATAGAAATATTATAATGTGAGTGATGAACAATAAATATCATTTTATAATTATCAGAAATGGTATTTTTGAAAATAACATCCATGAAATTTATTACTTTTGGAAACCATTAAATTTTTTATTTAGTTTAACCATATGGCTCATAGTTAAATCAAGGGTTTATAGTGTTTTATTATCTAATACTCCGTGAACAAATTAATAAAAACAATATTTTCAATGTAATGAATCATTAAGGGAATGATATTGTCTAAAGGATATCTCTTACGATTGTATATCCAACATCGTAGTATTATATTAACACATTATTCTCTAAATGGTGATTGGTTTAATACCCAGACGACTACTTTCATGATGATTAACCCAACATGCATGTTTTCTAATGTCACATAAACTTCTAGTATATTATTAGTTATTCGATTTCATTTAATTAAACATTCCAAGAAAATCAAAAATATTTTTTGTTTTTTTACTATATATAAAAATATTTATTAGACTCAAAGGTGAGTACTAATTAATGATCCATTATCCAATTAATAGAAATGAACAAAATCATCCTTCAAAAGAATAAATTGAAATTGATCTGATACCAACTATATCAACTCAATCAAATCATATCATTATTTTTAATTATTTCTATAATTGGTTCATCACATATCATAATATAATCGTAAAATACCAATAATGAATTGTTTAGTGTCTTTTGGGATCAACTAAATGAGAATCTTATTTTATAATATATGTGAACATTTTCCAATAATTATGCCACAAAAAACACACTAAATGACATATCATGTGTTATAATAATCTTGTTATCTAGTGCAATGAAAAAATATGAATAGGATGAGATAATATGCTTAGTAAGGTAAAATTCAATCGATATGTCATCAAGAGCCTAATGAAATTCATATATGAAAACATTAGCATTATCTAACATATTCTATTAAGGAAAATTGATCTCTAGTGGTTTTCCACAATTCATGACTACAGAATATAATGTTTCAATTGAATATACAAGTACCTTGGTATATGAGTGTGAGATAACCATGGTGACACTATATAAGGGAATGATTGCTTTGTTCTTGGAATAATAAATATATAGAATCTATCTATAAAATTAATTCAAAATCATAAGTGATTTATAACAACTAAAATAATAAAATCATACTGTATAGAGTACATTAGTAAATTAGTTTCACCCCCCATTAAAATAATCCTGTAATATTGAATTGTGTGGTTGATTGTGATAATTGTTTAATACTTTTTATAATACCTCATGTGATAGAAACATTAAAAAATGAATTGGATGACTATTCAGGAACACACTATGTACTCATAACATTTAAATACATATGTGTGCCGTAGGTTTAAATTAGACCATAAAAAATAGTAAGCATGATAAACCCTATGAGAATGTGGTGATATTATATTGTTATCTTCAGGTTTAATAAAGTATTTATCATAATTATTTTAATGAAAATATGTAATTGAATTATTTTTTATATAAATATTAGAAAAAGAAAAAGAAGCCTTGAACATTAGCTTATAATTTATAATAAATCCATTAGATATTAAAACACCACTTAGGTGTTCTTATATGAACTGAGTAAATAATCTATTATTGAAAAAATCTTATTATTTACCATTAGACCATAATTTAACTAAAAGGGATTTCACAAATATAATGTGGGTATTAAAAACCATTACTTGGTGAAATAAAAAAATTTATTGAGTTGGTATATATCATGAAATAATACATTACGATATTCATATAAATAGGCTTTAGTAAAAAGAGGTAATCGTGAAGGGAGCATAAAACATGAATTATCCATGGAATAAAGAAATGCAAACTAGAATAGTTATATATATAAAGAAATAGTATACCAAAAACGGAAGAAATAAAAGTGAATTACATTTAACCAAAATCGATATGATATATATAATGTGTAATGAAAATGTTACAATAATGGTTCAAAAGATACCATTTTTTATTTAAAAAACATCCCTGAATCGAACATAATTAAAACTTATATATGAAAATTATTTTGAAAACTGGAATATGAATATTTTGTTACCAAATTTTATTAAAAATAAATTGATTTTACAATATAAATAAGATTATTATTGGGAAGATAAATAATTGATATGGAAGTTGAAGAGCTTACATTGGATGGATAAGAACTACGCATAAAAATTTCAGACTTTTATTAGGAAAAATTCATCTCGTTGAAAGAATTCACTAAAAATATTTACATTCCAAAGATAATAATGGAATGTTTGGTATATAATTATAGGTAATAAAAAAGAATCGATTTTAGGTATTTAATATAATCCATTATAATTCCATGAAAGGGAGCATGAGTGATCAAAATTTCGTATAACTTCATAATTAAATGAATTAAAAATTATTAATACAGAACATGTGACAAAATTTTATCCCATATATATTTTAATATATGTATATTAAAAATAGAAAAAAGGTTAATAGTTTCATTATAAATATTGAATAAGTGATAAAAAATATCACGAATGAATTAACCAAAATTGAGACAAGGAACCCATTACTACAAGTCAAAATTCATTTTACTTCTGAGGATAATATCATATAAAATGGAATTAAAATAAATAAATTTTTTTAAAGAAAAAAATCACTTATATATATATTTTTTTTTATTTTTTATTAATTTTTTATTTTTTTATTAAATAGTTTTGGCTTATTTTGGTTACATGATGTGGTTTAGTCGATTTATCTTAAACATCCTCCATATATTTACCTAGGCCAAATGTTTTTAAAATAGAATTTTAATCTCATGAATTTATAATATTCTTTTTATTATTATACCACTTTCTCAATATTTCTTTATTTTCATTGGTATTCCCAAAATGGAAAAAAATTAATGAAGGTTCCATGATATATACATGTATGGTGATTATGTATACCATTATAAATTATTGTTAATATAAATTCTATAATTTATAGTATTATATTTTAGACTATTAATATAGTCATAAATATAATTTTTATTCAAAAACGTATATATTTATTGTTTTCCATGTTCCATGGTAATGGAAAATGAAATACGTTGATCTATAGATAACACACTTATTATTCATCGATCATTAGTGGGTTGAAAACTAAAATAAATTTCATTTATGTGTACTTATTATATTATTAATTTTATAATTTATCATTAAATAAATCTTTTATACAATCTAGGCCTCGTGTTAAAGAAAAAAATAATATTATATTAATGAAGGAGGTAGTCAAAATCAACACATGATGGTAATATCATCATTCGAATAGTTTCTGAGGGATATAAAAAAAAATTATTATATTAGATTTATAAAATTTAAAAATGTTATTAATAACAATGTTATCATTATATCTTGGACAGACAATAATCCACAAGGTAATATAAGGATCAAATTAAGAGATATTAGTTGATAGTATTGTATCTCCATATATATTTTCTCCATTGGAAAAATAATTAAAGCTTCATAGAATGGTCACATTGAAATAAATTAAATTATAGGAAATGGATAGAAATATATGGAAATACTATGGATTATTTTTTTCAACTAAATCACTTTAATGAGAGGAGAAGTTTCATGAAATAGATATTCTTAGACAAGTGATGAAAATGAGATTTTTTAAAATAAACATTATTTTTTACTGATGGAATGTCACTATTAAACAATAAATGTATCAATAGTCATTAAAAATAAATTTTAGAGATATATTATTTTAAAAAATACAATATTAATCATTCTAATTAATGTTTTAAATATTTTCAAGTCATTTAGAAAAAAATATTTACATTTTACCATTTATGATTCTTCTATTGTAAAGTGTTTTGAAAATAGAAATTTATATTTTATTAAATTTATAAAGCAACCCATGTTGATGAATTTTAATGTCATAAAACTAAATTTATGATCTATACAATCAAATCCAATTTATAACTAATATCAAATCCAATTTATAATTAATACAAAATAATTTTTTTTATATTTAATTTCTACATTTGTTGATATATTTTAAATATAAGAGAATAAAAAAATATTTGAATATAAAATATTAATTAAGGATTCGAAATACTAAAAATGTGTTTTAAATAATAAAAATATTATTTTTGTGTTATTTATATTTTATTTTAAATATATAATTTTATTTAAAATAAAAATAAAAAACATCTAACTGATTCTTGTTTTATGATACTATAATAATAATTATAGTATTGAAAAAATATCATTATTTTCACTATTCAAAAATTAATATTTCAAAAAAATTCTTAATATTAACCTAAAGAAAATACTTTCAGAATGAGTAAAAAATTTAATTTAATTTTATTATATTTAATATATCATTGTTTGAATTTGATATTTTAAGTACAATAATATGTGTTTTTGTAAGACAATGTTTTAACTAAAATAAATATTAAATGTATTAGCCATTATAACTCTCATTTCACATAAATTTATAACCTAATTAGTCTTTTGTTATTATTCATATCAAAAAAATTCCTTATATAAAATATATTTTTTTATTTACATAAATCTCAGGAAAATATTTTTCTAGGGAAAAATAGAATTTAATCAAGAGGTTATCTTACTAGTTTTTTATCTATAATAATTCAATTTTAAAATTATTTATATTAAAACTGACCATAATTTTTATTTATAAACATGTTTCATGAAATAACAATATTTCTTTGTAGAGTCCACTGCAATGACTATATTAGAATAGTAATATTTATTATGTAATATCTTTTTTAATAAAACAAAGCACAATTTTTTTAGTTCTGTCTTTCATGTGAAAATTTATATGAAACACAATAAATGTTTTTAATATAAATACATATTGTTAAATTTAGTGGTTTTATAGAAAAATATATAAAGGAAATAATCAATATGAAGTATTTTAAAACCCGTTGAGATACAAGTAATCTAAGAAAACTACTTTGATTCATGTAAAATGATCCTAGAAATATTGATGTTTAATCATATTTCAGCAAATCGTGTATCATACAACTGAATTGACTCTTGACTTTCTCTTACCAAGCGCCATTGGTGTAACTCCCCTAAATTATTGGAATTTAATAAAAAGATGAAACTATTCATATAATCTCTATTACTAGCATAAAAATCATCTAAAAACATCTTTTTTGCATTTCATGGATTCCACTGAATGTTAATGACACGAAGGGGAAATATTTATTGCATAACAGTCCCATGTCAATCATACATCACAAAATATATCATCATAATAGAATCTTATGATCCCAACTCCCACACACTCAAATTTAATTCTACTATTTACAAATAAAATGACACCATAATCACAAAAATTCACAAGTCTTCACATATTATGTTATCATTGGTATTTCAATGAGGTTGTAACTCATAATTGTAAATTTTCATATACAATGTGTAAAGAAATAATTTGTCTTTTATATGAGGGATAATCATGGATCCATAGTTAATATTTTTTAATTATCTGATGAGTTCGTCATAGTGAACACTGTTGGGTTAATCTCATAAATAGGAAAGTTATGAAAACTAATTTTAAATTTGCACTATTATTATTTTAAAATATTCTTTAATATATAAATTAAAATAAATTGGTAAGGTACATAGAAATAAATATAATGGAAATATATATTATTAAAATATACAAAAGTAATATTTTCCACATATGTGTTAATAATAGATAACTAGTGTCTTTCTGATTGAACAGGAATTAAATCAAAATTTATTAAATAACCATCATCATTACATTGAATGATGAGAAAAAACAATTACTCAATACGATCCCAATGATATTTTTTGTACCCTACAGTGAGATATAATTACACAAGGTACAAATATTTAAAATAAGGACTAGGAGAATGCATTTATTCACATACCCTCTTCAGAACTAATCCATTATATGTACTATTACAATTATGAAGGATAAGAATAGTGATGAATAATAATAATAAGAAGATAAAATTAGTATAGAAGGATCTGACACATATCCTGGAATGTTTGAAAATAATAAAAATCATAGAATAAATATTGTGAAGAATTAATGCACAATGATAAAAATAAATATGAAAATACCTCTATTTGAATAACGGGTGGCTTTAGTTCTATATTTAATGAAGATAATATTCATAGTGTGAGAAAACCAGATAGATAATGGGAGATAAAGAAATGTGTATGAAAACCTAATATATATGAAAATTATATAATACTAATACATTATATCCACAACTCCTTATCCACATAAATTTAATAAATTTATGAAATTTTTTGGATATACACATTTTTATGCATGATGGGTTTCTATTTTCCAACATAAACATTCCATTTTAATTTTTTTTTCATGTTTGGATCAATAAAAAGAATAATTTTGGAAAATAGTTTTCTATGAAAATTTTACATTATGTATTATTCCTTCTCCAACAAGAATTTGGATTCTATGGAAAAATTAAAAAATTAATATGACCAAATTAATGAATAATAAATTTCTATCTTATTAGAATATATAAATTATTTTCAATAGTTTTCTATGAATTTATATATTTCAAGTTCTTTGTATAGTGATAATACGTAGTTAATGAAAATTTCCTATGTCTCTCATCCTTATAGATGTAAACTTAAAACTCATTTGGACTATTAAAATATAGTATATGATCCCTAAATTCATATTCATAAAAATTGTTAATAGATTCCCAACAATAACATATATATTTTATTTGGGCCGCATAATTTTTTATTCATTTTTTTCTCTAATAGAAGGAAATATAGTCTATATAACATGGAAAACTAAAAATAGATAATTTATAAATTAAGATCATTTTTGTGGATTGTAAATAAAAATAAAAATAAACAATTTATCCATTTTAACAATGAAGGTTAAATTATTCCAAAATGATAATAATGTGATAATTTACCTTATATTATAAATTTTTATATATTATAATAATGAAAAATATGTTTCAATATTTTGATATTTGATATTTTTCAATCCCAAATACTAAAAATTTGGACTCTTTGGAGATAATATAAACAATAATCAAAACTATAATCTAATGGTATAATTGAAATAACTACATAAATCAAATAGAAAATACTAATATCATGACTCACACTAGAAATTTAATGACATAAAACATTAATATTATTAAAAATCTATTGAATATCATGTTATTCACCTAGTAAAAGTAATACTAACTTATATTGAAATGTATTAATCTCTTCATAAAATAATTTTTGTATGGTTATTTTTTTATTATAAGGATAAATATTGATTTTTAATGGATTTTTTAATTCATTAGTTATCCACATCATAGAGTCATAAATATGTCAATAATGATGGATTTAATTTTGTTTTCTTTAAAAATTATTATTTGTAGGTTTAAAAATGTAAAAACACCACATGAATGATGAGGAATTTTTTCATTAATGTAAATGACATTTCTAAAATATTTTTCATCTAGATTTATGTTATTATATCTCATATAGAAAATTAGTTTACCTCTAATTTTTTAATTCTAAAATTATTCATTTATGTAGTTCAAAAATATTCATACACACATCCATCATTCTAGAAGCTTACATTGAATTAATTTAAATCCATAATTCTATATCAAATTTGAGTTTTTTGGGGAGTGTGTGGATTATGTTTGTAATAAAAATATCATGTGTATCTTAAAACCATCACTAAAATGATTTTTTCACATCATTAAATTTAAACCAATAATGTTGGTGAAAAAAATGATGCATGAACTCTATTTTTCAACCATCAAATTGAGTCTTCATATTAAAAAAAATAAATTTACCCCATAAAATTGTAACTTAATAATTCCCCATTTAACATAAAAAGAAATAGGGAATATGATAAATGGCTTCTAGTGCAGTTTCTTAATTACGAATTTTAGGGATTTTAGAGTCTAAATAATGTATATATTTATGGTTATTGTAAAATTATAGTTAAATGTAAAATGGTTATTCAAAAGTATACATCAATCTTAGTTTATAAATTCAATGAACACTAAGTTCTTTGAAATTTATGAAAACCAACTATTTATAGATCTCAGAACATTGTTTAAGACTCTCAAGAAATAAATAGATCTAATTTTATTTCAAAAAAACATGATACATTTCTTCTTATAAAGAAGATAATCATTTTGTATAATAAATGTGCACATGAATTAATCAATCATCCAGAAATCAAAAAATAACAATATTCCAAATCAAGAAAAAATAAAAAAAAATCAGTCACTTAAATCACCAAATATTCAATACAATCAATTTTATTAAAAAACAAAGATGGTTATAATTTCATAAATCATTGAGTTAATATCATGAATCCAAAAATAACAATAAAATTTTAAAACAAAAAAAACAAGTGGAATCTTATTAAATAAAATGTAAGAATCATTAAATAAAGGAAAAAAATATTTATTTAAAAATGGATAAATATTCCAACACATAGGATGTAACTACCCATAATTAATGGTCAAAAATAGTTATAAAGATAAGGATTTTAAAAGAATGGAATGAAATATTTATCCTTAGTTTATTTTAAAAAGGAGGGAACTTTATTACAGGTCCTAACTACTATAACATTAAGTATAAAAATAATGAACAAAATAAGGGACCTTAAAATTTGTAAAATGAAAAATAAAGTGAATGGTAATGAAGAAAATGTATAAAATTTATGTTAACTCTAAATTGGGTACTGGTTTTTGACATTATGTAGTTGTATATCCCTATATTTTAAACCCAATATGGAGGTTTATTGTGATTCAATCTCATATTCCACCCCCCCAAATTTTGTTTATTATTGTGTAAATCTCATCACACTATTTATGTATCATTCCCTTGATATTGAGAAATAACACCATGTCTATTCAAATTTTCTATAACTGGTATAGAGGGCATTGGAAAATGAATGGGTCCCACACCACATTATAAAATAATTGTTTGGACTCCTCCACACGATCAATGGTCTTCCCAAACCATTCTCATACCCAAGACATTCTTATATAACAATTTATATGTCACATACCCATATTCAATGTAAAATTTATAAAATAAAATAGTTCAATTACCATATATGATACCAAGTAATATGACTCAATCCAATCATAAATAAAATTCAACAATTTAGTCCTTAAATTAAAAAATAATACAATAATTCCCAAAATTAAAATATATTGTTTCATAGATCTTTAGATACATAAAAATATAATTTCAAATGATTTCATCAACAACTCAATCGTATCATCTGTACAAAAAATTTTCCGTAATGAAAACATTCATTAATATAATTCCATAAAAATGGAAATCAAAGGAAGGTTTAATATCAAAATATTTTTAAGGGACAAAATTATAAATATGTAATAAATATTTTTCATCATAATATTATGCGAAAACATTATAGAATTATTTAAAAATAAGAGTATTCCATAGGTCTAGATAAATTAGAATTTAACCACAACTTATAATGTATTTTGCATGGAATAATGGTTTAAAATCATAAAAGAAAAAGTAATGATTCAAGGAGAAAATATATAAATATAAGATATAAATAAGAAGTAAGAATAATCATATAGAATAATAACACTCTGAATATTTATATATAAAATAATTTCCATGAAAAATGATTTGAACAATGGAAAATAAAATAATTTCCAAGAAAAAAATTAGGGATTAAGAATGATGTAACCATGTCCATATAAAATCTTGTTTAGAGAGATAAATTCAATAATGGCCACAATAAATCATTATCTTATCCTGTGATATAAAAATAATATCCAATGAATTTTGAGGATATATTAAACCACCCTAATCATATAACTTTCCACCATAATTGTTCCCCATTTAATCATCTATCATATGAAAAACCCATAAAAACACGAGTTTCATAACATTTTGAAATGTTGTAATATAAAAGAACATTTTTTGTACAAAAAAATCAATGAAAAAATTTTATTTAATAAAGGTACTTATATAGTGATTAATTAAACACAACTCCAAGTAAGATTATACCTATGGAGATAATGAGCAACCGATAATTGAAATATAAAATATTCATAAAATATTTTCAACCATACCATAAAATGAATATTTCAGGAGACACTATAAATATTATGTTGTGAATTTTTACATTGAAATCTTTTTCACAATAACCACACAATAAATAAATCACAATAATTGAGTCATTAATGGAATGAAATATTATGTAAACTTATCTGTGGCGGATGATTAAGGATATGATCATGAAAATAAATGTTTATTTAATATTTTAATATATATTTACCAAACTCCCACCTAATTAAAACTAATAAAGCCTTATTTTTAATATTTTTAAGGAGATATATTTATTCTCACATGTGGTAATAGATTTTAAGGATTCATAACAATAACATAAAAAACAATATGAATGAAGTAACATCGAATTTGAAAAGATTGACCTCACTCAAAAAGATTTACAATGAAACATTGAATTAAAAAAATTTCAAAAAAAGGAAATAAGTACCATATATTTATATTTATGGGAATTTAAAACAATTTATGTAAGAAATATTTTCAATATGAATCATTATAACTCAATGAATAAATATTTGAGTTAAAAAAACTCATATTATTACTTTTTCTAACACACACTAATAACATATAAGATAAAAATAAACATTTTAATTAATAATTTTAAATACATATTATAATATATTTTTATTTAAATTATATAATTATAATATTTATTTATACTTTTATTAGTATGTAATTTTTTATTTTATCACCATATTATTAGTTTTTATTTTCTGATACATATTTATTAATATCAATGTCAGTCCTTATACATAAATAAAAAATTCACCACATCTTTGGTACGCAAATATATTTTACGAAAAGAATTATAATTTTATAATTTAATTCTAATATTTTTTTTGTTATGATTAAATAAGATGAAATTATTATAGAGCTTATTTCTATAATTTTTAACAAACCAAATGTAGTTTACAAATAATGAGTTTAGATGTTATACATGAAGAATATGAATAAGTGCATAAAAATAATTTAATAAATTATATTTCTTCTCTAATACAATAATATTATCCTAGGATAAAAAAATATGTCATTAAAAAAGAAGGTATTGCACAAATAACGGGGAAGACATTTTTCATTTCCCATTAGATGTAAGAGATATATATAATCCATTTCTCATTAATATAATTAAATTAAAGTATGATAATGATTGTGCACTGGATACATTATTTTGGTTTGAATAGTTTTGGGTGAGGATATATTATAAAGATAGAGAAGAAAAGGACATTGATGGGATAATAGTCACATTATGTACTTGAATATTCTCATTAACGATTTCATGGAAATTGAAGAATTGGGTAGTATTATTAAAACCCATGGACACTAAAAGTTTAATAAGATTATAGGATATTTAATCTTAGAAAATATTACATGTCAATTAAAATAATTTATGAGGAATAAAGTCAGTTTACATAAACCCATTTTATCGATGAAACAATCAAATGTTTCAATGGGAATAAATGTTAGGAACGAGGTAAATATGAAATTTCATTGATGTTAGCGGATTTAGGTGGTGAATGATTGTTATTAAATGTTGGAAACACAAAAAAATCATTCATTGTTATGATATATATTTTTCATGCCATTTTATTTTAGTAAAACTATGTCAATATTAATTTTCTCATTATTAATGTTATCTACTCTATTAATATATTTAATATTAGAAATATTTTTAAATAATTAATGTTATTTACTGTATTCATATATTTAATATTAGAAATATTTTTAATGAAAAGTATTCTATGACAATTTTATAAAAAATTTAATATTATTAATATTAATATAGACGCCATATAATCAAATTATATTTCTAAATATAAGTGAATTATCTCTTAATTCAAAACAAAAGGTATTTTTTTTTTAATTTTGTAGAAAAATTTCTTTTTATACATTAATTATCATCAATCTTATTACCAATGTATTAAAACATAAATTTATTACTAATATTTTTTCCATATTAAATATTATATTACGATCATAAATTGAGGAAATTTCAATTGATTTTTAAATTACACTATATTTATAATAATCATTATTTGAGAAATAGTTTCGTAACTATTGTAATTAATTTTTACATTGGTGCATCATTTTTTTTTGTTAAAATGGAAAATAAGATGCAAATAATTAGATATTAATCATTAAAAATTCAAAACATTGTTTTGTAATAAATTTATAGAATCAATAAAATTAATTCTAATATAATATCACATAATATATAAAAATAATCTTATTAAAATAATCTTATTTTTTGTATGATCATGTAATTATTCATATTCAATACCACATGAAGGTATTTAGATTGACTTTATATTATTATATATATATATTAATAATATGTTAAACATTATTCTATAGTGATTAAATAGTTTTAAAAATAAAATATATTATAACATTTTAGTTCATTGATTAAATGATTTTTTTTATTAATTTGTATTATTCCTAATTTATCATGATTTATTACTTATATAATATGAGTTAAATTTTCTCTTTTAATATGTTTTAAATAAAATATTTTTTATTCATTAAATGTAAATTTTATTGAATGTAATAATGGTCAAATACACCAAATAATGAGATTATAAAATTAACTAATAATTAGTCAATTATTCATGCTAAATTTTGTCACACAAATACTCTTAAAACATACACATTGACATAATATTATGATAAGTTGAGTTGGTTTTCAAGGGTGATGATTCTCATACAATATATATGGTGATCATTAACATCTACTGTAAATAGTTTTCTAAAACCAATCCTACTAATGAATATCATGTAATTTTTCAATAAATACCCCCATAAGACTACCTCAAAATAAATATAAGAAAAATGTGATTAAATTGTAATACATACAATACGTAATTCTATTTCATTTTTATATCGATCTCATAATGTTGTTACATGTATCTATATCATCCATTTAAATTGTTATTTTTTCTTGGTCATATAATTCTATCAATTGTATAATCTCATCAATAAAATATCATAATATTATTGCATTCCTAAATTTAACCTAAAACCCATCATATTATTTTTTTTATGATTTCTTTTACACTGTTATTTTAATTCCTTAATTCCATGGTTTCAAATAGGGTTATGATCTCGATAGAAAACTATGAAGATATAGATTTTATTTTTAGAATAAATTTATTTACCTGATGAATTATTCCATATGGTTATTTATTAAAATATTTCTATATTTCTTTCTAATAATTAATTTTTCTTTCATTTAAATTTCTTAATATCAATAAAATCATTCATATTTTTTTTACATAATAGATTTCTGGAAAAACCCATTCAATATAGTATTTCTATAAAAGGGAATTAAAACTAAAATTTAGTACTGTCACCTATCATTAGGCCAAAAAATGAATATTTATTATGAATTTATAGAGAGTAATAAGAAATAAAATATACTCAATAATAATATAACTATTTTTTAAATTTTCTTATTCTCTTATTTTTATGAAAAAACAGTGTGTGTAAGCTCTTATCATCTTCAAAAATCAATCAATATTCATTATAGGTATTTTTAACGATAATCAATTTTTTCCCTCTCAACGAATCATATTGTGCACCCTAGAGTTTATCTCATAAGAAGGCCACATACTAAGCTAGAATATTTATTGTCTCTATTATTATTCTCAAATATACAAAAATAGATAAATAATAATAATTTCAGTCGGGGGGGGGGGGGCTCAAAACTTATATTATATAAATAAATAATAAATATAAAAATTTATTAAAATTTAAAATACATTAAAAATAATCTATTCGGATATATATATATTTTTCAGTAGTTTTTAATAAGTTACATAATCATTATTTAAAGAAAAATCAAATTTTTAGTCAATTATGAAATCTGTAAATATCACTAAATACCAAACCCTTAAAAATATTACTAACCCATAGTTAGACCACCTAAAAATGTGTGATAATCCATCAAACAAAATAAAATAATACCTCTTATATGTCCATCACCACAACAATGTGACTCCACAATTTGTAGTATTGAAATGACGAAGCAACAAAATAAACCAGAACGAGTATAATACGATGATAGTAGGAGAAACCGATAAGAGTTATACTATATTCTATTTAACTATTTCTAAAATCATTATATATGATAGTGGGTTTTAACAAAATGTAATGATACACAACCTTATTTAAATAAAAGGCTTACGGGAGTTCCCCATTTTTATGGATATGAAAATAAAATAGTGAGAAGGTAAGAGGAAAATTTGAGAGAAGAACAAGAGAATGTGAAAATAATATATATTATAACAATCCATTAGATTCTCTAACCCCCTAATATTTTATTATATACATATTTTGATAAAATTATGATTTCATAGATTGTTTCTAGAACAATGTTGGGGTTCCAACTAACACAATACCCGGTCTATCCCCAGGAATGCTTTGAAGGGAATTATAGATCCATACAAGAGGGAATATTGTTCCTAGGAATCAAAAAACACATTTAGGAAAGACTTCTCCCAAAAGGGACAACCATAAACAACCCAAAATAATAACATAAATCCAAGAAAAATCCATAGCTAAAATTAATCCAACATCCATAACATACGGTGATTCCAAAAGTTACCATTACAAGAAAAAACAAAATAAAAAAACAGAGGAGGGGTCAACAAGACCACAAAAACCTCCAAGTGAAATGTGGACTAAGGCCCGATGCCACCTCCACAAACACCCACTACCAAAGTAACCACTAGAATTTATATATATATATATATCAACCATAAAATCAATGTAATTATTCCAATATAAATGTTTCAAACATAACAATTTTCACCAACACCCAATGGTGTATATAGGGTGTGAGACAAATCATAGTAGGACACCACAAAAAATTCTCCATGAATTGAAATTAGATACAAAATTAATATTATAGTATTTAAAGGAAATAATAATTATTTTATAAATACAATAATAATTAAAAATTAAAATATAAAGAGATATAAAAAAAATTATGGTAATCATAACATGAGAACCACATGTATTCTCTATGGTACTGGGGTTTGTGGGGTCCATGGATCCTCATACAATAGGTGATAATACAATTTACCAAACACAATTCTCTTACTTGGGCCTCCAAAATCCATAAACAATGTTTTCTAGAGTTATTATGTAGTCCTATTAGGTATACTAGGCCTTGTCCCTACCAGGATTCCAAAAATACTAGACCTAGTATTCGAACCCAGATAACATCGATTGTAACGACCTGAACATTTATAATTACAATAACTCATTCTTTTAAATAAAATGTATTAATACATATAAATATAATACATGATATCATATGGTTTTAATATCTCCTATAAAATTTAAAATACTTTCTATCATCATTACCAATGATAATATAGTCATGGAATAATAATCATGTGATTAGAACAAATATATGTTTTAAAAAAATCAAAATGACACAAACCAAGGAAGTGATTACAACAATAATAAAGTTATTACCCTATAAAACCCATTTATAATATATTATTCGGGAGATTGATTCACTAGGTTTTCACCTTGACCAATCCGAATATGATATCTAATAACTACCGCATAAGAGAAAATGTTTAAAAGATAAGTTCAAGCTCATCGAGATCATGGCCCAAACAATTTATGCTGAATAACCCCATAAAAGTCTCATCATCACACATCTTACCCTTAAAAAATTTTCTAGTTTGTTTAAGGGATATGTATCAAGACCATCAGAATGTTAATATATATATAATATTTTAAATAATTTATTGTTCATATTTTTTTTTTATTTTTTTTTTATAAATGATATTTATTTTGCTACAATAGAATATAAATTATATTTTTAATTCAATTATGATGTTTATTTTGATGAATTTATTTATTTTTGAAATAAAAAATATGTTAATATAATATTTTATTAAATATAAATTATCATATTATTTTTTTAAGTCAATAGTATTTATTAGGGATAGGAAACTATAATTGTAAAAAACACCAATATTCCTAAAAAATGTCAATTATTATTTTAAAATTCACAACATGCTTATTTAGAAAATTTTCTTGATTAAATGAATATTATTTTTTTAATTAAAATATTAAAATTATCCAATGGTGATTTTTTATAATTTTTAGAGACATATTAATTTTTGGGTAAAAAATAAATATCGTATAAATTTATGGTATGTATTATGACATCATAATAAGATAAAAGTGATGTTATAAATACTTAAAATTGTGTCCAAGACAAAATATTGGTTTTTGTTTTAAAATAATTTGATGATATTATTAATTGATTAATTTTAAAAATCCATTCTTAATCCACCAAAAACAAATAATATATTTTATGATTTTAAATCATTTCTTCTTAGTATGACACACATTCACCTCAGAAAGGGTAATATTTTATTATTTATGGCTCTTAAACATATAAAACAATGAATCCAACTCCCCTTTGGTAGTACCCATTGGATAAAATCAAGGTGTAGTTCATGGTTTTTGTTCTTTTATTAAATAGATTCTAAAATCCATGTTTTAGAATCAATAAAGAATTCACTAATCATTTACAATATAAACCAAAACAAATACCATTTCCCTTCACGTAAAATCTTTATAAGACATCCTTATACTTACCTCCCATCTCAAGATTCCTCCCATGGTTCCCAAAAACTCTCATGAAGCCAATCCCAAGCAATTGTTGTCACACTCTCAAGGTAAATGTTGTTTAAATTCTCTTCTTCATACATGTTTCTTCATTTTGTTAGGACTTCTATTTAAAAATCCTATTATTGGGATATTTTTTTCCATTTGAAAAGTACTTTTTTTATTTTTAAATGATTAGAGACACCTATCTCTCTCATCATCCCTCTTTATGATTCATTAAGTGATGTTGTTGTGCAACCTAAATTTAATAGAGATTTTATATTTAAAACTAGAGAATAATCATAACAATTTACTATCAAGGGTGTTCACCTTAATGCATTTAACTTATTGATTAGATACATACATGTACGTATTCCATACTCCAATATTGTTCTATAAATGTGATGATAAATAATTAAATGTTTTATGATCTAAGAAGAACACTTAAGAATGAGAATGAAATGAAAGTGACAGGTATGCCAAAAATATATAGTTCTCTAATGAATTAGAAATTTTTTTGTATAATTATATATCTTGTTGGGATAGGGACTAATATTTATTCATTTATGGGTCATTATCCATCTTTATTTCTTGGCACAAATCCTTGATCTTTTTTATGATTTTTTTTAAAATTGATTCAACATTTCCCAGGTTTCCATTATATTCTATTTATATGTCATGCCTCATTTTTCATATTCATGATTCTCACCCCTTTTATGTACCATTTATATGCTTGCTGTATAACGCACATTATTTTCTTCATGTTATTACTTGTTTACTCCCTTATTATGTTTAATAGATCACCCCTTTCTTAGGTGTGTTTCCAGATCATTCCATGACTTTTTAAGTACGAAGGAATATTATAAACATGTTAAAGAGGTTTTCAATAATGATGATGTATTCCTTGATTTATGCTTTTATGTAATCTTCCTAATTCTGAAATACATTATACTTCTTAACATTCTATGTTGTATAAAGTGAAATAATATTTCATAAATCACAATTTAATGTGAAATAAAGGGAAGGGTTGTTATAGTGGGTATCAATAAATAGATTTCGTTATTTTGGGGATTAGGATTAGAAAATTATAGAAGAACACTTAGGGATAAGACTAAGTATAAGAAACCATCCCTAAATTTTGTTATGTTAATAGAAATTGGTTTACAAGAAAATAAATCCATGTATGGACTGTAGAAGTGGATATAGATTTCACACATATGTATGTAGGGGTAAAACCCGACATAGAGCATTTATCTATACTGTACTGGGAAGGGGGGCCTGTCAATGGGCCTTATTGCACAACTATTTTGACTCTGATAGGGGATATTCGTTGATAAAATTTAAATCTCATTATGATTAATTTTTAAGATAAAAAATACTCCAAAGTATATATGTTATGAAATATAGAATGGATAACATAGATTGAAGCCCATGAACTAAAATGTGAAGGAAATACCAGTAATTTTTATGATATGTTTTAAATTTTATCTTATTCCCATTTATGAGTTTAAAAATAGTCATCCCGAATTTTCACTTTGCTATATCCAATCTCTAGAAATATGATAAATATGGTAATCTGTCAATGCGAAGGGAAATGTGATGAATATCCCAATGAGATGTCTAACCCAATAGGAGGTGGAATCTTGAACATTGTGATGATACCATCATAGATGGCCCAGGTTCTGAATTGAAATATGGATCTAGAGGAGGTCCCAAATCCCCCAAAAAAATAACATGATTCATTTGAGATCTTTATGATACCAAGTCCCCCAAAATTCAATGGATCATATGATCCCTTAATCACAGAAGAATGGATCAATTCCATTGAAAATATCATCTCCATACATTAATGTTTTAAGGAAGAATTTGTTTTATAAGTTGTTTTCCTTATTATTGGAGAAGCTAACTAGTGAAGGATATTGATAAATAATATGAATCCTTTGGAAGAGATAAAAGTGATTAAGTAGAAGGAATTCCAGAAAATAATTTTTTTAAAATATTTTCCTCGGATTGTCCGACTAATAATTTAGTATGATTTTATTTCGCATAAGAAAAAAATGCAGATGAATATATTATGGAGTATGAGAAAAAATTCACAATTCTTTCATGACATCCCTTCATATTTTTCTTTACCCTTGAATTAAAGGTATAAGGATACATTGGGGGGATAAAAACAGAGTCTAAAAAAATCCTTGGTGATCTGAGAATTTGATTGTTATGTGGAAATTGTCTAATGTTCCCTAAAAGTTAAAATGGATATCATTTAAACTTAGTATTATCATAGAGATGATAAGTGTTATGTGGATATTAATTTTTGAGATCTTATGGAGAAATCTAATGGTCCCAAGAAATTTCAAGATCCCTCTTTTCAATGGTGTGGAAAAATAACCATAGTAATTTCCTAAGAGGTGTGAGGAAATGATTTTGGTGTGGGAAAGAATGGTACCTAACTAGAGATTACTTGAAAGAGAAACCCACCAATTTTATGGAGAAAAATGAATGATCCGATCAAATCTCAAGGGATATTTTATTGCATCAACTACCAAGAACCATAGAACTATGTAAACAAATGCACTAAGTCATGGTTTTTCAGAAACAACCATTAATATCCAATGAAAAAAAGGTGATCCACTTCAATCACAACCATAATGTTGTATCCCAGCCATGATTTTTTATAGTTTCACTAGTAATTCAATTAATAATATTGAATATACTTTTCGATTGGGGTTTAACGCATTCCTTCATATCATGAATTCTTATTAGAACTATTCAATCACCTAAATAATCAGGGAACTAGATATATTAGTGAAAATGGAACATAGAAAAATTATTAAATCTTGTGTATATACCTCTACCATATCTATGTTTTTGCGATGAATATCCGAAGAAAACATTTTAATACTCCCTTTGGTGGAATTTGACACAATTATTTATATGAAGGAGATTCCCCTATATAGACTCAATAAGAAATTTGCGATAAAGAAATCAGACTGTGTATCCTAAAATGGCCTTCAATTTCATTCAAGTTAATAGATGATCATGAGGAGAATCTATTTATTGTGATAATGAATTTATAAATGAAAAAAATTTATTCCATATACATAAAATATGACTTCTGGTTAACGGAAGACTCATTTTTTGGGGATATCGTAATAAGAATTGGGATATATATAGACCCATAAAAAAGTGACTAAAGGATGGATGAGCCTACATCAATGAATGATATCCATATTTCCCATGGATCATGTGGGTATTATTATCTATTTTCGGAAAATTTCTCATGATTTTAAAACCATCTAACCAATCTAACTCAGAAGGGTGTCAGGTTTTCATGGAATGATGATTGTGAAAATACATTCAAAGAGTTAAAATGAAGGATTATCATTCCACCAATACTCATAGTACAATCAAGTGGGGAATTGTTTTTAGTATTCAGTGTTTCTTCAAAGAAGGTCTTTGAATCAGTATTAATATAGAATGAAAATTTGGTATCATATGCTTTAAAATAGTTCATAGCTCAAAAATATAATTTCCCATAGCATAATGTAGAGTTGGATGTACTGATATTCATATTGAAAATATGGAAAAATTATCTTTTTAGTGGTAAGTGTTTAATATATATGTATCTGAAAATCCTATAGTATATATTCACGTACAAGAGATATGGATATTCGCCAATACAGATGGTTAGAGCTGACCATGGACTATGAATAATAAATTCACTTCTATCCTAGGAAAGTAAATAATGTGGTAGATAATCTATGTAGAATGGATCCACAAATTCTATCATTAATTATAATTGAGAAGGATTTGTTCATATTAGATTTGAAACGGATTGACATGGGAATCATAAAGGACTGAATATCATCAATTCAATCACAAATGGTTTCCCACCCATCCCGTCTGGAGAAGATAAATACTTTTTAAAGATAATATGTGGGAATATAGAAAATAGTGAATTCTATAAGAAATGGTAAATCCCTATAATTCAATTTTAATGAATAAGGAGTTTGTATACTTGGTTCATTACTATGTGTACCATCAAATCCTGAAAAAAAAGGTGTTTTCGGATTATACACTTAGTTTTACCTTCCCTATCCATCCTTGAATCCCAATGATGTATATAGACATCCGGAAGAACTATTTGTGGGAAAATATGAAGATGGATATCATGGGATATAATAAAATTGAATTAAATTTCAGCAATTGAAGGTAGAATAGAAAAAATACAAGCAGATGATGAATCCATTTTCCATACCTACATGAAAATAGGGAAACATCACCAGGTTATTTTGCATTGTTATTTTGAAGATATAAAGTGGAAATAATGTTATCTAGGTTGTGTTGAATATCCTTACAAATACTTCACACTTCATTATGATTCAAATGGGATTCACACTCAATCAACATGAATGTATATACGTTAGAGATGTGTTAGGGTTGTATTGACCCCCACTATCGATTGTATCTGATCGAGATATATGATTTACCTCTATATTCTAGAAAATTCTCCAACATAATATGAATACTGAGTTGGAAAACATCATGTCTTATCACCCTCATACTAATGGATAATACAAAGGGACTATATAGACACATAAAGACATGTTTATATCATGATCAGATGGATTAAAAGATAACTAGATAATGATATTCCTATAGTCTAGTTCTCATATAATATAAGTTTCTAAATATGCATCTGAATAACACCTATGAGTCCCATTATAGGAGGATGTGTAAAACACCTTCCTGCTGGGATTAGGATGTCGAATGAAAAGTGATAGATCCTTAAATGGTCAAAGAAATGCGGGAAATAGTAAAGTCAATTTAGCAGCACATAAACACTACTGTTAGTGGAATACAGAATTATACTAACAAACATCAATGTTACCTAGAGTTTGATGTTTGAGACATGGTGTTCCTCAGAGTATATCGATGAATGAAATTCATGAGATTTGGGAAGAATTAAAAACTTATAATATGATGATAGTCCTCTTTGAGATCCATGATCGCATCGGAGCAGTGGTCTATCGTATTTTTCTCCATCCTAACCTATCTCAAGTACATGATATATTACATTTATCCATCATGAGAAATCACAATACTAACCCCTCACATGTATTAAATTCAGTGATGTCACTATATGGGGATAATCGATCATATGGGGATTAGTTAGTGAAGATAATAAATCATATAGACAATGTTCTATGAAATAAGACAATACACCTAGTCAAAGTGGTCTAGAGAAACCAAATGTTTGAAGATGTTATGTGGGAAAACAAGGAGGGGATGAAATAGCATTACCTGCTATGAGAATTGATGATTTTAAAGGAAAATTTTCAAATGGGAGGAATATTATAACTAAAAAATATTTTATAAATAAAATTCGACATTAATTTTAATCAAATGGAAAATTATATATATAGATAATGCATGAACTTATATGGTTTTATTGTATCCTATTGAATTTAAAATGACATAAGTTGTTATTAAAAATGATAATATAGTCATTGAATAGTGATGACAGGATTAGTATAAATATAGGGTTTTAATTAATCCTATTGACATAGACAAAAGAAGTGATTTACTCAAAAAGTAGGGATATACCCTATGAAAGCATTTTATCTGAGCTTCTATGGGGGATATCATCACATGTATTTTCCCTTGACCAATCCCAATATTAAATCTAGTAACTTATGCATGATTAATACTATTTGTGGGAGAAGGTCCAACTCATTGATATCATGGTCCAAACCATGTATGGCAAACCACCACATGTAAGTCTCACTATCACTCACATTAACCTAAGGGTGTTCTCTATGGTATTAAAAATATATTCATGAAGATTATAATAATAATAATAATATTGTTTTTTCAATATAATAATGTTCATATTTTATTCTTATCATTAAATTATAAATGATTTAGATTTTTTACAATAAAACAAATATATTATTTTTAATTAAAATATGAGGTTTATATTGGTGAAATAATGTAATTTTTAAATAAATATTAATTTAAAAAAATTATTATGAAATAATTTTTATTAAATATAAATGATCATATGAATTTTATGTTGTCCAATGTAATTATTATTAGTGTTTAAATATTATTGTTTCCAAAAACAATCCATCATTTCTAAAAAAATATCAATTCTTATTTTAAGAGTGAAAATGAAAAAATTTACAACTTTTTTTGATTAAATGAATATTTTTTTAATCAAAATGTCATAATTATCCATTAGTGAATTGTTCATAATTTTTTGGGAGAGTTATATTATTGGCTAAAAATTAAATACATTATAAATTTAATGTTTGTATTATGAAATTATAATGATCAAAAGGTGATGTAATAAATATTATAAAGGGTGTCTAAGAGAAAATCTATGATTTTCATTTTAAATAATGTGATTTTATGTTTATTTGATTAATTTTATAACTCCTTTATGAATCAACCAAAACCATTAATATCTTTTATGATTTTTAAAACATTTCTTAAGTGTATGACTCACTTAATCTAAAATAAGAGTATTATTTTAATATATTTTGAAATTTTCCTATTAAAACAATAAAAACCTCTCCCTTTTATTAGAAACCATGAAAGGGTTCTTGTTATTGTTGTTTTATTATATAGAGTCAAAGACCTTTGTTTGAAAAATAATAACGAATTTTGAACTAATTTCTATATAATCCAAACCAATAATCCTTTTTTATTTACTAAAAAACCATGTAGAACATACTTACTCTTCCCCGCCCTCTATATAGTCATCATAAGGTGCTCCAAAGCTCTCAACAAGACCCTCCCAAACATTATCAGTGACACACTCAAGGTAAAGGTTATTTTATTTATCCGATTTATTCATGTTTATTCATTGACTTATGAATTATATTTATAATTCCTAATTTTGGGATATGTTTTCCCATATCAATATTACATTTCATTTTCTGTGAAAATTACCATTGAACAATTCTCTCTCATATATCCTTTTTATAATTATTATATCACATCTTTATGCTTATGAAATATCACTATGATTTTCTCTGCCAAAAAATTGTGTAGTGACTACCCATTTCTATTTCATACCATGGGTGTTCACCTTTATAAGCTTATAATTATTGATTGATGAATTATATGTACGTATTACAGACTCCATGATCATGGTATAAAATGTGATTGTAAATGATTACATTTTTTATAATGTCTGTGGATTATTTAAGAGTGATAATGAAATGAATGTGACAGGTGCACCCATAATTATATAGTGCTCTAATCAATTAGTTAATAATTAGTCTCATGAGACATATTTTTGGGTTATGGAGTACACGTAATTGGTTAGTGGGAAATTTTTTCTTCATTATTTCATGGTATTTATCCTTAATCTATGTTTTTGATACAGTGTATTAAGTTTTTTTATTTCCCTTGTTTCATATACGTTATGCTTCTATATCTTGCATCAGTGTTCATTTTATGATTTTCACCCCTTTTATGTACCATTGATATGAAAATTGTTTGGAATATATTACATTCTTCATGTTATTTAATGTTTATTCTATTACGGTGCAGTATAGCTCATCGCTTTCTAATGTATGCCCCAATTTAATCCCATGTAGTATGACGTATGATGGAATATTATGAACAAGATATGGAGGTCTTAAATAAAGATGAATTTTTTTTGTTATTTTATGTTTTTATTCAATGTACATATTTCTAAAAAAACTAGTCTTCTCTATCTTCTAGGTTGTGTTAATTGTAATATTATGTAATAAATAATGTATTAATGTTAAATAAATAGTATAGTTGTTTAATAGATTCCCATGTTCTTAATTCCATTCCAAATGTCACATTATCCACCTTTTACACAATCACAGTTCTAACATTACAAAAATTTATGACAAGAGAACATTTTTTAATAGGAAAACCCTTATTGAAATATTTTTCACATCAAAATCCATAAAAAAAATGTTTTCACCATAAAAACAAATTATAGAACACATTTATAAACCATTTAATACATACCAAAATAATAGAACAATGTTAAATCATGTAACCACCTACATCATTCCTAGAAACATATAGAAACGGGTTTCAAACTACAACCGCACCATGGAGAGACCATATAGAGGTATGAACAAGAAAAATCCCTCATGTTTTACCCAAAATACATTTTTCATCCCATATTAGGGAAAGTAATTCATTGTATATGAGGGAACACATGAAATAAGAGAGAAAATACCAAGAATAAGCATGAAAAAAGGAAATGCAATATTTAATTGATGATTTGTTGAATATTCCATACCAAACCACAAAAATATTGAAACACAAGGGAGAATGGAGTAAGGGGAGGCATGTTAGGGACAAAGAAGTCTTAATGGGGGAGATAATGTGTGATTATGGGTTAAAATTGGGGATTCTTAGTTTAGGAAATTTTAACATTATAGTTTTCTAGTTGGCAACAATATTTGGTCATAGGGTTTTCTAAACCATGTCCCAACCATGACACTCCTATTTACTATAAGTGATCTATCCAAATAATTTTCATTATGGGGGAACAAATCCATACATATATCAATGTTCCCTAGATAATTCCATTATCATATATGCATTGTTTCACAACACACCAGAGCGCTAAGTCCAAATACCTTGGTAGTGCCACTTTCTAAGGTTCATGGGTTCTTCTAATATTTATCATTAATTATAAAAACCATGAATTAAGTTTTCTCCTCCTTCTAATTAGCATGAACACCATATTTTTTTTTCAATAACTCCAAGGAAATACACATAAGACATATTGGAAAATAAAATAAAAGATAAAATACATCAAAATAAAACCATCAATTTAACAATTCTACCCATAATGAAAGCATAGTTCCCCCTTAATATCAAACTACAGTATGATCGGTGAATAAATACGGATATATTTCTCCCTATCATGATATCTTCTCCTACATCTCTTTCTCATCATTTACATTCTACTAATGAAAATTATTCATGGGTGTGTATTTCAATATAAAAACATTCTCCTGGGAATATATAATCTCTAATAATTACTCAAACATAGATAAATAAAACTCAACCTCTAATTAATCCTACATCGCCATGTGATTTCAGTATGGATTATATATTTTTAGTTATGAAAATGGAAGAAAACATGAATTTATGTCAACTAGGACGATAAATAAAATCATTATTCCACCCTACTACATCTATCAGTGACCTCAGAAAGTCTAAAAAACATTAGGATCATATTACCTTTCTTTGTAAGAAGTCAATTACCTAAGGAGAGACCATAAAAAACACATTGTAGCCAACTAAGATTTATAGGTCTCAGCTCCACTAATCATCATAACACTTATGTTGTCTCTGCACTATTGACAACTATTTCCTGATCAATCAATGCTTTTCATATGTCTCATTCACTAGGTTCAGTCCCAAAAATGATGTATCACCCACTACTATCCAAACTAAATATGACTAAAACGGCCGCCCATATGTCACCTCAAAGGGATTCATTCAAATAAATGATTGGGAACTTTGTTAGTACCAAATCTATGCACATCCTAATTGGTTCTCTCATAATCAACCAAAATACATCATGATTTCTTGAAGCATTTCTTCTAAGATCATCCTTGGTCATTCAATCTAAGTATGTATGAAGATATTAGGTCTCCCTTAACATGACTTGGGGACACATTTCATTCTGAAGGACTTCCCAAAATGATGCGGTAAGGTAGGTTCCCTATCTAAAAATATTACCATTGACCCACCATAGATCCTCACTATATCTTGTACATAAAACTAACGAAAATCCTCTATATTTATTGAATCTTTTGTCAAAATAAAATGATATGTTTTGGTTAGACTGTCAATAACCACCAAAATGGTGTTCTTTCACCAGAGTGCATGAGGAAACCCAGTTATGAAATCCATAGTGACCTCATCCCACATCCATGGATGAATAAGAAATTGATAAAGGAAACATGTGGGTCGTTGATGCTCATATTTAACAAGACGAAATATATAACACGAGGATTCAAACATATCTATATATCACCACATTCTTAGTCATAAGAGCCTTCCATGTACCTCATAAATTATCTTGGATGTACTATGATGTCAATTACATGGATACCGGTAAATATTGTATATCATCACCTTCCTGAAATTTAATCGCACCATGAAGTGACCCCTGATAAGAATAACTCTATCGAATGCAAATGATTATGTGTTGGTCACCTCCCCAATATTTAGAAATTTTATTTAATAATAGAACATATCATCAATCTGTTTTTTCTCTCATGTCAACTCTCATAGGGTGTGTTTCAGCTCAATGCTAGACAATAATATGTTTCCACAATTCAAATTAGTCTCTAGACGAATATTGTGAATAAGTACAATCAAATTTCCCACATTATAAGACTCATTCAAAAATTGAAATTATTTATTCCTTCTAAATAAATCCTCTAAAACATTCCATTTTCTAAGGGTACAGATAATATGAGGGTTGAACCCCTAAAGGTAATCACCCAATCGACAGTACCTTAGGTTCAGATCATTCATGGAAAAAATTCATTGCAATATTTTTTGGACTGGTTTGTCTCAAACTTCTCCCAAAAAAGTTAAGGATTTCATTTTTTATAGAATATGTCACTACCTCCATATCTATGACATGGGTTGGGTAATTTCCATCACATAGTCAGAGATGGAGAGAGTCAAATGACTCCACATGGTCATCATATATTAACACATGCCTATGAGCAACACCAAAAGCGTCTGAAAAGACAATATATATCTTCCTAGATTCTATTAAAATCAATTTAGGGGAATTAATCAAATGATGTTTTACCACCTCAAAATATTTCGGAAATTCTAGGATGCATTAATACATTTCCTCTTTCTAGGTATGTGTCGTCACGGGTGAATCCATCCAAGAGAAATTTTTAAAACACTACCAATAGTACTCTAACTGGACCCAAAATATTCGGATCTCAAACACATTCATCTATTTCTCCAATGAAATAACTAATTTTTTTCTTCTTCGGGTTAATAGAAATCACATGTTCAAAGATCACATGGCCCAAAAATTGCATCTCTAATCCCAAATGTACACATGAAAATGATTGTTTAAATAACGATGTGTTAAAGAGTTCATGTCATGATTCTCATGTGCTGGTCATTCTCTTCTATAGTCCGAAAGTTAACCTAGATAATTTCTTCAAACATTAGGCAATTGGGTAAGGTACTGATTGAACACAATGTTCATGTGTTCCATGAATACCTATGGAGAATTCATTACCCTAAATAGATTAACGATACACTTTAAGTGGGAATATCTATATTAAATGGTCATCTAGGGAGTATTTGACTCTCCCACACTAACCTGATGATATCTAGTATGCAGATGAATCTTATAGAACAACCTTGTCCACATTTTATTATCGAAAGCATCATCAAATAGGGGAAAAAATTATTTTTTCCTGATTTTTACCATAATAAACATATAGTAATTGATACTCAATCGGAGGGATCCATAAGTCTTTTTATATAGAAGCATTGGGATAGCCAAATGTGAGATGCTCAAGATAATGGGGCATTTAGATTCCAAATCACTTATTAATATCTTTCATTCACTCAACTTGGTGGGTTATATATGATATGAGGGAATTGATATCCATTTTTTTTCCAGCTCTAAGATGATGGTAATGTCGATATCCATATTTGGTAGGAACCCTAGGAAATCATCTATAAAAATATCAATAAATTCATCCACAAATGGTGGAAATCCATACTCATAACCTCTTAAATCATCCTAAAACATGAGGGAACAGACATGTAAAACATTTTTATCAAACTATGTATGTGGGGAGGTCCAACACATAAAGATTGAGTATCCCATTCACCATCAAAACATATATCCTCCCAACAGGATACAAAAATCTAACTCTATGATAGTTGAAATCATTGTGAACCTTATAACACTATCAAATCTATATCAAGGATCACATCAAATAGGTCCATTACCAAAACAAGAAAATAAAATTCCAACAAAACCCATAACGTAGTGAGATCACAAGATGAACATCTTGAAACCTACTTCCTCTTTTTACCAAGTGACATCACTCTGTCTATATCATAAGGCATATAATAAATTAATAATTTCGACAATATTAATATATGTGTTGAGATAATGTAATTAGAATTACTTTTTTCAAACAAAATGACAACTAGAGATATTGAAATAAAAATATTACCTGGAACTATTGTAGGTCATTCATCTAATCCCCTAGTGGCTGATCCATAAGATGAAGGTTCTTCATCTCTACTAAATGATATGGAAGATTACTAACTAATGTGTCTTCGTCAAGCTGACTAGGTCAGTAAGACAGTCCAAACCCTCCACCATACCCAATTAATTGATAACTCATGGCCATTTATTACATATAATGACATCGTAATTGATTGAAGGATTAAGAACCTACGATACTCCATCTTGGCACATCACCATTATAGAATCTTTTCATGTTCCCCAAGCTCACTCATGGATGGAAATGTCTTGGTATAGCAATAAAATATAAACTAACATTTCTAATCCACAAAATCTAGTATAATTTTGTTGAACCACCAATAGTGGTCACAAACAATGGAAGGAAATATAGTATTCCTAAGCTTCCACCTCCCCTCTTCTTTGATTCATAAATCTACCTTTTCTTTTAAAAATAACATCCACTTCCCTGTACGACTACTAAAGTTGCACCAGAAAAAATCAGGAATGATCAATTTCCACCATCAGGGATCAATCAACTATTTTATCATACCTCTTGCTCTTGAACTATAATACCAGGAACTGAATGTATAGACATAACCCCATCTCAAAATGATGATCTATTAACTACACCTTAGATATGACATCAACTGTAAAATTTTCCAATTCAGAAAATTGGTTGGCATAATTCAATATGGTTTGATCCCCATGTTGGATATACAAGAAATATGTGGCCTTGGAATGGTCCATCGTATTTTGGAAACACATCACATAAATGAAATCCTTGAAGTAATTCCATCCCATCTACTCATGTTTCCTTGCATGTACCCCTGAGTCACACTCACGGTGATCGGGGCCATCTAACATAAAGAAAAGAAAAAATTACATCAATTTCCCTATGACTATCAAAAAATTACTCTTGGTCTTTTTAATCTAATCATCATATTCCTAGCGGTTCATGTTTCAACAAAAAGAAATTGGATTGTTTAGTTGGATCACCATATCCTAATATGTTTATTTACCATGCTCAACATCCTTTTCATGAGTAGAACCAGAGACCACTCCCTGATCTAATACACATATAGCCTGAAAATTTTATTCCACTAATATTTGATCTAATGGTGAGGTATAACTACCTTCTAGATCTTGCTGTGGCAAAAAAATTAGTCTATGGGTTGAATAATTCTATAAAAATTATCAAAACCAAGAATACCATCAATATAACATGAAAAAAATAAAATACATCACATCAAAACACTTCTATAAATAAAAATATCTTTATTTTGTACACAATAACTATTCAAACCACACTTCTATAATTTTATGTCCATAAATAGAATACCTCGTGTATATCACACTTAAACTATAATTAAAAGTGAACCTTGAATATCACATGGTGACCAAATTTTTATCACAAGGTGTGTTGCCCAGACACCCCACTCACAACACAAAATAGAAGCCCTAACATCCCTGGCTAATTTCTATCCAAACATACCAAAATAGAATAACATAAAATATCACAATATACTGGATTTTATACCAATTTTTTATGAAATAATCAGGTTTTCCATCCAGCCCAACACCCGACCTGACCCATGGGATGGGACAAAGGTCAATCCTAATCCCCACAGACTGAAAATTAGGTCATGGGAACCAAAAATCAAATTATAGAATGATTTCTCTCATAATGATAAACCATAAAAACTCACAATAATAATATAATCCAATAAAAAACCAAAGTGATTCATAATATAACATCCGAAATAATTGTTAAGTCAAATGATTTTCAATTATAACAAAATCCAAAACACACTAAATTTGTAGGGGCTAAATGGAACAATAGAACTTCCATATAGAACATAGTTTGACACCCCATGCCTACATACCAACAATATTTACCGAAGGATCCACACACATGTATATTTTTTATCACCACCATAATACATATTTCCCTTACCAAGCTAAAATAGACTAAGTCTTACCTTCAATCTATGGTGTATATAGAGTGAGATATAAATCCTTGAAGGATACCACCAATGAGATTCTAGGAACTACTATTAGATGAAAAAATAAAAAAAATAGTTAAAAAAAAATAAGTATGCAATTTTAAAAAACATTCTTTAAAACATAAAAAACAATGATATATGGAAACAAGATGAAATGTAATCATAGCATGATAAAAAAAGAAATACCTAAGGTAATATTATTAGTGGGGTCCTAGAATCCAAATAATCTCAGTGATCATAACATCTCTATGATGCAGTTGTCCTACTCGAGCCTCCAATTTCCATCACATGTGTGTTTAGTTAGTGTTGTTGTATAATAAAATTATGGATACTAGTCCTCATCTATACCAACTTGCATAATTTATTAGAACTCTTTGACCCTATTAGATAATTGTTTTCCATTTTTTCAACTCCATTACCAATGTAAGTTGAACCAGTATTTACAAAGCCATAGATCTATCATTAGAAACACACATGAGACATAACAATTTTTGTCCGGAAAACCATTACAAAACCATTATTCACACAAAATTACATTGAAATTTTTTTTCGATCCACCCATTAAAATTATAAAATTCATTTATAAACCATATAATGTATTCCAAAATAATTAGACAGTGATAATGCATTGAACCACCAACCTCTTTCTTAAAAATTACCAAAAATGGGTTGGAAAATACAATTTCACTAATGATATCTCTATAAAGATATGAATGGACCACATCCCTCAAATTTAAACCCAAATAAAAATATGGAAACCAAATTAGGGAAATAAATATACTCGATGATAGATAACCTAATAATGAATAGATAATACACTGATAATAAGGATGAAATGAGGAATATAGAGACGATCATTAGGATTTCATGATGATTCCACACCAAAAAAACCCCACGATTGAAGCCTAGTGGAGAAACAATGAACAGGGTGGTGTTCCCAAGACTGGGATTCTAGATTGGCGAGATAACGGGTTATATGGGGATAAAATCTAAGAGTGTAGTTTACGAATGTAAAACTTTTTAATGTTCTGTCTGGCTGCAGGGTTTGGCTGCATAGTTTGCCAAACCATACACCAAATGTGCACACCTCTACCCAAGGGGGAAGCTGGCTACAAGGATTTCATAGAGGGGGTTCATGCACTTAATCCAAGATATGATCCACTTATAGTTCCACTTTCTTATGTCTATGGTTGGCCTACACACCCATGCACTACGTATAACGACCTGGATACTGAAACTATCCAGGTTGCATAGTTTCTACTTGGCATACATACATTTTATTCTAATAATTCCTCAATCACAAACCTCATTATGAATGTCCCCAAAACCAAAAAAAATTCCAAAAATAATTATGAAATCCATTTGAAACATATATGATCATAAATTAAAAGAGAGTAATTCTCAAAATAAAACTATGAATCTAGAAAAAAGTGTGTTATAGATGAAATCCTTAGGTAAATGAAGCATGATATACTATTAAAATATTATTACATAATGTGATAGTAACAAAATATCCATTAGATTCTGTAAATAAATATGATTGATAAAAATATGAAAATTTATTATTAAAACTAGTATAAAATGAATTTATTTTTTACCAATTGTTATAAATGAAAAAATTCATTGTAATGTAAAGGATACATTTTTCCTAAATTTTTTATCCCCATAATATACTTTTATCTTCATAAAATTAATTTATATTGATGAATTTGTTAACTATAAATAAATATTATATGTTAATATAATTAACATTCATCTAATGGTTTTACTATGCATGGATTTAGAAAAATTTATATTTTCTTACAGAAAATAGATTTTTCTAAAAATGGGTTTTTCTTTATTTTTCTTGCATATTTCAAAATGAATATATTACATAAATATAAGTTAATTATTTAATAAATGGATTAATGTTTTGGAATAATTATATTTAATATTATTTAATTGGGTAAACTGAATTATTAATAATTATGAATGGTTCCTTTGGTAATGATATGTCACCACCACAAGGGTAAATCATTTAAAACGTAGTAAAAACTATGGGTATTGCTTTAAATCATTAATAAAAATTTACGTTGTAATATTTTATGATGTATTTCACACCAAATATATATTCATAGAGTAATATAATATATTTAAAACACTATTTTTATTTTTCTAAACCCATGATTTAATTTTATCAATTTGAGTAAAATTTTATTCAAATTTAAAACTATTTTAATGGTATTCTTGTTTAATGATATGGATGGGCTATGACATTAAGATTTTTATTGATACAAAAGTATAAAGAAATAATTTAGTTTTTAAAAACTATTAAAATTTATTGAAACCTACATTTTTATTGATGTTGATGTTAAATTATTTTTATGGATAGATAGGATATTTTTTTAAAAATTTTGTCCAATGCAAACTATTTTTGTTTTTTAAACATAATTTATCATGACTATATAAATTAAATATGGTAATGTTGATACAAAATATATATTATGAATTTAAAATTTTTATTACATCCCACATTTATATTTCATAATAATTTTATTACATGATACAAAACAGAGGGTCTTCAAAAATTATAGTTACTTAGATATATGGAACATAATACCTGAGAACATAAAAATTTATTCTAATCCAGTTGAATATATTATTCATAGGTTGGTTTTGAGTTAAATTTACTAAATTTCATAACATGGGGGAATACATCAATGGATTGGGGTGAGTGTGAGACCCAGTAATGGAAAAAGCGAGGCAAACAGTTTACTTGTGAACATAAAGAATATCAATAAGAACCTGAGGAATATCAGTATGGAATGAGAAAAGGAAAATTTGGAATCTCATAATATAAAAGAAAATGAATCATAACATGGATATGTGGATACAAAATTTATCTGATACATTCATAAGAATATCATGACGGTTTATCACCAATGTGTCATAAATGAAGATTTTCCATGTTATTCACTGTGGAATCATAAAACATATAGTATCTAGATATTAAAATAATTAACCAATGAATTTGAGTGCTATAGTTTTTCGACCATAATATTAATTAATTACTGTTATAAACATATATAATAATAAATAATTTCATTAATTAACTGTAGAGATTTAAGGATGTTATTCTTATCAAAATCATGTTGTACAAAAATTTCTAAAAGACCTGATAATTAATTCATTTTAGCCCATGAAAATTAAATTTGGGTTTCTTATGTATAAAAACCCAAATAAAATAAATAGGTTCAACATTTAGGTGAATACCCATTGAAAATTAAAATCATTGGTTATCCATAAAAATAAAATAAAAGAGAATTTCTTAAGGAGAATAGTGAAATTTTGTGATGTAAATTCAGTACCATGATGGTTATAAAATATGGATTTATAAAATGGTAAAATGAAAAGGAAAAAAGGTATCCCATTAAATAAAGCATAGTATTATACATTGGGTATGATATAAAGGGTGTCATAATAGAGTAACCATAACATTTAGAATATACATACAAAAATAGGTACTAAAATTGAAGAAAAAAGAAAGACAATTCCCCAACCTTGAATAGTTTCTCGTAAATAATGAGGAATTGAAACTTGGTCGATTAAGGAAACCATTGGGGAATAATTGGGATGAAAAAATACTAAAACATCATTGATGATTTATTAGTAGTGAAACAAATTGGACAAATGCGTGTATTTTTATAGAAAATATTGGAGGATTTGTTTTATATTTTCCAAATATATGCCTTGTGTAAGGACCAAAAATTTTATCAATGTTAATATTTACATTATTATAATTATGTTATATATTATAAAACACTATAATACTAGGACAATTCCAAAAGAAATCATCCTCATAAATGAAAAATGAACAATGTTTTATAAAATGAATTTAATTATGTTTTCCTAAAGGAATAGTAACATAGCCATTGGAATAGTACATTAACCAATTGGATAAGTAATTCAGCCAATAAAATTATAACATCCTCTATTAAATTTTAAATAATATTTAGGCCTCTTAAAATGGACAATATGAAATAATATTATAATTTTATAAGTAAATAAATGTCAGAGAAATTATAAATTCAGTGCTGGTATTTTTATAAAACATAAATATTTATTTAAAATTTTATTATAAGTTAAAATAAAAATTATTTTCATAAAATAGATTCATTAATTAATTTTATTTTTTACTTATGATTATTACATAAATTTTATGATAACATAATTACTCTTTCAATGTATTATAAAATCAGTTATAATTTTAAAATCATATTTTCCATGTAAAAAATGATTTTAATTGAAAATTAAAATTATGACATTTAAAAAATAATTTTAATGCAATTTAAATAATTTATTAATTATAAACATCAAAAAATGGTTAGGGTGAATTATTTTATTTTCTATAAAATTGTTAAATTGTTAGTGAATACAGAAATACAGTAATTTACTATATTTTACATGTACTGGAATTATTTATTCATAGATGATGTATAGATGATGTAATATCCTATTATCTAAATATCATTAATTATATAATATATTTAGTGATAAGAGTAAAAATATACATAATATTGTGCCAAAAAAATAAACTAGTGAATAAAATAATAAAAAACACCCAAATCCTTCCTAATAAATACATCCGCTCACAACCACTTCTTTTCAGAAATTCTAAGACTAGAAGATTTTAGTTTTATTTTGAGTCCTCTTATGAAGCCCCTAACCCACTTATAAGAACCATTTTTCTAAAAAAAGTACGAAATCCAATTTCCCATAGGGCGTTCTCAAGGAGATTAAGTTCATTATGAAAATCGTCATCCATTTTCTTTTAAGTTTTTTCAAGTTCATATTTTTCTTATTCACTCTTCAAATCCCTTAATCCATGTGGAATGATAAATATATTATCTTATATATAAATTAATATTATTATTATAAAATAATAATCGATAATCAAACCTCTATTACCCATCGTTTTATTATAATAATTAAAATATCATCTGTGAGGTTTTGTATTATTTTCTTTGAGGAAGAAAATATTAATTTTCCTTTAAGTATAACATGGATGGTAGTAAAAAAATTACTATTGTTGAAGCAGATAGTAAAATTTATGTTACAATCCTATTAATTTTCTATACATAATAGGTATTCATAATATTAAATAAAAAAAACAAGTTTATTGGGATTTAAAACCGAAAAATTTATTGTAACCGAGTATAATTAAAATTTTATCTAATGAATCATCCTCATATCAGAATGAAAATTAATATATAAGAATAATTTTGGTTCTTTAGGTTCCTTAATATCACATAATTTCAATTCTTGATAATTATACCCATTTTACATTATCTTCCAAATTATTATTCAATTGATCCAATCATCAAAACGAAGAAGAGGAACACTCCCAAATGAGGAAATTGAACCCTATAACACTTTAATATGATGGTAAATAAACATAATAAAATTATAAATAATCCTAAAAATTTAAAAATAATCTTTATTAAGTATTTAATGAATTTAATTTGACTATCTAGGATATTAATTTTAATAAATAATTCTGGCATAACGTAATGGGGTTCTCGACCCCAATATTCTTATTTTGTGGCATTCCACATTAGTTGAACATTTTTTTATGGGAATTCACTTAATATTACATAAATAAATATTTATTTTCCTTCCCTTTTTATTTTTAGATACACATTCTTCCAATCTTATCTTATGACAAATGCAATGATTTTCAAAAAATAATTATTCTTTCTAAAAACAAATGTATTACTTCTCTTGAGATTATTTCATCTTCAATAAATATGAAGATTCTTATACAAAGTATGTTATTTCATTTTTATTTTGGGAAACACATGGTTTATTAATAAATTTATTCTTTAAAAAATTCTCATGAAACCCATTTCATTTCCATGGGTTATTTTATGTGTCATATTCATATACATTCTATGTGGAATGCATGATTACGTAAATGTTATGATGTGACGGGTGCGTCAAGAATTATATAGTAATTCACTACATTTGGTAATGTGATGTATATCATGAGATAATGTGATATATTCCTTAACATGATTCATATATTTGTTTACAATTATGATCATGTTATGATTATTCACATATGTTTTGTTTGAACATGATTCTAGAATTTTTCATAACTATGTTTTCTATTTTACCAAATAGGCATTATGTTTCATTTTTATTCATTTTCCACCATCCATTCCATTACCTAATTCATTGTCTCATGATTATGATAATGGTACCATACATATGAAATGATGATAATGATTATTCTCACCTATTTTATATTGATTAATGTTTTTATCTATTCTATTACCTAGATTTTAGCTTACACTTTTCTTTGATGTATGTCCTCGTGTTAATACTTATACTAAGGAGAACATGAGGGACACTAAAAATATAGATAATAAAGAATTAAATAAATGTTCTGTTCTATTATGTAATGGTTATGAATATTCCTAATATCCTTAAGACAGTAATCTTTTGTGTCTTGGTCTTGTAATTATATAATATAGTTTATCTTGAAAATTATGTAATAGTTATGTAAAAAATATATGGTTGTTGTATTTTGTATCAGACCATAGTTTTGTTAAATTTGGAATTTGTATTAGAGAATATTCTAAAAAACCATTAGTTTGAGACTATATAAATGAAAGAACCCATGAATATTCATTTTATAATAATTCTAACCATAAGAATCTCATATGAAATGAATGTTGAGTTAATTTCAGAGAAGAATAAATTATTTACTCATGAATTGTTGAATAATGTTTTGTTCAAAAAAACTTTATTTTAGAAAATAGTTGGAAACAGGAGAAACCATTCCCAAAATCCATTTTTGCGACAATGTAGTGAATGCCCGAATTAATTCCTAATTTCATTGTGAGGTGGAATTTAAAATTTAATAGATATTCTTACCAAAATTCCTTAGGCAATGAATAATATCCAGAATAATGTGGAATGTACACCTTCACCTAAGATGGATAAATTGGCTATCGAGTCTTTTGTGTGTCAATGACCACTAATGGTTATTGGATCTTCATACCCACTAGCCACTGAATAGTGAGTCAACTCAATGGAGTTATTCACTTTTCATTAGTGTTCTCAGAAGGAGGAGACTCTAGCCATTTACATTTTAAATGGAGAGGTTTACCAATGATGGGTGTTGATTAAGAAAATCATGATGAAGGATGAATTTAAAGAGATTGAGTGGGAAGACATTAAAGAAATATTTCTAAATAGCTATGTCCCTTACACTCTTCGGACAATGATAGAGTTAAAATTCATAGCGCTAAATCAAGAAATAATTTGAATCTATCATGCCATGAATTTTTTTCTATAACTTATTACATGATACACCTTGGTTTTTCTATCAAAAATGATAGAAAAATTCATATATTTTGTGGTTTAAAAATAAAAATTTTAAAGTATCTAGAAACTCGAGACTTTGGGAGTTATAGAGACGTTGTATGATGTGACTCAAAGTGGAGACGAAGCTTATATAATTCTCACATGACTATGGAGATAAGAAATGAAATATGGAGTTTTAAGATTTATGATCTAATAAAATAGGTGGAAAGAAAACTCTACCACTCTAATGTCAAAAATGTGGGAACAAGCATAAATGGAATTTCCTCAAATGTATTGGAAAATTCATCATGTGTGTTAGAGAAGGCCACTGATTTATTGAATGTATGATAGAAATGAGAAAATAGAAAATGTGGTAGAGTAAAGTAGATAACCTCCAATTGTTCAATTAATCATCTATAGTGAGAAACAGAACTATTAAAGCAAGTTCACTAAACCCTGATCCCTTGAGGGAAATAATTATATCTGGACATTAAATCCAATATAGTAAGATAAATCATATAACATCACTACTGCTGAGTTAGAAACCAAAAATTATGGGTTCAATGGTACACTGGTTATTCATTCATGATTAGAGATCACACTATTTCATTCTATTTCTATACATTCTCTAATATCTTTAAATTATATTAGATCTATTAAAATTCCACCTAAAAATATGGAGGTTTATTAATATATGTTAAAATAAAATGGGGTATTTATTAAATCCAAAGTATTAAACTCCTACCCTATTAATTTTTATGGAATGAACCTCCTAATAAATATTTTTTTACTTCCTTTGGTTGAGTTTGATGATCTTGTTTCCATGAAATTTCTATCTTGGTACAATGTAAATATCAACTATCTGGAAATGGAGGCCACTCTTTAAATCGTGAGGAATACATTAATTTTGTACAAGTGTAAGGTGTATGATGAATCTCCTTCAAAATAATCATCTAAATTATGGATATATTTTCCTAGTGAGAAATCATATCTAACTCAAATGATTATGAAAAAAGATTGATTCCTGATCGAAGAAATAGCCATTGTAAGGGACAACAATGATGTGATCCCAGATGAATGGTCTGGTATTCGTCCAGATCGAGAGGTTTAGTTATCAATTTATTTTATTCCAAGTACTCTACCTATATCAAATACACATTATAGAATGGCCACCATTGGGATGGAGGAACTGATTAAGCAGTTATAAGAGTGCATGTACAAGGGTTTCAATCACCTCAAGGCATAAACATAGGTATAAAGAGTCCTAGCCATAATGAATATGAATTTATTGTAACTCCATTATATTGATTATCATAAGCTAGAAAATTATGATAAAGAACATATATCCCCTTACACAAATATATGGATTGTTTGATCAAACAAATGATGATAGGTATTTCTCTAAGGCAGATCATTGGTCAGGATATTAAATATTATTGTTGAAGTAGGATGATATTACCATGTATAACATTGGAATGAGTTATGAATAGTATGATTTCATAGATATTACCATCAGAATCACGAATGTTAAAAAATTTTCCTTCACATAATGAATAGAGTCCTTAAAGATTACCTTGAAAAATTTATTATAGTCTTTATGGAATATATTTTGATATACTCAAATAGAAAGGAATATCATTAAGGGAATTTGAATACCATGATAAAAACATTGTGATGGGAGAGTCTATAAGACAAGAACAATAAATGTGAGTTTTGGATGGATGTAGTATCATTCTGAGGTCATGTAATCACTATTAAAGTATTATTTGTGGACCCCTCAATAATAAAGGCAATCAAAGAGTATTGTAGGCCAACATCTGTTACAGATATATATATATTCTTTGTTATATCATGGTATTACTATGGATTTTTGAATAAGTAATCCACATTTTCAAACCCACTAACCAATATGACTTAGAAGGGAGAGAATTTAATCTAGACCAGTGTATGTGAAGAGCCCTTCAAATAGTTAAACAAGTGACTTATCACCATGCCAGTACTCACACTTCTGATAAGTGGGGGATTCTTTTTGGTATACATTTATTCGTAAAAGACGGTATTAAGATGTGTAATGAGGTAAAAATGATAATGTGATAACCTATGACTCGAGGTATATGGAAATTTATTAGGAAAACTATCCCATGGAGGGTTTGATTGGGATATTATGACCATTGTATTGAAAATAGATAAGTAGTATCTCTATGGGGAGAAGTGTTAAATATATACTAATGATAAGATGATGAAATATATATTCACATAGAACGAGATTAATATGTTCCAAATGGGTGGTTAGATATCCTCATGAATTGTGACTGATCAATCTAATACTATCTTGGAAAAGTGAATAATGTGGTGGATTCTCAATGTAAAATGGGTCATGGAAAATTTTCAATTATAATAATTGAGAAGGTTACAGTCGACATATATTTTAAAAGAATTGAAATGTGAATCGTTAAGGAAGGATAATCATCAATGCTTTCTCAAATTATTTCTCAACAGTCCTTCATGGAGTAAATAAAAAATTCCCAATGAAATGATGTGCCAATTCAAAATAAATAGTATGTTTTCATAAATAAGAAACCCTCAGAGGTAAAAATTGATGAGGGGTGATTTGTGGGATTTTGTTCATGGATATGTGTACCATAATGTCATGATATAAAGAAAGATATTATGAGTGATTGACAAATATCAACATTATCTATTCACCTACGTAACACAAATATGTATCCAGATCTATGAGAGAACTATTGGTGGGACAATATGAAGAATGTTATCACTAATATTACATCGTAGTTTTACATATGTCAGCATGGGATGGATAGAAGGAAAATTTATAAGGGGATTATGCAACCAATACCCATACGATTATGGAAATGACGAAACATCACCATGAACATTGTCCCTGAACTTATAAATATGTCTAGAAGAATCAATGTTATATGGATTGTTAGGGATCATTTAAAAAAGACTGATCACTTTTTCTCAATTTTGTGAAAACTTCTCACTAGATAAATTTTCTAGTATGTACATTAGAGAAGTGGTATGTACGTAAAGAGAATCGCTATCAGTTGTATCACATTTTTTACTGATATTCACCCCCATATTTTGTAAAATCTCCATCATGATATAATCATTTATATGAACTTCTATATGGCTTATCATCCTCATAATTATGGCCTCTCTAAGAGGAATATTCATAAACTAGAATAAAATTTGAACATTTTCTATGGACTTCAATTGATTATAGGATAAACATCTACCAATGGTTTAGTTCTCTTACAAGAAACGTTTCTACTAATGAATCCAAATGGATCCATATGAAACCCTTTATTGGAAATGATGATGAATATTGGCATGGTGGTATAAATTTTGTGAACCTAATCTTATAGGACCTAAAATGGTTGAATAAATAGTATATAAGGTTAAAATAATTCATGAGTAGTTCAGGGATTCCCAAAGTCAGAAAAATATCTATGTAGACATTTTTCGATGAGAATACAAGTTTAAGGTATGAGACATGGCATCCCGCCTAATATATCCAGGAAGACGATCATGTGATTTAGGAAGAAGGGAAAGCTATGTCCCAGGTACATCATCCCCTTCAAGATTCTTGATTGGGTCAGAGTTGTGGAATATCAACTAGAAGTTCCACTAACCATGTCTCGGGTACATTTTGTATTCCATGTATCTCATTTGAGAAAGTACATCCCAGATCCCTCACATGTACCAAATCTAGTGTTTTTAAACTTGGAAAATGATATCACTAATGAGGAGAATCCAACGAATATCATAGATGGTAGAGATAAATTTATATTAAAAACATTAATCAAATATTAAATGTTCAATGGAGGAACCATTAGTACAATGACCAAACATTGGAAGAGTTGGAATTTAATATGGAGAAATACCTTCACATTTATACGTAAAAAAATTGAGGGTGGTTTCAAAAGTGTGGAAGAATGTAACGTCCCAAAATTTTATCAATGGGATTCCTTCCATTCATATAATTATGTGATATTGTTTAAAACAAATACAAATCAAGGACATACCAATAAAAACATTATTCTAAAAAATTAAGAATGAAATGAGTAATGCTTAAATAAATTATGGAACCCATCCTAAAGGAAAATTAACCAAGAACTAGGAATTAATACAAAACCATTTGGAATAGTAATTTGGAAAATAGAATAGTAACATCATATATGGAATTATAAATACTATTTATCCACCTTATAAATGATAATATGATATAATTATATATAAGTCTAAGTAAATATTTGATTTATAAATTATTAATTAAGTTTTTGGATTTTTCTAATACCTAAATGATTATTTAAAATTTGATAATAATTTAAAAAATATATTTCTTTTCATTAAATAGATTCATAAATTAATATTTTGTCATCTTGTGATTATAATATATATTTTAGGAGACCTTGATTAAATTTTCAAATTATTATAAAATCCATTATATTATTTTAATTAGTATTTTCCATGTAAATGATTATTCTAAATAAAAATTATATTTATAATATTGAGATGCATATATGACTAAAATAGAGTTTATTTTTGAATTATACACATCAAAAAATGGTTAGGGTGAATTTATGAAAATTTTCTAAAATAGTTGAATTTTGTGAATAGTAATATATTGTGATTCACACTATTTAAAAAATACAATAATTATTGAGTAATAAATTATGTATGGATGATGTAATACCATAATATCAAAATACACCTCATTATTTAATATATTTAGTGAATATATTAAAATTATTCATCGTCTTGACCCAAAATAAAAAACCAATGAATACAATAATGAAAAACCCTTTCTCCTACTCTATGAATACCACTTATTCTCTTCACACATTCCATGCCTTGTAGCTCATCCAATTTCTACCCAGTCATCTTACCAAAACCCTATCCCACATCTAAGAGCCTTTGGTCAAAAAACAAAATCCACATTCCCTATGGAGGTTCTCAATGAGATGAATTTCAAAATGTCAAATCCTCTTCTGTTTTGTTTTAATTTATTTTCAGGTTCTTTTCTCTCTTTATTATATCCTTACCTCCCATCATCCATGTAACACCCCAGGTAAATAAGGAATATGTCATTTTCATATTTATCCATATTTGTGAATAAAATATTAATATGACTTTAAAGGGGACGCTATGCTCGATTGCATACCCAACACGCAACAACGAGTTTCTTGGGAATCTTACGTTGCACTCTAATAATTAAATAATATTATTTTAAATGGTAGTTAACATGTAGTCGTTGTAATGGTGGGAATGGATAGAAATAACTAAAATATGATTATATATGTTCTTAAATATTTTTACATTTATACAATAAAAGATAAAGGCTTAAAATATGGAAAGAATTCAATTTTAGGCGTATATTCCCTAGTTTTCACTAAAGGTTCACTTATCACCTTTTGATATAGAACCATCATTAAATATAGTTTTGTTCACTCTTAAACATTATTTTGGACCAAATAAAACTCTTATTAAGAATCGGGACACCAAAATTTACTTTGTGTAAATTTTTGGTATCTTTCCGATAAAGTTCATTTTTTTAATGAATAGTGTAAAATGTTGTATTTTAATTCAAAACCACTTTTTAATCTAATTTATTTATATGATTAGATTATATATTGAATTGGTTTTAAAGTTAAATTAGAAAATATTTTTACCATTAAATCCAATAGTGGTCGTTGGAATCAATTTCACTTTGAAATCAGACTTAAACTAGTGTCAATCTTTTGATACTTATTGTTTCATAAAACACGCTATTTGTCATGACAGCGGGAATTAATTATTAAATTAATTAATGTGACTTATGTGTTTTGAATTTTTTAAAACAGACTTCATTTTTGAATTCAGAATATCAAATATATCTTAGGGTGAATTTTTTGGATTTTTCTGAAATACTTCAATTTTTGATGAATAGTGAAACCACTAAGTGGTACTTATAAAAACTGATTTTCCGTTTAAATGAAATTTTGCCATCATTGTGTTTTGATTTTAAAATATACGAGATACATGGTTTTCATTAAGAAGTAAAATGTGGTTCAATGAGATTAAAATAATTTTTTTGGTAAATAGTAACTTATTAAGTTTTTAATCGCGATTAGTGGTAATTAGTGTAGTTTAAGGTAAAAATAATGCTTTAATAAAATGAGATGAGCTTGACACATGTCTTAATATCATTGGTTGTATCATGGCCGACCATGACAAGCCATGGGTCAACTTGGGGACCCCATGGACCCACTTTGGTTTGGAAATGACATAAATAACATTTTATTTAATGTAAAAGTAAAATTGACACAAACATGATATGTTTTACTAAAACAATTTTTAAGTGGGGTTATACAAGTCATCTTTTTGATTATAAATATTCATTGGAAAGATAAAACGATTTCCTACATCATAGTGTTTTTTTATAATTTTTAGACATTAAATAAATTAAATTATTTATGACATAATAATGATGCAGCGATGATATCATTATTTGCTGATTTAAATAAAATGGAAAGATAATGTAAAATATATGAACTACACATGTACAAAACTTATTGGATGAGTGGATTTCGAATCATTATCACCATATCCACGAATTATATCAATTTGGGACCTTTTGAAACCAAATCACATTTTCAAATAAAGTAATATTTCTTTACTTTCCAAAAGTACCCCTCCTCTCCTCTTATAAAAGGCCCCCACCTCTACCTCATTTAACTCACTCCTCAAGCCTTTGGCTCGGAAAAAACCTACCCATTTACTCTCTCCACATCCCTCTCCTCATCTTAGAGGATTACCTTTGGGCAGAATTCTTTCAAAGGAAGCCTTTAGGCTCAAATCAAAAGGAGTTACACTTTTAAAGGTAATTCATTCTCTCATGTTCATTTGTTTTATTATGCTTCTCCAACCCCCTAAACTCTTTTTATTTACTTCTTTTGTAACAACACCAGTATCTTCAATATACTAGGATGTTGTTATAAGATTTATTCGAGCTACACTCTCACACAACTACATCAAATGGTTAAAGAACATACGGTTTCCGTGGATGGTGAAATTCTGCCTCCCGAAACGATGATTGTTCAATACTCATTTAACACCTTCAAAGGTGGCCATTATGATGTCACTATTTTTATATATGATATATAATATGTTTATGTTTTATTTATGCTCCTGTATTTTTCATTTTTGTCTTACCTTTATGGCTTCCATTATGGGTATACGCGATATCTTCATTTAAGGAAGTGCGGACTACCGCCCCCTCAAAGTGATTTGATTCGTTAAATACCATATGTGGGATGTATAAAGGATGGAAATATGATATAATATATGATATTATACTGGAATTATAATATACCTTTATATCATTATTATTCCATTCTATAAAATACGAAATAGAAATGAAAGTAGCGTTCATGCGTACGTACGGCTTACCGTCTCCATGAACGGTGCATTTCATTTCTTACCTCTAAATGATTATGTAATGTTCTAAATGCATGAATGTACTGGATATATATGAAATATATGATATCTACATAATTAATACAATTCTTGATATAATAAAGATTTGGCCACACGAACAACATGTAATTGTAAGAAGTCCACTTTCGACTTAAGAACCAAATATCGGCAAAACAAATTTTATTAACTTAAATGATTACATAATGTATATGACATGGTAATAAGTGGTATAAAATTAATAATGAACTTGAAAAATGTTCTTAAGGAATTAGAAATTAACTCAAGATTATTATTCATGAGATTAAAGAATGATCGAGTCAAGTCGGACCCGAGGTAAAGGATCCTACAACTCTCTTCCTTTTTAAGTACACTCTTTTATGTCATTTATTTTAAGCTCATCTTTCTTATGATTGGTATGTTCTTTTATATTACATTTAATGTAATTTTTATATTCATGAGATGAGAGACCCTATTCTCTCTCATCAATCCATTTTGGAAGTTTTGAGTGGCGCCGTTAGGCTGCCGAACTTTCGTAAGAGATCTAACCTCTCTCTTTCTTTTTAAGTACTCTCCTTTATGTCACTTCTTTTAAACTCGTCCTTGCAATGTTGGGGGATTTTCTTTTATATTACACTTGCTGTAAATTCTATTTTAATATTATGGGATACTCTATTTGATCTCATCAATCCATATTCGGAAGTTTTATGTGGCGCCGTTAGGCTGCCGAGTTTTCGTAAGGGATTTTTCATCTCACTTTTATTCCCGTGAGATTTATGCTACATTCGCCACAAATTCCATTGAGTAGTGTATGTACTTCCCATTATTATACTCGTTGTGTAATATAATTTCGTTTATGAGTATTTACATCAATGACCTATTGTCTTTCTTTCATGGGGTGTATGTTTTGAATGATACCCAAGTCGGTAAAGGGAACCTTTCACCCTCCTCCTTTTTAAAATACTTCTTTTATTGGGTCTTTTAATTTCCATGTTGGGATATGTTCTCATACATCATTATTGATGTAAATTTTATGTCCATGTGATGAGATACACTTTTTATCTCTCATCAACTCATTTTGATGTGATGCCGTTAGGCTGTCAAGGGAACTTTTTAACCCAATTTCGATTTCTTTGGGTTCAACATGTAGTCATTGAATATGTCATCCATTGAATATGCGTGAATGACCTTTTATTGTTTTACACTTAATATCCAATTATATTGGGTGGATTTATATTTGTCACACATATTTTTGAGATTGATTTGTCCTTAATTTAAGGATACCTTCTTTATAAGGGATTTCATTACATTTGACATTTCTATTGAGGGTTCATTGTTGTTATGCACCAATTCACTCTTATATGGTGTATATACTATACTTTGGAGTATTATATCATGAATCCATTTATTCTCATGATATTATAATATTCTGACTAAATGTTATTCCTCAATTATTGTATTCAAGTGTCTCTGATTTTGGTAAAACCACTTTAACCAAAATATCGTTTTAAATGTTTTAATTATTTGTTCTTATTAATATCCATGTTTTCAAAATGGTTTTAAGGATTTATTTATATGGATATTAATGGTTTAAAATTTTAATCTTCAAGGTGGTATGGGACACTTTGATTCAAAAATCTCTTTATTAATTATTTTAAATTGTTTTGGAAATGGTTTCTTTTTGAATGGATTCAATATTTCAATATACTAAAATGCTATATTGTGATTGAAATATGGAAATGTTATGTTTCCTTTATGCATGTTTTATGTGACACATTTATGTTATGGTTCTTGGGCATTGTTAAGAAAACGGGTGGTTCCGTGATAAACTAAGGGCGGGTGAGCCCGTTATAGCTCTCCAATGCATTGGGTAACGCGAATGAGTGAAACGTTAAGGTTTCTCCGAAGAGATTTAGTGAATATACTGTGATAGGTATTCCAAATGTAACCAAGAGGGTTACTCCCTACGTAAGAATGTGATGAATGCCTCAAGTTACCTTTATGTCTTATGTTTTCTATGATTTATTCATGATTTTATATGCCTATGTTTTATGGGTAAAGTGTGATTTCATTCTAATGTATATATGAACTAATGTTTCCTTTCCATATTTTTATAACTCTTACTGAGCTTTTTATGCTCCTACCAAGTTTTTGAAATGTTTTTCACAGGTCAAGGGAAAGGTACATGATGTGATGATAGTGTCAAGGATGTGTCAAGAAAGAATTCATGTTATATTTTAAATATGTTTCTGTTGATGGGAAGAATGAATACTGTCTTTCATGTAACCACTTTGTTTAAATGTGGAATGTAATGCAAGTTTCATGATCTAATTTTCTAAAACTCTAAACCGGAAAAGATCCTCAATGTGTAATCTTGTAATAACTCAAGATTAAGTAAGGTTTAAGGCTGGGGCCTTATAGTTGGTATCGAAGGTCGGTTTAGATAACTTTAGAGGTTAGGTTATTCTTTAAGCATAATTGACAATTACCATAATGGTTAGGATTTCAGAAAGAGTCTTAGTTTTAGATAAAGTGAATGAGAAAGTATATCTTATTGTCTATCTTACTCATTAGTACATGATGGTTTTGTTGATATACTCACACTGACCTTTTCGGTTTTAGTAAATGGATGTATCTAGCAGGCACCAAAGTAACAGTGGATGTGAAGGAAACTGTGACAGTTTTTTGAGCAAGCAACTGAATGATTTGGGAGCTGCAATGAGAACTCTTTTGATTATCCTCAACCAACTATCTGGAGTCATGATTGACCACCTAAACCTTGGATATTTCTCTAAGGAATCATATATGCAAGAAAAAAATCCCTACGGAAGTACAGGTAATAATCATAAAGGTAAGTGTGTTCAAAAACCTATGTGTCAAAGATGTGGAAAGAAACACCTAGGAAAATGTTTCAAAGGGACATAAATATGCTATAGATGTGGAAATGAAGGTCATACAGCAAGAACCTGCCATGGAAAAAGGAAGCATCCAGTTGACTCGAGGAAAGGGAAAGAAGTTCTTTCTGAGGGATCAATTGAATGTTTTAAATGTGGTGTGCATGGTCATTATGAAAACACATGTCCTATGAAGAAGTTTCGTGAATGGGGTCACCAAGAGCGTACCAATATTCGTTTACCAATACCTAATGCCATTCCGATTGAGGATCAAGAAACTGACAATGACCAATCAAAGGTATGTAGTATTTCATGACTATTGATTTCTTATTTTGGAATCTTAGGATATGATTCATGATTTTGTTTGTAGGAAAGAGGTATTTCAGAATAAGTTGGAAATGAATGGATAATGGATCATGAAGAATGTTTAATGAGTAAGATGTCAACATATAAGGGCTTCAAGAGTTAGGGTGAAATTCTTAAGAGTATTAAGTATCTTTTGATGATGAGGTTACATTAGAATACTTTTTATATTATGTGTAACCCTGATGTTTAATATAGGAAAATTTTATTCAAGTAATAGTTATCTTTTCTTTTGTGGACATAGTTATAAAGAACCATTTGGGTTTATATGATCCTTACTTTTGAGGTAATTATGGGTTACCATATGTTATGATTGAAGTGAAAGGCATGAGATAAAATTGAGGTTAAATTATGTTATGGTTATTTTTGATGATTTTATCCCTTTTTGGGTAATGATTTGAGAATTATATAGTTTTGGAAAAAGGACAACACGCAGACCGAGTGACAACCCGTCGCGTCGGACAATGCTGCGGGAATCGAACCCACAACCAAAGTGCGACTGGTATTTATCGCCTACCACTGGACTACGTGAAGTCCCTGGTTAGTTTGACAGATTCTTTTTAGTTATATGATTTTATGAATTAAGAGTAAGTTGATTTTGGAGGATATGTGATTAGGATAATTACTTTTCAATGTGAGACTTTAGGAGCAACTGATGTTGTTTGGAGATAAATGTTACGATTTAACTTGGAAGACTATGTGACTAAATCCTTCAAATATTTGGGTTTCAATCTTATATTGGTTTACTTTGAAGAAGTTTATGGACAAATTGTTTATCGAATGGTTCTCGTTGAACTTTGGGTTTTGTTGGACAAATTTTGGAGATTAAGAATAGATTTTCTTTTTATAAGGGGTTATCCTTTTCTGGATTTTCTGATCTTGTACTGACCTTTTTGGTTTTGGTTTTGGTTAAAGCCTAAATATATGGGATGTATATAGTTCTCTTTTGGGGATTAGGTGATTCTCTAGAAGTTGATTATAGTACTCTTAATGCGAACAAGTATCCCTAAATACTCGTCTTTTGGAAAAAATATGAGTTTGACTAAGGAATCTAGTAAAAGTTGAAAGTCAACATGATAAGTGATTATGCTTCCTTATGAATAAATTCCTCAATAAAAAGTAACTTAAAACAAAAATGTTGTCTATTAACTTTTCCTACTGGGGAACCCAACACCGTTTAACCCATCATACGTTTGTGATTTTCTTATTGTTAACTTTCTCCTAAACATGTTTTCTATCACTCTCCATCGGAACATGACCCTATGTTTTCTCCTCCATGTCCATATTTTCATACATAGAATCCTAGTATGGGTTAACTCGGGTGACCTCTGTGCTTATCTTTCTTTATTTTAAAGTGATTGTTTTACCGACTCTTGTTCCGATGTGGGACGTTCAAGGATGTTTCCAAGCGCAATTTTAAAATTGTGAGGACGCAATTCCCAAAAGGGGGGAAGGATGTAACACCCCAGGTAAATAAGGAATATGAAATTTTCATATTTTTCCATATTTGTGAATAAAATATTAATATGACTTTAAAGGGGATGCTATGCTCGATTGCGTACCCAACATGCAACAACGAGTTTCTTGGGAATCTTACGTTTCACTCTAATAATAAAATAATATTATTTTAAATGGTAGTTAAAATGTAGCCGTTGTAATGGAGGGAATGGATAGAAATAACTAAAATATGATTATATATGTTCTTAAATATTTTTACATTTATACAATAAAAGATAAAGGCTTAAAATACGGAAAGAATTCAATTTTAGGCGTATATGCACTAGTTTTCACTAAAGGTTCACTTATCACCTTTTGATAGAGAACCGTCATTAAATATAGTTTTGTTCACTCTTAAACATTATTTTGGACCAAATAAGACTATTATTAAGAATCGGGACATCAAAATTTACTTTGTGTAAATTTTTGGTATCTTTCCGATAAAGTTCATTTTTTTAATGAATAGTGTCAAATGTTGTATTTTAATTCAAAAACACTTTTTAATCTAATTTATTTATATTATTAGATTTTTATTTTGAATTTGTTTTAAAGTTAAATTAGAAAATATTTTTACCATTAAATCCAATAGTGGTCGTTGGAATCAATTTCACTTTGATATCAGACTTAAACTAGTGTCAATCTTTTGATACTTATTGTTTCATAAAACACGCTATTTGTCATGACAGCGGGAATTAATTATTAAATTAATTAATGTGACTTATATGTTTTGAATTTTGTAAAACAGACTTCATTTTTGAATTCAGAATATAAAATATAGATTAGGGTGAATTTTTTGGATTTTTCTGAAAAACTTCAATTTTTGATGAATAGTGAAAACACTAAGTGGTACTTATAAAAACTGATTTTCCGTTTAAATAAAATTTTGCCATAATTGTGTTTTGATTTTCAAAAATCCGACATACATGGTTGTCATTAAGAAGTAAAATGTGGTTCAATGAGATTAAAATAATTTTTTGGTGAATAGTAACTTATTATGTTTTTAATCGCGATTAGTGGTAATTAGTGTAGTTTAAGGTAAAAATAATGCTTTAATAAAATGAGATGAGCTTGACACATGTCTTACCCTCATTGGTTGTATCATGGCCCAACAAGAAAATCCATGGGTTAACTTGGGGACCCCATGGATCCACTTTGGTTGGGAAATGACATAAATAACATTTTATTTAATGTAAAAGTAAAATTGACACAAACATGATATGTTTTACTAAAACAATTTTTAAGTGGGGTTATACAAGTAATCTTTTTGATTATAAATATTAATTGGAAAGCTAAAAGGATTTTCTACATCATAGTATTTGTTTTATAATTTTTAGACATTAAAAAAATTAAATTATTTATGACATAATAATGATGCAGCGATGACATCATTATTTGACGATTTAAATAAAATGGAAAGATAATGTAAAATCTATGAACTACACATGTCCAAAACTTATTGGATGAGTGGATTTCGAAGACTTATCACCTTATCCACTAATTATATCAATGTGGGAACTTTTGAAACCGAATCACATTTTCAAATAAAGTAATATTTCTTTACTTTCCAAAAGTACCCCTCCTCTCCTCTTATAAAAGGCCCCCACCTCTACCTCATTTAACACACTCCTCAAGCCTTTGGCTCGGCCAAAACCTGCCCATTTACTCTATCCACATCCCACTCCTCATCCTAGAGGATTACCTTTGGGTAGAATTCTTTCAAAGGAAGCCTTTAGGCTCAAATCAAAAGGAGATACACTTTTAAAGGTAATTCCTTCTCTCATGTTCATTTGTTTTATTATGCTTCTCGAACCCCCTAACCTCTTTTTATTTACTTCTTTTCTAACAAAACCAGTATCTTCAATATACTAGGATGATGTTATAAGATTTATTCGAGCTACACTCTCACACAACTACATCAAATGGTTAAAGAACATACGGTTTCCGTGGATGGTGAAATTCTGCCTCCCGAAACGATGATTGTTCAATACTCATTTAACACCTTCAAAGGTGGCCATTATGATGTCACTATTTTTATATATGATATATAATATGTTTATGTTTTATTTATGCTCCTGTATTTTGCATTTTTGTCTTACCTTTATGGCTTCCATTATGGGTATACGCGATATCTTCATTTAAGGAAGTGCGGACTACCGCCCCCTCAAAGTGATTTGATTCGTTAAATACCATATGTGGGATGTATAAAGGATGTAAATATGATATTATATATGATATTATACTGGAATTATAATATACCTTTATATCATTATTATTCCATTCTATAAAATACGAAATAGAAATGAAAGTAGCGTTCATGCGTACGTACGGCTTACCGTCTCCATGAACTGTGCATTTCATTTCATACCTCTAAATGATTATGTAATGTTATAAATGCATGCATGTACTGGATATATATGAAATATATGATATCTACATAATGAATACAATTCTGGATATAATAAACATTTGGCCACACGAACAACATGTAATTGTAAGAAGTCCACTTTCGACTTAAGAACCAAATATCGGCAAAACAAATATTATTAACTTAAATGATTACATAATGTTTATGACATGGTAATAAGTGGTATAAAATTAATAATTATCTTGAAAAAGGTTCTTAAGGAATTAGAAATTAACTCAAGTTTATTATTCAGGAGATTAAAGAACGATCGAGTCAAGTCGGACCCGAGGTAAGGGATCCTACAACTCTCTTCCTTTTTAAGTACACTCTTTTATGTCATTTATTTTAAGCTCATCTTTCTTATGATTGGGATGTTCTTTTATATTACATTTACTGTAATTTTTATGTTCATGAGATGAGAGACCCTATTCTCTCTCATCAATCCATTTTGGAAGTTTTGAGTGGCGCCGTTAGGCTGCCGAACTTTCGTAAGAGATCTAACCTCTCTCTTTCTTTTTAAGTACTCTCCTTTATGTCACTTCTTTTAAACTCCTCCTTGCAATGTTGGGGGATTTTATTTTATATTCCACTTGCTGTAAATTATATTTTAATATGATGGGATACTCTATTTGATCTCATCAATCCATATTCGGAAGTTTTATGTGGCGCCGTTAGGCTGCCGAGTTTTCGTAAGGGATTTTTCTTCTCACTTTTATTCCCGTGAGATTTATGCTACATTCACCACAAATTCCATTGGGTGGTGTATGTACTGCCCATTATTCTAATATTTGTGTAATATACCTTCGTTTATGAGTATTTACATCAATGACCTATTGTCTTTCTTTCATGGGGTGTATGTTTTGAAAGATATCCAAGTCGGTAAAGGGAACCTTTCACCCTCCTCCTTTTTAAAAGACTTCTTTTATTGGGTCTTTTAATTTACATGTTGGGATATGTTCTCCTACATCCTTATTGATGTAAATTTTATTTCCTAGTGATGAGATACACTTTTTATCTCTCATCAACTCATTTTGATGTGATGTCGTTAGGCTGTCAAGGGAACTTTTTAACCCAATTTCGATTTCTTTGGGTTCATCATGTAGTCATTGAATATGTCATCCATTGAATATGTGTGAATGACCTTTTATTGTTGTAAACATAATATCCACTTATCTTGGGTGTATTTGTATTTTTCACACATATTTTTGAGATTGATTTGTCCTTAATTTAAGGATACCTTCTTTATAAGGGATTTCATTACATTTGACATTTCTATTGAGGGTTCATTGTTGTCATGCACCAATTCACTCTTATATGGTGTATATACTATCCATTTGAGTATTATATCATGAATCCATTTATTCTCATGACATTATAAAGTTATGACTAAATGTTATTCCTCAATTATTGTATTCAAGTGTCTCTAATTTTGGTAAAACCCCTTTAACCAAAATATCGTTTTAAAGGTTTTAATTATTTGTTCTTATTAATATCCATGTTTTCAAAATGGTTTTAAGGATTTATTTATATGGATATTAATGGATTAAAATTTTAATCTTCAAGGTTGTATGGGACACTTTGATTCAAAAATCTCTTTATAAATTATTTTAAATGGTTTTGGAAATGGTTTCTTTTTGAATGGATTCAATATTTCAATATACTAAAATGTTATATTGTGATTGATATATGGAAATGTTATGTTTCCTTTATTCATGTTTTATGTGACACATTTATGTTATGGTTCTTGGGAATTGTTATGAAAACGGGTGGTTCTGTGATAAACTAAGGGCGGGTGAGCCCGTTATAGCTCTCCAATGCATTGGGTAACGCGAAGGAGTGAAACGTTAAGGTTTCTCCGAAGAGATTTAGGGAATATACTGTGATAGGTATTCCAAATGTAACCAAGAGGGTTACTCCCTACGTAAGAATGTTATTAATGCCTCAAGTTACCTTTATGTCTTATGTTTTCTATGATTTATTCATGATTTTATATGCCTATGTTTTATGGGTAAAGTGTGATTTCATTCTAATGTATATATGAACTCATGTTTCCTTTCCATATTTTTATAACTCTTACTGAGCTTTTTATGCTCATCCAAAGTTTTTGAAATGTTTTTCACAGGTCAAGGGAAAGGTACATGATGTGATGATAGTGTCAAAGATGTGTCAAGAAAGAATCTGTGTTATATTTTAAATATGTTTCTGTTGATGGGAAGAATGAATACTGTCTTTTATGTAACCACTTTGTTTAAATGTGGAATGTAATGCAAGTTTCATGATCTAATTCTCTAAAACTCTAAACCTGAAAAGATCCTCAATGTGTAATCTTGTAATAACTCAAGATTAAGTAAGGTTTAAGGCTGGGGCCTTATAATCCAAGTGGAATTATACCTTCATTATATTATATATACTATAAGTTTATTATGTTAAAGTAGTAATCGATCATCAAAATTTTCATCTCTCCATCTTATTTTAAAAATGAAAACATTTTCATTGATGTGCCAATTTATCACCGTTGAGGAAGACATGTTTTCATTTTAAATTACTACTTTAATATATGGTAATAAAATAATTATAACTGTATAATAATATTTAAAAAATTATTGTATAACCTTTGTTATTTTCTAGAAACATCATATATTCATAATATTAAATAAGAAACAAAATGAGTTTGTTGTGATTGCAAACAACCAAAATTAATCTAAACAATTATAAATAACATTTTATCTAATGAATCTTACTCCAATATAAAAAATAATATCTAAGAAAAATTAATCTTATGTTATTCCATTAATAATATATAATTTCAATTTAAATATGTATCCCAATTTTACATGATCTTTCATTAATGTATAAAAATAAACCGGTCATGAAAATAAAGAAAATGAACACTCACAAATAATGAAATTTAACTCTATAATTCAATAAAATGGATTTAATCAAACTTAATAAAATTATAAAGAATAATGAATATTTAAAATAGGTTATATATTTATTAATTTATTGATATAATTTTTTTATCCATGATATTAATGTGAATAAATCATTTAGACAAAAGATATGGTTATTCTCGAAATAAATTTCCATTATTTGGGTTATTCATATTTCTTTCCAAATTTCAGTATGAATGTTATTTTAATATTCTTAAAATATAATTTCATTTTACATAACTTTTAATTTCTATGATATAGATGTTTCCAATATGATCTTATGTCTAATGTAAATATTTTCCTAAATCACTCTTCCTTTAAAAAACACATGTATTACTTCTGTTGATATTGTTTATTTTTCACACATGATTGATTCTTTTTATATAAACTATGTTATTACATTTTTATTTTTGGAACCATATGTTTTATTCATGATCATGTGCTATATTAAATTTTCATTAAACCAATTTCATTTCCATTGGTTATTTTATGACTATGATTGATATATGTTCTATGTGGTATGCACGATGATATAAGGTCGGTGATTATGCACATATGTTATCAGTGAACTTGATTTAATCATTTTTCACAACTATTTGAGGAATTTGGCCACTTAGACATGATTCTTCATTGTATACATTGCCACATTCCATCTCATAACCTAACACTTCCTCTCATGATTATGATGGTTTCCATATACCTTGTTATGGTAATGATAGTGATTATACTCACCCATGTTATATTGATTCATGTTATTATATATCCTCTTATATAGAGTTTAGTTCACCACTTTATTTTATTTATATCCTTATGTGACTTCATATACTAAAGAGAATATAAGTGCCAATAAGAATCTAGAGAAGAAAAAATAAATAATGTATTTGTTTTAATATTTAATTTTTTTGAATAGTATAAATTTTTCCAATACACATGACCTTTGGATACGGGTTTGGAAACTATATTATTTTTTTATCTTTAAATGGTGTTATAGTAATCTATGAAAAAACAGGGTCGCTACACCTTAGTAATCAAGGTAGTGGAATGTGAAAATCCATTGGATAACCCATGGGTTTTCCCATGATATTATTCATTAGGGACACATTTTATGATATTTTAATCCACCAGAATCGGACAACATTTTTTATTACTCATTTTGCTATAGAAAGTTAATGTTTGAAAAAAGTAATGTTTTAATGTAAAAGATTCCATTTTTAGGCTTTGGAAACACATTTATAGGATTGTAAATTGATTAAAATCAATAAAAATACATAATATTTATAAAATAACATATCTTAGGTCATGGAATGTGGTTAATTAAATGTTACATCATTATGAAATTAATTTGAGGAAATTAAACATACTGATAACCCAAACATTATTTTTAATATTTATGTAAAAATAATTTGTTATAGAAAATTCTCATAAAATCAAGATACCATAATATCTATGTGATGAATTCAAATAAAATTACTCTTTTATCCTAATAATTCATTACAAATGATAATTTTGAATTTTATATTTAAAAATCCTTATTTTTACGAAAAATAGTACCATATAAGGAATAGTCAAATTTCATACACTAAAAAATTTCATAGGAAATAAGAAAAATATTTCATTATGTCTACATAAATAAAAAAGATTTAATGTTCCATTTAACTAATATAAATATTATTCAGAATACCTTGGATTACTATAAAAATTTATATATTTTCTATAAATTGAAATTTATGTCAGAAAAAACTATTTGTCAAATTTTGTCTCAATTAAACCAATATATTAATAACAACATTTTTAATTTGATTTTATGGAAGAATAATTTATTTATAAAAATTAATTACACATTATATAATGATATCATAGATACATAACTCTTTATAACACCATTACATGACCTGAGGGTAAGATAAGTTATGATGATAGATTCATGGCAATGCTCGGCTAATATCAATCGAGTGATAATTTCAATAAACCTGAACACATACCATATTTGATTTCGTTCATTCTTAAATTGTGGAAGCTCATCTTGGTCTTCTTTATTGGAAAACAAGAATGGAACTACCTCTATCCCAATTTCTAACAAATTATATTTATATAACAAGACTCTACTTATTGAGGCCATTTCTTTGACACTCTAAATTAATTATCCTTTATCATTACTATATATAGAAACTAATTATTACATTATTATTATTAACAATGGGTATACTACTCAAATATCAAAATTTATAATGGCCATATCGACTAATGTTCACATTTGACCAGCAGTCTAATAAAATTCAAATCCCAATGGTCATATTTCCCTTTATACTTTATAAATACCTATTATTAAGATATGTTTTTGATATGTATAATGTAATATAATGCATATTTTTTAGTAAAACATTCCATTTAGAATGTATTAGTCGTTATTTTTATCCTCCTTAACAAATTTTGACAGTGAACTTTGATCATGTTCTCTCAATGGAGATCATATGTTGATACTTCAATCTCATTTACCCCTTTGTTTACCTCATCGCGTAAGAATATATACAGTTCCTCCACAACACAATGACAATCTGGTTAGTCATATTACATAGAAAAGATTATCTATAAACCACTATATCTATTAGCTGCTCCTCAAAAAAAATGTCAAGTTTAGTTATACCACCAATGGATTCAATACATATGGAGGGTCAGGTATGTACTTCCTCAACATTGATAAGGAACAAATCACGAACTCTAGAGATATTTGGTTGATGTTATAGATGATATTACACTTCTCTTATTCTATCAAGGATTTAATATCGGAAAATGTTCCATTGGAAAATTTTTCTTTTCTCTCAAAATTTCATGAAAATATTCCATGGTGATATTCAAAGTAGAATTTTATCACCAACATCAAACTACAACTCCCTTAAATAGTTGTCAGTATAACTATTTTATCTACTCAATAAATCCTTTATATGTTTTTGGTTTTCATGTACCATTTTTATTAACTAATTCTCAAGATAAGTCCCTAGTATCATTCTCTTATAAACCTCATCCCCACATGTAGGAGTATCACATAACCTACGTTATAGAGACTTATATGGTTCCATTTGAATACATGAGTGGGATCTATTGGTTTTGAGAACTAAACTAATGGGAGGTGTTGATCTCATCCACCGTTTAATTCCATTGAGCATATTCTCAGCGTGTATTCAAGTGTCGTATCGGTCCTTTTAGATTGCACATCAATTTGTGGTTGATAGGTTTTATTAAAACTCAATTCAATATTCTGATCATGTTGAATACATCTACATAATTTAGATGAAAACATTCAATATGATCATAATTGATAGAAATTGTTTCCCTATGTAGCCCCACCACTTCCTTTACCTATATCCTAGAAATTTAATAAAGAGATAAATCATACATAATAGAGATTAAATAGGCTATAATGATGAGACATTCCACTATAACCCAAATCACATTGTATCATTTTGATTTTCTTGTGAGACCAATGATAAATTCCCTAGTGATATTGTATACCTTTCATGTTGCTATGGGTAGTGGTTTTAATACCTATTGGGGATTTTTTTCACTCCACCTTTACTTTGTGACATCCTTAGTACCATTTTGTTCTGTCCACAATCCACCTATTCATATTATCCTATCAATAATGATCGTAAAGGTCTCTATACATTATAGTTCTTCCATGATGTATTAAAAATGTATTTCCATGATCATCATCGCTCAGCTCTTCCCTTATCTCTAGAATAAATGGGATTCATATAATTTGAATAAATTTCATTACACATTCTTGATCCATATGTGTCTTAAGAAAATTCATATTCGTCACATCCTCTACCTTCTTTTGTGAAAAAGGATCTTTTCATTGATATTTCTAGATATTATCTTGTTATAATGGTTGAGAAATCATTTGGGATTGGATTGATGATATCACTTCCATCATTATTCCCATTTCAGACATTAAATAGACATTTATCAATGAATATCTATGAATCCTCATCATTTCTATTAAAACAAGTTATTTCTCACTTAATGCATCAGTTACATTATTTTTTACTTCCTTGTTGATATTGAATTGTATAGTCATAGTCTATAAAAGTTAAAAAAATCTCTTTTGTCTCATTTTAAATTCCATCTATATGAATATATGAATCAAAATATGGTGTTCTTTGTATATATCTCATTTCACCACATAATTAGTGAGGCTCTATATCATAGGAGAAAATATTAATACAGCTAGCTCCAGGTCATGTGCAGGATAATTTCTCTCATGAGACTATAATTGTCGAGATGCATAATAATAACCTTGTAATTCAGAATGAGGACACACCCAATCCCATTTAGATATAAATTGATAAAAATAGAAAATTCTTCTTTGATAAATGGTATATTTTACTGAAGTGTAGTAGCCAATCTCTTCATCATCACCAAGAATCCTTCTTCACACTCCATTATCTGAATGAGTTTTCCTATTTTTTGAGTTAACCTGGTTTGTGCATTAGAATGCTGTCAAATTATTTTCCAAAACATCATATTATATAATGATATTCCAAGGAAACATAAAATATCAGTTACATTTTTAGGATGATTCCACTCTTCCATAACCACTATAATTGCAGTGCCAACTAATATTCCATCATTGGTTACAATTTGCCCCATGATAAAAACATATTGTAACCACAAGTCCCATTTTATGAATTTTCCAAATAGACACTCATTTTATTGAGTTTTCTATATAATCCATAGACTATCCTTATTCTCATTTTGAATTTTGTAATATATTATAAAATCATCAATAAAAAGAGCCAAAAAATCGTGATAGTTTTTAAAGAATGTATTAATCAAATTTATAGATTATCAAGTGCATTAGCTATGCCAAATGTCATTACAACAATATCATAATGCCTATATATTTATTGGAAAGTTTTATTTAGAATATATAATCTATTCAGCCTCAATTGATGATAAAAATATTAAATATCAATCTTCTAGAATAATTGTGCACCATGAAAAAGATCAAATAAATTTTCAATACTTGGGTGAGGGTACTTATTCGTTACTATGATGTCATTAAGCTCTCTATAATCTATGCTAAACTCATTGATCGATCCAAATTCTTCACAAATTGAATTGGTTCTCCAAATAGATTTTTGAATTTTATGATAAATCCCTTCTCTAAAAGATCTTGAAGTTTTTTCTTTAATACATCTAGCTACACATTATCCATACTATGTTGGGTATTTGATATTTTTCGGGAACTAGATTTAAATTTAATGGATAAATCATCCTCTCTATTTGGAGTAGGTCTAGGTAAATGTTTAGGAAATAAGTTAATGTATTAATGAATTATGGGGAAATTTTCTATATTTATAATTTAATGTCATTCTCCCCCTTCACCGATCATCTCAGTAAATAAGGATATGGAAGGGGAATCTTGATAAATCTCGGGTTGGGATATCTCTCCATTGAATATAACTATAGTTTTTCCATTAATGAGTAATGATATTTCCATAATTCTATTTTTGATCTTATCATTATACATTATAATCCATTACATCCATAGTATAGTTTATAATTCCATCATGGTCTAGAGTACGATATTTTTTGTCAGATTATTCCTACCAATGACCATACTAGTGTTTTTATACAATGTTTAGGCTTAGATAATCCCTCCAGATGACTTGAAAAATGAATCTACTTCTATTATCTCAATTATTGATTTTATATTTTTTCTGTCATGAATGAAATAAATATATGGATAGATGTAGAATATAAAAATTTACTATCTAGATTTGAGAAAACAATGAGAGTACATGAAACAAAATCATTTAGAGAATCTACATCATCAATCATGATAGAAAAGGACTAACCTTTATCCTTTTTCATATGATGAGATTTTTAGTGATTTCCCTATATTATATTAAAATTCTTATAGATATTTGAAAATTTTTAAATCATTTCACACATGAAGAATTGAATACCAGGATGGGCTTGAACCATCTTCCATTTTTCTTCAGTGTTGAGAAGTTGAGGTTTCACCTCACCATGATAGTTTTGAGATTTACATCCATATTTTCCAAACATATATAATATTAAACTCCTAGGAATTTAGTTCCCTGAATGCTTCTTCCCACATTTTTTTCATGTCACAAGATTCACTTTATTTCAAACTCTTTTGTGATTAAGGTTCCTCCCTGAGTCAGGATACCTAGATCTCTTATTTTCAATCAACAAATGAAACCACTACATTTATCCAAAATCCAATTCAACTTCCATATATATTTGTACAATCACCTCATAGATTCCATTACCAAAATTTTCTAGGTTCCGTCATAGACGGGGTGTCATTCTATCAAATAATATGTCAATCATTCCCTTATAATCTATAACAACGCTAGAGGTGTAATGAGATAGTCATGTATTATTTATCTCATAGCTTCCCATCAATCTATTTCCATACTCGTTCAGTTATTGTAATTCATTCTCCATTTTTCACATTGATCAAGGGTAATATGTATTGAAAATAATTTTTCTAAACTCTTTCCACTTCATATCACCAATCCCCCTTTATTGGTATCATGTTTTAAATTAGTGTCCACCACTGATCATCTTCTACTTCTATGCAGTATACTACCTGGTTTATTTTCTCTTCTTCTAAACAAAAATATTTAGAAAATATCCTCTCTATAATGGTCATCCATTTCCTAGGAATAAATTATTCAGTAGTTCCACTAAAAGAAGTTCGATGTCGATGCGTGATGGACCTAATGAATTTTTTTCCTTCATGTTCAATACATCTTCTCAACATGATTCAATTTATTATTCATAGATCGAGATTATTGATTCATCAGTCTCATGATGTTATCCATTCTGGTTTCCATCATAGGGACATTAGTGCATTGTCTGTTGCATTCATTATTTATATAGTTCCTCATATTTCACAAAAAAATTAAAATAATAAAACCTATGTGATAAGTTTTTTTATTTTTGGAATATTATAATTAAATAAATTTTATGACAAAAAATATGACGCCTAAATATTTTATTCTTTAAAACTGATTACATTTTTTATTTATCCATCATAAAGATTCAAGAAATGATTGTGATTAACTAAACATATCCCCCAGGTGTGTCAAGCTAGGAGTGCAGTAGAGCTCATTGTCATGCACTGGTTTTTAGTTAATTCTGGATCAATGTATTGTTTTTAGTTTTTTCCCCTAGAAAAATCGATGCAACAACCACATCAACTTTTTCATATCCCTGTAGTGATTTATTTTCATGGAAACCACATAATTAATACTTTACCAATACACAAGGATCTTCCCCAATATTTATCCTTTGGTTTAGGGTTCATATTAAGGATTTATATTACTAATTCAAATAAATAACTATACGATTCTTTGATAATATCTTTGGAATACAGGGTATTATAACATAATATTATTATTATTTGGTACAAACCCAAGGATATTTTAATGATTAGCATCTTAGAAATATGGAATATAACACATGAAAAAAATAAAACAATATTCTTATCAATTTAAAATTTTTCTTCATGGGTTTATCCAAAGTTACATTTACCCTATATTATAAACTAGGTTCCTGAATCAATGGGTAGGGGTGAGCATGATGCCTAGTAAGTTAATAAGAAAGGGAAAGCATCTAAATTTGATTATGAATAATATAAATAAGAAAATTAAGAATATCCTAATCACATGAGAAATGAAGTATATCAGAATAAAAAAAATCATAACAATGATATCTAGCTAAAAAATATAAATGAGACATTCATAATAATATACCTACGGTTTTTCATTAAGATTTATTAATATAGAATTTCCAAATTTATTTACCAAGGTATCATAAAAAATGTCATATCATGATACTAAATTATTTACCCAATGAATTTAAGAACTATTAGGGTGAACCTTTTATATGTATTAATTATCATAATCCACATATATCATAATAATTCATTTCATTAATAACCCATGGATAATAAATAAAGAGTTTCTCATCAAAATCATGGGGTCAAAAAGGGTGCTTAAAAATGATCAGGATATCATTTTTATCACACAAAAAGTAAATTCTGGGTTCTTATGTTTGAATCCATCAATAAAATAATTATTTTGTACATATAGGCGAATAACTATTGAAAATAAAAAGTTTTTGGTATGCACTCAGAAAAAATAGAAGATAATTTTATTATGAGAAGAGATAAATTTAGGGATGTAAATCTGTAAGATCCCAACATTTTCTGGAGTTTTATTGATCTTATTTAATGGTTTTATTTTACTTTTTGTTTATTGCTTTTTATTTGGGTTTTACCTTATATTGTGTTTGAGGGATTTTTTTTCAAAAATTGAAGGAAGACTGATTGTGGATTGTGGGTTCTTGATTTGAGGAAACCATTCAACCATCTCTGAATATCACGAAACCCTTGATAGTGGGGAGTTTCATGGATGCCCCATAGTTTTTCAAACTGTGCACCCAAAAAGAATATATTTTTCACCACTATAATAATTTTCACAGGGTTAAGGACCACATTTAAGTAAAACCATGTACCCCTTCCTATTAAATATTGTGAGAAATTTTTAATAGACCTAAAATTAGTTTTACATCCATAAAAACTCCCTATCTTCCCTCATTTGACCCAAACTAATAACATTACAGTTTTTTGATGACTTCATATAATTATAGTGGGATTATATGGTTTTATGAGCATCTTTATTTGTGATTCAAATCCTAGATCTTAGATATACACCGCTCCTGGTAAGAGTATCATATCCCTCATTCTTTTCAATTCATCTCCCTTCCTTATCCCTTTTATAATGGGAATTTATTCTATACTTTGGAGTAATATATAGATCAATTATTGGAAACCTAGTTCTATGAAATTATATCTACATCTATAATCATGATATCTTGATTTTTTTTACCATGGTTTTGAGTTTTTATATCCAGATCTTGTTCTACGTCATTGTGACGATCCGTTTTAGGGATTTACAGTGGGAGATCATTCATTAAATATTAAAGGTAGATAATTTATTATTGAATTCTAAAATTCAAGATATTAATTATGTTTATGTGATTGAATAAATTTCTAGGTTTCATTTAGAAATTAGAATTCTGAAACAGAATTAATTGATGCAGGAAATTAATTAATAGGGGAAATTGGGGTTTTAATTGAATAATGGAATTGTGGAACCAAGATAAGTAATTGATGAATTAATTATCAGTGTATTCAATTGTGAAATTGTTTATTATTATGTTTTGTGTAAATTATTAGAATGTTGAATATCTAAGTGAGGAACATTAATTAGTGGATTAATTATGGATTATAGAGATTGGTTGAATTGTCCTAATTAAACATTCAATACATTAAAGGTATAAATGTGACTAATTAATCATACAGTTAATTAATATAATTGTTTTTATTAATTGATTGTATAATTTTTTAATGGAAATTTATATGATTATTTACTTTTTGAATTAATTAATGCAATGATTATTGATTACGTTGGCCTAGTGTAGTACATGGGATAGCCATGGTGTGGAAGATTAATGGTTTAGAAGGACAGTGAGAGACTATTGAGAATGACAGTGAGAGTCTATTGGGAAGAACTAGGAGAGCATGTTGAGAATGACCATGAGAGCCTATTGAGAAGGATCATAGGTGACTATTGAATGGAATCCTATGTGAGCTACTATTGAAATCTCTATGGGAGAACATGAGTATCGGTATGGTTGGGCCAAGGGAAATACTATGAGATATTTCCCCTTTTCCTAGTAAAATATATTGCATAGTTTGGTTTCACCCACATTAGACACTTGATTATAAGTCCCTACGTGCACATTACTCATGCGAGAATGATTTATAGTATTTATGTATTTTAACAAATGATAATCATAATGTAAAATAGTTGAAACGTTGGTGCGGTTAAAGCATGAAGTGAGGTTTGGGAGTCAATGGTAACATGCTAACTTATATGGTTAAATGATAATTAATTGATAATGAGATAACTAATTTGGATTAATTTTAATTATTTATTTAAATGAATGTATACACTGTTATTGAATTTAATAGTTTTTGACACCATTGTGGGTGGACTACTGAGTCGTACATACACCCTACTTGGGATGCCTGATTGGTACCTAAATATATTTATCTATATGGATTTGAGAATAAGGTAAAAGACCATGTGATAGATGACAAAGTTCTGATGGACCGTGGTTGAGGGGACCAGATGTAGTTTGGGACCCACTGGGAGTCGTCAGTGTCTTTATTTTTTGTTTTAATTTTATAAACTTAAAACAAACATTAGAATGGCATGTTTCTTACCATAGTTTGGATATTTCATTTCCTACATTGATTGTCATGAGGTATTGTTATTATTTTTTGTAATATATTCATATCATATTGTTTATTTACTGCCACTTGCAAATTTCTCTGATAAAATACGGTATATTATCCCCATGATCGACTTGTCAGACCCTCGCTGCTAGTCTGTAGCTTCTGGAATATAGGGAGGTTAACATGAGGTTAAGTGATCGACTAGCTCAGGGAGCTGGTGTGTTGGAACCATGTCAAGACATCACAAAGTTGTATCAATACACAATTTTCTTTTCCATTTATTTTTTCATACTATTAGAAAAAATTATGGATGATACTGGGATGTTTCGGGCCTCTGTAATGAGATCATTCATGGATGATTCAAACAAATGTGTGGGGTGAAACCAATGTACCCTGGGTGGGATTATGGTTATTTTTGATTATTGTAACAGTTTAATATTTTTTCTTTTTGAGTGACACACTTATTTTGTGATGTGATTTTTTTTAAAATTTCGTGATAATTGACTTATTAATTAGAATGGAATGAGTGTTCAGTCTTCATGCGTCATTCTAGTCTCTCATAATTCTATTTTAACATGCATCATTTCAGGCATGCATATGAAAATGAGTTTTAGGTATGTTGTTAAACATAAATTATTTTCTCATTACTTTTGAATTAAAATTTGAAATGGTTCCAAAATATAAAATTGGAAGGGGTAAAATGAAACAACAATGGGAATAAATGGGCCAATAATTGTGAAAATTGATATTAGAATGGGAATACCCATTTATAACCAAAACCTAGGTTTTGGATGGTTATGGGTAGCAATTGTTCCTTAGTTTTAGCCACATGTCAAGATTTGAGGAAAAGACATGTTGTGACATGTGGTGATTATTTCACTTAAGTAAATGTGATAATGTTTTGTTATGACTCGAATACATGTGTATGTACTTGAATAGTTATTCCTCCATAACGTCACTTGTTAAGGTGATGATATGAAGATATTGTTCGATAGGGTCCTCTAACAGTGGAACATGAGTAAACAATAGTGTTTGGTGGGGAAGTACAATTTAATTTATGATGTGACATCTCTCAATTCATGAAACTCATGGGAAGGGACCCTTGTTGGGTTTTGCAAAAATATGTATGACCTCATGTGGGAGTTTTAGTATCAGCACCCACTGACCATTACTAGAGAGTGTGGGAATGAGAGTGATGAGTTCTTGGTTCAGTCTATCAAGATGATACATGTCCATTTAGAGACAACTTATAAGGTGATGGAAAAGTTTACTTCTTCTTTTCTACAAGGATTAGATTGGAGTTGGTAGTATATCTAGGTTCACACTGGATAGGCTGATGGTGTGTTGTGGAAGGCCATTTAAGATATGTTCATGGAGCACTTTTTTCTATAAACAGTATGGTAGAAAAGAGATTTTGAGATCATGTAGCTGGCTCAAGGAATAATTTTTATGATGGACTATGATGGACACATCACATACCTTCATCGCATTTCTCCAGAATTGGAATGAGATGAGAGAGATATGTTGAGATGATTCTAGGATAGCCTTATGTGTGAGATTACGACCCATTTTAAACATTTTTGGATGAATAAGATTTACGAGGTAGTTGATCATGATCTCATAGTTGAGGGGAGCCTGAGGGATTATTCTAGTGTAAGAAATGTTGTTTCTTCTTCACGGTATTAAGGTATGACTTCTTAAATATTGGAACAATCGTTATGAGAACATTATCTATGGTAGTAGAAACCATATATTCTTTGGGGGAGAAATTAGTTACCCATTAAATTTCTCTAATATTTTTCAACTAGTGTGGTAGGACTGGACCCTTTGGGAAATTTTTCAAGACCCCCATTAGAGTTCCTCTCTTGTGGAAATTTGAGACAATTATATGAAATCTATAGGAATCCATGAAAAATAGTTAGTGATTTAAAAGATAGATAGAACAATGGTGCATGAATAGGATATTCTACTCCATATCAATCTCATAGTACGAGTTATAGTTGTCATAGAGGTACACATAGTCGACGTGGTGCTCTTGGGAAATAACACCAATATCAGAAGTGTTTTGAAACATAATGAAGTTAGACTACATCATAGGGAATATTGGTAGGAATTCTTCATGTAGTGCATTTTAAACTTTTGGATAGTGAGGATGGGTCGTAGATTGTGATAGGTATAATTATTCTAAATTTTATAATAGTTAGTTGCATATTTAATGAAATTTTTATTCATTCTCTTATATCAACGAAACATTTTAATTATTTGAGCATGGTGGTGGAGTTTTTGAGAGGGATAATGAATATAGATACATCATTGGGTGTATGGTCTTGAGACGTCTATTTGTGCAAGGGATGTTCTCTTGATATTTCAGAGTATATATTTCTCTTGGATATCTGTAATAATTATATGTCAGACCTTAACCTAATTACATGTATAGATTATTTATTCACATATCAATCACAAAATTATTGTTATCATAGGATAGTTATCTTTACCTAATCGATGATTGAAAACAATATTCACTATGTATAGTGGGTTAGAAAGGTAGGATGAGCAGAGCCAATTACTCAGCAACTGGGAGTCCAAAAAACTGGGTTTATTGTCTAATTCTACATGACAGTGACACAAAATTGGATCTTAATCTACATATAGTGGACCTATTTTTGGATTCCTTTCCTGAATACATGTTAGGTTTTACACCTGTGAGAGATGTATAATTTTCCATGTATCTCATGCTTGTAGTTGAGACAGTTTCTATTCCACCGTATTGAAGGGCCCCAATAGAGATTCAAATGCTCAATAGTCATTTGGAGGAGTTGGGGAATAGGGTATTTCTCTGTATGAGTACATTACCTTGGGTTTCTCTACTATTATTTAATATGAATGATTATGGGAAACTACACAGGCGCATCAGTTACTGAAAGATGAACTAGATAACAGGGATGAGTCGATATCCTATTCCTCATATTGATGATATATTTAACAATTTTTCATGATCTTGTCTATTCTTGAAGATAAACATGATGTCGGTGTATTATAAAATGATATTTTGTTCTTCTCATTCATTAAGAAATTCTTTAAGATGTAAATATGGACTATTTGAGCTCATCGTAATGTTGTTTGGGTTTCCAAACACACTATAAGTGTTTATGTCCTTAATGAAAAGAATATTCCATCCATTAAATGATCATTTTGATATAGTTTATGTGTATGAAATCATGGTGTACTATAATACTCAAGATGATAAGTACCAACTTAATTACATTGTTTTTAGTACATTGAGAGAGCATTATCTATATGAAAAGCTATATATGTTCTAGTTTTGGATTTATAGGGAATACTTATTAGGAAACATCATCTTAGTGGAAGCTGTTTTTGTGAACCCATAGATGTTTTAGGTAGTGATTTCATGGGAGAATCCCATAAATTTATTCGATATCCATAGCATTCTAGAGTTAGCTGGATATTATCAGGGACTCATATAGGACAATTTTTATTTGGAATTGGGGATTTTGGGCGCAAACAAAATGGTAATATACTTTTTTTAGAAGAATTTGAAAAGGACTTCTAGTATGTGAAGAATAATTTGACATCATTACCAATCTTGACCTACTAGATCCATGTGAGGTTTTTATGGTGTACTGTGATGTTTCTGGGATTTGAATTAGAGTAGTTTTGATATAGGGAGATCAAGTTATTGAGAATGGGTCTCAGTATCTAGGGACACATGAACAAAACTACCATTTTTGTTGATAACAGTGGTTAATTCCACAATTGTTTTTGTGGAATTATGTTTTGGGAGAAAAGATTACTGTGTATACAGATTACAATACCATGATGTATATCTTCTCCCAGAAATTTTATGAATCTTCTACAGTAATGATAGATTGAGTATATGTATCCATTATATATTGATCTAGAATATACACCTAGAAAAGTAAATAGAGTGGTTGACACTCTGAATAGGAAAACATAGACTTATGATGTCTAAGAGTTTAATGATGGGTGAATGATGATCAATTTTCTAGCTGAGATTCATGTGGTGGTCTAAGAGAATGAAGAGAGGATGACTCTTAGATTATATTCTTTCGATATGAATTATAGATAGTAAGTACGAAGATCTGTAGATTTTTCCCAGATGGAATTCCTTGAAGGTGGGGAGTCACCCGCCGATTGGATTACAGGTGAGGATGAGATCATATATGTTAGGAATCGGGTTTTGTTTCATATGAGTATTTGGGATGAGTTGATTTCATAGTCCCATGCCTCCATGTGGGTGGTAAATTCATGTGTGACCCAAATGCATCATGAAATTCAACAAAAAAATTTGGTGGCCATGCACCAAAAAGGAAATAGAAGGGTTGGTGACATGATGCTACACCTATCATTAAGTGTAGTCATAATATCAGCAACCTAGTGGTTTGCATAGCCATTGTCCATTCTGGAATATAAGTATTATGATGTGACTATGGAATTAGTGGTAGGTAACATGAGGACCCCTTATAAGAATGATGATATTTGGGTGATTGTATATTGTCTGACAATAGTAGCACATTAATTTCCTATACGGAAGGCATTCTCAGTGGAGTAGATGGAATTTTTGTATGTTCAGAAGATATTTCATTTCCATAGGGTTCCACAAACGATATTATTATAATTCCACCCACACATTACATAGCACTTATAGCATGGCTTAAAAAATCCACATGTTAAGTAGGTTTTTTATTACCTTTTTTCACCCATAGAGAGATTCGAATTCAAGGTGTACTATATTGGTGCGTAGGGATATGACATGAGCTTTTGTACATGAATTTTGAGAATCTTGGAAGAATGTACAATTTTTTAGGGAGTTTTAATATGAACATTTATGTAAGGAAACTATATAGGTGAGGCTATCAAATTCCCTTTATGGTAGGCCATGTAGATAACATTTATAGTTGATGGAGGATGGTAAGTCTGAGCTGTTGGCAGTGAGTCTCAATCTGGATATGTTGAAGTAGGTACAGTTGATTAAGATTATTATGGATATGGATCTGAGTGTATATAATTCATATGGCGGTAGATTTCGGATACCCCTAGATATTATAGACGGTGATCATTTATTCCTTCATGAGTTTTCTAGGTTGGGTCTTCATAGGATACAATGACTGGGAATGTTAGAACCCACGATTGTTGGACCTTTTGAGGTTGTGGAGAAAATCTAGTTTGTGGCGTAATGATTGGATCCTCAACAAAATATGGTGTCATGCATGATGTTTTCCTTGTATCACAACAACCATGGTAACAACTGTGACCCTTCTCATGTGATCAATGTGTATGAGGATGACCATGAGATTGATAAGTACTTTTGGAGCATGTGATGCATATGTTGGGTCATAATGAGAAAGAATTTTAGGGAAATACCTTGTTGATAGATTTTTTATTTTGGAAACATGGGTATGGGAAGGAGGAAACATGTAAAAGAGAACAAGATATGTGATGTCAATGGACAATATTTTTTTTCTTGGAATCTTAGAGAAGCTTTGGGGTTTAGCTCGAGGATGTGATGTCATAATATGGGTATATTACAGGGTCCAGATATTATATTTATTTTTGTTGGGCTTATTTACAGGTTCGATTTTTTTACTTGTGTTGAGTAATTTGCATTTGGGATTTACATTGGAATGTGTTTGGGATATTTTTGATAAAATGTGATTGAAAAAATGACATTTCATAGTTGGTGCATGGGTAGATCTAACAATAATCAAATCCAAGACAATCATGCAACCATGGACAATGGGGAGTTGCATGTTTGGAGCATAGTTTGTCAAACTGTGCACCCTAAATGGATAAACTATGCACCACTAAAACAATAAGTTCAATGATAGTGAATACCATCCACCCCTTCCCAAGAAACTATGCATGATATTTTTAAGGGCCTGAAAATTAGGTTTAAATCCTCCTGAACCCCCCCCCCCAAACATCCCCCATTTGACCCAAAATTAGACCCTTATGAATTTTTGATGATTTCAAAGAATCTCATAGTTACTACACTATTGTAAGTCCATTGTTCTTCATTACTTGATGACTTGATTGATTATCCCCACCACTCACTATATGAGGATCATATCTCGCTTTCTCTCTCATTCATCTTCTATACTCCTCCTTTCATTAATAAAATATGTTCCTCTATTTTGGGTTTATATCTAGATCTTTTATTGTGAATATAGATCTATGATATTGTTTTTATTTCTAGACAAAACAGATTTTGTTTTTTTTGTCTTGATTTAGTGTTTTTAGATCCAGATTCTTATTTTTTCATTGTATTCGTCAATTTTGGGGTTATTTATTGGGTGATTTTTTATCAATGAATCGAGGTATGTGGTCTATTATTCAACTCCCATTGTAAAAATATATATTAGGTTTATCTGACTATAGAAATTTATGGGGATTGATTAGAAATTGAAATTCCTAAATAAAAATAATTGATATGGTCAATTTATTAATGTGTAAATTTTGTATTTAATTGAAAAAGTGAATTGTGGAGATAGGATAATTAATAGACGAATTATTTATCAATGTATTTAATTATATAATTTGGGATACTTAATTTTTTGATTAATTATTGGAAATTTGAATTTCGATTGGAGGAAAATTAATTAGTGAATAAATTATAGATTATTGAGATTGGTGCAATAGTTTTAATTATTTTTAGAATTAATGGATGGAATTTATGAGATTAATTAATCAATGGGTTAATTAATTTAATAAGTTTGATTAATTAATTATAGAAATAAAAATTGGATATAAATTTTATTACTTAACATATAATTTAATTATTGGAATGTTATGTGATAATGTTGGCATGGAGTAGAGCATGGGAGAATCGGGGTGTGAGAGAGTAATTTTTAGAAGAACCATGAGAGACAATTGAGAAGGACTGTGAGATCCTTTTAAGAGTACTGTGAGAGCATATTGAGAATTACCATGAGAGACTATTGATGGTAATACCATGAGAGCTTTTTTTTATGATCTCTAAGAGATATCATGAGTGTTCTTGGATTTGGGTCATGAGAAAGATTGTGATATCTTTCTACCTTTTCTTATTAATTGGTTATGCATTGTTTATTTTCACTCAAATTAAACCCTCAAAGATAGATACATATGTGAAAATTACTCATTATAGATTTAGTTACATTATATATTTTTTTAATCAAATGTGAAATGAAAATGTGAATATTTTAATCTCTGGGATGGGCCAAAGAAAGTATCTTGGTTTTGGTTCTCTTGAGAATGTGAGAGATTTTTTGGTTAAATAAAAGTTAATTTATGTTGTGATAACTTTTTATTTATAAAATGTAATTATTTATTTATGCAATTTCATAATCGTAAATTGACTGGAATTTCATTAGACACCATTGGTGGTTTCCTACATTGTTTTACTCACACCAACATGGGCTACCTGATCAGTACTCGAATGGATTTCATTGATGAATGACATGTTAAAGGAAATGTCCCTCCGTTAGATGGATTTGTCAGGTGGATCATGGTTGAGGGAACCCAGAAAGGGTCAAAGCCTACAAGGATTCATCATTTTATAACATTTGGATTTGAATTTAGATACATTAAACATACATTTTAATTGAATGTTTTTGTTTTAGTTTTAATATTGTATTTCCCGTTTCGATTATCATGGCACACTGGTATTTTTTATGGTAATATATTATTACTTTGTTCATTATTTGTTTCTTATGGTGTATTAATCAGATAAAAGAGAGTATAATATCCACATGATTTACTTTTATGACTCTCACGGTAGGTTGGCAGCCTCTGGCATACATGGAGGTGCACTAGTGGTCTTGGGACTGATCGCCTCGTGCACTAGGAATGTAGGTCGGAACATCCAAGAATCTAGAAGCATGATGTGTATAGAAAATTATTTTAGAAAAGTGTAAAATTAGAGGGAACTAGGGTCTCCCACTAATTCAAAATAATTTGGATCTATGGGTATGATAAAAATTTAAACAAACTTTATTAACTATATCATTTAGAAGGAACATATAAACAGGCATCACTGAATTTAAGAGAAAGGACGGACAATTCCATTAACTTGAATATTTACTCCTAAATCATGGGGAATGGAAGATTGGTAGACTAATGACACCTTCGTCCGACTCTTTGGAAGGAAGCACTACTATAACATCATGGAGGATGGATTGGGACTGAGTGGAAATGACTAAATGGGTAGGTATTTATAGAAAAAGTGTAGGATTTCTTTCAAAATTTCCAAATATATGCATTAGAAATATAAGTTTTAGAAAATGAAAAACATTTGGATTAACCCTGGGTTTTGACCATTTTTTGGACTTTTGGGACACACGATATGACATTTTAATCCACCAAAGGAATGCACCATTTTTTATTGTTTCTTTTGGTAAGGGAAATACGTTTCTTTCAAAATTTTATTTCTAAAGTCAAAGTTTCTATTTTATACAATAGAAAGTTATTTATAGTATTTTAAATTGATGAAAATATATTAAAATACATTATATGTATAAAATAAAATAAAAATTCTAGGATTGGGATTTATTAATTATAACAGAATTATGAAACAAATATTATTTCATTAAACATACTAAAAAAACTAACATTGTTTATTCTATTAATGGGAATATAAAGTTTTTTATTAAATTATAGAAATTTACCCTAACCTAATATTGATGTGATGGTTTCAGAAATGTTTTTTATTTTGTCATAGTTATTCTATAAATATGATAATTTTAACATTTAAAAATATAAACCTTAATTATTAAAAAAATTGCAGGTTGTACGACATAGTCAAATTTCTGGCACAAAAAAAATATCCTCAGACAAAAAAATTATTTTATCATTTATATTTAATTATGATTTTTTTAACATATTATTTAATTAAAATATATATTATCCTTAATAATTTTTTTTTAATATAAATTTATATCTTTTCTGAAAAGTGTAATTTGTGTCTGAAAACAAATTAATTTTTCAAAAGTTGTCTCAAGTAAACATATATATTTTCTAAAAATATTCTTGAAATTGAATTTATTGAATAAAAATATTATTTATATAGGGGAATTACACATTAAGTAACTATTTCCTTGAAATTTTACCCCTTTTAACACCATCATATAACCTATTAGTACGGTGTGTGATGGTGATTGTTTCATGGGGCGGCTCGACTAACATAAACTGAGAGGCAATTTCAACCAACTAGAACTTCTCTATTAATTTATTTAATTATAGAATCATATTTTGATGCTCGTCTTGGAAATTCTAAAGGGAGAACCTTAGTAAGGCTTATTCCTACCAATGATTTGAAAAAAGGGCTTCATATGCCATGACTATATAGGTTTAGGACATAGCTTCTCTTTTCATAACTAATTATCAATAGTTAATAAAACATATAAAAATTTATTATAACATTAGTATTATTAGAAATTGTTATCATTATTAATGGTAAATTATTATAACATTTATATTTACTAATGGTCATCTTTGACCTACAGTCTTATCACAATAAAATCTCAATGGTCACATTTTCTATTTTTCACTATATGTACAACTTAATTATTAAAGAGATCTCGTTTTCTTGTTTATAATATAATATAGAACTCATTTTATCAGTAAAAAATATCATTATATAAATTTGGGTTGTTGGAAATTTTCTTATAAGGACCCTTTTATTTTTGGTCATATAATTAATTTATCATGCTAATTTTTTTCGTTATCATCGTTATGACTAAGTAGGTTTATAGTGGTCTAAGTAGGTGATAAAGTGTAAAATGTATCCAAAACAATTTTAATGTTAATAATTGAGTTTTTTACCCTATAATATGTTACCTTAAAATATTTGGTTCCATGGTTTCACTTTCCATGACTATGGTTGACATACTATTTAATATTTTTATAATTCAATTTACGTAATTTCCCTCACATACAAAATGGAACATACACTTATCTAATTTTAACAACTTTTTACCATTATATCTGAAATAATAACAACAATAATAAGATTCCATTTTCCATAAGCATTATATAGTTCTTATGATCTTTCCAAAAGAATCTCATTCCATGGTTTCATTTCTACGATAAAGGAGGTTTCTCAAAAATGACGTATGACTATTAACCAAGTACATTCAATTTTATTTCATTTATAAATCCCTAATATATATTATGCCCATTATAAAATATTGAATTTAGTGTCTAAAATAAATTGAATATTCATTATGATGATGGAGAAACTATATTCCACACTATTCCAATCCTTTTGGAAAATAAAATGTCGCTCATTTTTACATGTGATCTTCCACCTCCACATACGGACGAGTTTTTTTTTGCACCACCATCTAACCATGATTATTATATGGATATATTTAATAAATATTTCATTATTTAATATATTATAATTGTTTTATAATGTTTAATCATGATTTTATTTTCTTCTGTTCCATCCATCAGTATTTATTAACATCACTCATGAATATGAATAGATTGTCGTCTCCATGAAGTGATGTAAATAATTTTTCATCATAGCATTATATAAATAGTTGTTACTGAATATCTAATGATTAAATTTATTCCTAATTAATATATTTAATTCATATAGATGATATTATAATTATCCATATACAATGACAAGGACTACAAAATAGAAACTATCTAAGAGAATGATGTATTTATCTTTGAAAATAGTGATATTAAAAAATAATTGATAATAAACAAATGATAATTTTTTATAAGTAAATAATATATGGTATGGTGTATATGTGTATGTTTTATAAACAAATTTATAATAAAGATATACTTATAATACTGAATGATTGAACACGGTTGAATCCAAAGAAGACTCTAATTAGGGTTTTTAAATTTCAATAACAATTTTACTTGGATTTTTTATACATAAATTTTTATTAATGATATTTTTATCATTTCCATATCAGAAATTATGTGTGTGATAAAACTATGGTTATTTATATATATTAACTATTTTGAATTCACATTCTTATCATTAAGTAAACAATAGAAAAAATAATTTGTTTTATGAAAAACTAGCCTTATTTCCAATTGATTGTTGAAATGTTTCATCCATCTACATACTATTCCGGATTATGTTATAAAAGTTAATACCAATACATGAAATGTTTAAAAATGTTATTTTCCCTTGAATTTTCATTAATTTATATGTTTTAAAAAATCATATTTATAGAAATAATTTTATAATGATGTCATTTTTTATCTTTGACATATGCATGAAAAGAATATTTTTTTAATGTGTACGACATGAATAGATTCCTTACCATAAAGACTCTTAGTTAAATAAAAGATTCAATTAAATGTTTCAATTATTCTTTTAAATGAAAAATGTTACCATAATATTATAAATAATTTTAATTTTAAATTATATCATTCATCCTGAAATGTGAATTTTTTACAATGAAATAAACCATAGATTCTCTAAAGCTATTTTTTATCTAGGATAAAATATATTAATATTAGATATGAATCACTGAGGATATAATCCAATGACATCATCATTATTATTTATTTTGATAGTTATTATTAAAATTATTAAATATCAATTATATTTATTTTATTTTCCATGTTTTATGTTATAAGGAAATTATAATTATTTTCATGATATTATGTCATCCATAAAAATGAATTATGATTAGGTGATGGGTAGGTCTATTTTATCCCTCTAATTAATTGGGTAAATATTATTATCATATTAGATCAGAGGGTATGCATGATGTTATCCTAGGCCCTATATAGTGTCTATTTGTAGTTATTCCTAGACTAAAATAGGGTATACATTAGGTTCTCCCAAGCCTAACAATGTAGGTGCAAAATTATTATTCCTAAGCATAAAATGTAATGAATGTATAAGTTGTTATCTGTTAAATATTATCTATATTATTATTGTTATGAAAACATGTATTCCTATATTTTATATCATGATCTTATAGTGTTATGCTCTCATGGATCATGTTTCATGATTCCAATAAGATTCATTTTATGTGTAATTACAAGATTTATAACATGAATCATTATTATGATCTATGAGTTATTGGGTTTGGATTTTAGATCTTAACATCATGTTATCAAACCCTTATAATCATGATATTACTACATATTATCATTAATTAATATCTAAATTGTTTTCTCTTATTGATAATCTATCCTCAACCATTATTAGGTCACATTTTACCCAGGATATGATTAATGATTTTACATCTGATATGTCTTAGAAAGGTGTTTTTTGTGAGGATCATTGTGTTATATAATGTATATCATTCAAGGACTTGTCTTTTATGTATAATTTTTTTCTCTAAAAACAGTAAATGTTTTTATTATGGGGATAATAATTATGTGAAATTATTATTCATCTAAAAATACTAAAAATACATCTTTGAAATTCTTGGTTCTTCTCTATTTTGTAACAGAAAAAGGGTTCTATATTTTTTGACACTCAGAAGACAAAAAAATAGTGAGAACCCTTATAAAAATCTAATTTATAGATGAAAATAAAAGTTTATTGAATAAAAAAAATGTGATTTATATTACAATATAAATAAATTTATGGATAGTGAAAATTATATATAATTGTGGATTAGATTCACTTAGGGGTAAAAAATAAATATGGGGTGGATTGGGTATTAAATTAATCTCCACAAGTGCAAGATGACGGGGCCTGAGACTACACAACTTGCTAGAAACACCTTATGAATAAACATTGTTTAATTAACATTATCATTATGAAAAATTTTGAAATATTTAAAAAGAATTTTAACTTCAATAACCTAGGTTGAATGTAAGATGTTATATATTGAAAATACTGTGTTATTTTTAGACATACTGTGATTGATTTTTCATCATTATATGGATTATCGGGATGATAAATGCTTTTCATAGAATAAGTTTATATTTTAGTCCATAGATAGAACCTGATGTGATTGTGTAAATGATCAATGTGAGATCCGATGAAGTGTTTTTACTCATGGGAAACTAAATTTTTTTGAGATGGAATAAAAATTATTTTTTCTATTCTTACGAAACATTATCAATTCATGAAGCATATTTAGAATAAAAATAATTAAATAAGGGAACAAATTTTTTTGAGCCCCTCATTAGGAAACATAGACATTCTTTTATTGGGTCTTATGATAAACTAATTACACATAAATGGATAATTACTATAAAAAGTATATTGACTGATTTCCAGTTATCAGTTCATGGAAGTGCTTTCTTGAATTTATCGTTTGGAAGGAGAGTTATATTAATGGTGGAATATTATAATGAACCATAGAAAACAATATAAAATTGGCTCTATAGTGTGGGATGAGTTTAGAAGTTTATTTTTTCATTAGGTATATTATTCTAATTATTTATATAAATTTGGATTTATGAATTCCATGATATTATATAGAAATATTAATATTCTATTTGTGTCCATAGGGTAAATATTATAATACATTCAAGGTAAAATTTCAATATTAATATTATCCTATAAAGTAATATTGTTTGATTATTTATTTATTTTAACAAATTCCCCAAAGTGAAGTAGACATTATAGGATTTAGTTACAATGATGGAATAAAATTATATACTGCTGGTATAAATTAATATTAGAATTACTGATAACACTCATGGTTTTGATAATAAAAGTTTGATATAAATCAAATAAAATTATTATAATAAAAAACAATGTGTAAAAATATGATTCTTACTTTATATCAAAATTTTGAAAATAAAAATTGGGGAAATTACCTTAATGGGACTTTAAAATAAATTATGTGTGGAAATGAAGGTCTCTGAGAAATTTAATTCAATAGTAATGGGATGATGTTGACTAGTAGAGAGAATGTTCCACAGATTGAACCTCATACACTCAATTTTCTAAAATGTATGGTGCATGGTGATTATTCTTTCCTATGATAAAATATGAGGTTAAATAATTATGATCAATGTAAATAATGTCTAATTCCTTAAGAAAATAGTAAATATAATTTGATCATTGTTTTTGATTTAGGGTATGATAAAGAAGTTGTGATAGATACACACATCATCCACTCTAAAATGATAAATGTATTTCGATATTATAATTATACAAAAACTTTTATATCGAACGAATATTCAAAGGGTATCATATAAACAAATTATTGATTAAATATAATGTTATTATTGTAAAATTCTAATTGTATATTTATTTATTTATAATTATATTATTATACCACAATTTAGGTTTTTAGAATATGATTCATGTAATATTATTATTCTCCCAATGATTGATGATGTTGTGATCTTTGGCATGGATTATATTCCTCTATAAAGAGCCCTTAAAAAAATTTATAGAAGGGAATTAAAATTTCACATTCAATACAAACCTATGAGTTTCTATCAGCTATAGGATAAATATGAAATTAAAAAAAATTACATAATATTTTGGTGAAATGATTCATTTTCAATGGTTGTATTTATCTCATATTGTTGAACTGAAACTATACATAAATGGAAAATAAATTTAATTGGAGTCTTCAATATGATTCTATAATATTTTTCAAGTATTCCTCGAATCATGAAGTCATGTATAAAATATTTTACACCTAGTTTTTAAGTTTAACTTTTTTTTCTGGTTCGGGTCGGGTTCTTGGTCGTTTTCTTATGAGCCAAGTGAGATAGGTTTGAAATTTTTGTCTATTATTTCTCTTCTATTCTTTTCCTACCATACACCCCAGTTTCCCCCTAACTCTCCCATTAATATTGAAGAAAAGTAGCAAGTTTTGGGTGGAAAAAACTGCGTACATGTTTTGGCCACATGGTTTACTAAATCATGCTTCCAAACCATGATTAATTTCCATCTCATTAATAATCTTTTTGTAATTCCAATTTTTCCCTTCAGGGATTTATCTTATTGACCCCCTTTTTCTACAATTCTTACATTATAGCCATGAAAGGCTCCCGATATCCTAAAATATCATTAGGAACCCATTATTAAAGGGGGATATTGTGGTTGAACTTCATGTTCTTTCAATGAAGTGAATTCCTTAATTGTTTCTTCCATTTACTTAGGGATTCATCTCATGTACTTGATGTTCAAAATTTCTAGAAAAATGGTCTTCATACCTGCTGTTTTTTTTGTGTTTCATGCTTCAATATTCTTGTTTAGGGTGTGTTTTAATTTTTTGTGGTGCGGTTGAAATTTTGCACAATGTTTTGGGGTTTTTGACATCTAAAGTAGAATATTCCATGTGTAATCATTAATTAATGATTTATATTTCTTTAATTACCTTTATATCATGTTTTATACTTAATTTGGGTTGTTTGAAAAAAAAATAGTTGCATTGAATATGTTTTTAATATTAATGATGCATTTTGACATGGAATTGGTGTTTTTTCATGTGTATTCGATGTATAATATTTTTGGGGTTATTTTATGATTATAAAAATTCATTTATTAAATGTTCATATGGATTAGAATTATTATTTGTAAGGAATTGTAGTGAAATTTTTCTTTTAATGAGGTTATTTAATATATTTTTTTTACAATGCCTTGTTTTAATTTTTTGAAATTTGTTTTTGAAAACATTAAATGGTTTATTGAGTTACACAAATGGTGAAAAATATGATTGGGTACTATTTTGGGGGGTTTATGTTCTTAAACGTGGTTTTTGAAAGATAAATTTAATATTTGTGATGTAAAAAGTTTTGATAATGTTTTATAATTTTATGTTATGATTTATTAAATTGTGAGAAAGGTGTGAGACATGTTTTTGGGATGTTTTTGTGTGTTTATGAGGTTAAATTGTGAGAATGGTTTATTGAGTTACTGTACTCTGATGATTTATTAAATTTTTTATGAGGTTAAAGGTGTGAGACATGTTTCTGTACTCTGATGATTTATTAAATTGTGAGAATGGTTTATTGAGTTACACAATGCCTTGTTTTCTTATAATAATAGATTTCAATGAATCATAAAGATGGTCTATAATGAGTCCCTATGTGGTAGTATGTGAATAATGTCAATCTGTAGTGGTGATGATGGATAATAAAATCTATTGGGACCTAATCAAGATGATCAAAATCAATAGTAGTTTATAGCCATTAAACACCATATGATGGGATAACATATTTGATAAAAAGGATATGCTAACAAGCGTTGTTGAGATCTATATTTTTATGGTGGACATGAGGTATTCCTATGAAAATATCCTTGGAATAAGGTTATGTGATACAGAAAAATATAAATTTTAATCCCCAATAATAATCTTCCCTTCGAAATTCTTTATTATTTAATGAAAATTTCTTCCTCATTGATGCTTTAAAAGAATGTATCCCATGTTCTCGATATGTTTGGTGTACATCATCAGAGTACATAAATAACTAATACTTCACATGTATTAAACAAATATTTCATATCATTGGTGGTTGATTTATCATATTAGGATAAAATGGTGGAGATTTTGGATCGAAGATAAACAATTTGACCAAAAAAGAAGACTAACCTAATTAATGTTTTTTAGAAATAATAAATATGAAATTTTAATATACGAAACTGAGGATATGATGAGATAGAATATCCTCATTTTTTATATCTTATTTGTGAAATATTCATGGGGATAATCTTATAAGGTGTGTATAATTAAACACACCATGGATTTATGATACATTTCAATTTTATAAAATATTATTTCTTTAACACCGTTCATCATAAGAAATACTATGTCTTCATGAACCAAGATATATTATGAAACAAAATTATTTAATGAGACTAATAAAATGATTATATTAGATTGGTGGTTATGAATAAGAAAATTAATATTATTAAATGTTAGTTTTAAAGTATGTAAAAATTTAATTCATTGTTTATCAATGGGTTATAAATGATATTAATGGAATTTGAAGGTAAAAGTATTTTAAAAAAATTATGAAAAGAAAATTGGTTTGACATAAAATATATAATTTATATTAATTAATGTTTATATTAATATTTTTAGATAATATTTTCAATCAAAGAAATTATGATCAATTTAATAGTCTTTACAAGCCACAAAAAAATAAGTTATACATTATGATTAAATGTTTATTTTTCTATGAATAGTTTTCATTTTCATTTTCATGATTATTTTAAAATAATTCTATATAAAATATATAAATTTAAACATTTAAAATGGATTCTATATTTTTAATTAGCATCATTAATTTAATGTAAAAGTGCCAGAAATAATTTTTCATTATAAATAGTTACTATGTAAATGATTTTTCACCTCTGTAAGGATAAAAAAGAAAAACATTGATAAAACTATGTGGTAGGACATTATAAACCCTATAAAATAGTTAATTATCCCCTTTTATGATAATTATTCCACTAAATATATAATTAAGTATATCAATAATTTATTTTTAAACATTGTTTCAATCTTTTTAACCGATGATTCACTTATTTGTAGATACGTTATATTTTATTCAGATTAATAAATTTTTGTGTCCCTTCAGCTTTAATTGTATGGTTAAACAATCAAAAAAATTATAACAATTTGTTTCTATATTTCTATTTGAAAATACTATTACATTTAAATTGGGTATTTTTGTTAAAAAAAATTTTCAATGTTTTGTTCTTATATTAAAAATATTTTCTTCCATATATTGGATTTTTAACTAATAAAATGTAGAATAAATTTAAAATTGGAATTCAAAAATTATTATAGAGTCACAGTTTAGTTTTATTCATATAATTATTTTATCTTGGTAAATGGATAATTTATCACTATTAAGGCTAAAATGGGTTGTAAGTAGTTTATCAAAGTGATATGGAATTAAAATTCTCTAAAACATTTCTAAATTTGATTGGGTGAGTTTATTTTAATTCTATGGAAGAAAATATTTTATTTTTTCCATTTATTAATCATGGAATGATTTTGATATATAAATTATATATTATTTCATAACATTCCCTACTTATATGTTCCCTATTCTATAAATAGGAACTTATTCATCTTCTTTATTCAAAATGTTTGATCTTCATTGCCACTAATGATATTTTGTAATATCATCCTAAATTCCTTATCCATTTAATAGTTCATTTTTTCTTTTAAAAATACCAACCTTTCAATGATAATTGTTTATATCAATAGAGGTTTCTCAAATAAGGGATACAAATCATAAATTAGTAAATTCAACATTGCTTATAATAATAAATCCTCAAAATCTATGGTGGCCATTATAAAATAATTACATCAATATTTTCAGTTTACTACTTTTTTATTAAGATGATATAAAACTATTATCAATAAATTTTATATTCTATTGGAAAAAAGGAAACATCCATAGTTTATATGTTTGGACTACCACATCCATTAAGTGGTTATTTCAATTTTCATCACTGCCTAATGGTCAGGTTTATTATACTAGATTTTTTTATTTTTTATTATATAATTATATTACTATATATATATTTTTTAGTATTATTTACTTTTATTTTATTGATTCCATAAAATTATAAGAAACATAAATTGACAAAACATACATAATATTGTCTCGATAATGTGATGTAGTTTATTTTTCATCACCTCACAATATGAATAGTTAATAAATTTCATATAATTTTTAGACATGTTACCGATGACATTATTATATTCCTTCATATTGTGTGTCCATGATCAATGTATAATGTTGTTTTACCTATTAATGGAAGCATTCAGGAAAAATAATGAAATTATAACACTGAAGACTGATTTTAATAATGATTTTATTAATGAAAGTGTGGTAAAGTGTTATATAAAAATGATATATTGTATGATGTATATTTTTATTTTTATATAATATATTTAAAATAAATTTATAACCATTATAATTGTTATTTTAACATGTACTAAACAACAAAATGCATGATATACGGGTTTTATGATACAATCTCATTTCACTAGGATTGTTTATGCTTAAACATTTGATGAAACAAATGTATGAGATATCTCTCCTAAAAATTAAGTATTTGAGTATCCATTAGTAATTTTGGGAATTTAATATTTTAAAATTTATTTTTATTTCTTTAAATACTAATGTTTTCAAAATAATGTTTCTATGAAAAAAGAACATTTTTCTTCTTTGGTCGATAACTTTATTCTTCTATGTGCACACTTTAAAAAATTGTTTTATGATGTTTAATAACTGTAATTGAAATCTTTTTAAATGGTAATTTTCAATACCTATTCCATTATATTAAATGGTTTAAAAATAATTCATTTTATTTGAACATTTATTTTTACATGTTATTTTTAACTTTTTACCAACGTGGAAATAGAATATTTTTTAATGTTTACAACATTCATGGATGTATGAAAAGTAATAAATGTTCATTAGTTTTTTATTAAAATTATACACTATGAGGTTATTTTGAAAGAAAATTTCATCCATAATATAATTAATTTTCTATACTATAAAATAGTTATTTAAAAATGAAATGGGTGTTTTACTCAATAAATAATCTCATGATCCTTTAAAGTAATTTTTCGATATCATGACATACATTTATGTTACATATGTGTCAATTGGGGTTTGATAAAATGATACCATACTAATTATTTAATTTTATGGATTATGATTAAGATGATGAAATATGGATGAAACACACATTCTTTTTATGGTGTTAAATAATGATGAAATGATATTCGTTTTTCATGATCTTATCGCCTATAAAAGAATGGATTATAATTATCTGACATGTGGCCTTTTTATAGCCTTCCAAATAATTGAGTTATGATTATATTTTTTATCTATATTTTCATATAGGAGGATATCCAATTTCTACAATAGGGTACTCATGAGGTGATCTATTAAAAAAAAGAGGGTGTCTGGGAGCCTATTTGAAGCATAACAACGTAGGTAAACATGTGGGTAGTAAGACCCTTTCTTATGATGAATGTATTTTTGTGTAATCCTAACATAATATTTCAATAATATGATTATTACATATATTATTACACTATTTAATAAAATCTTCTTATAAATTTATTCCCTCATAACTCCTGTTCATAGATTCATTTATAATTCATGTCTAATGATTTACTATGATTTATTCAGTGAATCTTGACAATGAATTATGAATTATTTGGTTTGTATTTTAGATAAAAAAATTATGTTCTTATAAAATTGTCTTCATTATATTCTAACATATGACCATTTATTTATATCTACCATGTTTAACATTACTAGTAATAGGAGATTTCCTTTTTTTGTTTCGTTTTCACCAGGATATGAAGAAATTATTTATGTATGATATGACTATGATTGTTTTAGTGTGTAATTATCTTAGTGGGAGATGATGTATATCATTTATTTACTAGTTCTTCATGTATCCATGTTTACAAAATCTCTAAAACATTTCTATTATAGTATTTTTTATTAATTATATTTAATGAATATTTATCTAATAATATGTTCTATTTATTTTTTAAAAGGATTGGATCACTATTTCCTCATCCCAGACTTGTAGAGAAGACTATTTCTTAATCACATGAAGTGACTCTCCCAAAACTAGAAAAATGGGAGAGAGTAAAGTATATAATTTATTTATATAATGCAATTTGATCCATTTTATGTTAATATAATGAGGGAATATCCCCTACCCATGGTCACCACTCTTTTCCATGCTATTTATGGTGTGAATGTATAGTAAATTCATAGGATCTCAGGTTGTGATGAATCTCTTGAATTCACATCATGACCAACCCAAATACAACATATTAAACATGGTCATAGCTTCTTCACCAATAATATGATTCATGAATATATAATAAATATTAGATTAAGGTTTATTATTTTAACACGTCCTCATGTTACATCAGCTATCCTAGTATGAAAATCCCTTCAATAAAAACCCACATAACTGAATGAAAAGGTCAGGACACGACCCCCATGGATATCGTGTAATCTACTATAGCCCAAAGAAATTATATCCCCAAAAGTTCCATAAAAATTATATTTTTGTGGAAAATAATAATTACATAATTTTTTATGGTTGCAAATAAATTAGTAATATACTAGATTTTGGAATAGTATTGGTGTGATAATTCCCTCAAACATAACACTAATTTCCCCTATAATATCTTTAATGTTGAAAAATAAGAAGGTGATCATACTCACATATAATATGTGAATAAAACCCAGTTCATCTATTAATGTATCTAAACCCATAAAAACAAATTAATAAATTCCACATATTTAATAAAAGGCTGACACCCATAGTTGTTCTTCCCATTATATAAGGATTAACTTATCATGGAAGATAAAAAAATTAAATCCATTAACAAGGAGAATAAAAATTTGTAAAATCTATGTCCCTATAACAAAAGAAAATGATAAAAATAAATATTAGATTTATGGTTACTAAAAATAAATTAAAAACATATCCATAATAGAAAAATTTATTAAAAATAAAAAGTTTTAAAAGAAAAAATCAATATGTTTGGTCAAATTTATAAACTATAATAGAATTAAAGAGTTACTAAAATATTATTGTATATACTAATTTCATGATCAAAAATGATATTGGTATTTCATCATTAATTAGTATCAATGCCAAAATAATTTTGAGTTCTTTCTTAACCGACCACATATAGGTTTGGTCGTTATAACAACATTGAATGATTTCAAAGAATGACTGAGATGAAGAAATTTGAGGAATATGACTAACCAATTCTTCATTTCAGGCATGATAATAGATTTTTAGGATTCATAAAAGTAATACTGATTCTATAAATCAATTTCACTATGAATCTACTTCTTTATAGATACTTAACCATCACCAATGCTGACAGAAGAAGGATCGTCACCATTGATGGGATGTCCCTAAAAAATAAATTACACTATAATAGACCTTGATACTATATTCTTAATTCAAATATTATCTTATTAATTCACTATATAACTGAGTTCATGGTAGGTAACATTACCAAAACCTTAATATTCAATTTTTCATATAATAAAATATTAGGGGAATAAATAACCATCTCATTATAGTGGGAGATATACTCTATTATCATAAATTCACCCAACTATTGATTTTAGAACTCCATAACGTTCTACACTTTAACCTTGTCAGTTTAATTCCACTATATAAATATGGTCATACTGAATTACTTGGAAATAATAATCGATAAATGAAGAGGAGTGATGGTATCACAAAATTCATGACTTAGTCCATCAAATATAAATAAAGTTTCTTTAACCCATGAGTACTTGTTAATTTATAGATAATTGAAGACACTATCAAAAATCAATTGAAAATACATAGCCTCTAAAAATACATGATCACCATATTAAAAATGTGAATATATATAACTGTTTGGATATACCTTTCTAAAAGTAATTTAATAATTTTATCTAATTGGAATGTATATATGATAATCCACAGTATCATGAAGCTTATAAAGGACCCATAATATTGATATCATATGATCATTCCATAATTTCATTAGAGGAATACAATCAATGAAAGTGTAACACAATAATCACTAATAAACACTCCAAATTCCATGATCCTAGAGAATATAAATTTCATAATACAAATAATCGATTCTAAACATGATATGAAAATATAAACGTAATTTCAAGCACAATTTTCAGCACCATGAGGTCATTCTTAAAAAAAAATTTAGCATATAGGTGTTCATTTTTAAATCATCCAATAATGAAGTTAAAAAAAATCTTTCAAAATAAAATTTATTTACATAAAAATAAGATTTAAATACACATCATCTTTTTAATTCGATTACATGTTCTAAAACATAAAATTTATTTCATTCTATTTTTCAAATGAAAAAAATCTTATTTTAAAATGAGGCCTTTAAAACTAAAAAAATTATTTTCAATATTAAACAAAATTATGATTAAAGAAAATGAGATCATGATGTAAAGGAAACTCTCTAAGAACCATCCAAAAGAGAAAAGTTTCATAGATAATAATAATATACTAGAATTAAACAGGTATCAATATAAAATTTATTTGATTTAGGGGTTGTGAATGGAATCGATGAATGGATTTGGTAGACCATAAACCAAACAATAAATTTCATATATTATCAACTGAATATGATGTTGTTATACTTTTTTTTTTTGATAAAAGGAGAGATAAAATAGGACATATAGTCCTCCTCTAAATTTCACCTCAAACAAGAAAAACAACAAAATATATTATATAATCTAAATTAAACAATCCTCATACTTACCTATATTTTTCTAAAACTAATCTAATCCATATAGAAATACACCCTATATAAATATTAATTTGAAATACAATTTTTCCTCTGTAATCCATGAGTTTTCCCAAATCCATATACTCAACAGGGTCTTTGTAAAGGGTTGATTAGAGTTCTTTATCCCCATATGTTGGAATCTAGTGAATGGGTATAAAATAAAAAATACAGAAAATAGTATTCCCAAATAACTATTTCATAACATGTAATGGTGATCTTAATTAAAACAGGTCCTGGTGTAACTACGTATTCGATTATGTGTAAAAATATGTAAATAGTCCCAAAATTATTTTACAATAAATTGGCCACAACTAAAGGAGTAAATTAAAATTCATCCAAAACCTTAATAATATAAATCTATCTATATAATGATCTCAGAATACATGAATTTGTTATTAGATGATACATAAGTTATAGTAAAAATATGGAATTGATAATAATAAATGAAGAACCCTTTAAGACCCAAGGCTATCACATAAAATAATCAGTTAACATGATCTATGTGAATCCTACAATAGTAATTCCTAAAAAACATAAGCATGAAAATGACCCTAGTTGTGCAAATATTTATTAGTGTTTTTAGGGTGTATAACAAATAGACAAATATGATTTAATCCAAAATTCTACTGCATCATTTTTCAAAACATTATATAAATATTAAATAAAAATAAAATACATAAATTCAAGTACATAAAATATTACAGAAAAACAACTAAAAAAATCATTTAGAATAGGGACATAAATATAAATTTTCACAATATTTAACATTCAATTCGAAATCCCTTTGGAAAACATTCAATTTTAAAATGATTTTGAAACTATTTTATTAAAATAAATAAATAAAAAGACATGAATATAAAAATAAGGAATCAAATAATCATGTTGATATAGATGATAAAATTATTAAACATACCAATAGGTACATTATTATCAAAATAATTTAAATAAGTGTGAATCAATAATAAGAAACACCATGAAATATAATACATTTATATTTGACAGAAAATGATATGATGATAGTAATTATATATATTTTGAGAAAATTAATGGACAAATAAATCAAGAACATATTCACTGTATACTAGGGAAATGTTTACTAAGATACAAGTATGTATAAGGAACTAATGTTATCCAAGATAGTTGAACATAGACATACTTCAACATAGAAATCTATGGATCCATTGATGATTTTCATAGTAAATCACTTACAAAATTTATATAACATAACTTTTACTCGAGATTAATATATAAACAAGATATATCAAAACAATAAGAAAATAATGAATGCCTCATCCTTAATAGGATATAAACTATCTCTCAAAATCTCTCTTAGAAGTATTGGATTACAATGAAAATTAGAAACATGAGGTGTGGATAGATTTATCACATAACAATCAGATATCAATCACCAATAAAAAAATCCATAGAAAATAATATCCACATAACACTTTCTAAATAAAATTAATGAACAACCCCACTTAAACAAACAATAACAACATAATCATGTAAATTATTATTCTCCCATATATTATGGTGTCATGGTGATTTTAATGATTGTGTATCTAATTAGATGATTTTTTTATAATATTTTGACAATTAATCCCTAACTTTTAGTCTAACGATTCTATACATCAATTCTCCATTATATAAAAAATTAAAAATAATATTCCATCTGGAATACTAAATTTGGAAAATATGATAATCCACATTTTAAATTCTCAAAAACCAATATATATTATATATTAAAGTACGAACAATATATATAAATAACTATGAAAAATAAATAAGCATAAACCATGAATATGAAACTCAATAACACATCAATGAAATATAGAACATCTAGCATGAGCTAATAGATAATGAAATAACCAATTAACTCCCATAATATATCCCATATTAAATCACATGGGATAATAAATCATCATCCAATATACAAAATATTTTTAGTAAGGTATCATATAATTATTACCGAAAAAATTATTTGAATTTCATCTTAAGTAATTTTGTTTGGAAATATGATGAATTTGACGTCCTATTGTTGAAATGAAATAAAATATATACACCTACTATAGATTATGAAATTTCTTAACCATGGTGTGATCTACATTAGGAAGGCCAATGAAAAAATAAAGATCTATAGAAAACCATAATTTGACAGAACCCTTACATAATGATTGAGTTAAGGAAATACCTAGGATTCTAGAACTGGCATAGGGGTAGAAAGAAATGTAAAAACAAGGAAAATAATTATATAAAAATAGATATAGTGTGAAACTATGAATAACACTCTTGAAATCACGAAATGAGGTTAAGTATCCATTGATTGAATAATTTTATTATAATTAGGATCACTACTGACTGAAACACCTGAATGAGAAGTGATAAAACCCAAAAAAAATGTTTTTGTTTCAATATGGGAGAGGTAGGAAAATAAAAAAAATGGAAAATAAACAAACAAACTCATTGCGGTGTTCCTCTACTAACATTGCATGACCTGACACCCTTGGACAAGTCCTATATATTAGTATCTACCTGTGAATGTTAAATCCTAAACCCAATAAAGGAATAAAAATTAGAATTATATCCATGTATACATCATGGTTTGAATATTTCACCATGAAATCAACATATCATGATTCTAGACCCCAAATAATTGTCTATCCCACCTTTAAAATCATTTTACCACATGAATATCATGCATAGGGCTAGGTTACCTTGTCATGAAGAAACCCATGAAGTATTGGTGAGGTCTATTTTTATTAAAATTTCCATGAGACCAATTTATTATGATCCATGATGGTCTTACCACTCATAAGATACAACGCTACTATATCTTACATAAGAGAATATGGTTTCTCCCAAAGATATGTCATGAAATATCCCCTTGTATCTTTGTGTAAACATCCCTTTAAACAAAATCTATAATTTCACATAGTCCATGAAACTATTTAAACTCACATTGTCACCTCATGACCTACTACAATATAAAAATATTAACATCCCAAGAATAGTAAAATACCAAATATATATAAAGGTCAAATTATTGTTTATATTTGAAAATTATTGAATATATAATAAAAATAAAAGAAAATAAATTATTTCAGGGTGTGAAAATTCTCCCTACATTGAAAAATTCTACACTAATAATTTAACATAATTTCTAAATGAATGAGGAGATGACTATAACATATAATGAAACTTCAAAAATCGTCTCATACAACATTGTATCTAAAACTGGATATAGATATAAATCCCTAAATATGTTGTTAATTGAAGGTGGAGACCCAATATGTGAATCCCCACCATATAAGGATTCTTATATAATATTCAATCAAATAAAACCAAGACATATTAATCGAAAATCAATGTAAAATATGAATGCCTCTATAATACTAAAGAAACATTAAAAAACAACCATTCAAACAATAGATCCATAATTACACAAAATCAAACACCAATCCCTTAAAAAGTGCATAAAACATCAACCAACCAATGTATATAAAACCTATATCAACATCCTAGTGGAATCATGAAAGGAGAAAGGGATAAAAGGGTACCTCATAAAAAATATCTAAAATAATATCCTGATTAAAATTTGGTAGAGACTTTAACATTTATTGGCATCCAAACCCATATTGCTTTTAGGGTGTCCCCAACAAATAAAATTGATAATATGTATTTATAACATCCTAAAAATAAGACCTTGAATTCCTATTCTATTATCGCTATAAAAATATAAGGTAACACATATTCACATAATGGATGGTAAAATATTGAGAAAAATTTTAATCATCGTCTATATTCCCCAACTCATGTTTTTATTTCATTGGTGTTAAACTGGTCATTGATACGACTATAATGTCACTAGAAATAAGGTAAGCACCCTTTTTGGTTTTTGAATTAGAAATCAATTCCTCTATCATGTAATTATATTATATATCCATGAATAATGTTAAATTTTGAAATGTAATTCATTAATTGAGAAACAGTGCAAAACCCTTCCCAAAAAAATTTTATATTTCAATGGATCCAAAAATTCAATCTCTTAGGAAAAAGGGAGAAATAAATTAAATTGGGTGATAATATCCTTCAGCTATTGATCATGGTATTGGATAATCAACATATAATTCACCCTACCATCCTTAATAATCGTATATTAATTCAATAAATAAAGGTGGCCTTATGTAATTACCTAAAACTACTAATATATGATTTATGTAAAATTATAATCTCCCACCATTACTGGCTTGGTCTATCAAATATGTTATAAGTGTATTCCACCCTTGAATATTTGTGTTTTTTTTATAATTAATAAGACCTTAAATATTCTCTATACTCTTTATAGCCTCTCTAGTTGTTTGATCTTTATATAAAGTAAGTGAATACAAACAATTGTTTTTCTCTACAACTCTACCTGGTTTTTGGGTAGTGTCTATGACTAGAATGTATTTAATATTATCCTTTTGAGGATTATGTTTTGAAATATAAAAAATTATACACTATTTATGATCCATTTATACATTTATATATATATATATGACACTAAATAACATTAAAACTAATTTCATAATCCGAGTCACTCAAAATAAAACTCATATTAGTTAAAGAATCACAACATTTGTATAAATTAGAATGTTTATTCCAAATGAATTTTTTAAAATAAATAATATTTTCTTGGGAAAAAATTAAAAATAATGGTTTATACATGAAATCGTTCCACAATGATGATCAAAATCACCTTAAATAGTAAAAAAATAATTCTTTTCACTTAAAAAATAAATGTAAATAATCAATATCCCCATTAAATAATTTTCATTCTTGAATACTGAAAAATATTTTCATTGAATTTCATAATACTAATTTACATATAATAGAACCAACACCCTGCCATAAAATCTATTTCTTCAAATCGTTAAACTTAAAAAAATTAGATCAAAATATTTTAATTGTATTAGGGAAAATTATTTTAACCCACAATATAGGTAAAGTGGCAATAACCAAATAAAATCAAAGTTTAATGTCGTCAATGAAATTTTATTTGTTCATTGACCATGTATGGATTAGCTATATGATTTACAATACCAAATTACAACTGGCCATATTCTACTAGAATCCACATAGAAAATTGTGCTTGGGATTGTATGATTTTCTTATATAAGGGATCCAATTGAGAACATTTAGTCTCCTTTTATTTACTCATTAAGTATATAAATCATCTTAATATAAAAAAAATGGTGAGAAATCATAAAATAAAATTAATTATAATAAAATAAAACAAATTACAACCAACTCTGAAATTATAAATTCAAAACATAAATGATGATGTAAAATCCATCCATTAAATGAGAAAGAGCTAGATTGAGTCTCCCCACACCTACCTTCCCTATTCGGACATTCTTTTCTCGTGTATCTTAATAATGCCCATATAAAAACTGAGTTTTGAAATAATTTCTTAACTAACCACCATTAGGTAACCTTTATATTGGAACCTAATCTGGCCCAAAGAATAGAATCAAGGGTAGTCAAAATGATAAAACAAGGGAAACTAGTGTCTGTGTATCATTGAAACACACATGGGAACATATTCACCTAATTATAATACCTAGAGCATATTAAAATTAATAATAGAAATTAGGCATGTTTTTTCATATATTGGATGCCCAAAAAAATAAATCAAAATTATAAAATATAACAAAATCTGAATATAGTGAAGCTAAAATAAATTTTATGTTTGAAAACACAAAAAAAATAGATTTATAACAAACCAAATAATGATAATACAATACACACATTCAAATTTTCATAAAACAATAGTGGTATAATATAAATTGAACCCACATACACCAACTAATGATTAATAAAAATTCAAAGGTAACCACCTATCCACCCCATCAGAACATCTCTAAGAAATCCCAATAAATGGTATATAATATTTACATGATCCTAAAAAACATAATCATTCTACAAACACATATCAGTGTATGTATAAATTATGATAAACAATGTATGATAATTTCAATAAATATTCCATAAATTTTATTTTTTGAAACATTATTTCAAACATTTAAAAAATAAAATAAATGACATTAGGTTTTTAATACATTAAGGGATAAAATCATAATCATTTATCAATTCATTTTTTTAACCTACTTAATAGTTTTAAGATAATCATTTTATTGGAATTCGAATTTAAAAAAAATCTTCAAAAGTTACCATATCGGTATATTAGAATTAAAAAATTAATTCAAATAAAATAGAAAAATAAATAATTATATAAAACAATAAATATATTATGAAAATAAAAAAAATATGAATCATGATATGTCAATATAAATAGTTGTTACAAAAAAGAAAATAATAATTAAGAAATACATAAACAAAGGATACATCTTAATTAAACCATAAAATAAATTATGAGTATTCAGACATATCATATAAGAATTGCAATAGAAAATATAGTAGGAATATAATCAAAATATATTAGTGGAAAAATAATTGACATTTAACTAATCATAAGAAACAACATAGATCAATGTGATATGATCTTAGAGGCATCCATGTATAACAATTTTCTAAACTATCAATGTTTTTTGAATTTATTCACCTAAATAATTTATTTAACATAGCCTCACAAAGGGAACATCCAATAATCATAGAATATCATAAATTTATGGTAATATTTAATGAATCGTGAAGAAATGGATAGAACGCATATTTAAACCAATCATTGGGACTCTTAAAATTACCATTAAGGATTTCAATACTATAAAACCCTGTGATTTTGTGAATTAATTTTTTTTAATATAATATTACCTTTGAGATATTTTACATTTCACATAACACTTATTTTTTCAAAATCACTATGTTTGTATTGCATTATAAGAAACACCATGTTAATCATGCAATGAAAAAATCATAAATTTTAACTATATCAACAAGGAACATTGAGTTTATATTGTGACATGTAGTATACAAAATGCATCATTGACTTGGCATACATTACACATGACATAAAGTTTCTATGAAATGTATTTTTATTATTATAATTATTTAAATGATATAATTATAATATCTCCATATATATTTTCAATATGAATAGTTATAACTAGTATTAAATTTTTTTATTTTTTACCGAAATAAAACATATATACGATGAAATATATAATTTTTCCTAAAGACTTATATGTTTATAAATACTATTTTTGAAAATCAATTTCATTTAACTTCCTTGTGTGAAAAATAATGAAATTAAATTTATAAAAAATAGAAATTAAATTTTAAAAAATAATATTCAATATTTAATTTATAATGTTCAAATTATCATAGAGAATTGTTTTTGATTTTTTTGAGAAACATCATTTTTAGATGAATAGTGAATAAAATAGATTTTTATGCAAAACTAAATTTTCTTCTAATTTAAATAATGATAAATTATATTTTATATTTATTTATATGAATAATTATATAATATTTTTATCAATTAATCTAATTTAGGCCATTGGATCCAATTTCACATTTAAATTTGATATAACAAAATATAATACTTTTGAATGTTTTTTTATAGACCTGCAATTTCGACCTGGATTTGAGATTAATTTTTAATTACTTTATACCACTTCAGGTATTAGAATTTATAAAAATGGATTCCATATTTTAATAATTATAATTTAAAAATTATAATATTGTAAAAGATTGATTTTTCCAAAAATTTAGTGAAAGTGATTGAAATTAATTAAAACGGTTAATAGACAAATACGGTTAATAAAGCACTAAACATTAACAATAATACACAAAAAGATATATAAACTTGTCCAAAACCCTTTTTATGGATATTATTAGAACATTAACTTTCCATTTGTGAGTTATTTTTATTCATAATGACTTTTTTTAGGTAAAAACATGGGTACACTTATCTGGTTTTAAAAAATGTCAAGTCTGTCATTTTTTTCCTATAAAATTTCACAACCTCTCACTCATCATGAAACCTCTAAAACCACTTACTTTTGGACAAGATATAATTAAATATCCTACCAAATATCCTCTAATTCTCAAATAAATCTTCCCTTGGGCAGAAATGTTTCCAAGGAATACTTTTTGCACGAACCAAAAATTGTTGCCCGATTTATAGGTAACGTCTTCTCTTTGAATCCATTCTTTTATTTTCATTCGCTATCCATATAAAATTTTTCACATGCTTGTATAAAATAAAACATATCTTCAATATACTAGGATTAGTTTCCCAAGGGTTTTACTTATACTTAAACACATCAATATCTAATGGGTAACAAACATATTGTTTATGTGTACGGCGAACTAACACCTCATGAAACTATGATTGTTCATTTTTTAGTTATCACCTCTAATGGTAGACATTATGATTGATAGTATATTTATATATATTTTATTTTATATATATTATTTCTTTAATCATCTATAACTCTTTTTAAAACACATTTATTTAAACATTCATTTTTGTGTCAATACGATAATTTTTTTCAGCAAGTGTGGACTCCCACCCCCTCAAAGCGACGAGATAAATTCATAAACAATGTGGAATGTATTAAGGATGGGTTAAGTGAATATATATATGATATAAAAAATCTATGAAAATATTCATTTATATAATATATTTGAATATTTTTTTTATTTTTTTTCTTTCAACACAAAAATTAAATATAAATAGTGTGCATGTGAATAAATAGCTTACCATATCCATGAATGGTGTAATCCATATCATACATATATATTATATATAATATTATAATAAACATAAAATGAATGTAAATTATATTTAAATAATTGTTTATATTCTAAAAATCATAATATAATTATATCGACTAATGATATAACAAATTAAGACAAATACAAAAACAAAGCAGTTATTACATGAAGTGAAACCTTTACATAGAATTGTTGAGAAAGGGTAATATAAAAACATAATAAAACAATATATGGTATTATGTGTAATTATATGTATCTATGATATGTTTATAATAAATTTATATTTATTATATAAGACATTTTAGTGATTAATATGACAGTAGAGATATTAGGTAAGGGGATTTCATCTCATTTTTTATTTCTGTGAGATAAATTCTTTATTCAACACCCATTACTTTTGTGTGGTCCGTATACTACCCATGGATGTAATAAAATATTATTTCAGTTGAATTTATGTGTATTTACATTTCAATTCTATGACCATTATTTCATGGTGTTTAGGTTTCAAATGTTTTTTAATATAAAAAATATTTTTGCCTTATTTTTTCTTCTTTGAGACGCATATTTTTTTGTGCACATAAATTCATTTTGAGGAATATATAATTCCATTTAACATGATATATCATGATTATATATATTTTAATGATATTATATGCTTAACTTAATTTATTTTTATTAAATAGAGAGTATAATCCTAAGTTACCAAGTGAGAAGAATTCACTTAAACAATCTTGTCACATTTTAAGATTATTAATTTTTATGCTTCCATTGATAAAATATTATAATCCATCTCTCAAGAACATTAATTACTTTCATCATGCTCTATTTATTCATTATATATTCATGTATGGGTACCATTTTTGTATTTTTGGTAAATATGGTAGTTAATAAAGTATTTTTTAAGAAATACCAACATTACCCTCTCTTCAATCAGAAATAAATGTTCCAACAAAACCTTGTATTCTAAAAATTGTTTCCACGAAGATTGTGCATTTATAATATAATATATAAAATAAATTTTTATCCATTTTTTCCTTTACCAATCTCTTAAATGAATAATATTTTATCATTCTTAATAAGGCATTTTTTAACTTTTTTCTGTGAAAAGGGAATATTCTTTTTACATAATACGATATATACAGATTTACCTATTGTCATTTCATTGAATCTTATTTTTCATTTTTCAAGATGGTAATTTTTAAGAATGTTTTTTAAAAATTAATTATCATGGAAAAAAATTTCAATTTTTTTTTCAAGCCTTATTTATAATTTTTCAATATATTTTCAAAGAAATAGATTTCTAAACATTTTCAAGTTTCTTTCAAATGTTTTCAGTTAAAATGGTTAAAAAATTCAATATTATTTTATATTATTTCATGTAAAATGGTTTTCAAAACGTCTTCATGATTTATTTATATTTTTTCAATGTATTTTCAAATTAAATTTTTTCATAATGCTTTCATTATTTCGTTAGAATTTTTCAAATTGTCTGCAATGAAAAAATGGTTTTAAAAATTTTGGAAGGTTATTATTTATGTTTTCAAGGAAAAGGATTTTAATATTATTTTCAATCCTTATTTATATGTTTTCAATAATTTCTATATGGAAATCATTATCAATTTTTTATGGATTAAAAGTAATTTTTCAATGAAGAATGGATATTTTCCACAAAAAATTGTTATTAAATGATATTTAAAAATTATTTTCCATATAAGATGACATCAGTTGATCTTACTCATAATATTATATGAAATGATCTAAAGGATTCATTCATATTATTTCTATTATTGGGTTATTATTATTTTCATGGTATTTATGAAACTTATTAATCTTTTAGTAGTTATGTTTTTAAGAGATACTCCTCCCTTTCAGGGTTAATAAGTTTATGAAATAAATTTCCCTTTCATAGGATATATTGTAATGAAATTTATTTCTCTTTCATGGGTTATGATTTTGGTCATATGATTATGAAACTTGTATCTTTTTTCATTGGTTATGATATGATTATATGTTTATGATTCCCGTTTGATTTCAAGGGTTATTATGTGACTGTTTAATAATATATGGATGATTTATGTATGACTTAATTATGAAATGGGTGGGACCTATATCTCCCTACAATGAATTAAGTAATTATTTATATCTAATGAGTTATATGGGTATGGAATGAAAAATGAAATTTTATAAGTATTATAGGGATGTAAAATTAAATGAACTCAGTTCAGTAATACAGGGTAAGAATGGGGTTTGAACAATGTTTAATAATGGAATTAGACGATAAAATTTTCTCAGCAACAATTACTTCAATATTATTTAAATAATTATATATGCTTTGGGGTCTTCCTCAATCCCATGTTTTATTCCAATACTAATATTTAATGTCTTATGTTCTTTATTTCATAATGATTCATATCTTATGAAATCCAATGATTTATGAAGTCATTCATTTTTTGTTCTTTGATAAACCATGTATGATCTTCTATTTTCATGATCTTTTTTTCATAACCTTATTATTGTGATTATTATTATTTATCTCCCTATTTTACCCCTGATGAGCATTTAATCTCACAACATTTTATGTTTTCTTCCCCAAGGTTTTGAAGATATTTATTGTGTTTAATTTTTCCCATAAGGATGTTTTGTCATGAAGATCCCAGTGGGAGTTAATGTAGCCCATTTATGTACCAGTGTTTAGGATTCTATGTTTTAAAGGCCCTAGAATAGTATAGTCTTTGGGAATGTATTTTTATAATGGTTTAAGTATTCCTAAAATGTTATGTAATGATAATGAATAAAAAGTGAGGGTCTCTATAATTATTAGGTGGGAATTCACATATCATAGACCACTCAAAAATAATGCTTCAGTAAAAATATAAATTTTTAAAATTAAAATTCCAAATAAATGCTCAGTACACCCTATCATGCAATTCTTCTCTAAACACACGCATCAAAAATTTGATATCCTAAAATCTGAAACTCATATATATTATGATAACTTGTGGATTTCAATGAGAATTTAGTTCATTTTATGAAATGTTTATTATACTATGTATTATTGTCATCATAAGAATAAATGAAAAAAATTAAATATATTATACATTTCGTGGTAACAACTATAAAAACAATGTGGGGTTTGGAATCTTCATCTGAACTAAAGTAGAAAACAAATTTTAATTCCATAAAACCCAATGTTAATATTATATACAAATGGGAAAAATATTAATAAATTAATATGATAACACATGAACTTGTTACTTTCATAATTATTATGTTTATATACCAAATATACTCATCAAAATAATATAACCATATTTTTATAAGCAAATGAACCATTAAATCCCATAAAAACCCACATAGATTCACGATGTTTCATAAATAATAATTGCATATTCCATATATTTTTAGAAAACCTTATTATAAAATTTAAAAAACATGTTATAAGATTATGTTTACCTAAAAAACTGGATCATAACTATCTATAATTTCATAAACTCTTATGAAATGGAAATTTCATGAAAAAACATATTTTAGAATGCTTATTTCATAAACAAGTATCTAATCTACCATAATAAGATCGATGAGTATTAAAATATTATAGGGAAAATATCATTATGAAATTTAGATTAAATATTGAGTGACAATGTTCTGTTGGTTACCTCCCCTTTTTTGTGTCAGAATGGAAGATATGAATATAAAAAAACATATAGGAACATATAGACTAAAGATCCTTTAAGAACCCACATGAACACATGAATGTGGGAATACAATACATAGAGGGAATATGAGACTTATTTTTGGGATATCCTTTGACTGAATTGATAGAATATTTTTTGTGATAAAATCTTCAATAGGGGTTTAAATTTGAATTTGGAAAAGTAAAAAAATCATAAAACAATGCTAAAATAGACCAAACATTGAGTGACCACTCAGTTGCAACAAGACCGATCATCATTAACCCATGTTTACAATGATACATTTACCTTTATTTTATTGATTGCTTCACCCCAAACTTGGGAGAAATATGCTTATTCTTCCCAATTTCATATCGCATTGTAACATTATATCTCTGGGATGAGGACCTCATGAGTGTAGTCCCTCAAATCATGTTCCTCACTCATCAACCCAACCTTTTTGATTTGATATTCATAAAGAATTTTGGGATACCCAATCACATTGAAATTTAGCATGTCATTGAATGATCAACAACTTTATGAAGTCTCTACAATATCAAATATCTAAAGCATATTCATGGACAAGACACCATTAATCTTAAAAATAACATAATAAATAATATAAGACTAAGGTCACTTTAGATAAAATACAAATAACTAAACACCAATTTTATTAGAACACACAATGAACCAAGGATTGGTCATGGTTGTATCTCTCATAGTTCATCAATTCCTACTACTATGGAAAATTTAAACCCTCAAAAAAACTATATAAAATTTTACAAGAGGGAAATAAATATTCATGAAAAAAATGAGATCAAATAAATAAATTAATTAATATAGAAGGTGAATGTTGTGGTGTGACATAATCACTTAATGTGTGTTTTCCCCACTAGGTTTATAATTTCATAAATATCAAAATGTATAAATAAAATATATCAATATATTATGATCTTTCTAAAATATAAACTAAAATTTTCATTGTACATGGTTATACAATATGAATATTTCATATGTAATTATATACCTTAATGGTATATTTTATTCATTTTATTCCAATAATTCCATATACTATGATAAAGAATAAAACATCATATACAAAATGGATTTAGGACATATTTCCTTCATGTAAATCCATATATAAGTATTGTAATAAATTTTATTTGATAATTTTATTATAATATACATAGCAGTATTTCAAAATTTGATTATGCATAGCGAGATATTTCATAATAAGAGAAACATTTTGATATATCCCTTTACGTTAGGTCCATTTTTTTAATAGGATTACAACTATTATATAAAAAAACATTTATTAACACATTATTTAATATCTATTTTAATATGATTTATAGTATTTTAAAATTTAATTTCATTTAATATTATTTATTGACCATCCATTAAACATAAAATGGTTCAACAACATATTTTATCATAATATTCCATTTTCACTTCAACATATATTGATGATAATTATTATTTATCCATTTGTTACATAACATTTATAATAGTATATATATATATAATACACAAAACATACATTGATATAATGATAAATATAGAAATATTAAACCCTTATAGTTGGTAGTTTGGACATTCTATGATGCAAAGAATGATGGTGGGAGATAATATATAAAAATATTGAAAATAGTTTTCAAAAATATGTCATTAGGGTAACATCATTATTATCATGTTTATACATGAATAAATATGGTTATTTATGATTTGATTAAATAATGTAAAAGAGAATATTTTAAAAATGAAAAATGAAATTGGATTGTTAGATCATCCTTATAGATAACTCTGTTTAAGAGGACCAGTTCTTTTGTGGTTTGGATAAGGATGATTATGAAAAGTATTCAACAAACACATATTGTTCAATGCATTAGTTTTTTAATGTTTTTTTTACTTTGTAGTGTTATGAGTATTTGTACATGAAGGTGAGGTTTAATTTGAGAAAATTTAAGGAAATTAATTTCATCTTATGACCAAGACAAGATATATTATCTTTATTTTTTTCCTTGAATCATGTTAAATTAAAAATAATATTTCATGAATTTTGAACACCTCCACAAAAAAATTTATTTATTTTATCCAATAATATTATGATATGAAGTAATCAAATATAAATTATAGTTACAATGAAATAAATAATATTTTTATACTTTCAAAACATATTAGGTTTTAAATTTTTTTTTATTAGTTTTAAATATAATTTTATATTGTTTAAATATTTTGGGGCATGAAGGATCTTGAATAAGTAATTATATACCTATTATATCTCAATTACATACTAAACTAGACCATATTTGAGAAAACCTATTTTAATTCAATGAAAAATATCATTATTTAAGGATAAAAATTAATTATTTCATAATATGGAATATATTAATTCGAAACACGATTAGTTTTATCTATATGATCTTGTTTTGGTAATTATAAAACATAAATACTAGTAAAAAAGTTTTTTAAAAAAAAGATAAAATAAAAATTCATTAAAATATTACTTTATATTTTCTTTCAGTTCTCTGATTGTAATATTGACATGATAGGTTTAGAAATGTTATTTTTATTTACTTATTTCATAGTTTTTATTACTCAGTTCTCATTCTAATATTTTAATGGATAAGATACTATTATAATGAAAATGTTACTATAGAAATATGAATATTTAATTACCAATGGATTGGTTAGTGTTCCAATAGTTATATAACCATTATACTTCCTATATATAAAATATATTTCTTCCATCCCACATTCACATATATTTCCTTGAGATTTTCTATAAATTATTTTCAAAATTAAAATCATGTATCTAATGTTTTTTAATTTTATTGTGTTGTTCATGTCTATCATATTTCATAAAGGCAACAACCCTTTGTTTTTGAAAATTTTATTTTTTATGTATACATGTTTTATTATCCCATTGATTTTTTTTAATAATTTTATAGAATTAATTAATCCTTCCTAATAAAATGTTTATTGTAATGAATTAATATATATATATATATATATTCATTATGATTTAAATAAAATTTTTATGGTACTCATATTTTATAGAAAAACAAATATTTATTCATACATAAAATTAATGGAATTAATATATATTAGTATATAGTTTAAATCATTATAATGACATTAAAAAGTAAATTTAACTTTTAAACACATGAGATAAAGAAGAAAATTTACAATATATATACATATGAGTTATGTATTGTTATAAGAAATATCTAAAATTTCAAAAATATTATCACTATGATATAAATTCAAAAAATTATAGAGACATTAGTATATTATAGTTATTGTTTATCTACATTTGAATACGAAGTCCTATATAATATGAATAAATTGTGGTAGTTAGTATACATACCCTTATAATATCACCCAATATGTACTATGTGTGGTTATAAAAATAAAAACTATGAATAAATGGTGATATATAAAAATAAGTGTAGCTTGTGGGATTAGGGTAATAATGAAGAATAAAAAATAGATTACATGGTTTCCATCCAACCTATTTTTTGCTCCCAATCAATAATGATCATATTATTTTATATTAAATATATATATATATATATATATATATATATTAATTTTTTAAAATTGATGGTAAATTTAATTATATTAAATTGTATCATTATAGATGATGAAAATATTGATATATATTTTTGTATAAAATATAATCAATTTTAAAATTAATTTTTATAATATAAATATTAATTTTCATTAGAATATGTATGAATAAAGATAAATTTATGAATGTATAAGTTATTTTCAATTAAAAAACTGATTTATTATAGTAAAAGTTTTCCAAATAATATTTCTGATAATTTTATGAAATGATATACAACCCCAATGAAATTATTATTTCCTAAAAATGAATTAGTTAGGTCTAAAAATGAAATGGTTTTTATAGTAACCCATACTCTACATACAAGGTCAATACTTCAAAATTGAACCATAATTATTACATCATATAACAAAACCATAAAAGGACCGTATAGGTATAGTGTCATTAGAAACTTGGAACCATAAAAAACTAGTTCATAAAGCATCCACACTGTCTCCCATTTATTTCATCATATCTATTGTCCCTTTTGGCATATCTTACTTAATAACCTTATTCCTGACCTGGGGAAAGAAAACATACAAAAGGGTGAGCTCAAATACTCAGTAAGGGTAAACAAAAGAAATATCAATCAAATCATAATCATAAGAACATAACATTTTGAAAATCTTACCCTGTAAAAGAGATCATAATTTCATAACATGGGATAAATAATGGTAGTGAAATGTAATCCCAATAATCATAACATAAAACATGAAAATTTGTGGCATACACACATAATAATAGAGAATCATTTCTTATCAGTCAAGACTCATTTCCAAGACTATCTTAGTGGACAAAGTCCATTTCTGAACCGAGTTCACTCCTCGTTTCATTCCTGTGTCACAGAACTGGTTTAACATACCGTTCCAGCCATGTCTATCTCATGAGATATAAAATCTTTACCCAATTCATTGGAGGGAGATATAGGTCCCACCCATCTCATAATGATACCATTCTTATGTGTGCCACAAAATCATAAACCATAGAACATAGAATAACCCATGTAATAATAATGGGAATCTTAAAAATCGTGACATCATAAAACAATTCATATAAGATAAAGGAATTCATAAATATATTTCCATAACAACATAATAAAATCAATGTAACAATAGGGATAGAAAATGAAACCTATATTATCTTAGATGGAAAATAATTTTGATAGAACTCTTGAACTCCATTCTTGAGGAAAATATAATTTCTACTTCAAAATAATTTTTCCTTTCTTAACATGTCATACAATTTTAAACTAAAAGAAGTTGATTAAAAATAAACTTGAAAACTTTTAAAGTAATATTCTTGGAAATAATGTTTTAAAAATCCATTCATGTCGTATAAGTTATAAAAACATTCTTCTCGTACTTTTGTCGGAAAAGTCAAAAAGTACCTCGTACGAAAAACGACAAAATATTCCTTTCATATCATTTACTAAATACTCACCGAAGTTTAAAATTAGATTTAAACAATTGTAGGAGGATATAAATAATATTACATATTGAGGAAACATGGATATGGATGATAAATATTCCCCAGTAAATTCTGAAGTATAATCAATCTCGGATAAAAATTGAGATTGCGAGCTTGTCCCTTACCTTAGGTCTGATTTGCTTCGTATGTGTCTAAACATCCTGTATAATGATTTAAATAATGTTATTGACATATTACTGAATCATACTTGTTGTTGTGATATCATATATGGTCATATTATTAGCTTTATATTAGTAATATTTCATTACTACTTGTTATTCGGGTGTTTATTACTTTTTGTTCTTATGCATGTTTTGTCGAATAAATTCGAATTCCTCTCTTTAGGTTATAGATATCTCATTTACAGAATGGTATTATTGTACTATATATCATATTTATTCATTCAATTAATTTATATAATATTTATGCAATGAAGATCATCTTGAATGAATCACATCACATCGTGGAGATGGTATTCCGTACATACACACGAGCGAGGATATCATTCCCATGATCGTGGAATTGTATTGAAATGTATGTATACTATTTCAGAATCAATAACACTTTACAATTATCATATATATTTATTTATTTGCAACATTATACCCATCCATGTAATGTGGTGATGGAAAATAGATTACACCACGGCGTGGAGACAATATTCTGTACGTATGCACGCGCGGTGATTTGATTTTTCGGTGGATGGATAGATGGTGAAATAGGGTTGTTTTTTATACTTATAATAACATATCAGTATATGAGTGATACTGATGTTATTACTTCATAATGAAACAACTAAAGAACAATAATTATAAGAAGAAATAAAGTTGAAAGAATCGGTAACAGACATTACCTCTTCTTTGAAGCCCCTCTTTGAGACCTCCTCTTACGACACTAAAATTGGTCGTTGGGGAAGGCCAGGACCTCTAGGATGTTTTTAGGTAAGTGGGTATGTGAAATGGGTAGGATTTGTCCAATCATGAAGTCTCAAATTGGTGTGAGGAGGAGTGGGATGAGGTGCCTTTTATAAGGGAGGAGAGGGGCACCTTTAGAAATATTAGAAATATTAGTTTATATTAAATCCCATCCCAACATAAAAACTTCTAAAATCGCTCATATCCAAATATTATATGATATAGGGATGTAATCGCATCAACCAATAAAATTTATACATGTTAGTAATTTATTTTAAACATTATCAACTTGATTTATCCTTATTTATCAATTTAATTTTATTCATGGTAATAATATTCTAAATTTTAAATAATTATAAATAAATAAATATGTGTTGTGAATTTTCTATAATTTGAAACTTTATGACATTTTAGACCATATAAATTTTAATTTATTTCTTTTAAATATTTTTGTGATTTTTAAACAATTTTATAATATGTTATTTTTATAAAATAACAATAGTGTCAATTTTGAAACTATTCATTTATTTGAATTTAAATAAACTATATACAGAATATATGTTCAAAATAAATGCTTTAATGGTTTCATAAAATGTCAGATATATCTAGAAAATTAGTGGATCACATTAAATAGTTCATATAATATTTATTTTAATATTTTTAAAACCATTTATTTGATATTTTAGTTAATAAAATAATTTCAACATCACCATTGTGTCATAATTAATGATAATTATTTAATCCCAAAAAATTCTAAAAAAATTCCTATGATTTAGATAATTGTATTAGCCTTCTGGAGATAATTCATGTTCGAATTTATATTAAGTTTATCACTAAATTAAAATTATTATACTTAAAATATTTATGAAAGTGACATGATGTCACTTTCGTTGGTTTTAATAATAATTAAAATATTTTGATTGATAAAAGTCTATTAAATGATTCTAATCTGACCCTTAGGTGATATGGGTCGACTCTTAGTCATCCAATAGGATTTTTGCAGGTGTTAGGTTAATTTTATAATCTTATATTTACACTTAATTACCTGATTTACCTTTAACTACGGTAAATAAAATTTGTCGTAGTTACTATTCATAATGCCCAAAAATAAAAAGAATCCTATTAACATAATTTGGACCCAGTGATTCCAAATATGGAAATAATTTTTCAAAATTCAAAACAAATAAGTTTCAGTAATTAATTTAAAATTAATACCGTTGTTAAGAAAATGTGTTTTAGAAGGTAAAACATTGCCAAAGATTGAAATGTTTTTACCTATGAATTCAATGTGAAATTAATGCTAATGACATAAATTATATTAAATGGTAAAAATATATTCTATATATAATTTAAAACCATTCAGTATTATAATTTGTCCATATAAATTATCTTAATGAAAAAAGTTGTTTTTAATTAAAAATTAGTGTATTTTTACTATTCATCAAAATATGAAAGTTATTAGAAAAATATAAAAAGTTATCCAAAGTAAATTTTTATATCCTGATTCAAAAGTAGAATTTTATTTTGTCATATTGAACATATAAACATGTCAAAAACTATATTTAATTTGAGTGCGCCATCAAAAGGCCGCAAAACTGAATTTTTTAAAAAATTCTTATTTTACCCAAAAAATTTATTTTGTTCTCTTACCATGCTCTAGAAAATGTGTAAGATTAATAATAATGTTATAAAATTCAAAATTTAGTTAATACTATTAAAAACAGCTAGTCCATAATAATATATCGTTGTTTAGTGAAACCTGGTATTGCGTACTACACACTCTATAGAGGAAGTTCAAGATTTCGTGTAATACAAGCCAAGTCCGTATTGTGGGCTGTGAAGGATTACATTGGTGTTTCATATAACATAATACATAAAAAATACTTCTCATAAAATCTCAAGGTGTTACATTCTACCCCCCTTAAAATGAATTTCGCCCTCGAAATTGATCACTTCATTACAAACAGATGAGGATACCTCTCCCTCATCATATCCTCAAGTTACCATGTAGCTTCTTCTAATTGGTGGTTCCTCCATAAAACTTTGACCAAGCTAGTGGTCTTGTTCTGTAGGAATTTTTCACTACGATCCAGAATCTCTATCAGTTGTTCTCAATAAGAAAGATCTTTCTCCAGCGGTACAACTTCTGAGGTGAGTACATGTGAAGGATCAAGTATGTACTTTCTTAGGAGAGATAAATGGAACACATCGTGAACTTGAGAGACATTCGGTGGAAGCACCAATCAATAATCTACCTTCCCAACATGATCCAAAATTTCAAAAGGACCGATATATCTAGGGCTCAACTTTCCCATCTTTTTAAATCTCATGACCCTATTCCGGGGAGATATTCGTAAGAACACTTTATCACCCACTTCAAACTCTGAGACTTTTCTTCGGTTGTCGGCATAAACTTTTTGTCGACTCTGAGTTGTTCTTATGTGTTGTTGAATATATATGACCTTTTTTTCCATTTCATCAACAAGGTCAGGTCCTAATAGCTTTCTTTCCCCAACTTCATCCCAGTATGTTGGAGTCCTGCATTTATTTCCATAGAGAGCTTAATAAGGATCAATCGGAATACTGGATTGAAAGCTATTATAATAAGAATCTTCCTCCAAAGGTAGGTGTTGATCCCAACCACCTTTGAAATCCATTGAGAAAGCCCTCAACATATCTGCTAGAGTTTTAATTGTCCTCTCAGACGGATCATCTGTCTAAGGATGATAAGCACTACTGAAACTCAACTCTGTATCCAGAGTATGCTGAAGACATCGCCAGAACATTGAGGTAAACCTCGGATCCAAATCAGATATAATATAAATTGGAACTCCATGAAATCTTACCACTTCCTTTACATATATCCGGGAAATCTGATCTAGAGTGAAATCCTATCTAATAGAAATGAAGTGTGCAGACTTTGTAAGACGATCAACTATGACCCAGATAGTATTATTGCCTTTGGATGTTTTAGGAAGTCTAGTGACAAAGTCCATAGTTATGTTATCCCTTTTCCATTCTGGTATGGTTAATGGTTGAAACATCCCCATAGAATTCTATTTCTCAGCTTTAACTTGTTGACAAACCAAGCATCGAGAAACATATTCAACAACATCTATTTTCATTCCATCCCACCAGATGTACTCTTTCAGGTCCCTATACATCATCATGCTTCAAGGATGAATACAGAATGAAAAACTATGAGCCTCTCCAGATGATCCTTCTTTAATTCAAGGATGGGAGGAACACAATCCTGGTTCCTGAACATTATTATCTCATCACAATTTACGGTTGAAATCAGGAACATTTCTCAAATTCTTTTGTAACTTGACATCTTCTTTATGTTCCTCTTTAATCTTCACATGTATAGATGGTTGAACATTAATTTGAGAAAGATACGATTTATTACCTTTCATTATAATTCCATGATCCATCATTTGTAAATCCATAAATATTGGCTCTTTTGTGATCCTCATCATGGATAAGCTAGCATGGTCTTGTCGACTTAATGTATCTACCACCTTGTTTGCTTTCCCAGGGTGGTAATGAATTGAGCAGTCGTAATCCTTAATCACCTCCAACCATCTTATTTGGCACATATTCAGCTCCTTTTGTGTGAAAATATACTTTAAATATTTATGATCAGTATAAATGTCACACCTTTCTCCATAAAGATAATGCCTCCAAATCTTTAATGAAAATATTACCACAGCTAACTCCAAATAATGAGTTGGGTAATTTTGCTCATTGATTTTCAACTGTCGTGAGGCATAAGCTATCAACATATCATTTTTCATAAGAACACACCCCAATCCCTTCTTGGATGCATCACTGTAGATCACAATACTTTCTCTACTACAAGGCAGTTTGAGCACAGGTGCATTGGATAACCTTCTTTTCAACTCCTTGAAATTCTCTTCACATTCCTCTATCCAAACAAACATAACTCCTTTCCGATTCAACTTGGTGAGTGGATTAGAAAATCGTGAAAAATCTTTCACAAAACTTCAATAATATCCAGCCAAACCAAGAAAACATCGGATCTTGGTTTCTGTTGTTGGTCTCGACCATCTTTCGATAACCTGTGTTTTTGCTGGATCCACAAATATCACCTCTTTTGAGATTATTCGACCCAAAAATGAATCTTTTTGAATCCAAAATTCACACTTGGTAAATTTGACATAAATTTTCTTCTTTCTTAGGGTCATTAATAAAATTCTCAAGTGATATTCATGTTCTTACTTTCTCTTTGAATAGACAATAATATCATCTATAAAGACTACCAAAAAATGATCAAGATAGCCTCTAATGACTATATTAATCAGATCCATGAAGATAGCAGGGGCATTAGTAAGACCAAATCGCATCACTATAAATTTATAGTGTCCATACCTTGTACGGAAAGTTTCCTTTGGTATATCCTCCCTTTTGACCCTTAATTAATGATACCCTAAACGAATATCAATCATGGAAAAGTATTGAGATCCACGTAGTTGGTCAAATTGGTCATCAATGCATGGGAGAGGATATTTGTTCTTGATAGTGATCTTGTTAAGTTCTCGATAATCAATGTAGAGTCTCATTGATCCATCTTTCTTCTTAATAAACTTAACAAGTGCTCCCCAAGGTGACGCACTAGGGCGTATGAGTCCTTTATCAAGATTCTCTTGGAGTTTCTTCTTCAATTCCGGCAACTCAATTGGGTCTATTCTATAAGGTATCTTTGAAATAGGCAAAGCACCTGGTACGAGTTCTATTGAAAACTCAACATCACGATTTGGTGGAAGACCTGGCAATTCCTCCGGAAAGTCATCATCAAATTCCCGTACAATGGGCATATTATTAATCATGAGTTTCTCTCCAAAAATTTGAGATAAATATCCTTCATTTAGTGGAATCAAGACCCATAAGATAGAAGAAATTTCCACCAGAAGGTTATGTTCATCCTTGCATCGATAGACGATCATAGATTTATCTGGAATATGAAATGTGACTTCACTTCATTGGAAATTGATATGATACCCATATAAAGAAAGCCAATCCATGCCAAGAATCACATCAAATTCCACTATAGGATGGATCACAAGATTTTCCGGAAGCACTTTCCCACAAACATCAATCGGAGAATAATTGTAATCTTTTGATGGCACTGTTGTGCCATTAGGAGTTGTCATAGCCAACTCAACATCTAATTGTTGTGGTAATACGGTGATACCCTTAGAAAATTCTTCAGAAATAAAAGAGTGGGTGGATCCAGAATCAAATAAAACATTTTATACTTTAGAGTGGATGGTAAGTGTACCTCTCACCACTTCATTGTCGTACTCCACATCACAGATAGTAATTGCATGTGACTTTCCTTCTCCATTGGCCTTAAGAGTTTGTTGATGTCGATCATCATCATCAACCCTTGGATTTGGGCATTGATTGGCATAATGCCTCATCTACTTGCACTTGAACATTGAATTGTAGTAGGTTCATTTTGTGTATCCCTTCCTTTGTTTGAATCATAAGACATCTTCTTCCAATTATTTCGACATTCAATTGCCTGATGACCTTCTTTTCCACACTTATAAAATTTTCTTGTCCCCATAAGACAATTTCCTCCTTGTTTCATTTTACACATTGAGCATTAGGGAAAACTAATATTCTTTTCAGTGTGGTCTTTAGATTTTCCTTTGAATTCCATTTTCCTCTTCTTATCAAACCCATGTGACTGATGGGTTACATAAATCTCCATCTCAACCATGAGAACACATCAAACAATTTCCCCTTAGCTATTGAAGTCCCTTATGGCTAACGCCCTTTGAAGACTTGATTTTAATCCACTAAAGAATCGATCGATCTTACACTCAGGTGGGATAATAATTACGGATGCGTACCTTGAAAGTCTTGTAAAATTTTCTTCGTAGGTACCAACATATTCATCATCCTTTTTCTTCAGTTCAAGAAACTCCTTCTCCATCTTTGTTCGAAGAATACGAGGGAAATAATTATTGAAAAATATGTTCTTGAACAAGTCCCATTCTATGGACTCAATTTCATCCCTTTTCCTCGTATTCTTAATAAGATTCCACAATTGATTAGCATCACCTTCCAAATGATACACTGCTAAGATGACTTTATAATGTTCAAAACATTGATGAACTGATAATATCATTTCAGTGGTACTGGTACATTGTTCATCCACTAATGGATCAGAAGACCCAGTGAATGAAGGTGGACGCTGCCTCATGAAGGCATCAATAGAATGTTGGTCCTTACTTTTCTCATTTGGAAGCCTGCATGATTCATTTCTTGAGAATGTTATGTGATCATGGCTACAAGATTTTTCATTCCATCTCCCATAACGTTTGGTTGCTCAGGGGGACAATCACTGCATTTCCCGTCGCATTCTGCATTAAGACAGTTCCTTCGGGTTCCAGCCATTGACTATAACCAAGAAGAATAGTGTGAGCAACACTAATTATAATAGGAAAACCACATAATCAAGAATAAAATTTTACACTTACGATCTTATCATAGGTTGTTCATGGCCGTTTCTAAAACACTAAGATTCTGATCTATTCTTAGACATATCTTTAGGTTTCTTACTAAGGCTTTCACATCCTAGTTTATAAAGGTTGAATATACATTTCCTCTGATACCAACTATAGAGACCCATACTTTACATATATGGTTAATATATAAAAATTTAAACATACTTATTACAACATATAACAAAACCATGAAAGGACCGTATAGGTATAGTATCTTTAGAAACTGGGAAACATAAAAAACTGGTTCATAAAGCATCAACACTGTCTCCCATTTATTTCATCATATATATAGTCCCTTTTGGCATATTTTACTTAATTACCTTCTTCCTGACCTCGGGAAAGAAAACATACAAAAGGGTGATCTCAAATTCTTAGTAAGGGTAAACAAAAGAAATATCAATCACATCATATTCATAAGAACATAACATTTGGAAAATCGTACCCTGCAAAAGAGATCATAATTTCATAACATGGGATAAATCATGGTAGTGAAATGAAATCCCAATAATCATAACATAAAACATGAAACTTTTTGGAATACACACATAATTATAGAGAATCATTTCTTATTAGTCAAGACTCATTTCCAAGACTACCTTAGTGGAGAAATTCTATTTCTGAACCGAGTTCACTCCTCGTTTCATTCCTATTTCACTGAACCAGTTTAACCTACCGTTCCATCCATGTCTATCACATGGGATATAAAATCGTTACCCAATGCATTACAGGGAGATATAGGTCCCACCCATCTCATAATGATACCATTCTTATGTTTTCCACAAAATCATAAACCATACATCATAGCATAACCCATGTAATAAAAATGGGAATCATAAACATAGTGAAATCATAAAACAATTCATATAAGATAAAGGAATTCATAAAAATATTTCCATAAAAACATAATAAAATCAATTTAATAATAGAGATAGAAACATAACCCTATAATACCTTAGATAGAAAATAATTTTGATAAAACTCTTGAACTTCATTTTTGAGGAAAATATCATTTCTACTTCAAAAACATTTTTCCTTTCTTAACATGTCATACAATGTTAAACTAAAAATGGTTGATTAAAAATAATCATGAAAACCTATAAAGGAATATTCTTGGAAATAATTTTTTAAAAATCCATTCATGCCATATAAGTTAAAAAAACATTCTTCTCGTACTTTTGTAGGAAAAGTCAAAAATTACCTCGTACGAAAAACGACAAAAGATTACTTTCATATAATTTACTAAAAAATCACCAAAGGGTAAAATTTGATTTAAACAATTTTATGAAGATATAAATAATATTAAATATGGAGGAAACCTGGATGTGGATGATAAATATTCCCCACTAAATTCTGATGTATAAACAATCTTGGATAAAAATTGAGATTGCAAGATTGTCCCTTACCTTAGGTCTGATTTGCTTCGTAAGTGTCCTAAACTCCTGTATAATGATTTAAATAATGTTATTGACATATAATAGAATCATAAATATTGTTATTATATCATATATGGTCATATTCGTAGCTTCTTATTTGTAATATTTCATTACTACTTGTTATTCGGGTGTTTATTACTTTTTGTTCTTATGCATGTTTTGTCGAATAAATTCTTATTCTTCTCTTTAGGTTATAGATCACTAATTTCCAGAATGGTATTAGTGTACTATATGTCATATTTATTCATTATATTCATTTATATAATCATTATTCAAGGAAGATCATGTACAACGAATCACATCACATTGTGGAGACGGTATTCCGTACTTACGCACGAGCGATGATATCATTCCCATGATCGTGTAATTGTATTGGAGTGTATGTATACTTTTTCAGAATCAATAACACTTTAAAATAATCATATATAGTTATTTATTTTCACCATTATACCCATCCATGTAAGGTGTTGATGGAAACTAGATTATACCACAGCGTGGAGACGGTATTCCGTACGTACGCACGCGCGGTGATTTCATTTTCCGTAGGATTGATATATAGTCAAATAGGGTTGTTTTGTACTTATAATAACATATCAGTATATGAGTGATACTTATGTTCTTACTTAAAATTGAAACAACTAAATAAGAAGAAGTAGAAGAAGAAATAAAGTTGAAAGAATCGATAACGGACATTACCTCTTATTTGAAGCGCCTCTTTGAGACCTCCTCTTAGGGCACTAAAATTGGTCTTTAAATAAGACCAAGACCTCTAGGATGTCTCTAGGTATGTTGGGAAGCGATATGAGCAGGGTTTTTCCGAGATTGAAGGCTCAAATTGGTGTGAGGAGGAGAGGGAGGAGGTTCCCTTTTATAAGGGGGGAGAGGGGCACCATTGGAAATATAATAAACATTAGTTTATATTAAGTCCCAACCCCACATAAAAACTTCCAAAATGTCTCATATCCAAATATTAGATGAGATAGGGTTGTAATATTATCAACCAATAAAATTTAGACATGTTAGGAATTTATTTTAATCATTATCAACTTGAATTATCCTTATTTATCAATTTAATTTTATTTATGGTAATAATATTCTAAATTTAAAATTATTATAAATAATTACATATGTGTTGTGAATTTTCTATAATTTAAAACTTTATAGAATTTTAGACAATATAAATTTTATTTTATAATTTTTAAATTTTTTTGTGATTTTTAAACAATTTTATAATATGTTATTTTTATAAAATAACAATAGTGTCAATTTTAACACTATTCATTTATTTGAATTTCAATAAAATATATTCAGAATATTTCTTCTAACTAAAAACATTAATAGATTAATAAATTTTCATATGTATCTAGAAAATTAGCGGATAAAATTAAGTAGTTCATATAATATTTATTTCAAAAATTTTAAAACCATTTATTTGATATTTTAATTAATAAAATAATTTCAACATCACTATTCTGTCATAATTAATGATAATTATTTAATCCCTAAAATTTCTAAATAAATTCCTATGATGTAGATAATTGTATTATATTTATGTATATTATTCATGTTCGATTATTCATTATGTTTATTACTAAATTAAAGTTACTATACTTATAAGAGTTTAAAAAGTGGCATGTTGTCACTTTCGTTGGTTTTAATAATATTTAAATTATTTTCCTAGAGAAAAGTCCATTAAATGATTCTAATCTGACCCTTAGGTGATATGGGTCGCCTTTTAGTCATCCAATAGGATTTTGGAAGCTGTTAGAGTAATTTTATAATCTTATATTTACCCTCAATTACACGATTTACCTTTAACTATGGTAAATAAAATTTAACGTAGTTACTATTCATAATGCCCAGAAATAAAAAGTAGCATGTTAACATAATTTGGACCCACTAATTCCAAATATGGAATCCATTTTTCAAAATTCAAAACACATAAGTTTCAGTAATTAATTTAAAATTAATCCCGTTGTTAAGAAAACAGGTTTTAGAAGTTAAAACGTTGCCAAAGATTGAAATGTTTTTACCTATGAATTCAATGTGAAATTAATGATAATGACATAAATTATATAAAATGGTAAAAATATATTCTATTTATTCTTTAAACCCATGAAATATTATAATTTATCCATATAAATTATCTCAATTAAAAAGTAGTTTTTAATTAAAAATTAGCGTATTTTTACTATTCATTAAAATATGAAAGTTATCAGAAAAATATCAAAAATTTATCCAAAGTAAATTCTTATATCCTAACTCAAAATAAGAATTTTATTTTGTCAAATTTAACTTATAAACATGTCAAAAAGTATATTTAATGTGGGTGCACCATCAAAAGGCGGCGAAGCTGCATTTTTTGTACAATACTTATTTTACATGAAAAATTTATTTTTTTCTCTTACCATGTTCTAGAAAATGTGTAAGATGAATAATAATGTTATAAAATTCAAAATTTAGTTAATAATATTCATAACAGCTAGTCCATAATAATATATCGTTGTTTAGTGAAAACCCGGTATTTCGTACTACAAACGCTGTCAAGGAAGGTCGAGATTGTGTGTAATGCAAGCCAAGTCTGTATTGTGTGTTGTGAAAGATTCTTTGGTGTTGAATATAACATAATACATAAAAAAATATTTCTCATAAAATCTCAGGGTGTTACTGTTTTCAACAGTCTTTCTAAAATAATTAATAAATTTCTAAAATGAATGATACATAAATTTAGTTTATTTGGTCATTTTCCAATTTATCATAAAAAATAATTCTATCTTAATCCAAGATAAAAATATTTCTTTTCAAATTGTGTTTATGTCGATGGATGTAAACTATATGTTATATATATGAGTTGAGCTATTAATATTGACTTGGATAAAGATGAAAAACAAATTAAACTAATTTTATTTTGATGAGTCATTCGAGGATTGTCAGGTCTAATTACTTGTATGAGAACCATAACAATTTTTTTGACTTAATACTATAATAAAATTAAATTTATTGAATTACTAAATAATATATATTTAAGATGAATAAAATAATTTGGAGTTATCTTAATGATACATTATTTAAACATAATGATTTTCTTATAATAACAAATTTTTAATTAATTACATTTTCTAATATTGAATTTGGATATTGTAGTCAGAAAAAAATACCAATATGTTATATCCTTTCAAAATGAAATATTTACACCCATAGTTATGTAAGAGTTATTTATGCTTCATTTATTTATGTAACATTAATATATTCATTTCATTAGAGATTTTTTCCTCTAGTGTTATGGATTAAGGGAACTATATATGATATATTTTCAATTTTGATTGTTTTATAATTAAATTTTGTAACATCAACTATATTAAAATTTTAATAAATCTTATATTATATCATATAAATAATCAAAAACATAGGAGACATATTTTTCATTTTCTCTTGGGTTCATTTGCATTTAATAATTCTATGAATGTGTTTTCAAAAATATTATTACTTCTAATTATATATATTTCTTGAATGTTGAGTATATTTTGATTTATCTTCTATTACATTATATTTTTTCATTATTTTTAATAGGATTTTAATTTTTTTTAAACGTTATTCCATTTGTATTAGTTTTAATTTCAATATTATTAATAATATTATTTTTAGCATATTGAAGAATATAGCTAATTTTAATTAAGTTTAAATAATATAAAAAATAGTTATTAAATGTTACACAACATTATAAATTTTAGGTTTACCTTACTCAACTAGGTTTGTGACATTGATTTTTTTTCATAGATAAGTTTTATTATTTCAAAATCTATATATCAAATAATTATTTTTTATTAAAATTTCATGGTTTAATTTTAAATTTTTAATCAATTTATTATGTTGAAAAATATTTTTGTGTTTTCCTTAATGGTTTTTTATGTTATCTAATTTGTCCAAATTTTATTAATTTTTTAATTCATTTATTTTAAGTATGTATAAATAATTAATTTCCCAATTGTTAACATAAACCAAATATTTCTTTTTCACAATTTAATTATTTAAATAAAAAACTCATAATCTAATTATCCTATTTTGTCTTGATAGTCTATATCTGCATAATTCCATTCAAATCTTATTATCAATGTTTTTTTGGAATTCAAAATATTTTAGTTTTCTACAACTTTATTCATGAGATATGAAATATTTTAAAAATTTTGATGTAAATATATAAAAATACAATATATTTTTCATATTTGGGTGATTTAGATAAGGCTTATAGTTGAGATTATTTTAATTATTCTAAAATTTGAATTTATAGCTTCATTTTGAAAATTTAATTTTTTTTCATAAAAAACAATTAATGTTTATTTCATGTGAATTTTTTTTGTATATGTAGTTTAAAATATTCAATATATTTAATACTAAATTAAATAATATATAATTTACTATTGTTTTACTCAGTGATATTCAGAAATTCTATATGAATAATGTTTTTATTATAATAAATACAAGTTTCATGATAGAGAAATATATTTTAATATATAATGATTCTTTTTATTAGCTGTTTAATTATTAAGATATTTTATCTATTATAGACATGAAAATTTTTAATGATAAAGCTTCCCTAAATGTGTTTATATCAATGTGGGTATTATTGATTGATGGAGAAAATTAAGTTATTGTTATGTTGGATGATGGCTTATTCTTTTATTTTTAATTTTATTATAAACATATGATTAGAAACTTCATCAAATCCAAAATAGGCTAATATCGGTGTCCCATTTTAAGTAAAGAACATTATAAATTTGAAAAAATCATATAAATGATTATTTGATGTGAAATTTAATGTATTTATATGATTAATGATGTTGTTGTCCGCAAAATTGTATTTCCATAGAAAAACACTTCTAGGGATCCACAATAAGACTCTACTATGTTTTCATGTTTTTATGAACATTCTATAGTCTATTAGAAAAGTGGAAATAAAGGAGTACATAAAATGAAAATAGTGTTTTAGATGTCATAATTATTCCAAATTTCTTATCCACTATTACTAGATTCTCTATGCTATGGTCATTAGGTCTTACATTTTTGGAAACTATAATTTTCCATACATCATACCTATACCTATGGTTCCATTTATATAGAAATATATTCTTGACTTATTGGAGGATGATTAAATCATTAGTGAAATGAATTAATGGTTTTTATTCTTAAAAGGGATCCAAAACATGAATTTTTAAATCATATTTTTGTCCTTACTATGGTTAAAATATAAGAAACGTTTAGGGGTATGAATCTATGATGTTAGAAATGAGTGAATTGGTAATAGATCCTCTCTTGGAACTGAAATAAGATAGATTATGATGCGGTCTCACTTGAACAATTCATGATGTGTATAATAATTTCTTATCCACCATAATGATGATTTATATTCCATTAAGTTGTTATTAAGTAATTATGTTCAAAATTTATCAAAAATGTATCTATCAGGCTTCAATTGATATTTATAAAACATTAAATTAAAAAAAATTGTTCAAAAGATCCCTATGTGTTTACCAAAACCATGCGTATTAGGGAAATTTGTCTTCCCAATGCCACATTCCTACACCGTACATCATACTAAGGTTTCACACTCATGGAATGTATGTTGGAAATCCCATATCTTGATGATTCCATTACATATGTATACCCAATTCCAATGATGTATACAATGTAAATTCAATGTACACATTACCTACCAAATTCATGCATGCAAAAAGATCCAAAATGATGTATAGTGAAGGAACCTCGATTATGAAGATCCCAAAATGACATACAGAGAAGCATCTTTTTTAATATGATTCTATAAATCAGTTTTAATCCTTTCACTAAAAGTATTAACATGGGTTATAATTCTCCTAAGAATGATATATTTTTTTTAATTCATAGTTAAAGGATTTAAACTATATTAAAATATATCATTTATTAAAGGGATCTAAACAAAATCCCCATGTGTAAAACATTGGAATCTAACTTTCCATGTTCATTTACATGATATAAGATAACACATTCACCCTCCTCAATATAAGTACATCATATACACCATGTTTTCCTTGGTCCACCATTTAGAATTATAAATTTTCTTAGTGATATCAGGGATGTTATTCAATACATGACTTGATCATTTTACATATCCATAGTGCCCATCATATAATTTATTAATATTTCATTGAATTCCCCATTGGTTTCACTCTCGAACATAAAATGTGTCCAAATGTATAATTATTATTTTGTTCCACTGATAATGTGGATCCCTATGAATAAAGCACTAGTTTATAATTTTTTTGAGCAGCCAACCTAGAAATTAAATCATGTATATTCTGAACATGTCCTATGTCCACTAAGAACATATTTATCCTCCATGGGTAGTCAATAAGACAGAGGTATAAATGGGAATTCATTTTAGTTTTATTCCCCTCCCGTAAGGATCATTATTATTCATAGTATCAAAATTTAAAAAGGTAGTAACATAATCGTTTTCACACAATATTACAAGGTATTATATTCTTAATTAAATGGAAAAATATAAAATGGGTTACAGTTACATTCTCATGTAAACATAGGAATCCCCTACCACAGGCCCAATCCATGATGCATAAAAATATTCACCACTCTATATGGTGATCCAGATTACCCTACTCTATGGATTTAAAATAAAATATAATTATGAAATAATGATAATGTAGATCCGGTAATATAGTGTTATAAGGGATGAGAGTAAGAAATCTACCTCTTTTAAAACAAGGGAATACATATTTTTTCTATGAATTATTTCATGAATATTTATACGCCTATAAGAGACTCATTGATTATAGAATAAGTACCAATTGTGGGATATTTTAACATCTCATCCTCTCACATTTGATGTTTTTAGGATGTGAAATAAAATTACAATTTAATGTAACAGGTTGTGTTATGAAAATTATTATGAACCTTACATGAAATAATTTACATGTGAATGAGACCAATTGACTATACATTATAATTGGTTAAATTGAACTTTTGGTTTTATTAATTCATTTATAACTCAAAAACAAAAAAAATATGAATCTAATATTTTACAATGCATATATTCCCCCATTAAGGTATAGAGAAATATTATTAAGGAACGGGTTATAATGAACCATAAGGTTGTGATTACATGGGTATATGTTGTTCATGATATTTCATCTAAAAATACTAGAACATGAGAAATAATTTAACCAAGATAAAACCTACATAAAAAATCCTTAATTGTAATGTTGTTATTGTAACTTCATAGTGGAATCATCCTGACATTAGGGATATCTCACACTATCCTTGGGGAGTATAATCCTCAACAGTTATTGTTACTGACATATAAGAGGTAGGTGGACCCCTTCACTATATCATACCAGTATGGAAGTCATTCCCAAAAGAAAGATGGTTCTTATTTCCTATATCATTCAAAATTTTAGGTGGAAAACATTTATGTTCAAATTATTCCATAATGCGTCTCAAGAGGTATCTTACAAATAATGCTCATCATGAACATTAGGTAACTTAAATTCATCAAAATGTTTTTATTGAATTCGGAATATACCTAATTATATTGGGAAGGTGACCTAGTTAGAAACCACATTAAATAATTGATCCTTGATATCTTGAAGTTGGTATATTTACCATCCACTACTATAATCCTACATAAATGTCAGGATATTTTGAAAAAACCTAAGAAAATTTTTGGATCCAATAAATAGTAAATACCTATAAGTTTTTAAGGGAATCATTGTGGAATGATTTTAGTGTTCCTTAACATAAAATATCGAATTAAAACCATCATGAATTATATCATCACATTAATCACCACCATGGTTTTTGAGCCACTCATCCCTAATAGAAACTATCACAAAATTAATCCATATAAATATAGGTTTTTGAACATAGAGGACCTCCAAAAAGTAACCATTAGTTATACAAAAACCATTAATATAATCATCATGATATTGATGAAATAAGTAACATCAGATATCCTCTCATGTGTACTAATTATTGTGGTCCGCCACATGATAATATATTGAATATACAAGGAGGTCCTCCTCAATTATAAATATAATCATGAAGGAAAAGAGTTACTACCATGTTAATGAGAATATAAAAAATATTGGAGTTCAACCATGGAGAAAAAATTATGGATTTCCACTTCGAAACAATATGAATCAATTACATGGATTTCTTCTTAATGATGAAACAAAATCCTGAAACCCTATAAATCCACCATTTTTTTGATTTTAATGATTGTCCATCTAATATAATATTCCACCGATAATGAGTTTCTCCCATTATCACAAATTCAACAAGTAGAAAAACTAGATTCCATTAACATAGTGTTCATACCAATGTCCCACCCCATTAAATAAATAATAGACATTGTGGAGTACCCCACATTGATATTGGTCTATAAAATTTAAAACCCAATGGTACTATGCAAGATATAATACATGATGGTCTTCCTAGTGATATAATTCATGATTTCAACAATATTAATCATCATAAAAATGATTATCACTGCAAATGGGTTTCCTATAACTACAATTAAGATAACCATAGATTTAATCCCCATGGATCACTCTTTTCAAGTCCTCCTAGAACTGAAACATTTAGCCAATATAAAGATCCTCCTTTTATTGAAAACTAATAAATCATCAACCATGCAGGTAATACCCATGGTAACTTCCTCTGAGGTCATTCCTGCAAAATCTTTTCCTATCATTATATAGGTACATCCAAAGTAAAATTAGTCTTGAATCATCCCTCATATTGATAGTTACATTCAATAAAAAATACATTTTCACTAGGAAGATCATCGTTAATTGCAAATGACATAACCCAACAAATGAGTGAGTCAAGGTAATTATATTCATTTTTCACTCTCAATAATCATGGAATACTAGATGTATTTGATAAAATTTTAAAATGTTCCATTTTATAGAAAAATAAAGTAGAAATTTTAAATTTATGGAATCAACATGTTTAAACATAATTCATTGGACATAATGAAAGATCCATTTTCATGTGAATAGAGTTTCATAAAGTGAATGTACCATTTATATTCTTCTATTATTATACCAAGTTTAATTTAGTTAAAAATAATAATTAATTAACTATGAATACCCCTCTATCTATATACTTTTCTAATAATTTAGAAAACATTTAAAATCCAAATAAATATCTTATGAAGAACAAGATGATCATCTCATGTTATGAGATAAAATGTGATACCATGTTAATAAAGATTATATTTTTGATACCTAGGGCACAAAATCAGAAAAAAAGTTAAATTATTTTGAATAATTTTATATAATTGTTCTAAATTCATTGTCCCATGATAAATAAGATTCTACCCCCCATGTATGAATATGATATTTTGGATAATTCAATATGTTCTATTTTCCCTACTAAATTTTAAGAAGTGTATTTCTAGTAAAATAGATCATAATTTCATTACCTTAAATAATGAGTTTTATTTGATTTTTAGATAATTTAATTGGTCAATATAATGGATTATAATAACTATAACACTCATATGTTTTTATGAAATATTTTCTTTTAATAATATTAATTTTTAAATAGTTTACTTTTCAAGAAATTGTGAGTTTATACGAAAAATGAGACTCTGTTATTATAAAATTTCAGTCATATCCAATCCATTAGGTTATCGGGAATAATTATAACTAACTTATGAAAATGCATTGTGAATTCATTGGCTATAAATTATTCATAAAACATATAAATTTCTATTTATAATTTTGAGTGAATTATTTTGGTAATGAAATTAGTGAGATATATATGTGCTATATACATAATAAAATATTTTTTATATTAATTCAATGGTTCTTTTTAGTCAAAGGCTATGAATAAAACCCTATTTGATGTATACATCCTCATTTTCTTAAAAGGATTATTTTGAACCACTGAATAAGAAACCCAATTTAAATTAATATTTTTACACATATATAATTTTTATATGAAAAAATTGAATTTTTTTTTGATGTGTGATATAAAAAATTATAGAGGATGAATTTTTGATATTTTTCTGACAACATTCATGTTTTGATGAATTGTAAAAATACTCTAAATTTTAACTGAAAATATGTTTTTTATTTGAAGTAATTTATATAGATAAATTATATTATTGAATGTTATCAATGTATAAATAGAATATATTTTTAAAATTTATATAATAAAGGTCATTGGAATAAATTTTACCATGCATTCATATGTAAAAACATTTCAATATTTTGTAATGTTTTAACTTTTAAAAAACTCGTTCTATAATTCCAACAGCGGGATTGATTTTAAATTAATTACTACAACTTATGTGTAATGATTTTTTTAACATGGAATCCATATTTGGAATCATTAGGTCCATATTATGTTAATAGGATACATTTATCTTTGGTTATTATGAATAATAACTTTGGAAATTATTTTTATTATCAGGTTTAAAGGTACATCAGATAATTAACAATAAAAATATATATATATATATATAATTACATTAACTCCTGTAAAAACCCTATTAGATAAATAATTGATATTATTATCATCTATTTTTAAAAATGTAATAAATTGATGGCCTCTTACTTATGAATATGATAAGAATATAATAAAAAATAATGGATGTAACAAAATGTTACAATTTCATTTTATATAAGTACGTTAATTTTAATATATGGGTAACTAGGAGATATAATCTCTTATTTAATATAGAAAGGTAATATAATTACCTATATCATAGGTATTTATTTATAATTTTTAGATATTTAATAATTAACATTAATGATGACACAATAGTGATGTAGAAATTATTTTATTTATAGAAATATAAAATAATTGGATTTTAAAATATTACACAAAATATCATATAAACTAATTAATGTGATTAATGAATTTTATAGGTGACTATGAAATGTTTAAATTGTATTAAATTTTTTTTCCTAATTTATTTTTTGTTTGGATTTTATTTAAAGTCAAATAAATGATTAGTGTCAAAATTGACACTATTGATATTTTTCAAAAATTGCATTTTTTAAAACGATATAAAAATAATTAAAATATTTAAAAATTACCGAGTAATAATTATAAGGTATAAAAGGTCTTAACATATATATTTATGGTCACTTTACACCATATATGTAAATATTTATAACCATTAAATATTTATAATTTAATCACCATAATAAAATTAAATAAAATCCCTAAGTGTCAATTAAATTATGATGGTTTAAATTGAGAAAATAACACCTCAAAAATTTATTGGTTGATGAGATTACAACCCCATATAATATTTTCTTAAAAATTGATACATTCTGGAGGTTTTTTGTTATGGTTTGATTTAATTATGTATTATTATTTATGGAGTTTCAAAAAGTGCCCCTCGCCTCAATTATAAATGGGCACCTCCTCCCTCGTTTCATCACATCATTTTTAGCCTTCAATATCATCCATCACATTCCATGTTTTCTTATAAACTTCCCTATTTTCATTATAGAGGTTCAAGTGATCTTCAAAGACCAACTCTACTACTGTAGGAATAGATTTAGAGGAATGATGTCAAGGATGAGGTAATCTCTTCTACCGATTCTTTCAAACATCATTCTATTATACTTCCAATTCATTGGTCATTTATTTATAAATTACTTACACAAGTATCACTAATATACTGATATTTTAATATAAATATGGAATGACCATATTTCACCTTCTATCCATCCTAGGAAAAATAAATCATGGCACGTTCGTACGTATGACTTACCGTCTCCACACCGTGGTGAAATCCATTTTTCTCCACCACCTTACATGGATAGGTATAATTATAAAACTAATAAATATATATATGATTAATATAAAATTATATTGACTCTACGATACTATACACCATCCACATAAATAATATTCATCATTTATGGAAACATTATGATCGCTCGTGCGTACGTTTGGCTTCTTGTCTCTACGGTGCAATGTGATTCGTTATACATAATATTTTTTATATAATTATTATATAAATTTATTTTATGAATAAATATGATATATATAAATACCATGATTTAAATTATATAACTATAACCTAAAAATAGGAATAATATCTTATTCGACAAAACATGCATAAGAACATAATGTAGTTAATAACCAAATAATGTGTAATAATGAAATGTTACAATCGAATGAAAGAAAACATGATCATAAATTTTATCATAAGAATGATTATGATTCTGGAATAAATCAGTAACATTATTCAAATCATTATACAATATTTTTTGATATAAACGAATCATATGGAACCTATGGTAAGGATAACATTGAAAATATCATTTTTATCCAAGATTGTTTATTCATAAGTATTTACTGGTGTATATATTTATCATCCACATCTATGTCTCCAAAATATATATTTCAAAATATTTTTTATATCCCCTTATTATTTTTTGAATTCAATTTTACCCATTGTTGAATGTTTACTAAATGGTATGAATGGATTATTATTTTTTTGATATGGTGTACATTTTTAATTTTTTGACTAATGTATGAGAACAATGATTTTATAACTTGTATGGCCTGAATGCATTTTTACACTCTCATAATTCATTATTTCCTTTAAGAATAACCTATAATAATAAAATTTTATTTTCACATTAAATCATTACTTTTAAGATTTAGTGGCATTTTGAGGAAGGAAAATGTTTTTGAAGATTAAATGATATTTTCCTCAGGGATTAATTTCCAGTGTTTTCTAAAAATTATTTTCCATCTAAGATGACACTCTTTAAATAAGATTATACTTATTAACCTATTATTAAATAATTATATTTTTTTATTAAGGAATATTATTCAGGAAATCCATTTTAATTAAATCTATTAACAAGGAATGATATTTAAGAAACCCATTTTATATCATGGGTTATGATATAGTGAATATTATTATGTTTTTTTGGGGAACACATAAGAATTGTTTCATTATGAGATGGGTCAGACCTATATCTTCCTCCAATACATTAGGCAATGATTTTTGTCTCATTAGATAAACACGAATAGAATGTAAATTAATTTTTTTTAGTAATACATGGATGGAACAAGGAATGAACTCTGTTTAGTAATGGAATTTGTCCTCTATGATGGTCTTGGAAAAGAGCCTTGACAAATATGAAATTATATTCTATGTTTATCTATGTATTATAAGAAATTTCATATGTTATGATATGAATATTGGGATTACATCTCACTTTTATGATTTATCACATGACATAATATTATGATCATTTATTTGGTGGACAATATTTTCAATTGTTATGTTCTTATGATTAAGATATGAATGATATTTAACATGTTTTCCATTAGGGAGAATTTTATCTCACCCTTTCATATTTTTCTTTTCCCCTTGTCATGAATAAGGATATTAAGTAAGATATTTCAAAAATGATTCTAGTTTTGATGGAATAAGTGGGATACAATGTATATGTTTTATGAACTATTTGTTTATATATCATAGTTTCTAAAGCCACTAAACATATACGATCCTAGAGTGTTTTTTGTTCTACTATGTAATAAATATTCTTCCCAGTTGAAGAAATATCTATATGTAAGTTATGGGACATTATAGTTGGTATCAAAGTAAAGGTATTGTTAACCAATGGAAACTAGGATGACAGAACCATAGTAAGAACCCTAAGAATATATCTAACTATAGGTTATAATCCTATCCTAGTGTTTTTAAGATATTCAGGAATGACCTATGGTAAAACCCTAAACTATCCTAAATTGAAATTTTATTCTGAATTATATGTTTTTTCCAAAACGATTAGTGTTTCTCACAAAATGGTTCTTGGTTTTACTTAATGGCTAGAACACGAAGGTAACACATTAATGATGAATGTGATGGGAAATACAATGATTTTCCACATGAGAAACCAAATAGTATTTGAGATGGAATGAAAAATCTTATATGCATGCCCATATAACGTTTTTATTCTATGAATCATGATATTCTTCCAAACAAGAAAAATAGGGAGCAACATTATATTGAATCCTTCATGAGGAAGCATCCACCTTCATTCAATGGGTCTTCTTGTCCATTAGTGGATGAACAATGGATGAGCACCACTGAAAATAATTTTTTAGTTCTACAATGTTCTGACCTGATAAATTCATATTATAAATATATCATTTGGAAGGTTATGTTGATCAATGGAGGAATCTTATCGAGAATACGAGAAAAAAAGGTGAAAATAAGTCTATAGAATGGGAGGAGTTCAAGAAATTATTTTTCAATGTACTTTCCTCATATTAAAAAAAATGCAAGAGAATGAGTTACTTGAACATAAGAAAATGGATTATAAATCTATTGGTACCTTTGAAGAAAATTTTACCAAACTTGTAAGGTACGCTTCTGGAATTATTATCCAACATGATAGTAAAATTGATTGATTCTTTAGTGGCTTAAAAACAATTCTCATAAGGGCATTATCAATAAGGGACATCAATAGATACGAGTATGTTTATTTATGTTCTCTAAATGTTTAGATGCAAATTGGTGTAACCCATCAGTCATATAGGATTGATAAGAAGAAGAAATTAGAATTCAAAGGAAAATATATTGACCAAACTGAAAAAGAAGATGAAAATTTCCTTAGCCTCAATGTTTGAAAAGAAACATTAAGGGAATTGTCTTAAAGGGACTATAATATGTATTAAGTGTGGAAAATAAGGTTATTGGGAACTAGAATGCCAAAGTAATGGGAAAATAATGTCTAAGGATAAGAAACAAAGGAAATTCTACACAGAATGCACCTTATACACTTCAATGCTACATGTGAAATGAAATGGGTAATTAGGCCAATAAATTACCTAATCCAAGGTTTAGTGATGATGATTGACATCATCAAACTCTTATGTCCAAAAAAGTATTGTCCCAAGAAATCACTATTGGAAAAGTATAGTACGATAATGAAGTCGTGAAAGGTACACATACCATCCACTCTAAATATGAAAATGTTTTATTTGATTCTGGATCCACCCACAATTTTTTCTGATAAATATTCTAAGGGTATTGTGGTATTATCTCAACAATTAGATGTTGAGTTAGATATGAAAACTTCTAATGGCACAAATATCACATCGAAATTTTATAATTCTTCTCTGGTTGAAGTTTGTAGGAATGTGCTTCTTGAAAATCATGTGATCCTTCCTACAATGGAATTTTATGTGATTATTTGGATTGATTTTCTTTCCCTATATAGAGATCATATCCATTTCCAAGTATGGTAAGCTATATATTATATTCCAGATCAATCTATGATCATATATTGATGCAAAGATGAATATAACAATCCAGTAGATATTTATTCCATGTTATGGGTCCTGATACCTATAAATGAATATTATTTATCTCAAATGGTTGGGGAACAACTCATGATAAAGAATACACCCATTGTAAAGGAATTTTATGAGGTCATTCTAGAGGAATTTCTTGATCTTCCACCAAATCTTGTTGTAGTGTTTTCAACAGAACTCAGACTGGGTGCCATGCCTATTTCAAAGACTCCTTATAGAATATCCCCAATTGAGTTACAGGAATTAAAGATGAAACTCCAAGATAATCTAGATAAGGGACTCATATGCCCTAGTGTGTCACCTTGGTGAACACATCTAATATTTATTAATAATAAATATGGATCAATGATACTGTAAATTGTTTAGGGATAAGATAACAAGATCACTATCAAGAAAAAATATCTTCTTCTCTGTATAGATGACTTATTTAATGAACTATCAAGAGTTCAATAATTTTCCTAGATTGATAATCATTTAAAATATCATCAAATAAGGGTAAAAAAGAGGATATACCAAAGAAAAATTCCATAAAAGGTTTAGAAACTATGAATCTATAAGTATTCCTTTTGTTCTTACTAATTCCCCTGAAATAATTAATGATCTAATGGATAGATTCATTAGAGAATATATTGATCGGTTTGTGGTAGAACTTATAGGTGATATTCTCATCTATTCAAAGATAAAGGAAGAATAATAAGATCACTAGGGAATTATACCGATGACCCTGAGAAAGAAGAATCATTACACTGATTACCAATTGTTAATTTTGGCTTCATAATGATTCATTTCTAGGACAAAAAATATCCAGACTGGGGATATATGTGTATCAAGCAAAACATAGGTCTCTAAAAGATGGTCGAGACCATCAACAGAATCGAGATCCAAGGATTTCTTGTTTTGGCTAGATATTATCCATGTTTTGTTAAATAGTTTCACTATTATCTAATCCACTCACTATGTTGACTTGGAATAGAGTTAAATTATTTTGGATAGAAGAATGTGAAGAGAATTTGAAATAAATAAAAAATGGTTATCCAGTGCAACTGTTCTCACACATCCTTGTTGTGGAGAATGTTTTTTGATATATAGTGATGTATACAATATGGGGTAGGGATGTGTTCTCATAAAAAATGATATGGTGATAGCTTATGCCTCATGACAGGTGAATATTCATGAGAAAAATTGCCTAACTTAGGATTTGTATTTATTTGTAGAAATCATTTCATTAATGATATAGAGGCATTATATTTATGGTGAAATTTGTGGTATTTATAGTGATCATAAAATATTTATGTATATTTTCACACAAAAGGAGTTTAATATGTAAAAAATAAAATTTTTGGAGTTGATTCAATATTATGACTTCTCAATACATTTCCACATTGAGAAATTGAAGAAGGTGGAAGATTCTTTGAGTCGAAAACATCATGCTGGCATACCTATGATGTTGATCATGAAGGATCAAATATTTATTTATTTCCAAAGTATTGAAGTTAAAATTTTAAAGGAATAGGGGAAATAATATCTTCCTCAAATGAATATTCAACCAAAATTATATGTGAAGATTGGGGAGGCCCAGTAGAAATATGTAGAGCAACAAAAAATGGTGAGAAGTGTTCATGAACTCAACCTTGATTATGATTATCTAATATGGTTCAAGAACCAGGTTTGTATTCCTCCCATACCAGAATTAAAAAATTATCTATTGGATTATTCTCTTAGTTCTTTATTATATATTCACCCTATAATTATAAATATGTACATGTTCCTGAAAGAGTTATTCTAGGGTGATGGAATGAAAAGAGATGTCAAAGAAAATGTCTCTCGATGCTTGATTTGATAGAAAGTTAAGGATGATAGAAATAAGAGTAATGGGATGTTACACACATTACCTATACCAGAATGGAAATGAGAAAACATCACTATGGATATTTCCATTAGTCTTCACAAAACATCCAATGGAAATAATGCTATCTGTGCTATAGTTGACTTCCTTACAAATTCAGAATAATTCATTGTTGTTAGAGAGGATTTCTCTGTTGATAGGATTGCCAGGTTGTATGTAAAGGAAGTTGTATGATTTCATAGATCACCACATTATATTATATCTTATTGGGATCCAATGTTGACCTTGAATTTAAGGTGAAGTCTTCAGCATTCTTTGGATACAGAGTTCAGTTTTAGCACTGCATATCATCCACAGATCAACGGTTAGTCTGAGAGGAAAATTCAAACTCTGGAAGACATGTTCAGAGCTTCCCCTTTTTATTCAAAATGTTTTGGTCATATACACCTACCTTTGGTGGAACATTTTTACAACAATAGATTTCACATCCACATTTAGATGGCTCCTTATGAATCTCTTTATAGAAATAAGTTTAGAACTCCATCTTGTTGGGATGAAGTTGGGGAAAGAAATCTATTAGGACATGGTCTGGTTGATGAAACGGTATAAAATTTCAGATCTATTAAACAACACAAAATAGTAGCTTAGAGAAGACAAAAAAGATATGCTCAAAATCAAATAAAGACTATGTGTATGAAGTGGGTGATAAGGTGCTTCAATGAATATCTCCCTGGAAGAGAGTAATAAGATTTGGAAAGTAGGGAAAGCTGATCCCTAGGTATATAACCCTTTTTAAATTTTGGATTTTGTTGGGATAGTAGCATACAGCTTGGAACTTCCACTTAATGTCTCTCATGTTCATGATGTGTTCCATGTATCTCTCTTGAAAAATGATATGCCTGATCCTTCACGTGAACAAAGCTTAGAACTCTTACCCCTGGAACAATATATTTCTTATAACGAACTACTGATAGATATTTTGGATCATAGTGAGAATATTTTAGGAAACAAACACTCAATTAGTTGATGTTTTATGGAGGAACCACCCATTTGAAGAAGCTACATATGGAATTGAGGATATGATGAGGGAGAGGTATCCTCATCGGTTTGTTTCTTATTGAGGAATTTCAAAGGATAAATTCAGTGTATGAGGGGGAGTATAATGTAACACCCCCATGTTTTTATGGAATATTTTTTTCAAATAATTTTTATTCTTTCGTAGATTTCTTTTCATGAAATTTTGAGTTTAAACTAACCACAAGATTTCCCTTGTTAAAGTTCTGACCCTATATACCTAGATTTGGTGCATTATTACATAACATTAGAATGATAACAGGAATCATTTCTCAAAATACTGATCATTTTAGTAGCCCTAGAAGTACTATATACATTCATGAGTTTTACATAAAATCATGAAATAAATACATCAAAAACAATTGTACCCTTTTGAACACACTTATATTCTAATCCTATCCCAAAAGGTTAACCATAAAATACTTCTTCACATCCTGGGAAAATTAAAATATTGAATGGGGTGACCTCATGTGCTGAGAAAGGATAACAATATAGCCGAATCCTTCATATATAAGCATAAACATTTAAGGTAATGTATAAAACTATAAAAAAATCCTTTTAAACTTAAACGTTAGAAAAATATGGGAAAGATAAAATCAAATAATTCCATTTACTTATTCACATGGATATTCTACTAGTTGAATAATCACATGAAATATCATTATCCACCTTCCAAATGATGTAATACATAATGTTAGACTTCATAACCATATAGTCAAGGCCTTGTGTGAAGAATACAAATTTTATTTTGTCATGGCCTTATTCCAAGACACTAGTTTGTCTGATGAGACCTACCGATGCATCAATGAGAAATATCAGGCTCTACCCATCACTTACTAAGTCTAATTCATTCCTCATATGAAAAGGATTAAACATAACATAAACATTCATATTAAAACTAGAATATGAAATGTCAATAATTTAACCATAAACCATAAATGGTAACAAAAAAACACATCCAATGTCAAACATATCACAAAACCTTTAATAAAATATGAATGATTTTTATCATAATAAATCAACTTCAAACAAGTTTAAAATCCATAAAAGGATGTTGAAAAGGTTGAAATGATTTTTTTTAAAAGAAATAAATTTTTATATTTTAAAAACATTTAAATGTCACATAAGTATAAAAGAAAACATTTATCTTCATAACATTCTTATAATATTGTATGGGAAGCTTCAATGATGTTATAATGGTGGAAAATACCTACACCCACCATATAAGTTAAAAAAATTCATTCTTAAATTAATTTTGTCGAAAAGGTCATAAAGTACCGTGTTTAGAAAATGATAGAAAGATTCCTTTCAAAACATATATGGTCAAATAAGGGTAAAAATTACTTTAACACATATTCTATTAAATATTGAAAATTCTTTTAAGTACATTTTTAAGAAATATGGATGTGGATGGTAAAGAGGTCCCACTAGATACTTACATAAAAACAACCTCGAATAATAAATGGATTGTGAAATTAACTCTTACCTTATACTTTTCCTTTATCAAAGGTAAATTAACCTCTTGTATAATAATTATGTAATTGTTATTAAATTATACCATAACTATATACTTAAACATGATATCATATATGATCCTCCAATATTGATTTTTTAATAATATTTTTGTACTATCATCATTTCGGGTGTTAACTGATCTGTTTTCCTTTATATTCTTAGTTATGTAAGCCATAATTGTTATGTATAGGATTTATTTTATTCATATCCAGAATTATATTATGTTATTAAACATTATTTCTAATCCTTAAATGATTATTAATCTTGAATTATTACGATTGGGAATGAATCTCACCGCCTTCATGGAGATGGTAATCTGTACGTACGCATGAGCGAAAATATCATTATATTGATGGTGAAATAATATGTAATTGGATAGTATATCACATATAAAGATTCATTAAAATGTTATATTTATTATTTACATTAGTTATATGTGTTATAATACTCATCCAAATAATGAATTATTTTAATAGGAAACTACACCACGATGTGGAGACGGTAAGCCGTACATACACACGTATGGTGAGTTTGTCATTCATATGATGAATAGAATAGTGAATATGGTTTTAACATTTTTTAAATAACATCACAGTATTATAATGTATATTAAATATTATTTTAAAATGGAAACAACAAGGAAAGATGAAGTAGAAGAAGAAATGAATTGAATGAGGGGATTAAATATTTACCTCTTCTTTAGGTTCGTCCTTTTGATTTGACCAAAAGTGATCTTTATGATGGCTCTATGACCAACAGAAAGACTCTAGTATGAAGGAAGTAATGTTGGCAGGATATTTTGGTAGATTTTTCCCGATCCAAATGTCTTTGGTGGTGTTAAATTAATAAAAGGTGAAGTTCCCTTTTATAAAAGAGTTGAGGGTCACTTTAAGAAAAGCATGACATATTATTTTATAATAAAATAATTTTCTGCTTCTAATGGCTCAAAAATGAATTATTTAGAGGATAAAGTGGGTATGGACCTAAAACCTCTCCACCAATAGGTTTTAGACAGGTTTAGGTCATAATATTAATCTTATCTTTTAGATTTAACTCTTAGTTAAATAGTTTGACATTTACCATGTCTCTATGTATTTTTATATTATATGGTTAATAAACATACAATAATAATCCAAGTGAACACCAGGTGGTTAATTTTTAATATATATAACCTTATCTATCTCCTTTGTCCGGTCTATAGATTTTATGGAATATTATATCAATTAATAACATTTTATTTATTTTAAAAACTAAATTATATCATATTTAATACAAGTTAACATTTTATTTTTTTGAAATCCATAAAAACATTATCATTTCGAATAAAATATATATAACCTACCCTAACATGTCATATTATCCTATAAAATAATTTGAATTCATCAAAATACTATATTTACATTTATTAAGATATTTATAATGTCAATTATTATAATATTTCATTAATATGATAATTACTGCATCATCATTGTGTCATAAATAAATTAAATTATTTAATCTCTAAAAATTATAAATGAAATACCATTATGTAGGAAATATTTTAAGATTTCTAATTAATATTTTTAGTACAATTTATCTTATGTATAACCCTATATTATAAATGGTTTAGTTATTAAACATTGAATTTAACACTATTAACTCTTCTTTAAATAAAATAATTATAAAAGTCCAAATCTAATACAATTGGACCAAAAAAGATTATATTTTACTACTAAGGTTATTTTAGTTCCGATTAATCTTATCCAATATAATTAGTACATTTGTTAATGTAATTATGGTATCATTTTCCCTTAATTACTTTATTTACATTTACCCGTGGTAAATAAAAGTCAAAAGTTACGATTCACCAAAACTTATATTCATCTTATTAAACCAAATATTACTTATTGATATCAACTGTATCTCTCAAATTTTTGAAATTCAACTCTCAGAAGTGGTAAAATTAGGTTTTATTCTAATTTTCAAATGCTCCTAAAAGGTGGGTAAAAGATGGTAAAAAGGTCAATAAAATTTTATATATCTAAACAAATTATAAAATGACTCCAATGAATTACATTGAACATATAAAGGTATTATGTATATATTTTGACCAAAAATAAAATAAATTAAAATTATTAATTACATAAATAAAATTCAGTTATAAACAATAGTGTAGTATTTTTCAATATTCATAAAAAATTTAATGTATTCAGAAAAATAAAAATAATTCACCCTAAGATAATTTTGATATTCCGAATCAAAAAATGAAGTCCATTTTGTAATAAAAATTATAAAATTATAAGAAGTTGGTATTACTATTCATAACGGCTACATTGATTGGTTGTGGTGTGTTAAAACTCCATGTGGCATACAACGCAAGATACTACACTATTCAAAATAAAACGTACTATGGATGCTTGGGGTGATACATTCATCCCTCATTCAAATAATTTCATCCTCCAAATTTCTAGAATACTACCACATAAGAAGATTCTGGTGGTTATTCATCATATTTTCCTCTAGTTCCCATGTTTCCTCTTCCATATTATGCTTTGTCCATAGAACTTTTACTAGACGAGTTGTCTGGTTTCTCAGCAATTGTTCTCTTGTATCCAGAATATTGACAGGATCTTCACAATAAGATAGATCTGGTTCAAGTTCAATTTCTTTATAGTTGAGTACATGCGTTAGGTCAGGCATGTATTTTATCAACAGTTATATGTGGAAAACATCATAAACATTGGAGAGACTTGGAGTAATTTTTTAACGATATGCTACAACTCCAATTATTTCTATAATTTCAAAAGGTACGATGTACCTGCGACTCAATTTACCCTTCTTACCGAAATGTATAACCCCCTTCCATGGAAATACCTTCATGAAAACATGATCTCTTACCTGAAATTCCAAATCCTTCCTTCTGTTATCGACATATCTCTTCTGCCTACTTTGAGATGCTTTGATGTGTGTATGGATAACCTTTAAATTTTCCATCGTTTTATCATCATGTTCAAGGACTATGAGTTTTCGTTCACCAATATCATCCCAACAAGTTGGTTTGCAACATCTCTTTTCCATATAATGCTTCATATGGTGCCATCTAAATACTTGATTGGAAGCTATTGTTATATGAAAATTTTACCAGAGGTAAATATTGATCCCATATACCATGAATGTCATGTGAAAAAGATATCAACATGTCTTCTACGGTTTCAAAAGTCCATTTTGACTTTCCATTGGTTTTAGGGTGGTAGGTAGTACTCAAACAAAGTTTAGTATCCAGGGCATCCTGATGAATTTTCTAGAATCATCATGTAAAACGAGGATCCAGATCAAAAAAAATCAATATGGGTACTCCATGAAGTCATAAAACATCAGTAATATATAGTCTGGCTAAATGTTCAAGTGGTAAATATTCTCTTATAGAAATAAAATGTGCTGACTTGGTAAGACAATCAATAATAAACCATACTGCATCATTCCTTCTAGGTGTATTTGGTAGCCCTATGACAATGTCCACGTAATATAATCCCATTTCCGCTCATGTATGGTAAGAGGTATCATGACTCTTCTATGATATTTTCTTCTTGATTTCACTAGTTGTCAAACCATACACCTCGACACAAAATCAGAAATATCTCTTTTCATGTTGTCCCACCAAAAATGTTCTTTCAAATCTCAATACATCTTGGTTCTCCCATGGTGTATAAGGAAATTATAGCTATGAGAATCATCCAAAAAATCACTTTTTAGATCATTTAAAGACCCAGAAATTTCAAGGAAATTTTTTTCTTAATTTTCTTTTGAATTTTACAGGAATGCAGTTTCTAACGGCGCCTGATTCCGATGCCCGGTGTGCCCGGAATTAATTTCCAAAGTTTGGCTCGGGTACGTTCAGTGAACGAGCGAGCGGGAATTTCTATCTTTTGAACCGGTGCTCAGAATTGAAATCTGATTGCACCGATGAACTCGCAACGCCGATAATCGCTTAAGGGAACCTTTACCATAGTTGCGTTTTGTACGGGTTGAGAGTTAGTTTTGGGGAAATTTTAATGAAGTTAAATAAAATGTGGAAACACATTTTATTTTTATCCATGTTGGTTATATCCTCCCAAAGGGAGTTAGAGGTGGGACCCACATCCACTTAACCTCCCTTGAGTGGATTAAGTGTGGTGGGTCCCACACGAACCCTAACTCCTCAACTCCCCTCTAAACCCCCCACAACTCCCACTTTAATGTTGACAACTTTTTTTACATAATGAGGTGAGTTACGTGTGGTTTAATTGAATTTCAAACGTTTGAAATTCTTGCCAACACTTTGCATTTAATTAATTAATCCAACTTAATTAATTATTTTGGGTTTTTGATTCTTTTGAAATCATTTTTCCAACATTAAAATGAGAGATTCTATTCTTCTCTTTGGGTTGGCATAATCTTTTTGGGGAGAACTAAAGAGAGGAGAAGAACTTTTGGAAGACCTTCAACCTCTCGAAGAAGAACGTTCCTCATCTCCGAAGAACGTGAAGCAACATCTTCTTCATCGTTCTTCAATCGAGGCAAGGAAAGGGAAGCGACGCCCGCGAAATCTCCAAAGACCTTCATCCGCGTCAAAGGAGAAGACGTCGCCTGCGAAGAACGTCGCCAACGACGAGTACCCTTGTTCCATTCCAACGCATAAGCGTGAGATTGGGAGGGTGTGACGAACACGACAATCGAGGAATCGATATCCGCCCTTTTTCCAAGATCTTCAACGAAAGTCTTTTACGAGGTAGGGGTTTATTTATTTTAATTGTTCGTGAATACAAACTTGGTGATGTTCGTGGATTAAAACCCTTTTTATTATCGTATAATGCGAGGGGGGTCGGACCACACAAACACGGCCGACCCTCCTCCTTTTTTTCATGATTGTTTCTTGTGGTTGATACGAGAAAACGTGGTGTCGTCGCACCACGCAGTTTATTGCGGCAAGTATTGCGCGGCGCCGTCGTGCCGCGCCATGGAAATAAATTCAAGAACGCGACGCCATCACGCCGCGTCAAAATAAATCGAAGGTGCTGCGGCTGGAGCGGGGCCACGGCGGAGGGGCGCGGTGCTGTCGCACCGCGCCGGACGACAAGGGTCGTGGCCGGTTCTGGGCCGCGGTGGAGCTTAGTGACGGGCGGCCAGCCGGGCCGCCGGTGTCGGAGCAAGAAAGGGACCAGCCACTTCCGGTCCCGTTGAGGAGGAGCCGGCCGGCGAGTTTGGGCCGGCCGGAAGGAGGAAAAACTAGGGGAATTTAATTCCCCCAGCCAGCCAATATGGCCCCCCATAATGAGGGGGGCAGTGGTTCACAAAGCGGGGGGCTTTGCCCCGCGCGCGGCGCGCATGCGGCGCCCAGGCCGTGCCGCCGTGCTGGCCCGTGCGGCCGCACCGGACCGCGCCGCCGCGCCGCCGGCCGGGCCGGATTTTCCGAGTCGGGCCTGGTCATCGGGCCGGGTTGCCGCCTGGGCCTGGTCGACCCGGTTCGGCCGACCCAGGGGGTTCGGGTCGGGTCGGCCCGGGCCCGGACCCCCAGTTTCAGACCACTTTCGGTCAAATTCAAGTAACTTGGGCTACATGCCTCCAAACGACTCACCGTCAGCAGAAACGTGATCCTCGGATCGAGAAGGTCGTTTCGGTATATCACACTCAAGGTTTTGGATTACTTTGAGTTCGGCCGGGTTGGTTCGTACACGAAACCAACCGGGCCCTCAGAGCGGAATGCTCATATTTTAAGCTACAGACGTCTGATTGAAGTTCCATCAGCTTTGTTGAGTTCCTCTTAGTGAGAAGGTTCTTTTGGCTTTCTCCGCTCTAATTATGGATACCATCGGAGTGTGGTCGGGTTGGTTTTAACTTAAAAACTAACTGGGCCCCTGGAACGAAAAGGCCAATAACTCTTAGACCGGGCGTCTGATTGACGCGTCGTCTGTTGAGTTGAGTTCCTGTTGACTATACAGAACTTTTGGAATCCTCCGCCTGAGATTTGGATGCAGATGGATAGTGGTCGGGTTGGATCGCACCGAAATCCAACCGGGCCCCTGGAACGGAAAGGATGATACTTTTCTGACAGAACGTCCGTTTGACGAATCGTCAACGGCGTTGGTGATCTCGTTGAGAAACGGTCCTATGAGTATACCTTACGATAGTTTGGGGTACAGTTGAGATACGGCCGGGTTTGGTTCGCTCACGAAACCAACCGGGCCCCTAGGACGAAAAGGCAACGAACTCACAGACCTGGCGTCCGATTGACACGCCGTCTGTTGCGTTGAGGCCCCTATAACGAGGAAGTCCATCGAGCTACTTCTTCGTGGGACTTTGAGATAATTGGAGTATCGACCTGTAACTCGTGGAGCGGACCCTCCCAGTGACGAGCGTGCGGAGTACGGAGACCGTGTAGCTGGATGAGACCTGACGACTGCTTGACCGACTCGACTTGGAGTGAGTCGACTAGCCCAGTGGACGGAGCACTACTTTCTGAGGTGCAGACCCATAGCGGACGAAGCACTACATGTGTGACAGTGCAGACCCGCGGTACTTGTCCGGAGAGTACCTCAACAGGCTACTAGGGGGTGTGCACTACTGTGTTTGGGTGACATACCTCGGCGGGAAGCACTACTGTGTCTGGGTGGCTGACCCACGGTACTTGACAGGAGGAGTACTTCAGTAGTCTTAGGTTAGTGAGCAGTACCTCGAAGTCGTGATAGGACCACTTTACACTCCAGAGACGGAGCTCTTCAGCAGTTACGGTTTCGATAATGAAAATCCTGGTTTGAGCTGAGACTTTTGACCTTGTGTTACCTCATGATTGAGATGGGTCACTTGATAACTTAGGTATATGTATGGGCATATACATGGGTAGTGGTTATCCGTTTATTTCACAATCCTTGTTTTTCCTCATGATTGAGATGGGTTACTTGATAACTTAGGTATATGTATGGGCATATACCTAAGTAGAGGTTATCTATTGAGATCTTATTTGTGGTTATCCTTGTTGGTTTAGTGAGACCTTGAGGGTCTCGGGGTCCCTACTGAGTATCATTATACTCACCCCTGCACGGGCTATGCCCGCACCTCGTTGTGTTGGTTGCAGACAACGGGAAGTGCTGACAGAGGCCGAGTGTTCGAGGAGTGGACGGTACCCGGAGGTGGACTACACGACGAGTCAGTACTTGGAGGTGGACTACAGGACGAGTCAGTACCTGGAGGTGGACTACATGACGAGTCAGTACCTGGAGGTGGACTACACGACGTGACGACTCACAGAGGAGGTTGACGGACGAGAGAATGGAGGAGGCTATCTGTACCTACCCTTCAGGTAGGATCCATGGTGGACGACTAGGAGCTGCGCTATCTATACCTGCCCTTCAGGTAGGATCCGAGGAGGATGACCTAGGAGCTGTTTCCTTCTTCCAGCTGTTGTCTTTTTGTTGTTGTACCTTGTTCAGTTGTAGTCGTACTTTCTTTTGGGTTTGTACTCTGGCCCATTTTACTTTCCAGCATTTCTTTTGTACTTAGTGTTTTGCTTCCGCTTTTACTCTGTGGTGCTTGTTTTCTTTTATAAAGGATATGCCTTCCCAGTTATTGAGATTTTACGCCTTTGGTGCTAGTCGCCTGCCCCTGGCCTATGGAAGGCGGGCTTGGGATAGTCACGGCACGGGCCCCGAGGGCGGGTCGTGACAAATTGGTATCAAAGGAGTCGGTTCTACCGCAGAACTTATAACTCTGATATTTTCTTTCTGTGAAGCAATAGTGTTAAGGGTACCGAGTGTGGTATTCAGTTCAGGGAGTCCAGTGTAGGTGCGTGCGGCCGACGTATCCATACACCAGGACCCTAACAACTGATTTCCGACTTTGTGCACGAAAACACTGACTCCATGTGTGTTTTCAATGGTTTTCCCTTAAAACAGCTCAAACCAGGTCAGCTCACCAGGTATAAACGTTTGACCGTGTCACGATGTTTCTTTCAGGATGCCTTTTCATGGAGGACCAGCTAGAGCCTAGAGGGATATGCGTGCTGACAGCCTATCGAGCGACGAGGCTTCGGTACAGGGCCCTCTTGCAGTTGAGGCACCAATAGAGGCACCAGCGGTACTGCTACCCGTTGGGCCACCGATGCCCCCAGCCCCAGCAGTGGGCGATGCACGACGCTTGAGCACGCTGCATGAGTTCTAGCGCCAGAGGCCACCCAGGTTCCAGGGAGAGACGGACCCGCAGGAGGCTGAGGTTTGGTTGGAGGCTGTGGTGAGAGTCTTCAGGCTAGTGGGGATGTCCGCAGACTTCATGGTGATCTTTGCTACCAGCCTCCTTCAGTAATCAGCAGGCAGGTGGTGGAGCCACTTGTTTCAGTTTTGCGACGGGATGAACTTCGCTTGGGAAGACTTAGAGACCTTCTTCAGGGTGGAGTTTGTGCCAGTAGCTCTACAACCCAAGCGTGTACAGGAGCTTCTGCCTTTGCCGCGTGTTTTTCGAACAGTAGCTGAGTCATCTGTGGGCAGTAGACAGATGATGTAGCCGAGTCATATGTGGGATGTAGACAGATGATGCATAGGTCCAGGAGGACCAGACTAGTAGTTAGACGATATCGGGTTTTTGGACCGGTGGTGCGGGGAACCCGGGGTGGGAACAGAGCTAGGCGTGCCAGAAGCAGGTTGTGTTACTCATGCGGTAGAAAGGGTCACCTGGAACGTGACTGTCTGAATCCTCGTATGGTTGATCAGCGGGTGTTGGAGGAGCCACCGAGACAGAAGCAGCGGCTAGTGCTTGAGCAACAACCGAGAAGTGGACAAGGAAGTAGAGCTCCGAGAGCGGGTGGGCAAGATAGGAACTAGTGGATACATCCTTTGTACTTCTAGTTTCATGTTGCTTTTGTATTCGTGACTTTTTACTATGAGCTGCAATAATAAAAAGACACTTATCTTTGTTTTCTTTCATTTTCTTTTGTTTGGTTGATGCTGAGTGGTCCCGGTTAAAACTGTTGACATGAACTTCACTTTCGAGATTTCTACTGGAGGGGACCCAGTGACCTCACACTGATGCCGACAGTGTGAATCGACCCTTGGAGGCGAGAGTGACAGTTGGATCTCTTAGTAGTTACGTCGAGGCCTTACGACGCCATCCATGACATGAATACATCATTCATATCAGGATTGACCGTATTAGGCAATGAATGTGGTTCATCCAGGGGATGAGACCGGGTTTCTCTTCTCGGCAAAGAAGAAATCATAGCAGCTCTTGTGAGACTAAAGGAGGTCCAGGACATCCAAGAGAGGATGAAGACTGCACAGTGCAGTAAGAAACAAGAAACCAGTGCCAGTATTAGAGACTCAGGCGTTTTGAAGAAGAGGAAGCTTAAAGGAGAGATGATTCTACGAAGCATGAGACGTAGAGGCAGAGCTAGGAGAGCATCATGAGGTGGTGTACATCCTAACATTGTACAACCACCCGCCATAGTTATTCCTGCCAGGCTCAGGGAGCTAGAGGGTGGAGGAAGAGTGCACATGCTTGCGGTCAAGGAGTGTGACCCAATGGCTCTAGAAATGATTCAAGGGACATTCTGTGTCCACTACTAGCTGCTATAGTAACAGACATCGATGTGAATCATTCCTTGCTTTCACAACTCTTTTTCCAGACCTAGAGTTTCCGGTAAGCCGTGGACTTGACCCTCACGTCTGGAGATACCTTGGGAGGAGACTCGATAATCACACTTATGCCGATGGTGTGGTCAGACCCTCGAGGCGAGAGTTCCGGTTGGAATCTCTTGGTGACAGCGTCGAGGCCTTACGACGTTAGTTTGAGTATGGAATGGGCAATAACTGTTCATACTCAAATTGACGGTTTTAGGCAATCGTCGGGATGGGTTTTCCTTGGTCGGAGAAAAGGAAACCCGAGGCAGCATGGAATAAACTCTTTCATAGGAGGGTGCGAATTACAACTCTTGAGTCAGTCAACCATACCCTCATGGCAGCATCCTTTCGAGTTCCAGTTCTAACAGAAAATGGAGACCTCTGGAGTTCGAGGATGACGATCACGTCCTTATACGGGTCTCACCATGACGAGGTTTACGGAGATGTGGCCAAGGCAGAAAGTTATCTCCGAGTTTCAGCGGACCTTCTTGGGTCCTCAGCTGGGTAGGCTGGGTGGTTTACCGCTTGACCCATTCACCGCAGTTGCACCAGGTGCACGACGACTTCCACATATCTCAACTGAGGAGATACGTGCTCGACCCTTCGCATATCATCGACCATGAGGATCTGGACGATGGAGATGGGGTGTCTTTCACGGAGGTTCTAGTGGGGATCGTGGATCGACAGGAGCGGATCCTACGAGGACGATCGATTCCTCGGGTGCAATTTCTTTGGCAGTACGGAACCTCCAGGTAAGCACATGGGAGCGGAAGGCTCGGATGCGTGCTCTGTACCACTTTTGTGACCCTAGTTTGTGTTGAAGCTTTACGGGGACGTAAAGCCCTGAGGTGGGAGTAATTTAAAGACCTGTAAATTTCAAGAAATTTTTTTCTTAATTTTATTTGGAATTTTACAAGAACGCAGTTTCTGACGGCGCCTGATTCCGAGGCCCGGTGTGCCCGGAATTAATTTCCAAAGTTTGGCTCGGGTACGTTCAGCGAACGAGTGAGGGGGAATTTCTATCTTTTGAACCGGTGCTCGGAAGTGAAATCCGATTGCACTGATGAACTCGAAACGCCGGTAATCGCTTAAGGGAACCTTTACAGTAGTTGCGTTCTGTGCAGGTTGAGAGTTAGTTTTGGGGAAATTAAAATGAAGTTAAATAAAATGTCGAAACACATTTTATTTTTATCCATGTTGGTTATATCCTCCCGAAGGGAGTTAGAGGTGGGACCCACATCCACTTAACCTCCCTTGAGAGGATTACGTGTGGTGGGGCCCACACGAACCCTAACTCCTCAACTCCCCTCTAAACCCCCCACAACTCCCACTTTAATGTTGACAACTTGTTTACTTAATGAGGTGAGTTAAGTGTGGTTTAATTGAATTTCAAACTTTTGAAATTCTTGCCAACACTTTGCATTTAATTAATTAAGCCAACATAATTAATTATTTTGGGTGTTTGATTCCTTTTGAAATCATTTTTCCAACATTAAAATGAGAGATTCTATTCTTCTCTTTTGGTTGGCATAAACTTTGTGGGGAGAACTAAGGAGAGGAGAAGAACTTTTGGAAGAACTTCAACCTCTTGAAGAAGAACGTTCCTCATCTCCGAAGAACGTCAAGAAACATCTTGTTCATCGTTATTCAACCGAGGCAAGGAAAGGGAAGTGACGCCCGCGACATCTCAAACGACCTTCATCTGCGTCAAAGGAGAAGACATCGCCAGCGAACAACGTCACCAACGACGAGTACCCTTCTTCCTTTCCAACGCATGAGCGTGAGATTGGGAGTGTGTGACGAACACGACAATTGAGGAATCGATATCCGCCCTTTTTCAAAGATCATCAACGAACGACTTTTACGAGGCAGGGGATTATTTATTTTAATTGTTCGTGAATACAAAATTGGTGATGATCGTGGATTAAAACCCTTTTTGTTATCGTATAACGCGAGGGGGGTCGGACCGCCCAAACAAGGACGACCCTACTTCTTCTTTTGTAATGGTTTCTTGAGGTTGATATGAGAAAACGTGGTGCCGTCGCACCACACAGTTTATTGCGGCAAGTATTGTGTGGCGCCGTGGAAAGAAATTCAAGAACGCGACATCGTCGCGCCGCGTCAGAAGAAATCGAAGGCGCTGCGGCCGGAGCGGGGCCGCGACGGAGGGGCGTGGTGCCGTCGCACCGCGCCAGACGACAAGGGTCGCGGCAGGTTCCGGGCCGCGGTGGAGCTTGGTGATCGGTGGCCAGCCGGGTCGCCGGTGTCGGAGCCGGAAAGGGACCGGCCACTGCCGGTCCCGTTGAGGATGAGCCATCCGGCCAGGTCGGGCCGGACGGAAGGAGGAAAAATCGGGGGAATTTAATTTCCCCGGCCAGCCAAAATGGCCCCCCATAATGAGGGGGTCGTGGTTCACAAAGCGGGGGGCTTTGCCCCCGCGCGCGGCGCGCATGCGGCGCCCAGGCCGCGCCGCCGTGCCGGCCCGCGCCGCCGCGCCGGACCGCGCCGGCCCGCACCGCCGCGCCGCCGGCCGGGTCGGATTTTCCGAGCCGGGCCGGGTCGTCGGGCCGGGTCGACCCGGTTCGGTTGACCCAGGGGGGGTCGGGCCGGGTCGGCCCGGGCCCAGACCCCCAGTTTCGGACCACTTTCGGTAAAATGCCTGTAACATGGGCTACGGGCCTCCAAATGACTCGCCGTCAGCAGCAACGCGATCCTTGGATCGAGACGGCCTTTTTGGTATATCACACTCAGGGTTTTAGATTACTTTGAGTTCGGCCGGGTTGGTTCGTACACGAAACCAACCGGGCCCTCGGAGCGGAAACACTCATATTTTGAGCTACGGACGTCCGATTGACATGCCGTCAGCTTTGTTGAGTTCTTCTTAGTGAGACGGATCTTTTGGCTTACTCCGCTCGAGGTTTGGATACCGTCGGAGTGTGGTCGGGTTGGTTTTAACTTAAAAACCAACTGGGCCCCTGAAACGAAAAGGCCAATAACTCTCAGACCGGGCTTCCGATTGACGCGTCGTCTGTTGCGTTGAGTTCCTGTTGACGATACGGAACTTTTGGCATCCTCCGCCAGAGATTTGGATGCAGATGGATAGTGGCCGGGTTGGATCGCACCGAAATCCATCCGGGCGCCTAGAACGCAAAGGCTGATACTTTTCTGACAGAACGTTCATTTGACGAATCGTCAATGGTGTTGGTGATCTCGTTGAGAATTGGTCCCTATGAGTATACCCTACGAGAGTTCGGGGTAGAGTTGAGATACGTCCAGGTTTGGTTCGCTCACGAAACCAACCGGGCCCCTAGGACGAAAAGGCTAATAACTCACAGACCGGGCGTCCGATTGACGCGTCGTCTGTTGCGTTGAGACCCCTATGATGAGGCGGCCCTTTGAGATACTTCTTCGTGGGAATATGAGATACTTGGACTATCGACCTGTAGCTCGTGGAGCGGACCCTCCTAATGACGAGCATGCGGAGTATGGAGACCGTGTAGCTGGCTAAGACCTGACGACTGCTTGACCGACTCGACTTGGAGTGAGTCAACTAGCCCAGTGGACGGAGCACTATTTTCTAAGGTGCAGAACCATGGCGGACGGAGCACTACCTGTGTGACAGTGTAGACCGGCGGTACTCGTCCGAAGAGTACCTCAGCAGGCTACTAGGGGGTGTGCACTACTGTGTTTGGGTGACATACCACGGCGGGAAGCACTATTGTGTCTGGGTGGCTGACCCGCGGTACTCGACAGGAGGAGTACTTCAGCAGTATTAGGTTAGTGAGAAGTACCTCGGAGTCGTGACAAGACCACTGTACACTCCAGAGACGAAGCACTTCAGCAGTTACGGTTTCGATAATTAAAATCCTGGTTTGAGATGAGACTTTTGACCTTGTGTTTACCTCATGATTGAGATGGGTCACTTGATAACATAGGTATATGTATGGGCATATACCTGGGTAGTGGTTATCCATTGATTTCACAATCCTTGTGTTTCCTCATGATTGCGATGGGTTACTTGATAACTTAGGTATATCTATGGGCTTATACCTAAGTAGAGGTTATCTATTGAGATCTTCATTGTGGTTATCCTTGTTGGTTTAGTGAGACCTTGAGGGTCTCGGGGTCCCTACTGAGTATAGTTATACTCAACCCTGCACGGGCTATTCCCGCACCTCGTTGTGTTGGTTGCAGACGACGGGAAGTGCTGAAGGAGGCCGAGTGTTCGAGGACTGGATGGTACCCGGAGGTGGACTACACGACAAGTCAGCACCCGGAGGTGGACTACAAGACGAGTCAGTACCCGGAGGTGGACTACGCGACGAGTCAGTACCCGTAGGTGGACTACACGACGTGACAACTCATAGAGGAGGTTGACGGATGAGAGCGTGGAGGAGGTTATCTGTACCTACCCTTCAGGTAGGATCCGTGGTGGACGACCAGGAGCTGCGCTATCTGTACCTACCCTTTAGGTAGGATCTGAGGAGGACGACCCAGGAGCTTCTTCCTTCTTCCAGATGTTGTCTTTTTACTGTTGTACCTTGTTCAGTTGTAGTCGTACTTTCTTTTGGGTTTGTATTCTGTCCCATTTTACTTTTCAGCATTTCTATTGTATTTAGTGTTTTGCTTACGCTTGTACTCTGTGGTACTTGTTTTCTTTTATAAAGGCAATTCCTTCTCAGTTATCGGGATTTTACACCTTTGATGCTAGTCGCCAGCCCCTGGCCTATGGAAGGCGGGCTTGGGGTAGTCATGGCACGAGCCCCAAGGGCGGGTCATGACAGATCAGGTATGTTTGGAACAGAATGGCTCTTCCCAAATTTTAAAATTTTATCTTCATATATTAAGTCACACAATCCTCCATCATTCATAGCTTTAATATTCTTTTGAAACTCTTCATTATCAGTCTAATAACCCTTTATCCATTCTTAAAAATATGGTCTGGAAACCATTTGAAAATGTATTGATGTATCACCTTCCATGGTTATTACCATATCTATTTTTACTAGATCTATATAAATAGGATCCCTTTCAACTCTCATCTTGTTCAATACTCTATTATCATTTCATATCAAATCATTTTCCACCCTATTTACCTTCTCGGGGTGGTAGTGTATAGTGCAATCATAATCCTTGAGTAGTAAAATCCATCATCTTTGCCTCATGTTGAGTTCCTTCTGTGAGAAAATATACATTAACTATTTTGATCAGTATAAATCTTACATTTTCACCATAAATATAGTGTCTCTATATTTTCAAAGCAAAAAATATAGCTGAAAAATCAAGATCATGAGTATGGTAGTTTTTCTCATGAAGTTTTAGATGTTGTGATTCATAGGTGATAACTCGATCATTTTCCATAAGGACACATCCATGTCCTTTCTTTGAATCATCACTATAAATAACAGACCCATCGTTCCCTGATGGTTGAGTCAAGATAGAATCATTGACTAATCTTCTCTTCAGTTCATCAAAACATTTTTCACAAACTTTTTTTTCAAAAACATTAACCCCTTTACGTGTATTCTTGGTTAATGGGTTAGCCAATCGGGAAGAATTCTAGATGAAATGTCGATAAAAACCTACTAAACCAAAAAAAACAGTGTACCTTAGTTATAATCATCGATACTGGACATTATTGGATTACCTTGGTCTTTTAAGGATCAATAGAGATTCCATCCAAAGAGAAAATATTTCCATGAAAAGAAGTCTCATTATTCCAAAATTAACACCTTATAAACATCCCATATAATTCATTTCTTTTGAGTTTTTTAGAATAGTGTGCAAGTGATTTTCATGATCTTCATAGATTTTTTAGTATACGAAGATATCATCAATAAGTTCCACTATAAAGTCATCAAGATATTCTATGAAAACACTATTCATTATATCCATGAAGAAAGAGGGTGCATTAGTCAATCCAAAAGGCATTACTATAAAATGGTAATGCAGGTACCTGGTTCGAAATGTTGTTTTTGGAATGTCTTCCTTCTTCACGCAAAACTAGTTATATCCAGATTGAAGTTCAATATTTTAAAATTATAGATCTCCATAAAGGTGGTCGAATAAATCATCAATATGGGTTAGGGGATACTTGTTCATTCTTGTTATAGCATTGATCTTCATGTATTCAATGCAAAACCTCATAGATCTATCTTTCTACTTAACAAAAAGCATGGGGTCTCCCCATAGAGAAAAACTACTGTGAATAAATCACTTATTGTTTAATTACTCTAGTTGTTTCTTTATTTCTACTAATTCCCCGGTGGCCATTCTATAAGGGCTCTTTGATATGGGCCTTGAATCAGGAATTAAATTAATGGAAAACACAATTTCTCCTTCTAGAGGATGTCCAGGTAAATCCTCTTGAAACACATCAACATATTCTTGCACAATAAGTATTTCCTCTATGTGAACATTATTTTCCTCACCCATAGTTATTTCATTCTTTTCTTCTCCAATAATTGAATTTAGTAGAGCTACTAAGGATGGATGTAGAAAAGAATTAGGTGGTGACATTTCTATTCTAAAGATAAGGTACTCTGTATCATCAACAAAAATTGTATCCTTCTTCTTATTATAGCAAATTTTCACATCATGGTCAGAAAGCCAATCCATACCAAAGATTATATCAAATTCAATCTTGGAAATAATGAGGAGATCTGCAGATAAAGAACATTTATATGCCCTAATAGTAACTGATTCACAAAATATGGTTTCCATGATACTTCTCTTTAGTGTTTTGACTAACAACTCCCTTATAAAATAGAATTGTAAATATATAATTTTCATAGAAAACTGGGAAGATATTAAACAATATGTTGATGTGGAATCAAATAAATAATTGGTTAAACTTGAAGAAACTATTAAATTACCGTCCACTACTTCTTTCGGAGCTTGAACCTCAGCAGTAGTGATCGCATATGTTTGGACTTTCTCCCATGAATTTTTTTAGGTATGTTCTCTTGGAACATAGGAGATTCATTTTCATAATTACCCTTTTCACTACAATTGTATCATTAAAAAAAGACAACCTCTTTCTTCCCCTTGCAATCATGAGCTTGGTGGCCTTTTTCACCACACTTGTAACAGACACACATTCCCTTATGGAAAGTACCAGGGTGTTTCTCCCAAAATTTACCGCAGGATGGATATTCAAATTTTCCCTTCTTCCCCTTTTTTCCATTTCCATGGGGTTCATTAGATCTCTTCTTCTCCTACATTTCATTAAAGTCGTAAGACTTAAAGAATTATTTTTATATCTTGATAGAACATGAGATAATATCTTCATATGATAATAAGGATTGTGAGACTAATTATCTCCGGTGAAATGGTTTAAACCCATCAATTAAACAATAAATATTACTCCTTGGGTTACGTATATAATCTAGAGAATTCCTTGCTAACCTTGTAAAGTTAGCCTCATATTTTGCATCATTCTCATCCTCCTTTTTTCATTGACTCGAAAATTTCATTTCTATATCTGCTCGATGGTCATGGGGAAAGTATTTTTCTAAGAAAATATTTCACACTCCCTCCATTCCATATTTCATACTTGATCATCTCCATTTGTGCTATGTTTCACTGGCCACCATTGATATGCGTCTCCTGTGGGGGGATAAACTACCATATCAACTTTTTCCCTTTTTCTACTCCCCAAAGCGTGAAATATTTTATCTACGGAACATATCCATTGATTGACTACATATGAAATTACATTCCAATTGTATTTTGGTGACTGTTTCCTCATGAAGAGGTCTATCTTTGATTGTTCATGTTGTGGGTCATGATGCTCCATACGGGTAAGGTTATTATTCATAACTAGAGTGAGTTGTCCCAGTATGGTGATAATCTAATCAACACTTATTGTTTCACCTCCTCAACTATAATTATATTTAGTCGGATGGAAATACCTACATGGATTACGTGCGTTGATATGGTTTCCATTCCTTCAACTATGCTCCATTTCTAAACAAGGTCATACACTAGATTAGTTTATTGATCACAATTCTTAATTCCAAACTTGTAAAATAGTCAACATAAATTGAACTGTTTATGGATATAATCCATAATCATAAAAATGTTTTCATTGAAGAGTTATATACTCACAAACCCTTAATAATGGTTTTTAATGAAAATGAGAATTATCCTAAACATATGTTTTGGGAGTGTCATAACCAAGAGTGTAGCAAGCCTCGTTGCCGGGCACCAGTTACAGTTCGAGTAGCTCAAAGCTGTGTTTTCGGGATTTACCCCTTGGTATGTCAATGCCAAAGCTGCCTCTACCTGCTCGTATCTAGAAAGGGTTGTATTTCTTGGAAAACTCCCAAAATCTCTATAGTACCATATTTCTGGGAAAGCCTTCGATAATAATCCTTAATGTCTATCTTAGGGTACTTTTATCTAATGAGAGTTTTTCTAAATCTAGTTTCCAAGGTTTGTAATAAAATTTTTCGAATACCAACGATATCTCCCTGACCCCAGTTACCTAGAGTCAGTGCATTATTATATAACATTGTCATGATACGAGGAATCATGTTCCAAAAGATCAGTTATTTTAGTAGAATTGGATGTACTAGATACATTCTTACATTTTATATTACATCATGAAATAAAAACATCAAAATTATTTTGTCCCCTTTTGAACACACTTATATCCTTAGCCTATCCCTATAGGTAATCCATAAAATAATTCTTCAAATCCATGGAAAAAAGAAAATATAGATAGGGTTGAGCTGAGATGCTCAGTAAGGATAACAATATAGAGGAAACTTTCATAAATAAAATAAACATTTATGGTAATGCATGAGACTAAAACAAAAGCCTTTGAAACATAAACTTAAGCATAATATGGAAAAGATAAAATCAAATAATTCTATTTACTTATTCACTTGGAAATTCTATGAGTCGAATAATCACAGGCAATATTAATATACACATTCATAATTATAGAATGAATAATGTTAGACTTCATAACCACATATACAAGGACTTGTGCCAAGACTATAAATTAGATTTTTCCAAGACCTTGTTCCAAGGAACTATTTTGTCTCATGAGACCTACCGATGCATCATGGATCTATTGTGGGATCCACCCATCACTTTCTATGTCCAATGCATTCCTCATATGAAATGGTTTAAACGATCAATCCAACGACAAATTTTTTCTAAACAAGCCGTACAAGTATGTCCAAAGTAAGCATCCTTATGGGGACCTATAATAGTGTAGACTAAGGTAATCCCCTCTAATCAGATTAACCCTATCATCTTTGAAAGTATGGGTATTCTAGAAAATATTCAAAATTGGTCCTGCCATGGAGGCAATGTAATCTGCAACCCTATTCCCCTCCCTCCACGAATGGGTCACCCTTATATTGTTGTTGAGGAAGTTTTTTCACATTCTGACTATATAGGAAATGGACCAAGGGATATCACATTAACTATGTAGGGCCTCATAAAGGATCAAAGAATCAGTCTCCACATGGGTAATATCCAGGTTCTTCTAGTTGAAGAGGGATAACCTTGTCAGCGTAGCTCTCGCCTCTGCCTGAAGGTGGCCACCAATACCATACATCTTAGAAAAATCCAGAATTACAGTCCCCTTCATGTCGTACACCACACCCCCACCTCTCATATTTCATAGAATATAAGACCCATCCGTGTTAATCTTATAGACATTTTTGGGGGGTTCCCAGTGTACCCATTGACCCGCTGGTTTGTTGGTGGAGACCTGGGCATGCACGAGCTGACCGTTTAGAAGGTTCAGAAGAGGTTCATCGAGCCAGTCCCGGAAGAGGGAGGACATGTCAAGAAATAGGTTCTTTGTGATCACTATGATAGCCCTATGTTGGGTTGGTCCCCTCAAAACAGGCTTGGATTCAGGCCTTCCATAGACACCAACAGAAGGAACTGAATATGATAGACCTCCCCAATCTGGCAGGGCCCTCCTCATTGTTTCCATGGAACCATCTGTTCAGGAATGAGTCACCCTCGTGCGTATGGTTAGCTTTCATAGCTTTTCTACCAAATAATAACCAGACATCCTTCTCCCACACTCTTTCAAAGAACATATGGTTCGTACTTTCCTATCGAGGGTGGCTACAACATTGAAATCGTGAGGCCATGTTGATAACCATTTTCCAGATATTCTCATTAGTCTTCACAGCTTGTCTTCCTATTCTCAAGGTGAGGAAATTATTTTTCAACATAATCCTTGTGGACCATATCATTCAATTCAAATTATCAGAGTGATCCTGCTTGAACTGAAGCCTCCAAAATCCTCTGGTGGTAAAATCTCTTGAGGAAGAACGATTGAATATGCATTTGTCAGCCTCTGAGCATAGTACTATGGAGTCGAAGATTTCCTGCTAATCCTCATCTAGACAAGCTTTGTAGAATAAACGATAAGGACTATCTTCCCTAAAAGTAATCGTAGGTGCATGGAATAAATGGTACAAATATAACACATCCATATCTTGTCATAATAAATCAACTTCAAACAATATGAAAATCCATCAAAAGATATTGAAATAGATAAAATAAAAACTTTTTGAAATAAATACCTATATCTATTTTGAAACGATTCAAAAGTCACATAACAATAAAAGAAAACATTTATTTTGAAAATATTCATATAACCTACTATGGGAATATTTGATGATGTTATAATGGAAAAGAATAGCCGCACCCACCATATATGTTAAAAAATACATTCTTACCATAATTTTGTCGAAAAGTTCATAAAGTACCTTCTTTGGAAAATGAAGGAAAGATTACTTTCAAAAAATATACGGTCAAATAAAAATATAAATTATTTCAACCCATATTATATTAAATAGTAAAAATTATTTGAAATAAATTTTAAGAAACATGCATGTGGATGGTAAAGAGGTCCCAGTAGATACATACGTAAGAACAACTTCGGATAATAAAGAGATTGTGAGATTAAACCTTACCTTGTACTTTTCCATGGTTGAGGGTATTTTAACATCCTGTATAATAGTTAAATAAATTTTATTATATTATACAATAAATATATTTTTAAATATGATATAATATATGATCCTCTAATATTGCATTGTAAATAATATTTTAGTAGTATCATCATTTTAGGTGTTAACTGATCTGTTTTCCTTTATATGATTGGTTACGTAAGCCATGTTTGGTTTGGATATGATTTATTTTATTTATATCCAGAATGATACTATGTTCTTAAACATTATTTTTAATTGTAAAATAAAAATTATTCTCCAATTATTACGGTGGGGAATGAATCTCATCGCGTTCGTGGAGATGGTAATCTGTACGTACGCACAAAGGACAATAATATCATTATATTAATGCTAAAATAGAATATAATTGGATGGTATATCATATATAAATAATCATTATAATGGTATATTTATTATTTAAATCATGTATACTCATTATTATACACTTCCAAATAATTAAGTGTTTGAATAACAAACTACACCACGACGTGGAGACGGTACGCTGTACGTACACACGTATGGTGACATTGTCACTCATATGATGGATAAAATAATTATTATTGTTGTACCATTATTATAATAACATCTCAGTATATAGAAGATATTGTATATATTATTTTATAATGGAAACAACAATGAAAGAGTAAGTGGAAGAGGAAATTAACTTGAATGTGGTGATGACATATTTACCTCTTTTTCAGGTACTTCCTTTTGATTTGATCAAAGAAGATTCTTAGGATGACATTATGACCAATTTAAGGCCACAAGGATGAGGTGTGGAAAGTTGGGATGATATTTTGGTAGGGGTTGGATGATCCAAACTTATTTTGAGGTTTGAAATTAAGAGAAGGGGATGTGCCCTTTTATAAGAGAGGTGGGGGTCACTTTAGGAAAAACATGAAATGTTATTTTATAATAAAAAATTTAAGGTTTATAATGGATCCAAAATGAATTATTTCGAGGATACGATGATGATGTGTCTTAAAAATCTCAACCAATAGGTTCTAGACTGGTTTAGGTCATCATATTAACCTTATCTTTTAGATTTAACTCTTAATTAAATAGTTTTACATTTATCATGTCTCTAGGTATTTTTATATTATATGGTTAATAAAAATACTATAATAAGCCAATAGAACCCCATGTATTTCATTATTAATATATATAATCTTATATAAGTCTTTTGGACGATTCTTATATTTTTAGGAATAGTATATCAATTAATAATATAGTATTTGTTTTAAAATCTCAATTATGTCAATTTTGACACTATTTTGAATTTGATTTTTTTAGAAATATATATACACATTATCACATTGAATAAAATTAATTTATCCAACCCTAACATGTTATATTAACCATTAAAATTATTATAATGCATCATAAGTCTCAGTTTACATGTATTTAGATATTTGTACTATCAATTATTTTAATATTTCATTAATAAGGTAACTACTACATCATCATTGTGTCATAAATAAATTAAATTATATATTTCAAACAATTTATAAAAAAAATACCATTATGTAGGAAATATCTTTATATTTATAATTAATATTTATAGTCTAATTTATCTAATGTATAACCCAATATTAAAAATGGGTTCGTTATTAAACAATGAATTTAACACTTTTGACTCTTCTGTAATTAAAATAATAATAAAGGTCCTAATCTAATCCAAGTGGAACAAATAGGATCAAATTTTATTCCCAAGGTTTTTTTTGGTATAATTAAACTTATAATATAGAATTAGGACATGTTTTAAGGTAATTATGATATCATTTTTACACTTAATTACCCTATTTACTTTTTACCGTGGTAAAAAAATGTCAAAAGTTACTATGCACCAAAAATTATTTTCATATTATTAAACCACGTTTTATATACTAATATCAACTGTGTCTCTCATATTTTTTAAATTTATCTCACATATGTAGTAAAATTATTTTTTGTACAAATTTTCTAATTCTCCGATAGAGTGGGTAAAATTCAGTAAAAAGTTCAATAAAATTTTTTATATCTAAACTTATTATAAAATGACTCAAATGAATTAAAATGAACATATATAAGTATTATGTATCTATATTGAACTAAAATAAATTAAAATTAAATATCTTATTACTTAAATAAATTTCTGTTTTAAATAATAACACAGTATTGTTCAGTATTCTTAAAAAATTGAATGTTTTCATAAAAATACAAAAAATTCACCCTATGCTAATTTTGTTATTCAAAATCCAAAAATGAAGACCATTTTGAAAAAAAAAATTAATAAATTTTCAAAAATTGAATATTAGTATTCAAAACGGCTATTTTGATTGGTCATGGTGTGTTAAAACTCCATGTTGGTACAACACAAACTGCAACATTATTCAAAGGGAAATGTAACGTGGAAGGTTGGGGTGTTACACCATTATTATAAAATTACTATTATAGAATAGACGTTATGTTATAAGGTTTAATTATAACTAACTTAACAAAGTGAATTGTGAATTCCTTAGTTATCAATTGTTTAAGAAAAATATAAATAGATATTTGTATTTTTGAGTAAATTTCTTTTTATAATGAAATTAATGAGATATATGTTTCATATATACTTAATAAAATATTTTTTATATTCATCCAATTGTTATTTTAGTCATAGGGTGCGAATAAAACCCTATTTTATGTATAAAAACATATTGTTTAAAATAATAATATTTCACCATTGAATAGAGAACCCCTTTAAAATAAATATTTATACACGTTAATAATTTTTATATAAAAACATATTCATTTTATTCTAAATAATGACATAAAAATTTACTTTGTATGAATTTCTTATATTTATCTAATAACTTTCATGTTTTGATGAATAGTAAAAATTCGCAAATTTTTTATTGAAAAATAATTTTTCATTAAAATACTTTATATAGATAAATAATCTTATTAAATGTTTTCAAAATATAAATAGAGAATATTTTTACACTTTAATATAATTAAGGTCATTGGAATTAATTGTACATTAAATTTATATGTAAAAACATCTCAATCTTCTGCTATGTTTTAACTTTTAAAAGTCTCATTCTCTCATTCGACAATGGGATAGATTTTAAATTAATTACTTTAACTTTTGTGTTTTGAATTTTTAAAAATGGACTCCATTTTGTAATTAGTAAGTCCATATTATGTAAATAGGCTACTTTTATTTTTGGGCATAATTAATAGTAACATTGGTAATTATTTTTTTTCTATGGTTAAAGGTAAATTAGGTAATTAAAATTAATAATTATATTGTTAAATTACATCAAAACCAATCAAAATCTTTTTGGATAACTAAAATCAACCCTTATTATCTATTTTCTGAAATTTGATCACTTTATGGAAACTAACCTATGAATATGACATGAATGTAATAAAAAAATAATCAATGTGACAAAATGTCAAAATCTCATTTTATATAAGTTTATTAATTTTAATATGTGGATAACTATGAGATAATATAGAATATAGATATTATCTAAAAATAAAAAATAATTACATACCCCATAGATATTTATTTATAATATTTAGAGATAATAAAATTACCATTAATGATGACACAAATGTGATGTAGTTTTTTTATTAATAAAAATTAAAAAAAAGTTTTAAAATATTAAAAGAAATATCATTTGACTTAATTAATGAGTATCAATTTTCTTTGGTTTCTATAATATGCTAGGTGTGTATTAAATTTTTTTTTTTTGAATTTATCTTTTGGGTGGATTCTATTTAATGTAAAATAAATAAATAGTGTAAAAATTGATAGTATTGAAATTTTATTAAAAATGATTATTAAATTATTTAAAAATCCTAAAAATATTTAAAAATTGCAAAGTGATGACAATAAAGTCTGATATTTTATTAAATATACATTTATGGTCAATTAAAACCATATAATTAAATATTTATAACCATTAAATATTTGGAATGTTATTACCACAATTAAAATTAAAAAGAATAACTATTAGTCAATTAAGAAGATATGTTTTCAATTTAATAAATAAATTGTAAAAAGCTTATTTTTATATGATATTAACAGCTTATATCTTCTCATATTTTAAATTGGGACATTTTTAGGTTTTTTTTGTTGGGTTTTATTTTATTAATAATAATTATTTATGGAGTTTCCAAAAGTGTCCCTCACCTCAATTATGAAAGGGGTCCTATCCCCTCACGTATTCACTTCATTTTGACCCTTAAAGATCAAAATTACCCTATCCTTTTCCTTATAAACATCCCTATTTTCATTTAATAGGTTCTGTTCATCTTCAATGACCAACTCTTATTCTCTATGAAAATATTTAGAGGAAGCACGTTGAGGAATAGGTAATCTATTCTGTCAATCCTTTCAAACTTTATTCTTCTTCTTGTTACTCTTCATTAGTTATTACATTATAAAATAATAACCTCCTTATCTATCATATAATAATATGTTTTTTTAAATATGAATCAACTAGATTTAATCGTCTCCCCAACCAATAAAAAACAAAATCATCACGGGTGTGTACGTACGTCTTGTCGTCTCTATGCTGTGGTGAAATCTGTTTTTCACCAACACCTTACATCGATGGGTATAATGATAAAATTAATAAATATATATATTATTAATATAAAATTATATTTATTTTGAGATTCTAGAAACCATCCAAATAAATATCATTCATCAATTATTGGAATGATATCAACGCTCATATGTACCTATGGCTTACCGTCTCCATAGTGAGATGTGATTCATTCAACATAATATTTATTAAATCGTGATAATATAAATTAAATTGATTAATAAATATGATATATATTAATAAAATGTTTTAAATAATATAACTATAATATAAAAATAGGAATATGTTCTCATTAGAAAAAACATGAAAAAGAATATGAAACAGTTAATAATAGAATAACAAGTAACAATGAAATTTTACTAAGAAAATAATGAAAATATGAAAAAAAATGTTATCATAAAAATTTATTATGACCCTATAATAAAACAGAAACATTATTTAAATCATTATATAGGAGTTTCAGATACATATGAATCGTATTTTCCCATATTTAGGGTATAACTTTTCAAATCTCCTTTTAATCTCAGATTGATTATTCGTAAGTATATACATGGTTATAATTATCATCCACATCCATGTTTCATCAATATGTATTTCAAAATATTTTTTGTATCCTTATATAATTTTCTAATGTCAATTTCACCCATTTGTGAATTTTTACTAAATGGTATGAATGGAATCTTTTATTGTTTTCAGTACGAGGTTCTTTTGAGTTTTTGGAAAAAAGTATGAGAAAAATGTTTTTATAACTTGTATGGAATGAACAGATTATTACACAAATAGAATGGATTGTTTCCATGGATATTACCATACATTATTACATGTTTATTTTCACATAAATTTATTTCTTCTAAAATTTTGTGTCTTTTTGAAGAAGGAAAACATTTTTGTTGAAGAAAGTATATGTTCCTCAGGAATTAATTTAAAGTGTTTTCTCAAAATAAATTTCCATCTAAGATGACACTCTTTAAATAGGGTTATATCTATAAACCTATTGTCACTATGATTTTATTGGGTTTATTATATAATTTTATTTAGTAAATCCATTTGTTTAAAATCACTTATAATGTAATGATGTAAAAGAAATGAGTTTTATTTCATGGATTATGCTATAGTAAATATTTTTAGGTTTTTGTGGAAAATGTAAGAATGGTTTCATTATGAGTTGGGTGGGACCAATACCACCATCCAATACAGAAGGTAAAGATTTATATATCATGATATAGACTAAACTGGAATGATAAGTAAATTTGATTCAGGAATACAGAGCTAGAACGAGGATTGAACAGGGTTCAGTAATTGACTTTTTCCACTATGATGGTCTTGGAAATTTGCCTTTACTAATATAAAATGATTTTCTATTCTTAGGTGTATATGCCAGAAAATAAAATGTCTTGTGTTATGACTATTGGGATTAAATTTCACCTTTATGACTTATCCAATGACAAGATATTATGATCTTTTATATGGAGGATAAGATTTTCAAATGTTATGTTCTTATGATTATGTCGTGAATGATATTTCCATTTTTTACCCTTACTGATCATTTGACCTCACCCTTTCATATGTTTTTTTCACAGGGTCATGATGAAGGGTATTATTTTAGTTATTTCAAAAAGGATTCTGTTTTTGAAGAAATAAGTGGTAGAAATTTTAGATTCTTTATGAACCAGTTGTTTATGATTCCCAATTTCTAAGGACACTAAACCTATATTCTCCTAGCATGGTTTTTATTATGTTATTTAATAAAGAATATTCAATGTTGAAGTAATATCTGTATGTTAACTATGGACCTTTATAATTTCCTCTAGAATATTATATATATATATATATATATTGAGATTATAAAATGGCACTATTCTATATCTAGATTCTTAAAAAGTGAAATACCCAGTGAATCTACATAAGGATAAATGTATTAAAAAGATTATATATTTAATTATAGGGTTATATAGGAATATCTATTATAAAATAAATATCTATTATATTCTATAATTTTATTATGAATTGTTATAAGTGATACAGAAACATTTGTGATAGAATATGGCCAACATCATCCCATAGGATTGAGGAAATTTTTACACATATCACTTCACCTAATATATATAATTATACTGAAGATACAAGAGTTAATGATGTGACTAATATATGAAAAAAAGTAATACTAATTATTTAGGAGTATTTATATGATTACATCTAGATTCATCTATACACTATTTTGAAATAAACCACATTCCCTATTTCAATTTTTTTTTTTAAAAATTTTGGATGATTCACATAGAATTAGCATTATGAGAACATCTCTTATCCTCACAATGATAGTGCTGAAAGGACTGTATAAATCCTAATATGGTAGAAAACCAAAAATTATCCATCATTAATTATAAATCAATATGTGATAATTATTCACCCCCAAGATGATTTCGTGAGGCTGGCAAGGCCACATAATTATCCAAAACATATAAATGATTAGTTCCTCATATAAGGTCTTCAATAGTGTAGGTAGCATCCTGATATTTTGAGAAATATATTTTCTCATAAATTCCTTTTTAAAAATATTTTTTTGATACACTGAACAACATTTTTAGCAAGTTTGACAAAAAAATGGATTTTATCTTGAATTACACGTGACACTGTGTGTAGTTTTTGTTACATGCAACACTAATTTTCAACAAAATGTGACATAATAATAATATATTATTAATTAATTTCATAGTTATAACATATCCATTAGAATAGAGCATATGAATAGGAATAAAAAAATGTGTAAAATCTATAGTCTATAAAATTTATATATAATGAATTAATTGGAGACCAAGAAACATTAAATTAAAGTAAAAATCATATGAAATAAAATGAAATATTTTTCAATAAAACTATTTTTATGTGAATATATTAAATTTACCTCATTAAATAAATCATATCACTTTTGGTTAATTATTTTAATAATATTTATATTTTATTTATTAAATAAAAAATTCACAATAATCTTATTTGTTTTCTATAGAATATTTAATAATAAAACTATTTTTTCACAAAAAATTGGTATTGTAATAAAATTTAGTTTTGTCTCCTTTTTTGTATCTATTTTGAAATATATTTTTTAAACTTTCAATAAATTTATTTGAAAAAATAAACATATATTTTTAAATAATTTTGTCAAAATTATCTTGGAGTGGATATTTTATAAATTTTAAGGAATATGGATTTTAAAATGAATAGTGAAAATACATGACTTTATTCAGAAATTGTAACATCCCAAGTAAGTAATTAATAATATATATTTTTATCTATGTCTATTAATGAATTAGATAGTGTTTTACAGGCTTAAAATGAAAATAAATCCCATCCTAAGCATGGAATACACTAATATTTTTTAAAAGATTGTTTTACTGCCTTTTGATGGCAAACCATTTTTAAATCGATCTTTTGACAATTTTATAATCTATATTTGTCAAAATAAATATATTCTTTATAATTGGGACATCAAAATTTACTTTGTGTGAATTTTTGGTATTTTTCTGACAATGTTCATTTTTTAATGAATAGTGAAAAATACTGCATTTTACATCATAACTGCTTTTTAATATACTTTATTTATATGATTATATTATCTTTTGAATTTTTTTTAAAGATAAATTAGAATATATTTTTACCATTTAATCCAATGGTGGTCATTAGGATTAATTTCACATTGTAATTGGGCATAAACTAATGCCAAACATTTCATAGATATTGTTTCAAAAAAACCTGCTATTTGTTTTGACAATGGGAATTATTTTTAAATCAATTATTGCAATTTCTGTGTTTGGAATTTGGTAAAATGGATTACATATTTTGAATCATAAGGTCTAAATTATGTAATCAATACTCTTTTGTTTTTGGACATTATGAATAGTAACGGCGGTATTTATCATTAATTATCTTGATTAATGAGTAATCAGGTAGTTAAGGATAATAAAATGATATCATAATAAAACAAAACGACCACAACATGTGTCCTAAGGCTACTGGTTGTCTCATGGCCGACCATGGGATGCCTTGTTCCCAACTTGGGGGACCCATGGAATTAATTTTGTGAGAAAATGACTTTTTATCTTTTTATTTTTAAAGAATGTTAAATGTGACAAAGAATGTATCACCTAAGTAAAATATTTTTAATTTTTTCTACATAAATGATCTTTTGGACTATAAATATTCATTATAAAGATAAAAATATTTCCTACATCATTATAGTTTTTTTATAATTTTTAGACATTAAATGTATTAAATTATTTATGACATCATGATGATATAGCGATTACCTTATTAATAAAGGATTTAAATAAAATGGGATGATAATGTAAAATCTAAGACCTAAACATGTAAAAAACCTATTTTATGGGTATATTTGGAAACCTTATCACCTTACCCTATAATTATATCAATGTGGAATCTTATGAATCCGAAAATCATTTTCAAATAAAGTAACATTTCTTTACTTTCCAAGAGTACCCCTCCTCTCCTCTTATAAAAGGCCCCCACCTCTACCTCCTTACCCACACTCACAAAGCCTTTGTCTCGGCCAACCCCTTCCCATTTTGTCTCTCCACATCCCACTCTTACTCCTTGAAGCCTCAATTTGGGCATAAGTCTTCCCAAGGAAGCCTTTGAGCTCAAACCAAAGGGAGTTACCCGATTTTAAGGTAATGTCTTCACTTGAGTCCTTTTGTTTTATTTTTCTTCTCCAACCCCCTAAAATATTTTTATTCATATCTTTTGTAACAACTCCATTATCTTAAATATACTAGTATGTTGTTATAAAAATTATTCGAGCTACACTTACACACACCTACATCTAATGGTTAAAGGACATACTGTTTCTGTGGATGGTGAATTTATGCCTCCCGAAACGATGATTGTTCAACATTCTTTTAACACCTTCAAAGGTGGCCATTAAGAAGTCACTATATTTATATATGATATATAATATGTTTATTTTTTCCTTAAGAATATGTATTTTTCATTTTGGGCATACCTTTATGGTTAACATTATAGGTAAACGAGATATCTTCATTTAAGGAAGTGCGGACTACCGCCCCCTCAAAGTGATTTGATTCATTAAATACAATATGTGGGGCATATAAAGGATAGAACTATGATATTATATATGATGTTATACTAGAATTATAATATACCATTATATAATTATGATTCTATTCTATAAAATACGAAATAGAAATGAATGTAGCGTTCATGCGTACGTACGGCTTAACGTCTCCATGAACGGTGAATTTCATTTCTTACCTCTAAATGATTATGTAATATAATAAATTCATGTATATACTGGATATATATGATATATACATCATGATTAAAATTCTGGATATAATGGATACATGAACAACGTTTAATTATAAAGGGTTTATTTTTTGACTCAAGTACCAATGATCGTTAAAATGACCGTTATTAACATAAATAATTACATAGTGTTCATGACATGGAAATAAGTGATATAAAAGGAATAATGAACTTGAAAAAGGTTCTTAAGCAAGTATAAATTAACTCAAGTTTATTATTCAGGACATTAAAGAACGATCGAGTCAAGTCGGACCTGAGGTATGGGACTTCGTCTCAATCACCATTCATTGAGGCATATTTTGTTTTATACACAACCTTCTTTTATACGGTGTATAAACCCCTTTGACTTTTACGTTTATCGAAAAGGAATATTTTCTATACGAAGCGTTTTATTAAACGACAAAAGGGAATGTTTTTGTCGTACGTATGTGGCGACAACGACTTCTATGCCGCCTTCACCATTATTTGAGTTTCAGCTTCCTCTACAAGCCATACATTCTTTTTAAAAGAAAAATAAATACCATGTTTTACTTTTCTTTTATTTTGGTATTGAAAATGGTTTTCATAATGTTTTTATATCAATGTGTTGTATTGATATCTTTTGATTGAAAGGTGGAAATGTCATGTTTCCTTTATGCATGTTTTATGTGATATGATTATGTTGTGGTTCTTGGGCATTATTATGAAGACGGGTGGTTCCGTGATAAACTAAGGGCGGGTGAGCCCGATATAGCTCTCCAATGCAATGGGTAACGTGAAGGAGTGAAACATTAAGGTTTCTCCGACGAGATTTATGGGAATATACTGTGATGGGTATTCCAAACGTAACCAAGAGGGTTACTCCCTACGTAAGAATGTTATGAATGCCTCAAGTAACCTTTATGTCTTATGATTTCTATGATTTATTCATGATTTTATGTGGTATGTTAAAGTGCTTATGTTTTATGGGTAAAGTTTGATTTCATTCTTATGTATATATGTACCCATTTTTCCTTTCCATATTTTTATATCCCCTACTGAGATTTTTATGCTCATCCCATGTTTTTTGAAATGTTTTTCACAGGTCAAGGGAATGGTACATTATATGATGCTAGTGTCAAGGAAGTGTCAAGAAAGAATCCATGTTTTATTTTAAATATGTTACCATTGATGGGAAAGAATAATATTATCTTTATGTAACCACTTTTTTTATATGTGGAATGTAATGAATGTTTTATGATCTAATTCTCTAAAACTCTAAACCAGAAAATATCCTCAATGTGTAATCTTGTAATAACTCATGATTAAGTAAGGTTTAAGGCTGGGGCCTTATAGTTGGTATCAGCGGTCAGTTTAGATAACTTTAGGAGTTATAATTATATTAAATGATTATCCAAAAATATTTTTTTATGGTCAAATTGATGTGACATAGTATTTGAAGATTACCATGTTGCTTCATCTAAGACATGTTTGTTCAGAATGGTTTTCCGCAGAGGAAACAGGGAAGTAGTGCTAGGAAGGCATGCAGAAGGAAATAACCTTCCGAATCAGCATCCTTAGATGGTCGGAATTGGAACTGAACAGTTTGTTGTAGTAATGGCGCAGTTGACTCAAGCGATAAATGGTGGTGGTATCCATGCACGAGATCAACCAGATCAACCACAGAGAAACATGTCAGTGGTGGAACATTTCATGAGGCAACATCCCCCATCATTCAGAGGATCATCTGACCCTGTGCTAGCTGAAGTGTGGATTAAAGCACTGGAGAAGATTTTTGATGTCATGGGGTGTTCAGACAATCAAAAGGTTAGTCATGCTATTAACCATTTGGAGGGTGAAGCAAATCAGTGGTGGTCGATGGTTAAAAATATCAGGGACGCTGATGAGATTGATGCTCTCGACTGGGATGAATTCAAAGGAATGTTTCTTGAAAAGTATTTTCCTAAGCCTGTTAGACATAGGATGGAAATACAATTCTTGGAATTGAGGTAAGAGGAAGACTCAGTGACTACCTATGATGAAAGGTTCACTCGATTGGTGAGGTATGCTCCAAATTTTATTCGAGACATTGATAGTAAAATCAATCATTTTTACTCAGGATTAAAGCCAAAATATCGAAGGGCATTAGCTTCTCGTGAGTTTAAAAATTATGAAAATCTTGTTCGATGTGCTGAGAAGGTGGAAATGGAGTTTTCCGATGATCAAGTGTTCTATAACAACCAGCAGAAGAATAGACCAAGGTTGCAGGAGAAAGGGAAGAATTCTTCAAAAAGGTCTGATGGTATGAAATCTAAGTTTCCAGTTTGTGATAAATGTGGAAAAAGGCATGCTGGGGAATGTCTTCTGAATTCTAGAAAGTCCTACCGATGTGGTAAGATGGTACATAAGGCTCGTGATTGCACTGAAAAAGATAAAGGTGAAGGTATGACCAAATTTGATTTACAGTTAGTGAAATGTTTTAAGTGCAATGAGTTTGGTCACTACGCAAACGAGTGTCCGACAAAGAGCTTGAGTGATGGGAAGTAGTTAGACTACAAGTATAAAGGGGTGGTGAAATTCTTTGAAACTACTTCAGCAGATGTTGGGACATTAAATGAAGTTGTATCATGTACTTTGTTTGTTTTTTCAGATTATGCCAGTGTGTTGTTTGATTCGGGGTCCACACATTCTTTCATCTCTGAAACCTTTTCTAGTAAAATGGGAATACCATCTCAAGAAATGACTCCTGAACTTTTGGTAAAAACACCTGGGGGAAATGTTCAGGCAAAAAGAATTTATAATAATCTTCCTATCCTTATCTGTGGAAAGAACCTACTTGAAAACCTTATTGTTCTACCTCTAGTAGAGTTTGATGTTATCCTGGGTATGGATTGGCTCTCTATTTACCATGCTAAGAGTGACTGTAGAGCTAAAGAAGTTTCTTTTCAGAAATAATTTCAGTTTGTGTACAAGAATGAACCCTTAATGTTGATAACTTATCAAGAGGCCATGAAACTTGTGAAAGATGGAAATGAATGTTACCTTGCACACATTTTTGAAAACAAGGGAACTGTTAAGATTAATGATGTGCCAGTGGTAAATGAGTATCCTGATGTTTTTCGTAATGAGTTTCCTAGAATAATACCAGAACAGGAAGTTGAGTTTACAGTTGACTTAGTTCCTCATGCTAAGCCAATTTCAAAACCCCCTTATCGAATGGCTCAAATTGAACTTTTAGATTTGAAGGAGAAATTGAAAGATTTATTAGAGAAAGGTTTCATTCGACCTAGAACATCACCATGGGGTTCTCTTGTTTTATTTGTTAAAAAGAAAGACGGTTCAATGAGACTTTTCATTGATTATATAGCCTTGAATAACATCACTGTTAAGAAAAAATATCCTTTGCCTCATATCGATGATTTGTTTGATCAGCTCCAGGGAGCTCAGTATTTTTCAATGATTGACTTGAGATCAGGGTACCATCAGGTGAAGGTAAAGGAAGCAGATGTTCCGAAGACCGCGTTTCGTACAAGATATGGCCATTATGAATTTGTAGTAATGACTTTTGGGCTAACCAATGCACGTGTTGATCCTGCAAAAAATTCAGCTACTGTGAGTTTTGGTTGCAAAAAATTTCTTTCCTTGGTCACATTGTTTCTAAAGATGGGATAATTGTTGATCCTGCAAAAAAAATTGTAGAAGACTGGCCAAGACCCACAAATGTAACTGAGATTCGTAGCTTCCTTAGTTTGGGAGGCTATTACCGAAGGTTTGTTAGAAATTTTTCACGGTTATCTAGTCCAATGACTAAGCTAACTCGGAAGGGTGTTAAATTTATCTGGACCAAAGAATGTGATGATTGTTTTCATGAATTGAATAGAAGATTGGTGAATGCTCCAGTTTTGGCACTACCTTCCAGGAATGGTGAGTTTGTTATCTACAGTTATGCTTCATTGAAAGGACTTGGTTGCGTCCTAATGTAGAATGATCAGGTAATTGCTTATGCTTCACGATAGATGGAAACTAATGAGGTAAATTACCCTACACATGATTTTGAATTAGCTGCTGTTGTTTTCACTTTAAAAATTTGGAGGCATCATTTGCATGGACTAAAGTGTGAAATATATACTGATCACAAATGTTTAATGTATATATTCACTCAGAAAGATTTGAACATGAGACAGAGGATATGGCTAGAATTAATCAAGGATTACGATTGTACAATTCATTACCATCCGGGAAAAGAAAATAAAGTGGATGATTCTTTGAGTCGAAAAAGTAATGCTTCATTAGCAATGTTGTGTTTGGAACATGATCCTTTAGTTAAGGATTTGATGAACATTGGCATAAAAGTTGATGGTGCAGGATGTCCTTCTGTTTTATTTCAGGTATCAGTGAAATCTTTTCTATCAGACAGAATCAAGCAAGCACATAAGCAAGACAGCGAGTTGCAGAAAAAGGTAGAGCTGGTTCAGAAAGGTAAGTTTCCTGAATTCAACATTGATAATGATTGCGTTTTGAGATTTGGGAAGAGATTGTGTGTGCCTTGGGATTCACAGTTGAAGAGAGAGTTGTTATGTGAAGCTCATAGTTCTCTGTTTTCAGTTCATCCTGGCAGTACTAAGATGTACAGAGATCTACGGGAGTATTACTGGTTGGATGGAATGAAAAGAGATATTGCTGATTTTACTGTGAAGTGTTTGACATGTCAACAGGTTAAAGTAGAGCGGCAGTTACCGAAAGGGATGCTTCATCCTTTACCAGTGCCAGAGTGGAAATGGGAGAATATATCCATGGACTTTGTTGTGGGATTACCGAAGACATCTCGAGGTAATAATGCAATCTGGGTTATTTTTGATCGCATGGCTAAATCTGCTCATTTCCTTGATATACGAGATAATTTTTCCCAAGATCAACTTTCCCGTTTTTATCTTAAATAGATATTCAGGTTACATGGAATTCCCCTCTCCATTGTATCTGATCGTGATCCCAGGTTCACTTCTAACTTTTGTAAAGGCCTTCAGAAGTCGTTGGGTACTGAATTAAATTTTAGTACAACATTTCATCCTCAATCAGATGGGCAGCCAGAATGAACAATTCAGACCTTGGAGGATATGCTACGAGCTTGTTCGATGGATTATCAGGGAATTTGGGACCAACATATTTCTTTGGTTGAATTTTCATATAATAACAGTTTTCATTCGAGTATACAGATGGCACCATTTGAGGCGTTATATGGGAAGCGGTGTCGAACTCCAACTTTTTGGGATGAAGTGGGTGAAAGGAAGTTGATGGGACCGGAATTGGTAGAAGAGTTGGCAGAAAAAGGTCAGCTGATACAGAAACACATGAGAACAGCTCAGAGTAGGTAGAAGAGTTATGCAGACAACAGGAGGAAGGATCTATCTTTTGAGGTAGGTGATCATGTTTTTCTCAAAGTGTCATGATGGAAAAGTGTGATGTGATTTGGTAAGAAAGGAAAGCTGAGTCCAAGGTTCATTGGACCATATGAAATTCTGGAGAGAGTTGGATCAGTTGCAAACCGGGTGGCTTTACCTCCGATTTTATCTCAGGTACACAATGTTTTTCACGTTTCGATGTTGAGAAAGTATATGCCAGATCCATCTCATGTTTTGAGTCCAGAGGTAGTTCAGCTGGAAGAGAACCTATCTTATGAGGAAAAACCGGTCCAGATTCTTGACCACATGGAGAAAGTGTTACAAAATTAGGTGATTAATTAGGTAAAGGTTTTGTGGAAAAACCACATGATGGAAGAGGCTACATGGGAATCTGAAAATGCAATGAGGGATGAGTACCTCAATTTATTCGATAAATAATAAATTGCGGGGAAGCAATTTTCTAAAGGGGGGAAGGATGTAACATCACAAGTAAGTAATGAATAATATATATTTTTATCTATGTCTATTAATGATTTATATAGTGTTTTAGAGGCTTAAAATGAAAATTAATCCAATCTTAAGCATGGAATACACTAATATTTTTTAAAATATTGTTTTACTGCCTTTTGATGGAAAACAATTTTTAATCTATCTTTTGACAATTTTATAATCTATATTTGTCAAAATAAAATTATTCTTTATAATTGGGACATCAAAATTTACTTTGTGTGAGTTTTTGGTATTTTCCTGACAATGTTCATTTTTTAATGAGTAGTGAAAAATACTTCATTTTACATAAAAACTGCTTTTTAATCTACATTATTTATATGATTAGATTATATTTTGAATTGATTTTAAAGTTAAATTATAATATATTTTTACCATTTAATCCAATTGTGGTCATTAGGATTAATTTCACTTTTGAATTGGGCATAAACTAATGCAAAACATTTCAGAGATATTGTTTCAAAAAAACCCGCTATTTGTTTTGACAACGGGAATTATTTTTAAATCAATTATTGATATTTCTGTGTTTGGAATTTGGTAAAAGGGATTACATATTTGGAATCAGAAGGTCCAAATTATGTATTCAAGACTCTTTTGTTTTTGGACATTATGAATAGTAACGACGGTAATTATCTTTAATTATCTTGATTAATGAGTTATCGGGTAGTTAAGGATAATAAAATGATATCATAATAATACAAAAAGACCACAACATGTGTCCTAAGGCTACTGGTTGTCTCATGGCCGACCATGGTATGCCTTGTTCCAAACTTGGGGGCCCCATGGAATCACTTTTGTGAGAAAGTGACTTTTTATCTTTTTATTTTTAAAGAATGTTAAATGTGACAAAGAATGTATCACCTAAGTAAAATATTTTTAATTTTGTCTACATAAATGATCGTTTGGACTATAAATATTCATTTGAAATATAAAAATATTTCCTACATCATGATATTTTTTTTATAATTTTTAGACATTAAATTTATTAAATTATTTATGACATCATGATGATGCAGCGATTACCTCGTTAATAAAGGATTTAAATAAAATGGAATGATAATGTAAAATCTAAGACCTACACATATCCAAAACCTATTGCATGGTAGGATTTCGAACCCTTATCCCCTTACCCTCGAATTATATAAATGTGCGACCTTTTGAATCCGAAAATCAATTTCAAATAAATTAACATTTCTTTACTTTCCAAGAGTGCCCCTCCTCTCCTCTTATAAAAGACCCCCACCTCTACCTCCTTACCCACACTCCCAAAGCCTTTTGCTCGGCCAACCCCTGCACATTTTGTTTCTCCACATCCCTATATTACTCCTTGAAGCCTCACATGGGGCAGAAGTCTTCCCAATGAAGACTTTGAGCTCAAACCAAAGGGAGTTACCCGAATTTAAGGTATTGTCTTCACTTGAGTCCTTTTGTTTTATTTTTCTTCTCCAACCCCCTAAAATATTTTTATTAATTTCTTTTGAGACAACTCCAGTATCTTAAATATACTAGGATTTTTTATAATAATCATCCGGGCTACACTTAAACACACCTACATCTAATGGTTAAAGGACATACTGTTTCGGTGGATGGTGAATTTATGCCTCCTGAAACGATGATTGTTCAACATTCTTTTAACACCTTCAAAGGTGTCCATTAAGATGTCACTATATTTATATATGATATATAATATGTTTATTGTTTCTTTAAGCTTCTGTATTTTTCATTTTGGGCATACCTTTATGATTTCCATTATGGGTAAACGCGATATCTTCATTTAAGGAAATGCGGACTACCACCCCCTCAAAATGATTTGATTCGTTAAATACCATATGTGGGACGTATCAAGGATGGAACTATGATATTATATATGATATTATACTGGAATTATAATATACCTTTATATCATTATGATTCCATTCTATAAAATATGAAATAGAAATGAAAATAGCGTTCATGCGTACGTACGGCTTACCGTCTCCATGAACGGTGAATTTCATTAATTACCTCTAAATGATTATGTAATATTATAAATGCATGTATATAATGGATATATATGATATATACATCATGATTATAATTCTAGATATAATGGATATATAAACAACTTGTAATTATAAAGGGTTTATTTTTCGACTCAAGTACCAATGATCGTTAAAACGACCGTTATTAACTTAAATAATTACATAGTGTTCATGACATGGAAATAAGTGATATAAAAGGAATAATGAACTTGAAAAATGTTGTTAAGCAAGTATAAATTTACCAAAGTTTATTATTCAGGAAATTAAAGAACGATCGAGTCATGTTGGACCCGAGTTATTGCAGTTCGTCTCAATCTCCTTTCATTGAGGCATATTTTGTTTTATATACAACCTTCTTTTATACGGTGTATAAACCCCTTTGACTTTTACGTTTATCCAAAATGAATATTTTTTATACGAAGCATTTTACTAAATGACAAAAGGGAATGTTTTTGTCGTATGTATGAGGCGACAACGACTTCTCTGCCGCCGTGACCATTATTTGAGTTTCAACTTCTTCTATAAGCCATACTTTCTTCTTAAAAGAAAAATAAATACCATTTTTTACTTTTCTTCTATTTTGGTATTAAAAATGGTTTTAATAATGTTTTTATATCAATGTGTTGTATTGATATCTTGTGATTGAAAGGTGGAAATGTTATGTTTCCTTTATGCATGTTTTATGTGATACGATTATGTTGTTGTTCTTGGGCATTATTATGAAGACGGGTGGTTCCGTGATAAACAAAGTGTGGGTGAGCCCGATTTAGCTCTCCAATGCATTGGGTAACGTGAAGGAGTGAAACGTTAAGGTTTTTCCGAAGAGATTTGGGGAATATACTGTGATGGGTATTCCAAACGTAACCAAGAGGGTTACTCCCTACGTATGAATGTTATGAATGCCTCAAGTTAACTTTATGTATTATGATTTCTATGATTTATTCATGATTTGATGAGGTATGTTAAAGTGCTTATGTTTTATGGGTAAAGTGTGATTTCATTCTTATGTATATATGTACCCATGTTTTCTTTCCATATTTTTATATCCCTTACAGAGATTTTTATGCTCATCCCAAGTTTTTTGAAATGTTTTTCACAGGTCAAGGGAAAGGTACATGATATGATGATAGTGTCAAGGAAGTGTCAAGAAAGAATCCATGTTTTATTTTAAATATGTTTCCATTGATTGGAAAGAAGAATACTATCTTTATGTAACCACTTTTTTTATATGTGGAATGTAATGCAAGTTTTATGATCTAATTCTCTAAAACTCTAAACCCGAAAAGATCCTCAATGTGTAATATTGTAATAACTCAAGATTAAGTATGGTTTAAGGCTAGGGACTTATATAAATTCCATTTTTAAATAATTTAAAAACATTAAAATTTAATTAATAAGGTCAAAATGTAAATTTTGTTAAAATATATTTCTTTTAATAAAAATTTAGGTAATTATAATGGATTTTATATAGAATATTAATATAAAATTGTTCCAAACTTATAATTATTATCACTTCGGAAAATTTATTTCTCATCACATATACAGTACTAATTTTAAATTAAATTATTGTTTTGTTTTAATGTAATTAGGATAATTGATTACATATTTAGAATGAACCAAATTTGTTCTATCTAATACTATTATCTACATTTTTAACCTCATGAATAGTAAAAATAGTAAATATTTTTTACTATAGTTAATGTAAAATATGGTTTTACCAAGGTATTATACTAAAATGATAAGTGTTAAAAATTACCATAAATATATACAGAAATAATTAGATGGAAATGTTTATACATTATATCTTATTGGTTCTATAATCACACATTTGGGTTCCATTTGATATGTGAAAAATGTTGTTACTGCATTTTTTTTCAAAAAATGCTAGGGTGCCAATCACCACACTTATAAAATTTTACACTCACTTATAATTTTCACAAAAAAATGGGTAATCTAATAATTCCACAAATCACATCCTTATTTTTCTCTTATAATAATAGAAACCATATTTTTAAAAATCAAAACTTAATAATCCATTTGGTGAAAATCAGAAGAAGTTGTATGAAGAATAGTTAACATCCCAAACATAGCATTATCTATTATTTTTCTACCACCTACATCAATATTTATAATAGAAATATAATATTATAACATATATATCATACATATAATTATATTTCATTATCTTAATGGATTAACATAAATATTTCTCCATATCCATGAAATGGGACATGAAGTCATCATTTTTGTGTATGGCGGACTACGACCATTCGAATCGTTGTTTTTAATTTTCCATCACCAAATCTCGTGAATGGATATAAAGAAGTAATAAATAGTTATATATTATATATTATATATTATTTTTATTTTTGAATTATTTTATGATTTATACCATCTTAAATTCTATTTTGTAGGAATATGACAATGTCGCTTGTATTTATAATGAACTACTGCATCGTAAAGCGAGGTGGTTCATTAACACTTTATATTTAAGGAAATTTGGATTTCTTTTGATGAACATATTTTATATATATGACATAAAAATGATTATTTAATGGAAATATATTACTTATCCATCATTTACTTCATCTTTAGAGAAAATTGAAACTGGGTTCATGCATACATATAACCTACCATCTCCAAGAATGGTGTGTTTCAATTTCTATCACTATATTTCATGGATTAATATAAATATATATTAAAAGAGTACATATCATATGTAACTCCCTGACCCCAGTTACCCAATGTCTGTACATTATTTTAATACATTTTCATGTTTACAAGGAATCAAGTCGTGAAGGACCGATCAGTTTAGCAGTCTTGGAAAATAGATTACAGAAATTAACTTTGCATTAAAATTTCAAAAATAAAACACATCACAAATAGTTCTTTTGAGAACACCATTATTCCCTTAGATTAATGCTGAATATCAATCACAATACACTTCTTGTAATCTTGGGGAAAATAAAACATAGAAAGGGGTAAGGTCAAACGCTCAGTAAGGGTAAGAAATACACCGAAAGATAACATCAACAATATGCATGGTGAATAATTGAACACATGTGCCTTTAAAAATAATAAACATGAAAACTTTATGGTAGAAATATGAGCTAAGTAAATAATTCCATAATAAAAAAAAGTTATGGTTATTCTACTAGCCAAATTACAACATAAACCATCAATATTTATTTCATAATGAGGAAATGTATAACGCCAGACATTCTGAAACATTTTGTCAAGGCCTCGGCCAAAAAGTCTAAAAATGATTAAGGCCTTGGCCAAAACCATATATAAAATTGGGAAAGGCCTTGGCCAATTACACTTCTAGTTGTATCATGAGACCAACTGATTCATCTAGGATCTATAGCGCTCTCCACCCATCACTTACTATGTCCAATACATTCCTCATATTAAAAGGTTGAAACATAACATAAAAATTCGTATTAGAACTAGCTTACAAAATGTCAATACTTTAACCATAAAACATGAATGGTATAAAAATAGAACATCCAAAGTCAAAAATATCATAAATCATTCAATAAAATATGTATGATTGTATTATAATAAATCAACCTCAATAAAAAATAATATCCAGTAAAGGATGCAGACATAGTTGTCGAGTAAAATTGTTTTAGAGAAATAATCGTTTTGTAAAATCATTTCAAATTCACACATTTATAAATGAAGTAATTTAAAATAGATTTTTTAATCCAAGTGTCCCATACCACTTTGAATCATTTGAAAAGAATTATCATTTCAAAACATTCGTGTCCATAAAAATAAATCCTTAAAATCTTTTTGAAAGCATGGACATTAATTAAAAAGATTTAGAAAGATAAATCTTTAAAACATTTAAAATTATGAATGTGATTAATAGAACGTTTTAAAAATTATTTAAATAATCATTTTGAAATCATTTTTTTGAAAAATGGACATGGATGATAAAAATTTCATCGTAAATACTTACACATAAACAATCTCGGATAATAATGAGATTAAAAAATTAACCCTTAACAATTTGGTAACTTACAAAACATAAACCCCATGAGAGAAGTATCATACAAGGAATAATTAAATACACATAAATTTAATGTATTACACTAATAATACAATTATGGTCAGTACATACACTTCACAAAAGGTAATAGTGCCAATACAACATGATTCTCACGGGAATAAATAGTGAGATGAAAACCCCTTACCTAGCATTTTCCTTTAGTTGAGGGTATGTTTATCCTCATGTATGAAGATATTAGTATGTTATTAAAGTATACAAGAACCATATTAATATTTATTATATCATACATGATTCATTTATGACGTTATACTACCCATTTAATAATAATTTCCATCTTAAATTAACATTTCAGGTAATAATCGCTTTCTTTATCATACATGTTTTAACCTGCTACTCTTGATTGTATCACATAGATCAAGATTTAATTACTTCCAGAATATAAAACATGATTTATATATCAAATATATATTTAGGAAATAAATATCTATAATAGACTTATATATGAAATGAAAAACATTGTTTATGGAGACGGTAGTCCCTACCTACGCATAAACACTGTTTCTGTTTTCATATCGTATTGAACGGAACTAAGTGAATAAGATATATATATATGTACATATATATATATATATATATTTCTCTAGTAGCATTATAATGTCATATATTTCATACTTATTATTAATATATATTTTTATAATCGTCGATAAATGGTGATCGTGGAAATGAATCACATCGTGTCGTGGAGTCGGTAATCTGTACGTACGCACGAGTGAAAATATCATTTACTTAAATGTGTGGAATTTGATGGTATATTAAATTTACAAAGACATTATCATATTATTTTCATTATTTATATAAATATTACTCATCATTATATCCATCCAAATAACATAGTGTCGAATTACAAATTACACCACGGCATGGAGACGGTAAGCCGTACGTACGCACGCATGGTGAAATTATCATTCATAAGATGGGTAGAATAATGCATATAGTTGTGACATATTTATAATATCATCACAGTAAATTGAATATAGTATAGTTATTATTTTAGAATGGAAACAACAAATAAAGTGTATGTGGAAGAATAAGAGAACTTGAAAGAGCGTGGTGAAATCATTACCTAATCTTCGGGTTCTTCCTTTTGATTTGATCAAAATGGATACATAAGTTGGATTTCTAACCGAAGAAAGGCCTATAGGATTAAGGTAGGATACTTGGGAGGATATTTGGGCAGGGTTTGGCCTCGCTCAATGGCTTTGGAGGTGTGATTTTCAGTGAAGAGGAAGTGCCATTTTATAAGAGGGGTGAGGGTCACTTTAGAAAAAGATTAAATTATTAATTTATTATAAAATCATATTCCATTTATAATGGTTCCAAATGATTTTATTTAGAGACTCAGTTGGTTATGGGTCGAAATAATCTCAACTAAGAGGTTTTATACAAGTTTGGGTTACCATTTTAACCTTTTATTTTAGATTTAACTCTTCGTTAAATAGTTTAACTTTTAACGTGTCTTCTTGTATTTTTACTCTATACAGTTAATAAAAATACTCTAAACTTACAAGATAACATTAAGTGGCTCATTAATTACATATATAATATTATTTGATCCCTTTGGATGAAACATATATTTTGTGGAATATTATATCAACCAATAATATAGTATTTGTTTGAAATATTAATTTATGTAAATTTAGATACTATTTGGTATTTTGTATTTTTGAAAGTCATCACAACTTGATTACTTAGAACAAGATAAATTGAATCAACCATAAAATGTCATATTCACCTAGAAAATTCTTTTTTTTCACAAAAAACCTTGAATGTATATATATTTTTAATATTTATAATACCATTTATTGAATTCTTTCATTAATAATGTAATTATTGCATCATCATTGTGTCATAAATAAATTTAATTATTTAAAGTCTAAAAATTATAAAAAAAATACCATGATGTAGGAAATATATTTATCTTTCCAAAGAATATTTATAGTCCAAAAAATTACTTATATAACACCATATAAGAACTAATTACTAAAAGAGTTATTTTATATTTGTTTTGTATTTACATTAAATAGATTAATCTAAAGTGTCATTATCATTCACAAGTGGCTCCATGGGGTCCCAAAATCAACCCAATTATTTATATAGTAGGAAATTACTCATACAATAAGGATAAGTCAATTATTATGGTAATTTTGAATTATTAAAATATTCTTTTTACATTAAATTACCATATTTACCTTTAATCGCGGTAAATAAAAGTCAAAAGTTACTATTCACCAAAAATTATTTTCATCCTATTGAACAAAATTTTACATACTGAGCATAACTGTGTCTCTAGGATTTTATACATTCCACTCACAGAAGCGGTAAAATTATGTTTTATGTGAATTTTTAAATTCTAATAGGAGTTGGGTAAAAGACGGTGAAAAGTTCAATAAAATTTTTATATATCTAAAATAATTAGAAATGAACTCCAATGAATTTAATTGAATTTATATAGGTATTATGTATCTGTTTTAACCTAAAAGAAATTTAAATAAAAAGCCAGTTTTAAACAATAACTCAGTGTTTTCACTATTCATCAAAAATTGTAAGTTTTCAGAAAAATACCAAAACATTACTGTAGGATACTTTCGATATTCTGAATCAAAAAATGATTTCTATTTTACCAAATTCAAAACATAGAAGTAGAATTTGTTAATTTAAAATTATTTCCCGTTGTCAAAACAAATAGCATGTTTTTTTAAAATAATAACTATCAAAAGATTGACAGTTGTTTATCTATAATTTCAATGTGAAATTAATTCCAATAACTAACATTGGATTAAAGGGTAAAAACATAATATAATTATACTTAAAAAACAATAAAATTTATAATTAAACACTATAAATTATTTTTATTAAAAATAATTTTTTTAGTTAAAATATAGTATTTTCACTATTCACCCAAATATGAAAGTTTTTAGAAAAACACCACAAATTTATAAAAACGTAATTATTATGTTTTTATTCTAAAGAAGAAGTTTATATTGAAAAAAATATATATATAAAAGTTTCAAATATTGGATTTAAAAAGGGTTCGCCATTAAAAAACGGTAAAATTGCATTTTTTGAAAAATTATTCTTTTATCTGAAAAAAATGATTTTGTTCTTACATTTTGTCTATAAAACTCATAATATGGATTATAAAATTATGAGGATTATATAATGTTCAAAATTCAGTTAATACTATTCATAACTGCTTTGGAACGGCGAGTTTGGTAAGTTGTGATGCGTTTGAACTATGTGTTGTGTGTAGTGCAAGTTATTGCATTACTGTGAAGAAAGAACGTACTATGAAATATCGGGTTGCTATATAATATTTATATCATTTTTAAAATTATAGATATTATTTAACAATTATAAAATTAAGAGTACTGAAAATAAAATATACAAACATACAGGAAAACAATTTAATTATTTCCTAAAACATAATTTCAAAAAAAGAATTAATAATAAACTGGTAATAAAACTCCCAAAGAAAATATTATATGATATCATATATGTAATTTTGGTTGTATTAGTTTATAATAAAATAATATTTATTATATGAGATTTTATAACATGTAAAAATTATTTCTATAATTAAAATAAAGTAATTCTATCTAACATTTATTTTCTATATGAAACATGTCATATCCACCATGTGTTTCATTTATTTGGTGTATATACTACACATGAATGTATTTTTTGAAAATTAAACTTAATTTTATGGTGATTTACATATCCATTTCTTTATCTCTCTATCATTTTTTTTATAGTTAAAATGTTAGCAATGCGGTAAGCGGCTTTTGGTCTTAATTTATCGTCTTTAATACAATTGTAATGTTATGGACCTTTCAACTATTATTATTATTATATATAGGAAATTTTATACATAATATTATTATTATATTAATTATAATTATATTGTATACTTTATTTATTTTTTATTTTTTATTCCGTCATGAGTCATACGATTCAGTGTTACCAAAGTGGTAAGGGTTTTATGATTCAATCTCGTCCTTTATGTAGATTGTTCCTGATAATACTTATAAGGATGAAATAAAGTTATTATTCTTACAAGAAATTCATGAATTTTCTTATTCGTTAATTATTAATATTGAATACATCTTTCCCTTTATATTCCTCCATTTTGGACTAAATATTGAAAAATAATGTTTTTAATGTAAACCACTTATATTTCTCTCTTCATCCAAAAACACATTTTTCATCAATATACAACTTTTATAAAAAATCAAGAAATTTTTTAAAAATTAAAAAAATTATTTTTTAATAACATTTTTACTCATTTATTGCTTTTAATTTTTTTTGGAAATAAAGCATCATGTTATTTTAAAAAACTATTATCATATGGTTTTACTGAAAATGCTCATTGAATCATTATTTTAACATGTACATCATGAATGATGTTTTTAAAAATCATTACCATATTACTATTTTAAGAATACAATTATATTTTTTTCAAGTATACTTTGAATTAATATTCATTAGAAATTGTTTTATGAATTTTAATATTTAAAATTTTAATTTTCAAATGAAATATATATTTTCTTAAATAATTGATTTTAATGATTTATAAGTATTTTTGTATATGTTTCAATGGTTAGTTTTAAAGAAAAGTATTTTAATGAAAATTTTTATGAAAATGTTTTATCAAAGATCAATGGATGTTTACTAAATAAATTTTTAGATTGATTTTCAAAAATCATTTTCTATCTATGATGGCATCATTTGAAGTTACCTATTATTTATTGGGAAAATTATCCTAATATATCCTTAATATTCATTACATGTTTTTTATGTTAACGGTGGAATAATATTTACAAATATTCTATTAAATGGGTTATACTATGATAAAATACTTCTGAAACCCACGTATTTTTCATGGGTTATGCTCTGATTAAATGATGAAACAATTATAAACAATATATCATTTATACAGCTTATATTATGATTAAATTCATATGAATACCATTTCCTTTCATTAGTTTTGTTATTGTGAATTTTTTATAATCTTAATAAAAACATATGTATCATTTTAATTATGTAGTGGTTGATTTGGTATTACCGTGGTTGGTATATATGTTATATGTATCACCCTCTGATCCAGTACTCTCTCACGTGGCCAGAAATGGTTGGATTTGAGACCTCAAGTGAACTACCTCTTTTTTCAGAGGCTACAAACTAGTAGATAGGGTGTGATAAGTATTTTTGGGGATACTATAACTTCTGTATTTATAGTTAAAACATATCAGAAGAATCATATAATAATAAATATCAATGTTTGGAAATAATGGAAATAATATAATATAGAAGAAGACCAATCAATAAAATCCAACGGAACAACCAAATAAAAAAACTATAATGTAATGACAATATAGAAGATAACAATTTTCATTCTATCTGTAATACAAGTCAAATAATATAATACACAACAACCACTGGTTTATAACCCCTTTTTTATCCCATATCCAATCCCCATCCCATCCATCAAATACAATCAATATAAAGGTACATTTCCCTTTTCGAAACCTTCATCCAACTAAATTTCTTAGTTACCAATGACGTCCCATATAGGGTGTGAGTATAACTAAATAAGTCAACACCACAATGTATTAAAAAACTAGTATGATAATAAGAATATTTAATAATACCATAAAAAGAGTATAGACTAATTAGACAACTAAATTATTAAAACTACAACATTTTTCTAATCTATTCGAGAATATGTATTAGCATGTCTCATAATCATACCAACAATAACCTTATAACCAAAAAAGGAATAACCTTCCTAAGGCCCATTTTGGAACATCTATGAGTGTGTCTTATAATCATGCATACCATAACCTTATAACTGAGGTATAAATCAAAAAAATATGGCTGAAAGCATGGAATATTTTCTCTTATCAACTGCTCAATGTTTTGATAGTCTGCTAATGTGTATAGTGGCACTCTGGTCGAATCCTCAACGATGATACATTTTTTCATAGTCGATTATTTATTGGATTGTATTCTGATTTGGGGATTTTTTTGCTGAGATTATGAAATTATTGATTGATATATATTGATTTAACAAATTGATAATGATTTGGGTGAGTTCATTTTTAGGGAGTTAAGCTTGTGATATCCTTGAGCTTTGCTTTATATTGCCTTTAATTTAACACCAACTTCACAAGATAATGTTGATTGGAATTACTTTGAGTTAAGGCTTTAATCCAAACCCTAAATTATCTTAGGGTTATAATCTTAATCATAGCATATTGGTGGTAGAGTATTTATGGTTCCAATAATCCATGGAAACCACACGGTAAACAAAATATGTCATTAATACATGACTTGTTATGTCCAACATACACAATGTTAAATTAAAAAATACTCATCGACCAAATACTCTCAATCACATAACATTCCTAAATTTTGACTCAACCCAATGGTAAATTTACTCAGACATTTAAATGATTATTAATATGGTTATAAATATTATGATGATAAATTTAGAAGATAATAAAAAGAATGGGATATGAAAAGATTGTGTAACAAACACACACACAAACAATGATGATAATTAAAAATGAACTTTAGATTAAATGATGAAGAAAAAGAAGAGAGGGGGATTCAACTATATATGTAATATTTTAATAAAATTAATATTAAACTACATAATGTTGATGATAATTATAGATACTTAAGAAGAAACGTTCATTGTAACAGAATTACAAATACAATCACTTAAACAATTACAATTGAAAATGAACGAAAAGAAAATGAAATCAAAGTAAGGAGGAAGGGTCTTTCAAGTGAAAACATGAGTTTGGAATGTCCTCTTAGGACTTTTACAGAGCCTTGGTCATGCCAATAGATCCTCCTATATTTTGAATTTCCAAATCATTTAAGGAGAGGAGGGAGATGTATTTATAGCCCATGGAAGTGGACTATTTGTATTCCCAATCTTTCCCTCCACTTGCATCTCCACTTTGATAAATTATAAAGTCGAATCATGAGATATAATATTCTTACACGTTTTATATAAGTATATCCTTTGTCTATGCTGAAAATTTAGTAGCCATTGGACTTAAGGAGCCATAGTTTTGGTGGTTGGATTAAACAAATTTAATCTGTCCATTTCAATGAAATCTTCTTGAAGGTCAAAATTTGAATGGGTTTTTTAATAAGAAAATTTATTAAAATAAAAATGAGTTTTTCAAAAATGTTGGTCACTATATATTCCCATACACACTGCACAACATAAGATTTATTTGATGATTCCATCAATAGATATGTCATGAATAGTGTCCAGATTTTAATTCCCAGACAGAATGGTGGGCTGGAATTCCAAACGTTATTTGGGCCCCTTGTTATTGGATTTGGGCCTTGAAATTTTTATCCATGATTATTATAAATAATCAAGTATATATGGTGGAGTTTAATAAAATTTTGGGTTCGGGATTTAGACCAGTAGCTCAATCATCAGGGCTGGTCCAATTTCTTCACAAATTCTGTAGGTCATCTTGTGAGGACTATAAGTCCCTTACAATGGACGAAATAGCCACTAATTCCTCCTAATGATATGTTTCAAATTGAATAAGGAATCCTAAATAATCCTAATCACACAATTTGGATCATCAGGGTGATATTTATAAATATTATAGTAAACTAGATTAGTTGGACTACCTCTAAAAATTCCCAAAATTATACTTAGTATTAAAACATAAATATTTCACCCAAATTATGCACATTTCATATAAAATCAGTAAAGGGAGTATATTATAAGTTAGGAAAATATTAAAAAATTCAAGGGTTTAAACATGATATATAACAATTTCAACATTTAATCATGTTCAAGCCTGATATATCATCATTTCTTCATGTTTCTCTGGGACTATCCCTCTCTATAATAATTTCTTCGTGTCTACAAATCCAAGACCACTATGTCATCATTTAAGATTTCATCTCTGGGCCAAGCTCGTTATATTAGAAATTTATCTTATTATTCTAGGCCAAGCCCACCATATAAGTATTTCAACATTTAACCACAACCATAGAAATAAGGATATCCATATATTCTATATTATAGACCAATGATTAATTATGTAAATTAACATTTCTCGTTAATTTACAAATTTCATATTTTAGTCGGTTAAAACCAAAAATAATTCATTTATCTAAATAAAAAATCCAATCCTAGGTGAATCTATATAAAGAAAACACCCAAAATATTTTTCATGTAAAATAAACTTTAACCCATTAACAAAAAAATTTAAATCAATGGTTCTCTCACTTGAATGGGATCCACAAACAAGATTAATAACTAATGAATGAAAATGGATGATGAAGAATAGTTTAATTCATTAATTTCAATTTATTTTGCCAATGATATGTATGATAAATTTCAATATTGAATATACTAGAGAATTATATAACCACAGGGTTAAGTATCAGTCCACATACCTTTAACTGACAATCAAACAATGATTCTAATGTAAAACACCCATGTAGTAGAAGTTGTAGGTGATCACAAGATGGATCCTAGATCAAAAAACAATCAAGATCAAAACCAAAAATTCACATAGTAAATATATTACAATGAAATTTATTAATAAAAAATATATAGGGGAAAAACCTTACCAACAGTACTTTGTAGTGATCAGTTATGTTATTTTGATGATCATAAAGTAGATTGGAACTCCTAAATTGACTGAAGGGATTCCCTTGTTTGAGAGGTGAAGAGTTGAACATTGGTGAATGGAAAGATTAGCTGCACAACATAATTTAAAATAGCTAGTTGGGAAATCACACTCTGCATAATATAGTTACACATCGTTTGATTCTTTTTAATGGGATACACCGAAAACCCTATCCCCTTGGATTATTATTAAAATCGCTCAAACATTACACAACATGTAATCCATTTAAAGAACATGTAAATTTCATTGAGATACATTTTTATCCCATTTTACTTATAAAATAACCAAACACCCCTTTAAATATTTTCATCATTCCAAAAATATGTTGTTACCTTTGAATCATTCTTACCCAGACTCCATAAACCCGAAAAATAAAAAAACCTCTAGACTTTAGGTAATTTTCCCAAACAAGGCTCTCCACTAGCATCATCTCCAGTTATCTAATGCTTCCTCAAGAAATAAAAATGTTTTTTTTTCAAAAAAAATAATCAATCCTAATAAAAACACAACCACCTAGTTTTAGAGACATCATAAAGTTCGATAGGTAAATGTGTAATCGAAAACATAGAAAGAGACATACATAGAAAAAAACGTTATCTTACAACATCCCTACTATATAACATCTCATCCATATGTTGAATAAAGTGTCACTTTTGGGTCTTAATTAACACATATTGAATGTTTACTCAAATGTACAACTTCATGTCCGATGTCTACTTCTAAACTCTCCCATGCTACAATTTTATCCGAACCAATGGTATAATTTCACTATGGAGATACATCCCAGTACTATATACAAATCATATAGGTTTCTCTTCAAAAGGCACATCAATACTAAACTAAACATATTTTATGTCTATCATGTAATAAGGGCCAGCTTAATATCTCCAAATTTGAGAAAAATTGAAACAGTATGCATGTAATTGAAGAACTATAGAAGGGAAAAATGGTACACAACTAGACCTACCTAATCCACTATCTTAATAATCTAGAAAAACACAGGTGCTGGATTTCCCTATTTACTGATATGATATTATCCCAACATTTGAGAAACCTAAAGGGTTACATAACGACCTACCTCAAAATAAATAGTTTGTCTCTGAGGGGGAGTATAATATTTCTTCTTTCTCTATATGGTCCCTAACCACTATCTGATTAACTGAACTTTCTCAGACATCTCATATATTAGACTAGTCCCAACAAACTCTACACCACCTTCCACCAATAAAAATTGGTTGAACATAACATTATTTCATAAAATTCTTTAAAAGGTCCCATCTAGATTGATTATATGAAATATTTTATTATATAAAAACTCAATGAGTGACATGTTCTTCTCCATAAACCATGAATATCCAAAACCCGTTCTTATAATATTTCCACCAAAAAATGAATAGTCTTCTTAGATTGACCATCATTATATATATGATAATCCATACTCAAAAGAACAATTGATCATGGATCCTTCTAAATAATCTTCCAATTTTTTTTTGTAAAATAAGGATCTCTATAAAAAATTATTCTCTTTCAAACACCATTCAGTCAAATTACATCACCCATGTAAAAACTACCCATATCATCAATAATAAAAGTCTCTATAATAGAAATAAATTGGGATAAATTCATTGGTGGATCAAAAATAACTCATAAAACATCTTGAGAGTGTATGTAATAGGTAATACCATCACAAAATCCATTGTGACATTATACCGTATCCACTCAAGAATGGTTTAAGGGGGAAGAATACCACTTGTTCTTTGATTCTCAGCTTTTACATACTGACAGATGAAGTGTGTTTCCACAAACCCTAATACATCCATTATTTCTATAAAAACATTACATTATATCATGATAACGATAAATAATTTTCAAAACAAGATGTACTAACCATTTTGAATCATGAACCTTTTTTTAGATCCTCACATAAGCTCTTTGGAAACTGTAAACAACCGTGAAACAAATGAAAATTTCCATTGCCAGGTGACAATCCAAATTATAGATCACCACCATATATGTTGCCTCTCATAACTGATCTTTATAGGTCAGGAAACTGATCAGTCTTAATCTAGTCCCAAATAATGGGTATAACATATGATTATGTTAGCATTACTCAATTATGAGACTTCTAGACATCTAGATGCCTATCTACAAATATTTTAAATATCTTCTACTCATCTCAATAATACCTTACTTACTCTACCTACATCTCATGTCTCAATGCATCATGAATGACATTACCCCTATTCATTATATAATATAACTTGATTTCGAAAGACTGTAGATACTAAACTCAACACCTCTGTTGATGGTTCTGGTCCCTCTATGAAATGATGTAAATGTGGATCTAGTGGTCCATGTATACCAGAAACCCCTCACCCATGAGATAATTTCTATATTGTCTTAGATAATTTCACATTACATCTAACTTCATACTGTTATTAGGAAAACTCTTCTCAAGTGGCCCCAACTACCTAGATCCATAAGAAACCAGTTGATCCTACAACATTAGAACAACTCTGAGTCCAACTATAGATGTGTCACATTACAAAGTATATTCTTTATAAAGAATAGGTAATGAAGAAATAGTTACTATGTTTAGCCTTCCATACAGCTTTTTTGAAGCATTGTGGAAAGAATTACGCCAATAAAACTTAACACTAACTTTATTCAGACCAGACATTGGTGCTTCCTAATGAGAAAAGTCATGGATAAATCTCCAATAATAACATTTTAAACCCATAAATCTCTAAATCTCTAAGACATTTTCAATATTCTTCCATGATACCATGGATTCACTATTCTCTGTGCCCACTAACACTCATTCCATTGAGATAACATTGGCCAAGAAACAAAAATTTTCAAACCAGAAACTGCATTTATTTAGATTAGAAAATATACCATTCCCTCTCAATCAATTCAAGGTGATGTGAAAATGTATTTCATGATAGTATACTTACTGGGTGTACCCAAACATGTTATAAAACCCCCATAAGTATATCCACAAAAAAGGATATGATATCTTATTCATGAAGCCTGTGAATACCACTTTTTCATTGGTCAAACCAATCAACATCATAATGGAACCATACAAGACATAACATCCCCTAAAATTATTCATATGTATCGATAATGGTCACACCCTCAAATAATATAAAAGATCCTCAATGCATAAGACACGATACTAGTTCTGGATTTTTATTTAGAAAAATCTCTAATAATACACACATAAGTGTGAACATACATCAACCATTTTAATGATGATATCTAGATAAACCCATAGATATTTACTATGTCATATGAACCAATTTTTTAAAATCATAAAACTTATCTTTTAACTACCAAATCACTTTTGGTAACATTTTATAAGGCATGATAAAAACTAACTCTTCTCCTGGCACTAACTCAATCATAGAATCGATCTTTCACTTGGGTGGTATGCTTTAGAACTCATCATAAAAAAATGAAAATGTCCAAATATTATAGAAATGTAATCAAACAATATCCTACCATCATCTAGTACATGAATATCTTTCTAAGAAATGATAAAATAGAATAAAGAATAAATTGGTCTTACATGGCAAGCCTGATGATCCCACTCACAATGGTGAGTAATGCATCTACCATTATGATATAAAAAGGAAAATATCCACTAATAATTGGAGATATGATATTGAAATGTAATTGAAAAATCCTTGCCAATAAATTATTTGAAGCCTATCATTTTTAATAGGAATGGTTCTCAAAAGAAAATATAATCACCAATCTAGATAGAAACATCCTTGCAATGTTTGATATTATCCAACTCAACTCCCAACAGTGTGTCAATGGTCAAAACACCATCCAATATTTGTACATAAAATACCAAAAAAAGATTAAGAAGTGAAGATAATAAATCAATCTCATAATACAATATCAAAAAACATATGCAATGGTAGATTAAATAAGATTCATACCTCTCAAAGTAGATGATCGTACATCCACACTATCATAAGTTGTCTGTATAACATGATTCTAACAATCCCCTCTTCATTACGCCACATCAAGAACCATGTGAGATATACCCTCTTCCTGGTACATCAATTCCAACCCTACGGAACCACATCCCCTTCCTTAACCAAAACATCAAATGGAACTCAAGATACCTATCTATAGAGGTGTAGTTAATTTCTTTCTAGACTCTAGTACCCTTCATGTTATTCCCCCACTACTTGAATGTCGTGTTCTCCTTAGAAACACTTTAGGTGGAAGAATATTCTATAATCCTGACACTTAAAATAGGGGTACAGACACTAACATCATTTATTTACCATCTTTTAACATTGATAGCACTACAACGGAACATGGTACTGAGATAAATTCCCACTACAGTAACTTCTATGCCCTTTTCCCAATATAAACTATTGTTGAAATCCTTATTTCTACTAGAATATGATCTCATAGTTTTTCCAATGGGAATATCATGGCCGATGCTCGTGGATTCTCATAGATTTCCTTTTGTGATGAGTTCATGATTAATAATGTCGAAGCAATTTCTCTTATGGAACACATTAACCTATAACCTAATATCATGTAAATTATAATCCTAAAAACAACTCACTCTAGAGAACTTATTTTCTACCAATGATGGTGAAAATCATTATGGGTTAGTGAAATGATCTACATAGTCAAGAACTGACATTCCCTATTATGTGAGGAGTAATAACATGTATACTTATCATCACTCAATGTCTCAAGATATAAATATATCAGTACATAATATCGAATCCCTTCCAATATAAATCTTTATGCTTCCCTATAAGCTCTAGAATATCCCACCAACACTGGGTAGGTCCACGAAGAATATGTACAACAAGCTTCACCCACTTATCGGTAGGTATCTCAAGATGCTCAAAGACTCTCAAAATTAATTCGATATAGAACATGGATACCTTGGGCCTCCCTCACTAGTGAACATATGATGAGGTTATAAATGAAACTCTCTCATCACCTGATAAATCAATGTCATATTGAAAATAGTATCTTCTTTTTTGGATCTCATGACCCACTAGAAGTTGTCACAAAGATGAACATTCCTCTAATCCATAAAAACTATAGAAAGATCCATTTTGGATAAGTTTAGAGCTTTCTAATTACCAATCTTTTAAATCCCAAATCCAATATGACGAGGAGTAATTTTTTATAAAAGGAAAATACAATCCTTAGAGCACTGTCTACAATAAGGTCAACCTCAATTGGTTACAAAAAGAGGGAACCACTAACTCTTGGTCTCTTGAAACATGGATTATAAGTGTTTTATCATGAAATAACTATTCATTTATTTTGCATCCCAATTTTAATAGAAATCACAAAACATCATTCAATATGAATGAATATATCACATCACTACTGGAAAACTATCCATTACCAACGGTTTGGAACCGTTGGTATATGCCTCGAAACCGTTGGTATATCATATACCAATGGTTTGGAGAACCATAGCCAAGTAAGCCGTTGGTATAGGTAATATGAAATCTATACCAACGGTAATGGAACCGTTGGTATATAAATTCCAAAAATAAAACATCCGCTGGGATTTGATCCCAGGACCCGTCGTTTATAATTGAACTGCTTAACCACTAAGCTAACATCACTTTTGTAAACATAATTTCCTAAATATATATATGTATTATCATAATTATTTAAAATTTTGATTTATATAATGTTCTCGGTTAGTGGATCTGGAAAAAAATTAAAGAACCTATCCCAACGGTTTTCAAAACCGTTGGGATAGGTTCCGGTTGGGTGTATTTTAGTTGGCTGAAGGTTGTATTTTTTTGATGCTTTTTCCCAACGGTTCTTGAGAACCGTTGGGAAAGAGTGACCTTTCCCAATGGTTCACCAAAACCGTTGGGAAAGGGCCTAAAAAACACACCCTTTCCCAACGGTTTTGGTGAACCATTGGGAAATGGTAGCTATACCAACAGTTTTTACAAACCGTTGGTATAAAAGTGTTGGGAAAGATCATGTTTCTAGTAGTGCATGATAAATAATTATTTCCTTTTCATGAGTAATGCCTATCAATATATATCCCTACATACTTATTATGATGCATTCATACACATACCATGACATATTATCCATGATTATAAATCTCGATAACCAATAAAATAATATATTAATAATGTCATAAAAAATTTGAATCACCTTAGGTGAAATAACATCAACTATAAACAGAACACTATATAGACAGATCCCTCATCACTACGAACTCATATTTATCCCCCATGTATGTGTTAGCTACTCCCCTTCAAAAGATCATTACAAACTCCCAATGCATCCAAGTATCCCTTATTTCATTCCCAAATAGTAAACAAATGTAATATAATCACGGTGTCCTCATATACCACTTTCTACCCCCCCCCCCTTATCTTTCACTCTGACAAATAGCCAGAAAGGGTCTATTACTTGACTACAAGCATGCCTCTTCGTATTAAAGAGGATATTGATTAAAAGCGAGGTGCAATATATATATATTGGGGATACTCTACCCCTAGGTAACATAGTTTCAAGAGAGAATAAAAATTGTATAAAAATAATAATAAATAAATATAGGTGTGAGGAAATAATGGAAACAATAAAATATAGTATAAAACTAATCATTATAATCCAACTAAACAATTCGATAAATAATAATAGAATAATGTAATGAACTAATGGAATTTAACTAAATTTCATGAAATATGTAACACAAGTAATAGACAAGTAAAATCAATTAACGACTCAAAAATTCCCAATTTTAGACCCCATGTCGGTCCCATCTCTAGACTATAACCCATCCAGTAAAGACAATCTCCAAAAATGTCACATTCCCATGTCCAAACCTATATCCAAGTAATCTTCTTGGGTACCAACTATGGACTGAGTATGGTGTGAGTACAAATCAATATCATGACATATATTTTTATAAAATAACAATTCTTATAATAAGGGTATTTAATAATATAAGAACTAAGACTATTAATTAATTAAAATACAAATTTACTTCCACATCAACCTATTTCAGCTCAATGTTGGAATATCATTGAGCATGGCTCACAAACATTCCAACCATAACCAAATAACCAAGGAAAATAATTACCTTCCTTAAACCCATAATCAAACGTCTCTGAGTAGGTTTGACATTCATGCCAACTCTAACCTTATAACCTATGTATAAAATAATCAAATTTCATTCAAGCCAACTATATAAGTATATAAACATTTAATTTTTCATGATCCCACTATATCATAATTTTATCATGTTTCTCTAGTAATATCCCAATATATGGTAATTTTAGCTTGTCTACTAGCTCAGGCCTTTTATATCACCATTTCAGCATGTGTCCCTATGGCTAGCCAAATATATCAACATTTTTGATGGGTTATTATACAGAGCCTTCATTTTAAGTATTTTATCATCTTATCACAATATAAATCCATGAACCAAGTATATCACAATATAACATTATTTGGACCGAAGGCTAATTATTCAAATTACAAATTTACTTTCATTTACACATTTTATATATCATTTGGTCATAATGGAAAAAGCTAGTTATCTCAATAAACAAGAAAATACAGTGTGAATATGTATCAGGAAAATAATAACAATCCATTTCATGATAAACACATTTTAATCCATTAAAAAATAATTTTCAATCAAGTGTTCACTCACCATAACAGTACTTACAAGAAAGTTAAATAAAAATTAGATCCAAATCATCTTAAATGAATAATTAAAATCATTCTTTTTTATTTAATTAGAACACAATATTTCTAAACAATTGAAATATTTTATATACTTGAAAATTATCAAACTATGGGGTTATGGAATAAACCCCTACATTTAACTAACTGACAGAACATGATTCCAATAGCAAACGCTGATGTGGAGGAAGGTGTTTCTCATTGCAGGAAGTATCCTAGATCATGACTAATCCTTATCAAAATCAATAATGAACAAGGTCATGTTATCAGACCACAATAGCTAAAAACCCATGGAAGATATGGAAGACTCTATCCAAATGTACTTACTAGGGGTAAGATGTGTTTTTGGGACTTAGGGTAAAAACGTTTTCACTTTAAATTATCATTTACGGTCTCCCTAGTCTAATAGAGGAATAATTTCTTTCTGGTGAATGAAAAGCAATATCTCATTACATACATTAAAAAATAAGTTTAGGGAATTACATGGTGTTTAATATAGTTTCACACCATGTAATTATTTTGAATGGGATATCCTTAAAATCCCATCACGTCAGATTATTATGAAAATATCAGGAACATTACATGATATGTACTCCATTTTCACAACATGTAAATGTTTTAAAAATGTTACTTAAACCAATATAATTATGAAGAAACATGATCCCATTTTAAATATTTTGATGTTACCAAAAACTCATGGTAACACATAAACATTTTATTCTCATAATCCATTAACTCAAAAAAGAATTTACATATAGACTTTATGTCATTTTCCCCAACAAAACCTCTCCCGTAGGATCATATCATGTTTTGTTATGTTTCCTCACAACCTAAGATAGTGTTTATTGAATATAAGAGACAAACATGATGAAAATAGAACCAACAAGGTTTAGAGAAGATAAAAAAACTCCACTAAGATAAGTTTAGTGACAATCATGGAGAGTGAAGTATGTGAAAAAATACTGGATTGAAAATTATAACCCAATATGGTGGATAAATGTTAACAAAGGTGGGGGGTCGTTATCTCTCTCCAAGTAATAGGGTAAATAATGATATCTCATGAGATAAATTGGACTCAAATGTGGTGTGAACCAAGATTAATAAAGTAAATTATCACTATTATAGTCTTCTAAGTGATCATAAACTATTAAAATTAATTGGCGAGTTATCTCCCTAAACTATGATGGTTGTCTCAATGATCATTAACAACTATAAAAATGTTTTTATTTGATTATGTTAATTTTAAAAATCTATTTCTTAGGACATTTTTTTGTTCTAATGGTCTATGTTGATTGATTTTAATATGATTAATGTATTAGTAACAAGAATGATTTATTCCATGATTCATGTTTATTATATTTGATATGAAAGGTATGGTTTTCAAATGTTATTCTCATGTTCTAGATATTGTTATGAACACAATATATAAAAATCTACCTTATTTACACTTACTAAGAATCTGTTCTTACCCTTTATAATGTCTCCTTTACACAAGTCATGAGGAATCCTATTATGTATGATATGTTTGAGAAGTTTTATATTTTGGAAAAATTTTCTGGGATATTACATATCTCACTTATGGACATGTTATTTAGGTATCATTGTTACAAATTTAAATATATATATATATATATATCATTCTTCCATTGAAGATTGTTTTATGTAATGAGTAATAATCTATTATTATTTTATAGTTATGTGTGAAATTTTTGGGTCATTATAGTTGGCATCAGATCTAGGTTTAGTTATCCTTTGTAAATTATGATGGGAAAATTATTAGTGAGATCTCTAGATATATTTATAAGGATATTTATAGGGTTATCTCAAATGATATTTCTAAGGATAATTCAATGTGTAGGGAAATTTCATGGAAGTTAGTTTATTGGTAGAGAGTGGAATACATAAAATTAAATCCTTGTCTAGATTATAAATGTGGATAGAGCTTTGTAATATAGATACCAATGGTTAATAAAACAAAAACATGTATACTAATCCAGAATGGATTATTACATGGTTTATAATAATAATCATTGTCTCACACCTAGTATGACACTCCAAATTCATATTCTTTTCTAATTCTCAAAATATTTGCAGACCATATTTAATGAATTAAAAAATCACAATTAACGAAATACTTTGTACCAAATTTTTCATTCATTAAAAAAATGTTTATTTTTTATGAAACTTGTAAGTTAGATATTATGATATGATAGTTTTTTACTATGAATTGTTTTTTCACACTATGATTTTTTTAATCATCAACATCTAGTAGAAATAAAATTTTTAAATGTTGAAAATTAGGAAATATTTTTTGATATTCTATAAAATAGGATTATGATTGGAATGAAGGTTATTTTTTTATGTAATTCATTTTTCATGATATATGTTAAATAAATTTCCCATTAACCAACTCTCAGATTAACCACAAAGATATGGATATTGTCTGTTTATAGTTCAGGTGGTGGAGACCATGGAGAAAAGAATATTTAGTTTTTCATATATTGATACTATGGGAAAAGTAAGTCAAGATAATTTATCAATGCAAAGATAATATGTTTTATGTGTTCAAAAGAAGGGAATATAGAAATTAATCTCCAAGTAAAAATGAAAAGATTAATTAACATAATGGATGGGAATATTTCTATCCTTATGATATTTTCAATGGGTAATTATTTTAACCATGGATGGTATGACATTATGAAAGTACATTTCCTAAGGTGAAAGATCAAAAAGGGGATTAGTAAGTCGGTACAAGTAATTGTTTTTTATTAGTGATGAAGATATAATAATAAAATATAAAATCATGGACATATTTAGGAATAAGATTATTAGGATTATTTTATGTTTTAAGAATGTATTAGAGTGCTTGAAGTGTTTTTTTATTATAATTGAAAAATTATATGAATCATAAAATTTAGAAGGATTGTCAAAATAAGTTTTTAGTTAAGAATTTTCAAGAATATTTATAAAGTCAACTGTATAATATTTTTCACCCAGAAACGAATTTATGATTTGTTGATAGAGATCTATTTTTTCTTAATGATGAAATTTTCAATATTTTATTTATTTATAGAATTCAGTAAATGATATTTTTTTATTTACGGAATGAGGAATCATGTATTTTTTCATTGTGGTTTTATGGTAATTATTTTTTATTTCCATGATTCACAAGAATATATGATCATGGTATTATAATTTTTTGTATCTGAAAAATAATAACTACTTATTAATTTTTTTGGGATAAATGTTATATTGATTTGGGAAATTCAGTAAACTTCATTCAAAACATTTGGATTTAAATTTTTATCGAACAAGGATGAGCCTTTTGGAAAACTATTAATTAAATGTATTATGTTAATAATTGGATTTTATTAGATAACATGTGCTAAAAATTATATTTTATATAATAACCTGGGAAATAACAAATTTCATATCATTATATTTTGTATCATATGATCTACTAGTGCGACAGGAAATAAATTAGTATTAATTTCATAAAATAATTGATTATGTAGAATTTTATCCATGGAAAATTAGAGGATTCGGTTGTTCTTGTAAAATGGAATGAAATAATGTATGTATTTATTCTTATGTGAAATACCCAAAATTAGGAAAATAATATTCGAATTAAATGTTGTTGTATATCCATCATTATGATGATATGACTGCCCTTTTTATACCTATTTTTTATAGTTTGTTGGTTTTTTATTTTCACATGATCATTCACTTTAATCTGAACAACGATCTCGGTCACCCGCATCACTATTTTAAAATTAAAATTTTCTTCCACATCCAAATATTCATTTGCAAATTATGTTCTCTTATTTGGATACCCAACATGTGTTATTACATGATAAATTTGAACACTTGATTATAATTTTTCAACATAATATTTAATAAGAATTTTAGGATTTTGGTTTACCAAAATAAACTTTTTAAATTTCAATAATTTTTTTACTGAGAAAAAGTTTAATTTGTGAAGAAAAACTTTATTGAGGGTTATAGAATATAACACCACATGATTTTGTGAAATATTTATTTTTAAATAATTTTTTACATTTTGATATTTTTAATTAAACACAACACCAATGATATCATGCATTACACACAATATTGAATGCAGTTTAGTTACACGCAACACCATGTTACAATGAAAAGATACATAATATAAAAATTTTATTATTTAATATAATAGTAATAATCTTGTTGTTGGAATGGTTAGTATGAGTATTATTACATAAATTAAGAAATAATATTATTATATAATTATATATATATATAATTAATTCATTTGTGACCAATTAAATAGAAATTAAAATAATAACAATTTTAAAATAAAATAAATGTTTTTCTAAAAAGATATTTTAAGTGAAAAAATGTGTTCTATGAAATTAAATTCAAAAACTACTTTTAGAGAATGATTTTAGAAAAATTTATATATTATTTATTCATTTAATTATTTATCATTCTTATTGTGTTTTTTGTAGATAAGATAAAAAAATAAAACAAATTTTCTCTTAAAACATATATATTTCAGGGAAATTATTTCCCGTTTCTTTTGTTAACATATATGAATATTACTTTCTCCCAAATTTTAAAATTTATTTCTAAATATAAAATATATTTTTTAAATAAAAAATTAAAAAAATATCTTGGTGAGAATTTAAGATAATTTTCTAAGATGATAAAAGTTTCTATGAATACTGATAGATAATTGTTTTTATTAAATAAATTCATTTATTTTATTGAATATAAAAACATAATATATATTTTCATATAGTATTAATAGTAAAATTAGTTTAATTATATTTCTATTAATACAATTTGTTTCATTTAAATAAATTTAATATTGAATTTTTTTTAAAATATTCAAATAATTTAACATTTTTTCTTTAGAAAACCGCTTCCAAATCTTGTCTACATGATTAATATTAAATTATTTTTTTTCAATTTTGTGAATGTAATTTAGATGATATTATTCCATATTAATAATATATGTAATTTCGATTATATTATATGTTAATCATGATTTTTGACCATAATGAATTATAAAAACCATAAAAAATTTGGTATTAAAGTATATATGGGTTTGTTGGGGGTTAAACAAAAAAGATAACAGTTAAAAATACATAAAACATATCCAACATCAATTTATTGGAATTATTTAGACCTTATATCTTCTAATATATATAATTGACATTTTTTATCCTTTTTTATTTGAAAATCATAGGTATTACTTTTATAAAAAATTACAAGTGTGCCACTCACCTCACATATAAAAGGCCGCACATTCTCATCTCTTTTTTACAAATACATAACCAATTGGTATAGAATACCCTACAAAAATACCTTTTTTAATTATGTAATCTCATCCTAGAATCCATATTTTTGAAAGAAACCCATCTTATGAAGCCTTCTATGGCAAACCAAAATAAGTTGCTCGAAGAAGATGTAATGTCCATAACTGAGCATTCCATTTTATCTCATCTTCCACCGATTTCTATTATTACTGATACATATTAATATAATTACATCAATAATATTTATATAATGAAATTTTATTATGTAAATTTAGTAACCTAAATACTTATCCACATCTATAAAATGTTGTATGAAATAGTCATGTGGGGGTACGGTGGACTTCGTCCATGGGAAAAATGATAATTATTTACCATAACCACCTATCACGGCTAGATATAATTGTATATTTACAGTTTATATCTTATATTTATGACATTTTTATAATTATTCAGTTATTATAACACATAGAACTTCTTAATTTATATATTTTTTGGGATATGATAACATAACACATGTGTATGAATGACTATAGTCTCATGAAGCGATGTAATTCATTAAAACATTACATTGAATGTAAAAATAATAGGTTTAATGAAAATATTATATATATATGTTATAAAAATTATCCTATGATTTTTACATTTTATTTTTCATTTTTCAATACTTTTTTTGGAGAAAATGGTAACAGAAACCATACATTTGTACGATATACTGTGTCCAGGAATGTTGTACTTCATTTTAAATGTATATATTTTATGCATTACACAGAATTAATATATAATAAGTATATATGATAATTATATAATGGTTTAAATTCTATAGATTATGTAGCCCCGATCAATGTATTATATATGAAAATAAACTATAAATCACGCAAGATAACAAATCGGTTATAAATTGAAACATGTTTTTAACAATAAATTTTTATTAAATGGGTAATAAAATATCATAAATAAATCATATATTATATTAGTTAGATATGTATAATTATTTAATATATTATTAATAAACTTATAGTTAATAAACAGTAGGTTATAACATCCATGAATGAAATTGATACATAAGGTAGGGGACTTATGTATCACTTTTGTTTTCAATGAGATGCATTCTATATTCAATATGTGTTTCATTAATGTGGTGTATATAATACAAATAAATGTATATTATGAAACATATCCATTATTTTATGGGTTTCCACATATACATTTTATTATCTCTTTAACATTTTTTTAGTTCAAAATTTAAGAAATTTTTAACTGATTTTTAGTCTCAATATTTCTTCTTCGGGTCATACATTATGATATACAACTATCTTATTTTATGAGATTTATATATTGCCCCTTTGAAATGTAATATAATTAATTTATTTATTCACATTAAATTTTTGAGTGTCATGTAATTATTACACCATTATGAGGCTTATTATTCATGGTTGCAAAAGTGGTATGGGTTTTGTCATACTCTCTATTAATTTCTTAGGATTGTTCATTATTATGCTTCTAATGTTGAAATATTATAAATATATCATTCAAGGAAATAGTGTATTTTATTATCCTATTGATATTATAGAATAATATTTTTTCACTTCATTTTCATCACATTTTATTTTCATGATTCAAACATAGAGTTTTTATTGCAAATCGAGGTTATTTCTCTCTATTTTTAAGAAACGCTTTTTGTTCTGTATGAATTTTACAAAAAAATAAAATGACTTCTTACCAATTCCAAAATATTTAAGAAATAAATTATTACACATTTTTTAGAACCGAAAATATATTTAAAATATCCTTCATTTCATTTTCCAAAAATAAATATTCTTTGAATTTTACCCAAAACATTAAAGGAATCACTATTTTAACTTGTACTACATGAATTGTGTTTTCCTTTATCATGACCAAATAATTTTCTTAATGATTCCTTTATAATATTAAAATATATTTTTCCAATGAAAATTATTTCCAAAAGGGTTTATGAATTACTATTTTTAAAAAGTTATTCCCAAAATTGAAAGGATATTTTCATCATGAAACATTTAAAATTATTTTTAAAGTATCCATTATAAATACCCAAGGTTATTTTTATAGAAGTTAGTTTTTAAATACCTAATTTAGTAAAATAATTTTTCAATGTGTAAAGGATATATTTTCAATAAATGATCCAATATATCTTCTAAAATATTTTAAGATTTAATATGACATCCTTTAATTTCATTTATTATTTACATGGGATATGATACAAGGATACCATTCTTATTATTTATATTGATTGTTTATATTTAACATTATTTTTTTTAGCAAACCTATATATATTCCATGAGTTATACCATGGTAAAATACTTATGAAACCCACTTCTAATTCTATAATTTATCATTTTATGAAATTATTAAATGATTATAGAACCTATTTCTTTTAAACAAGTTATGTTATGATGAAATTTTAATGAAATCCATTTATTTTCATGGGTGCCATTATGACGAATTTTTATAATATTTTGGAAAAAACATTTATGATCTTCATTTTGTAACTATTGTCACATTACAACCAATAATGTTGGTCACATTATTATCAAGGTTAGTTTTTTACATTATAAACAAGATGAGTGGGACCAATATATACCTCTGATGGATTGGGTATAGATTTATATATCATGAGATAAATAGTACTAGAAGGGTGAGTGAACCTGGTTTTGTAAGGTAATATTTCGACAATGATAATCCTATGAGTGAACATTCAATACTATTATGGTTTGAGGAGTGAACCAATTATACTATGAATGTTTTGTAAATTATCCTTGACTACTAAGAAATTTCATTTTTATGCTTGTGTGTATGCAAAAAATCTATGTCTTATTCCAATGTTAAGTTCTAGTGGTTCATGTAAATTTATTCCTTTATTATTCATGTATTATGAACTACCAAGAACTTATCCATGACTAATATTTATGGTATTTGATAAGCATTGTATGGTTTTAAAATAGAATTTTTATCTTCTCATACACATATCATAATGATAAGTTGATATCAAAATTTCTTACTATTACAGAGCATACTACCATTCCATTTCTTATGTTTCCTTTCCATAGGTTATAATGAAAGGTATTATATATGACATCGATATATGTTTCTTGTAATGAAGAACATTGTGGGAGATTACAAAGCTCAGTTATATACCATTTTTTTACATTTCCAATAGAATTAGAACTAAATTATTCTTGTGTGGATCATTATGGTAATTAATTATTATTATTTTCGAATATGTAATAATGATTTATGAGAAATGTGGGTCTTTAATGTGAATTTCATTGGTATTTTCCATAATTATTCTTTAGATAATGATATTGAAACTGAGTGAAAATTGCTATAATTGTATGGAGAATGTTATTGATTTATATGAGTAATGTGAAAGACTATATACTCAAAATTAAAGGGTACATCCATAATGTCGTGGATCCCTAAATAATAAATTTCCACAAATATTGTGATGTAATTATAAGGAAATGATAAATGGGGTCGATGTATCCTTATCCATTAGACTACCTTAATTTTTTGAGATGATATATGTCAAAGAATTTTTTACAGTGTATGTGGCTAGGATTTACAAACTAGACAAAATAGATGCTAATATACTCACTGGAAACATAGACCCTATGGGTGACATTCAGTCTAAAATTATTTAGGGGTCACCCATAAAGACTATTAAATAAGATAAAATCACATCACCCATAAGTTTAAAAATCATCCAAACTGTCAACCAAATATATAATAAAACTTTTAACCAAACTAGAGAATCAATTGATATTCAATATCTCCCACCACATGGGAATCCTGACCTACTAATTTATGTGATTGGTCCAAGGCTATCTCATGTAATTCACTAACACCCAATTTGGACGATCAACTAGTTTAATGATCTGTAAACCATTCTTACTCAAACATTAGCAACAAAAATTGGGTCACTAATTGAAATATTATCTTATCTCACTACCTGGATGGAATCCATGAATTCTTAATGTGTATTGGTAAATCCTAAGGGGAAAATATATTCATACTTATTGATTAGGTCCTTCGAAAACAAGATCAATGACCTAAACTTCTATATGCTGAATATTACAGGTTCGTTATAAATACATATTATACACATTGTATTCTAGTGTGGAACAAAGCAATGTGAATGAGAAAAATATACATTAAAAGTATAAAATTTATTGTGTATTAACTTGAGGTACCGGTACTCATATTCTAAAACAATCTAGTTCCATGATATTTAATCATTTATAAAGATGTTCAGAGGTAGTTCCTCTACAAATTTAGATCCACTATCATGAATATTTTATTTTAAATCATAAAATAAATTTACAATATAAATGTGTTAATCCTATATTTCATGGAAATATGGAATATACATTAATGTTATAATAATATAAAACTACCACTGTAACTGTTGTAGGAATTTTTTTACATATTCTCTATGATGGGATATAACCAATTTTCTTTGTATAAATGTATATTAGATTGTTCAAAGTGTCTACTATGATAGAACATTTATTATATGTTTCCTTTTTGTTAAGAAAAATAAAATCTAGATAAACAAGTCTACATTTGGTAATGAAATATTAAAATATTGAAATAAAAAAAATTACACACAATCTAGAATTGATGTCGACTCCAACCCCAAATCCTATAAAATTTTATATGATTCCACCTACTATGATTAAAATAGTAATTAGAAACACAAAATTATGACCTATTGAATGTGAATAATGAGTAGAACCACCAAAACATTTAAAATATTAAGAAGTAAGCCTCTTCTTTTTTTTGAATGATCATTTTCCTAGATATTTCAGTTTTATTCAAGAAATGTACAATGTATTGTTACGATTGATCAATTAGACTTGCGGGGCTAGGATATGTAATCAATTTAAATATATCAACTATTATTTCTTATTAGGGAAGGTAATCCATTATTTATTTTTCATAAATGATATAATCTAAATGCTTTTAAATGGTAGTGGTGTAACCTGGGATAGACCCAATATAGTTGTCTGATATGTATTCATTTATCCATCGAATAAAGTGTTGGGGAGTTGAATTTTTTTTTAAAAATATGAATATTCTATAAAACATGATGTCATTAATATCTGTAACCCATGCACAGAAATCATTAAATAATGATTGAATAAACTAGTCAAAACATCAATTCCATATGTATCTTTTTCAATAATATATTATACTGTTGAATCATCCAAAACACAATGTAATTATTAGAAATTCATTGAATATTATATATCGTACTATCCATGGTATCCCTTGCCACTCAAAACCATCATATACTATATGTCACCACAAAAGGAAGGATGAGGACTACACTACCAGGTGTATTCATTCTATGAAGATGAATCTGAAAACAACACTACCAATATCATTAACCATAAATAACTATACAATAATAAAATGGATTCCAATTTTTTATAGTGTATATGAAAAAATTATAGAGGATTCAAAATAGGTATAGGATCTTATGACCAATTAAGACCATAGTTTTTTTGTTTCATCACTAAAAATCAGATATATATTGTCAAAAATATTGAAAATATCATCAAGGAACCCAAAAAACACAATATATTAAGTTTAAATCCTCTATGAATTAGTCCACAAACATTAGAATTCTGTATTAATTATGTTTTAATTAGTAATCTCATAAGTCATTGCAGAAAAAATATATAGTTAATTATAGAATAATGAAAATAAAATTTAATATGTTTTAACAACAAATGAAAATCATCATCACTGATTTATGTGCTCTATGTAATATTCTAATGAGAATAAACCTAATTGAAATCAAAGTCCATTGGCTAAAAAATATGTTCTTTGAAAAATATCTTCATCATATTTGCCAAAATTAAAATTCTTGAAATTATTCATCTCTCTAAGAAACTCATATTAGAACTCATTCAAGTTCCTCCAAACCCCATAGAGTTCCAATCCAATGTGCATGAAACTTAAATATACAAGGAAAGAAAACATTGTTGAGTATCTGATGACCATTTAAATTATATAATAGAACTATTAAATTTCCATGTAATGGGACATTATATAAATAAACATAGTTCAAAAAAATTCAATGAAGATTATATTCACTATCACTTAATGGAAAATGGTTTGGTGATACAACCCATTCTATATTAGACCCTCTATCAATTAGTATATTAATAATATAATAATTCACACATTATCCAAAAATATATTATTATTCTAATCATGAGTATAAATTCAGTGGAAAATTTTTGAAGCCCTAGATTAAGGATTTGTGTGAAACTATTAGTTCATGGTGGTTTATTATGATACATCATAATGTTTCTTATTTTAAACCCATTTTATAATATTGTTCGTAAACCACCACATCGAGAAATATTCTATTGATAGATAATTCATGTTACTTTATGGTCAAAACTACCCCTCAATTCCTCTGAATCGTGATATATTGACACAGTATTATACAATTTACAAGAGAAATAAATACAACAGGAGGATAGAATGTATATTTCAACCCTAAATGGTATAGGATATACACTAAGTAATCCATGGAGTTTATTAAAATATTATTATAATCCCTATCCATTACATTACGGTTAAATCTATTGATTTGGAATGTCATAGAGAATTAAAAAACAAAGAAACAAATTATCATACTATACACTTTACTCATAATGGACAACGATTTTCCTCTTTTATTCTATGATTCCCTCATTCATCACTTATAAATTTGAAAATCAATTTTATAATAAATTATTATTTAAAAACTATTAATAATAATGAATAATTTTTATCATATAAAATTATATTTCCAAAATAAATCACATGTGTTGGGATCCTTCACCGCCACATACAAGGGGATTATCGAGCCTAATGAACTACCACCTATTTCAAATGACTACATAATTAAAATAATTGATAATAAATCTATAGGTCTTATCAAAGAACCATTATTTTCCACATCAATAAATCATTATAATTTTTTATATGAATATTGTTCTGATACCATTAAATCTGTTGAGGAGTGTGCATCAATAATTATTAATGAACTCATGAAATAATATTTGGGTACTAAAGGGGACCCAAGGAATACATTGTGTAAAAACATAGTATGTGTCAAAAGGTTGGTACAATAGGTCGATATTATTAAAAAGACATGAGAGTTTATATTAATGGAATAACATAGAGATATTAAGGATATATTTCAGGGTATTAGTTCACCAATTAAGATTAACTATTTAACATGGTGCATAAAAAATGGACCTAGAAGGGTAAATATGATTCATTGGGCCATGAAACAATCCAAATATTAAAATATGATCGAAGATAATTTAATAAAGGGAGGTTCATTATGAAGATGGACCATAAAAGATTTATTTTCCACAAAAAATTGATAAAATTATTTTTTTCATCAACTGCAGATCTTTATTGAAACATTATCCAAAAGAAACTTCATTACAAATTTAACTTAATTTTTAATTAATTCCATAACAACATTCCATTATTTATAATTATTTTATGGTTATTCCGTGTAAAGTAAAATTTTATTGGTTATTATAGATAATGAATCTATAACCATTTCGGTTATCCTAGGAGTGTGTTGTTATAAAGTGATTACCTTCTATCTCAAAATTACTATAGACACTTTTTAAATAGTATTAACAAATTATTTAAATACCACCCATTATAAAACCATATAATTCAATAGGGGTTATTTTTTAATAAAATCACATAAGTGATACAATAATTTTATCAATTTAAATGTTATCTTCTCTAAAAGTAATTTATATTTCATGATGATGACTTCATTAGTATGATACTTTGGGTTGATATTTGTGAAAATACAAATATTTTTGTTATGTTATGGTGAAATAAATATTTTACCCTAGAAATAACATGCAAATAATTAAAATTTCTAATCCATAAAACCACTAAGAGAAGAGATGAAACTATGGTTGTCTCCCCAATATTAGGCACTAAAATAGAAATCATGTTGGAAAATGAATTCCCTTAACATAAAGAGAGAATAAATGAGTGAAAAAACTATGGAAAAAAGTATCCTAACATGATTTCAATATACTAAAAAATAATTATTATATCCAATAAACTCACTACTAGAAAAACGCCCTTTATCAGCGCTAAAAACAGGCTTTATCAGCACAAAAAAAGCGTTTTAAAGCTTTGTGCAGATAAAGGGGTCCCCTTTATCAGCGATAAAAGAGCACTGATAAAGGATGACATTATCAGTGCTAAACGGGCACTGATAAAGGCTGACTTTATCAGTTCTAAAAAGGCACTGATAAAATGACCCTTTATCAACGCTAAAAGAGCGCTGATAAATGTGTTTTTTATCAGTGATAAAAAAGCACTGATATATTCCATGTCTGCTGCTAAACAAAAATATGCAGCAACACACCCATAAACATGCAAAAAATACATCTCAATAAGCTAATTAAACCAAGTATAAACATAAAAAATTAACACATAAATCATAAGCTATTTAGATCTCTAGTAAGGACACAATGTCTTCATAACCCTACCATGTTCTTAAGTTTGTTATTACTATCATCACATATTGTGCGTACTCCCCCAATAAGGGATAACAATAACATGATTGTTCGGCTATTGTGAAAACTAGATGTCATTCCTCCAAAAGAATAATAATCACAGATAATAAGGAAGGGCATAAATAAGCAGAACATAACACCTCATCATGAAAATTTTGTAGCAACATACACTAACATTTGATCAAAATCAAACATGGTAATATTGTATGCTACCATAATCATGAAATCAAGCATCATATATGGTCTCATAGTACACACCCACACCCACATGCGATGAATATCAAGCATGGTCAATCAATCTATGTAAACACAAGTATCACATCAAGAGAACAAGATTATTCTTATAAATAGAGAATATAATATCATTATGATTCATAGTAGCTATAAATTTTATCAAGGAAAAACATGTTATTTTAGGCTACCTAAGAACACTCGTGGAATAAATCATTGCATATGGTCTCACAGACTAAATACACACATGTGATCAAAACCTAAAATATGGTCTCATGGCCACACACACACTGACATGTGATAAAAACATAAAAAATGGTCTCACAGCTCTTGGTATCATTTAGTATAACCACACACCAATGGTTGGTGAATGTAATCTAAAGAACTCATTACTGGTCAATCCTTGTATATTGATGGTTGGAATCAAGAAAATTCACAAGGGTATATCGTAGACCTTGGAACTATTTCCAATTATATTATGCATATTTACTTTAATTATTTAATACTTAGGGGTCATTATCTATTAAAGAATAAATGATTATTCATAACACATTGGGAATTAAGGATCATTCACCATGGTGGAAAACCTCAAACCACATTCCAATAAACTATGAATAATACTATAAGGTATAGTACACAGGACCACCTACATAAATCATAAGCTATTTAGACCAAGTATACCCATACAACAACTATACTCGTACACCATTAACACGTAATTCATATGTTAATTATGTACATAAAGAATTCAATTCAGAATTAAGGAGTTTGGGGGGCTATTCTGGGGTTTGGGGTGGCTGTCCAAGGGGGGGTAGGGGTGTTTGTGGGGTAGGGGTGTCTGGGGGGAAAGGGGTGTCCATGGGGGGGTGGGGTGGTCCAGGAGGTTGGGGGTTGTCCAAGGAGGGTGGCGGTGTTCAGGGGGTTGGGGTTGTCCATGTGGTGGGGTGGTGTCTAGGAGGGGGGGTGTCCAAGTGGTGGGGTGGTGTCTAGGAGGGGGGTGTCTAGGTGGGGGTGTTCCTGGGGGTGTCCAGAGGGGTGGGCTATTGTCCCAGGTGTCAGGGGGGGTTTTTAGGGGGTGGGGGTGTCCAGGGGGTGGGGTGGGGCGGTCTGAGGGGTTGGTGGGGCTGTCCAAGGGGGGTGGGGTGGTGTCCAGGAGGTTGGGATGGGGTGTCTTGGGGGATAGGGGTGTCCAGGGGGTGGGGGTGTCCAGGGGGGTGGTCAAGGGGTGGGGGTGGTCCATGAGGTTGGGGGATGTCCAAGGGGGGTAGGGTGGTGTCCATGGAGAGGGGTGTCCAGGTGGGGGGGGGGGGGTTGTCTATGGGGTGTCCAACAGGTGGGCTGGTGTCCATGGTGTCGGGGGGGGGGGTTATAGGGGGTGGGAGTTTCTAGAGGGTGGGGGTGTCCATGGGGTGGATTGGTGTCTATGGGGTGGGGGCGGTCTAGGGGGTTGGATTTTTATAGGTCAGTTGTTGTTTTCAATTAAAATTGTGTCCATTTAAAACAAAAGAAATACATTTTGAGTGGTATCGGCCACACCGTGCCTTATATTGAGGCGGGGTTGACTAATACACATCACAAAGGACTCGTGGATGGTTCTCCTAAAGGACAAACACAATCCAAATGGGTTTGGTTGGATTTCTATAGGTCAGTTGTAGTTTTCACTTAAAATTGTGTCCATTTTAAACCAAAGAGAGACACTTTGAGTGGTACCGGCCACACCATGCTTTTGATTGAGGAGGGAATTTCTCGTACATGTCACAAAGGACGTTTGAATCGTTCTTATAAAATATCAAGATGATCTGAATGTTTTTGGGTGGAATTCTGTAGGTCAGTTGTTGTTTTCACTTAAAATTCTGTCCATTTTAAACAAAAGAGAGACCCTTTGAGTGGTACCGGCCACACTGTGCCTTATATTGAACCAACAATGACTCGTAAACATCCAAAAGACCCCATGGATTGTTCTTATAAAATATCAAGACAATAAGAATGTGTTTGGTTGGATTTTCATAGGTCAGTTGTTGTTTTCAATTAAAATTGTGTCCATTTTAAACAAAAGTGAGACCCTTTGAGTGTTACTGGCCACACCATGCTTTAGATTGAGGGGAGGTTGACTCTTATATATCACAAAGGACATGTGGATCATTATCCTAAGGGGTCAACAATATATGAATGGTTTTGGTCATATTTTCATAGTTCAGTTGTTGTTTTCACTTTAAATTGTGTCAATTTTTTTTAAAAAAGAGACCCTTTGAGTGGTACCGACCACATCATGCCTCAGATTGCGGAGGGAATGACTCATACATGTCACAAAGGATGATTGGATCATTATTATAAAAGCTCCAGACAATCCGAATGCATTTGGTTGGTTTTTTGTTGGTTAGTTGTTGTTTTCAATTAAAATTGTGTCCATTTTAAACAAAAGAGAGACACTTTGAGTGGTACTAGCCACAAAATGCCTCAGATTGAGACATGGTTGACTCATACACGTCCAAAATGACTCTTGGATGGTTTTCCTAAAGTATCAACACAATCCAAATGGGCTCGGTCATATTTTCATAGGATAATTGTTGTTTTCACTGAAAATTGTGTCCAATTTATTCAAAAGAGAGACCAATTGAGTGGTACCGACCACACCGTGCCTTGGATTGAGGAGGGAATGACTCATACACATCACAAATGATGGATCGTTCTTATAAAATATCAAGACAATCTGAAGGCGTGGGTTGGACTTTCGTTGGTCATTTGTTGTTTTCACTTAAAATGGTGTCCATTTTAAACAAAAGAGAAACCATTTTTGTGGTACCGGTCACATTGTGCCTCAGATTGAGGAGGGGTGACTCATAAATGTCAGAAATGACACATGGATCTTTCTACTAAAGGATCAACACAATCCTATTGGTTTTGGTTGTATTTCTGTAGGTCAGTTGTTGTTTTCACATAAAATTGTGTCCATTTTAAACAAAAGAGAGACCCTTTGAGTAGTACTGGCCACACCGTGCCTCGTATTGAGGTGAAAATGACTCTTACTCGTCCTAAAGGACCCATAGATCGTTATTATAAAAAATCAAGACAATCCGAATGTGTTTGGTTGGATTTTCATAGGTTAGTTGTTGTTTTCCATTAAAATTGTGTCCATTTTAATCAAAAGAGAGTCACTTTGAGTGGTACCGGCCACACCGTGCCTCATATTGAGGAGGGTTGACTCTTACACATCAGAAATGACTCGTGGATGGTTCTAATATAGGATCAAAACAATCCAAATGGGTTTGGTCAGATTTACATAGGTTAGTTTTTGTTTTCACTTAAAATTGTCTCCATTTTAAACAAAACATAGACCCTTTGAGTGGTACCGGCAACACCATACCTTGGATTGAGGAGGAAATGACTAGTACAGATCAAAAAAGATGATTGGATCATTATAATAAAATCTAAAGACTATATAAATGCCTTTGGATGGAATTTCGTAGGTCAGCTGTTGTTTTCACTAAAAATGGTGTCCATTTTAAACAAAACAGAGAACATTTGTGTAGTACCAGCAAAACCATGCCTCGAATTGAGGCGGAGTTGACTCATACACATCAAAAAGGACCCATGGATCGTTCTCCTAAAGGATCAACACTATATGAATGGGTTTGGTGGGATTTATGTAGGTCAGTTGTTGTTTTCACATAAAACTGTGTCCATTTTAAACAAAAGAGAGACCCTTTGAGTGGTACCGGCCACATTGGGCATTGGATTGAGGTGGGAATGACTAGTACACATTAAAATGGATCCATGGAATTTCTTATAAAATATAAAGACAATCTAAATGCATTTGGTTGGATTTTTATAGGTCAGTTCTTGTTTTCAAATAAAATTGCGTCCATTTTAAACAAAAGAGAGACACTTTCAGTGGTACTGGCAATACCGTGAATCCGATTGATGAGGGGTTGACTTTTACATGTCAAAAGGGACTAGTGGATGGTTCTAATAAAAGAACAACATAATACTAATGGTTTTGGTTGGATTTCCATAGGTCAGTTGTTGTTTTCACTTAAAATTGTGTCCATGTTAAACAAAAGAGAGACCCTTTGAGTGGTACCGGCCAAACCGTGCCTCGTATTGAGGTAGGGATGACTCATACAAATCACAAAGGACCCATGGATCATTATACTAAAGGATCAACATAATCGGAATGGTATTGGTTGGATTTTCATAGGCCAGTTGTTGTTTTCACTTAAAATGGTGTGCATTTTAAACAAAAGAGAGACAATTTGTGTGGTACCGGCCACACCATGCCTCGGATTAAGGTGGGGTTGACTCATACACGTCACAAACGACCCATGAATCATTCTCCTAAAGGTTCAACACAGTCCTAATGGTTTTTGTCAGATTTCTGTATGTCAGTTGTTGTTTTCACTTAAAATTGTGTCTGTTTTAAACAAAAGAGAGACCCTTTGAGTGGTACCGGCCACACCGTACTGCATATTGAGGTGGGAATGACTCGTACACATCAAAAAGGATCAATGGATCATTATTATAAAATATCAAGACAATCCGAATGCGTTTGGTTGTATTTTCATACGTTAGTTGTTGTTTTCAATTAAAATTGTGTTCATTTAAAATAAAAGAGAGACCCTTGGAGTGGTAGCATCCACAACATACCTCAGATTGCGGAGGGTTAGACTCATACACGTTACAAAGGACGTGTGGATTGTTCTCCTAAAGGATCAACACAATACAAATGGTTTTGGTAGGATTTTTGTAGGTCATCTATTGTTTTCACTTATAATTGTGTCGATTTTAAACAAAAGAGAGACCCTTTGAGTGGTACCAGCCACACCATACCTCGGATTGAGGTGGGGATGACTTTTACACATCAAAAAGGACCCATGGATCGTTCTCCTAAAGGATCAACACAATACGAATGGGTTTGGTTGGATTTATGTAGGTCAGTTATTGTTTTCACTTATAATTGTGTCCATTTTAAACAAAAGAGAGACCCTTTGAGCGGTACTGGCCACATCGTGCCTCTGATTAAGGCGTGAATGACTTGTACACATCAAAAAGGACCCATGTATGTTTTTTATAAAATATCAAGAAAATCTGAATGGTTTTGGTCAGATTTCCATAGGTTAGTTGTTGTTTTCTATTAAAATTGTGTCCATTAAACAAAAGAGAGACCCTTTGAGTGGTTCAGGACACACCGTGCTTCAGATTAAGGCAGGATTGACTTGTACACATCACAAAGGACTCTTGGATTATTATTATAAAATATCAGGATAATTAAAATGTGTTTGATTGGATTTTCATAGATCAGTTGTTGTTTTCACATAAAATGGTGTCCATTTTAAACAATGGAGAGACCATTTGTGTGGTACCGGCCACACTATTCCACAGATTGAGGTGGGGTTGCCTCATAAACATCTCAAATTACTCTTGGATCATTATCCTATAGGATCAACACAATCCTAATGGGTTTTTTTTAGATTTCTGTAGGTCAGTTGTTGTTTTCACTTAAAATTGTGTCCATTTTAAACAAAAGAGAGACGCTTTGAGTGGTACCGGCCACACCATACCTCATATTGAGGCGGGATTGACTCTTACAAATCAAAAAATACCCATGTATTGTTCTTATTGTAGGACTCTGGGACACCCTGAGAGGGGAGGGGTGAATCAGGGTGTCAACATTTTCTTTTTAATGTTGTGGATCTTGTTCCCACGTTGGTAGGAACTACTTAAACCTGTATGCTGGATATGATCAGAAATGAATCATTCAGATGCAGAGAGATGACACAGCTATTTTTACTTCGTTCACCACTAAGGGCTACGTCCAAGGAGCATACACCGACAGGTTGTCGGTCGTACCTAAATCCACTATGATTCACTAGCTGTAGATTACAATTGTTCGGGCACAGTCACTCTGTCCAAGGATCACTGCCTTTACAAAGGTTCCGGGATAGCTCACTTCTTACCTCGGGTCACTCCTGTTGACTCCCCCTGGCTCACTGCCCTTGGTGAAGTCTCACTCATTTTATAGACGTGATGGTCTCTTCAATAGATGTGCATTGAAGTTCTTTTTCTCCTGTTTAGTATGAGACTTTGCTTGCATCAAGGTTTAGGGTTGATGTCCTTTTCAGTTCAATCCTTCTTCTTTAGTCCAATGACTGAATGCACAAGATCTTTCTTCTTCTCTTCCTTTGATTCTCACTACTAACACCTGAGTGTATTGATATATTCCCCTCTTTCTGTGCTGATCTAAGTTTAGTTGCACGGTCCATTCTTCTTCTCTTCTCAAAGCACAATGAGGATGTTAAACACCAGTCATGTGTGTGCGGTACCACTTCTCTTCATAAAACCAAATGGTTTACTATTCTTCCACCTTCTCAAAGAAAATTTGAGAGTTCTAAGCACCTGCCAAAGGCCTGCGGGACCCCCAAATTTTCGCTCACCCTTCCCGGTGGCTTGCGTATAAAATTTAAACCTTGCATGTAAAAATAACATTTGGCGCATAAAAGGCTTTTCGCGCAACTCTTCTTTTTCGCGCAAGTCTTCCCTTTTTCGCGCAACCCTTCTTCATTTCGCGCACCACACTATACCTTAGTTTTTCCACGCATCAAAGCTCGAGATTTTTCTATGTGTCGAGCCTCACTCAATGAGAGGTATTCACCTCATATTTATAGGAGTTTTTGATCCTGCACGTAAAACCCCTTCCTACGCGCAAAACTGTCTCCCAGTTCTTTGAATTACGCGCACCTGTTTGATTTTCCGAGCACATGGCATGAACATCCCCAAATTTTCGCACACCTCTTTCCTTTGCTGTTTTTCTATATTTCTGATTCGATACACTACTTGCGTGAAAAATTCACCCAGCAAGTCTACGCACAACATTTTCTCGCACACATTCCTATTTTTCCGCGCACTGCTTTGGTTTTTCGCACAACCCATGCCTTTTCCATTTTTCAACACTCTGATTCTGAAACATTGTTTGCGCGAAAAACTTCGCTCCACTAATTTCGCCCACCAAACTGTTTTTCGTGACCAACTCAAGAATTTTGCGCACAGCCCTTATTTTCTGCGCAGCCCATGCCTTTGCCATTTTCACCAATCTCATTTCAAATCACTATTTGCGCGAAAAACTATTTCGCGCATCCCGCTGTTTTCTGCACCCAACTTAAGTATTTCGTGCAAGACTCTTATATTTCACACACCACTTCCTTTTTTTGTGAAACTCCTTTTGCAGACAATCCATGTCTTCATTTTCCGATTTTGAGGCACAAAAATTTGGCAAACACTGGAAAACAGCGCCACCTTGTGTCTGCTCATTTGGCACCACCTCCAGATCATCCATTCCATTGTTGACGTTCTTGAATCTAACATAGATCATTGACCACGGCTCTAGAAGTCCACTATGAAATCTATTTTGTCAACAGATTTGTATGACATTGTATGCTTTGTCAACAAGCACAATCACCTATGTGATTTTCCTTCTACAACAATTCTTCTTCTTTCATCACAAACTACACTATCATGATATGTATCCATTGATAAATCAGCTTTAGCATCATAATAGTTTGATACAATGTGAAGTTCATGGCCATCGCATAATTCCAATGCCTTGCACATTGTCTTCTTCTTCAACCGCCATTCCTCTACTTCATGAAAATCATACGATTATATTCTTCAAGAAGTCTCTTTCATGGTTCTCATAAAATCATGAATAATTTCATGGTCTTCATCAACCATCATGTCTTCTTCTTCATCAACAGATGGATTATGCCTCACTATTCTTCACTACTGTAAACAATGTGTCACCTTTGACGCATGTTCTTTGAACTTATGATCAGTACAACAATCATCTGAATTTCTATTCCTCCATTTCATTAGAGTACTTCTTGATCTCCTTCATTTTGATCTTCATTGACAACTATTGACAAAAAATACAACCTTATACACAAAGTGGTTCCAACACTTATAAAATATCAAGACAATCTGAATGCATTTCGTGGGATTTTCATAGGTCCGTTGTTGTTTTCAATTAAAATTTTGTCCATTTTAAACAAAAGAGAGACCATGTGAGTGGTACCAGCCACACCACACCTCATAATGAGGTGGGGATGACTCCTACATATCACAATAGACGTTTGTATCGTTCTCCTAAAGGATCAACACAATACGAATGGGTTTGGTCTGATTTTCGTAGTTCAGTTGTTGTTTTCACTTAAAATGTTTTCCATTTTAAACAAAAAAAAGACCCATTGAGTGGTACCAGCAACACTGTGTCTTGTATAGAGTCAAGGATGACTCTTACACGTCAAAAAGGACCTATGTATCATTATCCTAAAGTATTAACACAATAAAAATGGGTTTGGTCAGATTTCTGTAGTTTAGTTCTTGTTTTCACTTACAATTGTGTCCTTTTAAAACAAAAGAGAGACCCTTTGAGTGGTACCGGCCACACCATGCCTTGGATTGAGGCGTAAATGAATCTTACAAGTCAAAAAAACCCATGGATGGTTCTTATAAAAATATCAAGTCAATCTGAATTGGTTTGGTCAGATTTATGTAGGTCAGTTGTTGTTTTCAATTAATATTGTGTCTATTTTAAACAAAAGAGAGACCCTTTGAGTGGTACCGGCCACACCGTGCCTCATATTGAATAGGGGTTTACTCTTCTATGTCAAAAAAAGACTCTTGTATCATTATGATAAAAGATCAAGACAATCCGAATGCGTTTTATTGGATTTTTGTAGGTCGGTTGATGTTTTCACTTAAAATGGTGTCCATTTTAAACAAAAGAGAGACTATTTGTGTTGTACCGGCCACACCGTGCCTCGGATTGAGGTGAGGTTGACTCATACACATCAAAAATGACACTTGGATCATATTAATAAAAGATCAACACAATCCTACTATTTTTGGTCAGATTTTTGTAGGTCGGTTGTTGTTTTCACTTGAAATTATGTCCATTTTAAACAAAAGAGTGACCCTTTGAGTGGTGCTGGCCACACCGTGCCTCAGATTGATGTGGGGATGACTTGTACACGTCAAAAAGGACATTTGGATAATTCTAATAAAATATAAAAAAAAATCCGAAGGCGTTTGGTTGGATTTTTATAGGTCAGTTGTTGTTTTCAATTACAATTGTGTCCATTTTAAACAAAAGAGAGACCCTTTGAGTGGTACCGGCCACACCGTAACTCAGATTGAGGTGGGGTTGAATCTTAAACATCACAAAGGACAATTGGATCGTTCTCTTAAAGTATCAACACAATCCAAATGGATTTGGTTAGATTTCCAGAGGTCAGTTGTTGTTTTCACTTAAAATTGTGTCCATTTTAAACAAAATAGAGAACCTTTGAGTGGTACTGGCCACAATGTGCCTCTGATTGAGGTGAGGATGACTTTTACACATCAAAAAGGAGAAATGGATCATTCTTATAAAATATCAAGACAATACGAATGCGTTTGGATGAATATTAATAGGTCAGTTGTTGTTTTCAATTAAAATTGTGTCCAATTTAAACAAAAGAGAGACTCTTTGTGTGGTACCGGCCACACCGTGCCTTGGATTGAGGCGGGGTTGACTCATACATGTCACAAAGTACCCATGGATCGTTCTTATAATGTATAAATACAATCCGAATGCATTTGGTTTTATTTTCATAGGTCATTTGTTGTTTTCAATTAAAATTGTGTCCATTTTAAATAAAAGAGAGACCCTTTGAGTGGTTCAGCATTATTGCATGTTGCTGGTGCATATCATCTATTAAAATGGGAAAATGACTCATTAAAGAAAATATTTTATATTTAATAGCAATTACAATTTTCCTATAAACATTTACATACAACAATGTTTCATCTTTTGATCCCATTAACCCCTCTCAAAAATGACCACCAATTGTACATGTCCCTAAGTCAGATCTTCATTTTATTTGTGTACAATCTGCCATCAGGTATGCGGCCCACTCGTTTCTGGACACATCTATATCATCTTTTGAATATGAGGCTTTTTGGAAGTCAGAGTAGTACTGCTAAATATAAAAATAAAGAATACATTAATTAATTAAACGAACTTGTGGTTGTTTTTGAAAATACCTCTTTGGGGATTCTAGTCTGTTAATGAAAAATGATCTCTTTCATAAATTTACAAACACAATAACCGAAATCATTGTCATTTGTTTTTTTGGAAACTTTAAAAGAATTGATCATTAGGATAATAAGTAACTTGTGTTGAGATGTGTTTAGATAGTGAAATTTTATTATATATACCCTGATATTTGTCTAGACGTAGTACTTGTTCACCTCCTTATTCATATCCCATGTCCTCATTCCATGTTTTAGACGATAATGATACACCACCCTATCAAAATAGAATCCTTAGTGAAAGATAATATAAATTATATTACATGACGTTTAGACCTAAAACGTAGGATGTAGTGTCTTACAAATTCACAAATTCAATCATTTGTGGTCTCTTTGATGGATATCCTAGCTTTGAATCGAGAAAATAAATCTTTCGAGTATCCAAGTTCACAGCAATTAGCAACCAATGTTGCCTAAAAACACATAAAGTAATAAGTAATAAAAAAAGTGAAAATATAATTGATATGATTTAATCGTAGATTTTTACCCCTACATGGTTTGTATTAGGAGGAGTCTGTCATCTGTAATCTTGGTTTCAAATTTTTTCAGCATGTTGTTCACTATTTCATTCTTTTTTCATGGATCTAATTCTATTAGGTGTGTTGATGTGATATGAGGACCAATGAGTCCAAATCTTGTCTCATGGGAAAACTCCTTCAACTATTTTTCCCAAATGCATCTGCCAACAATATAAAATGAATATAGTCATAATTTTCACATTACATCAGCTTTTAGAAAATCAATTCATGAAAATATACCTCTTATATATATTTACAAATATGATGCCTAGCCAACCGTTTTCAGGGATCTAATTTACATTTTCAACAGCAACTGAATCTTGACTTTCCTCTCCGTATATATTCTTTTCAAAAACTACTCGATGACTACTATCATCGTTTATCTTCATATCCACACGAGTCTTCAATTATAGTAAATTTGGATACAGAACATGCGGTGTTATTGTGCTTTCAGTAGCTCCTTGGGATCGGCTGGCCGATCCTGTATATGGTTTTGTGCCGATGTTTGTCACCCCCTTTCCTTTCTCCGTCTATAATTACTATCATTGGTTCAGACCCCTTTTTCATTAATTGTTAAAGGTTTAGATTGAAAAAAATGAAATAAATACCTCTTTGTCCATATTAACTCATACATGTTTTGACAGCCATGAAATGAATGTCCCAATATCCTTTTGGACCAGATGAACATCATCGTCATCAAGTTGAATAGGTAGCTCTGCATTTGGCTAATGAGCTACAGTAATCATCACTTTCAGATGATATTTTGGAAGAGTTCTATTATGCAGCGTGGCATCTGGGATATTGAACACTGTAGCCCTCGCTACAAGATGATAGGTGGGTGTTGACAGATATAAATCACAATCATTATCACCCTGTAAAAGATCAGTACAAAAAAAGTATCAGTGTTTTTATGATTCACATTTCATGGGAACAATTTTTAGAATATTGATTACCATAGCTAAGAAAAATTATTTAAGCGGAATGGCTCACCTAAAATCTGGTGGGGGTGGGGCGGGATGTCCACGTGATGGTTATTCCTGAGTTGTGTCTTCTCTTTGCTATCCAGACATAAAGGTTGCTACCAGCTCTCCATGCCATTGCAATCGTTCTTCATGTGTTGCTATTTTTTTGCTCATTTGTTCCAATTTTTCATATGTATCATCCTTTTGTTTTTCTTCTCATAATATACTTGGGGTGTCACCCCAAACCCCGCACCTCTGACACGACCGTGTTTTTCTGGCTGCATCAAAGCCATCTATAATTGGTCTGCATTCTCTACAGGAGTAGCTGATTCCTTTGACTATCGGATATAGGAAAATAACTAATTATTTTTATGTAATAGCAATTAAAAACATATATTTTTACCGTTGTGTCATACTTACACATATTTCCCACATTTTGTGTGTGTTCTAAACTACTATCTTCCCTTCCTTATTTACACGTTCCTCCTTCTATAACACATGATGTGGGATGGAAGTGTATTTGGTTTTAGACTCATCAATCTACATATAAACATAGAATGATAATTATTATGTTGTTTATTGGCACCTAACAATATTAATGTATATTTTAAATACGTACCATTTTCTTTTCTAATGAGGAATTCACCATCCTAGATTTATGATAGTGGTATGTTAGTTTTCATGCATGTTCTTTATTTTCATTATAGAGTTTATGTTTCATAAATGAAATATTGACAATCAAAGTGGTGAATACAGGTATCCTCAATCAAAGTATTATCACCAAAAATGTACCTGAAACTTCACATCCCCATGACAGCTAATAAATGCATCCCATGCTTCTTGGGATATCAGGTGAGCGTAGAAAATGTGTGGGTGCAGGTTTATTTTACCTTAAAAATCAATTAGGTGAAATCCGGTTAAAATAGTGTGAAAATCTCATTGAATCCTTCCTACAATCCTTAGTACATAATCCTTGTGTGAATCGTCTACTATAAATGTACTCTTCATGAGATTGAGAAGAGTAAGAAATTGTTTCATTATTTTATTTTCTAGTAAATTAAAGAAATAAATTTATAATGTTACTGTAATTTCTTCCTAGATCACAGCTTTCAGCCCAGACACAACATGGTGCCATGAATATATGTTAATCGTCATGCATTGGTAAGTGAAAAATACAATGTAACTACTAAACATATACTTTTTGGGATTCACTAGTTGGCCTCATGCATTCCATCTGAAATCAAATTTGATGCCTTTTCTTTTCACCTTAAGAACTTTGACTAACACCATCAAACTACGACGCACCTGTTTTTTCTACATCATTGGTCCTTCATTCCAGACTATTTCATCTATATCAACCTTATCTATATGTTCATATGAAATGGTAGAAAAGGAATGTGTTGATGGTTTTTGGACCTCAACACTAGTAGCATCAGGAGCAGCAGTAGGAGCAGTAGCAGGAGCAGCAGGAGTAGAAGGAGTCGCAGTAGGAGTAGGAGCAGGAGCACCAGTAGCAGCAGCAGGAGCAGCAGTAGCCGCAGCAGCAGCAATAGTAGTCGTTCCAGCAGTAGCTTGAGAGACTTATTCAGCCTCAAGGTTAGGAGCACCAAAATGTGAAGAAGTCATTATCTGCAAATGTGTTTTAATAGTTAATTAAGATTACATAAATTCAGTAATGATAAGATAATAACATGAGAAAACAAGATCTATATTACAAAAAAATATAACATGTTTATTGAACTATATTTCTCTTTTTCAAAAGTTGGAGGGATTTGAATCCTCTATCGATTATACAAATCCCTTCATTATGGTCTCAACTAACATACAAAACATCATCAACATCAAGACCGCTCCGAAATTATTGTGATGTACCACTAAAAGGATCGTCCTCAACTGAATTTTCATCAGAACCTTTAGTATTTTTGGATGATAAAAGAACAATCCACCACTTTTGGTTTTCGGGATCTGGAAGATAAAAAACATGTACCTCTTGTGATTCCATTATAAACTGTTTGTCTTTGTAAACTTCTTTTCTAAAATCAACTTTCACAAATCCCCTTTCATCTATTTTAACACCACTTTTGTTATGAATCCATTTTCATTGAAAATAAGCAATTGGAATGTCATATAATCCAACTCCAAAATTAGTTTGATAATTCCAAAGTATGACATATTTGCATAAATTGGATTTCTGTCCTTACTAGCAGAAACATACATCGCTTCAGTCACTAGTGTAACTCTACTATTTCGCATCATAGTGTCTTTATCGTATTCATTTGTATATAATGTATAATCCTTAATTACATAACCACTATAGGATAACACATATACACTTGGTCAAGCGGCTAGCCATCTAAGTCATTCCGAAATTGAATTCAGATTTTCATCCAACTGCTTAAAAATATGGTCCCGAAACCATCCTATAAATGGTTGATTATGTGTATTTGATAACCATTTTTCATCCCTTGATGGATTCAACATCCTAATAATTTCAGTGTGAGTTTAAATATATAGAGAAACCTCCCAACTGTTATGGAAAACATAAAGGTGGGCCTGCTCCCGATCTGTAATGTTGATTGTCAAAACATCTCATCCAGAAATTCCATCACCCTCAATGCGTCTAGTGTGACGAGACATTGGGAGTCCAATGCTTTCTACATCATATTGGTATTTATAGAAAATTCTATGGCTTTCTCAACAATATATCGCTCCACTATACATCCCTCTAGCTGACTTTGATTTTGGACATACCCTTACAAAATCTCCATATACAGTTCAACATGATGCATCCATATATAGTGCACAAGACCACAAAGTCGAATCTCTCTCACCAAGTGAATCATTAAATGAATCATCATATCAAATAATGTTGGTAGGAATAACATTTCTAAATCACATAATATGATGAAAATTTATTTTTCCATAGCTGGGAATTTTTCCGAGTCTAAAACATTGCTACATATAGATTTGAAAAGAAACAAAGTTTGGTTAATGTATGACGAACATTTTTGGGAAAAATGAAACCTAAAGATATATGAAATAGCTCTTGCATCAAAACATGGAAGTCATGTGATTTCAAACCTTTTAACTTCAAATCATTCATTGAGATAATGTTCTTGATATTTGATGAATACCCCTCTAGAAACATTAAATCATTAATGAAGATGAAAAATTGATATCTATCCTCCCTAGAATGTGTATTAGCTTCTGGAAGAAGAAACATTTGATTTTCACCCTTCACGGGAGCCAAATCTTCTATTATTATCAGGTCAACCATTTCCAACCTTGCCTTAATTCCATCCTTTGTTTTTTAGGGGCATTGAGAAACATTCTGATAACACTATCACATACATATTTTTCCACATGCATCACATCCTGAAAATGCATGACGTACAAACAATTCCAGTATGGTAATTTAAAAAAAACTGATCTCTTTTTTCAACCAATTTTTGTAAGGTTTTTCGAAAATGGTTTATCAAAAATAGTGTTCACGTCTTTTACTATCTGAAACATCTGATCACATATTAGTGGAGACTGTGCTACGCGTTGTTCTGAACATCCATTGAATGATGTCATCCAAGATGTGTACTTATGCCAACAAGGTAGAAATCTAAGATGTCCTAGAAACAAAGATTTTGATGAATGTTTCTACCTAATTGATTCTGTATCTTCTTCGCACATGGGACACCCTTGAGTTACATTACTTATATAGCATAACAAATTTCCATAAACTGGGAAATCAATTGTAGACCCATACAACATCGCTCTCAAGGTGAAGTATTCACTTTTATAAGAATCATAAAACATAACACATGAATCCCATAATAACATCAAATCCTTGATCAAAGGAGCCATATAAACATCAATATCATTACCTAGTTGTGTTGGTCCTGCTATATGCATAGATAACATGATGAATTTCTTCTTCTATAATAACCAGGGTGGAAAGTTATAATTTACCAACATAACAGGCCATGTACTATGAGTGCTGGTTTGAAAACCAAATGGATTTACTCCATCTGTAGATAACACAAGCAGAAGGTTTCTCGGATCTTTTCTAAATTTAGGATACTCATGATCAATTTATTCCATTGAGGAGAGTCGGCGGATGACATAATTTCCCATATTTATTTCTTTTATCTACATTCCACGACAATTGTCTTACAATTTCATCACTACTATATAGATGCCTAGACATTGGAATGATTGGAAATTAACATACAAATTTTTTAGGATTGGATTCATCTTTCTTGTCTCAAGAAGCACCACACTTTGGGCATTCTGTATGTGATTTTTTCTCCTTGAGAAACAATATACAGTCTTTCGGGAGGCATGTATTCTTTCAGAAATCATACCCATTGAGTGTAGCATTCGTTTAGCTTCATATATCCGGATTGGGAGCTCATTATCTTCAAGGAGCATGTCATTCAAGAGAGTAATTAGTTCCGAAAAACTAACATCACTCCATCTATTGCCTGATTTCAATTTATACAACTTCAGTACAACTGACAATGTTTTATACTTGGAACAACCAGCATACAATGGTGTCTTTACACAACTCTTTAACTTCTCAAACAATTTTGGGCAATCACAGAGTTCATCGTCAATTATATTCATCGTTTCCCCAATATGATCTTCATCATCATTGAAATTTGTAATCACATCCTCCATACGGTCTTCTTCATTATCCATATTTGTATTCATATCTGATGATCCATAAAACGCAGTTTTATCCTAGCCAGTAGCTACATTCTCTTTTTCTCTGTGTTTATTCCAACATTTATAAATTTGATCTATTCTGTGACATATCAAATGTTCTTCCAACTCCTCTAGAGTATGTAGTCTATAATAACAACAATGTAAGCATGGAAAACGGATTTGAGAATGATCTTTTTCATGATCCTTTGCAAATTTGATGAACTCTTTCACTCTGTTATTGTACTCTACTGTCAAATGATTACCATACATCAAATATTTATTCATATTCATCTTATTTGAATCTCAAATATTAATATCTATTGTTCAAGTACACAAAAAAAGACTTCCAAATATAGCATAAGACAACAAATTATAAAAATAGAGTTTAATAGAGCGTAACCATTAGTATTTATTCATCTTCATTAAATATAATTAATTTAGATTCATTATAGTTTCCTCAAATTACCTCATACCAAACAAAATAATAATCAAGAATGATACATCTACCACTCCTAGGTCTCTGCCCTACATTCAATATCATCATGACTAAATACCCATATATCCACACATACACATGTCACACACACATAAAAAACCATATCCACATCAGAACCAAAGTACCAATATGGATTTCAATCAGGTTACTCGACTCAAGTGGTGGTGTGTAAGAAATAATAAGAAAATCTAAGAAGTATATAGTCACACATAAATCTCAAACTGGTGTTAATAATCCAATAAACCCAAGGTGTCATTCCATCTATCAGAATACTCTGAAGGGGCCCATATGCGACAGTAGTCCCAGGTGGTGAATAACACTAAATATTTAAACCAAAATATATGCCAACAACCACTCTAATCATGAAAGTTTATTGATTTTATAGGAACCTCTCATAGGCTCTCAAACACCCCAATCTGCAACACGAGTCACACTAACATAATCCATGTATAAATGGACCATTGATAATATTCTTAAAACCACTAACCATGCACCCACATAGGTTAGTTCTAACAAGGTAGAACACCATTGACACACCTCTTCCAAATCGAATCATCTACATTATTCTATGCTCGACCACATGACTAAAATCTACTACATAATTGATACAAATCCATGTAAATCCATCCATGATCTAATCATGTTACTAAATGTGAAACTAATAGAAATAGGGCTAGGAAACTATCAAATACTAGACTCTAATACCAACAATCAAACTTGTGTTAATAATCCAATAAGCTCCATGATGGCCTTCCTCTTGAATGGGCTTCTACCATTCGGTTACATTGGGTTGGAAATGACATTAAAGTCACCCCCAACAAACAATGGATGGTGGCCGGGATCAAAGGTATTTTGTTCACTTTATAGAGATTACCTTTGATGAAGATGTTCATAGCTTCCAAAAAAAAGTCATAAGGAAGGAGGTGTCACCGTTGGACACCTTGGTAGTGAATAACTGATTTCAATATTGAATAATCTCAACAACATAACTATTGCAAAAAAATACCCATTTGTGACAGTTGGAGGGGTTAGAGTTTATAAATCCATGTAACTTAATCTTCTAGGAGAATTATATGATTATTATAGGGTTTTTGTGTTATTTGAAAACAACAATTATATTATTCGTTTTTTTTTCTATGGTGAGGAAGTCGGATTTAATGTGGGCACTAAGACCATGAGAATTACATCTGAAGATAATTATTATGGGTAGGAAAGGGATCTAGCATTGGATCTAGATCTAGTAGCCTTATTAATGTGGTAGGATGGTCTCTCTTTGAGGTCCCTTGATTTTTAACAAGTTCATAATCCCTTATGGATGGTAATATTCATATGAGTGGGAGATGAGGATCCAAAGGGGAAGGGGAAGGATGGGTAGTGAATCTTGGGGGCTGGTGATGGAGTTCTCTCTAGATCAATAAGTATTTGGAGCTGGATGACAGGCTCAAAGCCAAGGGATACAGAACAAACACTACTAGGAAGGGGTCTACCACTACAGAGAAGAAGTCAGTAACCTCAGTGAGGGCAAAGTACAGAGATGGTGGTAGGGGTGGCAAGGCAAGAAAGCTTGGTGGTCTGGGCATCATGTCGTACAAGTTCACTGCCAGACAAAGTCACTTAGAGTTCCTTTGGGACTGACCAAGATTAATTGTACCAAGGTGGACTATTTATCGTTCCATTGGAAATTCCATAAATATAGGAAGTAGTGGAATCTTGGATAAATCAATTTTTTCCATGTTTCTCAAGGACTAAGTGGTTGAAATTCTAGAAAACTCACTTGTGCTTTTAGATTTGATGTTTGAGGATCATTATTGATTGAGAATTTAGAATGGTTTGAAATTTTGGAAAGTTATTTATGGATCGGTTCCATATATTTCATTTTATGATGATTGTACAAGACTCATGAGGATTCCCATACATGATTATTTTTGATCATGTGAGTAGTTCAAGACATTTTTAGTTGTTGAGGATTTCCCATATAGAAGAGTGTTTCTATATATTCCTTTTTGGTAAAGGTAATACCTGGTTATGGATTGTATATCAGGAAAGAGGGATGATTATTTATTATGAAAAAATTTTCTTAAGGTTTCACTTGTTCTAAGGAGCCCCTTATACATTTTCCGTATTTTCAGGTTGTCATGAGGACCATTGAGAATTATCTTATAGGAATGATGGTGATTTTAGATAAAATTTTCGGAGTAGTTCTAGTCAAGGATCAGAGTGGTTCTTCACGTTCTAACCCAAGGGACATTGTGCCTTCTATCATTCAAGGGACTTATATCTTATGAGGCATGATTAGTCTTATATAACAGTGTGAGAATGGATCTAGGTATATGACACTTATGGTCTTATTCACAGATTAGAATAATACAATAGGGGAGGGATTAGATACTTATGGTCTTATTCATTGATGATAATACTCTTATAGGGGAGGTCTTAGATACTTATGGGTTTATTACATGATGGGAACAATCCCATAAAGGAGGTATTTGACATTACTAGTTGGAATGACCTGGATTAGATTCAATATTTCTAGATGGACCACCATGTGCTATCCTAGAATGGGCCTTATGGTGGGGGATTGGAGCCTATTATCTACAAAGGGACTACTATCTATCAGGATGTCGGTAGTCTAGTTTCCTGGGGTGTGCTTAATTATGGGTTCATGATGACACAAGGCACACACCTACTATTTTTCCCATGCTCAACAACCCTGGAGTAAAACTCTTCACAACCGAAACCACACAATTCCCTCAAAGGACCTACCTAAAAGCATTACATACTTGAGTAATAAGGCATAAAAAACACTTTAGCATAAGAATTAACATATAAAGGAAACCACAATGGGAATAATAATGATATTGTAGAATTATATATCAATATATAATTATCTATATCCAGAATATTATGTTATGGAAATAAAAGTTTTATCCAAGACATCATCAACACACTAAAGAACAACACAATTCATCTCCCAACGTAATTTTGTATAGAAAATCCTAAAAAATGAATCCAAATATTAAGAGGATACACTTGAGTCCTACAAGGAAGAACCCTAGAGTAATTTGTATGTTATTAACTCCATAACTCTCTAGCATGGTTATAGTAGGTATACATCAAACAGAAAGGGAAATTAATTATCCACCAAGTTGGATGGTGGATGATTGGCACGCGATGCTCAATGGATGGAGGAGGACTGGAAATGGGAAGCTCTAGGGAGGCAGAGTTCCGGCAATGCAAACCACATCGGGAGGCGGAGGTCCGGAAAAGCGAAGCACGAGGGAAATGGAGGTCCGGCAACACAAAGCTCAGTAGGCAGTGGAGGTCCAACAATGAGATGCTCAAGGGCGGCGGTGGTCCGACAATGCAAAGGTCAGCGACAGAGGGGGGTCACAGGGTTCCTATTCTGCGAGTGATTTATGTCACGATAAAATGAGGGCATTGTGCGACCAAATTTATAACAAAATTGTCTATGGTTTTATCAGCCCTTTTGTTAGCGCTGATAATGGACCTCTTTACCAACGCCTTTTTAGCGCTGATAAATGTTACCTTTTATCAGCGCTAAATTTTTTGCACTGATACAAGGTAATCGTTATCATCGCTTTTTCATAGTGATGATATAAGGTGGTGATGCACTTTCCCGTTTTTGTAGTAGTGTCTTTTTGTCCCATATAGATAAATAAACATATATCCTTTTTTTCAAGATCTGAAAAATATTTGATGATTCCCTTAGTTCCTAGAGAAATTATGGAGGTAAATATATTATACATTATTTCCTCACCCAAGAAAACATAAAATATGATATCCCAATCAAAAAATAAAATGTAGAATTATCATTATATAATTTTTTGGTGATGGAGGTGCATCACTATCAACAATACCACATGGTGGACGAGATCTCATGTATTTATCTTCTCAATATATCCTTGGTCATCATTTATTCATTAGAAAATTTTCATGATGGATTACTAAACAAAAAAAATTAAATATCCATTTTCTTTAAAAAAAATCTATTCAATGGAATTCAATTAGAAGACATAATTGTAGTACACCCTTCCCAAAAGAGAAAACATTGAACATGTAACACCTACACAAGGGTTATTTATCCGATAATAAATTATCATTTGCATATAAGTTTTACTATGACCATGCTTATTGATGTAGGAATATAAAATGGATAGAATACATGTGAAAAAACTATGATTGATTAGAAATTGAGTACATTTTTTCTAGAAAATGCACACCAGCATTATGATTTATTTATATTGCAAGAATATTCTTACCATGAGGTATTGTACCCAAACTTTATCATTGGTCTATATTTTTATATATAGATATTTTTCACATTATGGTATTTCAGAGTCAATTCATTAAATTTTAAAAAATATATCAATGAATTTTATTCTATGAAAAAGTATTAATCTATACATTTTCTTGACTATATTTAGGGGTTGATTTAAATATTTCAATTAATTATAAATATATATTATATTTTAAACTCATGTAATAAATGTTCATATACCTTATATAATCTAGTAAATAATGTTATTTTAAAAAATATTGTTGAGAAAATCATCCATATTACACATAAGATATTAGTTATTCTATTTTTCAGAATTTAAAATCAAGGGATTAACAATGTTTATACCACCATGGATTAATCTAGATCCATTTCATTGGAAACTAATATGATAACATTTTATATGTATCTAGTGTTTGAATAACATAAAATTTAATCTATATTTAATGATATGAAAAAATAAGTATATTTGTTAGTGGGAATAGTGAATTACATTCTTCGATAGCCTGAACTATCAGAAAACACACTACAAATAAGACAATGATTGTGTCTTTCTATAGTTTATTGAACAAGATGAGAGTCATGTGGTTATAATGTATGATTGTGATATAATATGTCTTTCAAACTACATATAAACCAATATCATTAACTAAAAGTTATATTGGTTATGTTTTTCTTTCCATGATACAAAATTGTATAATAGTTACAATGAAATGATGCACAATTCATGTTCATGACAATTACATCCACTAAACCTTGAAGAAATATCCGAATAAAAAACTCATATTCCATATGTATATGGAGAATTAATGTTATGGGACAACAAAATCTAGTCACTACTATGTAATTTATGTTCCTAAATACTTATAGAAATATTTTCCCACAAAGGATGTTGTTGTTCAATAAAATCAATTTAGAATAAAATGTGTGATTAGTATTTTTCAAAACAATTATAATCAATATATTCATATATCCTTTCATTATTCCCAAATAAATTTTTAAAAACCACTATAGATCTGAGATAATTATATTATGCTCCTTGTACAAAATTTAAACCTAACACACATCCTAATACCATGTAGATAAAAATGGAAAAGTAAAGGCTTTCAGAAATACATAGTCAAACACCTTGTATAATATTGCTTGAAAATGAATAATATATTTTCTTAAAGAACAACACCCAATTTTATTGGATTATTGAAACAATCAAAATATTTCTTCTTATGTTGCTACATATTTATTTGTATATGGGACAATGAAATTCAATGCCTTTTATGTTTAGTTTCATTAAATCTAGATAGATATTTGTAAAAATTTGACTGAAGATAAATGATCATATATGTAATATAACAATCCATGATACCTTGAGAAGTAAAATTTATAGTCATTATATGACCTTGATGATTATCAAATCAATGTTTCAATTTCATTTTCATAAAAAAGTTTTCCTTCACTCACTCATCTCTGGAGAATTTTTAATAGTCATAAAGACCCCAATTATACTTAATTATAACTCACTTAAGATAAACTATAAATGGGATGGAACATAAATAATATATAAGTTTAACTCTAATATAGTATAATATGTGATTACATAATATTAATAGTGTATCATACCACACAGAAGGATGATATTTCATGAGAAATAATTTTTTAAAATTTAGGTTTCATATAATGAGAATCTTCTTGGACCATAATGTAAATATAATGATGTCCTTATAAAAAAAATATACACTAAATAACAAAAAAATCCTCATATCCAGACCATACACTATATACAGTGATTCAATTATTATACAACAATAAAACATCATGACATGTGGTTCAATATGCATAAACCTTAAGTTGATTTCATTTGTCTAATAAAAACAACGAAATTACCTTATGTAATAACCTAATATGTTTAAGGGTTAATATTTTGTGGTTATTTTATCCACATCGTGCTTTAGACCATGACCCTATTTTATTATAAAACACCACTCTTTTTAATAACTATGTATAGTTTTTTTATACTCACTAGGTACGTAGTCTTATACATATCTCCAATAATAGAACCTAGCAATTTGTTTTACCTCAACACTTAATGAAATTTAGGGTTTTGACTCCTTTATCATTCAAGAAATGTTTTTTTAATTATCCATTTACTATTTAGTATTTGAATATATAATATTTCTTATTAAAACCAGAATAGTATGATAGAATATCCATCCTTGTAACATCTATCCCCACATTAATCCTTCATTAAAAATTCCCTTTTATAAGAAAATATATGGATTATTTATGTTCTCATAGGACAAAAAGATATGTCCAATTTTCTTATATTGGGCACAACTACAGTGTTTACAGTCCCCAAAATTTTCATAGTGTATTCCCTCATCATACTTTCTTCATTTTATATACTTTTCTTGAATTATAACACTATATAATTATATCCAAGTCTCCTATTTTCATTGAAAATACAAATACTTTTTCCCCATCCATCCAACAATCCCATTATATGGGTTATTATTCATGTTTACTTTTTTCTATTAATCCTATATTTAGATAATACAAATCAACCTTTTACAAACTATGTATCACTTTATTTCTATTAAAATGGGATACATGGAATTGTCTAGATCACTAGTCATTAATCCATCATCCAATCCTATAACACATACATTCTCTTTTTCATAGTCGACATCAATTTTTTTTGGATTGATTGTGAATAAATATTACTGAAATACATTTTATCATATCTTTTTCATTTAATATACTTGACTCTTTGATTATTTGAATTACCATAGACCTTTTAAGATCGTGGTTAGTGGATAATTATAATGCTATATTACCACAATTAGTGTGGTGATGGAATATATGTTTTATATCCATCCAACATATAAACATAAAAATGAATATATTTTTAACAAAGAGGTATATCACTAACACAATATGTAATTAGTATTTTTATAGTGTAAACTTCCATTTATAATTTTTTCAACAATTATCTTCATTATGTTTTTAATGATATAATAATAGGAACATACTTTTAAAAATGTTAGTGGTTATCATAGACAAACTATTATCATCTAACTATTTCTAAATTTAAATGCCTTAATGCTTCACTCACATCACTCGTTAAATTTTCTATCAAGTTATAATTATTGTTTAACACTCATTAACTACTATTTTTTGTGAATGTAAATTATTAAATCATTAAAACAGGTTTCTTTTTAATTCACTTTTGGTCAATAATGATCATTTGGTGAATGGAATCATTTCATTTTTATTCTCTATGTCACGTGAGCATAAAATACACTCGACATAAATATATGGTATATAAAATCAATCCATAAGATATACATCATTCATATAAATATGACACATAAGAAATTATATTTTACACCAATATTTTACTTTTATTACCACTATAATCTTCAATAACATTGTGATTATCATCAAATAGCCTTTATATAAGAAACCTCAACATTATTCAATGTTGTGTATCCATAATATACATACATGTGATTAATGTATAACCTAAAATACATAGTGTTATAAAATAAGGACATGAAAAAAATTCCAAGATGAAAACCTACAAAGGAAAATATGAGTAAAATTCATTTTACCACTTACTAATAATTCACTTTAATGGATTAATAAATTAATTGAGGGTAATGGAAGATATGTAAATCTTGATGGAAATAAAATAAAATTATTCCTATGAAAAAATGAGGATATGATATATATATTTATATATATTGGAAAACACTTTAGAAAGTCTTTATTCATCAAATATAATGGTTTTGATAATTTTCTGAATGTGAAGAAGTCATAATTTCATGGTATGCTTACCCTTTCAAAATATTTATTTATTTATAAAAAATAAAATCATAAGTTCTATTATGTTGAGTCCAATATAAAATCAAAATAATTTTCTAACACTGATAGTATATGTTTATGGGACCATAAAATATATTTAAAAGATAACTAGTATTAATGAAAAACTAACCTACTTTTATCCTTTATATTTGAGGATAAAATTTTTATATGTTTATAGTGTAAACCTAAAAGAAGCTAGATATATATATATATAAGGGAACATAAGATATAAGATAATGCCTTTTTATTTATTTTCAAACATTACTAATGTGTTTTTAATTATGGTCCATAAAATCCATTTCTCATTATCTTTATTATTTTTGGAACTATTCTAATTATTATTATTAATGTGCAATAAAATTTTATCCAAACCTATTTTTTGAAGATGATAGACCTTCTATATCATTTTTACGAAATTAAAATCTACCATAGAATAATATATTTGATATATGAAAGTGTTAATGAGGATATCAAAAAGATGAATTCATTATTCTATAATCTAATACATAATGAAAATAAGTGATAGGATAATTTGTGGCTAGTATAATACTCAAAATATTAATATAAAATAAAGGGAGTAGTAATAAACCACTTAATTCATATTTTTCAGTATCTCGATCCCTAAATAATGGATAATGATACTCAACCCATATAGATGATTTTATACATTTCTAATTCATTATATTAGGATTTCTTCTTTTATAATAATACTTTCAAATATACAACATTATACTAATGATTCAGGATCACTATAATCTAAAAACCATCCATATTCCTAGTCATGATTCTATAACATCACATTGAATTAGATATTGATTTTTTTACTTCATTATCCATGAATAAAGTCATATATTTTTTTGATTCATGTTGATCATTTTCATAAGATTTTATTTGTTTATAGAAAATCATATTTTTTTGGATGATTGTAAATATACCTAAATAATCCAAGAATTTTGGTCTTAAACCTACAATGATTTGTTAATGGAATTATACTTTTCTATCAACCATATCTAGATGAGTCCAAAAAATAAAATAATGAATGTTTTCTATTTCCCAATCACATATTAAATTATTCATAGTTATGGATAAATTTATAGATTCAAAATCAACTTCCAGGTTGTAAACCTATACCTAGAAGATAAAATTCTTTAGAAAATCCCATGAAATAGTTTATTAAAATGATATTTTGTATAAATATATGTATTTTTTAATGTGAGAAACATTTTCAATGGGGATATAGTTGACATGAGTTGTGAACGTCTAGAATGTTGATGAACCATATTGGTGTTTCATAGATATGATCCTCAAGAAATTAATAAGATACATCAACAAGAAATTAATAGTGAACCTAAAGTCAATGAATTGATAAATAAGTCATACTCAACACATAAAATATTATAAACATATTATTGGTATATCCTTCTAACCAAACCTCATTCTCATCAGTTGAGGAATACCACATTTTAAAAATCACTACAAGTTTGTTATTAATTTCTTTTTAAACCATAATAATCTTGATCATATTTATTATTTGGCTCATCTATTTGTGGAAAAAAACTCTATGTATTGAAACTAGTTAAAACCCATACCATTTTTAAGCATAATCCAAAGAAACATTTTTCAGGTATCTAATTGGGGGAAGTGTTATATTAATAATACTTTCCAATTGTATCATATTCATCTATGAATCCCATATAAGCATAGGGTATTTTTCATTATGTACATTATTATATGTATTTTTGTAAAATTATTTATGCTGTTTGGATACTACCTAAGTCCATATTATTTTTTTAATTATATGTCATGACATCTTCCACATCGGCAACGAGCACCCCAACCAAAAGTGAAACTATATAAGAAAAATAATCCAAAAAATAGGTGAAAATATTTGCTAAAATTATATAAGTAACTATATACAAGACAGATGGGAATTGATTATGTTTCATAAGTATATTGTGTAAGACTTTGATATTTTATGAAATATTTCTCAATACATTTTTATGATATCTTATGTTAATGAAAACAACAAGATTATAAAAATATAAAAATATTATTCTATAACGATTATAACCTAGATGATATGTTTGAATGTAGGTATATGATAAACCAGATTATTAAATAAACATAAAGGTCATAATATATTAAAATGTACATATTAATTATTAAAAAAAAAGAACCCAATTTTTGTTAAATAAACTATAATTATATAAAAACATATTTTTTTAAAAAATTATTTAAAACTATATTTCTAAAAAAATAATCATATTTAAATGTGTTGAACAATTATGAATTTCATTTTATAACAATTTATTTTCGAAATATTCATTTCAAATTTATCCATCTAAGAATTTTTTGTATTTTTTCAAAATGAATTATTTTTCAGTGAATGGTTGAAAATGAATCTTTATAAAAAGTAATTTTATTTCCATTAAAAATTTTCATTATGAATCGAATTTTATCTCAATGTAGAATAGTTATTTTATTTAAAGGTTGGGGTCGAAGCCTCAATTTATTATTTAAAGAAAAGACCACTTTAGACTGGGTAGTGGGAGACCCATTACATAGCCCGAAGGCCCACTGAAAAGTAGCCTGAATACAAGGCTTGAAAGCCCATTTTATGGCCTAAAGGACCCCATGGTAAACAATACTGCTACAGTACCCTCCCAGCTACAGCTCCTGCTACAGTACCACCATAGCTACAGTATCTACTATAGTCCCTCCACCACTACAGTGTTGTCACTGCAATAATGCCGCTGCTACTACAGTAACTACTATAGTACTGCAACAGAGTCTCTACAGTGCCCTTTCTATGAATATAATTTATTAAATTTTGTGGGTAATTCATTTAATGAGAAATATTTACTTTTTTAAACCATCCATATCAGGTTCTGATGGGAATCTTATCTTAGGCTAACTACTTCGGCCTAAGTCAGGATACCTCTATATATATATATATCTCTCTCTCTGTGTTTGTGTATGTGTTTTTATGCCATGACTATTGAAAAATTTATATATATATATATTACCTATTACATAGATTGTAACATAGGATTACATCCATAATACAACTCATAATAATAATATATTTTCCTAATAATGAATAAGGGTCATTATTCCAAATGATCTAATCAATATAGGATACCATGTTGAGTATCATATATAATTTAGGATTCTATGTTGAGTATCATTAATAACTATAAATTTGGTCATACACAACATCTTAATCAAGGGGTAGTGGGACATTATTCCCAAAAACCCAAGTGATGTAAATTTCATTCCAACAGTCTCGAAAAGTGGGTAATGGAATATCATGGTTGAAAACCCCACTCAAGTTCCCCTCAATAATTATATAGAATAAGGTAAATCTACCTTCCCAATTATCCATTATCCTAAAATTATATAAAGAGGATACTGACATCACTCAAGGAGCAATGGATTTTTTTAATATAATTCATTTAATATTCATTAATAGGACATATATTCTCTCAATACACTAATATAATATAATAAAACATAAAAAATAATTCCATATCCATAATAATGTCACAATATATATCAATATAAAATAATTAATAAGTCTGTATCATTAACATGCCTTTATAAAAAAACTAGGTCCAATGGATAATGGACATGTAAATTTATCAATTCATTTATCTGAATAAAATTCTACATTTTATTAAGTCATACTGTGGAAATGAACGATTTTTTTATTTAACCAAGTATAATTTTATCATATTATGGTCATTTATCTAATTTATTTTTTTCCTTATAAGATGAATCACTCAACAGAAATCATATGTGATTAATTTTTACAGAATGAATTATGAACAATAGTATCGATATAACACCCCAAATGGGTGGTCTAGCATCATAAGGAGAAATAAGGTTTAAGGAAAATAACTAACTCACCCTAAATGGGGAGGTTCAGGATGAGTTAAAAAAATTGTGCATGGGATTCTACCTATGATAGGGCCTCACATGATTTGAGAAACCATGCTCAAATCATGGATTTATCCATTGTGAATTGGTCCACAATATCTTCAAAACTATGTGGTATTTTGTGCATGCTCAGTAAAAAATTTGAAACACCATAAACAAATCTAAAAAAGAATCATGGTTTATCCTACTGGAGTTCATGACTTCAAAAAAACTCTATGGATCTACCAACTTCTCCTGAAAATGATTTTTTAGATCTCTACACTCCTAAAACATGGAGGAAATCTTTAGAGACCAATCATTCCATTGAACAAAATATAAAAACAACACATTGAAGCTGCCACGCATAAGGAATAACATTCTAAATCTTAGTTTCAATAATATTCCATCCACTAAATAGTAAAATTCCAATTCCTTTTAAAAATTCCACCTAGTCTAAAACACGGGATGTTATAACTTCTCCACCTTATAACTTCTTTTCCCCGATAATCCATGATGAAAAACGAAATCAACACATGACCCACTCGATTGGTAACATTTTTTTGAAAGAAGATTGTTATATTTCTAAATTCCCAACAACCCTCAAAGTATCCATTTAGGTATATAGTTTATAAGTCATAGAAACTTGACTCAATGGTCATATTTTGAACTGAACCCTCAAGATGGAATTTACCTGGTCATAACCAACCCATGAAACCGTCATGTTTTCATCTCTTCCACTAACCAGTTTACATTTTACCCGCAATATTTTCTTACTTTGAATGGAAAACTCTGATTCATAGTTTCTTCGCCATAAAAAATTTCTACATCAATATACCACAAGTATTCTAACTATTTTATTTTTTTATCTATATATCAAAAAACATTCGACTCCCAATTGACCTCAATAATACTAGTAAATATGTTTTTCCAATAATAACCCTATATTTTTTATGGTAATCAGTTCATCCTAATAACGTGAGTAAGGTGGTTCTTCATTGAACACATTCAAATGAAAGAAGAGGAAAACAAAAAAATCCGTGCTCAACTTAATTTTTAGGAAAACACTCATCTTAGAGGTATAATGGATTCAAAAACACTTCATGATTCATTTAATATATGGTACCTCTATATTATCTCAAAGAATTATTACTGAATCCCTTAACAATATTTTGGTGATGTCCATATCCAAACATTTATCTGTCTTGTCATGCTACAACACAAACATTAGTGTATACCTGCTCCAGCATAGTTGGATCATAACCACATTAACTTAGAAAACCAAAAATTATTAATTATAATGTAGCATTAGAATCATCTACTAGAATTAATGGAGTCCATTAAAGGCAGTATATACTATGACATTTATAAGTGGGTTTTTGAGACAAACCCAAATAATCAATGTATCCAAAACACTAATTGATTCTAATATGGAACCTAATTTGAGGTCAAGTCAAAGGAAATAAAAGGATGTATCCCATGAGTCCATTAGAGGAGTTCATAAATGTAAGACCATGTATCACTCATGACTAATCATGCCTTATTAAAATACCACTTTCTATACATATAACTCCTATATAGTCTATTCATCGGGCATAATGGAAATTAACCTCTTTTATTCTTTAGCATAGTCATTAACCAACACTCTATAAATGTTCCTAGATTAGGTCTATATATGGTAAAAGATCATAATTAATATGGGGATGCACTAAGTGGATTTGAAATATTTATATAAATGACAAGATAAACTCCTGCTATATGAAAAGGAAGATCTATGTGTGGATTTTTAACAAACTGAATCCAACTATTCTAAGGAAAGGAATGTTCAACAACCAGTGATCGACTTCTTTAGAAAACCACGTATAATACTCTTTATGTGACATCATTATCAACTAGTATTCCTATGCCACTCATGGTGTCATGTGATTTCATATGAATAACCATAAATTTACTCCACTCTATAATGGTTTATCAAAATGTTGTATTCACTGACATGCATATCATCATCATTATTCCTTACATGCACCATCACATTTCCTGCTTACAATCCCCATAAAAATTCAATATAAATTATAACCATTTTCAAATGATCTACCCATATTTTTTATCCTTCCACATGTGGGACATGCCAAAACATGATTAACATGATTCTACACACCATAGGAGTGTTCATTTTATCATTTACTAAGAATGTGAAATCATGCCACATCGCATGCTTTTTCGACCGCTAACTGATAGTCATGGAAATTGTTGACACATTTTGCATATAATTAAACAAAAAGAATAGATAAAATAGACTCTTACAATCTCATGAAACATGATTTACTCAATATGTACTCATAAAACTCCTCTTGTTTCATTTCCATGAACACCTTGACATTTGGAATAAAATCCAAAACAAACTTACCAGAGTTTCAAAACAACTGATTCTTTTACGACATCAGCTCCAGTATTGGGATGAATCAAGTTTTCCTCTAACACTTAGTTCTCTCAACTCTAGTTATGAATCATGAGTTTTTTATAACAACTTATGTATTTAACAATTAGCACCAAACTCATATGGTTCATTGTACCATTTTATTAACCTCATTGTTCCTGCGTGTATCAATTCATATAACCCCGATATTTAAAAATTCAAATGAATCATTCTTGATATTATTCATAGGATTATATTCCATATTAATAATGGTATCTAATGGTCCATAAAAATTAAAATAGAATATACTTACTATCCATTACGAAAATAAAATATTATGAAAAACACTCAAGTCATTCAACACCGAAGAAGATGAAATGGGGTCTCACAACCCAGTTGGTGGTTGACCATGCCCTAAGCATGTTAAACCATCTTGAATGGATCATGTCTTGATACTCATTCCTGTAATAAGGTTCATCTTATCAAAATTCTACATGTAAATAAAATTTTTTCGTTTTAGATACTAGAATACGTATAAGAGAAAAATGAAACACTAATAGTACCACATGTCAGAAGGATCATCCAAGAAAAAAGGAATGCTTTAATGTTCTAAGGGAACTACCTACCTTAGGATAGCCCATTAAAAAATAATAATGAATCAATCCAACAATTAATTAATGCCTAAAATTTTCACTATTCCCAAACACCTATCATATAGGATAATTAAATCATATGAGATATATTCACATTCCCATTCCAAACATTTGAAAAGAGACATGGTAAATCTAACCCTTACACGGGGTTTGAATAAAAAATACTCTATGAGATTAACAATAATATACTCTATTAACTTGACTTTTTTACATTACAAGTATTTTATTTACAATATAATGTACAAGTAAAAAAGATAAAATTGGGTCTTTACATTATTTAGGAAATACGACAGTGCAATATAAGAAGGTTATATTAGACATCCTTTTAAAAATTATTTACTTAACATACATACTCCACATTATAAAAATATTATCTTATAGGATTATTTAATTTATTTTATATATCCATAAGGTTCTCAAAATTGTTCATAGTTATAGAAAACTAAAATTAAGATATATAGAGTAAAAAAACCCTTTATGTTTTAATTGGATTTTAATTAACTATTGTTTCTTATAAGTGCATCTCAAAAAAAGATAACATGTTTTTTATAAATTAAAGAGGGTATTGGTTAATTATGTTTCCCCAATACATCTGTATATGAAGACATATATTTTTATGTGGACATGTCAAATGACCATCACAATATATCCTAAGTATACCACCATAGGGTTAAATATTAAGGCACATAAAAACATAGTGGGACAACAAGGGTCATTTAAATTATTCCAATATAAAATTAGATTTTTATCGGTTTTATATCAAAATAACCAAACATCATGACTAGATATATGTGTTATCTCCAGACAATCTTATAAGAAACATGCCCCAACTGTCCTAGTTTGGTAGAGTTGGGAAATTCTGAATTTAGACATATGGTTCACCAAACATAAGTGATAGAGTTACAATGAATCATATAGACAACAAATTTATGTAAAATAAAAAATTACTTCTTCCATATTCATGAAATGGTCTCATGTTATATCATGATTATTTAAATTGGTTTGATTATATGGTTCACCATTCTCCAATTTATAAATAATATATTCAGTTTAAAAATTGAAATATACGCCCCATTTAATTTGATTCGATAGTATTCATCCCTTGAAATGATTGGGGAATGAATCAAACACATTATTATTGGTTAGATAATGTGTCACCATCAATATTTATGGGAAAACACCATTTTTGTTGATCTTATTTCTATAATAACCAATCCAGTATCACAATTATAACTAAGTACGCTATTAGAAGAAGTTATTACATGATACGTGGACATTAACTAAATAAACATGGTAAGACACTACTTTATCATTAAACCACATAATCATGTAATATAATAAATTAATTATAAATAATCTCTAACATGATATATAGATTATCATTCAAAATAAATCACATAAGAAACATCACCATTTATATGGAAATCAATCAATGAAACCAGAATGGTTTGGAATGTGAATGGATTGTGAATCTCTATGTGCCTATATTGATTCCTGTAATTCTCCCTTCATACCAAGCCAATAAAAGGTTAAAATACAAAAAATCTAATAAATCAATAAATAGTGGAATGTACAAAAATCGGTGAAGGTTGAATCAAAATTAGTTGTGACAATGAACAAGATGATAAATAGTCCAATCGATAACCACTTGGTATTTTACTCTTTCATGGGTTTATCACTCCATTTCATGACTATTTAACAACTAGTCTAATATACACAATCCCAAAGTACTTTAATAGAAGGAACTGAATAACCTCTTATGCCACTCTGTAACATCTCGACATGGAAGCAAACAAAATGGTTCCTTGAACTGGTTGATCACATGGCCTTATGAGTTCCTTCCCAAATGATAGAGGTTTTCAACTAGTATTTAGGGTCCAGTGATGGTATAGTGGGGATAATATACCCTCATGGTCTGAGTAGTATAATGATATATAATAAGAATACAACAATAAAATAAATATAAAGGAATGAAATATTACTGGTGGAATAATAATCACTAAAAACGTAAAATTAGATGAAAAACACCAAATACACAAAAAGAAATGAAATTAAATGTGACTAAAAAATCCAATAAGATGAGACAAGATAGGTAATGAACAAAATTTTCATAATGAAATGACAGAATCCCCAAGGGATATCTCTATTAGCATCCTGATCTTCAACTCATTCCATTACTTATATCTCACTAGAATAAGAAAAATAACCCAGTCATAGTCAAATGAACCTTTTCCTACAACCATGAAGTCTATTTTAGAACCCTAGTTTAATGGTGTCCTGAATAGGGTGTGAGATATACTTAGTAGTCAACCACAAAAAAATTTTAATTCATAATCCATTCTATGAATATAAAATACTACAGTGTGTTGGTAAATCAAATAATGAGAAATATTGAAAGAAATAAATAGGTCAACATATGTTCTTAAGGGATACCTGGTCGATGCTGCCTACTTTAGACAATGTTGGGATAACTATAAATATAAATATATATATAAAGAGATATACTAAAATATGTATATATATATATATATTCACAATAAACATAGTAATGTTTATATCCATATATATACATACGCAGTATTGTCCAGGACCTCAGGCATAACTCAATAATGCATGAATAATACCTATCATAATAATAAGAGAGTCTCAAATTAATAAATAATGGTTTTCATGCCTAAGGGTTGTAATAAATATTGGTTTCCCTACCGTGTATCATAAATACTTTTTTACACCATTTGGAGTGTCATGAATTACAATGATGAGGGTCAAAACTAACTTTCTAATCAAGGGGTTGTCAAATATAACGCCCAGTAAACCATGTGATGTAAATACCATGACAAAATCCTTAACTAATGGGGTGTGACATATTATATCGAAAAACCCTACTAAGATTCCCTAGAAAATTGGGTAGAATAAGGTAATCATGCATTCCTTATTAATCCTTATCCTGATGTCCCGTAAAGAGGAAATCATCATCACTCGAGTTATTATGGGTAAATTTTAATATAAATTATATAATACTGATTATAATATCATATATTCTTTCAATACACTAATACCATTTAATCATAAATAAAAATATGGCATTGTCCACAAGCATGATACATCACATCTCAATAAAAAATAATTTTCAATGAAATATCATAAAAATTCCATTATAATAAACTATGTATAATGAAGGAGTGGAACATACATTTTTCAATTAATTTATCCAATTCAATTTCTCCATTTTATTATGGAATACATCACACCTCAAATGTCACTTTATTATATATGAGGCAATTCTATCATATTAAATGAATATAAATTGTTTATTTTTTCCCAGACAAGAAGGTCCTCCAAACATAATTGAAACATAATTAATTAGAAAATAAGGAATTATGATCATGAATAACTAAAAAACAACTAAAAATGTCTTTTAAAAAATATAGTTATGGATATGGGTCAAGGGCGTATAAACTACCGACCCTTAATGGTTGATTTTGGTTGAGGTGAATAACCTCAAACTGCTTAATTCTAACAATATCAGTGATATAATTTATTTAACTTGGACATAAATAAATATTTTTAAATTTTAAAGGCAATGTGAGGAGAATATAGTGTTTGGAAGCCCATCATAATTTATAAAACAATACAAAATTAGGAAAACATTCATATACTGCATACCTTATACCAATGATGTTACACTCATCCAATATCAAGATTTGATCTGATATGATTCAATTGAAAACAAAGAAACTAAAACACTCCTAAAAAATAGGGTGAATTTGATCCCATTAATATAGTGCCGAATACGGTGAATGAAACTAAGAAATATTGAGTCATGAGTCATAGACTTATGATGATATATAACCAACATGAATAATTCAAGTCGAATTATTATGTATATAAGGGGGATACCTCTATGCCAAAGAGGAGGTGGAGAACTCCCACCAAGTGGTTGTTTCTCTGCATGTATGGGATTATAATGGAGGGGAAGACAATTTATGTATGTAATGTGATGAAACCTAAAACCCTCTTTTAAAGAGCATCAAACATTTTCTACGTAGTAAACCATGTGCTACCTAGACATGGGATACTTCCAATGAAGGGGGATCATATGGTTTATGCAAAAGAATTTAGAAACTATGTGAATACCGTGACTTTATCCATTGTAAATAGGTATATAGTAGACATCAATATTTATGTTCTAGAGTGAACATTTAGGACAAAACACATAACACCATCATCCTCTTAGAACATCCCTCATTATTTCTCCTAGGAAACGTATGGTTTTAGGAAAACTATATGTCTATTACACCTTCTTCCTAAATTAGTTTATTAGATATTGATGATCCATAAACATTATAGAGGATTCAATTAACCTATCATACCTTTAGATAGGTCCAAAAAAACACTCATTTTTTGGCCAAACTAAAAATTACACTTTGAGTCGTAGTTAAAAAACAGCCCATTCCCCAAATGATCATACTGAAATTTCTTTTTTAAATTCCACCAAGTCCAAAACGCATAACATTACAAATGTTTTCAAAATATTATTTCAATAATGATTTAATATTCTCATATTGTATTTAATGTAAGTATACCCATATTATCCTTTTTATAACATGGTTTAAAATTAATATTTTTTTCATTATCTGAATATTGTTTTGTTTTACATTTTACAATAATATGATAGGAATATTTTCTTTTAAATAATACATCATAAAAATAATTTTCCTCCATCATAAATGATCAATAATTTAAATCATCAATTATTTTTTCCAATGATATATTCGATGAACATGATTTCCAAAATATTTTCTTATTTCTTATTTTGTGAAAAGTTGTCTTCACTGAGTAGAGGCTATTTTCACAAATAACATTTAATGATATTGTAATGGTGTTTATATTCATCAAATACATTATTTTTTGATTTTATATATGTTTTACTTGTTTTAAGATCTAAATATTCATTCTTTATTATTTCCCTAGGTGTTTTATGTTTATAATGATAAGAAGTTTATAAATCCCATTTATTTTCCACGGCTTATGCAATGGTTAAATTATAAAAGATTTATGAAATTCATTTTTTCACATTTTTTTTGCTGTGATAAATGTTTTACAATATTGTAAAACTCGTATATTTGATTTTCATTGGGTGATGGTTTATAAAATATTTATATAGTCCACCATCACATTTTGAAAGGTTTAATATCTTATGTTATAACTATTAAAAAGAAGCTGATGTTCTTGATCCATTATTTGAACCAAGATGATGTTTTTGACCCATAATGAGACACAAGATAGTGTTATTTATCAATTATATGAAATAATTGGATATTCTGGATTATATTTGGGAAACTAGAAATGATGCTTGAGGTATTATGTTTTGGGAAACATAATTGTATATCTAATAACCTATAATTTTATGTTCTTGGTACATAACATTGATATATGAAATGGTTTTTATAATCATGATGGTTTATAACATTTATCATATGATCACATGGTTCATTATTTATTTATGATGTTTTCTCTCTCTTATCAATCAAGTCTATTAAAATGAAAATGATTTAAACCATGATTCATCTTTACAATCATTGACATATTAATTATGTAATTTGTATGATATATTCAACATCTGATACCATTATTCTTATTTTATTATTTCATATGGTCATTGATTCATATCATGATTTTTTACATTACAAATAATATGAGCTTACCCATTCTTATTTTACCCTTACCAAATATATAATGAATTTTTTTAAGTAGGGTTTTTCTTCTGAAATGTAAAAAATAAAAAGGTTGTTATAGGGATATTTGATGATACTTTTTAAGATAAAAATATTTTGTATCTACTATAAAAAAAGAGTAATCATTTATGGTCCCTATTAATGTGTTAGTGAAATGTGGTCAATGTTATTCTAATAAGATGTAATCATTAAATATGAGAAGAATGGAGATTTTCATTTCATATTAGATCATCATGTAGTAAATATTTGGAGACTAGGATTTGAAAAATTTATTGATCAATATTTGTATTAGTCGTAGTATAGGATAACCTCATAAATTGTTTTATGAGTATATCAAGTTATATTCTTTAAAATAAATCCATGTGGATATGGTTTAATAGAATATGTGTCACAGACTAGACTAGGTACCCTGGTAACCTATTAATCGATCATACCCTAACATAGACCAAGGGAATTCCTAATCTACATGGGTTGGAAACTAACATCATTCATCGTACAACATGCTTGTGGGAAAGAATTTTCCAAAAAATAAATCAGATGAAAAAGAAACAACATAGTACGCATGATAATGAAGCTCCACTATGAGTAATGTACCTAAATACAAGGAGGAAAAAAAGTAAAATGTACCATAAATAAAATTCCAAAACATAAGAAAAAATACACAAGGTCCAAAAGGACACAACTCACCATGTCCAAAGCTAAATATCTGTATCCTCCTCGAAGAGATCTCTTCCCTTTGCTTGAACCTGGAAGGAGAAATACTACAAATCCCTGAAGGAAAATGTAGGGTGTGAGACTATGCCCAGTAGGATACCACTAAATATTACATAATAAGATGAATAATAAATATTATTCAAATAAAATATCTCAATTTTAAAAACAAATAGGTTTTTCAAATCAAAGGGATATTTAAAAAACATGTTATGCATTTTTAAAATGATGGATAATATATTTAAATAAAACGACCTTACTTTAGAAGAGATGGAATATTTCAAATAATGGATTAAATAAAATGGTGATGTACATTCAGAAAAGGCATGTAATCAAGTTTTACAACATTGGTATAGATTTATATCTTATATATAAATAAAAAGGTGAGTAACATGGTCATCTACCAAGTACGTGTGATAGTTTTAACAAGCTATATGATTCCTCAATCTACAATTGATCATAGAAAAATGAGAATACTCATGCCCCACTGACACTGGATAGAGAAAACTCATCACCCCCCCATTGGGGATGTGACCAACTGTAGGTATGTTTTAGAACATTTGAGTTGCATATAGTGTATCCAAATAACTCACCATCTACCTATGCATTGCTTGTTCTCATACATAATAAATAATGGGCCATTTATTTTAAGAGTGATAAAAATATAATTAAATCCCATTATCCCATTTCAATGATCCATTTTCTATATAAAACAAAAAAATGGGTTTTAATTATAAACAAGCCTCTTACCAAGGTAAAACCACTTGGTTTTTATCATATAATTTTTAATCCATTTTCACATGTTTGAAATCCATTAAAACCCAATTCAATCCTCTTAAAAATTCATATTCACAATTAAATTCAAAAAAATATATTAAATACATATCCATAAAATCCTAAATTTAAATTCAAAATTTTAAATTAACCAATTTCCATAAAAAAACACCCCAATTCAATTTATTTTCAGGGTTTTCAAAAATTTATTGCAAAATAATTTCAAATTTTTTGATTCGCTAAAATTTTGTATTTATAAATTTAATTCAAAGAATGGTTAAGATATTTATTTTAAATCAAAAATTGAAATAAATCATGTAATTTACGAAATCATCAATTTTTCTAATTGGGATGGAACCTCATACTTCTTCCTCAAACTCAACACTAGCAGTGACACCTGTCAATGAGAACGACGGTGGAGATTACCTCTAAACCCAACCAATTATAACGATCCAACACCACATGGAATAGATCTATAAATTCTATGATGATCTATAGGAAACCCAAGATAAGAGAAAATTATATAGAAGAAAAATAATGAGTAAATCTTACCCAGATATCACCCACCAAATCAATGATGATTGATCACTAAAGGAATGGATCGTAAAGGGTTTTAAGGATCCATGAATTAAGAGGGAATGCTTTGTGTTAAAGGAAGGGGAATTAGAGAGGATTGAATAAATAAATAACCAAGTGCACTACCTCCTTTTATAAGCTATTTTTAGGGTGTTACACGATGTGTAATCCAGTTACATAGTGTGGAACACAGTTGCACATCGTGAAATATTAAATTTCCGTAATGGAGAAAACATGTCACATTTTTTATTCCAATGTTAATTCGGTGTATTACATGATGTTTTACCACTATTAACGTCATGTAATGTCTAAGATTCATAACTGATGAAACCCCCATTGTTTCAAAATAAAAACTGACCTAAAAATACAACACTTCGTATAAATGGAAAACATAGTGTGTACCCATCAAACTATGAACCTTGCTTCATGGCATGCACCAGGGAACATATACCCTGCATGTAACCTACTTAAACAGTGTGTAATATCATTGTATTTCACAAAAACACACTTTTGAAGTTGAAAAATCCAATAACTGTCAGACAATACCACTATAGGTATCTTTATGATCCAAACTCAACCCTTACCCAAACAACGAAATGAAAAAAAACAATAAGTTTTATGAAATACCTATCATAAAGGTATTGGGATGTTAAGAACTACCCACCATAAGAACATTATATCCTCGAAAAGACTATAGAAAAGCTTCACTGGCAAGAATATGAGGTCACTTCTCTCTTATTAGTGCCTCACATTCTAACATCTCCTAATTATCAGAACCATGCTTCCATAACACATAAACCAAAGGTCTTATCATCCCATAATGTACCTTAGTCTTATAATCAACAATCCAGACTGGTCTCTCAGTCAATGATAAATTAATTTCAATATCCTGATCACTCCAGCCAAAAATGATCGATGGATCAGAAGAATATTTTTTTAGATGATATACATGGAATATGTTATGTATCAACATCAATTGTGGTGGTAGTGATATAAAGTAACAAACATTCCCCAACTAATCAAAAACATTGAAATGTCTGACAAAATGTAGAGAAATATTTCCTTGCCTCCCAATCCATTGATGACCCAATCAGGGTGAATACTTCAATAACACCTTATCACCAATTGAAATCTCTAAAGGTCAACAGTGATGATCCATATAAGACTTATATAGTATATGTGTTGTCAACATTATTTAATGAATCAAATGAATCTTTATTGTCCTATAATTCTCCAAACATGGTCCAACCAATTAAAATTCACAAATACCTTCCCAAACCAACAAGGATTTACATGGTCAGTAATAAAATGGCCCTATGAGTTTCCATTCTCATCCTGGGCTGGTAACTATTATTATAAGAGAACACAAAAAGTCCTAGGTTATAATCCCAATACCCTCTGTAGTCATGAAACAAAAATGGAGAATATCCTAATGAATATGTATAGCTCTTTATATTTGATTATCTGACTGTAGATGGTAGGCCATGCATAAAGAACCTGGGATCCTTGTACTCATGAAGGCCTCTACAAGACATATAAGTAAACAAATGATCCAAATCAGATACTGTCACAAATAGAAATCCATGAAAATAGGATATCTATTTCCCATAGAGATTCCCCAACTCCTCAACATTGGTTATATATCGAATGGGTAAAAATTGATCTACCTTTGTCAGCATATCAATCCGAACCTAAATTGCATTCTTCTTTCTTTGGGTATGAGGAAACCCAACCATAACATCCATATATATTTTATCTCACTTATAAGTAGGGGAAGTATGTGGATGAAGTATGCGTGAAGGGTTTTGGTGCTCGACTTTTTCTTATTGGAATGTATAGAAAAGGGAAACAAACTCAACAATGCCCCATATCATACCTCATTCATAAATCGTAGAACATCTTAGTAGTTCCTGGGTACACATCCCACTTAGAATTATGGAAATCCCCCATTACATTATTCCTTTATACTAATGTAACAACGTAACATTTTTTAATACATAGAACACCCTGATTTGAGAATGGCCACTACGTCATTGTCTTCAAATTATAAATAGTGTCTCTAATGTTATAGAATTCGTCATTATGCTCATAGACCAGAAGATTCATCTCCTTAATGGAATATTTTAGTTGAAAACTGGATAAATATAATTCATCCATTTTCTCCTAAACTGCAGCATTCAATTGTGCAATGATATTCATCAAACTCCACTACATTAAAGATTCTTTTGTATCCAGGTTTGGAAGTTTCCTACTCAACCCATCTTCAATGACATTCCCTCTCCTCTAGGTATAGGTGATATCAAAGTTGAACGACTATAGGTACTCCACCCAACACTTCTGGTGATGATCTGAATGTTTTTAATAGAGGACTAAAATCAAGATTTTGTGTTCTGAAAAAACGGTAAACCTTTTTCCAAAAATTTATTACTACCAAATCTTAAGTGTTTGCATCATAGCTATAAGGTGGAGATCATGGGTAGGATTATTCTACTCATTTTTCCTATGATGATGAGATATATAAGAGATTACATGGTTTACCTGTAAAATAATAGAACCAAATCCTATACTTGATGCATCACAAAAAACCACATACCCCTTCCCAACCATTGGAAGTGTTAACACCAGAACATTCATCAAAATTATTTCATCTCAAAAAAATAATTCTAACATTTTTTCATCCCAAGAAAACATCACCCCCTTCTGATTCATAGTTGTCATCAAAAAATAAAACATCAAGAAGTATATCATGAACCTGTGATAGTGTCCAACTAAACACCAGAAGCTTCAAATTTCAATGAAATTTAATGGTTTCTCCCATGTAATAACATCCTTCAGATTTTCCGAATCAACTGATATACCCTATTCATACGCCACATGTCCCAATAATTTGACTTCCCAAATCTAGAAATCACATGTTGAATGATTGGAATAATGTTTCTGATTTCTCATCAGACAGAAAATTATTCTCAGAATATGCACTTGATATTCCTCATACATAGAGTTAATGACGATTTCATCCATAAATACTACAACATAGTTGTCCCCATACTCATTAAAAATCATGTTAATCAAATCCATTAAAAATTCCTGATTATTTTTAGATCAAATGGAATTACAAGTTACTATTAATGGTCATACCTTCTATGAAAATAAGTTTTTAGAATGCCAGATTCCTTTATACTAAACTGATTGTAACCAGATAAATTGAAGATCAATGAAAATCACATAGAACCGTTCAACTGATCAAATAGATCATTAATCTGTGAAAAAGAATATGTTTTCATTACGGTAACTCGATTGATCTTTCAGTAATAAACCCAATATTGAAGAGAATCATCTACCTTCATAGCAAAGAGAACCAACACTACATGAGGAGACACACTCGGTCGTAAAATGACTTTATAATGAATATCTTCCATCTGGGACTTCAATTCAATTAGTTATGTTGGTTCTATGTGGAAAGAGGAAATTGATATTAGTTTAGTACTAAGCATTATGTAACCGTAAAACATGACCACCCTCATGAGTGGAATACCCTAGAAATCAGAAGGAATCACATCAGAAAACATGAAGATTACTGGAGGAAGATACCCACTCATAGAATCCCACTCCAAAACAAAAGAAAAAACTGGTATCACTTTCCCAAACTTTGGATAAGAGGGTTCAGATCTACTCAACCTTAGGTCACATTATCCAGGAATGACAAGGGGAGAACCACTGGGGGTGTTTAACTAGACCTATAAAAGATAAAAATAAATTAAATAATTATTAGAAATGTGCCAATACATAATTAATATGACATCAGGATATTACATTTTGAGAAATATAAAACTCCAAGCAAGATCAATCTCTGATAGAGAGAAGACTCAAGCGGAACTATGGATACCCTTCTCTTTTCCTACCAAGGGGTGTAGTAATATCAATGAAATAATATAAAGGCTCTATATAATGATTAATATGGTTAACAATACTAGTTGAAATAAATGATTTAGATGCCCCAGTATCAAATAGATCAGTCACTAATGATGATACAATAGTAATGGTACCTCTCACAGTCACTGGACCCATGTCTTTTTTAATTAGGGACTCTTCCAGTGTGTAAAGTAGCTTCATTCTAGATTCCTATGGAAGGAACCCTTTTATAATTGAAGCATTTGATTTCCTTGAAGTTTTTTTATGTTTTCAGGAACTCATGCCACTATTAAGAGTGGAAAAGTTGTGTATAAACTCTTTCAAGTGCCCTAAACATCCATAGGAGCCACAATTATTGGGATCCTTAGTGAAAACCCTCATTGAATGTCGTGTTTTTTCATACTACTAGCTAACTAAAGTGATTTCTCTAGCCACTATTGGAGGTTGAAAATGACCTTGCTATTGAAAGACACAATGAGATTCATCACACTTCTATTTTCCTTTGATGTAACCAAATCTACCAGTTAGATAAAATGAAGCTCCCTACTACTGTAGATCACCACCCATGTCTATTTCAACCATCATCACCCTATCCATCAATCAACATTAGTGGGAAGCATCAGAAAGAACACCAAATAAAAGATATATGATCGAAATACTAACAAGAATTTTCATGTTTTTATCCTTTGATTATATAAAATATCATTTGAAAACTTCACCAAATAAGTAAAGAAATTGTATTCTCAGTCACTGTTCTGTCAGACTTCTCGAGCTAAAAAAAGTACACAGATTTAGCCAATAACATTGACTGTGGATAGAATTGTTGAACAAAGATCACCATGATGTATATCCTCCATAATCCATCATGTTTATTTTTCATCAACATCGTGTCCCATCATATCATTCTTAGTCCTTCCAGCATGAAGGTGGAACACTTTAACTTGATCACTTTTGGTGTCTCCAAGAACTCAAATAGATATTATACCTTTCCCAACCATTCCTCGTCATGTTGAGGATTACTGGTGACATTAAAAACTAGTGGATTCTTGTAAATTAACTCCTAATATTGATTTCTAATAACATCCCCTGGAGGATCCATATATGGAGCATTAATAGAGACTGGAGGTGGTGCTTGTCCTAAAGCATGGATTGTGCACACGATCACCTCATCTAGATTTCAGTCCATTGGGATATTTTCTCACTGTGGTTCATTACAATCTTCCTACGGGATCCAATTTGATAATATTATAATTGTAATTATTCTACACAATAATAAAAAAAAAAGTGAATATATTAGGTAGTGCTCAAACAGAGGTGCGAGGGAAATTAATCTTAATAGATGGAACAACCATATTTGGATTCCACTCTATCCAAATCAGAATAGGGATAGGACTAGAACTAATATCTAAGACGTCCTTCCCTAACAAACACTGGAAACGTATGGTTCATTGGGGTGAGATATATCTTGTAACTTAATCTCAACTACCACCCAAGTCCCTAGACATTTTAAAAAATGCATACTGACTTGAAGAAAAAAGCTCACCAGCCTCTCTCCGATACCTATTTGTCACGATCAATCCTAGGTACCCTAGAAACCCGATAACTAAGCCAACACTAACATAGTTTGAATGGAATTATTGATCCCCATAGGTCGGCTAATAGCACATTTCATTCTAAACCATGAAAGTGGGAATTAATTTTCCCCAAAACTTAGTGGAATAAAAAGAAAAAAGATAGTATGCATAACAAGGAAGGTCCAATGGGAGTAATGTAACATAACACAAGGAGGCATAAAAATACAAAAATAGTATTTCCCAAGTACCAAAACAGAGTAAAAACACAACCAAGGTCCCTAAGGTCACAACTCACCATGTCCAAAGTGCAAAAGCTGGATCCTCCTCTAAAAGATCAGTTCCCATTTCTCAAACATGGGTGGACAAAGTCTACAAACACCAAAAGGAAAAATTAGGGTGTGAGCCTAAGCCCAGAAGGATACCTCAAAATATTCCAAAATAGATTCTAAATATATATTATCCAAATAAATTCATTCGATTTTTAATATAAATATATTTGTAAATTTAAATGAATATTTAAAAAAACAAGCTATACATTTTTAAAATAATGGAAAATAATTACAAACCATTTTATATTATATTACAAAAGAAATAATATTTAAAGAAGGATTAAAAAATAGTTATATAAAATAGTTATGTAAATATAAAAATGCCTTGTAATGTATTTAAAAAAAATTGGAATACATTTCTATCTCATATACTTAAACTATAGAGAGATGTAGTGATCTACAAAATTGACATGATAGTTATTGCTAGCTATAGGATTCTACACACTCTATGTGATCACACAAAAATTAGTATAATCACATCCCCTTAAAAATATCTAGAGGATACTCTTCACCCTCCCATAGAGGATGTGAACTGTTACATGTATGATTTATGTAATTTTAGTAGTGTAGAGTGTATCTAAATAACTCAAAAAATACCTAAGGCTTTCATGTTTTCTTACAACCTCCTTGATGGGAAATTATTTTTAAGAATACCTAAAATAAAGATAAATCCTCTTATACAATTTAAAAATATATATTTTCATTTAAAATCAAAATGTATTTTGATAAAAAAATATGTCTCGTTCAATTATAAAACCATTGGGTTTCTATCAAAACATTTTTATGCCATTTTCAAATGTTTGAAAATAAATCAAAACCAATTACATCCCTATAAAAAATTTTTATTCACAATTAAATTAAAAAATTTAATTGAAAAAATTTCAATCAAATACATAATTTAATTTCAATACTTAAATTATCCCATTTCCATAAAACACACCCCAATTCAAAAGAATTGGGGGTTTTCCATATTTCTGTGCAAAAGCATTTTAAATTTTCTTGATTCATTAGAATCCAGTTTCTATCAATTTAATTGAATGAAAGTCTATGAAATTTAATTTACATCAACAATTGAAATAAATCAAGAAATTTAAGAATAATCAATTTGGATAATCAAGAGGGAAACATCTACCTCTTCTTGAAAGGCAACACTCGCAACGACACCCGATGACGAGAAAAAAGGTAGAGAAGTCCTAGAATTACAAACTAGAAGTAAGAAATTCTAACACCCCATTAAATTCCAATTTTTACATGACGTGTGACCCTTATTCCATTCTTGTAATGCCTTGTATTTGTAACTAGAAAAACCATTGTTGTTAAACAATAAATGGAGACCTAAAAATATGTCACTTTATTCAAATGGAATTCACAGCGTGTACCCATCATAGTGTGAAGAACTCTTCATGGATTGCACCCAGAATAAGTTACACGTCTTGTAACCTAGTTATAAAGAATGTAATATCCTAGTAGTTTGAAAAAAAACCTGATTAAATTTGAAAAATCCAACATGTGTCAGACTTTACCATTATAGGTATCCTTCTGATCCGAACACAACCCTTACCCTATCAATGAAATGGAAACCCATGGTATGGTTTAAGACATACCTATTTGAATGGTAATGGGGTGTTAGAATAAACATCTGGGGGTAATAAACCCAAATAGAGTTGGTTTTGTATATATCAAATATCTGTTTAGTTCACATTTATGAATCCCTTATTGTGCACCAATTTTTATAATCTGAAGGGATATTATTGGGTTAATTTACATTCCCTTTATAAGGTATTATGAATGATTTGAATAGAAAATGATTTTAGAAGAAAATGGTTAAACCTGGTCAGTCATAGATTAAAAATAATGTTTCACGATTTATAAATTGTATTAATATTTTATCTTGATTATGTTGTCTTCCATAAATATTATTCTTACGCACAGTAGAATTTTCTTCTTTATCCAATAGATAGAACAAGATGTAATTGGGTAAATGATGAATGTGATCATAAATTCATTGATGAGAAGACAATTTGGATGATGAATAGAGTAAAGGATATTGTGATTATGCCTAATCAGGTACCATGATATGCGATAAACAACCTTCAATTTAACCAAATTTCATTCTCACAAAAAAAAGAAAAGGGTTGAGTTTTCATAGAGCTCAGGTGGTGGACACCATGAAATAATAAATATTCTAATTCTTATATGATAATAATATGGGGAGAATATGTCAACCTAATTTCGTAAATTAATGAGCATATATTTTATGAGTGGATAAAGTAGTAATAGCATAATTAATTTCCATAAAAATGTAGGGTTTTATGGGGGTATATGATGTTCATACAATGGTTCCATTTATAGGATAATGTATTCTATTTTTAGAAGATTCACATTATCTAATTAAATTCCTTATTCCAAAAGATAAATCATAGAACATATGAATTCGTATGTTTAAACAATTTTTTAGTTGGTATGATTGAGGTATTTTTTTAAGGAATTAGAGATTTATGTTGAAAAACTATTTTATTAATTATATTCTAGTAATGTAATCAGTTAAACATATGAGGACATTTCTGTAGAGGTTTCCCATGATTTATTTTCAATAATATAATGAATCATAGTAATAGGAAAAAAGTAATTTAGTGGTATAGAGATAGTTTTTGAGAATACATGATTCATGGAAATATAAACATTAATATGTGTATGATTTTGACATAATAATGAGATAATGATATTTTTATAATGATAATGTTAATTAGATATAATGGAACAAATTGTAACTAATTTGGTGATACGAAGACAAAATAGTTTATGTTATATTTGATGGAGTTTTCATAAATTTTGAATTTATGGAGAAAATTAAAAATTATACAATTGTAATTATATAATAATGAGATCATTATAATTTGAAAGCATGAATTTTTTTAATAGGTTTTTATAGTAATTAAGGTTATTTTGATTTTTTATGAAGATATAAGATCCCAATATTATCATATTTTGAATGTGATGATAAAATATTCTATATCATATTTTGGGGTTTAAGGTTATGTTTATTTGTTGATGTTATTTTCCTTCATTGTATATTTTATTGATCTTGATTTTCTCCATACATATTTTGTATTCTTTTTATGGTTACCTATTTATGGAATGTTTAAATTTGAACATTTGATGAGGTTTTACCAAAAAATATATGATTTAATCAATATATGATAACCTATTGTAATATTTTTAGTTATGGGATAAATATAGAGAAAATTTGAATGTCTTGTCATTATTTTAAGGATCATATGATCTATTAAAAACTAAATTTTTTGCTTTAGGAATGAATATTTTATCTTTATTATTCATTTCATGGGATATCAAATGAATTGGTAATTGATAAAAGACACCCATGGGATATTATTTTATTAATGTTATTGAATGTCATCAAATAAGCCTATTTTCATCAATTATGTGTCACGATAGAAAAATAATTCATCAAATTTAGGAAAAGGATATTCAAATAAAAATGATATACTTTTACATTCAATTTTATCTTTTTCATTATTTAAAATTGTCTTGTTGTTATATTTTCATTGAACATTTTATATATCTCTCTTTATTAGTCCTTTGTATTCAGTTTTCTCTTCAATATATTTATTTTAATTTCCAAAAAATGTTCTCCTTATCTGGGAACATAATGTTATCCTATTTCAGTTATCCTTTAGGATTCCCACTTTCCCTTCTTAATGGGTGTTTTATTATTCATGTATACTATGTGGCTTTAAAAATTTAATTTTCAAATAATAAAACCTTTATGAAAAATAATAATTTTGAGGGTGAAAATTATTTAAGGGATGAAAATGTAAAACTAAAAAAATTTATGATTTGGTTCCCTATAGTTTAATTTTTTGCTTGCCTTAAATGCATCACTGAGCTTAAACAGCCCCAAAAATGTTATTATAGGACGACTGTGACATAGAAAATAAATAGGAAGTATGAAAAGGACTAAAAATGTAATGAAATAAATATAAATATCATACATACTATAAATTTATTCATAATTTCTTGGTAAATAATAATCCATTTTTTATTAAAGAGATTTTTAATCACTAAATAACACATTTTCATCAATAATTGTATTTTTATTATTTAAAATATAATTAAAAATAAATTTATTAAAATTATATTAATTATTTTATTTTTTATATAATCATTTCAAAATTATCTTTGGGTGATATTTTAGATTTTTTGAAAGGATTTTTTTAGTGGATAATTAAATATACCATTTTTATAAAGTTGTAATTTTAATATCATTAAATAGAGTCATTATGATTTAAATTTGATCTCAAAGTGACATCTCTATAATTAAATTATATATAATCTAATTAAATTTATTTAAAACATCATTATACATGAATTTGGTATAAGAACATTTTTTGGCATAACAAAACATTTTTCTAAAACATGTTTTTATTATGGTTTATAAATTTATATTAAAATTAATTTCTTCACTTATAAAAAATAAAATACTTAATAATGGATTCCATATACTGAATCTGGGGATCTAAATATTGTAAATATATCCCTTTCATATTTATTCATTATTAATATTACTCTTGGTAAAATTCATCACCATAGTAAAGCATAAATAGAGTTAATCTAGGTTATAATTAATTGATAAATCCATAATTTTCCATCTTAATTATGATAGGGTAATGTAAATTCATCCCTCCACACATTATTCTCTTAATTATTTATTTTAAAGGAAACATTTTCATGAAAATGAAACATATAATATTTAAGGAAAATAATGCTACAAATTGTAACACTCAAGATTTTAAACATCATTTATTTGTCTGCATAGGGATAAAATAATTTTATGAATGAATATAAATTTCTATATTTATCTTAATAAAATTATTTTCATGATGTAAAATTAATATTATTTTTTAAAAATAAAAAAATAACTAAAAATAATTTTCAACACCAATGGAGTATTTATTCAGTTATAAGAAAAACTAAATAAATTATTTTATAAATATATAATATAATATAATTCGATATAATTATATTATTACAGTAGATGACAATTTCATATTAGTGTTATTTTAAAATATTATATTCAAATTAAAATTTTTACTTTTTCTTATTAAATCAAATTAAATGAATATTGTCAAAATTGAATTTAATGATATTTTTTCAAAATATTATATTTTTAAATTTCTCAAAAATAATAAAATTCTTGATAATGGATAGTTAGGTTATCATATAGTCAAAAATATAATCCATTTTCTATTTGTGATACAATAATTACCATATACTAAAAATTAAAACCCATTAAGAGTTTCAATGTTTTTACCCCGGTTAATTATAAAAAAGGTTTACTAAGGGGCTAAACAGGAATATATGGTTTAAACACCAAATTCATCTATCCAAAAAAATATTGGTGTATATTGTTTCAACCCCATACTATATTATGTTCTAATCACATACCTATTAGAGTAATTTTATCCATTTAATGACCTTATTAAATTTTGATCTTTTAAAAAATTCAAAAAGTTCACCTCCCATAAAATTATAAAAGCGAACCCACCCAATATATTCGTCATACAAAATTGAACCTTTTACATTTATCATATCAAGAAAATATACATTATGAAATTATTTATCCACATTCTAGTGGTTCTTGTACTTGTAAATGAAAAAAAAGATCCATAAGAAGAGATATAGAGGATTTGATTCAAGGGAGTCATAAAAACCTTAACCAATAGAATTATTTTTTATTCTTTTTTTACCTCCCCAAAATCTAGTATATTCATAATCAATAATACAACAGTATCATCACTTTTAAAATATTTTATTATTTTTATGAAATTACCATTATCCACCCACCTTCCTACCAAATTTAATGTGAATGTGTTTTTTATGAATATGTATGTCTTATACTCTACATGTAGTGATACAAATAATTTATCACTAAAAAATTTATGGATAGATATTATAGTGGTTTAAATTTTTATATTTCAATGTATTAACAAAATTATATTTCTTGAATAAAAATTTTACATTAGCTTTCATACAATATAACTATGATATAATTATACCTTTAGAAAAAAATCATATATAATGAATGTATAAATTATTTATATCATTATTAAAATTCTGTAAATTATGTAAAAATAATTAATGTGCAATTATGATGAATTATATTCTAAATAATTCATTAATAAAAAGTAGTTATCTCCAAAAACATTAATATTAATAATATATTATTTGTAAAATATTGATAAGATTTCTTAATTAAATCATACATGGTATAATTGATAATATTACTGTTCTATAGAATATGTATATTAAGCATAATTTTATAATATAGGAGTTTAGAGTGTGAATGAGGAATGGTGATACATAAGGTAATTTATTTATATTCTCTCTTCTATTTTTTTTATGAATATTCATTATTCCCCACAAATGTTTTTTTATTTATTCACTATACCATTCACATTTTATATCATGAATATAATTATTTTCATGATATTTAACATTTCAGTTGGCATATTTCTTTAATAGGGTTTATGAATCAAATTTTTACAAAACATTAATCTATTTTCATCTCACATTTATATTGATGAGACACATGACATATTCCCATTTTGTTTCATTTATTTGTTCTACATAAGTCCCATGAATGATATATATGATGATTCTTATGAAATTTATAAGGATTAAGATATCCATATATTGTTCCTTGTTTCATGTGTCTTATGATTTAATGTTACCAAATTAGTAGGTGTTTTACATTATAATCACAATGTTTATTATGATGGTTTATGATTATGTTTTTAGTGATTAAATTTTATGATAAAACTCCCATGAGTGTAATGGCCCGGACCTCTACGGTGCTTACCATTGTGAAAATTCGGTGTTAGAGGTGTTTTGGAAGGTTAATGTGACTTGGGGTGCATTTGGGTGGACTTTTATGGAAATCTAAAGAGTAATATCTTTCCAACGGTTGGCACACAATTTTCCCTAAACTGTGTGGCCAAACCATGCAAGGATGGTCTTGGAGGCAGTAGCTAATGCACAATTAGAGTACGGTTTGTCTAACCGTGCGGACTAACCGTGCGAGGATTGTTTGAAAAGGAAGAAGCTAACACACGGTTAGTGCACGATTTCTTAAAACGTGTGGACTAACTGTGGAGGCACTTAAAGATAGATCCTAAAATTGTGGATCTAACTCATTTTGCAATTAATCAACTCGTTTAAGCCCCTAAGTAGCCATAACTCGGTATTACCCTTCCTTGGAGGTGGAAGAACCTCTCCCAAGATTTTTGGAGGTGATTCGGAGGCTTCTCTTCGCGAATCGAAGCTGGTTTCGTGAGGTATGTAATCCTTTTTGTTTGTTTTTTGGATCTACTTAGATTTACTCTTCCTCTTCTCTCGGGATCTTGGATCTATACCTATTATGCATATATATAAGTGTGTGGATGTCTATTATGATGAGCTTTGGTCTTAGTTGTGTTAGGAAAAGAGATCTAGGTAGGATCCTTGGTAAATCGGCCCGGTCTTCTTGGGAGTTCTTCGACTGTTGTGGTTTCCGTCAAAACTGTTGAGGTAGGGGATTCATGGCTTCTATAATTGTTCATGTGAAATCATAGAGTTATCATGATTTGGCCTTTGGATAACAATGGAATTGAACTAATTAAATACATGAACCGGATTAAAATAATTGGTTTGATCGCATGTTTCTCTTTGTACCGTGGTAATAGTTTGCCTCTTGGTTTGCTAGATAGAGTGATATTTATGCCTTACTTGTTAGCAAGTTCATCTTGATTCAATTGATAAAGAACGTAAATACATAATTAATTGATAATTAATTCGCTAAAGATAAATAGGCATGTAAATGAATTTGATTATTTTTGTTGTGTATGTTGTTCCAACTTGGTGTTAATCAAATTGAGGCTGATGATGTGTTTAATTCAGTAGGTTGGTAAACCTGAAATCTGTTAGTGCTTATTGTTTGAAGGTCAGATGCCTTATTAAAGGGCCAAGAACCAAATATGAAGTCATGTTTGTTTTCATGTTGTCTGTCCGATGATGCGACCCTGGGAGGGTGTTGTGACATGTGGGGGAAGGGAGGACTTGCGGTTATGGTAGTGGATGACCCCTAGATTGGCAAGATGCATCGATTCATGCATGTGGGTGTCAGGGAGGACACCAGGGATGATGGAATGGGATGGATTTGGTTGTTGGATGCTTGTGCATTTCTTGGTTGTTTATCTACTTTACTTTTCCCCACTGCTCAAGGCAGATGGTCTTGCTTACCCATCTTTTGAAAGGGGCGAAGACATGCAGGGTATGCGACATGATTTCTGTGTTTATCCTCTCGAAGGATAATGGGTATACACACTTTCTATAGGTGGAACAGACTTGACGGGTAGTACATCTACTCACTGTGTTGAGCCCCTTGTGTTTAGTAGTATAGGATTCATTACTAGAATGCCTGAGAATATGGGTAAAGTAATTATGAAGAGAATGTTTGAATAAATGATGTTAACCCATGGGGTTGGAGTTTGTTGAAACTTAATGGTTTGGTTGTAACTTTTGAAAGGAAAGTGGATTTTGGGATGTGATGTTAATGGAATTTAATGTGGAATTGTTCATGGTTAATTACTGTTTAAAAAATTAATGTATGTAAAGTGGAATTGATAAAAAAACAAATTAAGTAATTTGATAAATCCCTTTTAATGGTTGTGTGCTTATAGGATACCTAGTCATAGAATTGGCGGCCCGGATTCTGAGAGACGTTAGCTACAATTGTGTCTAAGAATAGGTTATGCCCATAGTGTGGTTATGAAGTATAATATATTATGTACTTTTTGTGTTTCTATACTATACTCCACCTTGTCAGTAATGGAAACTGGCACCTCGAGGATTCTGAGCCCTGGGGGTGTTTTCCCAACATTCTGATGGGAGGGAGAATGGATGACTACCCCCTTTGACCTCACTCTCTTCTCTTGGTAGATACTAGTTCCATTAGGCACATGAATAGTTTGCCCCATATATGTGTGTAGAGGGATTTAATGGATTGTGGTTATTCACACACATATATTCTGGATATAGTATCCTATGGACTACTATAGGTGTAATGTGTATAGGCTGTGTTGGCTTCAGGATCCTTGCTTGGTGTGTGGGCTGTAATGTCTTGAAGTATAATACCCGACATATGATACAGGTTATGCGAGCTGTGGTGGCTCCCGGAAACTACCTAGTTAATTTTTTTGTGAAGATGGTGTGGTGCTTAGCCCAGGTGTTTGCGGGAAAGGCATTGTGGGGCATGTGGTGTAGATTGTGGATCATAGCCCAGGTGTATTCGGGTAAGCCTTTGGAGGGAGATGCACAGGACGTATGTTGTTGGGTCAAAGTGGAAAACAAGTGCAGAAGTTGTAGCAGGGTACCCTTGATATTATTTTCTATATGATATATTCTTGTATGTGTTAATTGGTGAGAGTATCCATGGTGAGGTTGGGAACTTAGTATACCAATTTAGGTGATGTTTTAGTTTCACTTGTGGTTCACTGTGCTTTAGCATGTCTTCTTTACCTTTGCACGAGAGGCTTCGAGGAGGATCCTACTGAGTATATTGTTATACTCACAATACCTATATATAAACTGTTTTTCAGGTCACATAGAGAAGGTTGGAGACCATGCTGGTTACTAATAGCTTGTGGTCGGAGGAGATATTCGGGATTTTGGTTGCTGTCATTTTACTTTCTTTTGTGTACTTATAGTTTTCCCTTTCAGTTGTAGTACCTTTGCATGGAATTTCATACATCAACATGGGTTTCTTTTATATTCCAGTTCTGAGTTGGTGTTGATTTGTGTCTATATTATCTGTCTCTTCTGCATGTGTTCTCTTAGAGGGTAATGCCTCCCATTAGTGTTTTTATTATACCCTCGGTGCTAGTCGCCAACCCGGGGCCTACTGGAGGTGGGACTCGGGGGTCATTATCTCCCTTTTCACATTGTCGGACCATGAGTGGTACACTATGTGGGGAGGGGGTCGTGACAGAGTGGTATCTGAGCGAGGTTGAGGGATAGGATGTAGTTTGGAGTAAGGCACATGTGAGGTTTTGTGGGTTGGTAGGGAAACAGTGTCATTCATGTTTATCAAGTGAGGTAAACACTAGAGACCGGCTGAGACATTGGCGTTTAGGGCCCCCTATGATCTGAAGCATGAACCTTTAAGTTTACAATGGATATTAATCAAGGTGATACTAGTTGTAGGGTAGATACCTAGGAAAGGATCATGCATCATTCATTATTGTTCCTATGTTTGAATGGGTAGACCTTGGGATAGGTTAACCTAAAATGAATAAAAAGAAAACACGTAATTAATAAATGTTGAGTCTTCCATATTCTAGGCTTAAGAGCTCAAAGTGTTTGCTATTTTGCAGGTATGTCTCTAGTTCAACGTCCTCATTAGGTTTTCATAGAAGATTCCTAGTAGGACATTCCAGCAGGTCGTCACTGGGTAGAGGTTTACGAAGACAACACTTGGAGGAAGACACTCCGAGAGTTTCCGTGCCAGAGTCTGCAGAAGTACGAGGGATCCCTTTCAAATGCAGTCACGAAAGACTGGTTGGAGGAGGTCGAGATAGGCTTCAGTTCGATCTGTGCTCGGAAGGAGTACTGGGTGTCTTTAGCTGTGAAGATACTTCATGGAGCAGCAAGGCATTGTTGGTTCTTGTTCATCAGGGATCAGGAGGAGTCAGTGATCCCATGGGAGGAGTTCCGAGACAAGTTCGGAGTCGAGTTCCTTTCCTCGACTACAAAGTCATCCAGTCGCCAGGAGCATCTTACCCTTCGATATGGGAGCTCTAGTGTTCGGGGGTTTTGGATCTGTTTTATGAACCTTTTACAATATGCTTTGGACCTATTGCCAGATGAGAAGGCCAAGGTAAGGCATTTCGAGGAGGCTTTACATCTAGATATCCAGCACCAGGTCACCCCATTTATGCTGAAGACATATCTCGAGGTGCTGTCAAGGGAGGAGGTTGTCGAGAAGACATTTACCAGGACCAGATCATCATGTGCGGGGAATCATCATGATTCCTCACGAAGCAGAGCTGTTGTCTGGGGTTCCCGGATTTCAGGTCAGAAGAGTTTCCGTTCAGCCAGGGTAGGTCTTAGCCCTTCACATCTCATTTCTCCAGAGTCAGCAACTCTTAGGCCCATTCCATGGGATAATGCACTTGTTTTTCTTGTGGTGGTTGTGGCCATCAGCAGCAGGAGTTCCCAACCTTTCAGAGCGGTCATGGTGCACCGGGCGCTATGCTCCAGGTTCCTCCTTTGAGGCAGTTCTAGCTAAGGCAGCATCAGCCAATTGCACCAGCATTAGATCACCAGAGGGGAGATGGGTTAGGCAGAGGACAACCCCATGATTCTCCCTGTCCTCAGAGAGAAGATCGCAGCTGTGGTGGCGATTGTCATCAGGGTCAGAGAGGTCGTGGAGGAGGTCGTGGTCGGCTTCATGCTCTAGTGTTTCCATCACCAGACGAGCCAGATGCGTTCGAGGTACCCTTCAATTTTATTCTACCTTAGTGTATACCTTATTTTATTTAGGAGAAACACGCTCCTTCATATCACCTACCCTTTTCTATGCTTTGGGACATGAGGTGGAGAGGCTTCTAGTGCCCTTGGCGTTGACTACGCCAGTTAGAGGTCGAGCTGACTTGTTTGAAGTATTAGAGACTGTGGGCTAGTTTTTGGGCAACACCTCTCTTGGGGAGATTTCCTATTTTTATGGATACTACCATATCACATCATCCTCACCAGGGATTTTTTGTATTCGGTGTAGGCTATCATGGATTGCTTCAGAAAGAAGGTCGTTTTCTTTGGTGCAGATAGAGATCCAGTGGTGTTTTTTGGTGAGTGAGATCCTCAGATGGGTCACAGGCGCGTTCCATCCATATCGTCCATGATGGAAGACATGATGTTGAGTTCTTCAGAGGTTCAGCATTTGGAATTTCCTAGGGTCATAGAGGATTACCCTGATGTCTTCCCAGAAGAGGTTGTAGCATTACCCCCTCGATGAGAGATCGAGTTTGGGATCGATCTACAGCTAGGAGTATCTCCTATACCTATGCCTCCTTATAGGATTACCCCTTTTGAGTTAGTAGATCTGAGTATACACCTTGATGGTCTGTTGTAGTGCGGTTTTGTTCGACTGAGTGTGTCCCCATGGGGTGCAGCAGTTCTGTTCGAAAAGAGGTCTGATGGAATTTTGCAGTTGTGTGTCGGTTATCATCACTAATATAAAGATAAAATAAAGAATCACTATCATCATCCATGGATTGATGATTTATTCGATCAACTGAAGGTCGAAAGTTGATTCTCAAAGACCTACTTGTAATCAGGATATCATCAGATGCGTGTGAAGGATGAGGATATCCCAGAGACTTCATTCCATTGTCGTCATGGGAATTATGAGTTCGTTGTAATTCCGTTTGGTATGATGAATTCTCCAGATGTGTTCATGGTTTTGATGAATGTTGTGTTCTGTGAGTTCTTGGACAAGTTTGTGGTAGTTTTCATCGAATACATCCTTGTGTACTCCCCATATGTAGAGGAGCATGCAGAGGATCTACGAGCCATTTTGGGAGATCTTCGTCGACATATATTGTTCGAGCAGTTGTTGAAGTGTGAGTTTTGGGCTCGAGAAGTCTATTTCTTGGGGAATGTTTTGTCCCAACAGGGAGTAGCTGTGAACCCATAGTAGATAGAAGCAGTCGTGTCTTGGGAATCCCCCAAGACAGTGTCAGAGGTGCGAAGTTTCCTTGGTATCTACGGCTACTACAGGAGGTTCGTAGCCATTTTCTCATAGATTGTGACTCCTCTGACATCTTTGACTAGTAAATATTAGACTTTCATATGGAATGATCAGTGTTTGGCACCCTTTTTGTATCTAAATAAGAATTTGGTAAGTGATCTAGTCCTTTTTCTTCCTGCTGAGGGAGTTTAGTTTGATGTTTTATGCGATGCTTCACATATGGGGTTAGGCTGTGTTCTCTTGCAGCAGAGGTCAATGTTTCTTATGGATCTCTGCAATTGCATCCCCACAAACGCAACTATGTCCCTCATGATCTTGAGTTGGCAGCCATGGTGTTTGCTCTGATGTTGTGGAAACATTACCTCATTAGTGTGTGCTTCATGGTTTTCACTGATCATAAGAGTTTGATGTATGTTTTCTCCCAACATGACCTAAACTTATGGTAACGTAGGTGGATGGAGTTCATATAGGAATACGACATCAAAATATTGTATACACCTAGAAAAGGGAATTTTGTGGCTGATGTGCTAATCCGAAATTCAAGTAGTGATGTTGTGCATGAATCCGATGATTCCTGGAGAGTAATGGAAGAACTGTCAACATTACATCTTGATATGGGAGAAGTTGGAGGTACAGGTTTTCTTTTTCAGATGATGGTGCAGGCATCCCTAGTGCATAAGGTGGAAGATTCCCCATTGGGGGATCTAGAGGTGGAAGTCTGGAGAGACTGAGTTGTTTGTGGTGAGGCCCCTGATGGTTGGTCTGAGGATGAACCACACAGAGTGTTGTATCATGGAAAGATTTTTTCCCTTGGTGATGCCCGAGATGGTCCTCAGAGAGTTCCATGGTTCTTCTTTAGCGGTGCATCCTGGTGTGACAAATATGTACCGATCCTTGAGGAGTCGGTTTTGGTGGCCTCGGCAGAAGCGTGCGGTTGCGGAGTTTGTGTCTCGATGTTTAGTCCGCCAGAAGGTGAAGGCCAAAGACCGTGTTCCTGGTGGTCTTCTCCAGCCATGAGAGATTCCTCAGTGGAAGTGGGAGGACATCTCAATGGACTTTTTTACTGGTTTAACTTGAGCTCCGGGAGGTTATGAGTCTATTAGGGTGGTTTTGGATCGTTTAACGAAATCGTCCCACTTTATAGAAATCAAGGAGTCCATCTTAGGGAATGTTTTGTCAAGGCATCATCTAGAAGAGGTGTTGAGATATCATGGATCCCCTAGGACTATTATTTCTGATCAGGATCCTCTCTTTACCTCCATGGTGTGGAGAGGTCTCCATCATGCTTTCGTTTCTCAGATATGCCTTAGCACTACTTTTCATCCTCAAATGGATGGTCATATGGAGAGAACCATCCAGACTCTTGAAGACATGTTTCTCTCTTGTGTTATTAATTTTCAAGGTTCATGGATGAGGCATTTACCCTTGGTGGAGTTTGCCTACAATAATAGTTTCCACTCCACCATAGGTATGGAGCCGTTTGAATCCTTGTATGGCCAGCCTTTCCGTTCTCCATTGTGCTGAACAGGGGTCGGAGAGTTAGTAATTCTCAGACCGGAACTATTGCAGAATACAACAGAGATGGTTCAGGTGATTCATGAGAGGATGAAGGCCATGAAAGATCGTACGAAATCATATGCTGGTCAAAGGAGGAGACCCTTGCAGTTTAATGTTGGGGACTATGTGTTTCTAAAGGTGAATCCCTGTCGTGGGTAGTGAAGGTTTGGTAATGTGAGTAAGCTTTCTCCCCGGTTTTTGGGCCTTTCGAGGTGTTAGCTCATGTCGGAGCTATGGTGTATCGAGTATAACTTCCCACTCTAATGAGTCAGATACATGATGTTTTCAATGTATCACAGCTACGTTGTTATCTTCCTGATGACTCCCACATCATCAATTGGGGAGAGATCGATGTTGATTATGATTCCACCTTTGAGGAGAAACCTATGGAGATCTAGGACCACAAGGAGAAGGTGTTGTGTGGGCGTTCTATCACCTTAGCTCGTGTCTTGTGGTGACACAATGGCTTGGAGGAGAGTACCTGGGAATGTGAGTCACAGATGTGTGTCCAGTACCCATAGTGGTTTGATGTTTGACTCTTTTTATGTATCGTTGTAACTTGTGTGGTTATGAAACTTTCATGTTTATGAGATGGCTCCCTTTGTTGCTTTGGTGGCTTTTACTCTTTTGAGAGGTATCTCAGTGGGTGGTTGTTCAGACCCTGTTTAGTTTTTTCCCTAGATGGGTTTGGTATAATCAAGGACAAGAATGTTTTGAGAGGTATTTGATGTAATGTCCCAGTCCCCTCCATTACTTTCCATTGAGAAAATGTGTTGTTAGAGGTGTTTTAGAAGGTTAAGGTGGCTTGGCGTGCATTTGGGTGGACTATTAAAGAAAACTAAAGGGTAATAGCTTTTGCACGGTTCACGCGTGGTTTGCCTAAACTGTGTGGCCAAACCGTGAAAGGCTGGTCTTGGAGGCAGTGGATAATGTACGGTTTGAGCGTCGTTTGACTAACCGTGCGGACTAACAGTGTGAGGGGTGTTTGACGAGGCAGAAGCAAATGCACGGTTAGTGAACGGCTTGTTAAAACGTGTGGACTAACCGTGCGACCACTTAAAGATAGATCCTAAAATTGTGAATCTAACTCTTTTTGCCTTTAATCACCTCGTTTAAGCCCCTAAATGGCCATAACTCGGGATTACCCTTCCTTGTAGGTGAAAGAACCTCTTCAAAGCATTTTGGAGGTGATCTGGAGGATTCTTTTCACAAATTGATGTCGGTTTCTCGAGGTATGTGATCCTTTATGTCTGGTTTCTTAGATCTACTTAGATCTACTCCTCTTATTCTCTAAGGATCATAGATCTATGCCTGTTATGGGTATATCTAAGTGTGTGGATGTTGATTATGATGAGCATCGGTCTTGGTTGTGTTAGTAGAAGAGATCTAGGGAGGATCCTTGGTAAATCATCGTGGACTTCTTGGGCATTCTTCGACCATTATGGTTTCCGTCAAAACCTTTGAGGTAGGGGATTCATGGCTTCTCTAATTATTCATGTTGAATCGTAGATTTATCATTATTTTTCCTTTCGATCACAATGTAATTGACCTAATTAAATACTTGAACCAGATTAAAATAATTTGTTTGATCGCATGTTTTTGCTTTGTATCGTGTTAGAGGTTTGCCTCTTGATTTTCTAGATAGTGTGATATCTATGCCTTGCTTGTTATCATGTTGATATGGATGAAATTAATAAAGAACGTAAAGCTAGAACTAATTGATAATTAATTGGATAAAGATAAATATGAATGTAAATGAATCTGGTTGTTGTTGTTGTGGATGTTTTTCCAACTTGGTGTTAATCAAATTGATGTTGATGATGTGTTTAATTCAGTTGGTTGGTTAACCTGATAACTATTAGTGTTTGTTGTTTGAATTCCGAATGCCTTTTTATAGGGCTAAAAGCCCAATTTGATATGATTTTTGTTTTCCTACTGCATGTGTGGTGATGCGACCCTAGGAGGGTGTTGTGTAATGTGGGGGCATATAGGACATGTGGTTGTGGCATTGGATGATGCCTAGAGTGGCGAGATGCATCGGTTTATGCATGTGGGTGTCAGGGAGGACACCAGGGATGATGGAATGGAATGGATATGGTTGTTGGATGCTTGTGTATTCCTTGGTTGTTTATCTTCTTTTCTTTTCACCACTGCTCAAGGCAGCGTGTCATGGTTACCCTTATTCTGAAATGGGCAAAGACACACGAGGTATTACATGTGCTTTCCGGGTTTAGACTCTCCAGGGAGAATGGGTCTATGCTCTTGCAATAGGTGGCACAGGATCGACGGGTAGTATATCTACTCACCGTTTTGTGACCCTTGTGTTTAGTATAATAAGACGCTTTTCTAAAATTCCAGGGAATATGGGGAAAGTAATTCTGTAATGAATATTTGAATAAATGATGTTAACCCATGGGGTTGGAGTTTGTTGAAACTTAATGATGAGGTTGTTACTTTTGAAGGGATAGTGGATTTTGGGATGTGATGTTAATAGAATTTAATGTGGAATTTTTCTTGGTTAATTAATGTTTGAAGAATTAATTAACATATAGTGGAATTGATAAAAAGAGAATGCATTCATCTAATAAATCCAATATAATGGTTGTGTGCTTATAGGATACTTAGTCTTAGAAGTGGCATCCTGGACTCCGAGAGACGTTAGCTACAGTTGTGTCTAATACTATGTTATGCCCATAGTGTGATTGTGAGTTATAATATATTCTGTACATTTTGTGTTTCTATACTCTAATCCACCATGTTAGTAAGGGAAACTGGCACCTCGGGGATTCTGATCCCTGGGGGTGTTTTCCCCAACATTCTTATGGGAGGGTGAATGGCTGACTACCCCCCCTTTGGCCCCGCTATCTTCTATTGGTAGATACTAGTTAAATTAGGCACAATAGTTAGTTTTCCCCATATATGTGTGAAGAGGGTTGTAATGGCTTGTGGATATTCACACACATATATTCTGGATATAGTATCCTATGGACTACTATAGGTGTAACGTTTATAGGCTGTGATGGCTTGAGGATCCTTGCTCAGTGTATGGGCTATAATGAATTGAAGTATAATACCCGACATATGATACAAGTTATGCGAGCTATGGTGGCTCCCAAAAACTAACTGGTTACTTTTGGTTGTGAGGATAGTGTGGTTCTAAGCCCAAGTGTCTTCGGGGCAAGCCTTTGTGGTGCATGTGGTGCAGATTGAGGAGCTTAGCCCAGGTGTATTCGGGCAAGCCTTTGGAGAGAGATGCAAAAGACGTATGTCATTGGGGAAAAGTAGCAAACCAGTGGGGATGTAGTAGTGGGGTACCATTGATATTCTTTTCTATATTACATATTCTTGTATGAGTAACATGGTGAGAGTAGCCATGGTGAGGTTGGGAACTTAGTATACCATTTTAGGTGACATGTTAGTTTCACTTGTTGTTCACTGTGCTTTAGCATGCCATCTTTACCTTTTCATGAGAGGCTTCGGGGAGGATCCTACTGAGTATATTGTTATACTCACCATACATATATATAAAAAAAATTTCAGGTCACTTGGAGGAGGTTGGGGGCCATGCTGGTTACTACCAGCTAGTGGTTGGAGGAGCTGTTCGGGATTGTGGTTGCTGTCGTTTTACTTTATTTTGGGTACTTTTAGTTTTTCCTTTCAGTTGTAGTACCTTTTCATGGTATTTCCAATATTAACATGGGTTTATTTTATATTTAAGTTCTTTATTGGAGTTGATTGGTGTCTATCTTTTCTCTCTCTTCTCCATGTGTTCTCATAGAGGTTAATGCCTCCCATTTGTGTGTTTATTATACCCCCGGTGCTAGTCTCCAACCTGGGGATTATTGGAGGTAGGACTTGGGGGTCATTATCTCCCTTTTCACATTTCCAGCCTAGGAGGGGTACACTATGTTGGGAGGGGGTCGTGACAATGAGTATCAGGAATTTTTATACTCATTTTTTATTTCTAGGGAATACATGTTTTTCATTCATTTTCCACTCATTAAGTACTAAATAAAATGAAATACAATTTTTAATGAAATTTTACTTTATTTCTATCTTCATTCAGCAATCCTTCTTCTTCAATTTCCATGTTTTCATTAAAATGAGTTTTAGAATGTTTTACTTTTCATATAGGATCTCTAAAATTCATTTTTACCCATGATACACTTTTTAAAGAATAGTTTAAAATTAATATTCATTTCATTTTCTAAATAATTTAATTTTGGACATTTTATAAATATGTCAAAAGAATGTATTATTTTAACTTATAAATCTTGCGATAAATTTACATTTTTCAGGAGTGATCAATATTTTTAGGATTCTATATTACATTTCAATATCTATTTTATAAAAATTCACAATATTTTCGGAATTTATTATTTTTGAAAATTGATATTAAATAATCAAAGGGAGTATTCCATATTAATGTTTTAATGATCTTTTCATAGTATTTAAATACATATAATACAATAAGCCTTTATTTAAATCATTATTTTATAGGATATATAATCAATATATACCATTCATATTCTTTCTTTGTGGAGTTTATGTTTATGATTACATATTTTTTGAAAAACTCATTCTTTCTCATTATATTATGGTTTTATGAAATGATGATATTTTTATCAAAACTTTTTTCCTATCATGGGTTACGATATGATGAATATTTATTGATATTGGGGAACTTATTCCTATGGTTTTATTTATGTGATCAGTGTACCTAGAATTATATATCCCACCAATTTATTGGGTGTTCTATTATATCACAGGAAATAACTATGGGATACTAGTTGATATTCTTGATCTATTACATGAATGAAGTATATATTCATGATCCACTTTGGGAAAAAAGAGATTATGTTTGATTTATTATGATATATGAAACAAATACTGATTCATGATCTGTTATTATTTGATGTTCCTTGAAGTAAACATTTACATGTTAACTAGTTTATAAACATCTGGTGGTTCCACGCTTGTATGAAATGATATTATGAATTATGATTTATTTTTGATGATCTATAAATCATATTAATTGTGAATTTTAAAATGATAATTTGTGATGTCATGAACCATGTTTATGATCTTATATAGTTTGGTTATTAACATTTTATGTTATGCCCATCATTTCATGTAACTACTCTTATATAATGATTCCATATGATCATCGATTAATATCTCACATGTTTCCACTTTGTAATAATTTTATCTCACCCTTTATTATATTTCACTACCACCAGATATGAAAAGAAAATTAATGTTGATTTCTTCTATGAATAATAAAAAATGGGAATGTCCTTGTGGGACATATTTATGATTATTCCTGAGACAATATTATTTTGTATCGTTTCTTCAAAAAACCAATCATTTACAGTCCTCTAGCATGTGTTTGTGAAATGTATTGAATATTAATTTAAAATTATGTAATAATTATATATTAAATACAATATACATTATATATTTGATAATTCCTAAACATCCAGGGTCATCATTTTCAAACACATAATTCAAATAATTTTTGAAGAGATTTGAAATGAGAAGAAAATATAGATTTCCTTAAAAATAATTATTAATTCAAGCCACCATCCACCCTTGATTTTTTTTGTTATCTAAATTATTATAGAAATTATTCAAAATATTTAACCTGAATGTAACTTAAATATGAATTCCCTAGTTTATAAAAATGTGATTTATATGTTTTACTACTTCAAGATATATGATCATTACAAAATGGATTTCCAAAATACTATATAAATATCATTGGTTAGAAATAGAAACATGCTAATGAACACTACTAAAAGATATTGTAGTCAAAGATATACGGATAATTAATATATGACTTAGTAACCTCATCTCATATACAAAACCTTATCCTAAATTTTCCAATAATAATTCTTAGACATGAGACCATGTTTGGTATAGGGATGTATTTTTCTCTTTGTTTCTAGTAATGATCGATGAATATATTCAAAGATAATATTCCATGTAGAAAAGGGATATTGAGAAGTTATTGGGTTTCCATCTTCAACTTACCCTCTTTCAATCCCAGTAACTCCCTTTTGAAAATTACATTTTCTTTTAAAAAACACTATGCTCTTTGGGAATATAATATCTTATCGTATATGTTATTATGTTTTATAATCCATTTTATTTTATAAATTTTCTTGATGTTGATCATAATATCTCATATTCATCTATATAAAAGTGTTTTCTATGAGAAAAATCACCTAATAATTTATTGTATGAGATTTAGATATAGATATACTAAAAATTATAAATTATATACCACTTAAATCAATATAATAACCATTGATTTGGTTTCAATAACTATAATGCTCTGATGCTACAAAAATTTCCCTGATTACATGTTAAAAAATTCTCTTAGGGATACAAATAATATTAGAGACTATATCCTATCCTTTTTTAAAAGAACATAACCTAATGGTTTCATATTATGAAATTAAATTTTCATTTATTTGAGGCATGTTATCCATAATTTATAAAATGTTTGAGAGACTGTATGGATTACATTGTCAATTTCATAGATTATTCCCCCAGTGAAGGGGTTGTTTTTTAAGATGAGGGTCTGTGATGTGAAAAACCATGTATAACAGAAATTGAAATCTGATTCCAAAAATTACTTCAACATTAGGAAGTCTAAATCCATAAAGTGGAATATTATTTGATAGTGGATATTTGAAAATGACTAGCCCATGAAAAATGTAGAGTACACGATTATGTGGTATGATTATATGTTTTGAATAAAGATCAATATTATTGATGATTTATTTGATAGGATAATATTTATTGTAATGAAATATTGTGTTTTAATATCAAAATTATTATTATGTGAATAATTTATGGATAATGTGTAGCATCAATACCCACAAAATAATATATGGTGAAGATGAATGTGAGGATTAATCCATATAATGCATGAAAAATAAGTGAGTGAAAATTTCCACATTTATAAATTTCCATCAAGATTAAATCACTATGTAAATTTAGCCATGAATGTTTTCTAATACCTCTCAGTTCCATGTCCCTGAAAATGTATTCCTAAATTGATGTGAACTAGAATTCATAATGGGTTAAATGTTAAGAATCTCATAGACATGCTGAAGTATATTGTGAACTATAGCCTAAATTAGTGAAAATATAGGGAATAAATCTATTGGATTCCAATATATTTTTCTTGTGTTATTCCATATTTGTCCCATATGACTTAAAGGTGAATACTAGTACCCTTCATATTCCATAAAGTTTCGTATATTCATAATAAAATAAATAATTTTATCATTAAAATAGATCGTTCTTAAATCAGTATTACCAAACATGACAAAATCACAAAACCTCAGTGTTTGATACTACTAAAAATACAACTACACTTTGAAGTATCAAATTATTTATAAGTTATGGTTTATAAAACAATACAGACCTATAATTTTTATTCATAAGCTCAAGGGATTGAATTTGTGGTGTCATTATTTCCAATTGAATGGATTAAGGTTATAATGGTTTTTTTGTTAGAACTCAAAGGTGATACATGATTTTACTAAATGATTTCATTTTTTACATTCAAGAATTTTTATGATAAATATTAATTGTTCATATGGTAACCTAAATAAATCATGGTCATCAAATATGAAGGGAACGGTGTTGTAATTTTTTTAATTCATGATGGTGATGAATTTTCTAGATGAAAAATTATTCATTGACCAAATTAATAATAAAAATAAAGTGATCGCATTTAATTTTGTTCAGGGATGATATATTTTTTTTAAAATTATAGAATACATTCTTAAGGAGTTTTAAATTCAAATTAATGTGTTTTTGGACATCTATATGATGGGAATGATGAAAACATTCATGGGTATTCAATTTTATAATGAAAATGATCATTTATTCAACTATAATGAATAATATGTGAATAAAACATTTTAAAATTATTAGTATGGAAGACATGACATTATATTCTATCCAAACAACAATCGGTAAAAACATTCTAAAGATAATAAAGGTAAATTGGTAAAATAAATGCGATAATAATTATTCTTTTGAGTTCACGTTTTTTACAACTTCAATTCATGATTTCCTATAAGTTTTCATTTTTTTGAGTGGTATAAAAGTTTAATAACTTAATATTATTTCACTATAGTTAATTAAACTATATGGTATATCAAATGAAGTTTTTTTCATTGAGAGAAATTATTACTATAAAGGAATGTTCGAACCCTATGGATTTTTCAATGTGCATTGGGATGAAAGTGTGGATTATCTAAAGTATACATATAGTGGATTATTATTCATAGATTATATGTGTTTCTCTATAAATATGAATGTGAAAAAAAATTAGATTGATCATATAAAAAGGGTAATATATTTTTCTATAAATCAACCATTAAGTTAGTTTTTGTGGATGATAACTCAAAGTCATTTTTTCAATGTATAATTGATGTTGAATTGTTTTTGGGATATGATAATAAAATTGTGATAAATCATTTTTGAATCCTAATTAAATATTTCCAACTAAAGAACATATGAAAAAATTCCATCTTCATTAAATAAATGGTTGTGTAAGGTGTACAAAATATATATTTTTCTTTTAAAATGTTTTAGGTGGATGATTTATTTAACAAACCATTTTTGAAAATTTATGTCAAAAATTGAGGATAATGATGAGATTTCAACCATTTCCTTCTAAAGGTTAACGTATCATCTAAAATCACATATCTTCATCTATTTTTAGTTTTATTTAAAATTTTGATATAAAATTAATTTAAATGGATAAATATTTCCTAAATGAGGACACAAAATTTAGGGGTATTTTTTAAAAGGGGGAATTTTGAATTTAGTTGTGTGAGTTTTTTTGTTAGTGAAATGGATGAACTATTTTAATGTTTTTTTCGTATTCATTAAATTGTTTTGTTTGAATCATTTATAAGTAAAATATGTGACGTTTTGTGTTGTAATGAGATATAGAATGTTATTTTTTTATTCTATTTAGATGTATAATTATGTCCTTTTAATAGGAGTATTTTTCATTATTATTTACTTTTCTTTTTTCCTATTCAATGCTCTCTCACTTATACATTACAAATTTTATATATGATTTATTTTGATATTAAGGGATGATTAAGGTTTTATTTTTAATTACAAAATCCAATGCTGGAGATTCATGTGATGGGTAATAATTTTAATTTTGAAGGAGACCCTGGATGTGATTTTTTTAAATGGGTAATTATTGATTGATGTAGATTGTGATTTGGATGTACTAGTGATGATAATGATGCCAATGAAAAAAATTATTTGTGTATATTTTATCAAAAAATGATTCACATTTAATGAATGGAAAAAATTCTAATTTTTTATTAAGTTGAGGATTATAAAAATATTTATATGTGGTGTAAAATAGGTTTGTAATTTAAATTTGGAATTTATATATAGATGAAGAGGAATTTGGAATCACTAGGCTTTATAGAAGGCTAAAAAATACATAGAATAACAACCATGCTCTTTAATTCATAGTTAAACACATTTTGTTACATACAAATATCACTTGATAAAAAATTGATTATCTAGAGGTCTATTTTTATTGTGGATTAGTAACATTACATAACAACATAAAACATGAAATACAAATCTTTATTGAAATCTTCTTTTACATGACCAAACACATTCCTCCATACTTTGCATTGTATGGGATTACCTGAGGACATGCATAAGAAAAGGGGGAGAAATAAAGCCTAGTAATGGAGTAATAGAAAAATAACAAGATCAATAAATTACATGTTAGTGAATAGGCATATCAATGGAGTGAAAAAGAAACATGAACATAAAGTCATGATATAGCATGATTATCATAACATGGAATGTGGCATCAATATTTAAAATGATATTTTCATGTGCCATGACTCATTGAACGTGGACCATGAGTAAACCATAATTTCACTTGAATTATAATGATTAAAACCTCATTGTACTTGATGTATCATGATACGAATCTTTACCCAATGCATTGGCGGGCTATTAGGGTTCACCCACCTTAATCATTTCATTTCATTCATAAGTGTGTCACATGGATCATATAACATATATTAATTTAAAATAATCATTAATTACATGATAAAATAATGTGTAATTCATACATTAAACTCAATAATTAGAAAGTAAATGTTCATAAAGATTAATACCATTGATAGTGAAATGGGCATGGTATTCACTATACAATGACTTTGTCTTGGAAAATCGCGGTGCAATTTTAGAAGCATTATGGTGTGACATAAGAAATCAAAAAAAATGGTTGATGATAGTGTAAGGGGTGTATAATAATATTATCATGAAATGGAAAGTAATGAGTTCATATAGAAACATTTCCAAATATATTTAATAGGATTTAGATTCATAATACAAAATAATTTCTTGAACTTCAAGGAGAAGAGGGGAATTTCATAGGGAATTTCACGTTGGTAATGGGTGTACATGGGGGGCATTAATGAGAGGTAAATAGGTATATAATCATTAAAACATAAAATAGGGATATATTTGGGAGGTGGGAAATAATGAAGAAACATTTTTAATTGAAAACAAAATGGTATGACAACATAACGAAATTTGGATAAAAATGAGGAAGGAAGAAATCCCTTACATGGAACTGTGATCTCAAAGGATTGGGAGGGGCCTTAGAGAGGCTTATCTGGATATTGGGGTGCCTTGGGAGGATTTTATAGAGAGGAGGGAATGGTATAGAAGTGCTCCAATGGTTTTTAGTAAAGATATGTGTGATCCTGGGATGGTTTATATAGGAAAAGATAGGAAATTATTTATTATTTAGGATTTGGACAACACACATTATACTAATCAAAAACATAATCAAACCCAGGGTTTTTGCCAATGTTTTTTTTCAAGGTGTAGTGTAAAATATTAATTTATATTCCAAGTGGCCGAAATTCTTAAAATATTAGGCTTCATTATGTGAAGGTTAGTCTATCTCTCAAGAAAATCATTTTAAAAGATAAAATGTTTTATAAGTCTTGTAGGGTCCACTAAGGCACGATAAAATTAATCAAACAAATCTAAAATCTCATTATTTTTAATTTAAAACATATATTTTCTGAACATAACATTTAGATTATTTTATTACATCACCATTGGGTCATTATGATGTCACATATAATTAAACGAAATTCATGTTTTAGCCAAAAATTCGACTGTGTCATAAAATTATGAAAAATTCACCATTATATAATTTTGACGTCCCGAATCCAAAAATGATATAAATTTTATCTGAATACATTTCTAAATATGTGAATTTTTTATTTTAATATAAAAACAAATATTTATAAAAAATTCATCGGTTTTGACAAAAACAACTTTCAAACCTTTAAAAAATTTCAATTGTATTTATAAAAATTATAAGATCATTTATATTTCATAAAATGTAATTTAGTAATAATATTTAATTAATATATTTTTAAATTCAAAAATATTTTAATTCATCAAAATATATTTCTTAACTAAATTTAACTAAAAATACTATTTTTTCATTAAAAACTCTTTACAAATTAACAATTATCAAATGAATATATATTCTATATACAAAAATAATGAACATAAACATAATTATGGGATCATGATACATAACCCTTTTTAACACATGCATAAGACCTAAGGGTAAGGTGTGCGATGGTGACAGACTCTTGGGGAGGCTCAGATAACATCGCTCAGGTGGTAATCTCTATTAACTTCTACTTCTCCCATAGACAGTTCCACTCAAACTTAATGAGTTGAAGCTCGTCTTGGGCTTGGTATAGAGCAAATCCAAATGGCGTCACCACTTTTATGATCCTTGAAAAACGAGCTTCATACAGAGAAATTGTACTAGATGAGGTTATTGATTCCTTTGTTTGAGTAAATTGGATTTGTTAAAGCCCTATATTAATACTAACCAGGTGATTAATATTAAAAGGATATATTAGAAACAGTAATAATTTATAAAGGTATTTTGAAATCCCAAAACATAAAACAAAGGAAGTGAATATGTTTTTAATAACTATTTTTTATAATAAGATATTTAATTTGATCAAGAGTGATTTTCATTCATAAAAGTTTGGTTCATTACAATAGTCCCTTCTTAATAAATTTATCCCTCAAAATTTCCTTTTCCCACACTAAACAAATTTGGGTAACTATGCTTTATCAGTTCCTCAAATTCCTATGTTGCCTCTTAAAACATGTGGTTTCACCACAACACCGTGACGAGGGACATTATCATATTTCATATAACTTTTTCCAAATGATCTATGATCTTAACTGACTTCTCTTCATAGGAGAGGTCATTATCCAATGGTACCCTTTTTAGATTTAGTACATGTTATGGGTTAGGTATGTACTTCACAAGATTGATACATGGAATAAATCATTTACATAAGGTAGGTTTGGTGGGTGTACTAATCGATAGTCCAGTACTATAATGAGATCAAGAATCTCAAAAGTCCCGATGTACCTAGGACTAAGTTTAACTTCTTCCTAAATCTTATATCTCTCTTCAACGGTGATATGCAGAAGAATACCATGTCTCAGACATAAAACTCTATGATTTGTGGATGATTATCAGCATAGATAATTTGTCGACTCTCAGCATCTTTAATGTGTTGATGGATGGTCTTAGCCTTCTATACCATTTCATAAACCATTTCTGGACCTAGGAGTTTTTGGTCCCCAAATTTGTCTGAACTTGTCGGTGTTATGCACCTCTTCCCATACAGGGCTTCATAAGGATCCATTTGGATGCATCAATGGAAATTGATATTCTAAGAGAACTCAACCAGAGGAAGATTTTGATCCCATCCTCCTTTGAATTTCATTGATCCTGATCTCAACCTACCCACAAGTGTTTCAATAATGCGCTCATATTGGCCATCAGTTTGAGGATAATAAATCATACTAAAGTTCATCTTAGTATTCAGATCATGTTGAATACTCCTCCATAACATAGAGGAAAATATTTGATCTTGATCGGATAAAATAGAGAGTGGTAATCCATGGAACCTAACCACTTATCTGATATATATTAATTCCAGCTGATCCAATTTAAAATCATCTAGAATTCAAATAAATTGTTCAGTGTTTGTAAGATGATCCATTACAAACCTGATAGCATTATTTCCATTGGATGTTTAGAGTAGTCTAGTGTCAAATTCCATGGTGATTTTCTCCCATTTTTAGGCTGTTATGGGTAACATTTTCATCATCCCCTTATAATTCTTCCTCTTATACTTCACTTAAAAAAAACCAGGAACATTAATGTATACTCAGTTATCTCCTAATTTATGTTATCTCGCCAATACTTCTCTCAAATACCCCAATACAACTTTGTGTTTACTATGTCGATGGATAAATTTGAACTATGTGCATCAACCAAAAGTTATTTATTAACTATGGATCTTAAGGAAGACATGGTCTTGACCAAAATCTCACAATTCCTTATTCATTAACATTGAACTGTGAGGATTTCCCTTTTCTGATAGTTTCCACATTCTTCTGAATTCCCACATCATCCTTTTGAGAATCATTTATCCTTTCCAAAAGAGACAGTTGAGAAATAATTTGTGAATGGATAGATGATTTTCCCTTCTTTATTATTCCTATATCCATCTTCTTGAAATCTAATAATATTGGATCCCTTTCAATTCTCATCAATGAATAAATCGTTGGGTAATTTCTACTTAGAGAATCTGCCACCTTGTTCACATTGACATGTTGGTAATGGACTAAGAATTTATAGTCATTGGTCTTCTCTAACAATCATTGTGGGGGAATATTCAACTATTTTTGTGTGAATATATACTTTAGGATATTGTAGTCCTTATATATATCATAATTCATCCCAATGTGGTAATGTCACCCAATTTTTAAAGCGAAGATCATTGTAGTCTACTCTAGATCAAGTGTTGGATATTTATTTCTCATGAACCTTTAATTAGCTTAGAGCATAGGTAATGAATTTTTCATTTTACATAAACACACAGCCGAGACCCTACATCAAATTATCATAAAATCCACAAAATTTTCTCCACAATGTGGGTAGTGTGATCTTGGGAACAATGATAATCCTTCTTTTCAACTCCATGAATATCTCTTCACATTAATCACACTATGGGAACTTTACTCCCTTCTTAGTTAGCTTAGTAGTAGGGTTAGACAATCATGAGAAATATCTCACAAATATGCGATAAAATCCAGTTAAACCTAGGAAGCTACGGATATCTGTTAATGATGTTGGCCTCAGACATCCCTCAATTGTAGTTGTCTTAGAAGTATCCACTGATATCCCATTACATGGAATGATATGACCTAAGAATGAGACCTACCTCAACCATAACTGACACATATTGTAATTTTTATAGAGCTTCTCCTTTATTAAGGTCTCTATTACTGTTCTTAGATGCTTCTCAAGATCATCCTTGGTTTTTTAGTATATTAAAATATTATCTATGATGACTACCAAAAAACGTTTGACGTAATATCTAAAGACACTATTCATCAATTCCATGAATATTTATAGAGCATTAGTGAGGCTAACAGTCCTTGCTATAAATTCATATTTCATGTACCTTATACAAAAAGTAGTATTATGGATATCCTCCTTCGTCACACTTACTTGGTAATACCCCAACATCATCAACTCATGGTAGAGGATACTTGGTCCTTATCGTGATTTTTTAATCTCATGATAATAAATACAAAGGTTCATTGGACCATCCTTTTTCTTGATGAAGAGGATTGGTGTGCCCCATCCTGAATCACATGGGATTATAAACCCTTTATGCAGACTATCCTGTAGTTGTTTCTTTAGCTCCTCATTCTCCAAAAATAGCCATTTTATACAGAGTGTTGGATATTGGCAATGCTGCTGTTATAAGATAAACTGAGAATTCCACATCTATTCTAGGATAAATACCATGTAGTTCTTCGGGAAACACCTTGCTAATTCCCAAAAAATAGCCATGTCTTCAAGGATGTTTTCTTCCTTAGACTAAATCATATAATAAATCGATGAATGCTCATAGGGTAGTAATATCATTCTTTAGATGTTGTTTCTAAAGAATATTCATCCTCTTCATTTTAGTTTAACATAATTGGGGTTCAATTATCCATATGGATAGTGATTTCCATCTAACGATAATTTCTGTTGGCACTATATTAGGAAATTTAATCCAATCCAAGAATTGTATCGAATTCCAATAGATGGACTATGATAATGTTTACTAGGTAGTTTGATCCCCAAATTATGACAAGGGATGAGTTTTATTCATGGGATGAAATGATTTCCCATTTTTAATTCTCACCTACATCTTTACTTCCATGATATGTTGTAGAGTAGGTATTTTCTACTAAACATTCTAGATATAAACAAATTCATAGAACCAGAATCAAAAATTATGTTTTATATTCTTGAATGAATACATAGTGTACATGTCACCAGTTCATTTTCGGGGATCACTTCTATGTTAGTGATTGAAAAATATCTCACTTTCTGCCTAGGAGGTTGTTAGGTTTCCCTTAAAACTCTTGGAATAGGTCACTAGATTGCAAAGTGACCTTGTTCCTTGCAGTTAAAGTAATGAACAACGCGTTGAGGGTTGAACAGAGTCATCCTCTCCTCTGACACAGCCGTTGGTTTTGTGTTGGCAGTTAATTACCAGGTTCCTTTCTCTTCCACACCTAATGTATTTTCTCGTCCCCTTTAGGTAATTTCTTGGATGATTCTTTCTATACCATAGGAAAGTGGGGTATTGAATTATCTTAGCACCATTGGATTTATCCATCAGACTGTTAGAATTAAATACCACCTTAATCTTGTTATCCCCATGATAACCTTAAGATTCTTTTATCTCCATTTCAACATTTAGGGCACATTATACAATTTTATTTATAGCTCTCTAAGTCACATATCACTAGGGATTTCTGTTGGCTTGGTTTTTTCCCACCAAAGAAGATGTCAACCTTGATTTCGAGGGTAATGAAAAAACCGAAGGCATATTGTTCAATCCATTTTCTGTTTTCCTCATATTCTCTGATGGATTTATAGTCTTTTTGATTAACGGAATGTTTGTCTCTTTCTATCTTAAGTCGGATGGAGCGTGGAAAATATTTATCAAAAAGTTTTCCAAAAATCCTTCCATTCCAACACCTTGATCACCTCCTTAGTATTTATATTTTTGATCAATTTCCACAATTGATAAGCTTCATCCTGCATACAATATGTATACAAGAGAACCATCGCTAGTTTGGAACATTGAAGGATGGAGAATATCTTTTCAATGGAGTTGATCAAATTTTTGGAAATTGAGGGATCAGATGATCCATTAAAAGTAAGATCCCTTTTTCTCATGAATATCTCGATTTAAACTTTTTCTTTCTTAAGGGGGGTTTAACGTTCTTCTTGACCCCTGATTATATTCAAAACATGAGTCAGTTGAGAGAGTATCATGAAAAAGTTTGCGATTCCTACTCGCATCGGATTGGGCATCCCATTATAATAGTTGTCCCATTGATCTTTGCATAAGTTGTTAGCCCAAGTCCTATTATTACTGTCCATTGGCCGGAATAAACAGAAATTTAGGGTTAACAAATTAACAAGAATCAAATGAAAAAAAGAGATGAATTATAAATTACATTTATTTCCTTAACATATGAATTTATAGGCTTTAATCTGTGCTATCCATGATCTACTTCCCAACATATATTATTTGGGAAATTTTTTAATTCCATTTATAATGGTCATACTATTATTATGAATTTACCAAATCATATCCCATGGGAGTTTCTTAAATATGTGTGCAGCAAGGCCCATTATTGTGAACGAGTTCACATTCGATTCTAACTCTAATTAGTGTTTTTTGGGTTTTAACCCAAGATACATGTGTTCCAGAGCTACCCCTACATGTTCGTATCCAGGAAGGGATTTATTTTCAGGATAAAACACTTACTCAATTATCACAAAAAATTAGGGATTTTTTATTATATAAATTTTTATCCATAATTCTTTTACTAGGGTTTTCTAATCATAATCCCAATAATAACTACACATATCCTCTGATAACAACTATAAAAAACCTTCTCTTTAATTCAAACTTAAACATATTTTATTACATAAAACCATCTCTTAATACAACATATAATATTTGGAGGTATAGTGTATATTGGGCATATGACCATTAAATAACAACTTAAATCATTAAATACACATCTTTAGGAAAACTTCTTTTACATGACCAGACACATTCCATTGTACTTATCATTTCATGGGATAACCTGAAGACATTCATAAGTAAAGGGTGAGCTAAAAAGCCCAGTAATGGTGTAAAAAAGGCATAAAATGAATAATACAGTACATGTTAGGGAATATTGATATCAATGGAGTGTAAAAGCACCATAGACAAAATGGAATAAAATAGCATGATTATCATAACAGGAAAATGTGGAAACAACATTTAACATGATATCAGTATGAGCCAAGGATCATTCCACATGGAGCATGAGTTAACCATAATTTCACTTTAATTATCATTCTTAAACCCTCATGGCAGTTGATGTATCATGATAAAAATCATTACCCAATGCATTGGAGCACTATTAGGGGCCACCCTTCTTAATCATTTCATTTCATGAAAAAGTGTGCGACATGGATCATATAACATGGATTCATCAGACAAAATAATTTATTCTATGATAAAGGAATGTGTAATTAATACATGAGACTCGATAATTAATAAGTAAATTTTCGTAAAGGTGAATACCTTTTATTTAGAAATGGGGATGGAATTCACTACACAATGACTTTGTCTTGGACATTTGTAGTTCAATTTCGAAACCGTAACAGCGTGACATAAGAATTAATAAAAATGGTTGAAGGGAGTGGAAGGGGTTTATCATAATATGTACATTAAATATAAAATAAATAGGTTCATTTAGATACATTTCCCAACATATGTAATGGAATTTATATTCATAATATTAAAGAATTTCTTCAATGTAAATGAGAAGAGAGAAATTTCATACGGAATTTCGGCATGGTAACGTGTGTATATAGGAGGCATTAATGAAAATGAAAGATGAATCACATCATTCAAACTAAAGGAGGTATGTATCGAGTTGCTAAATAATATCCTAACATTTGTAATTGCACACAAAATGGTATAACAACATAATGATATTTGGGATAATATGAGGAATGAAGAAATCTCTTAATTGGAAGTGTGATCTCAAAGGCTTGGGAGGAGCTTGAGAGAGGATTATTGGGATATTGGGTAACCTTGGGGGATTTTATGTAGATGGGGTAATGTATGGGTCGTTCTAAAAGTCCTTTTAGTGAAGTGATGTGGGAAAATAGGTGGGTTTATATAGGAAAATAGTGGGAATTCATTATTATTTAGGTTTTGGAAATGACACATTAAACTAATAAAAACAATCATCAAAACCATGTTTTTGGCCCATGGTTTTTCCCAAAGGGGAGTGGAAAAAATTATTTTATAAGGCCAATATCCAAACATATTAAAAGTTTATGTTTTCTTATGTGGAGTTGAGTCACTCTCTCAAGGAAATCATTTTAAAAGTTAAAATGTTTTATAAGTCTTAGAGGGTTCACTATGGCACTATTAAATTAATCAAGAAAATATAAAATCGCATTAATTTAAAGTTAAAACATATATTGGGTGAGAAACCCATTTATAGTATTTTATTACATCACTATTGGGTCATTATTATGTCGCATATAATGAAACATTATTTAATTTTTACCCATAAATTTGAATGTCTCGGAAAAATATGAAAAAAGTAGCATTAGAAAATTTCCACAACATGAATATAGAAATGATATTCATTTTATCTACATAATTTTATAAATATGTGAATTTTTTACATTTATAATAAAAACCATCAATTATCAAAAAATCATAGGTTTTGACAAAAATAGCTTTCAAAACATAATAAAAATTAAAATTGTATTCATTAAAATTATAAGATAATTTATTTTTAATAAAAATTAATTTAGTAGTAATATATCATTAAAAAATTATTTAATTAAAAAATCCATTAATTCATCAAAATAGATTTCTTAATTTAATATTAACAAAATATATTGTTTTTCATTATAAACTATTTACAAAGTAACAATTATAAAATGAATATATATTTTTTATAAAAAAAATAATGTACAGAACTATAGTTCAATGGTCTTGTTACATAAACCCTTATACCACCCCATAAGACCAAAGGATAAGATGTGCAATGGTGATATACTATTGGGTAGGCTATGATAATATTTCTTAGGTGGTAATCTCTATTAACTTTCACTTCTCATGTAGGCGGTTCCTCTCAATCTTGATGTATCAAAGCTCATCTTGGGCTTGGTCAAGATAGAAGCCAAGTGATCCCACCTCCTTTCTGAGCTCTGACTAATGGGATTCAAATGGAGCAACTCTACTATTTGAGGCCATCGAGTCTTTTGTCTAAGTAAATTGGATTTGATAAAGCTTCATATTTATACTCATAATGTGATCATTGTTCAATGGCTATATTATAAATGGGAACAATTCATAACGATATTTTGAGATCCAAAAACATTAAACCAAGGAAGTGCATATGTTTTATATAACCATTTTACAAAATAAGTCATTTAAATAGATCAAGATGAATTTTCATTAATAAAATTTTGGGTTGTTACAATATTCCCCCTTTAATAAATTTTGCCCTTGAAATTTCTTTCTTCCACACTGAACAGATGTGGGTAACTCTACTTCATCACTTCTTCTGATTCTTATGTTTCTTCTTCAATATTTTGGTTTCTCCAAAACAACTTGATGAGGAGAATTGTTTTAGTTTGTAGAACTTATTACCTACGATCTATGATATTCATTGGATTCTCTTCATATGAGAGAGAATTCTCCAATGGTACCACCTCTAGATTGAGTACATGTGATTGGCCAGGTATGTACTTCTTCAAGAGTGATATATGGAATACATTGTGTAATTGATATGGGTTTGGTGGGACTGTTGGTCGATAGGCCACTGCTCTAATGTGATCAAGGATCTCAAAAGGGCCGATGTACCTTTGATTAAGCTTTACCTTCTCCCCGAATCTCATAAAACTATTTCATTGTGATATATGGAGGAATACCATGTCTCTGACGTCAAATATAGGTCTTACTGATGATTATCATCCTAGCACTTTTGTCGAATCTGAGTATCATTAATGTGCAGTTGGATGATCGTAACCTTCTCCCCCATTTCTTCAAACATTTATGGACCTAGAAGTTTTCTCTCCCCAAATTCATCCCAACATACCAGTGTTCTGTACCTCTTCCCATATAGAGCTTCATAAGGAACACTTTGGATGCTTGAGTTGAAACTTTTATTATAAGAGAACTCAACCTAAGGATGATGCGTATCCCATAATCCTTTTAATTCCATTAAACATGATCTCAACATGTCCACAAGTTTTTGGATAGTCCGCTCAGATTGGTCATCAGTTTGACGATGATAAATCATAATAAAGTTAAGCTCAGTATTCAGAGTATGATGAAGACTCTACCTGAACTTAGTGGTGAATATTGGATCTCAATTGAATATAATATATAGTGTTACTCCATGAATTATTAACAGTTCTCTAATATATATCAGTTCCAGTTGAGACGATGGGAAATCCACTTGAATTTCAATAATGCATGTATTCTTTGTAAGACAATTCACAACAACCAGATAGCATTGTTTCATTTGGATGTCTTCAGAAGTCCGGTGAAAAATTCCATGGTGACATTATCCAATTTTCATTCTTGTATGGGTAATGGAAGCATTATCTCCCTAGACATATGCCTCTCAGCCTTCACTTTCTAACATATGAGGCACTTTGATGTATACTCAGTGATCTTCTTCTTCATATTATCCCACCACTAAAACTCTTAGAGATCTTGATACATCTTTGTGTTTCCAGGGTGAATGAGGAAATTTGAACTATGTGCATCATCTAGAAGTTTCTTCTTTAACTCTATATTTGATGGAAAACATAGTATTTACCCAAATCTCGCAATTCATTCTTCATTAACATTGATCTCTAGGGATTTACCTTTTCTGATATTTTCCACTCTCTTTTGAATCCCCCCATCATCCTTTTGAGCATCCTTTATCTTATACAAAAGAGATGGTTGAGAAATAATTTGTGAAAGGATTGATAATGTTCCATCCTTAATGATCCCATGTATATCTACATCATATTTATAATGATTGGATATTTTTCAATTCTCATCAATTATAGAATTTTTGGGTCCTTTCAACTTAAGAATCTTCCACCGTGTTCGCTTTCCTAGGGTGGTAAGGTATTGAGCATTCCTAGTCTTTGATCAGATCTAACCGTATTTATTGGCACATATTCAACTTTTTTTTGAATATATACTTGAGGATTTTGTGGTCCGTATATATTTAACACTTCTCCCAAAATAGGTAATGTCACCAAATTTTTAAAGCATTGATCACTGCAGAAAAATCCAGATCATGTGTTGGATTATTTTTCTCATGAGCATTAAAATTCCTTGAATCATAGACATTTTTATTTTACATCAACACATAGCCCAGCCCTATCATTTAAGCATCACTAAATAGCACAAAAAGTTATCCACTTCTATGTAGTATGAGAATGACTGAAGTGATAATCCTCCTTTTCAAATCTTTGAAGCTCTCTTCCCATTCATCACTCTAACATCTTTACTCCTTTCTGAGTTAGCTTGGTAAGAGGGTTTGGCAATCGTGATAAATTTTTCACAAAACTGTGATAATATCCACCAAACCTCAGGAAGCTATGGATATATATAGCTAATGCTGGCCTCAGACATCCCTCAATTGCAGCTTTCTTAGAGGGATCCATAGATATCTCATGCCTTCTGACGATATGACCCCAGAATGAGACCTCCTTCAACTAGAAATCACATTTTTTGTACTTTTCATAGAGATTATCCTTTCGCATGGTCTCTAGTACAGTGGTCAGATACTCCACATGCATCTCTTTGGATTTGGATTATATTATAATGATATCAATAAAGAGTATAATTTTTTTTGAGGTAATCTCTAAAGAATCTATTCATCAATTCCATAAAGATTAATGAAGCATTAGTGATTCTAAAAGGCATTACTATGAATTCATAGTGCTTATACCTTGTAAAAAAAGTAATCTTGGGAATATCCTCCTTCTTCACCCGTATATGGTAATATCCCGACCTCAAATCCCCCTACGAGAAGAATTGTTCTCCACATAGCTGGTCAAAAAATTCATCAATTCATAGAAGAGGGTACTTGTTCTTTATCATTATTTTGTTGAGCTCACGATAATTAATACAATGGCCCATCGACCCATCCTTTTTATTGACAGAGAGAATTTCTACACCTCATGGTGAAGCACTTGGGCGTATAAACACTTTACCTATATTATCTTATAGTAGTTTCTTCATCTCCTTAATCTACACAATAGAAATTATATACAATGTCTTGGATTTTGGCAATGCCCTTGGTATAAGATCAATTAAGAACTAAACATCTCTTCTAGGAGGAAAACCAGTAAATTCCTCGGAAAACACCTAAGAAAATTCCTTCACAAGAGTCATGTATTCAAGAATGGATGCTTCCATGGACTAAATAGTTTTTGAAAGATACACATGATCATAGGGTAGTAATATCCATGCGTGAGATGATAGAGATAAGAAAGATTCATACTACTTCTTTTACTTGTACAGATTTGGGGGTCGATTCTCCATATGAAATGTGATTTCCATCTCATGAAAATTTATGTTGGATCTATACAATTAAAGACAATACATGCCATGAATTTCATCAAATTCCACGAGAGGGAGTATGAAATGGTTCTTTGGGAAGTTTTATCCACAAATTATAATGTGGATAAGTTATATTCATGAGATGAAATGATTACCCCATATTCCTTTCTCACTGACATCTTTACTTCCTTGATTTGTGGTGGTGTTTGGTTTTTTCAACCAAACATCCGAGATATAAAAAAATGTGTAGAACCAGAATCAAAATGTACATTTGATATTATTGAATTAATAACTAGTGTACCTATCTCCACTTCATTTTCAGGGTTCACTTCTATGGTAGTTATGGAAAATTATTTCCCTTACTACCTTAGAGGTTGTTGGTTGCCTTGAAAAACCCTTGTCATGGGTAACTGGTTTTCAAAGTTCCCTAGTTACTTGTATTTGAGGAAATGAACAATGCATTGAGGGTCGAATAGAGTGTTCCTATCCTCTATCATAGCTGCAGGTTTTTCATGTCAGCAGTTAATGGCCTGGTCCCCTTCTCTTCCACACCTAAATCATTTTCTCATCCCATTCAAGAAATTTCTGGTGTACTTCTTTCCACACCATTTGCAAGTGGGGTGCTGGATTTTTTTAAAACCATTGGATTTATCCCTCAAACATTAAGAATTAAATTCCACCTTACATTTCTTATCCCCATGATACCCTTGAGATTCATTTATCACCATTAATACCTTGAGGGAACATCATACAATTTCCTCATAGCCCACAAATCCACAGATCACTAGGGATTTCCATAAACTAGGTTTTATCCCACCAAAGAATTGTTAAACCTTGCATTTGAGGGTAACAAAAAAGATGGGGGTATATCATGGAAGCCTTGTGATTTTTTCTCTGTGCGCAATAATGCATTCATTCAATTTTTTCATGAGGGTAAGGAAGTCCCTTTCCATCTGAATTCAGAGGGTGCAAGGAAAATATTTATCAAAAAACATTTTCTGGAAATCCTTTCAATCCAACTCCTCGATATCCTCTTCATAATTCGTATTTTTCTATCGATGTCCACCATTGATTTTCTTCACCCACAATAGGATAAGAAGCCAGAAGAACTATTACTTTTTTGGATCATTGAAGGATGGAGAAGAGCTTTTCAATGGAGTTGATCCATTGTTCGACAATTTAGGGATCATATGATTTATTAAAAGTAGGAGGCCTTTTTCTCAGAAAGCTCTTGATTGTGACTTGTTCATTATTAGGGTATTGAACGTTCCTCTTGGCTCATGTTTTTATTCAAAACTAGAGTCAGCTGAGAGGGTATCATGAAAATGTTTGTGATTAACACTCCCATCAGATTGGGAATCTCACTAGAAAAGTCCTCACATTGATCTTCACATCAATTATTTTCCCAATTCCTCCTATTACTAGCCATTGAATGGAATAAAATGAATGTTAGGGGTAACACATAATGGGGAATCCAACTACAAAAAGGGATAACAAATAAATTATATTTATTTTGTTACGATATGTATTTCTAGGATTCAATCTATGTTATCCATTATCTACTTCAAAACATATATTCATAAGTGAATTTTTTTATTCCCCTAATAATGGTTCATACTAATAATATGTATTTACCAATGAAAATCCCCTAGGATGTTTCATAACCAAGAGTGCATCAATGCCCATTATCGGGCCCCAGTTCCCATTTGATTCTAGCTCAATGTAGTGTTTCCATGTTTTACCACTATATACATCCAAGCCAGAGCCACCCCTGCCTGCCTACATCCAGACATAGATGTATTGGTTTGATAAACCACTTACTCAATAATCACCATATTTTAGGGATTTTTTTATACATAGTCTTATCCCTAAGGATTTTATTAGGGCTTCTTAATACTAATCCCAAAAATAACTAAACCTTTCCTCTAATACCAACTATAACACCCCGACTCTTTAATTCACACTTAAACATGTTTTATTACATAAAACATTCATGTGATACAACATATAAGATAAAAAGGTCTAGTGCCTTTCGGTCTTAGGAACATTAAGTTAAAACTTAAAACATGAAATACACATATTTATCGAAAACTTCCTTTACATGACCACACACATTCTTTAATACATAGAATTGCATGGGATAACCTGAGGACATGCATAAGAAAAGGGTGAGATATAAAGCCTTTTAAGAGATAAAGAAAATAATAACATGAATAATATAATACATGCTAGGCAATATTCATATCAATGGAGTGAAAAAGAATCATGAACATAAAGGCCTGATATTACATGATTATAATAACATGGAAATGTAGAAATTATATTTAACAAGATATTAGAATGATTCAAGGCTCATTGCAGATGGAGCATGAGTAAACCCTCATTGAACTTGAATTAACATGAGTAAACCCTCATTTCACTTGTCGTATCACAATACAAAAATATACCCAATGAATTGGAGAACTATCAGGGCACACCCTTCTTAATCATTTCATTTCATGCGTAAGTGTTCCACATGGATCATATAACTTGGATTCATTAAACATAATCATTTATTCCATGATAGAGTAATATGAAATTTTTACCTAAAACACTATAATCAATAAATAAATGTGTATAAAGGTGAATACCCTTGAAAGATAAATTGGCAATGTATTCACTACACAATGACTTTGTCTTGGAAAATCACGGTGCAATTTAGGTTGCATAACAGCGTGACATAAGAGTTCATAAAAATGTTTGATTAGAGTATACGGTTATTATCATCATATATACATGAAATTTAATTTGTGGGGTTAAAATAGATACATGTCTCAACATATGTAATTGAATTTTTATTCATAATACAAAATAATTTCTTGAATGTAAATGAGAAGATATAAATTCCTTACAGAATTTCAATATGTTAATGGGTGTTCATGGGAGGAATTAATGAGTGATAAAGTGGTCTCTCTTAATTAAAACATAAGGAGGGAAGTGTGTGGGAGGCTTGAAATCATACCCCAACATTTTAATGGAAAAACTAGTATAAAATCATAATGAGATTTGAGAAAAAAATGAGAATGGAATAAATCCTTTACATGGAAGTGTGATCAGAAAGGATTGAAAGGGGATTGAGAGAGGATTCATTGGAGCATAGGGTGCCTTTGGAGGATTTTAGAGAGAGGGGGTTAGGTAGGTATGTGGTCCCAGTGTTTTGAGTAATTATAGGTAGGATGTTTTTTGGGTTTAATATAGAAAAAGATAGGCGATTAATTATTATTTAGGTTTTGGACACCACACATTAAACTATTAAAAAACAAAAACAAACAAACATTTTTTTTCTAGCGGGGAGTAGACAACATTATTTTATAAGGAAAATGGACTGACTTCTTAAAATATAAGTCTTTCTTATGTGGAGGTGAGTCACTCACTCTATGAAATAATTTTAAATGTTAAAAAGTTTTATAAGACTTGGAGGGTCCACTACGAAACCATAAAATTTATCAAAAATATTTAAATCGAATTATTTTAATAGTAAAAAATATATTGTAAATAAAACCCATTTATTTTTTTACGTCACTATTGGGTCATTATGACTTCAAATATAATTAAACAGTTTTTAATTTTTACCCAAAATTAGACTATCTCTAAAAATTATGAAAAATTAATCGTCACATAATTTCTACATCCAGAATCCAAAAATGATATTCATTATATCTAAATAATTTTCTCAATATGTGAATTTTTACTTTTAAAATAATAACTTCAATTTAATTAATATTCATGGGTTTTGACAAAAACTTCTTTCAAACCTTAATAAAACATCAGTTGTATTTATAAAAATTATACTATCATTTATATTTAATAAAAAATAATTTTGTAATTATATTTTATTAAAATTTTATTTAATTCAAAAATGAATTAACTCCTAAAAATATTGGTATTAATTGAATATTAACTAAAAATACTATTTTTCCTTCAAAAATATTTATGATGTAAAAATTATAAAATGAATATATATTATCTATACAAAAATAATCTTAATAATAATAGTGTTAGGGTATTGTTACATAACACCTTATAACCCCTACATAAAACAACTGGGTAAGGTGTGTGATGGTGATAGACTCTTGGGGATTCTCAGATAACATTTGTCAGGTAGTAATCTATATTAACATCCAATTCTCCCGTAGGTAGTTCCTCTCAAGAATAACGTGGTGAAGCTAGACTTAGGATTGGTCAAGAGCGAAGACCGGTGACACCACATCCTTTCCAAGCTCTGACAAATGGGCTTCGTACAGAGAAATTCAACTATTTGAGGTCATCACTTCCTTTTTCACGGTAAAATGGATTTTTTAAAGCCCTATATTTATAAAAATCATGTGATCACTATTTAATGGCTATATTAACAATTGTAACAATTCTTAACAGTATTTTGAAATCCAAAAACATAAAACCAAGGAAGTTCATATGTTTTATATAGCCATTTTACATAATAATACATCTAAATAGATAAAGAAGAATTTTCCTTAATAAATTTTTTGATTGTTACACATAGTGTTTCACAAGAATTTTTCAATATTCCATAGTTTTTTGATGAACACATCATAGTCAATTTCACAGAATGAAACATGGAGATCAGACTATAAAATAGGTATTTTAAAAGTCAATATTCCTAAATAATTATTATCCATAAAGGGGTGGTTCCCTATTACAATCCCATTTGGTCATGGTGTATGGAAAATTAGCATCAAATACTACATATTCCATTAGTTTTAGACATGATCTGATGGAAGAAATTTTCAAGAACTTATCTAAGATAATGAAATGATGATTTAAATGGTTTTATGATCATGGTTCCATGATAGAATTTGAAATTATTATGTTTATATGATGGTATTATTTTTGTAAATATGTTCATGTGATATAAAATTTATAGCGATATCCTTTAATAATGGATGAAATTTGAAATTTTCTTATGGTTTTATTCTTGGAACTGATATATGATAGATTATATCAATGTCTCACCTAGACAAGCAATAGTGTGCACGAGAATTGGTTTTCCACCATGATAATGATATATATTATATTTTTTTGGTTATAGCATCTCAATTTTGATGAAAAATAACAAAATTCATATACTGGTGAGTTGGAAAAGGTCTTGGTACAAGGTAATTTTCAGATATTTTTTGGAGATGATTGATGTGTATATATTGTAATGACTGTCTCAATATTCTCTGGTTTAAAAAAAATTTCTTTTTTTAAAGAATGTTATTATGTGGTTAAATAAATTAATTATGATATGATCAAAATTGACTCACTGATTATCATATTTATATAATGGGTGATAAGATAACTAATATAGATCAATGGTCTTCGTATTATATAGGAAATTTTGAGAATGGATGTTTCTGTAATATCCAATCTTTTTAAGAAGTTACAGATTGTTTGGTTCATTTTAAAATCTTTTTTATCTTGGTAAATGTCTTATTAAGGATAATGAGTGGTTTGGTAGAGTTTGGGCCTCTTTCAGAGCCCTGAGCTTCATAATTTTGAAGGTATATTGAGGGTATTGTTATTTCATGGATAGTTATAAGCGTTAAACTCATCAATACAAGGTACACAGTGCACAGTATCGAGCCAAACTGTTTGACCACACCCTGAAACCCAGACCGTATGGCCATGTGGTTTGACATAGAGGGGTGAAAGTTCCATTTTCATGGGATATGAATGATTAGATAAACTGTGCTCTAAGAATATGTGAAAGATGTATGGAGGTATTATAGGGAACACGGTTGCTGCACGCTTTATCAAACCATGTGGAAAAAATGTGCACAATTAAAATTTGGAAAAAAATTATATTTAGACCTTCCTCCTATTTAACACATACTTCTTTCTTTTATTCTTCAACATATAGGCCCTCCACAAATTGATCTCTCCCCTCATGACTATGCTATTCTATTCCATTGCACATCCATCCGAGTTCAGAATGAACCACCATTCCTGTCATTGAATCTCTCTTTGTAAGCTCTCAATCCTGTTTCATTATTTGTTTTTATATATCTCTAACTATTGCGCTCTTTTGGATTAAGCACATATCCCCTATTAATAGGGATTTTGTCCTTTCCCTTGATTTTTTCCATCATTTCTGGATACAAAGTACGATAATGGGCGAGTAGAGTGTTGTGACCCTAATGTAGGTTTTCAAGATCTTTCCCTTATTTCAGGTGGATTTTATGTCCTGTTTTGTTGATTCAAGCTCTTGAATCCCCTACTACAACCTTCTTATATTCTATTTAATTAAATTAAATGTTATTCTTAGATTGATACAGTCTTAGGATGTATAAAATCAACATCGATGGTTAATCACCTATTCAGGATCCATCCCTATGTCCATGGCATCCATAAATGCCTAAAGGAATTTTCCCTTACATTTCTACACCACCATTTGAGTCTTTTTTTCCATTGTAATAAATTTTATTAAATATAAAATGATCTTCTAAAATTTTTGGCCTTGTGTTATGATTTATGCGTACTCTATATCTTATATTGCATGGATAAAATTATTTTCCCAACATAATTAAAATGTGATGATTATAAGTCCTTGTTGAAATTTTATTAGTTCATGATTGTTAAACCATAAATTTATGCTAAACAAGGGAAATTAATGGGTCCCAATCTCAATGTACCTTTAATGGTCTTATCATGATTTATAATTGAGAGTTTTTTAGGTATTGTAAATACAATGGAGGTGATACATGGATTATTATATGATGATTTGGACAGGGTTATCATGAAATCTACATACATAACCATGAGCGATACTAGTTCCCTAAGGGGGTTATAATAGACGGTATTGGTTGAATGGTGGTTATACCATGCCCTAAGTGATGCTCAGTACCCTATGTCAAATAACTGGGATGGGATCAATGGGTTATACTATCACCATGCCATGAGTGAAATTGGGATTCCTTTTATAGATCACCTAGGGTGAACATTATGGTGATGGTTAATTTTATAGATCAGGGGTAAATACTCTGGATTAATTTTATGTATCTCCATAAATTGGATTAGGATACCATTAATTAAATTCCAAGGATTTATTTTATTGAAATTTTATGAATGGATAATTACTATTCTAGGGGTGCATCCTCCACAAAAAATAGCATGCTTCGTTTTGGTACACTCTTAAAGAATTATTTATGATGACCCATTAATACACTCATATCATATTTTTACAGGTTCACCATGGTTCAAATAATTTTGGATTCGGGTAAAGAAAGTAGTTTTGGTCGGGAATCCAATGAGGTACCTAGTGCAATGTATTTATTTATTTATTTTTTCGAATTTATTAAAAAACATCACAATGATAATTTTATCTTCAAATATAGTATTTTTCTAGACGCCATTGGGGGTTAATTACTGAGTATATATCATACCATACTTTTCAACCCTTTTAGTTAATAAGAGAACATAATGTGAGGTATGGATAAGAGGGAATCATCCATCTTCTGATTATAGATTTTGAGTATACGGAGAGAGTTTGAGAGAATAGTATTGATCCTATACTTGTGAAACTAGTAGAGGATGCTTTTGGTTTTTTTGTATATTTTTTATCATGTGGTTTATTATGATTTAATCTATTTTCTGTATACCTCAGTTTTTTTATATCTATATGAAATGGTTACCCTCAATTTTTTACCAATTTATGGTTGATAAAATTTCTTCTTATTCATTTTGGATGTTTATTTCTTATTCAACTACTTTTTAATTATTTATGTCCCACTAATTATAATCATTATTACTATTGATCCACACTATGTTAATGATTGAATAATCTCCCCATGGACACACCCTTATCCTTCAATGATAGTATTCCTCCTCTGGTATTTGGGAGTCATGCTTCAGGTCATGTGGCTAACCACCTTAGGACACTACCTAGTGGCATCAGGGGAAGGAAACTATGAAGTAGTATTAGAAGTTACGTTTCCTTCTAAATTAATATTTTTTTATTACATAGGAGACTATGATTTATCAATATTTGTTAATGAGCCTGTTCATAGGAGTAGATAATCTACATATAGGGTAACCCCAAATAATATGTCATGGGGTAATGTAGTTATTGGTTTTCACCTATTACAGGTGTGTTAATTCTTTTGTTGGGTTAAAAATTTGTTTTGTGAGATTATTATTGTTGATTATTATATAATACATTTTCCTTTATTTTGGTATTGAATAGAGGTATCATTTCATGAATTATACTTGGAACCTATTAATTAAAATTCCATGAATTGTACCATGCCATATATATATATATATATTATTATGTTCATTACATATATTTCCTATGTTTTTCATGACTGACTTGAATATTATATATGTAAATGTGATAATGTTTTCTATAAGGATAACAAAATTGGATTTATTAATGTTCATTAATCAAAAAAATTGTTTTTGACAATATAGATTGATTATTAAACCATAATTAACCAATTGTTCTGTATTTGAGTTATGAACAACTGGTTATATTGGATGAAAAATTGGAATATTTTGAGAACCATAATTATAATTTTAATTTATGAGTTGTATACATATATAAATTTGGAATGGTAGTTAACTCAATAAAATTGTTAAATATGGAATGTTACATAATGATAATGAATGTAGTGGTCATGTCGTTGTTACATTAAGTACCAATTGCAATTTATAAAAAATATGGGCTATTATAAATTGGGAATGATGATGCATCTAAATGGACTATTATAACAATATTCATATAAATAATAATGGACTCAAATAACTAAATAAAACATAAATAAATGCTTACCATCAAATGGGGAATCCAATTTCAAAGTAAAGGGTGATTTCCATTATAACGTTAAATTGAAACTCAATATATTGGAACCTATTTTGTGTGATATGAGACCATGAACCTAAAATGACCTTAGTAATGGGTAGTTAGTAGTGTCTCCATTGGTCACTTGTGTTCTTTATTATAAAGTATAACTGTAATAGGATTTGGATGAGATGTGTTACTCATTCATTAGATGACTATGCACAAATCCATTACTGATTTATTTGTTTCTGATATTCTATTAAATCTTATCTACAGAGTGAATTTGGCAATTGTAGATCTATGTCACCCAGAAATCCTTGAGTCAGGCGCCAGGTGTGTGGTAATGATCATGATATAATGGTGGAGGTTCGTGATCTAGTAGAAATAAAGCTGTTAGTTCTACTAGAGAAACCTAATCATGACCCTCCATTGGGTTCCAATTATCAATTTTGAGATTGGATTTTCTTATTCATTCATTACCTGTATGAATATCTCTGACCAACACATACTATGGAAGAGCTGAAGTGGGATTTCTAGTAGCAACATCCTCTAACCTTCTCAGGAGATAGCAGTCATCGGGTACTAAGACTTGGATATAGTATATGATATCGAACATTGATCATATATAGATGCCTCCGTAGTGGAGGCCAATACTCACCACCTATATTCTCCATGACTCTATAAATCATTGGTGGGATTTCATCTCCCATTTTGATCATCGTCAGGGTATGGTCTGGGAAGACTTCCAGACATCCATCTACAACTACTTCTTTACACATTCATTGAGATAGAAATGATCTTGTGGGGTTATCCATAGACAAAAAGGATAATTGTATGTTAAGGAGTATTTATGTCATTTCACTAGACATCGCTGGTTTTCAATGGTCATTTAAGAAGATGAGATGAGGATTGCGATATGGTTTGACGATGGTCTTATATATTCCATCAGATTGTAGGTTAATTTTTTATGGATAAAAATCTTTTTAGATATAGTGAATCAGGACTTAGTCTCCAATAAAAACCTGAGGAATGATGTTAGTGTGACCCTGGTAACTTTACCATAGAGATGGGAGATGGTTCAGCTAGCGGTAGGAAAATCCATTTTCAGGTTGCTGATGATGGATGTTACGGATATATGACATGTGTAGATGACTATGTACTGAGTAATAATGTGGTAGATCGATCTATATGAAGACATAGTGTATGAGGAACCTAATAAATTTATGAGAATTTAGAAATATGGTTTACCAATATTGTTTCTAAAAAAATTACCTCATGTACCTAGTGATAAGGGATCTATACTAACACTGCATTCGGCTACATTATCTATATCTCAGTGTTAGGTTAGGAGGATGTCTATTATTAGTGGATCAAGCTGAGGAGGTGGTTGTGGATAAGGTAGTCATATTTTTTATGTTTCTTGGTAGAAGAGTGGCCATCCTAGGGTACTCAAGTTACATCTCAAGGATACAGATCTATCCATATTTATGTAGTCTGTCCTACACCCGAGGATTATAGTCCAAGACCTTCTATAGTATGTTGTTCTATTCTAGTTTCCTATACATTAGTTTTTGGAAAATTTGATATATTTTCTTCAAACTGTTTTATATCATCAGAATTAGAGAATGTATTGGCCTATGTATGGAATATTTGTGTTGTGTTATGACTCTTTTACACTAGTATTAGTTCATTTTGAGAGTGTGTTACATTTAAATTAGTTCCCCTTAATATAGGTGGAGACCAATTATTGTATAATTTCTATATCTTCAAGATGATATAAATTGACTTCATACTCAGAATGGGATACCTAGTGTCTTACCGTGACCATGTTCAAAACTATCACTAGAGGATCTCCTTTTTATCCCCCAAAGGCAGTACTGATGTTCATAAGGTTGAATGGGATATCCAGGTGAGTCGATCAATATCTGATCATCAAGGTAGGAAGGTCTAATTCCCTATATTGATAGTATCATTGTGATTTATTAGGGAACGTGTCATTTAGATTACCCACTCATGGTAGATCATTTTATGTATGTTTTCTGTTATTACTTATCTATATTTTCATCTACAAGATAAGATGATTTCACCAATGAGCTAGTTTCAGGACTGCAAAAGGGTCTATTCCTCCCTATAGTATAGAAACAAAAAAGCTCTGGGAACTCAATAAGCAGATGGAATACATAGAGGTAAATGGTTTTATATGAAAGAGTAACATTACATGGGGTTAAACAATCCATTTTTTAGGAATTAATATGATAACCTCTCGTTGTGCATGGATTTTTGATGGTTGAACCACCTTATGTGTGTGTAATACCATCTAACATACATTGAATGTTTTATAGATTATATATGGTTTTTATAGTTATCTGGTTATTCCGTTCGGCAATATGAATAACTATAAGCATTCATGCCTCTAATATATTGGGTTTTCACCCATACCTAGATTAATTTATGGTAGTCATTATAGATGTTTTCTTGTTGTATTTTTTCAGTGAACATGACCATGGAAATCATTATGATATCAAGACTGATACATTGAGATATCACCAGAAGTATGCTATGATCATAAAATTCCACTTTTAGATCGATAAGGGTTACTTATTAGGTCATATTATTTCAAACAAAAAAGTATCTGATGACATATAGAATGTGAGAATCATTGTTTCATTAGATCATCCCAAAAATATATTTTGCATGTATATTTCTTATGAATGGATAGGTATAACAACAATTTTATATAGGATTTCTCATTTATAGAATAACCTATAATGGGATTTTATAAAAGGGTGTGAATTTCTTATAGTATGAAGATTATGGGAAAACATTATAAAGAGAATAATGGGACACTGACATCAACATCGATCATAATTCTATCAGAGTTAAACAGATGATATAAAGTTTATTATGATTCTTCTGGAATTTGGATATGAGTTGTCATGCTGTAGAGATATTGGGTTGTAGAATATGAGTCCCGATAGTTGAGACATCATTAGTGGAAATACCCTATGAATAAGCTTGAGCTAGAAAATGTGTTTCAATATTTATTTTGTTGGAGTCATTTTATTATGGGTGTGGTATTTTTTTATATAATGATCATAAAATTATCAAATACATTTCCATGTTGCGAGAAATGATTCTTAGGAAGTGCAAGTGGGATAAATATCATCAATCATTAGACATTGACATTGATTATAAATCTAAAAATGAAAATGTAGTAGCAGATGACATGATCTAGAAGACTTGGGTATACTCTATCTATGAGGCTATTATTGAGTGGCATTTTATGGCCCTATTTTCTAGGATAAACCTTATGGTTCAACAATATCATGGGAAGCATGTTTTAGTGTGTTTGGAAGTGAAACACTCCATTATGGAATAGGTAAGGATGAGATGAGTTTTTTATTCTGATCACCTTATCATGGGGGAGTGTTTGTTATTTTAGGAACCACATATTAGTTGGGATATCAATAGGGATGTGATTTTTCACTTTCAGAAATGTTTCTAGGTCCCTACAGACATATTGAAAGTGTTTATGTGGGAATATCATTTCTCTATTTTGTTATTTCACCCTTTTCATACCAAGATTTCAATAGACATAGGTCATCAATGTTGGTGGCTAGGTTTTAAGTGGCATATTTAGGTTTTAACACTTTTTTATCCACCTATCAATAGGTGAAGGTTTGGCAGTAGTGGATTGTGGGACTTATATATCCTTTATGCATCACTAAGTAGAATTTGGGATGATGTCACCAAGGATTTCATAATGGGTTTTTTGAAATCCCCTTGATATTGTAATTTGGTATGTGTGATGATCTATAGGTTGAACAAGGTCACATATTTTCTAAAATTTGAAATACCTACTTAGATGATGATATTAGGATACATTATATTTGGGTGATTTTATTCATTCATGTTGTTTCCAATTCTATCATATTGGATAGAGACTCCTAGTTTACATCATGTCTTTATAAGCAGTTACAGAAATCACTAGTATCACATGTGATTCTTAGTACTCCATATCACTAATAAACCGAAGAGTAGTGCTAGTATACTATGTAGTTGTTAGAGGATATCCAATGGGAATGTGTCCTTTATTTTTTTGGATCTTGTGAAAAAACACATAACTCTGGTTTATTTTTCCTACAATAATAGATTTAATGAAATGATTCAGATGGATTATTCTAAGGTCTTTTATGGTAGTCCATACAATTCTCCCTTGTTCATGTTAGAGCCAAGAGAGGTCATTATACTGGTTCCTCATCTCATTCAGGAGACTTTAAAAAAAGTACAGTTGATTCAAAAACGTTTGGCTACAACTCATTCCATGCAGAAGTTGAATACCAATGATCATTGTTGACCACATGAGTTTTTTGTGGCAATTAGTTCTCTTTGTGATCTTTTACTAAATTTTATCATGATAAATTCATATGAAGATATTGTTTTCTCCTCATTTCATATGGTATTTTGGTATTGTAGAGAAAATATGGTTGATGGGCTATCAGTTTGATTTACCTTATAAAAATTGGAACATTCACGATGTCTTCTAGCCATCACAAATTAACTTATTTCATTCTGACTCATCTCATTTTTTAATCATAAGAAACTAATCTGGTGGCAGATAAATCCTTTAACTAACATTTGATACCTATCATTGATCAAAGAAATAGTTTTATCTTAGTTATGTCAGTTCTACTAGTCTGGGTGTTGTGGAAGCATGATTGTGTATAGGACAAGACCTAGGAGTCGGAGGCTGATGTATATTCTCAGTGGTTATAACATTTTTCATCCATTTCATTACCACTGATGTAAGGTAAAATTTGGTATGAGTTGTTTTATGTGGGGATGTTTTCAATGTCTATAATTTTTGAAAAGGTAAATATATTTTTTGGTTAATATCCCATGTTTTGTCATAGAAAACGTGTTCTTAAGTCTATGGAGTGGTTTAGGAGAGTCTATGTATCTTTCAGAGCCTAGACCACCAGAATATGGGAAAAACATAGTTACGGGGATAACACGATGTTAGTGGTAACTGTGTGACTGAATTTTTTGATGTACTCAATTCACAATAGGTGACAAATGGTTTGAGTGAACTATGTGACCTAGGCCACATGGCGTTATAGTTTGTCATAGATAGGTTATAAATTCATTTCACATGGTCTGTGCATGGTTAGATAAGTTGTCCTTCTAGCCCAAGTGAGGGATTTCTTGGTGTAATTCTAGGAACATGGTTGGTGAATAGTTTTTCCAAACATGAAACCATTAAAATTTGGGTGAAATTGATATTTTTACCATCCATCAATTTAACTCACAATCCATTAATTTCTTCTCCAGTGGCCAACCCCACAACACAAAGAGCTCTCAAACTCATGATTAAGCTACAATTTTCCATTGATCCTTTGTACGATCTCAAAATCAACCATATTTTATCTCATTTCTTCTCTCTCATTGATCTCTCTATTCTTATTTCTTCTATTATGCATTTATATTTCCATCATTGGATCCATTTTTTCTTCAGATTAAAGTCTATATTTTGAATAATTTATCTATTCTTCTAATATCTCCAATACAATCTCGGTTGAATGGCCAACAATGGACGGAGATAGTTCTACGGCCCTAAGGTATATAGACTGTCTCTTTCTCGTGCGTATTGATGAATTTATACCACATTTATTTGTTCCATGCACCAGAATCCACCCACCCCTCCTCCTTTAAATCTATTTAATTTAATTAGTGGTTCTTATATATATAATATGGTCCTAGATAGTGGTAAATCAACATCATTGGTCGATCATATTGACATGGGACACTTCTATGGATATTCCTTATTTAATTGTATAAATTAACTTTTCCATGAATTTATACACTACCTTTTGAGGTGTTTGTTTTTCTTTGGAATAATTAATTTAAAATGTGAAATGATATATGTAAATTATTGTCCATTGTTAATACCTTTCATATTATCTTATGTCATGAATTATAGGGATAAAATGAATTGTCCAACATGTTTAAAATGTGATGGTTATAAGTCATTATTGAAATGGATTCAGTTTTCATAGCTAAACTATACCTTCTTTCCATGTCATGGGTGATTCATGGTTCCCAATGTAAGGAAGGATTAGATGAGCTCATAATGATTTAAAATTAAGGCATGTTATGGTTTGTGAATGTGTCATGAAAGGTACATGGATTCTTATGGGATTTCTTGGATGAGCTCATGTAGAGGACTAAATTCATATCAATGAGAGATGTCAATTTCATAAGGGACGTACTATGGATGGGAACATTGGAAAGATGGTTATAGCATTCCATGAGAAATAATTTTTCCCTTATTTGATATACTTGGGATGGGTTCATGGTGTCATACTTTAACCAAATAAAAGTTTATACTTGGGATTACGTTTCAGGATCACCTTGGATGGACTCTATATTTATGGGTATTTATAGATATCATGGATTAATATGTGCGAATACTTTTATAGATCACCATTAATGGGATTCTTATTCCATTCATTAAATAATATGGATTCCTTTTATAAAAATTATATGAATTCATAACAATTATTCTAGGGATGCATCCACCATTCCAAGTCACATGCTTTGGTTCAGTTCACTCTTGATGCTTAATGAATGATAACCCATTGATACAACCATATCATATTTGTACTTATTCACAGTGGATTAAAGACATCAGATTTAGTTTGTATTAGGTAGTTTTGGTTATCTATCAAATGAGGAACATGGTGTGATTCTTTTAATTATTTATTCCAATGCATTTACTAAGTACATTCACACTTATCATTATATATGCACATATAGGATTGTTATATCCACCGTTGGTGGTGGCCTAATGATTATATCTCACAATCTTATGTGGTCTCTATTGGTACCTGACCATAATTCATGGTTATAGTTACTTACAAGGGAAATCTTCCAACTTCTAATGATTGGTTTTGAGTATACAAATGGAGTAATGGATGAGAGGACCAAGGCTATGCTCATTATTCTAGTAATGGAAACTTTATGGCTTTTTTTATAATTTGGTATATGCATGTTTACTCTATATCAAATATACCTCATTTTTTTATAGATACATGACATGACCATCATAATTTTCATAAATATTTATATTTTGACTTCCATTTACTAATTTAATTTATGGTTTATTTATTATTAGGCTTTCAGTTACAGATTTCCATTTCTAATATTTATCATTTTTTTTACCATTATCCCTCACTCTAATAATGAGTTTATAGTCTCCCCAAAATCACACCTTATTCCCTATCACCGAGTCAAAAGCCTCTTGAATTCAGGGAGGCGTGCTTGTGGCCATGTCGCCAATTTCCTTGGGCCACAACATTGTGTCTTCTGATGTAAGATGATACAATTTTCATTACACATGTACTTTGAATGTCATATTTTTAGTGAAATTTAGTGCATTTATTTTGTGTTAGTGGTTTTCATAGATATAGTAAAGAATACATATTAGTTTTATTTAAATTTAATTATTTTTGAAAAAGGAATATGAATAATAAACCATATATGATAGAGAATAAGAGTATACAATCATCTATAAATTCATATTTTTTATGTTATTATTTTGAAGTCATGATAGAGAACGATGTTTACATAATAAAGGGAAGGAAGTGTTTTTTTTCAAACATTGTTCACTATCAAATTCAAGAAAATATTATAGATTAAATATAAAATATAATTTTTTCTTAAAAGTTAAATTTGTAGTTACTTTTAGGGGAATTTTTTTTATTTATTCTATTAAATATCCTTTTTTATTTTATAGAAGAACATTATATCAATCCAAAGAAACATTTATATAACATTACATCAAAGATAATCCTTGATCTTTTATATCCATGATGATTGGATCATCATGTGATCTTAGGTTTACTAGATCATTCATTGAATATAACCATTCATTCTGGGTTTGGAGCCATATAAATTCACAGCTTCTATTAAGTTTGTGATTCAAAATGGTGTTCAATAGTGATAATAAAAATCATTTAAATCTCATGACCATTTTATTACATTTTTTTATTTGAGAAATTTAAAAATATAATGCTCACTAATATAACCCTCTAAAAATTAGTGGTGATCTATATACCTATTGATATGATGGTACCATAAAAATTATGGATTTATTTTCCACATGATTGTATGATGATAAAATAGTTTATATAAAATATTTCCATCATGATTTTATAATGATAGTAATATATTTTTAAAAATATATGCATATTTTTCTATGATTAATAATTACATGCTAGTTAAAATTCTAAGATTCTTTTTCATAGACCAATAACATTTGATTCATATAGTAAAAATACCAAATTTGTTTCATAATGGAAGAAATAATATTTCTATTTTGTAAATATAATGGTATATTTGATTCATGAAAATAGTGTTAAAAGACACCAACAAATCATTTCATTTATTGAGATATTGAACATGATGGGGATTAATTGGAATAAATTATTAAATTTTTAGTGTATTCTTATACTGTTTTAAAAAGAAGAAAGAAAATATGTGGTTATATCAGTTGTTACTCATGAAGAGTCTAGAACATATATTAGGGATGATATGGTGTATTTTCTAAATAATCTAATTATAAATCTCTTTATGATAAAGATCTAGGTGAATAAACATTCTAAAATGTTGACGTTATTAATTTTTGTTGTGTTTTCAAACTCTTTAGAATATCAATATACTGATGTTCATGTGTTTTAGTTATCTAAGTATTTTTTTAAGAAAATAATATAGTCCAAAATTAAAAATTCTATTTAATATATAAATACATCTCCTATGTTTATTATTTTTAATAGATTGGAATAACAAATATTACTTTTGGGAGGCTTAAATTAGTCATGTAATATTTTAGGAATGATTAGTTTTAGTTTTATAGAGACTTTAATGTTTATTATATAGAAGTATCCTATTTTGAGAGAGTTATATAAAAATATATTTTATTTCATATTTTATTGGTATTACTTCTCATGAAATTCATGCTGATCTTTGTATGGTTAATACTTATCTTTATGAATCTACTAAAATTTATTTCTGACATTAGTCATGGAGATAATATCAAGGATATATATAAATATCTATTGTAATAATTTTTAAAGAATCACATTAATTGAAAAATCACATAAAAAATTAATATGATCTTTGTTATTTAAAAGAGAAAATTGTTATAAATTTGTTTTGGAAATGTAAATTCTCAATTAATATATAAATATATTTTTGTGGGGTTGTTTTTTTATAGAAATTATAATATGGATCTTTATCATATAAATTTTGATAATTATGATTTTCTTAGTACATTGTTATAAAAGGAATCTAATGGAAAATTGTAATTTAATTTTAACAAATTTGGAATGGTTTTTCAGGAATTTTTTCATAATTTGTTCTATACCATGTAGTATAATCTTGATTTTTCATATCATAAAGGTTTAATTAAATTAAAATAAAGAGTTTAAATATATGAATTATTATTTAAGTATATTAATGGAAGAAATTACAGTAAGTACGGATCTTATAATATTCATAATAAGTTTAATGTTAAGAGATAAATTAATGAAAAATTATATGATAAATTTTATTTATCTTTGAATCCACATACAGTTACATTAAAAATTATAATACATATAAGGTTAGAGTAATCCAAGTTCATATAATGTTCCTTATGACATTAGGGATTTTTAGGAAATATCAAATTTTAGTTTTAGGAAATGATAAAACCCTAATGAATCAAATGATTATTTATTATATTCCTAATATGGTTTCTGAAAATATTTTGGATTTTTAAGAATTCAATTAATTAGTGAATGATCCTACTTTAACAATTTATTTGGAAATAAATGTGTTTAGATTCATCATTAATAGTTATGAAAATGATAAAATTTATCATGATCATTTGGAAAAACAAGTTGAATGGAAAATTAAACAATCAATACAAATAATAAGGAAACTAAAAAAGAAATTGGATATCTAATCTCATCTATTTTCAAAGTAATATGAACTGACAGAATTATCAGTTGAATTATATTTCAGTATTAAATATGGATATTAATCTGTTCATTATTAATATAAAAACATTGTGTCATCATAGAGTTCACTATATTAAATCAATACAAGATATTAATTTAAAATAACTTGGAAAAATATAATAGAATATTTTTATAATCACTAAAAGTTATAATGAATATAAATAAGAAACATAAAGAAGCTAATCAATAATATGAAAAATTTATTTTCTAGGAAATCATAAAATCATCGATATAAAAATTCATCATATATATTATATTATAAATTGTTTCATACCAAAATCATTCATATGCTATGTATTTCCTTATTCTATTATTAATTGTTCATTTTAATCAGTTTTTAATCATAACATATATCCATCTATGAAATATTATTATCATTATAGATAATTGTTAAGCCATATAGTTATTAAAGTCAATAAAAACTGAGAACATGGTGAAATTTTTTGGGTTTTTTTGTAGAGTATTTGAATTATTTAATAGGATATAAAATTTCAAATTTTTATCAAGAAATATTACTCAAGAAGATTCATATTTTTTTATCAAATTTATATTCAATAATTATATATTTTAATAAGCATTGTTATGTTCTATATTTATTGTGTTATTCTTATTATTAATAATATATTTTAAATCACAAAAATTTAGTGAATTATTGATGGAACATTTTTTATAAATATTTTAAATTTATTAATTCTTATTACAATTTTATTGGTATTTTAATCATTAATATGGGGGAAATTAAAGGTGGTGTTTTTGTTAAATATATTACGTACATTTTATTTTTCTTATTTTTACAAGAATTTTATATTTTTTATATTTGTATTACAAGAATTATTTAAATAATTTTCAATTGTTGATAGAGTTTTTATGTTTATTTTTAAATTTTATTATTAATATTTCTATTAAATATAAGAACTAATATTGTTTAACATTAAAAATTTTATATGTTATAAATATTTATTTCATTCTAATTGATGTTTGAAAAGATATGTTCTCTATTATGAAATCATTATTATATAAAAATAAATCTTAGGTAAGATTATATTATTTACAAATTTTATAAAAAAATATGAAAAATACTAACATAATATTACACATTGGTAAATTCATTAATTTCAATATCATAGAACTAGTTGGTATAAAATTTTTGAGTTGTGAAAAGGTAAATAATATAGGGTGTCACATATACTATTATAATAAATGAAAAGTAATTATTATTGATGTAACCATTAAACAAGATCAATGAAAAACACAAAATATTATTATTTTCTTTTATGAATGTATACATATAAGTGGATTTATAATCATTAATGTCTGGTTTTGTATACCAGAAATACTTTTTGATGATATATTTCAATAAATAAATATATCAATTAGATATAAATTTTCATTGACACAATGATTGAAAAAGTATTTTATTACCATGAATTTTATAATTATTACCTTTCATGTATAGTTATTTGATAGGTTATGTTACTTACAGTATTTATCTTAGGTCCAATTTTACTATAATTAATATCCCTATCAATTAAGAATATATTAACAATCCCCAATAATTGAATACAGGAAAACAGTGAATTGTAATATCCAATAGAGAAATAAATTTTTCATATATAGTGGAATTTATTTACTATGTCAAAATCATTTATCTAATTATTTAGAAATTTTGATGAGATTTATAAACTATGAATCATAATTGTACAAGTGGTGTATCTAGATATTTTTTTCTATATATCCTAGTAGAAGTTTGAACAATATAACATAAAAATTGACTCATATTATAATCTCAATCTATATATGAATTTATAATTTATAAAAATTAATATTTTATAATACCAAATAATTAAGAAATAAAATCATTTTTATTAATTAGGATAAATAATGATGTTGTAGAAACCTCATCATAAATCAATGATATTTTACTTGTTTAATATAGATGGATAATCTCAATTTATGTTTTTATATTCTCTTATTGATATGAAATATCCTAGTTTTCACATGGTGTAAAACCTATTTGGTTCTAACCATGTTGGGTTTTTTTATAGGGGTCGACTATTTTGATATCCTAGATAAGATTTGTGACAATTGATTTTGATTAAATTAACACGCACTTTCATATATTATTATATAATGGTAGAACCACAATATATTTTGGATTTTCAATAATCAATGTAATTGATTTGTTTCATTAGTTTAGTCATGTTTTAGAGGCTAAGAGGATCAATATTTTGAAAAAATTATTTTTATTTATTCATTAAGAAGTGGAATAGGACTTATCATATATTTGATAATATTAATTCCAAAATACATAAAAATATTAATTTCTATTTTACCCATGAAATTATATACATTAATTACATGATTGAAAAGAGAATCCTCTCATACCTTGGGATTCCATCATGCATTTTACGTGAAACATATCTATTCTCAATAAATATATATAAGAAAGAATTGATAATATAATATCATTACGTTGTAGCTAAAGTTGAATCACTACTTTAAAACTAGGTCCCTTATTTTTATCATTAAAAATTAAAACTATTAATTTATTAAAATTATTATTATAATATATATATATATATATATTCTATTATAGATTAATTTCTCAACTATCATATAAAAACTTATATAAACATGGTCATTTTATTTGTATCAGGAATGAACGGTTATGTGAATATATAATATAATCTACATTATAAAATATTATTTTGTATCTCTAATTACGATATAATTTTCCAACTCCATTATGATTTCAAATTTTTCTTATATAAAGAAAAAATTATCTGAAAATCATTATGTTTTTGTAATAAGATAATGATTTATATATTTTTTTATCTCATACTCTACCTATTTTTTCAAGGTATAAAGTCTTGGGTCTGGGTGCCTGCCAAAGGTGCCCCATACCTGGTGCATCACATGGACTCAAGGGAATTTCCCTAAAAGCAAGAGGCTACCTACTATCAGTAAGGACCATAGGTGTGATAGAGGTGAATCATGGACCTCATTGGAAGAGTAACTTAGTTGAAACAAAGAGTAAACAATATCTGAAATAGTAATACCATAAAACAGAAGTAAATAGTGGAAGACTGATAGTAAATAAACAACTGAAGCACATATATAAATGATGAATGTCACATATGTCTTGGAAAAATATCCAAACATGTCACAATGCTCAAAATACAATAATAAGGAATTGTAGAAAAGAAAAGATGTAATCTCTTACAACATCACATGCCTTATCCTTGTCACATGCTCTCCATCTCCACTGAAATCATGTTCCTAATGAAGAAGATAATTTTCCGTTATCTATACCTACAACCATATAATCTTTTTGGGCCCAAAATCATAACCCGAATAGGATGTGATACAAGTCCCATTAGGCAACCACCAAAATATCTATGCCTAACTATCAATGAATATATATAGCAGGAAATATAAAAAATGATGCAATAAACAAGGATGTACTCCAAGAAAACAATCAAATAGTTTCCAATTACATTAATTTACATATATTAATTACTCAAAACATTGGATAATGGAATCCCAAGATCTAGCAAAATCTTTGTACCCCTATGTAATAAAAAATAGATTTATCATAAGACCATCTAATAATCATGTAAGACTGAGTCCAAGCTTGTGCTTTGGCATGGAAGACTCATCACAATCAATCAATCATTCACATGAAACCCTCTCGGAATGATCTCATAGTCTAACCACTCTAGATCAACATAATACAAGTTAAATAATAACATCACGATATTGTGGGAAACCTCACACAGTCTAGCCCCTTTGGTCTCATGAACAAAGACTCTCTGAGGAAGCACTCACTGTCAATTCCACATGTGGTCTTTTAACGAAAAACTATAGACTATCTGAGGAAGAAATCAATGTTAATTCCCCATTTTTTTGTGTAACGGTATACTATAGACACTCTGAGGGAGCACTCATTGTCAATCCCCCCTATGTTCTTGCAATGTTAACATAACAGACACTCAAGGGAAGCCCTCAATGTCAATTCCCCTTGTGGTCTCACAACACAAGGTTCTAATAGCCCATTGTAAAATAATCGTGCACAAACAATATCCATCATCCTAAAGTAATCTCAACTACTACCAGGCTATGAAGCTACAATTCATTACACAGGAATTTTACAAGCAAAAATTAAGCAATAAATTCTATCCAAACAAGAATGGAATGGAAACAAGGTCCGCCACATATAAACCTGGTACAAATGTTTATAAACATTCAACAAGGAAGACGCACCCATGGGGTGTCCCCTAAACATTAATTTTAGAATAAGATATCAATGAAAACCCATAATCTATTAATCAATATAATGCAGATTATAATAGGGTTCAATTCCTTAACATTAAATACCTGAATCATGGGTAATCGGTACTAAGTCATATATAACACAAAGGCAATCTATTAATGGAAAAAAAACAACCTACCTTGTCTTTGTATAATGATCACTTATGGACATCTTCCCTTGAATCAGTCTAGAACGTCATAGATATAGAAAAAGATCATAAACATTCAACCTTGGATAACATAAAAAAGAGGAGAAAACAGGAAGATAGGTTCAATAAGAACCAAAAACGCACATAGGAAATTCCAACACACCCTCCAAAGTTGTAATTGGACCTCCGATGGAGAAACGGTGGCTCATACATTAATCTTCACTCTTTGAAGAGAAGATGTTAGAAGAATATCATTTTGAAGATTAGATGTGACCCCGGTTCGACTAATCAAATAAAAAGAAAAAGTTAAAAAATCATTTAATGTATATTCCAAGTACATGCCTCAACCGAACCCCACATTAGGTAGTCAACATGACCACGTACTCAACTGTTACAATGATAGTACATGTCTATATGACTACCCACGACAACTGGGTACACGACGTGTACTCAGGAGTACAGGGTGTGTACTTAGAAAATTTCAAAATTATTCCTTTTTCCAAAAAAAACACTTGAAATCAAGATCCTTACCAGAAATTAAGATTTTGTTTCTTACAAACTACCATCTTTAAAACAATTCATCCCTGAATTTCCCTTTCAAGGGTGGTGAATAAAAAACTTCAAACAAATCTAGACACTATGATCGTACATCGGCCTCCCTCTCTGATGTCTCATCATTTACCTGCTCGTGCTTCCATATAACGTTTACTAGAGGAACATACCATCCATGTAGAACCTTTTTACTACGATCCAAAATCCATATAGGGTGCTCCTATAATGATGCATCCAACTCTAAATCAAACTCCTCAGGTTGAAAAATGTGAGACGGTTCTGAAAAGTAACGTTGTAGCTGTGAAATGTGAAAGAAGTCATGCATATCCTTGTACCTTTGAGGTAACTGCAACTGATATGTAATCAACCCGAATCTCTCAAAAACATTAAACGACCCGATGTATCTCGGTAAAAGTGTTCCCTGTCTCCTTATCCTCTTGTGTCCTAACCTCAGTGTGACACGTAAGAAAACCTAATATTTGACCTCAAACTCCGGAGGTCATCTCCGACGATCCGCATAATATTTCCGGAAATACTGTACAGTAGCCATCCTCTTTCGAATCAACACCACCTTCTCTACAGTCTCCTGGACAAGGCCAGGTCCCAGCATAGCTGCCTCTCTTACCTCCATCCAACATTGCGGTGATCGGCATGGCCTATCATAAAAATCCTCATAGGGTTCCATCTAAATCATCACATGAAAATTGTTACTGTAGGAAAACACCACTAGGGGTATGTGTTTCTCCCAAGAACCCATAAAATCCAAGACACGTGCTCAAAGCATGTCTTCTAAAACCTGAATCATGCGCTCGAAGTGGTCATCTGTTTGAGGATGGTAAGTTGTACTCAGAAGTACCTTTTTACCCAAATCCCATTGTAGTAACTACTAGACACGAGAATTAAAATAGGTATCCATATTTAAAACAATATATTGGGAAACCCCATGCAACCTTACAATTTCTCAGATGTACAACTTTTCAAGCTCATCAACGCTGAAGGTATCCTTGATCGGTAATAAGTTTGCATCCTTTGTGAGTCTTTCAACAACAACCCATGCTAAATTATTCCCTCAAGGATAACCTAGTAAACCTGTCAAGAAATCCATTGCAACATCATTCCACTTTCAGTTGAGAATAGCTAACTGCTATAAAAGCCCTATGGGTCACTAATGCTCGACCTTCACCTACTGATTGGTGGAACAAGACATAAAAAACCAGCAACATCTCTCTTCATACCTGGCCACCAATACAGATGGTGTAGATCTGGATACATCTTGGTGACACCAAGATAAACTACCCAAATAGAGGAATGAAAATCACACAACAGCTCCTCGTGTATGTTTTATGACACCCACATGCACCCATGAAAACGAAAAATCTCATTCTCACTTATGGTCCAACTAGGGGTATGGTTCTCTCCGAACACACTCTACCATCAGACTAGGCCTTCAAAATCTGATATCTTCATCATTTTCACCTAATCCAGTAATGTATAGGTAATAGCTATAGAAGAAAGAAACCTTTTCCCCTGTCTATGGTGCACCTCCAGATGAATCTTAGAGAATAAAGACATAATCTTCCACTAAATGTTAGCCTTCATGAAATGCATGTATTTGAGTCCTCCTGCTCAACGCATCATCCACTGCATTGTCATTCCCAGGCATGTAGGCAAGCTCAATGTCAAAAGACAGAAGGTACTCAACCAACCTTCACTGTCTCATATTCTGATCACGCTGAGTAAAGATATGATTGAGATTTTTTTGGTCAGTTAAAACCACAAAATTATCCCCCAACAAATAATTTCTCCAACAGCATAAAGTATACACAACAGCAGCCAACTCGAGATCATTCATCCTGTAATTACTGTCATGTGGAGTCAACAGCTGGGACCCATACACAACGTCTATTTCCCCCTATATAATCACTGCTATCAGACAAATACCAGATGCATCGCAGTTAAAAATGTAATGCATTCCCAGCTCTAGAAAAACTAGTACCAGTTATGATGTCAATATTCATTTCAGCTCCTAAATGGATGAATCATAGGAATCTCTTTGCATGTACTTTGCACCCTTCTTAGTCAGGTATCTTAGTATATCTTCTAAGCGTGAAAAGTCATGTATAAAGTGTATGTAGTATCCAACGAGCCCCAGAAAACTTTATACCTCAATGACATTCTCCAGATACCTCCATGAAACTATTACTCTCACTTTCTCTAAGAATACTGTTATTCCTATCTCTGAGATGACATAACCAAATAATTGAATATGGTCAGTCCAAAAGTGGAATTTTGAGAGCATGGAATAAAACTAATTCTCTCAATGTGTACTCAAAACGATTTCAAGATGAGTGGAATGGTCATATCGAGTATGACAGTACACCAATATATTTTCCATGAAGACTACCACAAAATAATCCAAGTAAGGATGGAACACTCGGTTAATCAGTGACTTGAAATTTTCAGGCATGTTCGTGAGACTGAACAGCATAACCACATACTCTTATAGACCATACCTACTCGAAAATGATGTAAGATGTATATCTGATGGTCTAATGCGCAACTGATGATAACCAGAGCTCAATTAAATATTTGAGAACACCCAGGCACCTCGAAGCTGATAAAAGTGATCATCAATCCTCATCAAAGGATATCAGTTCATGGACATAAACTAGTTCAGCTTCTGATAATCGACACATAGTCTAAGGGTACTATAACACCACAATATTTCATAGTATGTTATCTCATTAAAGTAATTCAATAACTTTCACTACACGCAACACCGAGTTCGAGCGCCCCACAACTAACCAAACTAGGCGTTCAAAACCCATTTATGAATAATATTAACTAAAATTTTAATATTATCTACTCTATATAATTTTAACACAGATATTATATGTTTTGTAGACGTAATATGAGAAAAAATTCATGTTTTCAGATAAAAGAAATATTTTTTTAAAAAATACAATTTTACCACCTTTTAATAGAGAAACCTTTTTAAAACCAATATTTGAAACTTTTATATATTCAATTTATTATAACTAAAATCTCCATTATAATCGGGACACAAAAATTTTGTTTGGACAAATTTTTGGTATTTTCATGATAACTTTCATATTTTGATGAATAGTGAAAATAACAAATTTTAATTGAAAACAACTTTTTTAATAAAAATAATTTTTGGTGATAAATTATTCATTTAAATGGTATGAAAGAATAATTAGATTATATTTTTATCATTTAATACAATTTAGGTCATTATAATTAATTACACATTTAGATTTGACATAAACACATGTCAATTTTTTGATAGTTTTTACTTTTTAAAAACCCATTTTTTGGTTTTGAAAATGAAAATTAATTTTAAATTAATTAATGAAACATCTATGTTTTCAATTTGTTAAAAAAATTCATTTTTTAATTCAGAATATCAAAATTATCATAGGGTGAATTTTTGGTATTTTTTTGAAAACATTCACTTTTTGATGAATAGTGAAAAAAATTGTTTTATGGATTAAAACTGACATTTCATTTAGATAACTATTATTTTTTGTTTAAATTTATTTTATGTAAAAATAGATATATAATACCTATAAAATTTCAATGCAATTTATTATAATTATTTTATATTAAAATTACATGTATAATGTTTTATTGAACATTTTACAGTCTTTTACCAACATTCTAGGAGTATTTGAAAATATTCATAAAACATAATTTTACCGCTTCTGTGAGTTAAATTTAAAAAATCCAAGAGACATGGTTGAAATCTGTAAAAAAAATTGGATTAATAAGATGAAAATTATTTATGGTGAATAGAAACATTTGACTTCTATTTACCACGATTAAAAGAAACTAGGGTAATTAAGGGTAAAAATAATATTATAATTACCCTAACGCAAGTCCTAATTCTATTGGATAAGTGTAATTATACCCAAAACAACTTTAGGTATAAAATATAATCCTATTTGGTCGACATGGATTTGATTAGGAGATTTATTATTATTTTATATAAAGAAATGTTAAAAGTGTGAAATTCAATGTCTAATAACTTAACCTTTTTTAGTATCGGGTTACACATAAGATAAATTCAAAAATAAATATTCATTATAATGAAAATAATATTTCTTACATCATGGTATTTTATTTACAATTTTTAGATATTAAATAATTAAATTTATTTATGACACAATGATGATGCAGTAATTACCTTATTAATGAAATAATCAAATAAATAGTATTATAAATATTAAAATTAAAATAATTAAAAAGTATTTATGACATCCACGAACTCTTTAGGTGAATATGAAATATTTTTTTTGATTCAATTTATCTTTTTTGAATTAATCAAGTTGTGATTACTTTCACAAAAAACAAATAATAAATAATGTCAAAATTGACATAAATGGGTTTTTAAAACAAATATTATATTCTGAATTTATAAAGTATTCCTAAAAACACAATGTTCAGAAAAATGGCTTAAATAATATTTTATATGTCATTATTTAACCAATTGAGTTTCTCTTGGATTTTATAGTATGTTTATTAACCATATAGTGTAAAAATAAAAGAAGACACTATAAAATATAAATTATTTAACTAATTGTTAAATCTAAAAGATAAGGTTAAATAGGTAACATAAACATGTATAAAACCTATTTTTTGAGAGTGTTTAGACCCATAACTACCAAAGCCTCAAAATAAATTCATTTCAAGCCATTATTAACTGAATAGTTTTGTATAATATAATAATATTTTCATCTTTTCCGAAAGAGACCCTCACCCCTCTTAAAAAAGGGAACTACCTCTACTCTCAAAATCACCCTATAATGCCATTTGGCTCGTCCAACCCCCACCCAAATATCCTCCCATATTCCATAAAATCAACCTAGAGTTCATAATATGATTATAAAGCCATCCAAAATAACCTTATTGATCAACTCATAAGGAAACACTTGAAAAAGAGGTAATAATTTTACCACCCTCTTTCAGGTTCTTTTCTTCTTCCACTTCCTCTTTCTTTTTTGTTTCCATATCAAAATAATAACTCCAGTTCCTCATACATACTATTATGTTATTATAAATATGGAGCAACCATATTCGTTACTCTGTCAATCCTATAAATGACAAAGTCACCACACGTGGGTACGTACGGATTACCGTCTTCGCGGCGCGATGAGATTCATTTCCACATTCACCATTCAACGATGATTATAAAAATATATATTATTAATAAGTATGTAATATATGACATAATAATTCTACATGATACTTATATGTATTTATTTATTAACTTACATATATCATATTCACTTACTTCCATTCAATACGATATGAAAACGTAAACAACGTTTATGCGTACGTACGACCTACCATCTCCATAAACAGTGTTTTCCATTTCTTATATCTACCAATTATAAATATTTATCTTCTAAATATATATCATATATAATTCATTTTTTATATTTTTGAATTATGTAAATCATTATGAAAATGATATGATCAAGAATAACAAGTTAAAACATGTACGATAAAGAAAGGGATTATTACACAAAATGTTAACTTAACATGGAAATCAATATCAAGTTGGTAGTATAAAGTCATAAATGAATCATGTATGAAATTATAAATATGAATATGGATTTTTTATAATTTAATAACACACTATGGTCATTATACATGAGGTTAAATATACCCTCAACCAAAGGAAAGTGCGGGGTAAGGGGTAAATTTACAATCTCATTACGATCATAGGTTGTTTTTATGTAAATATTTACTGGGACATATTTATTATCCATGTACATGTTTCAGAAAATATTTTTCAGAGTGAATTTTTTTAAATGACTTTTATTTTTACTAAAACATAATTTTAAATGTTTTAATGATTTATTCTTTAAAACCTTTTTCATTAATGTCCATGTTTTCAAAATGGTTTAAAGGATTTATTTCTTTTGAAATAAATGATTTAAAATGTTAATTGCATTCAAAAGTTTCAAAGTGGTATGATACACTTTGATTCAAAACTATCTTTTAAATTAATTCATTTATAAATTATGTGACTTTAATATAATTGCATAAAAAGGGATATTTCTCTCAAAGATTTTTACTAATCCTTGTCAACTATGTCAACAGCCTTTACGAGATATTATTCTTTATCGAGATTGATTTATTATGATACAAATATTAAATATTGTATTGAAGGTTTTGAGATATATTTTACTGCAGATGGGTTGTTTTTATACCATTCATGGTTTAGAGTTAAAGTATTGACATTCCCTATGCATGTTTTAAAATGAATGTTTATGTTATGTTTTAACCATTTCATATGAGGAGTGTATTGGACTTAGTAAATGATGGGTGTAACCCACTTTAGCTCCTCAGTGCATCGGTAGGTCTCATGAGACAATTAGATGTGGAATTGGGCAAGGCCTTTCCCAATTTTGATATGTGGTTTAGGGTGAGGCCTTAATCATTTTTAGACGTCTTGGTTGATGCCTTGAAAAAATACTTCAGAATGTCCCACATTATTCATTCCCTCATTATGAAAATATTATTAGTGGTTCTTGCGGTTATTAGACAAGTAGAATACCAATGACTATGTTTTATTTTGGCATTATTTACTCAGCTCATATTCCTACCGTAAAGTGTTCAGGTTTATTATTTGTAAAGGCATGTGTTTTAAATTATTCACCCTGCCTAATGATTATGTTATCTTATGTTGTATTGCTTACCCTTACAAAGTGTTTGAGATCACCCTTTTCTAATGTTTCACTTTCTCAGGATACACATAAGTTCATTATGATTGAAAATTCTGCTTAATCTAGGTGATTAATGGCGTTCTTAATTGATCTTTTATGTTGTGTTTTATTTTCTAATGTTTAATGTAACATTCAGGTATGTAATCTATTTTCCCAGACTGCCATACTGATTAGACTTTCGGGACATGATTCCTTGTAATTATTCCAATTTATTAAAATAATGGACTGACTCTAGGTAACAGGGTTCGGGCATTATAATACCATCTTCCTTCTTCTCAAAAATCATAGGTGAACCCCAAGGATAAGTTCCGGGCCGGATGAAACCCTTTTCCCAAAACTTCTATAACTACTTCTTAAGCTATTGTAACTCTGGTGTAGCCATCCTATAATGAGGAATGGACACTAGTTACGCTCCTAGAACAAGCTCAATGGATAAATCTACCTCTCACTCTAGAGGTAATCCTGATAAGTCATCTGGAAAGGAATCTCTGAAACGATCCACCACAAGAGGAAACTCCAAATGTGAAGTCCCTCGGTCATATAGATATAAACTATCCATCTGGGATGTAATTCCTCCCAACCAAAGATGTTTGGGCCTCACTCTTCTTTCCAATACATCCCATTCACCCTTGTGTAGAAAATACCCACCCTCTGGGGATGTAAAATGCACCATATGGCAATAGAAGTCAGAAAAATTCTTGGAATGAGACTAGCCAGTTCATCCTGATAATGAAATCAAAGCCTATCATCTCTAAGATATATTGCTCCTAAATCAAGTGACACCTACTATCCTCAAGAGGGAAATAATTTCACTAACATACACAAGTTTTTATAATCCCTAGTGGTGTGTCAAGCATCATAACATCCTCAAAATTAATGATAATGATCCTAATATCTCTATAACACAAGAAAATATAATATTATGGGAATCCCTTATATGAAATAGAGAAGAAAATAAAACTACGGAAATGTGAATAGGAACATTAACCGAAGAGGTTCTAAGATCCTTCTCTTGCAAGGTCTGCTCTACTACAAAAGTCTGACCTATACCGCGGCCTTATGACCCAGTCTTATAACCCTGCTTTGGTCCAACCTATGATCACTGAAAACCTGTAGCATATCCCCCATGAACATGAAAACATCCTCATCCAGAACGTCCTGATGAACTCATGGTCTCTTACTGATAAGAAACTAGTGGTCATGCTCTTGAACGTGGAGTCATAGAAGAACCCCTATCACCAGCTACTAGGTGAGAAAAACTAAGAAAAACGTAGAATATAACCCATCTTGCTACAAGATCGTCACTCAACTAGGTCTCTCAGGAAATGTGGCCTTGTATGCCCACTCTTCTCACACATATATCATACCAACTTGCTACCTGGAGGAGTGTCCTTCCTACTTGGATCTCCGTGCATATGCTCCTAGCGTCACTTCCTACAATCGGTCATAGGAGTTCCAACTCTGGATGTCGAACCGCCTTGGTTCAAAGCTCTATAATCCCTCAAATTTTTGTCAGTGATCAGCACCTGGTTGACTATAGAAATATTGAAGTCAACCTAAAGATGTTCAACTGGGATTAGATTTTAGGTTTCAGACCATCTTCAAACATCCTAACCAGAAATAAATTGCCATCCTATGGAATTGGTGTGAAGCAGTACAACTCTGTGAAGCGAGAAAAATAATCCATGGCTAAAAGAGTACCCTATTCCAGACCCATGAAATCTCAGGCTCGGTCGACCCTCAAGGTCTTCCGGTGGAAATAGTCATATAATTTCTTCTGGAACTCATCCCAAGCCATAAAACATTATCATAACCTATGTGATATCACATACCACCATCTCTTCGCAGAATATCGAATCATGTAAGTTGCGAGATTCACCCTCCACTAAAGAGGTGTCTCAAGATGCTCGAAGATAGACAACATGGATTCTAACCATGACTCTAACTCCTAAGGTCCTCCATCCCCTAATAATGTGGTAATATTATACTGTTGAAAAATCCATTTCAACTCTCCCATTGATGGGGAAAGATGTAGTCCTCACTGGTAGGTCATTATAAACCTCATAAAGCCTTCTCAGAACAATTCATCATCACCTGCATTTGGTATAATATTTTCTTCCAAGAGAGGAATGATGGGAGGATCTATTGGTAATCCTTGATATACCATTCATTTTGTTTTATCGTTGCCTTATATATTGCATGAAACTGGAGGACGTCTTGGTGGAATGACTCTGTAAGGTCTAGTGCACACCTCAGTTCAAGATTATCATGGACTGAAACTTAGAAGTACAAGAAATGAACAAAATTAGGAAACATTCATGTTTTTTATAATAGGGTTACATGGATTGTATACCCTCCACACAGCATGTTACCTTAGGTTTCAACATGGGCATGTACCCCAGCCCAACCTGGTCGTGTAACACCCATACACACGACATGTTCATTCTTTAACATGGCGTGTACTTGATCTTTCCCTCCAACGCAAATTCTTCTACATGACTAAACCACCCAATTATCTCTTAGGTAACACTACACAACATGTTAACCATAAACATGGCATGTACTACCTAATTCATAACAACCTGTGTCATTAGTCACATGGTTAGAAAAACGGTCGACTTCTACAAGGAGTGTTCAAGATGGACACGACATGTACTACCCGAAATTCCCCCACCTGTACTGTTAGTCACACGAATGAATACATGGTCCTTACAAAACAATTTGTACTCATTGTACACGGTGTGTTCTAAAAAATATTTACCAACCCATGTCTCTTCTCACATGATCAGTCACATGGTTAAATATTACATAGTTATACATATAGTACACGATGTGTACTTGAAAAAATTTGTTTATTCAGAATAGAAGACCACAAGGAATGTGTTCATAACACCACACACCATGTTGTCTAATATTCCAGACATTAAGACACTAAAACGTCTCTAGAACCCTTAAAAACATAATCTTTTGTCCAAGGGATGAAACATTATGACCGGTGAGATCCCATACTCCGATGAATCAAAGTATAACATCTTTATTAACACTATACAAGATAAACATAAATTAAATTTTATACATGATACACTGAATTCCGATCCAAGAGGGCCCATAACACCTCAGGGACTAAATTTTGATTTCCATCCAAATAAAAAGTTACATATCCGTAATACCCTAACAAATAGAAGGTGTTATATCAAGGAATATATCACAAAATCATTCATATCTAGAAATACATCCATCATAATAACATGAAATCAGTAATTCACCCTAAATGACATGACAAGAATACATGACATGTGATCTATAGAAAGTGATTATATTATGCATGAGATGGAATACCGTAATCTCATCGGGTTTCAATAGAAATACAACCACAATGATATAAATCATAATATTACAAAACATGTGTATCACCCAACGGTGAAATCAAATCAACTATAACAATTTCAAAACCAAAAAATTTCAATATTTGAGGAAACAAGGATTTTCCCTGTACATGGGTTAGCTACTCCCAAGAACATCTTATTACCGACTACCTACTCCTTATTATCCCTATCTAAAGGATGTATATAGTAATACAAAGTATGAAATAACCTCCTTTGATACCACATTGTAATGTCTCGGGTTTGGGTGAAACCCAAATATAACATCCTGATTCCGGGAGACACCCAGATGTGCCCTGTTCCCGATTGGTCACGTGTCCTCAAGTTCATTTCCCCAAATGCAAAAGGCTACCAACTAGTAGTAAGGGCCTTAGATGTTATAGTGGGTAAACTATTCCCTCATTGGAAGATTAAAGTATCCGAAGTAAAAAATATAACAATATTGAAAATAGTAATAATGTCATACAACAGAAAACAGTGGACAACTAAAAGAAATAAATAACTGGAGCACATATATAAATGATGTATGATACATATAGATAGTAAAGTATCCAAACAAGTCACAATACTGGAATACAGTACTAAACCAAAGTACTATGAAACCTATAAACCCCAACATCATCGCAAGCCTCATCTTGGTCTCATGCTCCCCAGCTCCCAAGTAATAAAGTACCTGATTTAGAAGGGTGAATTCCCTTATCTATACCTTCAATCCTATAATCTTTTTGGGCCCTAAAAAATAACCCAAGCATTGTGTGAAACTAATCCCAGTAGTAAACCACCCAATGATCTATTCCTAACATTCAGTGAATATATATTGCATACAATAATAAAAAATTAAGCAGTAGACAAGGATGTACTCAAATGTAAACAATCCTACAGTTCAATTGCATTCAATTATACATATCAAGTATGCAGCTAATCATAATCTGGTAACCCTCTGGGAAATACTCAAAGCCTAACCCATTTGGTTCAACCAAAAGAAACACAAGAAACCCTATAGGAAGTACTCACAATATAACCCCTCTAGTTCATCTTTATCAAAGACACTCTGAGGAAGCACTCACTATCAATTCCCTTGTGGTATTTTATTGGTAAACTATAGACACTATGGGGATGCACTAAACATCCAATTCCCCATGTCATCTAGTAATGAGGAAACTACAGACACTTTGAGGGACCACTTACGTATATCCCTTTTATGGTCTTGCAACGTAAAGTAAACAGAAACTATGGAGAATCCCTCAATGTGCATTATTTCTATGGTCTACTACACTAGGTTATGATGGCCCTACTCAAGTCAATCATGAGCAACGATACATGGGAGCCAATGTAAACCTCAATAACTACATGGATAAATAGTCCTCAACATATCCATCATGTCAGATAATACAACTCCATTCTAACAATACTAGGCATGGAAAAAATATCCTAATAGGAAATGCTAGACCAAATGGTCTGAATCAAGAAATCACAGGAAAGAACATCCATAGCATGGAAAATACACCTATTTACAGTCATAAATCCTCAACTCATGAACACAAGGCATAACTGATAATAAGAGGGTTATTAACCATAAACACCCAATAGCCCCAACAAGGGTATTGTGATATTTTTCATATATAACTCAAAGACTATCTACGGAAAGGCACAAACCACCTAACTCAGTGTTTTACAAACAATATATAGGAACCCCATCCCTTTAATTACCATATAATTCCATTGATCTATGAAAATGACACGAACATTCAACCAAGAATATTTTGTGAAAGAGGATAAATCATAAAATGAGGCTCTAGAATAATTAAGATCTTACCATGGCGATTCCAACGTAATTGAAGATTGTTATTTCAGAGAACGAATGGTGAGTCAGGGGATCAGAGAAGAATTGTCAGCCATAGACACTCCTGGATGAGTCCGACTAAGAGGAAGGGAGTTCTACCAATTAGACGTGACCCCGGTCCATTTAATGAAATAAATAGAAAGTACATAGCTTGTTCATTAAAAGTATATGGTCTGTACTTGACTTATTTGGCCCCTGCTTTAGGTGGTCTCTATGTCACCCTACATAGCCATGTGTTTTCCATTACATGGCCAACACATAGCTACCCACGTCAATCGAGTACATGGTGTGTACTTCTAAAATTTCAGAAACTTTTATTTTCCTTGAAAACATAAAAAAACAAGATTCATACCTGAAAATAAGATCCATATTCTTACAAAATACCCCCTCATAGAAATTATTTCTTGAATTTACATAGCAAGGTGGAGGAAAAGAAAAATCCTCAAACATCTCAAGCCACTACCATCGTACATCAACCTCACATTCCCATGTATCATCTTGTACTCGCTCGTACTACCATAGCACTTATACCAAAGGAATAGACCGACCACGTAGAACCTTCACACATCGATAAATAATCTGGATAGGTTGATCCATGAACTAGGTTTCCACCTCAATCCCAACCTCCTTGGGTTGAATGACATGAGACATGTCTGATAAGTAACATCATAACTGAGAAATGTGAAGGACAACATGCATATCCTGATAACTATAAGGTAACTGCAACCGATAGGCAACCAGTCCGACTCTCTCCAAAACCTCAAACGGTCCATAATATCTCCAGGAAATATTGTCATGTCTCACAATCCTCATATTTCCCATCCTCAGTGTGACACATAGGAAAACCTGATCCCTAACCTTGAACTACTGAGATGTCTTCATTGATCATCATAAGACTTTTGTCGTGATTGTGAAATAGACATCCTCTTCTGAATCAACTCTATCTGTTCCATGGCCTCCTAGACAAGATGAGGTCCCAGCATAGTCGTCTCTCCTGCATCCACCCAACATAAGGGTGATTGGCATGGCCTACTATAAAAAGACACATAAGGTGTCTTGTGATTAGTTTCTTAAAAACTATTATTTTAGGAAAATTACAAAAGGGTTATATGGTACTCCCAAGAGCCTCCAAAATCAAGGACGCATGCTCAAAACATGTCCTCCATAACCTAAATAGTATGCTCGAACTGGCCATCAGTCTGGGGATGGTAAGTTGTACTCAGAAGTACCTTGGTACTGGAAGCCCTATGTAGTCCCTACTAGACCCAAGAAGTAAAATGTGAATCCCTATCTGAAACAAAGGACTGTGTAACCCCATGTTGACGTACAATCTCTCATATGTTTAGCCTACCCAACACATCTACACTGAAAGTCTCCTTAATCAACAATATATGATCAACCTTGATTAGTCTATCAATCACAACCCAGACAGCATCACTCCCTAAACGAGACCTCAGTAAACCATTCACTAAGTCCATCACGATATCATTCCACTTCTACTCAAGAATGGGTAATTATAAAAAGGACCTTCCGGTCACTGATGATCCTCTTTCACCTGCTGACAAGTGGAACACCTCATGACAAAACCAGCAACATCTCTCTTCATACCTGGCCACCAATACTGATGGTGTAGATCTCACTGCATCTTCGTGATACCAAGATGAACTACCCACACTGAAGAATAAAAGTTCTACATAATCACTTCTCGTATATCTGCTAACGCCCATACGTGTCAATGAAAATGAAAGATCTCATCCTTGCCTACTACCCGTCTATGAATATGGTCCTCTCCAGAAACACATTCCCATAATACTAGGCCATCAAAATATGATATATTATTTATTCACACTTGATTAAGTATAGTGGAGGTATCAACTTCAAAAGAAAGAAATGTTTTCCAATGTCTGTTGTGAACTTCTAAATGCATCTCAGAGAACAGATCTGTAACGCCCTGACCCCATTTTCCCAGAGTCGGTGCATTATTACATAACATTGGCATGATCACAAAAGATAAAGTCTTGAATGATCAATTAGTTTAGTAGCCTTGGAAGTACTAGATACATTCATAAGTCTTACATTATACCATTAAATGAAAAACTACAACAACATAGTCTCCATAGTCCCCACTCATATCCCCTCAGACGATCCATGTAGGTTAGTCATTAAATACATCTTCACATACTGGGAATATAAAACATAGAATGGGGTGAGCTCATATGCTCAGTAAGGATAACAATATAGCGGAAACTTTCATAAATAAGAATAAACATTTAAGGCAATGTATAACTAAAACAAAAGCCTTTTAAAAATGAACTTAAACATAATATTGAAAAATAGAATGACATAATACCATTTACTTATTTACATGGATATTCTACTAGTCAAATAATCACATGCAATATCAATAACCACTTTCATAATGATGGAATACGTAATTCCAGACTATAATAACCACATAGTCAAGGCCTTGTGCCAAGACTACAAATAATATTTTTGTCAAGGCCTTGTGACAAGACACTAGTTTGTCTCATGAGACCTACCGATGCATCGAGGAGCGATATCGGGATCCACCCATCAATTACTAAGTCCAATGAATTCCTCATATGAATAGGTTAAAACATAACATAATCATTCGTACTAAAACTAGAATACAAAATGTCAATACTTTCTCCATAAACCATGAATGGTATAAAAATAACACATCCATAGTCAACCATATCACATAACCTTCAATACAATATCGATGTTTTGTATCATAATAAATCAACTTCAAATAATCATAAAATCCATCAAAGGATGATGACATAGATGAAATCAAAACTATTTGAGAGAAATATCCCTTTTTCTGAAATCATTTAAACGTCAAATAATTATAAAAAAAACATTTACCTTAAAAATATTATTATAATCATGTAAGGAAATCTTTGACGACTTTATAATGGCAGAAAATAGATGCACCCTCCATATAAGTTAAAAAGACTTTCTTGCCTTAATTTTGTCGAAAAGGTTAAAAAGGACCTTGTTTGGAAAACGATGGAAAGATTCTGTTCAAACTATTTTATAAAAAGTCAAACAAGTGTATAAATGACTTTAGCCCAAAGTCTAGTAAATAGTAAAAAAAATGGAACACATTTTTAAGAAACATGGAAGTGTATCATAAAGAGGTCCCAGTAGATACGTATAAACAACCTCGGATAATGGAGAGATTGTGAAATAAACCCTTACCAATTTTGTAACTTATAAAACATACACCATATAAAACAAGTATCATACAATGAATATGTAAATACACATAAATTAAAATGTATTACACAAAGAATACAATTAAGGGTAGTACATACATCCCACCAAATGTAATAGTAGCAATATGGCATGAATCTCACGGGAATAAGGAGTGACATGAAAACCCCTTACCTTGTACTTTTCCTTGGTTGAGGGTATGTTAACCTCCTTTATAATGGTTAAATAGTTATTATTAAATTATACAAGAGTCATATACATTAATATGATATCATATGTGATCTTTTATCATTGCTTTGTAAATAATATCTTAGTATTATCTTCGTTTGGGGTGTTAACTTACTCGTTTTCTTTTATATGTTTTGTTACAAAAGCAGTGTTTGTTATGGATAGGTTATATATTATTCATATAAATAATGATATAAAGTCCTTAAACATTATTTTTTAATTATCAAATTATAAATATACTAGAATGGATATGATGGGGAAATGAATCTATTCATGTTGGTGGAGACTGTAATCTGTACGTATGCACGAATGCTACTTCCATTTCATTTTTCATTTTAAAATGAATTAAAACCAAATGATACATAGGAATATTATTATTCCAGTATAACATAATATCTTATATATGTTACTTAAGTTCATTAGCACCATCCTTTAAACGTTCCATGAATGGTATGAATGAGTCATATCACTTTGAGGGGGCGGTAGTCCTCACTTCCTCAAATTAAATTATCATGTATATATACAACATGAAATGAATAATAGTATGATATAAAATGGAATAACCGAAGCTTATATATAAAATGGATATCTTTAATATCATATTTAATTATAGTTCCATCATAATGGCCACTATGAGAGGCGGTAATAGATAATTGAACAATCATCGTTTCGTGAGGTGTTTGGTTGCCATCCATAGAAACATTATGTTCTTCACCCATTAGATGGAGGTGTGTGTATGTTTAGTTCCAATAATTTTCATAAAAATATACTAGTATATTGAGGATACTGGTTTTGTTACAAAAGAAAATAATAGGAAGAGTTTAGGGGTTGGAGACGTAAAATAAAAGAAAAAATACTAAGAGAAATTGTTACCTTTAATTTGAGTAACTACCTTTGGTTTGAACCAAAAGGAATCTTCAAGTGCCTTATGCCTAAGGTAAGTATTCTAGGAGTAGGATATGGATGTAGGGAGCTTAATTGGGAAGAGTTTGGACGATCCAAAAGGCTTTAGAGGTGTGAGTAATTGGTTGGAATTGGTGTCCTTTTATAAGGGGGAGGAGGGACTCTTTAGGAATGATTGAAAATATTATTATATTATATAATTATATTCTGTTTATAAAAGTCCTAAACTCATTAAAGTTGATGATAAGATGACTCATTATCGAAATGAAATTTTCCAAAAATAATCGGACAAGTTTTGTGTATTATTTTAGTCTTTATAATCTTATTTATTTAAATCATTTATTAATGAGGTAAATACAACATCATTATTGTTTCAAAAATAGTTTTGTTTATTAGATGTCTAGAAAATATAAAAAAATAACATAATTTAGAAAATATTTTAATCTTTCTAATGAATATTTATAGTTGAAAAGATAACATATATAACCCTATGTAAAAAAAATTTCTAAAAGATATATGCTTATGTCATTTATGTATTTACTTTAACATAATTAATATAAAGTGTCATTATCACTTACATGTGGCTCCATGGGGTCCCAAATTCGACACAAATATTCCAATGGTCAGACATGTATCATCAAATAGGGTTAACACACGTTTTAGGGTAGTTTAGTATTATTATAATATTATTTTTACCCTTTTTATCGGATTTACCCTTTAATAATGGTAAATAAAATATTTACCGAAGTAATTATTCAAAATGCCTAAAAATATAATTTTTCGATTTAAAAAATTTAAAAAACATGATTATAAATATGGAATCCATTTTTCTATATTCAGAACACATATGTGGAAGAAATTAATTTATAATTATTTCCCGTTGTTGAAACAAAAACCATGTTTTTAACAAATAATAACTAAAAAAGATTGACACCTTCTTATGTCCGGTTTAAATATGAAATTATGTCCAATGACCAAAATTGGATTAAATAGTAAAATTATAATATAATTATACTTTAAAATCACTCAAATTCAGAATTTATCACTATTAATTAATTCGATTAAAAAGTTGATTATAATTAAAATTTAGTAATTTTCACTATTCATCAAAATATGAAAGTTATCAGAAAAGTACCAAAATTTCACCTTAAGCTAATTTGGATATTCCTAATACAAAAATTAATTATATTTATCCAAATTAAAAACATAATGTTTTCATTTTTTAATTTAAAATTAATTCCCGCTGTCAAAACCAAAAGGTGTATTTTTAAGAAATAATAACTATCAAAAGTTTGACACTTGTTTATGTCCAATTTCAAAGTGAAATTACATACAATGACCATAATTGGATTAAATGGTAAAAATATAATATATTTATACTTCCAAACAAATAAAATTTATAATTTTACAATATAAATTATTTTGATTAAAAAATTTGTTTTCAGTTAAAATATAGTATTATTTACTATTCACCCAAATAAAAAAGTTATCAGAAAAAACAAAAAAACATTATTTAAACTAAATTCTTATGTCATGATTCTAAATAAGTAGTTTATTTTGTCAAATTGAATATATACAAGTTTCAAATATTGGATTTAAAAAGGCATCGCCATTAAAAGGCGGTAAAATTTCATTTTTTGAAAAATACTTGTTTTATCTGAAAAAATGTATTTGTTCATACATTATGTCTAAGAAAATCATAATATGGATTCTAAAATTTAAAGGATCATATAAAGTTCAAAATTCAGTTAATACTATTCATAACCGCATTTGAACGTCTTGTTTGGTAAGTCATGGTGTGCTAGAACTCGGTGTTGCGTGTAGTGAAAGTTATTGAGTTACTTTGAAGAAATAACGTACTATAAAATCTTGTGGTGTTACATTCTACCATAATTCAATAAATTTCATCCTCTCAATTTGAAATTATTTTTCAAAAATAAAAGGTTGAAAATAGAAAATACCTTTGGGAAAACCCACATCAAAAATTATGTTAATAAAATTTAGTCTTAATAAGAGGAAAAGGGAAATGAAAGGGTCACCACAAAATTATATCATGATTAGGATAGAATTTTTGGAAATTAGAGACATATAATTAGAGGAAAAACGTAAATATATATAGGTAGTGATTGAGGTCATCAATCACAAATAGGTGTAAAATTGAGGGCCTTAAATTTATCAATCTATGATGATTTAAAAAACCATCGGTTCATCAAAACATATGGTATTATGATAAGACATTTTTAGTTTTAAGATCCCTTCACTATAGTGTAAGAATTAATTTCTTCATATAATAAGAGAGGAAGAAAAATATATACTTGACAAGTAGAGTCCCATCCTTTAACAAGTTTCTACCACAAACTCATCTTTCACTCTAAAAGTTAGTAGAACTCAAAAATAAAAATCTATTTATCCTATTCATATAGGGTTCAAAAAAATGAATTTATAATTCATCTACCAGACTTATTTTTAAAAAAAGACTACATTATTAAATACAGGACATCACGTGGGCCAGTGGTAGGTGATACACCCTTGTCGCCCTTCAGTTGAGGGTTTAAGTCTTGCGGCCTTGCCAGACGCGACGGGTTGCCGCCTGACCTCCGTGTTGTCCTTTTATGCCAAACCATAAAAATTCTCAAACTAGAATTATCCAAAATAATTTTATCCAAACTCACAATCCATAATTTATAGGGAAGTTAAACACAATAAAGATCCTTTTTTCCAAGTAATAACATGTGAATACCTTCCTCATGTATTCTTTATCAAACACTGCAACATCCTAAATTACCATAAAAACTTATTGATTACATTCACGCTCCCTTATTCATTATAAAATACTGGATATACTCCTTTTATCCAAAAATGATGTAAACTTAAACAATTATGGAATATACAAATCATTAATCAGGTTCAAGGTAGTCAAGAACATCCAATATAATTTATCCAAATAAAACATGTATTATTCCAAAATCACTACCTTGGTATCAGAACCATATTATGGTTTATCTTTCTCTCAACCATATACTTTCTATAACCTTAACCTTATATTATGTCACTTTTCATGGTTCCACACAATCGCAAGTCCTTAATGAAATAGTGCTGCAGTACAATCCTTATATACTCCATAATTATTATAACCAGTGCATTGTTGATACAACACTCAAATGACATAATTCTCTAATAAAAATATAAGAACTCTAATCATTCCTCCTCATCTGTGGTAGTATCATAACTTGATTATTATCCAATATCAATATTTGGGGAATACTTTGCTGATTATTTCATTGGTTCACGTAGTGTCCCAACTCCATGGAGATGAAGAATTGTGCATTTGTAACCTTTTTCTTACCCTTGTAGTCACGTACAAGGTGTCATTCTTCTCCACACATATAACAAAATCTAATTCCTTTTAGGAAAGTTCTAGGGCGTTTCTTACCATAGTTATCCCATATGGTAAAATTCTTCTTTTCCCTCTTCGCTTTATACATATTTCTCTCTTCCATCCTTTTCTTCTCTTACTTCCCTTCAAATCCATAGGACTTAGAGAATTATTTACATATCTTATTAACACATGATACTATTTCTTCATATGTTGAGAATACATTGGAGACTATTTCCCTTCTAAATGATGGATTAATACTGTGAAAGATATTATCCTTCTTAATCTTTGGATCATACGTATTTCTAGAGTTCACATTCCTTCTACTGGGCACCATTTCTTTACAATAGCCTAAACTATGTCAGTTTATGAATTGCAATGAATAATTCTAAACATGTAATATACATAACGTAAATTGAATTGTTTATGGATATAATCTATAATCATAAATATGTTTTCATTAAAGAAGTATATACTCCTAAACCCTTCATAATGATTTGTAAAGAAAATGAGAATTATCCTAAGCATATCCCCTAGGAGTGTCGTAACCAAGAGTGCAACAAGGCTCGTTGTCGTGCACCAGTTCCCATTCGAGTCTAGCTCAAAGCAATGTTTTCAGGTTTTAACACTAGGCACATCTATGCTAGAGTCGCCTCTACCTAATCGTATCTAGATAGGGACTTATTTTCTTGGAAAACTCACAAAATCTCTACATTACCTAAATTCTAAGAATTTCATCTATACTAATCCTCAAAGTCCATCTTAGGTATATGTGCTCTAATCAGTGTTTATCTAAATCTAGCTTCCAAGGTTTGTACTAAAATTTCTCTAATACCAACTATAACGCCCGGACACCCGTTACCCAGAGTCGGTGCATTATTACATAACATTGGAATGATCACAAAAGATCATGTCTCTAATGATCGATTAGTTTAGTAGCCTTGTATGTACTAGATACATTCATAAGTATTACATTATATCATTAAATGAAAAAATACAACAACATAGTCTTCATAGTCCACACTCATATCCCCTCAGAATATCACTACAGTTTAGTCATAAAATACCTCTTCACATCTTGGAAAAATAAAACATAGAAAGGGGTGAGCTCAGATGCTCATTAAGGATAACAATATATCGGAAACTTTCATAAATAAGCATAAACAATTAAGGCAATTCATAACTAAAAAAATCTTTTCAAACATGAACTTCATAATAATATGACAAAAATAATATGAAATAATTCAATTTAATTATTCATATGGATATTCTACTAGTCGAATAATCACATGAAATATCAATATCCACTTTCATAATGATGAATGCATAATTCCAGACTATCATATCCACATAGTAAAGCCCTTATGCCACGACTACAAATAATATCTTTGTCAAGGCCTTTTGAAAAGACACTAGTTTGTCTCATGAGACCTACCGATGCATCGAGGAGCGATAGATGGCTCCACCTGTCACTTACTGAGTCCAATGCATTCCTCATATGAAAAGTTTTAAACATAAAATAAACATTCGTATTAAAACTAGCATACGAAATGTCAATACTTTCTCCATAAACCATGAAAGGTATAAAAATTACACATCAAAAATCAGCCATATCACAAAACCATCAATGAAATATGGATGTTTTGTATCAGAATAAATCAACTTCAAGTAAGCTTAAAGTCCATCAAAGGATGTTGACATAGATGAAATCAAAACAATTTGAGAGAAATATCTCTTTTTTTGAAATCATATAAAAGTCACATAATTATAAAAGAAAAAATTTACATTGAAAATATTCTTATAATCTTGTAAGGAAAACATCAACGATTTTATAATGGCATAAAATAGCTACACCCACTATACAAGTTAAAAATGCATTCTTTCCTTAATTTTGTCTAAAGGTTAAAAAGGACCTTTTTTGGAAAAAGGCCAGAAGATTCCTTTCAAAAAAATTTATAAAAAGTCAAAAAAGGGTATAATGTACTTTAACCCATAGTCTAGTAAATAGGAAAAAAATATTGGAATACATTTATAAGAAACATGGATGTGGATGATAAAGAGGTCCCAGTAGATACTTATGTATAAACGACCTCAGATAATGAAGATATTGTGAAATAAACCATTGCCAATTTGGTAACTTACGAAACATAAATCTTATGAAAGATGTATCATATAATGAATATTTAAATACACATAAATTATTGTGTATTAAAAAAATAATACAATTACATGTAGTACATACACCACACCAAAGGTAATAGTGGAAATATGGCATGAATCTCATGAGAATAAGAAGTGAGATGAAAACCCCTTACCTTGTACATTTCCTTGGTTAAGGATAGGTTAACCTCATTTATAATGGTGAAATAATTATTATGAAATTATACATGATTAATATACATTAATATGATATCATATATGATCTTTTAACATTTATTTGTTAATAATATCTTAGTATTATCGTCGTTTCTGGTGTTAACTTACTCATTTTCTTTTATATAATTGTGTTACATAAGCCGTGTTTATTATGGATAGGATTTACAATATTCATATCCATAATGATATAATGTCCTTAAACATTATTGTTAATCAAAAAATTAGAATTATACATGAATGTATATGATGGGGAAATGAATCTAATCGCGTTCGTGGAGACGGTAATCCGTACGTACGCACGAACGCTACTTCCATTTCATTTTTCATTTTAAAAAGAGTCAACACCAAATGATAAATAGGTATATTATTATTCCATTATAACATAATATCTTAAATATGTTACTTATGTTGATAAACATCATCATTTATACGTTCCATGTATAGTATGAATGAGTCATTTCACATTGAGGGGACGGTAGTCCACACTTCCTCGAATGAAATTATTGTGTATATATATACAACATGAAACGAATAATGGAATGATATAAAATTGAATTATAGAAGATTATATATAAAATAAATATCATTAATATCATAAATAATTATAGTGCCATCATAATGGCCACCATGAGACGTGGTAGGAAATAATTAAATAATCATCGTTTCCTGAGGCGGTTGGTTGCAATCTATAGAAACATTATGTTATTGACCCATTAAATGGAGGTTTGTGTAAGTATAGTAACAATATATTTCATAAAAATATCCTAGTATATTATGTATACTGTTTTTTTACGAAAGAAATTAATATAAAGAGTTTAGGGGTTCCAAAAGTAAAATAAAAGAAAAAATCTAAGAGAAATCGTTACCTTTATTTTGGGTAACTCCCTTTTAGTTGTACCAAAAAGATTCTTGATGTGCCTTCTACCTAAGTTATTTCTTCTAGAAAGAGGAGATGAATGTAGGGAGATTAATTGAGTAGAGGTTGAACGAGCCAAAAGGCATGATAGGTGTGATGAATTGGTTAAAAGTGGTGTCTTTTTATAAGGGAGAGGAGGGGCTCTTTAAGAAAGATTGAAAATATTATTTTATTATATAATTATATTCGGTTTATAATGGTCCAAAACTTATTAAAGATGAATATAAGAAAAATCTTGATCGAAATTAAATCATCCAATTAGAATTGGATAGGATTTGGGTATTATTTTAGTCTTTAAAATATTATTTATTTAAATCATTTATTAATTAGGTAAACACTACATCATTATTTTTTCATACAGAATTTAGTTTAATAGATGTCTAAAAATTATAAAAAAATTCCATGATGTATTAAATCCTTTTAAATTTCTAATTAATATTTATAGTAAAAAATATAACATATATAACGTTATGTAAAAATTGCTTTTCTAAAAGATATATGCTTTTGTCATTTTTGTATTTATTTAACTTAATTAATATAAAGTGACCTTATCACTTAAAAGTGGCTCCATGGGGTCCCAAAAATAGACCAAAGATTCACATGGTCATACATGTATCAACTAATAGGGTTAGGACAATTTTTGGGGTAATTTAGTATTATTATAATATTATGTTTTGCCCTTATTTACCGGATATACCCTTTAACCATGGTAAATAAAATATTTACCGAAGTAATTATTCAAAATGTATAAAAATATAAGTTACCTATTTAAAAAATTTTGAACTCATGATTCTAATTATGGAATTTATTTTTTTAAATTAAAAACACATAAGTGCCTTAAATTAATTTAAAATTAATTCATGTTGTCGAAATAAAAAGCATGTTTTTAACAAATAATAACTGTCAAAAGATTGACACTTTCTTATGTCCATTTTAAATATGAAATTATGTCCAATGAAAAACATTGAATTAAATGGTAAAATAATAATCTAATTATACTTTAAAATCTCTCAAAATCATAATTTATCACTATTAATTATTTCGATTAAAAAAGTTGTTTTTAATTAAAATTTAGTAATTTTCACTATTCGTCAAAATATAAAAGTTTTCAGAAAAGTAACAAAATTTCACCCTAAGCTAATTTAGATATTAATAATCCAAAAAATGAAGTATATTTTACCAAATTAAAAACATAAAGATTGAATTTATTAATTTAAAATTAATTCCCACTGTCAAAACCAAAAGGGGTATTTTTAAGAAATAATGACTATCAAAAGTTTGACAGATGTTTATATCCAATTTCAAACTGAAATTACATAAAATGACCATCATTGGATTAAATGGTAAAAATATAATATATTTATACTTCCAAACCATTAAAATTTATAATTTAACAATATAAATTACTTTTAATAAAAAAGTTGTTTTCAGTTGAAATATAGTATTTTTCACTATTCATCCAAATATGTAAGTTATCCAAAAAAACACCAAAACTTTATTGAAACTAAACTCTTATGTCATGATTCTAAATAAGAATTTTATTTTTGTCAAATTTAATATATAAATGTTTCAAATATTGGATTTAAAAAGTCTTCTCCATTAAATGGTGTTAAAATTGCATTTTCTTAAAAATACTTCTTTTATCTGAAAAAATCCATTGGTTCTTACATTATGTCTAAAAAACTCATAATGTGAATTTTAATATTATAAGGATTATATAAAGTTCAAAATTCAGTTAATACTATTCATAACATCTTTTGAATGTCTTGTTTGGTAAGTCATGGTGCGCTAGAACTCGATGTTGCGTGTAGTGCAAGTTATTGAATTACTTTGAAAAAATAACATACTATGAAATCATGGGGTGTCACAAGATCCATAAGCTTACACTCACTATTGGCCTCTTGAACTACCTATATCTGGTCCTCCTACTCAACACATTAGACATTATGTTGCCTTTCCCTAGCATGTAGGCAAAAAGAAAGTCGAAAGACTGAATGTACTCAACCCACGTTCACTGTCTCAGATTCAGATCGCGCTGAGGGAAGCTATACATGAGACATTTTAGATCAGTGAAACCACAAAATGCTCTCCTAGAAGATAATTTCTCCAATAGTGTAAGTCATGAACAACAACATCCAACTCAAGATTGTGCGTCGGGTAATTCCTCTCATTTGACCTCAACTACCGAGACCCATACAAAATGACTCATTCTCCATGCATAATCACTACTCCCAGCCCGATACCTGATGCATCATAGTCCCCAATATAGCTCTTACGTGGCTATGGAGAAACAATTATCGGTTCTGAAGTCAACCTCCCTATCATCTCCTAAAATTATTATTCACATGTATCTGACCAAAAGTACCTCACACCCTTTTAATTTATGCCTATCAGTGGTGCTGATAAGCATGAGGAGTCCTATATGAAATGTCTATAGAAACCAAATACCCATATAAAACTCCTCACCCCAATAATGTTCTTCAACATCTCCAAAGAAACTACTATTCTCACTTTCTCTTGGTCTGCTGCTACTCCTGTCTCTGAGATAACATGACCTAAGAAGTGAATTCAGTCCATAAAAAAGTGACATTTCGAGAGCTTAGTGTATTAATGAGGCTCTCTTAGTGTACTCAGAACGATCTCAAGATGTGTTGCATGGTTGCGTCAAGTGTGAGAGAACACCAAGATATCGTCCATGAAGACTACCACAAAAGAATTCAAGTATGGATAGAACAATTGGTTCATCAGTTCCATGAAGACTACATGCATGTTTGTGAGACTAAACGACATAATCACATACTCGTATAGACCATACCTGCTCTGAAAGGATGTAAGAGTTATATCACATGGTCTGACATGAAACTGATGGTAACCAAATATCATGTTAATCATCAATAATACTAGGGCTCCACGAAGCTGATCAATGAGATCATCAATTATTGGAAAGGCATATCAGTTCTTGACCTTCAACTTGTTCAGCTTCCAATAATTCACACAACTTTTGAGGGTATTGTTCACCTTTTTCACAAACAGGATAGGAGAACCTTAAGGAGAAGTATTGGGTCAAATGAAACCCTTTTCATGAAACTACTCCAACTACTTCTTGAGCTCTTGTAACTCTGGTCTAGCCATCCTATAATGTGGAATGGACACAGGAGAAGATCATGGCACGAGCTCCATAGTAAAGTCTACCTCTTTCTCCGAAGGAAAACCTGAAACGTCCTCTGGAAAGAAAACCCCAAAATTACCAACCACTAGTGGAATGTCCAGCTATGAAGTCCTATGGTTGTCTAGATATAGACTAGAAAAATAGGTAGTAACTCCTCCCAACCCATGATTATCGAGTCCTACTCTACTAGCCTGAACATTCCATTCTCCCTTATGTAAAAATGATCCACCATATGGTGATGTGAAACTCATTCTACATCAATGGAAATCGAAAACAACATTGAAGGTAACTAAATAGTCCATTCAGATAATGACATCATAGCATGTCATCTAAATGACATAGATGTCCCATAAGAATTGAAACCAACCAACCTCAAGAGGGCACTTCCTGCACTGATGTACACTAGTTTTTCTCTTCCCCAACAGAGGGTATAACATCATGATATCCACAGAAGAAAAGATACAAATCCCATGGCTCTCCACCAAATCAACAGATACAAAGCTATGGGAAGCCCTTGTATCGAAGAGAGAATATGCTAAAATAGAGGAAACAAGATTAGTACCTAGAATAGTAGAGGGTTTGAGATCCTGATCTTACTGGGCCTGCTCCACTGCAAAATTATGGCCTGCACAATGGCCATATGACACTACCTGGCCATCCTAATATGATCCACCGAATATTCGATGAATTCATTCCGATCGACCACCATGGACGTGACCTCTTCTTTGGCTTGACTGACTATAAGAACTCCAGTTCCCAGACTGATGAGAAACTGGTGGTGTTGCTCTTAAATGTGGAGTCATATAAGAATTCCAATCTCTAGATACTGGTGGGAAGAACTAACAAAACCACTGAAGATGACCCATATTACCACAAGATAGGCACTGCACTAGGTCTCTCAGGAAATGGGGCCTCGTATTCTCACTCACCCCACACTGGTATCACACCACCTACCCAGAAAAGAAGAATCCTACCTACTACGATCACCACATGTAGACACTTTGCGGCACTTCCTACTGTCTGTCTGAGGGGTTCCAACTCTGGATACCGAACCACCCTGGCTCATAGCTGTAGAATCTATTAGATTGATCTCCATGATTAATGCATGGTTTGACTACAGAGGTGATGGAATTCAACAAAAAGGTGCTCACCTATGATCATATGTCATGCCTGAGACCATATTCAATCTTCCTTACAAGAAATAACTCATCACCTCCTGGTATGGGTGTGAAGCGTTGTAGCTCTATGAAGAAAGAAGAATACTCAATAATTGGGAGAGTACCCTGCTCTAGACTCAGGAAATCTTGAGATCGGTCGGCCCTCAATGTCTCCTGGTATAATTATTCATAGAAGGCAAACTGTAACCCATATCACGCCATAACCTTCTGGCGTCTTGCCTATGTGATCACATCCCACCATCTGTTGGATGATTCCCAAAGCATATATATAGCGATCTTGACCCTCCTATATTAAGGCATCTACTGATTCCCAAAGATAGATAGCATGGATTCTAAACATGACTCGGTAGCCTGAGGTCCTCCCCCTGTGAAGGTGGGAGGATTTTGCTGCTTCATAACCCGCATCAATTCTGCTATCGGTGGGGTAGGAGGCGGTACTCCCCTGAAGGTATGCAAGAACCTCATAATGCCTTTTCATAACTATTAATTGGCACCTGTATCCGAAAAAATGAATTGTGCCAAGAGTGGGAATAAAATAGGATGTACTGGTTGTCCCTAATCTGCCATGCCCGGTGTCTGATCACTTCCCTACAACTATTATACAACCAGATGACGTCTCAGTGGCATTACTCTCCGAGGTCAAGTGTACACCTTAGATCAAAATTATCATGGACATAGACACATAAGTTCAACAATGGAACAGGAGGAAGAAAGCATTCAATTTCATCAAAACATGGGTACATGACATGTATAACCCTTACGCGGCGTGTTCCATTAAGCCTTCACATGGGCGTGTACATATGACGAAACTGGTCATGTAACACCCCATATACCGGACATTTTTCTCCAAGACATGGCATGTACTTAAATCGTGTTATCCTGCTTAAGATCTTCGACCTGACTAACCCACATGGTTCTCCTAGTATAAGACTACCCAATGTGTTTGTTCCCGATATAGAATGTACCATTTAGGTCTCAACTACCCAGGATGTTAGACACATGGTTGGACCCACGGCTGACTGTACATGGTATGTTTATGTGAGATACAAAGTGTACTAGAAGGATATCCACACCCCCCCTTGTGTTGTTCACAACATGGATGGATATAAGGTTTATACTACACGACGTGTTCAAACTTAACATGGCATGTATAACCTATTTTTTATCTATCTCTGTCATTTGTCACATGGGTGAACACATGGTCTACACAACATGACATCTACATTCGATACATGGAATGTCCCACCAATTTTTTTCCAACCCTGTGTATCTTCCCTCATAACCAGTGATACGGTTAGATACTACATTGCGTGTATATAGAGTTCACGACATGTACTTAATAATAATAGTTCCTTCCTAAAAAGAAGGATACATGGCATGTATTTATAATTAAATGCCATGTATTCTGGGTTTTTTCAGACAGTAAGCCACAAAAACTACTCAAGAAACCATAAAAACACTGAAATGAACATTAAGGTGGCAATTTCTGATACGTGAGGGCCCATACTCCCCGTAAATCAAATCTTGGAATCTTATACCAGTCATATACAAGCATAAAAAATGATGATCCACCAAATTTTGATCCATGAGGTCTGATAACACCTCAAGAACCAATTATTGGAATTCATTCAAACAAAACCATACCCAATTCAATATCCTATAAGAAGGTAGCTATTCATTCACAGAATCTATCACAACAACATTCATTTCTAGAACAACACCTATCACAAAAACATGAAATCAGTAATGCACCATAAATGGCATGGAAGGAATGTATGACATGTGATATCTAGAAAGAATCTATATGATGCCTGAGATGGTATACCTCCATCTAATCAGGTTACAGAGAAATAAAGCCTCAATAATATCCATGATATTATCATAAAACATGTGAATCACTCAACGGTGAAATCAAATCATCTTTAATAATTTCAAAACCATTAAAATTACAATATATGAGGTTTGTTGGATTTTCCCTATACATGGGTTACCTACACCCAGGAATACCTAATTACAAATTACCTATTCCATCCAAAAACTAGATATAGGCTCCAAATAGTAAGTCAAGAGGAAATGAATCTTTTGATACCACTTTGTAACATCCCGATTCCAGGAGCCATGCAGAGGTACCCCGTATCTGGTAGGTCACATGTCCTTAAGCACATTTCCCCAAAAGCCAGAGGCTATAGACTATTAGTGAGGGCCTTGGGTGTGATATTGGGGAATCTATGCCCTCAATTAATAGAGTAATGTAGTAGAAGTAAATAGATAACAATAGAGTAAACTGTAATAATTCAATACAATAGAAAACAACGAAATAATGAATGAAATAAATAACTGGAGGAGTTATATAAATGATATATGATACATATATATAGGAAAGCATCCAAACAAGTAAAAATGTTGGAATATAGTACTAAAACAATGTATAAATAAAACAAATAAACTCTAACAGTATCTGAAGCCTCGTCTTGGTCCCATGATCCCCAAATCTATAGAAATCATGTACCTGAAGTAGAAGGGTGCTTACCCTTATCTATACCTGCAAAATTATAATCTTTTTGGGCCCTAATGCATGACCCAAATGGGGTGTAAGACTAATACCAATAGGAAACCACCAAAATATCTGTTCCTAATAGTCAGTGAATATATATTTCATAAAATAAGCAAAAATTAGTTGTGGACAATGAAGTTCTCAAAAGTACACTATCCTACAATTCAATTGCATTCAATTACACATATCAAGTAAGCATCTAATCACAAACATGAAACCCTTTGGTATGTACACACAGCCTAACCCCTATGGTTCAATCAAAACAAACACAAGAAGCCCTCTGGGAAGTACTCAGATTCTGACCCCTCAGGATCAGCTTTAACAAAGACATTCTGAGGAAGCCCTCACCGTCAATTACCTCTACGGTCTTTTATCGGAAAACTACAGACACTCTGGTTAAGAACTCAACATCCAATTACCCATGTGGTCTCATAATGAGTAAACTAAAGACACTCTGAGGGTGCACTTATGTCCATCACCCCTATGGTCTTGCAACGTAATGTAAACAGACACTCTGGAAAGACCTCAACATCCATTCTTTCTATGGTCTACTCCACTTGGTTCTCATGGCCCTGTGTAAGTCAATTGTGCACAACGGTGAATTTTAGCCAAACTAAATCCCAAAAACTACATCGATAAACATTTAACAAAATATCACAACATTTCATATAATATCACTCCATCATAACAATACTAGGAACGGAAAACAAAACAGACTAATAGGCAATGCTAGAAAAAATGTTCAGAATCAAGAAAGCTTGGGAAAACACATCCATAGCAAGGAAAATAATCATACTTATAGTCATAAATCTACTTCTCAAGCACAAAATGAATAAAAAGGAATAACAAGGCTATTGACCATAAACACACAATAACTCGAAAAAGGGTATTCGAAACCTTTCCACATATAACTCAATGACTATCTACAGAATTGCACAAACCACCTACCTCGGCATTATATGAACGATATACATGGACCTCAATCCATGAATCACCCTATAAAATCGTAGATCTACAAAAATGCACAAAATGTTCATCTTAGAATATCTCGTGAAATAGAAGAAATCATAGAACGTGGCTCTAAAAGTTGGACGATCTTACAGTGGTGATTCCAATACAATCGACATGGTCGATTCAGAGAATAGATGGAGATTCGAGGGCTCAGAGAAGAATCTTCTACCACGAACACTCTTGGATGAGTCTAACCTTGAAGAAGGGTGTTCTGTCAATTTGACATGACCCTGGATTGTTTATGGAAATAAAAAAATGTACACAATGTCTTCATTAAAAGTACATGGCGTGTACTTTCCTTATTTGGCCTCCACATTAGGTGGTCTCCAGGTTACCCCACACGACCATGTGTTTGTACATTACATGGCCAACAGATGGCTACTCGCGGAAATTTAGTACATGAAGTGTACTAATAATAACATTGAGTGTACTCTATAAATTTATAGAAACTCATCTTTTCCTCGAAAACACCAAAAAAACATGATTCATACCTGAAAAGAATGTCCAGGTTTTTACCCAAAGCTGACCCATACCCAGTGGGTCACATAGAATCAAGGGAATTTTCCCAAATGCCAGAGGCTGCTGACTAGTATCAAGGGTATTGGGTGTGATAGTGGGGAACTATGCCCTCTTTGGAAGAGTAACAAAGTGGAAACAAACAATAAATGATAGAGGAAATAGTAACACAATACAACAAAAATAAACAACAGAAGACTGATAGTAAATAAAAAACTGGAGAACATATATAAATTATGAGTGTCACATATGTCTAGGAATAACATCCAAACAAGTCATAATACTATAAATAAAATACTAAACCAATCTACAAAAGAAAACAAGTAAATTCCTATAGCATAGAAGGACTCGTCTTTGTCACATTCCCTCCAGCTCCTCATTAATTAAGAATCTGAGGATGAAGGGAATTTTCCGATATCTATAACTAATCCATGTAATGAACTGTAAATTTATAGGAAATTTTTTTCTTAATTTCTTTGGGATTTTACGAGTACGCAGTTTTTTACGGCACCAGATTCCAATCCTCGGTGTGCCCGGAATCATTTTCGGAAGTTTAGCTCAGGTACGTTTAGTGAATGAATGAGCGGGTTTTTGTATCTTTTGGACTAGTTCTCAGAATAGAAATCTGAGGGAAACAATGAAACCGCAGTTGCGGTATTTTCATAAGAGGACCTTTTTCTAAGGTGCATTTTCTCGGCAGGATTGTTACAATTTGAGGATTAAATGTGAAGTAAATAAAATTTGTGGAACGAATTTTACTTCTAACCTAAGTGGTGTTATCCTAAGTATGGGAGTTGGGGTGGGACCCACTATTTCCTAACTCCTCTTGTTAGGATATTTGTGTGGTGGGGCCCACACGAGCCCTACACCTTAAAATTATGTTAACTCCTCTAATCCCTATTATAGTTGGAAACTCCTCATTAATTTGTAACTCTCCCCTCTCTCCTCTTTAATCATTCCAACACACTTAATCAATTAAGTGAGTTATGTGTTTAAATTTTAAAATTGAAATGCATGGCATGTTATAATAAAATAAGAGTAAGTCTTATTTTATTTGGGGTTTGAGGATTGTTGTGTGGAGACATTACAGGAGAGAGATCTTTTCTCGGGAAGAACTTCATCTTCCTCATCAAAGAACGCCAGTGCCAACCTCGCCTTCTTTCTTCTTGACATGGACGAAGTGATGCCGTCTTTCCGCGGAAATGTCAATGGAACAACGAAAGCATCTCCATCCTCCATCAAAGTGATCAACCTTTTGAATTTAGGTAGGGGTTATGTTTAATTTCTATTTAATTAAAATTGTACTTTGTTTGTCATTGAGAATTCTCATACATTTGGCCGCATGTAATCGACTTAATGGGAGGAGATCAGACAGCACAAACACGGACGATCCTCCTCCTATTTTTTGTTGATTCTTATTGAACTTGCGGTGAGGGCGGAGGGGTGCCGATGCACCGCGTGGGAACGGAAATGACCACGTCTAGAGCGGGCCGCGGCCACGAGCGGGCCGCGGTGGAAAGGAAAAGTGTCATCATGCTGCGTCAGAGAAACAAGGGGCCGTGGTTGGAGTGAGCTGCGGTGGAGTGGCGCGGCGCTATCGCACCCTGCCAGACAGACGGAAACTGAGGCCTAAGGCCCCGGCGGTTCAGCAGGAGGCAGTCGGGCTCGACCGGCCACCAGAACACCCTGGAAGAGGGACCCCTGTGTGTCCCACATGGCTCAACCGGCAGGCCATAATGGTCGGCCATTACCCAAGAAAACCGAGTGTTAAAACTCCCAACCAGTTTACTAGGGCGGACCCCACAGGTCCACTGTTTCGGGACAAGGGGGTGGCACCCCCTTCGCACCCTACTCGGCCACGAGCCGTGCGCCCAGCCACGGGCCGGACCGCCCACGTCGGGCTGGACCACCAGCGTTGGGCCAGGCCACACCCAACTAGGCCAGACCCAGGTCAGGTCGACCTGGTTCGGGCCGACCCAGGGGGTATTGGGCCGAGTCGGACCAGGCCCAAACCCCATATTTTCAGACAAATCTGTTCTGATTCCTATAACTTGAGCTACGGACCTCCGATCGACGCACCATCAGTTGCATTGGGATCATTGGATCGATATGGTCGTTTAGGTATATTACACTCAAGGTTTTGGAGAACTTTGGGTATGGCCGGATTGGATCGAACATGAAACCAATCGGGCCCTCTGAGCAGAAATTCTTATAACTTGAGCTCCGGATGTCAGATTGATGTGCCGTTGATTTTGTTGGATTCCTCTTAGTGAGACGGTTATTTTGGCTTAATCCTCTTGAGGTTTGGATGCAGTTGGAGTATGTACGGGTTGGTTTTAGCTTAAAAACCAACTGATCCCCTAGGACGAAAAGGCCAATACCTCTCAGATCGGTCGTCCAATTGACGCGTCGTCTATTGCATTGAGTTCCTATTGATGATACGGAACTCTGTGATACATCAACTCTAGACTTTGTGACAGTTGATGTATCGACGCCTTGGCTCATGGAGCGGACTCTCCCGGAATCGATCATACTGTGTGCGAGAACCCTAGAGCTTTCTGTGACTGTGACAATGATGACGACTGTACTTGGATCCTACGTGGGTTCGGAAGCGAGGATGAATATACTTCAATCCTCGGTGGGTTTGACAGTGATGAAGACTGTACTTGGATCCTACGTGGGTTCAGCAACAATGGTTACTGTACGTGGATCCTATGTGGGTTTGGCAGTGATGACTTCTGTACTTGGATCCTACGTGGGTTCGGCATGAGAGATGATTTAGAAGCTACATCTATCATCTCCACCCTTCTTCATTAGTAGTATACCTGTGTGATCTGAGTCTTGAATTTCAATCATTATCATCGATGTGATTTTCATTCATTCATGTATGGATTGGGTTGTGCTTTCCTTTGTGGATTCGGTTGAGTTTTCCTATTGGGTTATGCATTCCTTTGTGGACTAGGTTGTACTTGGTCTCATGTGATGGATTCGAGATGGAATTGATGACTTAGGGATATGTATGGGCATATACCTAAGTAGAGTTGGTTGATACCTAATGTTTGTATCCTTCTTTTGTGGAATATCCTTTGTCGATTCTGGGAGACCTTCAGGGGGTCTCGGGGTCCCTACTGAGTATCGTATACTCACCCATGCACGGGTTATGCCTGCACTACGTTGTGTTGGTTGCAGACGACGGACAGCACTGATCGTGGTTGAGGCCTGTGGAGAGGGACGGTACCCAGAGGTGGACTATCTGGAGGGACGTACACAGAGAGGACAGCCGGACCCGAGGAGCTGACGAGACCATCATCACTCACCCTTCATGTGGTAGTTTCTGGAGGATGACTTTGTAGTTGATGCTTTATCTTTCAGCTGTTGTACTTCACTTTTTAGTTGTACTGCACTTTCAATTGGGTTTGTATACTGGCCTATTTACTTTCCATCACGTACTTTTGTACTCAGTTTACTTATTTTTTACTTCAGCTTGCATGCTCTGTGGTGTTTTTTTCTTATATAAATGTAATGCCTTCCCTTTTATCGGGATATACGCCTTTGGTGCTAGTCGCCAGCCCCTGGCCTATTGATGGTGGGCTTGGGGTAGTCACGGAACGGGCCCCGAGGACGGGTCGTGACAAACCATATAATTGTTTTTAGCCCAAAATCATGCCCTGAACTAGGTGTGAGATGAATCCTAGTAGGCAACCACCAAATTATCTATGCTAACTGGTAGTGAAAATATATATCGGGAAATATGGAAAATGATGCAATAAACAAGGAAGTACTCAAAAGTAAACAATCATACAATATCCAACTACATTCATTTACTTTTATTAATAATTAAAACCATTTAATAAGGTAATCCCACTATCAAGCCTATGATATGTATCCCCTAGGTAATAGAAAACAATATGTCTTAGAAGACAATCTAATAATCAAGTAAGACTGATTCAAAGCTTGTGCTCTGGCTTGGTAGACTAGTCACAATCAATCAATCATTCACAAGCAACCCCCTAGGGAATCTCTCATAGTATAACCCCTCAGTTCCAACATATCACAAATAAAATAAAGATATCATGACCCTTTGAGGAAGCTCACACAGTCTATCCCCTTTGGTCTAACGAACATTGAATCTCTAAGAAAGCACTCACTGTCAATTCCCCATGTGGTTTTTTAAAGATAAACTACAAACTATCTGAGGGTGGACACAATGTCAATTCCCCATGTGGTATCGTAATGGTATACTATAGATACTCTGAGGGACCACTCACCATAAATCCCCCCAATGGTCATGTAATATAAACATAACAGACAATCTAGGGAAGCCCTCAATGTCAATTCCCGTATGTGGTCTCACTACATCAGGTTCTCACAATCATGTGTTATAAAATCATGCACAAATGGTATCTTTTATCCCAATGTAATCTTAAACACTACAAGGCTATATATCTAAAATTCATAACACATGCATTTAACCAGAAGCAATTAAGAAATAAATTCCATCCAAACAAGCAAGGTAATGAAACAAGGTCTGCCTCCTAGGCATCCTGGACCAAACGATCATAAACATTTAACAAGGAAGACGCACTAATGGGGGGTCCCCAAATTTTGCAATTTAGAATAAAATATCAACTAAAACCCTTAATCCATCAATCAATCTAAGGAATATAATAACAGAATTCAATTCCTTAACAAAAAATACCCAAATCATGGGTAATCATGACATAGGAGTATGAAACTCAAAGGAAATATCTGAAAAGAAACAAACCACCTACCTCGACATTGTGTGATGATCACTCTTAAACATTGGACCTTGAATCATCCTGTAATATAATAGATCTACAAAATGGTCAAAACATTCAACCTTGGACAACTCAAGAAAGATGAGAAAATAGGAAGAGAGATTCATGAAGAACCAAGAAATCACTGAGGTGATTCTAATGCACCCTCTAGTGTTCAAATCAGACCTCGGATGCAAAAACGGTGAATCAAACGTTGATCGTTGCTCCCAACCACTCCTGGATGAAGAGAGGTTAGAAGAATATTGTTATGCAGATTAGATGTGACACTAGTCCGGTTAATCTAATAAATATAAAAGTACAGGGCGTGTCCATTTAATGTACACGCCGTGTACATGTCTCCACCGACCCCCTCATTAGGCGGTCTACACTACCATGTACTCGGCCTTTACACGTCCAATACATAGCTTCCCACAACATCCTGGTACACTGCGTTTACTCAGGAGTACACTACGTGTATTTATAGTATTTTAAAATTATCATTTTCAATAAAAATACAAAAAATCAAGATCTATACCTCAAATAAAGATCTGGTTTCTTACACAATGAGTTAAACCTCAATATTTAAATATATTATTTTAGATACTCAATGGTTTATTTCACCTTATGAGGTTATTTGTAATCAACTAGTATTATAATATCATGATATTCATAATAGATGCTTATTATGTGGTATTTATCATTCTAATTGTTACATAGTAGATTATTATCCCACAAACCATCTCTTTATTTAGAATTGTATCCTCTTATTGTGATTTCTCTTTAACAAATAGCATTTTTAAATGAAACCTAAAAAAATAAATTTTTAAACTTAACAATAATGACATTTTGGATGATTAAAAAAACAATTCAATGTTGTAGGAAGTGTTTTTATATATTCATAATTTATAACCCATGATTTGATAATGATCAAGTGTGAAAAAAGTTTATTCATTAAATCTCTGTTACTTAAGGTATACACGACAACATAGAGTGTTATTAGAGCATTCCATAGTATCCTTATTTCTCTTATAAACCATAAATACTCTGTTCTGAGTTACTCTAATTCCCTAAGGACAAATAAAAAGGGAGAAAATGTTTAACATAAAGCATTCATATTACAAGAAAATAAATTTTTAATATAAAATATAACAATATAAATAAATATATATTCTATTTTATTAAATTGTTCACTCTATTGAAATAAAAATATTTATAAACCCATTATTACGATTAATTTTCAAAATTTTCCATTTGTTAATGTGTCGGATGGAATCCATCTTAGAAATTTTTAAAAATAAAAAACTATAATAAGTATCACTTATATTTATTATATAAAAAACATGCAATCATGGGTTTTTTCTTTAGATTGGTTTGGTAGGTCACTTTGTAGAACATATCCTGACTATTGAAATTCATCACTTCATGTCTATTATAACTTTAAAATTGATCAAATAATGGCATAACATACAATTTTTTATTTTTTTATTCACATATTCAACTCTGTACTTATTCTATAACATTAATTGGTATACTTTTATTCCTATAATCACAAAAAATTGAAAACTAATACTATTTATTTATATAAAACAAATAAGGGATGGTTTTCCATATATTTAATGTTACATATTATGCATTTTATTTTATAAAAATCTATTAATAGGTGTCCATAAACTGGATAAATCTGTTAAAACTATTGAAATATAAGATTTATTCTTACAAATATTATTATAAATCACATAATAAAAATTTGCATGATTATTTTTTATGGTAGATATATATCATAAAAAATTAGAAAATCTTGTTTATACTTAAATATAATATGAAATGAAAATCAATTAAGGAGAGATTTTTCATCTCCATAACTATATCATGATATTTTAAATTAATAAGAACACCCATTGTATATATGTTGGTGGTAAGGAAGAAGATGTTATGACATATTTATATGAATATAATGATAATACATAGATGATTATAATTATATATGAAAATGTAATTGACCAAGAATTGAGATTAAAATCCATTTTAATAAAATATAAATAATATATATGAATTAAATACATGGATGAATGTAGATAATATATATTTAAATTTAAATAATAAATAATTAATTAAAAATATGAGCTATCATAAATAATTTATTCTTTTTATAAAATTTATGAGAAAAATATATGATAGAAACAATTATTTTCCATCAATAGTCATCAATGAGTAAATTTAATGATTTTATTTGGGTTCATGGCTAAAATAGATCCATACTATGTTTAGAAAACACATGGGGGATAAATTGATAATTTTTGGAGACTCATGATTCTCAGGTGGAATTGATATACTATACAAAAATAAGGATCATCACCTAGTAATAATATCATACTAACTAACCTATTGATGTAGGGTTGAATATTAAATGATATAATATTTGAAAATACGAGCATCCAAGACTTATTCTGCAACATTTCATTTTAATTATAATAATTGAAATATCATATCCCATACTTGATTTAGGGCTCACCACATCTCTATATGTTATTACTACTACGGAGTTTGAATAAAATAATTTAAAAAGGAATTTATACATAAATTAACATGGTATAATGTATGATAAAATTTAAATATCTCATTCTGCATCGTATTATATCCATTCAACATAGATGATCAATTAACATATAGTAAACACCTCAATATATGGTTTACCTCTCTTTAAAAAATATTATTTTAAAAGTAAAATAATAAAGGGATTATTTATATAGTTAATCTCTCAATAGTCTGTTTACCGCTTTTTTATACATTTAATAACAATTTTAAAATAATAACAATAAAAAAATTAATACACCTTCGTTAAGGCACTTGAAATATTATTTTTAACCCTCAAAAAATGCATCTGTAACTCCCATGTCACATCCATATCCAAATCAAAAACACCCCAAGTTATAAAATGCAGAAAAAGTGAAATTTCAACTATAATATTCCGTAAGAATAGTGGAATAAGAAAGTGGATAAAACGAACATATTTGAAATTTTTAGATTGATCGGAGTTCATATTACTCGAAAATATGGAATACATTATAAAACAGTTACAAATCCATTCAACCTAACCCTTTCTAAAGCATCATATGCATTTGAGAGTAAATAGGGGAGGAATAAAGGGTTCCATATTAGATAAATGTTTTCAAAATATGTTTTAAAATAACACAATGTAACTCTTCAAGATCTAAAAACCTTAAATGCAACCCATTCTTTCTCACTATCAGAAACCAAAATATATATAGTTTATGATCTCCTACTACATAATTGAATAAATTATATATATATACTAGAAATTATAATGAAATATTTAGATATTATTTAATTACATAAATTTTTAAATGTATAAATTAAAAATAAAAACAAAATATTACGGTATTATAAAATTACATGTAAATAAAATTTTTAATTAATACATACCTTCTTCATAAACCATTCACAATTTTCATTAAATTTATTTTTAAATACCAGTTTTTTTGTGAAATTATAATTTTATAAACATTGAAGGTACTCCTATTCATTTTTATTTTTTATTTAATTTATATCATTATTCAAAGAATGAAACTTTTTTTTAATATTTATACATTCTTCGATTCACATTAGTTTAACGTGATAAAATAATGTTGGGCGACATGATATTTAAAAGGACCATCTAATATGATCCAAAACATCACAATTCATAATGTTTTCTTGAGCTTCTACATACATAATCAATCATATATTTGATGATTTCTATTTATTTTACTCAAAAAATATATAATCGTCATCTACATCCATTGGATTATTGCATAATTCTTTATTATTTTTAGATACACCATCTTATTTTCCATACATTTCAATACTATATTCATTAATATATTCTTTTTTTAATTTTTATTCAATCTTACATAAATAATTCTCTATCACCTTCTAATTTACCATTTCCATAATACATCTAAGTTTTTAACTATTAAAATGACATCCAATTCAATTTAGTGAACCGTGTAAGGAAATTCCAGAAAAAATTTACCTTGAAAATCCAAGTATTTGAACCATTAAATTTGATAGAGCATTAAATTCCTAACACATTGAAGTATCCTAATGTTAGTTTATTTATTAAAATATATAAAAAGAATATTTTTATTAATATTGAATTTGAAAATATAAAATTTTGAGTGCGAAGAACAATTTTTATCACCTATTTTTAGAATTGACATAAAGAACCATGTTCATAGAACCTAATTAAAACAATATAGTCATGATTGTGGTTCTTGAGATTATAGAATTAATTATATTTTAGATTTTATGGATTAGATAACTCATATAAAATCCTTATATTTTCTTGATATTCATATATATTTTAACTTATATAATTTATAGAATCTATAGTTCATATCCTCATTAATAGAAAAACATTATTTTTAAAAATCATTGAAACCATTTTAATATGTTGGGAACATCAACTTTTTTATTAACGTACACAATATAGTTACTCATAGTGATGTAACACATGATTTAAGTAATCATATTTATAACCATTCATTGTATTTTGCTTCGTATGTATGAATGTATTTAAATATATAAGATCCAATGAGTTAGTAGTTTGAATGAAATACTATTTATAAAAGAGATCTACCATTATCCCTTGTAAGATGTTCAAAAACTATTTTCATACATATTTTAAGAATAAATTTATAATAAAAATTATCATCATGATTTTACTTCATGTAATTATTTTTAGGATAATGAATTCATTGATTTCTATAATATGTTTTATTCCTTTTTTCTCAAATAATATAGATTTTAAGAATCAACAACATAAATAATATTTCTTCTAATTCTTCATCATTTAGTGTACCCAAATCCATTTTTTTAACACCTCAAATGAAAATAAAATATTTTTACAGTATATTCATTACATTTTTTAAAATTTATAGAACATACTAATGATAACCCTTTATGAAATTGAAAAAAAAATGTGTACAAAAGGAAAACATACTATCACCATTTTTTAACATTCCTACAACATTGATGTTATGTGATCTATAAATATACATGTTAGTATTCTATCATTTCAATTATTGAGTTATTTTTCAATATTTTATTCCTATATCATATGAGAGAAAAAACATCCATACCAAATCCATAAACACACTTATAGGGGTAACTGCAAAACAAACACAATGACATATTCACTATCTTTTTTGTTCATTTAATATATATATAAATTTAAATCCATATTCCATACATACATGATATGTAATTATTATGAAGGTTTCAAAAAATATAATATCTAATCAACAAAACTCAGATAATATTATTTGAATATATTAAAATAGTTATAAAATATATCATATGTTGAAAAACATAAAAAAACTGTTTTTATTTCTAAGGATTCTCTGAAAATGAAAAACACTTATTTATCTTACTAAAGTATGTTTAAGTGTATTTCAAAAAAATATCTATATAGGTGTATATTGCATCTAAAATATCTTTGTTCCCCAAAGAATGGGAAACTTCTTAAAGAAACATTATTCATTTAATCTATAGTTCCCATCTATCATTCAATATTTTGGGAAATATATTGATGTCCTATTTCATGATATTTATTTTGAAATATTAATTTTTTTTTCTTTTATATGATAGTTATATTATGTAATTTTTTTGAATATTATTTAATTTTTCTATGTTCTGTAAGCCATTATATAATGAGAAAAAATCTAGTTTTAAAAATTTTTAGGAAAATAGTTTATATATTTCATCTTTTAATGGAATAAATTTTTGATTTATAAAATAAAAAAAAGAAATTTTATGGGGTATTAGAAATTTATTAAAGTTACAATGAATAAATGGAGATATAACAGTGTTTTTATTTTTATTTAAACCCTTATATAAATCATCAGATAAACATTTAAAAACAATCATGTATTTCTTTAATATTCTTTTTTATGAAGTAATATAATTTGTATTATTTTAAGAACTTTATACTTTGAATGATATTTTTTAATATTCATTTTTTTATAATCAATGTCCACCCAATTAAAATAATTATGTTTTGTTAATAAATATATAATTTTTTTAAAACAAATCCTCAAAATTTAATAAATGAATCAATATTTCCAGCATAATGATTTTATATTTTATTACGTTTCAGAGAAAAAATTTCTATTATGAAATTTCATGATCTAAATTTTAGGTTCAAACCTTTCATTAATTCTTTCACACTACACATGGTGTTAATTTTATTCATTATTAACATTTGAACTAATAATATATTCATTTTTCTCAATTAATGCTTCATAAATAAAATATATTTCTATATAAGACACTTTATATATTATATATTGAAAAATATTTTTTTTAATTTTAATGGCGATCAGTTTCATTCCAGTTAAGAGTAAATGATATTATAGACTTTATCAAACTTTTCTCATGAAAGAATATTCATAATATATTACTATCCATTCCACAATTATTTTTCCATTGAATTTTTATTAAAACATTTCCAGTAATACCCTAATAATATTTTCTAGTAGTGTATTTTAAATTAAATTTATATTTTCAATTTTGTATATTTCAATTGATAGATGTTAATTTTTCTAAATTTATTCAATAATTTTCTTCTTATAAATAAAAAAATATCTTTTTCTATTATTTAATTGTTATTATTATACTCTTTTTATGAGTAAAATATTTTTATTTATCATTTCCTCTTATTTATATCATTTTTACTTTTTCTCATTTTATAGGTTGGTAGTAAAATACAAAATTAATTAATAAAAAATGTGATTAAATCATTATAATTGAGATATGAAACATACTAACAAAATATGTCAAATATAATTAGAACGATATTTTTACCACTATGAAGTATTATAAACTCTATCCAATTCCCTATAGAGTTCAAAGTCATATTTATTCATGTCAAAAACCTATTAAAATTTTCATTTCCCAACGTATTCGTATTCTAAAACATTTCCCTCCAAATATGAAGGTTTTTATCATTATCATTCATGTAGACATAATAGACGTTCTTATCTATATTCTATATTTATTTATAGTTCACTGATCCCAAAAATTATATGAACTACTTATTTTAAATTAATTCAAAAAAAGTTATTTATATTCAATCATTCTAAATATTTTACATATTATTCACTTCCATCACAATAGATTTGTTTATTTTCATATATTATTCTTATGTTTTTATAGCTAATAGAAATTGAATAAACATGGTTCCCATTATAGGGGGCTTATGTACCCAATGTGATCTAATATATTCTCATTATGTCATCTATAACTGGGTACATAGTGGAAGGGTTTGGTCTCATTGTGAGGTTAGAAGTGTGAGGTGGGGTATCTTGATAGGATACCTGATACCTGTTGAGGATATATAGGGTACTTGATAGAGCCAATGAAAAGTTTTTAATAGTAAAAAATTGTTGATTTTTTTTATTAAAATCATCCCAAACATGGATTTTTTCCCTGACAATGATTTATGTTATGTGCATTAGTATCCCATTTGTTCTTCTATGACTACTCTTCCCTAATGTATATGTAGAATTTTTTAATCATTAATATCATTATTAATGTTTTTCTCTCTCAAAATATTAAATATCAAGCTTCCTTTATATATAGATCATTTATTTTAGTGTGGTTTATAAATTATTTTCTCTATTATTCTATTGAATCATGATTATATCACCTCGTGATTATGGGGATTTTATTCTATTTTAGTATAGTAGGTAAAATGATGATGAACAAATAAGGGTTCATTCTATTCAATTTTAGATAAGTTACTTCTTAATTTATTCTTATATATTTTTTAATTTTGGATTTTATCATTTTATTAATTGAATTTATAATTTGGGTATTTGGTTTATAGAGAGATCAAGAGTGTGATGTTAGCTATTGGTTTCTTATTGCATGAGATTCTTCTAATTTTCCACTGTCATGTTGGTGTTCCCTTAATATCCAAAATTAAATAAATTATGGTTAGAATTTGTAAATTAATTATAATTATTTCATTGTTAATTAATTAATATTGTGTTTGTATTTACGAAATGAGGATGTGTTAATGTATAGTACAAGTTTAATTTGGCAAAAAGAAATTTTTATTGAGGGGATAAATCCATATTGAAGTAAGTGGTACCTAACATGTATTTCTATCAATATTTAATTATTAATTTTTAAAATATATTTTTTCAGGTAGGTGCGAGTGAGGGATATGTTGCACCGATTCCCATTTTTTATCTAAATAGTGAAGTTCAATAAGCTAAAAATGATTCAAAAGATTTTTATTCCTTAAAAAATTAATCATTGATGCAAATATTTATTATAAAAGTGTTCTAGATGATATTTAATTATAAACTACATAAGTTTTAAAACCCATTAAAATGGATTTAGTGACCTATAAAAGTCTTGTATAATTTTTTGAAACATTGACCTGGTGTTATGGGTTGGGGTGGGTTTTTAGAATTTTATAGTAAAAAAGTGGGATGAGGTTCATATAACGGGATAAACCATAGTTTTAAAATTAATACTTTTTTGTAAAAAAATTAAGGAGTTGTAGGTTTTAAGGGAATCTGTACATATTGTTTTCTTTCAATTTAGTTAATTAATAATTAATTTATTATGTTGTTACATTATGTTTTTCGCAAGCGATGATTCTTATAATTAATCCAATAATTTAATAGAATGTAGATAAAGGGGTATGAATTTATGAATTGGATAATTATGGTTGTATGATATTTAGAATAATGGCCTATAATGGGTTGTGTAAAACATTATTAAGAGAATAAATAGACTAAATCACTAAGAAGGTTGTTTCCTAGATAAAAAATTAATTTTGGGACGGATCATCAGGCTGAGGGTATTTGTTTTGGTTTTAGTGTTTTGAGGCAAGTTATATTTTACATGATCTCCAAAAGTGGTGTGAAATAATATGTGTGATATATAAGGAGTGGTGTGTATCAAACTGGGAACTCGAATTTAATAATTTTATTTACAATGGATATAAAATTTATTACTAAAATTTTTATTATAGCATATATTAATTTGTTAATTGATAGTGGTGTTGATGTTATCATACTCTTTTGGAATTGAGTATGGAGTGTGTCTAAGATTATAATGTTTGGTTAAGACTGAAATATTATTCCATTATAATTGAGACTAAATGTACTGGTTGATGAAATCCATACATCTCTATATGCCTATGATTAGATAGGTTTGTTTATGAAAACATAGTGTCTCATTATGTATGATAATGGATGGGATTGTAGAGGGGGCCATGGAAATTGTATTCATTAATATTGAACCGGATGATGGAGTCCAAAAAATAATCTATTTTTATTATTGGTTGTTTGTGTATGTGTAGGATAATATAGTATCCTAGGGTGATTGATATTACAGAGCGTAGGGGATAAAACCTATTATAAAATTGTATCTATGCTTAAATGTATGATTGGTGTCCAACCAAGTACCCCAATCGGGATGGATTATTGATAGGTTTTCAAATAAAAAACTATTATTTCAAGAGAATAATTGTATTTCTAGAAGATGGATAGATTTTTTTAAACTCTAAATGTCATTATCATATGTAGGTAAGAGTTGGATGTGAATGCGGACTCATGAGTAAAGATATATTCAGTAATTTATGTATTATAATGTATATGAATTCCGTACATTCATTACATGCATTGATTTATATGATTATTTTTATTAGTTTCAGTTTTATAGGCTTCATATTTTAATTTATGCTCACACTCTATATTGACACTCATGTGGATGTGAAAAAATATAGTGTACATATAGTTTTGGGAAATAAACCAAAACATGTTGTTGATATGGTGAATTGGATTTGGTTTTTAGAGATTTTCCCTAGTTGATGTCAAGGATAATGTTTAAGCCTCCATTATTTTGTTTCCAATATTGATCATATAGTATATAATATCGGGCCATCAGTTTTTATTTCATTTATGAATGGAAATATGATTTGATTAGATTCAATTTTTTATAACATAATGATGTTATTCTTCCTTGTATAAAATTATATATAGTTATATACACATACTATGAAATTTTATATTGATTTTGATGTCGTGGTTATTTATTTATTATTTCATGCTATGATATTGAGGTTATAGTCACACAATGTGGTGTTATAATACCCTCACTTCTAGTTAGAAATATCTATTCTATAGGGCGGATGAATGATTTCATATGACCACCCATCATATGGAATGATGTTTATTGTTATCATATATATGATCAAAATGGTTATTATAGTGTATTTTTTATTTCAATAATGATTTTTGTTATCGATGATGGGGGTAAGGTTGTTCAAAAATTGGAATAGAAGCTACACGTGTTACATGATATTACCTAAATGAGATAGAATTAATCAATACATTCCTAGATAACATATTGGTGTTGTTCTACACATTAAGTAAAGACATTAATAGCATTCTAGATATTTTTTAATAATAAGTTGTACCATTATTATTCTTATAGATGTGTTGATTGAATCTCTAGTTTGGGGATTTGTATGGGGATACATTTTGAGGATGAGAGATCTAGTATATTTCAAATTGAGTCCTGTATAACTTGTGTAATATGAGCATGGAGAAATAATATCACTTTATAGGGTGTAACTTTTAGGAGTGTATGGTATTTCTATGAGGATAAAGGGCCTAGTAGTGACGATATATTATTTAGTGTAGTGGTTTGTTTAGTCATTTCCGAGATAGCCTGATGAATTTCTATTTTTTATTTTATATTTGATGTAAAATGTGATGGTAAAACAATATAAATGGTTTATACCATGAACATGGATTGTTTTGGATATTGGACACATGGTTAAATGTTTTGTTTGATAAGAATATACCAGGATTAGGGTTTGGTTATGTGTTGTTTATAAGTAATTATAATTAGTTTTAAATATATGTATATTTACATTATGACGGTTTATTTGCATGAGGGATGTAACTATTATACTTATAGTTCATTGTAATCCATAAATTCATGGGAGATTTAGAAAAATTATATAAAAATAAATGTAGTATGATTTTATCCATATTATAGAGTTTCTCTTAGGTGCATGTGTATATAAAATTTGGGATCACATTGGAAATGGTTGAGAAAATAAACAATAATGATCGATGTTATACTCTATCACCTCATGAATAAGAGAGTGAATGTTTACAATAATTACACGGTATGCTGGATTTTATTTCTTAATTAATACCTTTTACATTAGTATTCAAAATTATTTAGATTTGATGATCCTTGGTTAATGTGAAATATTTTAATATTACAAATATTCATAAAATTTTTGTATAGTAAATTTATGATGGGGGTGATTTTACTCCTAGGATATCTTCATCCGGAAGATCAGTGATGATTTTTATCAGCATGTGAGCCTTCAAAGTATAAGTGGCATGTTTGATTGGGTCATTCCATCATTCCATTTATAAGAATAATGGTGTGTAAGACCATGAGAGGTGCTTCATAATATTCCAAATTTCATTGAATCATTGTTTCCCCTTTCCTATAAAGAGTCATGTTACAGGATTTAAATTGAATTCAGTGAATGGTCACAATTAGGGTGTGGTTTTGTATCAAATGAACAATAGAAAAATTTGATACACATTTATTTAGTCAAGGAAATTTATAATACACTAACCACATTGACTCTATGTCACGAGTATGTGATAAAGAAAAGCTACTCTGTGAATTATTAGATTAGGAATGAGCAATGAAAGCATTTTAATATAGGTAAGACTAATATAACATATGAGGTCTTTATGGTATCATAGTGAAATGACTATGGGGTAACGATATGGGTAATTAGATCATTCTTCCCTTTATTCCTAGATGGTTGTGAGAGAAATGATGATACAATTGGAATCGTTAGGGGCATTGTGACTTACAAAAATTATATAGAATCTAGAGACTACAATATACATGAGGAGTTAGGAACTAAGGAAATAATTAAATATATTGGTTGGACAATATGTAGTTAACAATGTGATGTAATGTGAGAATCTTATGGCAGAAAATGATGTTTTTCCTAGTGATATATGAGTTTAACTTTGTATTTGTAATAATGTAATATATATAGGAATTTCTTGTTGTATCATGAAATACAATTATTATTATTTTTCCTTGAGTGTGAATTATTAAAGGGTTGTATTAGGATGTAATGGTGGTAGGATCATTCGAATAATCATTTAGCTATTAATTTAGTATGAGAGAATTTTATCTTATGGATCAAGTATAATAGAAATTTAATAGTGGGATATCATTATATATAAATTATGTGTGGGACTAAACTTTTTGGGGAATTTCATAATGTGAAATGGTGGATGTGAAATGTGAACATCAACCCGTTCGGGTTATGTTTTTTAGTGTTCACGTTAATGTATGAAGCTAAAATATATTTTTTAAGTAACAAAACAGTGGACATTAATATCAAATTGTGATAATCATGATATTTTGTGATTTACTAGTTTAGAGGTTCATAAATAAATGTTCTTAGGTGATGGGGTGTGGTAAATATGGTTAGACTAATATAGTTTAAATAATCTTCACATGGAGAAAAAAATTTTGAGTTTATTTTAGTTTCATGTGGAGACTATATCTTACGATTATAAATAAAAAATATATTCACAAGTTAAATTCAAATTTTTTGGTGATCTAGTATACAAAAACAATGTCATCGATGAGATTATAACATCAGTGATTGGAAAAAGGTTGATCTCATCATGATAAAGTTATAATGGGTTTTTTTGATGAATTTTGATAAATTTGAATTACATAAGAATTTGATTATTTTGAGGTATCTGATAAACGGGGATACTATTTGTTTGTTTTATTAATGAATTATTATAGCGAAATAAAAATAATTAAATTTAGTCATTTTATGAATGAATTACTATTTATAATTGGCCAAAACGGATGGTATCTATAGAATTGATAGTTAAAGTAGTTCAAGAATGGAAGAGTTATCAAATACCTTGTGTAATATCTGATTATGAGATTAGGCACCAGATCCCAATAAATATGGTTGTTTAAGGGAGATGTAATAGGATGAATATTGGAAATGAGAAATGTTATGCCGGGGAGATTTTAATACCCCATGTTAATTTTGGTTAGTGGAACTATATGATAAATAAATTTCATTGTATCTTGAGAATATATATATTTCAATATCAATATATGGATTGGAATTTTGGAGGTTTTTTATAAAATTGAAAAAAAATCTTCTGTGTAGCTTATGGAAATGGAATAAACATAATAATGCTTCAACTAAGTGTATATATATTCATTTTTTTACTAGGTATAGTATCCCGAACTAACCAATGTGATAGAATAGTATAATGATATTGTTTTGAATACCGTTAATTACAACATGGAATAATACTATATTTTAGGATGAGTTGATAGAGGTGGGGGTCATTGATGATGTTGTTCATGCATCCACATAGATCCTATATTTATTTCTTCAAATTCATAAAAAAATAATTTTTTAGTTCTTAAAAAAAACCAAACCGCATGGATGTGTTCTACACTACTATGGAAAAATAATGGGGGATCATTCTATAATGTTACCCAAAAAACATCAATAATCATGTTATTTTTAAGAAAAATATAATTACTTACACATGTAATATTTTTTAGGTTTAGATTTTAAATGTATTCTGGAAAATAGTTAAATAACAAAACATAGAAAATATTGATAGTAATCTTGATGATAAAAACTCTTTAAGGGATTCCCCTTCATAATTCTAGGCTTAAAGAACTTATTTGGAACTATATTGTCAGAATAATTAACAAGTATCCTTAGAATTTTTTGAATTCACTGAAAAATACTAGTTGAATAAAAAATGCCTCATCATTGGTGAATATAAGTTATAATGATAAATGATCATAAGTGAATAATAGATTCTCTCAGGGATATGAGAACATAATTGAGTTTTTTTATATAACACCAGAAAGTTATATCCAATAAAAAATCATGAATCATGAATCCTCGCATAATTATTTCAGAATAACATAAGACCTCAGTCATATGAGTGTGAAACATTAGTCCCTAATCATAATACATGAGAACATATGATATGTATGATTCATAACATATAGATATATTTAAATATATTGAATAAAAACATCACACATGCATATGAATATAAAATAAATATTTCATGGTCGATTTCTTATATAATCGTCATAAAGTGGATAGAATCATGTATTGCATTAGTTTAACCCCAATTCCTATAAACGTAGTGGGAAGAGTCACAATTTGGAATGAGTTCACTCCACAATCCCTTACTTGTTATCTTATTAGATATAAATCCCAACTCAATGTATTAGTGAGATAAAAAATTCCAGGATCACCAATAACATATTGAAAATACATAAAATGTGTTCTACATTTATATAAAAACATTATATATTCCATCATATATTAATTAAACAATGATAATGAAATGTGTTTATTAAAGATTTACTATAAGATAAACATACTTCACCCAATAAAAAATATTTAACCGTATCATTTGATAATCTCCCTAGAGAATCATATGAAATATTAATAGATTTTTACATGAATTAAAGATAGTCTACAAGAGAATTAGAAAGTTATGTTTATACATAAATAGACATATCCATTAATAAAAAAACTAAAACTATATATATTTTAAATTCCTAAGGAAAATACTACTTGGGGGAAAACTAAAACATTAAATATGAATATTTATAGTTAAAACCAATGAAAATGGTGGGTAAAAGTGTATGTTTTTATAAAAAAATTAAGAAGATATTAAATTCACTCATTTTCAAAAAAAAAATTCAATATAAATTGACCATAATAAATAGTTGAACTATAGATATGGGAACATACAAAACAACGTGCCAAATTTCAGAATGGTAGAGAATGATTCATGGCCAAAAACATGATATATTTTTGTCTCAACATAGATAAAACCATTCAGATGAGTTGTGAACAAAAGGGAAGTGAAATATTAATAAGGAACCTAAACCTAATAAATAACAAAAATACAATAAATTATATTGTATCTGGATGATAAATAGTAAATAATTTCTTCCAATAAGAATTTTGACATGGATAATACTAATTTTAATGTGATATTGAAAAATAATCCCTTAAAATGATCGTAACATGTGAAGTGGGAATCTATAAAGGAAGAAACATATTTGATACAAATGTAATAGAAATTAAACAAGTGTAATTACAACATAAAACGATCATATGTTATAAAATACATAATCATAGAAAAACACAAACAATGAAGAAAATATATAATTCATTGAAAAAATATTTATTTATGACTCCCATTACCTCAGGTTCTCACTCTCCTTGTTAATTTTTATATCCGATGTAATTAAATTATATTAGTTATTTACATGATTTTTATGCATTTTCAATTTTTATATTATTATTATTATTTCTATTAATTTATTGTTAATCATTAATCATTTATTTTTTATATAAATTTTTCTTCCATTCAATTTTTTGATGTTTTCTATTATATAGATCCAAGACAATGTAATTATAATAGTAGAATGAAAATATCATTGTCTAATGGTTTTTTAATATACCGTTGATTCATGTTATATGAATTTTTTAATTCTAGAATATATAAGAGATAACATGTTGTATAGAAGATCCCTGATAGGGGGGTTAATCAATGATATACATTCTTGTTATATTTCATTCAAAAAAAACTTCTTTGTCTATTAATGTGATGTGATGTTTGATTTCCAAACAAAAAAACCACACACCAACATGAGTGAGTATAGAAGATTCACATGGTTCACTTCTAAGTGTGGGAAGACTAATTATTAAAGATCTATGAATTCTTCCTGCAATCCAAAAACATGTAATATAAAACAATAGGTATAATCGAAAAAATATTGTCATCGAAATTGACATTTTACACATTAAACTATAGTTATTTGGTTCACCCTAAACACAATTTCATCCCAAAAATTATAATGATAAATATTTGGGTAACTATTTATGTACCTTCCATAAAGATACTTTAATCAAGGTTTTCATGTTTGTTTAGTAATCATGTTGCTTATTTTAATGCACAATAGCATGAATACTCATCAATTTACATACACAACAATGAAAAAATCATCACCAAAATGTATCTTTATCATTAATAAATTAATTCAATCATATTTATGATAGTGGTATGGTTCTTTATCTCTCTCTCCCTCTCTTCTAAACATCTAGGCATACTCTTTTATTATTCTCTTAAATATTCTTGATAATATCCTGTTGGATTTATTCACTAGATCATACATACTACTCTCTTCTACTTATTTATCAAACATATATTACCATAACTATGATAATATATTTCCACTATTATTCTTTATTTTTTATTAACCATCCATATATTAAAAATTTTAATAAATACTTTAATTAAAAACATAAATATTGTGGAATTTGAAACATCCGACTTCTCCCCTTCAGGACCCCTCATAACTAAAATAAATATGTAGAAAATTAAAATATTAATTAATTATTCAATTTTATCCATCAAAAATCATTAAAAAATCCACATAATCAATTAATATAAACTATTATATGATATTGGAGAATCTCATAAAGTGGTATATCCTCAATAGCCATGAAATCATTAAACATTTATCACAATTTTCAATGATATTTATACTAATGAATAAAAAATTCTATAGAATCACAAAAATTTAATTCTAAAAAAACATGAATCACAATTTTTAATTGTGATATATATTTATATGATTAGGAATTATATAGAATAAAATTACTGTATTTTTAAATATTAAAATTCTAAATTATAGAAAATTTAATTTTTAGTCTACACTTGTAACATCTCGAATAAATGATGAAAATTAAATTTTCATAATTATTAATATTTTTGAATTAAATATTAATTTTACTTTAAATGGGTTCCTATGTTTGATAGCGTACCTGATACGAAACAACAAGTTTCTTTGAAATCTTACGTTGCACACTAATAATATAATATTATTATTTTAAATGGTAGTTAACTCCTAACTGTTTTATTGGTGAGAATGAACAAAACTAACTACAATATAATTATACATTATTGTTAAATGAATTTACATTATCCCAAAAAAAATTAGAGGCTTAAAATCTGAATAAATCTAATTTTACACATAATTTACCTTAAAAGGCCAATTTATCACATTTTAATGGAGAACCATTTTTAAATCTAGTTTTTGTCACTTTAATACATTCCATATGACCAAATTAAATCCCTATTTATAATGGGGATATCAAAATTTATATTGTGTAAATTTTTGGAATTTTTCTGATAAAGTTCTTTTTCTAATGAATAGTGAAAAATATTGTATTTTAATTCAAAAGTGTCTTTTAATCTAATTTAATTATATGATTTTATTTTCTTTTAAATTGATTTTAAAGTGAAATTAAAATATATTTTTTCCATTTAATCCAATGTTGGTCAGTGGAACTAATTTCACTTTGAAATTTGACATAAACAAATGTCAATCTTTTAATAGTTATTGTTTCATAAAAACACGCTATTTGTTTAGATAAAGGAATTAATTTTAAAATTAATTAAAGCCACTTAAATGTTTTTAATTTGGAAAAATAAACATCATTTTTGAATTTGGAATATAAAATATATCTTAGGCTGAATTTTTGGTATTTTTCTGAAAAACTTCAATTTTTGATGAATAGTGACACCACCTAGTGGTAGTTAAAAAAACTGAATTTTTCATTTAAATGAAATTTTACCGCTTATATGAATTGAATTTTAAAAATCTGACATACATGGTTGTTAACAAGCTGTAAATTTTGGTTCAATAAAATGAAAATAATTTTTGGTGAATAATAACTTTTGACTTTTATTTACCACGGTTAAAGGTAAATAGGGTAATTCAAGATAAAAAGAATACAATAATAATTTAAAATTACCATAACACTTTCCCACGCATTATTGGTTGAGTCATTAACGACCATGGTCATCTTTGGGTAGATTATGGGACCCATTTGATCCACTTGGAAGTGATAATGACAATTTAGATTAATTAACATAATGTAAAGACAAAATTGACATTAACAAACATATTTTAGTAATTAATTTTTATATGGTGTTATATAAGTCCTATTTTCAACTATAAATACACATTGAAAGTATAAAATTATTTCCTACATGATTGTATTTTTTTATAATTTTTAGACAACAAATAAATTAAATTATTTATGACATAATAATGATGTAGTGTTTACCTCATTAATAAATCATTTACATAAATAAGATTATAATGATTAAAATATTATAAAAATCATGTCCAATTCAGATTGGATGATTTTATTTCGACCCATGACTCATCTTATATTCTACTATAATGATCTTTGGACAATTAGAAACCGAATATCATTATATTATAAAATAATATTATCACACTTTCCTAAAGAGCCCCACCTCCCCCTTATAAAAGGAGACCAATTCTAACCAATTCCACACATCTATCAAGCCATTTGGCTCATCAAAAATCTGAAAAATTAAGCTCCCAACATCCCTATCATCCTTCTAGAAGCCTTACCTTAAGGTCAAAGGCACTTCAAGAAATCTTTTTGGTTCAAACCAAGTAGTAAGTTGCCTAAATTAAAGGTAACGATTTCTCTTAAATTTTTTCTTTTATTTTACATCTCCAACCACTAAAATATTTTTTATTCCATTATTTTTTAACAACACCAGTATCCTCAATTTACTAGGATGTTTTTATGATAAGTATTGTAACTACACATACACAAACTCCCATCTAATGTGTGAAGAACATAATGTTTCTGTGGATGGAAAACAAACGCCTCATGAAACGATGATTGTTTGATTATCTCCTATCTCTTCTCATGGTGGCCATTATGATGGAAATTTATTTATATATGATATATATTATGTTTATGTTTTCTTTATTCTTCGGTATTTTCCATTTATAGCATGCCTTTATGGATTTCATAGTGGGTAAATACGATAATCTCATTTGAGGATGTGCGGACTACCGCCCCCTCAAAGTGATGTGATTTGATAATTCTTTATGTGGGATGTATAAAGGATTGAGTTAATGATATTATATTTTAATTATAATATACCTATTTATAATTATGTTTTATTTTCATTTAAATAAGAAATATAATTGAAAGTAGCGTTCAAGTGTATGTACGGCTTACCGTCTCCGTGAACGGTGCATTTCATTTCTTATCTCCAAATGTTATGTAACAATAATAAATACATGTATATAATGGATATATATGATATATATGATATCTAATACATGAATACCATTCTTAATATAATGGAATATTGACCACATGGACAACTTGTAAATATAAGGTGTTCATTTTTAACTCAAGTACCAAATATCAACAAAATGAACGTTATTAACTTAAATGACTACATAATGTGTATAACATGGTAATATGTGATATAAATGAAATAATAAACTTTAAAAGGATCATAATAATGTATAAATTAAATGTAGTTTATCATTCAGGATATTAAAGAATTAACGGGTAAAGTCGGATACGAGGTAAGGGATTCGACCTCTCTGTTTCTTTTCAAGTACTCTCTTTTATGTCATTTCTTTTATGATCCATGTTCTTATGTTGGAGGATGACATTTTAAATTCACAATACATTAATTTATATTTTCATATGATGAGAGAAACCCTCTTACTTTTATCCATTTATTTTAAGAATTTTTATGTGAAGTTGTTAGGCTGCCGAATTTTTGTAAGGGATTTCTTATCTCACTTTTAATTCTGTGAGATTTCCATTGCTCACCACTTATTTATTTCATGTGGTTTATTTTTTACTGACTTTTGATCTATATTATCATTACTATCATTATATTAATGGTATTATGTGATTAATTTGGTGGTTATTAACTTTGGTTCATACGACTCGATTGATTAGAACATGGTAAGGGGTTTTTCATCTCACTTTTATCCCTGTGAGATTCATGATATATTTTCCACTACTTCCTTTTGTGTGGTGTATGTACTACCCATTATTGTATTATTTGAGTAAGATAATTTAATTTATGGGTATTTAAATCTTCATTGTATGATCTTTCTTTCATGTGGTGTATGTTTCGTAAGTTACTAAATAGGTAAGGGAACATTTCACCCTCCTCTCTTTTAAAAGGCTTATTTTTGTTATGTCTTTTAATTAACATATTCTTATGTTGGGATATGTTCTTTTATATCCTATTTCTGTAAATTTTATCTCCAAGTGATGGGATAAAATTTTCTATCTCATCAACATAGTTTCGGAATTGTAATGTGACGCCGTTAGGTTGTCGAATTTTCTCAAGGGAGCTTCTTAACCCAATTTCAATTCCTTGGGTTCAACTTGTACTTATTGAATATGCCATCCTATGAATATGTGTGAATGAACCCTGATTATTTTACACTTAATATCCACTTTTATTGGGTGTATTTATATGTGTCACACATAATTATGAGATTGATTTATCTTTAATTTAAGGATACCATCTTTATATAAGATTTCATCTCAATTTACATTTCCATTTAGTCTTCATTTTTTTTATGCACCAAATCCACTCTTATATGGTGTATATACTATTTTTTAACATAATATATCATGAATCCTTGTACTTTCATGATATTATTATGTTCTAATTAAATTTTATTCTTCAATTATTTGTATTCAAGAGTCTCTAATTTTGTTAAAAACTCCTTAAGAAAAATATTATTTTTAAATGTTTTAAAGATTTATCATTCTAAATATTTATCTTTAATGTCCATGTTTTAAAAATGGTTTTGAGTATTTATTTATATGGACATTAATGTTTTAAAATTATAATTCCATTAAACTTTTCAAAGTGGTATGGGACACTTTTATTCAAAAATAATTTTTAAATAGTTTTTGACAACGGATTGATTATTTCAATATCTCAAAAATTACCTCTTGTGATTGCAAATGAAATGTTTTTGGTGAAATTTTTAGATTTGAAATATTTTATGTGTTATGATTGTACTTGGACATTTGATGGGTGGTTACTTGATAAACCATATCATGGGTGGTTCCGTGAATACCAGGATGGGTGGTTACGTTCTAACCTCTAATGCATTGGGGATGGAAGTCAGCCTTATGGCTATTCCATTTAGTGATATGTTTGGAAGTTTGCCGTATGGTTATTACACTTATGTATGTTTATGTCCCAAGTAAAATTTATATGTTATGTGTTCTTTATATGGTTTTAATGGTAATCTTTTGGTTACAAAAGGGTAATTAATGATCTTTTATTCAGTGAAGAGTATTTACTGCTTCATAAAGGTGAAAAGTATTACTTATGTTAAAGTATTCATGGTTTACTTATTGTTTTGAAAAACTAACAGTTTTACCTTTTTATATATACCTTACTGAGCTTTTTATGCTCATCCCAATTTTTTGAAATCTTTTCCACTGGACTTAAATATGAATATGTTCAAGGATGGGATCAAAGAAAATTCATGATGTCTAAAACATGGAACTAGACATGTGTCTTTTTAAGAGTTTTAATTTATGAAAAAATGGATACTGAGTAGTAGTGTCTACTTGTAATATTCATGTGTTATGTAATATTTATGGCCTAATTCTCTAAAAATTTAAACCTGAAAAGATCCTCAATGTGAATTATCCATTTAATTCAATATTATGTAATGTTATAAAGTCGGGTCCTTAGAGATGGTATCAGAGGTTGGTTTAGACAACTTTAGAGGTTATGGTGTTATCTAAGCGTAAGTAACATAACCATAATGGTTATCATATTAGAAAGTGTCATAGTTATTTTTAATGAGTTTAAGATAACAAGAATAAGTATTTACCCTCAATGTAAGATATTATATTATGATTTTACTGATATACTCACATTCATCTTTTTTGTTTTAGTAAATGGCTGGATGTAGAAGGCACCAAAGTAACAATGGGTGTGAAGAAAATGGTGATAGTTTTATGAATGAGAAACTAAATGAAATGAGAGATGAAATGAGAACTCATGTGGTTGTTCTCAACCAACTATCTGGAGTCATGATTGAAAACATGAAAAATGGTGATTTTTATAAGGCATCATATATTCGAGAAACAAATCCATACAGAATTTCAGGTAATAATCATTAAGGTAAGTATGTTCAAAAACTTATGTGTCAAGGATGTGGAAAGAAGCACCTAGGAAAATGATTCAAAGGGACAAGATTATTCTATAGATGTGGGAATGAAGGTCATAAATCAAGAACCTTCCTTGGAAAAAAGAAGCATCCAGCTGACTCTAGGAAAGGTAACGAAGTTATTTCTGAGTGATCAATTGAATGTTATAATTATGGTGTGCATGGTCATTATACAAATAGGTGTACTATGAAGATTTTTCAGTAATGGGATCACCAGGATCGTACAAATATTTTTTTAACAATACCTAATTCCATTTCTATTGAGGATGAAAAACTGACAACGACCAATGAACGGTATGGATTATTTCTTAACATATGTTTTGATATTATTGAATCTTAGGATATTATTCATGATTATGTTTGTAGGAAAGAAGTATTTCAAAATAAGTTTAAAAGGAATGGTTAATGGATCATGAAGAATGTTTAATGTGTAAGATGTCAACATATAAGGGATTCAAGAGTTATGGTAGATTCTAGAATGGTGAAATGCTTATAAGTATTAAGGAACTTTTGATGATGGGAATTACATTAGAAGAGTTGTTATAGTATGTGTACCCCTAAATTCTGATATATGAAAATATTATTCAAGGAATAATTATCTTTTCTTTTGTGGATATAGTTATAAAGAACCATTTCGGTTTATATGATCCTTGAATTTGAGGAAATTATAGGTTAATAAATTTTTGTGATGTAAAATAAAAGTTATTAGAAAACCTTTGTGGTTAAAATATGCTATTGTTTTTTTAATAAATTTATCTCTTTTTGGGAATGTTATAAAATTATATAGTTTTTGAAAAGAGACAACAAGCAGACCGTGTGACAACCCATCGCATCAGACGAAGCTTTGGGAATTGATCCCACAACCAAAGTACGACAGGTATTTATCGCCTACCACTGGACTACGTGAAGTCCCTAGTTAGATTGACTAATTATTTTTATTTAGAGGATTTTATGAATCCATAATATGTTTATTTTGGGTTATCTATGGAAATGATTAACCTTGCATGGAGAATATTTTATTTGGTTAATTGCTTTTCGATATGAGATTTTAAGAGTAACTGGTGTTATTTGGAGATAAATGTTAAGATTAATCTTGGAAGACTATATGATTAAATACTTTGGAGATTTGGGTTTCAATCATAGTTTGGATTACTTTGAAGAATTTTAAGGACAAATTTTAATTGAATGGTCTTTGTTGAACTTTGGGTTTTGATAGAAAAAATTTGGAGATTAAGAGTAGTTTTTCATTATGTAAAAGCATATCCTTTTGGGAGAGTATTTGATCTTGTACTAAACGTTTTGGTTTTAGTTAATATCTAAACACAAGGGAAATATATAGTTCATCTCTTTTGGATTATTTTATTCTTCTAAAGGTTATTATAGCACTTTTAATGTAAAAAAGCCATCCTAAATACTCATCGTTTGAGAAAATATGAGTTTGTGTTAGAAATCTAGTAAAAGATGAATTTCCACATGAAATGTATGTATATTTCCTTATTTTTTAGTTAAGATCATAAATAAATTCCTCAATGAAAATTAACTTAAAACAAAAACCTTTTCTGTAATCTTTTCCTACTGGGGAATCAAATACTGTTTAACCCATCACACGTTTGTGAATTTATGGTGGTTAAATTTCTCCTAATCATATTTTTTATCACTCTCAATCAGAACTTGATGGATTGTTTTCTTCTCCATATCCATGTTTTCCTGGAATCCCAGTATTTTTTTTCTAGGATAACATTTTTTACATCTCATCTTTATTTTAAATTGATAGTATTATTTACTCTTTTTGTTCGATATGGGGCTTTCAATGAAGTTTCTGAGCCCAATTTTTAAATTGTGAGGACACAATTCCCAAAAAGGGGGGAAGGATGTAACATCCCAGATAAATAAAGAAAATGAAATTTTCATAATTATTCATATTTTTTAAATAAATATTAATTTTAGTTTAAATGGGTTGCAATGTTCCATAGCATACCTGATACACAACAATGGGTTTCTTTGAAATATTACATTGCACACTAAAAATATAATATTATTATATATATAGTTGTAATCTCCTAACTGTTGTATTGGAGAGAATGGAAAAAACTAACTACAATATGATTATACATGATTGTTAAATGTATTTACATTACCCAATAAAAAGATAGAGGCTTAAAATGTGAATGAATTTATTTTTACGCATAATTTACATTAAAAGGATGATTTATCGCCTTTTAATGGAGAACCCTTTTTAGAGATAGTTTTAGTCACTTTAATACATTCCATATGACCAAATAAAATCCTTATTTAGAATGGGAATATAAAATTAACATTTTGTAATTTTTTTTATTTTTCTGATAAAGATCATTTTCTAATGAATAGTGAAACATATTGTATTTTAATTCAAAAGTGAAATTTAATCTAATTTATTTATATGGATATATTTTCATTTTAATATATTTTAAAGTGAAATTAAAATATATTTTTACCATTTAATCCAATTTTGGTCATTGGAATTAATTTCACTTTGAAATTGGATATAAACAAATATCAATCTTTTGATAATTATTGTTTCTTAAAAACACGCTATTTGTTTTGATAACGGGAATTAATTTTAAAATTAATTAATTCCACGTATATGTTTTTAATTTGGAAAAATAACCATAATTTTTGAATTTGGAATATCAAATATAGCTTAGGCAGAATTTTTGGTATTTCTATAAAAAACTTCAATTTTTCATGAATACTGAAACTACTTAGTGGTAGTTACAAAAATGACTTTTTCATTTAAATGAAATTTTACCACTTATGTGAATTGAATTTTAAAAATCTGACATACATGTTTGTTATCAAGAAGTAAATTGTGGTTCAATAAGATGAAAATAATTTTTGGTGAATCGTAACTTTTGACTTTTATTTACCACAGTTAAAGGTAAATAGGGTAATTCAAGGTAAAAAGAATATTATAATATTTTGAAATTACCTTAACACTTATTCAAACCTTATTTTTTTAGTCATTAACAGCCATGGACATCTTTTGGTCGATTTTGGGACCATTTTGATCACATGGAAGTGATAATGACAATTTATATTAATTAACTTAATGTAAAGACAAAATTGACATTAACAAAAATATTTTAGTAATTAATTTTTATATGGTGTTATATAAGTCATATTTTCAAATATAAATATTCATTAGAAAGATAAAATTATTTCCTACCTGATAGTATTTTTTTTATAATTGTTAGACAACAAATAAAGTAAATTATTTATGACACAATAATGATGTAGTGTTTACCTCATTAATAAATCATTTAAATAAATAAGATTATAATGATTAAAATATTATCCAAAACATGTCCAATTCTGATTGGATGATTTTATTTCGACCATAATCATTTTATCTTATACTATAATGATTTTTTTACCATTAGAAACTAAATATCATTATATTATAAAATAATATTTTCACATTTTCTTAAAGATCCCCTCCTCCCCCTTATAAAAGGAGACCACTTCTAACCAATTCCACAAATCTCTCAAGACATTTGGCTCGTCCAACCTCAGAAAAATTAAGCTCCCAACATCTCTCTAATTCCCTTAGAAGTATTAGGTTTGGCAGAAGGCACATCAAGAAATAATTTTGGTTCAAACCAAATGAAGTTTCTTAAATTAAATGTAACGATTTTTCTTAAAATGTTTTCCTTTATTTTACTTCTCCAACGCCTAAAATATTTGTTATTAAATTATTTTGTAACAAAACCAGTATCCTAAATATAATAGGATGTTTTTATGATAAGTATTATAAATACCCTTACACTCACCCCCATCTAATGGGTGAAGAACATAATGTTTCTGTGGATGGCAAACAAACGCCTCACGAAATGATGTTTGCTCGATTATCTTTTACCGCCTCTCATGGTGGCCATTATGATGGCACTATATATATATATGATATATATTATGTTTATTTTTTCTTTATTCTTCTGTATTTTACATTTATATCATTCCTTTATGGTTTCCATAGTGGGGATATACGATAATCTCATTTGAAAAAGAGCGGACTAACGCCCCCTCAAAGTGATGTGATTCGATAATGCCTTATGTGGGATGTATAAAGGATGGAGTTAATGATATTATATATGATATTATACTGGAATTATAATATACCTATTTATAATTATGTTTTATTTCCATTTAAATGAGAAATAAAAATTAAAGTAGCATTCATGTGTGCGTATGGCTTACCGTCTCCATGAATGGTGCATTTCATTTCTTATCTCCAAATGTGATGTAACTATTATAAATACATGTATATAATGGATATATATGATATATATGATATCTAAATCATGAATACCATTCTGGATATAATGGACTATTGACCACATGGACAACTTGTAAATAGAAGGTGTTCATTTTTAACTCAAGTACCAAATATCGACAAAATTAACGTTATTAACTTAAATGATTTCATAATGTTTATAACATGGTAGTATGTGATATAAAAGGAATAATAAACATTAAAAAGTATCTTAAGAAAGTAGAAATTAACTATAGTTTATCATTTAGGATATTAAAGAATGAACGAGTCATGTCGGACACGAGGTAAGGGATTCGACCTCTCTCTGTCTTTTCAAGTACTCTCTTTTATGTAATTTATTTTATGATCCATGTTCTTATGTTAGAGGATATTTTTTTAAAATCACCATAAATTAATTATTATTTTCATATGATGATAGACCCCCTCTGACTCTCATCAATTTATTTTAAGAATTTTTATGTGATGTCGTTAGGATGCCAAATTTTTGTATTGGATTTCTTATCTCAAATTTAATTCCATGAGATTTCCATTGATCACCGCTTATTTATTTCATGTGGTGTATTGTGTACTGACATTTGATATATATTATCATGACTATCATTTTATTCATGTTATTCTATGATTCATTTTGTGGATATAAACTTTTTGTTCATAAGACTCGATTGATTACAACATGGTAAGGGGTTTTTCATCAAACTTTTATCCCTGTGAGATTCATGCTATAGTTTACATTAATTGCTTTTGTGTGGTGTATATACTTAACATGATTGTATTATCTATTTAAGATACTTTAATTTATGGGTATTTTCGTCTTCATTTTATGATTTTTCTTTCATGTGGTGTATGTTTTGTATGTTACCAAATCGGTAAGGGAATCTATCACCCTCCTCTCTTTTAAAAGGATTATTTTTGTTATGTCTTTAAATTCACATCTTCCTATGTTGGGATATGTTCTTATATATCCTTATTGCTTTAAATTTTATGTACAATTGATGTTATACCCTTTTCTCACTCAACTACCCAGTTTCTGAATTGTGTTGTGATGCTGTTAGGTTGTCGGATTTTTGCAAGGGAGCTTCTTAACCCAATTTCAATTCTTTGGGTTCAATTTGTACTTATTGAATATGTAATCCTATGAATCTATGTGAATGACCTATGATTTTTTTACACTTAATATCCATTTATATTGGGTGTATTTATATGTGTCACACATAATTATGAGATGTATTTATCCTTAATTTAAGGATACCATCTTTATAAGAGAATTTATCTCAACTTACATTTCCATTGAGACATCATTTTTGTCATGCACCAAATACACTCTTATATGGTGTATATACTATCATTTGACATATTATATCATGAATCCCTTTATTCTCATGATATTATAATGTTCTGATTAAATTTTATTCCACAATTATTTGTATTCAAGAGTCTCTCATTTTGTTAAAAACTATTTAACCAAAATATAATTTTTAAATGTTTTAAAGATTTTTCATTCTAAATCTTTATCTCTTATATCCATGTTTTAAAAATGGTTTTGTGTATTTATTTTTATGTACATTAATTTTTTAAAATTATAATTCCATTTAAAACTTCAAAGTGGTATGGGACACATTGATTCAAAAATAATTTTTAAATGGTTTTTGAAAATGGATTGATTATTTCAATATCTCAAAAATTACATCTTGTGATTGAAAATGAAATGTTATTGGTGAAATGTTTATATTTAAAATATTTTATGTGTTATGATGGTACTTGGACATTTGACGGGTGGTTACGTGATAAACCATATGATGGTTGGTGGAGTAAATACCCAGATGGGTGGTTACGTTATAACCTCCAATGCATTGGGTATGGAAGTCGGTTGTATGGCTATTCTATTTAGTGATATGTGTGGAAGTTGACCGTATGGTTATTCCACTTTTATATGTTTATGTCCCAAGTTACCTTTATATGTTATGTGTCCTTTATATGGGTTTTATGGTAATATTTTGGTTACAAAAGGGTAAGTAATGATCTTTTGTTTACTGAAAAGTATTTACTACTTCATAGAGGTGAAAAGTATTAATTATGTTAAAGTATTCTTGGTTTACTAATTAGTTTGAAAAACTAACAATTTTCCTTCTTTGTGTATCCATTACTGAGCTTTTTATGCGCATCCCATGTTTTTGGAATGTTTTCCACAGGACTTACAGATGAATAGGTTCAAGGATGGGATCACGGAAAAGTCATACTGTATAAAACATGGAACTAGACATGTATATTTTTAAGAGTTTTTTTATGAAAAAATGGATGCTGAGTAGTAGTGTCTACATGTAATATTCTAGTGTAATGTAATAGCTGTGGCCTAATTATCTAAAAATCTAAACCTGAAAATATCTGCAATGTGAATTATCCATTTCATTCAATATTATGTAATGTTATAAAGTACGGTTCTTATAGTTGGTATCAGAGGTCGGTTTAGAAAACTTTAGGATTTGGGGTGTTATCTAAGCATAAGTAACATAACCATAATGTTTAACATGATAGAAAGAGTTGTAGTTATTTTTAATGAGATTACTATAGCATGAATAGGTATTTACCATCCTCATAATATATTATATTATGATTTTACTGATATACTCACACTGACCTTTTTGGTTTTAGTAAATGGTTGTATCTAACAGGGACCAAAGTAACAGTGGATTTGACGAAAATGGTGACAGTTTTCTGAACGAGCAACAGAATGAAATGAGAGATGCAATGAGAAACCTTGTGGTTATTCTCAACCAACTATCTGGAGTCATCATTGAGCACATGAAACATGGTGAATTTTATAAGGCATTGTATATTCGAGAAACAAATCCATACGGAATTTCAGGTAGTAATAATAAATGTAAGTATCTTCAAAAACCTTTGTGTCAAGGATGTGGAAAGAAACACCACGGAAAATACTTCAAAGAGAGGGGAATATGCTATAGATGTGGGAATTAAGGTCATAAAGCAATAACCTTCCATGGAAAAAGGAAGAATCCAGTTGACTCTGGGAAAGGGAATGAAGTTATTTCTAAGGGATCAATTGAATGTCTTAATTGTGGGGTGCATGGCCATTATATAGAAAGTGTCCTACAAAGATGTTTCAGGAATGGGATCACCAGGATCGTACAAATATTTGTTTACCAATACCTAATTCTATTCCAATTGATGATGAAAAACTGACAATGACCAATGAAAGGTATGGATTATTTATTAACATATGGTTTCATATTATTGAACATAGGATATGATTCATGATTCTATTTGTAGGAAATAAGTATTCCAAAATATGTTTAAAAGGAATGGTTAATGAATCATGAAGAATATTGAATGTGTAAGAAGTCAACATATAAGGGATTCAAGAGGTATGGTAGATTTTAGGATGGTGAAATTCTTATAAGTATTAAGGCACTTTTGATGATGGGAATTACCTTAGAAGACTTTTTATAGAATGTGTACCCCTAAAATTTGATATATGAAATTTTTTTCAAGGAATAATTTCCTTTTCTTTTATGGATATAGTTATAAATAACCGTTTCAGTTTATATGATCTTTGAATTTGAGGAAATTATATGTTAATACATTTTTGTGATGAAAAATAAATGTTATTAGAAAACCATCGTTGATAAAATATGCTATGGTTATTTTTGATAAATTTATCTCTTTTGGGGAATGTTATAAAATCATATAGTTTTTGAAAAGAGAAAACATGCAGACTCTGTGACAACTCGTCGCGCTGGACGAAGCTTTGGGAATTCAACCCACAACCAAAGTGTGACTGGTATTTACCGCCTACCACTGGACAACGTGAAGTCCCTGGTTAGATTGACTAATTCTTTTTAGTTAGATTATTTTATGAATCCATAATAAGTTTATTCTGGGTTTTTTATGGAAATGATTAACCTAGCATGGATAATATTTGATTAGGTTAATTGCTTTTCAATATGAAATTTTAAGAGTAACTGATGTTATTTGGAGATAAATGTTAAGATTTAACATGGAACACTATATGATTAAATCCTTCAGATATTTGGGTTTCAATATTAGTTTGGATTACTTTGAATAATTTTAAGGATACATGTTTATTTAATGGTCTATGTTGAACTTTGGGTTTTGATAGAAAATTTTTGGAGATTAAGAGTAGTTTTTCATTATGTAAAATTTTATCCTTTTGAGGGATTATCTGATCTTGTACTAAACATTTTGATTTTAGTTAATATCTAAAGACAAGGGAAATATATAGTTTATATTTTGTGGATTATTTGATTCTCTCTAATTTGATTATAACACTTTTAATGTAAAAAGAAGTCATCCTAAATACTCATCGTTTGGAGAAAATATGATTTTGTGTTAGATATCTAGTAAAAGATGAATGTATACATGAAAAGTATGTATATTTCTTTATTTTTTTAGTTAAGCTCATAAATATATTCCACAATGAAAAGTAACTTAAAACAAAAGCCTTTTTTGTTAACTTTTCCTACTGGGGAATCAAAGACTGTTTAACCCATCACATGTTTTGGAATTTCTGGTGGTTAACTTTCTTCTAAAAATGTTTTCTATCGCTCTCGATATAAGGCCCCAGCCTTAAAACTTACTTAATCTTGAGTTATTACAAGATTACACATTGAGGATCTTTTCAGGTTTAGAGTTTCAGAGAATTAGATCATAAAACTTTCATTATATTCCACATTTAAACAAATTGGTTACATAGAGATACTAACCATTTTTTCCATCAAGAGAAACATATTTAAAATAAAACATGGATTCTTTCTTGACACTTCCTTGACACTATCATCATATCATGTACCTTTCCCTTGACCTGTGAAAAACATTTCAAAAAACATGGGATGAGCATAAAAATCTCAGTAAGGGATATAAAAATATGTAAAGGAAACATGAGTTCATATATACAAAAGTGTGAAATCATACTTTACCCATAAAACATAAGCACTTTAACATACCTCATAAAATCATAAATAAATCATATAAATCATAATACATAAAAAGGTAACTTGAGGCATACATAACATTCTTACGTAGGGAGTAACCCTCATGGTTACGTTTGGAATACCCACCACCGTATATTCCCTAAATCTCTTCGGAGAAACCTTAACATTTCACTCCTTCGCGTTACCCAATGCATTAGAGAGCTATATCGGGCTCACCCGCCCTTAGTTTGTCACAGAACCACCCATATTCATAACAATTCCCAAGAACCATAACATAATCATAACACATAACTTAATCATAAAGTAAAGATAACATTCCCACATTTCAAAAACAATATAACATTTTAGGATTTTGAAATAATGAATCCATTCAAAAAAACCATTTTCAGAACCATTTAAAACATTTAATAAAGAGATTTTTGAATCAAAGTGTCCCATACCACCATGAAGCTTTTAACATTTTAAACCATTAATATCCATATAAATAAATACTTAAAACCATTTTGAAAACATGGATATTAATAACAAAAAAATCATTAAAATATTTAAAGCGATATTTTGGTAAAAGGGTTTTTACCAAAATTTGAGACACTTGAATACAATAATTGAGGATTAACATTTAATACGAACTTTATAATATCATGATAATAGATGGATTCATGATACAATATTCCAAAGGACAGTATATACACCATATAATAGTTAATTGGTTCATAACAACAATGAAGTCTCAATAGAAATGTAAAATGTGATGAAATCCCTATAAAGAAGGTATCCTTAAATAAAGGATAAATCAATCTCAAAATTATGTGTGAAAAATATAAATAAACCCAATATAAGTGGATATTAAGTGTAAAACAATAAAATTTAATTCACACATATTCAAAGGATGACATATTCAATAACTATATGTTGAACCCAAAGAAATCGAAATTGGGTTAAAAAGTTCCCTTGGTAAAATTCGACAGCCTAACGGCGTCACTTCAAAATTCAGAAAATGAGTTGATGAGAGATAAAAAGGGTATCTCATCACTTGGAAATAAAATTTACATAAATAAGGATATAGAAGAACATATCCCATGATAATAGTATGTGAATTAAAATACATAACAAAATAAGTCTTTTAAAAGAGGAGGGTGAAAGGTTCCCTTACCGACATGGGTATCTTTCAAAACATACACCTCGTGAAAGAAGGACAATAAAAAATCAATGTAAATACTCATAAATGAAAGTATATTACACAATGAGGAAATTAATGGTCAGTAAATACACCACTCAAAGGAAATTTTGGCAAATGTAGCATAAATCTCACGAGAATAAAAGTGAGATGAAAAATCCCTTACAAAAACTCGGCAGCCTAACAGCGCCACTTAAGACTTCCAAAATGGATTGATGAGAGGAAATAGGGTCTCTTATCATATTAACATAATGTTTACATAAAGAGGAATATAAAATAACATACCCCAACGTAACAAAGGGGAGCTTAAAAGAAGTGACGTAAAGGAGAATACTTAAAAAGAAAGAGAGAGGTTGGATCTCTTACGAAAAATTCGGCACCCTAACGGCGCCACTCAAAACATCCAAAATGGATTAATGAGAGATAATAGGGTCTCTTATAATATGAACATAAAAATTTCAGTAATATTAATATAAAATAATATCCCAATAAGAAGAAAGATGAGCATTAAAAGGAATGACATAACAGAGTGTACTTAAAAAGAAAGAGAGGAGTAGGATCCCTTACCTCGGGTCCGACTTGACTCGATCGTTATTTAATCTCCTGAATAATAAACATGAATTAATTTCTACTTCCTTAAGAACCTTTTTAAAGTTCATTATTCCTTTTATATCACTTATTACCAAGTCATGAACACTATGTTATTATTTAATCTAATAACGGTCGATCATTGGTACTTGAGTCAAAAATAAACTCTTTATAATTACAAGTAGTTCATGTGGTAGAATATAAATTATATTTAGAATTGTATTCATGATTTAGATATCATATATATCATATATAACAAGTATATTAATGAATTTATAATATTACATAACATTTAGAGTTAAGAAATGAAATGCACCGTTCATGGAGACGGTAAGTCGTACGTACGCATGAACGCTACTTCCATTTATATTTAATATTTAATGGAATTAAAACATAATGATACATAATAGTATTTCAATTCCAGTATGGTATCATATATAATATCATTAAATATATCCTTTATGCGTACCACATATGGTATTAACGAATCGAATCACTTTGAGGGGGCGGTAGTCCGCACTTCCTAAAATGAAGATATCATGTATACCCATAATGGAAGCCATAAAGGTATCCATAAATGAAAAATAAATAAGATTAAGTAAAACATAAACATATTATATATCATATATAAATATAGTGACATATTAATGGCCACCTTTGAAGGTGTTAGAAGAATGTTGAACAATCATCGTTTCGTGAGGCAGAAATTCGCAATCCACAGAAACAGTATGTTCTTTAACCATTAGATGTAGGTGTGTGTAAGTGTATCTCGAATACTTCTTATAAAAACATCATAGTATATTTAAGATACTGGATTTGTTACATAATAAATGAATAAAAAGAGTTTAGGGGGATGGAGAAGAAAAATACAACAAAAGGACACAAGTGAAGACATCACCTTAAAATCGGGTAACTCCCTTTGGTTTGAGCTCAAAGGCTTCCTTGGGAAGACTTCTGCCCAAAGTGAGGCTTCAATGAGTTAGATAGGGATGCGTAGAGAAAAAATGGGCAGGGTTTGGCTGATCCAAAAACTTTGGATGTGTGGGTATGGAGGTAGAGGTGGGGGCCTTTTATAAGAGGAGGGGAGGGTCACTCTTGGAAAGTAATGAAATGATACATTATTTTAGAATGTGTTTCGGATTTTAATGGTCCCACAATTATGTGATTCAAGAATAAGGAGATAAGGTTTCGATATATAACCATAAAATAGGTTTTGTACATGTGTAGGTCATATATATTACATTATCTTTTCATTTTATTCAAATCCTTTATTAATGAGGCAATCGCTACATCATCATGCTGTCATAAATAATTTAATATATTTAATGTCTAAAAATTATAAAAAAAATATCATGATGTAGGAAATATCTTTATATTTCTAATTAATATTTATAGTCAAAAATCATACTTGTATAACCCCATGTAAAAATTGTATTAGTAAAACATTTCATGTGTGTGTCATTTTTACTTTAACATTAAATAAAAAGGTATTTATGTCATTTTCCAACCAAAGTGGCTCCATGGGGTCCCCAAGTTGACCCACGGATTTTCATGGTCGGTAATGAAACATCCAATGAGGGTAGGACATGTTTCAATCTCATCTCATATGATTAAAACATTATTTTTACCTTAAACTACACTAATTACCTCTAATCGCGATTAAAAACTTAATAAGTTACTATTCACAAAAAATTATTTTAATCCCATTGAACCAAATTTTACTACTTAATTACAACCATGTATGTTAGATTTTTTAAATTCAAAACACAAATGTGGCAAAATTTCATTTAAACGGAAAATCAGTTTTTATAAGTACCACTTAGTGGTTTCACTATTCATCAAAAATTGAAGTTTTTCAGAAAATTACCAAAAATTCACACTAATCTATATTTGATATTCCAAATTCAAAAATGATTTCTATTTTACAAAATTCAAAACATATAAGTTAAATTAATTAATTTAATAATTAATTCCCGCTGTCAAAACAAATAGCGTGTTTTTGTGAAACAAAAAGTATCAAAAGATTGACACTAGTTTAAGTCCGATTTCAAAGTGAAATTAATTTCAACGACCACTGTTGGATTAAATGGTAAAAATATATTATAATTGAACATTAAAACCAATTGAAAAGATAATATAATCATATAAATAAATTAGATTAAAAAGGGGTTTTGAATTAAAATACAACATTTTTCACTATTCATTAAAAATTGAACTTTTTCAGAAAAATACCAAAAATTTACACAATCTAAATTTTGATGTCCCAATTCTAAAGAATAATTTTATTTTATCAAATACGACACATAAAATTTTCAAATAGAGTATTTAAAATAGGTTCTCCATCAAAAGGCGGTTAATCGACCTTTTAAAGAATATTAGAATGTTTACGCTTAAAATTGGATTCATTCGCATTTTTAATCCTCTAAAATTTATTGTAAAATGTAAAAATATTTGGCAAACATATATACTCATTTTGTAGTTAGTTCTTTTCATTCCCACCATTACAATGGCTAGGTGTTAACTACTATTTAAAATAATATTATTTTATTATTAGAGTGCAACGTAAGATTCCCAAGAAATTCGTTGTTGCGTGTTGGGTACGCCATCGAGCATAGCGTCCCCTTTATAGTTATATTAAAATTTTATTCAAAAATATTGATAAATTTGAAAATTTCATACTCTTTATTTACCTGGGTTGTTACATCCTTCCCCCTTTTGGGAATTGCGTCCTCACAATTTTAAAATTGGGCTTGGAAACTTCATTGAAAATCCCACATCATAACAAGAGTCAGTAAAACAATCACATTAAAATAAAGAAAGATAAGTACAAAGGTCACCCGAGTTAACCCATACTAGGATTCCAAGTATGAAAACATGGACATGGAGGAAAAAATAAATGGTCATGTTCTGATGGAGAGTGATATTAAACATGTCTAGGAGAAAGTTAACCATAAGAAAATCACAAACTTGTGATGGGTTAAACAGTATTTGATTCCCCAGAAGGAAAAGTTAATAGTCAACATTTTTGTTTTAAGTTACTTTTTATTGAGGAATTTATTCATAAGGAAACATAATCACTTATCATGTTTACATTCAACTTTTTTTAGATTCCTTACACAAACTCATATTTTCTCCAAAAGACGATTAATTAGGAAGACTTGTTCACATTAAGAGTACTATAATCAACATATAGAGAATCACCTTATCCACAAAAGAGAACTATATACTTCCCATGTCTTTAGACTTTAACTAAAACCAAAACCAAAAATGTTAGTACAAGATCAGATAATCTCGAAAAGGATAACCCTTTAAAAAAAGAAAATCTATTCTTAATCACCAAAATTTGTCTACCAAAACCCAAAGTTCATCGAGGACCATTCGATAAAAAATTTGTCCATAAAATTATTCAAAGTAAACCAAACTATGATTGAAACCCAAATATTTGAAGGATTTAGTCACATAGTCTTCCAAGTTAAATCGTGACATTTATCTCCAAACAACATCAATTGCTCCTAATGTCTCGTATTGAAAAGTTATTAACATAATCACATATCCTCTATGATAGGTTAATCATTTTCATAAATAACCAAAAATAAACTTACTCTTAATTCGTAAATTCACCTAACTAAAAAGAATAAGTCATACTAACCAGGGACTTCATGTAGTCCAGTGGTTGGTGATAAATACCAGTTTCACATTGGTTGTGGGTTCGATTCCCACAGCTTCGTCTGACACGACGTGTTGTCACAAGGTCTGCATGTTGTCCTTTTCCCAAACTATATAATTCTTAAATCATTCCCCAAAAAGAAATAAAATCATCAGAAATAACCATAACATAATTTAACCTCAATTTTATCTCATACCTTTCACATCCATCAAAACATATAGTATCCCATAATTACCTCATATGTAAGGACCATATAAACTCAAATTGTTCTTTATAACTATGTCCACAAAAGAACAGATAACCGTTCCTTCAATAAAATTTTCATATATTAAACATCAGGGTTACACATACTATAAAAAGTCTTCTAATGTGACCCCACCATCAAAAGAGACTTAATACTCTTAAGAATTTCACCATAACTCTTGAAGCCCTTATATGTTGACTTCTTACTCATTCCACATTATTCATGATCCATTAACCATTCCTTTCCAAATTATTCTGAAATACTTATTTCCTACAAACACAATCATGAATCATATCCTAAGATTCCAAAATAGGAAAAAAAAGTTATGAAATAATCCATACCTTTGATTGGTCATTGTCAGTTTCTTCATCCTCAATCGGAATGGCATTAGGTATTGGTAAACGAATATTTGTACGATCTTGGTGATCCCATTCACGAAACTTCTTCATAGGACATGTGTTTTCATAATGACCATGCACACCACATTTAAAACATTCAATTGATCCCTCAGAGAGAACTTCTTTCCCTTTCCTCGAGTCAACTGGATGATTTCTTTTTCCATGGAAGGTTCTTGCTTTATGACCTTCATTTCCCCATATATAGCATATTTCTGTCCCTTTGAAACATTTTCCTAGGTGTTTCTTTCCACATCTTTGACACATAGGTTTTTTAACACACTTACCTTTATTATTGTTACCTGTAGTTCCGTAGGGATTTGTTTCTCACATATATGATGCCTTAGAGAAATCCCCAAGGTTTAGGTGGTCAATCATGACTCCAGATAGTTGGTTGAGGATAAACATAAGAGTTCTCATTGTAGCTCCCATATCATTCAGTTGCTCTCTCAAAAAACTGTCATAGTTTCCTTCACATCCACTGTTACTTTGGTGCCTACTAGATCTAGCCATTTACTAAAACCATAAAGGTCAGTGTGAGTATATCAACAAAACCATTATGTAATAATGGGGAAGATAAACACTACGATATACTTACTCATTCCATTTATCTAAAACTAGGACTCTTTCTGAAATCCTAACTATTATGGTAATTTCACTTATGCTTAAAGAATACCCTAACCTCTAATGCTATCTAAACCGAACTCTGATACCAACTATAAGGCCCCAGCCTTAAAACTTATATAATCTTGAGTTATTATAAGATTACACATTGAGGATCTTTTCAGGTTTAGAGTTTTAGAGGATTAGATCATAAAACATGCATTATATTCCACATTTAAACAAAGTGGTTACATAAAGATAGTATCAATTTTTTTTCCATCAACGGAAACATATTTAAAATAAAACATGGATTCTTTCATGACACTTCCATTACACTATCATCATATCATGTACCTTTCCCTTGACCTATGAAAAACATTTCAAAAAAACTTTGGATGAGCATAAAAATCTCAGTAAGGGATATAAAAATATGGAAAGGAAACATGAGTTCATATATACAAAATATTGAAATCATACTTTACCCATAAAACATAGGCACTTTAACATACCCCATCAAATAATAAATAAATCATAGAAATCATAAGACATAAATGGTAACTTGAGGCATTCATAACATTCTTACATAGGGATTAACCCTCTTTGTTACGTTTGGAATACCCACCACAGTATATTCCCTAAATCTCTTTAGAGAAACCATAACGTTTCACTCCTTCGCATTACCCAATGCATTGGAGAGCTATATCGGGCTCACCTGCCCTTAGTTTATCACGGAACCACCCGTATTCATAACAATGCCCATGAACCATAACATAATCATAGCACATAACTTAAGAATAATGTAAATATTATATTTCTACATTGCAAAAACAATATAACATTATAGGATTTTGATATAATGAATCGATTCAAAAAAACCATTTTCAAAACCATTTAACACATTTAATAAAGAGATTTTTGAATCAAAGTGTCACATACCACCTTGAAGCTTTTAACATTTTAAAACATTAATATCCATATAAATAAATCCTTAAAATCATTTTGTAAACATGGATATTAATAACAAAAAAATCATTAAAACATTTAAAGCGATATTTTGGTAAAAGGGTTTTTACCAAAATTTGAGACACTTGAATAGAATAATTGAGGATTAACATTTAATCTGAACTTTATAATAACATGATAATAGATTCATTCATGATACAATATTCCAAAGGACAGTATATACACCATATAAGAGTGAATTGGTGCATAAAAACAATAAAGTCTCAATAGAAATGTAAAATGCGATGAAATCCCTTATAAAGAAGGTATCCTTAAATAAAGGATAAATAAATCTCAAAATTGTGTGTGAAAAATATAAATACACCCAATATAAGTGGATATTAAGTTTAAAAAAATAAAATTTCATTCACACATATTCAAAGGATGACATATTCAATAACTACATGTTGAACCCAATGAAATCGAAATTGGGTTAAAAAGTTCCGTTGGTAAAATTCGACAGCCTAACGATGTCACTTCAAAATTCAAAAAATGAGTTTATGAGAGATAAAAAGTGTATCTCATCACTTGGAAATAAAATTTACATCAATAAGGACATCGAATAACATATCCCAACGTAATAATATGTGAATTAAAAGACATAACAAAAGATGACTTTTAAAAGAGGAGGGTTAAAGATTCACTTACCGGCATGGGTATCTTTCGAAACATTCACCTCATGAAAGAAGGACAATAAAACATCGATGTAAATACTCATAAATGAATGTATATTACAAAATTAGTAAAATAATGGGCAGTACATACACCACTCAAAGGAAATTGTGGAAAATGTAGCATAAATCTCACGGGAATAAAAGTGAGATGAAAAATCCCTTACGAAAACTCGGCAGCCTAACGGTGCCACTTAAGACTTCAAAAATGGATTGGTGAGAGGAAATAGGGTCTCTCATCATATTACCATAAATTTTATAGAAAGAGTAATATAAAAGAACATCCCCCAACATAACAAAGGGGAGCTTAAAAGAAGTGACATAAAGGAGAATACTTAAAAAGAATAAGAGAGGTTGGATCTCTTACGAAATATTCGGCAGCCTAACGGCGCCACTCAAAACATCCAAAATGGATTGATGAGAGAGAATAGGGTCTCTCATCATATGAACATTAAAATTACAGTAAGAGTAATATAAAATAATATCCCAATAAGAAGAAAGATGATCTTTAAAAGGAATGACATAATAGAGTGTACTTAAAAAGAAAGAGAGGAGTAGGATCCCTTACCTCGGGTCCGACTTGACTCGATCGTTCTTTAATCTCCTTAAAAATAAATTGAGTGAATTTATAATTCCTTAAGAACCTTTTCATGTTCATTATTACTTTTATATCACTTATTACCATGTCATGAACACTATGTTATTATTTAAGCTAAAAACGGTCGATCATTGGTACTTGAGTTAAAAATAAACTCTTTATAATTAAAAGTAGATCATGTGGAAAACTATACATTATATCTAGATTTTTATTCATGATATTGATATCATATATATCATATATAACCATTATATTCATTCATTTATAATATTACATAACATTTAGAGTTAAGAAATGAAATGCACCTTTCATGGAGACGGTACGCCGTACGTACGCTTGAACGCTACTTCCATTTCTATTTCATATTTAATGGAATTAAAACATAATGATACATAATATTATTTTAATTCCAGTATGGTATCATATATAATATCATTAAATATATCCTTTATATGTACCACATATGGTATTAACGAATCAAATCACTTTGAGTGGGCGGTAGTCCGCACTTCCTAAAATGAAGATATCGTGTATACCCATAATGGTAGCCATAAAGGTATTCAATAAATGAAAAATACAGAAGCTTAAGGAAAACATAAACATATTATATATCATATATAAATATAGTGACATCTTAATGTCCACCTTTGAAGGTGTTAGAAGAATGTTGAACAATCATCGTTTCGTGAGGCAGAAATTCACAATCCTCAGAAACAATATGTTCTTTAACCATTAGATGTACGTGTGTGTATGTTTATATAGAATCCTTATTATAAAAACATACTAGTATATTTTATATAATGGATTTGTTACAAAATAAATGAATAAAAAGTGTTTAGGGGGTTGGAGAAGAAAAATAAAACAAAAGGACACAAGTGAAGACATCACCTTAAAATCGTGTAACTCCCTTTGGTTTGAGCTCAAAGGATTCCTTGGGAAGAATTATGCCCAAAGTGAGGCTTCAAGGATTTATAGAGGGATGTGGAGAGACAAAATGGGCAGGGGTTGGCCGAGCCAAAGGCTTTGGAAGTGTGGGTAAGGAGGTATAGGTGGGGGCCTTTTATAAGAGGAGGGGAAGGGCACTCTTGGTAAGTAAAAAAATGTTACATTATTTTAGAATGTGTTTCAGATTTTAATGGTCCCACATTGATGTGTTTCAAGGATAAGGTGCTAAGGTTTCGAAATATACCCATCCAATAGGTTTTGGACATGTGTAGGTCATAGATTTTACATTATCTTTTCATTTTATTCAAATCCTTTATTAATGAGGTAATCGCTGCATCATCCTGATGTCATAAATAATTTAATATATTTAATGTCTAAAAATTATAAAAAAATATCATGATGTAGGAAATATTTTTATATTTCTAATGAATATTTATATTCAAAAATATGACTTGTATAACCCCATGTAAAAATTGTTTTAGTAAAACATCTCATGTGTGTGTCATTTTTACTTTAACATTAAATAAAAAGGTATTTATGTCATTTTCCAACCAATGTGGCTCCATGGGGTCCCCAAGTAGACCCATGGATTTTCATGGTCGGACATGACACATAAAATGAGGGTAGGACATGTGTCAAGCTCATCTCATATTATTAAAACATTATTTTTACCTTAAACTACACTAATTACCTCTAATCGCGATTAAAAACTTAATAAGTTACTATTCACAAAAAAATTATTTTAATCCCATTGAACCACATTTTACTTCTTAATTACAACCATGTATGTCGGATTTTTGAAATTCAAAACACAAAGGGGGCAAAATTTCATTTTAACGGAAAATCAGTTTTTATAAGTACCACCTAGTGGTTTCACTATTCATAAAAAATTGACGTTTTTCAGAAAATTACCAAAAATTCACCCAAAGATATATTTGATATTCCGAATTCAAAAATGATGTATATTTTAAAAAATTCAAAACATATATGTTGCATTAATTAATTTAATAATTAATTCCCGCAGTCAAAACAAATTGTGTGTTTTTATGATACAAAAAGTATCAAAAGATTGACAGTAGTTTAAGTCTGATTTCAAAGTGAAATTAATTCCAGAGACCACTATTGGATTCAATGGTAAAAATATATTCTAATTTAACTTTAAAACCAATTAAAAATATAATCTAATCATATAAATTAATTAGATTAAAAAGAGGTTTTGAATTAAAATACAACATTTTTCACTATTCATTAAAAATTGAACTTTTTCGGAAAAATACCAAAAATTTACACAAAGTAAATTTTGATGTCCCGATTCTAAAGAAGAATTTTATTTTATCAAATATAACACATAAAATTGTTAAAAAGTGGATTTAAAAGAGGTTCTCCATCAAAAGGCGATTAATCGAACTTTTAAAGAATATTAGAACGTTTACGCTTAAAATTGGATTCATTCGCATTTTTAATCCTCTAACATTTATTGTAAAAAGTAAAAATATTTGGCAAACATATATAATCAATTTGTAGTTAGTTCTGTTCATTCCCACCATTACAACGGTTAGGTGTTAACTACTATTTAAAATAATATTATTTTATTATTAGAGTGCAACGTAAGATTCCCAAGAAACTCATTGTTGCGTGTTGGGTAAGCCATCGAGCATAGCGTCCCCTTTAAAGTCATATTAATATTTTATTCACAAATATGGATAAAAGTGAAAATGTCATACTCTTTATTTACCTGGGGTGCTACACTCCATCCGAACTTGACGGCTTGTTTTCTCCTCCATATCCATGTTTTCATGGAATCCTAGTATTTTTTGTCTAGGGTAACCTGTTTACTTCTCTTTTTTTATTTTAAAGTGATAGTTTTATTGACTCTTTTTGCGATATGGGGCTTTCAATGAAGTTTCTGAGACCAATTTTTAAATTGTGAGGATACAATTCCCAAAAGGGGGGAAGGAGGTAACATCCCAGATTAATAAAGAAAATGACATTTTCATAATTATTAATATCTTTTAATTAAATATTAATTTTACATTAAATGGGTTGCTAAGTTCGATAGCGTACCTAATACGCAATATTGGGTTTCTTAGAAATATTACGTTGCACACTAAAAATATAATATTATTATTTTAAATGGTAGTTAACTCCTAACTATTGTATTGGCGGGAATGAAAACAACTAACTACAATATGAATATACATGATTTTTAAATGTATTTACAGTATCCAATAAAAATATAGAGGCTTAAAATGTGAATGAATCTAATTTGACACATAATTTACATTCGAAGGCCGATTTATCACCTTTTAATGGAGAAACATTTTTAAATCACGTTTTTGTCACATTAATACATTCCATATGAACAAATAAAATCCATCTTTAGAATGGGGATATCAAAATTTACATTGTGTAAATTTTTGGAATTTTTCTGATAAAGTTCATTTTCAAATGAATAGTGAAAATATTGTATTTTAATTCAAAAGTGCCTTTTAATATAATTTATTTATATGGTTAATTTTTCTTTTTGTTTTATTTTAAAGTGAAAATAAAATATATTTTTACCATTTAATCTAATTTTTGTCATTGGAACTATTTTCACTTTGAAATTGGACATAAAAAATGCCAATCTTTTGATAGTTATTGTTTCTTAAAAACACGCTATTTGTTTTGATAACGGGAATTAATTTTAAAATTAATTAATTCCACTTATATGTTTTGAAATTGTAAAAATAAACATCATTTTTTAATTTGAAATATCAAATGTATCTTATGCTGAATTTTTGGTATTTTTCTAAAAAACTTCAATTTTTGATGAATAGTGAAACCACTTAGTGGTTGTTAAAAAAACTGACTTTTTCATTTAAATGAAATTTTAATGCTTCTGTGAATTAAATTTTGAAAATCTGACATACATGGTTGTTATCAAAAAGTAAAATGTGGTTCATTAAGATGAAAATAATTTTTGTTGAATAGTAACTTTTGTCTTTTATTTACCACGGCTAATGGTAAATTGGGTATTTCAAGGTAAAATGAATATTATAATAATTTTAAATTACCTTAAAACTTTTCAAAACCTTATTGGTTGAGTAATTAACGACCATGGGTATGTTTGGGTATATTTTGGGACCCCTTTGATTTACTTCAAAGTGATATCCACAATTTAGATTAATTAACTTAAAGTAAAGACAAAATTGACACTAACAAAAATCTTTTAGTAATTAATTTTTATATGGTGTTATATAAGTCCTATTTTCAACTATAAATACTAATTAGAAAGATACAAAGATTTCCTACATGATATTATTTTTTTTATAATTTTTAGACAATAAATAAATTAAATTATTTATGACATAATAATGATGCAGTGTTTACCTCATTAATAAATCATTTAAATAAATAAGATTGTAATGATTATAATATTATCCAAAACATGTCCAATTCGGATTAGATGATTTTATTTCGACCATAACTCATCTTATATTTGAATATAATTATTTTTTTACCTTTAGAAACCGAATATCATTATATTATAAAAAAATATTTTCACTCTTTCAAAAAGAGACCCTCCTCCCCCTTATAAAAGAAGACCACTTCTAACCAATTCCACACAGCTCTGAAGCCATTAGGCTCATCCAAACTCTGTAAAATTAATCTCCCAACATCCCTCTAATCCCCTTAGAATCCTTAACTTAGGTAGAAGGAACTTCGAGAAATTCTTTTTGGTTCAAACCAAAGGAAGTTGCCTAAATTAAATGTAACAATTTCTCATAAATTTTTTTCTATTATTTGACTTCTCCAACACCGAAAATATTTTTTATTCCTTCTTTTTGTAACAACAAAAGTATCCTTAATATAATAGAATGTTTTTATTAGAATTATTATAACTACACATACACACAGACCCATCTACTGGGTGAAGAACATAATGTTTCTGTGGATGGCAGACAAACGCCTCACGAAACGATGATTGTTCGATTATCTCCTACTGCTTCTCATGGTGGCCATTTTAATGGAACTGTATTTATATATGATATATATTATTTTTTCTTTTTTTATACTTCTATATTTTCCATTTATAACATTCCTTTATGGTTTCCATAGTGGGTAAATACGATAATCTAATTTGAGGAAGTGCGGACTACCGCCCCCTCAAAATGATGTGATTCGATAATGCCTTATGTGGGATGTATAAAGGAGGGATTTAATGATACTATATAAGATATTATACTAGAAATATAATATACCTATGTATTATTATGTTTTATTTCCATTAAAATAAGAAATAGAAATGAAAGTAGCGTTCATGCGTACGTACGGCTTACCGTCTCCATGAACGGTGCATTTCATTTCTTATATCCAAATGTTTTGTAACTATTATAAATACATGTATATACTGGATATATATTATATATATTATATCCAAATCATTAATACCATTTTTCATATAATGGACTATTGACCACATGAACAACTTGTAAATATAAGGTTTTCATTTGTATCTCAAGTAACAAATAGCGACAAAATGAACGTTATTAACATAAATGATTACATAATGTTTATAACATGGTAATAAGTGATATTAAAGGAATAATAAACTAGAAAAAGTTTCTTAATCAAGTACAAATTAAATTTATTTTATCATTTAGGATATTAAAGAACGAACGGGTCATGTTGGGAACGGTGTAAGAGATTCGACCTCTCTCTTTCTTTTCAAGTACTCTCTTTTATGTCATTTGTTTTATGATCCATGTTCTTATGTGGGAGGATGTTATTTTATATTCACCATACTGTAATTTTATTTTCATATGATGAGAGACCCCCTCTTACTCTCATAAATTTATTTTAATAATTTTTAAGTGAAGTTGTTTGGCTGCAGAAGTTTTGTAAGGGATTTCTTATCTCACTTTTAATTCTATGAGATTTCCATTGTTCTCCACTTATTTATTTCATGTGGTGTATTTTTTACTGAATTTTGATATATATTATCATGACTATCATTATATTCATGGTATTCTGTGATTCATTTGGTGGTTATTAACTTTGGGTCATATGACTCAATTGATTACAACGTGGTAAAGGGGTTTTCATCTAACTTTTATCCCTGTGAGATTCATGCTATATTTTCCACTACTTCCTTTTGGGTGGTGTATGTACCACCCATTATTTTATTCATTGTGTAAGATACTTTAATTTATTGGTATTTACATCTTCATTGTATGATCCTTCTTTGATGTGGTGTATGTTTCGTAAGATACTGAATCGGTAATGGAACCTTTCACCCTCCTCTCTTTTAAAAGGCTTCTTTTTGTTATGTCTTTTAATTCACATCTTCTTATGTTGGGATATGTTCTTATATATTCTTATTTCTGTAAATTTTATGTCCATGTGATGAGATAAACTTTTCTCTCTCATAAACTTAGTTTCTGAACTGTAAAGTGATGTCGTTAGGTTGTCGAATTTTTATAAGGGAGCTCCATAACCCAATTTCAATTCTTTGGGTTTAACTTGTACTTATTGAATATTTTATCCTATTAATATGTTTGAATGACCTATTATTGTTATACACTTAACATAAACATATATTGGGTGTATTTATATGTGTCACACATAATTATGAGATTTATTTATCCTTAATTTAAGGATACCATCTTTATAAGAGATTTCATCACAATTTACATTTCCATTGAGAATTCATTTTTGTTATGCACCAAATCCACTCTTATATGGTGTATATACTGTCCTTTGACATATTATATCATGAGTCCCTTTATTCTCATGATATTATAAATTTCTGATTAAATGTTATTTCGCAATTATTTGTATTCAAGAGTCTCTCAATTTGTTAAAAACTCTTTAACAAAAATATCATTTTTAAATGTTTTAATGATTTATCATTTTAATCATTATATTTAATGTCCATGTTTTAAAAATGGTTTTGATTATTTTTTATATGGACATTAATGTTATAAAGTTATAATTCCTTTAAAATCTTTAAAGTGTTATGTAACACATTAATTCAAAAATCTTTTTTAAATGGTTTTTGAAAATGGATTGATTATTTCAATATCTCAAAAATTACTTCATGTGATTGAAAATGAAATGTTATTGTTGAAATATTTATATTTGAAATATTTTATTTGTTATGATGGTACTTGGACATTTTACGGGTGGTTACATGATAAACCATATGACGGGTGGTGCCCTGAATACCAGGACGGGTGGTTACGTTATAACCTCCAATGCTTTGGGTATGGAAGTCATCCGTATGGCTCTTCCATTTAGTGATATGTGTGGAAGTTGACTGTATGGTTATTCCACTTATGTATGTTTATGTACAATGTTACCTTTATATGCTATGTGTTCATTATATGGGTTTTATGGTAATATATTGGTTACAAAATGGTAAGTAATGTTCTTTTATTCAGTGAAGAATATTTACTGCTTCATAAAGGTGAAAAGTATTACTTATGTTAAAGTATTCATGGTTTACTTATTGTTTTGAAAAACTAATAGTTTTCCTTTTTTGTGTATCCCTTACTGAGCTTTTTATGATCATCCCAAGTTTCTGAAATTCTTTCCACAATACTTAAAGATGAATAGGTTCATGGATGGGATTAAGGAAAATTCATGTTGTCTAAAACATGGAACTAGACATGTTCCTTTTTAAGAGTTTTATTTTATGAAAAAAATTGATACTGAGTAGTAGTGTCTACTTGTAATATTCAAGAGTTATGTAACAGTTATGGCCTAATTCCCTAAAACTCAAAAACCTAAAATGGCCCTCAATGTGAATTGCCCATTTAATTCAATATTATGTAATTTTATAAGGTCGGGTTTTTATATTTGGTATCAGAGGCCGGTTTAGACAACTTTCGAGGTTAGGGTGTTATCTAAGCATAAGTAACATAACCATAATGGTTATCATATTAGAAATATTCGTAGTTATTTTGAATGAGTTTTAGATAACATGAATAAGTACATACCCTCCTCTTAAGATATTATATTATGATTTTATTGATATACTCACACTGACCTTTTTGGTTTTAGTGAATGGTTGGATCTAGCAGGAACCAAAGTAACAGTGGATGTGATGAAAACGGCGACAATTTTCTGAATGAGCAACTGAATGAAATGAGAGATGAAATGAGAAATCTTGTAGTTATTATCAACCATCTATCTAGAGTAATGATTGAAAATATGAAACATGGTGATTTTTATAAGGCATCGTATAATCATGAAAAAAATCCATACGGAATTTCAGGTAATAATCATAAAGGTAAGTATGTTAAAAAACATATGTGTCAAGGATTTAGAAAGAAACACCTAGGAAATTTCTTTAAAGGGATGGGAATATGATATAGATATGGGAATGAAGGTCAAAAATCATGAACCTGGCATGGAAAAAGAAAGCACCCAGTTGACTCTAGGAAAGGTAACGAAGTTATTTCTGAGGGATCAATTGAATGTTTTAATTGTGGTGTGCATGGTCAATATACAAACAGGTGTCCTACGATGATTTGTCAAGAATAGGATCACCAGGATCGTACAAATATTTTTTTACCAATACCTAATGCCATTCCTATTGAGGATGAAAAACTGACGAAGGCCAATGAAAGGTATGGATTATTTATTAACATGTGTTTTGATATTATTGAATCTTAGGATATGATTCATGATTATGTTTGTAGGAAAGAATTATTTCAAAATAAGTTCAAAAGTAATGGTTAATGGATCATGAAGAATGTTGAATGTGTAAGAAGTAAATATATAAGAGATTCAAGAGTTGTGGTAGATTTTAGGAAGGTGAAATGCATATACGTATTAAGGCTCTTTTGATGATGGGAATTACATTAGAAGACTTTTTATAGTATGTGTAGCCCTAAATTTCAATATTTGAAAATTTTAGTCAAGGAATAATTATCTTTTCTTTTGTGGATATAGTTATAAAGAACCATTTCAGTTTATATGATCCTTGAATTAGAGTAAATTATAGGTTAATACATTTTTGGGATGCAAAATAAAAGTTATTAGAAAACCTTCGTGGTTAAAATATTCTATGGTTATTTTTGATAAATTTATCTATTTTTGGGAATTTTATAAAATTATATAGTTTTTGAAAAGAGACAACACACAGACCATGTGACAACCCGTCACATCGGACAAAGCACTGGGAATCGAACCCACAACCAAAGTGCGACTGGTATTTTTCTCCTACCACTGGACAACGTAATGTCCCTGGTTAGTTTGACTAATTATTTTTAGTTATATGATTTTATGAATCCATAATAAGTTTATTTTGGGTAATCTATGGAAATGGTTAACCTAACATGGAGAATATTTGATTAGGTTAATTTCTTTTCAATATGAGATTTTAAGAGTAACTGGTGTTATTTCGAGATAAATTTTATGATTTATCTTGGAAGAATATATGATTAAATCCTTCGGAGATTTGGGTTTCAATCTTAGTTTGGATTACTTTGAAGAATTTTAAAGACAACTATTTATTGAATGGTCTTTGTTGAACTTTGGTTTTTGTTAGAAAAATTTCGGAGATTAAGAGTAGTTTTTCATTATGTAAAAGATTATCCTATAGGGGGATTATCTGATCTTGTACTAAATGTTTTGGTTTTAGTTAATATCTATAGACAAGGGAAATATATAGTTCATCTTTTGTGGATTGTTCGATTCTCCCAAAGTTTATTATCGAACTTTTAATGTAAAAAAAAGTCATCCTAAATTCTCATCGTTTGGAGAAAATTTGATCTTGTGTTAGAAATCTAGTAAAAGATGAATGACTACATGACATGTAAGTATATTTCTTTATGTTTTTAGTTAATCTCATAAATAAATTCCTCAATGAAAAGTAACTTAAAACAAAAACCGTTCCTGTTAACTTTTCCTACTGGGGAACCAAAGACTGTTTAACTGATCACAAGTTTGTAAATTAATGTTGGTTAACTTTTTCCTAAACATGTTTTCTATCACTCTCCATCAGAACATAAAGGTTTGTTTTCTCCTACATATCTATTTTTTCATGGAATCTTAGTATTTTTTGTCCAGGGTAACCTTTGTACTTCTCTTTCTTTATTTTAAAGTGAATGTTTTATTGACTCTTTTTTTCTATATGGGGCATTTAATGAAGTTCCCGAGCCCAATTTTTAAATTGCGAGGACACAATTCCCAAAAGGGTGTAAGGATGTAACATCCCATATAAATGAAGAAAATGACATTTTCATAATTATTAATATTTTTTAATTAAATATTAATTTTACCTTAAATGGGTTTCTATGTTCGGTAGCGTACCTGATATGCAACAACGGGTTTCTTTGAAATCCTACGTTGCACACTAATAATATAATATTATTATTTTTAATGGTAGTTAACTCTAACTGTTGTATTAGAGGGAATGAATAAAAATAACTATAATATGAGTATACATGATTTTTAAATGTATTTACATTTTCCCATAAAAAGTTAGAGGCTTAAAATTTGAATGAATCTAATTTAAGGCATAATTTACATTAAAAGGCCGATTTATCGCCTTTTAATGGAGAACCCTTTTTAAATCTAGTTTTGGTCACTTTAATACATTCTATATGACCAAATAAAACAGTTCTTAAGAATGGGGATATCAAAATTTACTTTGTGTAAATTTTTGGAATTTTTCTAATAAAGTTCATTTTCTAATGAATAGTGAAAATATTGTATATTAAATCAAAAGTGCCTTTTAATCTTATTTATTTATATCATTAGATTTTCTTATTAATTTATTTTAAAATGAAATCAAAATATAATTTTACCATTTAATCCAATGTTGGTCATTGAAACTAATTTTACATTGAAATTGGACATAAACAAATGTCAATATTTTGATAGTTATTACTTCTTAAAATCACGTTATTTGTTTTAATAACTGGAATTAATTTTAAAATTAATTAATTCCACTTATATGTTTTGAATTTGGAAAAATAAAAATCATTTTGAATTCGGAATATCAAATATAGCTTAGGCTGAATTAATGATATTTTTCTGAAAAACTTCAATTTTTGATAAATAGTTAAACCACTTAGTGGTATTTAAAAACACTGTCCTTTTCATTTTAATGAAATTTTACTGCTTCTGTGAATTGAATTTCGAAAATCTGACATACCTGGTTGTTATAAAAAAGTAAAATGTGTTTAAATATGATGAAAATAATTTTTGGTGAATAGTAACTTTTGACTTTTATTTACCTTTGTTAAAGGTAAATAGGGTAATTCAAGGTAAAAAGAATATTATAATAATTTGAAATTACCTTAACACTTGTGAAAACCTTATTGGTTGAGTCATTAACGACCATGAAAATATTTGGGTCGATTTTGGGACCCCTTTGATCCACTTGGAATTGATAATGACAATTTAGATTAATTAACTTAAAGTAAAGAAAAATTGACATTAACAAAAATCTTTTAAGAATTAAATTTTATAAGGTGTTATATAAGTCATATTTTCACCTATAAATAATCATTGGAAAGATAAAATTATTTCATAAATTATAGTGTTTTTTTAATAATTTTTAGACAACGAATATATTAATTTATTTATGACATAATAATGATACAATGTTTACCTCATTAATAAATTATTTAAATAAATAAGAATATAATGTTTAAAATATTATCCATAACATGTAAAATTCTGATTGGATAATTTTATTTCGACCATGACTCATCTTATGTTCGGCTATAATGATTTTTGTACCATTATAAACTAAATATCATTATATTATAAAATAATATTTGCACACTTTCCTAAAGAGCCCCTCCTCCCCCTTAAAAAAGGAGAACACTTCTAACCAATTACACACACCTCTAAAACCATTAGGCTCGTCCAAACATTGCCAAATCAAGCTCCCAACATCCCTATAATACCCTTAGAAGCCTTAACTTATGCATAAGGAACTTTAAGAAATCCTTTTTGTTCAACCCAAGGGATGTTTCCTAAATTAAAGGTAACAATTTCTCTTAAATTATTTTCATTTATTTTACTTCCCCAACCCCTAAAATCTTATTTTAATACATCATTTTGTAACAACAACAGTATCCTAAATATACTAGGATGTCTTTATGAGAATTATTCGACCTACACATACACACACCCTCGTCTAATGGGTGAAGAACATAATATTTCTGTAGATGGAAAACAAACAACTCACGAAACGATGATTGTTCGATTATCTACTACCGCCTCTCATGGTGGCCATTATGATGGAACTGTATTTATATATGATATATATTTTGTTTATGTTTTCCTTATTATTCTGTACTTTCCATTTATATCATTCCTTTATGGCTTCCCTAGTGGGTAAATATGATTATCTCATTTGAGGAAGTGCGGACTACCGCCCCCTCAAAGTGATTTGATTCGATAATGACTTATGTGGGATGCATAAAGGATGGAGTTAATGATATTATATATGATATTATACTAGAATTATAATATACCTATTTATAATTATATTGTATTTACATTTAAATAAAAAATAGAAATGAAAGTAGCATTAATGCGTACGTACGGCTTACCATCTCCATGAACAATGCATTTCATTTCTTATCTCCAAATGTTATGTATCTATTATAAATACATGTATATACTGGATATATATGATATATATGATATCTAAATCATGAATACCATTCTGGATATAATGGACTATTGACCACATGGATAACTTGTAAATATAAAGTGTTCATTTTTAACTAAATACCATATATCAACTAAATGAACGTTATTAACATAAATTATTACATAATGTTCATAACCTAGTAATAAGTGATTTAAAAGTAAGAATAAACTTGAAAAAGGTTCTTAAGAAAGTTTAAATTATCTTTAGTTTATCATTCACGATATTAAATAATGAACGGGTCATGTCAGACACGAGGTAAGGAATTCGACATCTCTCTTTCTTTTCAAATACTCTCTTCTATGTCATTTCTTTTATGATCCATGTTCTTATATAGAGGATGTTCTCTTATATTCACCATACTATAATTTTTATTTTCGTATGATGAGAGACCCCCTATCAGTCTCGTCATTTTATTTTAATAATTTTTAAGTGAAGCCGTTAGGCTGCCGAATTTTTGTAAGGTATTTCTTATCTCACTTTTAATTTCGTGAGATTTACATTGTTCGACACTTATTTATTTAATGTTGTGTATTTTGTACTGCCTTATGATATATATTATCATGACTATCATTATATTCATGGTATTCTGTGATTCATTTTGTGGTTATTAGCTTTGGGTCATACGACTCGATTGATTACAACGTGGTAAGGGGTTTTCCATCTCACTTTTATCCCTATGAGATTCATGCTATATTTTCCACTACTTAATTATGTGTGGTGTATGTACTACCCTTTATTGTATTCTTTTTGTAAGATACTTTAATTTATGGGTATTTACATCTTCATTGTATGATCCTTCTTTCATGTGGTGTATATTTCGTAAGTTACCAAATCGGTAAGGGAACCTTTCACCCTCCTCTCTTTTAAAAGGCTTATTTTTTTTATGTCTTTAAATTCACATCTTCTTATGTTGGTATATGTTCTTATATATCCTTATTGATTTAAATTATATGTCCAAGTGATGGGATACCCTTTTCTCTCTCATCAACGTAGTTTCTAAATTGTAATGTGATTCCGTTAGGTTGTCGAATTTTTGCAAGGGAGCTTCTTAACCGAATTTCAATTCTTTGGGTTCAACTTGTACTTATTGAATATGTCATCCTATGAATATGTTTGAATGACATATGATTGTTTTACACTTAATATCAACTTCTATTGGGTGTTTTTATAAGTTTCACACATAATTATGAGATTGATTAATCAATAAGTTAAGGATACCATATTTATAAGAGATTTCATCTCAATTTACATTTCCATTGAGACTTCATTTTTGTTATGCACCAAATCCACTCTTATATGGTATATATACATTCCTTTGACATATTATATCATGAATACCTTTATTATATTGATATTATAAAGTTATAATTAAATGTTATTCCGCAATTATTTGTATTCAAGAGTCTCTCATTTTGTTAAAAACTCTATAACAAAAATATCATTTTTAAATGTTTTAAAGATTTATCATTCTAAATATTTATCTTTATTGTCCATGTTTTAAAAATGGTTTTGAGTTTTTATTTATATATACATTAATTTTTAAAAATTATAATTCCATTAAAAGCTTCAAAGTGATATGGGACACATTGATTCAAAAATCTTTTTTAAATGGTTTTTGAAAATGGCATGATTATTTCAATATCTCAAAAATTACTTCTTGTTATTGAAAATGAGATGTTTTTGGTGAAATGTTTATATTTATAATATTTTATGCATTATGATGGTACTTGGACATTTTTCAGGTGGTTACATGATAAACCATATGATAGGTGGTTTCGGGAATACCAGGATGGGTGGTTACATTATAACCTACAATGAATTGGGTATGGAAGTCGGCCATATGACTATTCCATTTAGTGATATGTGTGGAAGTTGACCGTATGGTTATTCCACTTATTGATGTTTATTTCCCAAGATTCCTTTGTATGTTATGTGTTATTTATATGGGTTTTATGGTATTCTTTTGGTTACAAAATGGTAAGTAGTGATCTTTTATTATGTGAAGAGTATGTACTACTTCATATAGGTGAAAAGTATTACTTATGTTAAAGTGTTCATGGTTTACTTATTGTTTTGAAAAACTAATATTTTTCCTTCTTTGTGTATCCCTTACTAAGATTTTTATGCTCATCCTGTGTTTTTGAAATGTTTTCCATAGGAATTAAAGATGAATAAGTTCAAGGATGGGCTCAAGTAAAATTCATGTTGTCTAAAACATAGAACTAGACATGTGTCTTTTTAAGAGTTTTATTTTATGAAAAAAAGGATACTGAGTAGTAGTGTCTATATATAATATTCAAGTGTTATGTGATAGTTATAGACTAATTCTCTAAAACTCTAAACCTGAAAAGATCCTCAATGTGAATTATCCATTTAATTCAATATTATGTAATGTTATAAGTTCGGGTCCTTATAACACTAATGTCAAAAATTCACAATGTCCAAATTCATACATTGATAGAAATTTAATATATTGATACTTCAATCATACCTCATCATATGAATTTATTATTTTTGTGTGATATATTGAAAAATGTAGAATAAATGTCATACTCATTTCCTCAAAAGTCATGTGAGATTAGGTGATAGTCTTAAAAATAAAAAATTTGGAAAACTCTAAACTGGGACTTGTTTGGACACTAGTCTTATACATTAATTTGTATTCGTCCTCAATATCATACACCATGATCAAATTCATATGTGTAACTAAATAATGTAATATGATCTATGGATTATTATTTATTATATATTTACTCGAAAAATTATCAAAATTATCAAAACTCACTAATAATTACCAAGATACCATCAACTCATATATTCTCCATTATATAATTTGATTTTAAAGTTGGATTATGAATTTATAATGAAATAAAACACAATAAACCTTATCCACTTCAAGATTCCATAATCTATCTTCTCTATATGAATTAAATATACTATATGAACTACATCATCTCAAATACCTAATCATGGTATCAATAATCATCAAAATACAAAACAATGGCCAAATAACTATTATGTTAAAAAATTCCCACATTGGGTTTCATTGGAAAAAATGGAAAAACATTATCATTCTAGGAATTCAGGGAATTGAATCATCACTGTATAGTTCCCTTTGTAACTATGAAAAAATATTTTTGGGTAATAGAATACTGAATAATAGTAAGACGTTTTACATAAAAAAGTGATATGTTTCATCATCATCAACCACATCCTCTCTATTAACCTTTGGGAAATGATATCACATAAGAATAAATATAATAATAAACCCTTATTTAATAAATATAAAATAATCAATTTTGTGAAATAAAAATTTTCATTCATTACTTCGTATTCTTAATTAATTTAACCTAAACATGATTGTTTTTTCCATGAAACCTTATAATGAAATAATTCATTCATGAAATTCAACACAAATTATAAATCATTTCACACAAGATTAATTTTTAATTCACCACAAACTTATATAATAACACTCTCTAAATATATACACCCCCAAAACGATTAATCTCCACTAAGATATCCCAAATAAATTGAAAAACCCATTACATAATATTTTCCCCCATTGATAAAATATTAAATAAATTCTAGAAATTAATATTTATGTTTTCCTTCTCTCTGTATTTTAAAATAATATCAAAATAAATAATGAGAGTGGGGATGAAACACTTTACTATGGCCTTGTGAAGGGTGTGGTTAAAAAACCAACCAATATTTCAATTTCTACAATGTATCCTTACATAGTGTCTTGGTGAACCCATTGTTTAAATTATCATATGTTGGAACAAATTTCACTTCAATTCATTTCCTCCAACATTATTCTTGGTGTGGTGAATATTTATATCAATGTATGTGGATCTTTAATACCAAATCATATTCCATAGAATATTAATAACACTTATATTATAACACCCCTACAGTAGTTGTATATTCACTTCAACATTAATATTTTTTAATATTTCTCTCAAAAAGGTCATGATTCCCATTCCACTCATAATATATCTAAAATCCTTCTTTATATTTTATATTCCTCAATATCCACATTATAAAAATGAGATGTGTCTCTTTTGGGGAAAATTTCTTCCTAGCATAAATAGTAACATCGGTCAAAAATTTCTATTTTGATCATGTTAAATCTTGGAGAATTTCAATATATTTTTTAACTTACTTTGCTCAACATATTTTAAGGGTTTATGTTAGGAAAACTTCAACGCATTCTTAAATTTCTTTTCTCTGTTTAATAGAATCTTAATCATATTCACTTATAAAAATATTTCATCATTATATTCTTATTTCTAATAATTTTCCATCAAAATTACATCTCTATTAATAAAAATATTTATAAAGGCTTTATAGTAGGAACCATGTCTTATTCATTTAGAGGATGTCCTAGGATGGTTCATTCATCAAAACTCTTTAAAGATATTAGGAATTTAACCAATTACCTTGATAAAAATATAGATTTTGAACACATGATCATACATTAAACATGTATATTTGGTATGATATTATTCATAATTAAAGAAATCTAATGTTTAAATATATTAAAAAAAATTAAATCACAAAAACAAAAACATTCCAATAAAAATATCATGATCTATTACGATCAACCAACATGATTCCTGAAAACTCTCCCAAATATCTACTATTATATTCATCCATACCAATGTTCTGATGTGTATGGTTCACTAAATTAATTTTGAATGGAATTATTCTAAAATTAATCTTTAAACCTCATATATAGAAACATTAATCCATTATTTTTCTAGATCATCATGAGAGAAACTATAGACAACATGTTTATACTTATTTTAAAAATTAACAAATTTGTACGGAATATTTTTTATAATCATGTCAAATGTAATCTCAAGTGATCATGTATCAATGAGACCATAGTTAAAAAAAATTCATGTATTTTTTTAGTAATTGTATCACTATTCCATTAGTTAACATATAGGTACTATAGAAACAAATCTATTAAACCAAATTAGGATTTTGGGCATGATAAGTGGGACTATGGTTCAAAAGGCCATCACATTAGAATCTATGTGATGAAGGGGGAGTAACAAGGTCCATGGAAATGGCTAGAAAAAATATAAAGATGGTGGAACCAAAATATTACCAGTGGGAAACCTCACTAATAGGGACAAGTGTGTAGATTCTTTTCATCCTATATTCCATCCCCATGGACCACTAATGTGGGATGGAAGGGTTCCCTACCACGTTCTAATATAATATTGGGAGAAGTCATGGGATGAGGTGAATTATGAAGTTAATTCATGTGAGGGGAACAAAGGTATCACCAGTTTGGAATCTCAAAAGATAGATAGGTTTTCTAAAAGCTGACATCTATCCCTCCTACCATTGCATTAAATGAGGGGTTCCCTACTACAGTGAATCATAATGATGGAATTATACCCATAAAGGGATATAAACAAAACTTTCATGCATGGATCAAGGCACGAGAATATATTAAACTAGGGTGCCATGTCACTTGACTATCAACATGGAATGAGGAAGAATACTCACTCAAGGCCTTAAAAATTGATGTAGGTGTGTGTAAGTGTATCTCGAATCGTTTCGTGAGGCAGAAATTCGCAATCCACAGAAACAGTATGTTCTTTAACCATTAGATGTAGGTGTGTGTAAGTGTATCTCGAATCCTTCTTATAAAAACATCATAGTATATTTTAGATACTGGATTTGTAACATAATAAATGAATAAAAAGAGTTTAGGGGGTTGGAGAAGCAAAATACAACAAAAGGACACAAGTGAAGACATCACCTTAAAATCGGGTAACTCCCTTTGGTTTGAGCTCAAAGGCTTCCTTGGGAAGACTTCTGACCAATGTGAGGCTTCAAGGAGTTAGATAGGGATGTGTAGAGAAAAAATGGGTAGGTTTTGGCTGATCCAAAAACTTTGGATGTGTGGGTATGGAGGTAGAGGTGGGGGCCTTTAATAAGAGGAGGGGAGGGTCACTCTTGGAAAGTAATGAAATGATACATTATTTTAGAATGTGTTTCGGATTTTAATGGTCCCACAATTATGTGATTCAAGAATAAGGAGATAAGGTTTCGATATATAACCATAAAATTGGTTTTGTACATGTGTAGGTCATATATATTACATTATCTTTTCATTTTATTCAAATCCTTTATTAATGAGGCAATCGCTACATCATCATGCTGTCATAAATAATTTAATATATTTAATGTCTAAAAATTATAAAATAAATATCATGATGTAGGAAATCTCTTTATATTTATAATGAATATTTATAGTCAAAAATCATACTTGTATAACCCCATGTAAAAATTGTATTAGTAAAACATTTCATGTGTGTGTCATTTTTACTTTAACATTAAATAAAAAGGTATTTATGTCATTTTCCAACCAAAGTGGCTCCATGGGGTCCCCAAGTTGACCCACGGATTTTCATGGTCGGTAATGACACATCCAATGAGGGTAGGACATGTGTCAAGCTCATCTCATATTATTAAAACATTATTTTTACCTTAAACTACACTAATTACCTCTAATCGCGATTAAAAACTTAATAAGTTACTATTCACAAAAAATTATTTTAATCCCATTGAACAAAATTTTACTAATTAATTACAACCATGTATGTTAGATTTTTTAAATTCAAAACACAAATGTGGAAAAATTTCATTTAAACGGAAAATCAGTTTTTATAAGTACCACTTAGTGGTTTCACTATTCATCAAAAATTGATGTTTTTCAGAAAATTACCAAAAATTCACCCTAAGCTATATTTGATACTCTGAATTCAAAAATGATGTCTATTTTACAAAATTCAAAACATATAAGTTAAATTAATTAATTTAATAATTAATTCCCGCTGTCAAAACAAATAGCGTGTTTTTGTGAAACAAAAAGTATCAAAAGATTGACACTAGTTTAAGTCCGATTTCAAAGTGAAATTAATTCCAACGACCACTGTTGGATTAAATGGTAAAAATATATTATAATTGAACATTAAAACCAATTCAAAAGATAATATAATCATATAAATAAATTAGATTAAAAAGAGGTTTTGAATTAAAATACAACATTTTTCACTATTCATTAAAAATTGAACTTTTTCAGAAAAATACCAAAAATTTACACAATATAAATTTTGATGTCCCAATTCTAAAGAATAATTTTATTTTATCAAATACGACACATAAAATTTTCAAAAATAGTATTTAAAATAGGTTCTCCATCAAAAGGCGGTTAATCGACCTTTTAAAGAATATTAGAATGTTTACGCTTAAAATTGGATTCATTCGCATTTTTAATCCTCTAAAATTTATTGTAAAATGTAAAAATATTTGGCAAACATATATACTCATTTTGTATTTAGTTCTTTTCATTCCCACCATTACAATGGCTAGGCGTTAACTACTATTTAAAATAATATTATTTTATTATTAGAGTGCAACGTAAGATTCCCAAGAAATTCGTTGTTGCGTGTTGGGTACGCCATCGAGCATAGCGTCCCCTTTATAGTTATATTAAAATTTTATTCAAAAATATGGATAAATTTGAAAATTTCATACTCTTTATTTACCTGGGTTGTTACATCCTTCCCCCCTTTTGGGAATTGCGTCCTCGCAATTTTAAAATTGGGCTTGGAAACTTCATTGAAAATCCCACATCGGAACAAGAGTCAGTAAAACAATCACATTAAAATAAAGAAAGATAATTACAAAGGTCACCCGAGTTAACCCATACTAGGATTCCAAGTATGAAAATATGGACATGGAGGAAAAAATAAATGGTCATGTTCTGATGGAGAGTGATAGTAAACATGTCTAGGAGAAAGTTAACCATACGAAAATCACAAACTTGTGATGGGTTAAACAGTATTTGATTCCCCAGAAGGAAAAGTTAATAGTCAACATTTTTGTTTTAAGTTACTTTTTATTGAGGAATTTATTCATAAGGAAACATAATCACTTATCATGTTTACATTCAACTTTTTTTAGATTCCTTACACAAACTCATATTTTCTCCAAAAGACGATTAATTAGGAAGACTTGTTCACATTAAGAGTACTATAATCAACTTATAGAGAATCACCTTATCCACAAAAGAGAACTATATACTTCCCATGTCTTTAGACTTTAACTAAAACCAAAACCAAAAATGTTAGTACAAGATCAGATAATCTCGAAAAGGATAACCCTTTAAAAAAAGAAAATCTATTCTTAATCACCAAAATTTGTCCACCAAAACCCAAAGTTCATCGAGGACCATTCGATAAAAAATTTGTCCATAAAATTATTCAAAGTAAACCAAACTATGATTGAAACCCAAATATTTGAAGGATTGTGTCACATAGTCTTCCAAGTTAAATGGTAACATTTATATCCAAACAACATCAATTGCTCCTAATGTCTCATATTGAAAAGTAATTAACCTAATCACATATCCTCCATGATAGGTTAATCATTTTCATAAATAACCAAAAATAAACTTACTCTTAATTCGTAAATTCACCTAACTAAAAAGAATAAGTCATACTAACCAGGGAATTCATGTAGTCCAGTGGTTGGTGATAAATACGAGTTTCACTTTGGTTGTGGGTTCGATTCCCACAGCTTCGTCTGACACGACGGGTTGTCACACGGTCTGCATGTTGTCCTTTTCCCAAACCATATAATTCTTAAATCATTCCCCAAAAAGAAATAAAATCATCAGAAATAACCATAACATAATTTAACATCAATTTTATCTCATACCTTTCACATCCATCAAAACATATAGTATCCCATAATTACCTCATATGTAAGGATCATATAAACTCAAATTGTTCTTTATAACTATGTCCACAAAAGAACAGATAACCGTTCCTTCAATAAAATTTTCATATATTAAACATCAGGGTTACACATACTATAAAAAGTCTTCTAATGTAACCCCATCATCACAAGAGACTTAATACTCTTAAGAATTTCACCATAACTCTTGAAGCCCTTATATGTTGACTTCTTACTCATTCAACATTATTCATGATCCATTAACCATTCCTTTCCAAATTATTCTGAAATACTTATTTCCTACAAACACAATCATGAATCATATCCTAAGATTCCAAAATGGGAAAAAAAGTTATGAAATAATCCATACCTTTGATTGGTCATTGTCAGTTTCATCATCCTCAATCGGAATGGCATTAGGTATTGGTAAACGAGTATTTGTACGATCTTGGTGATCCCATTCACGAAACTTCTTCATAGGACATGTGTTTTCATAATGACCATGCACACCACATTTAAAACATTCAATTGATCCCTCAGAGAGAACTTCTTTCCCTTTCCTCGAGTCAACTGGATGATTTCTTTTTCCATGGAAGGTTCTTGCTTTATGACCTTCATTTCCACATCTATAGCATATTTCTGTCCCTTTGAAACATTTTCCTAGGTGTTTCTTTCCACATCTTTGAAACATAGGTTTTTTAACACACTTACCTTTATTATTATTACCTGTAGTCCCGTAGGGATTTGTTTCTCACATATATTATGCCTTAGAGAAATCCCCAAGGTTTAGGTGGTCAATCATGAATCCAGATAGTTGGTTGAGGATAAACATAAGAGTTCTCATTGTAGCTCCCATATCATTCAGTTGCTCTCTCAAAAAACTGTCACAGTTTCCTTCACATCCACTGTTACTTTGGTGCCTACTAGATCCAGCCATTTACTAAAACCATAAAGGTCAGTGTGAGTATATCAACAAAACCATTATGTAATAATGAGGAAGATAAACACTAAGATATACTTACTCATTCCATTTATCTAAAACTAGGACTCTTTCTGAAATCCTAACCATTATGGTAATGTCACTTATGCTTAAAGAATACCCTAACCTCAAATGTTATCTAAACCGAACTCTGATACCAACTATAAGGCCCCAGCCTTAAAACTTATATAATATTGAGTTATTATAAGATTACACATTGAGGATCTTTTCAGGTTTAGAGTTTTAGAGGATTAGATCATAAAACATGCATTACATTCCACATTTAAACAAAGTGGTTACATAAAGATAGTATCATTTTTTTCCATCAACGGAAACAAATTTAAAATAAAACATGGATTCTTTCTTGACACTTACATTACACTATCATCATATCATGTACCTTTCCCTTGACCTATGAAAAACATTTCAAAAAAACTTTGGATGAGCATAAAAATCTCAGTAAGGGATATAAAAATATGGAAAGGAAACATGAGTTTATATATACAAAATATTGAAATCATACTATACCCATAAAACATAGGCACTTTAACATACCCCATCAAATCATAAAACAATCATAGAAATCATAAGACATAAATGGTAACTTGAGGCATTCATAACATTCTTACGTAGGGATTAACCCTCTTGGTTACGTTTGGAATACCCACCACAGTATATTCCCTAAATCTCTTTAGAGAAACCATAACGTTTCACTCCTTCGCGTTACCCAATGCATTGGAGAGCTATATCGGGCTCACCTGCCCTTAGTTTATCACGGAACCACACGTATTCATAACAATGCCCATGAACCATAACATAATCATAGCACATAACTTAAGAATAAAGTAAATATAATAGTTCCACATTGCAAAAACAATATAACATTATAGGATTTTGATATAATGAATCGATTCAAAAAAACCATTTTCAAAACCATTTAACACATTTAATAAAGAGATTTTTGAATCAAAGTGTCACATACCACCTTGAAGCTTTTAAAATTTTAAAACATTAATATCCATATAAATAAATCCTTAAAATCATTTTGTAAACATGGATATTAATAACAAAAAAATCATTAAAACATTTATAGCGATATTTTTGTAAAAGGGTTTTTACCAAAATTTGAGACACTTGAATAGAATAATTGTGGATTAACATTTAATCTGAACTTTATAATATCATAATAATAGATTGATTCATGATACAATATTCCAAAGGACAGTATATACACCATATAAGAGTGAATTGGTGCATAAAAACAATAAAGTCTCAATAGAAATGTAAAATGCGATGAAATCCCTTATAAAGAAGGTATCCTTAAATAAAGGATAAATCAATCTCAAAATTGTGTGTGAAAATTATAAATACACCCAATATAAGTGGATATTAAGTTTAAAAAAATAAAATTTCATTCACACAAGATGACATATTCAATAACTACATGTTGAACCCAATGAAATCGAAATTGGGTTAAAATGTTCCGTTGGTAAAATTCGACACCCTAACGATGTCACTTCAAAATTCAAAAAATGAGTTGATGAGAGATAAAAAGGGTATCTCATCACTTGGAAATAAAATTTACATCAATAAGGACATCTAATAACATATCCCAACGTAATAGTATGTGAATTAAAAGACATAACAAAAGATGACTTTTAAAAGAGGAGGGTTAAAGATTCACTTACCGACATGGGTATCTTTCGAAACATTCACCTCATGAAAGAAGGACAATAAAACATCGATGTAAATAATCATAAATGAATGTATATTACAAAATTAGTAAAATAATGGGCAGTACATACACCACTCAAAGGAAATTGTGGAAAATGTAGCATAAATCTCACGGGAATAAAAGTGAGATGAAAAATCCCTTACGAAAACTCGGCAGCCTAACGGTGCCACTTAAGACTTCAAAAATGGATTGATGAGAGGAAATAGGGTCTCTCATCATATTAACATAAATTTTACAGAAAGAGTAATATAAAAGAACATCCCCCAACATAACAAAGGGGAGCTTAAAAGAAGTGACATAAAGGAGAATACTTAAAAAGAATAAGAGAGGTTGGATCTCTTACGAAATATTCGGCAGCCTAACGGCGCCACTCAAAACATCCAAAATGGATTGATGAGAGAGAATAGGGTCTCTCATCATATGAACATTAAAATTACAGTAAGAGTAATATAAAATAATATCCCAATAAGAAGAAAGATGATCTTTGAAAGGAATGACATAATAGAGTGTACTTAAAAAGAAAGAGAGGAGTAGGATCCCTTACCTCGGGTCCGACTTGAATCGATCGTTCTTTAATCTCCTTAATAATAAACTTGAGTGAATTTATAATTCCTTAAGAACCTTTTCATGTTAATTATTACTTTTATATCACTTATTACCATGTCATGAACACTTTGTTATTATTTAAGCTAAAAACGGTCGATCATTGGTACTTGAGTTAAAAATAAACTCTTTATAATTAAAAGTAGATCATGTGGAAAAATATACATTATATCTAGATTTTTATTCATGATATTGATATCATATATATCATATATAACCAGTATATTCATTCATTTATAATATTACATAACATTTAGAGTTAAGAAATGAAATGCACCGTTCATGGAGACGGTACGCCGTACGTACGCATGAACGCTACTTCCATTTCTATTTCATATTTAATGGAATTAAAACATAATGATACATAATATTATTTTAATTCCAGTATGTTATCATATATAATATCATTAAATATATCCTTTATACGTACCACATATGGTATTAACGAATCAAATCACTTTGAGTGGGCGGTAGTCCGCACTTCCTAAAATGAAGATATCGTGTATACCCATAATGGTAGCCATAAAGGTATTCAATAAATGAAAAATACAGAAGCTTAAGGAAAACATAAACATATTATATATCATATATAAATATAGTGCCATCTTAATGGCCACCTTTGAAGGTGTTATAAGAATGTTGAACAATCATCGTTTCGTGAGGCAGAAATTCACAATCCGCAGAAACAATATGTTCTTTAACCATTAGATGTACGTGTGTGTAAGTTTATATCGAATCCTTCTTATAAAAACATACTAGTATATTTTATATAATGGATTTGTTACAAAATAAATTAATAAAAAGTGTTTAGGGGGCTGGAGAAGCAAAATAAAACGAAAGGACACAAGTGAAGACATCACCTTAAAATCGTGTAACTCCCTTTGGTTTGAGCTCAAAGGCTTCCTTGGGAAGAATTATGCCCAAATTGAGGCTTCAAGGAGTTATAGAGGGATGTGGAGAGACAAAATGGGCAGGGGTTGGCCGAGCCAAAGGCTTTGGAAGTGTGGGTAAGGAGGTATAGGTGGGGGCCTTTTATAAGAGGAGGGGAAGGGCACTCTTGGTAAGTAAAAAAATGTTACATTATTTTAGAATGTGTTTCGGATTTTAATGGTCCCACATGGATGTGTTTCAAGGATAAGGTGCTAAGGTTTCTAAATATACCCATCCAATAGGTTTTGGACATGTGTAGGTCATAGATGTTACATTATCTTTTCATTTTATTCAAATCCTTTATTAATGAGGTAATCGCTGCATCATCATGATGTCATAAATAATTTAATATATTTAATGTGTAAAAATTATAAAAAAATATCATGATGTAGGAAATATTTTTATATTTCTAATGAATATTTATATTCAAAAATATGACTTGTATAACCCCATGTAAAAATTGTTTTAGTAAAACATCTCATGTGTGTGTCATTTTTACTTTAACATTAAATAAAAAGGTATTTATGTCATTTTCCAACCAATGTGGCTCCATGGGGTCCCCAAGTAGACCCATGGATTTTCTTGGTCGGCCATGACACATCAAATGAGGGTAGGACATGTGTCAAGCTCATCCCATATTATTAAAACATTATTTTTACCTTAAACTACACTAATTACCTCTAATCGCGATTAAAAACTTAATAAGTTACTATTCACAAAAAAATTATTTTAATCCCATTGAACCACATTTTACTTCTTAATGACAACCATGTATGTCAGATTTTTAAAATTCAAAACACAAAGGGGGAAAAATTTCATTTAAATGGAAAATCAGGTTTTATAAGTACCACCTAGTGCTTTCACTATTCATCAAAAATTGACGTTTTTCAGAAAATTACCAAAAATTCACCCAAAGATATATTTGATATTCCGAATTCAAAAATGATGTCTATTTTACAAAATTCAAAACATATATGTTGCATTAATTAATTTAATAATTAATTCCCGCAGTCAAAACAAATTGTGTGTTTTTATGATACAAAAAGTATCAAAAGATAGACAGTAGTTGAAGTCTGATTTCAAAGTGAAATTAATTCCAGAGACCACTATTGGATTAAATGGTAAAAATATATTCTAATTTAACTTTAAAACCAATTAAAAATATAATCTAATCGTATAAATTAATTAGATTAAAAAGAGGTTTTGAATTAAAATACAACATTTTTCACTATTCATTAAAAATTGAACTTTTTCGGAAAAATACCAAAAATTTACACAAAGTAAATTTTGATGTCCCGATCCTAAGAAGAATTTTATTTTATCAAATATAACACATAAAATTGTCAAAAAGTGGATTTAAAAGAGGTTCTCCATCCAAAGGCGATTAATCGACCTTTTAAAGAATATTAGAATGTTTACGCTTAAAATTGGATTCATTCGCATTTTTAATCCACTAACATTTATTGTAAAAAGTAAAAATATTTGGCAAACGTATATAATCATTTTGTAGTTAGTTCTGTTCATTCCCACCATTACAACGGTTAGGTGTTAACTACTATATAAAATAATATTATTTTATTATTAGAGTGCAACGTAAGATTCCCAAGAAACTCATTGTTGCGTGTTGGGTAAGCCATCGAGCATAGCGTCCCCTTTAAAGTCATATTAATATTTTATTCACAAATATGGATAAAAGTGAAAATGTCATACTCTTTATTTACCTGGGGTGTTACACTCCATCCGAACTTGACGGCTTGTTTTCTCCTCTATATCCATGTTTTCATGGAATCCTAGTATTTTTTGTCTAGGGTAACCTGTTTACTTCTCTTTTTTTATTTTAAAGTGATAGTTTTATTGACTCTTTTTGCGATATGGGGATTTCAATGAAGTTTCTGAGACCAATTTTTAAATTGTGAGGATACAATTCCCAAAAGGGGGGAAGGAGGTAACATCCCAGATTAATAAAGAAAATGACATTTTCATAATTATTAATATCTTTTAATTAAATATTAATTTTACCTTAAATGGGTTGCTATGTTCGATAGCGTACCTAATACGCAATATTGGGTTTCTTAGAAATATTACGTTGCACACTAAAAATATAATATTATTATTTTAAATGGTAGTTAACTCCTAACTATTGTATTGGCGGGAATGAAAACAACTAACTACAATATTAATATACATGATTTTTAAATGTATTTACAGTATCCAATAAAAATATAGAGTCTTAAAATGTGAATGAATCTAATTTGACACATAATTTACATTCGAAGGCCGATTTATCACCTTTTAATGGAGAAACATTTTTAAATCACGTTTTTGTCACATTAATACATTCCATATGACCAAATAAAATCCATCTTTAGAATGGGGATATCAAAATTTACATTGTGTAAATTTTTGGAATTTTTCTGATAATGTTCATTTTCAAATGAATAGTGAAAATATTGTATTTTAATTCAAAAGTGCCTTTTAATATAATTTATTTATATGGTTAATTTTTCTTTTTGTTTTATTATAATGTGAAAATAAAATATATTTTTACCATTTAATCTAATTTTGGTCATTGGAACTATTTTCACTTTGAAATTGGACATAAAAAAATGCCAATCTTTTGATAGTTATTGTTTCTTAAAAACACGCTATTTGTTTTGATAACGGGAATTAATTTTAAAATTAATTAATTCCACTTATATGTTTTGAAATTGTAAAAATAAACATCATTTTTTAATTTGAAATATCAAATGTATCTTAGGCTGAATTTTTGGTATTTTTCTAAAAAACTTCAATTTTTGATGAATAGTGAAACCACTTGGTGGTTGTTAAAAAAACTGACTTTTTCATTTAAATGAAATTTTAATGCTTCTGTGAATTAAATTTTGAAAATCTGACATACATGGTTGTTATCAAAAAGTAAAATGTGGTTCATTAAGATGAAAATAATTTTTGTTGAATAGTAACTTTTGTCTTTTATTTACCACGGCTAATGGTAAATTGGGTATTTCAAGGTAAAATGAATATTATAATAATTTTAAATTACCTTAAAACTTTTCAAAACCTTATTGGATGAGTAATTAACGACCATGGGTATGTTTGTGTCGATTTTGGGACCCCTTTGATCCACTTCGAAGTGATATCCACAATTTAGATTAATTAACTTAAAGTAAAGACAAAATTGACATTAACAAAAATCTTTTAGTAATTAATTTTTATATGGTGTTATATAAGTTCTATTTTCAACTATAAATACTAATTAGAAAGATAAAAATATTTCCTACATGATATTATTTTTTTTATAATTTTTAGACAATAAATAAATTAAATTATTTATGACATAATAATGATGCAGTGTTTACCTCATTAATAAATCATTTAAATAAATAAGATTGTAATGATTATAATATTATCCAAAACATGTCCAATTCTGATTAGGTGATTTTATTTCGACCATAACTCATCTTATATTTGAATATAATTATTTTTTTACCATTAAAAACCGAATATCATTATATTATAAAAAAATATTTTCACTCTTTCAAAAAGAGACCCTCCTCCCCCTTATAAAAGAAGACCACTTCTAACCAATTCCACACAGCTCTGAAGCCATTAGGCTCGTCCAAACTCTGTAAAATTAATCTCCCAACATCCCTCTAATCCCCTTAGAATCCTTAACTTAGGTAGAAGGCACTTCGAGAAATTCTTTTTGGTTCAATCCAAAGGAAGTTGCCTAAATTAAAGGTAACAATTTCTCATAAATTTTTTTCTATTATTTGACTTCTCCAACCCCAAAAATATTTTTTATTCCTTCTTTTTGTAACAACAAAAGTATCCTCAATATAATATAATGTTTTTATTAGAATTATTATAACTACACATACACACAGACCCATCTAATGGGTGAAGAACATAATGTTTCTGTGGATGGCAGACAAACGCCTCACGAAACGATGATTGTTCGATTATCTCCTACTGCTTCTCATGGTGGCCATTTTAATGGAACGGTATTTATATATGATATATATTATTTTTTCTTTTTTTATACTTCTATATTTTCCATTTATAACATGCCTTTATGGTTTCCATAGTGGGTAAATACGATAATCTAATTTGAGGAAGTGCGGACTACCGCCCCCTCAAAATGATGTGATTCGATAATGCCTTATGTGGGATGTATAAAGGATGGATTTAATGATACTATATAAGATATTATACTAGAAATATAATATACCTATGTATTATTATGTTTTATTTCCATTAAAATAAGAAATAGAAATGAAAGTAGCATTCATGCGTACGTACGGCTTACCGTCTCCATGAACGGTGCATTTCATTTCATATATCCAAATGTTTTGTAACTATTATAAATACATGTATATACTGGATATATATTATATATATTATATCCAAATCATGAATACCATTTTTCATATAATGGACTATTGACCACATGGACAACTTGTAAATATAAGGTTTTCATTTTTATCTCAAGTAACAAATAGCGACAAAATGAACGTTATTAACATAAATGATTACATAATGTTTATAACATGGTAATAAGTGATATTAAAGGAATAATAAACTAGAAAAAGGTTCTTAATCAAGTAAAAATTAAATTTATTTTATCATTTAGGATATTAAAGAACGAACGGGTCATGTTGGGAACGGTGTAAGAGATTCGACCTCTCTCTTTCTTTTCAAGTACACTCTTTTATGTCATTTGTTTTATGATCCATGTTCTTATGTGGGAGGATGTTATTTTATATTCACCATACTGTAATTTTATTTTCATATTATGAGAGACCCCCTCTTACTCTCATAAATTTATTTTAATAATTTTTAAGTGAAGTTGTTTGGCTGCAGAATTTTTGTAAGGGATTTCTTATCTCACTTTTAATTCTGTGAGATTTCCATTGTTCGCCACTTATTTATTTCATGTGGTGTATTTTTTACTGAATTTTGATATATATTATCATGACTATCATTATATTCATGGTATTCTGTGATTCATTTGGTGGTTATTAACTTTGGGTCATATGACTCAATTGATTACAACGTGGTAAAGGGGTTTTCATCTAACTTTTATCCCTGTGAGATTCATGCTATATTTTCCACTACTTCCTTTTGGGTGGTGTATGTACCACCCATTATTTTTTTCATTGTGTAAGATACTTTAATTTATTGGTATTTACATCTTCATTGTATGATCCTTCTTTGATGTGGTGTATGTTTCGTAAGATACCGAATCGGTAATGGAACCTTTCACCCTCCTCTCTTTTAAAAGGCTTCTTTTTGTTATGTCTTTTAATTCACATCTTCTTATGTTGGGATATGTTCTTATATATTCTTATTTCTGTAAATTTTATGTCCATGTGATGAGATAAACTTTTCTCTCTCATAAACTTAGTTTCTGAACTGTAATGTGATGTCGTTAGGTTGTCGAATTTTTATAAGGGAGCTTCATAACCCAATTTCAATTCTTTGGGTTTAACTTGTACTTATTGAATATTTTATCCTATTAATATGTTTCAATGACCTATTATTGTTTTACACTTAACATAAACATATATTGGGTGTATTTATATGTGTCACACATAATTATGAGATTTATTTATCCTTAATTTAAGGATACCATCTTTATAAGAGATTTCATCACAATTTACATTTCCATTGAGAATTCATTTTTGTTATGCACCAAATCCACTCTTATATGGTGTATATACTGTCCTTTGACATATTATATCATGAATCCCTTTATTCTCATGATATTATAAATTTCTGATTAAATGTTATTTCGCAATTATTTGTATTCAAGAGTCTCTAAATTTGTTAAAAACTCTTTAACAAAAATATCATTTTTAAATGTTTTAATGATTTATCATTTTAATCATTATATTTAATGTCCATGTTTTAAAAATGGTTTTGATTATTTTTTATATGGACATTAATGTTATAAAGTTATAATTCCTTTAAAATCCTTAAAGTGTTATGTAACACATTAATTCAAAAATCTTTTTTAAATGGTTTTTGAAAATGGATTGATTATTTCAATATCTCAAAAATTACTTCTTGTGATTGAAAATGAAATGTTATTGTTGAAATGTTTATATTTGAAATATTTTATGTGTTATGATGGTACTTGGACATTTTACGGGTGGTTACGTGATAAACCATATAACGGGTGGTGCCCTGAATACCAGGACGGGTGGTTACGTTATAACCTCCAATGCTTTGGGTATGGAAGTCATCCGTATGGCTCTTCCATTTAGTGATATGTGTGGAAGTTGACTGTATGGTTATTCCACTTATGTATGTTTATGTACAATGTTACCTTTATATGCTATGTGTTCATTATATGGGTTTTATGGTAATATATTGGTTACAAAATGGTAAGTAATGCTCTTTTATTCAGTGAAGAATATTTACTGCTTCATAAAGGTGAAAAGTATTACTTATGTTAAAGTATTCATGGTTTACTTATTGGTTTGAAAAACTAATAGTTTTCCTTTTTTGTGTATCCCTTACTGAGCTTTTTATGATCATCCCAGGTTTCTGAAATTCTTTCCACAATACTTAAAGATGAATAGGTTCATGGATGGGATTAAGGAAAATTCATGCTGTCTAAAACATGGAACTAGACATGTTCCTTTTTAAGTGTTTTATTTTATGAAAAAAATGGATACTGAGTAGTAGTGTCTACTTTTAATATTCAAGAGTTATGTAACAGTTATGGCCTAATTCCCTAAAACTCAAAAACCTAAAATGACCCTCAATGTGAATTGCCCATTTAATTCAATATTATGTAATTTTATAAGGTCGGGTTTTTATATTTGGTATCAGAGGCCGGTTTAGACAACTTTCGAGGTTAGGGTGTTATCTAAGCATAAGTAACATAACCATAATGGTTATCATATTAGAAATATTCGTAGTTATTTTGAATGAGTTTAAGATAACATGAATAAGTACTTACCCTCCTCTTACGATATTATATTATGATTTTATTGATATACTCACACTGACCTTTTTGGTTTTAGTGAATGGTTGGATCTAGCAGGAACCAAAGTAACAGTGGATGTGATGAAAACGGCGACAATTTTCTGAATGAGCAACTGAATGAAATGAGAGATGAAATGAGAAATCTTGTAGTTATTATCAACCATCTATCTAGAGTAATGATTGAAAATATGAAACATGGTGATTTTTATAAGGCATCGTATAATCATGAAACAAATCCATACGGAATTTCAGGTAATAATCATAAAGGTAAGTATGTTAAAAAACATATGTGTCAAGGATTTAGAAAGAAACACCTAGGAAATTGCTTTAAAGGGATGGGAATATGATATAGATATGGGAATGAAGGTCAAAAATCATGAACCTGGCATGGAAAAAGGAAGCACCCAGTTGACTCTAGGAAAGGTAACGAAGTTATTTCTGAGGGATCAATTGAATGTTTTAATTGTGGTGTGCATGGTCAATATACAAACAGGTTTCCTACGATGATTTGTCAAGAATAGGATCACCAGGATCGTACAAATATTTTTTTACCAATACCTAATGCCATTCCTATTGAGGAAGAAAAACTGACGAAGGCCAATGAAAGGTATGGATTATTTCTTAACATGTGTTTTGATATTATTGAATCTTAGGATATGATTCATGATTATGTTTGTAGGAAAGAATTATTTCAAAATAAGTTGAAAAGTAATGGTTAATGGATCATGAAGAATGTTGAATGTGTAAGAAGTAAATATATAAGAGATTCAAGAGTTGTGGTAGATTTTAGGAAGGTGAAATGCATATACGTATTAAGTCTCTTTTGATGATGGGAATTACATTAGAAGACTTTTTATAGTATGTGTAGCCCTAAATTTCGATATTTGAAAATTTTAGTCAAGGAATAATTATCTTTTCTTTTGTGGATATAGTTATAAAGAACCATTTCGGTTTATATGATCCTTGAATTAGAGTAAATTATAGGTTAATACATTTTTGGGATGCAAAATAAAAGTTATTAGAAAACCTTCGTGGTTAAAATATTCTATGGTTATTTTTGATAAATTTATCTATTTTTGGGAATTTTATAAAATTATATAGTTTTTGAAAAGAGACAACACACAGACCATGTGACAACCCGTCGCATCGGACAAAGCTCTGGGAATCGAACCCACAACCAAAGTGCGACTGGTATTTTTCTCCTACCACTGGACAACGTAATGTCCCTGGTTAGTTTGACTAATTATTTTTAGTTATATGATTTTATGAATCCATAATAAGTTTATTTTGGGTTATCTATGGAAATGGTTAACCTAACATGGAGAATATTTGATTAGGTTAATTTCTTTTCAATATGAGATTTTAAGAGTAACTGGTGTTATTTCGAGATAAATTTTATGATTTATCTTGGAAGAATATATGATTAAATCCTTCGGAGATTTGGGTTTCAATCTTAGTTTGGATTACTTTGAAGAATTTTAAAGACAACTATTTATTGAATGGTCTTTGTTGAACTTTGGTTTTTGTTAGAAAAATTTCGGAGATTAAGAGTAGTTTTTCATTATGTAAAAGATTATCCTATTGGGGGATTATCTGATCTTGTACTAAATGTTTTGGTTTTAGTTAATATCTATAGAAAAGGGAAATATATAGTTCATCTTTTGTGGATTGTTTGATTCTCCCAAAGTTTATTATCGCACTTTTAATGTAAAAAAAAGTCATCCTAAATTCTCATCATTTGGAGAAAATTTGATCTTGTGTTAGAAATCTAGTAAAAGATGAATGTCTACATGACAAGTAAATATATTTCTTTATGTTTTTAGTTAAGCTCATAAATAAATTCCTCAATGAAAAGTAACATAAAACAAAAACCGTGCCTGTTAACGTTTCCTACTGGGTAACCAAAGACTGTTTAACTGATCACAAGTTTGTAAATTAATGTTGGTTAACTTTCTCCTAAACATGTTTTCTATCACTCTCCATCAGAACATAAAGGTTTGTTTTCTCCTACATATCTATTTTTTCATGGAATCTTAGTATTTTTTGTCCAGGGTAACCTTTGTACTTCTCTTTATTTATTTTAAAGTGAATGTTTTATTGACTCTTTTTTTCTATATGGGGCATTTAATGAAGTTCCCGAGTCCAATTTTTAAATAGCGAGGACACAATTCCCAAAAGGGTGGAAGGATGTAACATCCCATATAAATGAAGAAAATGACATTTTCATAATTATTAATATTTTTTAATTAAATATTAATTTTACCTTAAATGGGTTTCTATGTTCGGTAGCGTACCTGATATGCAACAACGGGTTTCTTTGAAATCTTACGTTGCACACTAATAATATAATATTATTATTTTTAATGGTAGTTAACTCTAACTGTTGTATTAGTGGGAATGAATAAAAATAACTATAATATGAGTATACATGATTTTTAAATGTATTTACATTATCCCATAAAAAGTTAGAGGCTTAAAATTTGAATGAATCTAATTTAAGGCATAATTTACATTAAAAGGCCGATTTATCGCCTTTTAATGGAGAACCCTTTTTAAATCTAGTTTTGGTCACTTTAATACATTCTATATGACCAAATAAAACAGTTCTTAAGAATGGAGATATCAAAATTTACTTGCTGTAAATTTTTGGAATTTTTCTAATAAAGTTCATTTTGTAATGAATAGTGAAAAATATTGTATGTTAAATCAAAAGTGCCTTTTAATCTTATTTATTTATATCGTTAGATTTTCTTATTAATTTATTTTAAAATGAAATCAAAATATAATTTTATCATTTAATCCAATGTTGGTCATTGAAACTAATTTTACAATGAAATTGGACATAAACAAATGTCAATATTTTGATAGTTATTACTTCTTAAAATCACGTTATTTGTTTTAATAACTGGAATTAATTTTAAAATTAATTAATGCCACTTATATGTTTTGAATTTGGAAAAATAAAAATCATTTTGAATTCGGAATATCAAATATAGCTTAGGCTGAATTAATGATATTTTTCTGAAAAACATCAATTTTTGATAAATAGTTAAACCACTTAGTGGTATTTAAAAACACTGACCTTTTCATTTTAATGAAATTTTACCACTTCTGTGAATTGAATTTCGAAAATCTGACATACCTGGTTGTTATCAAAAAGTAAAATGTGTTTAAATATGATGAAAATAATTTTTGGTGAATAGTAACTTTTGACTTTTATTTACCTTTGTTAAAGGTAAATAGGGTAATTCAAGGTAAAAAGAATATTATAATAATTTGAAATTACCTTAACACTTGTGAAAACCTTATTGGTTGAGTCATTAATGACCATGAAAATATTTGGGTCGATTTTGGGACCCCTTTGATCCACTTGGAATTGATAATGACAATTTAGATTAATTAACTTAAAGTAAAGAAAAATTGACATTAACAAAAATATTTTAAGAATTTAATTTTATAAGGTGTTATATAAGTCATATTTTCACCTATAAATAATCATTGGAAAGATAAAATTATTTCATAAATTATAGTTTGTTTTAATAATTTTTAGAAAACGAATATATTAATTTATTTATGACATAATAATGATACAATGTTTACCTCATTAATAAATTATTTAAATAAATAAGAATATAATGATTAAACTATTATCCATAACATGTAAAATTCTGATTGGATAATTTTATTTCGACCATGACTCATCTTATGTTCGACTATAATGATTTTTGGACCATTATAAACTAAATATCATTATATTATAAAATAATATTTGCACACTTTCCTAAAGAGCCCCTCCTCCCCCTTAAAAAGGAGAACACTTCTAACCAATTCCACACACCTCTAAAACCATTAGGCTCGTCCAAAAATTGCCAAATCAAGCTCCCAACATCCCTATAATACCCTTAGAAGCCTTAACCTATGCATAAGGAACTTTAAGAAATCCTTTTTGTTCAAACCAAGGGATGTTTCCTAAATTAAAGGTAACAATTTCTCTTAAATTGTTTTCATTTATTTTAATTCCCCAACCCCTAAAATCTTTTTTATTACATTATTTTGTAACAACAAAAGTATCCTCAATATACTAGGATGTCTTTATGAGAATTATTCGACCTACACATACACACACCTCCGTCTAATGGGTGAAGAACATAAAATTTCTGTAGATGGAAAACAAACAACTCACGAAACGATGATTGTTCGATTATCTACTACCGCCTCTCATGGTGGCCATTATGATGGAACTGTATTTATATATGATATATATTTTGTTTATGTTTTCATTATTATTCTGTATTTTCCATTTATATCATTCCTTTATGGCTTCCCTAGTGGGTAAATATGATTATCTCATTTGAGGAAGTGCGGACTACCGCCCCCTCAAAGTGATTTGATTCGATAATGACTTATGTGGGAGACATAAAGGATGGAGTTAATGATACTATATATTATATTATACTAGAATTGTAATATACCTATTTATAATTATATTTTATTTACATTTAAATAAAAAATAGAAATGAAAGTAGCATTAATGCGTACGTACGGCTTACCATCTCCATGAACAATGCATTTCATTTCTTAACTCCAAATGTTATGTATCTATTATAAATACATGTATATACTGGATATATATGATATATATGATATTTAAATCATGAATACCATTCTGTATATAATGGACTATTGACCACATGGATAATTTGTAAATATAAGGTGTTCATTTTTAACTAAATACCATATATCAACTAAATGAACGTTATTAACATAAATTATTACATAATGTTCATAACCTAGTAATAAGTGATTTAAAAGTAAGAATAAACTTGAAAAAGGTTCTTGAGAAAGTTTAAATTATCTTTAGTTTTCATTCACGATATTAAATAACGAACGGGTCATGTCAGACACGAGGTAAGGAATTCGACATCTCTCTTTCTTTTCAAATACTCTCTTCTATGTCATTTCTTTTATGATCCATGTTCTTATATGGAGGATGTTTTCTTATATTAACCATACTATAATTTTTATTTTCGTATGATGAGAGACCCCCTATTAGTCTCATCATTTTATTTTAATAATTTTTAAGTGAAGCCGTTAGGCTGCCGAATTTTTGTAAGGTATTTCATATCTCACTTTTAATTTCGTGAGATTTACATTGTTCGACACTTATTTATTTCATGTTGTGTATTTTGTACTGCCTTTTGATATATATTATCATGACTATCATTATATTCATGGTATTCTGTGATTCATTTGGTGGTTATTAACTTTGGGTCATACGACTCGATTGATTACAACGTGGTAAGGGGTTTTCTATCTCACTTTTATCCCTATGAGATTCATGCCATATTTTCCACTACTTAATTATGTGTGGTGTATGTACTACCCTTGATTGTATTCTTTTTGTAAGATACTTTAATTTATGGGTATTTACATCTTCATTGTATGATCCTTCTTTCATGTGGTGTATGTTTCGTAAGTTACCAAATCGGTAAGGGAACCTTTCACCCTCCTCTCTTTTAAAAGGCTTATTTTTGTTATGTCTTTAAATTCACATCTTCTTATGTTGGTATATGTTCTTATATATCCTTATTGATTTAAATTATATGTCCAAGTGATGGGATACCCTTTTCTCTCTCATCAACGTAGTTTCTAAATTGTAATGTGATTCCGTTAGGTTGTCGAATTTTAGCAAGGGAGCTTCTTAACCGAATTTCAATTCTTTGGGTTCAACATGTACTTATTGAATATGTCATCCTATGAATATGTTTGAATGACATATGATTGTTTTACACTTAATATCAAATTCTATTGGGTGTTTATATAAATTTCACACATAATTATGAGATTGATTAATCAATAAGTTAAGGATACCATCTTTATAAGAGATTTCATCTCAATTTTCATTTCCATTGAGACTTCATTTTTGTTATGCACCAAATCCACTCTTATATGGTATATATACATTCCTTTGACATATTATATCATGAATACCTTTATTATCATGATATTATAAAGTTATAATTAAATGTTATTCCGCAATTATTTGTATTCAAGAGTCTCTCATTTTGTTAAAAACTCTATAACAAAAATATCATTTTTAAATGTTTTAAAGATTTATCATTCTAAATATTTATCTTTATTGTCCATGTTTTAAAAATGGTTTTGAGTTTTTATTTATATATACATTAATTTTTAAAAATTATAATTCCATTAAAAGCTTCAAAGTGGTATGGGACACATTGATTCAAAAATCTTTTTTAAATGGTTTTTGAAAATGACTTGATTATTTCAATATCTCAAAAATTACTTCTTGTTATTGAAAATGAGATGTTTTTGGTGAAATGTTTATATTTAAAATATTTTATGCATTATGATGGTACTTGGACATTTTTCAGGTGGTTACATGATAAACCATATGATAGGTGGTGTCGGGAATACCAGGATGGGTGGTTACATTATAACCTACAATGAATTGGGTATGGAAGTCGGCCATATGACTATTCCATTTAGTGATATGTGTGGAAGTTGACCGTATGGTTATTCCACTTATTGATGTTTATTTCCCAAGATGCCTTTGTATGTTATGTGTTATTTGTATGGGTTTTATGGTATTCTTTTGGTTACAAAATGGTATGTAGTGATCTTTTATTATGTGAAGAGTATGTACTACTTCATATAGGTGAAAAGTATTACTTATGTTAAAGTGTTCATGGTTTACTTATTGTTTTGAAAAACTAATATTTTTCCTTCTTTGTGTATCCCTTACTAAGTTTTTTATGCTCATCCCATGTTTTTGAAATGTTTTCCATAGGAATTAAAGATGAATAAGTTCAAGGATGGGCTCAAGTAAAATTCATGTTGTCTAAAACATAGAACTAGACATGTGCCTTTTTAAGAGTTTTATTTTATGAAAAAAAGGATACTGAGTAGTAGTGTCTACATATAATATTCAAGTGTTATGTGATAGTTATAGACTAATTCTCTAAAACTCTAAACCTGAAAAGATCCTCAATGTGAATTATCCATTTAATTCAATATTATGTAATGTTATAAGTTCGGGTCCTTATAACACTAATGTAAAAAATTCACAATGTCCAAATTCATACATTGATAGAAATTTAATATATTGATACTTCAATCATACCTCATCATATGAATTTATTATTTTTGTGTGATATATTGAAAAATGTAGAATAAATTTCATACTCATTTCCTCAAAAGTCATGTGAGATTAGGTGATAGTCTTAAAAATAAAAAATTTGGAAAACTCTAAAGTGGGACTTGTTTGGACACTAGTCTTATACATTAATTTGTATTCGTCCTCAATATCATACACCATGATCAAATTCATATGTGTAATTAAATAATGTAATATGATCTATGGATTATTATTTATTATATATTTACTCGAAAAATTATCAAAATTATCAAAACTCACTAATAATTACCAAGATACCATCAACTCATATATTCTCCATTATATAATTTGATTTTAAAGTTGGATTATGAATTTATAATGAAATAAAACACAATAAACCTTATCCACTTCAAGATTCCATAATCTATCTTCTCTATATGAATTAAATATACTCTATGAACTACATCATCTCAAATACCTAATCATGGTATCAATAATCATCAAAATACAAAACAATGGCCAAAAAACTATTATGCTAAAAAATTCCCACATTGGGTTTCATTGGAAAAAATGGAAAAACATTATCATTCTAGGAATTCAGGGAATTGAATCATCACTGTATAGTTCCCGTTGTAACTATGAAAAAATATTATTGGGTAATAGAATACTGAATAATAGTAAGACGTTTTACATAAAAAAGTGATATGTTTCATCATCATCAACCACATCCTCTCTATTAACCTTTGGGAAATGATATCACATAAGAATAAATATAATATTAAACCCTTATTTAATAAATATAAAATAATCAATTTTGTGAAATAAAAATTTTCATTCATTACTTCGTATTCTTAATTAATTTAACCTAAACATGATTGTTTTTTCAATGAAACCTTATAATGAAATAATTCATTCATGAAATTCAACACAAATTATAAATCATTTCACACAAGATTAATTTTTAATTCACCACAAACTTATATAATAACACTCTATAAATATATACACCCCCAAAACGATTAATCTCCACTATGATATCCCAAATAAATTGAAAAACCCATTACATAATATTTTCCCCTATTGATAAAATATTAAATAAATTCTAGAAATGAATATTTATGTTTTCCTTCTCTCTATCTTTTAAAATAATATCAAAATAAATAATGAGAGTGGGGATGAAACACTTTACTATGGCCTTGTGAAGGGTGTGGTTAAAAAACCAACCAATATTTAAATTTCTACAATGTATCCTTACATAGTGTCTTGGTGAACCCATTGTTTAAATTATCATATGTTGGAACAAATTTCACTTCAATTCATTTCCTCCAACATTATTCTTGGTGTAGTGAATATTTATATCAATGTATGTGGATCTTTAATACCAAATCATATTCCATAGAATATTAATAACACTTATATTATAACACCCCTACAGTAGTTGTATATTCACTTCAACATTAATATTTTTTAATATTTCTCTCAAAAAGGTCATGATTCCCATTCCACTCATAATATATCTAAAATCCTTCTTTATATTTTATATTCCTCAATATCCACATTATAAAAATGAGATGTGTCTCTTTTGGGGAAAATTTCTTCCTAGCATAAATAGTAACATCGGTCTAAATTTTCTATTTTGATCATGTTAAATCTTGGAGAATTTTAATATATTTTTGAACTTACTTTGCTCAACATATTTTAAGGGTTTATGTTAGGAAAACTTCAACGCATTCTTAAATTTCTTTTCTCTGTTTAATAGAATCTTAATCATATTCACTTATAAAAATATTTCATCATTATATTCTTATTTCTAATAATTTTCCATCAAAATTACATCTCTATAAATAAAAATATTTATAAAGGCTTTATAGTAGGAACCATGTCTTATTCATTTAGAGGATCTCCTAGGATGGTTCATTCATCAAAACTCTTTAAAGATAATTGGAATTTAACCAATTACCTTGATAAAAATATAGATTTTGAACACATGATCATACATTAAACATGTATATTTGGTATGATATTATTCATAATTGAAGAAATCTAATGTTTAAATATTTTAAAAAAATTTAAATCACAAAAACAATAACATTCCAATAAAAATATCATGATCTATTACGATCAACCAACATGATTCCTGAAAACTCTCCCAAATATCTACTATTATATTCATCCATACCAATGCTCTGATGTGTATGGTTCACTAAATTAATTTTGAATGGAATTATTCTAAAATTAATCTTTAAACCTCATTTATAGAAACATTAATCCATTATTTATCTAGATCATCATGAGAGAAACTATAGACAACATGTTTATACTTATTTTAAAAATTAACAAATTTGTATGGAATATTTTTTATAATCATGTCAAATGTAATCTCAAGTGATCATGTATCAATGAGACCATAGTTAAAAAAAATTCATGTATTTTTGTAGTAATTGTATCACTATTCCATTAGTTAACATATAGGTACTATAGAAACAAATCTATTAAACCAAATTAGGATTTTGGGCGTGATAAGTGGGACTATGGTTCAAAAGGCCATCACATTAGAATCTATGTGATGAAGGGGGAGTAACAAGGTCCATGGAAATGGCTAGAAAAAATATAAAGATGGTGGAACCAAAATATTACCAGTGGGAAACCTCACTATGAGGGACAAGTGTGTAGATTCTTTTCATCCTATATTCCTTCCCCATGGACCACTAATGTGGGATGGAAGGGTTCCCTACCACGTTCTAATATAATATAGGGAGAAGTCATGGGATGAGGAGAATTATGAAGTTAATTCATGTGAGGGGAACAAAGGTATCACCAGTTTGGAATCTCAAAAGATAGATAGGTTTTCTAAAAGCTGACATCTATCCCTCCTACCATTGCATTAAATGAGGGGTTCCCTACTACAGTGAATCATAATGATGGAATTATCCCCATAAAGGGATATAAACAAAACTTTCATGCATGGATCAAGGCACGAGAATATATTAAACTAGGGTGCCATGTCACTTGACTATCAACATGGCATGAGGAAGAATACTCACTCAAGGCCTTAAAGGGAAATTTTTTGGCCTTGAGGGAACTTGGATATTTGGGAAATATTGTAATAAGCCTATGGTTTTCTATACCATAAATTTCATGTAAGGGTTATGTCTCAAACTAGTTAAAAATATGGATTTACTTCATAATAAAAAGTGTCTTTCACAACAACCAGTAAAAAATGAAAATAATAAGGAAAATATATTCATTGTAGGATTGAATACTCATGGGTAATTATATGTTTAAATGATTGATATCTAAAGGTATTTTATATTGAGTCTCATGCCCCTTGTGTGAAGAGTTAATAATTTTACTATTTTAAAATATTCAGAATATCCATTAATTGCATCTTTATAGAAATGTAACACCCCAAACATTATCTCCAAAGGTAGTAGTATTCATTTAAATTTATCCAATATGTCTAATCATTTGAATCCAGAATTCATTTTCCTATATAATACTTTAAAAACAGAATTAACATCATCTCCCAATTGAAAGAAATTACTATTAGTCCCCATCCCTCTCTTCATAACTTTTCAATATTCAATGTTATAAATAATAACATATCCTTCTAAAAACAAATTCCTGTCAGCATATCAATTTTGATATACAAATAAGATTTTTTTTTCAATCTTTAATCATATAAACATGTTTATAACATATTCCCACACCCCCGGTCATTTTGATTTGCTGTGTACCTTATCTTGAAATGTAGGTGTCCACTTGTATTTCTCCAATGAGACCATTAGATAATACATTGGCCAAGTTGAAGGGAGGTCAGTCTCATCGAACCCTTTTGGGGGCCTATTACCTACAATGTGACTATTATATAGATTTAAGACATATATCCAAATCCCTTAGTAAATATCAAGTATAATATAGGTCACTCTTGTATTAATAATCAATTATTTATAATGTGATGATTTTAGAACCTTCTATTTGAACAAGAGTGTCCTCATAATTGAATATATCTATATGTTACCAAGTTTTTCCATCAATGGTACCCTTTTGTGAGAGTATTATAGATTCTTAAATCATTTATTATCAAGATGCTAGTTTTAATCTACTCAATGGGGATCTCGATAATATATCATTGTCCAGGAATATGGGAGTGGTTTTATTATTGGGATCAGGCCCATAAGACAGTCTTCCAAGGTATCCTCGTTAAATGAAATAGAGACCATATAGTTCGGTGCCACATAGAAGTTCACATCAGTCCATTTAAGGTCTTATGAGAAGGACCAAACCTTGCATCTGAGAATCACTGGGTAGGGAAGTCTCGGTGAAATGTTCCTAGCCATAGTTAATGTGGGACACAAGCTAAAGCATCCTAATAAACCTCGAAGAGATTTTGCCTCCCATTTGGGGGGTATGACTTTACCTATAATGTAGTCCAATAAGGATGGTGATGAAGGAGACCTAGAAAGAAATTTGACCTATGAGTTTTATATTACCCTATTGGGGATATACCCTGTAGATAATTCGTGTGAATTTTGATTGTTGGGTTTGGAACACATGGAGGATTCCTTTGTATCTCATTTATATAGGAATAATATCCCATATAGGTCCTATTGTTTTGAGGTATACACCTATATATGATTCCCTATAGGTGGGTATGGTTGGGTATAATAATGAATTGGAGTCCAATGGCTGCTTTGTGGTGAATATAGACCTTTGAAGGTTGTCAGGACATAGAGTTGGGGGGTTATTGAGTATGAGTCCCACTTGGTTGCTTCATTGGGAATATGGGCCTAGGCAGGTTTTTCTCGTAGGGGATATTTCCATACAAAGTGGTGATAATGGGTTGGATATTATTCCTAATAATATTTCTATAGTTTCTTTATTATGAATATGGCCATTTTATGGTTGAGAAATGTTTTTGGGGATTATACCGAATTAGAGGCCCATGGTAAAGAATGAAGAAGATCAAGAGTGGGAATATCATCATGGGAAATTTGTTTGATCATGGATATATAATGATAATAACTAACCTTTATGACCTTATGATTCATGCTCGGTTTGAGAAGAAATATGAATTTATTGACATGAAAAACAAAAAAAATATCCTTCATCCATTGGTGGATGTGGCCAGGGATATGAGAGAGAGAACATGCATTGATTTTCTAATCTCCTTTTTTATTTTCATATCTAGCAAAAGGATACAAGAGAGGTAAAGTGATATGGAGCCAATATCCTCTCTTTATACATTACCATGAACCAGACCTACACACCTATATGGATCTTTCCAACTAGAATGTATTGAGGGTTACTCCCGGAGGATTTCCCTAATCATGATTTTAGAGGGGATGAGAGAATGATCCAACACTTTCCCTCCTCAAATAAAAAACCAAGATGTTCCCCTCACTCTATAATATAGTGAGTCACTATGAACTATCCCCAATGTTTGGATCCTCATTACAACTCAGAATTTGGAATAATAACATTCATAGGATCACCCTTATTATTTATGTTTCTATAAAGACCTCATTTACCACATGAATTTCTGAATGACAGTTCACACTACTGTGCCCAATACTTTGATCACACATATCTAGGGTGTTTAGAAGAGATATTGGATTGAAATATCATGAAGAATGTTTTTAGTAACTATTGGTTCATATTAGAGGTTTATGAAGAGGCTGGTTCAAACAGTTTGTAAGGGGGACAGTATAAGGACAAACTCTACGTGAAAGGGAACTGAGAATGAGGGGACCTATCTTGCATATTGTTTCTTATTAAGGATAATTGTACTAAAATATTCCAACCACATAGGTTTCACTGAATTCTTGTCCACAATAATGTTTTTTATGCATAACATAGTTATATAAGGGATTATCATTGTTGATGGTTGTCCACTAAAAAACATCTATGAAAACCACTTATTATTCCCACTCTTATATAGTGATATTAGAGAAATTATTACCTACTACAATTGAATTATTGAACTATCTATATTTATTTCACCATTAATTTATATCACACCTTATCACACAAATATTAAATCCACAATAAAAATCCCCACTCAACATCCACCACATAATAAATCTTCCAAAAAACCCCATGGTTTTCTACATGGGAATGTGTGCCTCATCAGTCGACATATTAAATTTTTTTGGTTTATTTAAATAACCATTCTACTATGTTAATTTGAAACAAAATATAATCACATTATATACTGTGGTTTTTGGGTGGACTCCTCACCTAGAAAAGGGCATTTCTGTTGTGAGGGCAAGAGGGTTTCAAATCACCCCCTAAAAGAAAACTCATCTGTCATGGAATGAAAAATATATGTCATCCTGCAAGGGGAAATTCATTAACAAGGGGACAGGAAAAATCACCTCTCCCCATAAATTAATTTTCATTTAATGGGGTCCAAGAAAGAACACCACTCCTTAAAAATATTTATTCAGTTGTAGGGGAGAAACAATTTTACACATCTCCTCAAAATGGTATCATTTTCATGCAATTTGTTTAGAGGTTTTATATATAACATCACCTTGCATAGAGAGTATCCTATAGATAAGGCATGATTCCTTTAAGTCTCCCAGTAATTTAACATTGTAATCATCCTGAGATAGCTTGATTTATTTGAGTCCATCCATTCCAAAACACATAAAATCCTTACTGTCTTCAATGAGAACTTTTCTTGACCAAAAAAATACCCCCTTTTGAATGTGGTCTTATCATATCAAAGAGAAGTAAATTCAATATAGGTTGTTTTTTTCAGTTGAAAGCTTTTCGGTATTCTTTATGGGGTTCATGTGGACTCGTATAAGAGAACATTCCTATAAATGGTTTTAGAATCAACTCATTTTATACTTTGTGAATAAATGGATTTGTAGACAATTTGAGATATCCTATATATCATATCTCTTCACATATCATTTAAATTTGAAATTTACTCTTCCGCATATAGAAAAGTATCATATTAAAAATATTATCATCTAAAAACAAATTATTATATATTGTGGTAAGATTATTCTCACATTAAAATAATGTCTTCCCCATAGTGATGTAAGTGCTTCAATGCCCGCCTAGTAGCTTAAGTGTTTTTTAGTCCACATAGTGCTATGTGATTCACAAAACATTTAATTTTTTGTTCTTTGATGAATATAAAAATGTTTTTCTAATTTTTCTTACCACATGGATAAAATATATTTTATAAAACAAACTCTATCTAGTTTAGTGATTGTTTCTTCCTCGATTGAGAGAATAATTTCTATGACTACGAACATTGAAATTGGACCTCAATATCATTTAATTACTCAAGTGTAACACCCAATGCTTCCACGGTACGATTCTCTTTGAATAATACAGTAGTGTGTGTGGTATGCAACTTCGAGATTCTTACACACCGCGACCAATCAAAGTAGTTGTTTTGAATAGCAATAGCTAGTTTTTGATATTTTATAAATTTTATCTTCCAAAATTGAATTCATTTTGGGATTCGGAATATCAAAATTATATTAGGGTGAAATTTTGGTTCTTTTCGGATAACATTCATATTTTGATGAATAGTGAAAATTACTAAATTTTAATTAAAAACAACTGTTTTAATAAAAATAATTATTAGCGATAAATTATGAATTTGAGTGGTTTTAAAGTATTTTTAGAATATATTTTTACCATTTAATACAATGTTGGTCATTGGACATAATTTCCAATTTAAACCGTACATAAACAATTATCAATATTTTGATAGTTATTATTTCTTAAAAACATGCTTTTTATTTTGAATGCTGAAATTAATTTTTAGTTAATTTCTGCCACTTCTGTGTTTTGAATTTGGAAAAATGGATTCCATATTTGGAATCAGGAGGTCCAAATTGTGTAAATAGGTTACTTTTATTTTTAGACATTTTGAATAATTACTTTGGTAAATATTTTATTTACCTTGGTTAAAGGGTAAATCATGTAAATAAGGGTAAAAATAATATTATAATAATAACAAATTACCCTAAAATGTGTCCTAACCATATTGGTGGATACATTTCCGAGCATGGGAATCTTTGGGTTGATTTTGGGACCCCCTGGAGCCACTTTTAGGTGATAGGGACACTATATTAATTATGTTAAAATAAATACAATAATGACATAAGCTTATATCTTTTAGAAAATAAATTTTTACATAGGGTTATATATGTTATATTTTCGATTATAAATATTAATTAGAAAGATAAAAATATTTCCTACATAATGGTATTTTATTTATTATTTTTAGATGTTGAAAAAGTAAAAAATAAATATGACACAATAATGATGCAGTGTGATCCTTATTAAAGAAAGAATCAAATAATTAGTATTATAAATGTTAAAATAAATATAATTTGTGTGTTTTGATGACATAAAAGAATTTTATTGTTTAATATGACATGTTATTATCTTAAATTAATTTGGTTCTAATTAATAATGTTCTTAAGACTTTAACAAAAATCAATTATTGAGTAGTGTCAAAATTGACATAAATGAGTTTTTAAAACAAATATTATGTTATTAATTTATATTCTATTCCTAAAAACCTATGGTTCTTCCAAAAAACTTATATCATTATTTGTGTATCATTTATTGAACACTTTTGGGTCTCTTGGATGTATATAGTATGTTTATTAACTATATAATATAAAAATACAAAGTGACAGGATAATTGTCAAACTATTTAACTAAGAGTTAAAACTAAAAGATAAGGTTAATATAATGACCCAAACCTATCTATAATCTATTGGTTGAAAGTATTTAGACTCATCCCCACCATAGACATTGAATAATACACTTTGGATCCATTATAAACCAAATATTATTTTATTATAAAATAATACTTTATGTTTTTCCTAAAGATCCCCTCACCCCTCTTATAAAAGGGCATTCCCCCTTATCATTAATTCACACCTTAATTTCCATTTTACTCGGCGAACCCCTACCCAAATACTATATCAACTTCCCTAACTTCAACCTAGAGGCCTTATTTTGATCATAAATCCAACCTAAGGAGCCCTTTTGATCAAATCAAAAGGAAGAACCCGAAGAAGAGATAATGTTTTCACCACCCTCTTTCAAGTTCCTTTCTTCTTCAACATCTTCATTCATTGTTATTTCATTTCTAAAATAATAACTCCAGTATCTTCTATATACTGTGATTTTATTTTAAATATGTTATAACCATATTCAGTATTATATTCATCCTTTGAATGACATGTCACCATATGTGTGTATGTACGACTTACCGTCTCCACGTCGTGGTGTTATTGTTATTAAAAATATTATTATTTGGATGGGTATAATAATGATGTGTAATTCATGAAAATAATAAATTTAACATGATAATGATTCTGTATATATGATATACCATCCAATTATATATTATTTTAATGTCAAAAGGATGATATTTTCGCTCATGCGTACGTATGGACTACCGTCTCCACGAATGCGATGAGATTCATTCCCCACCATATCCATTCAAGACTAATTCTGTTTTGATGATTAAAAGTAATTTTAAAGAACTTTATATCATTCTGGATATTAATAATATACAACATATCCATAACAAACATGACTTATGTAATAAAACAAATAAATGAAAATGAGTAAGTTAACACTCGAAACGACGATAATACTAAAGTATTATTAACAAAGCATTATTAGAAGATCATATATGATATCATAATTATGTATATGGTTCTTGTATAATTTAAAAACAATTTTTTAACTATTATACAGGAGGTTAACATACCATCGACTAAGGAAAAGTACAAGGTAAGGGTTATTTGACAATCTCTTCATTATCTGAGGTTGTTTATACGTAATTATCTACTGGGGCCTCTTTATCATCCACATACATGTTTCATTAAAATATATTTCAAAACATTCTCGATATTTTACAGAATATGGGTTAAAGACATTTATACCCTTTTTTGAGTTTTTATAAGAGGTTTATAAACGAATCTTTCCGTCGTTTTCCAAACAAGGTCCTTTTTAACCTTTTCGACAGAATTAAGGTAAGAATGTCTTTTTTTAACTTATACAGCGGGTGCGAATATTTTCCACTGTTATAAAATATTATAATCATCCCTTACATGCTTATATGGATATTTTAAAAGTGATTTTTTTATTTTATAATTATGTGACTTTTAAATGATTTCAAAAAATAGATATTTCTCTTAAATAGTTTTGATTTCAACTATGTCAACATCCTTTGATGGATTTTATGATTATATAAAGTTGATTTATTATGATACAAAACATCCATATTATATTGAAGGTTTTGTGATATGTTTGACTGTGGGTGTTTTGTTTTTATACCATTCATGGTTTATGGTGAAAGTAGTGACTTTTCGTATTCTATTTTTAATACAAATGTTTATGTTATGTTGAAACCTGTTCATATGAGGAATGCATTGAACTTAATAAGTGACGGGTGGAGCTCGCTATAACTACTCGATGCATCGGTAGGGATCAGGAGAAAAACCAGTTTCTTGGCATGAGGCCTGGAAAAAATCTTAGTTGTAGTCATGGAACGAGGCCTTGGCTACGTGGTTATGATAGTCTGGCATTATGCATTCCATCATTATGAAAGTGGTTATTGATATTGCATGTGAATATTCGACTAGTAGAATATCCATGTGAATATTTAAATGGAATTATTTCAATTTATCATTGCCATATTATGCTGAAGTTCAAGTTTAAAAGGCTTTTTTTATTTATACATTGCCTTAAATTATTATGCTTATTTATGAATGTTTCTGCTACATTGTTATCCTTACTGAGCATCTGATCTCACCCTTTTCAATGTTTTATTTTTCCCAGGATGTGAAGAAGTAATTTATGAATGACCTGCAGGGATAATATGAGGGGATATGAAGACAAGATGTTATTGTAGTAGTTTTCACATTATGATGTAATGCAAACTTTATGAATGTATCTAGTTATTCCAAGGCTACAAAACTAATCGGTTTTTCGAGACTTTATCTTTTGTGATCATGCCAATATTGTGTAATAATGCACCGACTCTGGGTAACTGGGGTCGTGGAGTTACATCAAGAGTAAATTTTGATGAGTCTCCCTACTCCATTGATTCTATATAGTAAATTGTCTAAAAATTTACCCTTTTACTACATTGAGATTCATGATGATGTCCCAATTCTTTTAGCTGATCAAAATATTCCATCTTATCTTCTTTAAAAGTCCTTCACGAATGTTCATGTGAAAAAATCTATTATGGGATACATTATTTATAAATAGGATCGAGAGGTGTTGTTCACTCTAAATGGTTCCTTTTGGACTCTAACTAATCTAAATAGTTGCCACAAGTCCTTATAGACTTCTAATCACAATTTTTGTCCATTTTTAACCTCTATCAATGTGATCCCAATGGAGGGTGGAGTTCCCTGTGGGATTTTCAGTCTATATGGTGTATTTCATGATAAATGTGGATAGGAATTCTAGGCGTGAAAGAATTTTATATAATTACTTTAATGGTTCATGGGAATATACTTATATCAAGTGAAATAGGTTTCCCAGTTTCCATTAAGATCCTTTACTATGATAATTTCTAAATTCATCAACTCTCTATATTCGAGAACCAACACATTCCACATACAGTATAGGTAAGTCAAAATAATTGTTTGGGGTGACTACCTATTTGAAAGAACTCTCATTCTCGGAAATAGGTATGATGAGTTACTTTATACATCTAACACTTTGGAAGATTATGAACAAGTTTTTCCATTATCCATAGACTTATTGACCAAAAAAATAAATTACAACGTCAATCCCATCACACTTTTTTACATATTCCATTCAGTGATTCGATAAACCTATTTTTTCATGATAATAGTATAAGGATAATGTTTAGTCATGAAAAGTACCATCCAACTAAGCAATATCGAGATGTTCCATGTTCATATTAGGATACTCTTAATATAGTTTAACAGACAAGTTCTTTCTATAGGATCTGACATAACATATCTCCAAGTCTAATTACTGGTATTATTTTTAACCATATATTTGAGTGGATGGATATTTCCATCACATCAAAATTATCCAAGCATCTGCTACCACACCTTAATGATTGAAACTAAACTATAGGATGGACAACGTATTACCCAATTTGTTCACACCAATGTTCTTATTTATGAGTCGTTTGGTCACAAATATGAGGGGAGGTTTTCACATCACCATAGAGGATTATTTCAATTTTTATATGGTTTCCTATTGGAAGAAATTCATTTCTAATAATATCGTTACACTAATATACTCCCTTATTTTAACATTTTCCCTACACTGTTCATCATTTATGATGTTCTCCGAACATCACTAGGAATAAATAGTTCTATTGAGTTGTTAAAATATATCACCTACTTTTCTATTCATTCATCACCCAACACCTCTAGGAATAGTTGTATATGATATAAGAGGTAATTTTGAAGAAAGATCCAACATTATCTTGTTAATAGAATATATTTTTATTATTCTGGCAGACGGGTTGACCATTTTTAATCCATACTCTCCATATTGGTTTTTATCAAAATTCAGATTCCTACAACATGTTGTATCCAAACCCCGCTTTATTTTTAGAAAGGAATAAAAACTATTAATCCAACACTATCATTAGTTTATGCTGATTCATGAGGAATATGGAATACAGATCTCATTATCTTTGGCAAAGATCTGACCATCTTGTCATGGATATATGCTAAAAATGGTCTGAATACTGTATATAAGGGATGTTGGAGAAACCGATCTGACTGGTGGATCGACCATTAGATTCTACAAGTTCCTTTTCTATGGAGCCCTCCTAACCAATTTATAATGGAGAAAGATGTATTTCATGACATTCATTGAAATATGCGAGAGATTAATCTTTTATGTTTTCCTTTTGTTCAAATTTGTTCTGACCCATCCTTTTTACGGGAACTATTAGCATCCCTATAGAGATTGGTCATAGAAAGATGATGTTGTGCATTTCACTGATGAGAACCATACCTACAGGTCCAGTTCCTAAAATTAATCAAGATGAAGTTATAGTGGACTTTCCCCACAACTATGTCACAATTTAGAGCAAGAATTTCCATAGAAATTGAGATAATGATGTATGTTCATGTAGTAGTATGTGTGTAGGATATACATCACAATGCTTCCATTAAACATTGGAGTGTACAAAAAATTTCTTGGTGCCAATTTTACTCAATCATCAGAGAGACACTTTTAGAGAATATTTCATATAAAATGAACATCATCCACCATATCTACCTTGAATTAGGTACATGTTGGTTTGATTACCCTCACATGTAATTCTGTGTTCATAAAGTTATCTATTATCAAGATTTATTGTCCACATGTGAATGCGACCTCATCATGCTTAATCTTATCAATAATCATATAGAAGATATAAAGCATACTCCTACTGGGTTTTGTCACCTAACTTCTAATGAAGTAAAACCTCAGGATTGGATTTTTGTATAGATAGGAGAATTATTAGAATATGATTCTCACATGTCTAGAATAAATGCACAATGGTCATTGACAAACACGAGGCTAGAATCCATCAAACAGAAAAATTGTGAACTAAGCGACATCATTAAAGGAATGTGTCCATTATTAAAAGATTAATATGGGAGAATAACCAATATTGAGTATTCCCTTAACTCTTCACCTCTAGAATTAGTTTATATGATGATAAGTTAGGTAAAATTTCACTATATTCATTTCAATTGCTTCTCATTTCCCAATAATGTTAATAATATACTTTAGGGTGTGGATGTCCTTCAATAAAATTGAAAAAAATAGAAAATATGATGTTTGGAATTTTCTTTTTTTTGTTCCAACTTTCACATTCAATTTTAAATGTTATATAGGATTTTATTTATTTGTTAGATTTTATATTTCTTAGTTTATTTAACATTAAAATATGGGGACATGAAAAATAATGTAAATTGTTGTTGGATCATATGACATAGGGAGTTGAGACTCCACCTCTTCTAGGAATTTCCTTTTGGGTAGTTCAACATGATTAGTGTTATATATAATTTGATTGGAAGTTCAGGGTCTTGCAAGACTGAACATTGCATCTGGTGGTTTTGGTTATACAACATTGAAAAAATTATTAACCCCCAACATGGCCTGCAGGGCCAAAATATGAAACTCTAAACAAATATATTACTCAACTCTAAGGATAAATAAATATTTTTATAGTATATTTCTGTAAAAAGATAAAATGTTTCATAATATTCTATGTATATCTGACCCATAAACTTTTAATAGAGTAATAATATTCAAAGGAACATATGGTTTCTATGCCAATTACTTCTTCACATATTGACCTCTCGTGTGTAGTGAAGGGTGTGGACAAAATAAATGGGCCATGGGGAAAGTTTTCATTCCCTTAAAAAATTATTGATGCCGCCCTATTATGAAAATAAAAATGACTCTATATGTAACCAAAGCAAACATGGTTCATGGTCGGTGTGAGAAACAAGAGACAAGGTGGGAAATTAGTAGAATCCACATCAGAGTTAGTGGATGTGAAAAGGTGGTGTAATTTTGTACTCAATCATATTTTTTGGAAGGACATGATTGATTTCAATGAAATATTATAGTTGGGAAAGATGCTTATTAAAAATGAATCATTTATAAAGGATATAACCCCAATATTGTTGGAGTTATTATATAGGGAAGGGAATTTTCATATCTTATTTCGGTGTGGGATCATAATAATGTGACTCCCCAAATACATTACCAAGTACCTTTTGGTGGATTTAGATCTCATGAATGTAAGGGTTCATATAGAACAAACTATATGTCATATTGTTTAATGTCATGATACAAGGAAATTAGGAATTCTACATTTTAGGTCTATGTGAAGAAGGCCTTAGATTTAATTTCAATGTTATATGGTTTGGATGAGTGTCATATATATAAATTTTACATAGATAACGAAATTTTTGCATATTTTGACATCATTTTGTGGTGACATATGATTGTTTCTATTAAGGTTTCATGGATTTGACCAAAATATTAATAACATTCATTTCCAAAATGATCTTCCCAATAATGTTCCATCACCCTACAAGAATGAACAAGGAGGGTTGTATTTTTTAATCTATATTCTTCCATATTTAAAAATTGATAAGAAAAAACTATGAAAGTAATGGCCATGGACCATTATTGAAATATAGTTTCCAATATAGAGATTAAATTTCTTACCAAGATATAAGAGGTCTCCTTAGAGGAAGAGTATTGCCTTATTAGATAATCTTCATAATGAATACTTAAGTCGATCCAAACATGGACATGTTATGCATTTTCAAAATAGAAGTTTCCTTATGAATCTAAATATCCATCATCAATGGTTGTGGTAAGCTTATGGAGATTTTGATTATCCTAGAAATAATGTTTAATTTACGTATGGAATGATCTTAAGTATTGAAATATAATTTCTTACCGAAATCACCTAATAATGGGGATAAATATTGATTTTTTAGAACATATACATATGTAAGAAAATGTATTTTTGTGTATTTGTTAACAATATGTATGTTCTCGGAATAACTGTGTATTTCTTCAAAGAGATAATTAAGTTGTACATATATTTTGAAAGATTTACCCCACTTGATCAAATTTTCATTTGGAAATACGACATTTTTTTTGAATATGGGCCCAAAAACATGCTGAAAATTTATTCTGGACCCTTCTATGTAGAGGAGACTCATACAAAGAAGATTGGTGGTATTTTAATATTACAGTTGGACTAGGATGTTGGATATGGACATCAATACATATCTATTAAAGATGATCATCATGCCACATGTATTTATTAGATGGAGGGTTGGTCGAAGACCAACACCTAGGATTGTGGTTCGCACAAATATGGATTGAAAAATAATATAGTTTAATGTCATGAAAATGGTATGTGGATCATGAATCTTCAAATAATATAAAGAGAATGTTAACCATGCATTTTTTTCATCCCGTATTGTGGAGATAGAGTGTTCCTTTAATGTTCCTCTATCCAGGACTGGTGATATCCTTGCTATGAACTGAGGTGCCTTGATCAAGTGGGAATCCATCACCAAAACTAAAAATATCACACGATATATGCTCGGTATGGGAAACAAGGGGTTCAAAAAGGTCTCTTTCACCACATATAAGAAATCAAAAAGAATGAATAGGCACATTTGATCATGTAGTGGATGGACCATGATGTATGATTACAGAAGCATTGTGGATTTTTTTAAAGAGAGAATCAAATCATACATAGTTCTTGGAAGCTGTTCAGTTTAACATTATATGGTAAGGACATAGGTTACCTAGTATCCTATAATTTATTATTTGGATAATGTGTATTAGTTAAATTATGTACAGACATACTTCAAGCATGAGGGAGGAAATTTTAAACAATGTTCTTTGAAGTTCTCGTATCAGGAGATGTGATATGAGACAGGTACGCATGGAGCGACCATAAATAATATTCCAAAATTTGTTTCCATAATTATTTTTTGGGGGATTACATAGATAGAGGAGGCCTCTATTAATATTTAACATTCCTCCAGTTGGATTTCCTAATAATAGTGCCTTGTACATATCTGAAATAGGGAATGTTATGCATAGTCAAAATAGAAGTGTCCACTGGAATCTAGAATTCCATCACTGATGAAAAATTATATCTTTTGATGATATATGTTCCCCCATGAAATGAAGTATGGTGTATGAATGAAATGTACATATGCACAGAATAATCGATTTTATCTAGCATAATCCCTAGTGTGTGGGTTCCCCTATATAGATCTTTGTCTGTATATAGTAGAGGGGGTATTGCCTTTACTTAATGGTTAGTCCTAGGACAATGGTTTTGAGGATCACTATGTATCCCATTATGATTATAATTAATCCACACATTTTTCTTGAATGAAAGATCCATGTACTCATATGACCCATAAATTAGAAGGGAGGTTTATGTTGTGGATTGACCAAGTATTAGAGGTCCTGGAATCACTATATATTCTATTATTGTAGGAATCAGGAAACACGTAGTTCTTGGATGGAGGTATGGGGGGAGACAAACACCAAGGATCATGATCCAATCAATCATGAATCGAAATGTTACTAATTTTTACATCCTGAAATGAGGAATTTCTCATCCATTTTATTATCTTGTGATTTAAACATAATGGCATGAATTTTATCTTCATTAGACATAGAAATCATCCACATGGTTTAACATCATGTTTAGGGGACCTCGATTTTTGTCTTTCTATATTGATCAAATTAGTCATTTTGATTTTATATTGGGTAAGGCAATATTCTAACATCAATTGATGAGGTTTTTTGTTTGGATCATAAACCTACATTGGAGTTCCATGTTTTTAGGACCATGAGGAGAATTTCATACCACAATAAATTGTATATTTGTTTTGAAAATTCCCTAATGAGGATTTCCATGATTCATGATCCATGATGAGTAACCCTCCACAAGGTTATTCGTATATTTTTGGGGAGCATATACCTATGATGATTATCATGTTTTGGTTATCATGTGATGTATTTCGTGAGAAATATTTAATTATTTAGGGGGTAATATGTTCTTCATCCATTGGGATTAATGAGTAAGCTCCGTTGAGAAAACAATTATATATGATGTATGTTCCTTAACACATTGGTTCGATCATTGGGGGTTTTCTAGAGTATAATTTGATTATTCAAATGTAAAAACATTCGTTATGAAGAAAATAATAGCGAAAAACTTTCTCATTGAAGGACTATACTCTCTAGTTTCAATGCATTTCCAAATGATGTGAGGTATAAAAATTGTTCTCATCAAGTCCCTCTAACTCATAAAATGGGATCTTTAATTTTTCATCATATGAGGGTTATTTGTATATATCTATTCATAGTGAGGTAAATTGAACATCAAAGAGAATAATTTCTTTTATTATATAAACTAGTGAATATTGGGATACTTGAGTCATAGGGAAATTTTTTGTTTGGCAGGACTATAAGGAGTACTAAATCCACTATTCCTAAGACTTATTTTCCCTATCCATCACTTCTTAGAGGATTTTTGATAGAGTTTTATTGAAAGAATATATCTGTCTATTTTCATACACATAATTGTATCATTAATGGATGGATTTTATGTTGTCATACTAGTACAACTTCTTAAATTCATAATAATATATGTTGGATTCATTTTCCATTAGAATTTTGTGAGAGATACCAAATCAGTTGATTTTGTTTGGTTTCACAAAATTGATGACACATTTGGTCCAAAATTATATAATAGGTATTTAATCAACCCATTTAAAGAATAATCATTATATTGAGGATATAATTGAACTAATTGGTCATAGAATCATGGTATGGTCATACAATATCCATCGGCCATATAGTGAATGGACATGAGTATTTATTTGAATCTCAAAAATCTATGGGATGATGGATGATGTTGGAATTCACTTGATAGGAATGAAACTTTTTGATGAATTTTCTAGAATCATTCATCAGCAAAGGCCTGAAATGTCCATGCCTACTGATTTAGTGATAAATCATGGATATTGACTAATAGGAACCACATGTAACACCACAAGATTTTATAGTATGTTATCTCTTCAAATTATTTCAATAACATGTGCTCTACATAACAGGGAGTTCGAGCCCACCACGACTTACAAAACTAGTCGATCAAAAAATATGTTATTTATAGTATTAACCACATTTTAAATTTTATATATATTATATAATTTTAACATTCATATTTTTTTCTTAGACATAATATAAGAAAAATTAAAATTTTAAGATAAAAGAGGTATCTTTCCAAAAATGCAGCTTTTCAACATTTTAATGAAGAACCCTTTTAAATCCAATATTTTAAACTTTTATATATTCAATTTTGTAAAATTAAATTATTTGTTAGAATAGGGACATAAAAATTTAGTTTTGATAAATTTTTTGAACTTTTCTCATAACATTCATATTTTGATGAACACTGAAAAAATACTAAATTTTAATTAAATAATTCCTTTTTAATCGAAATAATTTATAGGGTTAAATTATAAATTTGAGGTGTTTAAAAGTTTCATTAGAATATATTTTTATCATTTAATATAATTTAGGTTAATTGATATAATTTCACGTGTAAAATGGATATAAATAAGTCTCAATATTTTGATAGTTATTATTTCTTAAAAAAACACTTTCTATTTTAACAGTGATAATTAATTTTAAATTAATTTCTACCACTTATGTGTTTTGAATCTTGAAAAATGGATTCTATATTTGGAATTAGGAGGTCAAAATTGTGTAAATAGGTATCTTTTATTTTCAGATATTATGAATATTTAATTCAGTAAATATTTTCTTTACCATGGTTAATAGGTATATCCGGTAAATTCCGGTAAAAATTAATATTTAAATAATGTTAAATATCCTTAACATTTTTTCTATTCCTATTTTATGATACATGTCTGAACATGGGAATCCTTGTGTTGATTTTGGGATTACATTGATCCACTTGAGAGTGATAATGACACTTTATATTAATTAATTTAAAGTAAAGACAAAAATGATAGAAACATATATCTTTTAATAAAACAATTTTTACATGGGGTTATATTAGTTATAATTTCAACTACAAATAAAAATTATAAAGATATAATTATTAAAATGTAATTATTTTTTATTTATAATTATTATAAATTAAATAATTAAATTTATTTATGACACAATGATGATGCAATAATTACCTTATCAATGAAAGAATCAAATAAATGGTATTTTAAATATTAAAATAAATAAAATTTGAAGGTTTTGATACCATATAATATTTTTCATGGTTAATAAGACATGTGAGGATTTTTTTTAATCTGTTTTTTTGATGTAATAATGTTTTTTAGACTTTCATAGAAAAACAAAAACCAAATAGTGTCAAAATTGACATAAATTAATTTATAAAACAAATACTATATTATTGGTCGATATAATATTTTTAAAAATATATGATTTATCCAAAGTGCTTAAATAATATTATATATGACATTAATTAACCACTCAAGGGCTCTTTTGGAATTTTAGAGTAAGTTTATTAACCATATAGTGTAAGAATACAAGAAGAAACGATAAAAGTTAAACTATTTAACTAAGGGTTAAATCTAAAAGATAATGTTATAATGGAAACCTAAAATTGTCTAAAACCTATTGGTTTAGATACATTACCCCCATAACCACCTAAGTATCGAAATAAATTCTTTAAGAGCCATTATAAACCGAAAATTATTACATAATAAATTTATATTTTAATCTTTTCCTAAAGTGACCCTCAACCCTCTTATAAAAGGGCACATCCCATTCTCTCAAAATCACACCTCCAAATCCATTTAGCTCAGACAAACCATACCAAAATATCCGCCCAAATTCCATCACATCAACTTATAGTCCTTAATTTGATCAGAATGTCAGCCTAAGAGCTCTTTTGATCAACTCAAAAGGAAACATACGAAGAAGAGGTAATAATTTCACCAACATCTTTCAAGATATTTTCTTCTTCCAGTTCATATTTCTTTGTGGTTTCCATAACAAAATAACATCTCAAGTAGATTCTTTTTACTGTGATGTTTTTATAAATATGGTACAACCATATTTGTTATTCTATCCATCCTATAAATGACTAAGTCACTATACGTGTGTATGTATGGCTTATCGTCTCCACGTCCTGGTGTAGTTTGTTATTCAAACACTTCATTATTTGTATGGGTATAATAAGGAGTGTAACTGATGTCAATACAAAATATAACATTTAGTTATTCTGTATATATGATACACCATCCAATTACTTATGATTTCACAATCAATATAATGATATTGTCGCTCGTACGTACGTATGGATTACCATCTCTACGATGCGATGAGATTCATTCCCGCGTTCACCATTCAACAATGATTATAAAAATATATATTATTAATAAGTATGTAATATATGAAAAAATAATTCTACTAGTGATATACATGTATATATTTATGTACTTACATATATCTTATTCACTTACTTCCATTCAATATGATATGATAACGGAAACAGTGTTTATGTGTACTTACAGTCTACCGTCTCCATAAACAGTGCCTTCAATTTCATATATATATATATATTATAAATACTTATATTTTAAAATTATATGATATATAAGTTAAGTTATATATTCCTTGAGTATTTAAATCATGATCTAAATGATTCGATCAAGAATAACAAGTTAAAACACATATGATAAAAGAAGCGATTATTACCCAAAATATTAATTTACATGGGAATCATTATTAAATGGGTAGTATAATTTCCAAAATGAATCATGTATGATATAATAAATATGAAAATTGTTTTTCTATAATTTAATAAAATACTATGGTCATTATACAAGAGTTTAAACGTACCCTTGACCAAAGGAAAGTGCAAGGTAAGGGTTAATCCATCAATCTCCTTATTATTAGAGATTGTTAATGGGTATGTTTTTACTGGGACATATTTATTATCCATGTTCATGTTAAATTAAAGTGTTCTGAAAGATATTGTTTTTAAGGTAATATTTTATTAAAATATCATTTTAAATGTTTTAAATTTTTATTCTTCTAAATCATTCTCATTAAAGTCCATGTTTTCCAAATGGGCTTTAAGGATTTATTTATATGGGCATGAATGTTTTTAAAATGATAATTCCATTCAAAAGTTTCAAAGTGGTATTGGACATTTTGATTCAATTTTTTTTTTTAAATTCCATCTTTTCTAAATTTTGTAACTTATAAATGTTTTCATGAAAAAGGTACATTTATATCAAAGAGTTTAACAAATCATTTTCATCTATGTCAACATCCTTTGCTGGATTTTAAACTTGTTTGATGTTGATTTATTATGATAGAAATATTCCATATTTCATTGAAGGTTTTGTGATATATTTGACTATGGATGTGTTATTTTTATAATATTCTTGGTTTATGGATAATGTATTCACATTTCCTATCCTAGTTTTAACCTGAATGTTTATGTTATGTTTCAACCTTTTCATATGAGGAATGTATTGGACATAGTAAGTGATTGGTGGAGCCTGCTATAGCTCCTCGATGCATCGGTAGGTCTCATGAGACAATTAGATGTGGATTTCACTAAGTCCTTTCCAAAATTGATATATGGTTTTGGATGAGGACTTGATAATTTTTAGACATATTGGTCGTGTCCTTGAAAAAATGTTTCAGAATTTCTAGAATTATGCATTCACTCATTATGAAAATAATATTAATGGTTCATGTGGTTATTCGACTAGTTGAATACCTATGATTATGTTTTATTGTGGCATTATTTACTCAACTCATATTTCTTCCATATAGTGTTCATGTTTATTAATCATAAAGGAATGTGTTTTCAATTATTCACCATGCCTATTGTTTAAGTTATCTTCTGCTAAATTGATTACCCTTACTGAGAATCTGAGCTCGCCCCTTTCTTATGTTTTATTTTCCAAGGATTTCCAATAAGTTTATTATGATTGATATGAAGTGTTAAGCTAAAAAGGAATAATGGCGTTCTCAAAGAACTATCTATGCTATATTTTATGTTTGAAATTGTAATGTGAAATTTATGTATGTAATCAATTTCCAAGAATACGAAACTGATCGGACTTTCAGGACATGGTTTCCTTGTATCATTCCAATGTAATAAAACAATGCAGCGACTCTAGGTAAATGGGTTCAGGGTGTTACAGTTGGTTCTAGAGGAAGTTTAGAAATATCTTTGGAAACTAGATTTAGAAAAACTATGATTAGAGAATATTACCATAAGATAGACTTTGAGGATTATTATAGAAGAAAAAACCAAATTTTTTTGTAATGTATATATTATATGGGTATTGCAATAAATACATCCATGTCTAGATACGGTCAGGTAGAGGAGACTCTAGAAAAAATGCCCTTAGAAGTGATAACTCCAACAAGGAGTTTCGGGCTTGACCCTGGGTATCTTGGTACACAACAAAGGGCCTTGCTGAACTCTTGGTTACGATTCTCCAGGGGGATATTCTTATGATAATTGAAAATTTATTTACAAACCATTATGAAGGATATGTGAGTAAATATTCCCACAAAGAAACCTTTTTTATGATTATGAGACTAGATGTGAGTAAATATTCAATTAATGTTGAGATTTTTTATTTTTTTTGGATTATACAATATGATATGTTCTAACATAGTGTCTATCGTCATCTAGAAATGTCTCCCAGTAGAAGGAATTAGAACTCCAGCAATATGCATGATCCAAAGGGTAAGAAGGATCATATCATTCATAGTCTTAATCCATCATTTAGAAGGGAAATAGCCTCTTATGTATTCTCATAATATGATGATATAGTATTAGGTGTTAATAAGATAAGTGCAGAATTCCCTAAGACCTATGGATTTAAAGGGAAGAAGGAGAAGAAAAGTATGGTACAGAGAAAGATGGATAAATGGAAGGGGGAAAAAAGGTTTTTCCCATATGTGATAACTGTGGAAAGAATCATCTTGGTAAATGATTGAAGGTAATGAGGGTTTGTTATAAGTTTGGAGAATAAGGACACCAAGTACCTGATTGCAAGGATAAAAATAGATTCAAATGTACAATGCTTCATCTATAAGGATTTGGGAAACTACGTGAATCAATGTCTAAATCATCAGAGTATTCACAAAATGCTACTATTGGATAATAATCAAGTTTTGATAATACCAAAGATGAAGAGTAATGAATAGATTTCATATGTTGTTATTAAAATATTATTTTATTTTGAGTATTTTATTAATGATATATATTTTATAAGAATTATAGAGTATATAAGGATTGTACTGTAGTAATATTTCATTAAGGATTTGAGATTGTGTGGAACCAAGAAAAGTGACTCAATAGGGGGTTAAGTTTTTTTGAAAATATATGGTTGAATGAAAGTTAACCCATAATATTGTTATGATACCGAGGTAGTAATTTTGGAATAATATATGATTGATTTGGATAAATTGTATTGGATATTATTGAAAACCTGGAACTCATTAATGATTTGTATGCACCATCGTTGTTAGAGTTTACAACATTTTTGGATATAAGGCGAATATCCAGTATTCTATAAAGAATAAGTGAGCATGAATGTAATCAATATGTTTTTATGGTAATTCGGGGTGTTACGGTGTTTTAAAAGAATACATGATGAAGGAATTCACATGTTATTACGTGGAAAAAAGGATCTTCATTGTGTTTACCTTCCTTATAAATTTTTTACTATGAGTTTGGACAAATTTATTTTGGATAATTATAAAGGTTGGAATTAATAATGTTAAACATTGTATACTATTGTTTAAGGTTAAAAAAACTACTTAATATTATTTTTTTGGATTATTATTAAAAGGATAACCTGGAGGTCAGGTGGCAATCTGTCGCGTCTTTTAAGGTCGTGAGACTTGAACCTGCAACCGAAGGGAGACAAAAGTGCATCACCTACCACTCGCCCCAGTGATATCCTATTTTATATGATGTAGTTTCTTAAAATGGGCTGACAGATGAATTATAAATTCAATTTTTTGGATCCCTATACTGTTAGGATTAATAGAGTATTTTTGAGTTCTATTATCTTTTGGAGTGAAAGATGTGGTTGTGTTAGAAATTATTTAACGGATGGAACTATTATTTTCAAGTATTATTTTTTCTACCTATTGTATAAAGATATTAATTCCTAACCATTAGGGAAGGTATCATAAAACCAAAAATGTGTTATCCATATGCCTTATGTTTTTTTGAACCGGTGTTATTTTGAATCATCATAGATTGGCGGCTTTGAGGCCCTAAATTTTACACTTGTTTTTGATTGATGACCTCCATAAATCCCTATAAATATTAAAAATTTCACTCAAATTATGTGTCTCTAATTTCCACCAATGTTATTTTAATGTAGATCATAATTTGGTGGTGAATTTTTCATTTTTCATTTGCCTATTAAGACTAAATTTTATTAACCCAGTCTCCGATGTGGATTTTCCAAAAAATTAATTTTCAATTTAAACCTTTTATTTTTAAAAAAAAATTTCAAATTATGATGAAAAAATTTATTTATGGAGTGGAGAATGTAACACCCCATGATTTTATATTATGTTATCTCTTCAAATTATTTCAATAAGAGGTGATACACACAACACCGAGTTTCAGTGCACCACGACTTACCAAACTAGCCATTCAAAAAAAGTGGTTATTAATTTTATTAACTAAAATTTAAAAATTATATATCCTATATAATTTTAACATTCTTATTTTTTGTTTCTTATACATAATATAAGAAAAATTAAATTTGTAAGAAAAAAGTGGTATTTTTCAAAAAATGCAGTTTTTCTGCCATTTAATGGAGAACCCATTTTAAATAAAATATTTTACCCTTTTATATATTAAATTTAGTGAAATTTAATTCTTTTTTAGAATAGGGACATAATAATTTAGTTTTGAAAATTTTTTGGTACATTTCTGATTACTTTCATATTTTGATGAATAGTGAAAAATACTAAATTTTAATTAAAAACAACTATTTTAATAGAAATAATTTATACTGTAAAATTGTAAATTCGAGTGATTTTAAAGTATAATTAGACTATATTTTTATTATTTAATATTATTTAGGTCATTTTATGTAATATAACAATTTAACTAGACATAAACATGTGAAAATCTTTTGATAGTTATTATTTCATAAAAACATGCTTTGTGTTTTAACAACGGGAATTAATTTTAAATTAATTTCTGCTACTTATGGGTTTTGAATTTGAAAAAATGAATTCTATATTTTGAATCTGGAGGTCCAAATTGTGTAAATATATAACTTTTATTTTTATACATTATGAATATTTACTTTAGTAAATATTTTAATTATCATGGTTAAAAGGTAAATTAGGTAAATTAGGGTAACAAAATAATATTATATTAATATTAAATTACCCTAACATGTGTCCTATTTCATATGTTTTGATACATGTCTGACCTCAGTCATCCTTGGGTAGATTTTGGAACCCCATAGATCCACATGAAAGTGATCATGACACTTTTTATTAATTAAGTAAAGAAAAAAATGACATAAACATATATCATTTAGTAAAAAAAAATTTACATGGGAATATATAAGTTATCATTTTGACTATAAATAATTCTTAGAAAGATAAATAGATTTAATAAATAATGATATTTTATTTCTAATTTTTATACATTAAATAATTAAATTTATTTATAACACAATGATGATACAGTAATTACCTTATTAATGATAGAATCAAATAAATGGTACAGTAAATATTAAAATAAATATAATATGAGCGTTTTGATGCCATCCAAGAATTTTATAGGTGAGTATGACATGTTAGGATGGATTTAATGTATTTTTTCGAATTAATAATGTTTTTTTGACATTCACAAAAAACCAAATAACAAATAGTGTCAAAATTGACATGAATTAATTTAAAAAATACTATCTTATTGGTTGTTATAATATTCCTAAAAATAGAAGGTTCAACCAAAGGGCGTAAATAATATTATATATGTCATTAATGTACCACTTTAGATTCTCTTAAAAGTTCAAAGTATTTTTATTAACCATATAGTGTAACAATACAAGAAGACGTGGTAAAAGTTAAATTATTTAACTAAGAGTTAAATCTAAAAATAAGGTCAAAATGGTTACCTAAACTTGTCTAAAACCTTTTGGTTGAGAGTATTTCTACCCATAAAAACCTAGGTCTAGAAATAAATTATTTTGGAGCAATTATTAACTGAAAATGATTGTATAATAAATTAATAAGTTAATCTTTTCGTAAAGTGACCCTCACCCCTCTTATAAAAGGGCACTTCCCCTTCTCTCAAAATCACACCTCCAATGCCATTTTTCTCAAAAAAACCCCTGACCAAATATCCTCCCAACTTCCCTCAAATATAACTAGAGACCTTATATTGATATGAAATTAAACCTATGGAGCCCTTTTGATCAACTCAAAAGGAAACACCAGAGGTAGAGATAATAATTTTTCCACCCTCTTTCAATTTCTTTTCTTCTTCCATTTCCACATTGTTTTTTTTCCATTCCAAAATAATGATAAAAATACATAATACATACTTTTATGTTACTATAAATATGGTAAAACCATATTCGTTATTCTATCCATCCTATAAATGACCACGCCACCATATGTGAATACGTATAGCTTATCGTCTCCACGTCATGGTGTAGTTTGTTATTCAAACACTTCATTATTTTGATGGTATAATAATGAGTATAACTGATGTAAATAATAAATATAACATGATATATATTCTACATATATGATATAACATCCAATTACATACTATTTCACAATCAATATAATGATATGTTCGCTCGTACGTACGTACAGACTACTGTCTCTACGACGCGATGAGATTCATTCCCATGTTCACCATTCAATGATGATTATAAAAATATATATTATTAATAAGTAAGTAATATATGACATAATAATTATAATGGAGATATAAATGTATATATTTATGTACTTACATATATCTTATTCACTTACTCTTGTTCAATATGATATGAAAAGTAAAAAAAGCGTTTATGAGTATGTACGGCCTACAGTCTCCATAAACGGTGCCTTCCATTTCATATATCTATCTATTATAAATATTTATATTCTAAATATATATGATATATAAATAAATGTTTATATTCTAGAATTATTTAAATCATTATCTAAATGATATGATCAAAAAAAAACAAGTTAAAACACGTACAATAATGAAAGCAATTATTAACCAAAATGTTAATTTAACATCGAACTCATTATTAAATGGGTAGTATAAAGTAATAAATGAATCATGTATTATATAATAAATATGAATATGGTTCTGGTATAATTTAATAACATACATTGGTCATCACACAAGATGTTAAACGTACCCTTGACAAAATCAAAGTGCAAGGTAAGAGTTAATTCCTCAATCTCATTATTATTCGAGATTGTTTAAGCATATGTTTTTACTAAGGCATATTTATTATCCCTGTCCATGTTTCATAAAATAGTACTAAAAGGGATTATTTTTAAGGTAAACTTTTATTAAAAAATCATTTTAAATGTTTTATATATTTATTCTTATAAATCATTCTCATTAGTGTCCATGTTTTCAAAATGGGTTTTAAGGATTTATTTATATGGACTTGAATGTTTTTAAAATGTTAATTCCATTCAAAAGTTTCAAAGTGTTATGAGACACTTTGATTCAAAAATTTATTTAAATTTATTCATTTATAAATTGTGTGACTTTTAAATGTATTCATGAAAAATGGATATTTCTCTCAAAGGGTTTTACAAATCATTTTCATCTATATCAACTTCTTTCGATGGATTTTAATCTTGTTTGAAGTTGATTTATTATGATACAAATCATCCATATTTTATTGAAGTTTTTTTGATATGTTTAACTGTGGATGTGTTATTTTTATACCATTCATGGTTTATGGATAAAGTATTGATATTTTGTATTATATATTTAATAAAAAAATTATGTTATGTTTCAATTTTTTCATATGAAGAATGTATTGGACATAGTAGGTGACTAATGGAGCCCGTTATAGCTCCTTGATGAATCAGTAGTTCTCATGATACACTTGAATGTGGAATTTTCCAATGCCTTTCCCAATTTGATATATTGTTTTGGATGATCCCTTAATCATTTTTAGACTTCTTGGCCAAGGCGTTGACAAAATGTTTCAGAATGCAAGGGATTATACATTCCCTCAATATGGAAATAATATTGATAGTTCAAGTGGTTATTTGAATAGTGGAATACCCATGACTATGTTCTATTATGGAATTATTTACTCAACTAATATTTCTGCCATAAAGTGTTCATAATTATTATTTGTAAAGTCATGTGTTTTCAATTATTCACTATGCCTATTGTTTATGTTACCTTCTGCTAAATTATTTACCCTTAATGAGAATCTGAGCTCACCCCTATCTTATATTTTATTTTCCAAGGATTTCTAAGAAGTGTATTGTGATTGATATGTAGGTTTAATCTAAAAGGGAATAATGGATTTCTCAAACAACAATCAATGCTCTATTTTATGTTTGTAATTTTAATATGACATTGATGTACGTAATATATTTCCAAGAGTGCTAAACTTATTGGTCTTTCGGGACATTTTTTTCGTGTATCATTCTAATGTATTCAAATAATGTTCCATCTCTAAGTAACTAGGGTCGAGGTGTTACACAACATGTGACAGCATGAACATCCTACTTTGTAGCAACAGTATCCTTGATATCTATGCATATGAGTATAATTACATCAAATCACTTATTTTAAACAATCTTATAATTGAATATGTTGTTATAATGAGTGTAATTGACTAGAAATCATCATTACTTTTCTTTTCAGGCATTTTCGGGTGAAAAGGAACCATTCTAGAGGTTTTCTAGAATCGTTGTCATCCACCCATTTCAATAATTATCTGGTTATAGGTAGAATTGATCTCATTTATCTCTTCCATGCCACTATGAAAAAATGAAAATATTATTCTGATATAAGAAATGTTAATTATTGCTTCATCTGGATATGGATTTGGCAAGGCTGCAACATAATTTTCGAATCCATCTTCTGAAACATTTTTTGAATGTATTATAAGAGTTTATATTGAATTGTAAAGGATTTATTCTATAAACCCCCATATATATTTAATAAGTTTGATCAGTATTTCACTTATGATGGCGTAATCACTATCAATATTCATAATTACCAGCTCAGAATAACCATTGATTCTTAGGTGTATCACTAGTATTTGAAAAGACAACTCTAAACCTATAATTAGGGCTTAGTATTCAGCCTCATTGTTAGATCATCATTATTATTGAAGAAAGGAATAGGGTAGAACATCCTTTCCAGGTGAGAAATGAACGATTACCAACCTAACATTGTTGGTCTTGGGGTTTTCCATTACCTTTCCAATTGGGATTTTAGAAGAACCATCATAGTAACTTTCACACATTTGGGTTGAGTTCTGAATAGTGAATATTTCCTCATCTTTCAGTTCAACACTCATCGGTACTTCTTTCAAAGAGGGATATTCTACTAGGAAATTTTCTATTTCGTGTCCTTTAACTCCGTCTATAGTATTAATTGTATGTCGAACATTTTTATAAGGACTTCCCATTGTGAAAACATCTATTCAATATGACATGATTGAGGATATATTTGATTGGTTCAATTTATGAGATTAGATGGTCCTCATGATGTTATAGGTAATGCCTTAATTTCTAAATTGAGAAAAACAACACCAAATAATTCCTCTCGATATTTGAATACTGGGTCTCAATATCAGGCATGGTGTAATTTAGATGATGATTGTATTATCAACATCAACATCATTTTTCAATTCAAAAAAAAAACCCAAGGACCATTTCATATCCACAATATATAGGATGATCTATTTTCCTTCGACAATAAGAGATATAATTAGTAGGATCTAGGTACATTTCTCTAGATATTCAAAATCATCTTAGAAGTCAACAATTAATTTCTAATAAAACTCTGTCATCATTAATTTGGTGAAGTGAAAACACATTCATGGGAATTTTTCAATGAAGAAACTAATATAAGAGAGTTTCCACTAGAATCAAATCAAGTATTTTTTTATTCATCGAGGTGACATATATATAATTTCCTTAGACTTATCATGGTTAACTTATATACCACAATGGTTTATTTCTAAGCTTATAAGTTTTCCATGAGTAATGTCGAAAGAAAATTTTATTGGATTAGACTTTAGAATATATTGTTGATGTTTTTTGAAGAAAATGTTGAAATTATAAAGGTAATTAAAATGTCTCTAAGATGTAACCATCAAATTGATGATGTAACATTAGACTTATTTTCCCATGTAGATTTTAAATATGAGATGCATAGTACACTAATACGTAATGTCTGCATTCTTGAAACCAAAATGAATCATTGTGTAGAAGAATACTCCCTAGCGGGCCCTAAACGTGGTGGTTTATTCATCCACTAGGGCTATTAAAATTTAATTGTTCCTAGGATATCCATTCATTAAGGAAAGCTCATGATATACATTTGTGGAATCAATCATAACTTCCATATTCATAATTGAGAATTCATCTTATGCACAGTGCAATTTGATGTCTCTAAAATCAATAAAAACATTGATGTTAAAATACCTTTTTATGGAAAGGATAATTTTAATTACCATTTTGGGTATTGGAATTTCTAAATAATGGTTAGTTTTATGAGATTAGAATCATCCTCTTCGACCCTGGCCACATGAGTCGTATGGGTCATTCTTGTGGCCTAATTATTTCCATGATGGTCTTATTGTAGACCTATTTTATTGGTAGCTACATTAGACTCTAGGACTATAATCTCCTTTTAATTTTAAGGAATCAAATCCCAATGTAGCTTCATGGATGAGGTGTAAGTTTCTTCTTCCTCAAGATGCATAGTTTCACTAATCAGCATTTATTGTGGATCATCCTATATACCTAGATTTATCTTTTTTAGTTTATTGATAGTGGTGGAGACTCTATCCTTGAATGATATAGGAGTGTCTATAATGTAATTTTAATCCTTTTATTCTTTTTCCACTTCCTATTCTTGTGTACTCATGTCAGGATGGATGAGTGATGAAGGGGAATCATTAAAGTCAATGGAATGATCAGTGTCCCATGACAAAGATTCTAGTGGTGATATCATGACTTATAGTGGTTTAAAAGATGAAGTGACATAACTTATGTTTTGAGAATAATTTTAGAGAATTTTCATTCATGGAATCACTACCAAAAGAGGAATGAAATAATTCTTCAATACTCTTGGGTTCAACTAACATGGATGGTGTCATGATGTCCTATGAGCACATCAAAGAATCTAATCTGATTTCATTTACATGACTAAATGGAAGCACATGTTAATCATCAGGATATCTAAATTCATTTTTTGTGGTCATTTCCAAACCATTATGAGTGGAAAACCAGGTGTCACCATTTGTTATGGGTTTCTCCCTTTCACTCGGAAACATTACTTCATCAATATATTGAGATTCTGAGGACATAAATGTATATTTATGACCATGTAAAATCCCAATATTCTTATTTCTATATTATTTGATGGAATTATGATATTATGAAGTGATCATATAATTTGTATTCAACCAATTCTTTCCCAGAAATCATTGATTTCTATATCATACCATGTGACTAAGATCTATGAATCAGAAACCATGTCCTCGAATAAAGATCTAAATTTATTATGACCAAGGTATTTTTGTTCTATCTTATCATACCCCAACATAATATGAGAATAATGGGATATTTCATCATTAGTGAATCTTAGTCAGTAAATCATTGTAACATTAATGATCTTGGATGATTATCCAGTATTAATAAAATATCATTGGATATAAATGGAATCCAATCTACCATATACTTATAGGGGCATGCTATATCCATTTATAAAATCATTTAATTATTACTTAGTGAAGGATATAACCAAATTTCATTCTACAAGGTCAACCATAACATAATATACCTCATTTGTATAGACATTTTCATTGAATTATTGAAAGAATTATAGAAATTCTCTTGGTGTTTTTCATAGATCCATTGAAATATAGAGAGAATCTAGAATTTAAATTTTGCTAGAACGTTGGACAATTGTTTTATGTTATTCTCATATTGTGTAAAGGGTGTATGTTTCCATATGGGTAACTATTCCCTAAGAATAATTTTCTCAACTGACATGATTGGTGGTGATTTCATCGATGGTTGATTTGATGGGGATGGAATTTCTTCTACTAAAGGATTGGTACTCTTTAGCATTGCCACATTCTTAGTATTGTAATGTTATCTCATATTAATCAATTAGATTTCTGAAATTATGTGCTAAAAATTATTATTCACAGGACTGAAGGAATATCCCTTATCATTAATAACTTTTCTAAGGGCTTCATGATGGGTCTCAATAGCATAGATGCCTCTCTTAGGGATGTGGGTGGTATATTATATCTAGTCTCGATTACACCTCACACTATTTCTATTATTCATAAATCCTAGATTCATGTCTTCGTAATTTTTTATTGTAATATCATGTATATAATAATAATAATTATCATATACTGGGCCAATTAAATGAGTTATATTAATATATCTTAAGATCATTTATTCATATAATGAGCACTCCATTTGATGGGTTAGTGCCATTATACCATTTCTTAGGGTATCAACCATTCTCTTGGGACTAAATTCATAATGTACATGAGAGTCAAGGATATAATTGGCCATGTAATAATTTAATCTTACCCCCCCACCCTTATGTCCATTACACTTAATAAAACATTTTCTATTTAAATTTTTTGTGGTTGAAGAGATCAGATGTGATGTAGTATAAGAGACTTTGAGAAAAAAAGATTGTTTCAACTATTATATGAGCACATAATGATTCTTGTTTAATATCATTCTAGTCATCTAATCACATAAAATAGAGGAAATCTTCTTAGAGACTTCCTTCCATTCACCATTTTCTTTTAGAGAGGTGAGGGAAACACATTCTACATGGGTCCGTGGTTTACCTAGTTTCACCCTCCAAGAATCAACTATATTTTGAAAGATATAATTGCAAAAAAATAAATCTAAGATGGTTTTCACTAAGATTAATTGATAGGGGAAATGGTTCGGGATATCTTCAATACCATATTGATCAGGTATTCTAGGATCTTTTAGGGTTAATAGGATTTTTTCCAAGGCTGTTGATATGTAACCAATAACCAGTCATCTAGAAACAAGTACATTGTATTCTTTTGTTCTTCTAACTAGGAGCATTTTTAGATCCCTCATTCCATACAAACAATGTTTTATTTTCATTTTTTGTCAACCTAGAGGTGTAATTTTAATGTCCCTCCTTCTCCTAGTTGTCTTGAAAATGTGGAGGAACTTTTATCGTCCTTATGAGACATCCCCAATATGTGTAACGCTGCAAATAAATGACGAAGCAACTAAATATAGGTGGTGGATGATTTTCCATTTAATAATTAAACAAAAAACCAAAAAATCAATAACCAAAAAATCAATAACCAAAAGAACCACAATATGATGAATAACAAAAATTAAAGACAATTCAACATTTAATTTATCAAAATCATACTAAATTCAAGTACCATAGTGAATGACTATAACTTCAAAGTAATTAGGGGAAGACAAACTATTAAAACACCAAGGCATTCATAGGGCTCTAATTATCTACAATATATATCCACCAAATTCACCAAATAGACTAAGTATCATGAGGTATTGATAAATATGTGTGATACTTTACCATTACCAATGTCTTTGTAAATAAAATCTTCAAAATCCCTAAAGTTCCAAAGCATGGGAGATTACTAAAACTGGTAGGATTTATCCGAATGACTTCCCTACTCACACGACTAGGATAGAAAACATTACTAACATTTTTATAAATATTATTATGTAAAAAAATTCTAAAATATATTATCCCTAAATATAAACATGTTCTAAGGAAAATAATTTCTCAAAAAAATAAGTTCAAAGTAATACAACTAGAAAATACTTTAAACCATTTCACATATTCCATTTTAGAATAAACATCCCATTCTTAATATGCACATGACCAACCCTGAATGCAAACCTATACCAACCAATACTCATGATTAGTGTGTTATCCTTCCACTAATTTGTCACTTAGTGGACCACTTTGACAGGGATAATTCATGCCCATATTTGTCCCAAAATTTATTTGGGGGATACTACACACCCTTATCCATCCCAATGAATATGAACACACGCCACAAAACCATGCCATCCTGTGAAAAATTCATGTGTTTTCAAACCATTTCAATAAAACATACTTATTTTTGTTGAAAATAATTTATTCTATGAATTAAAAGAACAAATTATTTTAAAATCATCATTTTATAATCATGTTATCAAAAAACATTCCAACAACACCCAATATTTCCCAATTTCCACAAATCATCATTTAAAAGGGTTTAAAAAATTATTTCACAGTGAATAAAAAAAATTCATTTAAAGAAATTGATTTTAAACTAATCCCTCAAATTTAATTATAAGACTCGAGATTGAATCCTCCTACATCAGGGTTTATTATAAAATGAAAAACAACATGAATAATTTCCATGAAACCAGGTTAAATATTCTTGAAATATTTATTAGATATCTCCCCCTATCATAAACCAAACCATATCTAACCATATTTTGCATCCACTATCATAGATCGACCCCCAATTTTCACAGATCTAATAATACAAGAGGGAGGGAAGAGTAGATCTAAGAAACTCAATAAGAATAATCAAGAATGAAGCATTACCGTAAGAATCTAGCATCAAATCACCAATGGAAGACTTCAGATTGCCTCCAGAATAATGGGAGAACCTTCCATGAACTTACGGAAGAGATAAAATTTATTTAGTGTCATACAAGAGGAAAAAACAAGGGAGTTAGAGGGTAAAAAAAGTGAGGTCCACAATTTTAGGATCTCACATTTTACATGTGCATGGTTAGTCAAACAATTAGGAAAAACATGTGCTAACTATGTGTTATCTAGTGCCTTAAGGATTGAACCACACATGGATGGATCAAATGGTTTCCAAACCATGTGTCATCCATTACTAATCCCACTATCCAATAAAGAATTTTTTCTCCTAGGATTCCACACGGTTTGGAAAAACTGTGTGCAGACCATGAACCATCAATTTAACCCATGTCTCATTATTCGCAGTTTCCTATAGGTTTTTTACAATTTTCTAAAACCATGCACAAACCATGAACTTGAAAAAAATCCCCAAGAAATAAAATGTTCTCCAAAATAGCTTAAACATTACCCCAAGACCTTATATACATAAAATAAAAAGTATTATTAATTATACCAAATTGGGTGTGCTACATTCTCCCCTATATTGTTCTTTCCCTCCATACAAAGTAGAAAACTATCATTACCCTAAAATAGTTTTTTCCATCAGCTTTCATTTCCTTATCCCTCTCCAAATTCAATTCATAAACATCACCAGGATTCCAAAAAACCCACACTAGAATGATTTTTTCATGCAATACTTTCTCATTCCTATCCACAATTTTCACTGGCATGTGGATCAAAAAATCATATGGTTCTAGGTCAATGGGATCCCTTTTAATCATATAGACAAATCATGCTAATAATTTTTCAACTGAGATATATGGAACACATTATTCCCCACACAAAACTATATTAGTAATTCCAATTGATAGTCCACCTCTCTAACCTCTTCTAGTATCTCAAAATGTCTTATATATCAAAGAGATAACATTCCATACTTCCCAAAACATCAATATCTATTCCTTTGAGATAAACTCAAGAAAACCCGATCGCCCATCACAAATGACAATAGTCATTTATGGTGACCTTCAAAAGATTTATATTGAATCTGAGGTGTCTTTATCATTTTTCTAATAAACTGAATCTTCTCTATTGTTTCACAGAAAAGGCACATCCCAACTAGTGATGTATCACCTATTTCCACCCAACAAAGTGGAGAATGATAGGTCCACCTATACAAAGCTTCAAATGGAGACATATGTATCAAGGCCTGATAGCTATTATTATACAAGAACTCCAGAAATGTAACATTGTCTTACCATGAGCCAGAAAAATCCATTTCACAAGCCCACAAAATGTCTTCAAACGTTTTTATCATCTATTTGGATTGACCATCCATCTAATGATGACACATCGTACTCATAATCAACTAATTCCAATAGTATTTATCAACGTATTTCCAAGAATGGTAGGTGAATGTAAAATATATATCTAACATTATATAAACGGGTACACTATTCCGCTATACAACTTCCCAGATATAGGTTTTGGGTAGATCCTCCACCATATGAGTTTCATGATTAGGGATGAAATGGGTAGAATTTGTCATTCAACCCATAATCCCCCATATAGAATCATGTTTCAAATATTTTATTTGGATACCGTTCAAAAAAACAAATTTGCCAGCTCCCAATTATATATAGGGGTAGGTAATTTTATTATACTATCTTCTAGTCTTTGATTTACTTCATGGATTTGCTAACAAGTCAAGCATTTTGAAATAAACTATGCTAATTTCCTTTTCATGCTTCACCACTATAAATTTTCTTTCAATGCCTTATACATATTCTGTGTTCCATGGTGCATAACCCAACTTTAATGGTGATAACAATGAAGAATATTCTCCTAACAATCCATATGTATGACCATCTGATTTCTTGACCACAACAACACACTATGATCTAGTTTCCATTCCTTAGTGGTCTTCCTACCATTGAGTTTTTACCTCATCCCCACATATTCTGAGTAAGAAATTTTTTCCTCTTTAACCATCTTTAACAAATCTAGAACCAAATAAAATTGAAATAAAACTGCAATATCACCTCGTTCTTCACATGCCATGTTTATGTTTTCTACATCTAATAACAACTTCTACAGTTCTGAAGCCTAATTTTCCAACTCAACTTAAAAAATTTTGTTTAACTCATCTTCTACTGAATTGCACTTACCTTGTGTATACATCAATTCAATTTCAATCAATGAGATATAATACATCAATTATCTTTATCTCAGATTCAAATCTCGTTGTGATAAATTATGTTTCACGATATTATGATATGTGATCAAAGTAAATTTATCTATAAAAATATTATGACTATGTGTCTTTAAATAATTGACTATGTAATCTAACTTCAAATAATGTGTTCATTAGTTCATATCATTAACTAGTAACTACCTTGAACCTTAAGCAACAACACGATCCCCCCATAACAGAACACACCCCAACCCTGATCTCGAAGAATCAAAACACAACATGCACCCTTACCCCAATTCTAGTAAAATCATGAATGGTGTGGATATAAGGAGTAAAATTATCTCTTGAAAATTATTTTGGAATTATTAATCACTTTGGAATGTAGCATTCTAATCTATCATAGGTGAAGATATTCATGATAAATCATGCAATAAACATTCATAATAACTAGCTAGACTAAGCAATCTACATATCTTAAAGAAGTTATTTGGTTGTTTCCAAGAGATTGCAACTTATGTATTCTCCGAATAAACTAAAACACATCTTTTAGTAATAACAAGGCAATGAAGACATAACTATTTTAACCCAAATACACACATTGATAAATTTATATACAATCGGTGATCTCTCAAGATTTCCAACATTGTCGTCAATAGATTTCCATGCTCAACCCTTGTCCTTGAATACATCAGTATGTCATATTCAAACACCACTACAAAAGAGTCTATATATCTCGAAAATATTCAATTAATAAAATCTATATAGACCATTGATGCATTTGATATACCGATAGAATTACCACGTATGTATAATGGCCATATATTATTTTGAAAGCAATCTTTCAAATATCTTCCTTCTGAACATGAAATTGGTGATATCCAGATAGTATGTCAATTTTGGAGAACCTTTATGAACCCCTCAATTTATTGAGTGCATCATAAATGTGTGGAGGTGGATACATTTCCTTTATCATATCATTTTTAGTTTTATGATAATCCACACACAGTTTTAGAGTTTCATATTCTTTATTCACCAACAAGACGGTTTCTTCCCAAAGTGATGTGCTCAGCCAAATGAAACCCTTTTTTCCATCTCATCCAACTATACTTTCAACTCCCTTAATTTTGATGGGTCAATCCTATAATATGAAAGTGAGATAGGACTGGTCCCTAGGAAGAGATTAATCGTAAAATCAACTTCTCTTCTAGGTGGTAACCACCACAAGTGCTAGGAAACATCTATTATTGATATCTTTCATTAATTCCAAAGACAATTCAGCCAACTAAAATGAGATCATTTTTCCTATTACAGCCAACAAACATGTTGCACCTTCCTTTACATCCCTTTAACATTTAAAGAGTTGATTGATTTCATCCTCAATCTCAAAAATAACTTTTATTATATAATAGTTTATGTGGGCCTTTAATTTTATCGACCAATCCATTCCAAAGATTACATTATATAAATCTATTTATAGCATAGATAAATACCAATTTTTTTGACTCCATCAATTGTTATAGAACTTGCTCTATAGAAAGATTCTTAACATTTTCATTGACAAAGAGGGGTTTGATGTTTTATCACATAGGATGTCATTTCATGTTTTAAACATAGAAAATAAATAGAACAAGAAGAAACAAAGGAATGTGATGCACAAGTATTAAACTGAACTTTAATTAGGGTAGAATTCGATAGAATCATACCTCTCATCGTAGATAGTCTAATAGGATCATCCGCAATCACCTGCTCAGCTATATATAATTGCTTTATCACTGTGCTTTTTTCATTATTTCCCAAATGAGATTTCTATTGTTGATGATTCATGGTATTCCTAGAATCACCATGGATAGATTTGTTTTTCTGGTGATATTGATTCTTTTTCCCCGCCCCATCAAAGCATACAATGCTAGTGATACCTGAGAAGTGTCACCAGTACCTTACCTCATAGAACACTGCCTATTGAATTAAATTTTTTCCTTATTGTTATAATTATGGCATGATTTTAGTGGTGACATGCAATATCACTTCATGTGGTCGAATGAAAAACATTGGATACGTCTAGGTTGGTTCTTTGGTTTTTTTTATATATTTAACAATCCATCTGTTTCATTCTGATTCACCCTCCCATATTGGAAATATGTTTCCCTCTTCTTCTAGCCTCTATCATTATAATTTCAACCATTTCCCATGGGTATCAACTTTCTTCCTCCTCCCATAACTCCTAATATTACCCGTTTAGCCACAATACATTTAATTACCATTTTCTATAATCTTTGAAATAGAGCACTGTGATCTTTGAATAGATTTCCTATATTTGGGTTGCTTCAAAAAATTCATACCATTAAGGGTATACTAGCTACAACTTCAGGTGTAAGCTGGAATATGTTTATGAACATATCCTCATATTCTTTTACTAAGAGATTATCTTATTTAAATCAAAATAAATCTATTGTTCTATTAATTTTTAATTTGTGATGGATGAATTTTTTATTGAATAAGTCATCAAAATATTCCCAAGAAAGGAATTGATCTAAATCATCCTGTACTGCAAGTTCCCACCACTGGTGTGCAATATCATTCAGTGTATGCATAGCTAGAATGACATTATTCTCTATCTGTGTGCTAATGAAATCATATATATGATTCATTCTCTTTATACACACCTTCTCCTATTCTGGTTCAAAATCACATTGAAAGATGGGTGGATTCTATTTCACAAACTGAACAGAATGGTCCACATCTCTTGGATCAACCCTATAGTTCTCTATATCCACAACCTGAAATGATTGGATGATGAACTAAACCATTTTTGGTTCATCTATGGCTCAGGTGAAACCACATTCTAGGAAACTTCTTTTGACGGGTTTCTATGATTCATATTGGGTTCTATTTTCTAAACAAACAACAACACTATTAGTCTCACACTCTATGATCTGAAGTCTTACCACATCAAATTATATAACATTAAATATCGTAACATTTATTTCCTATGATAAAACATTATAACATTAAACAATTGTATAAAAATCTCTACCAAATTTTTAAAGGAAAAATATTTTCAAAATACCACAATCATTCTCATTTTCAAAATCATTTATTTGAAAAAAAATCGATTTTTTCCAAAAATCTGAATGTAGGACCAAATAATATATCATTACTCAGTATCAAATATTCAATCTTGGTGTGAAGTCGTTCCTCTAATTCTTTTCATTCTCATCTCAATGGATAAAGCCTTGATAATGAGATTTATAAATTCTGTTAGTGTCTCCAAAAAACTTATGTACCCAACACTATGTTAACATCAAAATTCCGAATAAAAAGACTAACCACATATTTTAATGTTGTGAATTTCATGTCCTAGAAATCCTACTCCTTTCTATGATCCCTACTCAAGGAATAGACCATAATGATTTCCAACTCATGGACTAAGAAAACTGATGAGCACCTATTTTGCAAAAGAAAAATCAATTTGGTACCACTTATCACATGCCTCCTTCTCTTCACTGTCTGGAGAAATAGTATGAATATAACATGACCTTAAATGACATACCCAAGATGCCAATGGCTCGAAATAAATTTTTAAGAGCTTTAATACATGTGGGGGTTATTTTCCCTTTATGAACAAAACAACTATCCAATAAATTCCTAAATAAAAAAAAACACTATATGATGCATGATAATAATGAAACACTACTCAACATTTCATTTATAAAAGTCAAACTAAATTCAAGTACCACATAAAAAGACTATAATATCAATGTAAACATCCAGAGAAAAACTATTACAAACTCCAAGATAATCCCAAGACTTCAAAGCTCAAAAATATTCATGCTCTAACTTCACCAAACATCCCATGTATCATGTGGTAGTGCTAAAGATGTGTGATTATTTACCTTTTCCAAGTCCCTGGTATATGACATCTGTAAAGCACCAAAGTTCCAAATCAGGGGAAAGTACTAAAACCCAATAGGATTTTTTCAAATGACTTCCCTACTCAAGACATTTGGATAGAACGTGTTATAAAAATTTATATAAATCTATTATATCATACAATTTCTATAAAATTTTATAACTAAATATCAATAATTTCCAAGGAAACCATTTTCTTAAAATAAAAAAACAGTGGAAAAAAACCAAACAATAATTTAAACCATTTCTCATTTTCCATTTTTTCATAACCAACCAATTTTTCTTATCCACACAACCAACCATGCATGAAAATATGGACCTCCATATACTAATGAGTGGTTAGTTATCCTTCCACTGATCTTTCACTTTGTTTTCCTCTTTGGTGGGGGTACTTCATGCCCATATCTATCTCAACCTCTTGAAGGTGGAACTTCACATCCTTGTCTATCCCAAAACATATAAACAAATTCCACAAAACCATGTCAACCCATTCCAAATACATGTGTGTTTAACCTATTTCAATAAATCATAATTCTTTTTATTGAAAACCAATTTACCTAGAAGAAAAACCAACAAGTATTTTTACGTCATCATTTTAAAATCATGTTATCAAAACACTTTCCAACAACACCCCATATTTCCCAATTTCCACAAACCATCACTCAAGAGGGTTTCTTAAATTATTTCATTGGGAATAAACAATCAATTTAAATCAATGAAATCAATTTGAAACCTAGCCTTCATATTATAAATAGTGTAGTTGAGATTAAATCCACCTACATTGGGGATTAAGACAAAAAAACAAAGAACGTTGCGAAGAACATCCATGAAATTTGTTAAATCTCCTCAAACCCACCTTAGATATCTTTCCCTATTAGAATATAAACACAATATAATCCTATATGGAATACACTACCTTATATATACAACTAGAAAGAGTAGATCTATGAATCCAATGGAGAGGGAGAAGTAGGTCAAAGAGACCCAACAAGAACTATCCAAAAAGAAGCCTTACCACAAATATCTGGTTTCAAATCACAAAGGTAATCCTTCTTATTACCTCGAAAATGATGAGAGAACCTTCCTTGACCTTTGTAAAGATAAATAATTTTTTTAGGTATGCATAAGAGTAAAAATTAGGCAGTAATACTGTATAATTGGTAAGACCCAAAATTTTAGGATCTCACATTTAACTTGTGCATGGATAGTCACATTGTTAGGAAACTGGTTAGATAACTATGCATTAGCCACTACCTCAAGGGTTGAACCTCACATGGTTGGATCACATGATTTCCAAACCATGTGCCAGGCATTACAAATACCACTATCCAAAATAGAATGGTTTATCTAAGGATTCCAAATGGTTTTTCCAAACGGGTCATTGACCTTGCACCTTCCCTCAATCCCATGTCTCATTATGCACAGTTTCTTATAGGTGTTTCATATTTTTTTCAAAACCATTCTCTATCCATTCAATTTTATAAAAGCCCAAAAACACTTCAAATGTTCTCCAAACACTATAAAAAAATACCCCAACACATTAAATACATAAAATAAATAAAAAAGTTTTAATTACCTCAGAATTGGGGTGTTATAATACTACATGAAAAGGTGTAGGATTTAGAGCCGTGTGTGGTACTAGGGATGGTTTTAATATGAATATTTTTGTTTATACATTACCTATATTATTACCCAAGGCATTAGGTACTAGTATTTAGTTCGATATATTTTAAATTATGGAGTATTCCACTCTTTTTGAAATAATAGAATTGTATTGCAACCCACCTATGTACTATACTTGGATGATTTGTTTTCTCAACTCATCATGGATTTTTTCTGTATAGACACCCAAAAAATATTTCTATGGAAACTAAAAACTCAATGAGTATGTTGAAACCTTCCACTAGAAAGTGAAACCCAAGACTATCTCCTTTTCTCACCGATTACAATTATAGAGGTAAAATACCATTATCTTTCATTGATTTAAGATAAACTATTAAATAAATTTTCCATGAAGTTATTACCATCAAGTACATGATATAATAGGTAAAATGGCATGCCATAAAAAATCTGGTCCCTGTTAGGATTGTAAAAAACTCCTGAGTTTTGTGGATTCATGTTGAAATAAGTTTCCCATCATAGGGCCACACAGAGATACATAATTACTTATATTCTGGTCCACGTATCTTAAACTGTTGATTGCTTGAAACATAGGATTTCCAAAATTATGTAGGGGAAGTGTCGCATCAACCCATTCAGTTTAGGGAGACCTTTTTACTATAATAGAATGTGTTGTCTATCTATGGCTTCTATCTAGACAGTCAATGATTCAACAGTGTGAACAGGTCATTTAGGAATGTATAAAAGAGAAGGGACTATATCAGGGGGTGAAACAGGCAAAAATTGATGTGTTGGTCCTATCTACAACTATACTTGAGTCATCCAGTTGTAATTATACACACACTAGTATATTTGTTTTGGAAATGGATTTAAATGTAAGTATTTGGATGTCACTATTTCAAAATTGATTTTTTTTATTTCTCTAGAATTGATCAATCATTGATAATCTACTTTTATTGATATGATGAGAACTTCTTACAAAGGTACATCGGGTAAGGTAGTGAAATAAGGTTCTACTGGTGTAACATTTATATCTAGAATATAACTACTTAGTTGTTTCAAGATTATACCGATCCATTTACTTCATTTCTATGTTTTACTGAGCCAATATCTCCTCAAGTATGATGTCATTTAAAACATTGGGTAATATGTAGGATCGAACTATGTCTTTACCCTTTTAATTAGCTGATACTTATCATGGATAAAATTATAACATCAAAAGAGTTCCCATATTTTTTGAAATACTATAATTTCTAGTACACACATCTTATTTAATTATTTTTTTGTGGGATAGATTTATAAGGAAAATATCCTCATCATTTTCTCACATAGTGACCTAAAGATCTATATAATTTTCAGAAGATCCAATGACGTTTACATATGTGAACTACATTTTGTTAATTTCATCAGTCTCAGAATAGTGTCATAGGTGATTGAACTGGGAGAATATTCTAGAAGAGCTATGATTCTAGGGATTTCATTCTCTCATTATAGGACATTTTTCTCCAACCACTTGTGTATCTTGTCCATTTTTTCTAGATACCATCAAAGTTGTTTTGTGAGGCTAACTAGAAGAGAACCTCTCAAAACTTTTATTTCTTGTTTCCCTAATGAATAAATTGCATCATGTAATGGGATGAACTGGGAATATTTATTTTTTATAACCCTCCCAAATCAAGAAAATATTCATTTTCACTTTTTTAAAAATATAACAATCATTATATCCCAATAAGATGGGGGCACTCATGTTCCACTTCCACAACATCTATGGTCTGATTTATTTTCCATGAAGGTTGTGTTACCCCCCCCCCCCTCATCCCTATGGGATATGGTTATTTCTATACTTCCATAACTATAAATTATAATAATACTTTTCTTATTACTAAAATATTTTTTTAACATGGGATGAGTTCATTACATGACCTTTATCCGGGCCATCTTTCTCTGAATGAATTTTTGTTATTTTTTGATTTACTAACCTTACATGGGAGGCATGCTCTATATATTCATATTCTTGATGAAATATTCCTTCGATGGTTCACTCTATACTTTCATGGCTCCATTGTGATATTTATGGTCCATTTATGTCTAAAACAACAATATTTTCCACACTAATTTATTATAAACAACATTGTTTGTAAGGGATATATATTATTTTATTAGATGGTAGGAAATTTATTATGGTTCAAATAATAACCATTTCTTTATGAAATAATAATGTTGGGAAAGATTATCTCATGTCAATGATGAGACATAAGGCACAATAATACCCTATTTTCCAAATAACATCATGATGTTAGGGATATATCAGAGTTGATTCATCAAGAATATGACTTCTTGAGAAAATAATGTTTCTTTGTGGGAAGGACCTTCACAGAAAATTCCATTAAGGGGAGGACTATAAACATAGATTAATATCTGATATCACTAATAAAGTCTATAGTGTATACCCTAGGGAGGAGAATCAGAATTGATGGTAGTAAGGGGAGAATCATCTTGCTATTTGATATTCTAGCCATGTTAAGGGATAATATTACACTCATTAGAAGTTGGGACCACGACATCAATCATATTCTGGAAATTAAGGAACCCTCCTGGTAATATGTATTCGGAGGACCTATATAACTTCTGATATTTGTATTTTGGGTAGGAACATTAAAATTTCTTCTACTATCCCTATAATTTGGTAACTAAGGAGTAGGATCTTTAACTTCAATAGATAGATGTTTGAAGGCCTCATGAACCCCAGCATTCAGCAGTGTTGTGTCATAGAACTACTCTTCACTATCCAATCAACATTGGTTATGCTTATTTTTAGTTAAAATCCATTTTGTGATTAGAATCAACTACTATGGGTGATGGATTTCATATATGGAAACTTTTTTGATCTTCTCCTTAGTCACTGTCTGAATATCCTAACATGTCTCTTGAATTTTTGTAGGGATAAGTTCCTTCCATAATGTGGCCATTGGGATGGATCAGTGAACTCCAATTGGAATGGGGATATTTTACCTATTCATTTATCCCTTTGTCATGGTATGTCCATGATCCACCTAGATGAGAGCATGGATATGTGTCTTCTCCATGTTGAATCTTGAGTTATTCTCCTAAGTCACAAAAAATGTTGAACTGGGGTTCTGTTCACAACTTCTAGTCACCACCGATGAAATAATTTTGTCCAGGAATACATATAGAATGTGACCATGAATATATTTCTAGCCCTATATCATTTCCAATATATAAGGAGTGAGTTATTTTTATTGAATGGTAATTTATCCCCATTATTTATTTGGATTAGGGATATACTTGTGATCTTTTCCTCTATTTACTGTTGCGATATACTGACAATAATCATGTGAAAAGGTGGATATATGGTTCTTCCCCTATTTTTTATTGGGATATATTGATTTTTTTTCGGGTACCTCTATCTATATTGGTTCACTTTATGGATAAATTTATGTGTGTTCTCATGCTCATGTCTTTCCACTGAATTTGACTATAAGTATAATTTGGTTGCTATTGAACTGTTCTTACAGGAATAACTTCTGTAGTCGTGTGATTTTTCCTTCTTGTGGTTTGTCACCATATTCCACTCATGGGATTATTTGAAGGGAATAGAGGTATGTGTGTATTCCCTATTCTATGTTTCATTCACTCTTCTAGTTTTCTAAAGTGCATGGTTCTGGGTGACCTAGGCCGAACAATCAAGGGTGGCACCCCCATCATATTAAGGTTTTGTTGTAGAATGTAAATAGTGGTAGCCAAAAATAGCAGTATCCCTTTGGTGGGAACCCAATGAAATTGGGATTAGTCCATCTATGGCCATTTGATCAAAATCCTAGAGGTAATGGAAGAATTTTTGGAAACATTCCAAAGATGGGCTCATGAAATGATTTGATGCAGAAAATGGTGTCATTCTCTTCTAGGGTATCATCCATTGCTGAGTAGATTTCTTGTGGGGGATAATGATATGGTGTTCATGTTGATCTTCTTATAAGGTTGGAATTGTACCATTTTGTAGCTCCACCTCAAAAATCTCATTTGCGACCCAGATCTTAAGACACTGGGTTGGTAATGGATCCATTGAATTTATGAGGACTTAGTAGAATATGAAAATGATTAGATTAGTTGAAAGGATTCCATTGTAATGGATTGAATAAATTACTTATCAAAATTTATTGATATATATATATATAGAAAAAAAAATATCTCATTTGTGTAGAATCAAAATATACTATGACATGGAAAATTAATATGTTTGGTTCCACGTTTTATCACTCATTCATTTTTAGTAAAGGGGGCTGAAATGTGGGTGGCACAATAATCTTTTGGTTAAGGATTTATATTCATTTCACCATTTTTTCCCAATTTATCTCATTCATTTGAATTTTTTTATTTGATGTGTATAATATTTATAAAGGCATGAAGCAACATGGAATTCTCTAATGTTACATTTAGAAAACAGGTTGTCTGAGATGATGGGAGGTCAAGCTCATTGCACCCTTTTCATGGATCCATTACCTACTCCAAGACTCTCTTATTTATTTAATACATATTTCTAAATATTTTATTAAATACCAAATATAATACATGGAACCCTTTCATTAAAAATTAGTTATTTATCATGCGTTGATTTCCAAATCATCTCTATGTATATGAGGATCTTCATCGATGAAGATATTTGTAAGTATCTAATGTTCTCCATATATGGTACTCTTTTGTGAGTGGATTAAAAATTCTTATATAGTTTCTTAACAAGGTTATTCTTCTTTTCCACTCAATGGGGTTCTCTAGAATTTTTCACCATCCAGTATGAAGGGAGTAGTATTGATGTTTTGATCAGGACCATGAGATAGGATTCTGATGTATCCAAATGAATAGAATCAGAACCCATGTAGTTTAGTTCCACATAATGGGACACATAATACCTTTCAAGGTGTCGTGACAAGGACTAAACTATGCATATTAAAATCTTGTAAGAAGTATGCCTTTTATAAAGGTTCATATTCAAGGTTGTTGTGGGAATTATGATGAAGCATCACAAAGAACCTATAAGAGATGAGGTCTCCGAGGTGGGGGGATGATCTTAATTGGAGTGTAGTCTAATAAATATTGGGATTAGGGATACTCAGAATGAATATTTCCTCAGAGTTGGATATGACCCACCTGGGGATATAGCCGAAAGAACATTATGGTGAATTTGGGGTGTTGGTTTTGGACCTCGGGGAGGATTCTTATATATCCAGTTTGGATGCAAATAAAATCCTTTGTAGTTTGGATTGGTTAGAGATTATATCGATAGAGGTGGCCCAGAGGTTGGTATATTTTTTACTTATATAGAATTGAATTTCCATGGTTTATTCATTGGATATATAGACCTTTGAAGGTGGTGATGACCTGATTTTTTGGCTTATACCACATTACAGGTCAATTTGGTTTCTTTGATGGGAATATCTACCTTTGGTGGTTTGTATCATAGGGAATATATCACATTGATATGGTAATAACATGGTCGAGGCTTATACAGAATATGAAGACCCTGGTTCCTTTATCATTAATATGTCCCCTTAAAGGTTGAGGCATGGTTTTGGGGCTTATGTTGAATTGGAGACCCATGGTAAACTAAGAGGGGGATTCGAAATATGATTCTCCTCCTTGGTTAGGTAGTTGATATAGTAGATATCATGATTATAAATTACCTATAACCCCACATGGGTCATTCTTGTTCTGAGAAACAAGAGGAAGTTGACGATCTGTAAAACCATACAATCCCATCCATCCACCAGTGGTCATAGCGAGGGCTAAAGGAAAGTGTAAGGGAATTTACATTCATGCATACTATATTATTTCAAAAACCAATCTGATTTTATGGGAGATATAAATTTATATTTTGCACAAATCCAATCTTTTCTTGTAATAATGATCAGGACTTAAACACCTATATTGATGCATACCGCAACAATATCTAGACAATTACCTCATGTGGGATGCCCTGCACAAGATTTTAGAGGGGGTGGGAGAATGAATAAACTTGTTTCTTCATCAAAGGTAAATGTAAGAGGTTCTCCAAATTCTATAATATAGGGAGTCCCTTGGAACTACATCCAGGTTTGTACACCTTGTGACCAAAATAATGTATTATTGAGAGCAATCTGAGGATCCCTCGTATTCAATAGTTTAATAGTAGGGATTCATTTACCGTGGAAATGTTTGGTTGAGAGGCCACACCAGTTTTCCCTATACACTTATCACAGTTATCTATAGGATTTGGAAGATTTATTGGATAGAAAGTTCAGGAAAGGCACTATTGGGGTCTCAGAGATTCACGGTAGAGGATGGTGGAGATGGTGGGTTGAAGAGTTACCAAATGATCGAAGATAAGGTCGATTAGTACATGGAAGGGTACCAAGAGTGAAAGACCACATCCCACATAAAATATATTATAAGGGATGGTGGTCTGAAAAGATTCCACCCACATAGGGTTCCTGGAATTCTTTTATGGAATGGAACATGTTATGGAGAACACTACTTGCGAAAGGTTTTGTTATGTGGATGGTTATTCACAAAAAACTTATTCTATGATAATTTATTCTTATTCCTTATTTTACTTAGTGATAAGAGGTAATAATTTACCTTATTAAATAAATTTATTGTACTTTCTCTCTATGTTTCTCCATTTTTTATCACACAATATATCACACAAACAATAAATCCACTAATAAAATCCCCACCAAAAATCCACCACAAAAGAAATCCATCCCAAATCACCATATCTATCTTCAGGTGTATGTATACCATCATTAGTTTTTATGTGGGGTTATTATCAAGACATAAAAATAATATTTTCTTAGGTAATTAGAAGAAAACCCATTTCTTTAGATGGTTTTTGGTTTGTAGGAAGCCTGATCAACCCACAAAGGAAAATTCATTTGTGGTGTAAAAGGGTGATGTCTCACCCCACAAAAAGAAATTCCTTTCAAAAATGCATGGAAAAGACACCTCACACGGAGAAGTGAGATTTTTATGGTTTTATTAGAAATCACACATCTCCACTCAAAATGATATTTTTTAAATGGGTTCTAAAATATAACACCTTGTCCCACCAAGAAATTTTAATTTCCAAGGGATCTATGTTTAGGAATTATATAGAGCTGTGAATCACATAGAGAGAAAACTATGTTGAAGGCATGATATATTTGTATTGATTGGTAATTTACCATTTTAGTATTTATGAACAATCTTGATTTATTTTAATCTATCCATTCAAAAATGAATAAAATATTTTCAGTCTTCCATGTGATCTTTCCCTGATCCAACAGAAGTGTTTTTGGATTTCACTAATTCACTCACAATCATAGATTAACCTACACCTTTAAAATTGATTGAAATATCATTTTCAATTTTCACAAAGAAATATTTTCACTTTTCAACATCCAATATTTAATTATTTCTTAGATAATATGATTCGATAATCTATTTTCAATTATACATTTACTTTCCCCATTAGATGCATTATGTAATACTACTAAATATTAGTACTTCAAAAAAGCACTAATTTTTTGATTATTCTAAAGATAATGTTTATTAAAAATAATTTATATAGGATATTTATAGGTTAAAAAATATATTTTAAGATAACTCTGTTGGTCACACCATTAACACATTCCATTAACAACGTTTAAAATTTTTTCTAATTTCCATTCTAAATTGTTAGTTTATTTTGAAATTCCCTTCATTAAAGTTGATTGAAACCCATTAAAAAATTCTTCTTATGACTGAAATGAATGTTATGATATTGGCATTTAACGGAAAAAATATTTTATATATTCCAAAAACATCCAAAGTACGATAAAAATAATGTAGATTTTTCTTTGAATAAAACATGTTGTCTATGTCATGGTTCATGTTTCATTCCAACATTATTTCACCAATAATTGCTTGTTTTTTTTTGATTTTTTAAATATTTAAATATTATTTAATATATAATCATTATTTTTATCCTAATAATCGTCACCTATAATTGATCTTTTGGATTTCGAGATTGGGTTTCCATATTTTTATGATATTTGGGTTTCAGCAGATTTTGAAACAAAATTTTCCATCTTGAAATGATTCATCTTTTAAGGAGTTTTTATTAAACATATAGATTTATTTAAACATAGATATTAATTTTTATCTTGTATATCCTCACTATTAAATGAATAATTACATGTCTTGTGAAAATTATTTCTTCATACTAGATCTACAATTATTCAATCTCACTTCTATCTTAACCAATTTGAGTCATATGTGGTCAAATTATTTCTTTTTCACCATCACCATGACTTACATATCATGGTTAAGATTCTTCTCATTATTAGTAATCCACATTTAACATTCAATATTATCCACAAAAATTAATTTTCTATTTATTACAGAAGATTTCACACCATTGATTAACTGATTTTCTTCCATCAATCATTTTATATTCTATTTTAGATTAGATATTTTTATAGATACATTTTAAATTAATTATCCAAATGAAACTCTATCACTATCTCTTATTATCAAAAATCAGAACTGAATTCATCACATGTAATCATTTTGACATCATCTTCTTCTATTATTTTTTGGATTATCTTTTTCACTTGATGGCCCATGTTTATCTTTATCAATGTTAACATCACCTTCATTAGTCTAGAATCTTCTCCTATTATATTTAAATTAAATATTTCCCTTATCTTTAGATAAATATTTTGAAATATTATATTTATTCATGGGGAATATTCTAGTATTAAACTCTTCCTCATCACTATCTTTTATGTTTCATTATTGGAAATTTCTAGTGAAATTATTAATATCTCTAAACTTATGGAATATTTTAGGTATATTTTATATATAAATAAATTTCAATAGTCATGTTTTATGTAGATTTGTTTCATAAATTTATAGAATTTATCCATCAATTGTTTATTAGAACCTCATCTGCATGATTCTTCATAAACAACTATCCACTTCATCATCATTATTTGATTTTAGGTTTTAAAAGAAATCAATATTTTATTATTTCATATCTTCTTAAAAATAGTGTATTTTATTTTCTTATAATATATAAACTACTATAAAAGTCATCAATATGTATATCATCTAGATATTTACCATTCATATTATGAAATTGTATATCGAACATGTTTGAAAATATACAGAAAATGATTTATATAATATCATAATGTTCCCTCTTCTCAATAAATCCCATAATATGTATTTCACCATGTGAAGAATAAATAAATATTTTCATCATCACTGGATAACATTATACATTAATTTATAAAACTATAGCGTTTCTCACTTCACTTTGGTTTTCACATCAAAAACATTTTGAAATTTTTTCCATATACTATTTTCTATTTTTACTCATTTGAGTTTTATAAATTAAATTTTTGAGATATAATGAAAAAAATAATATTTATAACATTATCATTATTACCTATATTTTACATCTATACCACTATTATGGTAGTAACATCGTCACATGGTGTAGTCTATTATTTCCAACATTCAATACATTATAATTGAAAGACAAAAGGTAGTGAATGGTATTATCCTTCCTTATGTTATATCCTTTTCCATAATATGTGAGGTTACCATGAGTTTTAATAACATTTAAATTAGCCTATTATGGTATTAAAAAATAAGGGTCTATTTATTCAACCAGAGAGTCTTCAAATAAAAACGTACATAATGATAATAAATATTAAAGGTATCCTAGATCAATTACCAGTTGTTGATCCACCTTCAGGATCTATAGATAATCATATGGGTTAGATTAATTTATCTATATTTTCTAATATATTTTTGAAAATAACATCAAAACTCATTAATGTATAGTTATTCCTGATTTCTACAAACCCAAATTCCCACCAAAAAAATGAACACCAAATATATAAATGTTTCACCCATCAATGTGTAAAGGACTATCATTGATTATTTTATGGATACATATAAGATAAATATAAAAATAATATTGATCCTATTAGTATATTGTATCCTTTATTATCCTTGAGATTATTGAAGTGCATTGTGTTGCATTTGTTGTCATTGAGGCATGAAGTTGTCTTGGAATGAATGGAAGTCAAGGAATGTCAAGATGTGAATGCCAAAGGTTGTGATGGTGTTGGTGAGGAATGGAGAATGACCATAGTACTAAGATGCATGTCACTTAGGAGATTCACTAAGTGACATAGGAGATGATGGTTTGAAACATTCTCTAAGTAAATATGACGATTGTTGAGCTGTTCTTTAAGTCCCAAGAACTTGTATCAACTGGATACAAAGTCACAACACTTTTTGAAGACCATGAATTGTCTTCACAATGCATGAGGAGTTGAAGAAGCAAGATGATCCATTCACTACTTCTAAGTGGATGAAGTGGTTTAATGAAGTCCATGCACTATCACTTAGTGCATGTGAACATGAAGATGATCCAATTAATCTCTGATTAGATCAATGAAGCACTTTGAATAATTTAAGTGATTCAGGAGTTCGGTTGAAGATGAAGATCCTTGAGAATTCTCTCCTAAGTAGAAAATGAGATGATGAAGAAGAATTATAAATTGAGGAGTTGTTTATAATCAAGAGGATTAATGTTTGAATTCTTAAGAAGAAGAGAAGAGAAGAAATGAAGAAGGGAGAAGTGGCATTTGGCAATTGGCATATTTTATATGGAGGAGAAACTTGTTTTTATACAAAGTCTAGGTTCTGTCCTTTGCCAAAAAATATGCCAACCTCAAGGGCCAGCCTTAAGGGTTCAACCCAAGGCACATGTGGGACCAGGTCACCACACCCAAGGGGATCCCATGGGGCCAGCCCAAGAGAGGCCGGGGCCGTGTATAAGCCCCGAGGCCACGCGGTGATGAAGCCCGCGCAGCGTGGGCGCAGGAGCGCGCCCGAAGGGTGCATAGTGGGCGCCAGTGGCGCGCCCACAGGGAGCATAGTGGGCGTAGAGCGCGCCCGCAGGGAGAACACGGTGCGGGGCGGCACCGTGGAGGGAGAGGTTCAATTGTGGAGTAGCGGAGAGCGACAGGGTGATAAACCGCGGAAAATCCGTGGAAGGTTTCGATGTGGGACGCGCATTTTTCACCCGGGACAGATCCGAGCCGTCCGTCTCATCGCGCACTTGATCTGCGCCACACGATCCATCTGCGGCAAGGCGATCTAATCCAGGCCGTCCGATTTCTTTCGATCGCCTGATCCGACGGCTCCCCATCCGTCTTCTTCTCCGAGCTCGCACGAAGCCACCCGCATGCCGCCGCTGAACCAGAGCCTCCCCGACGACCTGATTTCGAGTTCTCGGCCACCTCCGAGCAAACTGAGACCTCCATGGTGATCGTCTGGCCTCTACGAACACATTCAAGCATAAATATGAGTTTGCATGCGATGAGAAGAAGAATTCGAGATTTGGCCGAAGGCAAACCGAAGGTGCCGAGGCCAGTTGGTGTTCGTGCTTTGCATGCATGGATTGGGTTTAAACAGAGGTCGTGCATGCGTTATAAATCGCATGCACGAGGAGGAATAAAATAATAATAGAACCCGCGTTGAAACAGAGGAAAGAAAATAAAGATTTGGAAAGTTTTTAAAGATCCGAAGATCTCGGGATTTTGAGATTTATCACGCGGATGAACCGCCTCTCCTCTGCCTATATAAATGAGGCCGAGACCTCGAGAATGCTTGCTGATGCGCTGAAATTTTGAGAAGTCCCGTGAGAGCTCTTGAGCCTCGCGAAGAACTGAACTGCGCGCCCCCTGCGCGGCAGTAAAGCCCGGAGCCATCAGAGGCTCCGTGAAGTTCCTTTTGCGCATCCCTTCCGCGAAAGAAGTGAAGGGTAGTCCCCTGCGCGTATCCCTTGCGCGACAGGAAAGAGCTGAGCCGCATACTTGCGCGCTCGAGTCTCTTGCCACCCTATCTGCCCGCACACTTGCGTGGCAGGAGGAAGGAGCCCGCGGCAGTGTTTCACCCTTTCACACTTGAGCCTTTAGCGGCTGCCCCTTGCACCCGAGGAGGTTTCACTTGCGCGGCCAAGTGATCCTTGTGCCTTGTTCTTGCGCGGACAAGAAGTGAAGATATGCCGCACCTTGCATCCCCTTGTGCATCTTGAAGACCTATGCAGCAGTGGGAGAAGAAGAATTGGCTGCACCCTCTTGCACGGCTTGCTTGAGGCAGTAGGGGTTCGGGTTGTGTGTGCCAAAGAAGGCCGAGGCCTTGCCTCGTGTGTGTGCTAAGTGAAGAGGAAGAGCACCGTGGGCAGTGTGTGTGCAAAAAGGAGAGAAAGGTCGTAGCCTTGTGCAAAAAAAGGAGACCACACCATTGTGTGTGTGTGCTAAAGTGAAGGAAGACCCGAGGCCATGTGTGTGCACAAAGAACAACACCAAGTGGTGTGTGCCAAGTGAAGTGGAAGACCACACTTTGTGTGTGTGTAAGAATTGAATAATCCGTAGTCTTGGTTGTGCATTTGAACAAAGAAGAACACACTTTAAGTGTGTGCATTTGAAGAGGCCGAGGGCTGTGACCTTGTGTGTGCATACCTTGAAGAACAAACTAAAAGAACACTAAAGTGTGTGTGTGCAACAAGAAGAGGAGGAGGTCAACTCATGTGTGTGCTAAAGTGAAACAATTGTGGGCAAATTAAAGAAGTGGCCGAACCTATGTGTGTGCACTAAAAAGTGTATACACATTAGAAGAAGAAGAAGAAGTTCCACACTAAAGTAAAACACACTTCTAAGTGTGTGAACAATTTGAATATAGTGTGTGAAGATTGGTGAGAAGATGTGTGCTATAGTTGACTACACCCTCTGAGGGTTTATCACACCAAGAAGCAGGAAAGGGGAGTGCATGCATGCATGCATGCACGTGCACACGTGAACAGTGCTAAATCAGTGGTGTGCATCTGAGTTGTCCAAGACCAGGAGGTTCTTGAAGAATTGAGAAGGTCATGCAGTCAGTGCATGAGGAAGAAGAGTTGCCATGCATTCAGTGCATGAAGATGTTTTGAACTGAGACTGGACCAGACTGAAGTTAAAGATATTATTTATCTGAGTATTCACTAGTTGGAGAGAAGCCAGGTCATCCTTAGAAGAAGGTGATAAATCCTGAGCATGACGAGAAGACCTGTTCACCACAAGTGATCAGAAGAAGAGCAAGGCCAGCAGCCTTTATCCCAGGCTGCTGAGGATACATGAAGAACTTAAAGTGAAGAAGAGCTACTCGTGTGACTCGAGGAGCCAGGAGAAGACCCTGTGGGACTCAGGGAGAAGATGTCTTCAGTGGGATTCTGGAGCAGGCCAGTGGGACTCTGGTAACACTGTGTGAAGCAGTATAAAGACCCTCCTGTGGGACTCAGGAGAGATACAGTGGGACTCTGTATCGACCATTGTAATTTTAACAGGTTATAATGGAGAATCCATGCTGGGAGAGCATGGCAAGGATGTAGGCCTTTGGTGCCGAACCTTGTAAATCCTTGTGTCCTGTGCCTTTTCATTACTGCATTATTCGGGAAAGGTTGAGAGATAAAAGAAGAGTGGATCGAGGCTTTAACCAGCCATAGAGGTTTAATTGATAAGGAATCAATTAGTAAAAAGTTTTAAGGGATCACTGATTCACCCCCTCCCCCTCTCAGTGATTCACACTGATCTGGGCACATCAATTGGTATCAGAGGGAGGTTACCTCTAAAAGATCCAAGAGAGTCTTTATGAAGTGAAGATTTGAGGAAATGAGTGACCAGCCTCAAATGGAGATATCTGCCAAGACTCAGAAAAATAGAAAGAAGAAACAGGCCAAGAAGATGAAGAAAGCATGTCCTAGCTGTGATGAAGTTGAAACAATGAATGATATTCAGAGTGCACTCAAATATCTTCAGAAGACAGTTCCCATGGAAGTGGCAAAGTGTATAGCTACAGGCATCCATGATCTTCAAGAAGAAAAATCACAGTTAGAAGAAGAAGCCAATGCTATGGAAGATCAGCTTGCTAAAAGGGTTGGCATAACCAACACTCTCAGAAAGCTGGTAAATGCCAAAGATGAAACAGTATCTCTTTGCAATGAAAGATATGAAGACACTACTGAAGAATTGCAAAGAAGTATTTCTGAGAAAGAATTCTTTAAAGTAATAATCAAAGATGTGTACCATGCACTGGGGAAGAGGCATAGAGTATCAATGGTTGTTAAAGATGCTCAACTTGAAGACAAAGTAAAATTGGTGAAGGAGCTTGACAACTCATTGCTTGAAATGAAGCAGGTGCATGAAGACCAGATAAAACAGCTGGAAGAGAAATGGGAAGGAAGGCTAAGAACTATTGAGGATGAGAAGAACTCCCTCAATATGAAATGCTTAGAATTAGAGGTGATATTGAAAAATCAGCAATCACCCAAAGCCAAAGCCTCCCAGTTAACTGCAAGAAGACATGTTGCTACTCAAGTATGCATTGAGAAGGATGATTCTAAAAGAAAGACATCCTCTAGTGAAAGTGCAACAACTTCTAAAAAGAAGGTACCATCCATCCCATCTTGTACTGATGCTTCTAATAGTGTTTCTACTCAAAGTGCAGGATGGAAGAATAATTCCAAACAAATATGGATGAAGACAGTAAAGAAGCAAAGCTCTCCTGAAACAGCACAACAGGTCAAGAAAAGTACCCTACAATCAGAAGGACTGAAGAGGTCAAGATTCGTGGGACAATGCTGGTGTTGTAACAAGTATGGGCATTGTGCAAAGGATTGTTGGTACAATCCACTGAAGGTCAAAGCACAAAGGAAGCCCATGCCAAGTGGGAGCAAGCCAGAAGAAAAGAAGCAGCATCCACAGGTCCAGAGACATCTGTTTACTGCAAATAGATTTGGATTGGTTGATAACATCTGGGATGTTTGCAAAAGTGGTCAAAATGATACATGTCAATCTCCAACTGTATCCAGAGCTCAAAAGAAGAAAAGATCACAGAACCTGGCTTAGAAAGAATCCTTGGGAAGCAAGAAGAAAGTGGAAGATGCTCCCAAGAAGATTTTGAAAAAGGAAGAGAAGACCTTGGAGTCTAAATCCAAGAAGGGTGATGCATCCAGAAGGACCACCAAGAAGAAATGCTTCTACTGTGGAATGAAAGGACATATCATGGATATTTGTAAAGAAGCCATGAAATTCAATAGAGGCAGACTGGACTCAAACAGACAATCAATCCAGAAGAAGCAGAAGGGATTGATTGAAAACAAGTTGCCTAAGAAAGGTAGCTTGACAGCATCAAAAGAACCATGTGGAATATCCATAACTGAGGCCACACTTCCAAGTGACTTACTAGTCATATGGCCAAATCAGTTGCAACTTGCCAAAGATCTACAAAGAGCTGAAGATGAAGTTCTGGAAATTGATAAGGCAAAAGGGAAGAAGAATATTTCACATGAAGATGTATTGAGATCCACACCAGCACAATCATCAATGAAGATCAAATGTGCAAGTGTGAAGACTGGTGAAAATGGGACATCTCAGTTGAGAGAATCTTCTCAACCTTGTTGTTCACATTGATGAACCAAGGAGGTCCCATCTAATTCCCTTATACACTTGTATTTACATGTGCTAACATTGTAGGGAATTGAAGATGATGGTCATTCTCAGCTGGAGGATGGTTTGGATTGAATGGAGTGCACCCCTTGAGGGGGAGCCAATCTGAAGAAGATGGGATTCTGAGATTAATACCATCTTGAGAAAAGCTGAAGGTATTCCAATCATACTTTCATCCCTTGTTTCTTAATTGAGTTTATCTTGTCAATTAAGGGGGAGTATGGATTGAAGGCAAATGGATGAAAGGGGGAGCTTTATCTTAGCACTGAACTTTCTAATGAGTTTTGTGAAGTATGTGTAGGATTTAGCAATTCATTGTTATATCTGAAAAATTTCAAACCCCTAAGCATGATCTCACATGTGTAGAGAATTATGGACAGCTTTGAATTCCTTGGTCATATCACTCTTGTTTTCTACACCGGGTTTGCCCAAGTAGACTTAGAGCTGATTTACTAAAGGTTCATTGCTCAAAGTGAACATGTGACATCATCCCTCTCTTAGTGCTTTTCAAGAAAATTCTTTTATAAGGTAGGAAGAGATTTTTGAAAGAGAACCACACCACACCTTTGCAATTGATTGCCAATAAGGGGGAGAAATATTGGCACACATATTGACCCATTCATATGTGCTGAAGGAGTGTATTGACAACAAATACAAAGGGGGAGATTGAAATGCATTGTGTTGCATTTGTTGTCAATGAGGCATGAAGTTGTCTTGGAATGAATGGAAGTCAAGGAATGTCAAGATGTGAATGCCAAAGGTTGTGATGGTGTTGGTGAGGAATGGAGAATGACCATAGTACTAAGATGCATGTCACTTAGGAGATTCACTAAGTGACATAGGAGATGATGGTTTGAAACATTCTCTAAGTATATCTGACGATTGTTGAGCTGATCTTTAAGTCCCAAGAACTTATATCAACTGGATACAAAGTCACAACACTTTTTGAAGACCATGCATTGTCTTCACAATGCATGGGGAGTTGAAGAAGCAAGATGATCCATTCACTACTTCTAAGTGGATGAAGTGGTTTAATGAAGTCCATGCACTATCACTTAGTGCATGTGAACATGAAGATGATCCAATTAATCTCTGATTAGATCAATGAAGCACTTTGAATAATTTAAGTGATTCAGGAGTTCGGTTGAAGATGAAGATCCCTGAGAATTCTCTCCTAAGTTGAAAATGAGATGATGAAGAAGAATTATAAATTGAGGAGTTGTTTCTAATCAAGAGGATTAATGTTTGAATTCTTAAGAAGAAGAGAAGAGAAGAAATGAAGAAGGGAGAAGTGGCATTTGGCAATTGGCATATTTTATATGGAGGAGAAACTTGTTTTTATACAAAGTCTAGGTTCTGTCCTTTGCCAAAAAATATGCCAACCTCAAGGGCCAGCCTTAAGGGTTCAACCCAAGGCACATGTGGGACCAGGTCACCACGCCCAAGGGGATCCCATGGGGCCAACCCAAGAGAGTCTGGGGCCATGTATAAGCCCCGAGGCCACGCGGTGATGAAGCCCGCGCAGCGTGGGCGCAGGAGCGCGCCCGAAGGGTGCATAGTGGGCGCCAGTGGCGCGCCCGCAGGGAGCATAGTGGGCGCAGAGCGCGCCCGCAGGGAGAACACGGTGCGGGGCGGCACCGTGGAGGGAGAGGTTCAATTGTGGAGTAGCGGAGAGCGGCAGGGTGATAAACCGCGGAAAATCCGCGGAAGGTTTCGATGTGGGACGCGCATTTTTCACCCGGGACAGATCTGAGCCGTCCGTCTCATCGCGCGCTTGATCTGCGCCGCACGATCCATCCGCAGCAAGGCGATCTAATCCAGGTCGTCTGATTTCTTTCGATCGCCTGATCCGACGGCTCCCCATCCGTCTTCTTCTCCGAGCTCGCACAAAGCCACCTGCATGCCGCCGCTGAACCAGAGCCTCCCCGACGACCTGATTTCGAGTTCCCAGCCACCTCCGAGCAAACCGAGACCTCTATGGTGATCGTCTGGCCTCTACGAACACATTCAAGCATAAATATGAGTTTGCATGCGATGAGAAGAAGAATTCGAGATTTGGCCGAAGGCAAACCGAAGGTGCCGAGGCCAGTTGGTGTTCGTGATTTGCATGCATGGATTGGGTTTAAACAGAGGCCGTTCATGCGTTATAAATCGCATGCACGAGGAGGAAGAAAATAATAAAAGAACCCGCGTTGAAACAGAGGAAAGAAAATAAAGATTTGGAAAGTTTTTAAAGATCCAAAGTTCTCGGGATTTTGAGATTTATCACGCGGATGAACCGCCTCTCCTCTGCCTATATAAATGAGGCCGAGCCCTCGAGAATGCTTGCTGATGCGCTGAAATTTTGAGAAGTCCCGTGAGAGCTCTTGAGCCTCGCGAAGAACTGAGCTGCGCGCCCCCTGCGCGGCAGTAAAGCCCGGAGCCATCAGAGGCTCCGTGAAGTTCCTTTTTCACATCCCTTCCGCGAAAGAAGTGAAGGGGAGTCCCCTGCGCGTATCCCTTGCGCGACAGGAAGGAGCCGAGCCGCATACTTGCGCGCTCGAGTCTCTTGCCACCCTCTCTGCCCGCACACTTGCGTGGCCGGAGGAAGGAGCCCGCGGCAGTGTTGCACCCTTGCACACTTGAGCCTTGCGCGGCTGCCCCTTGCACCCGAGGAGGTTTCACTTGCGCGGCCAAGTGATCCTTGTGCCTTGTTCTTGCGCGGACAAGAAGTGAAGATATGCCGCACCTTGCATGCCCTTGTGCATCTTGAAGACCTATGCGGCAGTGGGAGAAGAAGAATTGGCTGCACCCTCTTGCACGGCTTGCTTGAGGCAGTAGGGGTTCAGGTTGTGTGTGCCAAAGAAGGCCGAGGCCTTGCCTCGTGTGTGTGCTAAGTGAAGAGGAAGAGCACCATGGGCAGTGTGTGTGCAAAAAGGAGAGAAAGGCCGTAGCCTTGTGCAAACAAAGGAGACCACACCATTGTGTGTGTGTGCTAAAGTGAAGGAATACCCGAGGCCATATGTGTGCACAAAGAACAACACCAAGTGGTGTGTGCCAAGTGAAGTGGAAGACCACACTTTGTGTGTGTGTAAGAATTGAATAATCCGTAGTCTTGGTTGTGCATTTGAACAAAGAAGAACACACTTTATGTGTGTGCATTTGAAGAGGCCGAGGGCTGTGACCTTGTGTGTGCATACCTTGAAGAACAAACTAAAAGAACACTAAAGTGTGTGTGTGCAACAAGAAGAGGAGGAGGTCAACTCATGTGTGTGCTAAAGTGAAACAATTGTGGGCAAATTAAAGAAGTGGCCGAACCTATGTGTGTGCACTAAAAAGTGTATACAGATTAGAAGAAGAAGAAGAAGTTCCACACTAAAGTAAAACACACTTCTAAGTGTGTGAACAATTTGAATATAGTGTGTGAAGATTGGTGAGAAGATGTGTGCTATAGTTGACTACACCCTCTGAGGGTTTATCACACCAAGAAGCAGGAAAGGGGAGTGCATGAATGCATGCATGCACGTGCACACGTGAACAGTGCTAAATCAGTGGTGTGCATCTGAGTTGTCCAAGACAAGGAGGTTCTTGAAGAATTGAGAAGGCCATGCAGTCAGTGCATGAGGAAGAAGAGTTGCCATGCATTCAGTGCATGAAGATGTTTTGAACTGAGACTGGACCAGACTGAAGTTAAAGATATTATTTGTCTGAGTATTCAGTAGTTGGAGAGAAGCCAGGTCATCCTTAGAAGAAGGTGATAAATCCTGAGCAAGACGAGAAGACCAGTTCACCACAAGTGATCAGAAGAAGAGCAAGGCCAGCAGCCTTTATCCCCGGCTGCTGAGGATACTTGAAGAACTTAAAGTGAAGAAGAGCTACTCGTGTGACTCGAGGAGCCAGGAGAAGACCCTGTGGGACTCAGGGAGAAGAAGTCTTCAGTGGGATTCTAGAGCAGGCCAGTGGGACTCTGGTAACACTGTGTGAAGCAGTATAAAGACCCTCCTGTGGGAATCAGGAGAGATACAGTGGGACTCTGTATCGACCATTGTAATTTTAACAGGTTATAATGGAGAATCCATGCTGGGAGAGCATGGCAAGGATGTAGGCCTTTGGTGCCGAACCTTGTAAATCCTTGTGTCCTGTGCCTTTTCATTACTGCATTATTCGGGAAAGGTTGAGAGATACAAGAAGAGTGGATCGAGGCTTTAACCAGCCATAGAGGTTTAATTGATAAGGAATCAATTAGTAAAAAGTTTTAAGGGATCACTGATTCACACCCTCCCCCTCTCAGTGATTCACACTGATCTGGGCACTTCAATTATATTTTTTAATTTCACATAATATTCCATAGCTGCCTCCTTTCCACACAAGCATCAAACACTTTTTAAGTGAAAAAATTTGTGAATAAACTAAATTTCCTTCCGCTAATAGAATCTTTCATGTGGGTTAGTGTGGTTATTTATTATACAACATCTAATATTTCAAATCAATAAGTCCCCACTTCAATTTAAATGAACTAAAATATATAAATCAATCATTGTATAAATGTTCATTATGAATGAGGTTCTTAAAAATTATATAAAAGTAACAACATATTATTTCACATTATCTTCTTTGAACCTCATATCAAACTAATCTATTCTTCTATGTAATATTATTTATAATAGTATTTATTATTCAATATATATTTTATATAAACTACCATATTATTTTTCTTAATCAAATATATATTTATAAACCCATTTAAATTTATTTCCATCTAATTTTTTTCTTATTTTTAAATATTACACCTGTAATAATATAGTTAAAAATATTTTAATTTAAATCCTTAAAAATCCACCATTCTATAGATCCTATATCTCCTTTCTATATATTTTAGTATTAGTAAGTGGAGATACATAAAATAGCACAATCATCCTTCCTTCACTTTACTCATATCACAAAACATTCTGAAAATATGCTTGAAAAAATAATATCAATATATTCATGAGATTTAGGTTTCTCATTATCTAGAAGAGCCCCTTATAGTGTGAAATTATGAAACAACATATATCCCAATTTATTTTAGTATATATATATTTATGGAGAATATAATTCCTGGAATAATCTAATTTTAATTCTTATATAATAACATTATCCAAAACATTCAATTGTAAAATTTATTCCCGTGGGGAATAATTCACCATGAAACACCTAATATTAATTATATTCATAAGAATATTATGGTATATATAACAAAAAAATTCAATTAATATCAATCCCAAAAAAAAATCCATGACCAAGGTTATAAAAAATATGAAAATTCATATGTTACTCTTCAAATTCAAACGTATTTTCTCGAATATCTTATGTGTCTAGATTTCAATAAAGTATTTTATTCCAAAAATGTTATACAAGATCCAATATGAGTCTCATAAACAATAAATTTGGAAAACATTAAGATATTAAAATAAAATTCTAATGTATTGGGACATTCATACCCTCAAAATCATATGTTTATATTAAAGTCATGAAACTTATACAATGCTTGAATTTAATATTTAATCTTATTTCACTCAACAAAATTCCAAAATTATTATAATATTTTGAAAACCTAATAGAACTATTCCCCCCAAATGTATAAATATTTGTAATTTTTTATGAAATATCTTTTATGCATTGACAAAAAAATCAAATAGTGTACACAATATCCACTTCAACCTTTTCCTAAATCTCCTCTTAATAAATTATTACATTAAAGGGGGTCTATATATCTCATATTCCTATTTATTGGATCAAGAATCTCCTCATGTTAAAATACACTTCTAAACAACCCTTGGTCATAAAAAAGTGGATTTTAAGTGTAATCGGACATGAAAAAGATATCATTTAAGGAAGAATCCCAGATATGCTTTTGTAGTACAATTAAAAATTATTATTGTTATTTATTTCAAATTACATAGGTTTCATAAATACTATACTATTATCGATTTATAATCATTACGTTACATATATTATTTTCTTATTTAAGGAAAAAATAATTTTTAATTATTTCCCTAAAAAATATTATTTTCTAATAACATCATTGGTTACATTGATTTACTATTTGATTTAGATTATTCAAGGTGTAATAAGAAATAAAATATGACACGGTGGATTGATGTGAGGTGGTTTAACGTAATCTCCTTAAATAGTAATAATACAATCTAGAGGTAAGTTAAAAATACCAGAATAGGTAATCAACATTTAAATATGATCTACATTATAAGAGATAAATTTACCAAAATTATTCCCCTCACACATGTGGATATAAAATTTTAAATCATGATAATTCATGTCTCTACAATATCTATTATTATAGGTAAGGATCCATATGTTGTAAGTGTGTACTAAAATAAAATAAATAATTATATACAAGTTATATTGAACCAAAAAGAGGATTATATTTCTCATTTAAAATAGAGTTATCCAATAAAAAAATTCAAGAGATTCTTATTAGATTGAAAATCTATCCTTATAAAAGGTTGGTGATGAAGAGACTTTTCTTCTATTTTAGAGGCCGCATTCTTCTAATTAATTTCATGATAATATCTTTCATGATGCATGTTTTTTATCAAAGTCCCATAGGTGGTGTCTAACAAAATAGATAAAATCCCAGTTTCATTTTTTAGGGAACTCACATGGATGGTCATTGTCATTGGAAATCATGGGATATAATGGACATGATGGTGGAGGTAGGAGGCATTAGTCTTTGGAGAGTGGAACATAATATGTACATCCTTCAATAAAAATTGGTGTCGGAGGTCATGGAATGTTTCTCTATATGGGTCAAGATTATTGTGGAAAAATATAGTGATAACTTAAATAAACCTAAGGGGAAGGTCTCCAATATGTGGAAAATGATGTGCAAGAATTTACGAGAGCATAAATTCACATACATGTCCATTTTAGGGTGTGGTGAAATTTTCTTCTTGAATCATAATTGGGTCTGTGAAACCCTTGGTTTTATGGGTTTTCCAATGCATTATATGTCTTTTTCCCTAGGTGGGTACCTTTTTTAGGTTCATTCATACCACTCTATACTAACACAATCTTGAGGTATTCAATAGTATTCATATTTCTTTGGATCCTAATAAAATCTATTTTTTGGGGAATCCTTAATAATTTTATCAGATAAATATTATTGAGTGTTCCTTCAAATAATTCTTAATTTCAAAGTAGATAAACATAATTGATGAAAATTTTTATTGGTCATGTTTAATTTCCTCATGTGGTGTATTTGGGAACATACTATTATAAAAAATTACATGATTAGGTGAAAAGTTATTTACTTGGATTATAAGGGTTCCAAATGTCATATATACAATGTGGAATTAGTTGAACTATTTTTATTTGAAGGATATTGGCCAAGGTCTGTTGCAATGTATTTAGGGATCATTATGGTAACTTATTTTCTGTTGGAAATAGAGACATGTTTGTAAATTCCATGTTTCGTGGGGTGGAGATCAATAGTGTAGAGATATATACCAGGGATATGATCATTGTAGATAGGTGTTGTATTATACGGATTTCCAGAAACAAATCATGGATGGAAGGCTTTATGAGCACTTTCTTAGGCTTAGATGCACGATCATGGAGCATTATGCATGATATAGGCTATCTATTCAAAACCTGGAAAAATTATTTCTCTATGGGAATGCTTATGGATGGTAGGGGATCTGTAAAATATATCTAGAGAATAAATTAATCTAGAATGTAGATCAAGTGGAATCCCCCATGCCATGGTCTTAAACTCATTATTGATGGAGCCTACAATATTTTCATCGTGAAAGGGGAGGTATTTTTTCAGGGCTCAAGAGGCTCAATGGTTATTTTATTAAATGGGTTATATTGTCAGGGTTATTCTCTAATTACATTGTATAAGGATTTTCTTAACTGTATACAGATATTTCATTCCCCTAATATTACTCCCATTTTTGTTGAAACCGATTCTCTAGTCCTCCATAACTCTCTTCAAGATAGAAATTAATCTCATTGATCTATTAAAAATATCATTAGAAGATGTAGTAATTACATTTTTTGAGATAATGTATACCACACCTAGAAGCAAGGGGATGTTGTTGCATTTTTTCTAGCCTCTAATTGTGAGTAATAAAAACCTCTCATTATTTATTCTAATTTGGGTTTCCTTCCTCGTGAATATTCTGCTTTTTATTGGGAGGATTCCTTTGGTCTCCACTATTTTGGGCCACCATGACATTTTTCCTTTCTTTACATTACTTAATAATATTTCCTATATTAATTTAAATGGATGGAAATTCCATTATTGTTGGGTGTTTAATGTTATAGAAACAACCACCTCTACACATGATTTAGTGGACACGTTGTCCATTTATGTTGAGTTTAATACCTTAAATAGGCTCTTTATAAAATACACACAATCTATTTTCTATATTATTTTCTTCTTCATTTGAGTTGTTGAGGGCAATAAGAGTACTTAAATATAGTGGAAACATAACCTACACACACATAAACTAAGATAAGTCTCCAAAGGTAGAAATTTGGAAATGTGGTAACCATCATTAGTTTCCACAAAATGTTGTTGGATCATATTAAAAGTCTCTAATATTTACTGTATTCTATCAGAGGAAGGTGTTCATCAACCGTGGGTGATAAAAATTGATCCTCCATAGATTCCACTCAATGAAACTAGAAAAATATCCAATGATTTATATCATCCACATGCTATCAAGAAACATAAAATGTGAAAAAAAAATATCATACCCTATACCTTTTATAAAATTGTATAGTATGAACACTCTCTTTTCATTCTCGTAACATATACATTGGGAGGAAAGAATAATTTATTTCCTTTGGACATCAGCATCTATTTGGAAATCCTAGTTATGAGTATCCTAAAATTTAAAATTCATAAGATGAATTTCTAACCATAAACTCGAAATCATGTAAATAAAATTTTTATAGACATGAATATTCATAAATGAAGGGTAATATGAAAATTAAAAATTTAAATACACAATAAAAAAACATTTTTATTTTGACATAAAAACCTTATATGAAAATTTTTCGATGATAGGTAATCATTACTCATTAAACATTGATGGATAAGAAAGAATCCAATAACATAATGAAAGAATAGTGGTTCTAAGGAAAGATAATATTTAAAATAGATATAAGTGAGAATATGTTCATATAAAAAAGGAAAGCTTAATTTCGTAATCCTTACATTTTACCTTGAATTTACTCCTTTTGATTAAATCATAATCATTTTAAAATTGAACTTTTTGATAGAATAATTGTTTAAAAATGTGTAATGTTTTATTTGGAGAGGTATTTGAGTATACTATAGTTATGAAATAGTACATTAATTTTTTTTTGAAATTGTACAATGAGACCCATGATATATTTAAAATTTTATGGTGCATTTCCAAATATTATGTTTTTAGAGGTCAAGGATTAAATTTTTTGAAATGTAAAATTGATCATAAATAGATAATATATGATACAATTTTCTATAACTTATCTCTATTCGAATCATCATATTGTTTCAGGAATTTCTTATTAACTCAAAAATCTATCTTAACATTAAATACACTTTTACATAAATTTTTTGTCCATTTTTTTAGTTTGCCTTTGATAATTAATATATATATATGGAATATATATTTAAACAATTAAATTATTATTTACCTATCATTTCTGTAACAAAAAAATCAAGAAATTATATAGGTCACCCTAAACATGACATTTTTAATATTTGGATATATTATCTTTGACTTTTCACCTCTTTCTATAAGAATTAATTCAACACTACATAAGAATTTTAAATAATTATTCTATTATTTATTTTTATAATGAAATTAAAATCATAAATATATTTATTTTAATCATAAATATTTTCATATATAACCATTTATAATATTTCATTCCAATTTATATAAGGGAAAAAATTTTAAAATCAGAATTTTAACTTTTCATAAATTTAACAACAACTTGGTAAGAAAATGCATACACAACGTGTTGTATAACTTTATAATAAAAAATTTTACATCAAAATAATTACTAATATTCCTACTTATCATTAAATTATTCCATAAGCTTTCCCTTTATAATCTTTATCTGAATAAAAAAAATATATTTTTAATATTGTGAATGAACTTTATCACTACAAAAATATATTTTAATATTTATCCTAACATAATAAATAAATAATTTAATTTAGATAATATTGAAATGATTTTTTTTATATTATCATGCAATCCGTGATTCTTTTTAATTTATATTTATTTATTTTATTTTAGTTAAAAATATATTCATATGAAATATAATTCAATTATAGTTTAAACAATTGTTCAAAAATGAATATAAATTTAAATGTACTAATGAAATTTGAAACACATTTAATTATAATATTTAATTTAATAATAATACTTTTAAACATTAGTATCTGTAAATTTAAATTAAAAAAAATTCGTAATCTTATTTGGAAATTTATTTTAATAAAATCAATATTCCATAAAAATAGTATGTACAAAAATATTCTATTTTTCATAAACATTTATAATTTGTAATGAGAAATTTCAATATATATGTTTTCAAATTGATATTTATTAAATAAAGATGGATTCATAACCTAAAAATTATTTAAAGAAAAATATGATTTAAATTTTCAAAATAATTATTTTCTCACATACTTTCAACTTATTGGAGATTACATCAAAATTATTTTAAATTTTTTTCTGAGAAAAATAAAAATATATTTTTCATAAATTTCATTTAAAAATAAGATAACTATGTAAGTCAATTATATTATATCTATAGGTGGCTCAAATGTGAATTATATAAATTCCAATGTTATTCTAATGTATCATAAGATTTATAATTTCCTTGAATTATTGTGTTGACTCAAAAAATAAACAACTTAGTTTAAATTATTGAAATAAAAAATAGTTAGTTATATTTAATTATAATATTTCAATATATATTTTCGAAAAAAAAATCACAATTGTTTTCATGAAATAATATTTTTTATCTGATTGGAAGGACTAGAACAATGTTGGTTCTAATGATACGAATAAATTTTGTTAATTTGTAAAATAATATGGATATATGAGGCTCATAGATTATAGTCCTCTATGTTTGTATAAAGGAACCCAAGAAGTTTTTATGTTTCTGAGATTTTTAATAATTAATAATGTAACATTTTTAAATTTTAAATGACTTTAAATTGAAAAAGTTATAACCTTAAATTATTAATAAATTCATTTAATGATAATTTGTAATATCAAAGAATGTTTGTAGAATATTATATATTCTAAAGTAACTTGTAAGTGAGATGAAAATTAGAAAATTTTACAGAATCAAAATATCAATATTTTATAATATTGATTATAATTAAATTATGTTATAGGTAATGGATATTCCTACGACATTTCCATCCTTATATATTGATAAATGATATTTAATATATTAAAATAGGATAATAAAAAATGAAGATAATTATCAACTATGAGAAACAACATGACTGATTAACACATAAATTCATTCATCACATATGTATCGCAAAAATATACAAATTGTTCCATGCTGTACTTAGTTAATTCTCTCTGTTACATGACATCCATAAAAGAATACACTTTTTTAAAACAAGATACAAATATATATAAAAACCATGTAGTAATAAATTAATAATTTGACCCTAAAAAAATTAAATGTTAGAAATAAAATCACACTACCATCATAAGTGTCATTCTAATTTTCCATTAAACCAATAAAAATTGAACCCTTGAAATTCTATGAATTTTTTCTTTAATAAATTCCAAACCCAAAAAAACATCAACACCTTGATCACATGTTCTCCCAAAAAAATTCATATTCATTATCCTAAAATTTGTTTATCATAAATAATCATCAATAACATCGTTATGATATTATTCAACCCAAAATTCATGATAAACATTGTCAAATTATTTCTAAATATTACATAAAACATCATAAAAAATATTGTTAATCATATTTCTAACAAATAGATTTCAAACCCCAAAATTTATCTTCACGTTTAAACATATTTTTCCACAAATATAATACCTTTTTTCAAAGTAACCACTGTTACATTGACATAAAATTTTATTTTAACCAAAACATAATATATACCTCAATCATGTAATCTTCTTAAAAAAATAAAAATCTCCCAAAATATAAATATCCACCTTTAAATCCATTCATATAAGTCCTAAAAATGGTACCTATACCATTGAATTCAGAGACACCCATTAACATGTTAACAAATTATTATTCCTACAACATATAAATTATCATAATAAAACATCTTCTTAAATTCTAATGTTATCTAAACCCTTATATGACAGGATCTAACATTACCTGTACAACAATATCTATAATTATAGGATTCTTAAGAAATATAGGATATCATATCTGTAACATCCCAAGTAAGTAATGAATAATAGATATTTTTATCTATGTCTATTAATGAATTAGATAGTGTTTTAGAGGCTTAAAATGAAAATAAATCCAATCTTAAACATGGAATACACTAATATTTTTAAGAGGTTGTTATACTGCCTTTTGATGGAAAACCATTTTTAAATATATCTTTTGACAATTTTATAAGATATTTTTGTCAATATAAACTTATTCTTTAGAATCGGGACATCAATATTTACTTTGTGTAAATATTTGGTATCTTTCTGATAAAGTTCTTTTTTAATGAATAGTGTAAAATGTTGTATTTTAATTCAAAACCTCTTTTTTAGTATAATTTATTTATATGATTAGATTATCTTTTGAATTGGTTTTAAAGTGAAATTAGAAAATATTTTTACCATTAAATCCAATAGTGGTCGTTGGAATTAATTTCACTTTGAAATCGAACTTAAACTAGTGTCAATCTTTTGATACTTATTGTTTCATAAAAACACACTATTTGCTCTGACAGTGGGAATTAATTATTAAATTAATTAATGTGACTTATATGTTTTTAATTTTGTAAAATAGACTTCATTTTTGAATTCATAATATCAAATATAGCGTAGGGTAAATTTTTGGTATTTTTCTGAAAAACTTCAATTTTTGATGAATAGTGAAACCACTAAGTGGTACTTATAAAAACTGATTTTTCGTTTAAATGAAATTTTACCACTTCTGTGTTTTGAATTTCAAAAATCCGACATACATGGTTTTCATTAATAAGTAAAATGTGGTTCAATGAGATAAAAATATTTTTTTGGTGAATAGTAACTTATTAAGTTTTTAATCGCGATTAGAGGTAATTAGTGTAGTTTAAGGTAAAAATAATGCTTTAATAAAATGATATGAGCTTGACACATGAACTAACCCTATTGGTTATGTCATGGCCGACCAAGAAAACCCATGGGTCGATTTAGGGGACCCTATGGAGCCACTTGGGTGAGATAATGACTTTAATGCCTTTTTTTAAAATAAAAGTTAAAATGACACAAACAAAATATGTTTTACGAAAACAATTTTTACATGGGGATATAAAGATCAGAGTTTTGATTATAAATATTCATTGGAAATCTAAATATATTTCATACATCATAGTATTTTTTTTTTAATTTTTAGACTTTAAATAAATTAAATTATTTATGACATCATGATGATGCAGCGATGACCTCATTATTTAACAATTTAAATAAAATGGAAAGATAATGTAATATCTAAGACCTACACATGTCCAAAACCTATTGGATGTGTATATTTAGAACCCTTATCACCTTATCCTTTAATTATATCAATTTGGGACCATTTAAATCCTAAAATCATTTTCAAATAAAGTAATATTGCTTTACTTTCCAAGAGTGCCCCTCCTCTCCTCTTATAAAAGGCCCCCACCTCTACCTCATTACCCACACACCCAAAGCCTTTGGCTCGTCCATCCCCTGCCCATTTACTCTCTCCACATCCCTATCCTCATCCTAGAGGATTACCTTTGGGCAGACACCTTTCAAAGGAATCCTTTAGGCTCAAATCAAAAGGAGTTACACTTTTAAAGGTAATTCATTCTCTCATGTTCATTTGTTTTATTTTGCTTCTACAACCCCCTAAACTCTTTTTATTTAATTCTTTTGTAACAACACCAGTATATTAAATATACTAGGATGTTGTTATAAGATTTATTCGAGCTACACTCTCACACAACTACATCAAATTGTTAAAGAACATACGGTTTCCGTGGATGGCGAAATTCTGCCTCCCGAAATGATGATTGTTCAAAACTCATTTAACACCTTCAAAGGTGGCCATTATGATGTCACTATTTTTATATATGATATATAATATGTTTATTCTTTCCTTAAGCTTCTTTATTTTTCATTTATGGCTTACCACTGTTGTTTCCATTATGGGTAAACACGATATCTTCATTTTAGGAAGTGCGGACTACCGCCCCCTGAAAGTGATTTGATTCGTTAATACCATATGTGGGATGTGTAGAGGATAAATTTAATGATATTATATATGTTATTATACTGTAATTATAATATACTATTATATCATTATGATTCCACTCCAGAAAATACGAAATAGAAATGGAAGTAGCGTTCATGCGAACGTATGGCTTACCGTCTCCATGAACGGTGCATTTCATTTATTTCCTCTAAATGATTATGTAATATTATAAATGCATGCATGTACTGGATATATATGACATATATGATATCTACATCATGAATAACATTCTAGATATAATGGATACATGAACAACTTGTAATTATAAAGGGTTTATTTTTTACTCAAGTACCAATGATCGTTAAAATGACCGTTATTAACTTAAATAATTATATAGTGTTCATGACTTGGTAAGAAGTGATATAAAAGGAATAATGAAATTGAAAAAGGTTCTTAAGAAAGTAGAAATTAACTCAAGTTTTTTATTCAGGACATTAAAGAACGATCGAGTCAAGTCGGACCCGAGGTATGGGACTTCGTCTCAATCCCCTTTCATTGAGGCATATTTTGTTTTATACACAACCTTCTTTTATACGGTGTATAAACCCCTTTGACTTTTACATTTATTCAAAAGGAATCTTTTTTATACGAAGCGTTTACTAAACGACAAAAGGGAATGTTTTTGTCGTACGTATGCGGCGACAACGACTTCTCCGCCATCGTGACCATTATTTGAGCTTCGGCTTCCTCTACAAGCCATACCTTTTTTTAAAAGAAAAATAAATACCATGTTTTACTTTTATTTTATTTTGGTATTTAAAATGGTTTTCATAATTTTTTTATACCAATTTGTTGTATTGATATCTTGTGATTGAAAGGTGGAAATTTTATGTTTCCTTTATGCATGTTTTATGTGATATGATTATGTTGAGGTTCTTGGGCATTATTATGAAGACGGGTGGTTCCGTGATAAACTAAGGGCGGGTGAGACCGATATATCTCTCCAATGCATTGGGTAACGCGAAGGAGTGAAACGTTAAGGTTTCTCTGAATAGATTTAGGGAATATACTATGATGGGTATTCCAAACGTAACCAAGAGGGTTACTCCCTACGTAAGAATGTTATGAATGCCTCAAGTTACCTTTATGTCTTATGATTTCTATGATTTATTCATGATTTGATGAGGTATGTTAAAGTGCTTATGTTTTATGGGTAAAGTATGATCTCATCCTTATGTATATATGTACCCATGTTTCCTTTCCATATTTTTATATCCCTTACTGAGATTTTTATGTTCATCCCAAGTTTTCTGAAATGTTTTTCACAGGTCAAGGGAAAGGTACATGATATGATGATAGTGTCAAGGATGTGTCAAGAAAGAATCCATGTTTATTTTAAACATGTTTCCAATGATGGGAATGAAGAATACTATCTTTATGTAACCACTTTATTTATATGTGGAATGTAATGCATGTTTTATTGTCTAATTCTCTAAAACTCTAAACCCGAAAAGATCCCCAATGTGTAATCTTGTAATAACTCATGATTAAGTACGGTTTAAGGCTGGGGCCTTATAGTTGGTATCATAGGTCGGTTTAGACAACTTTAAGAGTTGTAAAAGTGTTAAATTATAATATGATTGAAATTGTATAGCATTTATGGATTACCATGTTGCTTCGCCTAAGATATTTCTGTGTTAAGAATGGTTTTTCATAGAGGAAACAGAACAGATTTTTTGGGAAGGCATATAGAGGGAAATGACCTTTCAAATTAGTATCCTTTGATGGTCAGAATCAGAACTAAACAGTTTGTTGCAGTTATGGCTCAGTTGACTCAGGTGAAAAATGTTGGTTGTTTTTATTGATGATATTTTGGTGTTTTCTAAAAGTAAATAGGAGAATGAAAGTCATTTAAGGGTTATCTTGCAAACCTTAAGAGAAAAGAATCTATATGGAAAATTAAGAAAGTGTGAGTTTTGGTTACAACAAATTTCTTTCCTGGGTCACATAGTTTCAAAATATGGCATAACAGTTGATCCTACTAAAACAAAAGTTGTTGAAGAATGGCCAAGACCCACAAATGTAACAGATATCCATAGTTTTCTTGGTTTGGCAGGTTACTACCGAAGGTTTGTTGAAAATTTTTCACGGTTATATAGTCCAATGACAAAGCTAACTCATCATGGTGTTAAGTTCATCTGGACACAAGAATGTGATGATTGTTTTCAGGAGTTGAAGAGAAGATTGGTGAATGCTCTAGTTTTGGCACTTCCTTCCAGGAATGGTGAGTTTGGTATATACAATGATGCTTCATTGAAGGGACTTGTCTGTGTCCTTATGCAGAATGATCAGGTAATTGCTTATGCTTCACGATAGTTGAAAACTCATGAGGTAAATTACCCTACACATGATTTGGAAATAGCTGCTGTTGTCTTTGCTTTAAAAATTTGGAGGCATCATTTGTATGGAGTAAAGTGTGAAATATATACTGATCACAAAAGTTTAAAGTATATATTCACTCAGAAAGAATTGAACATGAGACAGAGGAGATGTCTAGAATTAATCAAGGATTATGATTGTACAATTCATTACTATTCAGGAAAAGAAAATAAAGTGGCTGATGCCTTGAGTCGAAAAAGTAATGCTTCATTAGCAATGTTGCATTTGGAATGTGATCCTTTGGTTAAGGATTTGATGAACTTTGGCATAGAAGTTGTTGGTGCAGGATGTTCTTATTTTTTGTATCAGGTATCAGTGAGATCATCTCTATCAGACAGAATTAAGCAAGCATAGAAGCGAGACAGTGAGTTGAAGAAAAAGGTAGAGCTGGTTCAGAAAGGTAAGTTGCCTAAATTGAACATTGATAATGATTGTGTTTTGAGATTTGGGAAGAGATTGTGTGTACCTTATGATTCACAATTGAAGAATGAGTTGTTATGTGAGGCTCATAGTTCTCCGTTTTCAGTTCATCCTGGCAGTACTAAGATGTATAGAGATCTACGGGAGTATTACTGTAGGGATGGAGTGAAAAGAGATATTGATGTTTTTACTGTGAAGTGTTTGACATGTCAACAGGTTAAATCAGAGCGCCAATTACCAAAAGGTATGCTTCAGCCTTTACCAGTGCCAGAGTGGAAATGGTAGAATATATCCATGGACTTTGTTGTGGGATTACCGAAGACATCTCGAGGTAATAATGCAATCTGGGTTATTGTTGATCGCTTGACCATGTCTGCTCATTTCCTTTCTATACGAGACACTTTTTCCCTAGATCAAATTTACCGTTTGTATCTTAAAGAGATAGTCAGGTTACATGGAGTTCCCCTCTCCATTGTATCTGATCGTGATCCCAGGTTCACATCTAACTTTTGGAAAGGCCTTCAGAAGTCGTTGGGTACTGAATTAAATTTTAGTACAGCTTTTCATCCTCAATCAGATGGGCAGTCAGAACGAACAATTCAGACCTTGGAGGATATGCTACGATCTTGTTCGATGGATTATCAGTGAATTTGGGACTAACATCTTTCTTTGGTTGAATTTTCATATAATAACAGTTTTCATTCCAGTATACAGATGGCACCATTTGAGGCATTATATGGGAAGCGGTGTCGAACTCTAGCATTTTGGGATCATGTGGGTGAATGGAAGCTGATGGGACAGAATTGGTAGAAGATATGGATGAAAAATTTCATTTGATTCAGAAGCACTTGAGAACAGCTCAGAGCAGGCAGAAGAGTTATGCGGATAACCAGAGGAAGGATTTATCTTTCGAGGTAGGTGATCATGTTTTTCTCAAGGTTTCTCCTTGGAACAGTGTGATGAGATTTGGTAAGAAAGGAAAGATGAGTCCAAGTTTTATTGGACCATATGAAATTTTGGAGAGAGTTGGATCAGTTGCTTACCGAGTGGCTTTACCTCCGAGTTAATCTCAGGTACACAATGTTTTTCACGTTTCGATGTTGAGAAAGTATATGCCAGATCCATCTCATGTTTTGAGTTCAGAGGTAGTTCAGCTGGAAGAGAACCTATCTTATGAAGAACAACCAGTCCAGATTCTTGACCATAGGGAGAAAGTGTTACGGAATAAGGTGATTAAGCAGGTAAAGGTTGTGGAAAAACCACATGATGGAAGAGGCATAATGGGAATCTGATAATGCAATGAGGGATAAGTACCCCCATTTATTTGATAAGTAAATAAATTTCGGGGACGCAATTTTCTAAAGGGGGGAAGGATGTAACATCCCAAGTAAGTAATTAATAATAGATATTTTTATCTATGTCTATTAATGAATTAGATAGTGTTTTAGAGGCTTAAAATGAAAATAAATCCAATCTTAAGCATGGAATACACTAATATTTTTAAGAGATTGTTTTACTACCTTTTGATGGCAAACCATTTTTAAATCTATCTTTTGACAATTTTATAAGCTATTTTTGTCAAAATAAACTTATTCTTTAGAATCGGGACATCAAAATTTACTTTGTGTAAATTTTTGTATCTTTCCGATAAAGTTTTTTTAATGAATAGTGTAAAATGTTGTATTTTAATTCAAAACCTCTTTTTTAATATAATTTATTTATATGATAATATTATCTTTTGAATTGGTTTTAAAGTGAAATTAGAAAATATTTTTACCATTAAATCCAATAGTGGTCGTTGGAATTAATTTCACTTTGAAATCGGACTTAAACTAGTGTCAATCTTTTGATACTTATTGTTTCATAAAAACACGCTATTTGCTCTGACAGTGGGAAATAATTATTAAATTAATTAATGTGACTTATATGTTTTGAATTTTGTAAAATAGACTTCATTTATGAATTCATAATATCAAATATATCTTAGGGTGAATTTTTGGTATGTTTCTGAAAAATTTCAATTTTTGATGAATAGTGAAACCTCTAAGTGGTACTTATAAAAATTGATTTTTCGTTTAAATGAAATTTTACCACTTCTGTGTTTTGAATTTCAAAAATCCGACATACATGGTTGTCATTAAGAAGTAAAATTTGGTTCAATGAGATAAAAATATTTTTTTGGTGAATAGTAACTTATTAAGTTTTTAATCACGATTAGAGATAATTAGTGTAGTTTAAGGTAAAAATATTGCTTTAATAAAATGAGATGAGCTTGAAACATGTCCTAACCCTATTGTTTGTGTCATGGCTGACCAAGACAACCCATGAGTCGTTTTAGGGGACCCCATGGAGCCACTTGGGTGAGATAATGACTTTAATGCCTTTTTTCAAATAAAAGTAAAAATGACACAAACATAATATGTTTTACGAAAACAATTTGTACATGGGGTTATAAAGACATATTTTTGATTATAAATATTAATTGGAAAGATAAAAAGATTTCCTACATAATAGTATTTTTTTTATAATTTTTAGACTTTATATAAATTAAATTATTTATGACATCATGATGATGCAGTGATGACCTCATTATTTAACGATTTAAATAAAATGGAACGATAATGTAATATCTAAAACCTAAACATGTCCAAAACCTATTGTATGGGTAGATTTCGAACCCTTATCACCTTATCCTCGAATTATATCAATGTGGTACCATTTAAATCCGAAACGCATTTTCAAATAAAGTAATATTTCATTACTTTCCAAGAGTGCCCATCATCTCCTCTTATAAAAGGCCCCCACCTCTACCTCATTACCCACACTCCCAAAGCCTTTGGCTCGGCCATCCCCTGACCATTTACTCTCTCCACATCCCTCTCCTCATCCTAGAGGATTCCCTTTGGGAATAATCCTTTCAAAGGAAGCCTTTAGGATCAAATCAAAAGGAGTTACACTTTTAAAGGTAATTCATTCTCTCATGTTCATTTGTTTTATTTTGCTTCTCCAACCCCCTAAACTCTTTTTATTTACTTATTTTGTAAAAAAACCAGTATCATAAATATAATAGGATTTGGTTATAAGATTTATTCGAGCTACACTCTCACACAACTACATCAAATGGTTAAAGAACATACGGTTTCTCTGGATGGCGAAATTCTGCCTCCCAAAAGGATGATTGTTCAAAACTCATTTAACACCTTCAAAGGTGGCCATTATGATGTCACTATTATTATATATGATATATAATATGTTTATTCTTTCCTTAAGCTTCTGTATTTTTCATTTATGGCATACCACTATTGTTTCCATTATGGGTAAACACGATATCTTCATTTTAGGAAGTGCGGACTACCGCCCCCTGAAAGTGATTTGATTCGTTAATACCATATGTGGGATGTGTAAAGGATAAAGTTAATGATATTATATATGTTATTATACTGTAATTATAATATACTCTTATATAATTATGATTCCACTCCATAAAATACGAAATAGAAATGGAAGTAGCATTCATGCGTACGTACGGCTTACCGTCTCCATGAACGGTGCATTTCATTTCTTAACTCTGAATGATTATGTAATATTATAAATGCATGAATGTACTGGATATATATGAAATATATGATATCTACATCATGAATACCATTCTGGATATAATGGATACATGAACAACTTGTAATTATAAAGGGTTTATTTTTTACTCAAGTACCAATGATCGTTAAAATGACAGTTATTAACATAAATAATTACATAGTGTTCATGACATGGTAATAAGTGATATAAAAGGAATAATGAACTTAAAAATGGTTCTTAAGCAAGTATAAATTAACTCAAGTTTATTATTCAGGACATTAAAGAATGATCGAGTCAAGTCGGACCCGAGGTATGGGACTTCGTCTCAATCTCCTTTCATTGAGGCATATTTTGTTTTATACACAACCTTATTTTATACGGTGTATAAACCCCTTTGACTTTTACATTTATTCAAAAGGAATATTTCTTATACGAAGCGTTTACTAAATGACAAAAGGGAATGTTTTTGTCGTACGTATGCGGTGACAATGACTTCTCCGCCGCCGTGACCATTATTTGAGTTTCGGCTTCCTCTACAAGCCATACCATTTTTTTAAAAGAAAAATAAATACCATGTTTTACTTTTCTTTTATTTTGGTATTGAAAATGGTTTTCATAATGTTTTTATATCAATGTGTTGTATTGATATCTTATGATTGAAAGGTGGAAATGTTATGTTTCTTTTATGCATGTTTTATGTGATATGATTATGATGAGGTTCTTGGGAATTATTATGAAGAAGGGTGGTTCCGTGATAAACTAAGGGCGGGTGAACCCGATATAGCTCTCCAATGCATCGGGTAATGCGAAGGAGTGAAACGTTATGGTTTCTCCGAAGAGATTTAGGGAATATACTGTGATGGATATTCCAAACATAACCAAGAGGGTTACTCCCTACGTAAGAATGTTATGAATGCCTCAAGTTACCTTTATGTCTTATGATTTCTATGATTTATTCATGATTTGATGAGGTATATTAAAGTGGTTATGTTTTATGGGTAAAGTATGATGTCATCCTTATTTATATATGTACCCATGTTTCCTTTCCATATTTTTATATCCCTTACTGAGCTTTTTATGCTCATCCCATGTTTTTTGAAATATTTTTCACAGGTCAAGGGAAAGGTACATGATATGATGATAGTGTCAAGGATGTGTCAAGAAAGTATCCATGTTTATTTTAAACATGTTTCCATTGATGGAAATGAAGAATACTATCTTTATGTAACCACTTTGTTTATATGTGGAATGTAATGCAAGTTTTATGATCTAATTCTCTAAAACTCTAAACCTGAAAAGATCCCTAATGTGTAATCTTGTAATAACTCAAGATTAAGTAAGGTTTAAGGCTGGGGCCTTATAATATCAACTCAATATAATTTTTTTAGTGTTTTATATAATTAGGACAAACCCGTACACAACAAAACCGAAATCACATTGATATTTTATCTAATGAACCAAAATCATTATGTGATATACATTCCTTGTTCAAGGTCAAAGTCATATATCTAAAACTATTACATCATTTCCATTTACATACATCCTTAATCCCTCTAAAAATATTTTCAAAATGTGTGGTTAGAATAAATATATCACTAAATAATGAACTTAAGTAATAAAAATTGAATATCGTAAGTCATCATAATATGATTATATGTGTACGAGAACATAATAATTCTTCTTAGAAATAAAAGACTAAATTCCTTCCTAATAAAACATTGATAATAAATCATTAATCATGAAATAAGGTACTTGATATAAGAGAAAGTATGAGAAATATTAGTGTGAAAACATGATTCAATAATAATAACCCATGAGAACATAACATAGTTATACTATATAAAAAATAAGTATTTCCTAATAATGTGATTAACACATAATTAAATAAAATCATTTATTATGCCAAGGATTATATCAAATATTATGATAACATAATATAAAAATTCTCATAGTGGATTTCAATGACTTTATATTCCCATAAAAATAATGAAAATACTTATATAGTGAATTGGGTTAACTCCCTAATAACATTCATATCATATACTAAAATTTAAAAAATCATCCCAGTGAACTGAACTACCATATAATTTTAGGATAACTAATTGCATATTGAAGAAATATACATTTTGGTGCCACATTAATATAAATTCATTACAAATTCCATTTTTGTTTAATTATGAAATATATATGAAAATGATTTCAAGAAGGTTCCCAGAATACAAGATAATAATATATATAAATAAAGAAGAAGGAAAGTATCATTATATTACATCCCTAATGAAGCATAATAATCATTATTGGTTTTTAAAATAAATTAATACATGAATAATAGTAATGAATAAAATGATACTAATGGAATCCATAAGTATGGACATTGAAACATGTTTTCATTACCTTATTTCATGATGTTATCCAGTTATAGTAATAGGTATACACCAAAAAAATATGTTTTATCAGGGGAACAAATAAATTCTTATAAAGGTATTATATAATATTTATGAATATTAAATACATATCATAACAATAAATTACAAAATATCTTATTGGTTTATTGTCTTTGGACTGTTGATATATAATAATTTTATTTCGTTAAATCTCTTCAACATCACCCACAATGATAATTCCACATAGTACACTTTATAAAAACCATATATAAACTATCTTTCAATTAAAAGTAATGGAAACATATCATATATTGAGATCCTAATCTCAGAAAATGTAGACATATGTGATATCAATCGATAATAATTAGTGATATTAAGATAATTAAAATGGTATCGAAGAATGATCATAAATTATGAATTCCATATAAATTCAATAAAATATCTATATTTATTAATCCTAGAATTATTATTGGTTTTAAAAATTATAAAATGTATAAGTTTTTAGAATCATCAATAACCAATCAATAACATGATATGATATCATAATCATAATACATAGGTTTTTTGAAAATAAATAAGAATTGAAAATAAGTTATTTATAGAATGTTCACTCCAAATAATTTCATTATTGAAAATATACAATAATGAAATGAATACCTTGTCATTTCCAATATTCTCTTAGGTGTAACCATCATATATTTCTCTTTATTCTCATGTATGGGTTTATTAAATCTATAATATCAAAGTATTTTCTCAATTCCCTCCTTATTACCCAATGCATTTTTGGTCTATATAATTTCTAGACCACCCATTTTATAATAAAAACTAGACACATTTTTGTAACAATTTAATAAAAAATTACTCATATCATAAATACCTAACCAATGGAATAGTAACAATATTTAAAATGGTTTCATTTTTAATTAATTAACATGTTTGAAAGAAATTGGTTTCTAAAAATCATCGTCAACTCCCCATCATCATAATACATTTAGATAAGGTATGTTTATAGTATTATAAGAACAAATACCAATTAAATCATAATAATCCTTAATGAAATTTTACATATATGAAAAATACCATTTGAATATATTTTGAAACATTATTTGAAAACATGGGAAGATATACTTTTCTTCGGATAACATTATATCAAATAATTTTTAGAACATATAGAAAACATTTTCCTTCAAAATAAGAATGGAAACTTATAATTGATTATTCAAATCAATTAAAGTTCTTAATATAGGTAAATTATGTTCATGGAGTATACATTAAACGAAACAATTCCACTCACAACATTGTAAACTGTCAAAAATGACTTCTTTTAGAAAGTGGTCATTAAAAATATTCAATATCAAAGCATTGTAAATAATTTTAAATTTAATTAAAATTAATTTTCTTAAAATTTCCAATATATATAATAAAATCTATAAAACTATTATTTAGATCATGGATAAAGAATAAAATGTTTATTGATCAAATTGGAAATAAGGAAAACTTTTCAATAATATTTTTTATAAATTATTATAAATAATAAAGAGAGGAAAATTCTAATAATACAAAAAACTTATAGTAATATCACATATATATATATATATATATATATTTATATATATTGGTGTTAGCAGTTATGATCCATATAAATTCCTCTATGGAAATGTTTTATTGGAAATATTCAAATGAAAAGAGATTGTAACATTAACCCATACCTTAGGTCCTCTCATGATTTGTACATGTTAAACTATCTTGTATAATATTTAAAAATTTATTATCATTACATTCATAAAACAAATTATTACATAACATAATATGATTTATTCATTTATAATTTCAATTCACCCTTATAAAAATAATTTCTTCATTAAAATGTACATTCGAGTAAAAATGGTTGGTTTTCCATGCATAATAAGTTTCAACTAAGTCATGGTTTCCTCAACTATAGTATATTACATTATCATATTCACTTTTATAATTATTCATATTAATTGATCATGAAAAGCATACCCATCACATTTTGGAGGAGGAATTCAACATGTAAAAATGAATAGAGTTATCATTTTCCAGCTAAAGGAAAAGTAAAAATGTAGATAAGATATTATAATTCCTAAAGAATAATTTTATCATAAATTTCATTTGTAAAAATTAATTCGATATTAAATAATAATTTTGTGGAGATATTGTGGAAAATAAATCATACCGCTATACAGATGTGGTAGTCCACACATACGCACGGGCGAATCATTCATTTCTCACTTGATAGAATCGAGAAAATAAAGGGTTTACCCTTCCCCATAATAAAAATTAATTATATTGAATATACATAATTAATTCTTTAATAATGGGTAAAAAATTTAGAGTATGTATTAGAAGAAATAAAATTGAGAGTACTTGGTTAAGAGTTATACATCTTAGGTGAGAACCCTCCTTTGTTATACTTTATTGTCCTTGAATGTATGGTATAATGATAATACCAATACATATAGGATATAAGAATGCATTCAAGTAAGGTATTAGGTTAGAGATTTAATATTATATATGTATCATAATTTTTGATAAAAATAGGATATGTGGTTTCCTTTCATAATGGAGGAATAGAAAACAATATAAATTGTTTCAAATAATTTAAATATTTTAATGTCTTCTAAACTGAATTGATTCTAAAATGATAAATCATATAATATTGGAAGTTTAATGTTAAATTAAAATAAAAAACAAATTAAAATATTATTTTTTTAATTTTTAAACATTATATGTTTCGAACCCCCCCCCCCCATTAAATATTATGACCTTAACCATGGTATCATAATTTTACTATTTTTATAATTAATTATGGTAAAAATTATATATTACCTAACTAAAATATATTAATTATGATTAATACAAATATGATAATAATTTTATGAGATTCAACTTTTATAGGCTGTGTCAATATATTTTAAAATATTTTCTCAATAAAATGAAAAATGATTGTTGAATAATTTATTTTTAAGTATATAATTATATTTGTTATTATTTCTTACATAGTAACAACTATTAGATTCATATTGAAACATTTTAAAGAATATTAAATATATAAAACTTATTAAATTCATTAAAAAATATAAATTTATTTAAATTATAAATATAAAATCACATTGATTGTATTAAATAAATTTCATAAACACATCTATTTTAAAATTAATATGTTTTTATTTCTATTTATTGAAAATTAACAACCAATTGATTAATTTATACAAGTGTAAAAAATATTTTGTTCATGATATACGTATCCTTATTCATAATCTCCAATAATATATTTTTTATATAATTGTAACATTGTATAATAATATATTAATTGAATTTAATGTTTCATTGAAACTTATTGTTTCATGGAATGATACTTATCAATGAAATAAATGTTATTTAAAGAGAGTGATATAACAAATAAAAGATATGTTATGTTTAAAAACTTATAAAAATTTCAACCATGAAATTATATCACTTGGACATAATCTATGGAGGAAACTTCTACCTCATCACATATACTAGTTATTATGTAGCTTCATGAAATTTAGAGATTTTGAAGAAAATGTTAACCAAGTGAGTGGTATTTCTTCTAAACACATTGAATAATTTATCCAAAATATCCCTTATTATTTCATCAAAAGATATATCAAGATATTGGGGTCTGAAGGTTTAATTTAATATATTTGATGGCCAAAATATATACATTACTGAGAGTGATAAATGGAACACATCAGGAACACGAGAGTAATTTGGTGGAATTTTGAAACGAGTAGAAACAATCCAAAGATGATCAAGAATTTAAAATTATATAATATATAGGGGTTTAAAACTTTCCTTAATTAAAATTATTATAATTTTATTCCATGGATATATTCCTAGGAAAACTTTCTCATCGATATTGAATTATAGATCTCACCAATAAATTCCCGCATAAAACTTCTATCAGCTCTATGATTACATGATTTTTCATCAAATGTTCCTAACATCCAATGTAATTTATATATATAACTCAATTCCAAATATAATTATGGTTCCATATTCATATTATCATGTTGGATTTATACAGCTCCTTACATATTGCGCTGCATAAGTAGTGATGTGAATTTGTGAGTCAAATCTATTATTGCTAGAAATTTATATAATTGGATGTTATTGATTGCTATAAATATTTAATTAAATATAAAAAGATCTTATCAAATACTCTAAAGATTAAATTATCCACTCATTCATATCATCTAGTTGATAATGATATATAGATCAAATGTTTGACTCAGTATTCAGTTCATCTTAAAAAATTAACTAAACCTAAGAAAATTAACATATCCAAAAAAGATATGACTAAATGTGGTTGTAACAACGTGAGGTTTAAAAATAAATTGAAATGCATAAAACATGGAATCTATACACAATGAATCTTTTTTTAAGGAGATAGTTATAAACATTCTATCGAACATAATTTTGTTACTTCTAGGATTTGAATTTTGAAAAAAAATACATCTACAGTTGTGATCGGTTACTTATTTGGAGTCTAATAAAACCAACTTGTTAATTTAGTGAATAGTAACATACCCATATCAATAGTAATATAAATAGAAATATGACCCTTATGAATATTAAATCATATTATTATTTTATTTTCATAAGGTTATAATATAATGAGATCATGATTAATTTTTCAAGACGATATAAAATGAATTATAGTTTTAAAATTGTTACTTTCTTAATGAATTAAGATTTTATTTGAAAATTAAATTAATCTTATATAGAAAAAAAAAATCAAAAAATCGATTTCAATTTTTTATTCTATGTGTCAAAAAACGGTTACGGTGAATTTTTGGGATTTTTCTGAAATTCATGATTTTTTGATGAATTGTAAAATATGGTAATATACCATATATATACATTAACAGTTAAATACACAATTTCTAGCATTATGGATAATGTAAGAATTATTTATTTGAACTCACATGCTATAAATATTGTTTTAGGTCACATGTATCAAGACTATTCATATTCTTGAGAAAAAATAATAAACTAATGATTAAAATAATGGAAAACCCCTCCTCTCATCTACTATAAATACCACCCTCATCCCCCTCTTTCTCTCACAATTCTCAAGATGTATGAATTTTTTAAATTATACCCAATACTATTCCTAAGTCTCTTAACCATATCCAAGACCTTATTTTCTCACAATAATGCCAAAAATAGAGGCTTTAAGGAGGATCTCAAGGAGAATAGATAAATATGAAAAAAAATAACTTTCATTTTCTTGTGTTTTCCGTTCAATTCTTTTATTTTCTTATATTTCTTTCTCCTCCCCATATCCAAGAGTTGTGAATGATACTGAATTATATATATTCTGGTTTTTTATAAAAAAAAGTTACAATTCATCATCATTATTCCTCTCCTCATCCTCTTATTCGTAAAATAAAAACATCTTCTATGATGTGTCGATTTACAGACATCATGTATAATGTTTGTTCAATTTATTTTATATCCTTAAAATATAGTTGTAAAACCCTTTTAGTGGTTAAAAAAGTTTTTAAATATTATAATATGTTATCTATTAGTAATTTCAATTAACTTATATGGATAATATTAAAATTATATGATTAAACTAGTTTGTGATAATCAAAGAACTGCCAAAATGATCCAAACAAGTAATAATAATTATTTATCTAATGATTATTCTTCATACCATATAAACAAAATGATTTATGGAATAATTTAATATTCTGGAAGCCTATTAACACAATTTCATTCCACTTATTGAGTTTCTCTTCAATTCAATTAGATAATTCTTTATGAACCAACCATGGAAATCATGTGAAGCAAGATCATGAAACAATGGAAATAACACATTTTATTAATAAATTGGTAAATATATGTTTTAAAATGATCATAAAAGGTTTTATAACACAAATAGTTTTCTTAAAAATATTAATAATACTCTTTTAACCCTTGTAAATTAGTTTTAAACAAGTTTTATGTAAGGTGAACTTGAGATAATATAATTCTTAACCCAGATTCCATTCTTTGGGTTAACCTTCTATTTCCTTAATTATATGGTACTATGATCATTATGGTTATGAATTTAATTCATATTTTGTTTTTTATGTTTTGTTACAATGTATACGCATATTTAAATCATTCTAAAAATTCTCATTCAATTATATGATATTTGTTAGGGATATTTCTTTAAATATCACTTTTTAAATTTAATTTTACAAAAATAAAAGGTAATATTTTTATGAAATTATTCATGTTTTATGATTATGGTATTATTATATTCAATTTTTTATGATTATGGGTGGGACCTAAATATCCTTCTATTTCTTTGAGTATGTGTGCATTGGAGATCAGTCGTATAATTACTCCAACTGCAACTGTGATGGTTACACCATAAGGTAGTCATGAGGGTGACATTGTAAGGTAGTCGTGAGGGTTACAAATCATAAGTTAGCCACAGGGGATACAATTTAATTAATTAATTCCCAAATATACCATTATTTTTTTTATATTTTCTATAATTTTTCATGGAAATATCATGTTTCACAATGTTTTTAGATAATGGAGAGAAGTATGTCTTTGTGAAAATGATTTCATATGCTTATATGTTATCATAGACTAATGGTTTATTTCCTACTTTTTATTTTTCTTACTGATCTTTTAATTCGCATACCATGTTTTTAAATATTTTTACATTTTATAAGGATGTTTAATGTAAATAATGAATTCAAGTTAAATGTTATAATGTTTTGTAAAATAAATCATGTTGTTGTATTCTATTGAGAATTTTATGTTTTGGAAGAAATAGTCATTGTTTTAATGATACCCACATTATATTAATGTGGTTTTATGTGTATGAGTTTTTTCATAACATTCTAAAACACAAAACCAAAAAGATATTAGGTATTTTAAAGAAGATAAATCTAGTTTAAATAGTAATATTATGTGTTGTTTAAGGTCGGATCCTTATAGTTTGTATCATAGAATGGTTTAGTTAACATTAGGAGTTATTTTGGTGTTAATGAAATACCATAATATATTTTAAAATTATGTTTATTTTAAAAAGGTATAGAATTTAAATATTACCATATTTCTTTAACTATGATATGTTTGTTCATAATGGTTTTCCATAGAATTAATAGGAAAAATTATGTTGGAAGGAAACGAGAGGCTGATATCGTTCTAAATCTGCAACTGAGAGTGGTGGTAATTGGAACCAATAATTTTAGGATAGTAATTTATTAGCTAACGTAGGAAATAAATGGTGGTCTAATCCATGATAGAGAACAACTAGAGATGTAAAATATTAACCGGAAAATATTAGAAAATTTTACGAGGCAACACCCTCATGATTTCGGTGGATATTCATACCCAGTAGTGACTAAAGGATGGATGAAATCCATTGAAAATATATTCAATATTATCATATGTTCATATAATCAAAAGGTTACCCTTTCCATTTATCATTTTGAAGGTGAATCCTATCAATGGTTTTTAATGGTCAAGAATTATTAAGGATATAGAGGAGATCTATGCCTTAGAGTGGGATGAATATTAAATTATTTTACTTGAAAAATATTTTTCTAAGGTGGTTCAACATAGGATGGAGAATCAATTCCATGAATTGAGGTAAATGGAGGAAGATTCGGGGGTTGTGTATCAAGGAAACATTTCCTGACTATCAAGGTATGCTTTAAATCTTATTTTGGATCATGATAGTGAAATAAATAAATTTTACCCATTATTGAATCCATGACATCAAAGTGAATTGGATTCCTATTAATTACAAATTTATGAGAAACTTGTTTGATTTACTAAGAGGGTAGAAATGGAGTTCACTTTTATTCATGTGTAATGTGATAATAAATATAAGAAGATGTACAGATAGCTAGTGATGGGTAAAAATCAATCAAGAAAATATGATGGTAAGAAAGCTCAGTTTCTGGTTTATTAAAAGTGTCATAAAAATCACCTGGGGTAATGCCTTACCAAAATTTGAAAGTGTTTTCAATGTGGTAATATTGAACATATGTACTAATATTTTAATTAAAATTATCCTAAGATTAATCTTGATAAGAAAAAAATATTATAATGAAAATGTGTTGGGATGGGTCATTATAAAAACGCATGCCCAAAGATTGATCTGAGTGATGGAATGTATCTATACTATAATCAAAAAGGTATAGTGAGATCTTTTGTGACTAAATCTGCAAATATTGGGCTATCCAATGGAATGGAATTAGGTACATTGTTTGTTTACTCAGATTTTTCTAAATTCTTATTTGATACGTGGTCAACATATTCATTTATTTCTAAGAAATGTTCAAGTAAATTTGTTATATCACCTCAACAAATGAGACCAAAACTTATTGTTAAAACACCAGGTGAGAAATGTTATAGAAAAAATGAATATTAAGAATATTCCTATTTTTATCTATGAAAATAAATTAAATGAATTCAATTTTTATCTAAGTAGAGTTTTATGTCATTCTAGGTATGGATTGAATTCTATCTATCAAGCTAAGATTGATTGTATAGCTAAAGAAGTTGTTTTTCAGAAAAAAAAATTACGTTTGTTTTAAATAAAGAACACATATATTAGAGAGCATATTAAGAAGCTGAGAAATTTTTTAAATGAGGAAACAAAAGTTACATTTCTCGTATTATTAAAGAAAAGGCAACTATTTAGGTTAATTATGTGCTAGAGGTAAATGAATACCTTGATGTTTTTCCTGTAAGTTACATGATGTTATACATCATTGAGAAGTTGAATTCAAAATTATCATAGTTCTCAATGTTAATCAAATTTCAAACCCCCCCTTATTGAATGGCTCAAATGGAAATACTTGAATTGAAAAATCAGTTGCAAGAGTTTCATGATAAATGCTTCATATGTCCTGGCACACCACCATGGATAGCTACTGTTTTGTTCGTTAAAGATTGTTCCATGAGACTTTTCATTGATTATAGTGGATTGAATAACATTAATATTAAGAATAATTATTATTTTCCTCACATAGATGACTTTTTTGATTAGCTCTAGGGAGTCGAGTATTATTCCATGATTGACATGAGATCCAGGTACCATCACATGAAGGTGAAGGAGGGTGACATTCCAAAAACAGCTTTTCGAACAAGTTATTATCATTATGAATTTTTTTATTCCATTTGGTATAACTAATTAACCTATTGTATTCAAGGATATTATTAATAGAATATTTCCTAAGTTCATGGATAAATTTTTGGTTCTATTTATTGATGAAATTTTGGTATATTCATCAAGTAAATAAGAGTTTGAATAAAATAGAATGGTAATTTTACAAACCATAAAATGATATAAACTATATGGAACATTCATCAAGGGTCAATTTTGGTTTCATTAAATTTCATTCCTTATTCAGAGTGTTTCTAAATATGGTATAACAATTTACTCTACTAAAATTTAATTTGTTGGAGAATGGCTAATACCTTCAAATATAACTAAGATTCATAGTTTTCTTGGTTTGTAATGACATTACTTGAGGTTTTTTTAACTTTTAATGGTTATCCAGTCCACTAACTATGTTTACATTAAAATGAGTTAAGTTAATATAGTAAAAATATTGTGATGATTTTTCTCAAGAATTGGAAATAATATTGTTGAATTCTTCAGTTCTCACCCAATCTTCTGAAAATGGTGAGTTTGTCATCTGCAGTGTTTCTTCGTTACAGGGACTTGGTTTTATATTGATACAGAATGATTGGTTAATTTCTTATTCATCAAGAAAACAAAAACCACGTGAGTTAGATTATCCAATACATAATGTCGAATAATCATTTATTGTTTTTTCTTTGAAAAATTGGAGGCATCCTTTATACAAATCCAAATGTGAAATATATAAAAACCACAAATGTCTGAAATATATATTAACTCAAATGGAATTAAACATGAGGTAGAGAAGATATATTTATGTGATAAAAGATTATAATTACATGATCAATTACCATTATGGAAGAGAAAACAATGTGGAAGATGCCTTGAGTCCATAACATCATGCATCATTAAATATGTTACTGCTAGAACAAGACCCTTGGATTAATGATTTGATGAATTTTGGCTTGGAAGTTTTTTGTGTAGGAAATTAAACTATTTTGTTTCGGGTTTCAGTTCAGTAATCTTTGTCTGACAGAATTAAGCAGGTGAGGAAGGCAGTCTAGTAGTTACAAAAAAGGCAGAATTGGTTAAAATTGTTATATTTCCAAAATTTAACATCAATAATGATTGTGATTTGAGATTTGGAAAAATATTGTGTGCGCCTTGTGTTTCCCGGCTGAAGAAAGAATTATTTTTTAATTCTTATAGAACCCTTTTTTCATTTCATCCTCATAGAATAAAGATGTATATATACCATTGAGAGTATTACTGGTGGGATGGAATGAAAATATATATTGTATATTTTACCATGAAATGTTTTACATGTCAATAGGTAAACGTAGAGTGGAGATTACCGAAAGGGATTCTGCTGCCATTACTAGTTCAAGAGTGGAAATGGGAAATTATATCAATTTACTTCACTATGGGGGTACCAAATACTTCTCACGCTAACTATGCAATCTTTGGTTATTGTTGATAGACATACTATATCTAATCATTTCTTTCATATCTAAGATATTTTGTCTTTGGATCATCCTTCTTGATTGAACATCAAAGATACTGTTAGGTTACATGGATTTCCTCTTTCCATTGTATATAACCATGAGTTTAGGTTCAGTTATAACTTTTGGAAAGACCATCAAAATTAAATTAGAATAGAATTAAATTTCAGTACAACTTTTCATCCTCAATCAGATTGGTAGTCAGAATGGAGGATTCTGACTTTGAAGGATATGATTTGATCTTGTTCAATAGATTTCTAGGGATGATGGGAAGAGCATAATTATTGAGTTTATTTTTCTTGTAATAAAATTTTTCATTCTAGTATAAAGATGAATCCTTTTGAGGCATTATATGGGAAGCAGTGTCGAACTCCAGCTTTTTGGGACGAATTTTGGGAAAGGAATTTAATGGGACCATAATTAAAAGGAGAAGTGGCTATGAAAATAATGATGATCCAGCAACACATGAGGAAAACTCGGAGTAGGAAGAAAATTTATACAGGTAACATGAGGAATGACTTTTCTTTTTAGTTAGGTGATCATGTTTTTCTTAGAATATCACAATGGAAAAGTGATATAAATTTTTGTTAGAAATGAAAAAAATTCCATGGTTCATTGGTCCTTATGAAATCCTAGTGAAATTTGGATCAGTTTCTTACCGAATAGATTTTCCTTGGATTTTATCTCAGGTACAATTTTTTTTTTCATGTTTCAATATTGAGAAAGTATGTTCTAGATTCATCTCATGTTTTGATCCCAATAGTCGTTCATCTAGAAGAGAAACTCTTTTATGAATAGAAACATGTACAGATTCTTCATCGAAGAAAACACGTGTTGATGACTAAGGAAATCCCCTGGGTAATGGTTTTTTAGAGAAACCACATGGTTGAAGAAGCAACATGGGAATCTAAAAATGCTATGAGGGAAAGGTACCCTCACATGTATGATATGAAAATAAATTTTTGAGGATGAATTTTCTAGAAGGTGGGGATAATGTAATTCCCAAAGGTTTTAAAAATAAATTGAAATACATAAATCACAGAATCTCCATATAATGAGCCTTATTTTTAAGATATATTTATAAAATAGTCGTGGAAAATAATTTTTCGGTTTCTCTATTTTGAATTTTTAAAAATAGACATCTACAATTGTTATTAGTAACTGATTTGGATTCTAATAGAACAAAATTGATTTTTAGTGAATAGTAACATACCTTAATAAATCATAATATGAACTATAATACGACACTTATGACTAGTAAATCATATTATATTTTTTATTTTCTTAAGGTTATAATATAATGAGGACATGATTAATTTTTCAAGGTGATATAAAATGAGTTATAGTTTTAAAACATTTATTTTTAGAATAAATTATGATTTTATATAAAGAATAAATTAATCATATTTAGAAAATTACATTCAAAAAATAGAGTTCATTTTTTAATTCTACACATCGAAAAATGGTTAGGCATAATTTTTGGGTTTTTTCTAAAATTCATAATTTTTTTATGAATAGAAAAATACTTCAATATACCATATATATACATTGTCAGTTAAATACACTATTACTATAATCATGGCTGATGTTAGCACCCTTAGATCAAAATCACATGCTCAAATTAATATTTTCGGTCACATTAATTAAAATTATTCCTTTTGTTGAGAAAAAATATTAAACTAATGATTAAAATAATCGTAGACCACTTCTCTCCTCCACTGTAAATACCACCCCCCCCCCCCCTCTTCATCTCACACCTCTCAAACATTGATAATTTTATATATTCTAACCAATACACTTCCCAAGTCATTTAAACACGTCTTAGACCTTCTGGTATCACAAAAAGGCCAAAACCAAAGGCATTATCGAGGATCTCAAGGAGAAGAGATCAAGAGGTAAAAATATTCTTTCATTTTCTTATGATTTATTTTCAATTCTTTTATTTTCATATAATCTTTTATCCTCCGCTTATACAAGAGGTATGAAAGCTCAATAATTATATATATGATTTCATTTTTTCATTTTTTTTGAAAAATTAATCATCATTCTTCCTCTCATATTCCTCTTATTCTAAAAATAAAAACCATCGTCTGTGATGTGTTGATTTACCAACATCGTGGACGAGGTGTCGTCAATTTTCTTTACTTCCTCCAAATATAGTTGTAAAACCAATTTATTCATTAAATTTTTTCTTAATTCTAATATATGAACTCTGTCATGTTCCAAAACTAAATTTAATGCATAATGTTAATGGTATATGATGAAACAAGTTCGTGATAATCAAAGAACCAATAAAATTACCAAAACAAGTATCACAAATGATTTATCTAATGATTCATCCAAATTACATATAACCAAAAATATTTATGGAATAATTTAATATTATGGAAACATATTAAAACAATTTCATTCCACTTTTATATTTTTTCTTCTATTAGACAAGAAAATTCATTACAAACTAGTAATGGAAATCATGTGAAGCCCCCACCCGAAACAATTGAAATAACAAAATTTTATTAATAAATGGGTTGAATGATACTATAAAATGATCATATTAGGAATTATAAAAATGAATATTTTTAGAAAAATTATTAATAAAACTCTATTAACAACTCTACAGGTGGTTTTAGCAATTTTTAAGGAAGACGAACCCAAAGTAAGGGAATTCTTAACCCATTTTCCATTCTTTGGGTTATCCTTCTATTTCATTAATTATATGGTGCTAAGTTCATTTGGATTATTAATTTAATTAATATTGTGTTTTATTATGTGTATTTACAGTGTATACACATATTATTATTATTCTATCAGTTCTCACATCATCTATATGATAATTTTAGGGGAATTTTTTTAAAAAAATAACTTTTTAAATTTAATTTTACAAAATTCATAATCAATGTTTTTATGCAATTATTCATGTTTTATGATTAAGTTATAGTTCTTGGGAATTTTTTACGATAAATTTTGGGAACTATATATCCCTTCAATTCATTAGTTATGTGTTTGTTGGAGGTCGTTCATATGGTTTCTCCATGTGTGGCTGTGATGGTTACGCCATAAGGTTGTCGTGGGGGTTACAGTATAAGGTAGCTGTTAGGGTTACAAATCATATGGCAGATGAGAGGATTAAAATATAACTAATTAGTTCCCAAATATATGTTCTATAATGTTTTATGTAAATCTCATGTTTCACAAAGTAAGTATATAAGGGTGAGCAGTATGACGTTGCAAAAATTATTACATATGCTTATAAGTTTTCAGGGACTAATGTTTTATTTACTTCTTTTTATATCCCTTACTAATATTTTTATACTCATATCATGTTTTTAAATGTTTTTAATATGTTAAAAGGATGTGTAATAGAAAAAATGAAGTCATGTTATATGTCATGAGTTATTTTAAAAGGAATCATGTTGTTGTTTGGTGTAAAAAATTTATGTTTTAGAAAAAATGGATATTGTTTTAATGGAACCCACATTATATTCTTGTGGATGGATATATATGAGTTTTTACCCAAAATTCTAAAACTCTAAAGTGAAAAAATAGGTGGGATCTTGAAGAAGTTAAATCTTGTTTAAATAGCTATATTATATGATGTTTAAGGCTGGGTCATAATAGTTCTAATCCCTAAGACATTTTCATTTCCTCGATGTATATCCTATAAAAATAACCATGATTTAAATATTCTATTATGGAAATAAAATGTTCTTATTTTATAAGGATATTAGTAAAAACTATAATATAATTTTTCCCATTAGATTTTTTGGGCAGTCGAATGAAAAAAATACATCAAAATGTTTTCCTATTTCCATTACTATATAGGTGATGATTATAACATTCCCTTAGAATTATTTGTCTTACCCTTAACATTCTGACATACCATCCATTGAGATACATTCTATACAATAAAAATTTTCATGTTATTCGAACATAAATAAAGTTTCAGTTCTCTATACAACATTCTACATCCAATATTAAAACATATGACGATTTACGAGGACCATCTAACATATAATTCATAAATTATAGTAATTAAATTATCCATACATTGTTATATGTCTAAGTCAATCAATTCAAAAAATTATTGAGATCAGGACCATTTCTCACCTTCTTTGGATTTTATAAATATTCTTTTTCTTCCTCCCAAATTCAAAGATGTATGGATGGTTTATCATTCCACTAAAAATGATATTATCTCTCTAAAATCATCATTATTTTATGATCCTTCTCCTGGTAATAAATAAATAATTTATCTCTTCCAGTTTTCATCATGGAAAAACTATCAAGATATTTTGACATAGTGTATCAGCCTTCATGTTCACCTTTCAGAGTTGGTATGTTATTATATAGTCATAATTATCAATCCTTTCCAAAAATATTCATTTTATAGTATAAAATTATTTCTTTTTGAATATAAACCACGATATTTTATGAATTGTATATATATCACACTATCACTATAAGTATAATTATTCCAAAATGTTCATTTTAAATTTACATCCACTAAATCCAAATCAATTGTTAGGTAATTTTTATCATGAATATTCAATTTAAGAAAGGTATAATATTTCAATTAAATATTTCAAAAATAGTATGCTTTCGGGTCCCTTTGTTGATGCATCACTAATGATCAAAAACCCTTCTTTACTGTTTGGTAGATTAATCATATGTTCTCTAACAAACATTCTTTTATTCCCTCTAATATTTTACTCATAGTCATATTTCCAAAGTTACCGATATCTATTTTGATTCAACGGTTTTATTGTATTAGATATACATTATAAATCCCTAACAAATGGGTATTAGTCTTCATAAAACACATGAAACAAAAATAAGTTGATTACCATGGTTTTTATAAGACATTTATCAATAAGATTCATAATTAAAGGATGCACAGAAATAGCTTAACATGAGATTATATGTCCCAATAATGAGAATTTATAAATCAAATATTCACACTTGTTAAATCTATAAAAAAACTCCTTCTTAAGGGTCATTAAAATAATCCCTAAATATTATTCATCTTATTCATTATTTTAAAATATATAATAATATCATCTATAATTACCACAAAAACCTAATCTTGTCAACCTCTAAAGACTCTATTAATGTAATTCATGAATATAGAATAATCAATGTTATATATAAGTGGAATCAATATAAATTCATAATAACCAAACCTCATATAGAATGATTTGTTTTTAATTTCCACCTTTTTAACCTTAATTGATGGTATACATAATAAATTTCAATCATGGAAAAGTATTTAACTTCACATAGTTGATAAAAGACAAATAAATATATAGTATAATATACTTTATCATGAAGATGGTCTTTTTAGTTATCAGTAAACAATGCATAAACAGATAGAACTAGCCTTCTACTTTATGAAAGGAATGAGATCTCTCCATGGTGGTTCACCATGGCATATGAATCTGTTATCAAGAATCTCCTAGAGTTGCTTCTTAAATTTTTTATTTCCATTATTTTAATTCAAAATTTGGTCATTGAAATAGGTATACCACCTTGTATGAGTTATATTGAAAAATCATCATCAGAATTTGATCGGAGACTAGGGAATTCAACAAGAAATTCAAGACTAAAATCCCAAACAATAGACATATAATTGATGTTTATTTTATCCACAACCATTTGTGATAGTTATATATAATGAATAGGAGGTAAGAATCATATAATTTAAGTAACATCCATTTTATTTTCATATACATATTTATCACACTTAAATGTGATCATTAGTTTCTTCTAAATATGAAACAGAACATTAATCTGTTTTAAATTGATTTGGAAACTGTATACATACATCCAACCAATGAAACAAATCAAATAAAATTAAACCATAGGGTGAACGAAATCATTTATAGTGTACCAATTCACAAAAAGATCTATCATATATGAGATATATACATGATATAATTTTATCATAGCCTTAAAATTATGTAAATCTAACTCAATATATAATTGGTTAAGTTTTGATGTGATTCCCATTACAAATTACTTAGAAATAGAAAAGTTGGTAGATTAAGAATCAAAAAAGACATTTTAAATTCAAAAGAATGGGTGTTTATTTTATCTTTCACCAATAATTTCTTATATCCCACTGTATCTATTGTGGTCACATTTTCTTTACATTTTTCTTTAGGTTTAAGAGTTTGATGAAACCAATTTTTGTAGTTAACCTTATAATTAATGAATTGATTCATGTAAGTCCCATACTCCCCAAAAATTTTATAATTTTAGTGTCGGTGAAACATTCAATTGATATTTTTCACAATCATTGATCAGCCTATTTAAATCACTATGACATTATTTTTCTCATTAACCTTAATTTCCCCACATATTAAATTTATGAGACCACATAAAGAAATTTCATCCATAGTGACTTCAACTCTTCTAAAATGATGGAAGATTAATTTTATTTTCTATATGGGTTCTGTTAATATGATTTCCCCAAAATTGCATCATTTATTTCTTATTCCCAATACTATGAGAACAATTAGAATCTTTAATTTCCATTTCTAGACTAAAATATCATCCAATGGTTTCTCCATAACTATCAAAGTCTCGTATTTCCAATTCCTATTTAAGACATGGCCTTACACTTATATATAATCAGATGAAATTACCTTTAGGATAGTTGATAATAAGAAATCACAACATTCATGTAATGTTATATTTTACTCATATTTTCTAATAGATTACCTGTCCCTCAACATTAGTTCTATAAATTTATTTTTTCTATTTCATGTGAATGGTATTAGAAAAATACCTATTGATAAATTCATTCGTAAACCCTTCTTGTATAATTGAGTATATTTATTCATCTATAATAGTATTCATGATAAAATTCCATCATTAATATGATTCATATTAAAAATTATAAACTATTGGAAAAAAATCATGTCATAAACACTAGAGAATTGAAAATTTACTTTTAGTGGTACATGTACATTTCTCAAAAATTATTGGATCATAGGAACCCATGATGGATGGTGGGAATTTAAATATAAAAGTCTCAATAATGGGTTTTTAATTCATTTTTAATTTTTTTTAATCTACATGATTCTTATTACTATTGATATATTGAGATATTTTAGTGATCATAGTTGTAATAGTTTTCATTTGAGCTCCCATATCATTTTTTACCATCTGGATGGTCATTTCATATCCCATCATAATCATTTTTAACATTATTGGTTCTTGTTAAATAATATTTTTAATGAAAAATATTAATGTTAAAGATAATAATCAAATAGAGTAAAGATGTAATCATGTAAAAAAATTCATACTATATCTAAATCATGAATCATTTTTAATCCATGTATCCAAAGGGTTAACCTAGGTATATTTAGTCATCATCAATCCAAATAATCTTTAATAGTTCATGGATAAAATATAAATTAACCAAATAATATCCCAATAGAGTTTATATCTTGGTGTAGAGTCTCAGACAAACTAATTACACACTGGTGATGATCATGTTAATACCCAATCTAAACCATTTATCATTTTTACCCTTATGTTAATTTTCTTCTAGGAGCAGTGAGGAGGGTGGATGCCATGATCCCACTGGGATGTGGCGGCCCGGATGAGAATCAGGATGGATGACGGATGGATGAATGAAGTGGAGGGGGAATGAAATGGGACTATCGCATGGGTGACAGCAAAGTTGGGATTGAGTTTCGAAGAGACTTCCTACATATCCCCGTGGTAGGGAATCAAAGTCTGCGTAGTTCGGGTTGGTGTGCTGGAGGGCCGACTTGAATGTGGACCTTGGTCCGATGGGTGTCGTCAGCGAACTGACGTGAAGGTGGACCTTGGTCCGATGGGCATCATCAGCGAACCGATGTGAAGGTGAACCTGGGGGTCCACTGGTGGTGGGCTTGAACCTCATGGAGGCTTCATACATACCATGCCTTAGCACGGATCAAAGACCATGTATTTCAGGTGGGATTCGTCGGCGAACCGACGTGAAGGAGGACCTTGGTCCAGATGGTGTGGGGTTTACACACTAGGCTGCCCAGGTGCTGGTGACCTGACGTGAATAAGGTAGGGATGACCAACAGGTGGTGGGCTTGGACCTCTAGGAGGCTTCCCACGTACCATGCCTTGACATGGATCAAATACCACGTAGTTCAGGTTGGAATACGGAAGGCCGATGTGAATGAGGAGGACCATGGGGGGTCCCAGTGGTGGTGGGCTTGGACCTCATGGAGGCTTCCTACGTACCATGCCTTAGCATGGATCAAAGAACATGTAGTTCAGGTTGGACGTCAGAAGGCCGACGTGAATGAGGAGGACCAGGGGAGTCCCAGTGGTGGTGGGCTTGGACCTTGTGGAGGCTTCCTACGTACCATGCCTTAGCACGGATCAAAGACAATGTAGTTCAGGTTGGTCACAACGACTTGCCGCTGGACCGCAATGCAGTTTAGCGTCATGCGGGATGAAGATGAACCCTGACGTGAAGATGATCCTGGGGGTCCACTTGTGGTGGGCGTTAGTGAACCGACGTGTGTGAGGGACCTTGGTCCGATGGGAGATGGGCTTGAACCTCAGGGAGGCTTCCTACGTACCATGCCTTGACATGGATCAAAGACCTTGTAGTTCAGAGGGTTTCATCGGTGAACCAACATGAATGAAGACCGGGGGGTCCACTAGTGGTGGGCTTGAACCTCGTGAAGACTTCCTACGTACCATTCCTAGACATTGATCAAAGTCCTCGTAGTTCGGAATGGTCACAGTAGCTTACCGCTGGACCGGAATGCAGTTTAACGTCATGCTGGATAAGGATGGGACCCGATGTGAAGAAATGACGGGTGGGCTTAAACCTCTGAGAGGATTCCTATGTACCATGCCTTGACAAGGATCAAAGACCTCGTAGTTCAAATGGTTTTGTAGTTTAATGTCATGCGGGACAAGGGTACACAGTTTAACGTCATGTTGGATGAGGGCATTGCCATGACCATTGCTTACTCTAAGCCCACGTGAGTCATGCTCAGTGTAAGAAACAAGAGGCAGTAAGGACCTGAAGATCACGCCGCGAAGGGTGCGTCCGTGAGAAGCGAAGAGTGACTTACGTGTTAGGCGGCCCATGGTGCTGGGACTTACTCCAGGATGGAGGCCGGAGGAAAAGAATGATGATAGTTTCGGGAATGAGCCTCATGGAGGCTTCCTACATATCCCCGTGGAAGGGAATCAAAGTCCTCATAGTTCTCTTGATGAAGGCTTACCGCCGATCAGGGGTTTCAACGACTTACCGCAGGATTGGGTCACAACAGCTTACCGCTGGATTGGGATGTCAATGGCTTGCCGCTGAATGGGGTCACAACGACTTACAACTGGATTGGGTCACAACGTCTTACTGCTGGAAATGGATGTCAACAGCATACAGCTGCATAGGATCACAACGGCTTACCACTGATTGGGATCACAACAATGGATAGGGCTTACGCGAAGAAGCTTCCCTGGTGCCGCTAAGGAGCAGAAAGGGTGAATGGGGCTTAAGCTAGGAAGCTGCCTGGGAGCTGCTGTGGAGCGGTAATCGTGGATGGGTCTTACGCTAGGAAGATGCCCTGGTGCCGCTAAGGAGCGGCAAGGGTGAATGGGGATTACGCAAGGAAGTTGCTCGGGTGCCGCTAAGGAGTGACAACGGTGAGTGGGGCTTACGCAACAAAGCTGCCCAGGTGCCGCTATGGAGCGGTAATCATGGATGGGGCTTGCGCTAGGAAGCTGCCCTGGTGTCGCTATGGAGCGGCAAGGGTGAATGGGGCTTACGAAACGAAGCTGCCCGAGTGCCACTAAGGAGTAGAAAGGGTGAATGGGGCTTAAGATAGGATGCTACCCGGGTGCCGCTAGGGAGCGGTAATCGTGGATGGGGCTTAAGCTAGGAAGATGCCCTGGTGCCACTAAGGAGCGGCAAGGGTGAATGGGGCTTACACAAGGAAGTTTCACTGGTGCCGCTAAGGAGCGGCAACGGTGAATGGTGCTTACGCAACGAAGCTGCCCAGGTGCCGCTATGGAGTAGTAATCGTGGATGGGGAATAATCTAGAAAGCCGCCTTGGTGCCGCTAAGGAGCGGCAAGGGTGAATGGGGCTTACGCAACGAAGCTGGCCGGGTGCCGCTAAGGAGCGACAACGGTGAATGGGGATTACGCAACGAAGTTGCACGGGTTCCGCTATGGATGGGTAATCGTGGATGGGGATTACTCTAGGAAGCTGCCCTGGTGCCGCTAAGAAGAAGCATGGGTGAATGGGGCTTACGCTAGGAAGCTGCCCGTAATGTCTTCCTCATGTCTGGCCATGAGGGAATCCCAACTCACTAGTGAATTGAGGCCTTCACCTATGCACTGGTGCACATGAGGGATAATGCCAAGGGGTATTGGAATCATGCCACTGTAGTCATGGAATTGATCATCTTACGCTTGGAGCATAAGGCATCTCCTGTTTGGAACAAGAGGCACCCTACGTTAGGAACATAAGGATTGCTACAGTTTAGTGTCATGTAGATAGGACTATTGGAATATCATGCTAAAAGCATGAGGCATCCCTTATTTGGAGAAAGAGGCATCCTATCATTTGTTAGATAGGGAGTACTACAGTTTATAGTCATGTATATAGGACTATTAGGCGTCTTATGCTTGGAGCATAAGGCATCTCTCGTATAGGGAAAGTGGCATCCTACGTTTGGAACATAGGGATTATTACAGTTTAGAGTCATGTAGAATGGACTGTTGTCATCTCCTGCTTGGAGCATGAGGCATCTCTCATATAGGGCAAGAGGCATCCTATGTTTGGAACATAGGGATTACTATAGTTTATAGTCATGTAGATAGGACTATTAGCTGTCTTATGCTTGGAGCATAAGGCATCTCTTGTTCAGAGCAAGAGGCATCCTATCATTGGTTAGATATGGAGTGCTATAGTTTACAGTCATGTAGATAGGACTGTTGGCATCTTATGCTTGGAGCATAAGGCATCTCTCGTATAGGGTAAGAGGAATCCTATGTTTGGAACATAGGGATTACTATAGTTTAGAGTCATGTAGAAATGACTGTTAGGCAGAAGGTTCCTAGAAATGGTTGGTGTGGTGTTTTACGCAAGGGCGGCCCTTTGTGGTACAACCTGGCATAGGAGCCAAGTCATAGGGTTTGGAAGAGTATCCTGAGGAATGGTTCCTCTCAAGGTACTTGGGGAATTGGTGATGAGAATCTCAACTCACGACATGAGAATGAAACCAAGGGGAATATGTTGCCTCAAGGCGTTTCATGGTGTGTGGAGGAGTATCTCAAATCATGGTGTTCCATAGGTGGAAGGTGGGTGCGCAATGGAAAATCCCGACGTCCCGGACCGAAAAGTTCACGGTGTGACTCTCCATTTTTCTTGGGGGTCTGTAACGGTTGCGAAGGGACCGGCCCGGAGGGCCGGGACCGATGCTCGGCACTGACCCCGAGCGGGGGTGCGGGGGCGCAGCCCCCGGGGTATGGACCGGTGGGCGAGAAGGTAGGATCCTCGTGAAGGATAGGTCTTTGCGAAGTAGCTTCATGGAGTATGGCCTCATGGAGAAAAGGGGTCTCGTGGAGAAAAGGGGTCTCACAGAGAAAAGGGGTCTTGCGGAACAAAGGTGTCTCACCGAGAAAAGGGGTCTCGTGGAGCAAAGGGGTCTCGCGGAGCAAAGGAATCTCACGGAGCAAAGGCCTCTCATGGAGCAAAGGACTCTCGCGGAGCAAAGGGCTATCGCGATGCTTGGTCTCGCGAAGCAGCATCGCAAAGCATAGGCTCGTGGAGCATGGACTCACGGAGGATGGTCTCACGAAGCAGCATCATGGAGCATTGACTTGTGGAGCATGGACTCACGGATCCTTGGCTTGCGAAGAAGCAACACAAAGGAAGCTGCTCGCAGAGCATGGCCTCACGGAGCCGCAATGCGGAGCTCCGATCGGCCACCCGAGGGGGCGAAGTGGTTGTGGCCGTCCGTCTGGAGAAGGGGGGTGAGCTGGGTATTTATAGGCAGGGGCACCGCGAAGCAGAGCTCACACAGCGCGAAGATGGAGCTTGCTACGTGACGGATCTTCGCGGCACATCGTGAACGTCAAGGCACTTCGCAGAGCCATCCCGCCTCCTTTGCTTCGCGGCGGGCTTGCGAACGTCATGGCGTTCGCTGAGCATTACCGCCTCCTCTGCTTTGCGGTGGATTCGCGAACGTCAAATTCGTTCGCGGAGCATCCCGCCTCCTGTGCTTCACGGCGCGTCTTCGCGGTGCGTCGCGAATGTCAAACAGGTTCGCGGAGCTTCCCACCTCATTGCTTCATGGCGGCGCACCGCAATCGCGGATGTGGATTCGCGAATGGGCTTTGCGAACCCGTTTTCCAGCCAAACTTCAAATGTCCATAACTCCTAATCTGTAACTCTGTTCGGGCTCTACGACCTACCAAATCGAAGCTTGCGAAATGGACTAAGATCTTGGATCATGTATGGAAGCATTAGGAAAATTTTGGGGACGCATTTTCCAGGGTCTACAGTAATATTTAACAAATATATAATTACATTAATGGATTATAGATTAATGATACAGATATTATTTATTTATTGAAAAATCAATAATATAGTTTTTATTAAAATAATAATACCCATACAAAGAGACAAACACTTGACCTAAACTTATTTATAGATTATATATACACCATAAGAATCCAAGTGTTGACTTTTGGATCATTTGGCGACTTATAAATCAGATTATAACATTTCTATTATTTAATTTTAAATTATGTCAAAGTTGTCACCTTCATACTTTAATAAAGATACATTTTTAAAATGTAGTTGTTTTAGAAGATAAATTTGACTAAAAGTATTATTTCTAAATCTATTAGTTTTATTTTCATCATAGTATTTTATTTTTAATTGTTATGAAACAAATATGTACATTAAATAAATATACAAAAATGTTGTAGTAATTATTTTATTAAGAGAAATATCAAATAAATCGTCTTAAAAATATTACAATAAATATTATATGAACTAATTAATTTTCTCCATGAATTTTATAGATGAATATGACATGTTAGGAATATATTAAATGTTTTGGTTTGACCATATCATCTGTTTGGATTTTTTTTAAATTCAAATAAATGAATAGTGTCAAAATTGAAACTATTGATATTTTATAAAAATAACATATTATTAAATTGTTTAAAAATCACAAAAATATTTAAAAATTACAAATTGAAAATTATATGGTCTAAAATTTAATAATTTATCTAATTATGGAAAAATCAAAAAACATAAGTAAGTATTTATAATAATTTAAAAATTAGAGTATTATTACAGCAAATAAAATTAAATAGATTAAATAAGGATAAATCTACATGATACGGTTTAAAATAAATGTAAAACATGTCTAAATTTTATTGGATGATGATATTATAACCCTATATAATCTCATATTCTAATAGAGTGATTTTTGGTGGTTTTTATGTGTGTTTTGAGTTTATTATTAATTAATATTTTTGAGGTTTCCAAAATTGCCTCTCTCTTCTCTTATAAAAGGGAAGTTCATCTCTCTCTTCTTGACACCAATTTGACCCTTCAAGGTCATTCGAACCCTACCCATTACTATTATAAACTTCCCTAGTAACATTTTGGAGATTCTGGTCTTCTCAAAAGTCCAAATATAGTCCCTTAAGTGGAGGTTCATAGGAGGTGTGTCGAAGAAGAGGTAATCTCTTCTACCGATTCATTCATGTTTCTTTATTCTTATACTTCCTCTTCATTAGTTGTTTCAATATAAATTAATAACATCAGTATCAAAAATATACTGATATTTTATTATAAATATTAAAAAATGCTATTTCACCTTATATCCATCCTATGAAAAACAAAATCCTCGTGCGTTCATACGTACGGCTTACCGTCTCCACGTCATGGTTTAATTTGTTTTTCCCACCACCACCATACTTGGATGGGTAAAATGGTGGAAATAATAACTATATATGATTATTATAACATCATACTGATTATTAGATATTATATCGTCCACTCCAATTCCATTCAATAATTATGGGAATGATATCATCGCTCGTGAATATGTACGGATTATTGTCTCCACGACGCGATAGGATTCATTCTCCATGTTAACCATTCCAGAATGATTATGAAGTATATATAATAAATAATCCAGATATTTATGACATAATAATGATACTTTATTTAGGTATATGTTATTTACTTAATTCGATTCAATTTAATAAGGAAACGAAAACAACGTTCATGCATACGTACGGCCAACCGTCTCCATGAATGGTGTATTTCTTTCCATTTATCGATATATATTATATATATATATATATATTATGAATATATATTATATATAAATAATATTTTACATTTTGGAAGTATTTAATCATGATTTAAGTAGTCATATGAATAATTACAAGTCAAAACACTTAAGATAAAGGAAACGATTTTACCCAAAACGATGCTTTAACATGAAATTGACAAATGAACGGGTAATATAAAGTAGTAAGTGAATCATATATGATATCACAAATAATATTATTGTTATTTTATAAGTTAATAATATGTTTAAACCCACTATATAGGAGTCTTAGACACATATGGAATAAATTGGACATAAGGTAAGGGATAATTATTCCAATCTCATTCTTATCCGAGATGGTTTATTCGTAAGTATTTATTGGGGTTATGTTTATAATCCATGTTCATGTTTTCTAAAAATGTTTTCATAAAATGATTATTATTCTAACATGTATATTTAAAGTCATTTTTACCCTATTTTAAATTTTACCACTTGGTATGGAAGGAATATTTCTTTTTTTACCATACGAGGTACTTTTTGACTTTTCTGGTAAAAAGTACGAGGAGAATAGTTTTTATATTATAAAGTGTGAATGTATTTTTAGGGTTTCATAAAACCTTATTTACATGGATCTTATTATAAAATATTTCATGATTATTTTCAATAAAATTATTTTCTTTTAAAATTCCACGTTATTTGGAGAAAAGAAAATGATTTGGAAGAAGAAAGGATATTTTCATCAAGAATTAATTTCAAGTGTTTATTCAAAACTATTTTCAATCTAAGATTACATTATTTATATTAGTTATGTTTCAAGTATAATGTTCCTATTATTTAAATTTCTTGATTTTGTTTATTATGAATTGATATCCATTTTTTATATAGTTTGTGCTATGATGGGATGATGTTTATGAAACCCATTTTATTCATTGGGTTATGATGAATGATTTACGTTTATTTTGTGGCACATGTAAGAATTATTTCATTAGGAGATGGGTGGGACTTACATATCCCTAAAATGGATTGGGTAAAGATTTATATCTCATGATATAAACATGGCTGGAATGACAAGTAAATCTGGTTCAGTAATACAGGGTTGGAACGACAAGTAAACCTAGTTCAGTAATGGACTTCATCTACTATGATGGTCGTAGCAGAATGCCTTGGATACTATAGAAATAATATCATGTGCATAATGGTTTTCCATAATTACATGTTTAATTCCCATAATATTTTATCATGATTGATGTTATTTTATGATCTATGCCTTATATACTACCAATATTTATTTCACAACTCAATATTTTGATGTTTATATTTTATGTTCATGTTTTTACGTTCAAATGTTTATGGATTGTTTTATGTTCTCCATGTTTACACATAACAGGAATTAGTGATCACCATTTTGTATGTTTCTTCTCCCCAGGATATAAGGAACGGTGTTAGGTATGAAAAAAAAGCCTATGATCTTTATGGGAGGTGTTGATGATCTTTTTCTAGGTTTAGAAGATTATGTTTCGAGTGTCCAAAGACACTAAACTATTACGGTCCTTGGGTGTCTATTTTTTTATATATTATATATTCCGAGGAATTACTATAATGTACATATACGTCAAGCTTAGGTCTAGACAACAGATTCCTTGAAAAATATCATAAAATATTAATCATAACATCATATCATAAAAGAAGGAAAAAAGTTTCTTTAAATGTTCATCCAAACATAATTAACTCATGTGGGTGAAATGGGTTTCATAGTGTTATCCTTAAATAATAATCGTCACAATCAATATAGATAATAAATGTAAATTATATCATAATATCATATCCTAAGTAAATAACAATATTCCTTAAAGGATGGTTTCACAGACGGAAAATGCAATCAATTGATCATTACTAGGTTCCTTTAAAAACATGGGAGAATATCATTTTCATTAGATAATATTTTCACAGAATATTTAAAAAATATAGATAAAATAATTATAATTGAAAATAACATGACTACTATAAACTAATCTTCTAATAAAATCATATTCATGAGATCTGTAAAATCTGGCAATGTATTGTAAAGTAAAAGAAGACATATCTTTCAAACCATTGTAAAAAGGCAACAACAACATGTTAAAAAGGTTTTATATAAAAATATAAAATATTAAAACAATAAAAATAATTTAAAATGTAATGTAAATTTAATTTTTAATAGATTTCCATAATAGGAATGAAAATACATAAAACAGGTCTCAAGAGAATGTATATAGAAAAAAACAATCATCCACTAAAGAGGAATTCATGATATCTATTTTTAAAAGAACATCATGCTCATTTTAAGTACCAATGATATGATAATGGTAATAATACATAATAATTATTGTATTAAAAATATTAAAATAAAATGGATTGGGTGTTGAGGTTAATATCAAACAAATTTCTCTAAAAAAATATGTATATAAAATATCAGAAATAAAAATCATATTAAAACCTAAACACTTACAAGAATACAATTATTTCATAGTAGAAACTGAAATATCATTAATAATATATTTAAATTGAGTAAATATATTTAAAAAATGATATTAATAGTTAAAATACTACCAAATATTCCTTTATAACTCTAAATTATTATTTAATTAATAATTCTATCATTATAATGACCATTTAGTTGAAAACTGGCCTAGTTTCCATGCATGTTTCTGTTCCATGGTTGTGGTACATAGACATTAGTACATATTTCTTCTCTTATAGAAATAGAATCATGACCTAATTATAATTTATATTAATTTTTTACACTTTAATAATTATTTATATTAATTATTTCTGAATATTAATCACATCAATACATGGAGGTTCTTGTCCACACATACACACAAGCGACGATATAGTTTTCTATATAATATAATCTTGAGAAGGTGGATAGTATATTATAATAATGAATTCATAATTATGATTTAAATATAATATATAAAAACTAAATCTATCATAATTAATAGACATGTAATGGAGTGACGTTAAATTAATCATATTTCTATCTAGAAGAAGTAGTCCACATATTCTCATGAGTGGTACATTCATTTCTACTTCGAAGGAAATGTGGAGGAAATCATTTATTCATCATCATTTTAAGAATATATTTATTTTACTAATTTAATTAAATTATAATGGATACCATTTTTTATAGTATATAAGATATGAAATAAACCTGAAAGTATTTTGTTAAGAGTTACTCCATTTTATCAAGAACCCACCTTTCCATTCAACATTAATCCAGGAAAGGATGGTCTTATTATCAATCCTGGACCACTAGGATGGGTGGAGAGATGTTTTTTATAGATAGTGTTAGGGAGATTACGTCATTTAATTCCCATGATGTGTGAGGGAAGGAGGACATGTTGTGTCCTTTTATTTATGAGGGAGTAGACACATATGGAATTTCTCAATAGATTAGTATAAAATAATGTCCTTATTATTTAATAGTGCTTAAAAATTTAAAATATTCAATGATAAATAGATTGTGTTCTGAATACTATCATTGAATAATATTAAGTTAAATTTTTATTTTATTTAAATCCTTAAAAAAAATTAACCCAATGTTAAACCCATTTTCACCCTAACCATGGTAATACGTTTTTATTGTTTTCACTATTCATTAAGACTAAAAAATAAGTTGGCCTTATTAATTTTTTAAAATTATTATGATTCGAAATATATAATCCATTTATTGAGGATTGAAATTCTATATGAAGTAAAAAATTTATTTTAAAATAAGCGCTCAGAAGACAACTAAATCTATTTTTTCGGAAAAATCCATTATATATATATATATAAGTATTTATTATTATTCCATGACTAAAGAAACCTATTAGATAAATATTCAAAAGATGTATTCAATATATAACATATAAATTTAATTAATAAAATTAATCAATATTTTTTTCATTTAATATATCAAGATTAAAATTTTGTTTTAAAAAAAGTGTTTCTAAAAAAATATCTACTAACAGTAAAATGATTTTATTTTCATTTATAATAAATTGATTAAAAAAAATCATTCCATAAAAGTGTAAGATATATTAGTTTCATAAGATATGCATTGTCATCCAAACACACTAATACAATAACTATAAGATAAATGTCAAATTAAATAATAATATTTTCATAGAATGTCATGGTTCTTTCATACTCATTGTTTCGTGAAAATAAAGATGTCAATGAAATAAAATTTATTCAATGAGAAATTTATCATAAACTATAGGGGTTCATAATATTTTCTCATGATTTATTTAAATGTGTTGACATAATATATTGTTTTGGGCCCAATTAATTGCCTAGTTTTTTTTAATATATTCCACACAAGAGTCAACAAGACCTTTCATATCATACCATATGGAACCACATACTTCATAAAACACAACAATCTATATAGTGAGAAATTTAAAAATCAAATAATTCCCATTTCAAATAATTAATATTTATTTATATGATAACATACCATAATAAACATTGATACTATAGGTTAATTCCAATATAACTCAGGTTACCCTTATCAATGGAAGGTAGAAGTAAGGGTAATTTCAATGTGTTGTATTCTACATGTAATATTATAATTGAATTCAATATATTTATTTGGAAATAAAGAAAAGAAATGTCAGAAAAAATAATTAATTGTAATTCATTTATGGCATTTCATGTTTCCAAATCATTTCCCACGTGAGTGTCTAGGAAGGTGTTCTTTATTTGTCACATTCATCATGCATAAGAGTGATAGTTTAGTTAATCATAAAGAAATTGATTAACTCAATGTGACTAATGACGATCCCCATAGGCAAACACATGTCCTATATTATTCCCATTCACCATGCGTAAGAGTGATAATTTAGTTAATGCTAAAGAAATTGATTAACTCAATGTGACTAATGACTCTCCCCACAGGCCAACACATTCCTTTCTAGTGTGTTTTTTTCTCACTCATACACACTATGGAAAACTTCCCCAAAGGTCATTCATCCTGATCACTACTCGAGGCCAAGCATGCTTAACTATGGAGTTCTAATTAGGTAGGCCCCCGAAAAAAAAAATTCACCATGTTGACATGAATCGTATCATTTAGTCATTTATCCCTTTATCATTTGGGGGTATTACAGTATATATATATATATTTATAATTAGGTTTATAACACAAAACAAGTCTTTAAAAGAGGAATTAGAGACCAAAAACCTTTATCTCTTATCCTAACATACATAAACATACAATAAAATCCATTATAATTAACATATAAATAAAAATAACTTAATTAAAAACCATAATGATATGTATTTTCAACTAAACAATTTATAATTATCCATTTTCTACAAGAATTATTCAAATTTCTCACATCTGCACTTATAGTCATGGTAATTTGTGTTGGTTTCATAATAGAGGTGTTATTATTCGTTCTTCTTAAAAATAAATTTTTATTAGGTTATTAATAATACTATTAACGATAATTATTTACAATTTATGTGATTCTAAATCTTATTCATTAGTGTTTTAGTATTTATTCTTGGTGATGAAATCAATAATAAGAATTTAATTATTTATTTTTTATGAAAGGAGGTATTCTTCATAATTGATGATATAGATATTGATATTAAGTATCATAAATAAAAAAATTATTACATTAATATTTATATAATATTATAGTAGTAAATATTTTTTCATATCCATAAATGATATTAATTCTTTATGTTGTTCATGTTACGGGTTAAACTAACACAAACATGACAATGCCTAGATTTAATATATTAATATGAGGTTGTTTTTTTGTAAAATAATTATACCAATAGTATAATGATATTATATATTGTTTATAATTTTGATATATTAGAATTTGTAAGAAGTAAAATACAAATTAATTTCATGTAAAATCTTATATGATTTTAATAAGATACTATCCTTTAAGAAATATCTTTCTATAAAAACAAATTAGCAATGGTTTTCATTGAAAATTTCATTAAAACATTATCTAATATTTCTCTCCAAAACCATAATGGAATCGTAAATATAATATTTAACCTTTAATACCATATATTGACTAATTAATGTAATGTGGTGAATGATAATGTGACATTTGGTATTGTGGATGTGGTTCTCTATAAAACACACAAACATCGGATTGGTTTTTCCTAATAGATGGTGCATATTACAAAACAAATGCTAATAACCATAATTGACTGACAAAGAAGTATATATATGATACATATATCATTATAATAGTGTGTATATATTAATTTTTATTGAATATAATTAAGGAGAAAATATATTTATTTGACCATACTCACCTTAGGGACTACAAATTTCCTTATAAGTCTCCATAGAAATGAAGGCCTTTTCTCACAAATAATAAACAGAATAATTTTATTAGTAGAGATAGTGCTTGGATGAAAATAATGGGAGTGTTTCAAGATAAAATTGAAAAGATATGTGATTCTTGAAGTGGTGGAGAAGATACTCATTTATATGTTAAGATAATGATAGTTTTGGGAGAATCCCATATATTTTCAATAATGTCAGGTTACTATTCATTTTTCTAAGAATAGAAAATTAAAAAAAATGTGACATTAAAATTATTGTGTGTTAAAACTCTCCTTGACCAATAATTTATGTCAAGACATTTAGTATTTATGAATTATTTTAGCATTTTACTTTTACTCTAATATACATTAACCATTAAATTAACTTGTGACATTAGTAAATAATTTTAATGAAAAATATTGAGACCGATCCTTTTACCTAATATGATTCTTTTGATTCGAAAATATTAAATTAATTTATAAAATATAATTTCTTATAATTTCTGTGGTTAATTTTAAAATAAACACACTTTTCACCAAAATATAGTTTTTATAAAAATACCATTTTATGAATAAAATTGAATTATAAAATAAAATTCTAATGAATTCTAATTTTAATGACATAAATTGATTTATTATAAAAAAAATAATTGATATGGTTATTTAATGGAAATATAAAATTGAATATCCCATGAAAATACTTAATTATTATAAAATATCCAAAAAAAATTAAAGTTACATTTTAATTAGATCTAAAAATACTGGTAATTATATTCATAAGATCAATTAATATTTTAAAATCCATATCATTATTATAAAAAGTCACATTTTATTACATAAATGGTATTTTAAACTACTAGTTCATTATTATGTAATAATTAATCCAAAAAAACAATGTTTCATTAAAACCATATTATTTGACTAAACCAACCTTTTTAGAAAAAGATACAAAATTCATACTATGAAAATATTGTTATAAATTTTTTTAAAATGAATCTAGGATTTCAATTCCATGTTTTATAATTCTACTTTTAAAAAAATTATTTGAATTATGGATATTTATATTGTGATTGATTTTCGTGTGGTGATTACCTGATACAATAGAGTATTTGGTATTTTATTTTCCGATTAATTAATTTGGTCCTTGGAATAAGGGTATATGTTATCTATTGAACAAATATTTGTACTCCTCAGTTATATCTAATCATGGAACCCATGCCTCATCTTATAATTTTTTTTCTCCAATTTACATTCACTAATTGAATTATCTAAAACTACCACACGTTCTCTTTGGTGTTATGAATATTAATATCTTTTTTTCTATATTAAAATTCAGTTTCAAACTATATCTACTCATGTATGAGCATTATCATTTGATCTAGAATTTATTTCATAGTATTGAAACATTAAAGGTGTTATGTAATTTGAAATATTGGTCAGCATAACCAATAGGTAAGATAAATCTCCAATAAGTTTTAGTATTCTAAAAGGCTCAACATAACTACAGACTAAATTAGACTATTTTACAAGTATTGAAACTCCTTTACATTGTTATAGAAATAAAAATACATGATCACCCTATTTAAATTCCATGTTGTTCCATGTATTATTAGAATACATATTTTTTATTCTTATTTATTCTCCAATATGATCCCAAACAATGCATTCAATTATATTCATCTCCTTTATAAGATCTATACCTACTAGATTTCTTTCAACAACTTCTTCCCAATTTTACATTTTTTGAAACTTATTCCCATAAAATGACTCATATAGTACCTTTTTTATTCCCAAAAACATTTAATATTTTTTGGAATGTCCATAAAGGATGATATTTATCACACATACAATGGAAGATAACATCATATGATTTCATCATGTCTTATAAAGTCTCGATATTCCATTCATAATAGAATTAAATTTTCAAATGATATGTTTTACATAAAAGAATCCTAGTGTCAGGATATATTTGAATACTCTAAAGTAATTTTGATTATGACTAAGGGACATGATCATATACAGTTGATCTTATTTCCCATGATGCTTTATTATTTCTTTGATCTAGATCTAAGAAAGGAACTCATGGAGTAGATCTTCTTTTACCTCTATGATGTAAGGATTCTTAGTAAAGAGATCAAGAATAACCCATATAGAATAATTATTCTATGGAGTCTTTGGGAGTCTATTGAATATTAATTTAATAAAATTTTATCACTTCCATATATATATATATATGTTACATAAATTCTTTATTATTTTTTCATTGATACATCACCTTTTAGAATACAATATCTCCGGACACAGAGTTTTCCATTTTTCACCTCATATTATACAACCATAACCATTCTATTAAATCCATATTCGTCTATGTGATACCATGGTGTATAGAGAAATTTGATCTACGTGATCCATATAGATGTTCCCTCTTCAAAAATAGTATGGATGAAATCCATAACCTCCTCTTGAACATCAACACTTTATCTATATAGAAAAAATAAATCAAATTCCCATCAGTTACTGTATTAATATTTTCCTTTATGTTCTCTTCACCGTACTAGGATATCTTATAATATTTTTGTAAGTATTGTTTAAAAAATTCTATAAAAAATAAATAAAATTTTCCCTTGTATAGAAATATTCATATCCATATTTACCATACCCATATATAGAGTATAATTGTTAATCCTTATAATAGTTATAATTTGATTTTCCCTCAAACACAATGCATCATCAATATTTTTTACCTTCTCATCAAGGAAGTGTGTTAATAAAAAGCATTCCTTGAAGAGTTAAAACCATATTCATGGCCTAATGTTGTGCTCATTCTGAAATAATATATATTACATAATCTTTTTGTAATTATACATATCAAATACATTAAATATAACTGTACTGCCTTCACTTTTTCAACGCATTGATTATGTGTTCCAACTGAATATCATGATTTGGATAGTTCAATTATGTTTTTTCAATTACCATTATGCACTGGGAATATCATTACCATTCTTCATAGATACACAACCAATTCCTTTATTTGATTCATCACTATATATTACAAATCATTCATTACCTAATGGTAAATTTAATAGTCGTTATGTAATCATTTTTTACATCATCTTTTGAAAATATTACTCACAATACAATAGCCATGTGAGTATAACCATTTTACCTATCAACATGGTAAAATGGTTGGGAAACCATCGAAATTATTGAACAAGCTTATAATTATAAACTATTAATCATGGTAAACATCATATCATGGTTATTTATGTCTATTTAGGCCGTTCATTAAATAAATTCTTTTTAATGGTCAATATCTATTCTACCCATAAGTAAAATATTTCCAATAAAAGAAACATCATTCAATATGAATGAAAACTTACTATATTCAAATATAATTCCTTTTTCTTGAGGGACATTAAAATTATTTTTGGATAACTCCCAAGATCTTCATTAAACATTGAATTTATAAAGATATCATTAGTGGATACAACCAAAAATTTATTAAGTTAATCATTGATGAATCTATTCTCCATATCAATAAATATAGAAACCTTATTATTCAATCCAAATGGGATGACCATAAACTGGTAATTTTTTAACTTTATTTGAAATACAATCATTGGTATATCTTCATTCTTCATATTTATGATATTATAATCGTAGTGATGATTAATCTCGTAAAATTTTAGGAAAACATAAAGTTAATAAAATAATAAATCATCATATGGTAATAGATAAATATTAAGTATTGTAGTGGAAATGGTCTCCATGTGATAGATGGTCTTTCTCACTGAACCATTATTATTATTTTTTTGAATAAAATTGGGTTTCCCTATAGTGAAACTATATGGTTTATAAAATCATTTTCACCCAACTCATGTATTTATTTCATTAAATCCACCAAATCCACTTGTTACATTCTGGAAGGATATTAAGATATATGTCTTCAAATAATAATAAGTTCAATGGTGAACCCAAATTTACATTTTGGTAAATGAAGGTGGAATTATTTCCAAAAAAACAATGATATTTTATTCTGTGGGTACATATTATCATCTTAGGACATGTTCCTCATCCATTGATCATATGTGTTCTTCATCTATGACTATAATTTCATTACGGTTATGTATTGGGGAATGATATGGACATAATTTTGATGATTTATCTTTTACTCTATTGATAAGAGATTCTACATCACATTCTAGTATTGTAATCTACTTCTATTACGAAAAATAGTTTTCATTATACATTAAATTTAAATCTATATAAATGTTTTTATAAATATCAACATTATGTATAATAATATTTTTCTCAAATAGGGTATGCATATGTATTACAATTGGAACTTCTTGACACATATTTGTTTTTATTAGATTCCAATTTCATGTCTTAATTTATAACACAAATAACAGGTCTCATGGGATGAATCTATAGTTTTCAAAAAACATGGAGGATATAAAAATGCTCAAGGATCTAGATTACAACAAAAACTTATGTAAATTTGAAAAAATAATAAAATTACTTACTACCATGTTATTAGGAACTCAAACATTAGTTCTATTAATCACATAAGCATGGGCTTTATTTTTTGTCATTTTGAGAGGTAAATTACCTTAATATTTGGTTAATTGGTTCCGATAATGTCCCTTTTCCCTATTTCTAAAAAATTAATCATCAACAAATTCTTCCGTGAATAATAATACGTAATCTAGATTCTCCTTCTCTCAACAATTATAGAAAAATAATGTTCCCTTTCCTGTATACCCAAGGGTATTATTTAGAATATTTTTCACATCTAGGAAATGTCACCATACCATTGTTAATATTTACATCATTTTTATTCCTATTATTATAATCGAAACTATTATTCTCTTTATTTCCCATGAATACATATGAACCAAAGAACTCCTTTTCAATATTACTGGTTCTTAAGACAATATCATCATATAAATAAAATATATTAATTGTTTATTCACTTAATAGGCCCCAAATTAACAAATAAAAGTAATGATCAGTCATTATTTTTAGTATAGGTTAATATTAAGAAGCATGGCTTCTAACAATATAATATTTTCCTCATATGCAAAAACATTTAATCTCTATTTTATTTGTGATTTATAAACTACCTTTATATTTCCTCTCCTTTCTCATGAGGTAAGTATTCATCATAGAATTTATGATTAAAAATTCATAATTCTATTATTCTAATCTTATTTTCTTCAAAATTGTTTTTAATTAGTGAAAACCATCGGCATGAATCTCCTTTTATATTATAGACCACCATAATAGATTATTCCTTTATTGTACTATCTAAATTGAGAAAAATAATATCTATAATCCATTTTTTAGATACCAATGGAATACTAGTTACAATAAATTCTAGAGGTTTTAATCCCATAAAGAAATCAAACACACCTACACCATGTTTTGGATCTTCATGTCACTCTATTTGAGTTAGATTATTTTTCATTAACTCATTTAACTAGGCTAATATGGATATGATCTAATTGGACTGAAAACATAATTTATTGACATGGTTAAAGAGAATATCTGTAACATCCCAAATAAGTAATGAATAATAGATATTTTTATCTATGTCTATTAATGATTAAGATAGTGTTTTAGAGGCTTAAAATGAAAATAGATACAATCTTATGCATGGAATACACTAATATTCTTAAAAGATTGTTTTACTTCCTTATGATGGAAAACCATTTTTGAATCTATCTTTTGACAATTTTATAAACTATGTTTGTCAAAATAAACTTATTATATATGATTGGGACATCAAAATTTACCTTGTGTGAATTTTTGGTATTTTTCTGACAATGATCATTTTTAATGAATAGTGAAAAATACTGCATTTTACATCAAAAATGATTTCTAATCTAATTTATTTATATGATTAGATTATTTTTTGAATTGGTTTTGAATTGAAATTATAATATATTTTTACCATTTTATCCAATGGTGGTCATTGGAATCAATTTCACTTTGAAATTAGACTTAAACTCGTGTCAATCTTTTGATACTTATTGTTTTGTAAAAACACGCTATTTGCTCTGGCAGCGGGAATTAATTATTAAATTAATTAATGTGACTTATATGACTTGAATTTTGTAAAATGGACTTCATTTTTGAATTCGGAATAAGAAATATAGCTTAGGGTGAATTTTTGGTAATTTTCTGAAAAACTTCAATTTTTTGATGAATAGTGAAACCACTAAGTGGTACTTATAAAAACTGATTTTCTGTTTAAATGAAATTTTTCCATCATTGTGATTTGAATTTCAAAAATCCGACATACATGGTTGTCATTAAGAAGTAAAATGTGGTTCAATGGGATTAAAATATTTTTTTGGTGAATAGTAACTTATTAAGTTTTCAATCGCGATTAGTGGTAATTAGGGTAGTTTAAGGTATAAATAATGCTTTAATAATATTAAATGACCTAGACACATGTCCCAAACTTATTGGTTGTGTCATGGCCGACCAAGACAAGCCATGGGTCAACTTGGGGACCCCATGGAGACACTTTGGTTGGGAAATGACATAAATAACGTTTTATTTAATGTAAAAGTAAAAATGACACAAACATAATATGTTTTACAAAAACAATTTTTACATGGGGTTATAAAGATCAGATTTTTGATTATAAATAGTCATTGGAAAGATAAAAAGATTTCCTAAGTCATAGTAGTTTTTTTATAATTTTTAGACTTTATATAAATTAATGTATTTATGACATCATAATGATGCAGCGATGACCTCATTATTTGACGATTTAAATAAAATGGAAAGATAATGTAAAATCTATGAACTACACATGTCCAAAACTCATTGGATTGGTGGATTTAAAACCCTTATCACCTTATCCACGAATTATATTAATGTGGGACCTTTTAAAACCGAAACACATTTCTAAATAAAGTAATATTTCTTTACATTCCAAAAGTGCCCCTCCTCTCCTCTTATAAAAGGCCCCCACCTCTACCTCATTTCACACACTCATCAAGCCTTTTGCTCGGCCAACCCCTGACCATTTACTCTCTCCACATCCCTCTACCCATCCTAGAGGATTCCCTTTGGGCAGAATCCTTTCAAAGGAAGCCTTTAGGCTCAAATCAATAGGAGTTACACTTTCAAAGGTAATTCATTCTCTCATGTTCATTTGTTTTATTTTGCTTCTCCAACCCCATAAACTCTTTTTATTTAAATCTTTTGTAACAACACCAGTATCTTCAATATACTAGGATGTTGTTATAAGATTTATTTGAGCTACACTCTCACACAACTACATCAAATGGTTAATGAACATACGGTTTCCGTGGATGGTGAAATTCTGCCTCCCGAAATGATGATTGTTCAATACTCATTTAACACCTTCAAAGGTGGCCATTATGATTTCAATATTTTTATATATGATATATGATATGTTTATGTTTTCCTTAAGCTTCTGTTTTTTTTCATTTTGGGCATACCTTTATGGTTTCCATTGTGGGTAAACACGATATCTTCATTTTAGGAAGTGCGGACTACCGCCCCCTAAAAGTGATTTGATTCGTTAATACCATATGTGGGAAGTGTAAAGGATAAAGTTAATGATATTATATATATTATTATACTGGAATTATAGTATACTCTTATATCATTATTATTCCATTCCAGAAAATATGAAATAGAAATGGAAGTAGCGTTCATGCGTACGTACGGCTTACCGTCTCCATGAACGGTGCATTTCATTTCTTACCTCTAAATGTGATGTAATATTATAAATACATGTATATGATGAATATATATGATATATATGTTATCCAAATCATTAATAGAATTCTGGATATAATGAACCTTTGACCAAATTAACAACATGTATGTGTAAGAAGTCTATTTTTGACATAAGAACCAAATACCGACAAAATGAACATTATTAACTTAAATGATTACATGATGTCCATAACATGGTATAAAAGGAATAATGAACTTGGAAAAGGTTCTTAAGCAGGTAGAGATTAACTCAATTTTATTATTCAGGAGATTAAAGAATGGTCGGGTCAAGTCGGATACGAGGTATGGGACTTCGTCTCAATCTCCTTTCATTGAGGCATATTTTGTTTTATACACAACCTTTTTTATGGTGTATAAACCCCTTTGAATTTTACGTTTATTCAAAAGGAATGTTTTTTATACGAAGCGTTTACTAAACGAAAAAAGGGAATGTTTTTTGTCGTACGTATGTGGCGACAACGACTTTTCCGCCATCGTGATCGTTATTTGAGTTTCAGCTTCCTCTACAAGCCATACCTTTTTTTAACGAAAAATAAATACCATGTTTTGGTATTGAAAATGGTTTTCACAATGTTTTTCTGTTGTATTGATATCTTGTGATTGAAATGTGGAAATGTTATGTTTCCTTTATGCATGTTTTATGTGATACGATTATGTTATGGTTCTTGGGCATTATTATGAAGACGGGTGGTTCCGTGATAAACTAAGGGTGGGTGAGCCCGATATAGCTCTCCAATGCATTGGGTAATGCGAAGGAGTGAAACGTTAAGGTTTCTCTGAAGAGATTTATGGAATATACTGTGATGGGTATTCCAAACGTAACCAAGAGGGTTACTCCCTACGTAAGAATGTTATGAATGCCTAATGTTACCCTTAAGTCCTATGATTTCTATGATTTATTCATGATTTTATGAGGTATGTTAAAGTGCCTATGTTTTATGGGTAAAGTATGATTTCATTATTATGTATATATGTACCCATGTTTCCTTTACATGTTTTTATAACCCATACTGAGCTTTTTATGCTCATCCCAAGTTTTTTTGAAATGTTTTTCACAGGTCAAGGGAAAGGTACATGATATGATGATAGTGTCAAGTAAGTGTCAAGAAATAATCTATGTTTTATTTTAAATGTGTTCCCATTGATGGGAATGAAGAATACTATCTTTATGTAACCACTTTGTTTATATGTGGAATGTAATGCATGTTTTATGATCTAATTCTCTAAAACTCTAAACCCGAAAAGATCCTCAATGTGTAATCTTGTAATAACACAAGATTAAGTAAGGTTTAAGGCTGGGGCCTTATAGTTGGTATCAAAGGTCGGTTTAGATAACTTTAGGAGTTAGAATTCTATTAAAAGATTATCCAAAAATATTTTTTTTTTTGAAATGATATAGAATTTAAAGATTCTCATGTTCCTTTATCTAAGACATGTTTGTTCAGAATGGTTTTCCGCTGAGGAAACAGGGAAGTAGTGCTAGGAAGGCATACAGAAGGAAATAACCTTCTGAATCAGCATCCCGAGATGGTCGGAATTGGAACTGAACAGTTTGTTGCAGTAATGGCGCGGTTGACTCAAGCTATAAATGGTGGTGGTATCCATGCACGAGATCAGCCAGATCAACTACAGAGGAACATATCAGTGGTGGAACATTTCATGAGGCAACATCCACCATCATTCAGAGGATCATCTGACCCTATGCTAGCTGAAGGGTGGATTAAAGCACTGGAGAATATTTTTGATGTCATGGGGTGTTCAAACAATCAAAAGGTTAGTCTTGATATTTACCGTTTGGAGGGTGAAGCAGATCAGTGGTGGTCTATGGTTAAAAATATCAGGGACGCCGATGAGATTGATGCTCTTGAATGGGATGAATTCAAAGGTATGTTTCTTGAGAAGTATTTTCCTAAGGCTGTTCGACTTAGGATGGAAAAGCAATTCTTGGAATTGAGTCAAGAGGAAGACTCAGTGGCTGCCTATGAAGAAAGGTTCACCCGATTGGCAAGGTATGCTCCAAATTTTATCTGGGACCTTGATAGTAAAATCAATCATTTTTACTCAGGATTAAAGCCAAAATATCGAAGGGCATTAGCTTCTCGTGAGTTTAAAAGTTATGAAAATCTTGTTCGATGTGCTGAGAAGGTGGAAATGGAGTTTGCCGATGACCAAGTTTTCTTTAACAACCAGCAGAAGAAGAGACCGAGGTGGCAGGAGAAAGGTAAGAATTCTTCAAAAAAGTCTGATGGTAAGAGAACTAAGTTTCCAGTTTGTGATAAATGTGGCAAAAGGCATTCTGGGGAATGTCTTTTGAATTTTGGGAAGTGCTACCGATGTGGTAAGATGGGACATAAGGCTCGTGATTGCACTGAAAAGGATCAAGGTGAAGGTAAGAACAAATTTGATTTACGGTTAGTGAAATGTTATAAGTGCAATGAGATGGGTCACTATGCAAACGAGTGTCCAACGAAGAACTCAACTGGGGGAATGCAGCCAGACTATAAGCAGAAAGGGGTGGTGAAATCCTTTGCAACAACTTCAGCAGATGTTGGGCCATCGAATGAAGTGGTATCAGCTCCAGGGAGCTCAGTATTTTTCGAAGATTGACTTGAGGTCGGGGTACCATCAGTTGAAAGTAAAAGAAGCAGACGTTCCGAAGACTGCGTTCCGTACTAGATATGGCCATTATAAATTTGTAGTTATTCCTTTTGGGTTAACCAATGCACCTGCTGTATTCATGGACCTTATGAATAAAATTTTCCATGAGTTCTTGGATAAGTTTGTGTTTGTGTTTTGAGGTTTGGGAAGAGGTTATGTGATCCTTGTGATTCACAGTTGAAGAGAGATTTGTTATGTGAAGCTCATAGTTCCCCGTTTTCAGATCATCCTGGCAGTACTAAGATGTACAGAGATCTGCGGGAGTATTACTAGTGGGATGGAATGAAAAGAGATATTGCTGATTTTACTGTGAAGTGTTTGACATGTCAACAGGTTAAAGCAGAGCGGCAGTTACTGAAAGGGATGCTTCAGCCTTTACCAGTGCCAGAGTGGAAATGGGAAAACATATCCATGGACTTTGTTGTGGGATTACCGAGGACATATCGAGGTAATAATGCAATCTGGGATATTGTTGATCGCTTGACCAAATCTTCTCATTTCCTTGCAATATGAGATACTTTCTATCATGATCAACTTTCCCGTTTGTATCTTAAAGAGACAGTCAGGTTACATGGATTTCCTCTCTCCATTGTATCGGATCGTGATCCCAGGTTTACTTCTAACTTTTGGAAAGGCCTTCAGAAGTCGTTGGGTACTGAATTAAATTTTAGTACAACTTTTCATCCTCAATCAGATGGGCAGTTAGAACGAACAATCCAGACATTGGAGGATATGCTACGAGCTTGTTCTATGGATTATCAGGGAAGTTGGGACCAACATCTTTCTCTGGTTGAATTTTCATATAATAACAGTTTTCATTCCAGTATACAGATGGCACCATTTCAGGCATTATATGGGAAGAGGTGTCGAACTCCAGCTTTCTTGGATGAAGTGGGTGAAAGAAAGTTGTTGGGACCAGAATTGGTAGAAGAGATGTCAGAAAAAGTTCAGCTGATTCAGAAACACATGAGAAGAGCTCAGAGCAGGCAGAAAAGTTATGCGGATAACCGGAGGAAGGATCTATCTTTCGAGGTAGGTGATCATGTTTTTCTCAAGGTTTCTCCTTGGAAAAGTGTGATGAGATTTGGTAAGAATGGAAAGTTGAGTCCAAGTTTCATTGGACCATACGAAATTTTGGAGAGAGTTGGATCAGTTGCATACCGAGTGGCTTTACCTCTGAGTTTATCTCAGGTACACAATGTTTTTCACGTTTCGATGTTGAGAAAGTATATGCCAGATCCATCTCATGTTTTGAGTCCAGAGGTAGTTCAGTTGGAAGAGAACCTATCATATGAGGAACAACCGGTCCAGATTCTTGACCACATGGAGCAAGTGTTACAGAATAAGGTGATTCACCAGGTAATGGTTTTGTGGAAAAACCAAATGATTGAAGAGGCAACATGGCAATCTGAAAATGCAATGAGGGATAAGTACCCCCATTTATTCGATAAGTAAATAAATTGTGGGGACGCAATTTTCTAAATGGGGGAAGGATGTAACATCCCAAGTAAGTAATTAATAATAGATATTTTTATCTATGTCTATTAATGATTAAGATAGTGTTTTAGAGGCTTAAAATGAAAATAAATACAATCTTATGCATGGAATACACTAATATTCTTAAAAGTTTTTTTTACTTCCTTATGATGGAAAACCATTTTTGAATCTATCTTTTTACAATTTTATAAACTATGTTTGTCAAAATAAACATATTATTTATGATTGGGACATCAAAATTTACCTTGTGTGAATTTTTGGTATTTTTCTGACAATGTTCATTTTTTAATGAATAGTGAAAAATACTGCATTTTACATCAAAAATTCTTTTTAATCTAATTTATTTATATGATTATATTATGTTTTGAATTGTTTTTGAAGTGAAATTAGAATATATTTTTACCATTTTCTCCAATGGTGGTCATTGGAATCAATTTCACTTTGAAATTAGACTTAAACTGGTGTCAATCTTTTGATACTTATTGTTTTGTAAAAACACGCTATTTGCTCTGGCAGCGGGAATTAATTATTAAATTAATTAATGTGACTTATATGACTTGAATTTTGTAAAATAGACTTCATTTTTGAAATCGGAATATCAAATATAGCTTAGGGTGAATTTTTGGTAATTTTCTGAAAAACTTCAATTTTTGATGAATAGTGAAACCACTAAGTGGTACTTATAAAAACTGATTTTCTGTTTAAATGAAATTTTGCCATCATTGTGATTTGAATTTCAAAAATCCGACATACATGGTTGTCATTAAGAAGTAAAATGTTGTTCAATGGGATTAAAATATTTTTTGGTGAATAGTAACTTATTAAGTTTTCAATCGCGATTAGTGGTAATTAGGGTAGTTTAAGGTATAAATAATGCTTTAATAATATGAAATGACCTAGACACATGTCCCAACCTTATTGGTTGTGTCATGGCCGACCAAGACAAGCCATGGGTCAACTTGAGGACTCCATGGAGACACTTTGGTTGGGAAATGACATAAATAACTTTTTATTTAAAGTAAAAATGACACAAACATACTATGTTCTACAAAAACAATTTTTACATGGGGATACAAAGATCAGATTTTTGATTATAAATAGACATTGGAAAGATAAAAATATTTCCTACGTCATAGTATTTTTTTATAATTTTTATACTTTAAATAAATTAAATTATTTATGACATCATAATGATGCAGCGATGACCTCATTATTTAACGATTTAAATAAAATGGAAAGATAATGTAAAATCTATGAACTACACATGTCCAAAACTTATTGGATGGGAGGATTTCGAACCCTTATCACCTTATCCACGAATTATATCAATGTGGGACCTTTTAAAACCGAAACACATTTCCAAATAAAGTAATATTTCATTACTTTCCAAAAGTTACCCTCCTCTCCTCTTATAAAAGGCCCCCACCTCTACCTCATTTCACACACTCCTCAAGCCTTTGGATCGTCCAACCCCTGCCCATTTACACTCTCCACATCCCTCTCCTAATCCTAGAGGATTCTCTTTGGGAATAATCTTTTCAATGGAAGCCTTTAGGCTCAAATCAAAAGGAGTTACACTTTCAAAGGTAATTCATTCTCTCATGTTCATTTGTTTTATTTTGCTTCTCCAACCCCCTAAAATCTTATTATTTACTTCTTTTGTAACAACACCAGTATATTCAATATACTAGGATGTTGTTATAAGATTTATTTGAGCTACACTCTCACACAACTACATCAAACGGTTAATGAACATACGGTTTCCGTTGATGGCGAAATTCTGCATCCTGAAACGATGATTGTTCAATACTCATTTAACACCTTCAAAGGTGGCCATTATGATGTCAATATTTTTATATATGATATATGATATGTTTATGTTTTCCTTAAGCTTATGTTTCTTTTCATTTTGGGCATACCTGTATGGTTTCCATTATGGGTAAACATGATATCTTCATTTTAGGAAGTCTGGACTACCGCCCCCTGAAAGTGATTTGATTCATTAATACCATATGTGGGAAGTGTAAAGGATAAATTTAATGATATTATACATATTATTATACTGTAATTATAGTATACTCTTATATCATTATGATTCCATTCCATAAAATAAGAAATATAAATGGAAGTAGCGTTCATGCGTACGTACGGCTTACCGTCTCCATGAACGGTGCATTTCATTTCTTACCTCTAAATGTGATGTAATATTATAAATACATGTATATGATGAATATATATGATATATATGTTATCCAAATCATTAATATCATTCTGGATATAATGAACCTTTGACCAAATTAACAACATATAAGTGTAAGAAGTCTATTTTTGACTTAAGAACCAAATACCGACAAAATGAACATTATTAACTTAAATGATTACATGATGTCCATAACATGGTATAAAAGGAATAATGAACTTGAAAAAGGTTCTTAAGCAAGTAGATATTAACTCAAGTTTATTATTCAGGATATTAAAGAATGGTCGGGTGAAGTCGGATACGAGGTATGGGACTTCGTCTCAATCTCCTTTCATTGAGGCATATTGTGTTTTATACACAACCTTTTTTTATGGTTTATAAACCCCTTTGACTTTTAAGTTTATTCAAAAGGAATATTTTTTATACGAAGCGTTTACTAAATGACAAAAGGGAATGTTTTTTGTCGTATGTATGCGGCGACAACGACTTTTCCGCCGTCGTGACCGTTGTTTGAGTTTCGGCTTCCTCTACAAGCCATACCTTTTTTTAACGAAAAATAAATACCATGTTTTGGTATTGAAAATGGTTTTCACAGTTTTTTGTGTTGTATAAATATCTTGTGATTGAAATGTGGAAATGTTATGTTTCCTTTATGCATGTTTTATGTGATACGATTATGTTATGGTTCTTGGGTATTATTATGAAGACGGGTGGTTCCGTGATAAACTAAGGGCGGGTGAGCCCGATATAGCTCTCCAATGCATTGGGTAACACGAAGGAGTGAAACGTTAAGGTTTCTCCGAAGAGATTTAGGGAATATACTGTGATGGGTATTCCAAACGTAACCAAGAGGGTTACTCCCTGCGTAAGAATGTTATAAATGCCTCAAGTTACCTTTATGTCCTATGATTTCTATGATTTATTCATGATTTTATGAGGTATGTTAAAGTGCCTATGTTTTATGGGTAAAGTATGATTTCATTCTTATGTATATATATACCCATGTTTCCTTTCCATGTTTTTATAACCCATACTGAGCTTTTTATGCTCATCGCAAGTTTTTTTGAAATGTTTTTCACAGGTCAAGGGAAAGGTACATGATATGATGATAGTGTCAAGGAAGTGTTAAGAAATAATCTATGTTTTATTTTAAATGTGTTCCCATTGATGGGAATGAAGAATACTATCTTTATGTAACCACTTTGTTTATATGTGGAATGTAATGCATGTTTTATGATCTAAATCTCTAAAACTCTAAACCCGAAAAGATCCTCAATGTGTAATCTTGTAATAACACAAGATTAAGTAAGGTTTAAGGCTGGGGCCTTATAATATCCCTCAATTAACTATGACTTTTGATAAAATTTTAATTTATTAAGTTAGTCTTTGTTTTTAAAAAATGGTATACACATAATTTTCTCATGATATTGAATTGTAAAATTCAATTCGTTATAATTTTTCTAGATTGTTCCAATTAATTAATAATATTTTTTAAATGTAATTATGATATTAGAATTGGTTCCTAAAAATATAATCACCATGGTATCTATTAATAAGTATTTCATACCAAATTTAAAATACTAGTATTAATAAACCAGAAGTTTGTAGTTATTTTACATTATTGGTATTAAATATATATGTTCCCAAATGAGCTAAATAATTTATTCTCTTGGCATGATAGAATCCTACTAAACATTTCAAAAAACAATATAAAACATGAATGTAGTGATATAAAATGATTATCCCATTTAATACATCCCAAAAAATTACACAAAGTTCTCATCATTGTTTCATTAATAAATGAAAATAAATAATTGTGATTTTAGATGCTCCGTTAGGAGTATCATATAAAAAGTGGTTTCATAAAATTAACATACGATAAGTGATATCGAATGAATAAATGAACAACTTTATTCCATAATGAAATGAATCCTATGAAATTTTATATCCATGATAATAAATTAATTTATGGATAACAATAATTATTGATCTCATTTATATGGAATTAATAATTTTCAACAACAAAACATATTGTCAAGGTCTACTTCCATGACAATACCATGTTATGGGAAAATGAATCCCCCAAATCCCATCTTATTTTTTCTCATGATACTTTTTAATGAATTGAGATTCTATACAATTCTAGTCTCTCCATATACTGATGATGTATAATTCATTCACCATCATATCCAATAATACCTTTCATAACTTTTCGTACAGAACCACTTACTCAAAATAATCTATTGGTATTATGTCAAATATTAAAGTAGAATAATTCACCATTCAATAAAATAACATAAATGTTATGGGGAAGGTCCCTCAAACACCATAGAAAAAGTAAGGTATTATCAATGTTTCATGAAATACCATTATCAAAGAAATATAATGTTGTGGGTACATACATTGTGTTGGTGATCCATTGAAGATAGAATTTGTAATGAATATCATGTATTTGTATGAAAATAATGAGATTTTAAGGAAATTCCTTTATCATGGTTCAGAATTGGAATGAAAATTTTCCAAATCATATCCCTCTTTAGTGTCTAGCCATGTGTTCTGTTAGGTATATTCATCATTTAATAGAGTGAGGATTCAGTCAATTATCATGAAAAACATTTCATGGTGAATCGGTACTATATCAACATTCACATTCCCATATCCCTCAAATGAATTCATTTCAATGACACTATTCAATAATATACTTTACCTAAACTCAGGACAGTGTTTTCACAATAGAAATGGTTTTGTTCGACAGTATTCATGTAATCTTCAATCAATATAATATGATACTATTTTTTAAAATAATCAATTGTAAATAAATTAATTTTAATGATAAATATGGTGAATTTTATTTCATGTAAATATAATAAACATAAAAATTGTAATATGTAATGTATATAACATGAGTCATAGTAAATAAAAATTGAGATGATAAACCCTAGTTATATAATAGTTAATAATTCAATTATAACATCATGAAGTAAATTACATAAATTAAAATTATAATAAAATTAATAATTGTATTTCATGATATATCAAATCACATTATATTTATATAAAACAATCAAAAATAAAATTATATTAATAATAAAAAAAATATTAAAGAGTTGAATTTGAGAGTAAAAAAAATAATTTATTCCATGACTTTTGTGAACATACTTTATCCACTTCTTACATGAATGTAGTTATCTTATTCACTAGATTTAAAACTTTAATCATAACCATTTTTATATATAATCTTTACAAATATCCTTTTTATACATTAATTGTACTCAATTTTCACATCAGTGTTATAGTTTTCAACATTTACAAAAGATTTTTAGTATTTTTTTCATTTTAATTATTCTTCCATAGTTAATTATAAACATTTCATTAAAAATTATTTTAGGGATTATTTATATTAATGTATGATGGTTTAAATTTCATTAATGTAGAACCCTCATCATTAGTTACTTATCTCATTATATATTTTTTATTAGGATATATAATAATAGAATTATGTTTTGGGAGGTTATGAGGGTCTTTGTCACTTCTTGGTGGATTTTATGGAGTATTACAGTTTAAATACAGTTAGTATAAACTTTGAAACACCTCTTAGATATCATTAATGTGGAAACATTGGGTAGTGGGAAAGTGCACAATTGGCACACATTTTTTCTAAATCATAAAGAACCCTTGGGGAAACCATGAGAGACCACTATTATTTAGGATTGAAGACTGTGAATAGTTTTCACGTAGGTTTTCGAACCATTTGAGCCTACCATGTGGGATGTTTTCTTGAGGATCTTGAAACCTTATGTTTGGAACATGATTTTTCAAACCATGTTTCCTAATAGTGTGTTGTATAGTCTTCCCTTATACATTTTTGGATCTATTTCATTTTAATCTCTTAATTACATAGTCTTCCCCTAATCCACTCATAACACGAACTCCATTTTGTCTCAATATTTGAGAGAAATTTCCTTTTGGTTATGGTTTGATATATCTGTTGTTAAATGTAATTAGAGATCCAGATTCACCGGTAAGTTATTGTCTATGTTCATTCTTCTTAGATCCATGATTATTCTCCCCCATAGAATCATATATCAATTCCATTATTGAAAGATATAAGTGTTTTTGATTGTTTAATGATGAATTTCTATTAGATATAATGATGTTAACTTAGTTCCAGGTAAAATATATCAAATCATTATATCAATCTTCAATTTTGATAATGTTTTGAGGTAGGTGGTTTTTCTCTTGTTTCTACTTATCTAAATCATCAATACTCTATTTAAAATGATTTTTTTATTTAATTTTATTTCAAAAATGATGTGTCATTATTGATGTAAAACCACTTTAGTGATGGTATTGTGAAATGGAGAAAATTAGATGGTATTTTGGAAAACCCTATTTGATTTAAATTTTAAAATAGTGATTTTAAAATGATGGTGTTTATTTAATACATGGAACATTTTTTGTAGAAAATTTTTAATTAATGAATGGTTCTTGAATTTTTTTTCATGGTCTTGGTCATACATGGTGGGTTTCTGTTTCTTTTCAATAGATGTGACCATTAAGAAGAGGTCAGTGTTATTGGGGCACCTAGTTTTAGTTTTCTTTGTGACGACTTAGTTGATTGATGGGATACCTATCATCAGTATGAAAATGTCACCTGATAATGAATGTGTTTGTGTGTAGATATGTGGAATAATGGAATGAGTATTCCAAATTTATTTGATAAATGTTTTAACAGATAGTTTTCATTTACTTCAATAGAAAACTATTTTGGGTTAGGAAAAGAATTTTAGGATTTATATAAAATGATTTAAATTTATTTTGAACTATTTCATATAAATTTGGGAAAAAGTTATTTCCTAGTGGCGTGAGTTGGTATTTCATTTATTAAATCCTACTATGTAGAGGATCAAATCATACTTGGGAACTATTTTTAATTTACAGATGTGATTTTTTGGGATAGAGGTAAAGGAAAGGTATCTCAGTTCTTTAGTGATGCATCATGAAACCATGTGAATGGCTTATTATATTAGAAGATGAAGTAGGTTGGGAGTTCCAATGTTGTTGTATTTGGTATCTTTATTTTATTTTTCTCTTGTACTCTGATATGGTCATTGGTTAGGTTGTACATTGAGTTTTTTATCCTTATACTCATGCATTATATAGTTTTTTGTTTGGTTGTATTCTTGTCTTTGAATATTTATCCTCAATGATAAGTCATACCCAAAATGTGTATAAATATATTTTCATTTTTTTCCATTCTTTTGTGTATTGGGGATGTCACCTAAGGCTTAGTAACACACACTACATCTTCCCAAGCTAATTGGTGAGGGGATGGTTGGTAGAAATGTTATCAGTTTGTTGCTTTAATACATAACAGTCTTCATAAGTTCTTCTATATTTTGCGATTTTATAAAAGAGTATGATTTTTTTAAAATTAAATATAGATCATGGAGATTCATATATAACCTATTTATTTTGAACTTCATTTTACTATGGATTTTGGGTACATGGGTGATTAAAAAAATGCTCGGTGAGTGGTCACCTCATCATCATGGGTTTTGCATATGAGAGTTGACTGAAGTGCATTGGTAAATGATATACCACTATGATTATATTGATAATTACTGTTTTAATGATTTTCAAAATGGTAATATCTAATGTTTATTTTTTAAATGTGTTTATATTTTTTTCAAATATATGTTATTAAAAAATTGGATGGTTGTGGAATTTTGAAAACGTATAAACAGATTTATAATGGATAAAAAAAATTTGGAAAGTTTTGTACTAATTTTATCAAATAAAAAGAATCTAAAATATCTAATCCTTTAATTTCTATAGAGTGATACTAAATGTGATTTTGTTTGCGTTATATAAAATGACATCGGGTAGGAGATGTAGGAACCAACCGGAAGAGGATTTTGTGATTATGGTTTCACTAGGGAAACATGAGAAAAAATAGTGTGTTTAGATTATTTTACAATATTTTCAAACCATGTAGGGAGGAAATATAGTGTATGATCTCAGGAAAGTGGTTTAATTAGTTTAGATCCAAAATCAAAATAAAAAAATCTTATAGGGTTTTTCTAGACACAAAAAAGTGAACTTGGGTTTAATAAGATGAATTGAGTTTTTTATTTATTAGTAACACTAGATTAGATGAATGTAAATTTGGAAACATATATTCTATAGGATATATATGATAGTGGTGTGATTTAGAAGAATAAAATAAATTGGACCATGGTATGGAATTGGATTGTTTTGAAGAATATTTCAATAAAGAATTCTATCCTGACACATTCAGAATTTCTTGAACAACAAACTTCTTGATCTTGAAGCAAAAGACTCTCTTTATAAAAGAGTTTGCAAATAAAATTTTTAATATAGTTCATTATTCACTAGTTGTTTCTACATGTGAATTTAAGAAGGCATGCATTTTTTATTTAAGGATCAAATAATAAATTCTATCAAGGATTCTTTTCCCTATATTATGAATTGTATAGAATTTATCAATAGATAATAGATATGTTAGGAATTACTAATAGAGGAATCATGTTTATTCCTACAATAACTAGTGGGAACTCAAATGTGGGGAAATTTTAATGTAGGGACACCTATTCTCAATGAGGTGGTATATCTCATAATGACTCTATAAGATTAGTCAACTTACCTCCACAACAAAAAATTAATTTTAGATTTTTTACTGTGATTCTATATAAAATATTAAGTAATATTTTATAAAGCCTCCTAGAGAATTTCACAATTTCAACCACATGAGATATATTCAAGGCTATTATCACGGTGCTCCAAGTTCGACTATAAGATAAATGTCAAAGGATTCTCTATAATCATATTCTTTGATAGGATGAGAATTGCAGGAAAACTCTAATTATTATAATTTATCTTGCCATATTTATTCTAGGAATATAATAACTCCTCAACCAGTTTAATCTCAACCGGTTAATAAAGTGAAAATTTCATTAAGAATGAAATTTTATAGAGTTAGTAAAGTGATCGTTGATAATTAATAAATATTGTTGATGGTGATAGTTATAATTTTTTTTAATTCAACACTTATTCCAGATTACCTTGATACTAGTGCATAAAATTCAACTATTTCTTATAATGTTGTCTATATTTTGTGTTTCCATGTTGAGATGATGCATTCTATTTTGAAAATCCAAACGCCTTTGGGATAATGAGAGTCTCGATATAGGTAATTTGTTTCATATTTAGTAATAACTTATGAGACTAATTTGGAATGGGAATGTTATGTGATATATTTGGATTTCGGTGACTTGATTAAATGAATGGATTGGATGACGAAATTTGAGGCCCATATCAACTTTATGCATAGAGGGTGAGTCTCAAATATCTGGATTGTGGTAGACATATTTTTCAAGGTTATTAGGATGTAGATATAATAAGATCAAGACCCTTTATACTGGTGGTTAGAAAAACCTCTTACCAGTTGAAAAATGATTCTTTGGAGTCAAAAGTAGAGATCAGGTAATGATATTCTCCTACCATAGTGTGCAAGTACCTTGATTTTTTCCTAGGGATTCACCTAGACATTCACAAAAAAATGGATTCGAGTTTATGACCCGTCTCTTTCAAGGGGAAAATACTATTTCCATTATGAATTATCTTATGGGAAAATAGAATTTATGGAATTTAAGGATCGGCTAGAAGAGTTGTAAAGTAAAGTGTTCATCTGACCACATACGTCTCCAAGGGAAGAAACAGTTCTTTTCTGAATAATCTATATGGATCCATTGGGCATTGTGTAGATTTTAGTAGTCTTAATAATGTTATAATAATGACTTGGTATCATATTCTATGCATTAATGATCTATTATATTAATTTATTTAATCCTAGTGGTTCTCTAAAATTAACATATGTATTTATATAACTAACTGAGATATTAGTAGAAAGTTATTACGACAATAGATTTCAAAAGAAAATAAGTCCATTATATGTTTTTTTCCCTTTTGGTCTTAGGAATGAACCAGTCATCATTATGCCATTCATGAATTGGGTATTTCATAGTCATATAGATTCTATAGTGTTGGTGTTCATTGATGATATATCGGTGTATTCAAAGATAGAAGATGAGCATGAGAAACACAAGGATATAGTTTTGGGTATCATCCCTAATCATCATTTTTATTCCATGTAATCAAATTTTTATTTCAGTATATATGAGGTACATTTCCTTTACCATGTCATTTCTAAAAAATCCATGTATAGGGATCTAAAAAATATATAAGTTGTTATCTATTGGAAACCACTAAATAATTTATTTTAGATATGTAGTTTCCATTGATTTTTAGAATACTAAAAAAATTTATGTGATTTTTAATGTCTTTCTTCATCAATTAAAACATTTTTAAATAATGAAATTCCATTACAATGGAACAAATAATGTACAAAATCCTTTCATGATGTTAAGGTTAGACTCACATTAGAGACTATTCTGTTGTTTCTAGATTTTGGATAGAGCTATATAGTTTATTTCGATAAACTGGGATCTAGGTTGGGATATGTTATCCTATAAGGAGATCATGTTGTTGCTTATAGATCATGGTAGTTACAGTTACTTCAGAATAATCACCCAAAATAAGATTTGGAATTGGTTGTGGTAGTATATTCTTTGAAAGGATTGAATCATAATCTTTTTATTGAAAATATTTTGATTTTTACTAATCATAAGATATTGAAAAAAAAATTATCATATAAAGAATTAAATATATTGAAAATAATATGGATGAAATACCTTAAAATGTTTGATGCAAACTTGATGTTTACATTATGAAAAGGAAATATGGTGGATGCTGCATTAATTAAGATATAGAAAAACAATTTGGATAAAGAATATTTAAACTAGTTGAAGTTGGTGTCACATATAGAAGACATACACCTGTATTGTACATACCAGAGTGATGTTTTATTTTTCAATCCAATTTTTTTGGTTATTAATTTTGTTTTGTATTCTTAAAAGGCTCAGATAGTAAATCCTAAATGTATTTCTATGTGGTGACAACACAACTATGGGGATGTCATTTTGGGATGCAATCTAAATGAGAGTTTTGTTTTGTGGTTTGAATATCATATTGTGGTGCCCATTTTTTATGAACATCATCTTAATTCATACAACTTTTTGAAATGGGAAATTTTTCTAGGAATTAAAAAGATTTATAGAGTAATAATAGCAGTGATTTAGTGATATGTTAATAAAAGGAAAGTGGAATAGTTTGTTTTGAGATTCCTTACCTATCAGCATGTAAAGGAACAACATCATCCACTTATGGGAATGTTATAATCATTACAAATTCCCATGTGGAAGTGGTATAGGATAACCATGGATTTATAAAAAATTTACCAAGGACAGTTAAGAAAGAAGATTCCATATGGGTAATTGTGGATTGGATCATAAATTAGGCTCCTTTTATCCTTATTTATTAATCTTATATAGTGGAATAGTTTTCCAAAATTGATATACGAGAAGTTATAAAGAATTATGGAATTCCAATCTCGGTTGTATCTTAACGAGACTCGAGGTTTACATCTCATTTTTAGAAATATTTGACGAAATCCCTTGGGACACAATTGACTGTGATCATGGGGTATCATCTTCAAACAGATGGATAATCTAAGAGGGAAATCCAAACATTTTAATAAAAGCTTCAACCATGTGTAATTTATTTTGAGGGATCATGGGAGGATCATATAACATTAGTGGAGTTATCCTCCAATAACAGTAATGAAGACTTGATAAATATATCTCATTTTTAATCATTGCATGGGAATCCTTATTATTATCATCATTGTATGGTATAAATAGGTTAAAATTTAATGGTTGTACCAAAAACTGTGAAATAGACCTTATAAAGTATTCATTTGGTTATAATGAGGATGGATCCCATTTATATTCATTTGAAATTGTATGTGGATCATTTTTAATGTCTATTTTAATTTTAAGTGAGTGATCATTTGTTCATGATAGTCTCTCTAATGGCTGGGAATAATAATTTAGTAAGAATTAAATGTTATATAATTAATATATAAGACCTTTGAAGATACATAAACGAGTTTGTCAGGTATAATTTATGTTTTCTTTGTTTTCAAGGTTCAGTTAAGAGCATAATTTGTTTCATGTGTCTTATTTGAATAAGAATCAACTTGATCCTAACCATGATATTCAATGGGATCTTGTTGAACTAGATTTGGATTCTACAATATTTCATGTGATGATACACAATATGGATAGGAATGGGATTACTTACTTGACAAAATTATCAGTATAGTGTGGGTTTTATAGAAGCATGGTTAGATTCAAGATGAATAATTGGATCATTGAAAGGAAATTATGGATAAATGGCTAAAAATAATTAAGGAAAATCATATAATTCTATATTCTAGTGGTAGAAATGACAATGGGGGAGAATTTTAGTCTATTTTTTTGAGTTAAATGACCCATTAATTATGTATTTTGATGTTATACAATGTTTGGGTAATGTCAAGGGAGGTTCTAAGGGGTTCTGACACTGGTTAGAGGATTTACTACATGTGCGTAGTTTGAGAATATTTAGTTGAAACCAGGAGCCACCTCTAGAAAATAGTTCAAGGGGAAACAATGGGTAGTGGGAAGGCACACGATTGGTGCATGGTTTGGCAAAACCAAGTGGATTCCCAAGATATAGTGTGTGATAATATTTTAATTTGGGATAATAGATAATTCAATGTTTTTTCAAGGTTTGTATAACCATGTGATCCAATTATGCGGGGTTTTCACTTAAAAAAAAAAGCAACCACATGGTTGGCAAATGGTTTGTGAACTTGTGCATCCTAACTTGGGTGCGTATAGTCATCCATTTGTATTTTTTCGGATCTAATTCATTTTAATCACTTAATAACTCATTTTTCCCTAATCATCTTATAAAACTAAGTCCTCTTTCTCCCAATATGTGAGATATTTTTTTGTTCTATGAGTGATCCATAATCTGTTCAATGGATATTGGAGATCCATATTTTCATGTAAGTTCATGTTCTTATTTTCTTATTAGATCCTTTGTACTACTTTCTCTCATAACCATGGATCTATTATATTATGGTTAGATTTAAGTGATATATATTTTTAATGGTGATATATTATTAGATATAATAAAGGGAACTAAGTTCATGGGTAAATCTAGAAAATTGGTGTTCCCTTCTATAGTTTAATGAACATTTTGATGTAGGTGGATCCTCTCTCAATTACACTTTTATCGAACATAAATGATTTGTTTTATATGAATGATTTTATTTAATTTAATTCTAAAATTTATGTGTTATTCTTGATGGAAACCAATTTTTTGACAATTTTGTTAAATTGTGAAAATTATAAGGTTCTTTGGAAACCCTCTTTGATGTAAATTTGAAAATTGTGATTTTAAAATTATGGATTTTATTTAACACATAGATAATGGATTATGGAAATAGTTTTATGAAACAATGGTTTTTGAAATTTTTTTCCATGGCCTTTTTCATACATGGTTTTGGTGAGCTAATTTTCATTATAAGTGACCTTATATTGGGGTTTTGTTCCATTGGGGAACCTAGTATTTGTTACATTGTGACAACTTTGTAGATCTATGAGAGACCTCTCATGAGTTTGTAACTACCACATGGTCCCACAGGTGTTTATGTGTAGATATGTGGAATCAAGTAATGGGTATTGAAAAATGTTTTTAAGAAATCTTTTAAAGGATTAATTTAATTTATTTCCATTGAAAAATATTTTTCTTAAAGAAATTTTTTTTATATTTTATATAAAATATATTAAATTGTTTTTAAACCAATTTTATATAAATGCGATAGAATGTTTTGTACAAGTTGAATGACTTCGAATGTAATTGGAAATATCCAACTAAGTTTAGACTCACCCCTAATTTGTAAATATTGTGTATTTGAAGATGTCATCTATCGAGACATAGGTAAAGTTTTGGCATCTTAGTTCAATAATTATTAACTATGATTCAATAGGAATGTTTTTTTATTTGGAGAATAGAGTAGGATTGTTGTTTTGGATTTGATGTCTTTAGTGTCATTGATTTTTTTTCTAACTATACAATGATATGGTTGTTGGTTTGATTATAATGTGAATGGTTTTTCATTTAATGATGCATCATATAATGGTTTTTTGGTGTTTCATGTCTTTTATTTTTTATCTTCAAAGGTAATATCCTCCCCCAAATGTGAATGAATCACTTTGAATTTATCTAAATCCATTGGGGTATTGGGGTCTCACCTAAGTCCTTGTAACACCAACCCCCTCTTCCCATGACAATGGGTGGGAAAAGGTAGTTACAATTAATGGTTGTTTTAGACGTTTTCAATGAATATGAAATCGATAATAAAAAAGTTTTTGTGACATTGGTCAAATGGTGTTTGTTTTCTTAATTGACTAACTAGGTATTGATATTAATTTTCTTGAACCAAAAAATATTTTTCTACACATTTATATAATTTTATACCATTTAATTTATTTTCATAATCATCCATGATATAAATTTATTTTACTATTCATGTTAGTGGTTTAACCTACCCAAATAAGAAGACATCCTGATTTAATGAATTATTATGAATTATTCTTATTGAAATAACATTATAAAAGAATCATAATAATCATATTTATTATTTATTAATGATTTATGATATAATTTTATGGTTTTTTAATATGGTTTAATGGATATAAAAACCCTTAATGATTTGATCATGTGATTATCCTCTTAGAACACTTGATTTAAATGATCAATTTAACATTGATAATTTGTTGATAATATCATTAATATAATCTCTAGTATTTCATTATTTAAATATAGTGTTATAATAAACATAATATTCACCCCTTAATCTCATTCATTAATCCATAATTGTAAGACTGTGAAAGAAAAAACACATCGCATTACGGAGGGATAGTCTGCACAACAAAGAAACAACTGTTTTTTATCACAATTGATCGGCTATAGGAAGTAATATTTAAAATAAAAATAATAAAGTAACATTAATGTATAGAAATTATACTAATATCAATATATTTGTGCACATATAAATATCAATAAATATTATAATGAAGGGGCAGAGCTATGTAGTTGATAATACTCATGTTGAGGAATTGAATTTACCTTGGAATGATCCTTGGAAATTTTGGCCCTTTTACTAAACCTGATAATTATCAAATAAAATATCAAATTTATTTTATAGAATAAAATTTATAAGAGTATGAAAATATAATTTAAAAATAAAAAAACTGAACCTCATAGTAACAATTATCACTCATTATTATAGTTCCATATAATAAAAAGTTATACTAGATACATATTTTAATAAAAAATTTGATTTATTATAAAATAAATAAATTGAATGATTCATTCATTTTAAATAAAAAATGAGTCTTTCTATAAAATAATTAATTCAATGAAATGACCAAAAATAATTTCACTATTAAAGTATCATTTCAATTATTTCAAAAAAAATGTATATATGATTTATAATTCAAAGAATATTTTAATATCTATATTTATATTCCATAAATTAAAATTTTATTACGTAATTGGTTTTTAAAACATCTATCTCATTCTTATATAATGAAAATTTTATAAAAATTACATGTTTTGATGAAATAACATTGTTCAACTAATAACCAACATTTATAAAAAATGTTAAAAATTGCTTTAATATAATTTTGATGTTGTTAATTCAAAATTTAATTTAGTTTGATAAATTTATATTTATATTATTTAGATGTTAAATAAACTTATAAATTAATTTTATTTAAACTTTTGTTTTTTATCATATACTTTTTGCATGCTCTAGTATGTTCTCACATATTTAAAGTAATATCATTTAGTTTTGAAAAATTTTATTTTAAAAGGAAATAACACATAAAGAAATGATTAAAAATTATTTGGAAAACCATCAAAACTGGTAATGGAAGGATTATAATGATATCCAATGTGAGTAAATGTATCAATCTGACATTTGGAAAGCATTTAAAGGATTATATTCACACATTTTTAATAAGATTCAGTGTCAATAGAAATTGATCACGAGTAAAAAATGTGTATATATATTAGGACCTCTATAAAATAATAAGAAGAATATATACATGTAATATAATGATTCATGATTGAAAAATGAGATATGTTTAGCCTTTATTACTAGAAAACCTTTAGATGGTTTTTTAAATAAGGGTGTTTAAATGGTAAGAATAAATTAAAAACCTAAACTTTCATGGGGATATAAAAAGGAAGGTTGTTCAGGAATAAGTACTATATATTGACCTCATCTGGGAACCTATACATAAAAATTCCAAATTTTAATGATTGGCAGAAAAATAAACCCTTACAATGATCATAACATGTCTGCTAAGATTTTATAGAACCATGCCTTTTACAATAATTTTTATTATATTTTTATGAAAAAAATTTCAAATACTACAACCCCAAAGATCAGAAGCCCTAGTGTCCTTGTAAGACCAGTTTCAAATTATTCTAAAAAGAAAAAAAATGGAATCCTTATTTTTTCCATAATGCGACATTAATTCAATTTGATATCTTATAATGGGATAGGATAACATGGGGAATATGTAAACAAAGCGGTAATCTAAAAAACCTAGTATGGGAATTAACATGATTCGAAACAATAACATTTGACTCAATCGTATAACATTATATCATAAAATATAAGGTATATGAGTAATCACATAGATGAGTAAATTAAATAACACGATATTATAATATCATTGTAACATAAGAAATGTAGAAGAAATAGATAACTTGAAGAAAAAAATAGTTAAGGATAACTACCTGGATAATAGTATATGGTCGATAAAGTCCCATAGTGGTTCAGTATTAATCTATAATCGAATCCATTATATCTCAAGAGAAGTTAAATTTTCCAAATACATTGAAGATATATCCAATATATCCCCATGGTTCTTAATCTACCTATGGTGCTATGCCCCCAACCCTTGCTATTTGACCCCTGATCCCGATTTCTCCTCCCCACAAGTGGTTGAACCTCTATGCCTGATGCTTCCACCCACCTTCAAAAATCATCTGATGATGATGTGGACACCCAACCTCAATCGTCCTCTAATGACGCGGCCACCCAACCTTGATCCTCCTCCGACGATGCATCAACCCAACCTCAAGATTATCCTCCGATAACAACGCGGCCACCCAACCTCCCTGTGATCCTCTTCTTCTGACATGGCTCCTCCTCCACCTCCTCCTTCGAGCCACACTCTTCCTCAACTCTGTTATTTTTTTATTCTTCACACATTCTAGGTTCCCCTATATCTTTCCCCGGTGGGTGGTCTATGACTCACAGCCTGTGAGTGTCCTGCGATAGGGTGAATTAGAGTTTGTTTTCTATTTCCTCAAATATTTATTCTATTTATGTTGTTGGGGTTTCAATTATCTCTCATTTTCTCCAACACATAGCAGCATACATATAAACCAGGACAGTTTTAATTCCTCACGTTCCCACTAATTTCTGCCATGGAGAAGGGTTTTTCATTTTATATCCACATCCTCTTCAATTTTCAATGGGAATGATTTTTTTTCGTATCTTATTACTTGTCACAATTTTCTTTGATATGGTTTATTTTTTTCGCTTATTCCATTAGGAATGATTTATTTTGTTTTTGTTCTAATTTTCATTAGGTTTGATTGTACTATAGAGTTTAAATCTACAAGTTCTGGAAATAAGAAGATATGAAGATATGATTCTAAAATGGATGAATGGTCTATGGTGAGTTCTAAAAAATCATAAATATATAGTATTAATTTTTTTTATTACTTTGGTGAATGTAAATCTATGTTTCATAGTGATTGATATATGACATATCATGATATTGTTGCAATTGTTGAATAGAAGTAATGTTTGGTGTGTTTACTAAATTGCATGTTGACATGTCAATTTTTTTTAGATAACATCATTTTCCCATATATATAAAATCCAATATGATTATGATGAGTCACATAAAACATGTATGTTCTCAAACCACGATGTGATAGACGCAAAGAAGATTGTTTCCCCATAGGGTCTTATTCATTTACCATTGGGTGTTTAGTTTTAGGTTTTTCTTCAAGAGGTTAATCCACACTACCATATACCTCCCTACCAGTTCATATAGAAATAACACTTTGGGTTAAGAATTGTTTAAGATAAGTGTTTACTCAAACATTGATTTACCAATGTATTTAAAATAATAAGGATTTTTCATATTATCTTTTAAACTCATTAAGCATAGAGCCATGGGTTTTTAAAGTAGATTGTTGATTACCTTGGTACTCCATCTGTCTCTACAGGTCCTTCATGGATGGGTCTTGAATTTTTTCGTCAGTTTGGTAACCTTTTAAAGGTTGAGAGTTTTTAATTACGAACCATATGTGTGGGGGATGATAAGTCTATTATAAAATCTATTAGAAAAGTGATTTGGATTGATATTTCATTGCATATCCATATGAGACTATTGAATACTCCTTGATACCTTGGTTGTTCAACTATAATTGATAGACCCCCCCCCCACATAAAGTTTCTACACTGATCTAGTGCGATCAATAATTTGTATGATAATGAATATTCATATTGTTGGATTTATTTATTTTAAGTCTTACTGATTTTTTTAAATATATGAACTGAAAAATAAGATGTTTTATTGAATGTCCTTGGATAGAAAACTCAATTTCCATTTTTATTGAATTTAGATTGAATTTATTAGCTAAGAATTTCAGGAACATGAAGAAATAAGGGGCTACAATTCAAAAAAATAATTCTTAGGAAAATGTGATTACTCAACAACTTTAAGGTAATAAAATTTGTCTCCTTCACTTATGTCTACTGAGAACGATTATTGTAACTAATTATGTTTACATTGTGATGAAGTTATTTCCAGTGAATCTTTCAGTGATATTAATTATGAAATGAAGGACTGTCTTAAAATGGACCCTATTGAAGTTATTATATATATTTATATATAAATCAAGGGGATGCAATATTTGAAAATATAGTTATATTCAGATTCTAAGTCAATGAAATATAAAGTCACTAAAAATTTAAGTAAATTTATCACTATTCTAATGTTTATTAAATCTGACAAGACATTTATATCACATTTCAATGATTTTTTTTAGAAATGAATAAGAATTGTGAAGGATAGTTTTTTATGATGTTGTTATTATTGAAGTGTTCTTTACACTAGAAAAACTATATTGGACCTCTATGGATGTCAAAATTTATAGCTAGATGTTGAAGATAATAGTATTAATGAACTAGATAGTTCTCTTATAAATTCTAAAAATGTGTATGGACATCTGATTCCGAAGTTACAAAATGGATATAAAGAAATGTTAAAAAATATTGAATGTGATATGTATTATATAAATATATAATGATTAGATTAAGTGGTTAAATTTATAAATCAAGAAGTCACCCAAGCTGAATTATTGTATATTTTATAGGAAATAAGATTAGTTACAACACAAACTAATGATGATAATTTTTCTAACAAAAATACTTAGAATTGTGTCAAAATAACTTTAATTGATCCCCTTATTTTTTCACAGTATGCTCGTGGATGAATGTGACAGACTATCCTGATAAATTTATTGGTTGTCATGCTTATTTATCTATTAAATGTGGTTTCAAAACAAATTATGTACTAATATGGGGGTGATTAAATAATGATAATCCATCAAAATCATCCAATTTGGCTATGAGAATGAATAAAATACTAGGATCTTCAAATAAAACTCATGATCATATTGTTGTTGTCTAAAAATAGAAATCAAGAAAAACAAGATATACAACATAAAATAGAGTGAGAAGGTTATTTATTTTTCAATAATAGTGATACAACACATTTGGACATAATTATAGTGAATGATGGCATAATATGTCAACCTATATAGGGTATATAAGGTCTATATTCTAGAATAGGAGGTTATATTTTGAAAGAAGACGTGTGGGAAAAATGAATAATTCACAAAATAAAAGAAATATGTCTATAAGAAACAGATTTCCATATTTTTAATATATTTATTAAATATTAAAATAGTTATCATAGTTAAGATTCTTGTTGTCATATAAAAACTCAACACAAAGTAGATACTAATTTCAAAATAAGAACATAATAAAAATTGAAGTAGGTAAGAAAAGTAAATGAATCTACCTTGGGGAGAAAAAAAAATAAGGATATTATATCATTTAATTTCAATAATTCAATGAAGAGGTTTGAAGAGTATTTTGAAATAGAGATGCACTACCTACACTATGGAAGAATAATCCAGATTATAGACCATTGAAAATTTTCGATTAACGTCACGACTGATGGATGTGAGCTAAAGTAATAAATAGAATAAATTCAAGAAAGGAATCATAGAATTTATTTAATTAAAGGTATCCTAGAAGAATAATAGTAATAATGACTTCTAAATAACGATATTATAAATAATATCAAAGTAATACATGGAAGATACAAAATTCTAGGTCATACAACAAACAAATTCTTAACTTCACTTCCAAAAAAACATGAACTGATGATGTGGAAATATAAAACATTACTGGATCTATATATCAAGATATATTTTGTAGAAAACGTTTCCACACACATTAATTACGTAGATCATGTTCCTAAAGGACGTGTGATTATATGGCCAAAGTAATTGGTAGATCCTAAGAAGATGAATCTAGTAGAAAAGTATATAATTGATCTATTTTATAAAATAAGGTTGCATGTTCGATCTTTAATGAATGAAGAAAATAGAAAAAAATGAATATTTTCCATTGATTTATATATTTTCAAAATACAGGGTGAATCTAGTATTAATAGATCTCAATATTTAATATATGGAAAAACATATTTTCTCTGTTAGGATATAAGTCATGACCTTATTACCATGATTATTTCTCCCACTCTTTTTGGTAATTAATGGATCTAATTAAAAAAGGTTATATCTACTTAGAAGTTATAATAATTACACAATTGTGTGTTTCATCTATCATGGTTCATTCAAACTAGTAATACTATCTCATAAAAATATCCAAAAAAATAAAATGGTTATGAATATAATTTATCTTAAAAAAACTATCCATGATGAAGACTTTTGGAAATCATTCCTAGAGGCTAGGGTGCAGTGATCATGGGGGAAGTGGGGGCAGTGGGGGGGGGTAGGTGGGGGAGGGCTGGGGGTGGGGTGCTAGTGCTAGAGGGGGTGTTGGGGGCTTGGGGTGGTGCATGGGGGATCATGTAGGGGGGACTCGTGCTGGGGGGCTGGCTCTGGGGGGATGAGGGCAGTGGAGTGTAGGTGGGAGCTGAGGGCTGGGGGAGGGGTCGGGGGTCGAGTGCTAGGGGTTGGTGTAGGAGGGGGTGTTAGGGGGATGGGGGAGTGGTGTAGGGGGGGGGTTGGTGTAATAGGTACTGGTGTTGGGTCATGGGGGATAGTGGTGGCGAGATGGGGGAAGTGGGGGTGATGGTGGGGGCTGAGGGCTAGGGGAGGGGTGGCGGTGGGGTTCTAGGGGATGGTACAGGAGTGGGGGTGTTGTTGGATGGGGGAGTGGTGCAAGGGGGCTTGTGTTGGGGGTACAGGTTCTAGGGGTTGGTGTTGGGGGGCTGAGGGCAGTGGGGGTGCAGATGGGGGCATGAGGGCTGGGGAGGGGATGTGGGTGGGGTGCTGGGTGCGGGTGAATGAGAAGGGTGGTGCTGGGGTCTAGGGGATGGAATAGGGGGATGGCGGATGGGGGACTAGTGTTGGGAGTAAGGGTTGGGTGAGGGTGCTGGGGGGGGGGGGGGCTGGTGTAGGGGGGACTGGTGCTTGGAAGATTTTTTTGGGGGCAGTGGGCATGAATTTGGGGGCTGAGGACTGGGGAGAGGGGTGGGGTGGGGTACTAGGGGTTGGTGTAGGAGGGGGTTTTGGGGGGGCTAGGGGGTGGTGTAGTGGGTTGAGGGTTGGGGGAGGGGTTGGGGTTGTGGTGCTGGGGGCAATTGGAGTGGTGCAGGGGGAAGGTGTAGGGGGGATGGTGGTAGGGGCTTGGGTTAGTGGGGGTGGGGCTAGGGGAGGGGCTAGGGGGAGTGGTGCAGGGGGTAAGAAATCAAATTTGGGAAGTGTTTTGGAAATGAACATAATAGGGAAAATGGAAGGGAATGAGAAATATAAGATGAATATTAGTTCATTTATATTCTATTTGTTTATTATGTACTGACCATGCACAAATTGTTTTATATGTTTTCATATGGTAATTGAGATATATATCATATATAAATTATAAAAAGAGAGTATGGAATGGAAATGATAATATGGAAGAACAATGTTTTCTTCATGGATATGTTATTTCTATTGTTTATGCATGTACTTATGTAATGATTTTTGATATTATTATGAACAATGTGTGTGTTTGTGGCTATTTTTTGTTGACATGACCAACAAAAATTATATTTCTAATGGGAATGACTAAATGATTATATTGTGGAAATAATATAATGGAATTATAGAATATATAATGGTAATGGATTCATGTATCATTTATCCTCAATGATCACATATATATAATAATTCGTTATACCTCATTTCTTTTCACACTATTTCATTACAGGTGGTTTTTTATTATGAGGCCAGTTCTATCCGCCACCATTAGTGACAGTGAGTTCATCACTGGATTTGGGTAAGATTTATTCCATTTTTTATTCTTTGCACAAATTTTAATTTGGGATTTGGTGATTTTGGGTTCTTTATATTTTTGTAGTTCTTTCTAGTTATCATTGAGGTAGATTCGAGTTTCCATTGACAAAGGCTTACATGTGTATTCATAGGTAGGCATATACAAATATAAGTTTTCCCATTATATATATTCACTCATGGTAGTATGAATATATTTATATTGGGGCTATGTGTGCTTATATATAGATATGAAAAATGCATACATGTGTAAGTGTAAAGGGGTATATGCAAGTATAAACATATATCTAAGGACCCCCTTGTGCATATTTTACCAGGAAAATATGTACATACAAGATAGGTGTCCTTATATATATTTTAATTTGCATATGTGTGAAAGTGGAAAAAATAAAGATTCGAGTTGTCGTCGTCAAAAACAGAGTGCCTTGAGGTTGAGGTAAGTTCCCTCTCCCTAACCCTTTAATTTGAATTCTATAATTTATTGACTATTTTGAAAACTTTTTTTCATTATTATATAATGTATATATGCTATGATAATTGGTTTTGGATCTTTAAAATGACATTTCAACTTATTTTACATTATTTCCTTAAGCCTTCAACGTGGACTTGTATAAATTTTCATCCAACTCAATAGTAGAAAATGAAATTTCATACACATTAGAGATGATAGTGCCCTCATTTTGAGAAAACATGAATCTAGAAATCTCATAAAAATATAAAAAATAAATAAATTTTTTTTTTTCATTTCATTAAACATAAACAACTAGTCTTGAAAAGATGAAACGTTCGTAATTAAAGCCATTGTGAAACACTTGACCTAGAAATAGACATATTTTCAACTGTTAAAATAAATCCACCTAGGTATGATTCACGGTGTGACCAGTGGTTTCATACCATGAATCCCTAACCCTTTTAATTTCATGGCATGAACTTAGGTTCACAGTAGGAAATGTTCGAGATAGGGGTTTCACCCCTCAGCCAACCCAATTCAAGGAATAAACCCAATGGGTCACAACATGAAAGGATAAAAAAGTTTAAATTTCAGTTATATTTCACCATGAACCACCACCAACATCCACCAAAACCTCAGAGCTTCCAACAGGGGACTACAAACAAATCGAAAAATACCATTTAGGAACAACTAATGTTCATATTTATGATCTAAATTCCAATTTAAGTAAAGACCCTTGCCTCAAATTAAAAACAAAAGATTCCTCCAAAATTAATGACTCGGAAAATTGTGTGGTATTACCAACTCCCCAACTTAACACTTCTCTTCCCTGAGAAGCCATGGTATTCGTAAAAACATGTCTCACAAACTACTATGGTTCTCAATTCCCTAAGAACTCACTATTCTACATCTATGAATTCTAAACATATTTCTGTTACACAAATACAAACATCAAGGCATGCCTTGCACCAGAAGTCTAGCCAATCGCACATGACAAGGAAACAGAAAAGATAGGATCTTCCCACACACTAGAATCACTTTTTCACCTTAATCATTAAATGATTGGACTCACTACAACAACAAACCATATGACATGTGGGTTAGTCACCCACCACTGATATGATTCTCCCCAACATTGGAGTACCATTATCATTGACCTTCCAAACCAAACTCCTGGTCTTTGTGGCCCCTGTTCTATCCATCACTAAATGCAATGACTAGATGTGGCCAGCCCACTTATCCCCAAATTGAAATATGAATTATCCATTTCCACTGACTCTCAGATCACCATTGATCATCCATGTCAACCAATGATAGTCAATAATGTGCTCCCCACCCTATGGTTTCCTATACTCGGTTCGTATGACTTCCATACACCGCTACTCAACCGCTGATCCAAATGGGACCTATCCGCAAACTTCACTGACAATACCCCTACCATGGACCAAGAACTCAGGCTATCAGGGGGGTATGGTTTTTTTGGAAGGGGAAATGGGTGCATGGGATGAGTAGGGGTGTGCTTGGGGCAGTGGGAGGGTGTGGGGGAGGGGAGTCCAAGGGGAGTGACGGGGGTGTGTTGGGATTTTTTTGCAATGGGTAGGGAAGGGTTCATGAATGTTCTTGGGGGTGGGGGTGTGGAGTGTGCAGAGGGGTGGGTAGGGGGTGTGTTGGGAAAGGGGGTAGGGGTGTACAGGGTGAGGTGGTAGGGGGTGTGCTGGGTGGAGGGGGTAGGGGTGCAAGGGGGAAGGGTGAGGGGGCGTCGAAGGGGTGTGTTGGGGAGGGGGTGTGATGGGGGGTAGGGGGGAAAGGGGGAGGGGTGTAGGGGGGTCCAAGAGGTGTGCTAGGAGGGGGTTCTTGGTTCTTTTATAGAGGGCGGGGTTAGTGTGCAGGGGGTGTGCTAGGGTAGGGGCAAGGGTTGTAAGGGAGAGGGGTGCATGGGGTGTTTCCCTTCTTATGTTATGAAATTCCTTCATGATGAACCACTCTTGATTTTTTGTAAACATGAAGATTATTTCACATGTAATTTTCAGATTTAAAACATAATCCAATGATCCATGGATGATCCTTATGAGAATGAATACACTATTCTTGTATATTGAGTTATATTCTTTGTGAATTTTCTAAGATGTTTTGTTTTACCATTATTTTAGGGGATGATCCCTACTATGTCTGACCTTGTATTGTAGGTACTTTTGGGCTGGTTCCAGAATTCTTTGATATTTTTTCTTATATGGAGACTCATTTATGTGAATTTATGTGTTTTTTTATATTTGGAGGTGTTTAAATATTATTATATAAGTATATTTAGTGTATAATTTAATTTGGACAGTGAGTACCACGTTGATCATCTGTGTGATAAATAGAGTAACTCATTCTCATTTTGAAAAATTGTTTTTAAACCCATGAATATATTTAGTGCTTGGGAAATTTAACCAATGATTAGTAGATCCGCTGACCTGATACAAGTCAATGGGTTATGATGTTAGTATGGAGGGGTACTGGTTAGAGCAAGGTTGAGGGGGACTGGTAGGGGCTGGTGGGAGGGGAAACTGGTAGGGTGGGGGGACTAGCAGGGGGACTGGTAGGGGTAGGGTGCCGAGGGGAAACTCACAGGGGGAGGCGAGAAACTGGAAGGGGATAGGCGACTAGTTGGGGGTGCAAGGTGGATGGCGGGGGGTTGGGGGAACTACCAAGGCAGAGGGAACTGGCAGGGGAGGGGTGAAAGGGGAAGGGTGGGTGGGGTGTACGGGAAGGACTGCATGGGGGATGACAAGGTGGGTGGGGGGACTGGTACAGAAAGTAGTAGGTGGGAAGGGGGGTAACACACCAGTGGGGGAGCGGTAACTAGAAGTGTGAGGACTGGAATTGAGGTAGGGAACTTGTAGGGGGATTGGTAGGGGTGTCCAAGAGGGGGTGCAAGGGGGTATGGGTGTGCGCGGTGGGGAGGGGGGTCTTTGAGGGGGTGCAAGGGGTGTTCAAGGGGCTGTCCAGGCGGGGTGGGCTACTATATAGGGGTGTTCAGGGGGGTAAGTGGGGTTCCAAGGGGGTTTCCAGGAGTGGTTCCAAGGGGCATGGGTGTGTAAGGTGCAGTCCAGGAGGGGGTTGTATGGTGGGAGGGGTGTCCGTGAGGGGAGGTCAGGGGGAAGGGAGTATAAGTGGGCAGTCTAGGGGGTATAAAGGGGTTGTCTAGGGGGGCTGTTAAAGGGGGATGTCTAGGGGTGAAAGGGGTTTGTCACGGGGTTCATGGGGTTGGGGGTGTTGAAGGGAGAGTAAGGGGTTGTCCAGGGGTGCAAGTGGTTGTCTAGGGGGTGCAAGGGGGCTGTCTAGGGGGGCATGGGGTGTAGGGGGAGTGTTCAAAGGGGTGAAAGGGGTTTGTCCAGGGGAATGGGGGTGTTCATGGTGGTGAAATTGGTTGTATAGGGGGTGAAAGGGGGATTTCTAGGGGCATGGGGGTGTATGGGGTGTTCAAGGTGGTGCAAGGGGGATGTTCAGGGGGAATGGGGGTGCAGGGTGTGTTTTAGGGGGTGCCAGGGGTTTGTCTAGGGGGTGCAAGGGGTTGTCCAAGGGTGGACTATCAGTGAAGTGGGGTGTTCAAGGGCGTGCAATGGGGCTGTCCAGTGGGGCATGGGGGTGCAGGGGGTGCAGGCGCTATCTAGGTTTGTGTAAGGGGGTTGTCTAGGGGTGCAAGGGGGCTGTCCAGGGGGTGTAAGGGGGTTGTCTTGGGGGTTCAAGGGGGTGTAAGGGGGCCATCCATATGGGTTCAAGGAGGCTATGCATGGGGGCATGGGGGTGTAGGGGGAGTTCAAGGGGGTGTAGGGGGATAATCTATGGGTGCACAGGGTTGTCCATGGGGGCATGGGGTATAGGGGGTTCAATGGGGATGTCCATGGGTGGAATTGAATTTATTTTTTTATTCAACATAAATAATAATTCAATGGTTTTAACTATGGATGTAGGGTCCTAGTTCCATGGTTTTAACCGTTGAAAGAGGCCCCCTAATTCTACAGTTAAAACCATAGCACTAGGCTCCCACTGCCACAGCGATAGTGGCCAGAGCTTTCGAAAACTGTTGCCATAGGATATTGCCATCGTTTTCCGGCCTATGGACATGGTTCCAAACAATGGCTGTAAGTGAATTTTCTAGTTGTGATGAAGCATGAGACTCTCTCAATAATAGAGTATGTTTATAAAATTTTTAATATAGTTTACTATTCACAAGTTGTTTCTACATGTGAATGCATGAAGGCGTGAATTTTTTATTCAAGGATAAAATAATAAATTCTATCAATGATTTTTGTTCCCTATATTACAAATTGTATAGAAATGATCAATAGATAGATTGTGGAAGAATGATATATCTCAGGAATTACCGATGGTGGAATCATGTTTATTCTTGCGAGAACTACTGGGCACTCAAATGTGGGGAACAAGTGGAGGAGGGACACCTATTCCCAATGAGGTGGTATATCTCGTAATGATGTTATGGGGTTATTGAACTTACCTCCTCAACTAAAGATTAATAAATGATGTTTTTAGTGTGCTTATTTTTATAATACGAAACAGTATTTTAAAAAACCTCCTAGAGAATTTCACAATTATAACCACATGAGATAAATTCAGAGCTATTATCATGGTGCTCCAAGGTCTGCTATTAGAGAAACATATATGGATTCTCTATAATCATATTCGTTGATAGGATGAGAGTAGTAGGTAAACTCTCATTATTATAACTAAGCTAGCCATATTGATTCTACGAATACAATAACTCTTAAACCATTGAAATATCTACTGGTTCATAAAAATAATAGTTCACTGAGAACGAAATTGTATAGAGATCATAAAGTGATCAATGATGAACAATCAATACCATTGATGGTGATATGTATAATTGTTTTTAATTCATCACTTATTCAATATTACATTGATACTAGGGCATCACATTCAAATATTTCTTATCATGTTGTTTATATTATATGTTTATATGTTGAGATTATGCCTTATATTTTGAAAATCCAAACACCTTTGGGATAATAAGAGTCTTGATGAAGGTAATTTGTTTCTTATTTGGTAACAATTTATGGGACGAAGTTGGTATGGTATTGTTATGTGATATATTTGGATTTCTGTGACTTGATTGTATTAATGGATTGGATGTTGATCTTTGAGTAACATATCGATTGTTATGCATAGAGGGTGAGTCTCAAATATCTGGATAGTGGTAGACATATTTATGATGGTTATAGGGAAGTGGATACCATTTGATCGGGACCCCTGGTACTGGTGTTTGGAAAAACATATTACCAATTGATAAAAGATTCTTTGGAATCAAAAGTTGAGATCGTGAAAAGATATTCTCATACCATAGTAGACAAGTACCTCAATTTTTTTTCTAATAATTTCCATAGACATCCACAAAAAATAGTAGTGGAGTTTATGAGCAATCTCATTCAATGTGCCAATCCTATTTGCCTTATGAATTATTTGACTAGATAATAGAATATATGGAATTGAAGGATCTGTTAGATGAGTTGTAATGTAAAGGGTTCATCTGACCACATACGTATCCATTAGAAGAACCAGTTCTTTTGTGAAGAATCTAGATATATCTCTTGGAATTAGTTTAGTTTTTAATAAACTTAATAAGGTTATGATAATGACTTGGTATCCTATTTTATGCATTGATGATATATTCTATTAATAGATAGGATCTTAGTGGTTCTCTAATATTAACATATGTTTGTGATATTACTAACTAAGATATCAGTATAAAGATATATTAAAGATAGATTTCAAAATAATATGTGCCAATTATAAGTTTTTTTATTCATTTTGGTCTTAGGAATGTACCAGTCATCATTATGCCATTCATGAATTGGGTATTTTATATTAATATAGATTCTGTTATGGTGGTGGTTATGAATGATATAATGGTGTATTCAAGGATAAAATATGATAATGAGAAACAAAAGGGCATAGTTTTGAGTATCATCCATAATCATATTTTTTATTTCATGTTATCAAATTTTTATTTTAGAATATAGGAGGTACATTTTTTTTACCATGTCATTTCTAAAAAATCCATTAATGTAGATCCAAAATATATAGAAGTTATTATCTACTGGAAACCGCCAAATGATTTATTTTAGATATATTGTTTCAATGAATTTTTAGGATTCTAAAAAAATTTGTATATGATTTTTAATTTATTTCATCATCGATAAAAACATTGATAAATTATAGAATTATTCAATGGAACAATGAATGTCCAAAATCCTTTCATGAGATTATGTTTAGACCCAGATTAAAGACTATTCTATTCTATCTTGATTTTGGATAGAGCTATGTATTTTATTTTGATAAACTAGGATCTAGGTTGGGATATGTTCTCTTATAAGGATATCATGTTGTGACTTTTGGATCACAATAGTTACAGTTACTTGGGAATAATCACCCAACATAGGATTCGAAATTGGTTGTGTTAGTCAATGCTTTGAAGAGATGGAATCATCACCATTTTATTGAATATTTTATGATGTTTATATATCATAATATATCAAAACACATTTTATTATAAAGATAACTAAATTTATGGAAAATAAGATTGATGAAATACCTTAAAATGATTGAAGTCAACTCGATGTATACACAGAAAAAAGGAAATAAGGTGGATGATGAATTAATCAAGTTGTAAGAAAAAAATTGGATAAAGAATACTTAAACTAGTGGAAGTTGGTGTCAGCTATAGAAGACAGGCAACAGGATTGTACATACCAGAGTGATGTTGTAGTTTTCTTCCCAATTTCTTTTGTTCTTGCTTTGGTTTAGTATGTTAAAAGGCCTCAGATAGTCAATATTGAATGTATTTCTATGAGGTGAAAACTCGTCTATGAGGATTTCATTTAGGGATGTAATCTAAATTAGAGGTTGGATTGTGGTTTTAGTATCAAATTGTGGTCCCCATTTTAAGGAACAACATCTTAATTCCTATAACTATTTGAAATGGGAAATTATTCTAGGAATAAAAATGATTTATAGAGGAATGATAGCATAGATTTGGTGTTATATCAATAGAAGGGAAGTGGAAGAGGTATTTTTGAGATACCTTACCTATCAGAAGGTAAAGGAAAAGCAGCAACAACATGTGGGAATGTTATAATCATTACCAATTCCCATGTGGAAGTGGTATCAGATAACCATATATTTATGGAACATTTACCAAGGATAGTTAAGAAACAAGATTCCATATGGGTAATTGTGGATTCGATCATGAATTCATCACCTTTTATCCCTATTTTTGAATCATATATGGTGGAATAATTTTCCAAAATCACTATATGAGAAGTTATATAGCAGTATGTTATTTCAATATCGATTGTATCTTAACGAGACTCCATGTTTACATATCATTATTATAAATCCTTGATGAATTCCTTTAGGACATAATTGACTATGATAATGGTGTATCATCATCAAATTTATGGATAATCAAAAAGGGAAATCAAATCATTGGCCGAAAAGATTCAATAATGTCAAATGTATTTCGAGGGCTCATGGGAGGATCATATAACATTAGTGGAGTTATCCTCCAATAATAGTAATCATGAATCGATACACATATATGATTTTGAATAATAATATGGAAATAATTATTTTATTCTCATTATTAAGTGTAAATAGGTCATAATTTAGTACTTTTACCAGGAATTGTGGAAGAGACAATAAAAAATATTTAGTTGGTTAGAATGAGGATAGAGCCCAATCAGATTCATTTTAAATTTTATGCAGATCATTGTTAATGTCTATTTTCATTTTAAGGGAGTGATCATTTATTTTTGATAATCTCCCTTATAGTTGGGAATAATAATTTGGTAAGTATTAAATATTATCTCATTAATACATATGACCTTTTGGAGATACATAAACAAGTTAGTGTGGTATAATTTCTATTTTCTTTATTTTCAAGGATCAGTTAAGTGGATAACGTGTTTCATGTATCTAATTTGTAGAAGTATCAACCTGATCCTGACCATGATATTCAATAGGATCGTGTAGAACTAGATAGGGATTCTATGTTTTTTTAGGTGATGTTATATAATTTGGATACGAATGAGAATTACATACGTGATAAAATCATCAATATAGTGTGGGTTTTATAGAAGCATGGTTAGATTAAAGATGAATCATTGGATCATTGAAAGAAAATGATGGATCAATGGCTGAAAATAATTATATAAAGTCAAATTTTGGTACTTTTTAGGGGTGGAAATTCCAATGGGGGAGAATTTTACACTCTTATTTTTAGTTACATAACAAATTTCTTATGTATTTTGAAGTTATATAATGTTTGTATAATATCTCGGGAGGTTCTGAGAAGTTTGGACAATTGTTAAGAGATTTAATAAATGTTAATAGTTTGAGGACAATTAGTGGAAAATAGGAAACACCTCTAGGAAATCATGCAAGGGGAAAAAATGTGTAGTGGGAAGGCGCACGATTGGTTCATGGTTTAGCTGAACTATGTGGATTCCCAAGATATATTGTGTGATCCTATTTTTATTTTAGGAAGTGGATAATTATTGGTTTGTGCAAGGTTTGTATAACCATGTGATCCAATTATGAGGGGTGTTTTCACGAGAATGTACCACCCACATGGTTGGCGCATGGTTTGTGAACATGTGCATCTTAACTAGGCTGTGTATAGTCATCCCTTTGAAATTTTTTGGATCTAATTCATTTTAATATCTTAATAAGTCATTTTTTCCTATTAATCCTAAAAAAAGTCCTCTTTCTCCCAATATATAAGATATTTCCTTTTTCTCTATGAGTGATCCATAAACAGTTCAATGGGTATTAGAGATCCATATTTCATGGTATGTTCATGTTCTTGTTCTTTCTCCTTAGATCCTTTATACTCATGCCTCTCATAACCATGTATGTATTCCATTATGGTTAGATTTAAGTGATATATTTTTTTTAATGGTGATTTCATATTGGATATAATTATGGGAACTAATTTCATGGGTAGATCTATAGAATTGGTATGATTTTTCGTTAGTTTAACCAACATTTTGAGGCTCGTGGCTTCTCTCTCAATTACACTTTTTAGAACGTAAAATATTAGGTTTAAATGAATGTTTTTATTTTATTTAATTTTGAAATTTATGTGTTATTCTTCATGGGAAACCAGATTTTTTATGGTTTTTTGAAATGGTTAAAATTATAAGGTTTTTTGGAAACACTCTTTGATGTAAATTTGAAAATTATGATTTTAAAATTGTGGATTTATTTAATACATCAAAAATGGTTTGTGGAAATAGTTTTATTAAATAATGGTTTTTGAATTGGTTTTTTCATGGGTAGGTCGTACGTTATTTCCATGAGTTAATTTTCCTTATAAGTGACCTTATATAAGGGTTTTGTTCTACTGGGGAACCTTGTATTTTATACATTGTGAAAACAAGGTAGATCAATGAGGGACCTCTAATGATTATGGAACTACCACATGGTCACACATGTGTTGATGTGTGGATATGTGGAATCATTTAATAGGTATTGAAATTATTTTTAAGTAAGGTTTTAAAGGATTATTTTAATTTTGATCCCTGGAAAATTATTTAGGTTAAATAAAACGGTTTTGTCTTTTATATAAACTACATTAAATTGTTTTTAATCTTATTTTCTATAAATGTGATAGAAGGTTTTGTACTAGTGGAATGAAAAGGAAACTAATTGGGAAAATCCTTCTAAGTTTAGACTCACCCCCTAATTTGTAAATATTGTGTATTTAAAGATGTCATATATCTGAACATAAGTAAAGTATTGGTATCTTAGTTCAATAGTTATTAAATGTGATGCCATGGGAAGGGTTTTTTTATTTGGAGGTTAGAGTAGGTTTGGTGTTTCTGATTTGATGTCTTCATTGTCTTTGAGTTTTTTTGTTTCTAACTACACACTGATATGTTTATTGGATTTATTATAATGTGAATTGTTTTTCCTTGTATAAATGCATCATATAGTGGTTTTTTGGGTGTTGTCACGTGTTTTATTTTTTTTCTTAAATGGTAAAATCATCACCCAAATGTGAATGAATCACTCGGAATTTATATATACTCTTTTTTATAGTGGGGATGTCACTTAATTCCTTTTAACACAAACCCCCTCTTCCCATGAAAATGAGTGAGGGGAGGGTAGTTACAATTATTGGTTGGTTTAGTCTTTGTCAATGAATGTGAAATCGATAATAAAAAAAATGTGTGTGACATTGGTCAGATGGAGTTTGTTTTATTAATTGATAAACTATGTATTGATATTACTTATCTTGCACCAAATAATCTTTTTCTACACATTTATATAATTTTATATGATTTAATATATTTTCATAATCATCTATGATATAAATTTATTATACTATTCAATTCATTGGTTTACAAACCCAAACAAGAATAAACCCCGATTTAATGAATTATTATGAGTTATTTTTATTGTGATAGAATTATAAAATAATAATAATAATCATACTTATTATATATTGATGTTTTATTCTTGAATTTTATATATTTTTAATATAATTTAATTGATATAAAAACACTAAATGAATTGAACATGTGATTATCCTCTTAGAACACTATATTTAAATGATCACATTAGCTTCGATAATTTGTTTATAATATCATTAATATGATATCTAGTATTTCAAAACATAACTATAGTGTTATCATAAACCTAATATTCATCCCTTAATCTCATTCATTAATCCATAATTTTAAGATTGTAAGGAAAAAACACATTGCATCCTAGAGGGGGTAGTCTTCACAACACACAAACAACAGTTTTTTATCTCAATGGATGGGCAATATGAAATAAAAATTAAAATACAAATAATAGAGTAAAATTTATGTATATAAATTATACTAATATCATTATATTTTTGAGGATATAAATAACTATAAATATAATAATTAAGGTGTGGAGCTAGGTAGTTGATAGTACTCATGTTGAGGACTTGAAATTTCATTGGAATTGTCCTTGGAAAAGTTCTCCCTTTAACCAAACATGATAATTATAAATTAAGATTTTAAATTTATTTTATAGAATAAAATTTAAAAGGGTGTTAAAATATAATTTCAAAACATAAATACGTAATCTCTTATAAATAATTATCACTCCTAATAATTACATTTCCATATAAGATAAAGTTATCCTAAATACATGTTTTAATGACATAATTTGATTTATTATAAAATAAATAAATTAAAGTATTAATTAATGTTAAATAATAAACAAGGCTTCCTATAAAATAATTGATTTAAGGAAATGTGCACAAATAATTTCACTATTAATGTATCATTTTAATAATTTAAAAAACAATTGTACATAGGATTTATAATTCAAGGAATATTTGAATATCCATGTTGATATTCCATAAATTATAATATTCTTACATAATTAGTTTCATAAAAATCTGTTTCATTATTATATAATTAAAATATTATAAAAATTACAAGTTTCAAATAAATAATATTGTTCAACTAAAAACCAACATTTATAAAAAATGCTAAGAAAGTGTTCTAATATAAATTTCATATGATGAATTAAAAAATTAATTTAGTTTGAAAAATTTTAAATTATATTATTTATATGATAAATAAACATATAAATTAATGTTTTTTAAAGTGTTTTTTTCATCATATAGTGTTTAAATGCTCTAGTAAGTTCTCACGTATTAAAAGTAATATTATTTAGTTTTGATAAATTTTATTTTTGAAGGAAATTACATATGAAGAAATGATATTATAAATTAATTGGAAAACCATCAAAACTGGTAATGGATGGATTATAATGATATCAAATTTGAATAAATGTATCAATATAACATTTAGAAAACATTTAATGAATTATGTTCACACATTTTTATTAAGATTCATTGTCAATAGAAAATTATCCTAAGTAAAAATGTATTTATATATATATATATGGAACTCTATAAAATAATTAAAAGAATATGTACATGTAATATAATGATTCATGACTGAAAAATGAGATATTTTTAGCCTTTATTACTTAAAAACATTATATTATTTTTTTAATAATGGTAGTTAAATGTTAAGAATAAATTAAAAACCAAAAATAACACAACGATATAAAAAAAGAAGGTGTTTTGGGAATTAGTACTACATGATTACCTCATCTAGTAAATTATACATAAAAATACACAATTTGAATAATTGACTGGAAAAAAACACTTAAAATGATCATAAAATGTGTGTTAAGATTATATACGACTAGTCCTTTTACACTTATTTTTATAATATTTTTAATCATAAATTTTCAACAAGTACAACCCCAAAAATCAAGAGTCCTAGTGTCCTTGTAAAACCAGATTAAAATTATATTAAAAAGAACATAAAACCAAGAATCCTTATTTTTTTAGTTATTCTATCTTAACTAAATTTGATCTCTTAAAATGGTATAGGATTACTTGGGGAATATATAAGGAAATCGGTAATCTAAAAAACCCAGTATGGGGATTAACGTGATTAGAAACCATAACAAGTGACTCAATTGTATAACATTATATCATAAAAGATAAGGTATAATATTAACCACATATTTGTATAAAATATAGATCATGGTTTCATAATATCATTGTAACATACGAAATGTGGAATAAATAGAAAACAGGGAAAAAAAGGAGTTAAGGATAACTACCTGGAGAGTATAATATGGATGATAAAGTCCCATTATGGTTCATTTTTACTCTATAATCCAATCAATTACATATCATGAGAAATTAACTTTTCAAAATACATTGATGCTCTATCTAGGTATAACCATAATATAAGCTATATCAGTATCATCAAAAACTATCAAGGAACACCCATTAAACATTTTTAAAAGTTATGTTTTAAACAAAATAAAATATATCATAAGAAATAACATAAGAAGTACCGATGGAAAAAAAATCAGTACAATAATCGTGTATCATATCATAATAAAAAGAAATTTCATTATGATGTGATTTGAGAGATGAAAATATTTCTAGTATTACCTCTTTAATATTAGGTAGAATAAGATAGTAATATATTTTAGAGACATATATACATAATTTAGAATAAATGCATAACATTAAACGTCATATCCATATCTAAAAATGTATTTCAATTATTACAGGGAGTATTTTTTTTTAAAACTCTCTTTTTTACATTAAAAACATTTTAATGTATTAAAAAATAAAAAAACAATTGATATTTTTTTATTAAATAATAACCATGGAAATTATTTAATTTAATATTAAAATATTTTAATTGTTATGATGGTGGGTAATTTCATACAAGTTGTATAAGCTAAAAAATCAATTTCTTCACACTATTCTAAAAAAGTTTAAAAGTTTCTTCATTCTAGAAATGACAAAAATATTCCATTTAAGGAGTTTTGTTAAAAATAAAACATGGGAAAACATTTCTTCTATTAATCAATTGGAGGATGTTAAAAACAATCTTGAAATTATTAATAAAAATCGGGATATGGATGAAAAATTATGAAAAGAACCATCTTTTTTTTAAGGTATGTGTGGTCAATTTTTTAATATGAATCCCTTACATAATCATAGTAAATTTGCACTACGACCTAGGTAAGTTCCCAAGAGAGTCTAGGGCATGTTCGGAGCCTAGAGTTTGGAAAAATGGTTAAAAGACTAATTTTCATATTTTGGAGAAACTTTTCACTTGTAGGCAGGGAACCTATAGGCCACATGGTTTGTCTATAACTGTGTGACATTAGGCGCAAATCTATGCGAGACTGCTAAAATTTGGAGAAAACATATTTTCATAGTATTTGAATAGTTTGATAACTCATTTTCCTAACTATAATGTCCCACATTTTTTGCTGAGGTGAAATTTAGGGGAATTATGAATTTTTTGCGGTTACTGGATAAGTAGTTTTTAAGACTGAGCATCAGAACGTATTTTTTTAGAGTCAGAACACTATAATGTGTTTTCCATAAATAATTTAAATTAATTAGTTTTATATTTAAAATGAAAATGAATTAAATTAAATTTAAATGGTAAATAATAACTATAATGAAATATTTTAATAATAATATAATTATTATTATGATTATTATTATTATTATTATTATATTTATTAATAATATTATTATTATTTTTATTATTGTTTTCTGTTAGTTTTATAGAAACCCTTAGGGGTATCCCCTCATCTCCCATGTGACCCTCTAGCGTGTTCCCCCCTTGGTTTAATCCCCCTCTTACACGACCTCCCTCCTCGCGACCTCCCTCCTCATGGCTCATCTGGTCTGGTGATCACTAGATTTGTGTGTGGCTCATCAAAGCTAGGTCGTCACCTCCCTCATCATCCTCTTTTTCAGTAGATTAGTGGTCTCCTTGTCACCCTACATGGATCGTCTGAAACCTAGGGTCTCGGTTTGGATAGTGTTTTAGGTGTATTTTGTTTCTATGGAATGTAGGGAGTCTCTCAAGTCATGTTCGCACTTATTCTGACATCCTCTACCAAAGTAGTAGCAGATTGGTTCTGATTCAATTTATCGCTACCATCCTAGATGAGTTTCCTTCTACTTCTTCATCTTAACTATTCTACATATTGTTCTTTAAGTGACCTTAAATTTCTAGTCATTTATTTATAGTGTGTTGGGCCTTTATCATGTGGTTTAGGGTATTGTTTCCTTGATTCTGAATTATTTATCAATTTATAGTTGGGGTTTCTGTAGTTTTTTATCTTCAAATATTTTTCTTTATGTGCACTGAACATTGTCACAGTGATTTTGCGACCCTACTATTTTTTGTAGTGTGTTGGGTCATCCTAGAGGTGGTTTCGAGTCATCGGGACTAAGGCGAATTTCCTGCGTATGCATAGGTAAGTATGTATATATATGTAGGTTCCCCCTTTATTTTTATATTCACCCACGACAATGAATATATGTGTATGGGGATAGGTGAACTTATGTATATATATATTCAAAATTCATACATAGGTAATTGAAGTTTGGTGTATTCATAAAAGAATATTTGTAAGGATCCCCTTACTCATATTCATGGGCCATGTGAATATCGGAAAAAGGGCTAAGTGTCTTTATATGTATGCAGAGGTGAATAAACATAGCGTGGGTAGTAGTAGCTTCTAGTTATAAAGAGACTAGAGTCAAATTATTTCGTTGGATTCTTCTTTGAGGTAGGGTCCCTTTCCTTGTCCCTTTAATTTTAGTAATGAATTAATTAATTACTTAATGCACCAATCTTCATTTTTAATTAATGTAGTTTTGTTTTCAATTTAAAATATTCCTTGATAACGTATGTGAAATTCATAAAAGTTATGTATGTTTTGTTTGATAAAAAAGTCTTGTTTTTTTAATAAACCCCCTCCAATATAGGTGTGTTCCACTAAAGCTAAAAATGTAGCGATAAAATTTTATACAGCCTGCCTTATTGCCTTTCATTTTTTTCTATACATGAGTTGTAATTGAGGAATGAAATATTTATCTACTTTATCCCTTGTAATGTATTTTCTATGTCTCAATGAGTTAAATGAAATGGTTGGGGTGAATAGAATAGTTAGAATTAATTAAGAGAGATTGTAGCATCCTTTAAGGGTAACGACCATGAGTCATTTAGAACATGTACCTTAAAAATCAATTTTCCATGTTTAGTAAAATTGAGTGAGAATTATTTTATTAAGATGAATCATACCAAATGGAATTCCTTGAATAAATAGTTTTCCCATATTTAATTGTTGGACCTGTATTAAATAGTTTGGCTTGTTCTATCATGTCTATCATGGAGTTCACTTATGGTGAAAACTTTTTGAGGTGTTCGTGTTGCCTCTTTATCACCCCTTTGAGTGTGCCCATCCTAAATGGACTTATTTTCCTTTATATGATATTTGTAAAAATTTCCAAGGGTAGTGCATGGAACATTAATAATGCCTTAAATTGACTAATAGGAAATGAGTTATGAATTAGGTTCATCTTGATAATCCCTTCTCTTTAACATAATATTTTACCCCATGTGTAGTGCCTTCTATATATGGCATAATTGAGGTTTATTTGATTGAAATATTCCTTACATAAAAAATTACTCATTTCAAGTTAAATGGGTACCTATCTTATTAATAAACTCTTTATTCCTTCTTCTTTGCAACTTGCTTGAGCCATTAAAATGGTTTGGATGGATTTTGACACCTGGTCCAGATTGATATCTTGATATGATGAAAAATCATTAATGACATATTGGATAGAGTCATGTTTATGCCACATAACTTGTTTATAATTTCATTATTTTGCAAGTTGATTTATTTCTTATTCCCTTGTTAGTGTAATTAACTATATACAATTCCTTGTTAACATTGCGAGATTGTGAAATTAAGTTCCTTGTGTTGACATGCAATTTGTTAATGTCTATTCCATGTTACATAAGCCTCATACTTTTCTTGATCTATTATATATTCCCTTATTTTTGTTTTAAATGAAATCGCATCGGGGAGAGAACATGGGTATCATATTAATAACCAGGAATTGGAATCTCTGTACTCAATAGGATACAACACGGCATACCTAGGTTGCAAATTTTTAGGCTTATCATGCAATGAATCCACTAGGCATTCTATTATACTATTTGGTGATATTGGTTACCTAAGGGGTAGATAAAGATGGACCCATTCGTAAGATGTCTATACCAAGCCTTAGTTTATACTTGGTCCCTTACATGTGATTCCCGGGATGGACTCATAGTTACCATACCATGAGAAATATTTTGACTTTTGTAAGGATCACCTTGGACAAGATCGATGGCATTGGATATTCTGATTGGATGTACAATAGTGATTCCTTCATGATGGGGACAGACTCCAACTCTGAAATTAAATGATTTTGGTGTAAATAAATGAGATGCATCGTTATTTATTGTTGAGTATTGTGACTTCATTTGTGTTTTTTCACTTACTTCACTCTCTTACTTATGTAATGACATGAGATTTAGACCCCAAGTTAAATAAAAAGCTTGGGGATATTCCTTCCTTTCATTTCTATGTTACAATAGGACAATATTTATATATTATTCCTTTCTCAACTATACTTTTCAGATTTTTGAATTAGGAAGAAGTAGGTGGTATGGGATGGGTGTTGATTAGGATCTCAGACCAAGTGGCTATTACTAAATTGTTATCACTATACATTTATTTTATATGACATAATTTTTAATATATGTTTCATTATTTGGATTGGGTTAGATGCCATGGGTTTCATCCTACTGAGGCTTATATATCACACCATGCTCGGGAACCTTTGGTACCTGAGTGGACCATATATTTGTTGGATATAGGTTGTTTTCTATATTGCTACTACCTTGGAGTTATGAGAAGAGGATAGATATGGAGCTCTAAATGCAAATGGAGATCACCCATGGGTATTTTATATCATTTCATTATTATTGTATTATATATAAAGAATTTTTTATTATTTACTAATTTTTTTCATGAATCATTTCCATGTCATGCATTGAGATGTTGTATAAAGTGGTGTGGGCCACTTTTATTTAGTTGTTAATTATTATCTATACACTTGTTTTTTAATTATTTAATTTTGTTCTTTCTTCTTTCTATTTTTATTATGCTTCCCCTATCAATTATATATTATTAATTGATTCTCATACTCTAATATATGGGGTCATAGTATCCCCATGGACACACCCTAGTCCCTCGTTTCTAGTCATAAACTTCTGGCATTCGGGGAGATGTGCTTGAGGTTATGTGACCCACCAGTCTAGCCACCGCCTTTGAGCTAAGACAATCTAGGATGTTACAAAGTGGTATCATAGAATGTTATATTCCATTATATTTATATTTTGGGTTGTTATACAGGAGACTATGAATGTTTTGGTTCATGTTTAATAGTAATTACTAGTATTGATCACCCCATGTATTGGAAATGACAATGTAGCTAGCATTGGGAATTGATGTTTGTGATTTTCAACATTATATTTGATAATATTTCACATTGAGTTATTATTTTAATTTCCACAGATCATGGATTTATATAGTTTATGGTATTTTACCCTTGTCCATTTAAGGCAAAGATGAATCATTTCATTAATCTTAATAGGAACATCGGTATTCACATGTCATGCGTATGACATGCCATTTAGCTGAATTCATTGGTTTCCTACTGATATGATTGAGTGCCATAAATTCCATGTAATGTTTTTATGTTTATTAGCATTCATATTTGTATAACCTTCTTAGGTGTTAATATTCCATGCTTCTATGCCTATATCATGAATGTCCTGTGTTCTATGCTTGTGATGAAAGGTTAGTTTTGTTTTCATGTAATTGATTCCATGGGATACATGGATTGGTATCATTTAAATGGGAGACAAATGCCACCTGTATAGTGTATGGGAGATTTAATTATTGTTTGATGGCCTCCCATATGATAGGATTGTTGGACATATGTGTTTTTTATTATGAAATGGTTATATGTGTAGAGGGATTTGATATATAACCTGTAATGGTGTTCTCTATTTAATAAACTCATGTATGGGTAGATAATTTTTCTTTAAGATGCCTTATATGGGAAGAATGGTCATTTTAAAGAGCCATCCTTTCTTTGAGATATGGCTTAGATGATTAGATATTGAGCCTAGTGACTTTTTTTAGGATTACCCGGTGCTAGGTTTTATTCTTGTTTATTGTTAGGGACTAGCCCATGGTAGGTAGTAACCTTAGAAATTAATAGACTTTATAATTTCATGATTTTTCTTCTTTTTGGATCCATTATTAGGTCTTTGTCCCTAGTAGGACCCCCTTTCTTAAAATTAAACCCTTGTTCCAATGGATGGTATTTTCTTTCATGGCCTTTAATATGGGTTTGATCATTGAGTGATTCTCAGTTTCAGCTGGTGGTTCATGCCTTAGGCATGTTCTGATGCTTCAAAGGTCACTTCACTCATTCTTTTATTTAGTGATGGATGACTTAGTATGTCATCATCTAGGTAAATTATGTTTTACGTACCATCTGACAATTGAATCCATATGGAGGACATCTTATGGATGGTATTCAGGGTGTGATGTTTCTTGTAAAATGGTTTGTTTGGTTTTGGTTTTAATGTCAATTGTTTTAAAGTTTTCATTTATAGTGGTTCAGACCTAGATCATTTTTCAACGGGTAGTCAATATCTTATTTTGATGATTGGGACACTCTTAAGGTGGAGAGTCTTATGTCAGTTCTGCTAAATATGTGTTTTCCATGTTGAAGGAAAACAATCAAAGGGGACCATAGGAGGATGTTGGTGTTACTTAAATGATCGACAGGATTTTAATCTTTAAATCTGGTCAATTATTCCTTGGCATCCTGATGATTTTGTGGTTGATTGTTTATTCCACCCTTGAAAAATATTGTGTTCATTGGTGGACTTCATTGGTTACTCTTAAACGATCCGGGGATACCTCAGGTGGAAAATGTGCAGGGACCAGTTAATGATGGTGTGTCAGTAGGTGAATTTGTGTTTCTTCTAAGAAGTCTACCAATAGTGGTTCAACTGTTATTCCTTCTAGAACTTGGGTATGTTCATCAAGAATCCGTTTAAACCATCATAGTGTATCCTACTTAGCGATGAATATGTCCCATATCTTGACATCATCTAGTTACACTAAGAGAGCATTGATCTTACAATCATAATTTTTTTTTAAATCTGTTGGTCTTATCCAATTGTTTATTTTAGTGTTTCATGCTAAATGTGTGGATCTAATATAAGCTTGGTTAGACTTGAGTGACCCTTGGATTCTTGTGTAGGAATTCTTTGTAGGAACTCTTGTACACTGTTTGTTTCTTCTGACTTGACCCCAAATATAATGTTGCACTGGGATCATTCAATGCTCTGATGTGAACATATTGGCTTTGTACCAATTTCTCACTCACAAACATGGGGTATGGACTAACTTAGGTCAGTTCCTTGTACTCATATCATGCCAATCTGAGGTTACCATGGACTTTATGTTAGGATCGGTGATGCTTAAATCAAGGAACATCACTGGAAATCGAGAATGAACATTGGTGGACATGTTTATGTGGAATTAAAGATACCATGGAATAAGACATCGTAGTTCAGTTTTTAAAACACTATAAATATTAAGCTGAGTGTCTTTTCGAATGGTCAGCTGGATTAGCTCGACTAGTAATCTCTTCTATTCAATGGAGAAGTTAGTGAAGAACTATTTCTGGAATGCCTTTAGTTGATACGAGTGTGGTGTGTGTCCGCGAAGGTTTTTTATGAAACTCAATTTTGACTTGGGCCTTGAGGTTGATGGGGATCAACCACTTTAAATAATTTCATGAATCACACAAGAAGATTCATTATAACACATTTAGGTGTTCTGGTTAGGAAATTCTGGTTGTTTTTTATTCGTGATTTGGAATTGGCTGCGTAACTTTAAAGCCTGTCGTGGGAATTACCATAGTCCATATGCTTAATGAGATGAAGACAAGATTATATCTCTAGGTAAATGGTCTCAGGTGAAATTCATCATGTTATTTCAGTTTAAGTATGGTTGTTAGATAATGTTTTAGAAGCTTAAGGCTCGTGTGTTTAAAATAATGCTCAGAGGTTCTTTGGATGCTTGGAAATGCATAACAACCATTTTGAAAAAGCTTCACAGCCCCGCTAAGTTGAGGGATGTGTTCATTATTCATGAAGGCTTCATGGGGATGAAAGGTTTTAAGGTGGTAAGGTCGTAATGACCCGTGATTAATGCTTATGTGAAATTCAAGGGAATTCTGAATTTTTGTTGTTATAGGACAGGTAATTTTTTACACCGAGCATTAGAATGTATATTACAAGACATAGAAAACTAAGATGGGTTTTTCTTAAAGAAGATTAATTAGTTAATTTAAAATTTAAAATTAAAATTAATGAAATTAAAATTAAATGCAAATGAATAAAAATAAGGACATTTTTATTATTAATAATTAAATAATAATTATTAGGATTTTTATTATTATTATTTTTATTGTTATTAAGATTATTTTTTATTTATATTTTTAATTTTGGTTTAGATAGATCTCTAGGGGTCTCCCCTCATCCCTCATGTGACACTCTAGCATGTGATCCCCTTGGATGAACCCCCTCTAACTTGAACTCCCTCGCCATGACATCCCTCCTCTTTATGTCCTTTGGTGCGACGATAACTCGATTTGTGTGTGGCTCATCAAGGTAGGCCTTCCCCTACCTCCACTTCCTCTTTTTGGATGGTTGGTGGTTTCCCCATCACCCTACTTGGATCGCATGAACAATGGGGTTTTTTTTGGAATATTTTTAATGTTTCTTTTGTTTCTATAGAATGAAATGAGTCTCTTAGGTCATGTTCATGCTTACTCAAACATCCACTATTTTAATCAATGCAGAATAGTTTCGATTCGGGCTTTCACACCCATTCGTGTTGAGTTTCCTTCAATTGTTTCATCTAGCCTATTATATTTAGGGTTTTTTAAATTCTATTCATGTTCTAGTTATTGATTTATAGTGTATTACACCTTTATCGTTCTGTTTTGGGTAATTTTTCAATCATTCTAATTTATTTATCAATTTATAGTTGGGCCTTTCATACTTTTCGATTTTCTTATATTTTTATTTAAGTGTGTTGAACCTTGTCGTGGTTATTTTTAGACTCTAGAGTTGTTTGTAGTGTGTTGGGTTGTCCTTGAGGTGGTTTCGACTCACTTAGACTAAGGCAAGTTTCCTACGTATTCATTGTTATGTATGTATATGTATGTAGTTTTTCTCATTATGTGTATAGTCACCCATTTTAGTGAATATATATATAGGGATAAGTGTGCCTACATATATATATTCAACGTTCATACGTAGGTAAGTAGAGATGGGTGTGTGTATATAAGCATATATGTAAGGATCCCCTTGCGTATATTCATCATCCATGTGAATATGTGCACTGGGGATATCTGTCCTCGTATGTATGTGAAGGGTTTTATGGTCAGTGGGGGTAGCCATAGATTCTAGTTAGAAAGAAAAAAGAGATGAAGTGTTCGACTAGATTCCTCACTCGAGGTAGGATCCCTTTCCTTCGCCCTTTAATTTTAGTGATGCCATTAATTAATTATTAATGCCCCATTCTTAGTTTTTAATTAATGTTATTTTGTTTAGTTTAAAAACTTAATTGATAAAGTTAGTTAAATGTATAAAAGTGGTGTATGTTTTGTTTTATAACAATGTCACATTTTGATAATAAAACCCCTCTGACAGTGGTGTGATGCCTTCAATCTAAAAATGTATAGTTAGACATTTATGATTCCTACCTTATTCCCATTTTTTTCTTATTGTTGAGTCATAATTGATGAATTAAATGCTTAGGTACCCAAGCCCTTATAATGCAGTTTCTATGTCTCATTGAGTTAAATGAAATGATTTATGAGAATTAAATTGTTACAATGAATTACTCGAGTTGGTATCATCCCTTAAGGGTGACAAACAAGAACCCTTTGGAAATTCTACCTAAAAAATAAACATTCCATGTTTATGAAAATTTAATGAGAATGGCCTTTACTAGGATGTCTCATACCAAATGGTAGGCCTTTAATAAATGGTTTATCCATATTGAATTGTTTGATTTGTACTAAAATGTTTGGTTTGTTCTATCATGTTCGTTGTGGCCTTCACTTATGGAGAAACTCTATTGGGGTGTTCTCCTTTCTTCTTCGACACCCCTTGGGTGTGCCAATCCTCAATTGACTAAGATTACTTAATATAAAATGTGGAAAAATTACATGGGTTGTGGATGGTGCCTTAGTAATGCCTCAAATTGATTAATGAGAAATGAATTATGAATTGGGTCCCTCTTGGTAATGCCTAATCTTGAACTTAATATTTTATTCCATCTGTGGGGCCTCATACCTATGGAATTTTTTATGTTTATTTAAATTCAATATTCCTTAAATACAAATTTACTCATTTAATGTTAGATGAGTACATTTCTTATCAATGAAATCCTCCTGCCTTCTTGAGCTCTCCTTGATTGAGCCATTTAAATGGTTTGGATGGATTGTGACACTTGGCCAATCGTAACTGCTTGAGAGGATGAAATGAAATTAATTACATATTCATAACAGTCATGTTAATGCCACATAAGTTGATTATAATTCCATGATTATACAAGATTCATTATTTCTTATGCCCTTGTTTGTCATGTGGAGTATGTAATGGAGCTCTCGCTTTGGGTCACCTTTATGCCCTACATGATGATAGATGTATAGGTCCCTCCCCCGCCAGAGGAGGAGGGACATTCACTGTCCTTCACGATAGCCTGATGCCGCTATTTCATCCCCTTCCCAAATCTAGATTTCCTTCCTTCCCAGAAATTTCATTATGCCTTAAGGTTCCCACCCTTGTCAATGGATTTCTACAGCTCTCGCTTTCGAATTCAGAGTTTATTGAGGCCTATTCACTTCTTAACATGATTCTTATTTCCCTTTTTATGAACTGACACACTTCGGTTGATTTTTTTGAGAAATTTATCTTAGATAATTTGGGTTTACATGAGATATCAATGGTTTTACTTTTAGATAACTGACATATAATGATTTAGTTTTCTTTCAAGTAGGATCTGATTATAGTATAGTCAAGTGCACCCTTGGTGGAAATGATGTACATTTCTTCTTGTTTATATTGTCTTGAAACTTCCATTTGAAATGATATCCTTCCAAAATGGTGATTTGGGTATGATTTCTTAAAATCCCCCTTCTATTTCAAAACCACTCTATACTTCTAATGTTAGGTAACAATGTGGGTTGGTACTTGTTTTTGATAGTAAAAACTGAGTAGATTGTCATCCTTTTTATCTATGAATCCACATTAAATATAATTTTCCTCGGAATCCAGTCATGTTTTTTTGTCTACTAGTGGGCTAAGAACACTGATATAAATATTCAGTATATTTTGAGCAGTGGGTCAATTATTACTCATAATTCTTGTGCCTTTGACATTGGGAGGAAACATGTTGTCCTGGGAACTGAGCTCAAAAGGATAACAATGAGGGTCCATGTGCAGACGAAAATAGTGTATTTATTTTCCTAATGTTGTCTAGAATGATCCAAATTCTAGCATCTATTTTGATCCAAGACCCTCTTATTCTTTGGAAGCATCTGGTCAGCTGGACTTGGGTGAGGTATTCCTTTTCCTAAAAGAGGTGTGTTCGAGAGAGATGAACCCCAAGGTTGTAGTTGTGTTCTGTAAGTAGAAATTTGATTTCGTCATTCCATGTGTCCATATTGATTCTTGGTCAGGGGGTTAGAAGGTTTGGGTGGTTCTGACTCCCCTTCCCCTACTAAGACTACAACATTTGATAAGGGGGTTGGTGTTGGAAATGGATCCATTTTTTCAAGATAATTGATCCGACTCTCAGATAGTCGGTGGGATCTAATGTGGTGACTCTAGGTTCCTATGAAAAGGTGATGTGGTTTTTAAGTGGAGACTAACCTAAAGGGGTAATCCAAGAAGTTTAAATGGATTATTCAATGGGGTGTAAGGGTTATGTGAATCTATTATAAGGTTTTGATGCTTGGAAAAAGGTTACAAAAGGGTCTACCCCAAGGAAGTGTTTTTCTAGTTTAAAACTTTTTAATCATTTTTTATGTGCTGGATGATAATGATTAAGTCATGGATCAATGGGATCATGTTGAACCCTTATATGTTGGACCATCTCAGTCTGTATTTGTATCATGTGATGAAGAGTCTGGATATCTTTCTGATGTTTGTGTAGGGGGACAGATCTATAGAGGACTTCGTATTCCGAGGAGGAAGAAAGGGAGGAAGGGAGATTGGGACTTAGGAATCTGTATCCTTACTAAAGGGAAGAAATATATAGGACAAAAAGATTATTCTGTTCTCTCTAAACCAATGGAGACTAGATATACATCAATGTTGAGGGACAAAGAAAATGATAGTTTCTGCATTTAAAATATGAAAGAACAAGAAGGTTGAGTTACCGGGGAAAATGTTCTTCCTAGTGGGTGATGGGAGACCCCATAAAATTACAGGGTGACTCAGGGGTGGAGGATCTCGCTATTAGTGAGACTCTTAGAAGTCTGGATGGTTTTCATGGAGAAGAAAGGGACCCGTTGGACGCTTCTAATTCAAAAAAAGAAGGTGTAGATGGTGCTATAGACATAGAGATGATTGTTCGTTCAATGGAAGTAGTGGTGGAGGACTTCATTGTGAGTAATTTCATGCATGAAGAAGCTAAAAAGATGATGGAGAGATGTATTTTCATAGATACTAATAAGGATAATAGTGCATAGTTTATAAGAAGAAACTAATTCTGATTATAGGATTCAATGTATGGAAGCTAAGAAGATATTAATACATACAAACATGGGAAAATATAGAATATCACATTGATGACCTTATATAGGATCATACATATCTTCAGGTTACTAATATTTCTTGGAAATTATTTAGTTAGAATAGTTCCAATATGTTTAAATTTTCAATCAATATTTATTCAGTTTCAATTAATCCTTTCTCTGTTTGAACCCTATGGTTTCTCAATTTTTCCTCAAAAGTGGTTTGATAATAGAAAATGAATATTCAGTCAGTTATTTCTTATTTCCTTTTTAGTTTCATGAACCATATAAAATTCCTTGTTAATATTTCTATCTGGTAAAATTAAGTTGCATGTGTTGACATGCAATTGTTTAAGGCTTATGCCTTGTATTTTATCACTAATACATTTCTTTATCTATTATATTTTCCTCTATTTTTTTAAATGAAATAGGTTCAGGGAAAGAATGTGGTTCTCATATTAGAAATACACAATTATAATATCTATAATTGATAGGTTACAGCATGATTGGACAAGGAAGGGATGTTTCAGGCTCACCGTGAAAGGGCTCCCTTGAGCTTTCTTTTATACTATTGGGTGATACCGGTTCCCTAATAGGTAACCGAGGATGAACTCATTAACAAGATGGATATGCCAAGACATGGTTGATACATGGTCCCTTATGTGGGATACCCAGGACAGATTTATAGTTACCATACCATGAATGATATGTGTAATTTCGAAAGGATCACCTTGGATGGATTCCATGGCGTTGGATATTTTGAATGGATGTATCACAACATTACATTAGGTATTTCCTAGACTCTACCTCTAAAATTGACGGGTTTTAATGTAAATTCTTGAGATGAAACCTTATTTGTTGTTATTTATTGTGATAGAACTTGATATTCTTCCCTTATTTTACTAGATTTCTTATGTGATGACATGAGATTTAGACCCCATGTTAAATAACAGGCATGTGGATCTGCCTTCCATGGAATTCCTTGTTACTATTGGAATTTTTTTTATTTTATTCCTTGATCAACTATACTTTTCTTATTTCTGTCTTAGTCTAATGTAGGGGTTAAGGGATGGGTGTCCATTAGGAACCCGGACTAAGTGTCTATTATAAAATTGTTATCACTCTAAATTTATTTTATATAACACACTTCTTAATTTATATTTCATTGTTTGCATTGTTATAGACACCATGTGTCCCATATTACTGAGATTTATATATCACACCCTAATCGGGTACCCTTGGTACCTGAGTAGAAATTATATTTTTAGGATCTAGGTTTTTGTTGTATTTCTTGTACATGGGGGTTAGGAGAAATGGACTGAGATGGATCTCGGGATGGTCATGGAGATCTTCTGTGGGGATTTTCCATTTTTTTCTTTATTATTGTACCATATAGAATGTAGGATTTATTGTTTACTTCTTTATGCCATGTATCATTACCATATTAGGAATTCTTCTGCTGTATAAACTAGCATTGGCCACTTTTTTTAACTGTTAATTATAGTATTGCCACTGCCTTTTCAATTATTTATTACTTCTTCTTCTACATTCTATTATTTTTATACTTCCCATATCTTTTGTATATTGTTAATAACCTTGCATTTTATGATTTATGATGGCATTCTCTCCTCATGGTCACACCCTAGATCCTCACTTCAATTCTGGAGCCTCTAACATTCGCGGATATGTGTTGGATTCATATGACCCACTCATCTGGCCACCTTCTTATAGGTGAGTTAGGTAGGTATGTTACACTAATTGTATGATGTTCCCCCATATAGTAGTGACTTACACATGGTTTACACAATATTTGAAAAATCTGCACCTAAACCAGTCACCCTTATACTTTGAGGTGAAAATTAAAATTTTCCCTTAATGATTTCTTTTTCCCTTTATTTATTCGTTCTTCTTCTACCAGTGGCATGTTTTGTTTTTCATTACCTATGATCTCTCAAATCCCCAAAGATAAAAATCCACATAAATTCCCCATCTGGTGTCTAATCCTAGATCCATCTAAATAATTAGATCTATATCGGTAAGATCTCATCTTCTCTTACATTATATCTATGTTTTCTTTCAGAACCATTGTTCTATTTTCCTGCAATATCATTTTTTCTATTTTCAGGGAGTTGGGATACTTCTTATATCACCTCCCACATGCTTTGACTCCTAGGTCAATAGTGAGTGAAGAGTCATATATGACCTTGAGGAAGGTGGTAACATTGTTTTACCTTCTATTTTTGATGTATCGTATATATTCCATTATGTTGAATGATGGATTCTTAAAAACGTACCCTTTATATTTAGTTATTTGTGTCAAAATTATCCTTGAACCTTAATACTTGTTCATTGAACCTTGTTTAGGTAATTATAAGTGGTTGAATATATTTATGGAAACCACTTGGGTATGACAATATGAGATTCACTTTTTTGTTAAATGTGAGAATTTATGCTTTTCCTCCAAGCCATTCGACTTAGATTTCCAATTTATTTTACCATGGTCTGTAACTGTTATAAGAGACCAAATCACCTCCTAGGTTTTTGGCCCAATATATATTTGGATTTTATAATGGAAGAAATTTTTTTAATTTACCATGGCACCTTTGAAGATGACTATTCATGGTTTTTTAATTTATATTCCATGTTTCATGCAATAAATTTTTTGGTTTTATAAAGGATGCATTTTTCATGATGGTTTCCCTCTTCTATAAATAAATTAGAATGGTTTAAGTGAAATGGATTTTATAGAACTAATTTTAAATGGTGGGTTATATTCCCTATAATGAATTGAATAAATAAAATAAAATGATATATTTAAAGGTATATTAAATGATACTTATCAAATGTATTACCTTATATATCTTAGAACATGGGTATTTGAATGCATAAAATGCCTTCTATTATGTATTAGTGTAATTTCCTAACCACGGTTACCCTGAATCGGTGCATTATTTCATAACATTGGCATGATATAAGGAATATTGTCCCAAAATACCAATCAGTTTAGTATCCTTGGATGTATTAGATACATACATAAGTTTTACATTACATTATGAAATAAAAAAAATAACATTGTATCCCCTTTGAACTATATTATATCCCTTAGTCTCTTCCTACAAGTTAATCATGATATACTTATTTTCATCTAGGAAAAAATAAAACCTAAGAAAGAGTTGAGATTAGATTCTCAGTAAAGATAAAAATATTGTGGAAACTGTCATAAATAATAATAAACATTGAAGTCAATGTATTAGACTAGAACACAAGCCTTTTAAACTAAAACATCAACATAATATTCAAAAGATAAATGAAATAATGCCATTTACTTATTCACATAGATATTATACTAGATGAATAATCACATGTAATATCAATAGCCAATTCCATAATGATGGAATGCATAATTCCATACTTCATAACCACATAGTCAAGTCCTTGTGCCAAGACTACAAATAATATTTTGTCAATTCTTTATGCCAAGACACTATTTTGTCTAATGAGACCTACAAATTCATCGAGGATATATAGAGGGATCCACCCATCAAATACTAAGTCCAATGGATTCCTCATATTAAAGGGTGAAACATAATCTAAACATTCGTATTAAAACTAGCATACGAAATGTCAATATTTTAACCACAAACCATGAATGGAATAAAAATAGCTCATCCACAGTAAAACATAACTCATTAAACAAAATATGGATGATTGTATTATAATAAATCAACCCCAATAAATAATAAAATAATCTTAAGGATATTTACATATATGGAAATAGTTATTTAAACAATTTGAGAGAAATATCCCCTTTTTCTTGAAATCATTTAACTGTCGCACTATTTATCAAAGAAGCCATTTAAAAGATATTTCTGAATCAATGTTTCCCATACCACATTGAAAAATTTAAAACAAATTTTACTATCAAAACATTAATTTCCAAATAAATAAATTCTTAATACCATTTTTAAAACATGGACATTAATGTTAAATATTTAGAAGAATAAATATTTAAAACAATTCAGAAGATATTTTAGTTATAGAGTTTCTAACCAAAATAAAAGACGCTTGCATATAAGTAATTGCGGAATGAAATTATTAAAAACTATATAATATCATTAGAATAAAGGGATTAATGACATAATATGTCAATGGAATGTTTATACACCATATAAAAGTGAATTGGTTCATAACGACAAAGACGTCTCAATGGAATGTAAATTAAGACGAAATACCTTATAAAGATTGTATCCTTAGATTAAGGATAAATCAATGAAATTATTATGTGTTAAAAATATAAATACCCTCAATATAATTATATATTCATTGTAAATAAATCATATTACATTCACACATATTCTTTTAAAAACAAAACCACTGACTTGGATGTCTAACTCAACGAATGGAAATTGAGTTAAGATTACCCTTAACAAGTTCATATCAATGGAATGTGATTTTATCAATGGAGTTATTATCGGTATCCATGGTATATCCAAATAAAGAGGAGTGGAATATAATACATAAAAAATAAATACTGATTTCACATATAATCATGGTGTAAAATAATCAATGAAGTATGCGTAAATCTCAATGAGTGGAAATTGAAATTTGAAATTCCCTTACCAATTTGATAACTTATGAAAAATACACCCCATGAAATAGGTATCATACAATAAAGATGTAAATACCCATAAATTAAAGTATACTACTCAAATCATACATTCATCAGTAGTACATACACCACACAAAAAGAAATAGTGGCAATATAGCATGAATCTCATCGGAACAATAAGTGAGATGAGAACCCCTTACCACGTTGTAATCAATCGAGTTGTAAGAAAAAAAGTTAATAACCACCAAATTAATCACATAATACCATTAATATAAATAGAATCATGATAATATATATCAATTGGCAGTAAAAAATACACCACTCTTAATAAATAAGAGGTGAACAATGGAAATCTCATGACATTAATAGTGAGATTAGAATCCCCTTTCCTTGTAATTTTCTTTAGTCGAGGGTACGTTAACCTAATGCATAATAGTTAAAAAATTATTATTAAATTATACAAGAACAACATACATAAATATGATATCATATATGATCTTATAATATGGATTTGTTAATAATATTTTTGTAGTGTCCTTGTTTTGGGTTTTAACTGATTCGTTTTCCATTATATGTTTTGTTACATAAGTCATGTTTGTTATGGATAGGATGTATATGATTCATATCCATAATTATATCAAATCTTTAAACATTATTTTTAATCATAAAATGAAAATTATTCTTGAATGGATATGATGGGGAATGACATATCATCGCGGCGTGGAGATGGTAAGCCGTACGTACACACTAGCGACAATATCATTCATTTGATAGTGAAATCATATATAATTGGATGGTATATCATATATAGAGAATCATTGAAATGTTATATTTATTATTTCAATCAGTTATACTCATTGTTATATCCATCCAAATAATGATGTTTTTGAATAACAAACTACACCACGACGTGGAGATGGTAAGTCGTATGTACGCACATATGGCGAATCGGTCATTTATAGGGTGGATAGAATAACGAATATGTTTGAACCATAATTATAATAACAGCACAGTATGTACATGGTACTGGAATTATTATTTTGGAATTAAAAAAACAAATAAAGAGAAAGTGGAAGAAGAAAATAATTTGAAAGAGTGTGGTGAAATTATTACCTCTTCTTCGGGTGCTTCCTTTTGATTTGATCAAAAGGGATCCTTAGGTTGGCTTTATGATCAAAGTATGGACTATAGGATGTATTTAAAGTAGTTGGGGGGATATGATTCTAGGGGATATCTAAGCCAAATGGATTTTCATGTGTGAAAATAAGACAAGGGGAAGTACGCTTTTATAAGAGAGGTGAGGGTCACTTTAGGAAAGCCTTAAAATATTATTTTATTAGAAATCATTTATGGTTTCTAATGGATCCAAATTGATTTTATGATGAAGTTATGGTGGTTTTGGGTCTCAATACTCTTATACAAAAAGTTTTAGACAAGTTTAGGTCACCATATTAACCTCATCTTTTAGATTTTACTATTAGTTAAAAAGATATACTTTTACTGTGTCTTCATGTATTCATACACTATATGGTTAATAAACATACACTAAACATACAAGAGAACATAAAGTGGTTAATTAATAACATATATAATATTATTTAATCTATTTGGCTAAACCATATATTTTTATTAATCTTAAATCAACCTATAATATAGGATTTTCTTTAAAAACTCATTTAGGTCAATTTTCACACTATTTAGTATTGGGTTATTGTGAATATTATAAAAGTGTTATTACTTATAAAAAATTATTTAATAAAACCTAAAATGACATATTAAACAATAAAATTAGTGGAATTCATTAAAAATCTCAAATTACATTTATTTGGATATTAATAATATCAATTATTCTAATCTTTCATTAATAAGGTAATTACTACATCATCAATGTGTCATAAATAAATTTAATTATTTAATGTCTAAAAATTATAAATAAAATACCATTATGTAGGAAAGATTTTTATCTTTATAATGTATATTTATAGTCGAATATATCTTATGTACATCCCTATATTAAAAATGATTTAGTTATTAAAGATTGAATTTAACATTTTTAACTCTTCTTCAAAAATAATAATAATAAATGTCCTAATATAATCATAGTAGACCAAAATGATGATATTTTATTCATAAGGATGTTTTTGGTAGAATTACACTTATCCAAAAGAATTAGCACATGTGTTAGGGTAATTATAATATCATTTTTACCTTTAATTGTCGTATTTACGTTTAACTGTGGTAAATAAAAGACAAAAGTTACTCTTCATAAAAAATTATTTTCATCTTATTGAACAAAATTTAACATAATTATGTTATTTGTGACTTTGGTATTTTTGAAATTCAACTCACAGATGTGTTAGAATTATGTTTTATGCAAATTTGCAAATGCTCCTAGAAGGTGGGTAAAAGACGGTAAAAAAGTTAAATAGACTTTTATACATATAATTTTATTATAAAAATGACTCCAATGAATCAAATTGAACTAATATAGGGATCATGTATCTGTATTTATTTTAAATAATAAAAATAAATAATTATTTAAATAAAAAGTTTGTTTTAAAACAATAACGTAAAGTTTTCACTGTTCGTCAAAAAATGAATGTTTTCAGAAACAAATACCAAAAATTCATCCTAATCTAACATTGATATTCCAAATTAAAAAATGAATTATATTTTAAAAAATTCAAAATATAAAAGTATAATTTATTAATTTAAAATTAATCCCCATTGTCAAAACCAAAAAGAGGGTTTTTTGGCCGAATCATTTTTTTCGATTTTCAAAGGCCAGATTGAGGGATTCTGGAACTCGAACATACCAGCACCAAGTCAAACATGAGAAACGTAAAAGAAGACAACCAAAACAGGATTACACATCAAAAGAAACCATACTGATCTCCGTATCCCAAGCGGGATTCATTTTCCCCGGTAGCCGTGGCCGATTCACATTCTGGTGACCTCCAGTAGCAATCACTTTGCACCCGACTCCTGATCTGATCCAGAATTGGGTTGTCTGGTGATGTCCTCTTGACTACGCTACACTTCTTAAAAGCCACAGTCGCCTCATTATCCCTCTTAGAGGCAGATCCAGTCTGCATCGGCCTCAGAAGGTATGAGTAATCTCTTCTTGATCGTCTCCTTGGTGTGGCAGACAAAGGTCCTTTAATAGTTGCCAGTTTCTGATTCCCACTTTGAACAACATCTCTGAATGAACGTCCAGCTGGGCCACTCAAATTTTCTTTCCCTTCCTTGGAAATTTCCATTCCTTTACTGGCTTTCTCCCCTAAACCCGGAGCACGACTCCAAGCTTCTGGAGTATTATTCTCTTTCAGAGGCAGTTGTTCACCTTCTTCAGACACAATTTCCACACTCACAACATACTCCTATGCACCTCCACCAGTCTGAAGCTCCATCCTTTTATCATTTTCCACCAAAAAAGAGTTCTTGCCCACTCTATGGTCGTTCTCCACTGATAAACCAATGTGTTCCTGCCCCTTGTTTCCAACCTGTTGAACCACCGCAGCCTCCTCCGCAACCAAAACAACTTCAATTTCCAACCCAGTCATCGGTTGCCTATCTAGAACATTCTCAACAACATACCCTCCTGGTATACCCTCCTCCTTCAGACCTTAATCCAGCAAACCATCCGACAGACCGCCGAACCTGTTACTCAAGGAAAGAAAAGGGGGGTGAAGGATCCAACCCTCTCGCCTCCTTCGGATCGGTTAAGAAGAACACCTCCTCTGCCATCAAAGCCCTCCTATCTGAAACCTTCCCTACGCCTTCACAAACCAAAGATCTAGAGGACTCTCCAACCTCCTACCTTGACCTAGGGAAATTCTCAGCAACTTGTGGGATAGACTTATTCTTTCCACTCGAAGAAACGGAAATAGGAAAGCTCTCAAAGGAGACAAAAAGAGGTGTTTTTAAGAAGTAAAAACTATTAAAATATTAACATATGTTTATGTCAAATTTAAAAGTGAAATTACTTATAATGACATAAATTGTATTAAATGATAAAAATATATTATTATTATACTTACAAACCATTCAAATTCATAATTTAACACTATAAATTTTTTCGATTAAAAAAGGTTGTTTTTAATTTAAATTTAGTAGTTTCCACTATTCATCAAAATATGAATGTTATAAGAAAAGTACCAAAGGTTTATCCAAAAAACAATTTATCTCCTGATTCTAAATAAAAATTTTATTTCATTAAATTGAATATATAAAAGTATCAAATATTGGTTTTAAAAAAGGGTCTTCATTAAAAGGTGGTAAAATTGCATTTTTTTAAAAATATGATGTTTATCTGAAAAAATGAATATGTTCATATATTATGTCTAAGAAACACATAATATGGATTCTAAAATTATATAGAGTATATTAAATTCAAAATTTAGTAAATACTATACATAACTGCTTTTTGAATGGCTAGTTTGGTAAGTCGTGGTGACCTAGAACTATGTGTTGCGTGTAGCGAAGCTATTGAATTACATTAAAGAAAATAACTTACTATGAAATCATGGGGTGTTACATTCTTCACCAATTTTGGAAATTTCATCCTCACATTTTTAAAATTGGGCTTGGGAACTTCATTGAAACTCCTATATCAGAAAAAGAGTCAATAAAAGTATCACATTAAAAGAAATAAGGATATGTACTAAGGTCAACCGATATAACCCATACTAGGATTCCATGTATGAAAACATGGATATGGAAGATAAACTAATTGTCAAGTTCTAATGGAGAGTGATATAAAACATGATTGTGAGAAATTTAACAACAAAAAACCCACAAACTTGTGATGTGATAAATGGTAATTATTTTCCTAGTAGGAAAAGTAAAGGGACAACATTTTTTTGTTTTGAGTTCCATTTCATAAAGTTGAAGAATTTATTTATGAGATTGACTAAGAACATAAAGATATATACTTACTTTTTAAGTATATATTCATCCTTGAATAAATTTCTACCACTAACACATCTTTTTTTCCAAAGGATGTGTATTCAAGATGACTTGGTCACAACTGAAGTGCTGGAATCAACTTCTAGAGAATCACATGATCCAAAAATGATAAACTATATATTTACCTTGTCTTTAATGATTTTCCAAAAACAAAATGGTTACTATAAGATCAGAGGATCCCCAAAAAGAATAATCCATTTGTGAATGAAATATTAATCTTAATTTCAAAAATTAAACCAACAATACCCAAAGTTCAATAAATTCTATTCAATAAACTATTTTCCTAAAAATCCTTGAATATAATCCAAAATAATATTGAAACCAAAAACATAGAATAATTTTATTACAAAGTCTTCCATGTTAAATTGTATCTCCAAATAACATCGACTACACTAAAAGTGACATAATTATAAGTAATTAACCTAATCACATATTCACTATGATAGGTTAATCATTTCCATAAATATCCCAAATCTCTATAAATCCACAATAATAATATAGATAAATATACACCATTACTCCTAAAATGAAATCCCATAGAATTCTATTTTCCTTAGTCATATAGTGTTCCCAATAGAGAAAACGTCTTCCAAAATAACATTTATCACATAATCACCAAATCATTTTCCTATACTAAGGATATCCATTTGATAAGACCTAAGATCCCAAATCAACTTATTATTGATAAATAAAATTATTCAACTAAAAATAATTAGTCACATTAACTAGGGACTTCATTTAGTCCAATGATAGGCGATAAATCCCAATCCATCTTTGGTTGTGGGTTCGATTCCCAGAGCTTTGTCCGACGTGACAGGTTATCACACGGTCTTCATGTTGTCCTTTTTCGATAACTATATTTTATAATATTCCAAAATGAGATAAATTTCTCAAACTAACCTTACCAAAATTTAATGACAAATGTTATCTCATACCACGCATTTTCATCATAAAAATTAAAAAGCTGTAATTACCTCAATTCCAAGGATCATATAAACTCAGATGGTTCTTTATTACTATATCCACAAAAGAAAAGATAATTATTCCTCAAATAGAATTTTTAAATAACAAACTTTAGTGTTACCCATACAAGGGAAATGTTTTCCAATGTAATCCCATCAACAAAGATCACTAATACTTTTAAAAATTTCTCAATCCATTTATTTCCGCACATGTTTTTCCTTGTCCAAGAGGTTATCCTATAGAATTGGGAATTCACTCGGGTAATTCCCAGGTCTCTGACATTTAAAAAATGATTGTAAATAGATTACTGGGATCATTTTTATTTTCATCCATAGTAATCTTCAATTTTATTCGTCAATTCTTTACATTATGTCCTACCTTCCGACACATAAATAATTTCTTTGTTCCATTGAGACAATTTCATAGGTGTCTCCTTCCACATTTCCTGCATATTGGAAATGGAACTTTCTTTTCTTTATGGTCTCCACTGCTGGAACTCTTATCATTCACCACCTTTCTCTTCTTTTTTGAGTCCAAGAGTTAGTTAATATATATGTTGTTGATCATATTTTTAGAAAAATGATTCGGCATGAAAATGATATTTTTTACACCTATCAATATTCCATTTCATTACTCATTTCACCATCATTCCCATGTTGTACATCATGTTCAATGTTACTATGCCTTCTTTGGAATCCATCGATTAACTTACACAAGAAGTCATAGTGAGAATCATAAAATCATTTAGAGAATATCATAACACCTAATTTTCAATCTAAAACACCTTGAAATTAACCAATTTTGTTTATTCTCATATTATATTAAAATACATCAAATTTGTTTGTAAAGAAAATGTGAATTATCTTAATTATATCCCCCAAGAGTTTCGTAACCAAGACTGAAGAAAATCATGTTGTCGTGTACCAGGATACCCTGATTCAAACCTGAAAATCCTTGTCAGAGTTTTTCCTCCTAGGTACATCTGTTTTATAGACGCCTCTACCTGCTCGTATCCAGACAGGGATGTATTACTTTGAAAACCCACATTATATTTATATTACCAATGTTTTGGGATGTTCTGCTATAATAATAATCAATTTCTATCTTAGTGTAGTGTTTCCTACTTAGAGTTTTTTTCTAAATCAAGCTTCTGAGTTTTTGCTAAACTACCTCTAATACCAATTGCAATACCACGAACCCAGTTACCTAGAATCGGTGCATTATTACATAACATTGGCATGATACAATGAATCATTTCCTGAATGACTGATCAGTTTAGTTTCCTTGGAATTACTAGATACACACATAAGTTTTACATTACAACATAAAATAGAAAAAAAACATCATCGTGTCCCCTTTGAACACTCTTATATCCCATAGACTATTCTTATAAGATAATCGTAATATATTTATTTTCCTCCTGAGAAAAATTCAACATAATAAATGGGTGAGCTCAGATTCTTAGTAAGGATAAAAATATAGAGGAAATTGTCATAAATAAGAATAAAAATTTATGTCAATGTATAACACTAGAACACAAGCCTTTAAAACATAAACATCAGCATAATATGGCCAATATAAATAAAATAAGGCCATTTACTTATTTAGATGGATGTTATACTAGTTGAATAATCACATGTAATATTAATATCCAATTTCATAATTATGGAATGCATATTTCCAGAAATCATAACCACATAGTCAAGGCCTTGTTCTAAAACAACAAATAAGATTTAGTCAATGCCTTGTGCTAAGACACTAGTTTGTATCATGAGACCTACCGATTATCGAGGAGCTATAGTAGGCTCCACCCATCACATACTAAGTCTAATGCATTATTTATAGGAAAGGGTAAAACATAATCTAAACATTTGTATTAAAACTAGTATTCGAAATGTCAATATTTTAACCACAAACCAAGAATGGCATAAAAATAGAATATCCACAGTCAAACATAACTCATTCAATACAATATAGATGATTGTATTATAATAAATCAACCTCAATCATGAATAAAATACACTGATGGATATTTACATAGATGAATATAGTAATTAAATATATTTGATATAAATATCCCCTTTTTCTTGAAAACATTTAAATGAAACACTATTTATCAAAGAAGTCATTTAAAGTAGATTGTTTAATAAAAGTGTCCCATACAACTTTGAAATATTTAAAAGAAATTTTACTATCAAAAAATTCATGTCCATATATATTAATAATTAAAACCATTTTTAAAACATGGACATTAATTAGAAAGATTTAAAAGAATTAATATTTAAAACATTTAAAATGATATTTTTGTTAAAGAGTCCCTAACCAAATAATAGAAACTTGAATACAAGTAATTGAAGAATTACATTAATCGAAATATTATAATATCATGAGAATAAATTTTTTCATGATATAATATGTCAATGTACATTATATACACCATATAAAAGTGATTTGGTGCATAACGACAAACAGGTCTCAATTGAATGTAAATTGAGACGAAATACCTTATAAAGACTCTATACTTAGATTAAGGATAAATCAATGAAATAATTATGTGTGAAAAATATAAATACACTCAAGATAATTGGATTTTTAGTGTAAATGAATCAGATTACATTCACACATATTCTTGTAAAAACAAAACAAATGACTTGGATATTTAACTAAAAGAATGGAAATTGAGTTAAGATTACCCTTAACAAGTTCATATCAATGGAATGTAAATTGATAAATGGAGTGATTATGTGTATAAAAGGCATAACCATATAAAGGGGTGTGTAAATTTCTACATAAATAATAAATATTTATTCCACATATAATCTTGGAGTAAAATAATCAATGTAGTATATGTAAAGCCCAATGAGTGGAAATTGAAATTTGAAATTCCCATATCGATTTGGTAACATAAAAAATATACAACCCATGAAAGAATTATTATACAATTAAGATGTAAATAACAATAAATTAAATTATATTACACAAATAATACAATAATGGGTTGTATATACACCACACAATAAAAATAGTGGCAATATAGCATGAATCTCATGGGAATAATAAGTGAGATTAAAAACTCTTTACCACGTTGTAATCAATCGAGTCGTATGAAAAAATAGTTAATAACCAAAAAATTAACCACATAATACCAATAATATAAATCTAATCATGATAATATACATCAATTTCTAGTACACAATACACCACATGCAAAAAATAAGTGGTGAACAATGGAATTCTCATGAAATTAAATGTGAGATAAGAAGCCCCTTACCTTGCACTTTTCCTTAGTAGAGGGTATTTTAACATCATATATAATAGTTAAATAATGTTTATTAAATTATACAATAACCAAAGACATAAATATGATATAATATCTGAACTTTTAATATTTCTTTGTTAATTATATTTTAGCAGTTCAATGTTTTAGGTGTTAAGGGATTCATTTTCCTTTATATGTTTTGTTATGAAAGTCTTTTTTGTTATGGATAGGGTGTATTTTATTCATATAAATAATTATATTATGTCTTTAAATGTTATTTTTAATCATCAAATGAAAATTATTCTTTAATGTTTATGATGTGGAATGACATCTCATCGCATCGTGGAGACGGTAAGTCGTACGTATGCTCAAGCGACAATATCATTCTTTTGATGGTGAAATCATATATATTTGGATGGTATATATTATATAAAGAATAATTAACAAGTTATATTTGTTATTTACATCAGTTATACTCAATATTATACCCATCCAAATGGTGATTCTTTTGAATAACAAACTACACCACGACATGGAGACGGTAAGCAGTACATACGCATGTATGGTGACTTTGTCATTTATAAGATGAATATAAAAAATAATATGGTTGTACTATATTTATAATATCATTATAGTATGTATTAGGTACTAGAGATATTATATTGGTGTGAAAACCACAAATAAAGAGGAAGTGGATGAAGAAAGGAACTTGAAAGAGGGTGGTGAAATTATTTCCTCTTCTTCAGGTGCATCCATTAAATTTGATCAAAATGGATCCTTAGATTGGCTTTATAATCAATGAAATGACTCTAGAATATAGTGATAGTATATTGGAGGATATTTATGTAGGTTTGTTCTGATACTAATGGATTTGGAGTTGTAAAATTAAGAGAAGGGAAGTACCCTTTTATAAGATAAGTGAGGGTCACTTTAAGAAAACATTGAAATGTTATTTTATTATAAATAATTTTCGGTTTATAATGGATAAAAATTGATATATTTATAAGATAATGTAGTTATGGGTCTTAATACTCTTAAAAATTTGTTTTAGACATGTTTAGGTCACCAAATTAACTTTATCTTTTTTATTTAACTATTAGTTAAATATTTTAAATATTATTGTGTCCTCTTGTATTCTTACACTATATGGTTAATCAATTTAAACTAAGCCACCAAAAAAACCTCAAGTGGTTCATTAATGACATATAAAATATTATTTAATACCTTTAGATGAACATTATAATTTTAGGAATATTATATCAACCAATAATATAGTAATTGTTTTAAAAACTTATTTAGGTCAATTTTGACAATATTTAGTGAATGGTTTTTGTGAAAATCATAACAGCATGATTACTTCTAAAAAATTATTTAATCAATACTAACATGTCATATTATACTTTAAAATTAGTGTAATTCCTCAAAAGTCTCAAATTAAATTTATTTCGATATTTATAATATCAATTATTTTAATCATTCATTGATAAGGTAATTACTGCATCATCATTGTGTCATAAATAAATTTAATTATTTAATGTCTAAAAATTATTAATAAAATATCATTATTTAGGAAATAATTTTAGATTTATATGGAATATTTATAGTCTAATTTATATTATGTGTAACCCTATAATAAAACTGATTTGGTTATTAAACATTAAATATAACACTTTTAACTCTTCTTTAAATTAAATAATAATAAATGTACGAACCTAACCAAAGTGGACCAAAAGATTCATATTTTATTGATAATGTTGTTTTTGATCGAATTAAAATTATACAATATAATTAATACATGTGTTAGGGTAATTATAATATCATTTTTAACTTTAATTACCCTATTTACTTTTAATCGTGGAAAATAAAAGTCAAAAGTTATTATTCATCCAAAATTGTTTTCATCTTATTGAACCACATTTTACTTACTGATTTCAACTATGTCTCTTGGATTTTTGAAATTAAACTCACTGAAGTGGTTAAATTATGTTTTATGCAAATTTCTAAATGTTCCTAGAAGGTTAGAAAAAGACAGTAAAAAAGTTCAATAAAATTTTATACATCTAATTTTGTTATAAAAATGAATACAATGAATAAAATTGAACTAATATCAGCATAATGTATCTCTATTGACCTAAATAAATAATTATATAAATAAAAATTCTATTTTTAAACAATAATGTAGCATTTTTCACTATTTATCAAAAATTGAAAGTTTTGAGAAAAGATACCAAAAATTCATCCAAAGATAATTTTGATATTCCAAATTCAAAAATTAATTCTATTTTACAAAATTCAAAATATAAAAGTGGCATTAATTAATTTAAAATTAATTCCCGTTTTCAAAACTAAAAAGAGGGTTTTTTAAGAAGTAAAAACTATCAAAATATTGACATGTGAAATTACTTATAATGACCTACATTGTATTAAATGATAAAAATATAATCTAATTTTACTTCAAAATCATTCAAATTAGAAATTTAACATTATAAATTATTTCGATTAAAAAAATCAATTAAAATTTAGTATTTTTCACTATTCATAAAAATATGAATGTTATTAGAAATGTACAAAAAATTTATCCAAAATAAATTTTTTTGTCTTGATTCTAAAGAATAATTTAATTTTATTAAATTGATTATATAAAAGTGTAAAATATTGGTTTTAAAAATGGTTTGTGACTAAAAGGTGGTAAAATTTCATTTTTTTTATACCTCTTTTATCTGAAAAAATTAATTGGTTATTATATTATGTCTAAGAAACACATAATATGGATTCTATAATTATATGGAATATATAAAATTCAAAATTCAGTTAATACTATTCATAACCTCTTTTTGAACGGCTAGATTGGTACGTCGTGGTGTGCTCAAACTCGGTGTTGCTTGTAGCGCAAGCTATTGAATTACATTAAAGAAAATAACCTACTATTAAATATTGATAGAGGTTGTGGTATGATGGTATGGGATCTGCTAATCATGGCGGTAACATGCTCCATTACATCGGGTGTTGAGAATGACATCTCGTACCATTGACATTATTAAGAAGATGAGATTGATGTGTTGTGTTCCTATTTTGAGTGATGACATTGTGGTTCACTAATCATCCTAAGTGTCATGCATGAATTCTCACACTCTTATTTGGATATTGGGCATGTACACTATTAGAGTCATTATGGATGTCTAAGTTACTCTCTGGTCCTACCAGTAACTTGTATTCCAGGTATGTGGTCACCTACATCCGCACAAAATTTGTTCACATTGATGGATGCAATATATAATTAAACTATGTATATTATTAATATATATATATATATATATATATTATCTGATCATACTTCTATTCTACCCACAAGAAGAAGTATGTAGACCCACCACGTATTCAATTGAAACCTAAGCATGATGGATATTTATTTTAGCATTGCTTTCCTTTTTTGTTATTACATAAACATTGTTTTGTTACGAAAACATTGTGGATTATATGTAGACACCATTGGTGGTGTGATACTAATATTTATATCTCAATACCTACTCAAGATTCGTTTTGTACCTGAGATGTTTATTTCTCTATAATCTTTGATAAGGGAATGTACCCCATAACAGGTTGTTGATATACTTACCTATAGATGGAGGATTGAAGCAAAAGACTAGGAATATGTTCTATATTCTAGTGGATCATATTTTAGTTCTTTTTTATAATTTTGATATAACAAGATTGTATTTTTATTCCCATGTTCACCTTTTATTTATATAATTCCCATGAATTCATGTATTAACATTACCATAGAGGGTTTTAATTATATTTGTAGTTATTTGGTTTTTTATTATTCGTCATTTGATTATTGATTCTGAATTTTATATTTTCTTCCTCAATTATTGTATGTTTTCTTATTGTATCATGTTTTCCACTATGATAAGTGGGTATAGTATTCTCATCATACCACCTTAACACCCATGTGTCAAGTCTGCAGACTCTGGTGTATGGGGAGGTCTGCATGAGTCCATGTGAACCACCGAGTCATGGAGCATGTAAAATGGATCTTCGGTCACAATGTTACAAAGTTGTATCAGAGCCATTTTTTCTATTTGTCTTATTGTTTGGGTATTGGAAAGGAAACTATGAGTTAAAGGGATTTTTAATTTACTTTGTTCCTCGATGTTTCTAACCAATGTATAGGAGAAACCGAAATTACCTGGGATGTGTAATTCCTTTTGTTTATTATTACATTTAAATTATATATGACCTCACCATTGGGTAATTCACCTGTAATGAGGTATTATTGATATTGGTAATATTGAATTTCTATTTATTTTCCATGACCCAATGAAATGAGTGATTTTTATTATTATGGAAATCATTATAGGCACAATATGATTAATTTGCTATGGATTTTTCTATATCACATGTATTTATAGTATGAATTTTCCTAATTATTATTGTTACTGATTTGAATATGTATTGATTTGTGTTGAACCTTCTTGCATGGGATTGGAAAACATATTTTATAATTAAATTGACTGAATTGACCTAATAGTTGTTTCTAAGTTAGGTTAAATAAGACACCCTAAGCACTAAATTATGGATCATTTATCCATGGACCACTAGTTTCATAATTTGGAATGTGTTATGGTGTGGGTTAAGTGGATTCCAGATTTTGGTTCATAAAGAGTGTTAGTCCTTATGTATTAAAAATGGTATCCACTAAATTCAACCATTTAAATATGTTTATGTATTTAAACTTTCACATGGTTATAATGAATATTATTCTCAAATTGAAATTTCTATATTTTTTATATCTAATAAAGATACTTAGACCCGAACCCAGCCTTAGTAGTGGGTAGTGGGTATCTCTTATGTTCTTATGACCATTATGGTCTCTTATTCTTCCCAGATCTAGATATTTGTGTTAGTAGAGAGGCATGTTCATTTTTTGTGAAAGTATTTACTCATGGCCTAGTTTCCTATCAAAAATCCTATCAGTTGTTAAATATTTTATAAGTTAATATTTTTTCATTTTACCATTATTTTTCTATGATGTCATCGAGTTTCATGCCCTAGGGGCAGTGATGACCATATACTAGAGGTGGTAGGCTATGAGCCATCAGGGATTCCTCTCATAGATACACATGTGGATCTACTACCTTTTTCTAATATGGTAACTAATGCCCAGTTCTGAGAAGGGTTCAAACGTATGGTTCATTCTATAAAATAAATTATTCTACCTTCTTTGGGAATGGAATAGTGGACTTGTGAATTCTAACAAGATCATCCTCACAATTTCTCGACGGATGGTGGACCATGCATGGTGGAGTCTCAACTCACGGCTATATTGTCTTTATTTGATCATTTGGAGATACCTCCAGAAAATAGGGTCAAACAATCTATGTATATGTTATGCAATTCTTGTAAGACATGGTGGGATGTGATCACCGAGGATTATATAGTTTTATATAAATTCCAAATGATCTTCTATGAATAGTTATTTCCCTTGAAACTAAGTGATGATAGAGATAAGGAATTTATGAACCTGTAGTAGGGGAGCATGTCAGTTATGGAATACCTTTTCAATTTCATGGAGCTCAAGGATTTCACTCCTACTCTAGTGAGTAACGATCATATGACCATTAGGATATTCCAGGATGGGTTGGTATATGCCATTCAATCGTAGGTCTATGTGTTCAAGTTGAATACCAATTTTAAAATTTTCAACTAGATGCTTATTACAGAGAGGAATTTGGTAAAAACTAGTGTTGAGAGGTAGGATGGTATGACACCAAGATATACTAATGGTTCAATTCTAGTAAAAGAGGGGTTTTGATTATACTCATGGAGTTAGAAGTAGTATGTATCCCCAAGAAGACTACTTTTTAATATGACACCAGTTCAAGAATCTAAGACACATGAAATCACACTGTTTACCGGATCTAATTGAGAGTAGAGGATCTAGTAGGATGGGGAATATCCATCACTTCTGCAAGAAATTACCTATACTGCCTAGTGATTGGGGATATGCACCTACTGATTGGTCATGAGCAGGGTCATCTAGATCATGATCAGTGGGATAGTGGAATACCACAGGCCGATCAGGCTGAGGTGGTGGTAGAGGGAGAGGCAATCAGACATATGAATCTCAGTTCCAGCATAGTGGTTTTGCTCAGGGAAGTCAATCAGTGACATAGGGATGCAATACATTCCAATTACATACATTCTAGTCCACACTATAAGGGATGATCACCAGACCTTCTATAGATAAAGGTACTATTCTTGTTATCTTCACATTAGTTTGTTATTTGTTTGACATAGATACATATCTCGCTTTTATATCTGAGACTATAATGGGAAGTCTAGGCCTACAGATAAAACAATTTTCATGGAGTTATGATGTTAGACACCTCGTTATATATCTGATCAGAGGGTGCTCATTATTGAAAGTAATTCCCCCTTAAGATAGGCTAATAACTTTTCTTGTTTATTCTGTATGACCTCAACATGATGGGTGTTGACGTAATCGATGGGATGGATTGGTTAGTTCCATATCGATCCCAAATTGACTATTATGACTAGTGGGTGAAATTCACAAGACAAGAGGGACATAGGAATCTGCATAAGGGGAATGGGATTTCAATACAACATGATTGTTACCCCAGTAGTAGAGGCTGGGTACTGTGATAGCTCAAATCACACAACTTTTCATAGATGATCAAGGATTATGACCCATTATTTTTTCTCTTATAGTGGAGTGTTTTAGGGTAATATTTCTCAATGACTTATCTAATCTACATACGGTTAAATATTTCGATTTTACTATGATGTTAGTTACAGGAGCAGCAACAGTGACCATTCCTCCATATAGGATGGAACCTAAGGATCTTCTATAACTCAAGAAAAAATTGGATGATCTATGGGATAAATGATTTATATACCCCATCACATGTCCTTGGGGATCATCGGTTCTTTTTTCTAAGAAGGAAAATGGTAACCTCATACTTTTCATGGATTGTTGTTGATTGAACTACTTTATGGTAATGATCTGTATCCACTACCTATAATAGATAACCGCTTTAATCATCTCTAATGATAAAGAGTGTTTTCAAAGATATATTTGAGGTTGGTATATCATCTGGTAAATTTATGTTTATTAGACATATCATTCACATCTTTCAGGATGAGTTATAGTCTATAAGAGTAGCTAGTTCGGCCATTTGAACTCACGAACGCCCCTGTAATAGTTATAGGTCTTTTGAATCTAGTTTTCTACCCATATATAGATTCATTTGTGTTAGTAATTATTGAAAATAACTCAATGTATTCATGATCTATAAATAACAATTCAACCCATCTTGATATTTTGTTGAGTACACTAAGAGGGAATCAACTCTACACAAAACATGGCAAAATTCCACATTTAGATCAATAAATTCCACTTGTTTAGTTACATTATCTATGAATAATGAATTTTAGATGAACCATAAAAAGTTAGAGATGTATTTTATTAGGAGAACACCAAGAAAATAATTTATAACCACAGTTTCAAGGGATTTCTCGATTTACAGTCGCATCATCCTAGATTTCTGACATCTTTCGGTGCCACTTATGGGCTTCAAAAGGAAGGGTGTGAGATTTGAATATTCAAAAGCTTATGGAATATCATTTCAGGGGTTGAAGGGAATATTGACTCCTGTAATAATACTGATTCTTCTAGAGCCATGAATGACCAATTTAATCCAATTTGATTTAAAAGGTATCGGTCTTGGAGCTATTCTGATGCAGGATGTGTTATTTTTCATGTACAGGTCTCTTCGGTTTAGGCCTCATAAGCAGAATGAACAGATGCATGACCTCAATCTCACTATTGTTATGTATTACTTGCACTATTGGAGACACTATATAATTTTATATAATTTTGTGGTACATACGGATCAAAAAAGCCTCAGGTAAAAATTTACATAGGGGATCTGAATCTCAAGCAGTGTTTGTTGGTTTATTACCTACAAACATTTGATTTTGAGTTTTCCTATATTCCTGGTAAAAGAAGTTATGTGGCCGATGATCTGAGCTAGAAGACTCATACAAAAGTGTTTCATGAGTCTTGTGGCGAATAGATGCTTGTGGACATATTCTCATAGATTCATATTGAGGTTCAAGATTACCATGGAAGACTATACTGTTAGCCCAGGTAGTAAATTATACTCATCTGGAATGGATGAGAATGAGGAATCTATCTAACCCTAAAGTAATTTTTATAACGGAAAAAATCTAAAATTTTGATACATATTTAGGTTTGATTAAGGATGGGTATTATAAATTATTGTTCCATTGGTGTGTATTGGACCTAGAAGATATTAGAGAGGAACTGATGCAGGAATTCCATACAACATCAAGGGTGCTTCACTATAGTTTTACAAAAACGTATCGAGATCTGGGATGCCAATATTCTTGTCCTCATGTAAAATGTGAGAGGTTTTTATTCATAATTTGATGTTCTGCCGATCATCAAGTGAAGGTAAAACATCAGTCATTAGTAGGTCTTATACATACATTGTCCATTCCAGAGTGGAAATGGGATTACATTTCAACAGGATTCATGATGGTCTTACCCAGATCACCATGAGAAAATGATACAGTGTGGTTTTTTATTGATTATCTGATGAAAGCCACACACTTCTTACCTATGAAAGAGACCTTCATGGTTGGTTATCTTGTAATTTTGTACATTAGGGAGGTTTTACGTCTTCACGGATCTCCTCGTTCTATCATTACTGACATAGATTCTTGTTTCACATCATGGTTATGGAATGGGTTACAAAATCCCTTGAATACAATGTTGCTTCTGATCACATTCTATCACCCACAAACCGATTGATAGACAAAGAAAACAATTTAGGTTCTAGAGTACATGCTATATGCATGTATCATTAACATTGGGGGTTCTAGAGATAAACCCATTCCCCCCATTTTTTCTCTTATAATTTTATATTTCATGATTTTATCAAGATGGATCCTTATGAAGCCTTATATGGTAGGTCATTATTCTCATCTATGTTGTTTATAGTGGCAGAGGAGGCTGGTATGCTTGGACCACATCACGTAGAAGAGACTACAGAGCAGGTATAACTAACCAAAAAGTGCTTGTTGATATCTCATTATAGACAATAATCATATTCTTATAGACTCTAGTGACCTCTGATATTTAAGGTCCGAGACTAGGGTTTCTTGCATGTGTCACCTAGGTTGTTCTATAGATGTATTCAAAACATGGTAAATCTCTCATCGTGGTTTATTAGGACATTAATGTTTGCAAAATGAATCATACTAGTGGCTTAACATTTATCACTTACTCAATGATATTTTAATATGCATGACGTCTTTCAAGTATATAATCATTGTTGATACTATCTAGACCCTTCACATGTCTTTCATCTTGATGAGGTTTAATTAGGTTTGGATGATTCCTTCGAGGGGTATGGTATGAATATTATTTGTTGAATAATGAATAAAATCCATGGATCTGTATGAGAATGAGAAACTAATATGTGAGCTTAGTAGCCGGAGATATTCTATGAAGATTCCAATTTACCCTCATAAGTCCAAACTCAAGGATGATTTTCTTTAAATATGGGACGTGATATTGAACCATACATTCATGAAGGTATGGATTGTTGATTTTACTATTTTAATCCTTTGATTATTCATGATAAATGTGCATTGTGGCCTAGGTAAGGTCTTAAAAGTATGTGGTGATTGTAACAAGCCTGGAGTTCTAGAAATATGGGAAAAAGACTAGGTTGCACGGTTTGGGGAAATAGTGTTTCCCATCCCACATGGTTTCTCTGAAATCATAAAATTTTAGAATTTGGAATCTATAGGTTTTATGTTTTTTCTATATTCTTGTTACTTAAGGCACACAGACATGCAAGGATACAAACATTTGGGACAGGGCATATTTTCATGGTCTATGCACTACTAGATAAACTGTGTGTTTAGTCGTGTGATGTGCCATCCAATAGAAGTGACTTGAACATGTCTTGTGCATAGTTTTTAAACCATGCACCAAAACCATGTGCCCTTATATTTTTACATGAAAATAAAATATTTCCCTTAAAATTTTATTTTACCCATTATTTCTTCCTTATTCTTCCTCTAGTGGAGGGTTTTGTTTTTCTTCACATATGACCACATATGTCCTCTAAGCTTGGAATCCATGTAACTTCCTCATCCAATTTCCAATCATTGATCTCTTTAAAGCATTGGATCCATCTCAGTAATCTCTCCTATTATCTTACATCGTATTTACTTTTTCCTTACAATCCATTATGTTATTTAAGTATATTATCCTTTTTTTCTATTTTTAGGGCATTGTACCATTACTCATATCCATTATAACCTAATTTGAATTTGATTCCATTATCGAGCAAGGATCCATATATAGTCCTGATGTAGGTTGTCATGTTGTTTCCCCTTTGATTTTTTATGTCTCATAGCTACGTTGTTTTATCATATGGCAACTTTTCTTAAGCATCCCCTTCATATTGAGTTCATCAACTAAATTGATCCTTGCACTATAATACATGTATTTTTTATCCTTTTTAGGGAATTAGAAGTGTTTGACTTCATTTTTGGACACCTATTGGGTGTTCCATGTTTAAATCCCCTTTTTGGTTAAATATTAATATGACCAATTCACTTCTTAATCATTAAGATTACCTATTAAATTGATTCTTCCTTGGTTTTAAATTGTTATAAAAGACCAATAAACCTCTTATGTGTTTTTTCAATCATATATTTCTATGCTCCCATGCAGTAAATTTCCATATTTAACCAAGACACCTTTTTAAAAGACCATTCTATCTTTTTTAGTTCAAATTTCATGTCTAATGACATAGATAAGTTGGTTTTATAGAGGATGTCCTATTCATGGTGGTTTCCATATTTCTTAAATGATTTAAAAGGTTTAAGTGAAATAGATTATGTTGAATGGATTTTACATGGCGTGTTTCTTTCCCTCTAAATAATTGAATAAATTAAATGAAATAATCTATTGCATGTAATATCAAATGCTCAATATGAAATTTATCACCTTTTATATATTGTATGTTGTCCAATGGAATGCATAAGATGTCTTTCCTTATGTATTATATTATAATTAAAACTATGCCTTAATAGAGGTTGTGGTACAATAGTAAGGGATATTTTGAGAATAATGCTATATTGATCCATTATATTGTGTGTTGCTCATGATGTCTCATGCCATTGAAACTATTAGGATGGTGGGATTGATGTGTCATGTTCCTTTATTCTAGTAATGACATTATGGATCACTCACCATCTCGAGTGTTGTGCATGAAGTCTCACACTCTTATTGGGATGGAGGGAATTTACCCTATTTTTTGATATTATAGGCTTGTTAGACTAGTCATGGATGTCTAGGTTTCACCCTATTCTAGCCAACAAATAGTATTCTAGGTATATGGCCACTTAAGTCCACACGTACTTGGTACATATTAGTATATGAAATATGTAATTAATCCACATGTATTATTACTATATATAGTAGCTGGTAAGACTTCTATTCTGGACATGAGGTGATACTGGTAAACCCCCCACGTGTCCTATAGCAACCAGATGAGGCTAGATATTTATTTCAACATGGATTTCCTTTTTTAATAACTATTCATTATATAGTTAAGTGAAATAGTTGGATTACATATAGAGACCATTGGTGGTGGCCGACTGAGATTTATGTCTCACACCCTACATGGAATTCATTTTTTACCCAAGAATATGATTTTTCTTTATGTTTTTGTAAGGAAAAGGGACATGTTATAAGGTGTTGACATGGTGAAAGGTAGAAGAGGATCATGAATTCATTCAAGACTCTAGTGGATAAGATTTTTGTTCCTTTTTGTAATTTTTATATAGCGTGATTGTATGTATGTTACCATGTTTTCATTTTTTATATCTAAATTCCATGAATCTATGCATTGACACCATAATAGAGGATTTTGGTTATATTATCAGGTATTTAGTTATTTACGATTCGGAAATTATTTATTCATTTTTTGTATTTTATATACTTCCACTATTATTGTATGTTTTCTTGTTATATCTATTGTCCCACACTGATAAGAGCCTATAGTCTCACCACTATACCACCTTCACACCCTCACTACTAGTCAGCAGCATCTGGATTCCGGGGAGGTGAACATTAGGTCATGACACCCACCATATTGGGTCACAAGTTATGTGGATCTTAAGCTAGGAAGTTACGATGGATTTTCAACTAAAGAGAGAAATGAAGAATGATTTTCATAAAAATATTCTCAATAATTTTACATACCAAAGAGTGTAAAATGGTAATATAACATGGAAATTTAATGAATAACTACAATAGAAACAAATTAATAAGTTTTATTAGGAAATGATATAAAAATTCCTATATCAAAAATTCTAGCATAAATAATCCCAATTAAAATGATAATGAAATATAAACCCTTTCCTCTTTATTAATATTTGATTCATAACTCCCATGAATAATTAAGATGAATTGTACCTAAAAATAACATGAATAATGAATTATTGAAGATATAATATATATAAAGGGTTAGTATATACACCATATAAATTAAATTTGGTTCATAAAAGAGAATGTTTATCATAGAATGATTTTTGGAGAATAAATAGATACCTAGATTTTAGAATTTATCCTCTATTTATTTATCCTATAGTATAATAAATATATATAAATTATTTTTTCCCTAAGAGAATTTTCTACATTTGGACTATTATAAATATATTATTTACTTCTGTAATTTTAATAAAGTATTTAACTACTTAACTAGTTATGTCCTTATCTGATGTTCTAGGGATGCTCAGTTCATAATTTCAAAAAGGCATCGGTGTGTTCACCATGGTAAAAGGATTCATTGTTCTATAATATCAAGAATAATAATAATGATATAATTATCATTTTTATACATTAATTACAATTATAAACGTGACCATTAATTATGGTTAGGTAAAATAAAATATCTTACAATCATGTTGATGTTAGGCCATACATAACTATGCATAACGTTTCCATTTTTCAAACAAAACGTGATAAAAAGAATGTGAGATTGATTTTTATCATTATAGAATTATAATTATATCATAAAAATAATATTATTTCTTTAAATAATCTTATATATTAAATTCATGTGATGAAATAAAAAAATTATTCACATCGCTTCATGAGGCGTTGGTCTACCATACAAATGAATGACATAATCATTTTCAATGTATGGTATGGTAAGAATGTATATGAAATATGAAATTTCTAGAATTATTATTATATTATTAATATAATATATAAAACCTAAATGCATCGCTGTAAATTTATTTGATAGGTGATGAAAAAAATTACATTGGTTCATGAAGAAATAGTCCCCCGTACACATAAACGATGGTTTCACATCCCATTTGATAGAAGTGGATATATATTTATCTTATTACATTAACCAAATAGAATCAATATATATGGAAGATACTGATTTAATAATATAATAACGATGTGTAAAAATTTATGGAGTTGGGTAAAGAAATAGAAGAATGATTTTCGGTTAGGAATGATACCTCTTCCTCAGACCACCTATTTCAGATTATACCTAAAGCCTTCATAGATTTTCCTTATGATCAAAATAAGGCCTTATATTATATAAAAAAAGTTATAAGGATAGTATTCTGGTAGTTACTGGATGATAAAATTAGTATTGTAAGTATGGAAAGGAGAGGAGATGGGGTTCCCTTTTGTAACGGGAAAGGAGTAGAAGTCTTTTAAATACACAAAACAATAAAATAATGGGAAGTCACACTCATGTTAAGATCCCCTAAAATTAAAAAATAGTGATGTGGTGGAAATATTGTTCCATGAAACAACTCAACCATTAAAATAAAATATTTTTAAAAAATGTTACTTTCTTTAAATATAAGGTTACTCACTTTTTCCATTTTAATTGTTATACCATTGTAACTAATTTTTATACTTTTATTATTTATTATGAAAAAAATAATTTGAAATTTTTAAATAATATAAATTAAAATGATTACAGATATGGGATATATATTTTCCAATTCAATTCATATAAGTTTTAGAATTATATTTAATATAAAACAACTAAGTGTGATGAAAAAGTGGTTTCCAAAAAAATGTAAATTTCTAAGAAAACATGATATTATATTAACTATATGAATAAAAATCAACAATTTATGAATTTAAATTTAAAAGTGAATATATATTGTAGATAAATTTCATTTATATAATTCACTATTTGAGATTATTTTATTTAGTTTCAATGGGGAAACAAAATGAACATTAAAATAGTTTTAAAAAAAATTAAAATCATAAAAATAAACATATGCTAAAACCCTATATAATGAGGATTTAAATTTAAATATTTGGTTTAAATGGAAATAAATAATGCTAATTTTAATTTTAAATAAAATAAAACAATAATGTGTCTTTAAAATTAATTTATTTATTAAATGAAATGACAGTTATATAAAAATCTATATTTTTCACTATTCATTGAAAAATCAAACATTTCAGAAAAAATACCAAAATTTCATAACATGTAAATTTTGATATTTTGATTTTATAAAATTATGTTTATTTTATAAAATAAAATTTATAAAACTATTATAAATTAATTATTCTATTTTCTAGAAAATAAATAAATAAATACCATCTTTGTAAGAAACATATAATTTTGTAGAATAAAACATCATTATTGAAAGTTAGGTTCTTATTTATTAATGATGTATCAATAAATTTATATTGAGTATGAACATTATATATATTTCCTCAATTATTTAATTTTATTCATATCTTTCAATTTAATTGGTGGGTTATATAAGTCACTTTTGAATAAAAATATTTTAAAATTATATAGTGGTTCTTTTAAACCATGAGTTGTGTGTTGAATATATTATCAAGTATATAGTTATTTTAAAAACATAGGTGGTTAAAAATAATCTATAAAGGATGTAATTTTTTGATATATATATAATTCCTCATAAAAGAGTGATAATATAATATAAAAAACTTATAGTTTTTAATTTACATAATCATAGAATAACATTACCCATGAAAAAAGATATAATTCAATGAAATGAAGTTTTATTAATAATACATTTTTCTTGATTTCTGGATCACACATTTCATTATTTAAAAATAAGTAAAAATAATCAATTATTTACATTCTTTAAAACCATTTAAAATTTTATTTTATTATTTTTACTTCTTTTTATTCATTTATTATAATTTATTATTCATTTATTTGGTTTATGTTTCTTCTATTGGTGGTTATGATGTTTTGTCGTCTATCATTCCATATCAACATCTGTATACTTATAATAGTTAAATATCATTATCCAATGGTTCAATAACCTCTAGAAGTTTTTTGGTATATGTTTCATGACATTATTTAAGATAAAATGTTTTATATCTCATGAAATAGTAATTATTACATGAATCATCATTGATAATTTGTCATTAATTATTAAAATTAACTATGATTTTTTAACATTAATTCCAATTTAATTTTTGATATTTATCTATTTATTAATTATAATAAAAAATTACATAAATATTAATTTTAAATTCAATATTGAGATTAATTTTTTATAATATCCATTAAAATTTAATTTTTATGGAAACATCCTTGTTTAATTAGGTTTCATTAAACTACCATGATAAGTAATAATTTAAAAACAATTTAAAAGAAGTAATCTCTAATGAATATATCAGTTTTATGAAACATTTCATTATAAATAAACCACCACATTGTCGTTACATTAACTATTTTTTTATTTAATTGAAATTTGAAGGATGTGAATTTAAATGAAAAAGGCGTATTTTTGAAAAATCTGTATTTTTCAAATATAATGAATTATGAATAATATTTTAGTGAGTGGTAATGACTACTCTCTCATCATTGATGGGTGAAAGGTATTTCAATTCCAGGATAATAGAATCATGAAAGTAAAATAATTGAATCATTAAAATAATTTTATAGATGGAAACATAAAAATAGTAAATGAATGAATGAGTTTGAAACTACGTAACAGATGTGTTGATTAGTGATGTGTTCGGTTCTGAAAAATCATTCAGTGATTAATTATGATAACAATAAATTTATTTTAAATACAATTTTTGAATGTGTAAAATGTATGATAAATGGAAAATAGATTTTATTCATGAAAATATCTTCTCACCAAATAACAAGGGGTAATTTGTTATTTTTTATATTAATTTATAAATCATTTTTTACATTATATACCCATGAATTTTAATTTAAGAATTTTTCATAAAATTTAACTTTGAAAATATCTATATAGGAATGGAATTCATATTTATGAAATTAAAATATATTTTTACATACAATTATTTTAAAAAAAATCAAGAAAGATCATAATTAATCTAATCCTTCTCATTTTAAATATATTAAATCTTATATGTTTTATAGTTCTCTTTCCTGAACAAGTGCTACATAGACACTACATATGTGTTTTTGATCATTATCATTTTATTTAATATCTTAAATTAACTAATAACACAAATATAACATATCATTCATAAATATTATCATTAAAAGTAATTCATAATATTATTTAATTCCATTTATATCTTGATAAAAAATTTAAGATAATAATTTTGACTCTTTTTACCTTGCACAAGCAATATATAAGAATTTGGTTAACTAATTTCTTTTATAATTTTAAAATTCATAATTATAAAAATAAAAAAAAATATTTTTTTTAATATTAATCATTAATGACTACATTAGAATTATAAATTCTTAAATATTATCTCCAAGACCCCAATTATAATATTTCCAATGCCGCACAATTAGTGTGTGAACACTGATAAATGTATTCTTATTTCTCATGGCATAAAAATTAATGTATATAAATATTGAAATATTTATTCGGTATTTAAAATTTATTATCATTTATTATACGTTCTATATTTTTATAAAACATTATATATCATTTTTAAAAAAAATATAATAATTGGAAAGAGAATTTCACTAGGATTTAAACTATTATTTTAAAGGGAATTAAAATTTAAATGTGTCTCTGTACATATAAAAACATTAAATTTCAATTTTAACAGTAAAGATCAATTATGTAAAACAAGAAAAAAACTGAAATAAAACTATTGTTTTAATTATTCTAAAATATTTATTAATTTTAAACAATAGTTTTAGATCAAATTTAAAATTTACTATTATATAATTTTTCCTAGAAATTGTTAATAAAATAAATTCAAAAATAACATTCCCAAAAAGAGTAAAAATAAAAAGTTCATTCTATATAATTCCATACAAAATTAATAAAAAAATTACTTTTAAAATAAAAACACCTCATATATAAAATTTATATATTTTTATGATCAATATTTATTTATTTTTTATACCCTGGTAAGTGAAGTTACATCCAAAAGACCAATGAACATTTATTAGATGAAATAAAAAGTACAGTAAGACATTAAAAATGATGTAGAATAAAATCTCTCCCACATCCAGACACTAGTTCTAGCAGAAATTAGACCTATTAAATATCATAGTATTTATAACATCCACCAGACCTATAGTAAGGTGTTTCCTCCGTAGTAGCTGATTCCTACTCTGAATTTGTTTCGTATTGCTTCAAGAAATTTACATACTTCTCTCTAAGCATCAACAGTTCCAAAGATAAATCCTCCTTACTGGAATGTATATGACCTTTTTTAGGAGCAGGGGTGGCTTCTCTTTCCCTCTTAGAGGAATACCTGGTGGTCACCCTCTTTGGTAGGTAAGAGTAATCTTCCCTTGGTTTTCGCCTTGGTGGCGTAGTCCTATTTCCATCACTTTCAGATGTGTTGATTCGTTCGCCTTGAACAATTTCACTGTAGGAAGGTCTAAAAATGATGTTGTTTTCTTTGACACTGTTAAAAACATCTTCCCCATTTTCCAGTGGTTTTCACAGAAGTATAATTATTGACTATGTCATCCTTTCCACCGGAATACTCTATACGGCAGCCAAAATCTCTATCAGTTCATATTTAATATCATGGTCAATTGGGGTATGAAAAAAGATGATTCTCCATCTTACCATGGCCATCGTGCAACACCATCTCAATTTCATTCATACCAGCCTCCTCTTGATTAAAGGGAGAGATCTACATATCATTATTCAATTGAGATCCCTCAATCACATGGGGAATCTCTTCATACTCGATTCAATAAAATCGATTGACATTCCTACTATGGCCTTCCACCTCACCGGTTTCACAAAATACACTTCCCAAAGGCTTCTCATGCCTAAGACACAAATTCTAATGAGAGAAATCAATGTCAGCATCCATCGCAGACAGCTTCCCAATATTATTGATTCATGTGGTGATAATTTTTTATAATACAATGTAATTGAAAAGTATAATTATAAATAAATATAATTAACATAAATATCGACATAAAAATTCAATGAAATCAATATCACTTCATATGAATCACAAAAATAAATTATGTTAAGAAACTATATTTAGTCATTAAATATAATATTTTTTGCATCATAAATTAATCATAAAAATATAAAAAGTTAAATTAGTATAAAATTTAATTATATAATGTCATTTTGAACAAGCAAAAAAATATATAATTTAAAATAAAAATTAATTAAATAATCATAATTTCAAAACATTAACAGTAAACCAACATAATACAAATATATTATTTCAAAATAACTATGCTGGAAAAGTCTTTCCTTCCCACCCCTCTCTCTCATCTTTATCCCTTTTATATGGGGAATTATGAAAGTGTTTGTTCATGTAATGAGTTTAGTCCCCCCCTTATTACTCTAATTATTTGTAAATGTTTTTATGTGTAATTTTAGTGGTTTGATCCCTAATTTATCAAAATCATTTTTCTATCACGTTGATATGAAAATGATTTATTATGGATGTTAGAAGAGGGATGAGTATGATGAATTAATGATTTTGTTGGTCATTTTTAGGTTAATTCCATTAAAATAATTATATATTAAAAAAATTTGGGTGAAGTTTCTTAAATAAATAATGTTGTAATATAGGTGATTATCTCTATAAAAAAAGTTCATGGATGTATTAGGATTCATCTTCTACTCTTGTTAATTTTTTATTAATAGGTTTCATAATCGAGTGAGTATAAATTTTTTTAAATAATTAGATAAATTAAATCTAATATAACTTAAATATAAATTATTTATAACAAATCAATGTTGATTGATGGTAGATTTTGGGCCACATGAATTTAGAGACAGTCGGTATAAGCTTGGATGGTTAATCAAGAAAAGTTAAAGAAGGTATTAGTATATATTGAGGTGTTTGATATTTAATTTTACAAATTTTATACAATTTTGAATATGTAGTGTGCGAGGTTAAAAGTATTAATTGGGTTTGGAAGACTTTTTATAGAACCAAGGTGGGATTCCATGTTTTTTGATGTGCATGTGAGGTCTATTGGGATCAAAATGGACACTATAAGTTTTATTACATGAAAACATATCCATACATAGTTATGTTTCCAAGAATAGAGTGTTAGACATGATTTAATTGGAAAACAATTTTCCACCTAATTTAAATGAGTCTATTAACCTATGGAGATCATATATATTTATTGGAATTATTCACTTGGTGCGATGATATTGGGGTGATTCTAGTGATTTTTTTTGTTAAAGGAATCGATATTAAGGTCATCCATATAATGTCACACAGGTTGTTGGAATTGGAAAAATCTAGTATGGAATTGAGATAATTGTGAATGTTGTGAGGGGTGTTCAGCCATGAATGGCCTTGTGAGTTAATGAATTTGTTATTATTTGATCTTATGTCTTAGAGTATGCGTTGGGTTATGGATAGGTCTTATTTCTAGTTCACTATATAAGGAATTTAAAAAGTATTGGGAAGAACATTACAAATGTTTTTAATGACATTGTCAGGGGATTTTGTTATAAACCCTATTGAGGGTAAAATATCCAATAATTAGGGTATTATAAAGCATACACCACTAGAAGGTTTTGTTCTTAAATAGGGATATGAGTATGGGATTTTTACTTACAGAACCGAACCAACTATTTAAACATGCTGAAAATCTTGAATGTAATGATAATCAACACTTCAAACTATCCTTTAATCAACTTAATCTTGTTTGTAAACAAGATTCCATGACCTTGAACTTGGGAAATATTGTAATATCCTAATAAAAACATAAAACAGATTTCTCTAAAACAAGAAATATTGAGTATTCCACTGAATTTATTACATATAAATAATCATAATTAAAAAATTAATAAGATATCATCTATTTTGCAATAAATATCATGGAAATGTAAACAACCCTTATACACAACTAAAAATTCAATTATTCTCCAAGATATGACCTCCATTTTTCCCTCTATATCTATAATGAAATGTCAATAAAACTTATAGCTCCATTCAATATCATCTAAAATGGAACCAAGGTACACCTATAAGTGTGAGTGGAATAACCATTAGGATATTACCACAAATCCCCATACACTACATCCAGGTAAAAATCAAACAATCCATTTTCTATTTTATAAAAAATCCCTCAATCGCAAGGATGATTATAAAGAATTATCAAAAACACATTAGTATGAAAAATGATCAAGTATAAAAAACCAAAACATATAAAGTATAACATCCCATGATGCACATATGTTTAGTTTTAAATATTATAAAATGTTAAAATTTCGATATATCATAAATAATACATCGATCAGGGAACCATTTTTGTATAGTATCTTTTAGGACTTATTACATAGGCGACATATTTTAGAAACTTATAAAATTTATCCATAATTAGTATTTTCTTGATCCACTTCTATGAGTCATAAATTTTCATATTGTCTTTATAACCATGAGAAGGAAAAAATAATAAATTTTTGGGATGAAATTAATTGTAAGGAAAATGTATCAACATGTCATTAGTTTTTATATTATAAGAATATGATAAAACATGAGGAGGTATAAATTTATTTTATAAAAAATACATGTGAAAAAATTATAGTTTTTCATAAGTCAATAATAAAGGATGTGTAATCTATAAAGAAAAAAATTACATGGTATATGATTGTGATATATGCATGGAAACAAGGCATAATGAAATTACATTATAAGATAAATAAATCAACAATTTGTTGCAACAACATAAAACATAACACCCGAGGCATAAGTCAAAGCTCACTACCAAGACAATCAAAGTAGAAAAAGTCCCATTTTTTATTTGGTTCACTCCCCATTCAATTTATTATAATATTATGAGATATAAATATTTACCCAATGAAATATAGAGATATATAATTTTGTTCCCACCTATCACTTAACATACTTTTCTTATTCTAATCACTCATTCACCAAGAATGGTATGTCATGCGATTAAAAAATTATCCAATGCATTGGAGGAATATATTATTCTATGGATATACAATATATAATGGAAACAATAATATTTATATGAAAACATGTCCCACCTGAGTATAAAAAATCATATATAAATTATAATCATGATAAATCCCTTAAGAAAAAATTGAGTTTCAGACTCATGTCTTACAACATAACAAAATGGTATATCATAAATATTTCCAATAAAAGAATAAATAAAATAAAATTTAATGATTATATTTCAATAAAGAAACCATGGTAATGATCCTTTGTTTAGAATTTTGGAAAATTCATGAGAAGAAAAAATGGACAATTAAGAATAAAATTGAACTCCATATGTGTTTCTTTTTAAATGAACAAGGATCATTTATAGAAAAAAAATAACAATTTATGTATATTTATTTCTGAATAAAACTAGAATTTATTTTTGATAAAATAATTATAGAAATAAACATATTTTCATCATTAATAAAAATGTATGTGGGTGACACATTTTATGAAATAATAAATGGATAGGTTACATTAAGTCAGGTATACTTAAAATAGGGATTTATTAAATGAATTAAAAAATTTATCCCTAACAAATAATTGTATAGAAAAATATTTCAATATGTATTGAATATATAATAATAATAATATTGAATAAATAAAATAATATAGAATTAAATGGATAAAAATAATGATATTTTTTAACCGAGAACAAACAAGGGATATTGATAACACCCCATTTGATGTTCTAAAATAAAATTGTAGGAACCCACGCTATTAAAAAGGATAATAAAATATTACTTTTAAAATATATTAAAAATTAAATTTTTATTCACATTAAATAAAATATATTATGTGCCTCAAATAGGGATGTAAAAAATTGGTGGATAGGGAAAAAATGGTTATAAATGAAAAAAATCATTTATGAAAATTTGAATTATTTATACAAATGTTTTGTTTTTTTTTGGGAAGAAATTCGTCAATGAGGTAGCTTTCTATAAAACAAATATCATTTAAAACATAGATAAGGATAACACACAATGAAATATATCAGGATAAAATTATCCAAAAGTATATGTAAGATGATCAATATGAATGATTATATCTCAAAAAAGGGATTGATTTAATAAACTTTGTATAACGCTGTATTTTTTTTTGAAAGTCCATTAAAGGTAGAATAATAGATGGATTTTTAATGAACCTATATTTCATTAATATTTTCAAAAAAATAAATAAATAAAAATTATATAAACCATATAATAATATAATTGGTCGATGAAATTCATACCACAATGAAAGAAAATTTACATCCAAAACCCATAAATTTGGTACATATTTGTTCTACATGTTCCCTTAATAACCTGGATAATAAAATTATGTTTATTAATAAATTATTAGTAACTTTATTCATTTAAATTTAATATTATAATGTCTATTCATTTTAATTTGTTATCTATATTTAATATTACTCTTACTATGGTCGGTAACTTAGGATTGATGGGTTATTTTCTCTATAAGTCTTTCGATTTGATGACTATGTTCAATGGTTTTGAAAAAATAACATTACAGCCTCCATAATTTTATAGTATTATTCCATTTATTATGAAATGATTACAATATTTATATGTTTTTCTATTTTATCCCTAAATATACCAAAATAATGATTTTTGCCTTTACAAATTCATATTAATAGGTTAATATTTCTCTAACTGTTCATTGTTGTTAACACTTAGAGAGTGTAAAATGATATCATTAAATAATATTAATAGTTTAATAATTATAATGATTATATATTATATACATATCTAAAATAATACATGTTATGTTCTTATGGAAAAATGAAATAATATGTTTCATTGAGGTGATATTTCAAACATACCCAAACGTTGTTCTCATTTTTCATATAAGTTGAAGTGGATATAAAAAAAATAATTATAATTTAATATTCATAATAATTTTATAATTATTATATAATTTAATTAAAAAAAATTGTAACATCCATGTAACATTTTCATTGAAATTATAACTCTTCAGTCATGGCGATATTAGTCTATACAAACTCATGATGATGTATTTATTTTTCCCAATAAATTTAGAAAAATGTATAAAATGGATATTACATTATTATTATAAAATTTAATTATATCATAAATTATAATGTTATCATAACTTTATGGATATTGGATTCCTTAGGGGGTAGAATAATAAAAGAACAAAAAATGTTGTATCGGGAGAATTACCTCACCCTTTGGGTGTTCTACCTTATGTGACTCATTAATGCTACATAGATGGGTTCTTTGGGAGTTAATATTATTATAGGAAATGTTTATAGGGTTTAGGATATATAAGGTATATTTTTTAGTATATCTAATACTTTTGAATTGGTGGATAAATTCTTGGCAGTGATTACCATTTATAAGTAAGAGAAAATGGAATTTTTATAAATACTCATTAATTTTAAATGTTATTATTACAATATTCCTTGTAAATAGGTAATAAAGGTTTAAAATAATTGATAGGAGAGGAGGTTAGGTAGATCGAATATCATAAAAATATTTTGTAAATGTTTTGCACTTATTTTATGCCCTTTACCACAAGAAAACTACTTTTTCAATTTACATTTTTAGGGAGGTAAATATATTTTATCATAAGTAATTTTTGTATAACAGTAATTTAAATGAGACATATTATATAATTTGGTCCCAATTATACCAAATATAAAATAAATTTTATTTTATTGAAGCTATATGGGTGATAAAGTGGTCAAAAAAACAATAAATTTTATATGAATCAAATCATGTTTTTTAATATACATTTTTGTGCCTTATGATATGCTTACGAAAAAAATATGAAATTTTTTGATTTTGATGAAATTAATTAGTCTATTATTATCAAAGGTAGGGTTATTATGTTTTAAAATTTATTTCCACTAATTAATAATTATTTATAATAAAAGTCTAAAAATAGTTTTTATCTTAATAATAGCTTTATTATGATTTTTAATGTTAAACATTAGGGTTTCAAAATTAAAATTAGTTTTTTTAAATATATAATTCTTATGGATTTTTTATTTTTTTCATTAAATAAATTTTATTTATATTTCTTATGCAGTGAATACTTTTTATATAATTTAAACATTGTGTTAATAATAAAATGATATATGTTTACTATTCACCAAAAAATAAATTATATAAGACTAATTAATATATTAATCCTAAAATAATAATTTCTTTCTATGAAAAAATTTATATTAAATTTGGTCATACTAAAATTCTAAAATTTAAGAATAAGTGTTTTAAATAAAAATGATAATAATATAATGACTACTATTTTTATGAGATAATAAAATTTTAAAATTTTAATTGTTCATATTTCTATTTTCCTGTAAAATTACAATTATATTTGGTGTGATATTATTCATATCAAAATTATATATAATATTATTAAATTTGTGAAATTAATAGACAATTTTATATAAAAATACATAAATGAACTCATTACTTTTTTAAATAAATTTATAAATAAACTGTATATTTCATGAAAAGTAAAAATTGAATAATAATTAAAATTGAAGTGATATATAATTTATTAATTTATTATTACATGTTTATTCCAAAAATAAATCTAGTTATATAGTTTCTCAAGATCACCATGTAATATATAATAATAAGGTTTCCTCTCGTGGTAGACTTGGGTGGTGATTCCACTAGTATAGAGCTTGTGGAAATTTCCATGAGATTGAACTTATATTATTTATGATATATCTCAATAAATCATTGTTTTAATTCATCTTGGGCACTGATTTGGGAAGATCTAGTTTAGATACATATATTTCAAGATTAGAAAAATATTCTTTATGTGGGATAATTCTACTTCCTGGTTCTATTTCATTCAATCGTATATTTAATAATGTTGATACTTTATTTATTACCCACTAATATAAAGTCTATATTATAAAATTCAAATTTATTAATTTTATAACAAGGTATCATGTTTTGTTTAGTTAAGTGTTTCACTTAAAATTGACTATCAACATAGTTTTTATTTAAAGTAATATTATATAGTGTAGTCATGGGGAGTTAAACCCCCAAATAAAATTTTAGAATCATAATATTAATTCTTACATAATAATATAAATAACCAAGGGAGTCAAAATTATAGAAACATCTCAATATATTATTTCTATCAATATCTTTACATTTAAATTTTATGGGATATGCCATCTCCACCAAGATTGTATTCTCCAAAATATTGTGTTCTTCTAGAACTATTTTATTTAAATGATTATTGATATTCAGTATCAAGATCCATATTATATAACTTGATTATAATTTTTTTCATAATAGTACTTTAATTTTTGGATTATTATAGGTTGATATGAAATGTAACTTCCTTATTAAAATAATAATTATTTCTCTAGGTATAGTGAAAATTTACACTAACAAAAAATCACATTAAATTAATCTAAAGGAAGGATAATATGAATTGATAAAATCAAAATCCCACAAATCATAAAGAATATTTATATCTTATTGAAACAATAATGATTCATGGAGGGGATTTTGTTACAAAAGGTAATAGCTTCCAAAAACATACTTCCACAAATATATATTGATGATTAAGTGAATGTAGAAAAACAAAATTATCATTGTCCACTTCAATAGATGTCATTTTATAGTCTTTACATTGTTCCCATGGTGAAGTTATTTTTTGATGTTTTTTTCATTATAATAACTTGTATTTGTGACTTAGTTACCAAATTTCCTAAATACATCACATCTAAAATAGTAAATTGTTAGTGAATCCTTAGGGTGAACATTATTCTCCATCATCATGTTAATTGAACCCTTACTTTTTCCATTACATCTTGCTTATCAATAACCAACATTATCCAAGATCAAACATCTTATAACACATTTTATAAATTCTTCAAGGTATCTCTTTAAAAATATTTCACATGTTTGAGATTGAATTTTCTATCATTAATCATCTTCATTGCCTAATATTATATGAGAATACAAACTTATTATATTTGGTTTGATAATGAATCCAACTATGTTTAAGTCATCCATCATAATTCTTGATAGTTGGTTTAGACTAATAACATGGTTTTTTAATATATCCCCTACTCTAGTAGGTTTATTATTTAGATATTCTCTACATTATCTATGAAATCAATTTTCAATATTGTTTCATATTTATTTAGTCATTACTAAAACCAAAAGTGTTTGATTTCAGTGAAGAATACACTAAGTTACTAGGTATTTTAAATCTAGTGACTTATGGATACTACGATTCAATAATATAGAGGCCAACATTTATGATAATAAAATATATACTTCATAATAAATTTTAATAAAAAATTAATAACCTACATATAATTATTTTGTCGATAATGGAAAGTGATAGCATGGATACACTATGATAATTATTAGAAATAGAACATTTATTAATCAGTATGAATTTCAAAATGTAGTACAATTGTTTGCACAAGGTATTATTATATAAAATAAATTCTACATTACAGTGTCCCCACTACCTATTGAGACACATCATAATTTTATAGTTGATGGAATATTAAAATAAATATAGAAATAATTCATCATAATATTACTATTATTTCCTAATGTGTTTTTAAAACAACATTAAAACACGGATAGATTGTCTTCGTTTGATATCTGAAAATTCTTCTCGGAGAATGTGATTTGCGACAAGAATAAGATCTCGATTACACAGAAAATGAGTAAATTTAAAGATGTGTCATGATATTTCAATACATCTATTAGTAATATAATTATTAGTAAATTGCCTTTATTTTATTTTCAATTATAGTAAATGTACAATATGGAGAAAAATATTTATTAACTATTAGGTAAGGATTTCCAAGGAACTATAAAATTAACGAATGATTGATTTTATGTTCTTAATAGTTTTTTAATTCTAGAATTTTTGGTATTATATAATGAATATAATATAAAAGACATCAATACCATATTATAGAAAGATGATTATATTTCTAGTATAAATAAAATTAGTTCTCAATGATATTCAAATTATTTTATTTAAACTCTTTAATGGAAAAAACATAGGTATCATAGCCACATTTAATAGTCTTGTATTCGATAAAAAATCAATTTGAAATAAAAGTCATCCATAAATCATTATAAATTAATTCGACTAGAGAGATTGATCTATTAAAATGAGTAGCTAGAAGTAAATTCATATACTTAATGAGATTAAATAATGTTTGAAAAAGAATGTAGAAATGATTTATTGAGATTTCATGAATAGAAGATATCAGTTTCTTCATCCCCATGTGTGGGAGAATATATCAACAATGCGTTCATTTTTCAACAGAAATTATGAGTGGATTAATTTTTAAACTAATGTTTCCTTATTCACATAAAGGATATGAAGTGATCCATGTATAATAACATAATAATAGTCTTCAACTATCAATGATAGCTCATTAATTCATCCCAACCTCACTAAGGCACACTCACCAAATAACATAATCCATGTATAATAACATAATAAGAATCGTATTGATAATGGGTACACCACATCACTTTCCCACTAATTTTATTATCTCATGCCACATTTTTGTATTACCTAGTGAGTCCATACATACCAATTAACATATAAAACAACCAAAAAACTTTATCACATTACATCATGCTCGTAGACACCTAAGCCACCACCCCCCCCAGTACAGTCATGAATTATCTCTATCGAAGAAGCTTTGGTCATAACATCACAAACAATTACATAAAGAAGATTAGTAGGGTATTTTGAACATGAAGGAAATAATCCATGTTCCCTACTACTAAAATGAATTGCCCCCACCATAAATATCCTCACCTCAAATCCATAGTACATCTCTCCTAAAGACACATGGGCTACCGACCAACCACACTGCCACATCTCATCTCACCCGAAGACACATAGTCCATCACGTTGTGAACTATAAGACCTACAACAATCATAGCATTTGAATATCTACTTAGTGGGAAGATAGAGAAAGAATTATTGGGTATCCAACCATCCATACTCATCCCAAGGATTTTCGGAAAAACACTCCCATGTGAATGTACAGGTGTTATCATATAGTGCTCTAACCGAGTGGAGTGTGTATATAAATCATTATAAATATACAAGTATATATAAATTTAGACACACAAAATCCCAATCTATGAGTTCAAAACAAACCACTAACCAACTCATAACATCACAAATTTCACTTCCACCTTTAAATTCATGACACCACAAAATCCAGAAGCCACATTTGTTTTATTTTCAACGAATTATATCATTCATCCCATTCATTTCATTATTTATTGAGAACTAAATTTGACAACACATACCATCACTTATCTCTTCCATACTCATTTCTATTCCATTAAACATAAAATACCTAAGTTATTTCAAACATTATTGAACAGTTACTCAATCACTACTCATCCATCTTGCACAACACAACAACACATTACAAGCAGCTCATCATTGTTATGAAACCATCACCACACCACCCAAAAATAATAGTCATACAAACCATTACGTCACCTCCAAAAATAATGAATTCAAAACCCCATAACCTCACTACACCAAAATCATATCCCCACAAACTATCTCATAGCCTCTCCAAAATCTCCTACTCACAAACCCACTACATTTCCTCTACAAAATAATGACCTCACAAACCCATCACCTTTCCGCCCAAAAATGAACATCCTAAAAACCCCATTACATCCCATCGTCGAAAGAAAATCCTCACAACCCCATCACCTCACCTCTCAAACATCATAGCCCTCAAACCCATCATCCCCACGTGCCCCATCTACTCATTGAAACACATTACCAATAAATTTTATATATTTAATAAAGGGGATTTTATCATGTTAAAATTCATTTAGGGGTGTTATCACACAATCCATAAATTATGGGGGAAAACCATTCGAAAAATTTCAATGATTAGAAAACTTATCATTTTGGGTGATATAAATACAAAATGCAACAAGGCTCCCATATCATAAAAACTATAGTGTATGAAAACGATCACAATGGCCAGGATTTCTAGTGGGGATTTAATCGCATCAATTCAAAATATCATGATAATATATCACCAATGAAAAAAACTCATATCAAAACCATTTAACCTATAATTTCAATTAACCAATTAATTTATCTTCATTTGGAAATCAAAACCATACCCTATAAAAAAAATAAGTTTAAACCCCTAACAAATGATGCCCAATTGCTATAAAATATGGATTCCATAGTTTAATAAAACATTAATAACTCACTATAAATCGTAGGGAAAAGAATAAATTCTCCCAAATGACAACAACATGAAACAACCATAGATAATCCTAACCCACAACTATGGAGTATAAATAACATTACGCAACTGAAAACTAAACCCCTAAACACATCATTGTAGTGGGTCCCCAAAGATGAATAGAAGGAAACCCATGGGGAAGATAATAAAACTGAATACATAATTCCAATGGGGATGAATCAGAGCCAACCGATTAAAGTGAGAAGATAAGGGTTGAAGATCATTCAAGAGACACCATGGGTTCAACCTATACAATTAAGGAAAGTGGTAAAGATGAATAAGTATGGATTTGGTTGAAACGACAATTTATAACCAAGAAAGACACTTTAATGGCATTGAACCCTATCAAAACATGTATTTCATGGATTTTATAAAAATTATATCTTCTACTTAAATTTTCATCTCCTTGACCTGATGTAACTGCACCTCATGAATTCACCTTTCATGATGTGTATTTTTTTTTTGGTCCTCTCCACCACTGCACTCAGGTCATGAAATGAGACATATACATAAGATATTAACCATTAATTCACATCCTGATTCCCTTCATGATGTGAATCACCCACAGTAGCACTCCAGCAGCTCTAGACACCACTGAGAACAACCAAAACCTCCCCCAAATAACTCCATCCTCCAAAACAAGGAATGTAATGGGATGGGAAGTCACAGTCTGTTAAATCATAAACATATCAAAGGATTCACATCCTAGTGAATCAAATCAAAACCCAATATAGTGAAATGAGGTATAATTAACCACCCTATGAGATACCCTCAAGGATCTCATTACTCTGAAATGCTAGTATTATCCAAGCATGATATCCAAGACACACACAAAACAAACTACAAATCCAAATCACCACTTATCACTGGGCACAACACTACATCATATCATACCAGAAATAGCCACCACAGACTACACAACCTCTTATGAATCCATCAAACCCCCACAAAACCCAAACCTATAAAAAACTCAACCAACAAACCACACATCCCAGAAAACAGAAATCTGATAATTTTATCCCCCACGTAAATATACTATCTAATCTATGAGGAATTAAATTTCACATAATGTATTATTCCAATCATAGTATAATGTGTCTAAATTAAGAATCAATCCCTTCACTCTTAATATGTTGTATTTAATGTAAATCATATATAAAAAGGAAGAACACATATCATGAAATTGAAGGACTCAAACATCAGATCCCAAAGGAAAGTAGAGAAATGAAAAAAAAATACTCTTGGTACTTAGAACACGTCTATGTCTCTCACTCCAATGTACTCTCATAAAAGCCATAATTCCTCCACAATACATAAACCAAGGGATTGGTTCATCAACATATCACCCTATCTTGGTGATCCTATATATATTCTAGTGACTCTATGAAAATATTGTAGTCCACAATATTGATCTCTCCCCATTTAATGATGTGGATGTCATCATGAAGATACATAAAAAATCTAAGACACTTGAAATAAATTGTGGATCCTATCTGTCTATGCTGGTATCACCATATTATAGGTCTAGTCACCAATCCTTCCCAAAAAAACAAAGGGACAAACAAACCTAGAACAATGTTTACTCTCATACCAATTCTTCACTACCCATTTCACTGGGAAAACATTAAGAAAACATGGTCTTCAACCTCCAAATACAAGGGACTCCTCCTATGATCAGCATAATAATTTTAATGGTACTACACTACCCTTATCCTCTCTCGAACCAACTAGATCATATAGGGAATGCTCTACACCGCATCGGGAATAAGAACTTCAACCTCCATAACCTGCATCTAACACAATAGTGAATGACACAGAAATTCATCAAAATCCTAAAATGGGGGAATGTAAATCAGTGAGTGATAGTTGATATTATAATAAAACTAAACGTAATGAAAATTTCACGCATAAGATCCACTAATGTCTAAGATTCATGATCGAAAAATGGCCTCCAACTTGTATATTTTCAACTTTTTCTACTCATTTAAATTAGTGTGGAAAGAATTAATATTGTGGACCTGAGTGAAAAGGCATGTTTTAGTCCCCAATAGACATGTGAGAAAAACCACGTGTATTGATATGATAAAACAGACCTCATAACTCCATGAAAAGGCACCAACTCATCCACATTAATCTTATCTAAATAATCCATTGGTCCTAGCACCTTGATCAATAATAAATGGGATGATTTCACTAATGGATCAAGGATTACTGAGAAAACATCACAACCTCCCTAAAAACAAGATAACCCTATAATGAAGTCCATTGATATTTCATCATGTTTCCACTTTTTATCATCTAAAGGCTATAACAAAAACAAAAAATATGATGTTCATCCTCTACCTACATTAAAACTAAAAAAATCTCCACAAAATAATTCACTTCACATTATTTCCTTTTCCATGAAACCTACATCCCCAAACCATATTAAATCTTGGAAACTCATCAATGAATCAACAATAGTGTGTTATGAAACTCATGATGGACTCCTTCATGCATCAATATCAGAATAATCATTCTCCTTCAAAAACTCATCTATTTTTTGCCATCCTCTAAGAATATATATAGAGAATCACTATAGACAACACAACCACACAAAACATATGTCCCTTATCCTCCCAAACCAAACTCTTCCATCTACTATATATAAATATGATCCTAACTCTATGCATTCTTAATTATAAGAAAAAGTAACTCTATATAAAAATCTTTCTGAAGGTTTACATACGAAACATCTACATTATTCCGCTCACATGGATAAAATCACCCAAATTGAAGAAAAACATCACACATCTAACTAACCTTAAAATGGGCCCATTATCCCATCGAGGCCTAGGGTAAACTGAAATCCATCACGAGACCTTCATTTTTCTCTCAATCTCAGCATCCATAATAATTTCTTGATACATTACTGAATATTTCTTCTAAAAATACTGAAATTTAATTTTCTAAACCCCATCCTCCCCATCTAAATATATCTTATATAGATCAATGATATCGGCATGTTGAAACTCAAATTCCTTAGAAATACATAGATGATATTCTTGACCCCTATCTAAATGACAAAAAAATAAAAGACCCAATAGTATATAATTTTATTATGATTTATTTAATTTGTTTTATTTATTTTATCTTCCACAAAAAAAATCAAATATAAATGAATGTACTCATGATTCATATACCTCTCCTAGGTCTCTACACAGTGGACAAATCCACCTTAAATAGTTATTCTATAAGCTAATAGTTCATGAAATGGATCATGTGGGGCCAAAAATACATTTCCTAACCAATCTCCTTAGACTATGTCATGCACCAATGTAAACTAGAACTATTTCCATACCAACACATAGAATACACTCCATTCCTATATCGATGATCCATCATATCTATCAACCAAATGGATTTGATACCACTTTTTCATGAGCCCCCTCCCACTAATGATATCACAATGAAGGGAGAGAGATAATGGCCCCCAATTAACACCTTCAGTGGGCTATAGGTTAGAGACTAGCATTGACGGTATAAAAATCTCATGATATGGGAGGCATTATGATCTATTATTAAATATGGTCCAGAGTTAAGATTAATCAATTACAAGAAAATTAATGGGACAATATAAAAATAAATAAAAACAATCTCATAATGCATGTATAAATTAATGAGGTATATATAAAATTCTCCAAATTTAAATACCTAAAATGAAATATAAAGAAGAAATGAAACAATTTTATAATTGTACATTCTATTAATGTCTAGTACTATCCATGAAGTTCTACTAGAAACCTTTAAATTAGATTATATATTTAGGTTGGGCATAATATTATACTAAGTAGGAAATCCAATGTCCCTAATGAACTTGTTAAAGAATTATTTGAATTATACCATGAGAATTAGTAGATAAAACATCACATAAAAATTTATATTGTCCATCCGAAACTCACCACGGAACACTCAACAAATAATGCAATCCATGTTCAAGGACATAATATGACACATATTTTCTTAAGGGTGCCCGGCACTATTTTTTCAATTATTTATCTCCCTCACACCCCAATGTTGTATGTCTTGGAATATTCATCTCTTCCGAATAACATATACCACCACCCATCATCACAATCACATCATATCATTCTTGTAGGCACCTTGGTCACCACCCCACAACATAGTCACATATCATCTCTTCTAAATACACATGCGTCGTAACATCACAACCAATTCCATTACCTAAGTAGAAGGGTATCATGAACATGATGGACACCAACCTCATTACCACCTAATACTATGCATGAAAAAACTATAATTTTCCCAATAAAATGTTTTTTTCACATCTTTCCAAAATACACTTGGGCCACCACCCCATTGCATAGTCAGATCTAATCTCACCTAACGACCCTTGCACCATCACCCAATGCACTATCATACCTCCATCCATTAATCCATGTTTATATATTCTCACATAGAATAGTGAGTGGGAAATAGAGGGTATTCATCCATCCATCCTCATCATCGGGATAATGGGAGAATACCCCAAATCTAAATATATGGATGTCGACACATATTACTAAATGAATTTTTGGTTGTATTAAAATGAAAATGAATATACAAGTAATATATACATATAGTCACACACAAATCAAACATATGGGTTAAAAAGAAAACACTGACAAACTCCCAACATCCCAATATTTTCTTCCACCTCTAAATACAAATCAATACACAATCCAAAAGAATTTTTTTTTCATTTCCAACCAATTCCATCATTCAGTCCATTCATTCAATTATTTCTAAACAATCATATTTTACCACAAAACCCATCATTTATCTATTAATAAATAATTTCAATCCAATTAACCAAAGGAGACCCCATCTATTTCAAAAATTGTTAACCAAAAAATACATCACTCCCTAGGAATCTAGTAAAAAAGAACAATGCATCACAAGTTTTTCATCATCATCATCAAACAATCATCTCACCTTCCCAAAACCAAGACCTCACAATCCATCACATTTTTCACCCCAAAAGCATGGCCACGCAAATGAATCTCTTAACCACCCAAAAAACAACACATTACCACCCCAAATGGATAGACTCATAAAAATCACCTCACCACCCCAAAAATACATCCTCACAACCCTATCATCTCACCCCACCAAATGGACGGCAACATAAATCCATTACCTCACCAACCCCGAATTAATGCAATAAAACTATATCACCTCACTGCCCAAAATATATGACCCCACAACCCATTAAACCCCACCTAACCAAACCAATAATCATAGAACATCATTAATACGTATTAAAATTTTCAAAAAGTTTATTTTATCACATTTAACATCATTTTATGGGAGTTATCATAGAATCTATTAATCCTTGAGAAACCATTTCATTATCCAAATATAAATGATTGACTGATTTCACATATAGGGTGATATCACAAAAATATAAAAAATTGTTTCCATATCACACAAAAAAATAGCATTAGAAATGGCTTTGACAAACCATTATTGTATTATGAGCATCGAACCATTAAATCCACAATATCAGGATAATGATACCAAAGTTGTCAAAACATGTGGAGAAAACCCATTTCCCCTTCAATTTTAATTATCTGATTAATTTATCATGATTATGGTTGTGAACCCAACTCAGATAGATAAAAAATAGTAAACCAATACCATGGGATAAAAATATTGTTAAATGATGGATTTCATACCTCAAAGAATCTTTGTCAATTCAGAAAACACCATAGGGTGATGAAGAAACACTCACAAACCAAAAAAAACAAAAACCACATAGATCAACATACATTGCACCCAATTATTATAAAACAAATAGAAAAACTCAAAAATAAAACCAAAACAACATCATCATAGTGGATTCCCAAATAAGAACTGATTAAAAACCATGAGAAAGAGAGGAAAACACATCACGGATCCCCAATAGAGGTCCATGTGAACCAATAGTACATATTGGGTGGGTGTAGTCTGAAGATCCTTTGAGATCCACCAAGGGTATCCCAAAACAATGGAGAAATGAGGTACAGATGAATGGGGACTAGTTCAGCTAAGATTCCTATTTAAAACCTCAATTTCAAAACTTTTACTATGTGTAACCCTGTCATGATGTTTAATTCAAGGGTTTTCTAAAAATTAAAACTTCCATGAAAATTCACCTTGACATGGACAACTATAATTACACATCATAAGTCCACCTTTCATGATTCTAATCTATTTCATAGTCTCATCTACTAAATCATAAATACAATAAAATCATCCATCTATAGAATATATGAATCACTCATTCATGTATTTAATACCTTTTATGATTTGAACCTCCTACTTCAGCACTCGTTCAACTCCATTATCAACCCTAACCTCTGGGAATATCCCTCGAACACCTTTAACCACCAAAAATATAAAATTATAAATCTTTAATGTCATGTATAATAAAAAAGGCAATTTTAGTATTCTATTGTATTTTTTATGATGCAACTAGAAAAAGGATAATTAAACCAAAAATGTAAATAAGAAATATAAGAAGTAGAATTATATATATGGATAAATGTAATCATTATGATCATGAAATATTCATTCGGAAAGAAAGTAAGCTAGGTTCCTATAAAAATTTAGTCTGAGTGACATTATTTTCCTTGAATATTTTGTTAATATGATATGGAAAATATTATTTTAGACATAATGATAATTAATAGATTAATGAATGTAACTCTCCAAATATTAAATTTATATACCATTCTATGTTATAGGGAAAATATATTATGAGGTTAATATAGTGGGTTTATTAGACCATGTCAATGTGTGTATACATAAAATGTATTGGAAGCATAAATTTAGAACCATTAGATAAGGAATCATTTCAAATGTCACAAGTACTAAATCTCTCCAAAACGTTATGTTTGAGACATATCGAGTTATTATAATTTTGTGTAGAATTACATAAACTTATCCAAATTATCTATGTCAAATTCCATGATATATAATAGTTATAATATTTTAATCATATACAATTTTTTTGGATAATGTTATATAAATCTTGGATAATATCACATGATGCCCTTCGAAATATGTAATTATTGTTCAGAGAGTACAAGGGATGTGCATCCGGTATATAAAAGGGAAGGAATATTTGATATAAGGGAAAACCAAATAGTCATTATTTAAATAAATATGATCCCGTATGAGAGTTATAAAAAGGTAATGCATAAGAAAACCCTATTCAATCCATTTGTAAAGATATATACAAATAACGATTTCGTTGCCTCATCTAATTCGTTTAAAGAAGTATTATAAAATATAAAAAAATTATTCAAATTTTAGGAATCACACCTATTAAGTAAATTATTATCAAAATATAATTTATGATAAAACTTATATAAGGGTACTGGATATGATTTCAAGTTTATGACAGTGGAATCAATTTACATAGTAGTTGATATAATCTTATGAGAATTGATACTCAAGGAAGTAAACATGAAGATAATAGATTATCCATGTTAGAAAACATGTTAGGATAAAATTACCATAGTCATAAACTAGTAGATTAATGACTTGGTCATGTTATAGATGACATTTTTAATGATACCATGTTGTTTCTACTATAACTTGGAGTGCTGTAAATGTGGGTTACCTAGACTCAATACGAATAGTGAATTTTTATTACCATATCCTGAATATAGTGAGTTTTTTATAATGTATTATTCCCATAATAAGTATTTTATTCATATGTCCACTATTTACATGGTAATTTATATATATTATATTTCATATAATCATGTTCTAGTAGTTACCAGCAATACTGAGAAGATCAATATTCAATGATAGTAACCATAAACTAATTTAATATAGTCTAGAAATAGATTATTGATTAGAATAATATTATTTATCACTATCAAGTGTTTAGTTCTTATAATAATTGAAACAAAATCTCTTGATGTTATCAATAAATTATCATAAGTATAAGAGTCCATGAGGATTGACTCTCCAACAGAAACACAAAATGTTTTTGTAGTTATTGTTTTTACTTATTTACATACATGTGTGTTGGTCTCTCAACCATAGATCATAATCAATGTATAACATATGATCATGTACATTAATTTAAAATGAAAACCATGAATTGTATGTTATAATGAGGTAGTAAGATATAAGTTCCTAACTGATGGTATGAAATTGAATGAGTGTTTAAGGAATTTTTATTTTATCCCAAAACAGTGAGATGTATTGGGCCCTTTTGATTAGTATTATAGTACCATCACAAAATCCATGGACATTTTAGAAAATGGTATATATGTCTAGTAAGTTTAACAAGTAATAAAGTGAGAATGGATGATTATATGAAGCGCACATCTTGTTTTATGAGATATAATGTCAAACAATGTTATATTACAGGGAATATCTTTTTAGGTGGTTGTATTTCATATGAAATTAATTTACCTCCATAATGATCTTGATGGGTTTCTACGCCGCCTACTATATGGGGAATAAAAATCATTACTATCGAGATAATCTATTTGGGGGTTACACACTGGGAGTATTAAAATGTATACCATATTCTTATGAATATATGTTTTATACATGTGTGGGCCCATCATGGGGTCCAGGTGATGTCTAAGATCGATTGACCTCTATGAAATAAATAAGTTCATGTTGTTAAATTTTATAATATTTTCTATTAAATATATTTATTAATTGTATTGAAATATTGTACAGTAAATACTTTGAAAATTTAGTAACAAATAAATATTATTTTAATATTCATGTTCATTTTAATTTTTCAGGGAATAGTGAGTCATGTTTAGAAGTTTATTTTACCATATAATATACTTATTATAGTAGAATTATGTGATAAAAATTTAAACTATATTTATTACATAGTTAACAAGTCCTTTATTTTGATAGAAACTCTACTTATTCAATCTTGTATAGAGATTGCAATTTTTTATGGTTCTAATTTTTTTTCATATCATGCATGTTTTGTAGAACTATTAAAACACCACCCCAAAACACGGGGGTTGATCAATCATTGAGAAATGAAAATGGAAAAACAATTTACCACTAGTATGTAAATAATCCTTAGTTATTGTTTGTAGAAAGAATATTATACTAAATCATGTATTAATTCGTTTTGTGGAGTCTAATTATGTTTTGGGATTTAATTTTCTATCCTTATATTAATACAACATTAGATTTTAGGAGATATAGATTACTCTTCACATCCAAAGTCATCCATTAACTCTATACAAGTGTATAAAGTTTGATAATTCTCTATTGGGTTATTTTTTTCTAAGAGTGTATATTATTTCATTATGAGAAATAATATCAATCTAAATGACTAATATAAGGAAGATAATCCTTCTTGAAGACATTCCAATTGTGATAGATTATACAGATATATTTCATAAACAATTTTATGCCTTCCTCCTGAAGATAGGATGATTTCTCAATCAAATGTATATCGGTACCACTTCCCATCTCAAATAATTAATATAGAATTGACGAGGATGAGTTAGAGGAATTGAAAAAGAAGATACATTAGAATCTAAAAAGGTAATTATATGCCTGATTTCTTTATCGTGAGGTTCACTAGTCATCTTTTTCTAGAAAAAGTATTCGATAATGCACCACTTTATAGATAATAATGATTTAAAGAAATAATTATATACGAAATGTATCCATTATCACATATATATGACCTGTTTGATAAACTATGTGGGTCCCAATATTTCTCTATAGTGGAAATTTAGTCAGTATATAAACAATTAAATGAGGATAATGATGGTATTACCTAGGATACCTTGTGAATAAGGTATGGTCACTTTTTGTTCATATTTATTCCCTTCAGACATACTAATTCTATAGAAATGTTGATGAAAATACTGAATATTTTATTTAGATATTACACTTAGAAAAAAATGGTACTCTATATATGATAATATGATTTATTCCAAAATTAAGGAGAAGTACATATAGCATAGGAATATAATTATAAAGACATCATGAAAGGATAAGGTATAGGATAAGTATAGTTAATCTACATTCTTGAAGGAGTGATTATCATTATTGGTCCATGTTATCACCAGTAAAAATATATCACTAGACCCTAATAATGAAAAGGAATATTATGAGTGGACGAGACATGCAACTGTAACAATAATCCATGGTTTCCATGGACTATCTAGGCATTACTAATTATTTTAGAGAAACATCCCTTTATTTTCAAACCCACAGACCAATCTAACTCAAATGGGAGTAATGAGTGTCTAGAAAAATTAATGTCAAGATTGAATTAAGTAATTAAAATTTTTTATTATCACTAAACCATCCTTTATGCTTCCCTTATGTCTGGATATTCTCATTGTAACTCCCCAGAATTCTAATGTAAGAACGTTGTATTTGATAACATATATAACACACAACACCAAGCACATGAGGTAATATAATATCCCAATACTTTAAAATATATTTAATATTTTAAATAAAATCAATCTATGGTATATTTTTAAATACATGTGATACTAACTGAGAGTGCATCACACGCAACAATGAGTTTCTTCAACAGCTTTTATTACATCCAAGACCGAGTTTTACCATGAAATAATGTATTATTAAAATATTTTTATTTAATATAATATGATATAAAATAGTAGTTATATTTCCAATTATGAATATTATTAACTATCTTATGAAGATATATAGTTTACAAAAATATAAGATGAATTCATTGGTTATAAATTAATTATAAATGAATATAAGAACCAATTGAATATAAAGAAAATATTTTTATAAAAGGTTATTTTTACGCTCACAAAGTCATTTTATCCTAATAAATTAAAATTTTAGGGTGATATTAATATAATATATATATATATATAATATTCATGAAATTATTTTTAAATTCATCAAATAGATTTGATAAGTATAAAATAAGAACAAACCCATTATTACACATAAAAATAGATATTTTCACAAAGGAACATTTTCCACTTTTAATGGAGAAACTATTTTAAATGCAATTACTAGAACATTTATAAATAATATATTTCAAAATAAACAGAATTTTTGAAATTGGAACATAAAAAATTATCTTAGGGTGTATTTTTTTTATTTTTCTATGAAGTTTCATTTTTTTGAATAGTGTAAAATATTGAATTTTAATTCCGAACTTCTTTTTTGTCTAAATTATTTATAATGGTAAATTATATATTTGATTTTTTTTAAAGTAAAATTATTTCAATAAAACATATATTAATCCAATTTATGTAATTTTACTCAATTTCAATTTTAAATTGATCATGAAAACATGAAAAACATTAGAACATTTTTACATTGAAACCCCACTTTGTCATCCCATCTGCAGGATTAATTTTAAATTACTTCATGCCACTTATATGATTGGAATTTTGAAAATTTGATGAAATATATGGAATAAACATAATTTTTAATTTTTAATATTTTAAAATTATTGTTTTATTAAAAAATTTAGTGAATGTAATCAAATTTAATAACATTTATTAAGAGAAAAAATAGCATAGTAGGGAACTAAACCTTGAACTTAATGACCAAAATGACGTAGAAACTAGTATAAAAGAAATTATTTGCAATATTTTAAAACTATAATTTCTATTATAGAATTGTTTCCATTATATTATACATTTTACATAAGAAAAATAAGGGTGGAATTCGAATGCAAAAAATATACATGAATGTCACTTCTTCTCCACTATAAAAAGGCACTCACCCATCCTACTTCCTCAAACATATCAAGACCATTGGAACAACCAAGATCTTACCAAATAGCTCCTAAAAATCCCCCTGATTAACCTATAATCCACCCATTTGCCATAAATATATCCATGTAATCCCTTTGGTCAAAACCAAATGGAGATACCTGAATTAGAGGTTATCTCCTTCTTCATGATATTTCATTTTTTTCATTAACAACTTCCTCAACTATCCTTATTCCACTAATATATAATAACAAAATTATCATAAATATACTGATATTTTTTTCTATGTTTTATACCTAGACTTACACACACTTCCATTTAATGGTTAATGAACTTACTGTTTATGTGTACGATGAACTACCACCTTGCAAAATGTTGTCTTTAATTTTTTATTTTACCAGCTCTCATAGTTGAGAATTTTGATAGACACATTGTATATATATATATGATATATATGATATTTATAATTACATTATTCTTATTTAATTTCTATATAAACCATACCCATTTACATTCTATTTTTTGTAAATACAATAACATCATTTGTGGAAGTGTGGACTACCGCCTCCTCAAAACAATGTGATTTTTACACACAATACATGAAGGATATAAAGGATGGTTTTAACAAAACTTTTTAATATATATTAAACATATATTATAATATAATTATAAAGTAAATATATTTCATTTTATTTAATTTATTTTAATAAGAAAAATAAATGAAAGTAGTCTTCATACGTACATATGGTCTACTGTCTACATGAAAGGTACATTTCATTTATTGTCTCAAAATATTATGGATTTATATAAATACATATTTAATAAATATATATGATATTTACATCATGTTTTAAATTATGGATATTATTAAATTGTGAACTATTTAATAATAACAACAAGTAACAAGTCAAAACATACTTGAAAAAATAGACAATTAACACCCAAAATAGTGAATATAATAAAATATTGTTAACAAATAGGTAATAATATATTATTAGATTATAATATATGATATGATAAATATTAATATTTTTATTTAATAAGTTATTACAAAAATTAATATCATTATAAAATAATTTGATGTATGTTTATCTGAAAGGAAACACAAGGTAAGTAATTTTTATCTCACTTTTTACATATGTGAGATATATGTCATATTCGTCCCTTACTTTATGATGTGTAAACTAACCATTTAGATATATAATATCACGATTAATTTATTCCTCATGATATTATTAGTATTAATAATAATTATTTCATCAACGAGGATTTGATTTAAGCGTTACCAAGTGAAAACGAAATTTGATAACCTGGCTCTTTTTAATTGGGGTACACTACATACTCATTATCATTGATGTTATATAGTTATGTATAAAATTACATTTAATATAAATAGATTTATTCCCACTTATTTATGTGTGTCTAAATTTTATACACTTAATATACTCATTTATTGATTCTCACTTCAATGTTATAATCTTTTCAAGGGTACATTACAATCTCATTTTTTTCCAGATTGTTTACACATGAATTTATGCCTTAGGAAATTATTTAATAATTATCTTTTAAACCATTTAATTTTATTTTACTATAGTTATTTGTGAAATTTTCTATGTAATCTATCATTTTATCGTTCTTTATTACTCAAATGTTTTTAGAAATTTTTTTTAAGAAAACGTGAATTTATTTCTCTCATTGGTTGGAAAAAATATTTTCTTCTAAAAACCTGATTTTCTAAATATTATTTCCAAAATGTTATTACCCTTTAGAAAAGATTTATTAAATAAATTTTTCCCTTTTTATTTTCTGAATTTTATCAATGGAATCTTTTTTTCCCTTTCTGAACAAGGAATTTTTCTTACCTTTTACTATAAAAAAGAATATTCTTTTTACCTTGTGAAGAATGTATAGATTAACCAGCATTAATTTATTAAAGGATTCCTCTAAAAGATTAACATGTTATATAAAATGGTTATAAAATTTATTTTCAATGAAAAGTATTTTCAAAACTTTTTTAAAAATTAAAATTACATTTTCATCAATAATGTTTTTTAAAAAAAATCTACTATTACCTTTCAAGAACCACAAAAACCCTATAGTTTACACTATATGGGATATGATGTAGTGGTACTATATTTATTCTTTATTTGGATGGTTTATGATTTATTTGACCAAGTATGTTATTAATATTCACTAACTTGATTTCATTTTTAGTCCTCGTGACATATTAAATTTCCTATTCTCATTGAACATTGAATTTAGCAAAAATATCCATATCATTTATCAAGGATATTATTATTTCATAAATTATAAACAATTTTTACTTATGGTGTGTAATTAATTGTTATTTGATAAACTAAATAAATATTGATGAGTCTGTATCGTTCACTTAATATGAATGTTTGATAAGTTACATTGTAAAATCAATTATTTGATATATGAGCAATGATTTGGACATGTGTGACATGTGTAGAGCCTAGTTATAGATATCCTCATGATGCATCGGTAGTATCATGGGATGAATTAGTTGAATAGACTAATCTTGGGGGTTTTCATCCAGTATGTTATAAACCATATTTTGAAAGTTTTTGATAGTAAAGGTACCATGTACATAGGAAACATAGTGTCTAATAATTAAGAATTTACCTCATTTAGATTCAGTTTTAATTTCTCCCTGATATTTAAATCAACATACTTATAAACACATTTCATTCTTATTTCATCGATTTAAAGGAATGTGTTTCAGTTATTTTTCATTCCCTATTTATTATTCCTTATTAAATTTTTTTACTAAATTATTTTAGTTTTTACCTTTCCATTTTGTTTATCCATTCCATTTATTGATTATATGGAAAGTGTGTTCAAATATATACCTTCACATAATGATTACTCTCATTGATTAATTATTTATTCTACTATAATTTACCCTTAATGAACATTTTATCTCGCCCTAATTATGTTTTCTTTCCCTATGATTTCTTGAAGTGTGCTAAGAAAAAAGTTCAGGAAGAATATGCTAGATAGAATAAAGTTATTATCCTCAAAAGAGCACAAAAATATTTTCTTATTATTGTATTCTTTTATAATATAATACTCATGAATGGTTTGGTTTACCAAGATTACTAAACTATTCAGTTATTTGGGATATGATTTACTTATGTATTATGCCAATATATTTGTATCAAGGCACCGGCTTGAGGATTTATGGGGTTTGGTTTCTATAGTAGGTATCAGAGTAATTTCAGTAGCAAATTTGGGAACTATATTTAAGAAAACATAGATTAGAGAACATAATACTAGGGTAGACGTTGAGGATAAGTATATAATAACATAATAGAATGTTGGTAAGGTAGATATTTTTTTGGAGTTATGATAAATACATCCGTGAATGGATTCTATAATTGGATTTGGTTCAAGCACAGATGTACCTAGGGGAAACACATCTGACAAGGTGCATCATTCTTGACTCGGAGTAACCTGGTACATAATAACAGGCCTTACTACGCACCTGGTTTAACACTCCCAGGGTATATGCTTCGGATAAATAAAATTATATTTACAAACTATTATGATGTGTTTGAATAGATAATGACACTGAATTAATTAGGTTAAACTTGAGGTGTCTTAGATTTAAAATAATATGTCAATAATTAGACATCCTGAAAATGATTATACAATTTTTCTAATATGAAAATTGATTCTCACACTATGGTTTTTGGTTTTAGTAAATTACCTCTTATAAAGGATTAGAAGTAAACCATTGAAGGAATTATGTGGAAATAAATATATAAAGTATTTATGTGTTGGGGTTGTATTGAAAACCATTGTTAAAATGATATTTAGTGATTAACCTTATTTCAAAGATTTCCATCATTTTTATTTTGTAAATTATATAAATATGGATATTGAAAAAGGATAACTTTTATGTTGGGTGGAAACCCTTAATGTCTAAGAAGTCCACAAGACTTGAATCTGTGAGAGAATGATGATAGGGGTTTCATTCCTACCACCAGCCGACGTGATTTCCTACTTAAATTGTCATTTTTTTAGTTAAATGGTCTGATGAATAAATATTAATGATAAACCAATAGTGTTTATTTTCAGGATTATAGGTTTATTTATTAACTATATTGACATTGTAGAATATTTAGAGACCAATAGTTAGACTTTTCACTCTTTTATGGGTATTATGATCAATAAAAGGTATATTTTAGTGCCTTAAACATCAAAGTTAATTTTTTATCTCAATTTTTTGACTTAATTGATGAATTGGAAGTAGATCAATTACAAATAGAGGATGAAATTGTGTTTATATAAATATATCAAGTAAGTGTATTTCTGTATATTCTTTTTCAGTAAATGAATTCCTCAACATTATGAAAAGTATATTAAAATAAAAATGTTACCCTAATGCCCAAATATTTATTGAAATGATGGTCTTTTAAATCATCTACTATTTATGGCATTGAGGTCCTCAACTTTTCATTTATCATTAAATTGTTTTTTATTGATGGCCTATATCAATCTCTATAAATATTTTCACATTTCTCCCATGTATGTATCTCTACTTACCACTAAAATTCTTCTACATAGAGACCTAGTTAATTTTTCCCCATGTGAACTTTTCACTTCCCATTCTCCCATTTCTAGAGGATGTTTTCAGAACACCTATCTCGATGTGGGATTTCAAAATAGGAAATATCAAAGAATAATTTGACAATATTGAGTTAAAATTATGATTATGAAATATATTAAATACGGGGAGAATAAAATGCCTAAAATTCCTAAGTAAGAATAATGTATATAATAGTGTTTATAACATACAACACCAAGAACGTTAGAGAATATAATATCCCAAGAATTTACAATATAATTAATATTATAAATAAAATCAATCTATATTATATGTTTAAATTTATATGATACTGAGTTAGTGTGTGTCACACATAACAGCATGTTTGTTAAATATCTTTCTTTAAAAGCAAGATTGACATTTACCAAAGAAAAATGTATTATTAAAATATTTTTATTTAATATTGTATGATATAACATGGATATTAAATTAAAGGTTATGAGTAGTATTAACTAAATGATGAAAATATATGTTTTACACAAATAAAAATTAATTAATTTTTTATAAATTAATTAGAAATGAATATAATAGGAAATTGAATAAAAAGGGTATGCTTTTATTAAAGAATTATTATTTTGCTCATAAGGTCATTTAATCCTAATAAAATAAAATTAGTTTGTGATATTATTGTAATATATATTAAATATTCAATAAAATATTTTTAAGATTAATCCAATAGATTTGATAAGAATAAAATAAGAACAAATCCAATGTTATTGTAACATCCCAAGTAAGTAATGAATAATAGATATTTTTATCTATGTCTATTAATGATTAATCTAGTGTTTTAGAGGCTTAAAATGAAAATAAATACAATCTTATGCATGGAATACACTAAAATTCTTAAAAGATTGTTTTACTGCCTTTCGATGGCAAACCCTTTTTAAATATATCTTTTGAAAATTTTATAAGCTATGTTTGTCAAAATAAACTTATTATTTATTATTGGGACATCAAAATTTACATTGTGTGAATTTTTGGTATTTTTCCGATAAAGTTCAATTTTTTATGAATAGTGAAAAATGTTGTATTTTAATTCAAAACCCCTTTTTAATCTAATTTATTTATATGATTATATTATCTTTTGAATTGGTTTTGAAGTGAAATTAGAATATATTTTTACCATTTTATCCAATGGTGGTCATTGGCATCAATTTCACTTTGAAATTGGACTTAAACTAGTGTCAATCTTTTGATACTTATTATTTCATAAAAACATGTTATTTGTCATGACAGTGGGAATTAGTTATTAAATTAATTAATTCAACTTACATGTTTTGAATTTTGTAAAATAGACATCATTTTTTAATTTGGAATATCAAATATAGCTTAGGGTGATGTTTTGGTATCATTCTGAAAAACATCAATTTTTGATGAATAGTCAAACCACTAAGTGGTAGTTAAAGAAACTGATTTTTTGTTTAAATGAAACTTTGCAACTTATGTGATTTGATTTTCAAAAATCCGACTTACATGGTTGTCATTAAGAAGTAAAATGTGGTTCAATGAGATTAAAATAATTTTTTTGGTGAATAGTAACTTTTAAGTTCTTAATCGCGATTAGTGGTAATTAGTGTAGTTTAAGGTAAAAATAATGTTTTAATAATATGAGATGAGCTTGAAACATGTCCTAACCTCATTGTATGTGTCATGGCCGACCAATAAAATCCATGTGTCAACTTGGGGTCCCCATGGAGCCACTTTGGTTGGGAAATGACATAAATAACTTTTTATTTAATGTTAAAGTAAAAATGACACAAACATGAGATGTTTTACTAAAACAATTTTTACATGGGGTTATACAAGTAATATTTTTTATTATAAATATTCATTGGAAAGATAAAAAGATTTCTTACATCATAGTAGTTTTTTTATAATTTTTAGACTTTTAATAAATTAAATTATTTATGACATCATGATGATGCAGCGATGACCTCATTATTTAACGATTTAAACAAAATGGAAAATTAATGTAAACTCTAAGACCTACACTTCTCCAAAACCTATTGGGTGGGTATATTTCGAACCCCTATCACCTTAGACTCTAATTATATCAACGTGGGACCTCTTAAATCCGAATTCCATTTTAAAATAAAGTGACTTTTCTTTACTTTCCAAGAGTGCCCCTCCTCTCCTCTTATAAAAGGCCCTCACCTCTACCTCCTTACCCACACTTCCAAAGCCTTTGTCCCGGCCAACCCCTGACCATTTTGTCTCTCCACTTCCCTATATTACTCCTTGAAGCCACACTTCGGGCAGAAGTCTTCCCAAGGAAGCCTTTGAGCTCAAATCTAAGAGAGTTACTCGATTTTTAGGTAATGTGTTCACTTGTGTTCTTTTGTTTTATTTTGCTTCTCCAACCCCCTAAACTCTTTTTATTCATTTATTTTGTAACAACTCAAGTATATTAAATATAATAGGATGTTGTTATAATAAGTATTCGAGCTACACTTACACACACCTACATCTAATGGTTAAATAACATACTGTTTCCGTCGATGGCGAATTTCTGCCTCCCGAAACAATGATTGTTCAACATTATTTTAACACCTTCAAAGGTGGACATTAATATGACACTATATTTATATATGATATATAATATGTTTATGTTTTCCTTAAGCTTATTTATTTTTCATTTTGGGCATAACTTTATGGTTTCCATTATGGGTAAACGCGATATCTTCATTTAAGGAAGTGCGGACTACCGCCCCCTCACAGTGATTTGATTCGTTAAATACCATATGTGGGACGTATAAAGGATGGAGTTATGATATTATATATGATATTACATTGGAATTATAATATACCTTTATATCATTATAATTCCATTCTATAAAATATGAAATAGAATTGAAAGTAGCGTTCATGCGTACGTACGGCTTACCGTCTCCATGAACGGTGAATTTCATTTCTTACCTCTAAATGATTATGTAATATTTTAAATGCATGAATGTAATGGATATATAAGACATATATGATATCTACATCATGAATACCGTTCTTGATATAATGGATACATCAACAACTTGTAATTATAAAGGGCTTATTTTTTACTCAAGTACCAATGATCGTTAAAAGGACCGTTATTAACTTAAATAATTACATAGTGTTCATGACATGGAAATAAGTGATATAAAAGGAATAATGAACTTGAAAAGGGTTCTTAAACAAGTAGAAATTAACTCAAGTTTATTATTCAGGAGATTAAAAAACGACCGACTAAAGTTGGACCCGAGGTATGGGACTTCGTCTCAATCTCCTTTCATTGAGGCATATTTTGTTTTATACACAACCTTTTTTTATACGGTGTATAAACCACTTTGACTTTTACATTTATTCAAAAGGAATATTTTTTATACGAATTGTTTACGAAATGACAAAAGGGAATGTTTTTGTCGTATGTATGCGGTGACAACGACTTCTCTGCTGCCGTGACAATTATTTGAGTTTCGCCTTCCTCTACAAGCCATACATTTTTTTAAAAGAAAAATAAATACCATGTTTTACTTTTCTTTTATTTTGGTATTGAAAATTGTTTTCATAATGTTTTTATATCAATTTGTTTTATTGATATATTGTGATTGAAAGGTGGAAATGTTATGTTTCCTTTATGCATGTTTTATGTGATACGGTTATGTTGAGGTTCATGGGCATTATTATGAAGACGGGTGGTTTCGTGATAGACTAAGGGCGGGTGAGCCCGATATAGCTCTCCAATGCATTGGGTAACGCGACGGAGTGAAACGTTAAGGTTTCTCTGAAGAGATTTAGGGAATATACTGTGATGGGTATTCCAAACGCAACCAAGAGGGTTACTCCCTATGTAAGAATGTTATGAATGCCTCAAGTTACCATTATGTCTTGTGATTTCAATGATTTATTCATGATTTGATGAGGTATGTTATAGTGCTTATGTTTTATGGGTAAAGTATGATTTCATTCTTATGTATATATGTACCCATGTTTCCTTTCTATATTTTTATATCCCTTACTGAGCTTTTTATGCTCATCCCAAGTTTTTTTTGAAATGTTTTTCACAGGTCAAGGGAAAGGTACATGATATGATGATAGTGTCAAGGAAGTGTCATGAAAGAATCCATGTTTTATTTTAAATATGTTTCCATTGATGGGAAAGAAGAATACTATCTTTATGTAACCACTTTGTTTATATGTGGAATGTAATTCAAGTTTTATGATCTAATTCTCTAAAACTCTAAACCTGAAAATATCTTCAATGTGAAATCTTGTAATAACTCAAGATTAAGTAAGTTTTAAGGCTGGGGCCTTATAGTTGGTATCAGATGTCGGTTTAGATAACTTTAGGAGTTATAATTCTATTAAATGATTATCCAAAAATATATTTTTTTATGGTCAAATTGAAATGATATATCATTTGAAGATTACCATGTTGCTTCATCTAAGACATGTTTGTTCAGAATGGTTTTCCGTAGAGGAAACTGGGAAGTAGTGCTAGGAAGGCATGCAGAAGGAAATAACCTTCTGAATCAGCATCCTGAGATGGTTGGAATTGGAACTGAATAGTTTGTTGCAGTAATGGCGCAGTTGACTCAAGTGATAAATGGTGGTGGTATCCACGCATGAGATCAGCCAGATCAACCGCAGGGGAACATGTCAGTGGTGGAAAATTTCATGAGGCAACATCCCCCGTTATTAAGAGGATCATATGACCCTGTGTTAGCTGAAGGGTGGATTAAAGCACTAGAGAATATTTTCGATGTCATGGGGTGTTCAGACAATCAAAAGGTTAGTCTTGATATTTACCGTTTTGAGGGTGATGCAGATCAGTGGTGGTCTATGGTTAAAAATATCAGGGACGCCAATGAGATTGATGCTCTTGACAGGGATGAATTCAAAGGTATGTTTCTTTAGAAGTGTTTTCCTAAGGTTGTTCGACTTAGGATGGAAAATAAATTCTTGGAATTGAGGCAAGAGGAAGACTCAGTGGCTACCTATGAAGAAAGGTTCACTCGATTGTCAAGGTATGCTCCAAATTTTATCCGAGACCTTGATAGTAAAATCAATCGTTTTTACTCTGGATTAAAGCCAAAATATCGAAGGGAATTAGCTTCTTATGAGTTTAAAAGTTATGAAAATCTTGTTCGATGTGCTGAGAAGGTGGAAATGGAGTTTGCCGATGATCAAGTGTTCTATAACAACCAACAGAAGAAGAGACTGATGTGGCAGGAGAAAGGTAATAATTCTTCAAAAAAGTCTAGTGGTAAGAAAACCAAGTTTCCAGTTTGTGATAAATGTGGCAAAAGGCATGCTGGGGAATGTCTTCTGAATTCTGGAAAGTGCTACCGATGTGGTAAGATGGGACATAAGTCTCGTGATTTCACTGAAAAGGATCAAGGTGAAGGTAAGACAAAATTTGATTTACAGTTAGTGAAATGTTATAAGTGCAATGAGATGGGTCACTTTGCAAACGAGTGTCCGACAAAGAGCTTGAGTGATGGGAAGCAGTTAGACTACAAGCAGAAAGGGGTGGTGAAATCCTTTGTAACTACTTCAGCAGATGTTGGGCCATCAAATGAAGTTGTATCAGCTCCAGGGAGCTCAGTATTTTTCAAAGATTGACTTGAGATCGGGGTACCATCAGCTGAAGGTAAAGGAAGCAGATGTTCCGAAGACCGCATTCCATACAAGATATGGCCATTATGAATTTGTAGTAATGCCTTTTGGGGTAACCAATGCACCTGCTGTATTCATGGACTTAATGAATAGAATTTTCCATGAGTTCTTGGATAAGTTTGTTGTGGTTTTCATTGATGATATTCTGGTGTTTTCTAAAAGTAAAGAGGAGCATGAAAGACATTTAAGGGTTATCTTGAAAACCTTAAAAGAAAAGAAATTGTATGGGAAATTCAGAAAGTGTGAGTTTTGGTTGCAACAAATTTCTTTCCTAGGTCACATTGTTTCTAAATATGGGATAACTGTTGATCCTGCAAAAACAAAAGTTGTGGAATACTGGCCAAGACCCACAAATGTAACTGAGATTCGTATCTTCCATGGTTTGGCAAGCTATTACCAAAGGTTTGTTGGAAATTTTTCATGGTTATCTAGTCTAATGACTAAGCTAACTCAGAAGGGTGTTAAGTTTATCTGGACAAAAGAATGTGATGATTGTTTTCAGGAATTGAAAATAAGATTGGTGAAAGCTCCAGTTTTGGCAATACCTTCCAGTAATGGTGAGTTTGTTATCTACAGTGATGCTTCATTGAAAGGACTTGGTTGTGTCCTAATGCAGAATGATCATGTAATTTCTTATGCTTCACGACAGTTGAAAACTCATGAGGTATATTACCCTACACATGATTTGGAATTAGCTGATGTTGTTTTCACTTTAAAAATTTGGTGGCATCATTTGTATGGAGTAAATTGTGAAATACATACTGATCACAAAAGTTTAAAGTATATATTCACTCAGAAAGAGTTAAAAATGAGACAGAGGAGATGGCTTGAATTAATCAAGGATTATGATTGTACAATTCATGACCATCCGGGAAAAGCAAATAAAGTGTCTGATGCTTTGAGTCGAAAAAGTAATGCTTCATTAGCAATGTTGTGTTTGGAACGTGATCATTTGGTTAAGGATTTGATGAACATTGGTATAGAAGTTTTTGGTGCAGGATGTTCTTCTGTTTTGTTTCAGGTATCCGTGAGATCATCTCTATCATATAGAATCAAGAAAGAATAGAAGCAAGACAGTGAGTTGTAGGTAGAGCTAGTTCAGAAAGGTAAGTTGCCTGAATTCAACATTGATAATGATTGTGTTTTGAGATTTGGGAAGATATTGTGTGTGCCTTGTGATTCACAGTTGAAGAGTGAGTTATTATGTGAAGCTCGTAGTTCTCTGTTTTCAGTTCATCCAGGCAGTACTAAGATGTATAGAGATCTACGGGAGTATTACAGGTGGGATGGAATGAAAAGAGATATTGATGATTTTACTGTGAAGTGTTTGACATGTCAATAGGTTAAAGCAGAGTGGTAGTTACTGAAAGGGATGCTTCAGCCTTTACCAGTGCCAGAGTGGAAATGGGAGAATATATCCATGGACTTTGTTGTGGTATTACCGAAGACATCTCGAGGTAATAAGGCAATCTGGGTTATTGTTGATCGCTTGACTAAATCTGCTCATTTCCTTGCTATACGAGATACTTTTTCCCTAGATAAACTTTCCTGTTTGTATCTTAAAGAGATAGTCAGCTTACATGGAGTTCCTCTCTCCATTGTATCTGACCGTGACCCCAGGTTCACTTCTAACTTTTGGAAAGGCCTTCAAAAGTCGTTGGGTACTGAATTAAATTTTAGTACAGCTTTTCATCCTCAATCAGATGGGCAGTCAGAACGAACAATTCAGACCTTGGAGGATATGCTACGAGCTTGTTCGATGGATTATCAGGGAAGTTGGGACCAACATCTTTCTTTGGTCGAATTTTCATATAATAACAGTTTTCAATATAGTATACAGATGGCACCATTTCAGGCATTATATGGGAAGCGGTGTCAATCTCCAACTTTCTGGGATGTAGTGGGTAAAATAAAGTTGATGGGACCAGAATTGGTAGAAGAGTTGGCAGATAAAGTTCAGCTGATACAGAAACACATGAGAACATCTCAGAGTAGGCAGAATAGTTATGCAGACAACAGGATGATGGATCTCTCATTTGAGGTAGGTGATCATGTTTTTCTCAAAATATCACCATGGAAATGTGTGATGCGATTTGGAATGAAAGGAAAGATGAGTCCAAGGTTCATTGGACCATATGAAATTCTAGAGAGAGTTGGATCAGTTGCATACCGGGTGGCTTTACCTCCGAGTTTATCTCAGGTACACAATGTTTTTCATGTTTCGATGCTGAGAAAGTACATGCCAGATCCATCTCATGTTTTGAGTCCAGAGGTAGTTTAGCTAGAAGAGAACCTATCTTATGAGGAACAACCGGTCTAGATTCTTGACCATAGGGAGCAAGTGTTACGGAATAAGGTGATTAATCAGGTAAAGGATTTGTGGAAAGACCACATGATGGAAGAGACAACATAGGAATCTGAAAATGCAATGAGGGATAAGTACCCCCATTTATTCGATAAGTAAATAAATTGCGGGGACGCAATTTTCTAAAGGTGGGAAGGATGTAACATCCCAAGTAAGTAATGAATAATAGATATTTTTATCTATGTCTATTAATGATTAAGATAGTGTATTAGAGGCTTAAAATGAAAATAAATACAATCTTATGCATTGAATACACTAATATTCTTAAAAGATTGTTTTACTGCCTTTTGATGGAAAACCATTTTTAAATCTATCTTTTAACAATTTTATAAGCTATTTTTTTCAAAATAAACTTATTATTTATGATTGGGACGTCAAAATTTACTTTGTGTGAAGTTTTGGTATTTTTCCGATAAAGGTCATTTTTTTATGAATAGTGAAAATGTTGTATTTTAATTCAAAACCTATTTTTAATCTAATTTATTTATATGATTAGATTATCTTTTGAATTGGTTTTGATGTGAAATTAGAATATATTTTTACCATTTTATCCAATGGTGGTCATTGGAATCAATTTCACTTTGAAATTGGACTTAAACTAGTGTCAATCTTGTGATACTTATTGTTTCATAAAAACACGCTATTTGTCATGACAGCGGGAATTAGTTATTAAATTAATTAATCCATCTTACATTATTTGAATTTTTTAAAATAGACATCATTTTTGAATTCGGAATATCAAATATAGCATAGGGTGAAGTTTTGGTATCTTTCTGAAAAACATCAATTTTTGATGAATAGTGAAACCACTAAGTGGTAGTTAAAGAAACTGATTTTTCATTTAAATGAAACTTTGCCACTTATGTGATTTGATTTTCAAAAATCCGACATACATGGATGTCATTAAGAAGTAAAATGTGGTTCAATGAGATTAAAATAATTTTTTGATGAATAGTAACTTTGAAGTTCTTAATCGCGATTAGTGGTAATTAGTGTAGTTTAAGGTAAAAATAATATTTTAATAATATGAGATGAGCTTGACACATGTCCTACCCTCATTTGATGTGTCATGGACTACCATGAAAATCCATGGGTCAACTTGGGGACCCCATGGAGCCACCTTGGTTGGGAAATGACATAAATAACTTTTTATTTAATGTTAAAGTAAAAATGACACAAACATGACATGTTTTACTAAAACAATTTTTACATGGGGTTATACAAGTCAGATTTTTTATTATAAATAATCATTGGAAAGATAAAGATATTTTCTACATAATAGTATTTTTTGTATAATTTTTAGACTTTAAATAAAGTAAATTATTTATGACATCATGATGATGCAGCGATGAACTCATTATTTAACGATTTAAATAAAATGGAAAGATAATGTAAAATCTAAGACCTACACATGTCCAAAACCTATTTTGTCGGTATATTTCAAACCCTTATCACCTAAACCTTGAATTATATCAATGTAGGACCTCTTAAATCCGAATTCCATTTTAAAATAAAGTGACTTTTCTTTACTTTCCAAGAGTGCCCCTCCTCTCCTCTTATAAAAGGCCCCCACCTCTACCTCCTTACCCACACTTCCAAAGCCTTTGGCTCGGCCAACCCCTGCCCATTTTGTCTCTTAACTTCTCTCTATTACTCCTTGAGGCCTCACGTTGGGCAGAAGCTTTCCCAAGGAAGCCTTTGAACTCAAATCTAAGAGAGTTACCCGATTTTTAGGTAATGTGTTCACTTGTGTTCTTTTGTTTTATTTTGCTTCTCCAACCCCCTAAACTCTTTTTATTCATTTATTTTGTAACAAATCCAGTATCTTCAATATACTAGGATTTTGTTATAAGAAGTATTCGAGCTACACTTACACACACCTACATCTAATGGTTAAAGAACATATTGTTTCCATGGATGGCGAATTTCTGCCTCTCGAAACAATGATTGTTCAACATTCTTTTAACACCTTCAAAGGTGGCTATTAAGATGAAAATATATTTATATATGATATATAATATGTTTATGTTTTCCTTAAGCTTCTGTATTTTTCATTTTGGGCATACCTTTATGGTTTCCATTATGGGTAAACGCGATATCTTCATTTAAGGAAATGCGGACTACCGCCCCCTCCAAGTGATTTGATTCATTAAATACAATATGTGGGACGTATAAAGGATGGATTTATGATATTATATATGATATTACACTGGAATTATAATATATCTTTATATAATTATGATTCCATTCTATAAAATACGAAATAGAAATGAAAGTAGCGTTCATGCGTACGTACGGCTTACCGTCTCCATGAACAGTGCATTTCATTTCTTACCTCTAAATGATTATGTAATATTATAAATGCATGCATGTACTGGATATATAATAAATATATGGTATCTACATCATGAATACCATTCTGTATATAATGGATACATGAACAACTTGTAATTATAAAGGGCTTATTTTTTACTCAAGTACCAATGATCGTTAAAACGACCATTATTAACATAAATAATTACATAGTGTTCATGACATGGAAATAAGTGATATAAAAGGAATAATGAACTTGAAAAAGGTTCTTAAACAAGTATAAATTAACTCAAGTTTATTATTCAGGAGATTAAAGAATGACCGAGTCAAGTCGGACCAGAGGTATGGGACTTCGTCTCAATCTTCTTTCATTGAGGCATATTTTGTTTTATACACAACCTTCTTTTATACGGTGTATAAACCCCTTTGACTTTTACGTTTATTCAAAAGGAATATTTTTTATATGAAGCGTTTACTAAATGACAAAAGGGAATGTTTTTGTCGTACGTATGCGGCGACAACGACTTCTCCGCCGCCGTGACCATTAATTGAGTTTCGGCTTCCTCTACAAGCCATTAGTTTTTTTAAAAGAAAAATAAATACCATGTTTTACTTTTCTTTTATTTTGGTATTGAAAATTGTTTTCATAATGTTTTTATATCAATGTGTTGTATTGATATATTGTGATTGAAAGGTTGAAATGTTATGTTTCCTTTATGCATGTTTAATGTGATACGATTATGTTGAGGTTCTTGGGCATTATTAAGAAGACGGGTGGTTCCGTGATAGACTAAGGGCGGGTGAGCCCGATATAGCTCTCCAATGCATTGGGTAACGTGAAGGAGTGAAACGTTAAGGTTTCTCCGAAGAGATTTAGGGAATATACTGTGATGGGTATTCCAAACGTAACCAAGAGGGTTACTCCCTACGTAAGAATGTTATGAATGCCTCAAGTTACCTTTATGTCTTGTGATTTCTATAATTTATTCATGATTTGATGAGGTATGTTAATGTTCTTATGTTTTATGGGTAAAGTATGATTTCATTCTTATGTATATATGTACCCATGTTTCCTTTCCATATTTTTATATCCCTTACTGAGCTTTTTATGGTCATCCCAAGTTTTTTTTGAAATGGTTTTCACAGTTCAAGGGAAAGGTACATGATATGATGATAGTGTCAAGGAAGTGTCAAGAAAGAATCCATTTTTTATTTTAAATATGTTTCCATTGATGGGAAAGAAGAATACTATCTTTATGTAACCACATTGTTTATATGTGGAATGTAATTCAAGTTTTATGATCTAATTCTCTAAAACTCTAAACCTGAAAAGATCCTCAATGTGAAATCTTGTAATAACTCAAGATTAAGTAAGGTTTAAGGTTGTGGCCTTATAATTATGCATAAGAATAAATATTTTTATAAAGCTACTTTTTCCTCCATTTAATAGAGAATAAATTTTTAATCCATTTTTTTGAAAGTCTCTAAATATAATAAGTTTAAAAAAAATATCTACTAAAAATAGGAATATAAAAATTATATTAGGGTGATTTTTTTTATACTTTTCTATGAAGTATAATTTGTTGATTAATAATGAAAAATACTAAATTTTATTTCAAAACAGTTTTTCATATAATTTATTCATAAAGATAAAATATATTATTCATTTTTTTAATTAAAATTAATTATACATTAATTTAAAAAATTGGTAATTTTAATCAATATAACATTGAAATTGAACATAAAAACACAGTAAACATTGGAACATTTACTTCAAAACCACCCTTTGTTGTCCTATTAGTGGGGTTAATTTTAAATTAATTTCTGTCACTTCTATGATTGTAATTTTACAAAATGGATTCCCTATTTAGAATCAAAAAATTTTATACTTTATAATAATTTAATCTTATATTTTGAAAGAAATATTATTTCAAGTAATTAAAATTAATTACACCAATGAAAAGAAGAATTAGCATAACAAGGACCTAAAAATTAAACTTAAAGGACAAAACATTTTATAAAATTTTCCAAAATCCATTAGATGGACATATATATACCCAATAAAGGCATTCCTCCAATTTAGTTCTTTATTGAATCAAATTTCTATAGGAAAAACGTTTCTCAAATTCTCTTTTAAAAAACATACAACAATGTCACTCCTCCTATACTATAAAAAAGGCATTCTCCTCTCCCACTTCATCACTCATCTCAAGCCCTTTTACTCATCCATTTTTTACCCAAATTGCTTATAAACATCCCTCTCCTTTTAGTATAATCATCTCTTTGGTAATAGACACATCCAAGGAATCCTTTTAGTGAAAAGCAGTGGGTGTTAGCTGAATTAGAGGTGACATCCTTCCTCAAGATCTTTCATTTTATTTTAATTATCCACCCCCTCAATTATCATACATCCATAATTATATAATAACTCCAGTATTATAAATATAATTATATTTTCTTATTCTATTTTTTCTTCCTACACTTACACACACTTCCATATAATGGTTAATGAACTTACCGTCTATTTTTACTGCGAACTACCACCTCGCAAAAAGATTCCACTCATTTTTCCTTTACCACCTCTCATGGTTGAGAATTATGATAGACAAATAGTTTATATTTTATATATATGATATTTATAATGTATTTATATATATTTTATTTTTATATATCACATTCCAGTATTCTTTCCATTTTTCTAAATATGATAACATTGTTTCTGGACGTGTGGACTACCACCTCCATAAAACGATGTAATTAATTCACACTATGCATAGATCATATTAAGTATAATTTCAATAAACCTATGTAATATATATGAAAACTAAATTATACTAGAATTATAATATACATATATATAATTTAATTTTCATTCTTTTAGTATGATAATGAAATAAAAGTAGTATTCATGCATACGCACAACCTACCGTATCCAAGAACGATGCATTTCATTTCTTATCTCAAAATATTGGGTTATTATAAATACATAAACAATGAATATATATATATATATATATGATACCAAAATCATGGGTAAAATTATTTTTATGATGAATCCATGATCTAGGTAATAGTAACAACAAGAAACAAGTCAAACCATGCCCAAAAAAGTAGAAAATTAACACTAGAAATAGTGATGATAGTTAATGATTGTTTCCAAAAAGGTAATAAGATTTTATAATAAGATCATTAATGGTAAATAAATATTAATATGTTTGTGGAATAATTTATTAACATGTCTAAAACCATTATAAAATAATTTAAATTATGTTCACTAGAAATGAAAAGCAAGGTAAGAGATTTTCCTCTCACTTGGTACATTTGTGAGTTAAATGGAATATTTTCCACTTAATTATTTTGTGTGGTATATATAATGAGCAGTTTTATATATAATATCATGATTAATTTATTCTTAAAGATATTTTTAGTTTTAATTTTATTTATTTTATATAATTTTATTTGAATTAAGTTTTACCTTAAATGTAAAAGAAATTTCATAATCCAACTCCTTTTCATTTGGTTACACTACTTTCTCATTATCGTTAATATTATATTACTATGTGTTAAATTATTTTGAATATCAATTTATGTAATTAAAATTATTTATGTGGATTTATATTTTTTACACTTAATCTTCTCATTTATTTATTCTCACTTTAACGTTATAAAAATTTCAAGGGTTACCTTACAATCTCATTTTTTCAAGATTGTATACAATTGAACTTCTATCAGAGAAAATTATTTGATAATTAAATATTAAAACATTTTAATATAATATTATATGTTAATTCATTAGATTTTCCATTTAATAGTACCGTTATTTCACTCTTTAGAACTCAATATTATTTGGAAAATGTTTTTAAAAAAACCCAAACATTATTTCTATATTTTGTCGAAAAACCTGTTTTCTTAAAAAACCAATTTTCTAAAAATGTTTTTAAAAATTATTTTACACATTATAAAAGGATTCATTAAGTACAATTTTACCCTTCTTTCCATTATGAATGTTTTAAAAGGAATATTCTAGTCTCTTTCTAAATAATGGATTTTTTTAACAGTTTACCGTGAAAAAGGAATTTTTCATTTTAGATTGTACGGTATGTATGGATTTATGTGCTTTAATTTCTTTAAAGATTCATTTTTATGTTTAAAAGGTTAAAGAAAACTTTTTTAAAAGTGATTTACAAATAAAAGGATTCTCAGAACATTTTTAAAAATGAAATGGATATTTTCTTTACGAATGTTTTTCGAAGATCTTTTTATAGTATTCTCATTCATCAATGATAACAACCATGTATTGTACTCCACTTGGAATATTTTTTCGTTATACCATCCTTATTATTACCATGGATGGTTTGTGACTCCTTTAACCACAGAAAGTATTATCATTCCCTACCTTGATTTTCTTGTTATTCCCCTTGAAATATTCAATTTTCTATGGTCATTGAATATTTAATTTATCCTAAATATCGATATCATTTATCTTGGATATGATTATTGCTTAAATCCTATACCATTTGTACATACAGTGTGTACTTGATAGTTATTTGATTAACTGGGGATGTATTGATAAGTCTTTATCTTTTACTCAATACAGATGTTTCATAAGGCACATTTTTTAAATGATTATTCCATATATAAAGAATAGTTTGGAGAGGCAAGACATGGGTAGGGCCTGGAGATAGATAACCCTTTGATGCATTGGTAGACTCAAGGGACAAATCAGTTGGCTAGCCTAAGCTAATGGAGTTTTTACCCAGTATGTTATAATCCTTCTTATGAAATGTATTGACGATAAAGGTACAATTTACCTAAGGAACATGGAATCCAATAATTAAGAATTTCCATCATTTAGAATTATTTATTATTTATCCATGATACTATGTGTGGACATATCTATGGATTAATTTCATTCTTAGTTCATTGATTAAATGAAATGTATTTCAGTAATTTCCATTTCCATATTTATTATGCCTTATATTTTTTTGAATGGTGAGTGTTTTCAGTTATTACCTTTCCATATTTTTCTATTATGTTTATTTATTTTAAGGAATTTTTTTTCAGTTATTTACCATTCCCTTATGATTACTCTCATTGAATCATTATTCCTTCCAATTTATTTTACCCTTACAGAGCATTTGAGCTCACCCTTATTATGTTTCTTTTCCCCATGATTTCTTGAAGTGTGCGAAGAAATACATGAAAGGATATTATATATGGAATAATGTTATTATCCTCGAAAATAAAAAAAATATAAGTTATAATCATTGTATTATTTTGTAATAAAAGTCTAATGCATGTCTTTCGTTTACATATACTGTTAAATTATTCAGTCCTTTGGAATGCGATTTACTTGTATCATATTCCAATATAATGGTAGCATGACATCGGCTTCATGATTTCTAGGTTTGGGTTTCTCCATTCATGGTATATAGAGATGGATCAACGAAGGTTTTGATTAGTGTGCTAATGAAAACTAACTATGATATAGCCTGCACCAAAAGGTATCTGAATGTTCCTGAGCATAATGGTCCAAAAACTAATCTGGAGTTGGTTGTAATGATATTTTAATTCCTAATTTGATGATATTATCTATATGTGGAGAAGGGTAAAATATATACATATCATAAGAGCATGAAATACGTATTCTCTTAAAATAATATTAATTTTTTCTATATAATATGGTTATAGTTGATCATGGACTATGAATGATCTATACATTACTATCTAAGGAAATAAAACAAAGTGAAATATTCTCTATGTATACATGGCCTCATGTCTTTAATAATGATGAAATTTGAGAAGGATGAAATCTTCAAATACTTCATTTGGATTGACCTGGGGATCATAATGGAAGAAAAATAATCATTATTTTGTAATACGATTTCTCAAATATCCTTACTAGAGAAGATAATGGTTTCACAATTAGATGATGCAAAAATTTCCAAGAATGGGAGAAATATAAAAAATGTATATCCTCATATTTCAATGTTGTTGAAGGAGTTATAAGACTTGGATAATTACTATTTTTAACTTTAAATCTCATGATAAATATGGATGATTTTTATTATTAACATACCTCAATATTATCCATACACCCCTAGTGAAAAAAGATTTATTGAGATATCCAAGATCACTATTGGTGGGAAATATTAATAAGAATATCACAAAATATACATTTAAGTGCCATGTATTTAAGTAATAGAATGATTATAGGAAAAATTCTAATTGTATAATGAATCCATTTCTAATCCAAAATAGAAATGGAAAAACATCATCAAGGATTTCATAATTTTCTATCTAAATCATCAAGAGGAAATAACTCTCTATGAGTAGTAGTGGATAGTCTTATAAAATAACTATCTTAACTTCCATTTATTTTATATCTCACTCAATCAACATGAAATAATATACATCAGTGAGGTGGTGATGCTTCATGGAACACCACTATCAATTATATCTGACCAATATCTAATATTTACTATCGCATTCTAGAAGTTGCACAAACATGATATAAATACTGAGTTGAATCCCATTTTGGATTATATACCAAAAATAGAAGGCCAATTTGATCATACTATAAGGACATTAGAATAAAATTTGAGGAAATTTTCAATGGACTTTAAAGGATTAGGGGATCAATATTTTGAGCTGGTTTTTATCTTTTACAATAATATATTTAACTCAATTATCCATGTTGATCCTTATAAATCTATTTATGGAATGATATATAGCGTTCATTTATGAAGGTATGATGTTAGTGAAGAAAACCTATTGGTACCTGAAATAATTTAGTAAATTGTAGTAAAGTTTATGATTTTTTAATGATACATTAGAGTTTCTCATATTTGATTAGAAGTATATGCTAAGAATCAATGATAAAACAAAAATATTGAGATCATAGGTTAATTGTTTCTCTACATGTCCCAATTTAAGATAATAGATATATTAGTGATGAAGGGTAAGTTATGTCCTATGTATATAAACTTTTTTAAGATTCTCAATCACATGGGAGTTTATTACTATCAACTAACACTCCATAAATAATATTTCGGCTACATTATGTATTCCAAATATCCCTCTTGAGGGTGTATGTACCATTTCCTTAACATGTACTAAATTCAAACAAGAAATAATTTCAAAATGATCTCTATATTTTGGAGTTTCTAGTGATGATCATAGATTAAAGTGATAAATTTATATAAAATAAGATAAAACACTATACAATGTTCTACATTGAAACCATAAATATAAAAATTCAATAAGGGAACTGGAGGAACCCATAATGTTGAAAACCATACACATGTTCTCACATTAGTACTTAATATGAAATATTTAGTGAAAATTTCTAAAGGGTTGAATAATTTAACTATTAACGTTTTAAAAATGAAAACAATGCATGATATCGTATACAACATGCAGCATTGATCCAAATTGTATAATGATATTTTATTATTTAACTATGACCATTATAACCTATCTATTAAAATAGAAGTTTTTAATTTGATTAACTACATTATAAAATATATAGAAATTTCATACTAAATAAAAAATTTTCGGTAATATCTTATTAAATAATCACTTATTTTTTAGTAAATTCATTTCATTCTTAAAAATATGTTTTCTTCAAAATTGGTTTTTATTTTTTTAGATAAAATTTTTATTAATTTCATAGACTACTAGAAATTTTAATTTATTAAATGGTTATAAATTTTTCAAATTTTATCTTAATATTATCTAAGAATAATTGTTTTGGTTTTTTATAAAAACCTATGTTTTTCAATGAATAGTGAAAAAATATGGATTTATTATTTGAAACATTATTTTCATTTCAAGTATCATGATTCTAAATTTATATGCTAGATTAGTTTTAAAATTTAATTAAATCCTTTTGATAAAAACCTTATCTAATTATGGTCCTTATAATGAATTTTATAGTTAATATTGTATAAAAAGAATTTTTAAAATTAAAAGACATTTAACTAGAAAAACTATTTCCTGTTGCATGTATTCTTTTTGTATTAAATAAATTTATTGCACTACAATAAAAAATTTATTGAAAAATTTATTACATATTTTTAATCAGGTGGTCCAAATTATTAAAATAGGTCTCATTTATTATTATTTATTATGAATAGTAACCATTGAAAATAATTACAACCAAGGTAAGGGTAAAAATGGAATTAAAGGTTAAAAATAATATTATAAAGACAAACAAGTGATTGTAACACTTTTAATTATAGTAATAGGTGAGTTCAGATATTCCATTTCCATCAATGTTTCTAAAATATGGAATTTTGCTGCAACATTTCATTGATTATTAATTTTATATTATTTTACGTAATGAAAAGTCAAAAAATATCACTCTCAATGGTTTATTAATTAAAAATTTTGACATAGAGATAAAAAAGGGATATGTTTGGTTCTAAAGGGGTTATTTAAATTATAAATTTTTTTTATCATGTTAATTTATTTATTTATTTATTTATTAAATTATTACCTTAAATGATTGCAAAACACTGACATAATATTTATTCAATTTATAGAAAACAAATTATATTAAAAATATTATATGTAATTTATTTCAAATGAATTATTGTGTTACATAATTTTATAGATAAATATAACATGTTCTTGATGATCTAAATTATTATATTTTAATTCCTTTTTTGTTATGTTGTTTTAAAAGTCAAATTAAATGATTAGTTCCATGAAAAAGCATTAATGTTTTTTCTTTATTAAATATTTTTTTCTTTAAAGATTTAAATTTAAAAAATCAATATCACCATCAAAGTAATTGGTATATAAATATATACAATTATCCATTTATGGGAAAAGGTTTCTATTAGTGTCAATATTGACACAATAATATAAAAGGTTTGTTATCATGGTTTTTAGTGAAATGGGTAAACGTGGTTTAAAACAAACAGATAAGAGAAAAAATAATCTAAAAATTTATAAATTTTATATTCTATTAGTATTTCAACACAACCTCATCATATCTTGAAATTATATGAATTTGGTTCCTTTTCCAAAAGATACTTAATTTTTATTAATTTATTATTATATGTAATTCCAATAGTGACCCTTCCCTCACTTATAAAAGGAAATATCCTATACTCTTTTATTGACACTTCAAAATCGTTTAATTTTTGATAATATCACAAAAAATACATTAGAAACATACATCCCCGTTTTCAAGTGGTCTTAGTTTTATAATAATGTCATCCCTAGTTGTTTTAAGGTGTAAATGAATGGATGTTTTCAAAATAACATGTATAGTCTATTTCCGAATTTTTTAGTTTTACTTCATCATATACCTATATAAAATATAATTCAAAATTTTTTAAATAATAACATAACTATATTTCATATACCAAGATTTTACTGTATTAATTTTATTAGTTACAAATACATCATCTTCCATCAAATGGGAAACAAAATCTTTATTCATGTGTATGGTGGGCTATTGCCTCCAGAAGAAATGTAATTCATTTTCTATGACCACCTATCATGATTGATAATAAGGATTTATTTAATTAATATATCTATTAATAATGATATTATTAGTATTATGTAATTTTTAATTGTAATTTACCTATCTTTCATTTAATCCATCGAAAATTGAAACATCAGCCATGAGTATATATAGCCTGACGTTTCAATGAATGGTGTAATTCATTTTTTTATATGACAACAACGGTTGAATCTATATATATATATATTAAATACATATGATATTAATATAATTTTTATTATTCTTTAGATGAATAAAAATGGATAATTGTATAAATACTAAGACTAATGAACCAAAACATACAGGCGTGAAAACAAAAAGCATTTATAACCCAAAAAATGTTTTTATAATGAATTTTTGATAAACAATTTATAAGATGTTTTTAAGAAAGTAATTGTGGTATAAAATATGTAATTATTATTCTTTAATAGAAATAGAATATATCTATATTTATTATACATTATTTTTTGACACATATGATTAAAGACAATAGATATGTTCTGAAACACCCTTTTTCTTCAAATTATGACCATTATTTATCAAAATCACATTCTCCCTCCGTTTAATATTTGGTATTTCTTTGTAAATTTTATATATATGTCTCTTAATTATGTTCTTGTATCATAATATATAACTTTTATGGGGTATTATGATCCATTAATTCATTTCTCAAATATATTCTTCAAAATCAATCCTCATAATGGAGAAAATTTCTATTCCATAATAATTATATGTAAAACTCGTCTATTTTTTTATTCCCATTTGAAAATAATATTTTGAGACAAATTTTAATCAAATATTATTTCAATAACGATAATATTTAATTTCATATTCTATTTAGAATAATTATGAAATTCCATTTGATGATGATATGAGGTAGGATTATACAACTAATTTCTTTTAATTTGTAATTGTGCTGATTATGCCTTATAATTGATTTTATTTTGTGAAACACGTAATCATGAACATGTTATGATGCGTGTTCCCAATTATCTCTTTAATATAGTGGTTTAGGTTTTTGTATCATTAGACATTATTCATGGGATTAGGTAGTAAACCTAATTCATGATGGGACTCAATCCACCATGTGATTTTGTCTTGGTAAATTTCTTTAACTTATTTTTATTTAGTATTTTGTGTTGCATGCATAATAATATATTAAATTGATTATTTGATTCATTGATTCATTGTTTCTTAGTTTTTTACCACTATATGAGTTATCATGATACTTTTCACTTGTTATATCATTTTCTTCCTTTGGACTCATATCAAATTCTTCTTTATCATAATTATTCCTTTCCTGAGATTTTTTAGTTCACACGTTTTGTCTATGAATTTCCCTGAATATCTAATATAGTTTTGAGATATCAAATAAATTTATGAGATCATTATGGGGATTAGAATAAATAATTATTATTTTAATTTTAATATTTTATGTACTTATTCATCCAATAAAACACGGGGCTTCTATGATTTTGTTATATTTTAATGGATATGTACGTTAAAAATCATGTAATAATATGTGTAAAAGTCTTGGTTTACTGTAGTATGTATATGAGAAATAGTATAGATATTTTTGGGTATTAGGAAAATATTAATTTAGTGTTAATCCTATGGAAAATTCTAACAATTAGATAATACCCTATAATTTTGGATAAATATAGGGTGAGTGGTTTCCTAAAAATTGAATTCTTGTCTGGATACTACAAGATGATATGGTAATAGAATAGTTCTATCATGGGTTAATTACTCCCAAAATGGTGAATTGGATATTAAATCAATCATAACATCATTCATGACCAAGAGTCCTTTCTTTATACCTTAATTTACACTCCAAGCTGATATTATTTGATAATTAAAAAACACTTTAAAACCCATTCTGAGGGAACTGAATATTTTTTTTAAATTAGATAACATAATGATAAAATTTGAACGGAAAACCAATATTTAATCCTAGAGAATAAAATTACATGACATATATATAATTTTTTATTTATTCCTTTTATGATTATAATTTTTCTATTTGTATGTTTATCACTTAGAGTGTAACCACCTTATGTATCTATTTTTATTTATTTGGAGGAAAAAAGAGAAACCATACTAACAAACAATGTGATAAGAAATGTTATTATTTCCCAAATTATAGGTATTGCCTCATATGATAATGGGATAATAACTTTATGGAAGTACTAGTTAAGTTGACTCATGCTTTGAATAATAAATTGAATTATAACAAACACCCTCCTTGTTTTAAGAAAGAGAATGGTTTGTTGATAAACTTTATGAAATAAATTCCTCCTATATTTATTATATTCTTTGATCCCCTCATCCTGGGATAATGTATTAACAATATTGAGAATATATTAAATATCATATAATTCACATAAAAAGAGAATTTTCCACTTGGTGGAAGCTTACTAGTGGTGGATGATGATCAAAAACATCAAGTCCAAAGTGGATAATTATTCCTTGTAATGTGAAACACAAAAGAAAATATTTTTCTATAAATATTTTCCTTGTACTCTCTATTATAAAATAAAGATGTAGTTCCTCTGACTAAATAAAAAGGTAGATGATTATATCATGGTTTATGGTGGAAACCCCATTCATTTAATCGTACACAGTCGACAACACCATCCATGTTGAATATATGTTTTATATTATCTTTGGTGGATCAAATCTAACTCTATGAAAATATTTTTCAGTTTCATGATTTGTGACTATGAATAGATTTTTTTTGACCCCAATCTAAAAAAAATATTGGACACTCTATGTTATTCCATGGTCCATGATATAAAAAAACAATAAATGGATTATTCTTGAGGATTATTTATATTTAAATAATATAGAGGAAATGAAACCCAAAATACATTATGTATAAAGTGTGGTATGAAGAATCCTAGGAACTGTCTGAAGGGAACCCGGAGATGCTTAATGTGTGTAAAATGAATAATTTTTCTAATCAATTCCTAATAGATATGTTGAAACTAACTAATTAAATGATATAAAATAAGTTTAATATTGAGCCTAAACCTATGGTATAGTGATTAAAAACTGTCATGGGCATTAAAAACTAAAATTACACACTCAAATAGTTATCTGATAGAATTAGTGAAAAAAACCTCTAAGGTATAACGATCAATGAAGGGAATATTATGTAACTAATATAGAGGTGTATCTAGATAATAATGTGGTGAAAATTACCCTAGTAGGTCAATAAATAATTGGGATCATAATTTAAAATTATGAATCTATGAATTTATTTATATCTTTCTTTTTTAGAAAAACTATTATAAATCTTCTAAAAAAACATAGAGGTTAAAATATCTTTTAATACATAAATTAGAGAAATTGTTTTATCTAATGATTATAACTCCTCCAATTTAGATTTAACAATGGGTTTCCTATTAATTTTTTATATAGTTAGATTATTCATGAATCCAAGTGTATGGAGTAACATGGAAGTCCACTCTAAACCCCTACTTGAAAATTAGAGAACGTAAAAGGTGAAACACCCCATGTTTTTATCGACCTTTTTTTGAATAAATTAAATTTTAATTTATTTATTATAATTAATGAATTCAAACATTCCATTCACATGCCATGGACTTGGCATACGTTACCCGAAAAATCAACTTGTCATACATTACATGAAACATTGACTTGGTGTATGCTAGATACAACACCAACATTTCTATGAAACGTCATTTTATTTTTAATTTTATTTAAATAAGATAGTTATAAACTCTCTATTAAAATAATTAATATGAAAATAATTAACTACTTTTCAATTTTTTTTAAATTTTTTTATATATATATAACATATTGATAATTAAATATATGACTTCTAGTGAAGTACGCTTATGTTCAAAATTATCATTTTCTCAAATGAACTTCTTTTAATACACTTCTATGCAAAACAATAAAATTAATTTTAGACACATTTAGAAATTTAATTTGATAATATAAACTTCATTTTTGAATTTGTAAGTTAAATATTAGATTAGGGTGATTTTTTTGTATTTTTCTAAGAAACTTCAATTTGGGATGAATATTGAAAAATACCATATTTTAATTCAAAAATAATTTCTCATTTAATTTACTAATAGGGTTAAATTATATTTTAATTTTTTATAAAAGTTTAATTAGATTATAGTTTTATCAATTAATTTAATTTAGGAAATTTTAACTAATTTTACAGTGAAATTGGGTAGGAAAACTTAGCAAACTTTTGATCATTTTTAGATTAATAAACTACATTTTCAACCACACTACTAGATTTATTTTAAATTAATTTATTCCACTACTATAAATAATATTTTTTTAAATGGATTAAATACTTTTAATAATCATAATTTCTAATTTCAAATATGGTCAACATAGTTTTTGATCAAATATATTAGTGAAAGTAATTAAAATTATTTACATCGATTAAGGTAAAAGTAAGCTTCACTAAGGAATAAACCTTAAATTTAGGACCCAATAATTCATATAAACATATCTAAAACCCATTTTTTGTCCATTAATCGGAAATTAAATTTCCATTACTGGCTTTTTTTGTCTTTTATGACTTTTTTTGGTAAAATCCTAGGTACAGCCAACTTCTTTTTAAAAATACCAAGTCAGTCATTTCCTTTCCCTGTATATGTTTTCCACATATCCCTTTTCATAACACCTCTAAAATAAATTAATATTTGGAAAATATCTACCCATATCACTTCCCAACATCCCTACATTCCAAATATAATTCTTCCCCTGGGCATAAAGCAATCAAAGGAAGCCTTTTTGCACATTCCAAAATGAGTTACCTGATTAAGAGGTAATATCGTATCTCATGTCTTTTATTTTCTTTATCAACCCCCTAAAATATATTTACTACATGATTTAATAAAAAAAATATCCTGAATATAATATTAATTTTTTCTTATAATTGTTTCACCTACACTTACACACACCTCCATCTAATGGGTAATGAACATATTGTTTAACTGTACGATGAACTATTGTCTCACTAAATGATGATTGTTCATTTTTCCTTTGCTGCCTCTCATGGTGAAAATAATGATGGAAAATAAATTTATATATGTTATATGTTATATTTATTATGTATTTAATCTTTTTTAATCATTTAACAAACATATATTTCATACATTCCACTTGGTCTAAATATGATAATTTTATTTGAGGATGTGTGGACTTCTTCCCCCTTAAAGAAACGTAATTCATTCACACACTACATGGTATTTTTTAAAGATGGATTTATTTTAAACTATATTATTTATTTTAAATTATAATTCCAATTTAATTATATTATATACATATATACATATCAGTCGTTTTCTTTCATTCTTTCAATACGACAATAAAACCTGAAACAATGTTTATGCAAAAGTACGGATTACCATCTCCAAGAATGGTGTATTCCATTTAATAATTATATGTTATATAAACTATTAAAATAAACCTATAATTAATATATATTATATTTATATAATCTTTTAAATTATTTAATCATAAAATAATTATAAGGACCAATGATATAACAAATTTAGACATATGTTAAAAACAAAGAGAATATTATCTGAAGTGAAACATTAACATAGGATGGTTAACGAGTGGATAATATAAGGTCATAATAAAAAAATATATGATATTATATAGAAAAAATAAATTTATTTAAAATAGGTATAAGAAAATTATATTGATTATATCGATAGTTTGAATGAGTACGATGAGAGCCAAGACATAAGGTGAGTGGATTTCATCTCACTTTTTATTCTCATGAGATGCAAGATTTATTCACCACTTATTATTTTTGTATGGTGTATGAACTTAAAATTAATGTATTATATCTCTACTATTATTAAATATATCGGTATTCACATATCCATTTTATTATCTCTATTTCATGGGGTTTATGTTTCAAAAGTTTCCAAACCGGTAAAATAGTTTTTTCTCAATTTTCTTTCTTTGTGACTCATGTTTTTTTATGCACCTAAATTATTTTTAGGGTGTATATACATCAATTTTACAAGATATATCATGAATATACTTATTTTTATGATATTATAATCTTTATTTAATTTTATTTTTGTACATTTAAAGTATGATCCCAATTTACCAAGTGATAAGTGGTTAATGAAAAAATCTCATTGCTTTTCAAGATTGTTTTTGTTTATTCTTTTTTGATGAAATATTGTGATAAATATCTCAAAAAAATTAATTATTTTCCTCCTCATTTTTTTATTCCTGATATATCTAGGTATAATAACCATTTTATCTACTCTTTAGTACTTAAGATAATCTTTTTAATGAAAAACTGATTGTTCTTTGGTCAATAAACTATTATATTAAAGAAAAATGTTTTCAAAAATGTTTTCAAAAGATATTTGAACCATATTTTCAAGGAAAAAGTATTTTAAAATTGCTTTATTATTTTCAAATATTCCTTTATAATTTTTCAAATCTATTTTTAAATAAAATGGGTTTAAAATTGTTTATGTTTTAAAAAGTGTTTTTCAATTTAGAAAGGATATTTTCCATAAGAAATTATTTAAAAGATATTTCAAAATTATTTCTCATTTATGATAATATATGTTGGTGTTACTCTTGCATTTTCGGAGAAATTATTCAATGTTACAATTCATATTGTTTCTCTGAATGTATTGTTTTTTGATGTTTTGATGTTCTGATGTTTGTAAAAGTCATTTCTTTTTCACGAGTTATATGATTTTTAACATCACTTCTTTTCATGGGTTATTTTTATAATTAAATAATTATGAAACATTTATCTTTCCATATGTTTGGATATTATTACATGTATATAATACCCATTTCATTTCATTAGTTATAATATTATTATTTATGATCCTGTGTAACATGTATGTATGATTTCATTATGAGATGGTTGGGACCAATATATCCCTCAAATGCATTGGGTAATGATTTATATCTCATGAGATAGACTATGACGATGTTGGGGATGAATGTTTACTTCTGAGATGTCTATGGGGGTGAACCATGACTACCAAGACGGTATGGGGAGTGAACTCATGCTAACAAGATGTCCATGGGAGTGAAGCATGACTACCAAGATGGTATGGTGTGTAAACCCATGATAACAATATGGTTTTGGCAGTACTGACTTGGCCACTGTTGAAATAATTGTATATACTTATATATCTACCATAATTCAATGTTTTATTTCTATGTTATGATTTCATGTCTTGTGTTCTTTATATTCTTATGATTCATATATTATGAATTGCCAATATTTATGCCATGATTCATATATATGATTATTGATATGTTTTATATGATCTTTTAATTTCATGATCATGTTCTTATACCCTTATGCCCAGGATAATTCTAACATATCTCTCTTGTTTACCTGTACTGAGAATTTGAGCTCACCCATTTTTATATTTCCTTCCCCAGGTTATTATGATGTGTATTATTTTGGATGTTTCTAAGAATGGTTCTAGTCAAGAAGAATCTACTGGAAGATAATTCATCTCACTTTTTTATCGATTTTTATGCTTCCATGTTTCCAGAGCCACTATACTAGTATGGTCCTTGGGCATCTATTTATATAATATTTTATGTATTCTACAAATTTTATGTAATGCTAATGCATGAAGAGTGAGAATTTATATAGTTGGTATCAGATAAAAGTATTAATAAACCTTTAGAATATATGATTAGAAAACCATGGTGATAACCCTAAGGACATGTCTAGAGATAAGTCTATGGATAAGGAAAAGTATTAGAAAATGTCATAGAATTTGGGTAAATGGTGGAGTGAGTGGTTTATTATAAATACATCCAATTCTGGATGCTAAAAGTGAAATTATCTCTTGAGAATATGTACCTAGGGGTAATTACTTTGACAAGATGTTCCATATCTAACTCTACGTAATCTAGTACATGACAATGGGCCTTTCTGCACACATAGTTTTACAATCCCAAGGGATATGCTTTGAAAATTCAAAAACACTTCACAAACCATCGTGTAAGATTTAAATAGAGTTTGGATATGAATAACCTATGATAAACCTAATGTTTCTTATATTAAGTAATTTTTCATGATTTATAAATCCTATAAGTAACTTTTCATGATTATGTGGCTCCTCACTATGAAAAATATTTCATACTCTTTTCTTTTTGGTGTTTGTCAATGGATGGAACCTGAGGAAACTGCATTAATGGTGATTGCGATGAACATTGAAATGATTTTCCTCCAAAAAAGGCCTCTAGGATCTAGAATTAAAAGCATTATTTCTATGATCAAATATATTTCTTATGATATGAATATTAATGGACTTTCAAATGAGAAAAGGATAAAACAACATTATGATCAGTCTTTCATGAGGCAATATACACATTCTTTCAGAGGGCCTTTTGTTCAATTTGTTTCCTAATAATGTATCATCACTAATGAAAATGTATTCTCCATTCTTTAGTGTTCATAGCATGATAAATTCATTCTGGTTGTCTATCGGTTAGAATTCAAAGTAGACCACTGGTGGACTCTATTTAAGTATATGAGCCAGTAAGATGATATTGAATCTGTAGATCGAGATGAGTTCAAGAACTTATTTTCTCAATAATTACTTTCCTCAAATTATATATACCACGATGGAGAAAGAGTTTCTTGAGTTTATGTAAATGTATTGTGAATCTATTCCTACCTACAAGGATAGTTTCATGAGACTTTGGAGGTATGCTTCAGTGATTATCATCCAACCCAAAAGTAATGTTGATACGTTCTTCAGTGGCTTAAAACCAAGTCTCAGAAAATATTTTTCCATAAAGGAATTAATTAACTATGAAGATATTGTTTGTTTTTAAATAAAGAATAAAATATAGGATGGATTAATGTATCAATATCATGGTTTCAAAAGAAGATAAAGATGTAGTTTTAATAAAATCTAAAATACATGAAGAGAAGAAGATGATAATCCCTTTATAATCTAAGTGTAGGAAGAATCATGGAGTAAATTTCCATAATGTTTATAATAAATGTTTTAATTGTCAATGGGAATTCCTTATAGCATTTGGTTTCTAAAGTGATTGGAAGAATTTAGATAACATTATGAATGGAGAAACCCCGACATAGAATGAACCACAATCTATTCAGTGCTACAAGTGTAATGTGAAAAGGAATTATGATAACCACCACCAAAACCCAAGTTCTAGTGATGATGATCAATGTCAGCAACCTCTTAAGCTGAGGTACAAATGGAAATATCATGAAATTACTATTTCATTTGAGGTTTTCGGTAATGACATGATGAAAGGTACACTTACCATCTACTCTAGATCTACTAATTTCATATTTTATTTTGGATCTACCCACTCTTTCATATCTAAGGAATTTTCTAAGGGTTTTAATATTACACCAAAACAATTATATGTTGAATTATCCTTGAAACCCACTAATGTAATGATGATTTCATCTCAAGTCTACAATTCCTCCCAATTGATGTTTGTGGGAATGTGATTTTTATAAATCTTTTCATTCTTCCTTTGGTTGAATTTAATGTTATCTTAGGCATGTATTGGATTTATACACCTAAATCCCACATCTATTATTGAGGAAGGGAAGTAAATTTTGATATTTCAAACCCTCTTATGATCATCCATACATTTGATGATAAATATGAACTTCCTACGGATATTACATCTAGTTTATGGTTCTTAATTCCCATTCAATAGGGTTTTCTATCAGAAATGGTTGGGGAAAAAATCAACATCAATGATATGCCTATTGTTTGGGGTTTTATGGATGTATTTATAAAATAGTAACCTAGTATTCCACACAAATGAAAACATGAGTTCTCAATAAAATGCATACCTCATTCCACACTAATTTCAAAGACATTGTATATAATGGCTCCAAGTGGTTACATGAATTAAAGAACCAAATCCACGAAAAACTTGATAAGGGGTTAATTTTTCCATATGTTTCACCTTGGGGTTCCTCGTTTATTTTTTTGAAAATTAAATATGGATCAATATAGAACTACATTGATTATTGGGAGTTTAAGAAGATCACAATCAAGAACAAGTATCCTCTTCCCCGTATTGATGACTTGTTTGATAAACTGCATAGAGCTCAATACTTTTCCAAGATTTATCATCATTTTGGATATTATCATTTGAGGGTGAAGAATGGGGATATATCGAAGATGACATTCTTTACTAGGTATGGAGACTATGAATATATAGTGATGCCTTTTTGTCTTTTTAATTCCCATTCTATCTTCATGGATTTAATGAATTTAGTTACCAGAGATCACCTCGATCTATTTTTGGAAGTCTTTATAGATGATATTATTATCTTTTAAAAAGAAATTAAAAGCATGAAAATCACTTGATAATTGAACTAAATACCCTAAAAAGGAGAATATATATGAGAAATCTAAAATTTGGGAATTTGGGCTGCAAAAGGTTTTATTTTTGGGTCACATAATCTCAAGCGATGGTATAGAAGTAGATCCATCAAAGTTGAAGGCTGTAGAATGATGTCATAGACCAACCACTGTGACTAAGATCTATACCTTTCTTGGTTTAAATGGATATTATCAATGTTTTATACATATTTTTTCATAAATATATAATCCTATGAACAATTTAACTTGGAAGGGTTTCAAGTTTCTCTGGACAGATGAATGTGAGAAACAATTTAAGGAACTGAAGAGAAGGTTAGTCGGTGGACCTTGTATACATTAACCTATAGTGGAGAAGGGTTTGTAATATATAGTGATTCATACAAGAAGGGATTGTTATGTGTTCATATGAATAATAACATGGTTATATTTTATCCCTCCTAGAAGTTTAATATTCATCAGTAAAATTACCCAACTCATGATTTGCAGTTAGCAGAATTAATTTTTTCCATTAAATATATGGAAGAATTATATTTATGGAGAAAAGTGTGATATATAAACTGATAATAAAAGTCTAAAATATATATTCATGTATAATGAGTTGAACATGTTCTGTATAATTTCGTTATAATTGATAAAGGATTATGATTGGTCAATAAATTACTACCCTATGAAAGAAAACAGTGTGGCTGATTCTTTAAGTCAAAAGGATCATGGTAGCATTTCCATAATGGGGATAAAAAATATCCAATATTTATGGATGTTCAATGGATGGATCTAGAAATACTAGAGGAATGGTAAAAATGTTATATTTATCAAATAAATGTTCAAGCATTTATTCTAGTGAAGATTAAAGATGCTCTAATGGAATATGAAGATCTACAAAAAAAAGTCAAAAATGTTCTTCAGTTCAACATTGGTCATGATAAAATGATAAGGTTTGGGATTCATGTATGTGTTTCTTTCATACCTAATTTTAAGAAGAATATGTTAGAGTAATATCTTAGTTCTACATTATCTATTCATCCTAAAACTAAGAAGATTCATAGGGACTTGAAAGAACACTTTTGGTGGGATGGCATGAAGAGAGATATCGCAATGTTTGTATATAGGTGTATGGTTTCCCTAGAAGTTAACGATGAAATAAAAAAGTTAGAGGGGATGTTTCATCCATTACACATACCAAAATATAAATGGGAGAATAATAATATGGATTTTTTCATTATACCACCCATTACAACTAAATGGTTTAATGTTATATGGGTGGTGGTTGATCGCCTTACTAAGTCAGTAAACTTCATCACTATCAGAGAAGACTTCTCTCTAGATCAGGTTGTCAGGATATAAATTAAGTGGTAAGGTTGCGTGGAGTACCATATTATATTATATTATATTGGGATCTAAGGTTTACCCCAATGTTTTAGAGAAGTATTCATCATGAAATTGATATAGAAGTGAGTTTCAACACTTCTTATCATCCTCAAAAAATATGGTCATTCTAAAAGAACAATTAAACCCTTAGAGGATATGTTGATATCTTGTTCTCTATATTTTAAATATGATTGGGATCAACATTATCCTGTAGTTGAGTTATCTTAGAAAATATATTTCACTAAATAATTCATATGGAACATTAAGAAGACCTTTATGGGGAAAAAGGAAAATCTCCAACGTGTTGGGATGAATTTGGGGAAAGAAAATTATTGGGACTTGAGATGGATGAAGAAATGGAAGAGAAGGTTAGAACCATTCATTAGCATATCAAGGTAGCTAAAAATCGGTTGAAAGGTTTTGATGATAACTGTCAGCAGGATGTGTAATTTGAAGTTGGTGAAAAAGTGTTTCTACAAATCCAACCATGGAAGAAGGTTTTGAGATCTGTTAAGAAATGGAAATTAAACCCTATGTATATCAGACCCTTTGAGAATCTTAATCATATTGGGATTGCATCATGTCACTTGGAACATCCTATAAATATCTCTCAATTCTATAATGTTTTACATGTATCTCTACTAAGGAAGTACATACCTGACCTTTCACATGTACATAACTCAGAGGTCATACCACTAAAGCAGGATCTTTCTTATGAGGAGTAACCTATTGAAATTCTATATAGTATAACTAATGCTATAAAAACAATACCACCCACCTTATAAAATATATGCGGATAAATAACTAGTTAGAGGATGATGTGTGGAAAATTTAGGATATGATTCAGCATAAGTATCCTCATTTTTTACCCTAGTGATGAATTTTGAGGGTGAATTTCATTTTAACGGGGGGTTGAATGTAACCCACTGAGATTTTATGGACATTTTCTTCAAATTAATTAAATTTTTATTTATTTATTATAATGAAAATATTAAAACATTACTTTAATATGTCATGAGCTTTTCATATGTTTCCCTGAACATCATCTTGGGATATATTACATGGATCATCTACTAGGTGTGTGTTAAATGCAACATATATGTTTCAATGAAACATCATTTTATAGTAATAATTATTTAAATGAGATAATTATAACCTAGACATTAAAATTAGTAATATTAATAGTAATAACTACTTTTAAAACGTTTTTTATAATTTTTTACAAATAAAACATATTGATAATTAAATATATGTTTTTAGGTAATGTCCTTTTATGTTTAAAAATATTGTTTTCTCAAATAAACTGTTTTTAATGTCTCTCTGTGAAAGATATAAAATATATTTTGAACATGTTTATAAATGTAATTTGATAACATAAAATTAATTTTTGAATTTATAATGTCTAAATTATCTTAGTGTGGATATTTTGTATCTTTTTGAGAAACGTCATTTTTTATGAATAGTGAAAAAATACCGGATTTTACATCAAAACTACTTTTAAATATGATTTATTTATATTGTTAAATAATAAGTTAATATTAATTAAAATTTTAATTAAATTATATTTTTATTAATTAATAAAATTTAGTTAATTGGAACCAATTTCACATTGAAATTGGATTTAAAAACATAGCAAAATTTTGATCATTTTAACTTTAAAAACCAGCATTGTCGACCCGACTACGAGATTACTTTTAAAATAATTAATTACAATTATAATATTGAAATTTGAAAAAATGGATTCCATATTTTTAATTAGAAAAATTTATAATTTATAATATGGTCAACTTTATTTTTTACCCACAATATTAGTGAATGTAATTAACATTAATTACATCGATTGAGGTAAAATTAAGCTTAACTAAAAACTAATCCTTAAATTTAAAACCTAAAACTACCTAGATACTTGTATAAACCACATTGTATGGATATAATTCAGCCATTAACCTCAAAATATTTAGTTTTTTATGTTTTTCCTAACTGGTTTTTGAAAAAAATGTGGGTACACCTAACTTGTTTTCAATAATACCAAGTGAGTTTTGTCTTTTCCCTATAAAAGGACACCACATAACCATATTATTCACACATCTCAACCAAATTAGATTTGACCAGTATCTTCACAATACACTTAAAAAATATCTCTCTCCCTTTTAAAATCTTTCCCATGGGCATAGGTCAATCCAAGAAATCATTTTGTCACAACCAAAAAGAGTTACCCAATTAAGGGGTAACGCCTTCTCTCAAGTTCCTTTCTTTTATTTTCCTTCTCCACCCCTCCAATCTTTTTACTACATGATTTTATAAAAAAAATAGTATCCTCAATATACTATTATGTTTTTATGATAATTTTTTAACTATACTAACACACTCCTCCATCTAATGGGTAGCGAAATAACTATTTACGTGTACGGTGAACTACTACCTCACTAAACGATGATTATTTATTTTTCCTTTATCGAATATCATGTGGGAAATTATGATAGAAAAAATGTTTACATATGTTATATAATATATTTATTATTTCTTTATTCTTATTTATTCCTTTTACAAAAAATATCTTTTTACTTTCCATTTGGTGTAAATATGAAAATTTCGTTTCAGGAAGTATGAGCTACCACCCCCTCAAAGCGATTTGTTTCGTTCACACACTCCATTGAATATATTAAGGATGGGATTAGTGAAAATATATGATATATGTAATATTATAATTATAATTTAATGTTATTATATACATACATTCATATAGTTCATTTTCGTTCTTTCTTTTAATACGGTAATAAAAATGGAAACAGTGTTCATGTGTGTGTACGAATTATCATCTCTATGAATGGTGTATTATATTTTGTAATACTATGTTATATAGATTATTATAATATATATATAATTAATATAAATTATATTTATATCATGTTTTACATTATGAAATCATGATATAAGTATAATGACCAAATATACAACAATTTAACACACATGCAAAGTACAAAGTGAATATTATCTGAAGTGAAAACTTAAAATAGGATGGTCAACAATATAGTAATATAAGATAATAATAAAACTATATTTAGTTTATATATAACAATATGGTTATGTAAAATATTTATAATCTATTTATATTTATTATACGGGTGGTTTGAATGCGTATTATGAGATTCAAGACACAAGTTATGGGGATTTCATCTCACTTTTTATTTCCATGAGATGCATTCTTTATTCAACACCAATTAATTTTTATATTGTAGGTAATGATAATGAATTTATTGTATATCTATACTTAAATTTATTTAAATTCACATATCAATTTTATTAGATTTGTTTCGTGGGTTTTAAGTTTTACCTCCAATGGCCCGAAGGCCTTCATTTTTTCTTGATTTTTGATAATACACCTTTCAAGGGGTGAGGTGGAAACCTTACGAGGCACGTAGATGAAAGTATTAAATTGTCCATAGGACTTAGAGGAATTCATTTCATGTAGGATTCAAAAATTAAATACAACCCAGACTGACTACTTGGGACTGCTCCCCTAGCATCTTCATCGTAAAATTAACTCTCCACCTTCGCATGGCTATTCAGCTAGGCTTTCCTGTGTATGCACAGGCTTCTCCCGATAGCAGGTATTATACCCTCTCATTCTTGTAATCTGTTTAGTTTCTGCTATGGTGAAATCTCCTTGCTCTTACTCCTTCTGAAGCTTTTTTCTTGTAGGTTGTCATGTTTACATCTACACATAAGGTGTCTTGAAAGCTTTGAGGTGGCCCGAAGGCCTTACTTACCTGAAGGCCTGGTGGCCCAAAAGCCTTAAAATACTCAGGGACCAAAAGGTTAGCCCGAAGGCCCAAACAAGGGAATATTCTTGGCTGCAACAGTTCCAAATAGTGCCTGCTACAGTTCCCGCTATAGTACCTGCTACAGTTCTGCACAGTACTTCTATACTACCGCTACAGTACCCCCCCCCAAAATAGCCTCCACCTAGATTTGATCCCAAGTCTCCTGAATGCACTTATGGAGTCCTCAAAAACTGGGTTGAAGCTCATTTATGCGTTTTATGTTTTAAAAGTTACCAAATAGGTAAATTTGTTTTTTCTTAGTTTTCCTTCTTTGAGACTCAGGTTTTATTATGCACTTAAATTATTTTTGAGGTCTATATACTCCCATTTTGCATGTTATATAATTAATATACTTATTTTTATGATATTATAAACTTAATTTAATTTACTTTTCTCATATAGAGTGTATGATCCCAATTTACCAAGTGATGAGAGCTTATTGAAACAATCTCATCACTTTTCAAGATTATTTATGTTTATACTTCTTGTGATTGAAATCTTTAGATCCATCTCCCAATAATTCTCATGAGTTTCATTATCCTTTATTTATTAACAATATATACATGTATTTGTAGAATTTTTTCGACTCATTGGTATTTAATATAAGTTTTTTATGTAAAATATTAATACCCCCCTCTCCGGTCACAAATCTATTTTATTCAAAAACCATGTTTTAAAAAAAATCAAACATGTTTTCATATTATTTTTAAAGCTAATTTTCAAATATAATTATTTTAAAAATGTTTCATTGTTTTCATAGATTAGATTATTATTTTAAAAACCAATTTTCAAATAAAAATATATTCAAAAGTTTTTATGTTTCAAAATGTGTTTTTTATTGTATAAAGGATATTTTCCAAAAGAAATAATTTAAAATATATTTCATAATTAAATTCCATTTATGATAACATATTTTGGTGTTTATCATGTGCTTACAGGGAAAATATTCAATGATTCCTTGGATATTATTTCTCTGAATGGATTATGGTTTGATGGTATGATGTTTGGGAAACCCATTTCTATTTCACAGGTTATATGATTTTGAAACCCGCTTCTTTTCACAAGTTATTTTTATGATAAAATGATTAGAAACCTATCTATTTCACAATGTTAAGATATGATTATATGTTTATAATACCCATTTCATTTCATGGGTTATGATATGATTATTTATTATCTTCTGTCACATGTATGTATGATTTTATTATGAATGTGGTGGGACCTATATCTCCCACTAATAATTTGGGTAAAGATTTATATCTCCTACGATAGGCTAAGATGGTCTTGGGAATAAACCTTGACTACAATGTTGTCCATGGGAGTGAATGATGACTACAAAAATGGTATGAGTAGTGAAATCATTCTACAAACATGTCCATTGGGAGTGAACCATGACGACCAAGATGGTATGGTGAGTGAACCCATACTTACAAGATGGTCTTGGGAGCGATGCCTTGGCTATAGTGGAAATCATATTATATGCTTATATGTCTGCCACAATTCTATGTTTCATTCCTATGTTATGGTTTTATGGATTCTATTCATTATCTCCTTATGATTCATGTCTTAGGAACTACAAATCATTATTCCATTATTCACGTATATGATCTTTCATATATAATGTATGGTCTTATATTTTCATGATCATGTTCTCATACCCTTATGCTCAAGATTATGCTTACATATCTCCCTTGTTTACCATTACTGATATTTTAAACCCACCCCTTTTTATGTTTCCTTCCCAATGTTATGAATATATGTATTATTATTGATGTGTATAAGAATTTTTTAGTCAATAATAACTGAGTGGGAGATAATTTAACCCACTTGTGTGTTAATGTTTATGCTTCTATGTTTCCAAAGGTCGTAGACTAGTATGGTCTTTAGGCATCTATTTGTATATTGTTTTAAGTATTACACAAATTTTATGTAATTTTATTGTATGAAAAGTGACTATCACTATAAAAGGACCTCTAAGGTGATTTATAGAAACATCATTTTCCAAGATTTCCCTTGATACATAGGTTGTGGGAGAACAGTGTGCTGACTCCCATATCCAGAACCAACATAAGAATATTCTATCTACTAAATAAATGCAAGATCTCTCTAGGCTAAATGATATATTAACTATAAAAAGTAATTTCTAGTCTAGAACCATTTTAAATTAAACAGGTTTAAGGATATTGATAGTAACTCTAAATTCCATCACAAAAAATAAAGGGAAAAGAGGGTTAAAGTATTGATCAATGATATCATAATCAAGGAATGTCTTCACACAACTAAAATTGTAATATCCAATGAAATTGTGGATTATTTGAATGGTTTATACTATTATGATGGGCTAGAAAACACCAAAAAAATTACTGACAATATATCATCCTGCATTTAGGAATATAAAAATCAAACTCTAATCATGGATCCTTCTAAATTAGATATCAAAGAAGCCTTAATCAATCTCAATATGAATAGTATTGATGGATCGGATGGATTCTCCAATAAATTATTCAGGTTATATTATGATATTAATTTATATAAAATGAACAATGACATTAGTTAATTAAAAAATCATGCCTCTTGGACTTACATGATCAATTCAATCTTTATTTACTTGATATCAAATAAGGAAAATGAAATTGACATCAAAGATTTCAAGTTAGTTTATCTTGGGAATAATATTCCAAAAGTCATCTATAATATTATTATGAGAAGGATGGGAGGTATAATTAAGGATTTTATCACCCAAAATTAGTTTTTTTTGTTTCTAGTAGAAGCAATAAAAACACCTAATTCACTTCATCAGAATGTGTTAATCTAATGAGAAGAAAAAAGAAGCGAAACTTTTTGCTCAAAATTATAATTTCTATGGCATTTGATACACTAATATAAAGCATTATATTTTATTTCCTCAGAAGATATGAGTTCTATGATTATATCCACATATTAATGAATTCTATTTTTAGATCTAAAAGGTTTTACATCCTCATAAATTGATCTCATGTGGGTTTCATTAAATGTACTAGGTGTTTATGAAAAGGAGACCTTCTATGAGGAATACTTTTTCATTTCTAAAGATTACATTAGTAGATGTGTAAACAAACATGGTCATTTTGGAACTTATAAGGAAACCAGATATGGTGTTGATACATTCGCTCCATCACATAGATTTTATATTGATGACATTATCCATCTTGTAAAAATTCAAGGAAACAGATATCTACAATCATTTCTTTTTTACTCATTATGAATAAGTGGTAGGATATTCCATTAGATGGAAAAAATATTACATTGTTTCAATTGAGGTAATATATATTTCTAATCAAAATAGTATCACTTTAACCCTTAGAGTGATGATGGGATCCCTCCTATTCAACAATATTGGTTTCCCCTTGTTTTTGGGAAAGGTGGTAAGTGAATTCCATCGAAATATAATATCTTGAATTACTTATAAAAATTCATTTTGTAATTGGAAATAGATTTTCAAAGCTATAATGCTGTGTATTTATAATTTTTTCATCACCTATAAACGTGTTTAATAATTTTCTTTATGTAGATAGACAAGTAGTTAAATCAAATATCATTACGGCATGATTAAGATCTTCATATGGACTAGGCGTGTTCATGAAATAAAATTTATAACTATATCATGGAAAGACAATATCAAACCCATTGAAAAGGGAGGTCCGGGAATAAAGGATATTATAATATTAAATGATTCTATGATATAAAAAATCACATGGAATATTTTAACATCTAATGAAATTTCCATTGAATTTATATTAATCTAGTTCAAAATCGATTAGTTAAATGGGAACCTCTCCTACCTTTGATCCTCAGTTTGGCCTCATATTAGGCACTATCTCATATATATTATACAGAGATCCCAATGGTTGGACAGTATGAAATCCAAACATAGTAGCTGGAGCACTCATTGTCTAGACAGTCCCATCATTGGCAGTATGATTATACCTCCAATCATGCTCCAAATGACTATTTATGATCTCATTTCATTCGAACTCAATCTTCATGATATTTCTCCCTTTAAAACTATTCTATAAATTTTTAATTAAATGTTTTTAGATGAAGATACACTGAATTAGAAGCACGATAAAAATTGATAAATCATTATTAAAGAACACTACAGATGGAATGTTATAGATAAAATAAAATGCCACCATGGATACTGAAACTCAATATAACCTTCATACATCCCCCAATATTCTTTATTCTATAGATGATATTGATTAATTTATTTCCCAAACATTATTATCCAAGGATTAATGGGTAGAAGCTGGTTTCAACATGTCACATTTTCTTGAGGGATGAGGGGAATATAAAGCACCTCCTCATTGGTTGTGATTTTTCATAGGAGTTCATGATGTCTGTTGGAAATATTTTAAACATTGAAAATATTAAATTCATGAATATGAATGAAAATCTGATATTTATTAGAAAAAACACGGCATAATGAATATATTCAGAATGTATTACTTTTTTTAGTTGCATATTTTATTAACATGATCTAGAATGCTTTAAATTCAAAGATGGATAACAACATGTATTCCTATATCCATTTGGTATCCATTCCACGAATAGATATACTAACAGTTATTAAAAAGTGAATATGGGAGAAATCATTTATTATATCATTTATCTCCAATCCCATTGAATTATATGTATCTCTAGAGGTCCTATAAACCCTATGGTCTTTAAATATGTCTGTAAGATCCCAATCATACCTTCCTAGATTATAGTCAATGATGATGGTATAGATATTGGAATTCTAGTACCCTTGGGTTATGGAGGTGTATTTTGCACCCATCGTGGATTTTTCAATGGTTTTTTCAACACAGTAGTGGAATAAGAATTTTATACGATGTTGAGTTATGGGCCATGATATGTTCCATAAATCATATTGTCCATTATAACTGTAAATTCATGTGGATTGAATCATATTATGAACATTCTATTAATGCTCTCAATGAAAGAACTAGAAATTTACTATAGATAATATAAATAAATTTGATTAATTATATAAATAATTCAAATCATCACAATTTGAATGTGTAACATGTGTACAAGTAATCAAGTAATGTGGAAGATGAATTATCAAAGAGATCAATAATGGAAATGTAAATGATATTGTATTTTAGTTTTTATATTTATTGTGCACCATTGGTGGAAAGTGATATGTGGGGAGTGACTCACATTATTTATTGCAAAACTACTTGTAATACCATACCATACTTGTTAAAATGTTTTCAATAATGTGTATAATCATCTTTTTTAGGTTCCAAAATATTCTTAGTAAGGATGAGGTTGAGTCTCATTTTTAATTAAATTCTCAAGAATGGATATTATTATGTTATAAATAAGAATATTGATATCATATGATTAAGAGAAATGAGAGAATAATGTTTGAATATGTTCATGATCTGATAAATTATATTGATGTATTGTTTGAAGTGTTTTATAGAATTTTACATGATTGAGAGGTTCATTTATTAATCAAACATGTATATATATCTCCATCATCATACAAGAATTCTTAAATAAATTCCACTATTGAGTTATAAGAATTAGAAAATTAGTTAGCATATTATCTACAAAGTGTTTTATATGATAGAGTGCCAATACATGGGGTTAACCAGTTTTCTTTGTGAATAAAGATATAGTTCATTGAACATTTTTATTCATTATCATGAACAAAAAAACATAATAATTACCAATTATTCCATACCAACAATATATGACATGTTCTATGAACAACATGGGGGAAATTATTTCAATAATGTAGACATTGAGGTTGTGAATCACTAATTAATGGTGGAAATAATGATATTCAAAAGAAATTATTTAGAAAAATGTATAGGTACTATGATTTCATATTAATTCCCTTTGGAATCATTACCTCTCAATCAGTGTTTATGAAACTAATAAATAGAGTCTTTAGATATTACCCCATCAATTGTTTTTAGTCATAATAGATTATATTTTTATATAATCCATAATGAAGGAGGAGAATTAAGAGAATTTGAATACTATGATAAATACTTTTTGAAAGGATAATCTATATGAAAATACATAAAATGTGAGTTATGGATAGTGGATGCATTGTTCTTGGGGAATTATGTCATGAGTAAATGGATATATGTGGAACCTTTTAAGAAAATTCACATTGTGGGTGGTCTAGATAGGTATCTGTAATAGATATTTTTATTTTCCATGGACTGTCTAAGTATTATTGATGATCGTGAAAAGAAATAATGATTTTAAAAAATAATAAATAATATAACATGGAAGGATGTAAAGTGTGACCGGACTAATGGATGTGAAGTGATATTTAAGGAATTGAAAATGTGGCTTATCATGGGACTTGTCTCCATATTATCCTTTAGTGAGATATTTTCATGGAATATGGAAATTTTTAAAAGTAGGACTGGGGTTTTTTCTAATGAAAAATTGAAAATTGGTATCTTACACTATAAAGAAGTTTAGAGTTCATGAGAAGAACAATCCAACATATAAACTGGACTTGGATATAGTGATATTTTCTTTGAGAATATAGAATAAGTATATCTATGGGGGGAAGTGTGAAATATATACATATATATTATAAGATCCTTAACTATATATTCACAAATAAGGACCACAATATGTTCAATTTAATATGTATAGAGATGATCAGGGACCATGAATGGTTGATCTTTACCATATTTGGAGAATTTTTTTTAATAATATCTATGTATAAATGATCCATTAACATAATCAGTGATGATAATTTAAAAGGATCCATTATTCTTATACATGAAGGCAATGGAAATGGGGATTATAATAGAAATATAGTCATTTTTGTATTTCTCAAATGATTCCTCGACCATCCCTTTAAGAGGTGATAAAAGATTTCTAATGAGATGATGTGGAAATATATTAGAAGGTGAAAACTATAAAAATGGGAAATCCTGATAGTTCAAAATTGATGATGGTGGATTTTTTATATTTGGTTCAAAAACATAGGTACAAACACATCCAAAGATAATGAATTAGATTTTAGATGATGTATATTACCTGACCTTTCCCATCCACCTAGGGGTAAAAAATAATTATCAAGACCATAGAGAGCACTATTGGTGAAACAATATGAAGTAGTATATCTTGTAGTATACATAGAATTTTCTAGTATTCCTTCATGTGATGTCTAAATAGAAAATGTATAAGGTACTGATTTGACCATTACAAATATGTACATGGAAATTAGAAAACCTAACCATAGTCATCATTACTATTCCTCCAAATATATAATATTGAAATAACTATATATTCATTATGGTGGATAATCATAATAAGTATGATGAGTTATTTTCAATTTGGGAGGACTTCCCAGTCCATCAACATGAATGTATGAAATTCATAGCGGTGTCAAAGATGAATTGAACATAACTATCTTTGGTATCTAATCAAGATATGATATTTACCACCTTGTTCTAGATGAGTCTCAAACATGTTCTGAATGATGAGTGAAACATCGGTACAGATTATCACCCACCCCCCCTAACTAATTTGAAATCATTGTAGAATATCTAAACAATAGAGGACTTATTGAGAGCATGCTCGGTTAACTTTATTGAGGGTGGGATAAACATCTTCCACTTGTTGAGTTCCCAAAAAATAATGTCATTCACTTAGGAATCCAAATGGATCCTATTAAATTCTTTTATTGGATTAGATATAGAACACCTGCATGTTGAGATGAATTTTTTGAAAACAATCAATTGGGACCTAAAATGGTTGAGTTAATTATAATAAAAGGAAACTCTATTCACTAACACATCATGGATACGTAGAGTCAACAGATGACCTTTGTTGATAATAGCTAACCAGACCTAAAGTCTGATTTCAATGATAAAATAGTTCCCCATATGTCCCTATAGAATAAATTCATTTTAATTGGGAATAAGCCTACCTTATATCCTAGGTACATCATCTCCTTTGAGAATCTTTATTGCATTTGAGTTTTAACCTGTCAACTAAACTCCCAAAACCATATCTAAACTACATTAAATATTCCACACATCCCCATGAGTAAGTATATACAACATCCTCACATGTACTAAATTCAGAGGTGTTACAAGTGGAAGATGGTATCTCTTATTTGGAGTAGTAGATGAATTTTTTTTGAATATAGAGATAATGTTTAATGAAATAAGATAGGTCAACTAGTTAAAGTGAAGTGGGGAAACCTTAAATATGGGGTGGTAACATAAGAATTGGAGAAATCCATGAATTTGAAGTACTATAAATTTTTTCAACTTGTTAAGAAATATGAAATTTTGTGTTCAATATTTTTTATGGGGAATAACGTAACCTATTGATCTTTTAAAATAGAAAATTATGTTCGATATTATTTATGACATGCAACATCGATCCCAAATGAACAATGACATATTATTATATAAATATTGTCATTATAACCTTACCATTAAATTAGTGGGTTTTAATAGGATTATACAAGTTATGTAATATAAATAATTTTCAAACTCATTACAAATTTATTTATAACATCATAGTAAATGTCTAGATATGTTTTCTTAATGTCATTTTATTAATCATAAATAATTGTTCTTCAAAACATATTTTTGTTTATTTTTATGGAAAAATATTATAATCAATTTATACAATATATAGAAATTTTATATGATAAAAAGATATAATTTCTTATATAATCATATTAAAATTATCCTGGGGTTATTTTTTGATATTTGGCTAAATAATGGTTTTAAAATTAATAAATAAATAATTATGATATTTATTTCAAAATGGTTTTTCTTTCAATGTATTTACATAATCACTTTTATTTGAATATTTTTAAATTTTATTTAGTTAATTTGGATTAAAAATAATTCAATTTTTGTCTTTTTAATGAATTGTATTCGGAAATTTTTTAAAATAACATTTTTATACTTAAAATCATTTTTTTTTAAATATTATTTTTCATTCTATTTTGTGTTATTATACTTAAAACATTTGAACCGCTTATATTAATTATATATTGAAAATTTAATTCCAAATTTTGAAACATGGTGTTGAAATTTGGAAAATAATCCCCTTTTATTTTTTGTCTTTATGGATAGTAACCATATTAAATAATTGTCACCACTATAAGGGTAAATTGGGAAATTTTGGTAAAAGGATATTATGAAAATAGATAAATTTTTACCACAAAAATTTCCTTTATTATATTGAATTATTTTTCGTTATCCATTCCCATTTAATTCTATAAAAAATAGAATCTTGGTTCCATATGTCTTTTATTTTTCCCTTTAATTTATTTTATGTAATCAAGAGTCAAAAATGTCATTTTTTATGTTTTATTATCCATAAAAAACATCAAAAGATTAAATAGAATATATGTTCAATTATAAAAGTGATATTTGAAATATAAATGATTATTTTATCATGGTAATTTATTTGTGACTTTTAGTTATGAAATAATTATCATACATAATTTTGAAACACTGACCTAGTCTTTAGATAGTTAATGGAAAAAATTAAATAAATGACATTTAAAAGACGATAATTCATATAATATTAATTTGTTATCATATTCCAATAATTTTATATATAAATATAACATTTCATTGATTTTTTAAGGGCTTATAATCTAATTCTATTATTACCTTTTTCTTCCAAAAGTTAAAATATGGTAATAGTTCCAAAACCAATAATAGTGTTATTTTATAATAAATAGTATATTATTAAATGATTTACAATTCCAAAAAACCTCTCTTTATACAATAAATTTTTTAATTTATAAATATATCAACTAAATTCCATTTATGAAACAATTTTATTTTTATAATTACTATTTTGACCCATAAAGATAAGAATCATTTTTATCACAAAAATTGTCAAAAAGGGTTAACACAGTTTAAAACAACGATATAGGAGTAAAAACCTAATGTGAACATAGTAAAAATTTATAATATGTTATTATTGAGATCTATATATATACTATATTCAAATTATTTCCATTTGGGAACTTTTTCTATGAAAATTAATTTATATTAATTTAATATTTTATATGGTTCCAAGAGTTCCACTTCCCTCACTTATAAAAGGGAGCCCCCCCCCACCCACTACATTTTTGAACACATAAAAATCCATTTAATTCATTCAATACGTATCCATATACCTTTATACAATTGATAATAATGTATTAGAGTGCTGATTCTGGTTATAATACTATCCTTAGAGGGTTTAATGGGTAATAAAAATAAAGTTGTCTGAAAAAAGAGGTATTGTTTTTCTAAATGTTTGGGTTTTATTTCTTCTAATACTTCATTAAAATATTATTCAAAAAATATGAACTAATATCAATAGTTTAATTCCCGTAATTAAATTATATTAGGTTAATTTAATCACATACATCCATATCCTCCTTAATTTAATAGGTAAACAAAACTACTATTCATGTTTACACCATACTACCAACTCACAAACCAATATAATTTGTTTTCCATCACCACCTCTCATGACTATATTAAATGATGGATTTAATAAACATAAATTTTATTTATTATAGAATTATTATTTTATAATTTTGTATTATTATTTACCTTTCCTTCATTACATCCATCAGAAATGGAAACAACATTCTTGTGTACATACATCCTACCCTCTCGATGAACAGTGTAATTATTTTTTTATCTCTAATTTTTACGGATGACACTAAATATATATATATATATATATTGAATATATATATTATTAATATAAATTATAAAATTATTGATATTATGTGATCAATATCAATTTAAAAATTCTAATACTTCAAAACAAAAACCTGGTTCAAAGACAGATAATTTATCACTAGAAATATTGATTTTAATATGGAGTTGATAACAAGATATTGGTAAAATATTTTATGAAACTTATTAGGGAAAATATATTTAATAATGGTTCTATAATACATTTAAAATTAATATATATTCATTAAACATGTGTTTCTAAAGCATATGAATAAATATGAGACTTAAGTAAAGGGTTCCCTATAAACTACCCTTTTTCTTCATGTTATGACCATTATTTCTCTATTATAATTTCCCTCTCCATTTGATATCACAGATTACTTTAAAATTATGTAATTTTGTCTCTTAATTATAAACTTTTCACATTTCCCTTCGTTAGGTAAGATAATACATTTGATATATTCATTTTTCAAATTTTTTCATTAGAGTCAAAAATGTTTAAGGGTTACTTGATTATTACTTAATCAATTTATGGAATGATAATTTAATATTTTTATTCCAAAATAAAGTATTTTATAGATTATGATTATGAAATTAGATAAATGAATCCATAATAATTAATTGTTTCTTCTATTTGAAATCAATATGAAATTTCATTTTATTTTGATATGAGGAATGATTATACAGTCCATTTCTTTCATTTGGTGGTTCTTATGATTATGAATTATATTTGATTTAATTTTGTGTAATGAATAATAATGAACATGTTGTGATGGGTGCACCTAGATACAACTCCAATGCAATGGGAATTTTTTTTGTCTCACGAACCATTGTGTAAATAATTAGGGTGTAAACCCAATAAATTATGGGTCATTCTCCACTATGTGATATTGTCTTCATAGCTAGCCTTGACTTAATATTATGTCATTTTATTATTTATATAGAAATTATATTAATTTATGATATTTTAATTCCATGTTTCATTATGTTATTACATAATATAAAAAAAAATATTTGGATTTTATATTAAGAAACCATGTCACTCTATTTAAGAATTTTTTTATGATTTATTAAAAGGTTTTCCCATACAATGCTTTATATCTCAAAACTTATATCTATACATTCCCTAGGTTACCTCGTGCATTTTTAGGAGATAAAATGAATTTTGATCTCATTATGTGTATTTAAATAAGGACATTATATTTACATCATGTTGTTTTATGTACCTATTCTACTAAATATAATATAATTTTCACACCATTATAATTATTTGAATAGATATTTATGTTAAAATTTGTGTGTTATGTGTTTAAAGGTATTGGGTTATTATACATATGTGTTATTTTAATTATGTTATGTTTGGGGAATCAATTAAAAATCTGTCCAATTAATATGGTAAGGATGTATATATTATGACATAATTTGGTATATTATGAGGATTGAACCAAAATCAATAAAGAAAACTATCTAACATGATAGTATTTAGAGTGATCATTGACTAATTTTATTGTTTTGAAACTGAAACCTCTTTAAAAAATAGTATTGGTAGTGATCCATGACTAAAATAAAAGTTAATTCATATTCTTATTTATAACCCATAAACTTATGTCTTATGTTAATGTTATTCTCTAATGGATCTTGTTATTTAATTATTTAATGATTAATGGCTTATAAAATACAAAATTTTATACTGTCAATCATGATTACGAACAAATAAATGTAGGGTATAGTATTAAAAATGTTATGCTCATTTTATAATTCCATCATGATAAATTTATCTTTAGTAAATCATTGATCTCTCCCTTGTTTACACTTACTAAGAATTAGAGCTCTCTATTTGTCATGATAAATTTCCCCAAGAAAAGAATAATGGTTTTATATATGATATTTCTATGAATGGTGTCATTTATTATGAGATTAGTTGGAGATGATGTAGTCCACTCATGAACCTATTTTTATGTATCTAGGTTTTCAAAGAGAGTAGATCTATAAAATTATTACATGGATCATAATATTACAGGTTGAATATTGAAATTATATATCATGATCATTATGTATGATATTTGTTTCACTATAGTTTGTTTCCAAGAAAGGGTTAGTTACATCTAGATACTAGGATTAGAAAAAATTAGTAGGAACTCTTAATATAAAACTAAGTATAAGGAATGTATATTTTATATTAAATAAAGGGGTGTGGTTTATAGAAAAATATCCATGAATGGATGCTATAACTGAATATAATTTTTTTATAGATGAATCTAGGGGTAATAACCATGAAAAGAGTTAGTCTAGTATATCATTGACATCATTCTGGTGCATGGTGGGTGTTCCCTTCCAATGATCCTAGTTTGACAATCTATAAAAAATTCATGGATAACTCATAATCTCTTTATGAATCATTATTTAGGATTTGTATATATGATAAACATGAATGACAAAGGATAAACCTAAGAATCCAAATATCGTGATGAATTTTTCATGATTCCAACAGCCTATATATAATTTTTCATGGTTATTTAGTTTCCCACTATGGTTATTATTTCTCACACAATGATTTTTATTCATTCAATGACTGGAACCTGAACAATTTTGGTAATACTAAATGTGGTAGACAATGAAATGATTTTATTTTTGAGAATACTAATTTTATGGGAGATGTAACAGAAAATATTTTTCTTATTATTATGAAACATTCTCAATTTATGAATCATGAGGATATTCCAAATGATACAAGGAGGGAACATTGTTTTTTCCTTATGATGAAATAGACACCATCTTTTCGTAGTCCTATTGATCTACTAGTTACTTGAAATGAATTAGTAAAATTGAATATATAATTTACATTATCTTGTTTATATAGAATTAAATAGTTATTTTAGTTGTTTATCATTATGAATGTAAATTATATCAATAATGGGCTTCTATAATGAAAACAAGTCAACGAAAATGAATTAAATCCTTAGAGTGAAATGATTTTAGATTCATAATATTCATTAAGTAAATTAATTAAAATAATTATAAAAATAGAGAGTGAATTAATTGATCTAAATCATTAGGATAGAGATTCTATCATTACCTATATGAAAAATATTATTAGTTTTTCAAGGTACACTTTGGATATTATCATCCAACTTGAAATTATGGTTGATTGATTCTTTAGTGGATTAATCTTATCTATTTGAGGTTGTCACCCATAAGGAATTGTAGTAGCTGTTAAAAATAATTTTTTGTTCTATCAATGTGTAAATGGATATTGGAGTTTCCCATTAATCTCATTATTTAGGCAAGAAATGAAAGATGGAATTGTTGTTAAATTCTAAAAACCATTGAGAGAATAAGATGATCATTCCATTATGTTCAAATTGTGGAAGAAAAAATTGGGGTTATTTTATTAAGGGGATTGGTAAATATGTTATATTTGAAATTTAAGGTCATTGGGAAATTTGATTCCATTGTTCTATGAATAAGTTAGATAATCAATTAATAGATAGAAATATCAACAGAATGTACCACCCATTCTATAGTGTTTTAAATTTATGGAGTGTGTTCATTATGATAATTAAGTCACTAATATGATGTTTATTGGAAGTGATTAACATTATCTTGGTCTAAATCCCAAAGACTAATGGAAATATCATGCAATGACAATTTGTAATAATATATATGACAAATAAATGGTGAATTACTCATTTAACAGCCACTCTATAACTTCTAATATCATATATTATTCTTTATCTATAAAATCCTTTATATTTGAATATTTTTTTAAGGGTGTCTCCAAAAAATATAAAAAATTAGATTTTGAATTATCAGTGAAAACTAAAAATGGTATGATGATCACATATTATGTGTACAATTATTCTCCAGTTAATGTATCTGAGAATTGTTTTCCCAAAAAATCATGCAATCCTCTCATGGTATGATTTTAATGTTATCTGAGTCATAAAATTGATTTATATGACTACATCCCAAACCAATTCCAATTTAATTAAAGTCTCATTTTATATTTCAAAACCCCCTACAATTATCTATTTGTATGATAATAAAAATGAATTTCTTATGAAAATAAAATACATTATATGGGAATTGATTCTATTTGAAAAGGGTTTTTTATCTTGGATGGTTAGGGAGAAACTCAACATCAAATATATTCCTATTGTGGAGAATTTTGAGGATGTATTTATATAACATTTTCCTAGTACTATGAATTATGTTGTTGAATTTTGAATAGAACTCATACCTACTATTGAAACTATTTAAAATACTCTATATATAATGTCCCCAATTGAGTTATATAAATTAGATATGAAACACTAGGAAAATACTCACAAGGAAATCATTCCTCAATGTACATCAACAAAGAGTGTAGTTGTTCTTTTCCTTAAGAAGAAATATAGATCAATGAAACTCTACATTGTTTATATAAAACATTACGAGATCTAAATTAAGAATAAGTATCCTCTTACCTGTATTTATGACTTCTCTAATCAATAATATAGAGCTAAATAATTTTATAATATTGAATTTCATTCTAGATATCATTAATTGATGGTCAAGATGTAGGATATAACAAATAAATCAATACTTTTATGGTATAAAAACTATTAATTTATTGTAATTATATTATGTCTTACTAATACCCCCTCTATATTCATGGATTTAATAAATATAGTCATTATATATAACCTCGATCAGTTTTTGGATGTCTATATAGATAGTATTTATATATATGTTAAAATTTTAAATAATAATATGAATATCACTTGACAATTTTATTAATGACCCAATAGATGAATAAGTCGTCTACAAAATTATCTAATTGAAGTTTTTTTCTATAAAAATTTTCACTTATAGGTCACCTAATATTCAATAGAGGGTACTTATTTGGATCCACTAAAAAACATTTTTGAACATTGTCCTAGACCAAAAAAATTATTCAGATACATAGTTTTCTTGGGTTTTTTGTATATTAGATATGATTTTTAGTGAATTTATTATAGTGATATAATCCACACACTGTGTTATCTTGGAAGGCATCCAAGTTTCATTGGATAGATGAATGTGATGATAATTATAAGAAACTTGATAGATGGTTTTCTAGTGAAACTATCCTTAAATTACCCTATTATAGATAATGGTTTTTTAACTAATGATTATCATTAATGAATGGACTTGGATGAATCATCATGAAAAATGTTATGTTTATAGCTTACGCCTCAAAAAAATTGATTGTTTTGGAGAAAAATTACCCAACTAATTATTTTTTGTTTTTTGTGGTAATTGTTTCATAAATGATATGGAGGATTTCTCCTTACAATGTATGGTGTGATTTATATGAAAAAAATAAAAGTATGAAGTATATATTCATGTGAGAATATATGAATATTCTCCAAATAATATTATTGTATTAAGAAACAAATTATTAATGATCATCGCAATACCACCCATGTAAAGAAAACAAGTTCATTGGTTCACTAAGTCGAAGTGAGAAATCTATATTTATATTATAAGAAAAACGGATCCATTTTTTGGATTTTAATGGATGGATCTGAAAATACTAAATGAATGTTAAAAATCATATATTTCTCAAATCAGTTTTCAAACATCTATCCATGTGAGGATTAGAGTGGTGGAGAAGGAAGATGTAGAACTATAAAATAGGTTTATAAATGATCCTAATTCAATAAATTATTGGGATATAATGATTTTATTTAGGATGTGTGTAAATGTCTCATAAATGCTAGACATGAAAAAGGAACTATTGGATAAATCTCACAATTCATCATTCTCTATTCCTCATGGAAGTATGATGATGTATAGAGATAAGAATGAGTATTTATTCTAGGACAACATAAAGGAAGATATTTTAGAGTATGTATGTATATGATTAGTATTTTATAATTTTAAGGTAAAGAGACAGATGTTTAAGGATATATTATAACAAATATCTATACTATAATTGAATGGGGGAACCATTATTACACATTTTTTCATTGGTCACCCCAAAATGTAAAAAGTAAATTATCCTATTTCAGTTTTATTTAATTGACTTACATAGTCAGAACTCTTAATTATTATTAGATAATATATCTCTCTTGATCTGTATTCCTAAATATATATTATAAAATCTATTTGGTTTCATAAAGTACTATATTCTACTGTATCTGAGAAGGATATGATGTTTACCTCGATGTTCGGTGATGCCTTTAATTTTATCTTGATATAGATACATGTTTTAGTACTATATAAAATCATTAGATGTATGATAATTCTAATACAACCATTAAAACCATTGAGGATATGTTGAGATCTTATTATATTGATTTCAAAGCTGGTTGGGATCAATGCCTTCCACTGGTCTTATGTTCATTCAAAAATAGCCTTCAAATGATAATTCATATGGCTCTTTAAGAAAACCTATATGGAAAGAAGTGTTGAAATAAAATGTTTTGGTATAAATTTAAAGATATAAATCTATTGGGATCCAATCCATCTGAAGAAATGGTAGAGAATGTTTAAACCATTCAACAACACTTCATGAATACTTTGAGTCGGTAAAAAATATATTCATAAGATCATAATTGAAATAATGATTTAAAAGTTTTAGAAAAATGAATATCTATGAATTAATCCATGAGACAAGATAATGAGATTTAGAAGTTGGGGATTTTTTATCCCTAGGTATGTTGGACACTTTAATAATACTAATTGATTCTGGACATTATATTATAACTTGACACTTCCATGGAACCTCTATGATGTTCATGATGTGGTCAAACTACATCTGGTTATGAATAACATACATAATCCTTAACATGTTCTTAACTGATATGATGTTACATTAGAGAATCATATTTCCCATGAAAAACAATGTGTTTAATTCTTTAATTGCAGATATAAGTGCTATAGAAGAGTATTAATCTCTTTGTTAATGTTCTCTCATGGAATAAAAACTCAAATAAGTTGCATGGGAACCGAAGGATGTCATAAAATAGAGGTATTATAATTTTTTATGTCAAAATGATACTTAATACTTGAAAATATTTTCTTAAGTATTTTAGTAATGAAAAACAATTATAATTTATGATATATTTCTCTTAAAAAAATATTTTTTATAGTTGTAATACATGCAACCACTTGTCTAAATGAACTATAATATAGTACGCCAATATAATGTATCCATTCAGTAGGTGTTTTTAATATAAATAAACATATTATAAAAAATATATTTTTAATGTTTAGATAATGAATATATATATATATATATATATATCTGCGTGTGTTTGTGTAATCAATTTTAAATAAAGTTATTATTTCTCTAAAAAATAAATTTTTCCGCAATTTTTTTTTCGAAATTTTTTTGAAATGAATGATATTCAATTTTTCAATTTTAAAAAATTTATTTGGAAAAATTATTATCTTTTTTGAAATAAATATTTCAAAATAATCTTAAATTGGATCATTTTAAATTTTCTAAAAATGTTAATTTTTTTATAACAATCAAAGAATAATTGTTTTTAATAGAAATTTCCTTATTGTTTAAAGCACATATAAAGTTATTTTTTTATTAATAATGGATTAAAGGTAAAATTATTTAATTAATTTTATTAATAATTAAATTATGTTCAATTGAGTAAATTTTATATGTATTTTGGTATAAAAATAATTTATACTTAAGAAAACATTTTTTATTGAAAACTGTGTTTCCCCACATTTTTAGAGTAAATTTTAAAATTATATTATTCAATTTTTATAGATTTATTTTGATAAAATTGATTATATATTTATAATCAAATTTCTTTAATTTTTTAAGGGGTATACTTTATTTTTAGTTCGTAATTAACAGTAAAAATAGTGACAATTTCTCAATGTAGTTAACATGAAAGCTGGTTTACTAGGGGTGTCAAATCAAAAAAAAAGTGAAATTTCCAATTCAAATTGTATAAATTTCATTGTATGGTTATTTTTTACATCATATAATCTCACCATAAAATCTCAGGAAATATTATCTATTTGGGAGGAGAATGTTTTTAATATATTTTATTTTTTAAGAAATTCAAATTATGTTCTCTCCCCCATCTATAAAAAGATGTTCATGATTTCTCTTATTTAAACTATATTAAACCATATAGATATACCAAAACATAAAAATTTTATTATAAAAACCCATATACAACAATTATTGATGTTGTTATTCGTTAAATAACATTCCAAGTGTACATAGTAATGGAACTAATATAAGCTATTCAAAGGAGAGGTAAGCATCTTACTCAACAGATTAAAATTTCCCTTTCCTTATAACTCTACTAATTATATGGTATTAATATTATAATAAAACATTTAGTATCCAAAATATATGGAATTTTTTTTATAATTTTATAACCACCAAAATCCTCCCTCTATTACATAAAATGGGGAAGTGAAATATCACTTGTGTGTATGTCTAGACTACTAAATCCACTAAACGATACAATTAATTTTCAAACTATATAATTAATGTTTAGTTATGATGATTTTATTAATTTTTATAGATGAAATTTATGAAATAATTATTCCTATATGATTATAATACCATATCTAACTTATTACCTTTCATCCCACTATGAAATGATAATGTCCCTCGTTCTTATATGTGGACTACCACATCCAATAAATGATGTGATTTGTTTTTCAATTATTAAATACGAGGATAATATATATATTTATATACATTATGACTATATATGATACATATAGGATATAATAATGATTTTTTAGACGTGAATTAATATTTACATTCATTTTGTTCCATCCATCAAAAAGTTAAAACTATATTAATTATTAAGTATTCCTTACTGTCCCTGTGAATGTTGTAATTCATTTTTTTAACTCAACATTTTATAGATGAATATAAATTTTTAGATAATGGATATATATATATATATATTAAAAATGTAATTAATTCCAGAGATGATGTAACCAAGGTCAATGTAAAAGAAACAGAACAAATGAAGTGAATTTCTAATGAAAACAGAATATTTAAAACATGAAAACAATGATTTAAATAATAAATTATTAATAAATTAGTGTTCAAGTGTTATGAAGGGATCATATATTATACTATAATATGTACATTTTTTTAAATAATTAAATAAATTTTAAATTTATTATAGAGAAATATAGAGTTCTCTTGAGGTAAGTGGACTTGAGGTAAGTGATTTTTGATACAACCTAATTATTTATAGAAATTTTTTATCATGATTGTAATAATATAATTTAGTTATCTACCACTTATGAATCTAATGATTTTCTTTATCCTAGTTTTATTTTTTTAGTATAAATGTTTTCATTTTATTTTTCACTCTTTATGAACTCTACCAATAAAAAGAATGTTCTTAACGGAAAACTACATTTTTATTGTCTTCTGTCAAAGAAAAATTTCACCAATGTCCATGTTTTCAATAAAATGTTTTCAAAAAAGTTTTAATTTTATTATATGGTGTTTTAACACCACTATAAACCATATATTATTAAAAAAATTAATCTTCTTTTCATTTTCCAATTGAGGTACTTTTGATGTTTAATGAAAATGTGAAGGGTTCATTATTTTATGCACAAGATAGGAATAGATCACCCTGTTATCCTAACCACTCAATTATTTGAAAATTCCATTAATATTTTCCAATGATTTTTCAAAAAAAATATTTTCATTAATATTTGGAAAAATATTATTTTTAAGATGGTATTTCAAAATATAATTTTCATTTTCCTAAATATATATTCCAGAAATATTTTAATTGTTTTTCAATTTATGATAAAATCCTTTGATATTATTTATGATTTATTGAGAATATGAACAAATTATAACTTAAAATTTCAATCATTTGATAGATTATGATAAAGTTGATTTATGGACAGTTATATTAAACCATATCCTTTTCAATGGGTTATTTTTGTAATGAAACACATTTCTTTTCAATGAGTTTTTATTTAATGAAATGATGGAATGTTTATGTAACCCATTTACTATTTTATGGGTTATAAATTGTTGTATTATTTATGATATTTTGGAACACATATATGTGATTTTATTTTTTTTATTGGTGGGACCAAATTTATATGGACCTCTATTGTTTTGGGTAATGATGGATAACACATGTAATATGGGACACCATACACTATGATATCCTTGTGTGTGAATCGTGACTAATACAATGGGTTGAGAAATAAAACTAATCCACTATGATATTATTGTTTGTGATCCTTTTCCAATAAGTAATTGTTTTTATATTATTACATGTTTTCCACAAACATATGTCTTCTTCCAATGTTATGCTCTCATGGATCGTGTTATTTAATTATTTTATGATTCACATAATATGACCTCCCAAGAATTTTGAAATGATGCGGGATTAAGATATATGATATATTGGGAATGTTTTTCAAATGTCATACTTGATTTTCCATACCCTTATTATAATGTTCTTTTTATTTAATCATTGATATGTCTCTTCTTTCTACTACTAAGCATCAATTATCATGTTATCTTTTAATGCACTGTCTGAAGTTGTGAAGAAAAGTATTTTATGTGATAATTATAATATGTATTCTACACATGATGAACATAATGGTAAAAGAATAATTTCATTTATGAATCAGTTATTTATGTATCCTTGTTTCAAAAGGAACTAGACCTGTAAAATTCGGGCATGGATCATAATGTATTATATTGAATATTCATCTAATAAGATGTGATATTTAGGTTTTAAAAGAATGGTTCATACTATTAGGTGGATCCAAACATGGAAAATAATGGATATGGGATGATTTAATATTGATAAATCCATCAACCAATCATTTGGACACACATTCGTAACATGAATTGGGTTTTTAAACCTTTATTTTGAACTACTTACCATGATAATTAGTTTCTAACTAAGTAATTTAATTATTTATTCCTAAAAATAAAATGGTTATTGTTATATAATTTCGAACATATAATTCAAAATATGAATTATATTTTATTACATTTAATTTTTTATAATGGTAAAAATAAATGCTACTATAATAGATTTTTAAAGCATTGAAGCAGTTTTAGTGATTAATATAACTTATGTTCTAAAATGTCTAATATAGGTTTTAAAATTTTTAATAATATTTTTAAATGTGTAACATCACATATAAATTAATTAATTTTTACATGAAAAAAAAATTATAAGTTTTTTTCGTATGCTTAAATCATAGTGATTCTATAAAATTTATGGTATTTGTAATAATGGTATTTTATACTATTCATCTAAGAATCAATCTTCTCATAAAATCCATAAAATTCATCCTATGATAATATTTTCATGAATAAATCAAATATGAAGTTACTTTTTTAAAACTATTATAATTATATGTTGGAATTGAACTTTCATTAGAAGCAATAAATATAATAAAATATATTTCTTATAATAAAATTACTACTTAAAATATGAACTCTTATTTTATATAATTCTTATAAATTTCAAATTAAATTAATATTAATCGATTTTTTATATTAAAACGACAATTATCATTATACGAACAACTTAAATATAGAATATTAATGTAAAAATAGATAGAAAATAAAAAATAATTGTTTAGTAAAATACATATTTCAATCAAAAAAATAATTTATTCTTATTTTTTTTACTTGTAATAACTTTGAGTTACTAGTAATATTTTTCTTAGAAAATATTATCAATATATTTCATTATAAAAATTCATTTTTAGTGATTTATTTTATTCAAATGAAAATAAAAAACACTTTTAAAAGTTTATTTATTTAAAAAACTAAACTTTTTATTTTAAATTAACTAAAATTAAATAAAAATATAGTTAATTATATTTATTTTCAAATTTTAAAATTAATAATACATTTTTATTATAATATTAATTTTATTTATATAATATATCATATAAAAATAATTTTTTATGAATATATATATATATATATATATATAATTTTAAAATAAATTATTATATTATTCTATGTTATGTATTAATTTTTCTTCTATATTGTATTAATTTATGTAACTAAAATGTATTAAGGTTTTATTTAGTCTGATGTTACATGTGAAAAATGATATTCATAAATATAATATATTTAAAAGAAAATAAATAATAAAATATTGGTGTGTTAAAATGACTAATTTCAAAGTACCAAGTATAATTCAAAAACAGTTCACATATAAAAATTATAAATTTTCTACAATTAAGAAGAAATTTATATAATAAATATCTCATATAAAAGTTTTTTATTTATCAAAATTGTAACATCCATATAATGCACCACTATTTACATTGTTATAAATTCAATTTATTAGGAAAAAAATCATAAACAACAACACAATTTCATTAATATTCTATGGAATACCTAGTATAGTATTACATGATGCCTGAGACATAAATACTATCTTATTCCGCAATTTCTAAGACACTAACATGGGAAAAACAATACTTTCCCTTTCAGTGTCAAATAACACTTAATTTTTTCAAGCTTCTATGGGAACTAACATTTCTATATAAATCTATTAATTATGATTTATTATAAGTTACCTCCTCAAATATAAATAATCCTATCTCCATTCCTAAAATATTTAAAAAACCAAACTAATGGTATTTTTGACATACCTACTCAATATAGCAAATCAAAGACAAGATAGTGCTAGATAATAACGATATTATTCCCTTCAAAATTACTGAAAACTACCAAAGTCTACTGAAAGAAAATTTAACCCTAAATTCACACTATAGGGATTTGTGTAATAATCCAACAAACATTCTGAAAATATGAATTTTAGGGACTATCCATTAACAAATAAATTTAATTCTATGTATATAAAAAAGAAAAATTATTTCATTAACACAAAAAACTACATGGTACAAATATAATAATATATGAGTCATAAAAGTACACTAATTAGAAATAATTCACAAGTATCTACTCTAAAAATTGTGATACTCTATCAAATACCATGAATTAATGCTGAAGTAACATGAAACTCAATTAAATAACATCTTCATGGGTACTATGATATACATGCAGGGGGTGAGTGAAAGACCAAGTAGAATATCACAAAAACATCTAATGCACCCTATCTATGGAAAAATCTAATAAGTAATAATGAATTTTATAAAACATAAACTATCTAATAAAATTTTACTATTTTATAGAAAAAAATTAATATGAAATAAGTTAATGAATGATATATAATAAAATCAATATTAATATCAAGATTCCAATTCAAGGAAAATAGAGCTTTTTTCCTCGACCAAAACCATAGGGTACCCTTAAACCATGTTTATTTACCCAAATTGGTATTAGAAACTCATGAGTTTAATGAATAATCTGAAACCACAATTATTTATTAACTGAATTTTACCCACATACAATTTTTGTTTTTTATCACCACAATTTAACATTACAAACATTGTGTCTGCATAGAAGTGGGAGTTTTCAAAATTTACTCCTAAACCCACACACTATACAAGTCAACAACCCTAATATATTAATTGAAAAAATAATAACATCCATTGGAAACCAAATGTAATAATTTAATATATACCCCAATCATGAATCTAAATTCACAAAAAAAAAACAACAACATCCATGAAACTCTTTTCACAAAAAGAGTAATATTTTTTACGTAACTCAGTGTGCCCTACAAATAACATCAACTATAAAACATTTTTCCAAAATAAAAAAATGTAAATATAATTGAAAAAAATTCCATGAAAAATAATTCAAATGAACACCTATATTACTAATGAATTATAAATATAAATAGACACTTTTTATAATAACACTTTTCAATTTTCACAGTTTCCCAAAATTAATATTGACACCTACATATACACTAGTTCTATTTCAACAATATCATCCCACAAAAAAATACATCAATGTTATATTTTCTTATAATGACAAAAAAATACATTATTTTAATCATAATTGGATATTTTATTTAAATAGAAACATTAAATCTTCTATTATTTTTCATATAATAGTGTGAATGAGAAGACACATAACTAAATAAAAAATAAAACCAGACAACCCCACTCGACAAGATTTCCTCCCTCTCCATAGCCTCCTCAAACACCAAAACGTAATAGAACATCAATCTAAATGTTTTCACCACATCTTAGGGAAACCCTTACATAAAAATATTAAATTTGATGTGCTGAAAAGAAAGGAAGGGAAATGAGAAACATATCTTTGTTCTGAAACCAAACTATGTATTTATTTGATAAATAAGTGTTTTGATGGGATACCTCTACGAAAATCAAACTATGATTAAGATACCCCAATATATATGAATTAAAATGAGATAAATCTAAATTAAATAATATAATATAGTGGTCATGGGAGTGTTCTTTATGTTGAAATATGGTTATTAAGGGTGGTCATGCATTGGTTTCATAGATTCCACTACCCAAAATATTTTAAGAAAGAATGAATGAACTATTGAGTCCTATATCATTGTGTATCAACCCTTAATAACTATCTACACCCCTTAAAAATATTTAAGTGGTTCACCTTATAATCATGGAATATCCCAGAGATTGTGAAATCACTATAAACACTGAAAAAAATCTTAAAAAATACAAATAGGGTCACCTCAGAAATTTGTAAAAACCTTTAATCACTTAACTACATTCCTATGAACCACTAAACCCCAAAAAACACCTCCCAAAACTATTTAATTTTACAAAAAAATGCATCCATCCAAACAAATTTGAGCCTATAGTAATTTCTAATTCAACTATTATAAAAGTATTTTTATGTGTGTTTTTTATATATCAGTGTTATTCAAGAGCCATGAAAGGTGTATGTTTTGATGTGTCATAAATATGGTGAAATATGTGAATAACTAGTGGATATTGTTTGAAAGATAATTTTCCCAATAATAGTGATATTATTAGAAAAAAATGTGTTAGGAATACTAATGGATTGAAGGGTTTGTGGTATCAATGAAATCCAAATGTATGAGAATCAACTATGGTTTCTCTCTGAAACAGGATAGGTTGGAAGAGGTCAATATAGTATCATATTGTTACATATATTTGATGGGTTATTAGATGATATTAAATTTTACTATTTTAACTAATAATTAATAAGTTACTGGAGGAAAACCATGAATCCAATTAGGACTAATATTGGATATATCGGTGGGTACCAATTGAATTCTGTATTGTGACTCATATTATAATATTTATGAAGGAATATATAGTATCTCATTGGGTAATATATCTTTAACTTCTTCCATGTAATTTATGACACTTGTTTTGATTATAAATTGATTAGAAGTTTTTCTGGGGTGTATTTGGGAACATTTGAATTTTTTAACATTTTTTTGTTGTTCATGGTTAGCACATGATAATGTAAAACCATATGGTTTTTTATAGAAAAATATGTGACCTATGTTGAGACACTATAAGAATGTTAATGGTCTGTAAAAACTGTGTTTCCAACCATCCAAATGATGCACACATGAACTTTGGGGTCTGCATTGTTAGATTACAACTAAACTAACTATGAGGGAATATTGTGAACCCCATACAGGGTTACAGTATGATGGCATAGTTTGGTTTCAGGTTATTACTAAATATCTTACCCTACTAGGAATATATGCACATAGTTATTAATTCCCCCAAAAAATTAACTAAAAATCCTATGAAACTAGGATTTACCCCTAAACATCCCTATTTGACTACAATACAATTCATTATCCTTTGGAAGCTCTCAAGAGGTGAATTGGGCTACCCCAGCAACATATCGTTATGTACTACTAGTAAATCTTTTTTATTTAAAACCCCAATTATTGGTTTCGTTGGAACCATACAATCCATAATAGATTCCAAAAATCATAGTTCATAACATGAAACCATACAGCTAATTTAAATTTTCAAAATTAAAATGGCAACTGAAAATTTGAATTTCAAACACCCTCTAGGAAAAATATCTCAAAGGTCACATACACATAGAATCATGATTCCCACACTTGTTGAAACGAACTATAGTTTATCTGAATTTTTACCCCATCTCATTACGGATTGTAGCACCAGTGAATGTTTTCAATCTCAATCTGGTAAGTGGATTTCCACATATTTAGTTTCTCCAAATATTCCCTTCTATCTTAATTTTATTATGATTTATCATCATGTTATTTGTGGATATAATCAATTATTTTAATGATCATGATTTTATAATTTATTTCTTCATCTATTTCTCCATTGTTCTTATTGGAATTTCTGGTTTAGGTATTTGATTTTAGAACATTATCAAAGGTTAGTTGTTGATAATTATTTATCCTACAATTGACAAAATAATATCTTGATTGGTATGAAATAAGCTATATATTTTTTAAAAAAATATATTTCCGATGATTTTATGTATGATTTGAAAAATGCATGGAAATTTAAAAAAAACAATTTCAAATGAACTAAAAATGCTAGTTGGATTTCTAGAAAAAATTAATGAATTAGTTGAATATGTTAAAACATGTAAATTTCAAGAAATTTTTTTTTCTTAAATTCTTTGTAATTTTACGAGTCTACAGTTTTTGACGGCACCAGATTATGAGACCCGGTGTGCCCAGAATAATTTTATGAAATTTTGTTAAGCTTAAATTAACGTGCGTAAGCAGTTTTTCTGAAAAAATGGAATAACTCTTAAAAGGTTACTCAGATCAGAAATTTGAGGGCATCGTTGCACTAAGGATGACGTATTTATCCTAGGTGCGACTTATGTTTAGTCGGTCTGGGCCTCCTGTGAGAAATTCCAAAAATGGAATTACCGTAAATAAAATAATTAAATAAATTATTTTATTTTTCAAATACCTATAACTCACAAACGGTAGATCGGATTACAAATCAGAGACCACCGCTGAACTCGCGAGGGCATGCTTTATTTAATCGGATACTAACATTGTCTAGTACGGGCCACCAAAAAAGTTAGTTTTTGGACGCAAATAAAATAAATAACGGACAATTATTTTATTGTAAAATTCATAACATCCAAATGATAACTCGGATTGAAAATCCGAGAGTACCGTTGGGTTTGATGGGGTGTGTTTTACTCAGCCAGAGCCTAATCTCGACCGGCACGGGTTCAGGGTGTCTGATAAAAATTATCCAAACTTTTGTTTGGGTACGTTCAGTAAAGGTACATACGTATTTTTCTATCTTTTGAACTGGTGCTCAGAATCAAAATATGAGGAAACCTATAAACTCGCAGCACCGGTATTCTATTAAGGGGACATTTACCACAGTTTTACTTTATATAGGATGGATGCTATATATTGGTGTTTCTAATAAAAAATTAAAATTTAAATAAAAATGTGTGTGCAACACTTTTTTATTTGAAAGGTGGTTAAAGTCTCTATGTAGAGGTTAGGAGTGGGTCCCACCATACCCTAACCTCCCATGGGAGGATATAACTAAGGGTGGGTCCCACATGACTTCCAAGATCTTCGACTCTCCCTTAAACTCCTTGAACCCCTTGAACTCCCAAATTAAGGAGGATGAAACTTCCTTTGTTAATTGGGAGCCTCTTCATCTCCACCCACCCTTTTTAATGAGCCAACTCAACATTTAATTAATGAATATATTTGGATTAATGAATCTGAATGCCTTTGAATTCATTAATCCATCCTTTAAATAAGTGGTGTGTTTTTATTTTATGTTGGTTGGACATATTATCTTGGAAATCATGGAGAATTAGGAAGAAAGTGTTCTTCCCACGAAGAACACTAATAACATCTCTAATGTGGAACGACGTCCTCTCGATGAAGAACTTTGTTTCCACCGATGAACAACGAAGCGTCTTCTTCCTTTCTGTGATCTCCTTCAACATTAAAGCAGTGGGCGCTGCCTGCAAGGAACGTCGACGACACTCCATCCTCGAACATTTCCCGACGTTAATGAAATCGACGGTCGCCCTGTTTTCTGTGAATCCACCAAGTGAGCACCGTTTGCGAGGTAGGGGATTTGTTTAATTTTTAATTGAGTAAAATTATATCCTCAACTTTTCTAAGTTTACATTATTCGACGGTGGCCAGTTTTTATCATATAACGTGGAGGGCGCGTGTTGAACAAACACAGCCCGACGTACCTCCGTAGGTTTATGTTGTTTGACGATGGAGGCGGAGCCGAGAGGGCGTGGGGCCATCGCACGAGGTCGAAAGAAGGAGGCCTCGGTCTTGAGGCGGCTGCGACCGAAGGCAACAGCGACCGAAGGCAGCAGCGATCGAAGGTAGTGGCGACCGAACGTCAGGCCAAGCCGGGCTGCGGCGGTGGTGGACCGGCGTCGTCGTGCCGGCCGTAAAGAGGAAACCGCGGCCTGCATCCGAGGGCCGCTCAGATGAACTAAACCGGCCAGGTTGGAGGACCTTGATGCCCCCTTGGCACCGCACAATGGAGAAGACTGTGGGCTGCAATGCAGGCCGTTTGGCGGACGAACCGGTCAGCCGCCTTCTGGCCAAGCTGAGGAAACTGCGGCGCTGCTTGGGGCAACGAGCGGAGGAACCGCGGCCTACAATTGCGGGCTGCTCGGTGAAAGAACCAGTCAGACGCCTGCTGGCCGAGCTGAGGAAATCACAGCACTGCTTGGCGCCGCATGTAGAGTAACTGTGTTCCACTCGCGCCGGACAGAACTGGCAGCTAAGACTGGCCGGGCAGGAGTGGCAGTGCCGCTGGACGAACCGAACCAACCCGCTATGCCAGCCGGGTCCACAGGTGGGTCGCGCCCCACTGGGCTTGGCCGACCCCCCTACCGGGTCGGACCTACCGAGCTAGTTCCATGGATGGGTCGCACATCATAGGGCCAGTCCAACCCCTAGCTGGGTCGGACCCGCCGAAGCGGGTCGGGCTGACCCACCAGCCCGCTGGGCTTGACGGGTCGAGCCCGTTTCACTTAAACGTAAATATCATCTAGACCGCGTGTCCAATCGACGCACCGTCTATGGAACTAGGACTCTCGTGACGATACGGTCCTTTTTTTATACTCTAAGTGAGTTTTGGAAAACTTTATGAAATGACCGGGTTTGGAATGAGCGTAAATCTAACTGGGCCCCTGGAACGGAAAAGCCAAAAACTCTCACACCGGATGTTCGTTTGACGAACCATATGTGGCGCCATTTTTCCTGGAGAATAGCCGTCCCTTTGAGGATACCCAATGGGAATTTGGGGTATAGTTGAGATACGGTCCATTTGGTTCATACACGAAACCAACCGGGCCCCCGGGACTAAAAGGCTGATAAATCACAAACGGGGTGTCCGATTGACGCGTCGTCTGTTGTGTTGAGACCCCTATGATGTGGCGTCCCTTTGAGATACATCTACGTGAGAATTCATGACACATGGAGTATATACCAGTAGATCATGGAGAAGAGCCTCCTGGAGACAAGCATGCAGAGTTCGGAGACCTGGTAGCTGTAGACCTGATGACTGCTTGACCGATTCGACTCAGAGTTATTCGATTATCCTAGTGGACGGAGCACCCGGTTTGGTGGAAGACCCACAGTGGACGGAGTTCCTGGTTTGGAAACAGACTCGCGGTACTCTATAGGAGGAGTACCCCTGATGGATATTATGTTGAACGCAAGGTTTGGCGATAGTCCCACAGCGGACGGAGTGCCCGATTTGGCAGCAGACCCGCGGTACTCGACATGAGGAGTACCTCAGCAGTCTATGTTTAGGGAGAAGCACCTCAGTGTCGTGACAGGCCCACTGTACTCAACAGAGGAGGAGTTCTCCAGCAGTCGTGGTTTCGATAATGAAAAATCCTTGTGTGAGATGAGTGTTTACCTTCAGGTTTACTTCATGTATGAGATGTGAACTCTTGACGACTTAGGTATATGTATGGGCATATACTTATGTAAGGGTGGATGTTTCTTCGTGGGTGTTTCGTCATGGATGTGTTGTGGAGAAACCTACATGTGTTGTACCTATGGGATACACCTTGTTTTGTACATTCTTTGTGGAGTGTTTCTACACTTGTGGAACGGAATGTGTTTGGGCTCGAGTGTTGGAGTCATACTGGGACTGGTAACTTAGATATGTATGGGCATATTCCTATGTAGGGTTGGTTGATACTTCGTGATTGTATCTTTCTTCTGTGGTTTATCCATTATATATTTTGTGAGACTTGTATGGTATCGTGGTCCCTACTGAGTATTGTTATACTCACCTCTGCACAGGATATGTCTGGACCTCGTTGTGTTGGATGCAGATGACGGGCATCGTTGACGAAGGCCTAGAGCGAGCCTGGACCGGACGGTACCTGAAGGTGGACTACACAATGAGATGGTACATGGAGTGGACCGATATACCTGGAGTGATGAGGTGGAAATTTTTACCTACCCTTCAGGTAGGATACTCGGTGGACATTCTAGGAGCTTCCCTTTTCAGTTGTTTTCCCTTTTTCAGTTGTAGTTTCTTTTCGTTGTACTTGTACTTTACTTTTAGGCTTGTATTTCCAGCCCCTTTACATCCATCACTACTTATTGTATACAGTATTCACTTAGTGATTTACTTCCTATTTCGTACTCTATTGTGGTTGTTTACTTTTATAAAGGGAATGCATTCCCAGTTTAGGGAATTATTCGTTCGGGGCTAGTCACTATCCGCTGGCCTATGGAAGGTGGGCTTGGGGTAGTCACGGCACAGGCCTCGAGGATGGGGCATGACAAATTGGTATCAAAGGAGTCGGTTCTATGGAAGAACTCAAGACTATGATCATTCTTTTCTGTGAAGAAATAGTGTTAAGAGTATTGAGTGTGGTTTTCAGTCCAGGGAGTCCAGTGTTGGTGCGGTGGCCGACATATCCATACACCAGGGCCCTGACCTCTGATTTCCAACTCGGTGCATGAAAACACTGATTGCATGTGTCTTTCCTTTGATAAGTTTTCTTCATGATTACTTTTTGTGAGCTCACCAGGTATACTTTCTGATCATGGAGCACCTGTTTCTTTCCAGTATGTCTTCACCTAGTCAATCAGCGTGGGTTATGAGTGGAGAGCACGATGTTAGCCCACCGATCATGGTGGCTACGGTGCAGGGGCCCATCACAGCGGAGGAACCAGCGGTACTACTAACTACCAGGATACTATTTCCTCAAGCCCCGACATCAGAGGTTGTGCGCTTCGAGAGTGCGTTGTACGGGTTCCTGTGATAGAGGCCTCTGAAGTTTTGAGGCGAGACAGAATTTTAGACAGCTGGTACTGGCTGGAGGTTGTATCATGGGTTTTCCACACAGTTGGGACACTCGCTGACTTGATGGTGTACCTAGGTATTAGTCTCTTTCACAGATCAGTGGAGAGGTGGTGAAGCCTGATGATCTAATTTTATGATGAGGCAACCCTCGCCTAGGGAGACTTCGAGGGGCTTTTCAGGGCGGAGTTTGTACCAGTGACTCTGCGCTCTGTGAGGGCTCATGAGTTGCTTCTCTTTCCACATGGCTTTTCGACCGTAGCGGAGTCCTCTACAGCTAGCAGTAGACAGATGTCACAGATTTCTAAGAGGACTAGGACAATAGGTGGGAGACCCCAGGATACAGGCACGGTTGTGTGGGGCACATGAGATAGAGCCATCCATACGAGGAACAGGCTGTGTTATGCATGCTGTGAGCAGGTTCACATGGATCGAGATTGCCCGACCCTCCCTGTAGATGAGCAGCAGGAAGTAGAGGGACCTCCTAGGCAGAGGTAGAGGTTCGAACGTGGTGGTCCGCCAGGAGCGGGCGGATGTGGTAGAGGATCTGGCCGAACAGTAGGTGGTTTAAGATGTTTCGAGGCCCTACCACCACCACCACTAAGATGTCCACCCCGAACGCAGGAAACGGGTGGGCCAGGGAGAGATCAGCTTCAGGAAGCTGAGGCCTATGACTATAGTGCTCTAGAAGCAGGTGGACAGGAGCGGGACTAGCTCTAGGCATATAGAACTTTGTTCATGATTCTTCTAGCTTTGTTGATGTCATTTTTTGTGGTTGGTTTGTGTATTTTTAACTTTTAGCTGCAATAATAAAAGACACTTGAACAAGTGATGTTATCTTTCCTAACTTTTATGTGTAGTTGATACTGAGAGGTTTTGCTAAAAACCATTAACTTGAACCTCACATTCAAGATTCCTACTGGAGGAGACCCAGTGACCACACACTACTACCGACAGTGTGACTCGACCCTTGGAGGTGAGAGTAATGGTTGGATCTCTTTGTAGTGGTGTCGAGGCCCTACGGCGTTGTCCTTATCATGAAATAGTATCGTTCATGTCAGGATTGGCAGTATTAGGAACAGAATGTAGTTCATCCCGGGGATGAGACTGGATTTCACTTTTCAGCAAAGGATAAATCTTAGCAGCTCTTGTAGGATGTAAGCGAATAAGGGTGTAGTTGAGTTATTTACAGTTGGCTAGTCACACCCATAGTTCATAGAGTGAACGTTTTATAGTTTACTCAAATCTAAAAAGTATCAGGTGTATATTCTCATAGAAGGACCTCAACCGGAGACAGCGATGATGGCTCGAGTTCCTCCAGGACTATAACTTCGAGATAGTCTATACTCTTCAGAAGGAGAACTTTGTAGTTGATGCTCTTAGTAGGCGATCAGGCATTTAGCTGTTTGGAGAGGAAACAGAGCAGTTGGCCGCGTTGCAGATATCCTTTGTGGATAGAGATGGAGTAGCCTTTCTACAGAATATCACTGTCACTTCCCCTCCTCTTCAGCAAGTCGGGGAGGTGCATCATGGGGACGCTGACTACAAGACACGACGAGCTCAGATATCCTCAGGGAAAGCACCCGAAGGATTTTCTGAAGGTGTAGAGCACTTCATTCCTCTAAGAGGACGTACCATGGTACCAGCAGGCTTGGTTCAACCTTTAGAGGTACCGAAGTGGAGGAGGGATCAGATATCCATGGACTTCTTAACGGGTCTTCCACGTATGTCTAGGGGACACGACTCGATTTGGGTGATCATTGACAGACTTAGCATGTCGGCCAACTTCCTCCTGACCAGAGGCTATACGAGCCACCATGGAGGAGGTGCAGGTCATTCAGGATTGGGTCCTACGTGGATGGTATATTACTCTGTTTCACGTTTTCTGGTAGCACGGGAACCTCCAGAAGAGCACATGGGAGCGGGAGGCTCAGATGCGTTCTTAGTACCCTCATTTGTTTCCCTAGTGTGTGTTGTAGCTTTACACGGACGAATATCCCTGAGGTAGGGGTAATGTAAAGACCCATAAATTTCAAGGGAAATTTTTTCTTAAATTATTTTTAATTTTACGAGTCTGCAGTTTTTAACGGCACCTGATTCCAAGTCCCTGTGTGCCCGGAATAATTTTCTGATGTTTCTTTAAGCTTAATTAACCCACGTAAGCAGTTTTACTAAAAAAGTAGAATAACACTTAAAATTTTATTCGGATAAGAAATACGAGAGCACCATTGTGCTCAGGATGATGAATTTACCATATGTGCGACTTAAGTTTAGTCGGCACGGGCCTATTGTGAGAAATTCCAAAATTGGCATGACCGTAAATAAAATAATTAAATAAATTATTTTATTTTTCAAATGCTTATAACACACAAATGGTATCTCGGATTAAAAATCCGAGACCTCCACTGAACTCGTGAGGGAATGCTTTATTTAAGAAGATACTAACTTTGGCCGGTGCGGGCCACTCGAAAAAGTTAGTTTTTGGCTGCAAATAAAATAATTAAGTGACAATTATTTTATTGTAAAATTCATAACATCTAAACGGTAACTCGGATTGAAAATCCGAGATAATCATTGGGTTTGTTGGGGCGTGTTTTACATAGGAAGATCCTAACCTCGACTGGCGCGGGTCGAGGGTGTCTGATAATAATTTTCTGAACATTTGTTCGGGTACGTTCAGTAAACATACATGTGGGTTCTTCTATCTTTTGAACTAGTGCTTGGAATCGAAATCCGAGGACACCGATGAACTCACAGCATCGGTATTCACTTAAGGGGACCTTAATCGCAGTTGCTTTTTATACAGTATAGAAGTTATAAATGGGGTTTCTAATTAATAATTAAAAATTAAATTAAAATGTGTGTGCAGCACATTTTTATTTGAAAGGTGGTTGAAGTCTCTAGGTGGAGATTAGGAGCGGGGACCACCACAACCAAACCTCCCTTGGGAGGATATAACAATGTGTGGGGCCCACACGAGTTCCAAACTCTTTGACTCCCCCTTAAACTCCTTAAACCCCTTGAACTCCTTAATTAAGGAGGATGAGACTTCCTTTATTAATTGGGAGCCTCTTCATCTCCTCCCACCCTTTTTAATGAGCCAACTCAACATTTAATTAATGAATGGATGTGGGTTAAATAATTTGAATCCCTTTGAATTCATTAATCCATCCGTTAAATAAGTGTTGTGTTTTTATTTTATGTTGGTTGGAAATATTATCTTGGAAGGCTTGGAGAATTTGGAAGAAAGTGTTCTTCCCATGAAGAACACGAAGAACATATTCAACGTGGAATGATGTCATCTTGACGAAAAACATTGTTTCCACCGAAGAACGACGATTCCTATTCTTCCTTCCCGCGACCTCCTTCTGCTTTAAAGTAGTGGTTGATGCCCGGAAGGAACATCGATGACACTCCATCCTCGAACATTTCCCAACATCAACGAAATCGATGGCCACCCTCTTTTTCACGACTCCGCCGAGCGAGCACTATTTACGAGGTAGGGGGATTTTATTAATTTTTAATTGAATACAATTATATCCTAGATTCATTTATGTTTACATTATTTGACAGTGGCCATTTGTTATCATATAATTCGGAGGGAATAGGCCGAACAATAACGGCACGACGTCCCTCCGTTGGTTTATGTTGTTTGACGATGGAGGGAGAGCCGACAGGGTGCGGTGTCATCGCACTATGCCGGAGGAAGGAGGCCATGGTCTTGAGGTGGCGGTGACTGAAGGCAGCGGTGACCGAAGGTGGCGGCGACTGAAGGGGGCCGCGACCGAAGGCAGCCGTGATCGAAGGTGGCGGCGACCGATGGCCGGGCCAATCCAGGCCGCGGTGGTGGTGGACCGGCGTCGTCATGCCGGCCGCATGGAGGAATCTGCGGCCCGTATCCACGGGCCGCTTGGACAAACCGAATCGGGCGGTCGTAGATGGCCAGGCTGGAGGACCGTGGTGCCCCCCTGGCGTCGCGCTATGGAGAAGACCGTGGCTTGCAATGCGGGCCGCTCGGCAGATGAACTGGTCGGGCTGAGGAAATCGTGGTGCTGCTTGGCACCGCGTGCGGAGGAACAGCGGCACGTAACCACGGACCGCTCGCGCCGGATAGAACCAGCCCGCTATGACCAGCCGGCCAGGAGAGGCAGCGCCGCTCGGCGCCACTGGATGAACTGAACCGGCCTGCTATGGAAGCATGTTCCACGGGTGGGCCGCGCCCCACCGGACCGGGCCGACCCCCCAACCGCGTCGGACCCACTGGGCCGGGTCTTCTAGTGGGTCGCGCACCACCGGGCCGGGCCGACCCCCAGCTGGGTCTAACCCGCCGAACCAACTCAGGCTGACCCACCACCCCTCTGGGCTTGACGGGCCGGGCCCATTTTTCCTAAACAAAAATAACTTCTAGACAGTGCGTCTGATCGGCACGTTGTCTGCGGCACTGGGACTCTCGCAACCAAACATTCCTTTTGCAATACTCTAAGTGAGTTTTGCGCAACTTTAAAAAATGGCCGGGTTTGGAATGAGTGTAAATCCAACTAGACCCTTGGAATGGAAAAGCTAATAACTCTCACACCGGAAGTTTGTTTGAAAAACCGTATACGGCGTCTGTTTTCATGGAGCATAGCCGTCCCATTGAGAATAATCCACGGGAGTTTAGGTTATAGTTGAGATATGGTCAGGCTAGTTTGTACACGAAACCATCCGGGCCCTGGGACTAAAAGAATGATAACTCACAGACCGGGCATCTGATTGACGCGTGTTCTATTGCGTTAAGACCCCTATGACGTTGCGGTTCTTTGAGATAATTCTACGTGAGACTTCATGACACATGGAGTATCTACCAGTAGCTTTTGGAGCAGATCCTCCTAGATATGAGAATGCAGAGTGCGGAGACCTCATAGCTATACATCTCACGATTGCTTGACAAATTTGACTAGGAGTGATTCGGTTAGACCAGTGGATGGAGCACCCAATTTGGCGGCAGACCCACGGTGAACGGAGTGCCACATTTGGAAACAGACCCATGGTACTCGATAGGAGGAGTACCTCTGATAGCTATTATGGGGAGAGCCTGGTTTGGCGGTAGACCCACAACGTACGGAGCGCCCAGTTTGGCAGCAGACCCACGGTACTCGACAGGAGGAGTACCTCAGTAGTCTAAGGTTAGTGAGAAGTGCCTCAGTGTCACGACAGGCCCACTGTACTCGATAGAGGAGGAGTTCTCCAGTAGTTGTGGTTTCGATAATGAAAAATCCTGGTGTGAGCTGAGTCTTTATCTTCGGGATTACCTCATGTATGATATGTGTACTCTTGACGACTTAGGTATATGTATGGGAATATACCTAAGTAAGGGTGGATGTTTCTTTGTGGGTGTTTCTTCATGGATGTGTTTTGGAGAATCCTACATGGTTTTCTATTGTGAGTTGTACCTATGGGATACACCTTGTGTTGTACTTTCTTTGTGGTGTGTTTCTACACTTGTGGAACAAAATGTGGTTGGGCTCGAGAGTTGCAGCTACACTGTGACTGGTAACTTATGTATATGTATGGCCATATACCTAAGTAGGGTTGGCTGATACTTCATGATTGTATCTTTCTTCTGTGGTTTTTCCTTTTTGGATTTTGTGAGACTTTGAGAGTCTCGGGGTCCCTACTAATTATCGTTATACTCACCCCTGGACAGGTTATGCCCGCACCTCATTGTGTTGGATGAATATGACAGACAGCATTGATGGAGGCCGAGAGCGAGCCAAGACCGGAAGGTACCCAGAGGTGGACCACACGGCGACATGGTACACGGATCGAACCGATAGACGTAGACTGATGAGGTGGACATTTGTACCTACCCTTCTTGTAGGATACTCAGGAGACGTTCCAGGAGCTGCCCTATTCTGCTGTTGTCCCTTTTTCAGTTGTACTTTCTTTCTGTTGTACTTGTACTTTACTGTTGGGCTTGTATTTCTGGCCCCTTTACTTTCAGCACTACTTTTTGTATATACTATTGACTTAGTGCTTTGTTTCTGGTTGTGTACTCTGTTGTGGTTGTTTACTTTTATAAATGCAATGCCTTCCTAGCTTAGGGAATTACACCTCTGGTGCTAGTCACCCGCCCCTGGCCTATGGAAGGCGGCCTTGCGGTAGTCACGGCACGGGCCCCGAGGATGGGTCGTGATAAATTTTGATTTAATATTGATTCTTGAGAAATTTGGATTCAAATGAAAATGACTTTAAAAGGAATTATTTTTATTAAAATGAATGGTTTGTTTTTGAAATTGAACTTGGAATGATGAACTTGAAATTTTGAAATTGAATTTTTATTGATGAAATGATTGTGAAATGATTGAATTTCCCATGTATGGATGAAGGATTGATTATATGATTAAATCAGACATGAGAATAAGTATCTAGTAAGAAATTTTTAAATGAAATCTAGGGATCTAGCTCTTAAACTATGGATTGATAATTATGATACAAAATAAATAATGTTTTCCAAGATTTCCCATGACGGGTCCCCAAATGGTGTGTTGATTGATTATTCGGATGGCTTGATACTTAGAGATTGTTCACATATACTTGATCCATGATTATTATTAAAATTTGTGACGATCCTATAGCTTGAAACTATTGAACCTTAGGGGTTATTTCAATGTTTCTTTATTTTAATTAACTTTATTACACATACCACTATTTATAGAATTATTTTATTCTTACTAGTTATTTTATATAACTGTTTTTTATGAAATTTTCATTTAATCCTATTTTGACATGTCTTCTGCCATTTCTATTGGAAAAAATGATTTTATTTAAAATATTTAAATTATAATACATTCCTTATTTAATTAAATTGAAATCATAAAAGGCTTAATTTTTATCTAAATGATTTTAAAACACATTGTGTTACCCATCTAGTCTATTTACCACAAATATTACTATTTCCTTTGGGTGGTTATTGAAGTTTTTCTAATTCTAGGGAAATCTAACACTCTAATCTGATTTGGTATTTGTTCATCATTTTTGGGACTATACCGTAATGATGGTGACCAAGGTAGATATTTTACACTTTTTGAGCATGTTTTGTGAGACATAATCACCATTGATATTTTCATTATTCAAATGTGGATTTTATGTGGATTTGTTCTACCAGATGGTGCTACCTTTCTCGATGTGGATTGTTTGGAATAGCTAATATGTATTGATATATATTCTTATTTTTTATCATTTTCCATGGGAAAATCATTTTTTGGTTATCTGATATGATTCTAGGTGTAAGTCACCAAACTATAAGGACCGGGAACACCACTTGGGCCATGTCTAGACTGGTCTTGGTATTAATATTGATGGCTGTTCTGGAAGCTTCATGACATGTTGTGACAATTATTAGATGGGGTGGTGGAGGGAAACCATTTACCCAAATTTTATAAATATATTATTGGTTGGTGGTGTACAACCTTATATCCCATTATGTTAGAAATTGGATAGCTTAGTAGAGACCAACATCTTATCCTAGAGGGAACCAAATATGGACAACATAGTTGATTCTTATATAGTTTCAATAAATGGTGAATCTATTTTAAAGGATGCGTATCTTACCCAACTCTTTATAAATGTTTTAAATTTATACACTATTACTAGTAAAAGAATGAATGATTTGATTGTTAGGGTTTTTTCATGGAGACCAGATGATTCAAAAAGATAATTGATGGATGTTTTCATTCAGAAAAACTATTATCAAATAAACTATTTGTTAGTAGGACACCATTAGTGTCAAGGTTCTATGTTTCTTCAAAATTCCCAAAACAGTTTCCCTGTTTGATGTATATTATTTGGGGTTAAAAAATAATTTTGGGCTATGAGATGTACATATTCGTATAAGGTAGAGTAACTTGATGAGGTTATGAAGACCAGTCCATGGTGAGGCCATGTAATGTGATTTGGTCTCCTTAATTATTTTTTATTTTTTAATATTTTATTTATCTACTTTATAGATGTTGTTTATGTTTTACTATTTAAACAAAATATGTTCAATGATGCTATATCAAAGAAATATTTTTTATTATAGAATTCATTCTATTGTATTTGATGTGTGTAATTTAATGTTTTATTTTGTTACTGTTATAATAGTTATTTATCTAGTATTTTATCCTAACATAGTAAGGATATACTCTCCCCACATTGTTTTATTATTCCCTCATAAATATTCTTGAGCATATAATATACAATTAGGTGTGCCTGACATCACATGATGACTCTACATGTGATGTGTAAGAGGTGTTCAGTCCAAGGATGTTACATTTATCATTTTTATTTAATTTCCCTGGTAAGGAATAAATTTAAAAAGATAGATTACATGATATTTTTTAAAGTTCATCATTCAATGATATTTAATATGTCTTTAAAATGAATCATAATTTTAGTTGTTTATATGATTCACTGTATGATAAATTATAGGTATAAATGATTGGGATATGTTTGTGAAATTATATTAAAGGATAAGTTCTATAACCATTATTTTCATCCTCCTAAGGAGATTAACTTATTGTAATGATTTTATTTGATTTAGATGAATAATACTACTATAAATATGTGCTGGGATATGGAGGAAGAACCTAATGAATAAAAAAATCAAAGGATGTGAGATAAAATATGGAAGAATTTATCTACCATTATATATGTTAATCGATGTCTATTTACATGTTTGTACTGAATAACCATCTTATATTTGAATGTGTGATGATTCCCACCTCAAATATCACATTCTTATAGAGATGGAGTTATATGAAAATTAATGTCCATGGTTATTTGAGAAAATTGAACTATCTACAAAATGATACATGTTGAGTTTAAAGACATGCATTTTAGATATATTGATGATATGTGACAAATTAATAGAATTTTTTTTGGAATTGATGATGTATTAAAGATCAATTAAAGTACTAAGACATGAGGAAACATAAAATCCATGGTTTTATTAATATATTTTATGATTTTTAATAATATTATAATAATTCTCTATTTCATTTGATATGATTTGATAAATATATAAAACTGAATATATTTTGTTATCTTATTTTTTTGGATGATATGAGTTGACATATGTAGTAATTAATAATAAATAGAGTTTAGAAAAACTATTTCAAGAATAAATATTAATTAGAAAATTCCAAGAATATTTTTTGGAATTTAAATGATGTGTTAAGAAAAGAACTTATTTTCAAGGTCATAAATTACCTATGTCATGATGGAGGGATGTTGAGTAATATATATGCTAAATAAGTTAAAAATTAAAAAAAATAAAGTAGTAAAGATGACATAAATATTAAACAAGGTGAAATATCCTTATTCGATAATCATATTGAAGCTTGTGGAAAAGGTAGTTAACATATGTAAATGTATCTCTAATTAATATGTAAGATATGTCTCAGTAATAAGAGATAAGATAAAAAAATTAGAAGAGATAGAAACCATATTTGAAACATAAAATAATTCATCAAAGAAATTATATTTTTGCAACATATAGTAAAATGTGGAAAAGAAGAAAATTGTTTATGGTACATAATTGTAACAAATTTTTATGTAATGGGTCATAATTTAGAAAAAATATGTAGAAGGTAATATAATAGGTGATATGTAATAGATAATAGTGTTATGTAAGGGTAATCAATTTGGGAATATGATAAAAGGAACAAACAGACATGTTATATACGATTAAAAATCATTATTTAAGTGTTATTGAAATGAGATTTTAAATTTTTAGGATTCCATACTTTTATTTATAAGATTAATAATTTCTTAAATGGTTGTAACAACTTATTAATTTTAAAATTTTATTGTGTTAAAAATATAGAATCTAAAAATATAGTATATAAATTAAAATATGCTTTATATTTTCATAATTAATTTAAATATGTTGATTTTAGTTATAATCGTGATTCAATGAACTATTTCCAATGATGATTATTTGAAAATATGATTTTTACTATAATGAAAAAGATAATTTCATTATGTTATCTGATGATAAAAATATATTCTAGTGATAGTTATATTATTTGAGATTCAATCATTCTATGAGGAGAATTCTACAGCATAATTAAAAAATGGTAGAGTTTTGTGAGAGAGATTCATGATTTGATTGTTCCACTATATAAATTGATGTACATGTGGACATTTAATTTATTTATTTTTGTGGATATTAAGATTCTATGGTGGTTTGGAATTTTTTCTGCTAAATACGATGTCTAAGATAGAGATCTAAAATTCTATAATTGATATTCTACAACTATTATTCAATATTTTAAATTATAAGAATCCTAGTGAATATCATTTTACTAAGATTGATGGATTAAAATATATCTTGATTTTGAAATAATACCCAAATGATTATGAGGATTTAAAAAGGTGATGAATAATAGAATAAAAATGATGATGTAATATAGAAGGTAAGGTATTATGTAGTTATAATTCATGAGTATAAATGGATGAGTAGTTAAGGGGAAAATATTCAACATTCCAAAAGATTAATATACATATCTAATATCTAGAATATGATATTATTCTATATTCAATAACTTATAAATAAAGTAACAATAAAATAAATGAAGAATATATATTTTCCTAATAATATAATTATATAATGTAATATGGTTAGGAAAAATAAGAATGATATTTTAGATAGAGTCCGGAAAGAATCACTATTTCCATTCATCACCTCTGTCAATTCTCTTAGTGATTGAGGTGCTATTGTGAATAAAAATCATATATATCTCAATGAAGTGTTGGTTTAGTTGGTCCCATGATTCCAATCCTAACTAATTTCAAAAGGTTTAGTTATATAAAGTTAATTATTTACATGAAACTATAACAATATTATCCACTATAAATAAATAGATATTTTGAGGAAGATGATCTTACATTTATAAATGAATACATCTAGGATTAAACTAAATAAATTGTTTAACAAAGGAAGTTAGTTTACTTTTACTTAATTGAATGATCTGGTAAAATTTTATCCATACTATTTGATAAATGAAATTTCATTCAGTAGATAACTATTATCACAAGATAACATAAGGCCTATGATTTTTCATTCCCATCACTTTTATGTGTTAATTTATGGTTGATAATTTCCCATTCATTTTTAATCATTAAAATTGATTAGTTATAATTGAGGACTCATACTCAACCTGAAAAAAATAAGGGGTATATTGTCACATTAGGTTCAATCCATATAAAAATAATATGAGGTTATTTATTTAATATTTACTAATTTTTATTTGGTACAATGTTTTGGGTAATCATAGATACATTAATACATATTAACCAAGATAAAGGTTCAAATATCAAGATATAAAATCATGGAGAATATAATTTGGAAAAAAGTGTCTCATTGATTCACCTCATTTCATGTGACCAGATGATCTATAGGGAATATAATGTGGTGTTGTGGTTAATACATGTTTCCTTTTATTAGATATATTCTTATTCATAGATTGTTTTATCATTAATATATAATGTGTATGTAAGATAAATGTGCATATTTTCCCTATATATAAAATATAATTTTCATTTGTACTAATAGAAACATGTGAGTTTCAGTTAAACCCTTGAAAAAATTTAAGGAAAAATTGATAAGAAGATATTAAAGAGTTTAAAATAGAATGTGCATTCACTAATACTATAAGATAATACATCTTATTATTATTATGATAACTCTTTTTTTATTTATCCTCTAGAAGAATCATTTTAAATTATAATGTGTATAAAGTGACTTAATTAAATTACAATATCACGTCTGATGTCATTGAGTATTTGAAAAAGGTACCAATTTTCATTTTCACTAATATATTTGTGTATAACAAAAGGATATATAATCAAATATAATAGTTATTAGTATAATTAAATTATATGGAAAACTAATTGGCCTATAATATTTAATAAATCATAAAACTATCCCAACTTGTTAATTTCATGTTAAAGTTTTTATTAATTTTTTAATAATATTCTTCACTAGGTAAATAAGAATATAAAAGGTTAGTTTGTGAGAAAAAATATTCAATAAAAATAGATGATGAATAATTCTATGTCATCAAAGAAATATAGAATTCCCTAATGAATTACTTATACAATCAGGTAGAAATTAAATAAAATATGATAATTTTGATGGACGCATTCTAATAAGAGGTGAGTAAAATTCATGGCCATTTGAATGGGATGAAAAAGGAAGAATTAGAGTAAAATTTAATATTAACTAAGGATGAGAAAAATATCATCTACATGAATTTCCTTGGGCTAGAATTAAGAATTAGAAATCTAGAGTAATCACATGGTGATAAAAACCATGATTCTGTGAAAATAAAGGATTCCATAAATTTTTATGATAATTTTCTTGTATCAACAAATTATCATGTTAGTGGTAGGAATATTTTAAGATCGTATAATTATTTATATGCCTCTTGACCAAGGAGAAAATATATCTAATAGATATTTATATTTTTACTAATTCTATTTTAACTTGAAATACATATTAAAAATCATAATCATGAAAAATATAGTGATACAAATTTTAATGTATCCCAATAAAATTTAAAGGTAATTTTTGAGAACTACCATGAATTCCTCTACACAAAAATATTCTCAAAATAATGTATTTTATTTGTAAAAATATGTTTTAGTAAAACATGTATGGACTTTTGAAAATGGAATGGAACATTGTTTTTTGACCATTATTGGTGATTGGAAGATTTGAAAACATGGCCATTAAATGATGGAATAATAATTTAATTCAGAAATATTATATATTGATTGTATTAAGGGGGAAAATATATAAAATAATGAATAATTCTACTATAATGATTCCATAAAAAAGAATAAGATGAATTTTTCATTAGAGAATATATTTAATAACTTGTAGAATAATCCTTGAAATGGAAAACCATGTAGTCACTGTGATGGTGAGAATTGGACCACATAAACAAAGAATAATTCATATTTAAATTGGGATATAAGTCCCAAAAATATAAATAAACAAGTGGGATCCAAAAATGAGTTTTCATTGGGGTACATGAAAATTGTAAAGAAATGTACACCTAATAAGAACTCTATGTTGGATTATACACTAAAATTCATATGATTCTATAATAGTATTACATGACACATCATGCAAAAAAATCCATTGTCATCAAATGTGGAAGAAATATGAATCCATAATTAAAATAAATCCTGGAATGAGATAAAGGGATTTGTTTTTTGGAATAAAACCTAAAATGGTAATTATTTATGTTTATAAAGAAGGTTAACATGGTTTTTCATGATAAAAAAATATGGAATATGAAAACAAATATCTAAAATGTTTGAGTATTTCTTTATATTACTTCATTTATAGGATAATTGGTTTAATAAATGGAAATAAACATTAAAGAAGGTATGTGCTACAAATACCACTATAAAGAAGGTGACTCTAAATATATATATTATTTACCATGTTATTATGAAATGAATGCCCATAGATACAAAACATATGGATGTGTATATAGATAATTATATAGATAAAGGAAAATAAAATAAATGAATTTGTTTCCCTCTAGAATTGGGGATGATCTCATTGATTTAAGATTCAAACATTCCAAGTGGTTTCTAACGAGTTTATTCATAGAACAAGAAATATCCAATGATTCCATTTCCATTTCGACCTACTTTCCAAAGGTAGGTGCTCATTAGTTGTGGACTGAGGAGGCTTTGAAATTTTCATTTGTCGAGAGGATGGGAGGTCGAACTCATCACACCTTTTTGAGGGGAATATTTGTCTACTTCGGGACTCTCTTTATAGATTTAAGTTATGTTCGTGAATCCTTATTACATTACCAATTATAAAATGAGCTTTCCTTTAAATCTGAAAATAAATGATTAAATATGTAGGAAATTTAGAGAGTCTTTTATATGTATTCGAGGTTATTCAATGATAGAGAATCATCTGTATTTGTTAGAGATTCTTAGTCAATGGTATCCTTCAATACTTAAAAGTCTCTTGGTCATTATGATGACCATACTGTTTTTAAAGCCACTCAGTGGGGCACTTGAAGTTTATTGTCATTCAGAAGGACATAGGTTATTTCAGAGTTGGGAACATACCTGCGGATGGGCTACCTACGTATCCTTTGTTTAGAAAAGGAATCAAAACTCACATAGTTCGATTAAAGGAGTATGATTTTTATGTATGATTAATGGATCAAAGAAAGATTTCATAATTACTTTCACACTATAAGCTCACGTGGGTCATACTCGGTTTGAGAAACAAGAGGTATTGGTAAAATCAGACAATTGTTCCATGAAATATGCAATCATAAGAAATGATGTGGGGCTTATATATGTATGACTTCCCAAATAGATGAAAATTTAGATTTATTTTAGGGAAGAAATCCAGGAACATAGTCTATAAAGGTGTATGTGGTTTAGTGATATTTGGATACTCTAATCTTGGGGCTTACTCCTGAGAAAGATGCCCAAATTAGAAGGGGACTTATGATTGGGTTTTACTCCTTAGAAGGAAGTCCAGATCAAAAGTAAATTATGACAGGTTAAGAGAAATTAGGACTGGGGATTACTCCTAAGAAGGAGCCCTAGTTTAAAAGACTTGAAAAATTAAGGGACTTGGGGCTTACACATGAGGAGGAGGCCCATATTTGAGACTTGGACTGGGGATTACTCCTAAAGAGGATGCCCAATATTAATGAGAACTTGGGGCTTACTCATAAGGAGGATGCCCAAATTAATGAGGACTTGGGGATTACCCCTAAAGAGGATGCCCAATATTATTGAGAACATGGACTGGGGATTACTCCTAAAAAGGAGGCCCGTGTTAAGGATTCTCTCATCTTTTAAAGGATGAGTTTTAATGAACGAACTCTCTAAATTTACTGATGTAACGATGTGTAAATCACTAGGTTTTGAGAAATGTTGCACAGAATTCCTTTTTGATAAGGAATCCAACAAGGAAATCATGCCATAAATGGATTTAAAAAGAGTTCTGAAGACTTAATCATGAAGATGAGAGGTGGAAAGGTGTTAGAGGGGTAAAATGGGTAGGATGGGCCCCCAAAAAGAGAGGGGTGCACAAGTCCTGGTGGGCGTGCAGGTACTGTGTGGGCGCACAAGTTTTGGTCGCACAGGTATACATGCGCGACACATGGGTAGTTGTGAAATTTTTATCTCTTGGGGTAATACTTGGGCGAGACTTAGGTCAAGCCCTTAGTACTATCCCTAAGGGATTCTAGAAGTGTGGCGTGCATGTTTTTGTGAAGGAGCAAGGCAGCGCGCAAGTGTGGCCATTTCCATTAAGGGTTGGCCACTCAGGCACGCAAGTGTTGATGAGTTTCAACACCTTGGCCTTCTTCCCCCTCTTTAGATCTTCCGTTCTAGGTAAGAAGTTACCTTAGAAGTGTTCGGAACCTTTGAGAAGAGACTAGGGCACCGGGAGATCAATTTTGAGGTTCTGGAATTTTTTGTCCCCTCAAATGGGGGGCCCATAGGGGTATTTATAGGTTGAAGGGACCCTAGGATAATTTTCAATGAGGGCGCGCAAGTCACATGCACGACCATTAGGAGGCACGCAAGTGTACTTGTGTGACCATGAGGGAACTTGCACGAACCAAGTGCATTTGAAGCCTTGTTAATTCCTTTGTTAATTTTTGATGTTTTTGCAATGGATGAATCACTTTATGATAAGGAATTTTTTTCCATTCGTTTAGAATCTTTGATGGAAAGGAGAGTCAATAAAAGTCCCCCCTCAGAGTTGGATCTGAAAGAAATGAGGATGTAACTTTGAGGAAAGAAGAAAAACTAAGGAAACTTTGGCGCGTAGGTACAGAGCACGTAGAGGGAGACACGAAAGTGTTGATCATGCTGGCTATAGAGCGAGTTGGCTTTAAGCGCGCAGGGGTATAGCTGGGTCAATATATATGTGTCCATTTGTGGAGTATAGCATCGAATTTTGGATTTTCGAGCTCTCACCACGCAAGTCACCTTCTCCTCACAAGTTGCTATTTCGTTGTTGTCGCGCTGCTGTCAAGGTATCTGGACTTGCCTGGTGGTACTTGCGCGCCAAAAACATGTGTGAAACATCCACACTTGCACGACACAATCATACTTGCGCGCCAAGATTAGACTTGCGCACCTTAATTCCTTAGCCATTTTTTCCAAATTCCTTCAGAAATTTTATGAAAAATCAACTTACTTAAGAGTTAATTTATACAAATTTTGTGCAGATTCAATTGCTCCTAAGTGAATCAGAATGACTGATGAACTGGAAAGAAAGCGCCTTGATGATATGATGAGCATCATTGGCCATGATTACTATACCTTCTATGATAGCACTCTCTCGGATTTTTCTAAGTATTTGAAAAGGTATCATCAAGACTTCCCGCAGAGCATTTATTTTCCTTTGTAAGGCTATGGTCATCTGTGATAAGTTACCAATCCAGAGGCGAAGAACTATCTCCCAATTTCTTGGTTTGAGAACTACACCAATTTTGCGTCAGTAAATATCTCATGTGGAGGAGTATTTATAAATGCTGGAACAGTGGAGAAGGCTCATATGATGCATCATAGCCCTTGTACACCAGATATGAAACCTAATAAGCCCGATCTGCAACCACATTTTTGTCCCTCAATTTTTTGAAACTCTCATATGGATCAATCCAAAGGCTGGAAGAGAAGTTGGGATTTCTGTCCTGGAGGAGGTGTGAAGCCCACCTGGATGTGGGCATACTGGGTACGACAGACCTATGTAGAGTTTGTTGTGGATTTGAAAGGAGTTGCAATATACGAAGCCGTCTGGGTTCGGCAAACATATGTTTATAGACATGATAACTTCGTGCCGGAGATACTCAGCCATTGGATCCCAGAAACCAATTCATTCCATTTGACTCATGTAGAAGTAGGCATCAGTCTGTGGGATGTCCAAAAGATCTTTGGGGCTCCAATTTTGGGTATTATGTATGATGAATTCATCCCTCCCAAGGTGACCTAGAATGACTCGTAAAAGACTCCGGCTTTAGCTCGTGAATTATTTTAAATCTTCCAAAACCTGAATAGTTCAGAGACCTCCTTAACTCATTCCATAAAGTATATTCATCCAGAGGAGTGGATGGATATGTTTCTTACCAAAAATCAATAGAAGGAACCAAAGGAGAAGGAGCCGAAGGAGAAGGGATCCAGGAAAAAGAAACCCAAGGATAAAATTCCCACTCGTCCTACCACATGTCCCAAAACAAAGAATCGGGGTTCTCCAGGCACATTCTTGCTGACTCTGGAAGCAGGGGAATTTGAAAAGTGGGGATATGTGGTGAATCAGAGGATCCCAAAGAAGACTCGTCTGGTGGGCTTCTTGGCCTTGTGGCTAGGTGTTTATCTTCTTCTAGTTAGGGAATCAAAGGGAGGCGTCAGGCCAGGGACCTTCTTTATTGCGGCCAAGTTGGCTAAGGGGAAAATGGTTGGGTTGGATACCCCCATTTTAGCAAAGATTCACAAGATCTTACTCCATGTCTTCATGGGTAAGTCTCCTTTGAGAATAGTGGGACCATTCCAAGTTTTGTGGGGATGGATCTCCACTCACATCAGGACGTATAATGTACAAAATGGAGTACAGATTCCTGGAATTTCTTTCAGGCCATCAGTGTAGGCATTCTCTAGAATTGCTCCATTAGTTCTCAATGCTTATGACATGAAGGTGAGGCTGAGAATGTATCAGGAATTCAACTTCTTTCCTTATAGAAATCCACCAACTTGGCGGTTTGTTGATGACAGAACAGCCAGCCTAGATTTGAGGTCATACATGCTGGCCTGCAGAGATGGTGTGCTGGTCGCCAGGATTGATGAAGACATTTTATGCGAGGCCTATGCTCCATATAGATTTTCATGTCAATTCAAGTGTTTACAGCAGACTAATGTATCACCCCATATACATGTCAGGATAGAGCTGTAGATACCTGAAGCTTGACGTATATTGACATTACATTACATTTTCGGAATACTTAGTACATAACAAAAACACACACACAAGGATCGTAATAGTTTAGTGTCTTTGGAAACTCGGAATATAATCTTCTAATCCTGGTGAAAGATCTTCAACATCTCCCATAAAGATCTTCTTTTTTTATACCTAAAACCCTTCTTTATATCCTGGGGAAAAGAAAACATAAAAGAGTGAGCTCAAATGATCAGTAAGGGTAAACAAAAGAAATATCAATCACATCATATACATAAGCACATAACTTTTGGAAATCTTAACCTGTAAAAGAGATCATAATTTCATAACCTGGGATAACTCATTGCAGTGAAATGTAATCACAATAATCATAACTTAAAACATGAAACTTTGTGGCATACACACATAATCATAAATAATCATATCTTATTAGTCAAGACTCATTGCCAAGACTATCTTAGTGGACAAAGTCCGTTTCTGAACCGAGTCACCCTCGTTTCAGTCCTGTTTCACTGAACCGGTATAACCTACCATTCCGGCCATGTATATCTAATGAGATATAAAATATTTACCCAATGAATTGGAGGGAGATATAGGTCCCACCCATCTCATAATGATACCATTCTTATGTGTGCCACAAAATCATAAACCATACATCATATCATAACCCATGTAATAAAAATGGGAATCTTAAACATCATGACATCATAAAACAATTCATATAAGATAAAGGAATTCATAAAAATAATTCCATCACAACATAATCAAATCAATTTAACAATAGGGATAGAAACATAACCCTTTATTATCTTATATGGAAAAATAATTTTGATAAAACACTTGAACTCCATTCTTGAGGAAAATATCCTTTCTTCTTCAAAAAAACTTTTCTTTTCTTAACATGTCGTACAATTAAAAACTAAAATAAGTTGATTAAAAATAAACATGAAAAGTTGTAAAGGAATATTCTTGGAAATAATGTTTTAAAAATCCATTCATGCCGTATAAGTTAAAAAATAACTCTTCTCATACTTTTGTCGGAAAAGTCAAAAAGTACCTCATATGAAAAACGACAAAAGATTCCTTTCATATCTTTTACTAAAAACTCACCAAAGGGTAAAATAGGTTTTAAACAATTTTAGTTGGATGAAAATAATATTACATATTGAGGAAACATGGATGTGGATGATAAAATACACCCCAGTAAATACTAAAGTATAAAAAATCTCGGATAAAAATGAGATTGTGATATTTCCCTTACCTTAGGTCTGATTGGCTTCGTAAGTGTCCGAACCTCCTGTATAATGATTTAAATAATGTCATTTACTTATTACAGAATCATATTCATTGTTATTATATCATATATGGTTCACTTATGACTTTATATTACCCGTTCTTTTGTAAATTCATGTTAAAGTAGCGTTTTGGGTAAAATCGTCTCATTTGTCGTTTGTGTTTTAACTTGTAATTATTCATATGATTACTTAGATCATTATTACATAATTATAGAAAATAAAACATGATTTATATATAATATATATTCAGAATATACATATATATAATGGATCGATAAATGGAAAGAAATACACCGTTCATGGAGACGGTAGGCCGTACGTACGCATGAACGTTGTTTTCGTTTCCTTATTGAATTGAGTGGAATTAAGTAGATGACATACATATATATACACATAAATCCAGTAGCTTTATAATGTCATATATTTCATTATTATTTCTTATATATACTTTATAATCATTCTTAAATGGTTAACATGGAGAATGAATCTCATCGCGTCGTGGAGACGGTAGTCCGTACGTACGCACGAGCGATGATATCATTTCCATAATTATTGAATTGAATTGGAGTGGATGATACAATATATCAGAATCATTATGATGTTATAATAACTATGTATAGTTATTCTTTACACCATAATACCCATCCATGTAAGGTGTTGGTGGAAAAACAGATTACACCGCGGCGTGGAGACGGTAATCCGTACGTACGCACGCGCGGTGATTTCGTTTTCTGTAGGATGGATAGATGGTGAATTAGGATTGTTTCATACTTATAATAACATATAAGTATATGAGTTATACTGATGTTATTACTTCATAATTAAACAACCTAATAAGAAGAAGTGGAAGAAGAAATAAAGGTGAAAGAATCAGTAACGGAAATTACCTCTTCTTTGAAGCGCCTTTTTGAGACCTCCTCTTAGGGAACTAAAATTGGTCTTTGAGGAAGACCATAACCTATAGGATGTTTCTAGGGAAGTGGAGAAGAGAATTTGGCAGGGTTTGGCCGAGATTTAAGGCTCAAAGTTGTGTGAGGAAGAGAGGGAGGAGGTGCCCTTTTATAAGGAAGGAGAGGGGCACCTTTGGAATTCTAAAAAATATTAATTTATAATAAATCTAACCCCACGTAAAAACCTAAAAAATGACTCATATTCGAATATTAGATGATATAGGGTTTTAATATAATCAAACAATCAAATTTAGACATGTTTGGATCTTATTTTAAACCTTATCATTTTGATTTATCCTTATTTAATCTATTTAAGTTTATTTGTGGTAATAAAATTCTAAATTTTAAATTATAACAAATAATTACTTATTTGATGTGAATTTTCCATAATTGTTTACTTTATAACATTATCGACCATATAAATTTAAACTTATAATTTTTAAATATTTTTGTGATTTTTAAACAATTTTATAATATGTTATTTTTATAAAATAACAATAGTGTCAATTTTGACACTATTCATTTATTTGAATTTAAATAAAATATATACAGAATATATGTTCAAACTAAAAGCTTTAATATATTAATAAAAGGTCATATGTATCTATAAAATTAGTGGATCACATTAAATAGTTCATATAATATTTATTTTATTATTTTTAAAACCATTTATTTGGTTTATCTCTTAATAAAATAATTACTACATCATTTTGTATAATTATTTAATATACTTATTTGTTGCATAAAAATTTAAAATAAAATCCTATGATGAAGATAAATATATTTCCTTTCACAATAATACTTTTACTCGAATTTATCATCTTAAAATCACAATATGTGAATTGTTATATTTATTAAATTATGAAGGTGACAACTTTGGCATCATTTAAAATAAAATAATATAAGTGTCATAATTTCTTGTATAAGAATCCAAATGGGCAAAGATTCGACCATTTAATGATTATAGTTTCAATTTACATGACCAATAAGTTTTGGTCAGGGTTTTGTGCCTTTTATGGTCACTATTAGTTTAATAAAACTATATTCTTGATTTTTTACTAGATAAATAATTTCTGCATCAGTATTGTGTCATAATTAATTATAACTATTTAATCCCAAAAAATTCTAAATAAATTCTCATGATGTAGATAATTTTGTTAGCTTTCTGGATACTATTCATGTTCGAAGTTTTATGATGTTTATCACTAAGTTAAAATTATTATACTTATAAGATTTAAGAAAGGGACATGTTGTCACTTTCTTTGGTTTTAATAATAATTAAATTATTTTCATGGTCAAAAGTCCATAAAATGAATCTAATCCGACCCTTAGTTAATATGGGTTTACTTTTAGCCATCAAATAGAATTTTGGCATGTGTTATGGTAATTTAATAATATTATATTAACCCTTAATTACCCGATTTACCTTTAACTATGGAAAATAAAATTTACCGTAGTTACTATTCATAATTCCCAAAAATAAATAGTAGCCTATTAACATTATTTGGACCCACTGATTCCAAATATGGAATCAATTTTTTAAAATTCAATACACAGAAGTTGCAGAAATTAAATTAAAATTAATCCCGTTGTCCAATAAAAACGGGTTTTTGTTTAAAACATTGCAAAAGATTGAATTGATTTAACCTACGAATTCAAGGTAAAATCAATGCTAATGACATAAATTATATTAAATGGTAAAAGTATATTCTATTTATACTTTAAAACCATTCAATATTATAATTTAACCACATAAGATATTATGATGAAAAAAGTTGTTTTTAATTAAAATATAGCGTGTTTTTACTATTCATTAAAATATGAAAGTTATCGGAAAAATATCAAAACATTATCTAATGTAAATTTTTACATCCTGATTCAAAATAAGATTTTTATTTTGTCAAATTTAACATATAAACATGTCAAAAACTAGATTTAAAGTGGGTGCGCCATCAAAAGGCGGCAAAACTGCATTTTTTTAAAAATACTTATTTTACCCGAAAAATTTATTTTGTTCTTATACCATGTTCTAGAAAATGTGTAAGATGAATAATAATGTTATAAAATTAAAAATTTAGTTAATACTATTCATAACGGCTAGTTCATGACAATATTATAATAATATATCATTGTTTATTAAAACCCCGGTATTGCGTACAACACATGCTATCGAGGAAGGGCGCGATTGCGTGTAATGCAAGCCAAGTTAGGGTTTCGTGTTGTGAGAGAATCCTTCGTTGTTTCGTATAACAGAATCCAACCATATTTCATTTATACATTTAATATATATATATTTATATATACTCAATGTTGCGTAGAATAACTATTATCAAAATTGTGTGTAACACGGTCCAAGAATAGTATTGCGTATACTGCAAGCTAATACGGTGTTGCGTATAGCGCAAGGTAATCTTGGTGTAGAATACAACACAAGACATTAATGAAATTAAAATAATTTTTTTCATAAAATCTCGGGGTGTTACATTCTACCCCCCTTAAAATGAATTTCGCCCTCGAAATTCGTCGGGGTTATAAATGGTTTACTATTTGAAAGTTTCTTTGATAGAAACCCACATCGTAAAAAAGAATACCAAAACTTATCTTTAAAAACTAAAGTATAAAACGTAATGGTTTCCCAAGTTAACTAATCACTGGGTATCCACATAGGAGAACATAGGTGAAAATATGGACATGGAAGAGAAATCTAACCATCATGTTCTGATGGAGAGTGGTAGAGGACATGGCTATGAAAAAGCCAACAATCACAAAGCCATAAATTTGTGATGATCTTGGGTACCATCTTATTCATCGGATATAAGACCACTAGGACAACATTTTTTGTTTTCAATATCATTTCCCTAAAGTTAAAAATTTTGAATTAGAAGAAATACTTACTTGATTTTGGTACAATCTCACTGTTGTTCCTGCTTTGAACAGCTTCCACTTCATCTCTTAAAGAAATGAAGTGTTAAAAGATCATGTGATTGAATGATGGGTCATTCCATCTATTTCAAACAAAAGGTTAGCAATAGTTATCAAATATTCATAAGTCTGTCTTTTGTGAGGTTGAACTTATACTTCATATATCATACTTCTTAATAAAATAAAACTAGTTTCTACTAACCAGGGACTTCCTGTAGGCCATTGGTAGGCGATAAAGGCCAGTCGCACTTCAGTTGTGGGTTCGATTTCCACAGCCTTGTCCGACGCGATGGGATGTCGCCCATCCTGCAGGTTGTCCTATTTCTAAAACTACATTACTATAACATCCCATCAATAATATCAAAAAAAAATTCTATCCTTAAACAATACTAACTTATTTCCAACATAATCCATTCCAATATTTAGGCTTATCTAAAATACTTCGGTCCACTCTCATAACATAGTGAAAATGATTACCAGAGATTTAATACCATCGTTGATCCCCATATATCGTAATACTTCATTCCTATCTTGTTGGTCACATTCCAATCATTTGAAGGCCTTAATCATGTATTCCATTGAACCTTAGTGAAAACATGAATGCAGTTAAAAGTTAACACTTTCCACAAACCAAAATCCTCAAAATTCTTTATAATCAATCATGATATCACTTAGTCCTTATATAAATCATGAACTCATGAATACTGTCAAACATTTAATTTTCTCTTTATCACTTCATTATGCGCATATCATCCAATTTCCAAAATATATCTGAATAACCTTTCATTTTTACTCATACCATTCATCATAAACTTTCAAAACCTAAGGAAAGACAACAGTGTAACAATCCTCAGATGTGTTTTTATTCTATAGTACAACATTACACTTGATAAACATGTAATCATTCCACTACCTTCTTAAACCATTGACTGATCTTCAACAATTCTTTCATCTCACATATCATTTGTAGTCTCTTCATCATTATCAACAAAAATACTACCCATACGACCATACTAATTCTCTTCATGAGACATTCCCTTAGAGAATTGGTTTGAATAATGCCCGTACATTCCACATTTAAAACATTTAACCATTTTTGATGTCGTAGAAATACCATTAACCTCATCCATAGTGTTAAATGAAACTTTTCCATTACACTTACTGGCTTTGCGTCCTTCTTTTCCACACCCAAAGCATCTTCCATTTCCTTTGAAACATTATCCTTGATGCCTCTTCCCACATGATTTACATAGGGGAAATTGAACTTTCTTTCCTCTATGATCATCATGAAACTCCATCTTTCTCTTATTAGCCGAGTCATGAAACTTACCAAATTTTAGTTTATTGATCATATTATGAGATTTCTGATTCGGCATAATAATTATTTTTGGACTTTCAAATCCCATTTCATTTGGTTTCTCATAATTAATATCATTCCATTGTCCCGCATATCTTCTATTATCGTGAATCATCTTGTTTCCAGTCGTTTTCTAAAACCCAAAAAAAAATTAGTGTGAGTGACAAAAATCATGATAGGTAAAACAACATAATAAAGGGGAATTAACTTCAATATCTAACATCTTAGTTTTAATTCTAAGATCGTTACCGTAGTGCTAGGACTATATCCTATATGTATACTTATCCTTAGGGACATCCCTAGACATACCTTAGAAATATCTCTAGGGATCTCACTAACGTTTTCGCATCCTAGTTTCCAAAGGTTGACTAAACCTTTCCTCTGATACCAACTGTAGAGACCTGAAGCTTGACGTACATTGACATTACATTACATTTGCGGAATACTTAGTACATAACAAAAACACACACACAAGGATCGTAATAGTTTAGTGTCTTTGGAAACTCGGAATATAATCTTCTAATCCTGGTGAAAGATCTTCAACATCTCCCATAAAGATCTTCTTTTTTTTATACCTAAAACCTTTCTTTATATCCTAGGGAAAAGAAAACATAAAAGGGTGAGCTCAAATACTCAGTAAGGGTAAACAAAAGAAATATCAATCACATCATATACATAAGCACGTAACTTTTGGAAATCATAACCTGTAAAAGAGATCATAATTTCATAACCTGGGATAACTCATGGAAGTGAAATGTAATCACAATAATCATAAATTAAAACATGAAACTTTGTGGCATACACACATAATCATAAAGAATAATATCTTATTAGTCAAGACTCATTGCCAAGACTATATTAGTGGACAAATTCCCTTTCTGAACCGAGTCACCCTCATTTCAGTCCTATTTCACTGAACCGGTATAACCTACCATTCCATCCATGTCTATCTCATGAGATATAAAATCTTTACCCAATGAATTGGAGGTAGATATAGGTCCCACCCATATCATAATGATTCCATTCTTATGTGTGCCACAAAATTATAAACCATACATCATATCATAACCCATGTAATAAAAATGGGAATCTTAAACATCATGACATCATAAAACAATTCATATATGATAAAGGAATTCATAAAAATAATTCTATCACAACATAATCAAATCAATGTAATAATAGGGATAGAAACAGAACCCTTTATTATCTTATATGGAAAAATAATTTTGATAAAACACTTGAACTCCATTCTTGAGGAAAATATCCTTTCTGCATCAAAAACACTTTTCTTTTCCTAACATTTCGTACAATTAAAAACTAAAATAAGTTGATTAAAAATAAACATGAAAAGTTGTAAAGGAATATTCTTGGAAATAATGTTTTAAAAATCCATTCATGCCGTATAAGTTAAAAAAATCACTCTTCTCCTACTTTTGTCGGAAAAGTCAAAAAGTACCTCGTATGAAAAACGACAAAAGATTCCTTTCATATCTTTTACTAAAAACTCACCAAAAAGTAAAATAGGTTTTAAAAAATTTTATGTGGATGGAAATAATATTACATATTGAGGAAACATGGATGTGGATGATAAAATACACCCCAGTAAATACTAAAGTATAAACAATCTCGGATAAAAATGAGATTGTGATATTTCCCTTACCTTAGGTCTGATTTTCTTCGTAAGTGTCCGAACCTTCTGTATAATGATTTAAATAATGTCATTGAATTATTAAAGAATCATATTCATTGTTATTATATCATATATGGTTCACTTATGACTTTATCTTACCCGTTCTTTTGTAAATTCTTGTTAAAGTAGCGTTTTGGGTAAAATCGTCTCATTTGTCGTTCGTGTTTTAACTTGTAATTATTCATATGATTACATAGATAATTATTACTTAATTATAGAATATAAAACATGATTTATATATAATATATATTCAGAATATACATATATATAATGGATCGATAAATGGAAAGAAATACACCGTTCATGGAGACGGTAGGTCGTACGTACGCATGAATGATGTTTTCGTTTCCTTATTGAATTGAGTGGAATTAAGTAGATGACATACATATATATACACATAAATACAGTATCTTTATAATGTAATATATTTCATTATTATTTCTTATATATACTCTATAATCATTCTTAAATGGTTAACATGGAGAATGAATCTCATCGCGTCGTGGAGACGGTAGTCCGTACGTACGCACGAGCGATGATATCATTTCCATAATTATTGAATTGAATTGGAGTGGATGATACAATATATCAGAATAATTATGATGTTATAATAACTATTTATATTTATTCTTTACACCATAATACCCATCCATGTAAGGTGTTGGTGGAAAAACATATTACACCACGGCGTGGAGACGGTATTCCGTACGTACGCACGCGCGGTGATTTCGTTTTCCGTAGGATGGATCGATGGTGAATTAGGATTGTTTCATACTTATAATAAAATATCAGTATATGAGTGATACATATGTTATTACTTCATAATGAAACAACCTAAAAAGAAGAAGTGGAAGAAGAAATAAAGGTGAAAGAATCGGTAACGGAAATTACCTCTTCTTTGAAGCGCCTTTTTGAGACCTCCACTTAGGGCACTAAAATTGGTCTTTGAGGAAGACCAGAACCTCTAGGATGTTTCTAGGGAAGTGGAGAAGAGAATTTTGCAGGGTTTGGCCGAGCTTTAAGGCTCAAAGTTGTGTGAGGAAGAGAGGGAGGAGGTGCCCTTTTATAAGGGAGGAGAGGGGCACCTTTGGAATTCTTAAAAATATTAATTTATAATAAATCTAAACCCACTTAAAAACCTCCAAAAATGACTCATAATCGAATATTAGATGATATAGGGTTGTAATCGCATCAACAAATCAAATTTAGGCATGTTTGGATCTTATTTTAAACCTTATCATTTTGATTTATCCTTATTAAATCTTTTTAAGTTTATTTTTGGTAATAAAATTCTAAATTTTAAATTATAACAAATAATTACTTATTTGTTGTTAATTTCCCATAATTGTGTACTTTATAACATTATAGACCATATAAATTTAAATTTATAATTTTTAAATATTTTTGTGATTTTTAAACAATTTTATAATATGTTATTTTTATAAAATAACAATAGTGTCAATTTTGACACTATTAATTTATTTGAATTTAAATAAAATATATACAGAAGATATGTTCAAACTAAAATCTTTAATATATTAATAAAAGGTCAGATGTATCTATAAAAGTAGTGGATCACATTAAATAGTTCATATAATATTTATTTTATTATTTTTAAAACCATTTATTTGGTTTATCTCTTAATAAAATAATTACTATATCATTTTTTTATAATTATTTAATATACTTATTTGTTGCATAAAAATTTAAAATAAAATCCTATGATGAAGATAAAAATAGTTCCTTTCACAATAATTCTATTACATGAATTTATCATCTTAAAATCACAATATTTAAATTGTTATATTTATTAAATTATGAAGGTGACAACTTTGGCATCATTTAAAATAAAATAATATAAGTGTCATAATTGCTTGTATAAGACTCCAAATGTTCAAATATTTGACCATTGGATTATTATAGTTTCAATTTACATGACCAATAAGTTTTGGTCAGGGTTTTGTGCCTTTTATGGTCACTATTAGTTTAATAAAAACTATATTCTTGATTTTTCACTAGATAAATAATTTCTGCATCACTATTGTGTCACAATTAATGATAACTATTTAATCCCAAAAAAATCTAAATAAATTCTCATGATGTAGATAATTTTGTTAGATTTAGGTATACTATTCATTTTCATGGTTTTATGATGTTTATCACTAAGTTAAAATTATTATACTTATAATATTTAAGAAAGTGACATGTTGTCACTTTCTTTGGTTTTAATAATAATTAAATTATTTTCATGGTCAAAAGTCCATAAAATGAATCTAATCCGATCCTTAGATGGTATGGGTTTACTTTTAGCCATCAAATATAATTTTGGAATGTGTTAGGGTAATCTTATAATATTATATTTACCCTTAATTACCCGATTTACCTTTAACTATGGTAAATAAAATTTACCGTAGTTACTATTCATAATTCCCAAAAATAAAAAGTAGCCTATTAACATAATTTGGACCCACTGATTCCAAATATAGAATCCATTTTTTAAAATTCAATACACAAAAGTTGCATAAATTAAATTAAAATTAATCTCGTTGTCGAATAAAAACGGGTTTTTGTTTCAAACATTGCAAAAGATTAAATTGATTTAACCTACGAATTCAAGGTAAAATCAATTATAATGACATACATTATATTTAATGGTAAAAATATATTCTATTTATACTTTAAAACCATTCAATATTATAGTTTAATCACATAAGATATTATGATGAAAAAAGTTATTTTTAATTAAAATATAGCATGTTTGTACTATTCATTAAAATATGAAAGTTATCGGAAAAATATCAAAACTTTATATAATGTAAATTTTTACATCCTGATTCAAAAGAAGAATTTTATTTTGTCAAATTTAACATATAAACATGTAAAAAACTAGATTTAAAGTGGGTGCGCCATCAAAAGGCGGCAAAACTACATTTTTTGAAAAATACTTATTTTACCCGAATTTTTTTTTTGTTCTTATACCATGTTATAGAAAATTGTAAGATGAATAATAATGTTATAAAATTAAAAATTTAGTTAATACTATTCATATTGGCTAGATCATGACAATATTATAATAATATATCATGGTTTATTAAAACCCGGTATTGCGTACAACACACGCTATCGAGGAAGGTCGCAATTGCGTGTAATGCAAGCCAAGTCAGGGTTGCGTGTTGTGAAAGAATCCTTCGTTGTTTCGTATAACATAATCCAACCATGTTTCATTTATACATTTAATATATATATATATATATACTCAATGTTTCGTAGAATAACTATTATCAAAATTGTGTGTAACACGGTCCAAGAATAGTGTTGTGTATACTGCAAGCTAATACGGTGTTGCGTATAGTGCAAGGTAATCTTGGTGTAGAATACAACACAAGACATTAATGAAATTAAAATAATATTTTTTATAAAATCTCGCTGTGTTACAAGAGCAATATCTGATGGTTTCCCAACAACTATGGTTGTTGGCATCTAAGGAGAGGATCGGGGCAGTGTTTGAGCTACCAGTTGAAAAAGTGGAAAATAACTTGACTACATGGTATGCCAAGCAATGGATATAATCATACCCTAAAGGGGTGGTGAATCACCCAGTTTATTAGGTGGGGAAAAGGAAAAGGACTATAGAGAAATAAACTCTTCTTCATGAATGTGATGCTTGCCCACCTGAAGCTGACTCACCGGATTCCTCATCTAGAAATGATTCACTGAATTCCCAAGATGGGGATGATGAGGCACAATAAGCGGGAAATCGGTCTCGTTCCAGATATAATCCTCCGGCCAGAATCAAAATACCTACTCCATGAACTCCTAGTGAGTTACTTCATTGTGGAAATTTAATCACCATTACTTTATAAAACAATAAGTCTTGTTTTCTTATTCTCTATCAATAGGTGCAGGAACTGGGAAGAAATTGAAGTCCAAGATTGTAGGACCTTCCTCACAGCCTTCTGGTACACATACAGAATATCTATGACCTGAGGCTATCTAGACATGGCAATGTTTATACTCTGGTATTGAAACTGTCTAGCTGGATTTATGTGAGGGGTTTCACATCCCTGGAATAGGGACTCTTTAGGCTTCTACCGATATCAATTTTGATAATAACCCTGATGAAGCGTGGACGTACATCAGAGAGATGGAAATGCTTAAATTTTTCACTGACGATTCCATTCCTATCACCAAGCATGTGATGGAAATGATAGATCATGGCACCGCTGAGGGGATTGATGAAGAGTGGCACGATTACGTGGACCCTGAAGATGTAAGTTGTCTTTCCTTATTTTCTTTGAAACTTGATTTCAATCGAAGATTTGTTACTCAAGGAAGTTATTTTCTTCATCTTGCAACTTGTAAAGAAAGGAACTAATGAGGTTCCTTTGCTACTGTATATCCCTGGTGGTATTGCCATTAGGGCTGCTGCTAAATCTACTCACGAGTCAGGCAAGATATCTCCAGGCCAGCAGGCCATGAATGAGGAGTTGGACATGGCTTTCCATTCTCCAATTCAAGTTCCTATAAGGGAGACTTCTGACACTCCAAAAAAGCCAAAGAGACAAAGGCATCGAAGGAAGAAGTCCACAACTAAATGCTTCATCAGTAGTGGTAAGTCCTTTGGATAATCCTGAGTCTTAAATCATGACAAGATTTCTCATTTTCCTTGGGATTGCAGGGGCTTCTTCAATTTCCCCTCTGAGGGAAAGGACTAATCCTCCTTTGAGGAATAAGGAGGGTGATGTGGAACAATCGAAAATTCAGGCTGACTTGGATGCTCCGAGAGAAGATCCAACATCTATTCCCAGTATCCCTGCTGCTACTATTACCAGAAGAGAAGAACCTCCTTATGGTAAGATAACAATGCTTCATAAAATGTTGAATGAAACATCGACTGACTTCTATTCAATAATACTTCAGGTTCAACCCCTACATTGGAGCTTTTGGTAGCTATTGCAACTGATGCTGCAATTTTATCTAAAGATGCAGTCCAGGGTCTGGGACCATAGGATGAAGGATGCCAAGAAGACACATCAAATGCTCCCACTAGTGAGATTAACCAGGATTCTGAGATGACATTAGATGATATGATGGAACTTGGCCCATCTTTTGAAGATTTTATAACTCATGTTAAATTACTATATAATTTAGAAGATTATGGACATGAGGGTTATCCTTCGTCCTATTAAGAAGAACTTATTATTACATGTCTAGTCAGGATTGGTTCAAATGTGCATTTCTGTCTGAGCAGTCAGCTGAACTACCCATGCCAAAAGGGGGTACAGAAAACCTTACTATTGTAGAGACATTATCACAAGTGGAGATGAACCCAGTGGAGCTTCATCAAGCTCATCCTGAAAATCCTGTCGAAGCTAGAAAATATAGGGAGGAGCCTTCCCAAGTTGCCGATCTACCTTTGGGTAAGGAATAACAATATTTATGATTGTACTTAATTTGCGAGACAATTGATTCTTTTGTTATCCTTTGAAACTAACCAGAGATTTCAATTGATTATGCAGGGCCATCAATTTCAATGGTCAGATCCGGATGTGAAGCCTCAGCCTCCGCCCCAATGGGAATTGAAAGAGAAGAAACACGGGTTAGGGGGGAAGGAGCAGAACAGGACACTTCCCAAAGTGCATTAACCCAAATTATACTCCCATAAGTTCAAAATACGTTCCAATTTTCATGATGCAAGGCATGGAAGAACATATGGAAAATCATATCTGAAGTGCCTCTGGAGGATCTATCATCTATGATTCCCCGGTTGTCATCTTGATTTATCATATTGGGACATGGAGGTTTTGGATATGAAAATATCCATGCCACGGTGAAATATGTCATTTTAAGAAGGGAGCAAGAGCAAAATTGTCGTGAAGATCTAACCAGGGTGAAGCTGTCAGCCAATATTATTGAATTTGAGGCTGTGGTATCCTGGGATGAGGCTGAATATGTGGCCAAGATGAAAGATCTGAAGCATAAGATCGAAGAAAAATACTTCCAGTAGATGCACCTTCATCAACAGATAGATTCTGTTACTGGGGAACTTGACCAACACAATAATTCGCTGGAGGGAGCTCAAACGAATGGTATAAAAGCCATCACAGATGCCAAGAAAGCACTCCATCAAGATGAAAAGTGTGAAGTTGGTTAGGTGCATCAGCTTCATGTAGCTGCTGATGAAGCACGGGATGTTGTTCATAAAGTGAAGACATATGTTTACAGACTCTTGTAATTTCTTGGAAAAGAGAAGAGACTCCAATATGTGTACATCCTTCTAATCTCTTGTACACCAAATGAAAAACTTTTTTATCAACAATAATTTGTGCATGTATTTTCCTTTTCTACCTGGTTTAGATTTTTACCAAATCCAATGGGCCTAGAAATCATAGTTTTATATTTACTAGGATTATTATAAATAACCCTACAATCTTTGAATCTTTTAATTGCTCAATATTACATAAATAATACGAAATGTATGTTTAGTGAGCTGGAAATTGACTTTTATTCAGAGTTCCCTTGTCTTTTATGGATAGTTTAATGTCATACACATCAAACATAAAGATACTAATGTTTAAGGTCGAAATATCTTTGACTGAGTGAATTATAATTGACTCAATTCCTTGAGAATTTTTCTGAAAACATATTACCACACTCAAGTATGAGGGACAAAAATGTAAACTATGACTTAAGAAAATTTGAATCAGAGGAATGATATGAAAAAGAGCTAAAAGGCATCAGAATAAGTAGTTCCCAATAATGAACTTACCATTACTTAACAAACCTGTTAGGGGGTTGAATTTTGCAGGACCACCTAAGGGCCGTGGCTTCATAGTAAATTAATATCATCTTTTGGTTGACAGGTCCGTTATGTAGACTACTTATGCAAGGCCTCCTAAGGGCTCGTGTTGCATAGTCAGGAAAAAGAACTCTTAGCAATTTTCGTTTCTACTGCTAAGAAACCAGTGAAATTTCATGGGGATTAAACTTTTTCAAAGATAGAGTTTGATGTAAGGAAAGAGGTACTTGAATATGGAGAAGATATTTTCAATCAAGATTTTCTAAGAATTGGATGAATGTTACTCCTACGAAAGTCTGACCCAAACGTAGGGAAGGAGAATATAAACCATATACTTGAATAATTTCAGATCATGAAAAGGAATATGGGCCAAATATTTTAAGGATTGCTATTTTTGTGGATCCCTATATATTTTCATTAAAACAAATAAGGACAAAAGAGGTTTTCCTCCCAAGAATGATGTTACTACGATTTAACAAACCCGTTAGGGGGTTGAATTATGCAGGGCTGCCTAAGGGAATTGGGTGCATAGTCAAATAATAGTATCTTTTGGCTGACAGGTCTATTATGTAGACTACTTATGCAAGGCCGCCTAAGGGCACGTGATGCATAGTCAGGCAAAAGAACTCTCGGGTATCAATCCTTTTGTGATTAGAAGTTAATAAAATTGATATGAAGATCTGAAAAATACTTAAGGTTAAGATTATGACACATAAAAAATGGGTATTATTCAATGTATGTAAATATACATAGATCAATGCTAAACATAATCACGTTGTGGATGGGTAATGAATTGAAATACTGGACTTCACTAGGTATCCTATAAGGATGGGAATCGGGCCATATGTAGTTCTTGAAATACATTTTAACGTCATGTGGGATGAAAGTATGAGAGATCTTAGTTTAGGTTCATAGAGCTCGGACCATTATAAGAAATACACAGTGTGTGTTTTCCGGGGGAATTTTCCGCCAGGGGACTAAAAGTGGAATTTGGGGTTAGGCCCAAAATACTTGGGGCTGGAATCAAGGGACACTCGAATGTTCCTACATATCCCATAAGGATGGGAATCAAGCCCACGTAGTTCTATAAATATCCTTTGTACAAATTTGGTTCGTACATGTGAAGGGTGAAATGGGACATTAGTGCAATGAAGGTTTAACCCAAGATAAAAGGTTCAGTTATTTCCATGTATGCACGTAGTTTTTTTTAATATAACATGATTGAAAATAAATGTAAACAATGATTCCCTCTCAGGTGAGGGTATCAAAGAATATTTTAGTTTATTGTCGTGTAGGACAAAAGTGTTGTACAGTTTAACATCGTATAGAAAGGATGAAGGTGAACGAATGTAAAGATATTGATTCTAGGAGTGGTTTCATGAATCAACATCGTATGAGATGGAGGTGAACCAATGTGAAGTGATTGGTTTTGGGCTTGAACCTTGGGAGGTTTTCTACGTACCCAGCCTAGAAGACGAGGATCAAAGTCCGCATAGTTCAACTAAAGAATGAATTAGTGATCAAGTTGCTCTTGGGGACAACGACCTAAAAATGGTGTTGGAACGTACGTGTGGTTTGTGGCCCAGATACGGTGTTATGGTTGATGTTTACTCTAAGATCACATGATTCATACTCGGTGTGAGAAACAAGAGTTAACAACAACCTTAACGATGCACAGTTTAATGTCATATAGGACATATGAAGGGACTTTGCAGTTTAAAGTCCTGCAGTTAAGACTATTGGTGTTGCGCAGTTTAGTGTCATTTATCAGGGAAAGAAATACAGTTTAATGTCATATAGGACGTATAAAAGGTCCTTTATAGAGTTTATGGTCATGTAGTTAGGAGGATACCGACAACACAGTTTAATGTCATGTTGGACAAAAAAGGACAGTGCAGTTTAATGTCATGCAGTAAGGACAAAAGAGGACACATTTTAACGTCATGTTGGACATATTAGAGACATTTTCGTAGTTTAATTTCATATTGTATGAAAAAAAGATGATACATTTTAGCATCATGTTGGAAGAAAGTGTGAATAGTTTAAATTCATATGCATGGACTGTTGGTTAAGCAGTTTAACGTCTTACTAGATGTAAGGGACTTCTTTACATTTTAGTGTCTTGTATTTTGGACGTCACAGTTTATCGTCATGTTAGACATAAGTGAAAATAGTTTAAAGTCATATGAATGGACCCTGGATGGTGCAGTTTAACATCATACTGGACGTAAGGGACATACAAATAGTTTAAGGTCATATGCATGGACCGTTGGTTATGTAGTTGAATGTCTTACTGGACGTAAGAGACTTCTGTACAGTTTAGCATCATGTAGTATGGACGTCACAATTTAACGTCATGTTGGACGTAAGTGAGAATAGTTTAAATTCATATGCATGGACCATTGGTGGTGAAGTTTAACGTCGTGATAGATGTAAGGAAAATGAAAATAGTTTAAGGTCACATGCATGGACCGTTGATGGTGTATTTTGTGTTTATAAAAAATAATTCTTTAGAAATATCGCATTAGATGGAGTAGTGATGAGTTCTCCATCCACTGAGATTAAAGAATAAGCTCCATTGGAATAGACCTTATGTATTGAATAAGGTCCTTCCCACATTGGTTCAAGATTGGGAGGTTTCTTTCCTGGTATCGTTGGAGTTCTGAGAACTAATACCAATTCTCCATGAATGAATGAACGAAGACGATCTTTTTTGTTGAAATCTCGTGATATTCGATTATGGTAGACTTCCAAGTGGTGTAGGGTGCACAGACTTTTCTCATCTAACCATTCCAATTCATTCAATCTCTTTTGAGATTGTTTATCTGTAGATGACTGATCACAAATGGCTACTTTGAGTGAGGGTAATTGAACCTCAATTGGCAGGACTGCTTCTGTTCAATATACCAGTGAATATGGAGTTGACCGCGTTGCAGTGCGGGTGGTTGTCTGATAAGACCATAAAGCATGAAAGAGTTTATCAGGCCATGACCTCTTATCTTTATGCACCATCTTTTTCAGTATGTTTGAAAGAGTCTTGTTGAAGGCTTCTATCTGGCCATTGGCCGCTACATGATACTGAGATGAATGGTTGGATTTGATGTTGTATTCTTGATACGACTTATTCACCTCAGATGAACAGAAGTTGGTGCCATTTTCCGTCAATATAGTATAAGGGACACCGAATATGGTAATGATGTTAGAATTGATGAAGCTAACAATGCATTTAGAACTGACTTCCTTGAGCGGTATTGCCTCTGCCCATTTGGAAAAGAAGTCAGTAGCAGTAAGAATATACTTAAACTACTTGGTTGTAGCTGAAGGATAAGGTCCCACCACATCCATTCCCCATGTGAAAAATGGCCACGAGTATTTAGTTGTATGAAGAAATTTTGGGGGTTGATGAATGAAGTTTTCATGTACATGGCATGAATGACACATCATTTTGAAATGAACACAATCTTGTATCATTGAAGGCCAAAAGTATCCAAGCCTTCGAATTTGATCAGATAGTCTGTGTCCAGACTGGTGGGCACCACAAACTCCTACATGTACTTCTTTCATGACCGCCATTGTCTCTTCACCTTCAATACATCTGAAGAGAACTCCATCAAAACCATGCTTGTAGATAATTTTCTTTGTGTGATCTGGGCCATTATAAAGATTAAAATTGATCTCACTTCACCGTATTTGTTCTTTCCCAACTCTATCAGGTGGAAGTGTTCCATTTTGAAGGTATTCCATGATAGGTTTCATCCATCCCATAGTGTGACCATATGGTTCAGAGATGGGACTAATTTCAAATATTTTCTCTTTTATGGCTTGAACATAAGGTGAAATTGTACGAAGGTGGGCAATATTGATTGTTGTCTCGCCCCAATTTGGATCTTCCAGAGCTGTGGCTATATTATCCAGTGCATCTGCTTGGGCATTTTGTGACTGTGGGACAGAAGAAAATGTCAGTTCTAAAGGGAATTCCCCCATTAACTCTCTAATGTAATCATTCAAAGGGATTAGTTCTTCTTTTCTGATAGCATAATCCCTATTGACTTGTATGATTACCAGTTCTAAATCACCTTTCTCCATTACGTGATTCACTTGTGCTTGATGCGCCAACTCTAATCCTGCGATGAGAGCTTGGTATTCTGCTTCATTATTTGTACCACCTCCCAACAATGAAAAGGAATAGGGTAACACTGCCTTTTCTGGGGAAATTAGCACAATTCCCAAGACAAATTTATTGAATTTAGTATTTTCCATTTTTCTTCCTGTTGGACTTCTAGAAGCACCATCAATGTACATTTCCCATGTTTGAAGACTTTCTTGAATAGAGAAGACTTCCTCAATAGGGAGTTCAATATCTGAATATGTTTCTTCCATTGAAGGGTGTTCAGCAAAGAAATCATCCAGAGCTTGGCCCTTTATTGCCTTCTGAGACACATACTGAATGTCAAATTGCTGCAAGATAACTTCCCACCTTGCCAGACATCCTGTAAGAATTGGACGACTAAGGATGAATTTGAGCGGGTTATTGGGAGATACCAATTGGACCTCATGATGTTACAGGTAGTGTCTCAACTTCTGAACAACAAATATTAATGCTAGGAAGCACTTCTCAATACTTGAATATCGGGTTTCTGCTTCAATCCTAGTCCGACTAAGATAGTAGAGACGGTTTTCATTCCCAACATCAATATTTTGAGCAAGAAAAGAACCCAATGATCACTCTAGAGCTGTTACATAGAGGATAAGTAGTCTTCCTTCAAAAGTTGGAATCAACACTAGTGGACTCAAGAGATACTTCTTGAGAATATCGAATGCCTCTTGACATTCTTCAGTCCACTGGTAAGTGACTCCCTTCTTCATCAATTTGGTGAAGGGTAAGCTTCTGCCTGCCAAATTGGCGATAAAACGCCAAATATACGTTAAGTGTCCTTGAATTCCTCTCAATTCTTTCAAATTTCAAGGAGGTGACATACCAAGGATTGACTTTGTCTTCTTATGATTGACTTCGATACAATGATGGCGTACAACAAAGCTGAGAAATTTTCCTGAGGTTACCCCAAAAGCACATTTTATGTGGTTCATCTTCAAATTATGTTGCTGAAGTTTGTGGAATATGACTTCCAAACCATCCAAGTGATTAGAACGTTTCTTGGATTTGACCCCCAAATCGTCCACATAACATTCGATGAACTTCCCTAAAAAGGGTTTGAATATATGATGCATGGCACGCTAATATGTTGCACCTGCATTATTTAGGCCAAAGGGCATTACTCGATAGCAAAACACACCCTTAGGGGATATGAAATCTGTAGATTCATCATCTTCAAGAGCCATTCGGTTTTGATTATACCAGGAATATCCATCCATGAAGGAGAGTGCTTCATAGCTAGCTGTTTCTTCAATTAATAGTTCTGTAATCAGAACTAGAAAATCATCCTTAGGACAATGCCGATTTAGATCTCTGAAATCAATGGAAACTCTAATTTTCCAATTCTTCTTTTTCACTAGGACAATATTATCCAACCACTTGGGATATTGAACTTCTCTAATGAAGTTAACTTTGATAAGTTTATCCACTTCAGCCTCAATTTTGGAATCATTGGTTGGGTGTGTTCTTCTAGCTGCTTGTTTGAATCTTCGATGTTCGTCTGGAAAACCCAAATGATGAGTGGAAATATTAGGATCAATCTTTGGCATCATTTTATAGTTCCAAAAAAATATATCTCGATTTTTCTTTAGAAAGGAAATATACATCTCTTGCTCTTCAAGATTCATAGCTGCACTAATTAAAGTGGAGTCTAGATCTTCTTTTGTACCTAGATTTATTTCCCTGAATTCATCCACGGTAGTAGAGATACCCTCTTCAAATGTTGGAGGATAATCCCTGAGATCTTCCTCTTCTTCTTCAACATGTGTTATTTCTTCTGTTTCTACCTGCATAGTAGATGATGAAGCATAATTTTTAAGATCAGGAGAGACATTAAAATTTGCACATCTTGAAGAAGAAGCTTCCATTTCCGACCCGAATGATGATGAAGGGTCTTCGTTGGGTAATAAAGAGGAGATGATGGATTGACAATCAACATCATCATTCACCTATAACATTTCTATAACTTATTCTATCCCAGTTGGTGAAGTATAGACTTTTTGGGTTTCAGTAGATGAAATGAAGACATCTCCATTTAAGCTTTCATCATTCCTTGGTGGATCGCCACTTTCTCCCATGTTTTCTGGCTTGATTGCCATAATTGACATTATGGAGGTTTCTATAAGAGTATTTTGATTTGTGTCTATCCTGTAAATTTGACTGATGGGAAATACATAATCTGTACTCACATGTGCTAATGGGTTTATATTATTCTTTTCCAAACCATATCGAGCATTAACTTTGGTAATCTCTTTTGTTGTGGATTCCTCCTTTACCCTCATGTTGTAGAATTCCGCCTCAATGTATTGAGATTCACATGTCTTGAATGAGGCCTTATCACCATACAATGTACCAAATTGACCATCGAAACAATATTTGAGACATTGATGATATGATGAAGGAATAGTCGTATGTTGATGTATCCATCTTCTTCCAAGAAAGATATTGAAGGCTGAGTATGAATTGGATATAAGATCTCCAAACTGAGTTCTGAGTGTAATCTCATCCATTGTTTCTTGTGCATTTTTGTCATATCTTTGTAACATCATAGTAGAAGGAGATAAATCAGATTCTGTGAGGAACAATCGACGAAGTGTACGAATGGGCATGAGGTTGACTCCTGAACCATTATCAATGAAAGCTCTTCGGATGTCAACACCATTGAACTTGCCAGATAAGTACAAAGGTCTAATATGTCCATGCACGACATCATCTTCATCTTCATCAATAAAAGATATCATTTCATGGCATTATGCATGATTATTCTCTACATGGTAGGCTTCAGCTGCAACAATTTCAGTTTCAAACTCTTGAGGACTTGACAAAGCCTCAATGAGTGCCTGCCGAAGATCCTTTGACAAATTCAAGGCATCCATAATTGATAACTTGGCTGGTACTTGGGACAGGTGTTTCAATACATCATATTTTTTATCCAAAGGTCTGTGTTTCCCAGTGGGAACATGTTCTTTTGTAGGTACCTTGGAATTTGATGCTTCTTGTACTGGGATACGAGTTGGTAATACTTCCGGATTTGGAAGATTAGACCAATTAGTTCTGTTTACTTGATGAGAAGAAGAAGGTGGAACCTCCAACAGATATTCAATAGTAACTATGCCTGGACTGAATCTGCCTTGTGTATAAGAACTTTCTTATTCTTATTGAGCTCGTTGATGGGCTCTACCATGAGTTTCTTCCGCATACACAGCTCTAGTAAGGGTGGAATTGGAATAATGGCCTCTGAAAGAGCCACATCTTCCCATGTATCTTGAGCCTATAGAACTTCCTCTAATTCCTTTGTTTGATACAGGGAATTTAGGCTCATTGAATTTGAAACTTTGATTGGCATGAGGATCTGTTAATTGAATCATATTAACAGACCCAAAGATTAACTCTTCATCCGAAGAAGACTCTGCCAGATTAGCATGTTCAGGCTATGTCGTTTGGTGGGGCGGTGCCAGTTGCTTCGAAGTAGATGGAATGAAATCTACCAGAGTCAAAGACAACTTAGGCTTTGACACATACTCATCTTCTTCTGATTCTTCTTCTTTATTTTAATTATGCCGTTTATTTGAGGATTTTCCCTATGATGAAGAGGGGTTTGCTACAACATTTATAGAAGAATGTACAATTGGTTTCTTCAATTGTGTTCACAAAATAGCATGTGTTAGGTTGATCATCATTATGACCATCCAATCATCATATTTTTGTGTATTTTTGTTCTTAACATCTTACCACTAGCCTTCCTCCTCTTGAACTATAGCAGTAACAGATGTTACAGGAGCTGAAGAACCTTTCAGTTTGACTTGTCCCAAATCGACCATTTTTTGCAAGAGGTCCTTGAAAACAAAACACTCCTGAATGGTATGCCCCAAAATTTTATGAAACGGGAAATAGTTGGGACAGTCCTCATCTCCTTCCTTGTTTGGACTCTTGGGCCATGGAAATTGAACCAAATTATTTTCCAGATCCGAAATGAAATTACCAGGAACTTGTTCATTTCGGAAAGAGTAAACTTTTCTTTTCAAATCCTCAAATTGTTTTCATCTTTGATCACTTTCATCATCTTGACGAAACAGCCTCTTTGCTAATTCTCAAGAGGTGGAGCCCTTAGAGAAGATGAAGGTTTTGAAGTAGAAGCAGGTACAAGTGCTTGTTTAAGGATAACTGTAGCAGTTTCTGCTATACCCATTCTCCTACCTGGATCTGATGGAATTACATGAGATTTATCCTTAGTCTTTATAAGAGAATCTACAATCTGTTGAGTGATTGAAGTAAGGTCTTGAAACCTTCCTGTGTATTTCACAGGGATCTGCGGTGTGTGCAACTTATCACGTTAATTTTCCACACAGATTGGAAACAATTCCTCTTGAGAGAGTGCTAAGATTATGGAATATGTTAATCCCTTCCAACAAGAAATGAAATCTAAGACCCTTTCATTCTCCCTTTGCATACAGTTTGTAAGATAAAAAACTATTGTCTTTGGAAACGTTGAGCTGAATTGGAGAAGGAATCATTGTCGGAGATCCTCCCATCCGTTAATTGACTGGAATAGAAAGCTTGTGTACCAGACAAAGGCAGGTCTATGTAATGAGTGTACAAAACACCTGATCTTAACTGCTTCTTGTTGCTAAGGGGTTCCCATCATAGGATCGAAACAAGAAACAAAATGTGTTAAGTGTTTCTCTGGGTCTCCGAAACCATTAAATATTGGGAATGTGGTACTTTCAAAATTTGATGGGGGAGGAATTGCATCAACCCATTCAGGGTAAGCTCTCTTTTCTGGTTGAATCTGAGAATGATTTCCATCCATAGCTTCCAACCGAGATGTTAATGACTCAATAGTAGTTATTATCTTTTGAGAAACATCTGGTTGAGCATGGTCCGGTTGATCTTGGACCTGAATAGTTTCAATGACTGGAGCTGGTACAGATGTGGTGGCTGGTGCTGCAACTGATGGTAGCACTGCCAATTGTTGTTACACTTGACCCGTAGTATTAGACCTATGATGGTGTATTGATAAATGAGGATATTCTTGATCCATTTCAGTAGACACAACAAATTCCTTTGACTGACTGACTCCAGCACACTTAGGAAGAAGACTACCCTGAAGTAGTTCTGCATTCATCCTCCTCAATTCATTCATTTATTCCTCTTGTTCTGAAAATCTTTTCTCTAGTGAGAGAGATTGGCCTTATCTAGAGAAAGGTTATGTAACTTGATTCTTTCCTTTCGCCTTGTTGAATCCCTTTCGGAGAGGGGGGAGTGGGTTACTTGAAGGATTACCTAGGTTCTGAGTAATCCATTGGTTTCATGTACGCACACCTTCTTCATTTGTGTCTGAGCATACAACTTCTTGAGCAGGAACCACTTCATATGATCCCTTTTAGTGAACCTCATCTGTTTGATCAGCAAAAACGGCATTTATGACATCGATTGATGCATAATTCATTTCATATCTTCTATCGGCATTTCTGCGATATTGTCTTTTCCCAGGTCCTTGATGAGACATTGCCTTTTGTTGATTCGATCCCTCATGAACATCTTGACGAACCGTAATTTGGAGGGTATCTCTTGATAATTTGGCTCTTCATTCCTCTTGACGCTTCTTCCCCAATAGATAAAAGATTGAATTTCTCTGAGGGAGAGATTGAGGATTTGAAAAAGTTCCCAGTCCGGTGGACTGGGGTTGTCCCTGCTCAACTCCTCGAATCCTATCTGTTGATTCCAAGGGTTGAGTTAAAAGAGTCCCCATTCTGGAAAATTGGGGTGGATCTTGACATGTTATATCTGAGACCTTCTTGAAAACTCTCTTGATCTTGCTGACCTTAGTTCAGAAATTAGCTAGATGCATCAATCGACATCCACTTTTGTCACCCGGCTCAAAAGACCATTGGATGATTTCTGACACTTCTGTCACATGGTGATGTACTTGCTCCATACGAGAGGCATGTTCAATATTCTCGTTTTCTTGATGCAGGATTAATTCAACAAATTTTTCTCTATATACTTGATTTTGAGAGGAACTAGTTGAAGCCTGTTCTTGGTCAAGCTTTTGATTACAAACAAAACCCATTGACTGTGGCCGGCCATGGGAAATAACATTGCATGAAACCATTTTCGGCTCGCTTTGCTGACTAGAGAGCACAGTGAAATGTAGTGCTCTATGAACACCCCATCCTCTAATATGAATACCAGATGTGGCATTGGAAATTAACTGGCACAATCTTCTTAGTGCGCCAAGGAATGAACGCTAAAGGGCTCTCTGCTGCTTTTCATCATTCTGATATCGAGAAACTGAGAGAGATGCCAAGTCAATTTGGCATTGTAACCCATATACTATCTTGATATGATTTTCATATTCATCATAAGATAATATTTTCTTGTTCAACTGAGAAAGAGTTTTCCATATGTTGAGACGAATATCATGAATTCCATCTTCCATCAACATCTCAGTAATGTAATACTAAAAATCAGCCAAAGGCCAAAACATAACTCTCACTTCACCTTTTTCTAGTTGTTTTATCATATTCAGTACTTACTCTTTATCATTCAATGAAGATTATTCTACCTGATTAGACCAGAGCTGGTGCTTCCTTATTTCTTCATCGTATTCAACAATATTGGTAGAGAAATCACTGATCAAACTAGAAGATGTATGACTTAGGGGTGTTTCGGAGAATTTCCTACACCATGGGCTATCTTCTGGTTGAGAAAGTATTTCACATATTAATGGTAAATAATCATACATGACCGGCTTCACATTTTCAAGTGCCTCAAGATAAGAGGGATTTCTCGTCACTACATTGTCTTCTGATGAATTTTCCAGACAATGTGAATTACTACTGCAAAGAGGGATTTCGCAGATAAATTCATCATCATGGGGAGGACCACCATGGTGGGTTACATCAAAAGATGAAACATTTTGTTCCCTGGCCTTCTTTCCACACAGAGGGTTCTTGTGGATCTCATCTATAGATGAAACTTTGAGATTGACCGAATTGTCATAAAGTAATCCTTCATGATGAAGTATCTAATGTAGACCTTCAGAATTAATGTTCCCGATATTGGGAACTGGGAGAGAAGAATCTTGAGTTGCAACAGATAGTTGTTTGAGTGCATCAAGTACTCCATCATCGAGTAAGGCCTTGTCACAGATGGGCCTTTGATTTCTTGACTGTGTTGGTCGGGTCTTTTTCTTAGATGCATTCTCACTCAATTTGGCAGATGTATGTGTCTGATCAGGATAAATGATCAGGTTAGGCTGATTATCTCCACTCAGACCAGGTGTATGTGCCTGGATTGTTTGTCTGTATGATATGGGGGAGTACGCCACACAACCCTCTTGTACTAGAACAGATGTGTGTGTCTGTTATGGAGTGATTTGTTGATGTGTCACTCCACTGGAAGGGATATATTTATGTGTCTTTCTCTGAGATGCTTCTGAAGATGTTATAATATCCTGGCAGGCATCCAGAATATGAGCTTGGATTTGCTTCTGCTCTTTCACCATTGATAGGATATGTTTGGTGACTCTAGCTATCGAAATAGGGATATACGTCCATTTCGTGCTTGGAGTAGGTGTGTGTTCCTGCTCCTATCCACCTTTTCCTATCAGTGAATCCTGACAGTACTCAAGTGTGGGGGCAGAGAGTTGAGTCTGCCTCATGTTTGTCATCAGAGCTTTCCGACTGACTTCTCTGAATGCTAACAAATGAGATTGTTGGTAGGCTTGATCAATACTAGTAGGTGTATGTGCCTACTGATTTCACTCTTTCGAACATGGTAGATGATCTTCCTTCAATACTGACAGACGAGGCTGCAGGCAGGATTGATGACTGTAAGTAGGTGTATGTGCCTGTTTACCAGTTATCAACACATTTGGTTGGTGGGCTTCATCGTATGTAGTCAGATGAGCCTGCTGAATAGCCGATGATTTATAAATAGGTGTATGTTCCTGTCTATAGTACTCTGGCATAATTTCCTGGCAATATTGGCGTGATGCTACCAGACGAGTCTGCTGGACAGTGGAATTAAAACAGATGGGTGTGTGTGCTCATTCGTTACTTGCCACCAAGTTAGGTTGGTGGAATTATCCAGAGATGGAAGAGATGATAACCTGGTCACTGTTAATCGGTTGTCACCTCTGGTGGTTAGTCTTGCCTACTTGGGTTCGAGGAACCTGGGCCAAATGCCTGGAGACGACACCCTCGTCATGTTGAGGGTGCACTGTCGCACGAGTCTGGCAGCGATTTTTGGTGGGAGCCCTCGGGAAGGACTCATGTTTCCTTGAATTAAGGCCTCGAGGGACCTTCTCATTCACCTCCTCAAAATATGGGAGTGAATAGTTGTTGTGTTACGGGGATAACGACTCGAAATGGTTGGAGACGGTGGTTAGCATCGCCTGCTTCTTGATCACTGGTCGTCGTTGTCCAGACGACCAGGGTGAATTGTTCACTTGGAGGGCTTGTCAAGCAGCCTCCAGAGTTGGAATGATACCGTGTTGATGGTACTCCTTAACCAATGCATTCGATACCCAGTGTTGAATATGCTGAGTAGGTGATGTCGTCCTCAGAGCGGACGATGATCCAGCAGGAGTAGCAGTAGATGCATTCACAGCGGAGGTTTTCACAGAAGAGGTATTCACAGACGTGAACTTATGAAAATCAATTCTTGTAATGCATAAGATCATGAAAAAGAGTTCTTGTTTGATATGACAACCATAATCAAGATAATTTCAGCTGTTACATCTTTTGGATGAGCACATATGTTATTGATTGTTCTGTTGTCCCTATCATTGTGTTTTAAATAGGTTCCTAACAAATAAGTAAAACATCATTTTAAACTTGGTTAAGGATTCACATCAGGTTCACCATTTTTTTCCCTCTAGAATTGGGGATGATCTCATTGATTTAAAATTCAAACATTCCAAGCAGTTTCTAACGGGTTTTTTCGTAAACATCCAATGATTCCATATCCATTTGTACCTACATTCCAAATGTAGGCACTCATTAGTTGTGGACTGATGAGGCTTAGGAATTCATATTGGTCAAGAGGATGGGAGGTCGGACTCCTCACACCTTTTTTAGGGGAATTATTGTCTACTTTGGGACTCTCTTTATAGATTTAAGTTATTTTCGTGAATCCTTATTACATTACCAAGTATAAAATGATCTTTCCTTTAAATCTGACAATCAATGATTAAATATGTAGGAAATTTGGAGAATCCTTTATATTTATTAGAGGTTATTCATCAATAGAGAATCATCTATATTTGTTAGAGATTATTATTCAATGGTATCCTTCAATTCATAAAATTATATTGGTCATTATGATGACCATACTGGTTTTAAAGGCACTCAGTGGGGCACTTTATGTTTATTGTCATTTAGAAGGACATGGGTTATTTTAGAGTTGGGATCATACCTGCAGATGGGCTATCTACGTATCTTTTTTTTAGAAAAGGAATCAGAACCCATGTAGTTTGGGTAAGGTAGTATGATGATTATGTATGATTAATGGATCAAAGAAAGATTTCATAATTACATTCACACTCTAAGCTCACGTGAGTCATGATCGGTATGAGAAACAAGAGGTATTGGTAAAATCAGACAGTTGTTCCATGAATGATGCAATCATAAGAAATAGCGTGGGGCTTATGTATGTATGACTACCCAAACAGATGAAGATTAAGATTTACTTCAGGGAAGAAATCTAAGAATATGGTCCATAAAGGTATATGTCCTTTATGGATATTTGGATGCTCTAATCTTGGGGATTACTCCTGAGGAAGATGCCCAAATTAAGAGGGGACTTATGATCGGGTTTTACTCTTGAGAAGGAATCCCAGATCAAAAGTAAATTAAGACTAATTAAGAGAAATTAATATTGGGGCTTACTCTTATGGAGGCCCAGGTTAAAGGCCTTGAAAAATTAAGGTACTTGGGGTTTACTCCTGAAGAGGATGCCCATATTTGAGACTTGAAATGGGTATTACTCATAAGTAGGATGCCCAATATTAATTAGAACTTGATGCTTACTCCTAAGGAGGATGCCCAAATTAATGAGGACTTGGGGCTTACTCTTAAGGAGGATTCCCAATATTAATGAGAACATGGACTGGGGATTACTCCTGAAAAGGAGGCCCAGGTTAAGGATTCTCTCTTCTTTTAAAGGATGAGGTTCAATTAATGAACTCTCTAACCTTAGTGATGTAAAGATGTGTAAATCACTAGGTTTTGAGAAATTTTCCACAGAATTCCTTTCAGATAAGGAAGCCAACAAGGAAATCATGCCATAAATGGCTTTGGAAAGAGTTCTGAAGGCTTAATCATGAAGAGGAAAGGGGGATAGGTGTAAGAGGGGTGAAATGGCCAGGAAAGGAACCCAAAAAGAGAGGGGCGCGCAAGTCCTGGTGGGCGCGCAGGTACTGCGTGGGTGCGCAAGTTTTGGTGGCGCAGGTATACCTGCGTGGCACATGGGTACTTGCGCAATTTTTAGCCCTTGGGGTAATAATTGGGCGAGACTTGGCTCAAGACCTTAGTACTATCCCTAAGGGATTCCTGAAGTGTGGTGTGCAAGTTTTGGTGAAGGAGCAAGGTGGCGCACTAGTGTGGCCATTTTCTTTAAGGGTTGGCCACTCAGGCGTGCAAGTATTGATGAGTTTCAACACCTAGGCATTCTTCCCCCTCTTTAGATCTTCTGTTCTAGGTAAGAAGTTACCTTAGAAGTGTTCGGAAGATTTTAGAAGAGACTAGGGCGCTGGAAGCTCAATTTTGAGGTTCTGGAATTTTTTTCCCCTCAAATAGGGGGCCCACAGGGGTATTTATAGGCTGGAGGGACCCTGGGTGAATTTTCAAAGAGGGTGCGCAAGTCACCTACATGGCCATTAGGAGGTGCGCAAGTGTACTTGCATGAACATGAGGGAGCTTGCGCGACCCAATTGATTTGAATCCTTTTTCATTCCTTTGTTAATTTTTGATGTTTTTGTCAAAGGATGAATCACATTATGCTAAGGCATTTTCTTTTCCATTCATTTAGACTCTGTAACGGAAATAAGCATCAACAACATCATACTGGCTAAGGTGAAAAATAATCCTTCTCATGGGAAGAAAGCTGATGAAACCATGAATTACATGTTACCCATGAGTTTCAAAATCTAGAGTAACAAAGGAAGATAAGGTATGAAGATTTAATATAAACATATAAGTATATATGGAAGATTATATTGGTTGAGAATAAATTCTAAACTTTGTTTCTCTGACTAAATGGAATTTGTATCCCACTATATTCATATAGTTTTTATTGTCACTGTTTTATAAAATAAAAGATGATATATAAAGAAGGTTAAGTAGATTAATTATGATATAACTATATACAATAATTTTATATCATTCATGGAATGTGGGGATTGATTTTAAGATTCCTATATACATCATTTAAAGTGATATTAGAAGTAAATTCTTTGAGTTCATAAATATCACAAATGATAAATATTTATAGAGTTCATCTCTTGATTCGTATATGAGATTGTAAAGCTACTAGAATAACATTATTTAATTAAAATATACATTTTTTTGACAATTCAAATGTTTTGGTATAATAATATAACTTTCCTATTCTTATTTTTATATTATCATGTTTGATTATTAAGGGGAGAGTTTATTAATTAAGAAGATAACTTGAAGGGTGTGTAACCCACTCTCGTTGTATTGTTATTGATTAAATATTATTATAAATTATAAGCTTTTTTGTATTTTTTCCTAAAAGACCCTAGAAATAGGAATCTTAGTTTAGGAAAATTGATGAATTTTTTTAGGGATAATATTATGTCTAGGTTAATCATTATTATTTCCATCAAGGATCTAGTTCACATAGAATTTTATTTGATTACTTGATTGATGATAGTTTTATTTCATGCATATATTTTAGGGTATTTCAATGTTTTGATTTGTGTATTTAATTGTTTAATATTACTAATTTTGGAATGGATTAGCTTTTTTTGTGTTTTATGGAATGGAATAATGAATCCTTTGAAAAGTAATTAAAAGAGGAGAATATTGAAGCTAAAATATACTGCACGCTGTGACTGATGTGAACCACTATGGCACTGGATGTTATAAGCTAGAGTAGTATTTTGAAACTAGATATTGACATTTAAACATCATGTTGTCTAATTACATGATGTGAGTTTCAAAAAAAAATTCCCCCCTCGAAATGCAATGAAAATTACACACTATTAAAAGAAGTTACACATCATGCATTCCAATTATACGATGTAATAATTTATTAGATAAGTTTTTGGAAATGTATGATGAAACGTTTAATGCATTTCCCATGAAACAAAATTCAAGAGTTTAAAATATGTGAACCCCCTTTACAGATCATGAAGAAAGCAAGAAATAGAATAATAAATGCTATTCTAATGAGGTTTTGATAGGTTTTCCTATAAATGAACTCCACAACCACACCTTCAAGGGAGTCTGGGACTAAAGGGGGTTGCGTGACATTGATGGACGCATGCCAGACGATGGATTGATGATCCAGATCCCTGATTCACTATAGTTATTCTATTCCATTATTCCTTGGGTATCAACGTTGATAGTTCTTATCATTCCTATCATGAGAAAGTAGTTTCTTTTGTGTCTGGTGATGTGATTGTTGGGGTGTGATGTTAGAGATTTTTTCTATTTTATATTCTTAATTTTGATTTTTGAAACATTTTTTTATCAATTCTAAATTTATTTATTTACATATTATATGACCATTGCTTCATAATGAATATTATCATCTTACTGAATCAATTAATTGGAATATTTTCTACATGACCATTATGAAATCTAGGTTAGTTATATTTAAATATGGTTTTGAGTCACCTAGTTTTGAGTTTTCACCCATAAGATGACTATTCCAATGGTGCAATCATAGAATTAGGGTGAGATACCCGAAACAAGGATCATTTCTAACCCAATTCAGACACCAAACCTGGATAAATCCATTATCAATTGAATCCCTATCTCATAAACCTAAATATCACTGAACCTATCATGCCTCTCTCTGGATATTCAAAACCCAATTTTTGATACTTTATTCTCAATTTACTAATATAAAAACAAATTTGATTTCAATTTATTTAATTAATTTAGAAAATAAAAAATCTTTATGCGTTTGATACTCAAAATTTCTAGAAACTACATTATTGGTTGTTTTTCTATGTTTTTAAAATCATTAATTTGTGTAACCACAAATAATTAGCGACACCCTATGGGCTTCTAATTTAACATTTCATAAAGAAATGTGATATCACCTTTCACTCAAGTGGATCAGGTTTTACTAATAGAATAATGTGGTACCTATTACTCTTATAGTTCTTTATTTATTATGATTATGAGGATAGGAAAGGAAAAATGCTAAATCATACTGACATTAATCTATATGTCATTAAAAAGGTTTATGATAACCAATCCAAAAGGAGTATATTAGACAACTTATTTATTATAATGATTGTATTTTTTCAATGGATAAGATGAGTATCAATATTTTTTTCCTAATGGAGGAAGATTCAAATAAATTAATTACCTAAAAGGTGTGAGTTACATATTGGAATAATCTTAATGCCATTATATATATTTTTGGAGATCAATTCATATTTAGATAATGATAGACCTTTTAAGATGAGAATATATAAATATTTACAAATAAAAATACATAATGATTGTTAAAATATTGTTATATCATAATCAAAAATGAGTGAAATTTAATATATAGATAACTATCTACCACAAAGTTCATCATGAGTTTAAAGATATTCCTATAGTCCAAAATATGGGGCTATGATTGAATAATTATAAAGGATAAATAGATATGTTGATTATCCCACCTTACTATTTTTATGAAATATATGTTTAAATAATCTTATTTATTTAGTATCTTTCATTGAATGATATATAATGTTAATCTTTCATTTCACGTAACACTAGTTTAGCTTTCATTGCACGCAACACTGAGTTTCTACGAAACATCATTTGATTAATATTTAAATAAGATAATTACTTAGCTATTAAATTAGTGAGTATGAATAATATTATCTAACTTAAGAAAATATATTGTTTATAAGATGAATCCATTGCTTAAAAATTAATTAGAAATAAAAATATGTGCAAATTTATTATAATGAAAGAAAATATATATTCTTTTTATTATCCCAAAGTGGTTTTATCTTCATAAAATAAATAAATTAGAATTATTGAATGATATTAATGAAATATATATGTTATATATTTGATCAAAAAAAATTTATTCTCTACCAGATTTTATAGGCATGAGATAATAATAAATCCAATTTTATGCATAAAAACTTATATTTTCAAAATGGGTACTCTTACCACCTTTTAATGGAAAAACCCATTTTAAATCTAATGTTTGATAGTTTTATTATTTTTATATGAAAAATTTATATTCTCCTTTGAAATAGGGAAATAAAAGTTTACTTTTGTTAAATTTTTGGTATCTTTCTAGTAAGTTTCATGTTTTGATGAATAGTGAAATAAAGTTTTTTATTAATGAAAATATATTTTATTTTAATGTATTTAAAAGAAAAAAATAATTATTTTATTTGTTTTTAATATTATATAGTTAATTTTAATTTAAAATAGTAAAATTATGGTGTATAAAAAGATTTTATACATGATTTTTGAATGAAAACATTTAATGTTTCAGAAGGATAATTTTTTGAAAACTGTTTTTCATGCCATTTTAATGGATTTATATAAAATTAAATTCTAAAACATTCGTTTTTTGAATTATTTAAAACAAAATTGTATTCATATTGTCAAAATTTAGTAAAATTATAACTCTTTTTCCAATATGACCAGTTACCATGGTAATTTTTTTTACCGTGGTAAATTTTGTTACCATGGTAAGGGGTAAATTAGGTAGATTAAATAAAACAAATAAAATAACTAAGACTATAAAATTACCCAAAAATTGAAAAAAATACATTGGATTATTAAAATTAGAACCTTTACACTTAATGATCAAAATTATGTCATTTAATAGACACTTTTCTTAGAAAATGACTTATATGCTATTCAAATCAAAGAAAGCCACAAAATATCCTTTTTTGTCTTTATTTCCCCTTATGTGTCCTCATTAGAAAAAATTTCTATTATGAATGAATATAAATGAAAATTGTTATATTAAGAAATATATATTCCTGATAAAAATTTATTATTGATATTTTGGGCCACATAGGTGAAATTATGATAGTGATAATATTTTAGTTAATAACAATTTTAAACTGTTACTTTTATCTTTTAAGTAACTATATCATTTTTAATATCATGTAATAATGTATATAAATTGTACTAAAAATATTATTCTGAAATTTATAAAATTTAACTTCATCGATGTATTTTATTTCAAATTTTTAGTAAATAAATAAGTAAAATAATTAATTTTGTAATGATAAAGTAGTAATTTTTTCATTAATGGAAATATAAAAAAATGTTATTAAAATATTAAAATAAATTTCTTTTGAGGTAATGAATGTGATAAAAAATTATAGATGAAATTGACCTCATAAAAATATAATAAAATATTTTTTCTAACATAACTTGTTATATAGATATTTTTTTGAAATCCAATAAATAAATAATTTATGAAGTGACACTATTGATATAATATCAACATAAATTTTTATTAAATTATTAAAAAATCATAAAAGATTTTTAAAAATACGAAATAATTATAATATAGTCTAAAATGTTCTCAATTGTTAAATTATTGTCTTGTTTATATCAAATAATCTAAATTTACAATCTTTTAATATTGAAAAAATAGTTAGCTTAGTTAAAATTAAAATTGGTTAACTAAGGGTTAAATAAAATTATAAGGATTAAATGACAAAAAAATTGTCTAAAATCTATTATTTGAGGATATTAAAATCTTATCTCATATTATATTCAAATATATGACATCTTTGTGGTATTTTTAATGAGATTATGTTTATTATAAATTAATATTTTTTGAAATTCCAAAGGTTCCCACCACCTCAATTATAAAAGGGATCATATAGTAGGGAAATGTTGAGCTTTGGGAGGTGTTCCAGTGGATAATCTTGTCTTATAGTGGGGAAATGTGAAGATTTGGTTAGGCTATCAATAATGACCCATATTTTAACATACATTCGATGATTATTTTATAAACCTGTCATAATTTCTACAGTAATGTCATCTCATTTCAACATAAGAATATGAAGAGTTTGGATGACTCTTCAAGGATATTGTCTCGTAGATTTCAATTATTGAGAAACTAAACTTTTGGGCACATAATCGTCATTTTTCTCTTCTTTTTTTGTGTGTTAAATTTGTTCCCATAAATCCATATACATATTAGCGATACTAGAGTGTAGATAAATTCAATCTACGAGTATTATTCAACAATTCAATTTCTATCTAAGGTAAATATGGTACATATTATCTCTTCCAAACACCGTCTTCACAAATGGATTCTGCTAATTTTTCATCATTCACATCATTATTTTTTTATAATTGTTTTCATCATCATATTTATTTATTTTTGTCTTTTCTAATATAGATGGCATCACAATCCTTTGAAAAAAAGTGATGTCTATCCTTACCTAATAATACCCATATCCATATTTACTAGGTCATTGAACATAGGATCCCTTCCAGTCATTATATTTGTTAAAAAACTAGAAATTTCGGATTTAATTAATCTTATAAATTATGTTTATTCCCTAGGTGGTATTTTATTAGTAAATTATAATAATTTAGTAGATTGAGCCATTGAATTTATCTCATATTGATATCTTTTGGTGAAAATATGTATTTTAGACTTTTATGATCCATATATATCTCACATGTTTCAACATGGAGATAATGTATCCATATCTATAAAGAAAATAGTAATACTACCAACTCAGGATCATGGGATAGATAGTTATATTATTTGTAATATAGTATATTTGATGAATATTAAATGACTCTATACTTTTTGATTAGGAAAAAACCACATCCCTTCTTCGATGCATTACTATATATAACAAACCCTCCACCTCAGGATGGTAGAGTCAAAATCAGAGCATTGACCAACCTCCCTTTTAGATTATCAAAACAGACATCCTATTCATTTATCCAATTAAAAAAACTAAATTATGTGTACATTTGGTTAAAAATTTATCCAATTGGGAAAAAATTAGAATAAATTTTTGATAGTAACCTACCAAGCTAATGAAACTATGTACTATAATTATGATCATTGTTGTAGTCCATTCTCTGATTTCCATTTTCTTTATATAATAAACTAAGATTCCATCCATATAGATAATATGGAAATTAAAAGAAACTTCCTGAATCTAGAAATAACATTTACTGAATTTCAAATATAACATCTTCCTTATAAAAGTCTCAATAATGATTCGCAATTAATTCTCATATCCCTCAAATCTTTTAGAATGAACCAATATATAATCAATGAATAAAACAAAAAAAATAATCATGATATTCCTTCAATAATATGGTCATTAGATCCCAAAAACATGGTTCATTAGTCACTAAAAATGGAATTCCTATAAAATCATAATGTCCATACCTTGTCTAAAGTATGTCTTCCTTCTTTACTCACAATTGATGATATCCATAATGAATTTCAACATTTGAAAAATATTTTGATCTGTGAAGTTCATCGAATTAATAATCAATTGAAGGTAGAATTTACTTTCTATTTATCATAATAGCATTGATTTCCCTATAATCAATGTAGTGCCTTATGGATCCATATTTCTTCATAAAAAAGATAACAAGGGCTCCCCATTGTGAAACACTAAGGAAAATATATCCCATATCACACAAATCCTTCTTTTGTTTCCTCAAATCCATTAATTCTAAAGAATCCATTCTATAGGGATTAATTTATATTATTATTTCAACATGGATTAATTCAATTTAAAACTAGACTTCACGATATGGTGAATTTCAAGCTAATTATTCATGAAATACCACAATGTATTCTTATACAATAGGTGCATACTAAATTTGATTATCACCTTATTTATCCACATATATAGTTTTCTATTATTCCATAAGAATCAAATTAATAAGGGATTCTTATAGTGTATATTGACATGACTCAGATGATAAAGTCACTACTCTAAAGGTAAGGAATTATACATCTTCATCACGAATCAAAATTTATTTCTTTTGGAAAAAAAATTATTTTTTTATCTATTAAATTCCTATAAATATCAAGGATTATTTCAATTTCAACCATAGGTATGAAAATAATTTCATAAAATAATTCATGATTATGTATCATAATGGGGAATAATTGACACATCCTTTTTATAGTGAGAATTAAAGTATGATTTTTGATTGAAAAATCCCTTCTAAATATTCTCAAGAAATATCAAATTTTCATGGAAATATTAGAAGATAAAAAAGTGTGTGTGGATCCAGAATTAAGTGAATAATTAGATAAATTTGATGATATTATTAATATAGCTACCACCACATCATTAGGTACATCCACCTAATCTATAGGGATCTCATAATCTTGGACTTCTACCCTTAGCATCTTATTTTGTAGATATTCATGACTCTTATAGAATTTATTATCATATAACCCCATCTCTCTATGGTTGAAATAATGAATAGTATTTTTTTCTTTCATCACATTTCATTATTTATCATAATGACCCTTATTACCACACACATATTAAAATGCTTATCTCTTCATGAATTTACCATAATGATTTTTTCCACATTTATCACAAGGTATAAATTGTTTCTTTCTCATACCCTTCTATAATGCAATCTATTTTTATTGGTTCTCATATTTCTTATTACTCTCTTACTTTCTATTGATCATATTGGTTCTCCATAATTACTTCTTTGTTTTTATGTCACATAAAACTATTTAGTGATATGATGAAAATGTTTGAGATACAAGTTCTCATTAAAGTCTTCTCTTAATCGCTTTAAGTAAATGGTAAATCTTGAACTATGAATTGTGTTTATAACATGTATCTTACAATGATTACCTTATGATGGTACCCTCACACTAATAAAAACGTTCTTTTTTATTTATGATGAGGAATGTTTTCTTCATTTCATTTTTTCCTCATGTGGAAAATATTTTTGAAAGAATATCACTTTAAAATATTCACATTATATAAGTTTTATTTCCTCTTATTCTTAACTATTCTGGATCAATAACAACCATTGATCAGTATATATTGTGTGTCATTATATTATAACTATAAAATTTTCCTTTTCATCACATCCTATGACTATAAATATATTATCCTGATACTTAATCCATTTCTCATCCATCATTGGATTATTATTTCACCAAATGATGAGAGATTGTGTCACATGAATAAATCCAATATAGGAAAATCACATTTTGTAATAGGTTCCTCTATTAGGGAGAGGTTATTTTTAATAATATAATTAGTTTTCCCTAATATATCTATGATCTTCTCTATTCCAATACCATCTTTACTATATTGCTGAACATGAAATCCTTATAATGGTCATGAGTATTGATACCCTATCCCTTCTAGGAATAATTTTTAAACAATGTAATATATTGAATTAGCTTAAAAATATGAATTTTAAATTATAACATATAATTATTATTATGATGTAAAACATGAAATTAATTAATATTTATGATTTTTTTAGTCTCATAATCTTAATCTTGGATTCTTTAGGGATATAATTATATTCAAATCCTCTATAATGTTTTTTTAAGAAAATGTGAATTATCCTAAAATTTTCTGGAGGGAATTACAAACTAGGTGCATAGTCAGGCCCATTATCATATAGCAGGTAATACTTGAGTCAAGACAAACACCCCTATTTCCGAATTATTACCCCTAGGTACATCTATTCAAAAACCACATCCACTTGTAGTATACATACATAGATTTATTTTTTGGAAATACCACATAATCACATCCTTACCAAATCATTCAGGATTTCATCCTTAATTATCATCAATGTATACCATAGGGCTACATTACATGATCTATATTTTACTTATTCTTGTTCCTAATTATTCTACTAAAATTTATATGATTCCAACTGTAATGGCCATGAATCAAATAACTATGATCTGGTGAAATATTTATTTGATTGGGATAGATAGAAGAGGTAAAATCCCAGAGTAATGATAGTTTTATAAATTTTGGAGAATAATATACATAAATGATACCCCTTTTACATTGGTGATAAAAATAAAATATATTAAAAAACATTTCAATCCTTGAAACTCATTCAATGATTTCATCTTTATATGAGGGGGAAAGAAACAAAATAAGGGTGAGATAAAATGCTTTGTAAGGTTCGGATACAGTAGAAGCTATCATGAATTATTAATGAATATTAATTATGGAATGTTAAATAATGGAAAACATATGAAATTTTATAAAAATAATAGTATCAAAATTGTATAAGGAATAGTCAATATGAAAAGATAAATAACAGAAATTGCATGTCATTTAATCAATAATCTGAGAATGAAATGCATCCATAGATAATATCATGGTGAAATATTAATGGATAATAATATTAGCTAAATTATTTATGATGAAAATTATTAATTATTGGACTTCATGTTCTCATACATCATGATACTTCAACTATCAATAACTTTCTCAAAATAATTTAAATTTAATTGGTAAAAACCCATCTAATTTTTCAAACTAATTTTCACTTGAGACCTGTTGATGAATCGATGGGATACCTATAACTATTCCCCACATGTATCTTTATTTCCATAACTTTAATCATATATTTAATAATTTATTTAACTAATGGATAGATATTCATTGTCATTAAATATCTATATTGAGTAAAGGATGTGGATTTATCAATATTTACATAGTTAATAAAATAATATTCAAAGTAAAAAACCATAGGTAAAATTGTATAATATTTAGGAAATAATAATTTCAATCATATAAGAATACGAATATTTAATATAAGTTTAATTTATAATGAAATATTTTCATAAGAGATTAATTGTTTCTAGATAAAGTTTCCAATCAAGAAATAATGTTAGATTGTACAATACCTTTTACCACTAGGTAATTTTTAATCTAAATATCATCAGATGAAATAATTCAAATTTAAATTTAAAATAAAATGATTTTTATGGAATCATGATATTTTAATTCAAATGGGTAGTATATACACCATATAAAGGAAATTATATGTATAACATTATAATATTCTTCAATAGAGGGAATTTAAGACGATGTTACTTACCTCAAGCTTTTCATTAATTGAAAGTGAATTAACCAAGTATAAAATGGTTTAAATAATTTTATTGATTTATACCATAACTATATTAATATTTTTAATATCATATATTATCTTCTTATAGCGTGTTACTAATTTTTTGTTAATAATATCTCATTATTTTTATCATTTTGGGTGTTTATTGCCTTGTTTTCCCATGCTTATTTTATAAATAAAGTTCACGTTCATTCATATCTTATATAGTTCTATAATATTCATAATAATATAAATTTTATAAATGTCCTATATACTAATTATATTCCTTATTATACCCATTATTGAATTTTTGGAATGGAAAATGAGTCACTTCACTTCGTGGAGATGGTAGGTCATACGTACACATGTGCGACAATATCATCACCTTAATAGATAAAAGGGTAAAGAATTGGGTGATATATTAGTCCTATTGATTAAATATAATTTATTATATATTATATATACTCATTAAATTTATCCTCATTACATTCCATGTAATTCATTTGTGAAAAACGGATCACATAACTTCATTATGTGGTAGTCCTCAGTACAGATGAGCGACGTTATCGTATTTAAATGGCATGAAAAGTAAGAAGTTATAAGTGATATTATAATTTAATAAGTATAATAAAATCATAAATATCATATATAGTTGTTAAATCCATTATTATATCCATCATTGAGTGGGGGTGATGGATAAATATTTACATTGGTTTGGGAGGAGGTAGTCCACCAAACACACGATCGACGGTTTCACTTCCCATTTAATAGATGAAGTTATTTATATAAATTATTCCATTAAAAAAAATATAGTTATTTTTAAAGTAATAGTTTTATTATATTATTATTACTAAATAATATTTTGTGTAGGTGGTAGAAAAAAATGAAAATAATCATTTAATAATGTTACCTCTTCTTCAAGGAACATCTTTTTTCTGTAAAAACGTTCTTTCGAGTTTATATTTTTTATCAAAGAAAGGGTTCTAAGATCTTTTTAGGGTATAATGGAAGTGATTTTGGAAATTATATTAAAATAAAAATGGGATATTATATGTCAATTTGGTAGGATAGGGGTGGCCTTTTATTAGTAAGGGAGATGACACACATGGAAATTTTTAAGAGTCAATTACACCAATTTTTTTATCTTGAAAAAAGCCTCAAAATTCACTCATTATAGACCCAAATATGAGATAATGTCATAATATGTCCATTAAATGTGTTTTGGAAATGTTTCTATGTCAATTTTAACTCTTATATTCTTATTTTAACCCCTAGAGTATTATTTTTTACCTTAACCGTGGTAATTAATTTCTAATTCATTTACTATTTATTATTTTAAAAAATTATGTTTCACCTATTAGGTGATATAAATTATTTTAATCACAAATTTTGATTCCATTTTTTCAAATTCAATTCAAATAATTGGTATATTTCAATTTAAAATTATACCTTCAAATGCGACCACAAACTGGGTCTTCAAAGAGAAAAGACAAATAAGTATGGAAGGTTTTAAAATCAAAATTAAATATTATATTGATTACAATTACCTAAATTTTATTTATCATAATAAAATTGAACTAGTATTACATTAATAAATATATAAATTATTATTTATCTTTTAAACTAATTTAAATGAAAAGGATGTTTTCAAATAAAAAAATATATATTTTTCACTATTCATCAAAATGAAACATTTTATCAAAAATCCTAAAAAATGACCCTAATATAATTTTGATATGAAAATGTCAAAAAATAAGTTCATATTATAAAATTGAGTTTCTAAATCTAGTAAATAAAAATTTTGAATTATATGTGAAAAGCATGAATAAACAGTCTTTTAGATCAATATAGTTTTTCAGAAAACATTTAATTTTCTTAAAAATGTTATTTATTTTATTTATAATCATAATATATCTATTTAATTATTTTTATACATTTATAAGACATATAATTTTCATAATTTATTAAGTACTATTCAAATCCACCAACTTATTATCTATTTTATAACTTTCATGTTCAAATAATATTTTAATAGAGTATTTTCATTTAAACCGGGTGTATCACACATCAACTGTTACCTAAGAGATTTAATTTAACTAAAATAAACAAAATAATAAAGAATATGGGTGTTACATATACAATCATTGTTGATATTTCTTTAGAGTATATCAATTAATAGGTGCAATAAAATACTCAACACCCATAATCCTAGTTAGGCACCTCCCTAACTCACCATAAAATGAATTGATTGAGAAATTTTCCATTATATTACCTAAAAAAAGGAAAATCCTGAAACACTTAACATATAATATCACCCAACCTCAACATAAAAAAATTATTCATATAATCACTAATAAAAAAATTAATAATATATATTAGTTATTAGACTTCCAATAAATTCTAAAGTGGGATAATATTATTATTTGAAAATATTTTTCAAGTAGTCATATTAGTGTGGTTTACCATCTAAAAAAAGTAAAAAACAATTATTTTAGTATCTATAATGGTCAATTATAATGTTTAAACTCAAGAGGCTTCATATGATATCATTAATTTTATGTGTCAGAGGTCCCCATTATTTCAATGCTTCAAACTCAAAAATTGTAATGACCTTTCCTTCCATGACATAACCCCCTAAAAATGTGTTTGATAGTACCATTAAAATAATATCTTTTATATATAAAAATCATAAAAACACGAGTAAAAATTTGAGAAACTCAAATAAAGGACATATAAATGTATCATATATTCAAAACATATATTTATATATAACATATGTATATTTTGGATATATTTTCCAAAAATCTTGAATAAATATGATTTATATATATAAATAAATTATATATATATGTATACTTAGTTATATGAGAATATATAGATATACAGTGCAATGTATCAACTTAAAAAACAAGGATATATATGTGTATATATATATATATATAAGAACTTAAATTGAAAAATGAATGGGACAAAAACTGTAATTGTGTATCCTGATTGGTGATCATCCCAATCGATAAGGAAAATTAATGGAGGTAATTCAAGGAAATTAGGGATCTGAAATTAGAGAAACCCTATCATTAAGAGAATAACATTTTAAATAATAAATGTTTTCTTATATTTCATATACACAACTTCTGTAATACATATTTCAAAAATGTATATTACAGAAGCCAAATTTCGGTATTAAAATAAGTATAAATAATATTATAAATAACATAATAAATAATAAAATATAATGATTACTTATTATTTAATGATTTTTTATATGTAGAAAATATATAATGTAAAAATAGGTCATAGTATGTTATTTAATATTTGTGGAACTAAAAAATATAAAATATCAAATGAAGAAAGAATATTTCATTTAGTTGTGAATCCTAGGGAAGATTTTAGAAATATGTAATGAAAAAACATTAATAAAAATATATACTAAATGGATGTAGTAAATCTAAGTAAAACATTTGTTAAACATTTATATATTATAATGAATTTATCATTGAATTTTTAAACCTTTATTTATTAAAATATATTAGTAAATATATGAAAAAAATATTATAAATAATATTATAAAAGTCATAATTACCAAAATCAAGAAATTGATGGTATGTAACCATGACCCTGTAAAATTCAAAGGAATTTATAAACTAAGATATTAACCAAAAAAAATTATTAATAACTTTTTTTTGAAATGTAATTAATTTTTAAAATAAGTAAATTTTTGACATTAATAATAAAAGTATCAATATAACTATATAGACAACATACTCACTACATAGAGACTAAAATACCTCAAACTCTACATGTATACAATATAAATAATGATTCTATTGTTATCAATTATGTATTCTTAATAATCATGGAATGTGTAGTGTAAGTTCATCATACATGGATTGTTCAAGGATATAAGACATGTTTCTCATGATTTAAATCCTTCGAAACTAAATAATTTATCATAACTTTTCAATCACTATCATTTATCCTTATATTAATATTATTACAATCAAATAATAAGTCGTCACCTTCGAACAAATTGATCCCCAACCTTGATCTCAAGAGGTCATCAACATCTATTTTCATATTAGTATTTTTTAGACTGATCTCTCAACAAGTGATATTTGTTAAACTAGACCTATATTGGAGTCTCGTAGAAGAGATATGTTCCAAGAAAATAATACTCCTATTGCACTAGAGAGTAGAGAGGTGAACGACAATGCCTACCATATATGGATTCATAAGGACCTTTCTAAATGGATTCATGGAAGCTGTCATTATAAGAGAACTCAACTAGGGTTATGTGTTTCACCCAAGAACCCCTGAAATCAAGGAAAATGCATAGAGAATTTTTTCTAACAACTAAATCATATTATTTGTATATTTATTAGTCTGGGTGAGGTAGTCCATGCTCAGTTGTTGTAACGCCATGACCCCAGAAGCCTAGATTCGGTGCATTATTATGTATAATTTTCATGATCACAAAAGATAAAGTCTCAAAAGACAGACTATTTTAGTATAAATGGAAGTACTAGATACATTCATAAGGTTTATATTACATCATAAAATGGAAAACTACAAAAACATTGTTTCCATAGACAACACTGAGATCCCATAGATTATCCCTATAGTTTAGTCATTATATACTTCTTCACATCCTGGGAAAAATAAAACATAGAGTGGGGTGATCTCAGATGCTCAGTAAGGATAACAAAATAGCGGAAACATTCATAAATAAGCATAAACATTTAAGAAAATGTATAAAACGAAAACAAAAGCCTTTTCAACATAAAATTCATTATAATATGTAAAATAAAAATAAAAATAATTCTATTTACTTACTCAAATGGATATTCTACTTGTCGAATAATCACATGCAATATCAATAGCCACTTTCATAATGATGGAATATATAATTCCAGACTTTCATAAGCACATAGTCAAGGCCTTGTGCCAATACTACAATTAAGATTTTGAAAAGGCCTTGTTCCAAGACACTAGTTTGTCTCATGAGACCTACCAATGCATTGAGGAGTTATAGTGGGATCCACCCGTCACTTACTAAGTCCAATTCATTCCTCATATGAAAAGTTTTAAACATAACATAAACATTCATATTAAAACTAGAATATAGAACGTCAATACTTTATCCATAGACCATCAATGCTAGAAAAATAACACATCCACAGTAAAATATATCACAAAGCCATCAATAGAAAATGGAATATTTGTATCATAATAAATCAACTTCAATCAATATTAAAATCCATTAAAGGACGTTAACATAGATAAAATCAACACTGTTTGAGAGAAATATCTCATTATTTTTTTGAAATCATTTAAAATTCATATAATTATAAAAGAAAACATTTATTTTTAAAATATTCTTATAACCTTGTAAGGGAAGCTTTGAAGATGTTTTAACAGCGGAAAATAGCCGCACACACTGTATAAGTTAAAATAATTCTTACCTTAATTTTGTCGAAAAGGTCATAAAGTGCCTTGTTTAGAAAAAGACAGAAATATTCCTTTATAAAAATTATATAAAAGTAAAACAAGGGTATAAATGACTTTAACTAATAGTCTATAAAATAGTAATAATGCTTTGAAATACATTTTTAAGAAACATGGATGTGGATGATAAAGAGGTCCCAGTAGATAATTACGTATAAACAACCTCAGATAATGTAGAGATTGTGAAATTAACCCTTACCTTGTACTCTTCCTTGGTCAAGGGTAGGTTAACCTCCTGTATAATGGTTAAATAATAATTATTAAATTATACAATAATCCTATACATTAATATGATATCATATATGATCTTTTAACATTTCTTTGTTAATAATATCTTAGTATTATCGTCGTTTCGTGTGTTAACTGATTCATTTTCCTTTATATGCTTTGTTACGTAAGTAATGTTTATTATGGATAGGATGTATCTTTTTCGTATTCAGAATGATATTATTTATTTAAACAATATTTTTAATCATCTAATGAAAATTAGTCTTGAATGGATACGATCGGGAATTAATCTCATCGCGTTCATGGAGACGGTAATCCGTACATACGCACAAGCGACAATATAATTATTTTGATATTAAAATAATATATAATTGGATGTTATATCATATATACATAATCATTATCATGTTATATTTTTTATTTACACCAATTACACATCATTATTATACCCATCAAAATAATAATGTATTGAATAACAATTACACCACGACGTGGAGAAGGTAAGTCGTACGTGCGCACGTATGGTGACATGTAATTCAAACGATGGATAGAATAAGGAATATGGTTGTACCATATTTATAATCACATCACATTATATATATGATACTGGATTTATTATTTTATAATGGAAACAACAAATAAAGAGGAAGTGGAAGAAGAAAGGAACTTGAAAGAGGTGATGAAATATTTACCTTTTCTTCGGGTTCTTCCTTTTGATTTGGTCAAAAGGGATCCTTAGGTTGTCTTACTAACTAAAGGAAGGCCTATAGGATGAATGGAGGATAGTTTAGACTGTATTTTGGCAGGGTTCGGTTGAGCCAAATGGATTTGAAGGTGTGAATTAGAGAGAAGGGGGAGTTCCCTTTTATAAGAGGGGTGAGGGTCACCTTTGAAAATACTAGAAATATTATTTTATAATAAAATCATTTTTAGTTCATAATGGTTTAAATTTTAATTTGTGGATGGGTCGAAAACCACTCAACCAATAGGTTTTAAATATGTTTGGGTCACTATACTAACTTTATCTTTTATATTTAACCCTTAGTTAAATAGTTTGACGTTTACCATGTCACATTGTATTTTTTATATGGTTAATAAACATTCTATAAACTTACAACCAAACCTCAAGTGGTTAATTAATGATACACCTATCATTATATAAGTCTTTTGGCTGATCCTTATATTTTTAGGAATATAATATGAATTAATAATATAATATTTGTTTGAAAAACTCATTTATGTCGATTTTGACACTATTTGGTATTTTGTTTTTGGTCAATTCAAAACAGCATTATTACTTAGAAAAAAAATTCATCTAACCAACCCTAACATATAATATTAACCAATAAAATTGGTTTAATTCATAGAAGTTCTCAAATTAAATTTATTTGGATATTTAAAATATCAATTATTTTAATATTTTATTAATTAGGTAATTACCGCATCATCATTGTGTCATAAATAAATTAAATTATTTAATGTATAAAAATTAATAATAAAATATAATTATGTTGAAAATATTTTTATAATTCTAATGAATGTTTACAGTTGAATTTATCTTATGTGTAACACTGTATTTAAAATGGTTTAATTATTTAACTTTGAATTTAACACTTTTATATCTTATTTGAATTAAATAATAATAAATGTCATAATATAATCCAAGTAGACCTAAAGGATCATATTTTATTCCTAAGGATATTTTTGGTCGAATTATACCTATCTAATAGAATTAGGACATGTGTTAGGGAAATAATAATATCATTTTTACCCTTAATTACCCTATTTACTTTTCACAGTGTTAAATAAAAGTAAAACGTTATTATTCCCAAAAACTTATTCTCATCTTATTGAACCAAATTTTACTCAATGATATCAACTGTATCTCTTGTATTTTGAAATTAAACTCACAGAATCAGTAAAATTATGTTTCATGTAAATTTTCAAATGCACCTAGGAGGTGGGTAAAAGAAGGTAAAAAGTTCAATAAAATTCTTATATATCTAAAATTAGTATAAACTAACTCAAATTAATTAAATTTAACTTATATAGGTATTATGTATCTATTTTTAAATAAAATAAATTTAAATAAAATAAATAATTATTTATATAAAAATTTGGTTTAAAACTATAACTCAGTGTTTTTCACTATTCATATAAAATTGAAAGTTTTCAGAAAAATACAAAAATTTCACCCTGAGCTAATTTATATATTAAGAATCCAAAAATGAAGTCCATTTTGAAAGATAAAATTTATAAAATTTAAATAAATGGTAATTACGTTTCATAATGGCTAGTTTGATTGGATGTGGTGTGTTAGAACTCGAAGTTGCGTACACACATGTTCTCGTATTATTCAAAGAGAAGCATGCAATGAAAGCTTGGGGTGTTACATTCACCCATCCTTAAAATAACGTTTTCCTCAATTTTTATAGAATATTGCTGGATAAAAATACTCGAGTGTTTTTTCATCATAAGTTCCTCAAGTTCCCACATCGCAACTTCCATCTTATGGTTTCTCCATAGAACTTTTACCAGACAAGTGGTCCGGTTTCTCAGCACTTGTTCTCTTGTATCAAGATCCTTGATAGGCTCTTCGCAATATGACATATCGGGTTCCAGTTCTAATTCCCCATAGGTGAGTACATGCATTGGGTTTGGCATTTATTTAATCAATAGTGATACATGGAATACATCATGAACTTTGGAAAGACATGGTGGCATTTCCAAATGGTAAGCTACATCCCCAATTCATTCTAAAATTTTGAAAGATCCGATGTACCTGGGACTCAATTTTCCATTCCTACTGAAACGTATAACACCCTACCATGGAGATACCTTCAAGAAAACATGATATCATACCTAAAATTCCAAATACTTCCTTCGGTTATCAGCATAGCTATTCTACCTACTTTGAGCTGCTTTGATGTGGGTTTGGATTACCTTCACCTTTTCCATCGTTTCCTCCACAATTTCTGAGCCTACGAGTTTTTTTTCGCCAACATCATCCCAACAGGTTGGTGTGCGACATCTCTTTCCATATAATTCTTCATATGGTGACATATGGGTACTTGAATGGAAGCTATTATTATAGTATAATTATAACAAAGGTAAATATTAATCCCACATACCTTGAAAGTAAATTCAGCATGATCTCAACATGTCATCTAAGGTTTGAATAGTATGTTTTGATTGTCCATCAGTTTGGGGGTGATAGGAAGTGCTCAAACAAAGTTCAGTATCTAGGGCTTTCTGATGACTTTTCCAGAATCTTGATGTAAAATGGGGATCGCGATCATAAATAATTGATAGGGGTAGTTCATGATGTCTTAGAACATCATTAATATAGATTCTTGATAAACATTCAAGTGGTAAATATTCCCTTATAGCAAGAAATTGTGATGACTTGGTAAGATGATCAACAATGACCCATATTGCATCGTTCCTTCTAGGAGACTTTGGTATCCCCATGACAAAGTCCATCGTGATATCATCCCATTTCCATTCTGGTATGGGAAGAGGTTTCATGACTCTTCCAGGATTTTTCCTTCCAGCTTTCACTTGTTGACAAACCATACATCTTGACACAAAATTTTCAATCTCCCTTTTCATGTTGTCCCACCAAAAAATGCTCTTTCAAATATCTATACATCTTAGTGCTACCAGGGTTTAGAGAGAAATTAGAACTATGAGCATCAGCCAACAATTCCTTTTTTAGATCTGGTATATCGTGAACACAAAGTCTCTTCCCAAATTTCACGATTCCATATTCATACACAAAGTCTCTCAATCACACATCATTCCCAGATGGTAGAGTAAAGATATGAGCATTTACTAATCTTCTCGTCAATTATTCAAAACATTCTTCACACTCTTCTATCCTAACAAATTTAACCCCTTTATGTGTGAGGTTCATTAATGGGTTAGCCAATCGGGAAAAATTATAGATGAAACATTGATAATAGCCTGTTAAACCAACAAAACTACATACCTCGGTTATACTCATTGGTGCTGGCCATTCTTGGATTGACTTGGTCTTAGAAGGATCAATAGAGATTTCATACTTAGAGATAATATGGCCAGGAAAAGAAATTTTCGGAAGATAGAATTCACACTTGTTAAACTTCCCATATAATTCATGTATTCTAAAAGTCTTCAAGATAATGCGCAAGTGATTTCCATGATCTTCATAGCTTTTGGAGTATACCAAGATATCATAAATAAATACTGCTATAAATTCATCAAGATATTCCTTGTAAACTCTATTCATTAGATCCAATAAGATAGAGGGTGCATTAGTCAATCCAAAAGGCATTATTGTAAACTCGTAATGCATGTACCTAGTTTGAAATGCTATTTTCAGAATGTCTTCCTTCTTCACACACAACTGATGATATCCAGATCGAAGGCCAATCTTTGAAAATTATTGAGATCCAAGAATTTGGTCAAACAAATCATCAATGTGAGGTAGGGGATACTTGTTCTTTATTTTTATAGAAATAATATCCCTGTAGTCAAGTCACAACCTCAAAGATCCATCTTTATTCTTAACAAAAAGGAAAGGGGCTCCCCAAGGAGAAACACTAGGGAGAATAAATCCTTTATTACTCAATTCCTCTTGTTTTTTCTTTAGTTCCATTATTTCAAAAGTGTCCATTCTATAAGGGGTCTTCAATATGGGACTTGATCCATGAATTAAATCAATGGAAAACTCAATTTCTCATTCTGGGGGATGTCTAGAAAAATCTTCTAGAAACAAATCAACATATTCTTTCACAATAGGTACATCCTCTATTTTAACATTCCTTTCCTTACCCACAGTTATTTCATTCTCTTCCTCCCCAATAATTTAATTTAGTTGAGCTACTGGGGGTGGATCTAGATAAGAATTAGGTAGTGATGATTCTGATCTAAAGATAAGGTGTTCTTTATCATCATCAAAAATTGTAACCTCCTTCTTCTTACAATAAATTGTCGCATCAGGGTCCGAAAGACAATCCATACAGAGAATTATATCAAATTCAATCATGGGTATGATGATGAGATCAGCAGATAAATAATGTTTATATTCTTTAATGGGAACTAATTCATAAAACATTGTTGCAATGATACTTCCCTTATGAGTTTTGACTGACAACTCCCTTGTTAAATCAAATTGGTAATATATAATTTTCTTAGTAAACTAGGAAGACATGAAACAATGCGATGATCTAGAATCAAATAAAGCATTTGATAAACTTGAGGAAACTATTAAATTACCTACCACTATGTCTCTCAAAGCTTCAACCTCAACAGTAGTGATAGCATAAGATTGTCCTTGATCCCTTGGCCTTAATGAGGTAAGTTCTCTTAATGGTTAGGACATTCATTCACGTAATTCCCCCTTTATCTATAATTGTAGCATTCAACATCAACAACCTCTTTCTTCCCCTTTCAATCTGGAGCTTGGGGAATTTTTCACCACACTTTTAACAGACTCTAATTCCTTTTAGGAAAGTACCAGGTTGTTTCTTCCCACATTTACGATAGGATGGATATTCAACTTTTCCATCATTCCCCTTATTTTTATTTCTAGAGAGTCCGACAGATCTCATTTTCTCTTGCTTTTCTTTAGAGTCGTAAGACTTAGAGAATTCTTTTTCTGTCTTGATAGAACATGAGACAATATATTAATACGACAAGAAGGATTTTGAGATTAATGCTCCACAGAGAAATGGTTTTAACCCATTAAAGAAACGATCAATCTTACTTCTTATGTTAATCATATAATCTGCAGCATGCCTTGCTAACCTTGTAAAGTTGGATTCATACTTTGCGACATTTTCATCCTCCTTTGGCCTCAGACATAGAAATTGTCTTTCTATATGTGATCGATGGTCATGAGGAAATTATTTTTCTAAGAAAATTTATTTAAACTCACTCCCTTCCATATTTGATACTACATCATCTTCCTTTGTGTTTTGAATCAATGACCACCATTGATCAACATCTTTAGTGAGGCGGTGTAATTCCATGACAACTTTTTCCCTTTCGCTACTCCCCAAGGAGTGGAATATTTTCTCTAAAAAAATTATCCATTTCTCAGCTACTAATGGATTTGTAACCCCATTGAATATTGGTGGTTTTTGCCTTATGAAGATATCTAACATTGATCCTCCACACTACGGATCAGGGTGCTCTATACGGGTAAGGTTATTATTCATAACCTGAGTGAGTTGTCCCAGTATAGTGATAAGCTGATTAGAACCAGTTGTATCACCAGATCTACTATAATTATCTTCAATAGGAGGGAAATACCTACATTGATTACATGCATTGATATGGTTTCCATTCCTTCCACTAGGCACCATTTCTGAACAATTTCCTACACTAGATTAGTTTATGAATCGCAATACGTAAATCCAAACATTTAAAACACTTATCATAAATTGAACAGTTTATGGATATAATTCATAATCATAAAAATGTTTTCTTTGAGGAAGTATATACTCATAAACCCTTCATAATGGTTTGTAAAGAAAATGATAATTATCCAAAGCATATCCCCCGGGACTGTCGTGACTAAGAGTGTATCAAGGATCATTGTTGTGCACCAGTACCCGTTCGAGTCTAGCTCAAAGTGGTGTTTTTAGTTTTTACCCCTAGGTACATCTGTACCAGAGCCACCTATACCTGATCATATCCAGACAGGGATGTATTTCTTGGAAAACTCACAAAATATCTACAATACCAAAATTCTTGGAAGTTATTTTATACTAATCCTCAAAGTCTATCTTAGGGTTGTGTTCTCTAATAAGAGTTTATCTAAATATAGTTTCCAAGGTTTGTACTACACTTCCTCTGATACCAACTGTAACACCCTGACCCTAGAATCCTAGAGTCGGTGCATTATTATGTATCATTAGCATGATCACAAAATATTGTGTCTCTAATGACCGATTAGATTAGTATCCTTGGAAGTACTAGATACATTCACAAGGTTTACATTACATCATAAAAAGGAAAACTACAACAACAATGTTTCTATAGACAACACTGAGATCCCATAGACTATCCCTACATCTCAGTGATAATATACTTCTTCGCATCTTGGGAAAAATAAAACATATAAAGGGGTGAGCTCAGATGCTCAGTAAGGATAACAATATAGCGAAAACTTTTATAAATAAGAATAAAAATTTAAGGCAATGTATATTACTAAAACAAAAGCCTTTTCAACATAAACTTAATAATAATATGAAAAATATAAATCAAAATAATTCCATTTAATTACTCACATGGATATTCTAATAGTCGAACAATCACATGCAATATCAATATCCACCTTCATAATGATGGAATGCATAATGTTAGACTTTCATAACCACATAGTCAAGTCCTTGTGCCAAGACTACAAATAAGATTTTGGAAAGGCCTTATGCCAAGACACTATTTCGTCTCATGAGACCTACCGATGCATCGAGGAGATATAGCGGGCTCCACCCATCACTTACTAATTCCAATTCATTCCTCATATGAAAAGTTTTAAACATAACATAAACATTCATATTAAAACTAGAATACGAAATGTAAATAATTTATCTATAAACCATGAATGGTAGAAAAATAACACATCCATTGTAAAACATATCACAAAACCATCAACAGAAAATGGATGATTTGTATCATAATAAATCAACTTCAACCAAGATTAAAATCCATTAAATGATGTTGACATAGATGAAATCAAAACTGTTTGAGAGAAATGTCTCATTCTTTTTTTGAAATCATTTAAACGTCATATAATAATAAAAGAAAACATTTATTTTGAAAATATTCTTATAACCTTATAAGGTAAACTTATAAGATTTTATAATAGTGTAAAATATCCGCACTCGCCGTATAAGTTAAAAAACTTTCTTACATTAATTTTTTCGAAAAGGCCTTAAAATGCCTTGTTTGGAAAAAGACAGAAATATTCCTTTATAAACATCTTATAAAATTAAAAAAAGGTTATAAATGACATTAAACCATAGTATATAAAATATTAATAAGGTTTTAAAATACATTTTTATGAAACATGGTTGTGGATGATAAAGAGGTCCTAGTAGATAATTACATATAATTAACCTCGGATATTGAAGAGATTGGGAAATTAACCCTTACCTTGAACTCTTCCTTGGTCGAGGGTAGTTTCACCTCCTGTATAATGGTGAAATAATTTTTATTAAATTATGAAATAATCATATACATCAATATGATATCATATATGATCTTTTAACATTGCTTTGTTAATAATATCTTAGTATTATCGTCATTTCGGGTGTTAACTGATTCGTTTTCCTTTATATGCTTTATTATGTATGTAATGATTGTTATGGATAGGATGTATCTTATTCATATTCAGAGTGATATTAAGTCTTTAAATATTATTTTTAATCATTTAATGAAAATTAGTCTTGAATGGATACTATGGGGAATGAATCTCATCGCGTTCATGGAGACGGTAATCCGTACGTACGCACGAGCGACAATATCATTCTTTTGATATTAAAATAATATATAATTGGATGTTATATCATATATACATAATCATTATCATGTTATATTTTTTATTTACATCAATTACACATAATTATTATACCCATCCAAATAATAATGTATAGAATAACAATTACACCACGACGTGGAGAAGGTAAGCCGTACGTGCGCACGTATGGTGACATGTAATTCAAAGGATGGATAAAATAAGGAATATGGTTGTACCATATTTATAATCACATAAAAGTATATATAAGATACGAGATTTATTATTTTATAATGGAAACAAAAAATAAAGAGGAAGTGGAAGAAGAAAGGAACTTGAAAGAGGTGATGAAATATTTACCTCTTCTTCGGGTTCTTCCTTTTGATTTGGTCAAAAGGGATCCTTAGGTTGGATTACTGACTAAAGGAAGGCCTCTAGGATGAACGGAGGACAGTTTAGAGTGTATTTTGGTAGGGTTAGGCTTATCCAAATGGCTTTGAAAGTCTGAATTAGAGATAAGGGGGAGTTCCCTTTTATAAGAGGGGTGAGGGTCACCTTTGAAAATACTAGAAATATTATTTTATAATAAAATCATTTTTAGTTCATAATGGCTCCAAAATGAATTATTTAAATTCTAATGTGGGGACGGGTCGAAAACCACTCAACCAATATGTTTTAAATATGTTTGGGTCACTATACTAACTTTATCTTTTAGATTTAACTCTTAGTTAAATAGTTTGACGTTTACCATGTCACTTTGTATTTTTTTATATGGTTAATAAACATACTATAAACTTACAACCAAACCTCAAGTGGTTAATTAATGATACACCTATAATTATATAATTCTTTTTTCTGAACCTTATATTTTTAGGAATATAATATGAATTAATAATATAATATTTTTTTTAAAAACTCCTTTATGTCAATTCTGACACTATTTGGTATTTTGTTTTTGGTCAATTCAAAACAACATTATTACTTAGAAAAAAATTCATCTAACCAACACTAACATAGAATATTGACCAATAAAATTGGTTTAATTCACAGAAGGCCTCAAATTAAATTTATTTGGATATTTAAAATATCAATTAATTTAATATTTTATTAATTGGGTAATTACTGCATCATCATTGTGTCATAAATAAATTAAATTATTTAATGTATAAAAATTAATAATAAAATATAATTATGTTGAAAATATTTTTATAATTATAATGAATATTTATAGTTGAATTTATCTTATGTGTAACCCTGTATTAAAAATGGTTTAACTATTTAACTTTGAATTTAACACTTTTAACTCTTCTTTGAATTAAATAATAATAAATGTCATAATCTAATCCAAGTAGACCTAAAGGATCATATTTTATTCCTAAGGCTATTTTTGGGTGAATTATAACTATCCAATAGAATTAGGACATGTGTTAGGAAATAATAATATCATTTTTACACTTAATTACCCTATTTACTTTTAATAGTGGTAAATAAAAGTAAAAAGTTATTATTCACAAAAACTTATTTTCATCTTATTGAACCAAATTTCACTTACTGATATCAATTGTATCTCTTTGATTTTTGAAAGTCAACTCACAGAAGCATTAAAATTATGTTTCATGTAAATTTTCAAATGCACCTAGGTGGTGGGTAAAAGATGGTAAAAAGTTCAATAAAATTTTTATATATCTAAAATTATTATAAACTGAATCCAATTAATTACATTGAACTTATATAGGTATTATGTATCTATTTTTAAATAAAATAAATTTAAATAAAATAAATAATTATTTATATAAAAATTTGGTTTAAAACTATAACTCAGTGTTTTTCACTATTCATCAAAATTGAATGTTTTCAGAAGTATACAAAAATTTCACCCAAAGATAATTTAGATATTAAGAATCCAAAAATGAAGTCCATTTTGAAAGATAAAATTTAAAAAATTTAACAAAGTGATAATTACTTTTCATAATGGCTAGTTTGATTGGATGTGGTGTGTTAGAACTCGAAGTTGCGTACAACACATGTTATTGTATTATTCAAAGAGAAGCATGAAATGGAAGCTTGGGTTGTTACATTCTCCCCTCCTTAAAATAATTTTTTCCTCAAAATATATATAATATTACTGCATAAAAAGTCTTATGTGGTTCTTCGTCATAAGTTCCTCAGGTTCTTACATTGCCACTTCCATCTTATGGTTTCTCCATATAACTTTTACCAGACAAGTGATCCGGTTTCTCAGCACGTGTTCTATTGTATCAAGATCCTTGATAGGCTCATCGCAATAAGACATATCAGGTTCCAGTTCTAATTCGTCATAGGTGAGTACATGCGTTGGGTTAGGCATGTATTTAATCAATAGTGATACGTGGAATACATCGTGAACTTTGGAGAGACATGGTGGCATTGCCAAATTGTAAGCTACATCCCCAATTCATTCTAGAATTTTGAAAGATCCGATATACCTTGGACTCAATTTTCCTTTCTTACTAAAACGTATAACACCCTACCATGGAGATACCTTCAAGAAAACATGATCTCCTACCTAAAATTCCAAATACTTCCTTCGGTTATCAGCATATCTATTCTACCTACTTTGAGCTGCTTTGATGTGGGTTTGGATTACCTTCACCTTTTCCATCATTTCCTCCACAATTTCTTAGCCTACGTGTTTTTTTTCGCCAACATCATCCCAACAGGTTGGTGTGCGACATCTCTTTACATATAATGCTTCATATGGTGCCATATGGGTACTTGAATGGAAGCTATTGTTATAGTATAATTCTACCAAAGTTAAATATTGATCCCACATACCTTTAAAGTCAATTGAGCATGATCTCAACATGTCATCTAAGGTTTGAATAGTCTTTTTTGATTGTCCATCAGTTTGGGGGTGATAGGAAGTACTCAAATGAAGTTCAGTATCTAGGGCTTTCTCATGACTTTTCCAGAATCTTGATGTAAAACGGGGATCGCGATCAGAAACAATCAATAGTGGTACTTCATGATGTCTTAAAACATCATTTATATATAGTCTTACTAAAAATTCAAGTGGTAAATCTTCCCTTATAGAAAGAAATTGTGCTGACTTGGTAATATGATCAACAATGACCCATAGTGCATCGTTCCTTCTAGGAGACTTTGGTATCCCCATGACAAAGTCCATCATGATATCATCCCATTTACATTCTGGTATGGGAAGAGATTTCATGACTCTTCCAGGATTTTTCCTTCTAGCTTTCACTTGTTGACAAACCATACATCTTGACACAAAATTTGCAATCTCCCTTTTCATGTTGTCCCAGAAAAAAATATCCTTTCAAATATCTATACATCTTAGTGCTACCTGGGTTTAGAGAGAAATTAGAACTATGAGCATCAGCCAACAATTCCCTTTTTAGATCTGGTATATCGTGAACACAAAGTCTCTTCCCAAATTTCATGATTCCATATTCATACACAAATTCACTCAATCACACATCATTCCCAGATGGTATAGTCAAGATATGAGCATTGACTAATCTTCTCTTCAATTATTCAAAACATTTTCACACTCTTCTGTCCTAATAAATTTAACACCATTTACGTGTGAGCTTCATTAATGGGTTAGCCAGTCGGGAAAAATTCTGGATGAAACACTGATAATAACCTGTTAAATCAATAAAACTGCATACCTCGGTTATACTCATTGGTGTTGGCCATTCTTGGATTGCCTTGGTCTTAGAAAGATCAACAGAGATTTCATACTTAGAGATAATATGGCTAAGAAAATAAATTTTCGGAAGACAGAATTCACACTTGCTAAACATCCCATATAATTCATGTATTCTAAATGTCTTCAAGATAATGCGCAAGTGACTTCCATGATCTTCATAACTTTTAGAGTATACCAAGATATCATCGATAAATACCACTATAAAGTCATCAAGATATTCCTTGTAAACTCTATTCATTAGATCCAGGAAGATTGAGGGTGCATTAGTCAATCCAAAAGGCATTATTGTAAACTCGTAATGCCTGTACCTGGTTGGAAATGTTGTTTTCAGAATTTCATCCTTCATCACACACAACTGATGATATCCAGATCGAAGTTCAATCTTTGAAAATTATTAAGCTCCATGAATTTGGTCGAAAAAATCATCAATGCGAGGTAGGGGATACTTGTTCTTTATTTTTATAGAAATAATATCCCTATAGTCAATGCACAACCTCATAGATCCATAATTATTCTTAACAAAAAGGACAGGGGCTCCCCCTAGAGAAACACTTGGGAGAATAAATCCATTATTACTCAATTCCTCTTTTTGTTTCTTTAGTTCCATTATTTCAAAAGTGTCCATTCTATAAGGGGTCTTCGATATGGGCCTTGATCCAAGAATTAAATCAATGGAAAACTCAATTTCCCATTCTGGGAGATGTCCAGAAAAATCTTTTGGAAACACATCAACATATTCTTCCACAATAGGTACGTCCTCTATTTGAACATTCCTTTCCTTACCCACAGATATTTCATTCTCTTCCTCCCAAATAATTTAATTTAGTTGATCTACTGGGGGTGGATCTAGATAAGAATTAGGTAGTGATGATTATAATATAAAGATAAGGTGTTCTTTATCATCATCAAAAATTGTAACCTCCTTCTTCTTACAATAAATTTTCGCATCAGGGTCCTAAAGACGATCCATACAGAGAATTATATCAAATTCAATCATGGGTATGATGATGATATCAGCAGATAAATAATGTTTATATGCCTTAATGTGAACTGATTCATAGAACTTTGTTGCAATGATACTTCCGTTATGAGTTTTGACTGACAACTCCCTTGTTAAATCAAATTGGAAATATATAATTTTATTAGTAAACTAGGAAGATATGAAACAATGTGATGATCTAGAATCAAATAAAGCATTGGATAAACTTGAGGAAACCATTAAATTACCTACCACTATGTCTCTCGAAGCTTCAACCTCAACAGTAGTGATAGCAAAATCTTGGCCTTGATCCCTTGGCCTTAATGAGGTAAGTTCTCCTAATGGTTAGGACATTCATTCACATAATTCCCCCTTTCTCTATAATTGTAGCATTCAACATCAATAGCCTCTTTCTTCCCCTTGCAATCATGAGCTTTTGGACTTTTTCACCACACTTTTGACATCTCTCATTCACTTTAGTCAAGTACCAGGGTGTTTCTTCCCACATTTATGATAGGATGGATATTCAACTTTTCCATTATTCCCATTATTTATATTTCCAGAGATTTCAACAGATCTCTTTTTCTCTTTCTTTTCTTTATAGTCGTAAGACTTGGAGAATTCTTTTTCTACATTGATAGCACAAGAGAAGATATATTCATACGACAATAAGGATTGTGAGACTAATGCTCCACGGAGAAATGGTTTTAACCCATCAATGAAACGATCAATCTTACTTCTTATGTTACTTATATAATCTGCAGCATGCCTCACTAACCTTGTAAAGTTGTAGTCATACTTTACGACATTCTCATCCTCCTTTGGCCTCAGACTTAGAAATTGTCTTTCTATATGTGCTCGATGGTCATGAGGAAAGTATTTTTCTAAGAAATTTTTTTAAACTCACTCCATTCCATATTTGATACTACATCATCTTCCTTTGTGTTTTGAATCAATGACCACCATTGATCAACATCTTCAGTGAGGCGGTATACTTCCATGACAACTTTTTCCCTTTCGCTACTCCCCAAGGATTGGAATATTTTCCCTAAAAATTTTATCCATTTCTCATCTACTAATGGATTTGTAACCCAATTGAATGTTGGTGGTTTTTGCCTCATGAAGTGATTTAACATTGATCCTCCACACTACGGATCAGGGTGCTCTATACGGGTAAGGTTATTATTCATAACCTGAGTGAGTTGTCCTAGTATAGTGATAAGATGATTAGCACCAGTTGGATCACCAGATCCACTATAATTATCTTCAACATGAGGGAAATCCCTACATGGAGTGCATGCATTGATACGGTTTCCATTCCTTCCACTAGGCACCATTTATGAACAATTTCCTACACTAGATTAGTTTATGAATCACAATACGTAAATCCAAACATTTAAAACACTTAACATAAATTGAACATTTTATGGATATAATTCTTAATCATAAAAATGTTTTCTTTGAGGAAGTATATACTCATAAACCCTTCATAATGGTTTGTAAGTAAAATGATAACTATCCTAAGCATATCCCCTGGGAGTGTCGTGACCAAGAGTGTATCAAGGCTCATTGTTGTGCACCATTTCCTGTTCGAGTCTATCTCAAAGTGGTGTTTTCCGGTTTTACCCCTAGGTACAACTGTACGAGAGCCACCTATACCTGATCATATCCAGACAGGGATGTATTTCTTGGAAAAATCCCAAAATATCTACAGTACCAAAATTCTTGGAAGTTCTTTTATACTAATCCTCAAAGTCTATCTTAGGGTTGTGTTCTCTAATCAGAGTTTATTTAAATATAGTTTCCAAGGTTTGTACTACACTTCCTCTGATACCAACTATAACACCCTGACCCTAGAAGCCTAGAGTCGGTGCATTATTATGTGTCATTAGCATGATCACAAAATATCATGTCTCGGATGACCGATTAGTTTAGTATCCTTGGAAGTACTAGATACATTCATAAGGTTTAAATTACATCATAAAATGGAAAACTACAACAACAATGTTTCTATAGACAACACTGAGATCCCATAGACTATCCCAACAGCTCAGTGATAATATACTTCTCCGCATCATGGGAAAAATAAAACATAGAAAGGGGTGAGCTCAGATTCTTGGAAAGGATAACAATATAGCGGAAACTTTCATAAATAAGCATAAACATTTAAGACAATGTATAGAACTAAAAAAAGCCTTTTCACCATAAACATAATCATAATATAACAAATATATATCAAAATAATTCCATTTAATTACTCACATGGATATTCTAATAGTTGAACAATCACATGCAATATCAATATCCACCTTCGTAATGATGGAATGCATAATGTTAGACTTTCATAACCACATAGTCAAGGCCTTGTGCCAAGACTACAAATAAGATTTTGGAAAGTCCTTATGCCAAGACACTAGTTCATCTCATGAGACCTACCGATGCATCGAGGAGATATAGCGGGCTCCACCCATCACTTACTAAGTCCAATGCATTCCTCATATGAAAAGCTTTAAACATAACATAAACATTCATATTAAAACTAGAATACAAAATGTCAATAATTTATCCATAAACCATGAATAGTAGAAAAATAACACATCCATAGTAAAACATATCACAAAACCATCAACAGAAAATGGGTGATTTGTATCATAATAAATCAACTTCAATCAAGATAAAAATCCATTAAATGATGTTGACATAGATGAAATCAAAACTGTTTGAGAGAAATATCTCATTCTTTTTTTGAAATCATTTAAACGTCATATAATAATAAAAGAAAACATTTATTTTGAAAATATTCTTATAACCTTTTAATGGAAGCTTCGAAGATTTTATAATAGTGTAAAATAGCCGCACCCGCCGTATAAGTTAAAAAAACATTCTTACATTAATTTTGTCGAAAAGGCCTTAAAATGCCTTATTTGGAAAAAGACATAAAGATTCCTTTATAAACATCTTATAAAATTCAAAGAAGGTTATAAATGACATTAACAAATAGTCTATAAAATATTAAGAAGGTTTTAAAATACATTTTTAAGAAACATGGTTGTGGATGATAAACAGGTCCTAGTAGATAATTACATATAAACAACCTCAGATATTGATGAGATTGTGAAATTAACCCTTACCTTGTACTCTTCCTTGGTCGAGGGTACATTAACCTCCTGTATAATGGTGAAATAATTGTTATTAAATTCTAAAATAATCATATACATTAATATGATATCATATTTGATCTTTTAACATTGCTTTGTTAATAATATCTTAGTATTATCGTCGTTTCGGGTGTTAACTGATTTGTTTTCCTTTATATGCTTTATTACATATGTAATGATTGTTATGGATAGGATATATCTTATTCATATTCAGAATGATATTATGTCTTTAAACATTATTTGTAATCATCTAATGAAAATTAGTCTTGAATGGATACTACGGGGAATGAATCTCATCGCGTTCATGGAGACGGTAATCCGTACGTACGCATGAGAGACAATATCATTATTTTGATATTAAAATAATATATAATTGGATGTTATATAACATATAAATAATAATTATCATGTTATATTTATTATTTACATCAATTACACATCATTATTATACCCATACAAATAATAATTTATCGATTAACAATCACACCACAACGTGGAGACGGTAAGCCTTACGTACGCACGTATAGTGACATGTCATTTAAAGGATGGATAGAATAATGAATATAGTTGTACCATATTTATAACAACATAATAGTATATATAATATATTGTAGTTATTATTTTATAATGGAAACAACAAATAAAGTGGAAGTTGAAGAAGAAAGGAATATAAAAGAGGTGATGAAATATTCACCTCTTCTTCGGGTTCTTCCTTTTGATTTGGGCAGGGTTTGGGCAGGGTTTGGCCGATTCAAATGGCTTTGATTCTGTTAATTAGAGAGAATGTGGAGTGCCCTTTTATAAGAGGGGTGAGGGGATCCTTAGAAAAAACTAGGAATATTATTTTATAATAAAATAACTTTTGATTTATAATGGCTCACAAATAAATTATTTAAAGGATAATATGGGTATGGGTCTAAAAAACTCAACCAATAGGTTTTAGATAGGTTTGGGTCACTATATTAACTTTATCTTTTAGATTTAACTCTATGTTAAATGGTTTGACATTTACCATGTCTCTTTGTATTTTTATATTATATGTTTAATAAACATACTATAAACTTCAAAGAGAACCCAAAGTTGTTAATTAATGATACACCTACCATTATATATGTCTTTTGGCCGAATATTATATTTTTAGGAGTATAATATCAATTAATAATATAATATTTGTCTTAAAAACTCTTTTATGTAAATTTTGACACTATTTGGTATTTTGTTTTTTCTAAATTTATAAAAGCATTATTACTTCAAATAAAATTCATCTAACTAATCTTAAAATGTAATATTAACCTTCAAAATTAGTGGAATTCATATAAAGTCTCAAATTACATTTATTTGGATATTTATAATATCATTTGTTTTAATATTTCATTAATTATGTAATTATTGCATCATCATTGTGTCATAAATAAATTAAATTATATATTGTCTAAAAGTTATAAATAAAAAACCATTATGTATAAAATATGTTTATCTTTATAAGGAATTTTTATAGTTGAATTTATCTTATGAGTAACCCTATATTAAAAATGGATTAGTTATTAAACTTTGAATTTAACACTTTTAACTCTTCTTTGAATTCAATATTAATAAATGTCCTAATCTAATCCAAGTGGACCTAAAGGATCATATTTTCTTCCTAAGGTTGTTTTTGTTCAAATTATACATATCTTATAGAATTATTACATGTGTTAGGGTAATAATAATATCATTTTTACCCTTCATTACCCAATTTCCTTTTAACTGTGGTAAATAAAAGTAAAAAATTATTATTTACCAAAAATTATTTTCATCTTATTGAACCACATTTTACTTAATTATATCAACTGTGTCTCTTAGATTTTTGAAATTAAACCAACTGAAGCGATAAAATTATGTTTTATGTAAATTTTCAAACGCTCCTAGGAGGTGGGTAAAATACGGTAAATAGTTTAATAACATTTTTATATATCTAAAATTATTATAAACTAACACCAATTAATTACATTGAACTTATATAGTTATTATGTATCTATTTTGACCTAAAATAAAATTAAATAAAATAAATAATTATTTAAATTAAAATTTGGTTTTAAACTATAACTGAGTGTTTTTCACTATTCATCAAAAATTGAATGTTTTCAGAATAATACCAAAAATTCACCCTAAGCTAATTTCGATATTCCGAATCCCAAAATGAAGTCCATTTTGAAGGATAAAATTTATAAAATTTCAAAAAGTAGGTATTACTATTCAAATTGGCTAGTTTGATAGTTTGTGGTGTGTTAGAACTCAAAGTTGTGTGCAACACACGTTGTTGTATTATTCAAAAAGAAGAATATCGTTGAAGCTTGGGGTGTTACATAAGAAGTTGTGTTCCCAAGACCTTTTCAACTCATTCTAGAACTGATATGTGAAGCGATTCTTCTTGTAACATCCCAGGTAATTATAAAATAATATTTTTCCATAGTTGTTAATATTTATAAATTATATTTTACCTTAATGGGACTCTATGTCCTATATCATACACGAAACACAATAATTGGTTTCTATAAAATCTTATATTGCACGAAAGACTGAGTTAAAACTGAAAAATAATATATTATTATGTTGATTGGTAGTTATTTCCTTGACAATAGAATGATGGGAATGAAAACTGTTAACTAAATTATGAAAATATGGTTTAAACATGTTTATATAAGGATTCATTGGTTACCAAATTAATTAAGAAATTAAATAAAAACTAATTGAATATAAAGAATGTGTTTTTCTAGAAATACTATTTAAATTAAAATAAGTTAGTTTATAAAATAATAAAATCACTCTTGATGGATTTAATTAATGAAATATATATTTAATATATTTAATTTAACATTTAAAATTCATGTTCTATATTTTCAAGAAAATATATAAGAACACATTCAATTTTTTAGAGAAAAGATTTATTTTTTCAAATAAAATACATCTTTTTCTCCTTTTAATGGTGAAATAATTTTAAATTCAGTTTTTGGAACTTTGATATTTTCTATTTGAAAATATAAATATATTATTTGGAATAATTAAATTAAAATTAATTTGGATAAATGTTCTAGTATTTTTCTGATAACTTTGATATTTTACTGAATAGTGAAAATTACTACATTTTAATTCAAAAATGCATTTTCAACTAATTTATTTATATTGATAGATTAACATTTTACATCGTTTTAATGTATAATTATATTATATTTTTATCATTTAATACAATTTATTTAATTGGATGATTTTTTAAATTAAAAATAAATAGGAAAACTATGTGAACTTTTGAAAGTTTTACTTCAAAAACCCTTTTTCTCGATCTATCAATATGATTAGTGTTAAAGTTAATTTAAAGACCTCTATGAAGTTAATTTTCAAAAAAAACATACATGGTTGTACTTAATATGAAAAAATTTCCCAATGGGATCAAAATATTAATTGGTGAATAGTAACTTTAGTATTTTATTTACCACAATTAAAGGTAAATAGTGTAATTAAAGATAAAATTAATATTATAATATTATAAAATTACCATAACACTTGTCCTAATATTAATATATAATTCATTATTAACCATGACAATCCTTGGGTATAAATTCTGACCTTTCCAAGTCTCTTTGGTGAGATTCGGACATTTATAACAATTAATTTAATGTGAAGGAAAATATGTCATAAATATATATCTTCTAACTAAAACAACTTTAATATGGGGTTACGTAAGTTATATCTTTGACAAATTTATTTACAATTTTTTTAATTAAAAAAATAAATTAAATTATGACATAATGATGATACAGAAATATATTTATTAAAGAAAGAATAAAATAAATAATATTAATAATATTAAAATAAGTATAATTTAAAATATTCCATGACATACAAGAATTTTTTGGATAAATATGAAATTTTAGGATTGATTTAATGTTGTTTTTTTATAAAATAAATTTGTTATGATATTTTTTAAAAAAAAATCTTGTATTGAATAGTGTCAAAATTGATATAATTCATATTTTAAAATATAAAATATTTAAATAAATGATATAAATTTTTAAAAAATATAATATTCAGAAAAAAAGTTTATATATCTCTCAAATGTCATTAATGACTCTTTATTTGAACTTTTGGCATGATTTGGTAATTATTTTAACTCTTTAAGTGTAAATTACTTGATAAATGGTAAGAGTTAAAAAGAGTTAAAAGAATATATGGATAAAAAAAATAAAAAAACTTGTCTGCATTTCATGGCTGATTATATTTCAACCCATATTTATTCTATATTCTAACTAAATTATTTTGGACCCATTTGGAAAAGAAATTAAATTTATATTGAATTAATACTTTTAATAATTTCAAGGGTGACCATCCCCTCTCCTATAAAAAGGTACACATTCCACTCTATTACTCAAACTTCCATAACCTTTTGGTTCAGCCATGATCTGGACAAAACCCTTCTTAGAATCCCCCCCCCCCAATATTATTGAGGCCTTATTTTAAGAATAATACTCTCCTCACAGGTGTTAAGGTGTTCTTCAAAGGTGATCAACTAAAGAAGAGGTATTGTTTTCTTTATGTATTTCTATTTTATTTCTTCTTCAACTTCATTAAAATATTCTTCTTCCTATATGAAATAATAACTCTATTATACTCCATATACTAAACTATTATCATGATAATATCATCACCTAAATCCATCTCCACTTACATTAAATGGGAAAAGATTAAATAGTTCATGCGTATGTGTGAACTATCACCTCAGCGAACCGATCTCATTTTTTTCATAACCATCTCTCATGAATGGTTATAATAATAGAATTAATTTTAATATGTGAAATTTATGACATATTAATAATTGTTACATAATAATATATCAATTATATTCTTACTTTCCATGCTCATAAAAATGATTATGTCTTTTGTGCATATGTGTGAACTGTCACCTTCACAAAGTGATGTGCCACGTTTTTTTTCATTATATCACTTGTATGATATATATATATATATGTATATTTAAATTATTAAAATGATATTAATTATGTTTTCATAATTTTTTAAATATAAAATCATACTTAACTTCTTTCTATAATGACCAATGACAAATGGAAAATGTTTCTCATGCGTGCATATGACTATTCATCTCCATGATTATAACATAGTTCATTATTTATTACCACACTTCATGGTTTGATTTAAAGGTATAATTTATGTATAAAAATGGTAATTTCCTGAATATTATTCTAAATATGATGTACTTATGACCAAATGGACTATTTAAATCATACTAAGTTCATTTTTTACTTCAGTATTGAATATCGACAAAACATCCATTATGAACTTAAATAATTATGTAATTATTATAACATGTAAATAAGTGATATAAAAATAATAATAAAATCTAAAAATGTTCTCAAGCAAGTATAAATTAACCTAATTTTATTATTTAGGAATATAAATATTTTACGTGATGAGTCTGACTGAAGGTAAGGGACTATATCTCAATCTCCTTTCATTAAGGAATTTTTTTATGTTATACACCACAATTCATTTTATATGGTGTATAATTAACTCATTGTAATTTTAATTTCATTTAAAGGTATTATAATGTAATATTTTTATATGAATAATTTTACTAAATTAATGAAAGGAATTTTTTTAACGTACACGGTGATAATGACTTTTATGTCGTCGTGACCATTATTTTATTTCTAACTTCCTCTATAATACTTAATGTTTTTAAGAGGAAAATAAATACCATATTACCTTTTCATGTATTTTGGTATTCAAAATGGTTTATAGGATAGATTTATTGTGTCAATATCTTGAAATTATATCTTGTGATTGAAATGTGAAAGTTTTATTTTCCCTTTATGCTTGTTAATGTGTTATGATTATGTTATGCTTCATGGGAATTTCTTATGTATATAGGCAGTTCTATGATAAACTGAGGGCGGGTGAGACCATGATATCTCTCCAATACATTTGTTAATGAGACGAAGTTAATTGGTTGTTTTCTCCTAATATATCTTGTAAATATACTATGATGGGTATTCTAGACGTAACCATGAAGATTAATCCTTATGTATCATTGAAATCTACAATGTAAGAATGATATAGATGCCACAAGTTTCCTTTATGATTTATGAAATTTATGATTTTTATAGGAAATCATGATTTCATGAGGTAATATAAAGGGTTTTTTTTTATGGAAGAAAATTATGATTTTGTGAAAATGTTTTTATGAGTTTAAAATACTCATAGATTAATGGTTTCTTTCTTGCTTTTATGCCCCTTAATAAGATTTGTGTGCTCATCTAGATATTAAAAAAAATCACAGGTCTTAATATTTTTAAGGAAAAAGAGGATGTCAGGATGAAATTTTACAATATTTTTCTTGAAAAGATAATGTGGTTTATTTTTAAAACGGTTCAATTCAGTGAAAAAATGGATACATTTTGGATGTTTCCACTTTGTATTCTTATGGTTATGTTATTTATGAGTTATTGAATAATTCTATAAATCTATAAACATGAAAAGATCATAAATTTGAAATAAAGTCATATTTATTAACTTACCTCAATAATATGAAATAATTAAGTCTGGGTCCTTATAGTTCGTATCGAAGGATTGTTTAGAAAACATTAGAGGTTAGGGTGATATTTAAGAATAATTAAAAGTTATATAAAACAATAATGGTTAGCATAATAAAAAGACTCATAGTTATTTTAGATAAATTTAAAGAGTTTGAAATAACATGAATAAGTACATGTTATACTTTATATTACTCATAAGATAATATAAGATTATTTTATTAATATAGTCACACTAACCTTTTTTGTTTTAGTAAATGGATGGATCCACCAAGCACCAATGTAATAATGGTTGTGAAGAAAAATGTGGTGGTTCATTGAATAAGAAACCAAATGAAATAAGAGCTACAATGAGAACACTCAAGGATATTATAAAAAACTATTAGGAGTCTTTATTAACCATTAGAACCTTGGTGAGTTTTCTAATGCATCATATATGAGAGAGAAGAATCCCAATGTAAGTTCAGGTACTAATCATAAAGGTTAGTACATTCAATGACATATGTTTCAATGAAGTGGAAGGAAACACATAGGAAAAATTTTTAAAGGTAAGGGAAGATATTATAGATGTTGAAATGAAAGACATAAATAAATAATCTTCCAAGTAAAATGGAACTATTTAGTTGAATCCAAGAAATAGAAAAAAGTTCTTTCCGAGTTATCAATTGAATATTTTAAATGTGGGGAGTATGGTCATTCTGAAAATCAATGTCTTATGAATAAGTTTCCTGAATGAGATTGTGATTACCATAAAAATATGTGATTAGTAATACTTAATTTCCTTCTATGTTCAGATGAGGAAACTAAAAATAACCTATGAAATGTATGTATTATTTCTTATCTCATGTTTTGACATTATTAAATCTTAATAAATTATTTTTTAATGGTTTTATGAAGAATTTATTAAGGAATACAATGGAAAATCATTGTTAAAGGATCACAAAGAACATTGAATGATTAAAAAGTATATATATAAAAAATTCATGAGTTATGGTAGACTATAGGATGAGGAGATGTTTAAAAGTATTAATGCTCTTTTGATAATGGGATTACTTTGGAATACTTTTTTATAGTATGTATAACCCTGAAGTTTGTTATGTGAAAATTTTATTTGATAAAGAGTTATCTTTTCTTATGTTGAAATAATAACAAAGGTATGAATGACATTTAGGGTTTATTTGACCTTTATTTTGAGTTAATTGTGGGATATTACATTTTGGGTTTCAAAATAAAATTTAAGACATAAAATTTGAGGATAAAACATGTTATGGTTATTTTTAAGGATTTTATCTCATTTAGTGAATTTTATAAAATTATATAATTTTATGAAAAGTACAACCCATAGGAAGGGTCAAAACCTTTTTGGTCGGAGAGGCTGTGGAAATCAAACCCACCACCGAAGTAATACAAGGCTTTATCACCTACCACTATCATACGGTTAGTCCCTGGTTAGTATGCCATTTTATTTTTTAGTTAAATGAGGTGATGGAATTAGAAAAAGTTTATTTTGGGAACTTATGTTTTATCAAATTAATATCCTTAGTATAGGAAAATGATTTGGGTATTAAGTGATTAATGTTATTTTGGAAGATTTTCACTATTTTGGAAACCCTATATGTCTAAGGAAAATATAATACTATGGTATTTTATTTTAAGAGGGATGGTTGAATTTTATTTTTGAAGATTCTATAATTTAATTGTGTATTTATGATGATTTGGGTTCGTTGTGGAAATTATTATCCTATCTTTGAGAATATGTAATTTTGGAAATTAAATTTTGGTATGATGCATTAATAATGATAGATGTTATTTGGAAATAAAAGACAATGTAATCAAATTATTATGAGTTTTGGGTTTTAAACTAAGTTTGGATTATTTTGAGATATTTTAAGGACTGTTATGTGTTGAATTGTCTATGTTGAACTTTTGGTATTACAATTTATTTTTATATATTAAAAGAAGTTTTTCATCATCTAATGTTTTATTATTTTGGGAAAATTATTTTATCTTATCTTAACCATATTAGTTTTGGTTGAATATTCAAGAGAGGAGAAATATATAGTTAATATTTTTTGGATTATGTGACTTTCTAGAAGTTGATTCTATTGTTTCAGGCATGAAAATATCAACTTGATTACTCATTAGTTAGAGAAAAAAATTAGTTTGGGGTGTAACTTGATTAATTTATGAAACTCTACTTGTCAAGTAGGTATATTTCCTATGTTCTTATTCTATGTAGTAAAAAAATTCCTAAACTCGATGAAAAGGACCTTGAAGTAGAAAAAAAATATCCACTTACGTTTATCAACAAAATTTTGGCCCAATATATATTTATGGTACTGTAATTTTTAACATTCACATGATCATGTTCCCTATTACTCTCTATTAGTCTATGAGAGTTGGTTTTTTCTTCCATGGCCATGTTTTCAGATATAGAGTCCTAGAATGTGTCATGTTAGTTAACCTTCATACTTCCATTTATTTATTTTAAAGTGGAACTTTTATTTACTCTTTTTCAGATGTGGGATTTCAATGAAGTAAATTTGAAAAGTGAAATCTTAGTTACCAAACCCAAATTTAAAGGCATGAGGATACAATTTCCATAAGAGGGGATGAATATAACATCCTAGATAATTATAGAATAATAATTTTTCATATTTATTAATATTTATTAATATTTATTAATTATATTTTACCTTAAATGGACTCTTTGTATGATATCATACCTGACACACAATAATGTGTTTCTCCTAAATCTTATGTTGCATGAAAGACTAAGTTAAAACTGAAAAATGATATATTATTATTTTAAGTGGTAGTTATCATCTAGCCATTAGAATGGAGGGAATGAAAAATGTTAACTAAATTATGAAAATATGGATTACACATGTTTATATAATGATTCATTGGTTACCAAATTAATTAAAAAATTAAATAAAAACAAATTGAATATAAAGGTTGTGTTTTTCTAAAAATACTATTTAAATTCAAATAAGTGAGTTTGTAAGATAATAAAAACACTCTTGAAGGATTTTATTAATTAAATTTATATGTAATATATTCAATTTAATATTTAAAATTCATCTTATATATATTATTGACATGATATAAAAATAAATTCAATTTTTCAGAGAAAAGAATCAATTTTCAAAAAAATGCATTTTTACCACTGTTTGATGGAGAATCCATTTTAAATATAGTTTTTGACACTTTTATATGTTCTATATGTAAAACTAAACATCTTATTTTGTAATAAGACATGGAAATGTAGTTTGGATAAATTTTTGGTATTTTTATAATAACTTTCATGTATTAATTAATAGTGAAAAATAATGCATTTTAATTCAAAACACTTTTTTCATATAATTTATTTATATTTTTAGATTATTATTTTACATGGTTTTAAGGTATAATTAGATTATTATTTTTTACTATTTAATACTATTTTTTTCATTTGATTCTTTTTTAAATTTGATTTAAATATAAAATCTATTGGAACTTTTGAATGTTTTACTTCAAAAACCTGTTTTCCTGACCAGTCAACGGGATTAATGTGAAATGTAATTTAACTACTTATGTGAATTTAATTTTAAAAAGATAACATATATGTTTTTACTAAGTATGAAAATAAATTTCCAATAGGATAAAAATAATTTTTGGTGGATAGTAAAGCTTGTATTTTATTTACCACGGTTAAAATTAAATAGTGTATTTAAAGGTAAAATTAATGTTATAATATTATAAAATTTCCCTAAAATTTGTCCTAATATTATTTTATGAGTTATTATCTACCATTTAAATCCTTGGTCCTAAATTTTGACAATTTTAAACCACTTGGGTTTGATTATGACATTTATATCATTTAATTTATAGTAAATGCAAATATGTCATAAACATGTCTCTTCTTACTAAAAAAATTTAATATGGGGTTATTTAAGTGATATCTTATACTATAAATAGTACATATAATTATTAAAATATTACCCAGAACATGGTAATTTATTTTTAATTTTAGTAATTAAGAAATTAAATTTAATTATGACACAAAGATGATATAGTAATATATTTACTAAAGAAAGAATCAAACAAATGATATTAATAATATTAAAATAAATATAATTAAAAGTATATGTTGTAATAAATAAATTTTATGGATGAATATTACATGTTAGTATTGAGTTAATTTAGTATCTTTGAAGGAATCATGTTTTTATAAAATATTAAAAAAATTCAGGTAATGAACAGTGTCAAAATTGACATAATTCATTTTTTAAAATATAAAATATTTAATTAAATGATATAGAATTTCTAAAAATATAATATTTAGACAAAAATTTTAGATAACACTTAAAAATTTTGTTATTGACTCATTAATTTTACTTTTGTCATGATTTAGAAATTATTTTAACCCTATAAGTGTAAATTAATTGATAACTTGGTAATAGTTAAAAGTGATAAAATCAAAAAATATAAGGATAAAAAAATAAAAAATATATATAATTTTCATTTTATGATTATACCTCAACCCATATACATACTATCTTCTAAAAATTGATTTTGTACCCATTTGGAATCAAAAATAAATTTATATAAATTTATTTATTTTTATAATTCTCTAGGTTCTCCTCCCCTCTCTTATAAAAAATACACTCGATACTCTCTATTAATAAAACTTCAAAAACATTTTGGTTCAGTCAATATCTTTCAAAACCCTTTCCTATAATCCCTCCCCACATTCTTGATGGCTTATTTTAGGCATAACACTATTTTTATAGGTGTTATGGTGCTCTTCAAAGGTGATCAATCGAAAAAGATGTATTGTTTTCTTTAAGTATTTCTATTTTATTTCTTCTTCCAATTCTTTAAACTATTATTCTTCATCAATTAAATAATAAATTCAGTATCCTAAATATACTTAAATTTTATCATGATAGTATCCTCACCTAAATCCATCTCCACTTCCATTAAATTAGAAAGTAATTAATCGTTCTTGTGTACGTGTAAAGTATCACCTCCATGAACTGATCTAATTCATTTTTCATAAATATATCTCATAACTGGTTATAATAATGGAATTAATATCCATATTTTATATTCATGAAATATTAGTAATTATAATATAATAATATATCAATTACGTTCTTGCCTTCCATGCGTATAAAAATGATAATTTCATTTGTGCATACGTGTGAACTATCACCTCCATGAAGCGATGTGACTCATTTTTATTCATTATATCACTTGTATGATTTATATAAGTATATATAAATGATTAATTTTATAATAATGATACTATGAACATTCTATAATGATAAAATAATACTTAACTTCTTTCCATAAATATAAATGGAAAATGGAAAATATTACTCATGTGTATGTACAACTTACTATGTCCATGATTATAACATTATTTATTTTTCATAACCTCATTTAATTATTTGATTCGAAGGTATAATTTATGTATCAAAATTATAATTTCATGAATATTATTCTAGAGATAATGTAATTATAACCACATAGACTATTGGCATCATGCCAAGTTCATTTTTGACTCAGGTGCCGAATATCGACAAAAAGCTCGATATGATCTTAAATCATTATGTAATTATTATAACATGGAAATAAGTGATATAAAAGGAATAATAAACAATAAAAATGTTATCAATAAGGTATAAGTTAACCTAATTTTGTGTTCAGTGATATAAATATTGTACATGACGAGTCAATCTCAAGGTAAGGGACTTCATCTCCATCTCATTTCATTGAGGCATATTTTGATGTTATACACCACCTTCATTTTATATAGTGTAAAACTAAAACATATGAATTTAAATTTCATTAATTTATTTTTGAAAGGGGTATTTTTATACAAATAATTTTACTAAAGAAAAAAATGAACATTTTTTTGATGTACATAGTGACAAAAACTTTTCTTCCACCATGACCATTATTTGATATTTAGATTCCTCTCCAAGCCTTAATGTTTTTAAAAGGAAAATAAATACCATATTTCATTTTCAATTATTTTTTTGTTTAAAATGGTTTTGAGTAAGGATTTATTATGTCAATATCTGGAAATGATATCTTGTGATTGAAATGTGGAATTTTTTTTCCTTTATGCTTGTTAATGTGATATGATTATGTTATGATTCTTGGGAATTTCTTATGTATACTGGTGTTTTTTAATAAACGGGAGGTTGGTGAGCCCATGGTATCTCTCCAATACACTTATTAATGAGATGCAGTTAACTAGTTGGTTTTCTCCTAATATATTTAGGCAATATACTATGATGGGTATTTCAAATGTAACCATGAATGTTACTCCCTATGTAGCTGTGAAAGGTACAATGTAAGTTTGATATGGATGCAAGAAGTTACCTTTTTTATTTATGATTTCTATGAGTTTTATAGAAATATTATTATTTCATATGGTAATATGAAGGTTTTATGTTTTATGGGTGAAAAGTATTATTGTTTGAAAATGTTTTCATGAGTTTAAAATAATCATGGACTAACGGTTTCTTTACTATTTATATGCCCCTTACTGATATTTTTGTGCTCATACCAAGTTTTAAAATGTTTTTCAAAATTCTTAATATTTTCAAGGATAAAAAGTATTTCATGATGAAATTATCGAATATGTTTCTTGAAAATAAATCATTTTATATTTTGAAATGGTTTCTTTTGGTGATAAAAATGGATATTTTTTGGAACTTTCCACTTTGTATTATTATGGTTTTTTATGTATGAATTATTGTCAAATTCTATAATTCTCTAAACATGAAAATATCATCAGTGTGAAATACTGTCAATTTTATTTGACTTACCTCATGAATATGTAATGTTTAAGGTCGGGTCCTTATAGTTCATGTCTGATGTGATATATTGTGGAGCTCCATGAAGAAGTATGAACTCCTTGACATATAGCCTCCCAAGATCATCAACCAAAAATGTCCCTCAAATATGTAAGAAGTGTGTGAAATTTATCAATAAGTCAAAGAAGACCTGAGATATATCATTTTCATGATGTGATCTGAGGAAACAATATATAAAGTCTATAGAGATATCGTCTCTTTTCCACCCAGGAATAGAGAACAAATTTAATAGTTGTGTTGTTTTATGATGTTCCTAATTCACCTGTTGATAGGGGGAATGCTCTGTGATAAATCCATTTATCTAATATTTTATACTAGGACACCAATACTAGTGACATAAGTCTTTATGCATCATGATGACCCTGGGATGTACTACCAAAACAATGTAATTAAATTCCAAAATCATATATTATCTAATTTCTTATAGGACACAAACACATTCATGAAATAATAGGGTCTCATCTCCATCCATGGTCCAACCAGTAGATGAATCATCATCTCATATACTTTCCCATAGAACTAAGTCTTTGGGGTCTAGGATTTTCCTTATTCTGTCCTACTCCAGAATGATAGAGGTCACTACTAAAGTTGGGAGGATTGTCTACCCATGAATCTTCTAAAACTCCATGTTCATAAATAAAAACATGTTTATGAGCATCCACGCACTACTAGAATCCTGAATAGAATGTCTCTGAGTCTTATGTATTATATAATCAACTTCAACATTACCTTTTCTAGGTGTGTAGTCTAGCTCGAAATCAAAGGATTACAGGTATTTTACCCATATTTACTACCTGAGATTATGATCTTAGTGTGTAAAGATATACTTGGGTATTTTTCTAATCATAAATACCACAAAACATTCTCCATGTTAATATTGTATCCAATAATGTAAAAAATGAACAACAATATCTAGCTCAAGGTCATGTATTGAGTAATTCCTCTCAAAAGGATTCAACTAAAGATACTCGTATGATATGACTCACCCATCTTGCATTAGAAAATCTATCATCCTAACACCTGATGCATCATAGTAAATATTTTAACTCATGCCTGGATCTGGGAGAATCATGATTAGTGATAAAGTAAATATTATATTCAACTCCAAAAAAAATTATTCACAATATTCTCACCATACAAATTTAAAACCCTTCTTTATCGAACACATAAAAGGAAATATTATGCATGTTTAATCATAGATAAAGAATATATAATTCATAGAAAGCCATATGAAACTAATTATGTTAAATAATTTCTTGTGATGCACACAAGAAACTACAACTCTTACCTTCTCTATGCTTATTGATACTTCTATCTCTAAGATTCTATTACATAGGAATGGACACTGATGCTTCTATTAGAACTAGCTCAATGGTGGATTCTATGTCTCTCACTAGAGGTATCCTAGAAATGTCATCAGGGAATAAATCCTTGAAATGATTCACTATCGTAGTAATAAATGTGTCTTAAACCCTGATCATCCAAAAAGAGACTAGAAATTTAGGTTTTCACCCTTACCAAAACCAAATTCATATATCCTATTTGATATTTTTGAATATCACATTCACATTGTGTTCATGTACACTACCCTCTAGTGATATAAACATCACCCTCTGGTGATAATAGTAAATATAGGCTTGATGGAGAATTAACCAGTATATTGACCATGTTTTTGTGACATGTCAAATTGGTTATGATTTGAAGATAAATTTATAGTCTAGGGAAGAACTTAGGTCATGTCTCAAGGATCATTGACCATTTCAGAGAATGTATTTTTAATACGAAGTATTGAAAGAGGGTGTGGTTTTGAAAATAGATTTAAGTAAATTTCTTAATTAAAGAGTCAAATATTTGATAAATAAAGTTAGTGTATTAATAATTATGAGAGAAGAAGATAATTTCAAGTTCACTACATAGTTTTTATTGTTCATTGTTCTGAAAATTTGACATGGTATTGTTTAATTCTTTGGTTGATGGTTGTCAAGATCTTGAATCCCCTCTTGCCTCTTCAAATGATGCTTAAAGAACACCCCCTTGACACAACTATCATGTTTCCAAGATTGGGTTATCAATCATATAATAAAAGGTCTTCCAAAGAATACATAAATCTTATGTATGTGTGAGATAGATAGGATTATTGTGTTGTCCAATTAGAACAACTGATGATTCCCACTTTAAATCTCAACCCAATCGGTGTTGAAATAAAAAGTGTTCAACTTAATTATATCAAATGAAATGTAATCAGGGGAGAATCATGTCAAGAAACAAAATAAGTGAAATATTCAACACACAAATTATACAATAACCAGTATAATAACATGTTCTGGAACTCCCTCCCAAGATTGTGTAGCTCCCTCGAAATCATCTTCCACCATTTAGCTCACCATCGAGAGGGGGAGGAGGATCAGGTGGAAATTTATCTTTATCATTGATCACCCTATGAGAATAGGGGCCTACAGAACTACTAGAATGATTAATATAATCCTCTAGGACTCCAGAATGGAATATCTAGGATCATGGTTTGAACTCACCAAATTAGGTACCCATGTTTCTCTTTTATTGCAAAAATGGGAAGTGGTTTTGGTCACACATATTGTGTAAAACCACTTTTCATATTGTTTTCTGCCTCCATAAACACTTAAATATCTTTTTAAAAAACTAGAAAGTGGTTTCCCCAAGTCTTGGCTATCTCCTCAAAATTTTTTAGCTTCTTCCGAATATGTAAAACTCAATATATGGACAGCACACCGCACACAGCTTTTGACTTCGTGCAGATTCAGTGGCCTGGATAGATCACTTCGGTTGGGACCATTAATTTCCGAATAGGTATTGGTTGTCTTCCTCAGAGATGTATAAAATTAAATTTTGGACCAGCCCAAAAAATCGCAACCCAATTGAATCCTTGGAGTTTTCATAATCCACACAATAGTGGACATGTGTTCATGGAACCCATGCAGTTTTGGCCCATTTTCCTTCTGGATTATCTCTGAGACCTCCAAATCACCTCCTCCTGCAATGGAATCATCAAAACAAGTAACATTGACCCTTTGAAAATTGATAAAAACAAAATAAATTATTCAAACATGTAATTTATTTTGTTATTATTTTTATAATTTTCAATAAAAAACAAGTTTATCATAGTGGTGTAAGTGTGAAAATGAAATAGTGAATCGTAGTGCGATCACATATCTTGATAATTTTTTCAACTCCCATCATGTCAAGGATAAAAAAATCCCACTCAAATAGATATATTCCTATATCAACAGGAAAATATTTACACTAATTATCACTCTTCGATTGAATTACCAAAAGGGTATCAAGTGTCATAATTCCATAATAAAACTTTATCTTGTTTCCTAGACTCCCCATAATTTCTTCAGATATAATAGTGCGTGACATACATGTTTCAAATAAATATGAAAATAAATTAGAGGATACTAGAATGATACCTTGAACAGAAAAATTTCTAGTTCTCTTATCCTCTAAAATATGTTGTACAACATCTAGCTAGACTTTACCACAGCCCTGAGTCACCACCTGACTTCCCCGAGCAGGCCCACTCTAGTTTTGCTTCAATTCCTACATATAATAACATATTCCTCAACCACTGCCTCGACCAGGGTGTCCAGTGGTATTCCAGGATCCTACTTGAAGAGATACAATGGACCACACTCCAAAACATGGGGTAGGTGTAAATCCCCGCTCTCTAGAAATTGATAGAAAAGTCATGCAAAAGCATTAGATCTGCCGCATCCTGCATCAGCCTATGCAGTCAACTAGATGTCATATACCCTGAGGTTTTTTGTGTCTCAACTTCCCACAATTGTAACATATGAGGAAATAGTCAGTATGAGGTAGCTAGATTCTACTACCACTGCGATGGACCTTAAAATTATACTTTCTCAAACTAGAAGAAACACTGCTAGATCTCGATGTTGAACTATCCGCGTTCATATTAGATGAAACACTACTAGATAATAACCCTCTAGAGTCTATTTGTATTATTTAACCTCAACAAAAGAAGAATAATATTCAATCAAAAACATGGATCCTGGCTAGGGGTTCATAAAATATCTAGTACAAAAATCCCTGAACAGAAGTGGAAAGAAGTAATCATAAAAGATCATCTAGAAGTCAACCTAAACCATATCTCAATGTTTTTCTACATCAGTAATTACATTCCAACTTCCCTCAGAAAAATTAAATAGCATATAGGAACTAATTTTGACCCTATTCTCTATATTTATATTTATATTCTTGAAAATATACAGCATGATCTCAAGTCATGGATTTGAAACATGTAGTCCTCTATCCCTAGAAAAGGTGGGAATATTCTATTATAAGAAAACACAATATAGATCTACCATATTCATGGAATGGTGAGTGAAACCTTGCATAGAATCCATCATAATGAAAAAAAACATTCTCATAACTAGGCGTTAATTCCCATATCAGAGACAACAGCTGGTTCAATTGGTGGAACTATAGGAGAGATAATTATGGGCTTAGGTCCCACCACCTCTGATGTATGGTTGTCACGACCTTCAGGGCATACTGCTCAAGGCTATCATGGGTCATGATTATACAATGATAAATTCATGAATTATAAGAGAAAATTACAATCGAATAGATTAAATATAGATAATAGGATAGGTACATAGCCTTTCTATAAAAAAGGCTACACATCTCTGCCTGCTCCAAGATCTAGGTCTGGGTGAGTAAAAGAGGACATAATATGTCATAATAATTTAAGAGACTCCAAACTACCCACTAATAATTCCAGGAGTGTGCCTTGGTCTCATATAACATGATAGAAGTTCAGATATATAGACTATAAATTAAAAGTTATAGGGGAATACACCCATTACTTTGCAATTTAAATCCCATTTAGATGTAACCATTTAACTTTTAAATGATTTAAACTCATATTTTTTCTAAATTTATTTATAAATATATATATATATATATATATATATCAAAGTATAAAACGGGTAAGTCTAGAACCTATAATATGATATAATCATATACTTAAGGTTTTATCACCAATTGATGCAGGAAAACACCTTTCATATTTATATAGGAACTTTAATTAATCCAATTATATAATCCCTCTAAGAAATTTTATCACATTTAAATATATAATAATCAAGGAACTAACGATTTTCAACAGGAAAATAAATCCAAAAAATTAGACATATCATGGAAAATATATGGAATATTAGTCCTAATGTGCCTATAATGATGCATGAGAGGCTAATTATTTTCCATATGAGGCTAAGGGATGAAGTATACATCAATAACATCAATGATAATAACAATATCACATGCATCTGTATCACTAAAGGGTGAAATCATATCAACTATAATTGAAGACCATTCAGAACAATAATAACCCATACTAGGTAATTTTGGTTTGTTCTATACATGGGTTAGCTACTCTAAGGCACGTGCTCATTACAAAATTCCATTTCATCATAGTCTCTATCCTAATACCCAAATTGTAATACAAAGGAAAAAATAAATCTTTTTTACCACTTTTTAATGTCATGAACCGGGATCCACTAAACCCATGCCCCGAGGTGGTGGGTCACATGGAATCAAGCATGCCTCCATAGGCTCTAGAGATTACTGACTAGAATCGAGGGACTATATTTGTACAGCTGATTGAGTATAGCATCATCTTATATTGGAATAAAAAATAAGATAAAGAAACAAACAATAGAAGAATCATAATATAATAGATGGTGCAATGGAAATAAAATCAAATAAACAATTGTGAAAGCATAAATAACCAGGAAACAATAATAATAATAAACTACCCATGAATGAGTTATATACAATGATTTCATGGAATTATTATATAAAAAATGGTAAAAGAAGGTACTTTAATATACATCAGGCTATAAAAATTTACCAAACATCTGAAAGACTACTCTACTAGAATCAAAATCATATGCTCATCCCTCTGCTCCCATGGTCTATGACATAAGTTAAAAAAATAAAACATATATAGTAGGGTGATTTCCCTTATCCATACCTATAGATATGAGGTGTACTTAGGTACCAAAGGAAGTTATGTAGGGTGTGAGATAAACTCATTAGGCCACCACCAATTGTGTATAGAACTAATACTTTTAATGTACATAAAATAGGAGTTTGAAGGTAAATTAATACTAAATAAAACTGAATAAATAAATACCAACTGACTCGAGCTTCAATAAGACACTTGGATAAATCTACCTACTTTAGTGTGGCTCGGAATATGTCTAATATGAGTACACTATATATATTAATCATATATATATATATATATTAATCATATATATATATATATATATATTAATCCTATGTATATATTTTGCATGTATGTGCATGTTATACATGAAGACGTTTAAATATATATACATGGATTTCGGTGCTAGCTGGACTCGAGGAATAACTCAGAAATCTATAAATAGTCTAGCAATCCAATAGATCTAGTAAAGGACATGTCGTGATTCTCCTGAGGAATGTGATATTTCATTCCCATCCCTCAATACTGGTGGGGTAATTCTTCACGCCCATCACCCAATATGGAGGAATGTGGAACGTCATTCCCATCACATAGATAAAATTATAATGGTGAGAGACTTCATGATCCACATCCAATGTATAGAAGTGTAAAACTTCATGCACAATATGTCGCTTAACCATCATTCAATGACCCATAATAATGGAGAACCCATAATAATAGTGATAACAATATAGATCACCTCTAATGCATTATAATCATAAAGACCAATACAACCGAGGAATTACAGTTCATATAATCAATATAAATAAGATCATGCATCACATGGTGTGGCCTTTCCACCAATTAATATTCATTAGAATCCAACCATTTGATTAATAAAGTAATTTAATTTTCAAGGTCAACCAAGAACTTATAATGTGCTTCCATCTATTAGAAAATTACCCAAAAATAAGAAACTTCATTTACAATCCATTCCAAACACTTAAACAGTTTTTAGTCCATTAAAAAATTAAATTAAAAGGGAAACATAATGCAGAACTCCCAAAGGGGTGGAGATAAATTTGATAAATATCCGTTAACTTCATGTCAAGGTTCAATAGGAGAATAACATCATGCATAAATTTATTTAGAAATGATAGTAACTTTTTAATGCGAAGCATGAAAATATTCGGCATGCTACACAATGGAAAAAAGCAATGTAAACACTAAATTTTTGGAAATGATTACTATACCACCAACCTTATGGTAATATATGACTCCTCATCCAATATATAATTCATGTTTGAAGTAGAATGGACGAAAATCTTAGAAACAGTCCAATTCCCTAAAAATAGGGAAAATGATATTGCACCAAAATAGGATAACAGATGGGAAGACAAACTAAAAAAAGAATCAAGAGGAACTAAGACATTAACTATATAAAACTAATACATCAAATAGAGTTTTATTTGTATTCCAAATAGAGTATTTACCTTGAACATTCATTACGAATAGAAATATGTCCATGGGAGATGGGAGATAGCATAATCTACTAGAAATGATTTGAAGAATAAGGGATGTGTATTTAAAAAAATGAAGGAAAAATCATAAAATCAACCTACTTATATAGGATTTTATAGTTTGGCTATATATTTGGACAAATAGTACACCAATTTCAGGCCAAAAAAATGAATAAGGAGGAACCTCACACAGGCTAGGCACATGGTTTTCATTACCATGGGAAAGCTATATGAAACCCACTATCAATATGTCTAAAATTTCTAAATATGTGTGTGCCTTAGTTCTCACGGTTTCAGAAAAACCTTTCACCCCATTATCCCCTCTAAAATACCTAGAATAGTTAACTCCAACCATGAAGGTTGGGCTGCATGGTTTCCAATAACTAAGCGGGTTGGTCCACATGGCTTCCACTAACTATACCGCCCAGTTTGTTTTCCAAAAACACTGGGCTCCAGGATCCAAACAATCCCCCAACTCCATAGTGATCTCTGTGAATCCATTGGGAAACATTGTAAACTCTAAACTGAAGAATTAATTCCAAAAACTAATGAGTAGTACCCTCATGAAAATATAGGTCATCACATTACCTTAGCCTAACTGTGATATTAGATCATAGTGATCTTATAGGAAAACTAGTTTTTTGTTGTAACATGCCGGGTAAATATAGAATATAAAATTTTCATATTTATTAATTTTTTTTAATTAAATATTAATTTTACTTTAAAGGGGATGCAATGTTTGATGGTGTACCCTATACACAATAATGGGTTTCTTTGAAATATTATGTTCCACACTAAAATATTATTGTTTTAAATGATAGTTAGTGCCTAGCCATTGTATTAGTGGAAATGAACATAACTAACTAAAATATGATTATTCAAGTTTGTTAAATGTTTTTACATTTATCCAATAAAATTTAGAGGCTTAAAATGTGAATTAATCAAATTTTAAGCCTAATTTACTTTAAAAGGTTGATTTACCGCATTTTAATGGAGAACCCTATTTAAATAAAGTTTTGGTCACTTTTATATGTTCTATTTGAAAAAATAAAATTCTTATTTATAATCAAGAAATCAAATTTTACATTGGGTAATTCTTTGGTATTTTTTTGATAAAATTCATGTTTTGATGAATACTGAAAAATACTATATTTTAATTCAAATCTTCTTTTTAATCAAATTTATTTATATGGTTTGATTATCTTTTTAATTGGTATTAAATTTTAATTAGATTATATTTTTACCATTTAATCCCATTCTGTTCATTGGAATTAATTTAACTTTGAAATTGGACATAAACAAGTGTCAATATTTTGATAGATATTATTTCTTAAAAACACCCTATTTGTTTTGACAACAGACATTAATTTTAAATTAATTAATTCAACTTCTTTGTTTTAATTTTGTAAAATATACAACATTTTTGAATTCAAAATATCAAATATATATTAGGCTGAATTTTTTTTATTTTTCTGAAAAAACATATATTTTTTATGAATAGAGAAACCACTAATTAGTAGTAAAAACCCGACTTTTTCATTTTAATGAAATTTTACCCCTTCTGTGAATTGAATTTTAAAATCCAACAAACATGGTTGTTATTAGTAAGTAAAATTTGGTACAATAAGATGAAAATATTTTTTTTGTTGAATAGTAACTTTTGACTTTTATTTACCGCGCTTAAAGATAAATAGGGTAATTCCAGGTAAAATGAATATTATAATAATACAAAATTACCTTAGCAGTTGTCATATCCTCATTGTATGAGTCATGTCCAACCATGGGCATCCTTGGGTAGATTTTGGGACCCCATGTATGCACATGGGTGTGATAATGACACTTTAGATTAATTAATTTAATGTAAAGACAAAAATGACACAAACAAATATCTTTTAGTAAAGTAATTTTTACATGGGGATATATAAGTTATCTTTTAGACTGTAAATATTCATTGGATATCTAAAACTATTTTCAGAATCCTAGTATTTCTTTATAATTTTTAGACATCAAATAAATAAAATTAATTGTGACACAATAATGATGCACTATTTACCTCATTAATAAATTATCAAAATAAATAAGATTATAAATATTAAAATAACATCCAAAACATGTCCAATTCTTATTGGATTAATTTATTTCTACAATTAGTCATCTTATCTTAGAATTTAATTAGTTTTGGACCTTTATAAACCGAGAATCATTATATAATAAAATAATATTTTCATACTTTCTTAAAGAACCCCTCCTCCACCTTATAAAAATACATATCTTTTAACACATTCCTCACACCTCTCAAGCCCCATGGATCATCCAACCCATACCCAGATAAGCTCCCAATATCCCAATATCCCTCCTAGAATCCATACCTTAGGCATAAGGAACTTTAATAATTCATTTTGATTCAAACCAAAGGGAGTTACCCGAATTAATGGTAACGGTTCCTCTTAAATTATTTTCTTTTATTTTACTTCTCTAACCCCCTAAAATCTTTTTATTACTTTACTTTATAACAATACCAATATAATCAATATACTAGGTTGTTTTTATGAGAGTTATTTGAACTACACTTACACACAACACCATATAATAAGTAAAGAACAGATTGTTTCTATGGATGGTGAACTACTACCTCACGAAACGATGATTGTTCAAAGATCTCAAACCGCCTCTCATGGTGTCCATTATTATGGAACTACATTTATATATAATATATATTTTATTTATATTGTTTCTATGCTTCTATATTTTCTATTTATATAATACCTTTATGGATTCCATAGCGAGTTAATGCGATAATCTCATTTGAGGAAGTGCGGACTACCGCCCCCTCAAAGTGATATGACTCGTTCATGCCTTATGTGGAACATATAAAGGGTAGAGTTAATGAAATTATATATGATAATATAATGGAATTATAATATACTTATGTATCATAAATATTCTATTCAATTACAATACAAAATATAAATGGAAGTAGCGTTTATGCGTACATACAGCTTACCGTCTCCATGAACGGAGCATTTCTTTTCTTATCTCTAAATGTTAGGTACTATTATAAATACATGTATATACTGGATATATATGATATATGTGATATCAGAATCATGAATATAATTCTGGATATAATGAAATTTTGACCACATGAACAACTTTTAATTATAAGAAGTCCATTTTTGACTCAAGTACCAAATTTCGACCAAACGACCATTATTAACTTAAATGATTAAATAATTTTTATAACATGGTAATAATTGATTTAAAAGGAATGATAAACTTTAAAATTGTTCTTAAGAAAGTAGAAATTAACATTAGTTTATTATTCCTGAGATTAAATAATGAACAGGTCAAGTCGAACATGAGGTAAGGGGTTTCTTATCTCACTTTTAATTATGTGATATTTCCATTGTTCGCCACTTATTTATTGAATGTGGGTTATTTTTTTCTACCATTTGATATATATTATCATGATTCTCTTTATATTCATCATATTTTGTGATTCAATCTGTGTTTATTAACTATTTTTTGTATGACTCGTTTGATTACAATGTGGTAAGGGATTTTCATCTAACTTCTTATTCTCGTGAGATTCGTGTTATGTTGCCACTATTTCCGTTTGTGTGGATTTTTTAATGTTTGGGCACAAGGCCTCAATTTATTAATAAATAAAATACCTCTTTTAGACTAGTAAGAGGGAGACCCATTACATATCCTGAAGTCCCAAGGCCAAGTGGCCTGAAACAAGCCTTAAAAGCCCATATTTTGGTCCAAAGGACCCCTTGGTGAACAGTACTGCTACAGTACCATGCAAGTGATGTATATTATTAATGTTGTATATTTTATGTCCAAGTGATGAGATACCCATTTCTCTCCCATAAAATTATTTTTCTGAATTTTAAAGTGACGTCATTGGGCTGTTGAATTTTTGTAAGGGAACTTCTTAACCCAATTTCAATTCATTGGGTTAAACATATACTTCATGATTATGCCATGTTATAAATAAGTTTCAATAATCTATGATTTTTTCACACTTAATATCCAATTATAATGAGTTTATTATTATTTCTCGCACATAATTATGTAATTTATTTATCCTTAATCTAAGGATATTTTCTTTTTAGGGGAATTCATCACAATCTCCTTTCATTGAGGCGTATTTTGTTTTAAAACACGACATTCTTTTATACACTGTATAAACACCTTTGACTTTTCATTTCATTCAAAGGGGATATTTTTCTACAAAGAATTTTAATAAATGAAAAAAATAATGTTTCTTTTAACGTAAGTGGTGAGAATGACCTTCAGCCACCACGAGTATTATTTGATATTTGGCTTCCTTACCAAGCCGTAATTTTTTTTAAAGGAAAATAAATACCATATACTTTTTTATGTATTTTTTATTGAAAATGGTATTGATAATGGATTTTTTATGTCAATATATTTAAGTGATATACTGTGATTGAAATGTGGAAATTTTTTCATTCCTTTATATTTCTTGTATGTGTTATTATTTTATAATTGTACTTGGACATTTGTTGGGTGGTTATGTGATAAACCAAATGACGAGTGGTGCTGTGATAAACCAGGATAGGTGGTTACATTATAACCTCCAATGCATTGGGTATAGAATTCAGCCGTATGGCTATTCAATTTAGTGATATGTGTGGAAGTAGATCATTTGGTTATTCCATTTATGTATGTTTATGTCTCAAGTTACCTTTATATGTTACGTGTTACTTATATGGGTTTTATGGTAATATTTCAGTTACAAAAAGGGTAATCAATGATCTTTTATTCAGTGAAGAGTATTTACTACTTCATAAAGGTGATAAGTATTACTTATGATAAAGTATTTATGGTTTACTTGTTATTTTAAAAAAATAATAGTTTTACTTCTTTGTGTATTCCTTACTCATCATTTTATGCTCATCCAAAGTTTTTGGAATATTTTTCACAGGACAGAAAGTGGAATAGGGTCAAGGTTGGGATAAAGGAAAATTCATGTTGTAAAAAACATGGAACTAGACATGGCTCTTTTTATCAAGAATTTTTTTTGGGGGGAAATGGAAACTCGTTAGATGAATATACATGTAATATTCAAGTTGTTATGTATATGTTATGACTTAATTCTATAAATATATAAACCAAAAAATATCCTCAATGTGAATTATTAACATAATTCAAGATTATGCAATGTTTACGGTCGGGTCCTTACAGTTGGTAGCATAGGTCGGTTTAGATAACTTTAGAGGTTAGGGTGTAATTTAATCTTGTGTGACACAACCATAATGGTTAGCATATTAGAATGATACATGGTTATTTTAGAGGTGATAAATGGTTATTACATTTTGGGGTGAAAAATGAAAGGTATTAGATAACCTTTAAGGATAAATTATGTTATGGTTATTTTTGAGGAATTTGTCTATTTGTTTTTCGAATTTTATGAAATTGTATAGTTTTTTAAAAATTACAACACATAGACCATGTGACAACCCTTCACGTTGGACAAAGCTGTGGGAATCGAACACCCAACCAAAGTGTGATTGGGATTTATTACCTACCACAGTCCTACATGAAGTCCCTAGTTAGTATGACTAATTATTTTTAGTTAAATGATTTTTTGGATCAAGAATAATTTGACCTTATGTTTTATCAAATGGATATACTTAGTACAGGAAAATTATTTGGTGATTAAGTGATACAAGTAATTTTGGAAGACATTATCTCTTTTGGGAACACTATATGCTTAAGGAAAAAAGAATACTATGGGATCTCATTTGTGCAGTAATCATTGAAATTTTATTTTGTAATAATGTATGCTTTTAGTTATGGACATATGTTGATTTGGGTTATTTATAGAAATTATTAACCTATCATAGATGATATGTGATTAGGTTAATTACACTTCAGTATAATACATTAAGAGTATATGGTGTTTTTAGACATAAAGGTTAAGATTTATTGTGGATGACTATGTGATTTAAATCCTTCTGAGTTTTGGGTTTCAATTTTATTTTTGATTATTTTGAAGAATTTTAAAGACAATTTTATATTGAATGTCCTTTCTTGCACTTTGGGTACTTTGTTGGATTCTGAAGATTAAGAGTAGTATTTCTTTTTAAAATGGATTGCCCTTTTAGGGTTTATCTGATCTCGTACAAACCAATTTTGGATTTGGATAATATATAAAGATAGGAAAATTATGTGGTTCATATTTTTTGGATCATTTTATTCTCTAGAACTTGATTTTTTCACTTTCAATGTGTCCAATTCAACTTGAATACTCATCATTTTGAGAAACGAAGAGTTTGTGGTAGACATTTAGTAAGGGATGGAAAGTCTAACTGACAAGTTAGTATGTGTCCTTATGTTCTTAGTCAGGATCATAAATAAATTCTTCAACAATATAAAAAGGAACATAAAACAAAAACTTTGTCTGCTTAATTATCCTATTGGGAAACCAATGACCGTTTAACCCATCACAAATTAGTGGTTTTCTTTTTGTTAACTTTCTCCTAACCGTGTTTTATATCATCTACATCACAACTGGACACTTAGTTTCTCTAATATATCCATGTTTTCATGGAATCCTAGTATCTATTGTCTCAGGTGATCTTTGTACATATCTTTCTTTCTTTTAATGTGATAGTTTTATTTGCTCTTTTTTTATTTGGGACATTCAATAATATTTCCAAGCCCAATTTTAAAATTGTGAAGATGCAATTCCCAAAAGGGGGGAAGGATGTATCATCCCAGGTAAATATAGAATATAAAATTTTCATATTTATTAACATTTTTGAATTAAATATTAATTTTACTTTAAAGGGGATTCTATGTTCGATGGTTTACACGATACACAACAATAGGTTTCTTTGAAATCTTTTGTTGCACACTAACAATATAATATTATTGTTTTAAATGATAGTTAGCACCTAGCCGTTGTATTGTAGGTAATGAACAGAACTAACTAAAATATTATTATTCATGTTTCGTAATTGTTTTACATGTATCCAATAAAATTTATAGGTTTAAAATGTGAATGAATCTAATTTTAAACATAATTTTCTTTAAAAAGTTTATTTACCACCTTTTAATGGAGAACACTATTTAAATCAAGTTTTTGCCACTTTTATATGTTCTATTTGACAAAATAAAATTATTCTTTAGAACCTAAACATCAAAATTTACATTGGGTAATTTTTTGGTATTTTTCTGATAAAATTCATTTTTTGATGAATAGTGAAAAATACTGTATTTTAATTCAAATCTTCTTTTTAATCTAATTTATTTATATCGTTATATTATATTTTTAATTGGTTTAAAAGTTCATTTAGATTATATTTTTTCCATTTAATCCAATGGTGGTCATTGGAATTAATTTCACTTTGAAATTGGACATAAACAAGTGTTAATCTTTTGATAGATATTGTTTCTTAAAAACACGCTACTTGTTTTGACAATGGGAATTAATTTTAAATTAATTAATGAAACTTCTATGTTTTTAATTATTTAAGATAGACATAATTTTTGAATTTGTAATATCAAATATAGCTTAGGCTGATTTTTTGGTATTTTTCTAAAAAACATCAATTTTTTATGAATAGTGAAACCACTAATTAGTGGTTAAAAAACTAACTTTTTAATTTAAATGAAATTTTACCACTTCTGTGAATTGAATTTTAAAAAAATAACATACATGTTTGTTATTATTAAATAAATGTGGTTCAATAAGATGAAAATAATTATTTGGTAATAGTAACTTTTGACTTTTATTTACCATGGTTAAAGGTAAATAGGGTAATTCAATGTAAAAAGAATAATATAATAAGGAAAAAAACATTAACACTTGTCATATCCTTATTGGATAAGTCATGGACGACCATGGGCATCCTTGGGTTGATTTTGGGACCCCATGTAGGCACATGGGTGTGATAATGACACTTTAGATTAATTAATTTAACGTAAAGACAAAAATGACACAAACAAATATCTTGTAGTAAAGTAATTTTTACATTGGGTAATATTAGCTATCATTTATAATATAAATATTCATTGGAAGTATAAAAATATTTTGTACATCATGGTATTTTTCTTTATAATTTTTATACCTCAAATAAATAAAATTAATTATGACACAATAATGATGCAGTATTTACCTCATTAATAAATGATTAAACTAAATAAGATTATAAATATTAAAATAACATTTAAAACTGATAGAATTATTATTTGATGAATTTATTTCTACCATGAGTCATATTATATTTGACTTTAATTAGTTTTTGACCATTATAAACCAAAAATCAGTATATAATAAAAAAATATTTTTACACTTTCCTAAAGAACCCATCCTCCCCCTTATAAAAAGCCCTCATCTCTAACCCATTCCTCAAACCACTCAAGACCCTTGGATCTTCCAAACCCTACCCAAATAATCTCTCAAGATCCCAATATTCCCCTTAGAAGGCTTACCTTAGTCATAAGGCACTTCAAGAAGTCCTTTTAGTTCAAACCAAAGGGAGTTACCCGAATTAAAGGTAACGGTTTCTCTTAAATTGTTTTCTTTTATTATACTTATCCAACCCCTAAACTCTTTCTATTACTTCATTTTATAACAAAACAAGTATCATCAATATACTATGTTGTTTTTATGAGAATTATTATAAATACACTTACACACACCTCCGTCTAATGGGTTAAGAACAAACAGTTTATGTGGACAGTGAACTACTGCCTCACAAAACGATGATTGTTCAAATATATCCAACCTCCTTTCATGGTGGCCATTATGATGTCCCTGTATTAATATATAGTATATATTATATTTATATTGTTTCTATTCTTTTTTATTTTACAATTATATAATACTTTTATGGTCTCCATAGTGGGTTAATACGATAATCTCTTTTTAGGAAGTGCGGACTACCACACCCTCAAAGTGATATGACTCATTCATGCCTTATGTGGAACATATAAAGGGTAGATTTAATTACATTATATATTATATTATACTATAATTATAATATAATTATGTATCATTATGTTTCCATTCCATTATAATATGAAATAGAAATGGGAGTAGCGTTCATGCGTACGTACGGATTACCGTCTCCATGAACGGTGCATTTCATTTCTTATCTCCTAATGTTATGTACTATTATAAATAAATATATATACTGAATATATATGATATATATGATATCTAAATCATTAATAACATTTTGTATATAATGAACTTTCTACCACATGAACAACTTATAATTATAAGAGGTCCATTTTTGACTCAAGTACCAAATATCGACAAAACGACCATTATTAACATAAATGGTTATAAAATGTTTATAACATGGTAATAAGTGACTTAAGAGGAATAATAAAATTGAAAAATGTTATTAATAATGTATAAATTGACTTTAGTATATTATTCAGGAGATTAAATAACGAACGGGTCAAGTCGAACAGGAGGTAAGGGGTTTCTTATCTCACATTTAATTCTTTGAGATTTCCATTTTTTCGCCACTTATTTATTGAATGTGGTGTATTGTGTACTGAAATTTGATATATATTATAATTATTATCTTTATATTCATGGTATTTTTTGATTCAATAGGTTTTTATTAACTATTGTTCACATGACTCATTTGATTACAATGTGGTACGGGGTTTTCATCACACTCCTTATTCCTTTGAGATTCATGCTATATTGTCACTATTTCCATTTGTGTGGTGTGTGTACTGCCCATTATTGTATTCATTGTGGAATATACATTAATATATGGGTAATTAAATCATAATTTTTTTATCCTAATTTCATATGGTGAATGTTTCAAAAGTTACCAAATTATTAAGGGAACCTTTCACCCTCCACTTTTTAAAAGACTTATTTTTGTTATATCTTTTAATTTACATCTTATAACATTGGGATATGTTCTTATATATCCTTAATGATGTAATTTTTACATCCAAGTGATGAGATACCATTTTATCTCTCATCAAATTATTTTTCTGAATTTTTAAGTGACGTCGTTAGGCTATCAAATTTCTATAAGGGAACTTCTTAACCCAATTTCAATTCATTGGGTTAAACTTATACTTCATGATTATTCCATGTTATAAATATTTGTGAATGACCTCTGATTGTTTCACACTTAATATCCACTTATATTTAGTGTATTCTTATTTGTCACACATTATTATGTAATTGATTTATCCTTGATATAAGGATATCATCTTTGTAAGGGACAGCATCTCAATCTCCTTCCATTGAGGCGTATTTTGTTTTAAAAAACAAGATTCTTTTATACACTGTATTAATACCTTTGACTTTTCAATTAATTCAATGGGAATATTTTTCTACAAAGTGTTTTACTAAACGACAAAAAAGAATTTTTCTTTTAACGTATGCGGTTACAACGACCTTCAGCCGCCGCGAGTATTATTTGATCTATGGATTTCTTAACAATCCGTGATTTTTTTAAAAAAAATACCATATACATTTTTATATATATTTCTATTGAAAATTGTTTTGATAATGTATTTTTTATGTCAATATATGTAAGTGATATATTTTGATTAAAATGTTTAAATATTTTCGTTCCTTTATATTTGATGTGTTTGTTATGATTTTATAATGGTATTAAGACATTTGTTGGGTGGTTGTGTGATAAACCAAATGACGGGTGGTGTCATGATAAAACAGGATGGGTGGTAACATTATAACCTCCAATGCATTGGGTATGGAAGTCATCCATATGACTATTCCATTTACTGGTATGTGTGTAAGTCGACTGTATGGTTTTTCGATTTATTTATGTTTATGTCCCATGTCATCTTTATATGTTATGTGTGCCTTATATGGATTTTATGGTAATATATTGGTTACAAAAAGGGTAATAAATGATCTTTTATTCATTGAAGAGTATTTACTACTTCATAAAGCTGAAAAGTATTACTTGTGATAATGTATTCATTGTTTACATGTTGTTTTAAAAAAACTAACAGTTTTCCTTCTTTGTGTATCCTTACTAAGCTTTTTATGCTCATCCCAAGTTTTTGAAATGTTTTCCACAGGATATAAAGTGTAATAGGTTTAAGTATGACATCAAGGAAAAGTCATACAGTCTAAAACATGGAATTAGACAAGACTCGTATTTTCAAGAATTTTTTTTTGAAAAAAAAATGGAATCTAGGTAGATGTGTATACATGTAATATTCAAGTTGTTATGTATATGTTATGACATAACTATCTAAAGCTATAAACCTAAAAAGATCTTTAATGTGAATTATTAACATAATTCAAGAATATTAAATGTTTATGTTCGGGTCCTTACATGTGTCCCCTTGAAACTAGTATCCCTTCCTCTCCATATATAAGATACATATCTTTTGTACTTACTCAAGTATAATCAGATAGTTCAAAAAGCTTCCCTTACAATTCTCCAAGATATAACATCCATTTTCCATTTATAAATTATATTTCGTAAATATAATATCATAAACATAAAATGGAATATGTGATTATTCCATCACAAAATCATATGGAATTCAACTCGTCACATTAATCTTCTCATATTCCCATTAATTTCTTCTTTGATAGATTTATAATATGTGACTCTTGCAACAATTCTCTATCGAATTGTTCTAAAATGTATTTTCAATGACTTATCAGTATATATACTATTAACTAGGTCTGTGAAACCATTACATCTACCTCAGTAGATCATGTTCCCTAGAACATTGGTTTCTACTTTAATCCATCCTCTAAAGATATTAGTTCATTTGGATTTAATTATTTTTAATACCAATAGTTGTTTTCCATATGTTTCAAAACATATTTTACTTTAAAAAAAAGGAGATCCCAATAACCTCTAGTAGACACATTGAAAAGATATATTACAAATGAATATTCTATTATATCGTAGCTTACATTAATCCTAAACTATATTTGGGTAACTTAAAACTCTTATTGGCATTCTATAATGTCACCATATTTTTCTGGTTGTGTCATATAGACACCTTCCATGATCGGTGGTCTTTAAATACAATGTTCAATAAAATGATTATAGAAATTAGTTATGACAAGTAAAATTCTAATTGATTTAGGTATAATGAATCGGTGTTAAAAATTGAGTTTTATAATTATCATGCTTGTGCTAACCATGTATCTTGTCACTTGAATACCCACTTCATTATTCAAAATATTAATGCACATATACATTGATACATGGAATGTATTATTTAATTTTAATTGGTCTTGTTTGTCATAGTAGATTATCATATACTAGTTACTTGTAGGAATTATTATTCACAGTGAACAAAATATCTCTCTCTATGGTGAATATAAAACCATTACCTTGGTTTTATCCTTCCAACATAGTATGTGTCTAGGAGAAAATTTCTCTTCTACACCTCTTGTGTATCTTGTTCATATGTCAACTATTTGTGCATCTATAGCATTTAATAAACCCAATTCAATCATTCTTCTACTTTCTCAAATAGATATGTGTAATATTTTATTGAAATACAGTCTATCACTTTACTATATCCTTTATACTATAAGTATTTATATAATATTCTATTAAAATTTTAGGTTTATTACAATATATGCACATTTTTTTACTTGTTCCAAGTTTATTTATATCCTCAACACACTCTATTAATCTAAATAAATTTTTATGACATAATAGATTTTTATTATACTATAGCTCATATGATATTAATACTTCATTATAGTTGGTATGTGTTTATCGGATAAATCTTGTTATTATTAAAGAGAACAATTTCATGGATGATGAAAGATTATTGTCTTTGTTGTGAGTATATCATAAAGTCAGTGTATGTTGAAGACATATATGAGGATTCAATGATGCTTGAAGTGGAGACTCTTGGATTACTATTATGAATGAAGTGGTTATTCCAAAATAATTTTTAGGATTCATCATATATCATTGGATTTTATTATTATAAAATTATTTTTTATAAGGAATTAGATGTCACGCTTGGATATTTCTTCCAAGTATTAACTTGAATGACTATTTTGATGATCTTTTAATGCTTAAAAGATTGTTTTTTTATGTTTTCAAATTGGATACTAAAAGTTAATACCACACAAGTATTTATTTTAATGATGATGTTATGTTTTGAAGGTTTTCATGAAATTAATTTATCTATTTCATGAGGAAGGAGTTATATGAGGGAATTTAAAATATTTCTATATTATTACATCATTTGAAGAAGGAATATTTTAATTTTATGATGAGATTCTTATGTCTTGAGTGTACACCTCTATATTATATATAAAATTTAATAAGTATTTTTTTACTAAAGGACCATATAAAAAGAAGACCCATCCCACTATCTTCCCAAGACAACCTCAACCAAGTCATGTGTGGGACCCCAGAGGTCAACAATGCCCACGGGAGGCCAGTTCAATCTATAAATGTGGCTTAAGGGGCCATGTATAGCCCCCAAACTGTGTAGGCCTATGTATAGGGCCCATAGAGCATGTGGCCTTAGTAATTCATAGGTGGTGGTAGAATCCTGTTAGTTCATCACTCATGTGGTGGTGTGACAAACGTTGAACCCTATTTACATGTCCAAGCTTCGGAGGTCACCAGTTCGATTATAAAGAAATGATATGCTACATTTCCACTTCAATGTGGGATATAAAGAAAGATGGTATTATTCCTGCATCATTAAATGATGGAAATAACACTATCTATATATCTGATCTTCTATTTAAATGAAAACCATCTAATCCTTCTGATTTTTTGAATATGAGCCACTAGATCAATGATAGAGATCACCTTCTTCCTCCCTTATATGATCTCATTTAGAACTAAACCCTTCGTAAAAAAATATTTTTGTTATGTTGAATAGAAAATTCTTCTAGAATAATTTGAGGTCACATAGAATGTTGGGTGTTTTAAAAATTGTCTAAGAACGATTTTATGAAAATCATAAAATGATTTTTAATCTTGTATATATAGAATATATTCATAGTGTTAACCTGTCAGAATATTAGTTTAAGGATGAAAAATTATTTTTAGAGAAGGTTATATGTTCATTCAGTATGCTGAAAACCCAAAGAAAAGCCACATCCAAAAATAAATGGTGTGTAGATGAGAATTGTTTTTAAAATAACGCATTTCAGAAAGGAGGTGTTCATAGACATAATTTCAGTTCATGGTGAATATTATAGGATAATCCACCTTCAACAGAAATTTCATTATGAAGTTGTTATCAGATAGAGACGTTATGTAACACCCCATGCTTTTACAGTACGCTTCTCTTTGAATAATGCAATAGCGTGTGTTGTACGCAACATCGAGTTCTAACACACCACAACCAATCAACTAGCCGTTATGAATATTAATACCAACTTTTTGAAATTTTAGAAATTTTACTTTTCAAAATGGACTTCATTTTTGGTTTCGGAATATCGACATTAGCCTAGGGTGAATTTTTGGTATTTTTCTGAAAAACTTCATTTTTTGATGAATAGTGAAACCACTAAGTGGTAGTTAAAAAATTGAATTTATCATAAAACTTAATTTTACCACTTCTGTGAGTGGAATTTCAAAAATCCGAGAGACACGGTTAATATCAAGGAGTAAAATGTGGTTCAATGAGATGAAAATAATTTTTGGTGAATAGTAACTTTTTACTTTTATTTACCACGGTTAAAAGTAAATAGGTTAATTAAGGGTAAAAATGATATTAATATTATCTTAACACATGTTCTAATTCTATTGGACAAGTGTATCTCAACAAAAAATAAACTTAGGAATAAAATATTATCATTTAGGTCCACTTGGATTAGATTAGGACATTTATTATTATTTAATTCAAAGAAGAGTTAAAAGAGTTAAAATCATAGTTTATTTACTAAAACATTTTTAATATAGGGTAATACATAAACTAAATTAGTTTGTAAATATTAATTAAAAAGATAAAAATATTTCCTACATAATGATATTTTATTTATAATTTTTAGACAATAAATAATTTAATTTATTTATGACACAATGATGATGCAGTAATTACCATAATAGTTAAAAATTAAAATAATTAATATTATAAATACCCAAATAAATATAATTTTAGGATTTTTATGAATTAAAATATTTTTCTAGGTTAATATGACATTTTAGGATTGACTTAATTAACTTTTTTTGATGTAATAATTCTGTTATTATTTTCACAAAAATCAATTATTGAATAGTTTCAAAATTGACATAAAAGAGTTTTTAAAACAAATATTATATTATTAATTGATATTAAATTCCTAAAAATCTAAGGTTAGGCCAAGAGACTTATATCATGATAGGTGAATCATTAATCGACCAGTTGGGGGTCTCTTGGAGGTATATAGTATGTTTATTAACTATATAATATAAAAATACAAAGTGACATGGTAAGTGTCAAACTAATTAACTAAGAGTTAAAACTAAGATATAAGGTTAATATAATGACCCAAACCTGGATAAATTATACTGTTTGAATGGTTTTAGACCCATCCCCACCTTAAACTTTAAATAATCCACTTTGGAGCCATTAGAAACCGAATATTAATTTATTATAAAATAATATATCTAGCTTTTCTAAAGGTGCCCCTCACTCCTCTTATAAAAGGGCACTCCCCCATCTCATTAATTCACACCTTAAAATCCATTTGGCTCGACCAAACTCTGCCCAAATACCCTCTCAACATCCCTCACTAAAACCTAGAGGCCTTATTTTGATCAGAAAGCCAACCAAAGGAGCACTTTTGATCAAATCAAAAGGAAGAACCCGAAGAAGAGGTAATGTTTTCACCACCCTTTTTCAAGTTCCTTTCTTCTTCCACTTCTTATTTATTTGTTATTCCAATTATAAAATAATGAATCCAGTATCTCCTATATACTATAATATTATTATAAATATGGCACAACCATATTTCAGTATTATATACATCCTTTGAATGGCATGTCACCATACGTGCGTACGTACGGCTTACCTTCTCCACGTCATGGTGTAATTGTTATTCAAAACATTATTATTTGGATGGGTATAATAATTATGTGTAATTAATGTAGATAATAAATATAACATGATAATGATTCTGTATATATGATATACCATCCAATTATATATTATTTTAATATCAAAAGAATGATATTGTCGCTTCTGCGTATGTACAGACTACTGTCTCCACGAACGCGATGAGATTCATTCCCCATCGTATCCATTCAAGTATAATTCTCATTTTATGATTAATAATAGTATCTAAGGACTTAATATAACTCTGGATATGAATAATATACAACCTATCCATAAAAACACGGCTTACATAACAAAACATATAAAAGAAAACGAGAAAGTTAACACCCGAAACGACAATAATTCTAAAATATTATTAACAAAGTAATGTTAAAAGATCATATATGATATCATATTAATATATATGATTATTGTATAACTTAATAACAATTATTTCAACATTATATAGGAGGTTAACCTACCCTCAACCAATGAAAAGTACAATGTAAGGGTTTATTTCACAATCTCTTCATTATCTGAGGTTGTTTATACGTAATAATCTACTGGGATTTCTTTATCATCCACATCCATGTTTCTTAAAAATGTATTTCAAAACATTTTTAATATTTACTAGAATATGGGTTAAAGTCATTTATACCCTTTTTGACTTTTATATGTGGTTTATAAAGGAATATTTCTGTCGTTTTCCAAACAAGATTCTTTTTAACCTTTTCGACAGAATTAAGGTAAGAATGTTTTTTAAATTATACGGCATGTGTGGCTATTTTCCTCCATTATAAAATATTCTAAGATTCCCTTACAAGATTATCAGAAAATTTTCAAAGTAAATGTTTTATTTTATAATTATGTGACTTTTAAATGATTTCAAAAAAATGGATATTTCTCTCAAATATTTTTGATTTCATCTATGTCAACATCCTTTGATGGATTTTAAGCTTATTTGAAGTTGATTTATTATGATACAAAACTTCCATATTGTAATGAAGGTTTTGTGATTTGTTTTACTATGGATGTGTTATTTTTATACCATTCATGGTTTATGGAGAAAGTATTGACATTTCATATGCTAGTTTTAATACGAATGTTTATGTTATGTTTAAACCTGTTCATATGAGGAATGCATTGGAATTAATATGTGATGGGTGGAGCCTAATATAGCTCCTCGATGCATTGGTAGGTCTCATGAGACAAACTAGTGTCTTGGCACAAGGCCTTGACAAAATCTTATTTGCAGTCTTGGCATGAGGCCTTGGCTATGTGGTTATGATAGTCTGGCATTATGCATTTCATCATTATGAAAGTGGTTATGATATTGCATGTGATTATTCAATTAGTAGAATATCCATGTGAATAAGTAAATGGAATTATTTCATTTTATTTTTTCCATACTATGTTGATGTTCGAGTTTAAAAGGCTTTTATTTTAATTATAAATTGCCTTAAATGTTTATTCTTATTTATGAATGTTTCTGCTGCATTGTTATCCTTACTGGGCATTTGAGCTCACCCCTTTCCTATGTTTTATTTTTCTCAGGATGTGAAGAAATAATTATGAATGACATTTAGGGATAGTATGAGGGGATAAGAGTGTGCACTATGGAGACTATGTTGTTGTATTTTTCATTTTTATGATGTAATGTAAAACTTTAAGAATATATCTAGTGTTTCCAAGGCTACTAAACTAATCGGTCTTTCGAGATTTGATCTTTCTTGTGATCATGCCAATGTTATGTAATAATGCACCGAATCTGGGTAACTGGGTTCGGGGCATTACAGTTGGTATCATAGGATGTTTAGTACAAACCTTGGAAGCTACATTTAGAAAAACTCTGATTAGAGCACATAGATTTAAGATGGTCTTTGAGGATTAGTATAGAATAACTTCCTAGAATTTTGGTATTGTAGAGATTTTGTGAGTTTTCTGAGAAATACATCCCTGTCTGGATACGAGAAGGTAGAGGCGGCTTTGGCACAGATGTACCTAGGGGTAAAACCTGAAAACACCACTTTGAGCTAGACTCGAACAAGAACTGGTGCACGACAACGGGCTTTGATGCACTCTTGGTTACAACACTCCTGGGGGATATGCTTAGGATAACTCTCATTTTTTTTACAAATCATTATGAAGGCTTTATGAGTATATACTTCCTCAAAGAAATTTTTTTATGATTATGGATTATATCCATAAATAGTTCAATTTATGTAAAGTGTTTTATAAGTATGGAATTATGTATTTTTATTCATAAACTTATCTACTTTATGCCATTGTATAGAAATGCTGCCTAGTGGAAGAAATGGAAACTGTATCAATGAACGCACTCCATGTAGGGATTGACCTCCTAATCAGGATAATTATAGTGGAGTTTGTGATGCAACTGGTGCTGATAAACTAATCACCATACTGGGAAAACTTGCTCAGGTTATGAATAATAAACTTACCCGTATGGAGAAACCTAATCCACAGTATGGAGGATCAATGTTATATCACTTCATGAGGAAATAACCACCAACATTCAATGGGAGTACAAATCAATTAATATCCAAGTAATGGATAATTTCCCTAGAGAAAATATTTCAGGCTTTGGGAAGTAGTGAAAGGGAAAAAGATATCAAGGCACTTTACCACCTCACTGGAGATGCTGATCAATGGTGATCATTGATTCAAAACATGAAGGAAGATGATGAAGTTTAAAATATGGAATGGAGGGAGTTCAAAGAACTTTTTTTAGAAAAATACTTTCCTCATGACCAATGATAAGATATGGAAAGGCAATTTCTGAGTCTGAGACAAAAGGAGGATGAGAATGTCGCAAAGTATGAGGCTAACTTTACAAGGTTAGCAAGGTATGCTGGAGATTATATACGTTACCCAAGAATTAAGATTGATCGGTTATTTTATGGGTTAAAACCATTTCTCCATTGAGAATTAGTCTCACAATCCTTCTCGTCGTACGAATACATTGTCTCATGTGCTATCAAGATAGAGAAAGAATTCTCTAAGTCATATAACATTAAAGCAAAGAAAGAGAAGAAGAGATCTATTGATCAATCTGGGAATGAAAATAAGGGGAAGGGAAATGTTGAATATCCATCCTGCAGTAAATGTGGGAAGAAACACCCCGATACTTGCTTAAAAGGAACGAGAGTCTATTACAAGTGTGGTGAAAAAGGCCACCAAGATCGTGATTGCAAGGGGAAGAAGGAAGCTACCGATGTCCAATGCTACAATTGTAGGGAGATAGGAGATTATGAAAATGAATGTCCTAAGTGTTAGGGGAACTTACCTCAGGAAAGGCCAAGGGATCAAGGCCAAGTTTATGATATCACTACTGCTGAGGTAGAAGCACTGAAAGACATAGTGGTAGGTAATTTAATGGTTTTCGTAAGTTTAGAAAATGAATTATTTGATTATGTATCATCGCATTGTTTCATATCTTCCCAGTTTGCTAAGAAAATTAGATATTTTCAATTTGATTTAACAAGGGAGTTGTCAGTTAAAACTCCTAAGGGATGTATCATTGCAACAGAGTTTTGTGAATCAGTCCCCATTAGAGCACATAAATTTTCTTTATCTGCTGATCTCATCATCATACCTATGATTGATTTTGATATAATCCTCGGTATGGATTGGCATTTGGACCATGATGTGAAGATTTATTGTAAGAAGAAGGAGGTTACGATTTTTGATGATGATGATAAGGAACACCTTATCTTTAGAGCAGAATCGTCACCACCTAATTCTTATCTAGATCCACCCCCAGTAGCTCAACTAAATTCAATTATTGGGGAGAAAGAGAATGAAATTATTGTGGGTGAGGAAAGTAATGCTCAAATAGAGGATGTACCTATTGTGAAAGAATATGTAGATGTGTTTCCAGAAGATTTACCTGGACATCCTCCTGAACGAGAAGTTGAGTTTTCCATTGATTTAATTCTTGGATCAAGGCCTATATCAAAGACCCCTTATAGAATGGACAATGTGGAAATAGTCTAACTAAAGAAACAACTACAGGAATTGAGTAATAAGGGATTTATTCGACCTAGTGTTTCTCTATGGTGAGCCCCAGTTCATTTTGTTAAAAAAATATGGATCTATGAGGTTATGTATCAACTACAGGGAGATCAATGCTATAACAATAAAGAACGAGTATCCCCTACCACGAATTGATGATTTATTTGACCAACTGCATCGAGCTCAATACTTTTCAAAGATTGACCTTCGATCTGGATACCATCAGTTGTTTTTGATGAAGGAAGACATTCCGAAGACAGCATTTTGAACTAGGTATGGGCATTACGAGTTTACAGTAATGCCTTTTGGATTGACTAATGAACCCTCTGTATTCATGGATCTAATGAATAGAGTTTTCAAGGAATATCTTGATGAATTTGTGGTGGTATTTATTGATGATATCTTGGTATACTCCCAAAGCTACTAAGATCATGAAAATCACTTTTGCATTATCCTAAAGACTCTGAGAAGACATGGATTATATGGGAAGTTTAGCAAGTGTGAATTATGGCTTTAGGAGATTTCTTTTCCTGGCCATATTGTCTCTAAAGATGGAATCTATGTTGATCCTTCTATGACCAAGGCAATCCAAGAATGGCCAGCACCTACGAGTATAACTGAGGTACACAGTTTTATTGGTTTGGCAGGTTATTATCGACGTTTCGTCCAGAATATTTGCCCGATTGGCTAACCCATTAACGAAGCTCACACGTAAATGGGTTAAATTTGTTTGTACAAAAGAGTGTAAAGAATGTTTCGAATAACTGAAGAGAAGATTATTCAATACTCCTATATTGACTCTACCATCGGGGAATGATGGGTTTGTTATTTATAGTGATTCATTGAACAAAGTACTTGGTTGTGTCCTTATGCATAATGATAGGGTTATTGCCTATGCATCACGACAGTTGAAAATTCATGAACAAAACTATCCTACTCATGATCTCAAGTTAGCAGCTGTGATCTTTTCTTTGATTATATGGAGGCACTACCTCTATGGTGAAAAATGTGAGATTTATACTGATCACTAGAGTTTGAAGTATATTTTCTCACAAAAAGAACTCAACATGAGGCAAAGGAGATGGCTTGAATTACTCAATGATTATTATTGTACGATACACTACCACCCAGGGAAAGCAAACAAGGTGGCATATTCTTAGAGCAGAAAAGATCATGGAGTTTTGAACAATATGAGAATTGAAAGGGATCTAATTTTCATGGATCTAGTAAAGATGGACATGGGAATAACCAAGGAAGGTGAAATATCAATGCTTTTTCAAATGGTTTCCAAACCATATTTACTATAAAGGATTAAGAGTTCTTAGACCGATCATGAAGAATTTCGAAAGATGATTAATGCTGTGAATGATGGGAGATTGAGAGACTTCGTGTATGAAGAAGGAATTTTGAAATTCGGGAAGAGACTTTGTGTTCCTAATATACCTGATCTAAAAAGGGAATTGTTGGATGATGCTCATAGTTCCAATTTCTCTATACACCCTGGGAGCGCCAAAATGTATAGATATTTGAAGGAACATTTTTTGTGGGACAACATGAAGAGGGAGATTGCTGATTTTGTGTCAAGATGTATGGTTTGTTAACAAGTGAAAGCTGGAAGGCAACAACGTGTTGGAGTATTGCAACCTCTTCCCATACCTGAGTGGAAACAGGACAATATTACGATGGACTTTTTCATGAGGCTACCAATGACTCCTAGAAGGAATGATACAATATGGGTCATTGTTGATCTTCTTAACAAGTCAGCACATTTTTCTTGCTATAAGGGAAGATTTACCACTTGAACGACTAGCAAGAATATATATTATTAAAGTTGTGAGACTTCATGGAGTACCCCTATCGATTGTTTCTATAACACCCTGAGATTTTATGAAAAATATTATTTTAATTTCATTAATGTCTTGTGTTGTATTCTACACCAAGATTACCTTGCGCTATACGCAACACCGTATTAGCTTGCAGTATACGCAACACTATTCTTGGACCGTGTTACACACAATTTTGATAATAGTTATTCTACGCAACATTGAGTATATATATATATATATATATATTAAATGTATAAATGAAATATGGTTGGATTCTGTTATACGAAACAACGAAGGATTCTTTCACAACACGCAACCCTGACTTGGCTTGCATTACACGCAATCGCGACCTTCCTCGATAGCGTGTGTTGTACGCAATACCGGGTTTTAATAAACAATGATATATTATTATAATATTTTCATGAACTAGCCGTTATGAATAGTATTAACTAAATTTTGAATTTTATAACATTATTATTCATCTTACACATTTTCTAGAACATGGTATAAGAACAAAATAAATGTTTCAGGTAAAACAAGTATTTTTCAAAAAATGCAGTTTTGCCGCCTTTTGATGGCACACCCGCTTTAAATCTTGTTTTTGACATGTTTATATGTTCAATTTGACAAAATAAAATTCTTATTTTGAATCAGGATGTAAAAATTTACATTATATAATGTTTTGATATTTTTCCGATAACTTTCATATTTTAATGAATAGTAAAAACACGCTATATTTTAATTAAAAACAACTTTTTTCATCATAATATATTATGTGGTTAAATTATAATATTGAATGGTTTTAAAGTATAAATAGAATATATTTTTACCATTTAATATAATGTATGTCATTAACATTGATTTTACCATGAATTCGTAGGTTAAATCAATTCAATCTTTTGCAATGTTTTAAACAAAAACCCGTTTTTATTCGACAACGGGATTAATTTTAATTTAATTTCTGAAACTTCTGTGTATTGAATTTTAAAAAATGGATTCCATATTTGGAATCAGTGGTTCCAAATTATGTTAATAGGATACTTTTTATTTTTGGGAATTATGAATAGTAACTACGGTAAATTTTATTTACCATAGTTAAAGGTAAATCGAGTAATTAAGGGTAAATATAATATTATACAATTAACCTAACACATGCCAAAATTCTATTTGATGGCTAAAAGTAAACCCATATCAACTAAGGGTCGGATTAGATTCATTTTATGGACTTTTGACCATGAAAATAATTTAATTATTATTAAAACCAAAGAAAGTGACAACATGTCACTTTCTTAAATCTTAGAAGTATAATAATTTTAACTTAGTGATAAACATCATAAAACTTCGAAAATGAATAGTATCCAGAAAGCTAACAAAATTATCTACATCATGAGAATTTATTTAGAATTTTTTGGGATTAAATAGTTATCATTAATTGTGACACAATAGTGATGCAGAAATTATGTATCTAGTGAAAAATCAAAAATATAGATTTTATTAAACTAATAGTGACCATAAAAGGCACAAAACCCTGACCAAAACTTATTGGTCATGTAAATTGAAACTATAATCATCCAATGATCGAATATTTGACCATTTGGAGTCTTATACAAGCAATTATCACACTTATTTTATTTTATTTTAAATGATTCCAAAGTTGTCACCTTCATAATTTAATAAATATAACAATTTAAATATTGTGATTTTAAGATGATAAATTCGAGTAAAAGTATTATTCCTAAAGGCAATATATTTATCTTCATCATAGGATTTTATTTTAAATTTTTATGCAACAAATTAGTATATTAAATAATTATACAAAAATGATGTAGTAATTATTTTATTAAGAGATAAACCAAATAAATGGTTTTAAAAATAATAAAATAAATATTATATGAACTATTTAATGTGATACACTAATTTTATAGATACTTATGACCTTTTATTAATATATTAAAGCTTTTAGTTTGAACATATCTTCTGTATATATTTTATTTAAATTCAAATAAATGAATAGTGTCAAAATTGATACTATTGTTATTTTATAAAAATAACATATTATAAAATTGTTTAAAAAACACAAAAATATTTAAAAATTAAAAATTTAAATTTATATGGTCTATAATGTTATAAAGTAAATAATTATGGAAAATTCACAACAAATAAGTAAGTATTTGTTATAATTTAAAATTTATAATTTTATTACCACAAATAAACATAAATAGATTAAATAAGGATAAATCAAAATGATAAGGTTTAAAATAAGATCCAAACATGTCTAAATTTGATTGGTTGATGAGATTGCAACTCTATCTCATCTAATATTCGAATATGAGTCATTTTTGGAGGTTTTTAAGTGGGGTTAGATTTATTATAAATTAATATTTTTAATAATTCCAAAGGTGCCCCTCTCCTCCCTTATAAAAGGGCACCTCCTCCCTCTCTTCCTCACTCAACTTTGAGCCTTCAAGCTCAGCCAAACCCTGCCAAATTCTCTTCTCCACTTCCCTAGAAACATCCTAGAGGTTCTGGTCTTCCTCAAAGACCAATTTTAGTGCCCTAAGAGAAGGTCTCAAAAAGGCGCTTCAAAGAAGAGGAGGTTCGGACACTTACGAAGCAAATCGGACCTAAGGTAAGGGAAATATCACAATCTCATTTTTACCCGAGATTGTTTATACTTTAGTATTTACTGGGGTGTATTTTATCATCCACATACATGTTCCCTCAATATGTAATATTATTTCCATCCACCTACAATTGTTTAAAACCTATTTTACCCTTGGGTTAGTTTTTAGTAAAGGATATGAAAGGAATCTTTTGTCATTTTTCGTTCGAGGTACTTTTTGACTTTTCCGACAAAAGTACGAAAAGAATGTTTTTTTTAACTTATACGGCATGAATGGATTTTTAAAACATTATTTCCAAGAATCTTCCTTTACAACTTTTCATGTTTATTTTTAATCAACTTATTTTAGTTTTTAATTGTACGACATGTTAAGAAAAGAAAAGTGTTTTTGAAGTAGAAAGGATATTTTCCTCAAGAATGGAGTTCAAGTGTTTTATCAAAATTCATTTTCCATATAATCTAATAAAGGGTTCTGTTTCTATCCCTATTATTACATTGATTTGATTATGTTGTGATGGAATTATTTTTATGAATTCCTTTATCTTATATGAATTGTTTTATGATGTCATGATGTTTAAGATTCCCATTTTTATTACATGGTTTATGATATGAGGTATGGTTTATGATTTTGTGGCACACATAAGTATGGTATCATTATGAGATGGGTGGGACCTATATCTCCCTCCAATTCATTGGGTCAAGATTTTATATCTCATGAGATAGACATGGCTGGAATGGTAGGTTATACCGGTTCAGTGAAACGGGACTGAAACGAGGGTGACTCGGTTCAGAAAGGGACTTTGTCCACTAAGATAGTCTTGGAAATGAGTCTTGACTAATAAGATATGATTATTTATGATTATGTGTGTATTCCACAAAGTTTCATGTTTTAAGTTATGATTATTGTGATTACATTTCACTGCCATGAGTTATCCCAGGTTATGAAATTATGATCTCTTTTACAGGTTAAGATTTCCAAAAGTTATGTGTTTATGTATATGATGTGATTGATATATCTTTTGTTTACCCTTACTGAGCATTTGAGCTCACCCTTTTATGTTTTCTTTTCCCCAGGATATAAAGAATGGTTTTAGGTATAAAAAAAATAAGATCTTTATGGGAGATGTTGAAGATCTTTCACCGGGATTAGAAGATTATATTCCGAGTTTCCAAAGACACTAAACTATTAAGATCCTTGTGTGTGTGTTTTTGTTAAGTACTATGTATTCCGCAAATGTAATGTAATGTCAATGTACGTCCAGCTTCGGGTCTCTACCGTTGGTATCAGAGGAAAGGTTTAGTCAACCTTTGGAAACTAGGACGCGATAACGTTACTGAGATCCCTATAGATATTTCTAAGGTATGTCTAGGGATGTCCCTAAGGATAAGTATAAATATTGGATATAGTCCTAGCACTACGGTAACGATCTTAGAATTAAACCTAAGATGTTAGATATTGAAGTTAATTCCCCTTTATTATGTTGTTTTACCTATCATGCTTTTTGTCACTCACACTATTTTTTTGGGTTTTAGAAAATGACTGGAAACAAGTTGATTCACGATAATAGAGGATATGAGGGACAATGGAATGATATTCTTTATGAGAAACCAAATGAAATGGGATTTGAAAATCCAAAAATCATTATTATGCCGAATCAGCAATCTCATAATATGATCAATAAACTCAAATTTGGTATGTTTCCTGACTCGGCTAATAAGAGAAAGATGGAGTTTCATGATGATCATAGAGGAAAGAAAGTTCAATTTGCCCTATGTAAATCATGTGGGAAGAGGAATCAAGGAGAATGTTTCAAAGGAACTGGAAGATTCTTTGGGTGTGGAAAAGAAGGACACAAATCCAGTAAGTGCAATGGAAAAGTTTCAGTTAACACCATGGATGAGGTTAATGGTATTTCTACGACATCAAAAATGGTTAAATGTTTTAAATGTGGAATGTACGGGCATTATGAAAACCAATTCCCTAAGGGAATGTCTCATGAAGAGAATCGGTATGGTCGTATGGGTTGTATTTTTGTTGATAATGATGAAGAGACTACAAATGATATGTGAGATGAAATAATTGTTGAAGCTCGGTCAATGGTTTAAGAAGGTAGTGGAATGATTACATGTTTATCAAGTGTAATGTTGTAATATAGAATAAAAAGACATCTAAGGATTGTTACACTGTTGTCTTTCCTTATGTTTTGAAATTTTATGATGAATGGAATGAGTAACAATGAAAGGTTATTCAGATATTTTCTGGAAAGTGGATGATATGCGCATAATGAAGTGATAAAGAGAAAATGAAATGTTTGACAGTATTCATGAGATCATGATTGATATAAGGACTAAGTGATATCATGGTTGATTATAAAGAATTTTGAGGATTTTGGTTTGTGGAAAGTGTTAACTTTTAACTGCATTCATGTTTTCACTAAGGTTCAATGGAATACATGATTAAGGCCTTCGAATGGTTGGAATGTGACCAACAAGATAGGAATGCAGTATTACGATATATGGGGATCAGCGATGGTATTAAATCTCTGGCAATCATTTTCACTATGTTATGAGAGTGGACCGAAGTATTTTAGATAAGCCTAAAGATTGGTATGGATTATGTTGGACATAAGTTAGTATTGTATAAGGATAGAACTTTTTTTTGATATTATTGATGGGATGTTATAGTAATGTAGTTTTAGAAAAAGGACAACCTGCAGGACGGGCGACAGCCCATCGCGTCGGACAAGGCTGTGGGAATCGAACCCACAACCGAAGTGTGACTGGCCTTTATTTCCTACCACTGGCCCACAGGAAGTCCCTGGTTAGTAGAAACTAGTTTTATATTATTAAGAGGTATGATATATGAAGTATAAGTTCAACCTCACAAAAGATGGACTTATGAATATTTGATAACTATTGATAACCTTTTGTTTGAAACAGATGGAATGACCCATCATTCTATCACATGATCTTTTAACACTTCATTTCTTTAAGAGATAAAGTGGAAACTGTTCAAAGCAGGAACAACAGTGAGATTGTACCAAAATCAAGTAAGTATTTCTTCTAATTCAAAATTTTCAACTTTATGGAAATGATATTGAAAACCAAAAATGTTGTCCTAGTGATCTTATATCCGATGAATCATATGGGACCCTAGATCATCACAAATTTATGGCTTTGTGATTGTTGGCTTTTTCATAGCAATGTCCTCTACCACTCTCCATCAGAACATGATGGTTAGATTTCTCTTCCATGTCCATATTTTCACCTATGTTCTCATATGTGGATACCCAGTGATTAGTTAACTTGGGTAACCATTATGTTTTATACTTTAGTTTTTAAAGATAAGTTTTGGTATTCCTTTTTACGATGTGGGTTTCTATCAAAGAAACTTTCAAATAGTAAACCATTTATAACCCCGATGAATTTCGAGGGCGAAATTCATTTTAAGGGGGGTATAATGTAACACCCCGAGATTTTATGAAAAATATTATTTTAGTTTCATTAATTTCTTGTGTTGTATTCTACACCAAGATTACCTTGCGCTATACGCAACACCGTATTAGCTTGCAGTATACGCAACACTATTCTTGGACCGTGTTACACACAATTTTGATAATAGTTATTCTACGCAACATTGAGTATATATATATATATATATTAAATATATTAATGAAATATGGCTGGATTCTGTTATACGAAACAACGAAGGATTATTTCACAACACGCAACCCTGACTTGGCTTGCATTACACGCAATCACGACCTTCCTCGATAGCGTGTGTTGTACGCAATACCGGGTTTTAATAAACAATGATATATGATTATAATATTGTCATGAACTAGCCGTTATGAATAGTATTAAATAAATTTTGAATTTTATAACATTATTATTCATCTTACACATTTTCTAGAACATGGTATAAGAACAAAAATAAATTTTTCGAGTAAAATAAGTATTTTTCAAAAAAAATGCAGTTTTTCCGCCTTTTGATGGCGCACCCACTTTAAATATAGTTTTTGACATGTTTATATGTTTAATTTGACAAAATAAAATTCTTCTTTTGAATCAGGATGTTAAAATTTACATTAGATAATGTTTTGATATTTTTCCGATAACATTCATATTTTAATGAATAGTAAAAACACGCTATATTTTAATTAAAAACAACTTTTTTCATCATAATACCTTATGTGGTTAAATTATAATATTTAATGGTTTTAAAGTATAAATAGAATATATTTTTACCATTTAATATAATTTATGTCATTATCATTGATTTTACCTTGAATTTGTTGGTTAAATCAATTCAATCTTTTGCAATGTTTTAAACAAAAACCCGTTTTTATTCGACAACGGAATTAATTTTAATTTAATTTCTGCAACTTCTGTGTATTGAATTTTAAAAAATGGATTCCATATTTGGAATCAGTGGGTCCAAATTATGTTAATAGGCTACTTTTTATTTTTGGGAATTATGAATAGTAACTACGGTAAATTTTATTTACCATAGTTAAAGGTAAATCGGGTAATTAAGGGTAAATATAATATTATAAAATTACCATAACACATGCCAAAATTATATTTGATGGCTAAAAGTAAACCCGTATCAACTAAGGGTCGGATTAGATCCATTTTATGGACTTTTGACCATGAAAATAATTTAATTATTATTAAAACCAAAGAAAGTGACAACATGTCACTTTCTTAAATCTTATAAGTATAATAATTTTAACTTAGTGATAAACATCATAAAACTTCGAACATGAATAGTATCCAGAAATCTAAAAAAATTATCTACATCATGAGAATTTATATAGAATTTTTTTGGATTAAATAGTTATCATTAATTGTGACACAATAGTGTTGCAGAAATTATTTATCTAGTGAAAAATCAAGAATATAGTTTTTATTAAACTAATAGTGACCATAAAAGGCACAAAACCCTGACCAAAACTTATTGGTCATGTAAATTGAAACTATAATCATTCAATGGTCGAATATTTGACCATTTTGAGTCTTATACAAGAAATTATGACACTTATATTATTTTATTTTAAATGATGCCAAAGTTGTCACCTTCATAATTTAATAAATATAACAATTTAAATATTGTGATTTTAAGATGATAAATTCGATTAAAAGTATTATTGTGAAAGTCAATATATTTATCTTCATCATAGGATTTTAGTTTAAATTTTTATGCAAAAAATAAGTATATTAAATAATTATACAAAAATGATGTAGTAATTATTTTATTAAGAGATAAACCAAATAAATGGTTTTAAAAATAATAAAATAAATAATATATGAACTATTTAATGTGATCCACTAATTTTATAGATACATATGACCTTTTGTTAATATATTAAAATTTTAGTTTGAACATATCTTCTGTATATATTTTATTTAAATTCAAATAAATGAATAGTGTCAAAATTGACACTATTGTTATTTTATGAAAATAAAATATTATAAAATTTTTTAAAAATCACAAAAATATTTAAAAATTATCAATTTAAATTTATATGGTCTATAATGTTATAAAGTAAACAATTATGGAAAATTCACAACAAATAAGTAATTATTTGTTATAATTTAAAATTTGGAATTTTATTACCACAAATAAATGTAAATAGATAAAATAAGGATAAATCAAAGTGATAAGGTTTAAAATAAGATCCAAACATGTCTAAATTTTATTGGTTGATGAGATTGCAACCCTATCTCATCTAATATTTGAATATGAGTCATTTTTGTAGGTTTTTAAGTGGGGTTAGATTTATTATAAATTAATATTTTTAAGAATTCCAAAGGTGCCCCTCTCCTCCCTTATAAAAGGGCACCTCCTCCCTCTCTTCCTCACACAACTTTGAGCCTTCAAGCTCGGTGAAACCCTGCCAAATTCTCTTCTCCACTTCCCTAGCAACATCCTAGAGGTTCTGGTCTTCCTCAAAGACCAATTTTAGTGCCCTAAGAGGAGGTCTCAAAAAGGCGCTTCAAAGAAGAGGAGGTTCGGACACTTACGAAGCAAATCAGACCTAAGGTAAGGGAAATATCACAATCTCATTTTTATCCGAGACTGTTTATACTTTAGTATTTACTGGGGTGTATTTTATCATCCACATCCGTGTTCCCTCAATATGTAATATTATTTCCATCCACCTACAATTGTTTAAAACCTATTTTACCCTTGGGTGAGTTTTTAGTAAAGGATATGAAAGGAATCTTTTGTCATTTTTCGTACGAGGTACTTTTTGACTTTTCCAACAAAAGTACAAAAAGAATTCTTTTTTTAACTTATACGGCATGAATGGATTTTTAAAAAATTATTTCCAAGAAGCTTCCTTTACAACTTTTCAAGTTTATTTTTAATCAACTTATTTATGTTTTTAATTGTACGACATGTTAAGAAAAGAAAAGTGTTTTTGAAGCAGAAAGGATATTTTCCTCAAGAATGGAGTTCAAGTGTTTTATCAAAATTATTTTTCCATATAAGATAATAAATAGTTCTATTTCTATCCCTATTATTACATTGATTTGATTATGTTGTGATGGAATTATTTTTATGAATTCCTTTATCTTATATGAATTGTTTTATGATGTCATGATGTTTAAGATTCCCATTTTTATTACATGGGTTATGTTATGATGTATGGTTTATGATTTTGTGGCACACATAAGAATGGTATCATTATAAGATGGGTGGGACCTATATCTCCCTCCAATGCATTGGGTAAAGATTTTATATCTCATGAGATAGACATGGATGGAATGGTAGGTTATACCGGTTCAGTGAAACAGGACTGAAACAAGGGTGACTCGGTTCAGAAAAGGACTTTGTCCACTAAGATAGTCTTGGCAATGAGTCTTGACTAATAAGATATGATTCTTTATGATTATGTGTGTATGCCACAATGTTCCATGTTTTAAGTTATGATTATTGTGATTACATTTCACTGCCATGAGTTATCCCAGGTTATGAAATTATGATCTCTTTTACAGGTTAAGATTTCCAAACGTTATGTTCTTATGTATATGATGTGATTGATATTTCTTTTGTTTACCCTTACTGAGCATTTGAGCTCACCCTTTTATGTTTTCTTTTCCCCAGGATATAAAGAAAGGTTTTAGGTATAAAAAAAGAAGATCTTTATGGGAGATGTTGAAGATCTTTCACCAGGATTAGAAGATTATATTCTGAGTTTCCAAAGACACTAAATTATTATGATCCTTGTGTGTGTGTTTTTGTTAAGTACTAAGTATTCCGCAAATGTAATGTAATGTCAATGTACGTCAAGCTTCGGGTCTCTACAGTTTCTGATCGTGATCCTCGTTTTACTTCAAGATTCTGGAAAAGTCTTCAGAAAGCCTTTGATATTGAACTTCATTTGAGCACTGCCTACCACCCTCAAACAGATAGACAATCAGAACGAACTATTCAAACCTTAGAAGACATGTTGAGATCCTTCTCACTTGACTTTTAAAGTATGTGGGATCAATATTTACCTCTGGTAGAATTTTCCTACAAAAATAGCTTCCATTCGAGTATTCAGATGGCACCATATGAAGTGTTATACAGATAGATATGTCGCACACCAACCTGTTGGGATGACGTTGGTGAAAAAAACATGTAGGCCCAGAACTGGTGGAGGAAACGATGGAAAAGGATAAGGTAATCCAAACCCATATCAAAGTAGCTCAAAGCAGGCAGAAGAGCTATGCCGATAATTGAAGGACGGATTTGGAATTTCAAGTCAGTGATCATGTATTCCTGAAGGTATCTCCATGGAAGGAAGTTATATGTTTTGTTAAGAAAGGTAAAGTGAGTCCTAGGTACATTAGACTTTTTGAGATTCTAGAACGAATTGGGGCTATAGCTTACCGTTTGGAAATGCTTCCAAATCTCTCCAAAGTTCACGATGTGTTCCACGTATCACTATTGAGGAAATAAATGCCTGACCCAATGCATGTACTCACCTATTAGGAATTAGAACTGGAACCTGGTCTGTCTTATTGCGAAGAGCCCGTCAAGATTCTTGATACGAGAGATCAAGTACTGAGAAACCGAACGACTCGTCTGGTAAAAGTCTTATGGAGAAACTATAAGATGGAAGAAGCAACATGGGAACCTGAGGAACTTATGATGAAGAACCACCTGAGTCTCTTCATGCGGTAGTATTCTGTAAATTTTTAGTACGAAATTATTTGAAGGAGGGGAGAATGTAACACCACAAGCTTCTACGATATGCTTCTCTTTGAATAATGCAATAGCGTGTGTTGTACGCAACATCGAGTTCTAACACACCATAACCAATCAAAATAGCCATTATGAATAGTAATACATACTTTTTAAAATTTTATAAATATTATTTTTCAAAATTTACTTCATTTTTGAATTTGGAATATCGTCATTAGTCTAGGGTGAATTTTTGATATTTTTCTGAAAAACTTCATTTTTTGATGAATAGTGAAACCACAAAGTGGTAGTTAAAAAACTGAATTTTTCATAAAACTTAATTTTACCACTTATGTGAATGGAATTTCAAAAATACAAGAGACACAGTTAATATCAAGGAGTAAAATTTGGTTTAATTAGATGAAAATAATTTTTGGTGAATAGTAACTTTTTACTTTTATTTACCACGGTTAAAAGTAAATAGGGTAATTAAGGGTAAAAATGATATTAATATTACCTTAACACATGTCATAATTCTATTTTACAAGTTTATCTTGACCAAAAACAACCTTTGGAATAAAATATTATCATTTAGGTTCACTTGGATTAGATTAGGACATTTGTTATTCTTTAATTCAAAGAAGAGTTAAAAGAGTTAAAGTCTAAGTTTATTTACTAAAACATTTTTAATATAGGGTTATACATAAGTTAAATTATATTGTAAATATTAATTAGAAAGATAAAAATATTTCCCACATAATTATATTTTATTTATAATTTTTAGACAATAAATAATTTAGTTTATTTATGACACAATGATGATGTAGTAATTAACATAATAGTGAAAAGTTAAAATAATTAATATTATAAATACCCAAATAAATATAATTTGAGACTTTTTATTAATTAAACTAATTTTATAGGTTAATATGATATGTTAGTATTGTCTTAATTAACGTTTTTATAAGTAATAATTCTGTTATAATTTTCAAAAAAATCCATTATTGAATAGTGTCAAAATTGACATAAAAGGGTTTTAAAAACAAATATTATATTATTAATTGATATTAAATTCATAAAAATCTATGGTTTGGCCAAGAGACTTATATCATGATATATGTATCATTAATGGACCACTTTCGTGTCTTTTGGAGGTATATATTGTTTTTATTAACTATATAATATAAAAATACAAAATGACATGGTAAGTGACAAACTAATTAACTAAGAGTTAAAACTAAAAGATAGGGTTAATATAATGACCCAAACCTGGATAAATTCTATTGTTTGAGTGGTTTTAGAAATATCCCCAACATAAACTTTACATAATAAACTTTGCATCCATTAGAAACCGAATATGAATTTATTATAAAATAATATTTCTAGCTTTTCCAAAGGTGCCCCTCACCCCTCTTATAAAAGGGCACTCCCCCTTCTCATTAATTCACACATTAAAATCCATTTGGATCTGCCAAAATCTGCCCAAATACTCTCTCAAATTCCCTCACTACAACCTAGAGGCCTTATTTTGATCATAAAGCCAACCTATGGATCCCTTTTGATCAAATCAAAAGGAAGATCTGAAGAAGAGGTAATGTTTTCACCACCCTTTCTCAAGTTCCATTCTTCTTCCACTTAATCTTTATTTGTTATTCCCATTCTAAAATAATTAATCCAGTATCTAATATATACTATAATATTATTATAAATATGGTACAACCATATTTCAGTATTCTATCCATCCTTTGAATGACATGTCACCATACGTGTGTACGTACGGCTTACCGTCTCCACGTCGTGGTATAACTGTTATTCGAAACATTATTATTTGGATGGGTATAATAATGATGTGTAATTCATGTAGATAAAAAATATAACATGATAATGATTCTGTATATATGATAAACCATCCAATTAAATATTATTTTTATATCAAAAGAATGCTTTGTATGTACGTACGGACTACCGTCTATATGAACGCGATGAGATTCATTTCCCATCGTATACATTCAAGTATAATTCTCATTTGGTGATTAATAATAGTATATAAGAACTTGATATCATTCTGTATATGAATAATATACAACCTATCCATGAAAAACACGACTTACTTAACAAAACATATAAAAGAAAACGAGTAAATTAACACCCGAAACGACAATAATTCTAAAATATTATTAACAAAGTAATGTTAAAAGATAATATATGATATCATATTAATATATATGATTCTTGTATAACATAATAAAAATTATTTCACCATTATACAGGAGGATAACCTACCCTCAACCAAGGAAAAGTACAAGGTAAGGGTTTATTTCGCAATCTCTTCATTATCTGAGGTTGTTTATACGTAATAATCTACTGGGATTTCTTTATCATCCACATCCATGTTTCTTAAAAATGTATTTCAAAACATTTTTACTATTTAACAGAATATGGGTTATCATCATTTAAAACCTTTTTGACTTTTATAAGTGGTTTATAAAGGAATCTTTTCGTCGTTTTCCAAATAAGGTCCTTTTTAACCTTTTCGACATAATTAAGGTAAGAATGTTTTTTTAATTTATACGGCGGGTGCGGCTATTTTCCTCCATTATAAAATCTTCGAAGATTACCTTACAAGATTATAAGAAAATTTTCAAAGTAAATGTTTTATTTTATAATATGTGACTTTTAAATGATTTCAAAAAAAGGTATATTTCTCTCAAAAAGTTTTCATTTCATCTATGTCAACATCCTTTGATGGATTTTAAGCTTATTTGAAGTTGATTTATTAGGATACAAAACTTCCATATTATATTGACGGGTTTGTGATATGTTTGACTGTGGATGTGTTATTTTTATACCATTCATGGTTTATGGAGAAATTATTGACATTTCGTATGCTAGTTTTAATACAAATGTTTATGTTATGTTTAATCCTATTCATATGAGTAATGCACTGGACTTAATATGTGACGGGTGGAGCCTCCTATAGCTCCTCGATGCATTGGTAGGTTTCATGAGACAAACTAGTGTCTTGGCACAAGGCCTTGAAAAAATCTTATTTTTAGTCTTGGCACGAGGCCTTGGCTATGTGGTTATGATTGTCTGGCATTATGCATTTCATCATTGTAAAAGTGGTTATTGAAATTGCATGTGATTATTCGATTAGTAGAATATCCATGTGAATAAGTAAATGATATTATTTCATTTTATTTTTTCCATACTATGTTGAAATTCATGTTTTAAATGATTTTTTAGTTATACATTTCCTTAAATGTTTATTCTTATTTATGAAAGTTTCCACTACATTGTTATCCTTACTGGGCATTTGAGCTCACCCCTTTTCTATGTTTTATTTTTCCCAGGATGCGAAGATGTAAATTATGAATGACCTCCATGGATAGTATGAGGGTGTAATAGTGTGTACTAGGGAGACTATGTTGTTGTATTTTTTATTTTTTTTGATGTAATGTAAAACATTCTGAATATATCTAGTGTTTTCAAGGCTACTAAACTAATCGGACTTTCGAGATTCAATCTTTCTTGTGATCATGCCAATGTTATGTAATAATGCACCGACTCTGGGTAACTGGGGTCAGGGCGTTACATGTTATATGAGAACATTCTTTGAAGTGGGACTATTTTTAAAAATTCATTGTGAATTCATTTCCCTACGGATGGTACATACAATATGAAAACATAGGTGAACTGGTATGTGAATAAAGGTTTGATATTTTATTTTTGGGAAATGGATGACAAGTGATAATTTCTTTCATAAATCAGTTACAAAGGACATAATCTACCTTTTGAGATCAAATAGATTCTATGAGAACATTTAATACAGTTCATGAGATAATTATACTACAGATTTGTGCTAAGATCATTTTTTGAAACGACAAAATATGAGAATTCTATGTGAAATGAGTGAGTTATATATTATTTCTAATAGTGCATGGTGAATCTCAATTTTGGACATATGATATATCCATGTAGTATATGAGGATTATTTATTAATGGTTTTTTGATTATATTTAATAGTCTTTTCAAATGGATATTATTTAGTAAAGCTTCATAGAAAATAAATTCTTTGTGGGGAAAAATATTCTATCTAGATAAGATACTTTGTATAGAGAATTTTTTAGTGTTACTATGTAGTAACCATTGAATATATTTGGAACCTATTAATATGTTCTATAATTTTATCATGAAATAAATCATTGATTAACTGCTACTTAATTCCTCTAAATGAAAGGATAACTCTCTTGCTGATTATAATCAAGATTTTTGGGGAATTCTTCCATCATGAGTGAAAGCGTTTATTTTTCTCAAGTTGATTTCTGTAAATATAAATTTTCTTTGAGTGGAGATGAAAATTCCATGAAGATTAATGATACAGTAAATATTTTGAAGATGGAATAATATGTTAATTACATTCTATTTTAATTTCATAAAGAGTGTGTCATGTACTTAAAAAGAACCAACTTTATATTTGAAGCATCAGTATGAAAATCATCTTAAATGTGGACCAACAATACAAATTAAATATTTATGTTTATCTATTATCATTTGATTTTTAAATGATAAATATTTTGTACTATTTGAAGTTTACAAAGTAGATAAGAAAATTTTATGTTCATGTAGAATACAAGAATTAATAAAGTATGTTAGTTGAGATTGAGAAGACATATTATTCTGAGTTGTGAAAGTTTCAATCTTGCATAAAAAATATTGATGAAATTTTTTGCATTAGTTGGACACATTGTTTAAGGCTAGGATTTCATTATTAGAAGCAATAATTGTTACCTATGTATATTACTAAGAAAGATATGATCATTCACTAAAGATCAGATTCTAAAGATTTTGAAACCGTAGTATAATTCATGAGAATACATTGATGTTTATGAATTAAGTAATCTTAGATGAACTAGATCATTAAATATCTATTGTCAATGAGTTTTAGTACCAATAGGATTACTTTAAATAGTAGTTCAAGACCATGGAGTTGTACACAAGTGAAAAATACATGATACACTCATCAAGGAAGGTATATTTTGATTGTTCCATAAGAAAATAGAGATCATTCTATTTATAAATCAATAACATTGAGAATATGGATTTGTGATAGGGGTTTCTAACAAGTTTCTGAATTGGCTTGATGCTAGGGTTTCTTACCAATCTAGAATAATGAGTGAAGAATATGATTGGAGTGTTTAAGAAACCGTGGTAGAAGAGTTGGTTGAAGGGTTATATAATCATGATCAATTATAGGATCGATTGTTGGGGTGTATAAAAAGTCACTTCCTTAATTATTTTTAATCACCTTCCCATATAATAGAGAATTTGTGTTTAGGGGATTAACCAACATGGCAAAGATTAGGTCTTTATACCAAACCTTTTAAATATTGTTTCATGTTATCTCTTTGATAATTTATGTATACGATGTCATATTGTTGGATATTACTGAGTGGATCGAGAACCATAACAATTTTGATGGGATAACTCAGAAAATAATGAATTTTGAAAAAAGTAAACCACTGATTCACCCCTTCTAATGATATTGAAGATTTCACAAATTTTTATTAACATAAATTAGGAAATGTATATTTCATGAACTGGTTGAGTTACCTCACATAGAGAAAGAATAATTTTCTCATAAGGATAAAAATATGGGGAGTTTTTCCAAAACTAGAAAGAACTACAAGAGAATAGTGGAAAGGAATTTAAACAATAATCTAATAGTTTGTGGATAACTACCACTAACAGAAGATAATAAATGTGGTACATGTATTAATTCTTCTTTTTATTATGATTCTTATAATGTTCCATTTTCATAATATGAGGATAATGATTCACTTGGTGATCTTCATATTGAAATAAAATAACATTTGAAGAAAATTCCTAAAGATGTGATCAAGTGTATTTTTGGAACTATCAAGGGACTCATTTTGATAAATCACATTTAGAAGAAGAATTTTTAAAATTAAAGGATTCACTAAGTAAGAAGTTAAATAAGTGATTCACTCTCATATACCTAGTTGAATCAAGGGAAAAATCTATTTTCTGAATTAAAGAAGATATGATATAGTATAACTATGAAAAAATTGTGTTTGATATTGTATTTATATAATCCTTTCATACAGTGGAAAATTTTCACAAAGTGTTAATGGATTTGAAGAATACTCAATTAGATACAAAATCCAAGAGGATCAAGAATATTGGATAATTATTGAAAGAAAAGGTAGTATTAAATGAATTGGGTGGTGAGAATATGATGAATGAGTATTAATATAATATGGAATGTTTTGATGACTAAAATAATACACTTGTTAAGAGATATCAAGAATTTAAAATTAAATTTTTCAATTTTAAAAATTCATATATTGATACTTCACAATAGAATTTGTATATATATTATTCCACAAAATGATCTTTGAATGATTCTATTATTAATGAGTCTTTATTATATGGGAGTAATATCATTAAATCTTTTAATGATCTTTTTGATGTAGTAGTGGAGAAATAGGTATCATCCATAAATAAATGTGATACTTTTCCTAAATATATTTCTTCAAACATTGGAGGTTTAAATAAACAATCTATACAAATATGGTTGAGTGTAAATGGATAAAAGTATATCACCATTTCAATTATGGATAAAAGAACATGTATAAGTGTCAGTTTCCCATAAAAATCTCAATAGGTGATTAAAATGACCCAAAAACAATGTGTTGATTTCTTTTAAAACATACATAAAATTTAATAAGATTAAGTTTTTCATCATTGATTATGTTGAAAAAAATTTGTGAATAATTCATTGGATTACTGGAACAATCCTTTAAATTATAGATTTCAAAGGAATCCTATATTGAGGGGAACAATTCTAGAGAAGAAGATGAAATAAAATTCATAGACTATGAAAAATATATCAAGTTCAAACAATTTTGATCTTCTTGGTTATGTATATAATGTTTGAAGTAAAATGTTTCACAAAATTGATGCATGTAAATAATATCATATATCAAGAAATTTTGGGAATAGAGTACAACATGATAAATCAGTTATAACCTTGGGTAGAAATCCGGAAAATTATGTAAATCAGATTAATCCAAATAATTTTCAGGAGAAGTCATCCTTAGACTCAATACATTAGAAATATCAGAAAAAAATATATTCCAAGAAGATAAAAATTAGTTATATATCTCAGAAGTAAGATATTAATAAATGAACTCATGTGGATCCATGTGGAGAATACAAACAAGCATTCAATATTCCAAAACTTAATTCTTGTAATTTTTCAGCTGGTTTGGAGAAATCCATAAAGATGTAATAAATAGACAAAAAAGTTCATTCAAAATATAAAATGAATATTCCACATGAATAAAAAAAATTCCTTATAGGTTCTAATCAAATGAAAACACATGTATTGGAAAATTTTTGTGTGAGATATGAAATAAATATAGATATAAAGAAATAATATGTTTAACCAAATTTCCAACAAAAGAACAATTCTTGATGAGAATGAAGCATGCATCAAAAGATGAATATGAATTGATGGATAAAGGGATAAGAACCAAATCACACATTGAAATGATATGTATGATAAGATCCTCATTACCAAAGGATAAATCAGATTTTAAATCAGATATAGAAGCATGAATACTATAAAAGTGAGGCAACTTGGTTGAGAAAACCATCTGGACCATTCTGTTCACATTAAGAAACATGTCACTCCACCTTATTCACATATATTTTTTTGTGTGATTTTTTTAAAACAAGGATTAATGGTATAGTAAGGTCTATAGGGGAGAACCAGTAAATCAATTAGTTATGAAATATTATATATAGTAAGGAGATGTGGAAGTTTTCAAATTGGATATCCACACAAATAATTCCATTTCGGTGAGTTCTAAAATTATAATATCTTGAATAAAAAATTTAAGAGACTCGCCATCATGAAGATTCCAATGATTGTTTTCATTGAGGGGGGGAAATTTAAGGAGTAAGGAATCCAAAACATTATGAATTTTAAAATTTTCAGAAATTCTGGTAAAAAGAGATTTTAAGGTATGATAATCACTTCCAAATATCAACTCTAAATGAATTGATAATCATTGTCAAGGGGGATATAATTTTGTACTAAGTAGGGGGATTTATATCTATTTCACGTGAACTTTCTGATGTGTTTGTTTAAGTGTGTACAAGATCTATAATTTCATTAATAACTCATTTTATTCCAAATACCTCAATTAATAATTGACCATTTCGAAAAATGATATAAAATAAATTGTATTTTATGTATTTTATTAACATCCTTCGTTTTATCTCTATTCTTTTTACATTGGGTTAGCCTATATAGACTTAGTTTCAATTAATTAAAGGGTCTTTACTAAGTGAACTACGTGAGATCATTAATCTCTTAGAAGTGATATTGAAAATCTAATAAATTGAGAAAACAAATTCGAGCAGAAATGTGAATTGATAAGAACCCACATTTCCTTTTCACTTATTGTTAATAAGGGTAAAGAAATATTGTCTTTTTAATGTAAATAAGTATCAAAAAATCTAAAGAAAGGATTAAAGAGCACATGTTAATGATTGATGAATGAATGTTATTTTTATTTTCATCATATCATAAAGTCAATATATATGGAAGACTTATATAAGGATATGAGGATTCTTGAAGTGGTGATTCTTGGAGAATTGTTATGGATGAAGTGGTGGTTCCCGAAGAATTATTATGTATTCCTCCTATATAAATAGATGTCACACTTGGATAGTTTTTCAATATATTTCATTGGATTCCACTCTTTGATAGTTCTACCAGTATTACCTCTAATGATTCTTTTGTTTATCATTTAATTTTTAAACACATGTGCTATGAAGTTTTCACATTTGATTCAACAAGTGATGTTGATGAAAATATTTATTTTGATGATGATTTGATGATTTTAATGTTGTAATGTAATGAATTTATATATTGCATAAGGAATTATAAGAGTTCATGAAAAATATTTTTATATTTGTTCATCATTTGAATAATGTAACATGGAATTTTATGATCGGAATAATATGTATTCAGGGTGAAATTCTAATTTATACATAGTACTTAATAAGAATATTTTTATTATTTAATACTCAAATTAAAAGGAGAGCCATCCCACTAGCTTCCCAAGACAAACTCAACCAAGGCTTGTGTGGGACCCAGAGGTCAACCACGCCCAAGGGAGGCCATATCGAGTAGGAAAGAAGGTGGAAGGGGCCATTTATAAGACCAATAGGGCGAAATCCAATTTATAGGTACCACCGAACATGTTCTTGTGGGTGTGCATAGGTTGTGCCAGAAGCCTGATGGGTTGTGGTCCATGTTATGGGGTGGAGGGTGCCGAACCAAGTTATTGAATTGAAGAAATGATGGTCACTTCTTTTATTATAAAGTTTATAAAATCCACATGTGTACATTCATGTAGTAAAGTGGGAGAGAGTATACTATTACCACTCCAGTAAATTATGGAAATAACATTATCTATATATCTGATTGCCTATTTAAAAACTAGTCTTCTAATCCTTTCGATCATTTGAATACGATCCAATCAATGAAGAAGTATATCACATTCATTATCCCATATATGATCTCTTTATGAACTAAACCCTTCATTAATGAAGTGTTGTAATGCATTGAACAATAAAGGCTCCATCACCATGCGAGGTCACCAAACATGTCGGGTGTTTTGAAACATGGATAAGGAAGATTTTATGCAAAGTATAAAATTATTTGTGTCATTTTGGGTGTAAGATACATTATTTGTGGTGATAAATTAGAACATTAGACTACGGTTGAAAAACAATTTGTAGAGAAGTTGCTACTTGCATACAGTGTGTTGAAACTCCTTTGAAAATCCTCATAGAAAATGAAATTCTATGTAGATGAGAAGTATTATTAAAATTATTCTTTATAAATAAGATGTTTTTGTTGGATGATTCAAAGTTCCTGATTAATATTCTATTTGAAGATAAAAAGAATATAAGTTTCATTATAAAGGTTTTTTCAAATGTATTCGATGTGTGAGAACCTTCTTTGCAGTGGGAATATTTTCAAAACTTATTTTTTGAAACCATTTCCATGAAGATGATATGTGAAGTGAGGTTTGATTTCTTTATTTGTGGAAATGGATGACGTGAGAGGGTTTATTTCATGAAAAAACCACAATGGACATCATCTTCCTTGTGAGATCAAATAGATTTTGTGTGAATAGTAAATATAGTTCCTGAGAGTAGTCGAATGTGTATTTGTGCTATGTTAATTCGTTGTGTTGATTGAAGTCAAAAATGTTATTTGAACTATGTGTCTGCTATTAGAGTGATACTAATTCATGGTGAAGCTCGTTTTAGGATATATGATACATAAATATGGTACAAAAGGATGTTTTATTAATTTTTTATAGATGAGGTTTAATATTCTTATCAAATAGATAATATTTGGTGAAACTGGATAGATAATTAAATTATATTTTGGAATAAATTATGTTATGCAGATTAGATGCTTTGTGGATAAGGTTTTGTGGTGTTATTATGCAGAGACCATTGAAATTATTTTAAACCACATATCATGTTCATCAATTTGATTCATGTGATAAATACTTGATTAACTGATTTTTGTTTTCTATTAATATAAGGATAACTTTCTATATAATTGTAATCATGAATTTTGGAGAATTCTATCATCAGGAGTGCAAGATTTTATAGTACCCTAGTTGTGTTCCTCAATATACATTTTGATTTTTGTGAAGATGGAAATTCCATGAAGATAAAAGCTATGATAAATGATTTTCAGATTGAATACTATGAAAATTACACTTTATAGTAATTACATAAAGAGGGTGTGGTGTACTTACAAATAACCAACTTTCTATTTAAAGAATTAGTACATGAGGTGTCAAATATGTGGACCAATAGTACACAATAAAATTTATGATGTACTATTATCATTTTATTTGTACATGATCAATCTGGCATAATGTTTGAAGTTAACTAAGTTGAGAAGAAAACGGGAGGTCAAACAATACACATGATTTAATAAAGTATTGTAGATTATATTGAGATTATATGTTATTATGAGTTGTGTATGTTTCTATCTTTCATAAAATAATATTAAACAAATTTTGTACATCACTTGCCCACATTTTTTAGTCCATGACACCATCATAAGAAGGAAGAATCATTACCTGACCATTATACTAATAATTATATGATCACTCACTAATGATCAGGATTTAAAGAGATTGAATCCAGAATATACTTTAAGATTATACAGTTTGTTCAGAGAATTTAGTAATCTGAGAAGAAAAAGATCATTCATGGTCTAGTTTCAATGAATTTCAAGATGAATAGGCTTACTTAATGAATCTGTTAAATATCATAAAGTTTTAGATGATTTAAATAGTTCCATTATACTCTTGGAAGAAGATCTATTTCGAGTGTTGCAAAAGAAATCAGAAGAAATTGAGAAATTTATATTTGTGCATCAATAAAATTGAGAAGAAATAGCTTATGATTGGGCTGTCTAACCTGTTTTTGTAGAGGCTTGAGAATGGGGTGTCTAACTATTCTATAAAAAGCATATAAGAAGATCGTTTAGGTATATAACCAACCAAGCTAGAATATTTGGCTGTTGGGATGTTGAACTAGGATTAATTATATTATCGACTACTGAGGTGTATAAAAAGTTTCAAACTTATTCTTTGTAATAACCTTCTAATATAGTTGATAATATATTGTTAGGGGATCAAAAATAAGACAGGAAATAATTCTTTATAATAAACCTTGTAAATATTGTGTTCTGTACTCTCTTTGGTAATTTCTTCATTTGAAGTGAGATTTAGAGATATAACTGAGTGGATCAAGAGCCTTACCAAGTTCGATAGGTTTAATTCAAACGGAAATAATTTGAAAAAATTAATCAAATGATTTAGCCCCCCCCCCCTCCTATCAATGGTCAATCTAGCCTAGGGAACTACATTTTGTGATACATTCCTTGAAAATAGATGTAACTTCAATGATTTTATGTTTTAATATTCATACTTCTATTACACACATCATAACTCTAATGTGAATAATAAATTGTTTTCTTAAGAATTGGTTCATGCTACATTTTTTTGATAAATGTTAACATATAAAACCCATCATCGATACTCTTTATTAGAATCATATTATTGATGTTGATAAGTTAATGTGCATTTAAGAATTACACCATGCTACATTATATTGATTGATGAATGCTAGGTTAAGATACTCTTCTGCATACCATCCCAAACAATCTCATATCAATAACCATGAATATACAATACACCACTTTTAAATTTCATAATACACACTTTAAAGAAGTCTAATTAAGTTCACTTACCACTAGATTACCCTTGTAATAGTTCATTCTCTCTACATTATGTATTTATAAAAGCTTTGTGGATTACCATTATTTCCAAAGTTTTATTTATCCCAAACTAAATACATATATATTTATCCATAATACATATGGTTTTATCTATACTAAGACTAAATGCCATAATAGGAATATCATTGATGTCTACTTTTAGTTTTATTTGAAAAATAATTATCTTGACTTAACTTCATATATTATTTATACTTATTATATTCATCAAATATTGCCTATGATTCATGTATTACTGGACAATTTTTTTTGAGTATTAAACAACAAATACAATATTCATTCATAAACTAGAAAAATGTACCTCCGCATCCACTAGACATGTAAGATTTATTTTATGGTAATACTTAGTAAAAGTTCAACTTGAATCATTCATATGGAAATATATAAGTTGTATACTTATTACTGATGACATAGAACCCAACATTTCTCGTCCACTTTGATAAACAAAACGTACTTATAGTAATTTTTATATACATACAGGGATACATTATTTAAATATATATATATATAATAAGAATATTGAATTTAAAACCCGAAAAAATTTTAGAAACATTGCATAAAAATGATGAATATACCAAAAAAAGAATAGATTTATTTCTTATTTAATTTAGTTTACATAATTTAAACATTCGTAGATTTTATTTCAAAATAATCAGTAAAAAATACCTCATGTTTGATAACCAACCTATTTTCATTGATGGAAATTATGAAAGTGCCTTTTTTACCACACTTTCTACTAGTCATTTTCCTTGTCTTTCAAGTCGTTCACAATAAGAATTAAATATTATACTTTCATTATATTCTTATTGCTTAGAGAACCTTACATAAAAGGTAAATAACAATTTTCTCCATAATCATCAATTTGTAATATTATATGAAATTGGATTATATGGGAGAAAATGATATAATAAATTGTCCGATTAAAAGATCATGATTCATCATTAAATTTACACATAACCAATTTAATCGTCACATATTCATATGTATTATTCTCTTTCACCTCACAAGCTTCCCGTATCTCAGACTTCATGTGAAATCATTCATGTCCTGATGTTGTATCCACAACTCACATTGGAAATTGATTAAAAATTTATAAAATAACCATCATGTGTATCAAACATTCATCTCCTATAATAAATTTTATGCCTTCAGTTTCCGAGGTGGTGTAACAGGTATTTGGGACACTGACACCATGAATTTAAAATGTTGTGGTACTTTACATAAGTTTATTTACTACTCATTGTAAACTCATGCTAGTTTGGACATTTTCATTTTCCATTAGATATCACTATATGTTTATGGTAGTAATTTCCATTTTTCTACAAAATAAATCTAACCGATTTTACTTTTATCATGATTAGAAATTTAAATATTGTTGATTAATTAATTAATTAATTAAATGTATCACACTATTTTGTTGAACTTTAGAAACCCATTGTACTAGAATTTTATTTCTCTATCTATTCAGTATTCTAGTTGAAATTATCCTTGAACCTTCCCTCATAGTCTGCAAGCTATGGCCACACCACTACTTAGATAGCTCAAAGTAGGAATTTGACTATCCAACCACATTAACTCACGATTCTTTGATTTTTTGAATGAATTTCTATCTTATAAAATCATAAATATGATTTACTCAATTCCTTCCTCTAATGTTGAAACAAGATAACAATGGATACTCATTTTCTTCCAACATTAGTTATGTCAACCCATCACTCCAATAAGAACTCAATAGTAGTAGGAGGAACTCTCAATTATAGCTAATAGAACACCCCATACACATGTTTTTATTCAAATTCTATCAATAGAAGTCATTTTAGAACATAATTTTTATTTTAGGGTTTTTATATTTTTCTCAATGTATGTAATCAATTTCTATTAATCTCAACACAATATGTTGTCACGCTCATGACTAATCATTAATGGAAAAACATACATCACTTTTTTATGAATTTTTTCTTTTTTATTAATTTTTTGTTTCCTGTGTTCATGAAAATTCATAAACTAATAAACAAATGTATAAATAAAATTAACCATCTACCTAGTCTTGAGAATCTAGAACTGGTTGATCTATTTAAACCGAATGGATTAAGCACAAACTAGGAGTATTAATCTTGAGCCATAGAAAGACTCATGATGTCGATCATGGCCACACACTGTATCCACTTCTCATTTTGGTTTCACCTTGACTTGGCATGAGTTTTTTACTTACACCATCCATGTCATGGTAAAAAAAATGTACACGGATGAGGGGGTCTCGTGAGTACAAAATAAAAATAAATAAAATTGGACATGTGGAACCTTATACATATTGACTAAGAAATTTAAGATACATAGACTATATTATTTAATTAAAATCATTTTGACACATATAATAAATAATTTAATAAATAAACCAGACATCCATAGGTCAGGTCAAGGCTCAAAACTGGTCAACGGGTAAAATAAAAGCATACAAAATTTTAAATTGAAATAAAATAAGTACGAGGGAACTAATTAAATTAATTAATTCATTAAATTCAATTAATTAAATTCTATTCAGTATATTTTTAATTTAATATTTATTAAAAAAATTGAATTAACTATTTAATTTAATTTAATATCAAAATTATATTATCTTTTTGTAGTATTAGAATGTTACATTATTAAAATAGAAATAATATTGAATTAATTTATTTAAATATTTAAATTAAATTAATTATTACAATTTTTTTGTTATATAAATTTTACCCTTGCCCGGAAACCCAGCGTTGGCCCAAAGCTGGTTGAGTTGATCTTGGGAAAGCTTGTTCTAGGCTGAGAAAAGCTTCTTTAGAGCTTTTTTAGGTCATGAGGCCCCACCATAACCTGATCTAAGTCATGTGACCTCCCCTAAACCAGTTATGGAGTATATTGGGTTAGAATATACTCATAGGGTCCATTTAGAGCCTGGTCGGGGAAAATCGTTGTTCGGTATGTTTTTTTGGAAAACTGGTTCTTGTAGAAGGGAGTGCCTAGTATTTGGGGTTCTCCACTACATGGATATGAGGTGGTTGCGTGAATGTGATGTGGTAGTGGGGAAGATATAGGCAGTTTTATGGGTTTCATCTGTAGTGGTCGATGATGTCTCGAAGGATAAGGGAAGACTGGGATCCACCGTCGATGTTCTAGGAGTTTGTGGCTGATTTTGACTGTGTGGGTTGCACTCTGGGTTTGTAAGGGGTGGCTACTCTAGTTGATGATGGTTCCTCGGAGCATGGTTTGCAGGGAGGGTAGTACAACCCAATCTAGGCAATGTCGAGAAAATACCATTAGTTATGTCTCTCTAGATTGGAGGGACCCTGGGCATGGCCTGAGGTGGTGAGAGGGTGTGTAGTCAATGTGGCTCTCCAGAGCTACCTACAGTGGTGTCATAAGCTGAATAGGGAGGTCAGCTACCATTTCATATGGGTGAGTCCACCATCATGTTACAAAGATGTGCCTTCTAGGTAGGTTAGATGGCCAGCTCGAGGGGGAGGATGTCATGGGGGGTCTAGAGGTACATTATCATCCAATAGAACCTTGCATGTTTTTTTATTGTGAAAACCCTTCTATCTTGACACAAGAAATAACTCTATTCACACAATATACATTTTTTATTTCTAAAATAATAGTTTTTTTATTATATTATCACTTTCCATGGTTTTTAGGCTTTACACCTTTAAGATTGTTTTGTTTTTTAGATCAATTCCAATAGTCTACTACTTAAGAAATTGGAAAAACAAAAATATTTTTCACTTTTCTGTGAAATTATTCCATAGATAGTGGAAATATTTCTCACCAACCATAGGGGACACGGCCACTGGATTCCATTTAGTAACCTTCGAGAAAAACATCATTCACTGGTATCATAACCAAAACAAAAATTTTGTTAAAAAATTACACATATAAACATATATTTAATTCATATTTTAAACCCAAAAAAATCCATAAAGTATTGGTATTAAAAATTTTAAATTTCCATAAAATTTCTATTTGAAATCAGATCGATGTGCGACTTGTTTCTTTGAGACCAAAATAAAGCCTTCAAATTAATTGTAATAAAAATTAATTTTTCTTGGCTTAGAAAAATTCATATTATCACTTGGTACTAATTGAAGGTACTGGGGTGCATAGTAGAATCTATTGAGATGAGAATTTAAAATTTGTAGTCACTATATTGATGTAAATTGTATTCTTCAATAATCTGAGCCCCATTACATAATGAGGGTCGTGTAATAATTTCAAAAGAGAATAAATAAAAAAAACACATGCCTTGTTTGAAATTAATCATGCTCGACTACTACTAGTTACCAATGATAATTTCTCATAGGATATGAATTCTAACCCCTCTAGATCATCAAAACTCGAATTAAGAATAATACTCGTGTTCATCATTATTCGTGTTCCTAGTGCTAGCATGTATCACTGCTGAATCCTTCTATGTCACATCGATCACCTCGATCTCATGCCTTTGATCCATCAAAGTCACTCTTAGATCATCACTCGGAGAGATAAATTCTCTCTATAGATAGTTGGAGGATAAATAATCTCTCATTATTTTGTAATTAACATCTAAAGTAAATTATATCTCTTTGTACATAAATAGTAGATTACTAAATTACTCGGATAGGGTTCCCGAGTCCCCAGAAACAAATCTCCCATTAAATATGAAATAAATAAATAAATATGAAGAACTAAAATTTGTTATATATATTATTTATATTTTATCACATACCTATAATATATATTAAATATATTATGTAAAAAAATATGTCATTTAAATCGAATCGTAATTCCTGCTAATATTAAACAAACGATTAAAATTAAAATAATATTCGTTCGAAAAACATTACTCCTCATAATTACATAAACACTTGTAAATAGTTTTAATAAATTAGTTCCTCAAAATTATTCGATACATGAATAATAATTATTTTATTTATTTATCGGTGGTCGATAATTTGGACAACTCTCAACACCTATGGTGGGACCCACCAAGTCTGATATACCTATTCACCTAAATAGGGATGATATTTGAATACACTATTGTTTGTGACCCTCTAGACCCTTATCTCAATAGTATTGAATAATATTTCTAGACCAAGATCAGTGGTTTGGAACCCATCAAGGCCCCTAAAGATATAATGAATGGTTATAGAAATAATAATCAATATACGAGAACACATAGTGTATTATAATCTCTTTCCCTTTAGATATCTTATAAAGTAGGACACACACTTGTGTCATCTCCCCTAATTGATTTATTATTTTATGATCTAAATATATGGATTTACCCTTGACATCCTTGGAAAAGGACTTATGAATGAACTACCATCCTTATCCACCAGGCTCAAGATATTATATCCTCAACTTAGAATTTGTAAATCCTATCTTAATCAATTAACCATTTCTATTCCATCAATGAAAAATCCAAAACAAGCTACCTAATCACTATTTCATTATCATAGTTCTTCCTTTCATCAAAGTAAATGATAAAATGGAATACATTTATAATGTTCTCATATTAGGATTTAAGTACATATTATCATAGATAAGAACAACCAATAACAGTCGAAACATGTGGTGTTCCTATTGGAGGGTTATCCCACATGATCTCACATACCAGAGATCTCCAAGTGAAAAATTTAAGAGAAGAATCCTTAATTCTTATAATACCCCAACTCATGATATTCATAAATTAGTTGTTTGTAGTCTGTATAATGTATCTAGACCATAGGATATATATTTAAGATTAATGTTATAGTATCTTAGGGTTTTAGTTATAGATTGTGTTCTGTTATAACCTTTTTATATGAAAAATTATCTATAGACATTACCATTTTAATAGTTGATGCACAAATTTCTACACTATAAAGGTAAGTGTACATCATGAAAATCTCACTATATACATGATATAGTAATCAAAAAGTACAGTTCAGTTTGCTCTAGGGAACCCATTATAACAACAAGGTACACTATCCATAAAAAAATTACTCACAGCTTTTCACCATCACCAAATCAATAATAGATAGCGTACCCATGCACATTTATCTTAAGGATGTATGGAATCAAAGACCAATTTTTTAATGAGCATATGGTGATTTCAATGTATAAATCACTACTAAAAAGTGATGATTCTGATCCATGGTGCAATCCACTCCTATAATCACATAAAAATGAATTATAAGGGGCCCATCGCGTTTATTGTGTAGTGTACACCTCACAAGACAAAATTATAGATAAAAGAGCTAATCAAGCCTCACATGGCCGACCTTTCCTAAAATCTCATGACTACCGCCAATAATTAACTATCACATTGTCCAATCATAATGAATTAATTCCCAAAATAATATTGTGATTTTATAAAGACAACATATATATATATCCAAAACTCTATGTAATTCCACAGTTATAACATGAACCATCCATAATAGATTTCATTCTCCCACTCCATGAACTAGATAACCTCTAACCCTACTCTCTATATAATCAAATAAAACACATTTAGATTCTAATTCCAACTCTAAGAATCCATGAAACACTTATTCCAAATCTGAAATCTGGAACTAACCATGTAGCCAGGTAAATTAGGATACATCTACACACTAATATCCTACTCCCATATTGATCATCCACTGATAGGTCCCATAACATAAAAAAAACATCCAACATGATGGTCATATATCTTTGACTGGTAAGGTTCTCTCAAATATATGAGTATCCTTATGATCACTCCACCGAACACAAAAAAAATAATCTCAATGGACCAATCTATGCCTATTACCACACATAATATCCATCATGAAAAATCAATCACTTTTATCCAAAGCTGAATAGTAACATTCACCATGATATTTACAAAATCATTCATCCATAGTGAAGGTCATTACCAATAACGTCTATTAGTGAACCTCTCAGAATATAGAGTCTCTAATACTACTCCTTGATCACAACCTCATTAGGATATATCACCAAACGTATGTCACTTATCTTGATCCATTATCATATATCAAGTCAACCACAAACATAATCTTTTTATAATTTCATCATATATCAAAATGGTGATATTTTTTATATTCATAAAAACATAGGGATCTAGTACATGTATGAGTTTCATATAATTAATCTTAAATTATCCATCACATGGATAGTCAACAATCTAAATATAAATGGAATTATATGTAACTAGATCATAATTCTCATATCTCATTAGAAACCTATGGATGTCCAATCTAATACAACTAGATTTTGCAACTTCAAAGAAAACCCCGTATTTATGATGGATATATTTGTGGTCTCCCAATGGTTGATTACTGGGGTTTGAGTTTTGTGAAATAATTCATGTCAAGTTCTCCATTTTTTGTATCCCTCATAGATTCATGTTTCCCTACAATTGATTTTAGGGTTTATTTTTTGTGAAAATCATTCACATCAAGTTCACCATTTTTTGTTTTTGATATAGATATTCATGTTTTCCCGACGATTGATTGCATGGGTTTGACTTTTTTGTAATCATTAACATCAGGTTCACTATTTACAAGACGTTTCTAATGGGATTATTCATGGAACCAGAAACACCCTATCATTTTATATCCATGGGGACCTACTTTCTAAAGGCAAGCACTAATTGGGGAATTTGGACAACAATGATTAAGAACTCACATTGATCGATAGTATGGGAGGTGGGGATAATCACACCCTTTGGGGGGGAATTATTTCCTACTCTAGGAATATATTATATAGTTATGATATTTCTTTAATCCCTCATTAATTCCCATGTGTGAAAAAGGTCACCATTGAATTAATAATCAATTATTAGCATCCATGGAACTTAGAATCATTAGTATGTTTTTGAGGTTCCTCATTAATGGAGATATATGTATGTATACTAGGTTATGCATCAATGATATCCTCTTATGTACTGATTATAGGTTCATTGGGCATTATTATGATTATATTGGTTGTCTAGCCACAAAGTGGGGTTTTGAGGATTGTATCGTCATCCAGGGAGATAAGAGTAGTTTTGGTATCAGGATCTGACCCATGAGATAGGATTCCTACATATTCTTGTCAATGTAATAAGAAACCACATAATATGGTTCCACTTAAGGAGGAACATCATACCTTTTAAGGTCAAGTGATAAGGACTCGACCATACAGTTTAGTGTCTTGTGGTAAGGATGTCTAGGTGAAAGATTCCTTGTTAAAGTTTGGTGTGGGAATTATGCCAAAGCGGCCCAAGGAACCTATAACTGATATGGATTATCAGGTTGAATTAAATCATACAAGAAATGTGGCCCATAGAGAATAGTGTCGATTTTCATTTTTGGTTTTGGACTTTAAGGAGTCTTCCCATGTATCCCATTTAGACAAGAATCGAATCCCACAAAGTTAGGTTATAAGTACCTACTCCTATAGAGGCCCTATGAATGCATGTCTCGTAGGGGAGTATGAATCTTTAAGAGTATTATATTGGGTCTTATTCTTAAGGATGATTCATTGTTAAATGATTTTGGTACCATGATAATTGACTAAACTCATGGAGATTTGGATGGTTTGGTTCAGGGTTTAATCTTAAGGAGGATGATCATGGATGAATATGGTGATGTGATTGGGGATTATTCCTTAAAAGGATTCCCTAGTGATTGGTTGTGATTGGTTATTACTCTAAAATAAGAGTCTCATTGATTAATTGGGACTCATACTTGAAATGTTTCCCATGGATAGGTTTTACATGGGCTTACTCCTAAAGAGGATTCCCATGATTGAGTTTGATTGGGGATTACTCCTGAAGAGGAATCCCAAGGATGAGGTGTTGGGGATAGTACCAAATAAGAGGTCCAGAAAGGTTTAAAATCATGTGGATTTCATGACCATCGTTAACCTCTTGGCCCACGTGAGTCACTCTTGTTGTGAGAAACAAGAGGAAACATATGATCTGAGAAACCAGAAAATATTCTTTGCCCTGAGATTAGATACAAGACCTTGAGGATCCACAATTATGGAGGCACTCTAAATGAAGGAAAGAGAAATATTCAGGTGAAGATCCTTTGACAAAACATATATCTGATGGTGTGGTAGTCATGGTAATGGAAATTCCCTAAGCCCACATAATTCATGATGATTTTTTGTTGAATGTGAGAGAGAATATGAAGAAAAATATTTGGAAAACCACACACATCTCATCTCACGCTTGTGAAAGAGTATGGGCCTATGGGAGAAGGAAAAGGGACTTGAATTTTCATGTACCCTGTCCCGTTATATCTAGGATAGTCAGGTCTAACTACCCATAACGATACATCACTCGAGGATTAAGGAGAAGAAAGAGTGAAACTTACCATAAGAAATTACATGGGATTATTCCAAGGGGATGACTTAAAATTGGTTCTCTAGTAGGAGAGGAGGATATCATTCCATGTCAAAAGGAAATGCAAGTGTAAGCCTCCTCATCCTCACCTGGAACCGGAGGATCCGAATCTTAGAGAAAACTATGTAAGGACCTAGTCCTAGAACAAGAACCCAAGACTGAAAACTCCATAACACCATCCCTAGGGTCCGGGTCCTCATGATCGTGCGAATGAAAATTCACTTATACCCTGAAGACCCTAACCATTAGGTGGGAAAAGTGTGGAAAACCTCCATGTTTAGGAATGAAAATCCAAATGGGAGACACACTAGTGTGCCCATCTTAATGGTATTTCAAATATGGAGGCTTCAGTGGAGATTTAAAATTAGTTCCCCTCATGTGAGGAATCCAAAGGGAGAGGATACCTACCATTAGTGGCTTGGAAGAGGGATAAAATGTAGGCCTATGCATTTCCTAGATTAGAGTGAATAGATTCCTCGTGTAAGGCCTCGGAAGAACTTTAAGATATTTATGCATGTAAAATAGGCCTACGCAAGATGGGTATGCCTTGGGAAAAAGACCGTCTGTGTAACTACACTTGGGTGGGGCTTTATCCTAGTCACCACATGTATTTTCAGGTGTCCTCAGTTGGATTTAATATAGGTCCCTAATTAGGGCGTGGGGATTCATGTAGGTGATTATTCACATAGGCAATGAAGAGTACTCATACAAGTGTCTTGTGTTTCAAATCCTCAAGGGAATTGGATCTCATGTATACCCTTTAACTCTCTCTTCTCTCAGGTTTTAGAGAGATACATAAGGGATTTTGGAGACCAGAGAAAAGGGGTTTTGTAACCAGATCATGGAGGCTTATTACAATTTTCTAGTTGTTTAAATTAGGTTCCCTAGGGTCTTATTTATAGGAAAATAGGGGACCCTAGTTGAATGAGGTTTCCCACATTGGTCTTGTTCATAGGTTCATGGAACAAGTGATCCACACAGGGGTAGCCTTTCATTGAGTTCCATGTAGGGGGGCTGCTCTAGCCTTCTAATGCATATGTTTGCATGTGCAAGCTGATTTGGGTAAGTCACGTTGATTCTCCTTATGGATTTTTAATGCATTAACATACTTAAGGTATGCTTCGTGATATTTTCCCTCCACTTGAAAAAAATAGAGTATCAAAAATTATCCTATGAACTTTATAGATAGATATAACATATTTGGCATGTTTTTAAAGTTTATATTTTAATTCCTTTTTTATCATTGTTACATTAAATAAAAAGTAAATTAATAGTTCCAAAAAATGAAGTAAATATATTTTATAATAAAAATATATTAAATGATTTAAAATTCATAAAAATACCATATTCAAACAATGAAATGGGTTATAGTTGAAAGTTTCAACCAAGGCCTATTTGTTTTTCACTTAACCTTTTATAGTAACTTTTTACCCATATTGAGTAAAAAACGTTGATACTGTGGTAATCATAAAAAGGGTTAACGATAGTTAAAACAAAGATATAAGGGAGAAATATCACAAAAAATTGTTTGGATTTTATTGGATTATATTATTTAGACTTGTAATTATAATGTATTCAAGTTATATCATTTTTTATTCATTTTAACATGAAAATTTTTTATATTAATTTAACACTTTGTGTAATTCCAAAAGTGTTCCTCCCCTCACTTATAAAAGGGAATATTTTCTTCTCTCTTCCTCACATATTTTTTAGCACTATAATTCATCCAATAGCTACCCAAATACCTTCCTAAAATCATTAACCATGTTATATAGGTATTATTTTCGGTATTATACCAACCTTATAGGGAATAAGTTGTAAATAAAAGGGAGTTGTCTAATTAATAGGTGTAGATTTTAACTGAATGTTTTTGTTTTATTTATTCTTCTACATCCATAAAAATTATTTTAACCATTATTATATAATAATATAATTATATAAAATAAACCCATATGTTATTATTTTAATGTATTAACCTTTATACATCTCTTTATTCCATCAAAATTAAAATTAAACCATCGTTAGTGTGTACTTCAGACTACCACATTGTGGACCACTATAATTCATTTTCCATCACCTCCTATCATGGATTGATGTAATGATGTATTTAATATTTATACACATGATATTAATTAAATAATTATCATTATATAAATAAAATATATAATCTATTTTCTTACCTTTCAATCCATTGGAAAATGATAATGTTGTTCGTGTATATGTGTGGATTACTACCTCCACAAAGTGATGTGGTCTGTTTCTCCTATATTACATTCATGTATGGTTATAAAAAAGTTTAATTTATAAAAATTATTATTATTTAATGATTATTATTCTATAGATGGTTTAATAATTACAACTTTGACCATAGCCAGTCTACCAATGTCATTTTGGACAAATGAGACGAATATCATCAAAACACTCAATAGGAACTTAAATTACTATGTAATTGAATATAACATCATAATGAAAAATGTAAAAAAGAAAAATAAACTTACAAAATCTTCTTAAACAATTAACTAATAAACATAAGTTTTTTATTCAGTATGATAAATAACATATGTGATGAGTCGGTCTTAATGTAAGGGACCCTTTAACATAAAAAATCATTTTAAACGTTTGAAGGATTTATTTTCTAAATATTTTTCTAACGGAACCATATTATTAAAATTATTTTATGTGTGTTTTTATATGGAAATAAGTAAATTATAAATTATATTTTATCTCTACTTTTAATTTTTTACATGTGTTTTCAAATGTAATTCTTTTATGTATTTATATGGGATTTTTTAACTTTATTTATAAAAGGAAAAAAGGAATTATCTATTTTAACATGCATGGAATCAATGATTTTTCCAATCAACATAAATATTATTTTAATTTTTTATTCCTTTATAATACTTCATGTTTTATTCAATGAAATCCAATTCTTCCCTTTGTTCTAGGTATTTTAGTTATCAATATGGGTTTTTTAAAGGAAAACGTATTTCGATATCTGAAAGTATTTTTAAAATGGGTTTGAAATATTTTTATAATATTTTTATGATGAAAATATTAAGTAATAAAAAAAATATTTATGATATTTTAATTGAAATTATTGATGATGATGAAGGGAAATAATGATATAGCTTATATAAATGGGTGATCCCGATACGTCTTATACAGATTACGATCCTGATATAGTTTTAAAATACATTGGGTAATGTTATGATTCTTAAAAGGAAATAAAGATGGAGTTAACCAAGGTGGTATGTCCTATAGATTTAACAAGGATCCATTAATATTTGACATGAGTGAACATAAGTTATTAAATTTAGGTTCTAAGTTTCCTAAAAGGTTTTCTATTTTCTTGATATTCTTTTTGAAGGTTTTCCTTGAGTAAAAAGTGTGTTTTCCATATAGATATGATTTATTTTATATACTCAAATAATAACATAGAAGAGATAAAAGATTTATGGGTTTTCGTATTTTTCATTAGATTAATAGATTTATTAATTTTATATCCCCGACTAAAATTTATTTTTCTCATCCTACATTTTAAAATTAATTTTCATATGGCTCAAGGACGATTAGAAAAGTTGACAAATTCGTAGTTCTAGATAAGGATTTTAGCTTTAACAATGAAATCAGGTCTTTATAAAGAACTCTTTTTTTGTGAAACATGTAAACTATATGGAAGTGGCCACTTTAAAATAGTTTTTTCTCATATGTAAAACTATAAACTGAAATGGTTCTTGGGGTTATAAGTGATCAAATATTTTAGTTTGAAATTATATTTTTTTATGTCTAAATTTGGGTCACATTTATTGGAAAAAATCCAAAAATTTAAAGATTTTGATTTAGAACTGACTCTAGGTGTATGGGTTGGGGGTTATTATAGTTGGAATCAGAGTATGGTTTAGATAACTTTTGATATTTGAATGTTTTCATGTGTTCTTAACTTAAGAGTTGTAGATACCATCATGGGTTTATTTTTTTATGGTTGATAATAAGTTTAACGGTATTGACACCCCTTTTGAGGTTATATTTCATATTATTTCAAGGTTACTAATGATATTTTAGGAGAAGTTTCATTGGGTTGTGGTATATGTAACCCTTATGTATATAATAATGAATTATTTTTGGAAAATATTATTGCATTTTTTATATATAAGTTGAATGTTATGTGGTAACCATTGAGGTTAAAACATTGTTTAATATTAAACATATTGAGTTTATTTGGGATATATGTTTATTTATTTATGGGATGATCTATATTAAAACATTAGAGTTATTGTTTAATTTTATAAGTTAATATATTATTTATTTATATTAGGTCTATAAATTTTGGATAATATCTTACTTTGTGGTAATTATTTTAGTTTTGTTTTCAATAAAGATAGAAAGAATATCTTTCCATAATTTTATATACCTCATGTTCAATAATATATTGATTATTGCTATTAAATAATTAAATGATTATAATAATAATTTGAGTAAAATATGAGATAAAGGTTGAAATATTTTGAAACCCATGACAAAATGATGAAATTTTATTTATAGAATTGAAGAAATTTGAGAAATTATATTTTTTATGTTCTTATTGAATATGGTAAATGAATTACTCAAAATAATAAATGATCATGGAAGAAAACAAATTATCCCATTACTTTTATTTTCACAAATGGATGGCCTTTTTCAGACCTTGTTGATTTATATTTTTGTGGTCATTTATTTTCTCATGATAATTCACTTTATTTTGATCAATGTTCTCTATCACTCTCCATCATTATTAGGACATTAATTTTTTCATTTATTTTCATATTTTCACTTCCCAATAATATTCTCTTATTTGTAAACCTATGTATATATTATTCCAGATGACCTTCATATTTTTATTTCCCTCTTTTTGAGAAGAAGTTTTATTAACCCTTTTTACTCTGTGAGTTTTCAAAAAATGTGTTTTAAAATTTCAAACCCTTAATTACCAAGATCAATCTCAAATTATGACAATAAATTTATTAATTGGGATAGAATTTATTTCTATGATATTTAAAAAAAATGTTTCATGGCGTACATGACATGGAACACCAAGATTAAATAAACCAAAAAAAGTATTATATGATCATTATAACCTAGAATATTGGTTGGAAGTGTAAATAGTATTAACCAAATTATGAAATATATACAGTCCCTAATAAATAAAAATTTCATTATTATTTAATCAGAAATATTTATTCAATATTCATTAAAGTCATTTTTTGCTTCCAAAATGAATTTTGTTCAAACATATTTTTTATTTATTTTGTGAGTGAATATTATAACTAATTTATAGAAAGTTGATAAGTTTTATTTGATATTAAGGATATAATTTTTTAAATTATCATATCAAAAATATCTTAGAGTGAAATTGTTTTATTGCTCTAAAAAGATAGATTTTTCCTTGAAAAGTGAAAAATGACATTTTTTGTAAAATTAAAATTTATTTTCATTAAAAAGTTTCATTTTTATTATTATTTTAATCAAAGTAACATAAGTTTTATTTATCTAGATATAATCTAATTAATTGCATTTTAATCTCTATTGTACCTAATTTTTTGATAAGTTCATTTTTGGGCTTAAAATGCATTTCAAAAAAACAATTTTTTCATTGTATTTTCTAGTTTTATCTAAAATTATCTTTTTTAACTTATAAATATTGAATATTAAAAAATTTATTCCATATTTGGAATCTATAGGTTCAAATTTGTAAAATAATTTCTTTTTCTTTTTTTCATAATGAAGAGTGATTATGATAAATAGTTATAACCATAGTAATGGGTAGATCGGGTAATTAATGTAAAAAATAATATGATAAGGACAAAAACTAGTTCTAAAGAGTTTATTTAGTATATTTTATGTGTGATTTTAGACTTAAATAATCCAATATTATATGTTAGGGAAATTTTGTTCCATTTTTCCTTGAAAATGACATATTAATATAAGTAAAGAAAAATGAAAAATATATCTCTCTTATTTTAGAATTTCTCTTATATGTTAACATGGGGATAAAAATAAAACGTGAATGAAATTTAAGATTTATTTTGAAAATAGTGAAAAACAATTGTTATGGTGATTTATTTTTAGTTTTTAGTTATTAATTATTTACCTGAAATTCTTTCACAACATCGTCATAGTCCATGTTCAAGCAGTAGAAAAATCAAGTAAAATATTTTAAAAATTATAAAAGTAATTTGTTTCGAATATTTATATTGTAACATGAATTTTAAGGTTATATATAACATATTTGGTTTTTTAAGTATTTATTTTAATTCTTTTGTTATCATTATAATATTTAAGTCAATGTAATTGAATAGTTCTGAAAATGACATTAATGGTATTTTATAATAAATAATATTTTTTTAAATTATTTATAATTCATAAAAATCATATATTTTACATAGTTAATAGGATATGGTTAAAAATATAAACCATGTTCCATTTATATATAAATTTTCCTTTTATCGAAACTTTCTTAACCCTTAAAGTGTAAAATAATTTGATAGTATGGTAATTTTCAAAAGGGTTAATAGGTGGTTAAAAAAGAGATAATTATGAAGAAAACCTAAAATTGTCCAAATTTTATTGGATATAAGAATTTAGAATAATCCTCATATTATATTCTAATTATATTAATTATTATCCAATTTTACATGAAAATTAATTTATATTTATTGATTATTTTAAATAATTTCCAGAGTGCCCCTCCCCTCAATTATAAAAGGGAATATCCTCTATATTATTCCTGATACCTTTTTATCACTATAATTCAAATAATATATACCCAATTGCATTTCCAAACTATATTTCCATGTTATAGAGATCATATTTTGGGAAAAATACCAACCTTATATGGTATAATGTGTAAAAAAGGTGGTTTTTTGAAGAATAAGTATAGCTTTTAACGAAATGTTTTAGTTTTGTTTCTTCTTCTACCTCCATAAAAACAATTATAATAATTATGATATACTATAATAAGTATCTCCCATATAATTATATGTTATTATTTTAATGCATTAACCTTAATACTTAACCATTTACCATCAAATTGAAAATGAAACCATCTTTCCTTTGCCTAACAGACTACCACCTCACGAACCGATGTAATTCGTTTTCCATAACTTCCTACCCTGGATATATGAAATTATGGATTTAATTTATATATATGGAAAATTGAAAAAATTATAATTCTATAAATAAAATATAATTTCTATTTTCTTACATCTCCATCTATTGTAAAATGATAGAGTTGTTTCTGCATATGTATGGATTACAACCCCCCCCCCCCCCTAAAACAATGTTATATTATTCTATAGTATACCTTTTATGGATAGTTATAAAAAAAAATTAATATATAAATATTTTTAATATTTAATTATTGTTATTCTGGAGATGATGGAATCATTATTACTTTTCTCATAGTCCATTTATCAAAGTCATTTTGGACATATGATTTGAATATAGTAAAAACATCTGACATGAACTTAAATGATTAAGTAATTTAACATATCATGGTAATAAATAAAATAAAATGAATAAAATACTTTAAAAATGTTCATAATAAATTAAATTATTATCATAATTTTATTACTCAGTAAGATAAATAATCAACATGAAAAGTCGAACTCGAGGTAATGGATAATTTATCATAAAAACTTTTTTTAAATATTTTAAAGATTTATTTTCGAAATATTTTTCGTCCATGACATTATTATTAAAATTATTTTATGTATTTATTTATATATATATATAAATTAATTATAAATGAAATTTTATGTCTCTTTTTAATTCTTACAAATGGTTTCAAAATGAATATTTTTACATATTTTATATGAAATGGTTTGACTTTATTTATAAAAGATAAAAATAATTTTCTATTTTCAAACATATGGCGTCAATGTATTTTCCAAAAAAATGAACCTATTATTTTATTTTTATTTTTTCTTTAGTTACAATCTTTAATGTTTTCTTTAAATAAAAACCCTAATTCCATTTGATATGGGTATATTATTTTTTAAAATGGGGTTTTAAAAAGGAATGATTATTTCGATATCCAAAAGTGTTTTATATATGGGTTCAAAATATATTTTAAGGTTTTTATAATGAAAAGGTGAAAGGGTAAGCTATTTTATTCATAATATGGTACTCGGAAATTATATATAATGATGGGTGATCTTGATACAACTTCCATGAATGGGTGATCCTTATACATCTAATATGGTGGCTGAGAATGATATGGATCTCAAATTCATTTTTTAGTATCCCTCTTCTTTCATAGAAATAATGGGGGAGTTAACTATGGTGGTTTATCTTATGGATTTAATTAGACCCTAGTTATTTCTAATATTACTAATCACAGGTTATAAATATGATTCTCCAAGTTTCCCTAAAAAGTTTTTATTTTATTTATTTTATTATTAAAGGTTTTTTGTTTGAAAAAAAATGTGTTTTCCATGTGGATATGATTTATTTTATATACTCAATGATTTACAATAAAAATCTGAACATTTTGTGAGTTTTAATGTTTTTCAAAGGGCTAAAATATTTCTTACTTTTGTATCCCTTAATGGGATTTTTGTTTTTATCAACCCATGTTTTAAAATTATTTTTCATAGGGCTTAAGGATGATTATAAAAGTTAATAAATTCAATGTTATAGATATAAAATTCACATTGAATGAATAAATAATTTCTTTATAAAGAACTTATTTTGTGGGGAAATGGAAACTGTGTGGAAGTGTCCACTTTAAAACTGTTTTTAATATTTCTATAAAAATCTAAACCTAAAAGTTCCTTGGGTATATAAGTGATCCAATGTTTTAATTTCACTTTATCTATTTTGGATGGATAAAATTAGGTCAATTTTATTGGTATCAATGCTAAAAATTTAAAGATTATGTTCTTAGCTCCATAGATGGGAATAAAGGTTCAAGGCTGTTATATTTCTCTCATGTTCTATATATTCCCAAGGATCCAAAAGTTCCAAAAGATACATAATTAGTGAATATAGGAATAGTAAGTCATGAGGGTGGGAGTACCCCAAGATTTATGCTATTTAGACTAAATTTTACTAACTTGGATAGTGATATCAGTGAGAATATTTCTATAGATAATCCTATAATATTTGAGATAATGGGGCACCAATATTTGATTATTAATCTCTATGATAAAGGTATACTCCTAAAGAAATATCATATTGATATGAATTATTATTCTCCATAATTTAATGATGTGGAGTATGATAATGGTGATAGATCATCCAAGTATAGTGGATAGCCTATTACTATTGTATCTAATGCTCCAAATAAGGTTGATCAGGCCCTTTCTTCTCCTAATTTTTAGTAATAGGGTTTATTACATATTTTAGTATATAATGTGATAAAATATATTTATGGATCTAGTCCTCAAGGACCAGATGTGACTTTTTCCCTTATACATGATTTATCTAACCTATTCTGGTGATGTTATATCTATAAATCATCTCCTCAAACTAAAGTCATTCTTGTTAAATATTCTGATATTTAAATTCAATATATTTAGCACCCTATATATGAATACTCATATAATAAACGATATATGTTGAGACCCTCTAAATTAGTGTTCAGTTACTCAATTTCTAGACATTATTTCCCTCAACTAACTACTTACGTACCAAATTATATAACTAATTTAGTTGACCTTCCTCATTTTATGGATTTTTTTAGTGGTTTTGAAATATGTGTTGCTCAATTTGGATATTGAAGGAGAATATAGTAATAATAAAAATATTTAATTCACCATTTACATTATTTTATCTCATATCCAGCCAAAAAAAAATTTCAAAGAAAATCATATTGATCATGAAATTGATGGTTTAATAGGATAAGTGGTTGATTTTGATGTATAATTAATAAACATTTTGACAAATCTTGACCATAGATATCTCTTTGTTACGAATATTTATAATAGAAATCCTACTCTTGATCCTAATTATCCTCTTACACCTATTTCTATAAATGAAAATCGTATCATAAGGATTGTGAATGAGGAAATAAAAATTATTTTAGATTTTTTCAATGATAAAAAAAATCTAATGCAAATAGACCTTTCTATCCATGGTTAAAAACACATTTATATGGTTTATATAGAAATGGTTAATACTTAAACGGATATAGTTACTATCAAAGGGGAATAGAGTATTATCTCATAAATTCAATACTAGAAAATGGATTTTTGGAGACCGCTTACATGGGCAACTGCCATTAGCGATCTCTATTGGTGCCCGATAGTGACCACCAACAACTATCGCAATACTTCTCAATATATATATATATGGCACCCCCTGATCAGAAACACAAACCCTACCCCTGACCCCCCCCCCCCCCCCCCATCCACCAGTCCCCTCCCTTGCCACACCGGCTCCGGCTCCCCCACACTGCCTCCCCTCCCTCGCTGCATTGACGATGTCGCACCATTGATGTCACACCGACTCCGCCTTCGGTTTTCACTGACATCATTTCCCATATCCTCCATCGCTGCACCACCCATCCCCTCCCTCGCTCCACTATCATCACCTCACCACCTCCTCCTCCGGCAACCCACCATCATCAGCGCCTATCCCCTCCCTTGCCATAAATCCTCTGACTCTAGCTCCCCTCCACTGTCCCTGCTCTCCCTCGTATCACAACCTTCAACTCCCCTCGGTTCCGAATTTGTCATGTTATAAGGTATGCCATAATTTTTATTTTAATGTTTTAATTTTTTTCAATTTACATCATAAATTTGACATGGATGAATATTATATGAATATTGTGTGTGAATAGAATGTGTGGAAATAGAATTTCATGTGTATACACATTTGGGTGCATGAATAATTATGAAACAATGTGTGTTGACAATGCGTGAATGAGAAGACTTCACACTTTACTTGAAGTTGGAATTTACATACACTGAAGAGTCCCTGTATTTGTTGATTGGATTGATATTATAAGTTTTGTTTTTATTTTATTTATACCATTATTGAGTTTATCACATGTCTCTATGTGTGTTTGTGTCCCCTAAGAAAATTTTTGAGGTTTGACCAGATCTGTGTGCTTGCATAGCCCATGAGACTCGTGTTTGAGTTTAATTACATGTGTTTCGATACTATAGGTTATTATTAATATTATATGATGTTTCTTTATATGATATTAATCCATGTTTCAATGTGACTTATTATGTATATTTTAGATGTAGAATTGAGATAGAAATTAGATTTATGTATCAATATTTTTTCACATTACTTTTATTTCCCACACTTTTATTGACCTAACACTTTGGGTTTATTTGGGTTTTTACTATATGACATCAGATACCAATCATGGATTATGATTTTTAATTGTTTATTGATTATATTATGCTATTGTTTATCCTTTTTAGTATTGATACCAAGGGTATATTTTCTGCACTAATGACATTCAGAACCTTACCTCTAGTAACAAACATCTTTCAAAAAAAGATACCTACTGAGGCCATGAGGAACATTGTATTGGACCCTGTGATCCAGCATGGGAAATCACATTCATTGTCCCTCATATTCTCTATTAATATCATAAGTGAATATAGATTGGTATTTTTTGTTCTGTAATTTTATATATTTGATGTTATCCTTGATATATATTAGTTATTTTTTCATAAATTAAAGATTCATTAATATATTTGATGGTTAATCTTTATTACATCTGATGGCACAAAGGCAATGTGAATCCATGAGGCAGTGAGAAATTATTTGTACAAAGATATTGTTTCTCTATGTTTGTTCTTCACTAATTGATTTTTCACACTTTAATCAAAAATTATATTTTTTGATTTATTGGTAGGAATTAACTTAGTCTCTAAAGATGATAGCTCAAGATTGGTATTTCGTGAATTTTTTTAAAGTATCGCATATGTATGATAGTTATAATATTCCTTTCTTGAAAAATATTTACTCTATGAAATTATAGACCAAATTTATTCTTAATATAGTTTCTAGAATATAGAATCATCATGAGATTTAACATACCGAAATCGTGGTGATGACATGGGCTTTCACTTCCATTCCCTTATCTATTCTCTTGTTTATTATTTAGAGATATAGATTGATTATTTTATCAGTGGTCCATATGCAATTAGACAGTCTTTATTTTAAATATATTTTATATGAAAAATGTATATAATATGAAATCTTATGTAAGTGATTGTTATACAGATATTATTATGGATAGTAGTTGGTTTTATCTTCCAAATCAAATTTCTAGAAAATATATCAAGAGAATTATATAGTTTATTGAGTTCACTAGAGGATTTCAAAGTGACTATGTTAGTCTCCCATGTAGAAATTGTGCAAATAGATAACAATTCACATGAGATACCATGAGGTATAACCTATTCTTGAACGGATTTATGAAAAATTATAAGAGTTTGACTTATCATGGGGAAGAATATATTCATCATAAAAATATAGATGTTGTTTATATGGATGTTGATATGAGTATGAATTATCCAATGAATGAAATTCTTATTGAAATGGTACATGGGTTGGATCATGAAGGCATTGACATCCAGAATGTTGAGACCAGTGAGATAAATATGTTCTCTAGTGATGATTGTGATTTGAAGAGGTTTTATGAATTACTTGATGAGGCAAAAAATGGAATTATATCCTGGATTTATAGCTTACAGTAAATTTTCATTTATCGTGGAGTTGTTACATTTAAAGACTTTGAATCACTGGTCAGACACATCGTTCGACATGTTGTTGGTGTTATTGAAAAGGGTTCTTTATGTCAATGTTATGATTTCTAACTCGTATTACCATGACCGTAAGTTGATAGAGAACTTAGGTTTTACATATGAGACCATAGATGCATGTGCAAACAACTATATGTTGTTTTGAAAAGAAACTTCCCATTTGGTTATTTTTGTAGTTTGTGGCACTTCCAGGTGGAAAGAGAATAGGGGAAATTAGACTCGTCAAAGTCATACTGTGAAATTGGGAAAACTAACTATTGTAAAGAAAATGAGTTACTTTCCCCTAAATCTGAGGTTGAAAAGATTTTTTAGGTCATATAAAGATTCTAATTTAATGAGATGGATTGTAGAAAGAAATCAGGAAAGTGATATGTTAACCCACCCGGCAGACCCTCATGCATAGAAGGAGTTTGATAAAAGACACCCCGACTTTGCTAAAAATGTTTGTAATGTTTGATTGGGGTAGGAAGAAAATGGTTTCAATCCATTCAAGTCTATGGTTTGTATAAATCATAGCACATGGCCCGTGGTGTTGGTTCCATATAATCTTTCTACATGGCTTTGTATGAAGCAACAATTTATATTACTTTCCACTCTTATTGATGGACTAAGAAGTCCATGGGATAAGATTGATGTTTACCTTCAACCATTAATAGATGAGTTGAATGAATTTTGGGGTGATGGTGTGATGACATATCATAGTGAAATGAATGAAATGTTCAAACTATAAGCTACTTTATTCTGGAAAATCAATGATTTCCCAGCTTATGCAAATTTATCTAGCTGGAGTATTAAAGGGAAATTTTCTTTCCCTTATTGCAATAAAAGATAAAAATATGTAAGGATTAAAAAATCCAAAAAAATGGGCATACATGGGTTACATATGTTTTCTCCCTCCTCAGCATAAGTTCAGAAAGGACCGAGTGAAATTTTATGGTTCTAGAGAGTGTGGCCCAGCACCAAAGATCATGAAAGGAGTCTAAATGATATCATAGATTAAGGAAGAAAACATTTGCATGGTATATGAATTTCCCATTTTTGTGGCTCATCCATTACCTAATATTGTGGTGTGGGTAGACAGCGCAGTCAAAATTGGAAAAACTAAAGTATTTTTTACAATCCCTCCTATTGGAAAACTAACATACTAAGGCATTATTTGGATGTCATGAACATTGAAAAAAAAATGTTTCTGATAATATATTGTGGACCATTTCATGTGTCAGTGTAAAATATAAGGAGCATGTTAATGCACGTCCTGATTTGGAAGAAATGGGTTTAAGGATGCAGTTTCATTTACAGTTAGCTGAGTTAAACAAGGATTATATGCCAGCTACATAGTATACAATGACTACAAAGGAGAAAGAGAAATTTATTTTCATTTTGAAGATGATCAAGGTGCCTGATGGTTACTCTCCTAATATTTTGAAGTGTGTGAATCTTATGAGAAGGAAATTGCAAGGGTGGAAAAGTCATGACAATCACATAATCCTTTAGTAGTTGATTCCAATTTCAATTTCGGATTGTTTATCCCCCAATTTTGTTCAATCATTGATTGAGATGAGTAATTTTTTTATACATATTTGTTTAAGAAATCAATGAATGAGTGATTTAAAAATTTTGCAGGAACGAATTGTACTTACTCTTTTTCACTTTGAGTAAATATTTTCCCTCGCATTTTTCGATGGTATGGTTCACTTGGAAGTGAACCTAACTGATGATGTAATGGCTATTGGTCCAGTGCAATTTAGGTGGATGTATCCTATTTAATGGTATCTGAAAACATTGAAATTATTTTAATGCAACAGATCTCATCCAGAGGCATCAATTGACAATGGTTATTTTATGGGTGAGTATACTAATTTTTTTGAAAAATATCTTATGGGTGTTGAAACAAAATTAGATAAGCCATCTTGGATTCATGATGTTCTAGTTGAAGAAGGAAACATATTTGATATGGACAACATATAGTGGATAAAAGTGCATCGATATATCTTGTTCAATACTCCATTAGTTTCACCATTAATGTATTAAGTGTCTTATCAATTTTATTATTTAACTTTTACATGTTTTTTTACATAAGTTGATCATTTAAACATCACATTGTCATTTGCAGAAAACAGATTAATGAGATAAAAGAAGAGATGTCTTGTGCGATTGGGTATCAAATTCAATAATCTCATTCTGTGTCATTTCATGATTCGTACAAGGATTTTGTACATATAAATTGATTTTATTTATGAGTCAAGTATTACACTAATTTCTTTCTTCATAAATCGTTACTGATCTCTATGAAATTTGTAGGTTCATAACCTGAGGGAGTTAGGTTACCCCATGCTAACTGAAGAATTTATCCAACTAGCAAAGGGTCCATCTATAACAGCTCATTTTTATAAATCTATATATTCTAATGTTTTTCAATTTAGCATTAAATATGTTGACAAAAAATGAGAAACATAAAATAGTTGCATCAGTTGTCCATTTGTTGATTTTTTTTATTACTATGGTCAATTTACATACATCATTGAAGTCGTATATGCACACGGGTTGAAGTACATATAGTTAAAGTGTAATTGGGTTGATCCAGTGCGTGGAAGTAATATCGATCGATATCATTTTACATTGGTGAATTTTAACTATATGTTATATAGAAATGAAGGAGTTGATAATGAACCTTTAATTTTGACATCACAAGTGTTACAATTATTCTTTGTTACTTTTCCTTTGAATCCTAGTAGGCATGTTTTTGTGAAAATATCCCGGTGAGGAGTGTTTTTATTTGAACAAGATAAACCCAAGACTGTTCCATTTGTTTCCAAAAAACTTTATTAACATACCATAGTTCAATGTGAAGAATATATTTATTGTGTTAGAGTGGATGTTAAAGGAGAAATGATCAATTTTCTGTTTTAATGAAATGTATAATTGTTTTCTCTCTCTTCAGTTAAAATCATTTTTTAAATTGTTTAAAATAACCAAAAACTATTATGGTACATAATAATTTTTATTTATTATTAGTCGAAATTAACCTTATGTTCCATCTTTTTTTATGGCTTCCCTTGCGGGAATGTGTGAACCAAGATTCTCATTTCTGGTTCCGTCTCTAGCATTCATTGGATGAACTATATTTCTTTGGTTTTATAAATTGTTTTCTAGATCAAATTGAAAATGTGGATCACTTTGATTAAAAGCATTTTTAAATAAAGTGATTTTACCCTAGTTATGGGTAAAGGAAAAAGATGTTATTTTCAATGTATTGAAATGTTTTGTGACCTTTTGTATTTGATTTTAAGGTCCCCCTAGCCCTTTTTATATCCTTTCAATCCTTGTTGTAATTTTTAATCAGATTGATAATGTTTTATGGGATGATAATTCTACTTTGAGCTTGAATGATCTATATTTCACATACATATATGTTTATAAAGATATAATATCCCCCCTGGACAGCCCCACCCCACTCCCCTCGGACAACCCCACCCCCACCTGCATAGCCCCTCTACCTGGACAGCCCCCCCCCGAGACAGCCCCCAAGAAAGCCCCCCTCCGGGATAGCCCACCCCCCCAAAACTCCCCTCGGATAGCCCCTCACCCCCTGGAAAACCCCACCCCACTCCCCCTGGACATCCCCCACTCCCATACCCCCCTGCATTGCACTATCCCCTCCCATACCCTCTACCCTACACCAGCCAGCCCCCCCCCACCCCACTCTCCCACGGACAGCCCCACCCCTACATTCACATCCCCTCTACTCCCCCTACCCCCTCCACTCCCCCTAGATAGCCCCACCCCACTCCCCCTGCCCCCTTCTCCCCCTCCCTATACAAATCCCACAACACTCCCCCCGGACATCCCCACACCACTCCCCCTGGACAGCCCCACCCCTACCTGCATAGCCTCCTCACCTGGACATCCCCCCAGACAACCCCACCCCCACTTGCACAACCCCTCCACCTGGATAGCCCCCCCCCCCCCACTTCTGGATAGCCCACCCCCAATCCCACCACCCCCCTAGACATCCCCCCATCCTCCCACCTCTGGATAGCCTCACCCCACTCCCCCCACAGATAGTCCCCACCCAGCCGCCACCCCCCCTCCCCCGGCCCATCGACAGCCCCCCCACACTGCCTCTCAAACAGACCCACCACACCCCCCCCCAGCCCCTCCCCACTCCCAACCCCCTTCCTAGACATCCCACCCCCATTAATCCCCCCGTACAACCCCTGGAATTCCCCACCACACCCCCAACCCCTCTCTCGGATAGCCCCCCCCCCCCCCCCAAATCACTTCTTGTTAAAAGAACTCTCTTAATACATGCCTTTTTGTACATAAATTTATTTTTGTTCTGTTAAGTTTCTGATTTTTTTAAAATCCTATCTTTTTTTTATTAACAACTATTAAATTTTTTTTAGAAACAATTCCATTTATCTTTTTTACAATTTTTATGGTCCCCTTACTAATATTTTTTACGACTGCAGACATGTTAGAGGAACAAGCAGCACATCCACATCATCCATCTGAGCCATCTATGTCTCAGAGTAGAGGTATGTTTAAATGTAACTATGTTTATTTTTTTATGTAATTTATAAATATATATAAATATATAAAAATATATATTCACATATATCAAATTATGTATAAAATTGTTTTCAATAGGATCGTACTCGACCGCTTCTTCTGCTCGCTAGAGAGGCCCTGGTCGTGCCATTTCATCACGGAATTCTGACACGGCCATTGATGTTTCATTTGAAGAGGGATTTCATTTGGTGGGACTAAATGCCCCTATATTTATCTATCATATGGGTAATATAATACATACCCCACATATATTTCCATTGACCACATGTGATTGGGCTTCAATCCCTTAGGATACATTATATCGGCATTAGAGGGAAGTTCTGGTAAGAAGACCATTTTAGTTTCTTTCCTATGTTTTAGAAATAATAACATGTTTCATTTTTTTTATTAAATAGAATAATATAAAAGAGTGCCCCAATGATTTTCAAAAAGTGTGTACGGGAAAATGCCGTAAGATGTGGAAATATTTCAAAGGCAAAATCAAGATGGAGCAATGGGTACCAAATGTGGGTGCCTACACATTCTGGAAAAAGTCCTGAGAGGTGTTCTCCTGTCTCAGTGGTGTAACATAGTTGCAAATTAGTCTACAGAGACCATTGAATTTAGTATATTTATTTTGGTATATATATTTCCATGAATGTGTGACATTATATTTTTTTGAAAGTTGAATTAATTGAATGTAGGAGGTGTCAGTACGCCATTTTGAGAATCGAGCATTGTAGGGACCACCTCACAGTCTCGGGAGTCATCACGTGTATCAGATCTAACATGATGTATTTATTATTAATTTATTAATTTGTTATTTAATATGGTTTTTTGTTATATTTTTATATTTTATTGGTATACACTTACGAGATCAAGGTGTACCGACTGATAAAATGTCGGTGTGGATGAGAACTCATGATCGAAATGATCCAGAGGCTGCAGATCTTATAGAAAGTGCTTCTACTCATTACCAATACTTACATTAATTTATATATAAATATATATATGTATGTATATTTAAATATTTCACAGGATCAATTTGAAGTTGATCTAGAATAGTTGCATGAGGACCAGCGACAGCTTCCCATGTGAAGGGATGAGATATTTCATCACATTATTGGTCATGACTGACATGGATATTGTTTGACCTATAGAATAGGAATTCATCATTATATAGTATCAGGTGATGTGGTTTTTGGTCCTGCTGTTGATCTGATGACACAACAGCTGTCAGATTTCGAGGCATGGTTGTGTGCATTGGAGGAGGTAAATGCACAATTGATCACTGAGGTTAGAACATTGCGGGAATATGTGCGTCCGGATAATGGTGCAAGGGATCCTATGATGTTGGTTTATACTGAATTTATTTATTTTCTTTCTATTATTTTCGTTATTAAAATCTTTATAATTTTTATTTTTTGTAGGCCCCATCTACACCGGAATGAGGTAGTAGGCATGACCATGCATGACGCTTCATATTCACGAGGTGTGTTTCTTTTATATTTATTATTGAATTAATGTTATATATTGATTTATACTCTAAATATATAATTTTTTTAGATTATAACAATTTATGTTTTTAAAAACTCTATAGTATTTTAATTTTTAGAGTATGATCAGTAATTGGATACTTTTTTGTGATAGATAATTTCTTAAAATCCCCATTAGAGGATATGAATTAGGCTGGGTGGCCCAATGGCATAATGACCCAGTGGCCCAATGGACCAACGGCCCAATGGGCTAATGGCCCAATGGTTTATTGGCCTAAGGGCCGAATGGACTACTGGATCTCATGGTAATTTCAAAGGGATTTAACTTCTCTCAAATATGATTTCTCTTATATTGTAATTGTTAGAGTTCATATTTTTATTGGTCATGTGAAAACCCTAGTAGAGCTACCTCCTTTCCAATATTATACAAATAATATTCATAAATAATACATGTATGAATTGTGCCATTTATTTTATTTTCAACAATGATTATATTTTTCTTTACTTCTATTTATAATGATTTCTGGTTGGCATGTTCATCCTCCACTTCACTTACTCTGTATCATGTTATGATAGACCCTATATTAGTTTTGTATAAATTTTTTTGTGGTGGTTTTCTGATGTTGTTGGTGGATACATTCAATATATATGGTGAAACTCAGTTTGTCTAGTTCCTTGCTATGATTTCAAGTTGTTTTAGTGGTGCAATGTGATGTGTTTTAGTCTCCATCCTCTTATGGATTTTTTCCTCATCAGTGTTCTTCTGCTAGGGGGTCGGGCTGTCTAGGGTGAGTGGGGGGGGGTGCTATCCAGGGGTGGGGGTTGTTCACGGTGGGTGGGGTGGGGGTCTATCCAGGGAGGAGTGGGGGCTGTCTTGGGGGAGTTTTTTTGGTGGGAAGGGGTCAGGTGTGGGGTTGTCCGGGGTGAGTGGGGGGCTATCCAGGGGGAGAGGGGGCTGTCCCGAGGGAGTTTCATTTGGGGGGGGGGGGTCTGTCTGGGGGCCACGTTAGGGGCTTTCTAGGGTGAGTAGGGGGGTTGTCTGGGGTGAGAAGGGGGATTTCCAGGGTGAGTAGGGGGGATGTCCGGGGTGAGTGGGGGTCGCTATTTGGGGGGGGGGGGTTGTCCGGAGGTGGGGGCAGTCCGAAGGTGGGGGATGGGGGGTTGTGTAGGGTGTGTGGGGGGGGGATGTTGTTCAGGGTGGGGGTTTTCCGGGGGTGGGTGTTTTTCGGGGGTGGGGGCGCTATCGCAGGGGAGTTTTTTATGGGGGGGGGGGGGCTGACTGGGGGGCACGTGAGGGGATGTCTAGGGTGAGTGTGTGTGTGGGGGTGGGGGGGTTTCCGAGGAGTGTTTTGTTTTTTGGGGGGAGGGGCTGTGGGTGGGGCTATTTAGGGTGATTGCAGATGGGTGTAGTCTAGGGGGGCTCTATTTAGGGGGGGCTGTCTGGGGGGTGGGGGTTGATTGGGTTTAGTGGGGGGTGTTCGGGGGTGAAAGTGTGGGTTGTTCGGGGGTGGGGGTTGTCCTGGGGGAGTATTGTGGTGGGGGGAGGGGTTGGATGTTTGGGGGGGGGGCGTGAGGGGCTATCTGGGGTGAGTGTGGGGGGTCTATTCGGGGAGAGGTTTTTTATAGGGGGGGCTGGGGTGGCTGGGGGGGTTTTTCTGGTGAGTGGGGGGTACTGCCCGTGGGGTGAATTTGGGCGTTTGTGGATTTGGCCAATTGGGCAAGTCTCCATTTAGCCTATTGTACTCATGACCAAATACCCTAATGCCATATTAGACTATTGGCCTAATGGCCAATTGAATAAATGGAGACTTGGCCAATTAGAGAAATTCATAAATGTCCAAATGACCAAATTATCTCACTCCCTAACACACTAACATCCTAACAGCCTAACTGCCTATTGGCCCAATAGCCCAACAACGTCCCAACGGCCCAATGACTCAACAATGGCCCAATGGTCGAACAACGGCTGAACAACAGCCCAATGGCCAAACAATGGCCCACTAACCTAACAATGTCCCAACGGCATAACAACGGCCTAACGGCCTAACAATGGCTTAACAATGGCCTAACAATGGCCCAATGGCCTATCAACAGCCCAACGACCTAACAATGGCCCAACGGGCTAACAACGGTTGAATGTCCTAACGGACTACTATCCTAATTACCTAATGTTTTGTTGGCCTAATGACCTATTAGTCTATTGGCCTATTGTCATATTAGCCTATTGGCATAATGACCAAATAGACAACTGGAATATTATCATATTGGCCTAATGGCCAATTGGATAATTGGAAACTTGCCAATTGGCCAAATTCTCTAATTCCCTAATGGCCTAACGGCCCAATTTTATTAATATATATATTTTTTCTAACTGAATAAATATTTCCATTATGCATTTTCTTTGTTTAGTTGTTTATTTTGTATATTATTGTCGGTTTATTGAAGAAGAATATTGGAATGGATTGGAGTTGTTTGGATCACTGGATATGAAAGAGTATGTCTGTCATTTATTGTTTTTGAAGATCCTGGTGTTTCTTCTGTTTCGAATTGATTTTTTTTATTTTTATTTGTTGTTGCTATTTTCTTCTATTTGAGAAGTAGTGTTGTAATTTTTTTTAAAACAAATTCCCAGGTTAGCGACCGCCATTTCCAGTCGCTATTGGGTCCATTTTTTCCTAGGACCCAACGACCGCCAATGGCAGTCGCAGTAGCTCGACCCAATAGAGACAACTATTCGGCCGAGCCTTAGGTCACCTTCAGGGACTGCTATTAGTGGTCGTTGTTTCCCTAAAGTGACGGGATTAATCCGACCGCCATTGGATATCTCAAAGTAGTCTCTAAAGACCAATAGATACCTCCATTGGCGGTCTCTATTGTTCTCATTTCTAGTAGTGATTACTTGAGAGACCTCAGGGAAAATGAATTGACCACATGACTATTCAACTAACCATGATGGATTTTCAACCTCATGAGTAAACAAGTGACTTCTAGACTAAGTGAAGAGGAATCATTGTATATCCATTATATCATCAAAACTGTTAAGTATTGGAGTGACCTCATGATGAAGTAAAGTGATAATGTGACATAGATGGGTTTTTGGGTAAATTTAGAAGTAGATATATTTTATTTTAGTGACCACATATTCATTTTAATAAATGAAAAATTATATAGATAGAATTCATGATTTATCAAGGGATCCAACTAGAGTTTTTTTCTATGTGATAAAGTTACCATAGAAAATAGGATAAGGAATGCTAAAAGAAATCATTTCTAAAGTGGGATTACATTTCAATAATATATCTTCCAACCATATTATGTGAATAATTAAATTTTAATTCAAAATTATTTAATTATCCTAAATTTAATGATATTTATGAGGATTCAAAATGATCATTTACTAATATATATTTTTAAAGAAATATTTATTTTCAATAAAGACTGAATTTATAGGATTTACAAGAGTAGAAAAAATTGAACATGTTATATATTATAAAAAACATATGACACGCTATTTTTATCTCAACATTACCGCAAGATCTAATAACACCTTCCATTATTCACATCACATGTCATAAATTAAGGAAAACATTATTATGGGAAGAGACCTATATAGAACAACTAAAATTTCATCCATTGCTATTTCAAACTTTATTTTCTATTTATCTTTTTTTTATTTTAGATTTTAATTTTAATTTAACTTCCTTGTAAATATATTTAATTACATATCCTTATAGGTTATAGAAGATTAAATAGATACTATTTCTATACTTTCTTCATATATTTAGTCCCATGGAAACTGGGGAAGAGGATGTGTGATAGCCTGGATAACCCTATTTATTGTTGTAACCTATGCCCAATCTTGGTTGGGATCATCTATTTATATTTATAAAAATGCTTTGTAGTGGTATACAAAAATGTGTAGATGAATTAATCTCATCTTGAGTTTGAACTTTATGTTTTTTTATTTCAATTATGTGTTTTAATTTGTTCATACTATGTTTTAAAAATTATATTTAAAAAATCTTTTGAAGAATTAAACCTTTAAATCTAGATTTTATATGTTATATATCTATTTTCAATTTCAATAGAAAAATCTTAGAAGATTAGGATAATATAATTTTATTATAAGTTATTTTTTATCAATATTTTTAGAGCTTATTTCAAAACATTAGATTATATATAACTATTGTATTAGATGACTAAGTTATTTCTAAATTTAGGGATTTTGATTTATAAATTGTTTTTAATAGAAAATTTGGTTGGATTCCCAATTCACCTCCCTAACGTGTAATCCACTCTAACCAACATATATTCATGTGAAAAATCTTTATAGAAAACACTATCAAGATTAGGAAAATTGGTGAAATATTTAAATCCTTGATAGTAAATACATTAATCCCTAAAGATAAGAAGAGTAATCTAAACGATGAATTAATCAAGTATAAAGAAGTCTAGAAGAAAAGTACATTCAATATTGATAATTATAAGAAGTAATAATGGTATGAATTCATGGAAAGTTTTTAATGGAATAAAGAATACAAACTAGAAGGATATGTTCAGTGGAAGATGACTTATAGAATAAGAGTATAGTATTGAAATAAAAAATATGAAAGAAAATTTGTTGCAATATATAAATACCACTAAAAGGAAATCATGTTGAGTTTTTATGAAATCAAGGTGAGAATAAAAGAACATAAATAGACAAAATTATTAAAATAAAATTTATTATAATACTAGAAGAACATTTAATCAAAAGTTGAATCTAAATGAGTAGATAAATTTTTCTGAAAGATAAAAATAAATATTACCAGATTGGGGGAGTTCAAAAATAAGGATGATAAGAACAAAAATATCCAAAAGAAGAATAATTAAATGAAATATGTGCATGATAATATAATATTTTTTCTCAAAAAAATATCTTGGATAAAGATAAAATACTGAATAATTGAGATGTGATTGTGATTAGAAGATGAATCGTGGATATACCTATATCAAAAATAAAAGTAATCATCACCAGAAGCTCATGAATTTATAGCTTGCATTAAAAGGTGATGTGGATGATTGATGAATGTAAGTTGTAAATATAGGTGATCGAAATAACACCATGAAATAATTTGTGATGAGGAGACCAAACAAAGGAATCAGAAGTTGAGTTGACGTCACTGGAATAATAAATAAGATGAACTAAGATATCTATAAACTTATTGGAATATTTTTTCATAGGTATATGATAAAACACATGCATGAAGAATTATTGTGATGGGTAATTTGATACTATAAGATGTTATTTATGTATAATTATTTTAAATATAATTAATGATGTATTTGGAAGGAAGTGTCCCTGATATAAATTACGGAAATTCATAATTAAGTGAATTAAATAATGATGATGATGTTGATTTTTACTTTCAAAGTAAATCATTCATGAAAGGATGTTAATTATTGAATATTATCTCTATGGATAAGTTTAAGAATGTTGATTACATGTTTTATGGAATATTTTCTGTAGTCAAAATTTGATATCTTTGAGAGATATTCAAGCTTGTTAACAGAAGTCATAAAGTGAAAAAGAGTTTCAAATCATAACCCATGAATTCCCAACATTTATCATAGAGATATTGTTTATATAAATAGATAACATAATTTTATTGATATGAGATTATTATTATAATGTATTGATTGATATAATAATATTATAAAGAAAATGAAGAAGAGGAATCATCATTCCAAGTACACTCTTGAAGATCATAAGGGTAAAAGAAGTGAGAAAATCAAAACCTAAAGTTTCAAAGAGTTGTATCAGTGCTCAACAAATTTTATTTTCTAGAATAATATAATATAATGAAAATAATTTGAGTTCAATAGAAGATCACGTTATAGTCAAAAACCTCTTCAATATTGGTTGAACATTATAAACTAGTTGGATTTAATTTAATTATTTACTTAGGATACTAAGTGCTAGATTCATATATGGGATACGTTTCATCCCTTCATATACCACTTTTAATTTATAATGTGATTATTGTTGTAAAATATGTGACACAATTGGAGTCAACTAGTCAAGGAGTATGATCTCACAGTGAGGCCAATCCAAGAAAAAAAAAATTTGATATTATTTCCTTTCAATATCTACATTTCATAATAGATAAAGGGGTAAGGGTTCATAAAAAAAACCATAAAATCTATCCAATGATATTGGTTTTATCCAATTAAAGGAAGTAAAAAAATATAAGTTGATCTAATCAGTAAAAATTTGGTCATTCCCAATTCACCCCCCCCCCAAGGTGACTACACTATCCCTTGGGACTTTCACACTTATCAAGTGAATTATATCTTGAGTTAGTCCCCTATACTAGAAAACCAATAAATCTTGCGTTGAGGAAACCCCCAACCATGTTAAGATATTAAAACATGAGAAAATATAAATAATTACCTATTATTATCAATTCATTTTTGAAAATCGGACAATAAATTCCACTATTGGAGGTGTTGATATTAATAAAGATAGTGATACTATGGATCGTTGCTAACATATGAGGTATAAACCCTACCTTTTTCACCTAATAATTAATTTTTAACCCATATATCACTATGAATATTCTTGTAAACTTATAATTTAAGAAATAGATTTTAATCACCCTCATGTAGTCAAATTAAAATATGCATCCTTAGATATATATATATATATATATATATATATATGAATATTCTTATATACTTTTCTGGTTATAAGTTTTTGAATTTTACTGATTTCTTATATTTTAGTATGATGTAGCATATTATTCTTTCTAAATAATTAATTGTACTGGTGAATAAAAATTTAAAATATGATAGTTTAATAATATATAATAAGGAAGACTAGATCTTTTTTGTTTAGGTAATTTTATTGAATTAAAAAACACCAAAGTAGAAAATTACTAGGAAAACACGTGATTTTTCAAGTAAATAATGGAAAATATGTTTTATAGAATACATTTAATATCAAATATTTTAAATATTTTTAAGCATTATATAAAAAACCCAATCATAAATTACTTATTCCTCCTCATGATTTCATAGAGAAGTGTTCCCCAGGTTATGAAATTATTTCATTAAATATTTATTTATCTTATTTCTATAATATTTATCCTATAATTATTTAATATAATTTCTATAATATTTGAAAAATTAGTAATTTATAATTTAAAAATAAAAAAATTATATAAAAATTTAACCATTGCCTTATATGTTGGAATTTTCCAATACATGATCATATCCTTATACTGTGATAGTGGGATGTTAAGAAAATTTGGTACTCCCTTAATCATGCTATGAATACTATCTTTCCAACCAACATAATTCGATACTTATACACTCTCTATATTTCCCCAAACTCCATCAACCTCACAATACTATTATTCTTTTTATCATGAAAATTGAAAAAATCATTAGAAAAAATATTTCTTAATATAATATTAAAAATTCATATATATATATATATATATGTATATATGTATATATATTTATTTAAATATATTTAAGTTGATTTACATCACATACCCAAATCACATTCTCAGAATTGTCCTTATTTATTATAAACTTCTATCGGAATCATGGATTAATCATGGATAATGTTTCTATAGTTGGAAATTATACCCATAAAACTATTGCATTCATTTTTTTTCTTTCTATTTATCGAACTTTCTTCATTGTATTGAAGTGTAATTTGTGTATTCCTATTCTAGAACTCTTGTATCTTTGTATGACCACATTTTTTCTCTAGTATCTAGATGATCATAAAAAATAAACAATTAATAATGATAAATAATATAAATAATTTTATGAATAATTGATTTCATTAGATTTTAAACACATAATATATGGCAGAAGATCTATAATCTGTTATGCTACTACATCTAGAGTAAGGGTGATTAAAGTATATTGTATAATGGGTGGTGGGATATCAACAATTGAACTAGTCAACAAAGTTGATGAAGGATAACGAGAATATGGAGGGATAAAATATTTAGGAAATCTCTTTATAGAAGATGGTGGATATAGATATGGTGATGGGATGTGTAGAGGAGAAGTGCCTTGTATAATGGATGATGGGTATGGTACTATGGTGGGAGGTACAGAGGATAAATTTCATTTATAGTAGATAGTGAGTATCGGAAATAATAAGGGATAGGGAAATTTTTACTACAATCATGTGTGGTCATGGGTGGAAAGGTATAATGAAATTGATGAATCCTTATTGAGTATTGAAAATAAAGTTAATGACATAACTGGGGGATGATATCCTTGTGACTAAAGTGATATAGTGGGAGTCTGAGTTGTTGAATCCATAATGATGGTAGTCACCGAATGAGTTTTACATCTCATTTTATTCTCTAGAATACCCTCTATAATCCTCTATAGATCCTTAATGTATTCAATGTGTCTCCTAAATGAGGTTCCCTAACCTATCCTAGTTCATAAAATAATGTTAGGATTTAAAAAAATATTAGATAAAATAATTATCAACACACCTAGTTATATTCATACATTATGGCCATTTTATAGTCATAGAATTTATCACTAGATATGAATTCAACGCACACAGTATTAATCAATGAGGAAACCCATAAATATTTAATTTAAAACTCATTTCTCTGAATTATTTTTCTTCACAATTCTTCATAAACAGACATATTGACTTAAAAAATGAAATAGTAATGTAACATATTTTGAAATACTGAAAGTATTAAATAAATCAATTAGATTATATAAAATGAAAATTAAAACTTACAAAAAAATTTAAGGAAATTTGTTTTCAACATAAAAACAATAATTTAGTTTAAATTTTATATTTTATTAAAAATATGATAACTCATCCACATATACTTTTTATTTCAATAGTAAATACTCTCTAATTAAACAAAAAAATTATGTAACATACATAAAAATAATAATTAGATAACATGTATAATAGATTAAAAAACATGTACCATGTCATAATTATATAAATTAAATACTTCCAAATTTTTCATCTCTATGTGTGCTCTATTATAATTTATGGTTCACAATCCACTCTAATAATTGAATCATATGTGTTATCAAATAAAATATTTCTGTGAATAGAAACAAGTTCTTCCAAAACATCACTATCATACATCCCTTCAATAAAAATATTCAAAGGGATAATATTAAAATTAACAATAAATTATCTTTTTAACAATTTAATAACAAAAAACACTTTTATAGATTTTTATGAAATAATCTAAGGATCATTGATATGAAGATAACATTTCAAATAAATCTCTCTAAATCTATATATATTAATATGTGTGCCTTTTCATGTCATTAAATCAACCCACTTAAATTCCATCAATGTAACATGAACATCTATATAGTAATTTACTAATTTTATACTCCCAATAACACCATAATAGGATACAATTTTTTATTGAGTTTACATGTCTATTACACTAGTATTATAATAAGTTAATGTAAATAATGTGAAATTTTCATGTTTTGTTTCCATGTTTGTTTCAAGAAAATTATGTATTTAAATCCATATAAAAAAATTATTTATAGTCACACTCCACATTATCTAGACCAAACAGCAACACCCTCACTTCATCAAATATATTATACATTCAAATTTAAACCTGAAGTATAACAACATTGAGATTAAACAATTACCTATGATTTACTTATATAAATAAAGATTCTTTTTACCATTTTAACTTCTTAGGTATGGTAATATCACTTATGGGGGATGGGTTGAATCAATTATCCCTTTATTTTATTATTTTTTCCCCTTTATATTAAACCTATATGACTGGATAAAGTCGGGTCATTTATTTCTTTTGTAGATCCTCCATAAATAAGTGGTTCAGTAAAAAAGGAATGAGAGCAAGGGATTTACATGTTTTGGCATTTAAATATTACCCCCTTCAATGTTTGGTTTTAGTTCTAAGACCTGGTTTCTCCACTACAAATCAATAGGACTATAAATAAAATTTATCTCCTTAAAATACAATTTGAAAATCTCTGAATAATTATTGGTCCCAAGTGATTCAGTAACTACCTATTGATGGGATTGGTATACTGACTCCAAATAGTTGATTTTATCTCCTAAAAATATTTTGGTCATCTACCAATGTAGTTTTTATACTTCCTCCTAAAATTTATTCAAAGTGTCCCCTAGAACTCTTGTGAATGGATATTAGATTACATCTTCCTTCAAATTCAATATTTTTTTGAAATTTCTCATCTTCAATTCCATACATCCTTGTATTTTAAGGGATCACTAGCCTTTTCACCTTCTTCTGATGATGATTTGATAATATCAGAGGCCACAAGAAGTGGTTCATTATTATCTATTTTCTCACTAGGTTTGACATGGTAGGGGTTGTGTTGGATTATTTCTTCTTATTATTTGAGGAAAATGTTATCTGGTATGCATTCAAATTCCTCCTCATTAGTCAGTGCACAAGTTCCCCTAGATTCATTGTGTTTTCTCTTCAATACATGGAAATAATCTTAGTAGTAGTTGTATAATAAGTTGCTCTCTCAAAAACTCTATTCTTATTTTCTTTTACAATATTTATATTCATGATATTCCATGAATATTATTACAATTTTGAATTATGGAAACCTCATTCTTTATAAACAAAAATATTCACTTCACTCAAATTTATGAATTCTTCCAGTATTAAATTCTTTTTCAAAATACCCATTAAAATCAAGTCAAGGCCATTTTTAAAAAATTACTTAAGACTTTGAATTCCCACATTTAAAATATTTATGAATTTCACTTTTTTATTTACTTCATATGATATTAAAATATCATAACATTACTTTGCAGAAAATTTCTAGTAATCAACTTCTTTGAGATTCCTATCCATATCTATATGAACCCAGGCACTTTGAAATGGAAATATTTCTTGTGTCTATCGAATTCATCTTAGCTCATATCAACTTGAATCATGATCCACTTGATAAATAATGATGTCTAAATCCATTTATGATTGACCCAAGTCATCATATGAATTATTCTCATTCATTATAACATATTTTTTTTGAAACTCACTCATTTTTTAGAAAAAATCTTATGAGGGCATTCTATAATTCTTACTAGTTATCCATAATATAGAAAAAATATTATGGTTTTTATATCTTATGAAATTTATATCTTATCAAAAAATTATCTTATACAAAACTTCTATATTACACACTACTTATCTTAAATTTTTATCATCTTATGATAACTCTTCAAAATATTAGGTATATTATGTGGCCTTATAGAAAATAAAATTCATCTTACATGTTGGGCATCTTCCATGTTACATGTGTTATTATAAATACAACTCCCAATATATTTTACACACTATCCATATTATGTTATTCCCTTATCATATAAAGTTGTAACTTTTAAGGTCGTCGTATCTTATAAAGGTGTAGTATCATACAAGATTTCACACATCATTCAATTTAATATAGTGCATATTTAATTTTACTATAAGAATTATCATCCATCCAAAAACATATCAAACAACTCTAGTAATTTATAAAACCTTATTAAATATTTTCAACACCATTCCCAAAGTAATTGGAATCATATCCACTCAGTTTAGAGTATCTCAATAAGCTCCACTGTCTCATTCAATTACAACTTCAATACCCCTTTTCCATTTTCAATCTGCACTCAATCCAAACTATTATAGATAGTGGATTTCATTAAAAAACACTTCTCCTTATTCTCCAAAAATAACATCTTATCAATCATCACATGTATATTTAGAAACATGAATGTGTCTAGCCAATTTCATCGAGAAGCATCCTTAAGTTTCTTTTAAATTTATGATGGAAAAAACCTCTCACATATCTTCAATCAGTTCCAACACATATTGAATTCATACCATCATTATGGAAACCTTTTTTATTAAAAAAAATACAATCCACACATGGAATATTTAATATCTCCATTTTTATTTATTAGTAATACCATAAAGATATTATTTCAATATGAGTTCCTTTTCTTATCCCCATATTAAAAATAAATAACAAAGGGATGCGAGGGTAGATTATTACTCATCACATATTCATGATTCTAAAAATAGATTATTACTCTACAAATTTTTTCCATAGTAATAGCTTGATCCACATATTGACTGAAACATGGAACCACATTTCATTTAGTAAGGATTCTTAGGTTACACTACTTTAAGGTTGCATGGTTAAACTCGATATAGAAAAAAAGTGTGATTTAACCAAAGAAAAAAGGTTTCCCTTAAAAAAATAACTTGTTGTACCAATTCCTATTTCTCATTTTTTTGGATGTAAAAAAGGGATTTATCGTAAATATATACCTTATACTCAACTCAACAATTTCATTAGAAAATTTCCATTAACAGATGGATAATCTCACTTGATCTTATTTTTCATCAACTAACACCCCCATTTGGTAAACCGTTTTTATACAATCAAAATATGGATAGTGAGTGTGATTTTAATACCTATTTCAAAGAGATATTAATAAATTCAATATGTTTTCATTCCTCTTATTATATTTTTATCTCCCTCAAGGGATACACTCCTTATTTCTTCATTTTGGTAATGAGAATATTTTATGATATTCTACTCTTCTTTGTTATACAGAAGCTATGGCCTCATTAATCTCTCCCATTCATTTTGTTTTCATCAAGTGATTACATGTTATTAAAACTAAAAAATTAAAATTTAGTAAGGATGTGGTTTTATTTTTTCTTATAAAAATCATAAAGTTTTAGTGTTTCCTCTCAACCAAGGCCTTTTGTTCTTTCCTAATATTTCCTTATATGGGAATTTATTTTCTACATGGTCCAAAAAAGTATATGATTTCTTTTAAAAGTTATTCCTCATTTTTAACTTTAATTATTATTTAGGTAGTATACTCATAAAACCCTTGGATTCATGGATAGTTTTTCTATATCACTGGAATTACCACTTATTGGCTTTTGTTCCATTTTTTAATTACTTTTCCAATATTTATTTTTCATAGGAACTAATTTTTTCATATCATCATTCTCATATTAGAACATTATATTTTTTTTATCCTATGGAGGCTACCTTAATAGATACTCCTTTAAAAAAATTATTATCTAAATTTGTTTCTTCATCTCATAAAACTGCATATTCTCTTCTCTATACTTATAAATTTTAATTCATTCCCATTCCAATCCAAAGGCTTGTTAAAACTATGGTTGTATAAGTTATGTTTGAAGGACCCATAAATCCAAAAATAGACATTGAAGATTGAATTTTATGGCTATTATCAAATATATTTTTGAAAATCAACTCGTCATACTAAAACATTATATGCTTTATTTTTTCTTTAACTTGGGGAGTCTATTATTATTAGTTGGCCATCATATTCATTTGATATATAAGAATTGTTTTTAAAATATTTCTCAACCCATGAAATTTCTATTTTTCCTCAAAATTTATACTTCTAAACGAGATATATTTAGTAGCATTGGAAGAAATAAGGAAAAATTATGCTTTATCTTCTAGGATGAACTTTATAAAATCCTGTAATGAATTGTTTTGAACGTAATTTTCCCTATTATAACATTATTACATATTTCCAATGTTCTATTAGCTTAAATGAACCTAGATTATACCTCTTTCAATTATTCTTATATTTCATCTAGCTTCTAATTAATATCTCATAGAATTTTCTCCTATTATAAAATTGTTACTTTGGAAATTTTGGACTCCTCTTTGAGATCATTTTCCATCTCATCCACCTTCTTTATTTCTTTCTAAAGTAGCTTTAATTTCCTCTAAATCTTAGTATTTTTCTCAAGTAAGGTAACAATTTCATATCTTAGTATATATTCAATATACCCATCTCTTTCTTATGCATCAGTACTTGATGTATTTTCATTCTTTTTTACTTTATCTATGAAGATTTTTTGATTTGGTAAGTAACTTCATCTTCTGAATCACTCCATATTTATGATTTATTACTTTCTTCCCTAGTCATTATGTTATAATTCCTTTATTCATAAAATAATTTAAAATTTAATTAATATATTGATGTTTGAAGTTCTATAAGGGCTGAGTTTTGTAAAGGGAGTCAAGATAAAAATCATGATGGTATAGACTCCTAAAATATTGTATTTTATACATTTAATAAAGTTACAATGGTGTGTGAGTAGTCATGGGAATAAACCAATGGCTAGGGACAAGATTTGGGGATATAGTATGTTATTGTTGTCCCATCGGCTAGAAAATACAAGTCTATTGGATAGGTAGTGGACAAAACAGTTTCCATGTTGGGACATTTGGCTCACCATCTATCTAGTAGAAGCCTAACGATTATTTAGTGATATACTGGGAAATTATTTAATTGGGGGAAAATGTTATTTTCCCTTGTTCTCTATAATATATACAACATCTAATTTCTCCCCGAATTTTCTCAATAGTGTCATCATACACCTATCATTCTCTTGTTATTATCCCATGGGTGGATCCCATTGATTCCATGGCTATTTTAAATGTAATCACTTTAAATTGGAGAGCCTAAGGTGATTATACCACTCCTCATCCATTTATATTTGTTTTATAACACTATTAAGTAGTGTCCCACTATTTTTTATAATATTACTTATTTATATAGAGCTTTTATTATTTCTTATTTTCATCTATTTTAGGCCAAACTGATGGAAAATACTCAACACGTGTTCTTCCCAAATCATGAGGTAGGTGATCCTTAAACTAGACCTATAGTATTATTGTTTCTTCAATTGTATTACTAATGTGGTCAAGCTATACATATCTTGTATTAACCTCAGATTAATTATATGTTTTAAATAGAGTTTTTCTTAGTTAAATTCCCTTTCCAGTATGACTTGAACCTTAAGTAAAAGGTAGTTCCAAGTGGAATCCTTTATTAGTTGCATTACCCTTAAAGAAGAATTATGTCATTAAGTGACCTCTTATGTTTTAAATGGTTTAATAGGGAATTTTTGTTCGAATTAATAGTTGTGAAATTAAATTTCACAACCATCAATATTGGTACATGGTATTTACCTTTTGAGTTAAATCTAATAGAATTGTGATTTGTGATTTTAAATTGATGTTCTATATTTCTATATGGAGTTAGAACAGTGAAATGTTAAATTCAATGTAAAAATTGAGATGAACTTTATCAAATGTTAAATGGAATTATGTGAATTTAAATTACTTAATTAGTAATGTTAAATATTTCCGAAGCCTTTATGTATTTGGTTGAGATTATGGAATGACCATGATATAGATTAAAATGGTAAACCATAGTTATGAACTTTTTATGGAATGTTATTACATGACATGTTAACTTGTGTTTTTATATGAATTAATAAATGATGGTATTGGTTATATATTGTTTTTATAGGCATCTTATAAGGTATATCAATTTACATCTAGTGAATAAAAATCTAATTAATCAATAATTTGAAAAATGATTAGTCAATTATGAAATTATAATTCGGTTTATGCAATAAAATGAAATTTATTATTGGTTTTTGATATGGTCTTGGTTTTTTGAAGACTCGTCCATCAAGTATTCCATGGTTTTTTTTCTCTTTAATGGTATTTTTATTTAATGAAAAATGATTTATTGATAAATAAATATTTTTAATTGGGTTTTTATGTTATAAATGATTTTCATGGGTAAAATTCCTTGATTGATAATGTATTACATTAGGATACTAATTTGAATTCCATGAGAGGATACCTTAATTTATTAAAGTATTTCCAACGTTAAGGACTTTTATGAGATACCTTGGATTCCACATAGATTCATCATAGAAAATGCATTGAGGTGGATATTTCTTGGATTCAGGTTATGTATTATGTATTTAATTATATAGATGAATGTTTTTAATTCACTTGGGGTACCCTTATTAATTTAATTAGAGGAGATACTCAAATTTGACTTGATTATATGAGACTAAATTCCTCGGGTGTCGGTAAGGATTCTAATAAATCCTATTACCCTGAATTACCTAAACATGTGGTTCCATGAATTCATTTTATAGAATTAAAATTTTTCATTCCTTATACTCTCTTAGTATATATAGAGGATGATTCCATGAGTTATCTTCATATATTTTATATGAAATTATGATAAAGTAATGTATCTCCATGCCCTCATGGATTCATTTTTATTTTCATGGTTCTTTTTTCCTTGGTTATACACCTTCGAACTTGAATGAGTTTTTAGATCCATCACCATAATTAGATATGCATTGGAACTAGATGAATCAGGTAGGTCCAACCATAGGTTTCTCTATAGATCCTGGGTTTGGTGGTTTCTCATTTATTAATTTTCTAGTAAATAAATTTATTATTAGTATCACTTGTGTATGAACTTTTATATTTGTGATAGTTTTTTGGGTACATCATTGGGGGTGGCCAATTGAGTTGTACTCACACCCTTCTTGGGATTCCATGGTGCTTTGGTACCTGAGTAGAAGATAACTTTTTTTTGGGTTTAGGTTTGGGAAAGAGTCTGATGTTATTGATTTATTTAGTTTGGCATGACATGCAAGTAGTGGGATGTGGATGCTAGGACTGGGAAGAACATAGAACCATATTGGGGTGGAGTTCTATTTCTATTTTATTTTTCCCATATTTAATTTTGTGTGTGTGATCCAATTATAGGTATTAGTTTTGGAATGTATGGTATATTCCTTATTACAATATCTAGATATTGGAGTAATTATTATCACATTCCAGGTTTTTTCTACAATGGTTATTTGGCCTAATATATGTGATTTATTATTATTTCCATTTTTGTTATAAATATAAACATAGGGTATAGTATCCTCATGGTATCCTTATTGACTTCTCCTCTATTATCTACCCTCTTGTGAAAGGGGAGGTGAACTTGAGGCCATGTACTACCACAGGTCCAGCAATAACTTATTATGAGTTGGGGTGGGGTGTTACAAAATAGTATCAAAGCCTTTTTATTTTTCTTGCTTACTTGGTTATGGTAGATAAGAGACAAGGAATGAGTCATAAATTTGTAATGAGCGTGTTATTAGGATTTATTGACCCATGCATGGGGAAACCCAATTTGACAAGGATGGGACTTATTGTTCTTCGAGTTCATTTTTTAAAATTGTATTTTATTTTCACCTTGGGTGAGGCACTTCATTTATGATGTTATAATTCAAGGGATTTTTGTTCCTGGCTAAATATGGAAAGACAGGATGTGTATTTTCATGAATCATGCTAAGAAAATGGGATTTATAAATCATGTATATGTCTTTTTTGTGATTGATATGTTTTTTAACTTGGATTACTATTGGCCTTTGATCTTATTTATCAATTTTTTTGTTATAACCTTTGACTGATAAAATGCGCTATGTTATTTAAAGTGTTAGCAGCACCTTGTGTGGTGTTTTCTTATATAAGGCTATGGTGTCATCTTAAGTAACCCATACCCAAAATGATTTCTTAATTTATGAGTAGATATAAAAGATATGTTAAATGATATTCTTGATTAAATACGTTCTGAATAAGAAAACTAAAATATTTTTCACTCATATCTTATGAATTACACCTCATTTAATCAAGATTTATAAGCAAGGAAAATTTAGGTAAACCTTAGAAATACTATGTGTAAATCCTTAAATTGATTGATTGTGAAACCTATTGAAAATTTCAACTATATGGTTTAATGAATAATTAAAATCTCTTGAGAATGATGGAATTTCTTATAGACCATGGTGACTTAGAACCCTTATATATTTGTGTCATAACCAATGTATGGGTTATTGGGGTCATCGTGAGTGCTTGAGTTACTAGATCCCTATGATATGTGTTAACATAGACCCTATTTGGGTGGTGTGAACAAATTTAGGTGTTTGAGACTGAATCTAGTTAATATATTTGGGATAGAAATAGAGCTTGTGATTAATAAGCCTTTTTGATGTATGGCGTGTCAGGTAGTGGGTGTTATGCCTTGATGAACATTTTTTTGTTTAGCGATAAGATGGATATTGGACACACTAGATGTTTTGTGACTTTTTCAAGGGAGGTGAGTGTTGTTTTGTGAGTGGTAAAACTTCTGAGGCCTGGTTTATAATCTTGGTGGTATGGCTTGTTCATACTTATGGGCGACTTGAGTTTAGTGAGTTAGTTCCATGTGATGTGTAAAAGTAACCCATGATGGGAGTTAGACTATATTTTTGGGTTCCTTTGAGGCAAGAATAATGGGTGAATGCTTAAATTAATTCCTATGTTCAGAAAGTTCATTGGGATTGTTGTCTTAGTAATGGAGGAATTTATTGAGGATATTGATGCGAGAAAGGTAGACTTGGATGGTATATTCTAGGTTAGACACAAGATTCCCAATGCATGTGGAAACCCTTAAGGGGGATGGGGTTCAATAAAATGAAAGAGGATTATTTCTTAAGATTTTAGATATAAATCACTAAGAGTGGGGGGAAAATTTCTTGATCATGTTGGTTCTAGATGAATCCTAAAGAGGATGGTGGGATTATGGGAAAGTATTTTAGTTTCAAAAACACACTGGTTGTTGGAGACAGTGTTCTTTATAAGGGTGGGATTAAATTTTTCTTAAGTAACATGTGATATAGAGAAGTATGCTTGTTTACATATTATATTTTTATGAGTTCATACAATCTACAATGGTTATGCACGATGCCTGATGAGATGGGATCCGTGCAAATAAGGAGTAACCGGGTGTATGACATTAGCATTGTGATGCCTTGGTGGTTTTTAAATATGAAAACACCTAGGTTACCAGTTCTTGGTTTCAAGTTTGTAAGTTGAGGGAATGATCAATTGAGTACATGGGCCTTCTATTCATTGTGAGATCATGGATATCCCCTTTTTTTATAAATCTTATTGGTTAGTGGGTGGTTGTGCTAAAGACATTTCCACAAAAAAGTGCCTGCTTTTGAAGAGGATTATAGAGGATGCTCTTGGTTATGTAAGGTTTACCTATGTTTGATAGTGGTTAGTGGTTTAGGCATGTAAGCCTAGTTTGGATGTCTTGTGACATGTGGGAGGATTATTTGATTTATGTGATCAGGTGGTGTGGAAGTGTGTGATTCTTTGATTCTTTGGATTAAAACAGTGCACACCAGTAAGCATGGTGTCTACCATATTTCAGATCAGTGAGTGGATGTATATGAGTTAGGGGATAATGACCTTTATGAGTCATTTCAAGAATAGTTGTACTGTTTTTGGTTAAAAGGTAAAATACCAATAGTTGATAGGGGTGATATATTTGTGGATCATTGTGTTGTGACATGGTCAATCCTAGAAATCGATCCTAGTCAGGTATTGAAAGGATGGTTGGTGTGGATCAAGAAGAATAACACATGTGTACTGAAAGAAGGAAAAATCAGGGACAGTACTCGAGGAGAAATTTAAGGAAAGATATATGGTGTAGAGATCGCCTTATCCATTGGAGGGAGTGACCCTTATTTCAGATGAGTTTCATTAAGTACCGAGGATGGAATTATGTGTGTCTGGAATAGAAACAGTTTATTTATAGAGTGGAAATATAGTATAAGTGGGTTGGCCATGTACCACCATTTTTTTAGTGAAGGATTCGATATAAGCCATTGATATTTTGGATTTGACCTAGTTTAATGAGGACAAAGAAACTCTATGGTGGGGAGCTTCATGAAAGGCATGGGAATGTGGCCCTCATTATAGTAGGTTTATCTATGTGAAGAACCGCTCTTTGTATGGTAATGGTGGAACTGGATATCCATTACTATTTAAATCTAATTCCAACTATATTACTTGGGAAATACAAGAGGAATGTTCCTATGTAATACATGGTGGATTCTTAATGTTTTTTTGGACTAGGGATGTAATCGTGTGATCCAACCATTGTTCGGTATGGTGGAACATTTTTTTAATTGAGAACATGGGGAATAAATTTGGTTGTTAGTGTTTTAACCATAGAATCACATTGGGGGTTGAGGTTAGACCTTGATGTGTGTTTGGATGATAATGGGGTTTCTCTAATAATCGTGGCATTGTGATTGGGTAATTTAAAAGTGTTTCGGGGGATGAATCAGAGAATTATTGATATAGATCATATAGAGGAGGTATTACTATTGTTCTTCTATTTATATCGGTGTGGTGAGTGGAAAACATCATTAGGTGAGTCATATTTGATGGTAATGGTATGTTTTGGGAGTTGGTCAGGGAATTTTGAGAAAATTTAGGAATATTTGGTTTGTAATTGAATGATGGAGGAATGTTTGTTTGGGTTAGGAATTTGGAGATAAATATGATAGCTAGTGTTATGATGGAATCCTCGTGTGTTGTTGAGTAAATTGAATTAGAAATGGATCTAAGTGTATCATTAAAACATGATAATGGTGTTTTAATAAGAAATTATATTGGAGATAGGCACTGTAGATTGAAATTGTATTTTTTGAACTAAGACCCATGATTGGGGAGAACCATAAACTAGATGATTGATTGAACAATATAACCTTTGTTTCTTGGGGCAGATAAACTTGGTAAGAATAATCTCATTGTATTGAAATTAAATAAATTAATTGGATCGTGTTTTAATTAATAGAGTGTATAGTTTTTTGGAGTTGGACTATAGAATCATGTAAGGAGTTAAAAATGGAATGTGGTCCTTTGGATACAAATTGATTGATGAAATATGTTGAGTGATTTATAGTGTGGTGTTTTTAATGAATTTTTCTATATAGTCATTTAAAATTTAAAAAAGAACATGATGTTTGAAGTGGTGAAGGTTCTGAATTATGAACCAGACTTCCAAATAAAATTTCAAAAGTTTGGACTCATCAAATATGTGATTTTAGAATTGGAATAAAGTTTAAAGGGTTTTTTAGGGGTCACATGAGAAAACCAGGGGAAATTAAAGACTACAAAAACTTTTTTTAGTCCCACCAACTATCAATTAAGCTACTAGTTAGTTTTTTTTAATGGGGGGAGACCCACTTTCTCCTTAACATCTCCATCACCCAATTTCTCCCCAATTTTTCTAGTAGATACCCACACACACCTATCCTTATCATATTCTTCTCCCATGGGTGGATCTCCTTAATAAATTTTCCTTTTTAATTTCATTTCTTGAGTTGGAGAGGCCAAGTTGATCTTACTAATCATCTTCACATTTTTTTTGTTTTCTTTTTCTATTAAGTGTTGTTCTTCTAGTTTTAGAAAATATTGAATATTTCTATGGTGTTTTTTATTCTTTCTCATTTTCATCCATTTTAGGATGAATCTATATCCAATATTTGATGTGTTTAATTTCTTAAGCATGAGGTAGTTGGTCCTTAAACCTAACCCATAGTCTCATTATTATTCTCAGTGTATGCATGATGTGGTCATTTCATCCATGTCATTCCTTGACCTCATTTTAATTAAATATTTAAAAATATATGTTAAATTATCTTTTTAACATTATTTGAACCTTAGTGAATAGGTAATTATAAGTATAATTATTTAGTGATTTAATTACCCTTAAAGTGGTTTGTATTTATTAAAGGCTCTCTTATATTCTAAATGGTTTAAGAGGGAATTTTGGTTTGAATTAGTATTTTTAAAATATAATTTCATAACTATTGATATTGGTAAATGGTTTTTACCTTTCAGTTATTTTTAATGGAATGGTAAGTTGTGATTTTAAATTGATGTGATATGTTTTTATATGGAGTCAAAAAAGTGAAATTGTAAATCCCATGTATAAATTGATAGGAACTTTGTTCAATGATAAATTTTATTATGTAAATTTAAATAGTTTCCTTTACAATGTTAAATCTTGTTTAATCCTTCATATATTTGGCATAGATTATTTAATGACCTTGATATTGAGTTAAATTATGAAATATGGTTATAAACTGGGTGTTCAATGTTATAACGTGATTTTTTTACTTCTGTTTTGAGAATAATTTATAAATGATGGTGTTGATTAAATAATGTTCTAGTAAAAAACCGATATGATTTTTCCCTTTATATATTTTGAATGACACCCTATTTAGTCAATCCCTGGGAGAATGATAAGGCCCATATGAAATGATAAGTGGGTTTTTATAATGATTTGGGATTTATTAATGGTGTTTAATATGTTTTTAGTTTTTGGAAGAATGGTCTATAGAGGGGACCATTGGGGTTTTCTATTGAATTATTTTTTTTATAAAGACCTATTTTTTGATAAATTAATATTGGTAAATTGAGTGTTTATTATGTAAATTAAAGTTATGGATAGAATGACTTGGGTTTAATCCCTTGGATTCCGTTTTGGATATGAAATGGTTAGAATTACTTAAGTTAGTGTGGATTCTATTTGGGGACTCATTTGAATTAAATGGGGTGTCACGAACCAAATCTGGTCACCATCAAAACTGACACCAAACCCAACCCATGAAAAGGCCCGAAGGGCATTCTCTATCCCCACGGGCTGGCATAAGTACCTAGGTATCATTTATTTTGGTTTGGGAACAATTTACCTGATTATCGAATCATAAAACATCAAAACCAATTGATAAACTAAATCTAAAAATTCATGCCAAACAATACTTAAAAAATCCAGAACTAAATAAATAGGTTTAAACATACAAAAAGTGGTCCAAATACACATAAAACTAGAAGAAAAACATCCATAAGGACTCCACGTGACAAGGGGTCATCACCCATAAGCCGTATTCACAACACCGCACCACGGAAAGGATCTAACGACCCTAAACGACATCACCCAAGGCCTTTCCTTCAATTGTGTCAATCATGATCAAGTATACATACACCCAAGGGGTGTAAGTAGGGTGTGATATTAATTAAAATAGGATACAACCAATATATTCCATAAAGTAAACAATAAAATATAAAAATAATTCAATTTTTGATAAACAAGAAGTGGTGGAAATAATTTATAAAGAATAAAACTTTTAAATTTAAACAATTTTCAAAGGTAATTTTCCATGACTGATCACATTTAAGTAAAACATGTAATATATTTTATTTTCCAGAAAAACCACCATACACCAAAGATAATTACAAAAGATTCAATGATCACTGATCTTGGGAACACCCCTAGGCACTAGTTAGTCTCGGTCTCCATGTACCTCGTACCTCGATGTAAAGTAACCATAGAAACAATATGTTCTCATACATGAACCACTAGTAGGGAACATACCTATAACCTATTAGTACGAAAAAATAATCATTATAGTTTTGTTAGTGTTGTCATTATCCATTTTTCTCAGTGAAATAAGGATAAAACTGCTCTGGATCACTAGCGTACTAAAACATTTTCGCCCTCTTGGATACCTGGGCTTCCCCCTTGATGCTCAAACCACTTTAATATGATTAAAAATACATTATTAGATAAAAACAATATTTATGGTCATAATAAACTCAAAATAGTAGGTACATATGCTTTTCACCACCTACACCACCTAATTAAACCATTTGGATTTCAAAAAAATAACTTCACAAAATATAACAATGTTATGCACACCAAATCCCTTGAAACACCATTTTGAACACAATGTTCATACCCATATTTACTAAAACAGAATTTTTAGCACCCAAAAAAAATATATAAACCCATTACATGAGTTATGGAATTACCCCAATTGGCATAACATAAAATAGACATCTAAAACATCAAATTTAACACAAAATTGGTACCTAAAAAACATTTTCTTAACAAACATCATCAAAAATAGATTTCAAAACATGGATAATGAAGTAGAAGTGTGATAAATATATAAATTCAGAAAATATAGCTCATCTAGCATTGATTACCCATGGAATCACCTACCACAAGTATCAAAACCCATGAATCTTTGGGCAAAAATTCGATTTCACCACTGACGCACCATAAGAGATGTACATCAAGACTAAAACCAAATGAATAGACCATGAAACCCAATATCAAACCCTATGTTCGAAACCCTACTTTCTGGACACAAATAACTTCATGAATAAGTTAAGAAACCCCATGAAAGAATAATTAACTCTAAGTAAATTGAAAGAAGAAGGAAGGAGACCCACTTACTTAAGGGATCTTCAAAAAATCGCCCCAAATACACCAGTAGCTAAATTTAAAAATAGACAAAATTGAATGTGAGGTTCAAATAAGTCTTAAAAGGTCAAGTGAGAACTTAAATGGGGGAAAACTAAAAATTGAAGGAGTTATGAAGGAAAAAGTTTAACTCTTCAAATTTGGACGATTTAAGAAATCCTAGGAAGTTCTGCCCTAATTCTCAATGCATATGAGCTCCAAAAGGGGGGAAAATAAAATGGGGGCTTACCTGGGTTTAGTGGTCTCAGGAGATACTTGGAATCAAAGATAAATCATAAATATTGAATAAGATATTAAATACACAAATACTTTTTTAAAATTGGAAATGGGCATCCAGCTAGCCTAATTTCTTAATTAAAACCCCAAATCAACCATGATTATGGATTCCTAAAGGGTAAAACATAATATTTTGGTGTTAATATGTCATTAGATGCCATTTTGTAAGTGTAATGGGTGAGAAATGTTGAAAATGAAATATTTATACAAGAAAAAAAATTGGTTTTTAAATCTGGAAATGGGCTCATGGTTTGGACCAAATCATGAAAACTCACCCTTTCCTCCAAAAATGCATTGGAAATCCCAAAAACAAAGAAATAATAAAAATTAAATGAAATTTACCTCTAAAATAAGTTCTGGATGTGACAATTATCCCCACCATGAAAGACTTTCTGCCCTAGAAAGTCAACCTGAAGCATGATTGGAAAACAAGAATGGGTACTCCTTCTCAACCAAAAACATCCACTCCCAAGTCTCATGTGTATCATTCCAATGCTTCCAAAGAACCCGGACCACTGGAATAGACTTTCCCTAAATCACCTTTTCATAGAAGTCCATTATTCACACCGACTTCTCAAAAATAGATAAATCAGGCTCTATATTTAACTCCTCCCAATTCAGTACATGGGATGGATCCTAGTTGTATTTCTTCAACTAGAATACGTGAAAGATGTCATGGATGGATTTCAACTGAGAAGGTAAGGCCAACATATATTCCACATTTCCAATAAACTCGATGATCTCAATAGGTCCTATATACCACGGTGTGATATTCCCCTTCATTCCCAATCGATGATGGTCCAGACAAGGGGCCACATTCAAGAATACCCTGTCACCCACAAGAAACTCTTAGTCTCGATGCCTCTGGTCAGCATATGATTTATGGTGACATTGATCTTTTAATAACCACTGCCTAATCAACTTGACCTTCTTAGATGTCTCCTTCACCATTCCGGGCCCCAGTAGTGAGGTCTAACCTACCTCAGCCCAAAATAGGGTGGGCAACAAATCCAACCATAGAGAACCTCAAAAGGAGCCATTTCAATTGAGGATTGGTAACTATTATTATAATAAAACTCAACCAATAACAAATGTCTATCCTAGAAACCTCCAATGTCTAGAATACATATATAGATAATTTCCTCCAAAATCTAATTTTCTTTATCTTTCTGGCCATCCATTTGAGGATGGTATGTCGTGCTCATCTTAATTTGATACCCCAAAGCCTTCTGAAGGCCTTTCCAAAATCAAGAAGTGAAATGGGGTTCTCTATCTAAGATAACTGCCGACGACACACTATGGAACCTTACCACCTTCTGAAGATACAAATGTACCAACTCATCTACTTTATCTATATCTTTGATTGGAATGATGTGGGATGATTTGTTAAGATGATAAATAACCACCCAAATGGAATTATTACCCTAAGGTGTATGAGGAAAGCCCACAATGAAGTCCATGGAGACCTCATCCCACTTCCTGGTAGGAATGGGTAATAGCTGGAGCAAACTGGAGGGCCTTTGATGCTCTGTATTCACCTGTTGGCATGTGTAGCATCTCAACATGAATTATGCAATGTATCTTATCATACCAAGCCATTAGAACTACCGAAATACATAATAATACATCTTGGTGGCACTGGTATGGACATCCCAATGATACTGGTGGTTATCCTGTATCACCACCTTCCACAAAGATAATGGAACTATTGAACAGACCTTGAAGCATAATAATCCCTCTGGAGATGACAACCAATCGGAAGACGTCTCCCCACCATGAATAAACTTCTTTGACAGATGAAATATATCATCACCAGGCTGTTTCCTTTTAATTACCTCCATCAGAGAAGGATTCAAATGAAATCTCTCCAAGAACATACCCCAATTTTTCTTCTTGGTCTCTATATGCTTCTGGGAAAAGAGTTCCATCAGAGTCCAATAATTACTAGACTTCCTCAAATATTGCACTGTGAATCTTCTGCTTAAGGCATCAGCCACCACATTACCCTTGCCTAGGGTAAATAGAACTTCAAATTCAAACCCCTGTATGTACTCGATCCAATGACAATGCCTCATGTTGAGGTCCTTCTGTGAGAATATATAGGCCAAGCTTATGTGATCAGAGTAGACCACAAACTTGTCCCCAAATAGGTAGTGACCCCAATTATTCAAACCATGCATCACAGCTGATAACTCTAGTTCATGGTTCAGGTAATAATTTTTGTGTGGTCAGAGTTCGCGAGAGCCATACGCTACCATGTGATCATCCTGTATAAGCACGCACCCAATACTAATACCTAAAGCATCACAATACACCACGTAACCATTTCCAACCTATGGAAAAATTAAAATGGTGGTGGTAGTCAAACTCCTCTTCATCTCCTCAAATGATACTTGACATTCTAAGCCCCATTCAAACTTCACCCCTTTCTAGGTGAGCATAGTCATCGGTGAAGCAAGCTGAGAGAAATCCTGAACAAACCGCCTATAATAACCAGCCTGGCTGAGGAAACTCCTAATCACAAATATGTTCTTCACCTTCTCCCATGACCTAAATGCACTGATCTTCTTGGGGTCTACTAAAACCCTCTACTCTGAGATCACATCCCCTAGAAATTTCACTTCCCTAATCGAGAAAGTTCATTTGGACAACTTTTCATAAATGTGATGCTCTCATAAGGTTCCCATAATGATCCCAAAGTGATGCTCATGTTCCACATAGAATCCAAAATAAACAAGGATGTCATCCAAAAATACCATGACAAAAGAATCGAGATACTAATGGAACACCATGTTCATGAGTTCCATAAGGACTGTTGGAGCATTGGTCAATCAGAAGGGCATGACCAAGTACTCGAAGTGGTCGTACTTGCTTCGAAAGGTTTTTGTTGGGGTATCTTCCTCTTTCTCCATGATCTGATGATATAAAAAACACAATACTACTTTAGAAAACCACATTTCCCCCTTAAACTAATCAAACAAGTCATCTATTTCGGGAAAAGGATTTGTGTTCTTCATTGTTATCGTATTCAACTTCCAGCCATCAATGCACAACCGGAGGGATCCATCAGCCTTTTTCATGACCAACATAGCAGAGCCCCAAGGAGAGATGCTAGGGTGAATTAATCCTTTGGATTATATGTCATCCATATATATCTTTAATTCCCTAATCTCGGTGGGCGCCATGTGATATGAGGGAAGAGATATTGGTTGTGTTCCCGGTGCCAGATCAATCAAGAACTCCACATCCCGCTCTGGGGGAAAACCTGAAAATCATCCGGAAATACCTATATAAACTCATCAACTACATGAGGTATCCCATCATCAAGATCATGAACATCGTCCTCCATCTCAAGCAACGATAACTGAAAAATAATATCTCCCAACTCTGGGAGTGGAGGTCCCACACGAATTGACTAAGGATCCCATTCACCATGAAAAACATGTTGACTCCCATCAGGTGTTGTGAAACTAACCCACCACCTATAGTAATAGATGTGAGCCTAGAAGTGTAATAGATAATACATTCCAAGTATTATGTCAAATATATCCATTTCTAATACCAAGAGTTCCCACTCTATCTCAACCCCTGACATGGAAAGCACACACGACGGGAACCTGAGACCAGTCTCCTTATTCCTTCCCAACAGCATCACCAACTCCATTACAATAGACAACAACTCAGTTGGAAAATTCTACATGTCCACAAATGGGACGAAATAAATGAAATATTTGAAACAGTATCAAAAAGACTAGAAACTATGGAATATGTAATCAAAATTGTACCTCAAACTGTCAACGGTCCCGCATCTGATTCTACTGGTGCCTAATCCACTGTATGGAGATTTCTGGTATCTTCTTGAGGATGAACACTATTCCATGGCTATGTCCTAAACTGGATCTACCCAAAAGATGAGCCAAACCTACCACAATGGCCACCAAATCGAGATCCCCCCATCCTCGACGGCTCTGACTGAGATGGAACTCCTCCTGAATCCATTGATCCTTCCCAACATTGATGTGGACGTGCCTCCCCAAAAAAAGTGTTGTAAGTGGGCCATACCTCCACGTTTATAATAAGGCTTTGGAGGAAATGGGAATTCTGGTCAGATGTGTCCCGACCTCCCACACTGGTGGCACATGATAGATCTCGCTTGAGAAGCCCCAGCTGAAAAATATCTGGAAGAGTGGCATGAACTACCCCATACCTTCTTCCCATGCTCCTCTTTCTTTCTTTTCTTCTATAAAGAGATGCCACTGCCCACTACTGATACATTTCTAGAGAAACCATACCACCATTTTCAATCAATATCCACCATACACACCCGGTAAACCACTTCAACATAGGTCCTCATCTTATATAATAAAACATGAGAGTATATCTTTGTTCATTAGCCTTTCTCAATCCTCTGGGCCTTGGCTTGCTTATTAGAGATGATTTTATGAGCTTACTGAACCCGCTCAGTGAAATAGTTGGCGTACTCCATCATAGAAAGATCTCCCTGAAGAAGATCCATGAACTCACAGGATCTAGAATATGCTAAGACTTCAAGGCAGTACTATTCATTGAAGATGACCTTGAAGTCTCCCCGGTGCATCTATTCATTCTTCCCAGTTTGAAGTACTGATACCCACCACCTGTGGTTAGGTCCTTCCAATAAAAAAGAGGCACACTTCACCCTGTGCTCCTCAAGTTTATCAAAATACTCAAACATGCACTCAATATTTTTGAGCCACTCCTCTACTTCTTGGGGTTCTATTCTACTTCAGAAAGTAGGAGGCATGTTTTTCAGAAACTCATGGGTCATGTCCTTCCTAGGATCAGTCTCATCTTATCTAACAGGAGTTGTAATAGGAGCTAGTCCATTTCCTAGAGCTTGGACTGTAACACCGCGAGATTTTATGAGATATATTCTTTTTAATTCCTTTTATTGTACACTACACCAATATTAGCTTGTACTATACGCAACACTGTATTAGCTTGCAGTATACGCAACACTATTCTTGGATCTTGTTACACACAATTTCAAGTTCGCAACATTGAGTGTATATATATATATATGTGTGTATATATATATATATATTCAATGTATAAATGAAATATGGTTGGATTATGTTATACAAAACAACAAAGGATTCTTGCACTACACGCAACCCTTACTTGGCTAGCATTACACGCAATTGCAACCTTCCTCGATAGCGTGTGTTGTACGCAATACCGGGTTTCACTAAACAATGATATATTGTTATTATATTATTATGGACTAGCCATTATGAATAGTATTAACTAAATTTTGAATTATATAACATTATTATTCATCTTACACATTTTCTAGAACATATTAAGAGAACAAAATAAATTTTTCAGGTAAAATAAGTATTTTTTCAAAAAATGCAGATTTGTCGCCTTTTGATGGTGCACCTACATTAAATCTAGTTTTTGACATGTTTATAAATTCAATTTGACAAAATAAAATTCTTCTTTGGAATCAGGATATAAAAATTAACTTTGGATAAATTTTTGATACTTTTCTGAAAACATTCATGTTTTGATGAATAGTAAAAATACGGTAATTTTTAATTATAAACAACTTTTTTCATTGTGATAATTTATATGGTTAAATTATAATATTTAATGGTTTTAAAGTATAAATAGAATATATTTTTACCATTTAATATAATGTATGTCATTAGAATTTATTTTACATTGAATTCATAGGTTAAATAAATTCAATCTTTTGCAATGTTTTAAACAAAACCCCATTTTCCATCAACAACGGGATTAGTTTTAATTTATGTTCTGCAACTTTTGTGTATTGAATTTAGAAAAATGGATTCCATATTTGGAATCATTGGGTCCAAATTATGTTAATAAGATACTTTTTATTTTTGGGCATTATGAATATAAACTACGGTAAATTTTATTTACCATAGTGAAAGGTGAATCGGGTAATTTAGGCTAAATATAAGATTATAAAATTACCCTAACACCTTCAAAAATTCCATTGGATGACTAAAAGTAGACCCATATCACATAAAGTTTGGAATAGATTCATTTTATGGACTTGATCCTTGAAAATAATTTATTTTTTATTAAAACCAAAGAAAGTGACAACATGGCACTCTCTTAAATCTTATAAGTATATTAATTTTAATTTAGTGATAAACTTCATGAAACTTAGAACATAAATTTTCTACAGAAATATAATAAAATTATATACATCATATGAATTTATTTATAATTTTTAGGTATTAAATAATTATCATTAATTGTGACACAATAGTGATCCAGAAATTGTTTATCTAGTGAAAAATGAAGATAATAGTTTTTATTAAACTAATAGTGACCATAAAAGGCACCAAAACCCAGACCAAAACTTTTTGGTCATGTAAATGTAAACCATTATCGTCCAATGGAAGAATATTTGACCATTTTGAGCCTTATAAAAGCGATTATGACACTTATAATATTTAATTTTAACTGATTCCAAAGTTGTCACCTTCATAATTTAACAAAGATAACAATTTATATGTTGTAATTTTAAGATAATAAATTCAAGTAAAATTATTATTATAAAATATTTGATATTTATCTTCATCAAAGGATTTTATTTTTAATTTTTATGCAACAAATAAGTATATTAAAAAATTATACAAAAATGTTGTACTAATTATTTTATTAAGTGATATAAAAAATAAATGGTTTTACAAATATTAAAATAAATATTATATGAACTATTTAATGTAATCCAATAATTTTATAGATTACTATGACATGTTAGGAACCTATTAAATCTTTTATTTTTAATATATCATTTGTGTGGATTTAATTTAAATTCAAATAAATGAATAGTGTCAAAATTGACACTATTGTTATTTTATAAAAATAACACATTATTAAATTGTATAAAAATCACAAAAATATTTAAAAATTATAAATTTAAATTTAAATAGTTTATAATGTCATAAATGATCTAATAGTGGATAATTCACAGCACATAGGTAATTATTTATAACAATTTATAATTTATAATCTTATTACCACAAATAAAATTTAATAGATTAAATAAGGATAAATCAAGTTGATAATGTTTAAAATAAATTCCCTATATGTCTAAATTTTATTGGTTGATGTGATTACAACCCTATCTCACTTAAGATTCTAATTGAGTCATTTTTGGAGGTTTTTAAGTGGGTTTGGGATTTAATATAAACTAATATTTATTATATTTCCAAAGGTGCCCCTCTCCTCCCTTATAAAAGGGCACCTCCTCCCTCTCTACCTCACACCATTTTGAGCCTTTAATCTCAGAAAACCTATGCCCATTTAACTTTCCCACTTCCCTAGAAACCTTATAGAGGTACTGGTCTTCTAAAAATACCAACTCTAGTGCCCTAAGAGATAGTTTAAAGGGGGCACTTCGAGAAAGAGGTAATATCTTCTACCGTTTTCTTCAAGTTCCATTCTTCTTCTACTCCCTCTTCTTTAGTTGTTTCATTATGAAATAATAACATAAGTATCCCTCATATACTGATATGTTATTATAAATATTAAACAACCCCATTTCACCTTCTATCCAACCTACGAGAAACGAAATCATCGCGCGTGTGTACGTACGGAATCTCGTCTCCACGGCGTGGTGTAATCTGTTTTTCCGCCAAAACCTTACATGGATAGGTATAATGGTGTAAATAATAACTATATATGGTTATTATAACATCATACTGATTCTGATATATTATACCATCCACTCCAATTCTATTCAATAATTATGGGAATGATATCATCGCTCATGCGTACGTACGGACTACCGTCTCCAGGACGCGATGAGATTCATTCTCCATGTTAACCATACAAGAATGATCATAAAGTTTATATAATGAATAATAATGAAATATATTAAATAATAATTCTACTGTATTTATGTATATATATATATATATGTATGTCTTCTATTTAGTTTCATTCAATTCAATAAGGAAACGAAAACAGCATTCATGCGTACGTACGGCCTACCGTCTCCATGAATGGTGTATTTCATTCCTTTTATAGATCTATAATATATATGTATATGATGAATATATATTATATATAAATTATGTTTTAAATTCTGGAATTATGTAAATCAGGATATAAGTAATAATATCAAGAACGACAAGTCGAAACACATACGATAAAGGAAATGATTTTACCCAAAACGTTGCATTAACATGGAATTTACCAAAGAACGGGTAATATAAAGTCATAAGTGAAACATATATGATATAATAATAATGAATATGATTATGTAATAATTCAATGACATTATTTAAATCATTATACAGGAGTTTCGTATCCATACGAAGCATATCGGACCTAAGATAATAGATAATTATTCCAATCTCATTCTTAGCTGAGATTGTTTATTTGTAAGTATTTACTGGGGTTATTATTATTATTCATATCCATATGTTCTCAAAATGTTTTCATAAAATTTTTACTTTTCTTCCATGTATGTTTAAATTCATTTTTACCCTTTTCTACTTTTACCACATTATATGGATGGAATCTTTTTTTTGTTTACCATATGAGGTACTTTTTTACTTTTCTGAAAAAAGTATGAGAAAAATGTTATTTTTAACATATACGGCATGAAAGGATTTTTACAATTTTATAAAGCCTTATTTATATGAAGCTTCCTCCAAAATATTTCCTGACTATTTTCAACAAAACCTCTTTCTTTTAAAATTTCATGACATTTTGTGAAAATAAATTGATTTTGAAGAAGAAAGGATATTTTCCTCAAGAATTCATTTCAAGTGTTTTATCAAAACCATTTTTTCATCTAAGATGACATTATTTTATTTGTGTATGTTTCAATTATAATGTCTCTATGATTTACATGGTTTCACTTTTATTATTATGAAATGATATCCATTTCTTTTATATGGATTATGTGATGATGGGATGATGTTTATGAAACCCATTTTATTCGTTGGGTTATTATGAATGATGTATGTTTATTTTATGTCACAAGTAAGAATGATTTAATTATGAGATGGGTGGGAACTATATCCCCCTCCAATGCATTGGTTAAAGATTTATATCCCATGAGATAGACATGGCTGGAATGGTATGTTAATCTGGTTCAGTATTATAGGACTGAAATGAGGAGTGAACTCGATTCAGAAAGGGACTTTGTCCACTAAGATGGTCTTGGAAGCAATGCCTTGGATACTATAGAAATAATAACATGTTCTGAATGGTTTCCACAATTACATGTTTTATTCCCATTATATTTTATCATGTTTGATGTTCCATTATGATATATGCCTTACGAAATTCCACGATTTATGTCTTTGCTCAAGATTTTGATGTTTAAATTTCATGTTCATGTTTTTGCTTTCAAATGTTTATGGATTGTTTTATGTTCTCTATGTTTTCCCTTACTGAGCATTTTAGCTCACCCTTTTTATGTCTTATATTCCCCAGTAAATAAAGAAAGGTTTTAGTTAAGGAAACAAAAAGGGGAAGATCGTAATGGGAGTTGTTGAAGATCTTTCAACATGATTAGAAGTTTATATTCCATGTTTCCAAAGACACTAAACTATTACAATCCTTGTGTATATATTTTTGTTGTATTAAGTATTCCGAAAAAGTAATGTAATTTCCATGTACGTCAAGCTTTGGGTCTCTACAGTTGGTATCAGAGTCAAAGGAGGTAGGAATGTATCTGATCCTTGGGAACTCTCACATGTGAGCGTTGGACGAAGCTTGGATCTTCGCCAAAGGGCTACATGAGGAAATGGCTTCCACTAGGGATGGTGGTGTGTCCCGCCCAGGGGGTGTAGCCTCCCATGGAGTGCCCTGATAGGTATCAATTATAGTCCACTAGAATTAATTCATACTGTTACAGTTGGTATCAGAGGAAAGGTTTAGTCAACCTTTGGAAACTAGTATGCGAGAACTTTAGTGAGATCCATAGAGTTATTTCTAAGGTATGTCTAGGAATGTCCCTAAGGTTAAGTAGAAGTATAGGTTATATTACTAGAATTACGGTAACCTAAGATGTTAGATATTGAAGGTACTCCCCCTTTATTATGTTGTTTTCCCTAGCGTAATTTTTGCCTCTCACACTATTCTTTTTGGGTTTTAGACAATGGCTGGAACCTGAAGGAACCGTGTTGATCAGTGTAATGGACAATGTAATGATTGTCCTCATGAACAAACAAATGTTATGAGATATGGAGTGAAAAATCTTATTGCTATACATACACAAGCTATGAATCATTCTGGACTTCCAAATGAGCATAGAACGGAACAATATTCTATTGAGTCCTTCATGAGGAAACGTCCACCTTCTTTCAGTGGGTCTTCTGATCCACTTGTTGCTGAACAATGGATCAGTACCACTGAAAAGATATTTTCAGTTATTCAATGTTCTGAACATGATAAAGTCATCTTAGTAGTATATTGTTTGGAAGGTGAAGCTGATCAATGGTGGAATCTTATCAAGAATACGAGGCCAATAGATGAAATTGAGTCCATGGAATGGGACGAGTTCAAGAACTTATTTTTCAATAAGTACTTCCCTTATATTCTTTCTACAAAGATGGAGAAATAGTTTCTTGAAATAAAGAAAAAGGATAATGAATCTATTGGTATATACGAAGCGAATTTTACAAGGCTTGCAAGGTATGCATCCGGCTTTATCATCCAACCTGAAAGTAAAGTTGATCGATTCTTCAGTGGCGTAAAACCAAATCTTCGAAGGGAATTATCTATAAGAGACTTCAGTAGCTATGAATAAATTGTGCGTTGTGCTATTAAGGTAGAAATGGAAGTTGGTGTTACATATCCATCTCATGGTTTTGACAAGAAACGAAAGATTGAGTTCAAGGGGAAATCTCAGAATAATGGTGAAAAGAAGATGAATGTTTCATTATGCTCAAAGTGTGGAAAGAATCATGGTGGAGATTATCTTAAAGGGAATATAAAATGTTTTAAGTGTGGAAAAGAAGGTCATCGAGCAGCTGAGTGTCGAAGTAATGGAAAAAGGGTTGCTAATGGTGTGAATAAAGAAAAGAATGCAGAGAATGCACCACCAACACTTCAATGCTTCAAGTTAAATGAAATGGGGCATTAATAAATTCCCTAATCCATGGGTTAATGATGATCGACATGAGAAACCACTTAAGGAAAAGGACAAAGGGAAGTCACATGCGATCACTATTGGCGATGTTGAATATGACAACGATGTGGTGGAATGATTAAGTGTTTATGTAATGGGATTCCAAAATAATGTTGTATATAGTATCGTGGAATATTTGAATATTTATGTATTGGTCTATTGTGGTTTTCAATAATTTTATGGTACCGGTAACCATGGAAAGTGATTGAGATATTTTTGGAAAGAAGATGATATGTGCATAATGAAGGGATAAGGAGAAAATGAAATGTTTGACAGTATTCATGAGCTCATGACTGATATAAGGAAATAGTTATATCATGGTTTGAGTATATAGAATTTTGGGGTTTTGGTATGTGGAAAGAGTTAAATTTTGACAGCACTCATGTTTTCACTAAGATTCAATGGGTATTCATTTTTCAAGAGAATACATGATTAAGGCCTTCGAATGTTTGGAATATGACTAACAAGACATATCTTATGATATATGGGGATCAACGATGGTATTAACATGCTTGTTATATGAAATCTCTAGTAATAGTTTTCACTATATTATGAGAGTGGACTGCAGTATTATGGATAAGCCTAAAGATTAGAATGGATTATTTTGGACATAAGTTAGTATTGTTTAAGGATAGAACGTTTTTCGATATTATTGATGGGATGTTATAGTAATGTATTTTTAGAAAAAGGACAACCTGCAGGACAATAGACAGCCCATCGTGTTGGACAAGGCTGTGGGAATCGAAACCACAACCGAAGTACGACTAGCCTTTATCACCTACCACTGGCCTATAGGAAGTCCCTGGTTAGTAGAAACTCGTATTATTTTATTAAGAGGTATGATATATGAATTATAAGTTCATTTTTTGAATCTTATTTGATTAACCTCACCATAGATGGACTTATGTATATTTGATAACTCTTTCTAACATTTTGTTTGAAACAGATGGAATGACCCATCATTCTATCACATGATCTGTTAGCACTTCACGAATAACAAATTTAACTTCATTTCTTTAAGAGATGAAGTGGAAATTGTTCAAAGCATGAACAACAGTGAGATTGTACCAAAATAAAGCAATTATTTCTTCTGATTCAAAATTTTCAACTTTAGGGAAATGATATTGAAAACCAAAAATGTTGTCCTAGTGCTCTTATATCCGATGAATCAGATGGTACATTAGATCATCACAAATCTATGGTTTTGTGATTGTTGGATTTTTCATAGCAATGTTCTCTACCACTCTCCATCAGAACAAGATCGTTAGATTTTTCCTCCATATACATATTTTCACCTATACTCTCCTATGTGGAAACCCAATGTTGAGTTACCTTGGGTGACTGTTACATTTCTAACTTTCTTTTTTAATGTTAATTTTTAGTATTCCTTCTTACGATGTGGGTTTCTATGAATAGTAAATGATTTATAACACCAATGAATTTCGAGGACGAATTTCATTTTAAGGGGGGTAGAATGTAACACCCCGAGTTTTTATGAGATATATTCTTTTTAATTCCTTTTATTGTACACTACACCAATATTAGCTTGTACTATACGCAACACCGTATTAGCTTGCAGTATATGCAACACTATTCTTGGATCTTGTTACACACAATTTCAAGTTCGCAACATTGAGTGTATATATATATGTATATATATATATATTCAATGTATAAATGAAATATGGTTGGATTATGTTATATAAAACAACAAAGGAGTCTTGCATTACACGCAAACCTGACTTGGCTTGCATTACATGCAATCGCGACCTTCCTCGATAGCGTGTGTTGTACGCAATTCCGGGTTTCACTAAACAATGATATATTGTTATTATATTATTATGGACTAGTCATTATGAATATTATTAACTACATTTTGAATTTTATAACATTATTATTCATCTTACACATTTTCTAGAACATGTTAAGCGAACAAAATAAATTTTCAGGTAAAATAAGTATTTTTTCAAAAAATGCAGTTTTGCCGCCTTTTGGTGGCGCATCCACATTAAATATAGTTTTTGACACGTTTATAAGTTCAATTTGACAAAATAAAATTCTTATTTGGAATCAGGATATAAAAATTTACTTTGGATAAATTTTTGATACTTTTCTGATAACTTTCATGTTTTGATGAATAGTAACAATACGCTAATTTTTAATTAAAAACAACTTTTTTCATTGAGATAATTTATATGGTTAAATTATAATCTTGAATGGTTTTAAAGTATAAATAGGATATATTTTTACCATTTAAAATAATTTATGTCATTATCATTGATTTTACATTGAATTCGTAGGTTAAATCAATTCAATCTTTTGCAATGTTTTAAACAAAAACCAGTTTTCCTTCAACAACAGGATTAATTTTAATTTAATTTCTGAAACTTTTGTTCATTGAATTTGGAAAAATGGATTCCATATTTGGAATAAGTGGGTACAAATTATGTTAATAATCTACTTTTTATTTTTGGGCATTATGAATAGTAACTACGGTAAATTTTATTTACGATAGTGAATGGTGAACCGGGTAATTAAGGGTAAATATAAGATTATAAAATTACCCTAACACCTGCTAAAATTCTATTGGATGACTGAAAGTCTGACCATATCACTTAAGGGTTGGAATAGATTCATTTTATAGACTTTTTTCCTTGAAAATAATTTATTTATTATTAAAACCAACGAAAGTGACAACATGTCACTCTCTTAAATCTTATAAGTATATTAATTTTAATTTAGTGATAAAATTCATGAAACTTCGAACATGAATAGTATTCAGAAATATAATAAAATTATCTACATCATATGAATTTATTTATAATTTTTAGGGATGAAATAATTATCATTAATTGTGACACAATAGGGATGTAGAAATTGTTTATCTAGTGAAAAATCAAGAATATAGTTTTTATTAAACTAATAGTGATCATAAAAGGCACGAAAACCCAGACCAAAACTTATTTTTCATGTAAATGTAAACCCTAATCATCCAATGATCGAATTTTTGACCATTTGGAGTCTTATAAAAGCGATTATGACACTTATAATATTTTATTTTAAATGATTCCAAAGTTGTCACCTTCATAGTTTAACAAAGATAACAATTTACATGTTGTTATTTTAAGATGATAAATTCGAGTAAAATTATTATTATAAAATATTTGATGTTTATCTTCATCAAATGGGTTTTTTTTAAAATTTTAGGCAACAAATATGTATATTAAATAATTATACAAAAATGTTGTCCTAATAATTTTATTAAGAGATATACCAAATAAATGGTTTTAAAAATATTAAAATAAATATTATATGAACTGTTTAATGTACTCCAATAATTTTATAAATTATTATTACATGTTAGGAACCTATTAAATCTTTTATTTTGAATATATCCTTTGTGTGGATTTAATTTAAATTCAAATAAATGAATAGTGTCAAAATTGAAACTATTGTTATTTTATAAAAATAACATATAATTAAATTGTTTAAAAATCACAAAAATATTTAAAAATTATAAAATGAAATTTATATAGTTGATAATGTCATAAATTATCTAATTGTGGATAATTCACAGCACATAAGTAATTATTTATAACAATTTAAAATTTAGAATCGTATTACCACAAATAAAATTTAATAGATTAAATATGGATAAATCAAGTTGATAATGATTAAAATAAATTCCCTACATGTCTAAATTTTATTGGCTGATTAGATTACAACCCTATCTCATCTAAGCTTCGAATTGAGTCATTTTTGGAGGTTTTTAAGTGGGTTTGGTATTTAATATAAACTAATATTTCTTATATTTCCAAAGGTGCCCCTCTCCTCCCTTATAAAAGGGAACCTCCTCCCTCTCTACCTCACACCATTTTGAGCCTTGAATATCATCCAAAATCAGCCCATTTCACTTCCACACTTCCCTAGAAACCTTATAGAGGTACTGGTCTTCTGAAAAGACCAACTCTAGTTCCCTAAGATAATGTTTAAATGAGGCACTTTGAGAAAGAGGTAATACCTTCTACCGTTTTCTTCAAGTTCCATTATTCTTCTACTCCCTCTTCTTTAGTTGTTTCATTATGAATTAATAACATAAGTGTCCATCATATACGGATATGTTATTATAAATATTAAACAACCTCATTTCATCTTCTATCCATCCTATGGAAAATGAAATCACCGCACGTGTGTACGTACGGAATACCGTCTCCACGCCGTGGTGTAATCTGTTTTTCTGCCAACACCTTACATGGATGGGTATAATGGTGTAAAGAATAAATATATATGGTTATTGTAACATTATACTGATTCTGATATATTATACTATCCACTCCAATTCTATTCAATAATTATGGTAATGATATCATCGCTCGTGCGTACGTACGGACTACCGTCTCCACGACGCGATGAGATTCATTCTCCATGTTAACCATACATGAATGATCATAAAGTTTATATAATGAATAATAATGAAATATATGAAATAAAAATTCTACTGGATTTATGTATATATATATGTATGTCATCTATTTAGTTTCATTCAATTCAATAAGGAAACGAAAACAGCGTTCATGCGTACGTACGGCCCACCGTCTCCATGAACGGTGTATTTCATTCCTTTTATCGATCTATAATATATATATATATATATGATGAATATATATTATATATAAATCATGTTTTAAATTCTAGAATTATTTAAATCACGATATTAGTAATAATATCAAGAACGACAAGTCGAAACGCATACGATAAATGAAATTATTTTACCCAAAACACTGCTTTAACATGAAATTTACAAAAGAACGGGTAATATAAAGTCATAAGTGAAACATATATGATATCATAATAATGAATATGATTATTTAATAATTCAATGACATTATTTAGATCATTATACATGAGGTTCGGATCCATTCGAAGCATATCGGACCTAAGGTAAGGGATAATTATTCCAATCCCATTCTTATATGAGATTGTTTATTTGTAAGTATTTATTGGGGTTATGATTATTATCCATGTCCATATGTTCTCAAAAATGTTTTAATAAAATGTTTACTTTTCTTCCATGAATGTTTAAATTAATTTTTACCCTTTTCTACTTTTACCACATCGTATGGATGAAATCTTTCTTTTGTTTACCATACGAGGTACTTTTTGACTTTTCCAACAAAAGTACAAGAAAAATGTTATTTTTAACTTATACGGCATGAAATTATTTTTACAGTTTTATAAAGCCTTATTTTTATGAAGCTTACTCCAAAATATTTCATGACAATTTTCAACAAAATATCTTTCTTTTAAAATTGCATGATGTTTTGTGAAAAGAAATTGATTTTGAAGAAGAAAGGATATTTTCCTCAAGAATTCATTTCAAGTGTTTTATCAAAACCATTTTTTCATCTAAGATGGCATTATTTTATATGTGTATGTTTCAAGTATAATGCCTATATGATTTACATGGTTTCACTTTTCTTATTATAAAATGATATCCATTTATTTTATATGGATTATGTGATGATGGGATGATGTTTATGAAACCCATTTTATTCATTGGGTTGTTATGAATGATGTATGTTTATTTTGTGGCACAAGTAAGAATGATTTCATTGTGAGATGGGTGAGACCTATATCTCCCTCCAATGCATTGGGTAACGATTTATATCTCATGAGATAGACATGGATGGAACGGTAAGTTAATCCAGTTTAGTATTACAGGACTGAAACGAGGTGAACTCGATTCAGAAAGGGACTTTGTCCACTAATATGGTCTTGGAAGTAATGCCTTGGATACTATAGAAATCAAAACATTTTCTGAATGGTTTCCAAAATTACATGTTTTATTCCCATTATATTTTATTATGTTTTATGTTACATTATTATATATTCCTTACGTAATTCCACAATTTATGTCTTTGCTCAAGATTTTGATGTTTAAATTTCATGTTCACGTTTTTGCTTTCAAATGTTTATGGATTGTTTTATGTTCACTATGTTTTCCCTTTTTGAGCATTTGAGCTCACCCTTTTTATGTCTAATTTTCCACAGGAAATAAATAAAGGTTTTAGGTAAGGAAACAAAAAGGGGAAGATCGTTATAGGAGTTTTTGAAGATCTTTCATCATGATTAGAAGTTTATATTCCAAGTTTCCAAAGACACTAAACTATTACGATCCTTGTGTGTCTGTTTTTGTTGTATTATTTATTCCGCAAAAGTAATTTAATGTACATGTACGTCAAGATTTGGGTCTCTACAGTTGGTATCAGAGGCAAAGGAGGTAGGAATGTATCTGATCCTTGGTAACTCTCACATGTGAGCGTTGGATGAAGCATGGCTCTCCGCCCAAGGGCTTCATGAAGAAATGGCTGCCACTGGGGATGGTGGTGTGTCCCGCCCAAGGGGTGTAGTCACCCATGTAGTGCCCTGATAGGTATCAATTATAGTCCACTGGAAGTAATTCCAGACCATTACATGGATGGCCTGAACCACAGCTTCTACTAGCCTCTGATCAAGCGGTGAGGGAGAACTCTCACCAGCTTCCCCTTGTGGGTGCATAGGAGATTTCTGGGGAGGCATGTTTCTCCAAAAAGGAAACAGTCACAAGAGAAAAACTCAGTACAAAAATTATTAAAATTTCATCAATAACATCAAATATAATTAATCCAAACACATTACAATGATAAAATAAACAACTACCCTACCCCCACTCGATTTCCATGTGTAGTCTGCAGCCCACACATCTCACCTATTAGTGAAGTTGAATAAATAATTCCAATGTCCCATGGTGATTCGAGGCATTTCAAAAGAGGTGTGGGCCAAGAACCCTTATCATGACCATAACTTCATGTCCCAATAGTCCTAACTCTTGACTAGCCCGAATCATCCAAAAATAATAATATAACCCAAAAACATTAACCTCCTCTGATACCATTTTTTCACGAATAGAATCTGGTCACCATAAAAACTGGAACCAAATCCAACATGTGACATGTCCTGAAGGTCATTCCCTATCCCCATAGGATGTAACAAGAGCCTGGGTATAATATATTTTGGTTTGGGAATGATTTACCTGAGTATGAAAACATAAAACATCAAAACCGATCGATAAAATGAATCTAAAAATTCAGGCCAAACAAGACTTAAAAAAATTCAGAACTGAATAAATAGGATTAAAAATATAACATAAGATCCAAATATACATAAAAGTATCATAAACACATCCTCAAGGACTCCACATGACAAGGGGTCATCACCCATAAGCCGTCTCTACAACACTACACCATTGAAAGGAACTAACAACCCAAACTGACATAACCCAAATCCTTTCCTTCACCTATGTCAAGCATGATCAAGTATAGTTACACCCAAGGGGTGTAAGTATGTTGAGATCAAAATATCAATAGGATAACACCAATATATTCCTAATAATAAACAATACAATATAAAAATCATTCAATTTTTGATAAATAAGAAGTGGTGGAAATAATTTCTAAAGAATGAAACATTAAAATGTAAACAGTTTTCAAAGGGAATTTTCCATGAGAAATAACTTTTATGTAAAACATGTAAGATGAATTATTTTATAGATAAACCCACTATATACTAAATATAATTACAAAAGATTCAATGAGAACTAATCTCGGGAACACCCCTAGGCACTAGTTAGTCTCGGGGCCCATGTACCTCGTACCTCAGTGTAAAGTAACCATAGAAAAAATCAGTTCTCAAGCATGATCCACTAGTAGATAACATACCAATAAACTATTCATTTCAATAAATCATCAATATAGTTTTCTTAGTGTTTTATTTATCCATTTTTCTCTGTGAAATAGGGGTAAAACCGCTCTGGATCACTAGTGTACTAGTACATATCCACCCTCCCAGAAACTCAGGCTTCCCCCTTTGTGATCAAACCACTTTCACATGATACCAAAAGACATTATCACTTAATAACAACATTTATGGTCATAATAAACTCAAAATAGTATCTACACATGCTTTTCACCACTTACACCACCCAATAAAAGATTTAGGATTTCAATAAAATAACTTCACAAAATTTAACAATGTTTTGCACACAAAATCCCTTAAAATTCCACATTGAACACTATGTGCATACCCAGATTTTGCAGTAAGGATAATGAAGTATAAGTGTGTTAAAAATGAAAATTCAGAAAATATATATCATCTAGAATTTATTACCCAAATAATAACCTACCAAAAGTATCAAACCCCTTGAATCTTTGTGCGAAAAGTATACTACACCACTACCACACCACAAGGGACATAGATCAGGACTAAAACTAGAATAATAGACAAAGAAACTCAAGATAAAACCATAGGTTATAGACCCTACTTTCTATACACAGTGAAATTCCAGAATAATGGAAGAAAACCCAAGCAAAAGTAAGGAACTCTAAAAAATGGAAAGAACAAGGAAGGAGACCCACTTACTAGAAGGATATTGAAGAAATCTCTCCAAATACACTAGTAGATGAATTTACAAATAGAAAAAAAAATGCAAGTGAGGTCTTAACAATGCTTATAAGTTCAAGTGAGAACTGAAATGGGGGAAAGAGTAGAAATGGAATGATTTTTGAAGGAAACAAGTTCCCTCTTCAAATATGGAAGATTTGAGAAATCCTAAGAAGTTCTGCCCTAATTCGTGATGCATATGAGCTCCAAAGAAGAGGAAAATAGAATGGGGAATTCCTGGGTTCAGTGGACTCAGGTAAGACTTTTAATCACCAAAAAATTATAAAAATTGAATATCATATTAAATAAACATTTTTTAAACTGGAAATGGGCTTCTGGGATGGCCCAATTCCTTAATTAAAAACCCAAATCCACCCTGATTATGGAATCTTAAAGGGTCCAAATTATTATTGTGGTGTTAATAGGTCAGGGGATTCCATTTTGGAAGTGTAATGGGTAACAAAATTTGAAACATAAAATATTTTTAAAAGAAACAAAATTGGATTTAAAATTTGAAAACGGGCTCATAGTTTGGCCCAAATCATGAAAACTCATCCTTTCCTCAAAAAATCATTGGAAACCCCCCAAAAAATAAATAATGGAAATTAAATGAAATTTACCTTTAAAATAAGTCATCGATGTGACATGGTGGGATGCCTCTACAGATTCAAGGATATCTAATGATAAATAATCCCATGAGGTACCTTATATTCCTTAATGGTTCATCACTATGAATACCCCAATGTGGATCCTCCTTGGATTTGTGTGATGTATTATGTATTGAATTCCAAAAATTAATATCATAGATTCCCTCAGGGTGCCCTTATGAATTCCACAATATGATCTCATAATATTCGTCTTGATTTTATGATGTGGAACTCCTTGTTTATAGGCTAGGATTTCGATCAATCCTTTGAATATGAATTCCTTAGACACATGGTTCCTAGGATTTAGTTTTGAGAATGTCAAGGTTTTATTTATTGAATATGGTTGGTATATAGAAATAATAATTTCATTAATGATATTCATGTATTCATTATGACATGATGATAAGGGAATTCTTAGTCAATACCTCATGGATTCCCATATATTTTAATGGTTGTGGTTTCCTTATTTATGCACTTAGGAACTAGCATGTGTTACGAAATATACCACCCTCATCATAGATACATTGATACTAGAGGAAGTGGGTAGTTCTGGCCTCAGGTTTCACCACAGATACTAGGTTTGGAGGTTTTTTCATTTATTAATTTTTTATTATATTACTTTTTAATTTATATAACTTCTACATGAACTTGATATATAGACTTTTTTTACAATATTTATAGTGTCTTACTAAGACGTACTCACAACCTACTCAGGCCTCCATGTATCTTGAGTACCCAAGAATAAGACTATCCCTTTTCAAGATCATGTATAGACAAGCGCCCAGTATTTTTAATCAATTTGGTTTGTCCTAGAATTATAAAAGTGGGATATATATAATTGGGCTAGGTAGGACTCAGAACCATGGGATCATTTTTGGTATGTATTGAATTTTTTCTATTATAGCATCTTGATATAGAAGTAATTATAAATAATTTACTTATTATTTCAATGATGGTTATTTTCATATTATATGTGATTTTTAATTATTTTTACTACTATTGCAACTCTAAATAAAGGGTATAGTCTCCCCACATTGTCTTTATAGACCCTCACCACTAGTTTATTGTGTCTTGAATATAAATATACATGCTTGGTTCCATGTAGTGCCACAGTTCTAGCTACTTCTCAATGTAATCTAATGTAGGCTGTTAAAAAAATTTCCTTTATACTTTCTTAAAGGATTAGTCTTCTTTACATAGTAATGTTTTCTAGTCTTCCAAGATCTTATTTTAGAAAAATCTATCTCCTATCAAATTTATCCTCAAAATTTTACTCTTTAGGAATTGAATAGAAAAATGCATAATTCCTCCATAATTAAATCATTTTAGAGTAATCCTACCTTTTTAATTTCTTTTTCCACTTCTAATGTTCTTAGAGATAAAGTTCATATATTTATTATGATAATCACTTCTTTCTTCATACATTTCTAAATATGAATCATATATAACCTTATATACCATGATTTTTTATTCTTTCTTGTCTTTGAATGCAATATCCCTCTATTATTTATTTTTAAAAACAATTGATTTTATCATTTTAGAGCGAAATAGGAAATTATGTAGTTCCACAAGGGATACGCCACCTATCTCTTCTAGTGTTGATGTATTTAGGTAAAATTTATCAAGTAAATTCCTCATCAGTATCTTAAAAATAGTTGAATATTTTTTATTATCTTCAAATCCTCTAATATGATATAATATATCATTAACTATGGTAAAATACTCATCTACATTCTCATCATCATCCATTAAAATTTTAATTCACTCTAAAAAATTGAATTTTGGATTCTTTAATATTAAAATTCCATTCATATATATTCTCAATATTTAACTAAGTCTCCTTAACTGGTTGAAGTCCCATTACCTTGGAAGATAATTTATCAGATAGAGATGATATGATGGAGTTTCCAGTTTTCCCATCCACTTCAAGATTTATTTTATTAGTATAATTCATGGGATAGTCTATTCAAAGTGCATTAAATCCTCATGTTACATAATTTCTTAACTATTAAACTTGTTATAGGAGATATGGAAGAATTTGGTTCTTCTATCCATGAAAATTATTTCCATGAAAAATGGGAACTCCTCAGTTGTTTGAGGGATTAAAATTCTCCAAGCCTCTCCTCTAACAAAGGTTGGAGCCTTTATATGGGATCCTGGTTATCTCTGATAAATAAACTAAATATAAATATAACTTAAATTGTCAAATAATTTCATGATTTAGTTAATACATCTCAAAAATATTCACATAAACCAAATACTAAAAGGTTTATTTTCTTAAATATTATCTATATAAATAACTTATTTTATAACACTTGAAACTATACTCTATAATCATTATCATATAGACGCTTTTAGATATATCATATGATAGAATAATCTTCATAAAATAGGGATATAAATATAAGTAATGGGTGATCTCTTATTCTCAGTAATAGAAAAATGTATTATATTGGGTCAGATCATAAATATAAAGGAGAATATAAATAAGACAAAAATATATAGATAAAACATCCAAAAAACAACAATTGATAATAATAAAACATATTAGTGAAATATAAGATCACAAAAAGATTTCTAGGGAAATATAAAATTTATGACATGGATCAAAATACATCTACATAATCATATAACATGTGATCATTACATAAAATTGTAGAATAATTTAAAAATAATGTGTAATAATGATAACATAGAATTTCATGAAAATGAAATTCATATTGAAAATTTTTTATTACTAGAAAAAACAATAAGAAAATTTGGTACAAACATAACCATAGGAAAACATTTTTGAGTTAACCCATTATTATCACACCTATGTGAAAAAAAAATCATTATGTAAATTAGTGAAAATATGTGCAAAGAAATCAGGAGAAGCCTTGTGTGAAAAACAATATTAACATATTTAAATATCTCATGAGATATAAACCTTAACCAATGCATTTTTTGTTGATGTAGGACCCCACATAGAATCCTAAATATATATATATATATATGGGGCACTAAAATTAAATTTAAATCATATCTTGAAGAATATGTGGAAAAATAATGGGTTTCAGAAACATAAAAATGTAAATCATTCACTTTTCATAAATAACTCATAGAAATAAAATGGGTTTCATAAAACATATAAATGGTATAAAATAATATCATGAATTGAATCATTTGATACCGAAAACTAGATAAAATAATAATAACTTAATAAAATAAAATATAGGATTAAAAATGAAACATAACTATATTGGGGGTATATTATTTAATTATAATGAGAACCAAATCATGAAATGAGATTTTTTTAAAAAATTTATTCATAATTTTACAACTAATAGTTATCAGTCCCTTTTCAAAAATCCACCTTTGTTTTTTATAAACAAATAATTGATAAATACCATTGATGGAAATTTATGTGGATAAAAAATATTATTAACCATAAATAAATATGTAAAAACATTCTAAATTTCAATTCTTTGAAAAATAATGTTCAATAAGAAATTTTATAACTCATATAAGGGAGTTGGAGTTACCAAGTCCTTTACCTTTACCCTTGGTTTCTAAGGAAGTTCTCTAACCTCCTATATCATAAATATAAACATATTAATTACTTATTTCATAAAATTATACTTATAAATTTCCATTTATAATCTTCATTAATAACATTTATCTTAATGTATTAGACTTTTATAATCTGGTTTCAACATAGGGTGTTAATAATTATTAATGTGTTGAATTAGATATGTAAAAGTAGTGTCAATAATATTTTGTCTACCAAATATTATCATTTAAAAACCATTTAAAGTACTATAATTTACATTTTAAAATAACTATAATGTAATAATTCTATTACATGGGAGTTTTATTTTATTTTCATAAAGATTAAAAATGTGAGAACTAGTTTCGGACTATTTACCAATACCGATGGATTGCCTTATAACAATCATTAATTTTTGTATTATCTAAAAATAACCATTTCAATGATATAAATTACTTATATATAACATATATAATCATATATTATAAACTAAAACTATCCATGATGGTGGTAATGAAAAATATATGCATCATTCCAAGGAGGCGGTAGACTGCATGTACGCGAGGATGATGATTTTATTTTTTAGATGGTGGAAGAAAGACATAACATGGTTTATCATTTAAGTAACTCAAATATTGTATATATATAATAAAAAAATTAATTAAACATTTATTCCATCCAGGTTATATAGTGAAGTAAAATGAAACACATTCCTTTATAGAGGTGGTAGTCTGCACAATCACACAATTCGCATTTTTGTTTTTTTATGGGAGAGGAAAAGATGGTAAATGATTTCAGTACCATAGTAATAACATAAGTGTGTACTAATTATACCAATTTATTTATGTTAAGATTGATTAATGGAATTTTAAGAAGAATATGTTCACAAAAGGAATATAAATCAGTAAAGAGTTTTTAGAAATTTTCACCTCACTACTTGGATTATCTCCTTTGTAAAGGTGATTAACCATTGAGGGGTGGTATTTTAAGAACAAAATAACCTATTTAATTTTTTTGGAGTGTTTAGGATAAGTTTTGATATATTTTGGGTTTAACTTAGGAATTTTTGGTTTGAGGGTAAGTGAGGAGAGAAGTTCCCCTTTTATATGTGAAAAGGGGTGGTAATTTTGTAAATACCTAAAACATATCAATAATGGGAGGTCGCTATCAATTAAAGTGGTGAAAAAAGTGATAAATAATGGATAATAGAAAATATAATTTCTATATACACCTCAACCACTCAATTAAAAACATGTTCTTAACATGATAGTCCCTTTACCTCTTAGGTTACTTATTTTTACCATTTTAGTTTTCACCATGATAAACAGTTTTCACCAGGTAGTTTATCATTTATTCCCAAAAAGTGGTACATATTTTATAATTTGGACCTAATGATTCCAAATTTTAATTTCATTTTTTATTAAATTATTAAAAGTGAAGATAAATTAATTTTAAAATACGAAATGTATAATGTTTTAAAAATAATTATTTAAAAAATATGAATAAATTTAAAAAATGTAAAATGTGATTTTTTAAATTAAAAAAACATTTATAAAGTTAAAAATTATCTTAAAACATGCATATTTGTTCTCATAAATAGGTTTTATTAATTTACAATACATACTTATATGCGAATAATGTCATAAAAGAAATTTTATTTAAAAAAATGGTATTTTGCATTGTTCACTTAATAATATTTTTTTTAGAAAAATATAAAAAATTGATGTTAATCTAATATTTTCATTATAAATACAAAGATTAATTCAATTCTATAAAATTATTATACTGAAGTTTACAAAAAAATTAAGTAAAAACATAAAATATAGAAAACAACTTTTTATAGGAAAACGAATTTGTTATATTATTTATTCTTCTAATAATTTCATATAAATTCATAATTAAACTATTTCCAATAATTTATTAATATAAAAATATATTAATCTTGAAATGAAGTAAATTTTAGAAAAAAAATATTTTTTTAGTTTCTTTGTTGCACTATTTGAGTCAATATTTAAACTCAATTTATTTTGTTTTATATATATATATATCATGATTACATTAGCACTATTTATACCTACCAATTCTATATATACTTCACACCGGTCTATATTTATTTTGTTTCAGTGTTGTGTGTGTATAAATCTATCGAACATAGGATTCATTTTAGGAAAAAATTAGGCTGTTACATTATATCCCCTTTAAAAAGAATTTTTCCCTTGAAATTTTATTACATGGAAGAAAATAAGTGAGGGTATTTTTCGCTCATCACATCCTTAGGTTCCTATGTATCCTCCTCAAAATTATTATTCTTATATAAAACTTTTACTAGATTAGTGGAATTTTTCTTTAGAACCTTGTTTCTTAGATCTAAGATTTCCATGAGTTTTTCTTCATATGAAAGGTCATGTTCCAATTGTAAAAATTTTGAGCTCAGTACATGTGATGAACCTAGTATGTAATTACTCAGTACTAAAACTTGGAATACATAATTCACTTGATAGAGGTATGGGGTGAGTGTTAAGTTATGGGCAATAACCCTAATAGGATTAATGATTTCTGAGGAACTGATTAATTTGGGGATCAGCATCCCTTTTTTCCTAATCTCATAACCTTCTTCAATAGAGATATTCAATGGAAAACCTTTTCACCAACTTAAAACTCTATATATAATCAAATATTATATGTATAACTCTTCTATTGACTTATTTCTCCATTCATATGCATCTAAATGGTTTTAAATTTCTCTTTCATTTCTTCGATAAGGTTAGGACCTATTTGTTCATCTCTCCAACTTCATCCCAGCATGTTGGAGTCCTATATCTATTCCCATACATAACCTCATATGGTTCCATATGAATGCTTGAATGGAAACTTTTGTTATACGATAACTCTACCAGGTAAGGGTTTTGATCCTTAAATCATTTTAAATACATCTAAAAACATCTCAAAATTTCCTCTACAGTTTGGATGTTTCTCTAAAACTTACCATTTGTTTGAGGATGATAAGTAGTATTTCAACTCAACTCTATCTCCAAATATTTCTGAAGACTTATACATAACATCATATTAAACCATGAATTTCAATCATATAAAATGGATAATGGTACTCCATGTAGCCTTACCACTTCCCCTATATATATCTTGGTGAGTTTTTCAAGGAATAAATCTTCTTTAATGGAAATAAAATGTGTTTAATTTGTAAATCGATTCACTACAAACCAAATAGTATTATGGAATTTAGATGTTTTTGGAATTATTTTAGTTAATTCCATGGTGATGTTTTCATATTTCCATACTAGTATGGGTAATGAAAGGAACACACCCTTGGTCTTTTTTTGTTCATCCTTAACTTGCTAGCATATCAAGCATTTAGATATGTGTAATATAATTTCTCTCTTTGTGATATCCCACCATAATTTTTTGTTTTATATCTCAATAAACATTATTATATCTTGGATATAAAAATAAATATGATTTCCTTCTTCAATTATAGTTTTTATGGGATATATATCTGGGTTTCAAACCTTATAAATCAATCTTTATCAAAGATAAACTTGGGAATATTTGCTAAATGTTTCTATAAATATACATAATCCTTACAGGATCCTTTGATCATTATATGATTGGAATGTTGATGATTCTTTTTGGAAGGATAGGATTCATCTCCTATCATTATGAATTCAAGATTAATCCAATAAAAATCCATGTTTATTGAGTCGTTTTAAATCCTCATCAAGGGTATATTTGCAAGTTCCTTCCTACACATAGCATTGACCACCTTATTTTTCTTCCCTAGCTGGTAATGTATTGATAATACATATTATTTTATCAATTACAACTATATAATTTGGGGAATATTCAATTACTTCTATGTGAATATATATTTCAAGCTCTTCTTATCAACATATTTTTCACACTTTTCCCCATAGAGATAATTTTGTAAAATCATTAATTTAAAGATCTCTCCTTCCATATTTAGATCATGTGTCATGTACTTTTTCTCATGAGTATTTAATTGGTGTGAGGAATAATTAATTTCTATATCTTTCTACATAATAAATAAACCCAAATCATTTTTAAAATAATTTTTTATTAATAATCCTTGCCCATTTTAGGGTAATGTAAGTATAAAAGTAGCGACCAACCTTTTTAGTTCCTTAAAAATTTATTCACATTTCTTTTTCCAAATTAACTTCACTTCTTTATGTCTTTACATGTATAGTGTAGTTGATAACTGTGAAAATGTTATCACAAATAATCGTTAATATCCTAATAACATAAGAAATATATATATCATGGTTATAATGGTTGGTATAGGCCATTGTTTTATGACCTTCATCTTTATTGGATCTACTGATATTCCCCTACCTGTGATCACATGACCTATGAATGATACTTTTTATAGTTAGAATTCACACTTCCTAAACTTAGCATACATTTTCTCCTTTTTAAAGGTCTTTAAAAACCTCAAATGATCTTCATTCTCTTCCTTAATCTTTGGATATATAAAAATATAATCTATAGAGACAAAAAAAATTACCAATGTAGTCTTTAAATACTTTACCCATTAGATCCCTGAAGAAAGTATGATCATTTATAATTCCAAATGGAATAACAATAAATTTATAGTTTCCATACCTTATACAAGAATCTTTCAGGGAAATATCCTCCCATTTAAACCATAACTGATGATATATATATTAAAGGTCAAATATTGAGATGTATCAAGATCCACTTAGTTGAATTAAAATATCATTGATAAGGGGTATTGGATACATTTTCTTGATCCTGATTTTATTAAGCTCGTGGTAATCAATGAAAATACCCATCGATTTATACTTATTTTTGAAAAATAGGACTGGTGTACCCCCATGGTGAATCCTTAGGGAATATAAAACCCATATTCAAATTAACCTGTAGTTTCTTCTCGATCTCTTAAACTATAATGATATTCATTATATACAGACTCTTTGAGAAAGCATGGATCCAGGTATGAGTTTGATATAAAACACAACCTCGTGCTTTGGGGTAAGACTTGGGAATTCATCTATAAATATATTAGTATATTTCCATATAATAGTAATTTCATTAATGATAACTTTCCCCAAATAATTTGTTTCAACACTCAACCGTTGTTGGGTATCATAACCTATATTATATAATTTTCTTTTATAGATAGTTCATAATCATCCTTTTGTTGATACTTGATAATAGTATAATTTATGATATTAAATGGGATTTACTTATCCTAGTAATTGAAATGTTATTTATGCATGGAAAGCTAATACATACCCAATATTAAGTCAAATTCATCCAAATGAAGAAGAATTGGATATTTAAGAAGCATCCTCCCACAAATATTTATCGATGTAGATTTAAAAATCTTAGATATAACTATTGTGCCACCAAATATTTTCATTGATAGTTCAATAAGTATTTCTTAGGGTGGTGATTACATATTCATATAAAACATATGTGATTTAAATGATTGTGATGAACCAAAATCAAATAATGTATTAACATATCTATAAAAGAGATCAAATATACCTTGCATCAATTAATTATTTTTATATACCTCGATGGTAGTGATTTTAAATATCCTTCCTTATTCTCTTGGATTGGGAGGTTATTAGGTCCTATTTTCTTCATTTTACTAATTTTTGGGGTGGTGATTCATGAAATGGTTAATCTCCTTTCACTTGAATAATTATAGTGTGGGTGGATCATAACTTTGGACCTTCTTCACTTCTATTACATTAATTATCCTCTTAACATTAGTTTTATATTTGTGGGACTAGTGTCTTTATTTATGACACTTAAAACATTTCTTTTATCCCCTAAGGTAAGTACTATGGTCCTTTATTACACATTTATTTCATTTAGGAAGTTGTAATTTCTTCCCATCATGTGTCTTTTCCTCATTGCTTCCCTGATACTCCACTTTTATTTTATTTTCCTTTGAATATTGATAGGTTTAAATTTACATTTATAACTTAAGAGAAAATTTAATAATTTCCTTGTAACTACTAAAGTCTCTTATGTTTAGTAAACTTCAATGACTAGGCTTCATCTAATAAAGAAGTAATCAATTTTTGTCTAAGTATCAGAGATGAAACCAGACTTGTGCCTCATGAGTCTTGTGAAATTTTATTCATATGATGAAATATTTTTATCCTTTTTTACTTCAATACCCAGAATTATCAATCTATTTTTTTGTGAAGAGTATAAGGAAAATACTTAGTGAAAAATATCTTCATGAACTCTTCTCATTCCATAGTAGGATATTATAAACTTTGAAGTAGGATTTCATAAATTATGTTCATAATATAGCCTAAGATTCTCTAGGTTTCAATCTAGTTTATCCATAGACATTTTCATATTAGTCTCTATAAAATAATTAGTTAAAATCATATTCACATCATTATTTATGGTTTGTAAAGATGATTTTATAAACCAAGACATATCCCCTGGGAGTTTCAAAATAGGTGTGCAGTTAGGACTCTTTTTCATGCACCAAGTGATGGATGATTTAATACCCAATCCTACACTTTTAAGGTTATTACCCAAAGGTACATCTGTGACAAATATGGAATCCACTTTTAGTATCCAAATATAGATATAATTTCTAGGATAACCACAAAATCTCTACATTACTAAATTTTACAGTTTTTATCTGATACCTATAGTTATCCCTTAGACTATTCCCTTATATTTTCACTAAATTTTTCCAAAATAATATACAAAAATAACTAAACCTTACTTTGATACAAAATAAATTGACCCAATAAAATATAACATAAATAGTATAATAATTTCTTAATTTAAATAAAAAATATCACAAAATGTCACATTTCCCAAAGAACTAATGCTTTAGTATCTTGGATATTAGTTATAAGAATAACTTAGTTTACAAAACATTAAAACTCTACTCCATAATCATGATCCTATAGAATCTTTTAGACATCTCATATGATATATTCATATTCATAACCTGAGGGATGGAAACACAAGAAAAGGGTGATCTTATATGCTCAATAAGGGAAACAATTTCATAATATGTCAAATAATAAACATGAATTAGAACATCAGGAAGACATAAATACCTTATTAAGATTTCAAATGGCCTTATAAGATAATCATAAAACATGTTTGAAAAACATTAATTCATAAAAAAATATTTATGTAAACATAAAAGTTATGGCATGGATCAAAATACATCCCAATAATCATATAACAAGTGAGCATGATATAAAAGTGTGGAATATTTTAAAAATAAGATATAATCATGAAAACATGGAATTTAATTGAAATGAAATACATCATGAAATTTTTTAATAACTTTATAAACAACATGGAAATATGGAATAACCATAATCATAAGAAAATATTTGTGAGAAAACCCACTATAATCACACCTATGTGATCAAAAACATTATGTACACACCTAAAAATATGATCAAACCCAACGTTCCCACACCTATGTGAACAAAATTATTATTTCCATTCCTAACTATCTCATGAGATATAAATTTTAACCAATGTATTGGAGGAAAATATAGGACCCCACCCATAATCATCCATACATATGTGTGTTTCTTAAATTCAATCAAATCAATCAATGTTATATTTTATATAATCCATGGAAAAAAATGGGTTTCTTAAACATCCAAATGGAAATCATTCACTTTTTATAAAGAACCCATAGTGATAGAATAAGCTTAATAAAACATCCAAATTGAATAAAATAACATCATAAATTAAATATTATCATATCAAAATCTTAATCAACAAAAGTAATCACATAATAAAATATAATATTGAGTGAAATGTGAAAAAAAACTCTATTAGAAATAGATTATTTTAAGTTAATCAAAAAATAATAATAATAAAATATTTTTGAGAACATTTGGTGTTCATTATTATAAAATTCATAGTTATTAGAATATTTTCAAAAAGTGTCCATTTCTAAAAAAAAATTAAAAGAAAACTTTTCATTGAAATTTATTTGGATCGAAAAAATTTGCCTATAAATAAAGTGGAAATATCATTGAAAATTAAAAAACATAGAAAATGTAATTTCAATAAGAAATTTTATAACTCAATGAAAGGAGTTTGATTTACTAAATCCTTTAAATTTTCCCTTCATTTACAAAAAAGTGATTTAACCTCCAGTATCATAATTATATATGTAACATCATGTCCTATATCATTGGCTTGAGTGGTCATAGGAATGATACATTGCCTTAAGTGATGTTCCCAAGGTGCCAAAGGATGGAAATAAATGTCGAGGGCTTCGAGAATAAATTGGGGAACGATTTTCCATTAATAAAAACACAACCAACCAAACAATCCACAATTATATGATGCATATCATCAAAACAATGAAAATCATACATGACCAAAATACAACCAACTAATCCATCCAATCCCACATGCCAAATACCACAAATCCAAAATCATTGTACCAAGAGGATGACTAAAACAAGACTCCAATAGAACTTGGTCATCGTTTGTGGCTCTACACCAAGATCAATGCTCCAAGCACCACAACATCACCCAATATTTATGCCGAACTGCTAGAAACTGAGAAGTTTTATTCTTACCTATGTCCCGGAATACAGCATTTGAAAAATCACCAAAGTTCCAAAGTAAGGGGTGAGTACTAATACTCAGTAGGTTTTACCCAAATGAATTCCCCACACACACCACTAGGATAGAACCATTAGCACATTTATGTAAATCAGATATAAAAAACATTCAATAGTGAAACAACTTGCAACATGCCAAACATACCCTTACCAAGCCATGAAAAACAAAGGAAAGATACAACCATGCCATAATCCATATCCTCATCACACATTAGCACAAAAATTACATCTTTTTAAAGAAATAAAAAAGAAAACAACCATTACGGTGGGAATTCTACCCATCCTGTTCACCCCATTCTCAACTAGCAGTACTTCCCAACCACTACCCATAATGGTGGTTCTTACGACCAATATACACCACCTTTTGTAGTGAGAATTCCCACCCACTTACATAATGGTGGTTATTTCAATCACTATCCATCACCTTTTATAGTGAGACTTCCCACCCACTTCCACACAACCAACACAAGACATAACACTGAATCAACCAACAAGAACAAAAAACCAAGGTCCAACAATAAGCACACAACCATTTTCAACACATGCCAATTCACTTCAATAAAACACCCATTTATTGAGAACACTCTTTAACTAACTTTCCATGCCCAAACACATTTCTATAAACAACATCTTTACTAAAAACCATATTTTATAAAACATTTTTATAAACAAACACAAAAAATTTTAAAATCAACATTTTAAAATCACACAACAAATCCCCTTTTTGCAACAATAACTCATTTTCTCCAAAATCCCAAATATCATCACCAAATGGATTTCCAACAAGACTCACACATCATTATCAAAATTAATTACAAGTAAAAAAATTATTGTAACCAAAACTACTAGTTCTAACCAAGTGGAGTTGTGAGAGAAGCCACCTACCTTTAAGGTTCCGGTGAGTTCAACTCACACGCAACCACACCCCAAACCCAACGAACGCACCACCATAACCACTCTAGATCCTCTTCCCTATCATCGAAAAGCCCTAAAATCATTTCTTTGGGCTACAAAAACACTATATCTACATGCAATGGATATAGATCTAGAAACCCAATAAAGGTATAAGAGTATATCTAGAGAAAAACCAAGATGAGGAACATACCCAAGAGAAAACACCTTCAAACCACCTTGAAACCCCTTCGAATCACTTCTAAAATGAGTGGGCGAGCACCTCTAACCCTTTTGAACCAAAAATACTGAGTGAGGATCAAGTGGTAGAGAATTTTGAGTGAAAAGTGGAAACCTCGAGGGAGCTCGGATTTAAAAACCCCATTTTTAAGTGGCATCACGGTTTGCCCGCTCGGTTTGGAAAATCATGTGCTAACCATGTGCACGCCATTGTCTCAAGAGAAGGGATCTGTATGGTTTCCTTTTATGGTTTAGCAAACCATGCACAGGCCATGTGAAGCCTACCATATTCCCCAGCATGGTTTTTTAGAGAACCCACATGGTTTCCCCTAATCGTTCTCAAACCATGCACCCTTATAAATGCCTCCAATGTTTTCCAAAAACCTTCCAAATTATTGCACCCTCTTCCCAAATCATCCAAATAACTTTGAACACATAAAAATGAATAAGAAATTATACATACCTCCAACCGGGGGTGATACATTCTCCCAACCATTGTACATTCCGTTATCGGAAAGTAGAGAACCATTATGTTGCCAAAAGAGCTTGGCTCATTTCTTGGCAATATCTTTCTCCCACTCCCAATTCTTCTCCTAAATCTGACCATGTTCCCACAAAACATGAATTGAACCAACGCTTTTACCATACAAGACGTTCCCTTTCCTATCCGAAATCTGCATCGGAACATGCACCAAATAAGCATCTGGTTCTAACTCAACATGATCCCAACGAATCACATGGTTACAATCTAGATGATACTTTTTCAACTGTGATGCATGAAACACATTGTGCACCACACTAAACTGTGGTGGAAAAGAAAAATGATAAGCTAGCTCTCTAATCCTCTCAAGTATCTCAAAAGGCCCAATATACCTCATAGTTAACATACCCTACTTCCAAAACCATCGATGTCCCAACCAAGGAGAGATTCTCAAAAACACATGATCACCCACCTCGAATGACAACGGTCAACGATGATGGTCCGAATGCGATTTCTATTGACTTTGAGATATATCTATCATTTTCCTAATCAAATTTATTTTCTCTATAGTCTCTTGGAAAAGACTCGGTCATATCATCAATGTCTCACCCGTTTCTACCCAACATAGTGGAGAACGACACAGATTCCCATATACTACCTCAAACAGAGCCATATGTATCAAAGCCTGATAAATGTTATTATAGGGGAACTCCAACAACATTAAGTGATCCTCCCATGAACCACCAAAATCCATAGCACAAGGCCTTAACATAACCTCCAATGTTTTCATCATCTTATTAGATTGGCCATCCATCTGTGGATGATGCACTGTTCTCATTGTCAACTGTGTCCCAAAGGCTTACTGCCAGGATTTTCAGAAATGAGATGTGAACTTCATATCTCTATTAGATACACTCTAAACTGGAACACCATGCCTCTTTAACACCTCCCAGATATATATTTTGGATAGATCCTCCACTGTATGAGATTCATGAATTGGGATTAAATGGGCTAACTTTGTGAGATGATCCACAATCACCTATATGGCATCGTGTTTCCTTACCGTTCTTGGGAGACCAACCACAAAATCCATTTCTATTTTCTCCCATTTTCATAATTGGATAGGTAAATACTACTACATGCTTTCTATCCACTGGTACTCTTCCTTGACTTTCTAAAAAGTCAAGCAGCCCAAAATAAACCTGGTCATATCCCTTTTCATACCATCCCACCAAAACATCACTTTCAATGCCTTATACATTTTCTGAATTCCATGATGGACCGCCCATCTGGAATGATGATAAGCCCTAAGAATTTCTTCTCGACAAGCCACAAGTACCACCATCCATTTCTAAAAACACATGACTTAATTTCCCTTCAATTCTCAGTTCCCAATGGTCTCCCCACCATTGAGTATCGACCTCATCACCATACACTCGGAATTAGGTTCCCGCCCACTTTTACCAAACCAGCCAAGTCCAGAACCAATGAAAATGGAAACAAGACTAATCTTTTACCCCAGTCCTCACATTCCAACTGCATGCCTGTTATGAACAACACCAACTTCCACTGATCTGATACTTATATCCCCACTTAAGCATATGATTTTATATTTAATGTATCCGCCACCAAATTTCCCTTACACGGTGTATACATTAAGTCGAAATTAAACATCTAGAGATATTTCATCCATATTATTTTCCTCATGTTCAAATCCATCTTTGAGAAAATATGTTTTGTGCACATAAGATTGATAAACAATGAAAATTTCTAACTGAATAGATAATAACGCCACATTTATAAAGCATGAATCACTTCCTCCAACTCCAAATCATCTTTTGGGAAGTTATTCTAATGAAACCTCTACTATTGTGAGACATATGCAACCACATGATCCCCCTGCATGAGAACACACCCCAACCCTGATCCCAGTGAGTCAGAATACACTACGTACCCTCTTTCTAGTTCAGGAAAAACCAATATTGGCGCTGATGTAATGAAACCCTTTAACTATTCAAATAATTTATGGCATTGCTCATCCCATTGAAATGGGATATTATTCCTTGTTAAATGTATCCTCAATGAATCCAATCATGAGAAATAACAAACAAAACTTTGATAATACCTAGCTAAACAAAGGAAGCTCCATATCTCAAAAATGTTATTTGGGGTTTGACATGGGATAGCAGCCTATATCTTTTCTGGATCAACAGAAACACCCCTCTCAAAAATAACATGGTCAAGGAAATGAACCTCTCGTATCAAAAAGTCACACTTTGACAATTTGGCATACAACCGATGGTGCCTCAAGATCCCCAACACTATCACTAAGTGATTCTTAAGCTCTAGCCTTGTCCTCGAATACAACTGTATATCATCCACAAATACTACCACAAAAGAATCTAGATAAATTTTAAATATCCAATTCATTGATTCCATGAACATCTCTAGTGCATTAGTTAGACCAAAGGGCATAAACACATACTCGTAATGGCCATATCTACTTCTGAAAGTTGTTTTCATAATATCCTATTTTCTCACCCATATTTTGTGATACCCTAACCTCAAGTAAATCTTAGAGAAACATTGAGCTCCCCTCAACTGACCAAATAAATCATCAATGTGTGGAAGATAATATTAGTTCTTTATCGTAACCTGATTATGTCTACAATAATCAATAGAGAGACGCAAGGTTCCATCTGCCTTTTTAACAAACAAAACCGGTACATCCCATAGAGATGTTCTAATCCAAATAAACTCTTTGTTTTCTAACTCTTACAACTATTCCTTTCAATCCTCCAATTCTGTGGGTGCCATTCGATAATCCGTAAGTGTGATAGGACTGGTCCCCGAAAGAAGATCAATTGTAAACTCCAATTCTCTCACGGGTGGAAACCCTAGGAATTCATTAAGAAATAAATCTATAAACTCATGCACAACTACCGGAAGAACACTCTTCTCAACACCTTTCATCGATGCCAATGACAATGCCTCTAATTGATATGAGATTGTGACAACAGTTTGTGCTAACAAACCTATTTCACCTTACCTCACACTCTTCTCCCCACTAAAGAGGTGTCTAATTCCATCCTATGTCATAAAACTCACCATTCGCACATAAAAATTAATGTGGGCCTTAATCATCACAAAGCAATCCATTCCTATGATTTTTTCATAATCATCCATCTCAACCACTAACAAATCCCACATCAATTCAATTTCATCCACAACTAAACAACATACTCGACATAGGAAGGCTTGACACTCTCTTTGACCTTGGGTAGTTTTTAGGTTCAAAATAGAAGGCATCATTTCCACATGTAAAACCAACATATCAACAATGCAAGAAAGAAGAAAATAATGGGAAGCACCCATATCAAGAAAAGCCTACATCAATGTGAAAATTAAAAGAACTATACCTTGCACTAGGGATGGTCCTGACACATCATCCACTACAACTTGCTCATCTCCAAGCAGATGCAAACTTTCCATGCTCTTCTCTTTATTATCCTGCTAAAACATTCCTTTCTATTGATTTTCAAAAACACATGACCATAGTGAATTATAGAAATACCGCTGAATATGCCCTATCTACTTTCATTTATGATATTTTCATGATTTTATTGTACAATCCAACTTGATGTGGCTCGTAGAACCACACTAAAGACATCTTGGCTTACACTTGGGTCTTGGAGAAAGTTTTAACAATATTTTGGTCTAATTTTAATTTTCACCATGTCGGTGAGAAAAGGTTTCTGCCTTTTTTTATATAAGTGTTAGGGTTCACACCTCCTCTCATGAAGATAATTGAACTTCTATTACTTTTATTTCAGACCGTCATAGATATTGTAATAGGTGCATCTAGTTGAAATCTTGACTGCACTGTTTAAAAATCTTAAATGATGCTTGGGGCCAACTATTGGTTCACCTAGGGCTCAGGTGCAACCACATTTCTAGTAGCTTCCCCTGATTGTTCTCTATGATGCATACCTGATTCCATCTCTCTCAACATAAGAATCACCATAAGTCACACTCCCTAGAAACTAAAGGCTTAAAATTTCAATGTCAATTACATAAAAACTATCACAACCAGGATTTCCATAGTTTCACATTTCCCACGATGCACCATTTTTTAAAAATCCCCCATGTTTTGAAAATAAACCCATTTTCAAAATACAAAGAATTCCCATGGTCAAACCCTCCATTTTGAAACCCAATTCATAATTTTTTAAAATCCACACATTCATACCACACCATAAATCATTATACCCCAATGAAATATGCATTCTAGTGGGAATTCATTTCTATCATGCATGTCATTCACATCTCATTGGATATACCCATGACAATGAGATATCAAATGCATATAAGTGTCTCCAAACACTTATGTACCCAACTCCCTAGTAACTCTATGTTCAACATAAAAAGGTTATCTAATCTTTTTTATGCTATAAATTCCATGTTTTGACAATCCTACAACATTATACAATCCCGACTCAAGGAATAGAAAAAGAATGGATGTCAACACCAAGACCAATAATCAATACCAAGGATCTAACAACTACTATCATTGGGAAGCCAAGGAACGGAAAAACTGATACCACTTGAAACATCCCGACCCATATCATTGGCTTGAGAGGGTGGAGGAATTATACTTGGCCTTAAATGACATTCCCAAGGTACTAAAGGCTGGAAAAAAATGTTGAGGGATTCAAGAATAAATTGGGGAAAATTTTCCCTTAAGAAAAAACCATCCAAACAAACAATCCACGACTATATCATGCATATCACAAAAACAACCAATCTCATACATGACCAAAAGTCAACCAACTAATCCATACGATCCCACATTCCAAATACAGCAAGGCCAAAATTAGAGTACCAAGGGGATGACTACAAAAATACTTCAATGTACCCAGGACACCATCCATGGATCCACACAAAGCTCCATGATCGATGTACCACAACATCACCCAATCTTCATGCCAAAACACTAGCAAAATGAGAAGATTTATTCTTACTTGTGTCCTAGAATACAACATCTGCAAAAGCACTAAAGTTCGAAAGTCAGGGGTGAGTACTAATACTCGGTAGGGTTTCCCTAAATGACTTCCTTACACACACCATTAGGATAAAAATATTAGCACATTTATCTAAATCATATATATATATAACATTCAATAGTGCAACAACTTTCAATATGCCAAAAATTCCCTTTCCAAGACACGGGAAAAGAATAAAGCTACAACTATTCCACAATCCATACCCCACCACACATTAACACAACAATTCCATCTTTCCAAAGAAACACTAAACAAAGAAACCATTATCGTGGGACTTCCGCCCATTCTGTTCACCCCATTCTCAACTAGTGGTACTTCTCGTCCACTACTCATAATGGTGGTTCTTCCGAACACTATCCATTACCTTTTATAGTGAGACTTCCAGTCCACTTCCATAATGGTGTTTCTTCCGACCACTATCCATCACCTTTTATAGTGAGACTTCCCTCTCACTTTCACACAACAAACATAATCCATAACTCTCAATCATCCAACAAACACAAATCACCATGTCCACACAATAAGCACACAACCATTTCGAACACATGAAAATTCACTTCAATAAATCACCCATTTATTGAAAACACCCTTTAACTAACTTTACATTACCAACCACATTTCCATAAACAATATCTTTATTAAAAACCATCTTTCACAAAACATTTTTATAATTATCCACTAACGATTTTAAAATCAACATTTTAAAATCACACCATAAATACCCTTTTTTTAACAATAACTCATTTTCCACAAAATCCCCCAAATCATTACAAAATGGATTACTAACAAGACTCACACATCATTATCACAATTAATTTCAAGAAAAAAAAATTAATTTTAATGAAAACTACTAGTTCTAACCCAGTGGAGTCGAGAGAGAAGCCCCATACCTTTAGGGTTTTAGAAAACTCCACCCACATGAAACTACACCCCAATCCCGTTAAATGCACCCCCAAAACCACTCTAGATTCTCTTTCCTATCATCAACAAGACAAAAAATAATCACTTTGGGATACAACAACCCTATATCTACATTAAACGGATGTAGGTATAGAAAAAAAAGATAGGGAGAAGATTAGATCTAGAGAAAAAACAAGAATAAACCAAGAGGAGGGGCTTATCCAAGAGAAACCACCTTCGAACCACCTTGAAACCCCTTCAAATCGCTTTCAAAATGAGTGGGAGATCCCCTAAAACCATTGAGAACTGAAAATCCCACGTGAGGATCGACTGGGAGAGAATTTGGAGTGAAAAGAGGCAACCCTAAGGGAGTCCAAATTTAAAAACCCCATTTTTAAGTGGTTACAAGGTTATCCCACACGAATTGGAAAACCGTGTGATAACCGTGTGTATTCCAAGGTGTCGAGATAAGGGGTATACATGGTTGTCTCACACCGTTTGACAAACTGTGTGTAGGCTGTGTGAAGCCTATTGTCTCCCCCTACACAGTTTCCTAGAGAACCCACATAGTTTCCCCTAATCGTTCTCAAACTGTGCGCCCTTAGAAAATCCTCTAAACTTTTCCAAAACCCTTCCAAACTCTTCCACCCTCTTCCTAACTCATCCAAAGCACTCTGAACACATAAAAATGCATAAACCAATGTTACATATCTCAAACCGGATGTGATATAATAAAAATCTTAATTATCTATTTTATAACCTTATTAATGTACATTTTCATTTATACTCTTCATTAATAACAATTATCTTAATATATTAAGTTTTTATAATATCTTTTCAACATCAGATGTTAACAATCCTAACTGTTTTGATCTTAGTTTATGAAAGTGTTGTTGATATATCTTTTTCTCCAAAATATAATAATTTAAAAAAAAATTATTTTTACTTTAATTGATGTTTTTTAAATACCTATAATTTTATAATTCCATTACATTGGGGTTTTGGTCATGTTATGTGAAAATGAAAATGGTGATAAACTAGTTTCTAGTTATTTACTGATATCGATGGATTTTCTTATAAAAATCGTTACATTTTGTGTTATCAAGAAATATATATGTTAATTATTTATATTATTTTTATATATCATATATAATCATAAAATATATTCTAAAACCATCTATGACAGTGGTAGTGAAAAATGGAATATATCGTTATATAGAGGCGGAAGTCTGCATGTATTTGTAGATGATGATTTCGTTTTTTAAAGGGAAGAAGAAGTAAGTAATGTTATTTATCATTTAAAGAACTTAAATATGATATATATATATATATATAATAAAAATTTAGTTAATCCCTATTTATTATTATTCATGTTATAAAGTATAGTAAAAAAAGAATCTTGTTTCTTCATGGAGGCAGTAGTCCAGTCACACGCATGATTCATGTTTTCGTTCTTCTTAAGGGAAGATATAAAGGTGGATAATGATTGTAATATAATAATAATAATATAAAATTATACAAATTATAATGATTTTATAATTTTAATATGGTTTAATTTATTATGGTCAAGAATAAGTGAACACAATGAAATAGAAATAAGGAAAGAGCAGCTAGAAATTTTATACATCGCTATTTATATTGTTTCCTTTGAGAATAGGATTAATCCTTTCATTAATGGTATTTTTATAATAAGATAAACTTTTTAAGGTGGATATATGTGTTTAGGATTGCTTTGTGTGGAGGTTTAGTTAAACTTATGGGGTTGTGGTGTGAGGGGAAGTGAGTAGAGGTATGCCCCTTTTATAAGTGACAATTGATGGAATTTTTTTAAATACCCAAAACATTACAATAATGGAGAGTCACTCTTAAGTAAATTAGATCCAAAATTGAGAAATAATGGAGTTTGGAATAGAATATTTTTGAGCCACACCTTAACCACTCAATTAAAAAAACCTTTTTAACATGTTGGAGCCTTTACCTCTTAGGTTACTCATTTAAACCATTTTTATTTTTACCAATGTAACTAGTTTTTACCTAGATAATTTATCCATTATAACCAAAAATAAAACAATTCTTATTATATAATTTCGAAATAATTATTCCAAATTATAAATCAATTTTTATTCAATTTTTAAATGTGATGAAAACTAATTTTAAAATAAAAAATGTATATATTTTTTGAAAAATATATATCAAGTTCTAAAATGTAAAATATGGGTTTATAAATTAAGGATTAATTTTTTAAAAATATAAATTCACTTATAAAACACATATTTGGTATTATAAATATGTTTCATGAATTTTTAATCCATTCTTATGTACTAATAATTTCATACAATTCATGTTATATATAAATATTGTACTTTGCACTAGTCACCTAAAAATCGATTTTTATAAAATTATTAAAATTTAATATTAAGATAATATTTATATGATAAATGAAAAAAAGAAGTTAATTTTTTCATATTAGTAACCTAAAATGTTTAATTATTATTTTTAATTAAAAACATAAAATATAGTAAAAATTATTTTTATAGAGAAACAACATTTGGTATATTATCTATTTTTCTTCCAAACTCCTATAATTTAATAATTAAACTAGTGTTAATCCATTAATAATATCAAAATATATTATGATTTAAAAATAGTAAATTTTCGAAAAAATATATTATTATTTTCTTATCATCACTTGTTGAGTCAATATTTAAAGTGGGATTTATTTATGATTTTTTATATATATATTTTATATATATTTCATAATTATGTTACCATTGTTTGAACCTGTAAATTATACAGTAACCTTATAGTAGCCTATATTTATTGTTTTCGATGTTTTTTATAGAACAATATATTGAACACAGTTTTTTAGGAAAAACTTCGGACTTTATATCTGATACCACATGAAGTGACCAATTTTGTTGAGATTGTTGAGAGAGGGAGGGGTAAATTAGTGTTCCCTTTATTTTATGAATTTATTATCATTAAATTAAACCTATGTGAATGGATAAAGGTTGATACTCTCTTTATTTTTTATCTAAAACTTCCTTGTGTGATTCAGTAAACAGAAGGTAAGAACACAATAACATTTCAAGGTTTTCCTTAAAATACTACTCCTTTTCAAGGTCAAATTGAGTTTCAAGAACTTTTTTCTCTACTATAAGTAATCAAGAGTATTAATTCAAGATATCTAAAGAAAACACTATATTAAAATCTTTTTAAATTCTTAGTACCAATTGAATAAGTGGCTACAACCCAATGGTTTTTTTATACTAGATCAAGCCGGTTGAATATATCTCCTAAAAATATTTTAGACATCTCCCAACAGGGTCTTTATACGGCCTTCGGATAGTTCTTCAAAGGGTCCTCCTAAACTCTTATGAACTGGTCTATAACCAAATTTTCTTTCTGATGAAATATGGGTGTTTACCTTTTTCATCTTCAAATATATGTGTCTTAGTCATCCAAGGTATTACTAGCCTTTCTCACCTTCATCTCATGATGATAGAATAATATTATAGGTCACGAGAAGTGGTTCTCAGTTCTATCCTTAATCGCTGCTTTCGACTCAACATGGGAAGTGTTGGATTCCTTATTTTTCTTCTTTGATGCAAAGATTATCCAAGATATGGTAAACTTTATTCTTCTTCTTCAATGTATAATTTCTCCTGGATTTATTAAGAAATATATTCGATGCATTATAATATTTTTATTAGTAGTTGTATTGGGTTATTTCTCAAACTCTCTCAAATTATTTTCTTTATCTATATTTATATTCATGATATTTCATGAATATTATTTCCATTTTTAATTATAGAAAAATACCTTATCTATATACAATGATATACTCTTCATTAAAACTAGTGGATTATTTATAGTTTTAAATTCTCCTTAAAAATAATAATTCAAATAAAGTCAAGGACCTTTTTACAAATATCCCTAAAAATTTTATATTATAAATATATATATATAAATAACTTATTTTTTTCTTTTATGAGATATTAAAATATGATAACATTATTTTCAAAAAAATCTGTAGCGATCAAATCCTTTAGGTAACATGTCCATGTGTGCATAAACCCATTCACTGTGATATGGAAGAATGGCTTGTGGTTGTGGAACTCATCTCATCTCATCTCTACTTCAATCATGATTCACTAGATCAATAAATATTTTTAAATCCATTAAAAATCTATCCAAATCATCATAATAATTGCTCTCGTTATTTGGATTATACTTTTCTAAAACATACTCATTTTTTCTCAAAATGAATCTTAATAAGGTCCTCAAGAATTTTGGATAGTTCTTTATAATATGTGATAAATCTTCCATTTTTTTCTAACATATGAAATTCATATATTTTCTTATATAACATTTTTATCTTATATGAATATTATATTATTAATTTCTCGTCTTATATCGACTTATCATATATGGTAGGTATCTTACATGATCTCATATAGTAAAAAAAATATCTTACACACTAGATATCTTATTTTATTCATGTATCATAAGAAATATGACTCTTAAAATATCATATGTTTTATTCATCTTACCAGTTTCTCTTATATTACAAAGTTTTATCTTATGATGTATTCATATTTTAAAAAGGTATTTTATCATTTAAAATTATAGAGTTCTTTAAATTTGATCCAGTACCTTTTTCATTAAACTAAATGTCTTCTCAGTCATCCAAAAACATCTCAAACAACTCTATAAATTCATCAAACCCTTTTAAATATTTTTAGCATCATTATCAAATAATTTAGGATTGTATTCACTCAATTTAGAGTATCTCAATAATATCCAATGACACATTATATTCCAACTTTAATCTTCCTTATCCAGCATTAATCATCAATCAAACAAAAATTTTATAGATAGTTCTTTTCATTTAGTATCACTTGTCATTGTCCTCTAATCAAACCAGATCATAAATAATCAAATATAGGTGTTACTACCTGAATCTATCCAGAAAACATATTCAATTAGAAGCCATAAATTATTTTTCTATATTTTTATATTATTATCTCAGCACATCTCTTCACTCAGTTGCACCACATATTTACTTATTGTTCTCATCTTTTTGACCATCCTAATTAAGAATAAATTAATATGCATAGGGTCTCTTCAACTTTGACTATAACCGAGTAGGAAATTCATTGTTGTATCCTTCCTCTTAATTGAAAAATAAAAATGTATTATTTTTATGATTTCTATGTTTTATCCAAAAATATGAAAATTTAAAGAAACCAGAAGAAATGAAAATAATTACACAAAAAATACATATTTTTTTACTTTATAAAATCATCAACCACCCCACAATTTAATTATAATATATAATGATCTATTTCTCAATCTTCCCAAAAACAAAATACACAACAAGTATGATATAGATATCCTCTATGTTTGAGGTAGTGAAGAGAATATTATATCAATGGGATCATATTGTTAATATTCAATTCTCATTGGTTGATTAAATCTTGTATCTATATTATCCAAAGTACATTTAATATAAATCCAAGTATTCTTGTACTAAACATCCTTTCAAAATAGATCCATCAAGATAATTATTATTTTGCAGATAATATTTCTCTTTAGACATCATTTGTTCTATTGAATGCATCTAGTGACTCAAAACATGACTGCTAAAAAGAATATATGTGGAAAGATACATAGTCTGATGTAACATATATGTGAAAAATCATGGAGGCAAAAAATTTATAACTCAAAAACAATGACTAATGCATATTTCTATAGTTTCTTAATAACACTTATACAATACTATTTAGTAAAAAACTATTAATAAAAGTGGCATAACCTAATCACAGTGACCCTAACATTATGTGATACTAAATTTCAAATGGAAATGGTAATCAACTCATGAAACAATAAATGGAATTCATGCTTTTTAAAAGATTTTTGTTTCGCATCTTGTGTATTCACCCATTTTGAAATTTTACTTGATTAAACATCTGTGTGACAACTTAGGTAGTGTTAATAATAAATTAACTTAAATTCCTAGTAATATTCAGGATTATATTTTATGAATTCACATTCACTATAATAAATTCATGTAATTTTTCAAATGAAAAATAAATAGTTTTATTCTAACAAAAATGTTTTCCATGGATTATATAGTTTTATTTAAAAGTTAAATTTCTAAATTATCAAAAATTATTTGGATAAAATAAAACTAATTATTGATATCATCATATCAAATATATATTATGGGTAATTTTTAATTTTTTTTTGAAAATATTTATTTTTGAGTGAATAGTGAAATGTCGACTTTTGAAAAAAAACCATTTCTTTTCTTCAAAAAAATTAATTTTAAAGTATCATTATATGTTGAATTTTTTTTAAAGTATCATATGGTCCATTTTATTAAAAATAATTTACACTATTTCATATTAATAAACAATATATTTTATTTTGGTATAAGTTTATTTTTTACTCTTAAAAACATAATTTTCTAAAAAACTATTTTTCATTGAGTTTTACACACTTATATTAAAATTAATTTATACTAATTTTAAAAACTGAATCATGAAAAATTAATTAAATATTTTTCAATAGTAAAATAAAATTTATTAATGAGTTCAATTTAATTTTTGGTCAGTACGGATAGTAACCATGGTAAAAAATGTGTTACCATGATAAAGGGTAAATCAGGCAAATTAAAGTAAAAACTCATGATAAGGACAAAAAAATCATCGTAACTATTATTGGGTGATTTTATTTATAATCTTATCACCTTGGATTATAAATTGGATATTTTTAGAGCCTCTTGACTATGATTAATAAATTTATAATATTTTCAATTTTATAAAAATTACATGTGTGCCACTCCCCTCACTTATAAAAGGGAACCTCCTCTCCTATCATCCTAACATAATTTTAGGAATCTATTTCTACCAATACCTACCTATATATCTACCCAAAATACCTAACCAATAATTATAGGTAATTTTATTATCGAAAATACCATCTTATGAATGCTTAATTTGTAATCCAATAGATTTTTTACAAATAAGAGGTATAATTATTTACAGAGATTTTCATGTTTATTTCTTATTCTAAATGCTTCAAATATTCTTTAATAATGATGAAATAATAAAATAATTATATTTCATTTACTTAAATGTTATTATGATTATGTTACAACCATTTTTGTTCTACTTTCCCATCATATGGTAAATGAAAATATCACTCACGCATGTGTGTGGAAATATGGATCAAGATTTCAAAAGTTTACTTGGTTTGATTGGCACATTATAACCGCACAAAATTCATGAATTGAACCTGGCATGATCATATTGACCTTAAATAATGACAATATATCTCATTCCTTTGTTTGAGGGTAAGATGTTAGAAAACTCTATATAACTTCTCTTAGTAGTTTTAGTGGGTAGGTTTGATTGGAGTATATTGCATTATCTAAGTTTCAGAGAAGAAGGGGGACAAAGAGAGAGAAAAACGGAGGATTCCATTAACATATCTATAACACCTTGATATTTTTTATGAGTTTTCCTTTAAAAATTAATATGTATCATAGCTTTTTAACAAGAAAAATTAAACTAAAACATATCGTGATTCATTTTATTAAGATAAAAGATTATAACAAAAGTACAAAGAACCATATATTATACACCAAGGTTGATTACATCCATTGAAAGTACTAAAATTAAAATGGGAAATAAATAGAAACAAGTAATATCTATAAAACTAGGATTTTCCCTCGATAATCTTTACCATTTATAATCACTATTAGAAAACAAATCCTACAATTAGAATGAAAATCAGGAAATGATAAAGCATTATGAAAAATCCTTAATAAGGGATGAAACGTGTGATTTAAAATGTGAGAATGGAAAGAATTATTATAGTAAGTCTATATATAGGAATAAAATATGACTACTGTAAATATTTTTTTTTGAAAAAATTTCATTGGATATAAATTTATCTAATAGGTATGCCAAAGTTTTGTATCCTTACTAACAAAATTAAAATAAAAATTTATAAATAATAAATAATGAAACAAGAAATAAAATACTTCATTAAAATATTTTCTTTTGTGTTACATATTATTATTACTGAACTATTATATTATATATCTATAAAATTCATAAAAATAATTTAATATTAATGCATTTATAAAATTAAATATTTTTTCAATATAAATAATTAATTTTATTTATATGTGGTGATGATTTTATAATATAAAAGAAATTTTTTTTAAAGAAATGTTTTTTATTTATTGTATTGTGTATTTTTTATTAATATCTACTAAATAATTATTTTAATAAAAAAATGATAATATATACCAGAAATTAAATTGGCATCCATCTCATAGTTATTACTATGTAAGTAATAAGAATAAATTCATTTTATGCTTGAAAATATAATTTACTAAACATTTCCTTTTTATGCGGTATGGATTTTTTCTAATACAATAAATATATTCTAGTTAAATTATGATAAAATATATTGATTATATGAATAATATATTAACACTAATTAATAAATTATAGGAAATTATAATAAGAATTGTAAATATTTAAAAAGTTATTTTCCTTTGAAAAAGTTTTTAATTATATTTTTTGTTTCCATTTAAAAGTTAAAATCATAAATTTATGAATTTGAATTTAAAAAAATAAAATTCATTTTTCGATTTAGTGAGACAACATTAACTTTGGGTGAATTTTTGATATTTTATTAGAAATGTTGATTTTTTTTAATAATACAAAATACAGTTTTTACAAATACTTTAACATTTATGAAATTATATAAATGTTGACTACATATTTTTGAGAAAAATTTATTGACCAAATATATATTATTTAATTAAAATAATACATTTAAAAATATAAAATTAATTTAGAAACCAATGTTTGACATTTTGGAACCTAAGTTTTATTTGTTCTAAAAAAATTTTATACCTTATACATTTATTATTTTAGAATTAATTTTTATCAATTTGAGAAATATAATATTATAAAAAATCATATTTTGAATAATAATAATAAAATTACATAATAATTTAAATTTAAATTTTTGTCAAAAAAAATAATTTACTAAGATAAAAATTGAGTTACCATGATAAAAGTAAAACACGGTTAAAATTGATAAAACTAAGTGATAAAAATAGAAAATATCATAAAAAACTATCTCAAAATATGTGGTCAAGTGGTTTATTAGTCGAACCTTATCCTAAATCCAATATTTTCAATTTTAGAGCCACTTTCATTGGATATTTCAACTCTTATTGCAAAAAAAACTCACTCCTCTCACCCATAAAAGGACGCCTTCCCTACACTAATTATTCTCAAACTGTAAGCCACTTAGTTCAACCAAAATATGGCCAAATCCATTTAAAAAACTATTATACATTACCTAGATTTCCTATTATCATAAAAATACCTACCTTAAAATCATTATCCAATTTTAAAAGGATTTTTTCCCAGGAGTACGGTAAACATTCACAATCAGCCCTTTTCATTTCTATTCCTTACTTTATTCTTCTACCTCCCCCAAATATATTCTACACATGAAAACATAATTAGATAAATATCATAAGTATAATTAATTTTTATTATTCTTTATGAATCCAAATGTGTTTAATTTTATTTTTTTCAATTAGTTTTTTCAATGTGATAATGAAAAGGAGATATTTTGTGTAATGGAGAAAGGATCCAGCTATAAAAGAGAAGTTTCATCCACAAGGGATAAATGGAAAATAATAAGAACATGTTCTAATATTGGGTTCCCTAAACCCTAATAAAGTAGTATGTTTGATTATCATACCATGTATATAGTAAGTTATACATGATGTACCCTTAACATTATCATGTTGATATTTATGCATCAATTATTTAAATAGTAATGTCTATAGATTATTTATTTGTATAAATAGGTTATAGTAGTTCCTAGACTGTAATTAGAATCTTGGGATAATATGAAGTTAATATTAAACATATTTCTTATATTCTGGATACATCATACTGACTGGATATAGTTTATCTATGTCTATCAGGTGTTGGGGACTCAAAATTATTGAGACTTCTTCTAATTAACATTGTTCTTAGTGAACTATAAAAGGTGAGAAATGAGGATATACCCACTAATAAGAACACCACATGTTTTGGGTGTCATTAGGTGTTCTTATTGATTAAAATTATTATTGGTCTCTAGACTCAAGATCATTATCAATGTGTTCTATTTGATAGTGTACTTTGATGAAAAACAAACACCTTGACATTGAAGTAAGGGTGATTTACCTTGTGTTGGGTGTGTCATTAGTGGTATGACATTGGTTGAATGGTAAAGAGAGAATTTTTCACCTCCAGGATGAGGAAGTAATATCTTGAGGCTATTTGATCAGGGTGGAAGTAACTTTATAAATCCTTATCCATGGTAGTTTAAGGTAATTATATCCAATTAGATCAAAAAATAATAAACAAGGAAGGTTGATGAAACATGTGCACATCATTATTTATGATATATTGTGATACAGATATGTTATATTACAAATTTCATTATCATGTGATTGTTTTTATTTATATGAATATTCATTATCTCTATAGGGTCCTTGATGGGTTTCTAGAATACTCTCTTGGTCTATGAATACTATTCAATGATATAAAAATAAGGTCCTAGATAGTCACACACAATGGTGTATCCAAAAAACTACCATATGCAGGATAATATGTATATAAGATATCATGAGACTAGCCAGGGGGTCTAAGAGTTCTCCACATTTTAGTGATCACCAAAAAAATAAATAAATCCATTATTATTTGAGTAAAGAATAATTGGATGGAATTTTTTTATAAAATTATTTACAATGTATTAAGAGAAAACATGGAAAATATTATATGAATGATTTTTATTTTAATATTAATGGATCATTTAATATTAGCGGGAATTATGAGTAAATTTAATGACTCATGTTTTATCATATAATATATTTTATATGTGGGTGATAAAATATAAATAGTATTTATGATTTAGTTAGGTCATCATAACTATTTATTTATTGATTATTTAATGGACATTTTATTTTTGGCGGTCGAGGAACTCATTCTAGGTATTTGATTCTCCCATTATATAAGAAAGAGGAGAAGCACATTCCAGTGACTATTCATTCATTTGGAATGATATTTTCTCTCTCCTCCCATTTTTTAGAGAGAGAACGACTCTCTCTGAGTGATTGATCTAATAACATCTTGGATAGATCGATGGGATGGGATCTATGTGATCATCATGGAATTAAATTAATCATCAGAGCTTCATGATAGCACACGAAGTTTAATGATCGATGTCCATGTAGATGCTTGGAGTCTGTGTGGATAGTCTGTAGGGGTTTATCTTTGGATCCATTGAGCAAAAATCATTGGTGACAAGCTTTATTAAAACACACTATCGAACCAAATGAGATAATTAATTATTAAATTTATGTTCTTATTTAATTCAAATGAAATCCTTAGACCACTATTAGGGCATGGATCATTAGAGGCCACATAGTTTTGTTTCTTTGGTGATGAAAAATATTAAATCCCCTACCCACCATCTCCAGCTGCATACCCCAATACAAGAAAACCATAGTTCCTTGGAAAATAATAATGGACAGATTCCTTGGAAAATAAATTTAGATAACCCATCCATTGAGTATAAATTATATTAGCTACTTTAATTAGTGTTTATACACTCCGGGATGAATTCTAAATTTTAACAGAGATAGGTTAGGAATGATTAAAGAATATTTCACCTGAGTTGGTAGAGTAGTTCATTTAAATACTCTTATTTGAGTATTATTTATACTAAAACATCTAGGAAATTATAAAATTTAGTTTAGAATTTGTTTTAATAATTATAATTTTTATTTGAAGATGGTTTGATATGAATTGATGAGGTTGGAGAATCCATGGAAGAAACTAGAAGTCATTTTGAAGCTAGCTATGAAAATTGGGATTTTTGAGTTCATGATAAAAATGGATATGTCATAAACATAATACTTTTCTCAATGATCATATGAATTTTATTTCAAATATAAGACCTCAGTTTTAGATTGTAAATATTTTAGGATATCTTAATGCATTGAGCTGCATCACATGACTATGTCGACCATAAGACTTTTCCAATCATAAATATTTATTGTATGAATTTATTTCCCATAACAAGGATTTTAATTCTATTGAAAATTGTTGAACTAAAGAGTTCAAGACTTCTAGATCTGAACATAATTCTTCCTCTGCTAAGCATGAAAAATCTAAAAATAAATATTTACCAAATTAATGTTTTTTAAGAACCCAGCATAAGACTTCAATGCTTAAGAAAATATTGAATTTTCTGCTAGATGAAAAATCAAGTTTCCAAAACTTGAATCTGATGTAAATGAAATTATTTGGGTTGATGTAATGATTTTTACATTCCTAATATAAACATCATAAACACTTAGAAATGGTTTTGATCCAATTTTGAGAGTAGATATAATTTTATCTTCATCCATGGAATGGTAAGATCAAAGATAAATAGAAAAGGGAGTTTCAAAAATTATTTAATTCTAAGGTATTGTAAATTATATGATGATAAAGATGGGTTATTGAGTTCCTAACATCATAAATCGTAGATAATCCATGAGATAATACTTAGTTACTAATATTCATGTTAAATTTGAATAATATTATAGTGTATAATACCATTAAATTTAATATTTTATTCTAAAAATAGAAATGTTATGTTTTCAAGAATAATTCATATGAAGAACCATCAATCCTAGATATGATGTATATCATCACCTAAATTATTTTGATCTAAGTCTATTTAAATGTTTGGGAGTATTTTTTATGGATGCCTAGGAATTATCCTAAGACTTCTGATATGAAAATACTTCTAAATTTTGAAAATCTATAAAATAATCATGTGCTCAACAATGCATATATATTTTCTATGTATCTATATATAACTATAAATATTTTTAGAGTAGATGTTGTGGAATATTTTTATAAGAGGAATACATGCCTTCTTTTGGATAAAGATTATTTTTATTTGTCTGTGCATCAAAAATCTAGATCTTTTTTTAGTGCTTTTTTAGAATAATACTAGAGAAGAAAAATTAGTGCATAGGAATTAATTTAAAACAAAAAAAAGTTATTTATTAGTTTTCATTTTATGCTAGGGGATATTTTTTCCTTATAATATACAATTTATGGTATTTATAAAGAATTGAAATATTTTAATGTATCTTCTTATGAAAATGATAAGTTGAGAATGTCAATGAGAAGAAAATAGAAAAACGAGTTGATATTGCAGTGGCTATGGTGGTGTAAGGACTATGAAGCTGAAAGAGTCAAATCTCTTGAAGAAGAAAAAGAAAGAAAATAAATTACATAATATAGTGAAAAAGTGAGAATAATCTAAACCTGTACTGAAGTTATATATCTAGTATATTCCAAATGTGGAGAAAATAAGAATAATAATGGATTTAAAGGAAATGAGTTAGTATTTATCTGACGATCTATTTTTTTTCACTATGTCAAGTTTGAATAAATAAGTGAGGAAGATAGGTAAGAAGATCTATTAAAGAGGTGTGAAGTCGATATACAAGAGGAACCAAGTTTTTTAAAGTGTAATATAAATAAATATTGGAATTTAAAAACTATATTGTGAGTTAATAAATATTTATTTATTGATTCAGTTGTATCCAATGTGGTCTATGTGACCAAATTCTAATAAGGGAACCAAAAAGGTAACACTTTAATGTATATGGTGGGACTTAATAAAACTTGTGTGTCTCAAGGTTTAGAATGAGATCACAGTGTGACTCAAAGAATACAGTTAGAATCTACAAAATAATTATATAGAGAAGTAGAAAATATAATTAAAATGAGAGGAAGGAAAAGTGGATAATGTGACTCTTTATAATAGAACATTAGTGACACTATAATCTAGTAATTGTGTGTGAAGCACCCTCAATTATTAATTGGTTACATTTTATTTTAGTAGAGAATACTTGATTGGTTTTCATAACCAATCAAGTTGAGGAGTACGTATTTGTTCCAAACCAAGTAAATCCTTATATTCTAGTGCCTTTATTTACTACATTATTCAGGTGAGGCTATGAGGCAAAAACTTGAGTGGATCAAGACTGAATAATTATAGTAGTTTAAATTAAAAGGTAAATAATTTATAAACAAATTAAGGGACCATTGATCCATCCATCCCCTCTCAATGGTCAATAGATCATGTAGAATAAGAATTTTTATAGAATAACTATTTTCTACCTTACTGAAACCCACTTGAAAAATAAAAATTTCATGCATATTATTTGAAAAATACTACCTCAATGAATGAAATATTTCCTTTTTTATCACCAACTTTCATAGAACAATATAAAATATATTCTTTTTATATATATGTATATACAAATATATGATATTAAGTATTAATATACATCATGAATATGGTTCCAAATTTATTATGAAAAAATTAGTAATCATTATAATGTAATCCTTTTATATTAGTAAATTACTCCAAAAAAACTCATCAAGGATCCCATTCCCTCAAACCATACCCATAGTTTCTATAAAATTAACATATGGTTGACTAAATAATTAAAACACTATTATTTAAATATATTTTATAATCTAATAATGACGGACATGGAATATAAGAATAGGTTTCAACATTAACATTATGAAATATTTACTAAACAATCCAAATTACTAAAATCTAAGGATATAAACAAACATAAACTAACTAATTTGTGTATAGTGAATTATAATAATTTCAGATTTTAAAATGAAATATATTTAGATATGGTTTTGCAATAATTTATTAATATAGTTATGTTCATTAATATAAGTTGAGAAAATTCTTCAGTATGGTTTTATTATGTTTTATTTTTTATTCTTTCTAGGAATTTTCATTTTTATCCCATAAACCCCTTTTTAAACATTTCAAACTTTATGAATTATGATGTCTATAAGGGTTTTGTTATCTCAATTTTATTTCTTTAAAACCTATTCCATATTCACATTTTTTTATTTTTTTTATTTTATATAATCTCTATGTATGCCAAAAATAATATCTTTCATTAAATTCAATGTTTTTCCAAATCTATTTCAAGTTATCCCCTTTAATTTTCTTTTGATTTAAATGTGAATAAAATTATAAGAAATTTTATTAATTAAATTTTTTTATTGATTTAGAATTATTCTTCTTTAAATCCCTTATTTTATGTTTGATTAATTTTATTATATTATACTATTAAATTTTATTTTCTCTTTCTATCTATAAAATTTAAATATTATCATAAAAATATTCTTCTTTGAACTATTTTTCCTTTATTAAAATGTAACATTGTTAAGAATAATTCTGATCATTTATAATAACTCTTTTCCTTCCAAGTATATGTACTTTATTCATTCTAATTTATATATTTTTTAATTAACCAACATATATTTTATCACCTGTGATCTTAAAATTTCCATTTACCCTTTTTAAATATATTTTTTTTATTTTTAATGATGGGGTTTTTAATAAAGGTATTTCATCTTATAAAAAGATAAAAACTTTTTAACATGTTAATTTTTATCTTCAACTCATCATTTATGGTAATGAATTATATTTCTTTTATAATGATCCATTATTGGAGATTCTTTTTTAGGTAATCTTTTAAAATGTCTTCATAATAAATTTTTTGAAATTACTTTTGAAAGAGACTCATGAATGCATTTTTTATAGCATTGTTAAAAAAATTTCCCAAAAATCTTATGATTTCACTTCCATTTTCCTATTTATCTAAAGAGAAACCATCTCCTTAGAAGTTATGTTTCATTAATCACCCTCTAAATCCTTGTGTAATATTTCTATTTTTTGTAATTAAACACATGGTACCAAACAATCCAATTCTTGATCCCTTATTATGTGGTATTGTTCGAAGTGTTCTTAAAAAGGTGTTTTATTTTTATTTCAACATCATGTACCTTTGGTTTCATTGGGGATATTTTATTATTCCACCATACACCTTATTTATCTTGATAGATTATGAAATTTTATAAATAATTTTTTATGAATCTCATATATTTTCTTTGGTTTAATTAAGTAAATATTGAAATATGAATGTTTTTATATTCTATTTGAAAACAAATGTGTAGATTTAATTATGCGATGGGTGGTCATATAATTATATGTCCCTTGAATGGATTTGGTAAATTTTGATATCTCATTATATAATTGTGGTAGGTAGGGATGTGATTACTGATATATTATGTTATGGGAAGTAAGAACTTTATTTCTGATTTGTGATGTTATGTGAGGTAGGAATACAATTCCTAATCCACTATATTATAAATTATACGCTTATATTTTTACCATAGTTCATTTTTATGTGAAATTTCCATTTTTTCATATTTCTATGTTATATTACTATGTTATACTCTATGGTTTATGGTTATTGTCTCAAGATTATTCACTATTATTCCATAGTATGTGTTTGATCATTTGGTATTAAATGACCTTTTATTATGTCTCATGGAAAACTTTTATTAGTTCATGTTATTCTTAATCAATTATTTTTTGCTTTCAAATTTTTTATCAAATTTTTATTATATAAATCATGATGATACATTGATAATATTTTAATATCAACCTTAATTATGTTTTATAGTCCCCAGGTTATGAAGATTAATATAACATATTAGATGTTTATAAGAGGGTTCAGTAAGGTTAAATTATGGAATAATGTTCATAATTATGTGAAATAAATTTTTTTATATAAATAGTCTATAAAGAAACTAAACATTTGGGTTTTGTTAGTGATTATTTTTTATATAAAATAAATATTCTTGTAAAATATTGTAATATTCATATATGTATGTATTTTTTGGACATCTTAATTTATATCAAATATAATATGTAAAGTAGGTATTATTCATACGGGACCCGAGAGTGCAGGTTTTGGGTATAAAAATTGGTATCAAAGTATGGTTTAGTTATTTTTTGGAATTGGTTTAGTTATTTATGTGGATTTGGACTAGAGAATATTAGTGAAATCCTGCAGATAATCCTAAATATAGGAAAACATCCTAAAATTTAGTAAAGTACAGTGTGTGGTTTCCTAGCAATGAAATCCATATGATGATACAAAAAATGGATGTAAGCTCTAGTATAGATTCTCCTAGACCTAATAACACTAAAAAGGGTTGGTTGGTTTATAACGCAATCATCACTCGATGTAGGACAAGTGGGTCTAACTACACACCTGGTTTGAAAATCCTGATGGATATAATTTTATTAATTCACATGCTCTTTATGAACCATTATGAGGGATTTTAATATATTAAGGTTATTGATCATAATAGGAAATGAATGTGGATAACCTATATTTAAACATATAAATTCATAATATTGGGTATACATGTTATTTCTATGTTATTTATTCTATATTCGTAGTTTTTTATATGAATTCACTAATTTAATTACTCTCATAATTTGTTTAATGTAATGGATAGAGCCTAGAGGATCTGAGTTAATAATGGTTGTGACGGATAATGTGGGGATTTTCCTAAGGAGAAAATAAATGGGATAAGAGATGGTGTTAAAAATATTTTGGTTATGCTTAACTAGATTTCTAGAGTTATTATAAATAAGTGGAGTCTTACTAAATTTTCAAACACACCAAATAAGAGAAAAATAGATTTTAATAGAAATTCAACATATAACCTTTAAAAAATATGTATGGAAGGACCTAGGGATGTATCTCAAATGAATTGGTAGATTTTTTATTTGTGATAAATGAGATTATTGAGTAGTCAATTGTTGGGGGGAAATGAAGTGTTTAATTAACATCATGGAGAAAAATAATGTCTTTTTGGTTACCAATATCAATTAAATTTTTTAAATGCAAGGATTTTTTTAATTATGAATATTTATGCCCAAATTTGAGGGATAATAAGGATAATTGATCCCATAAACCACTAAGTCCAAGGAATTAAGGAATTTCCAATGAAATAGATACCACTTAAGTTGATTGTGAAATTAAGTTACACTTATCCTACACTTCATATTTTTTTATATCTTATTGGATTTTAATTATAGATACCCTCGTATATCTAGGATGTTTTCTAAGAGAATAAAATCACCACCACAATGATTTTATAGGAAAATATCAGAGATATCATCAATTTGTATAATTATTGTATCCCAATTATACGTTTATAGGTATTTTCATTGTGTAAATCTTTTTATTCTACCTTCTTAATGAATTTTATGTGATTTTGGATATGGATTCGCTATCTCAACATAGACTTCATACTAATTACCAAAATAGGGAATTCACATTTCATATTACAAATCAACCTATGAACATCTATCAGTGTAAGGATGAATATAAACTCTCTAGGATAATTAATTACAATATATAGATTTTAATACCCAATCATTAGGGGTATTTAGATCAAACTATTGGAGGGTAACTCAATAGTGGGGATACTCCTATTATGAGGGGAAAAGGTTTTCCCTAATATTACATTAAATATTTTGGTAAATATCTCATTAGAAATTGTATCTTTAGTCGTGTTTATCATTAGATATCCTTATTTATTTTTATTAGTAAGTAATCATTAATATTATGAGGATTCAATTTATTTAAAAGGGATATGGAACATTTTAATAGTATGTATGAATTTTACTTTAAATTAATAATATGTTTAATAGTTAGTTTTAAATGACACACAAAACTAAAATGAATTGTAATACATTTTATTGAGATAAAACTTTATAAAAGAACACATAAAACCATGTATTGTATAACATGGTTGATTATTTAAGTAAATAACATTAAGAATTATATATTCTAGTGTCTTTGATTTACAATTCACTTTCTTATAGTTCTGAGGATCTTTTCAGTTTATAGTTTTTGATAATTATGACAAACTCTTACATTGTAAACCCATACATTACAAGTGTACACTTATACATTGTATCCATTTTTTCACACAAAAAATATTTTTAAAAAGAAACATTTTTTCTTATCACTACATATCTTCACATTTTTCAACTTTAATTATTCTTTTCTCTTACCTATCCTTTAACCTGGTGAATTTTTTAAAGTGAGTTGAGAACAAAAAAATCTCAATAAGTGTTACGAACCATGTTAGGATTCCATCCAACCCGACACTTGACCCGGTGTGTGACAAGGCTCGAAGGGAATTACTGATTCCCAAGGGCTGGAAACTAGTTTATGTACATCAAACATCACATTTTGGGAATGATTTTTTCTATTGCAATCAAACATAAATTACCATAATATTAAATCATCACATTATAACCAATATCCATACCCAAAAGAAATAAAACTACCATAAGTTAGATATTTTAAATTTTAACCAGAAACCAAAATACCAAAATGAGGAGGGAAACTACTAAATAAAATGTATCAATAAAACAATATGGTAATCAACTTCATACCACCTCCACCAACATTTGTTAGAAGATGAACACTAGCAATTAGAACCACCATCATCAGAATGAAATTTCATTCCTTTACATTGGCCAAACAAAACAATGTCCGGGTACTGTAGTAGTACTGTAGCAAGTAATGTAAGAGTACTGTAGCTGGTACTGTAGTAGGGACTGTAGTAGGAACTGTAGTAGGAACTGTGCAGAACTGTAGCAGGAACTATAGGAGGTAGTGTTTGGCACTGTAGGAGCCGGGAATATGCCCATGTTTGGGCCTTTGGGCCACCGATTTTGTCTCTGATTACTTTAAGGACTTCGAGACACCTAGGACTTCGGGTCAGTAAGGCCTTAGGGCCACCTCAAGGCCTGTGGGCCACCTTAAGTGCAAATGAAAACCAAAAAACCTACAAGGAACAAACATCAGAAGGAGGAGGAGCAAGGAAATTTCACCATAACAGAAGCTAAGTGGATTGCAACAATGAGAGGGTATGGCGCCTACCATCAGGACAATCCTGTGCATGCATGGGAAAGCCTAGATAAACATTCATACGAAGGTAGAGAGCTGATTTCACAATAGAGATGCTGGGGAGGAGCAGTTCCATGTTGTCAGTATGGGTTGCATGTAATGTTTGAAGCCTACGGTCAATGAATTCCTCTAAGGCCTATGGGATATGTAAAAATTATTCCTACAGGCCTTATAAGGGTTCCACATCACCCCTTGAAAGGTGGATTATCAAAAATCAATAAAAAATGAAGGCCTTCAGTCCATTGGATGAGGAGTTATAGCCACTCTAGAATATATAAAATGTTTTATGATATTATAAATCACAATCCTAATGATTTTCTATTTAAATATCATGAAAAAATATAGTTGTATGATTATTGTATCCCAAGTTGAAGTTTAAATGAATATACATCATATAAATCATATTATTCTTCTATTAGATGACTTTGATGTGACTTATTAAATGGATTATATATATATGTATATAATCCAAAATAATTAAAAAATAGGAAAATATTGTTTCATATTCCAAATCAACATATGATCATCTATAAGTGAAAATATAATTATAAAATCTCTAGGAAAACAAATTCAATTATATGGGTTTTAATACCCAGTCAGGAGGGGTGTTTAGCCTAGATGATTGAAAATAAACATAATATTTGGGATAGTCATGTTGTAAGGGAAGAGTTTTTTTTTCAAATATTAATTAAGATAAGAAGGTATATATACCACTAAAAATTAGATCTTGAGTCATATCTTTCCTTTATATACACTTATTTATTTTTATTACCATGTGATAATTTAAATTTTTAGGGTACAATTTATTTAATTGGAGAATGTAAAACCTAGATATTTTTTATAAATTTTCCTTTAGATAATTACTATGTTTAATATCTTACTTTACACACAATACTAAACTAAAACAAATTGTGATTCATTTTACTAAGATAAACATTACAATAAAAAAACATGAAACCATGTATTATATACCATTCTTGATTACATCCATTAAATTTGAATAAATTAAAACGGGTAAATAAATATAATTGAATAATATCTTAAATATTACGAGATCCCCTAGATCATGTTTTCCCTTGGGAATCACCATTATTAAAAATACACCTATAATGAGAAAGAATATAATAGGACACACATAACTGTACCATAAATCACATGATTTATGGTGTATATTTTAACACATGCATACCAAAGTCCTTTATAGGTTTATATTTTTACATAATTATGAAATATCATACATTAAAAAGTGTACATTTACACACAATGAATATTTCTTTCACAAAACATGCTCTTTATAAATACATGCTTGTTGTGCCTCCCAAGTCCTATGGTCCCAAATCTGATTCTCATAACTACATACATTACTTGTTTTGAAAATATTAGTAAATTCATAGATATAACCAACCTTAATTACAAAATCAAAATTATTATTTCATATTTTACATCTAAAGGATCTTTTTAGTTTTGGAGAATTGGATAATTAGGAAAAAATAAAAACTGATAAATCTCATGTTCCTTGTATCAAATGGATAATTTTTCCATTATATATGAAACTACTTAATAAATATAAAGTCTTCAACATCTCTCACAAATTATTTCACATATTTTATCCTTATAAACATGTCACATGGGTTACTTTTATCTATAACTTGGGAAATAGAAAAATAAGAAAGGGTGAGATTAAATGCTCAATGAGGGAAACATATCAGTGAAGAAATCATGGAATAAACAAGGAATAAATATTATAGTGGGAAATAAGTAAATAAAATAATCCATAAAAATTTTGAAACTGGGAGCATGCTATATCCATGAAAGTAAATAAAAACCTCGATATCAAAAATATTGATCTCGTATTTATGGATTGCATAATATTGAACATCAAAAACTAGTTACTAAGACCTTGTGCTAAGGAAATTTTCTTATCATAAAGACCATAGTCAAGGCATATTGTTGTCAAGGACCTATTACAAGACATTTTCCTATTTTGGGAAGAGGTATACACTAAAATCAAACTTGTTTTATCTCATGCGATCTGGAAATTCATCAAGGGGATATATAATTTTGGGAACCATCTATCACCTTATTAAGTCTAATGCATTCACCATAGGAGTTAATGAGACCTTTCAAATAGTTCACTAAGGTGCCTATTTCTGAATAAAAATTAGATATTTGTATAATAAGGAATATGGAAATCAATACATGATCAACCTATGATAACATTCAGTAATAATCATGAATGTCAATACATTTCTCCATGTCAAGGGATAACCTGATCATAACCTATCCAAAGAAAGAGGGTGGTGGTCAAATAATACATATTATACTTAACAATAATCATCTGTATTGGAAAAATATATATGGAACATCAATAATTTCCCCCATGTTAATGAATGGAAAAACATTATCATAACTCATCCTAAGAAAGAAGGTGGACGGTCAAACAATACATATTCAACTTGTCAATAATCATCTGTATTAGAATAAAAATACATTTTCTACCAATAATTTTCCCCTTGTAAATAGAATAACATGATTTCTAGGTGAACGTCATCCAATCTGAATTATGTGAAAAAAAAAAATTAAACATTATAGTGATATAGTTATATGGCTATTCCATTTATAGAATAAAATTATCATAAGTCATGCATAGAAATAAATTTTATCATTTTAAAAATATATATATATCCTAAGTAGTGGGGAATATTCGTCAAAGGGTTTATATGGTAAGAATTTTTACCTCTAGAAAACAGTGATATAATACCACATAATATAATCAAATTTAATAATGTGTTAAACTTATAAGTTCAAAATATCGATGAAAACTCAATTAATGAAAGTTGAATTACTAAAAATTATCACTATTGGGGAAACAATTGAATCAATAGACACTTGAATAAGGTAACATTATTTTGACCATAAATACCATTAAATCCACGTATTATGATTAAAATATATCCATGGGTAGTGAGTTCACTATAAAAAGAAAACATGGTGAACAAAATGTATTATTTCTCAAATAATTAGAAATTCGACTAAGAAAATCATTGCATCTTGATGAAAAATTTAATAAAAACCCTTTGGAATAGAGGTATTGTAATTGAACTTAAAATTCCATGATTAAATTATAATTCATGATTTGATATCTCAAATAGGTATTATATAAACTAAAAAATTCAATTAGTTATATAATACAAAAAATATCTCAAAGAGAGGAATTTTGATATGAAACCCCATTATAACCTTTAGAACATTGGAAAAAATACCATGAGAAAGTTAAAATGAAATTGAAAATTTAGTATCATGAAATATAATAAAATAATGATATAAATAATACAACATGGTTCCAATTACACCATACAAAATCAAACATGGTGTATAATATAAACTTATATCGATGAATGGAAATTGAGACCAAGCCCCTTACCCCATATCTTGAATTCAACAGACGTACTTTAACCTATTGTATAAAAAAATATCTACCTTAATAAATTAATTCATAACCTTACTTATACATTTTTTCATTCATACTCATAATAAATATTCATTATCTACATGAATTCTTATTATTTTTTACATCGGGTGTTTATTATTTTGATTGATTGTACTAATTTCATAATAGTGGTGTCGAGGTTCATTTTTATTTAAAATTTTATCATTACTAGATAATTTGAAAAAATATATATTTATTATTTATATTTATTTATGATGATTTAAACTTATTTCATGATATTTTTACACTTTATCCTTGAAGATTAAATCAATATCTATTATGTTTTGGTGATTCTGGATGATCAAAGTGTGTTTTAAAAATTTATGAATTAAATATGGCTATAACAACTAAAAAACCAAAAAATAATAATTACTTACACATTTATATCATGTTACACCAATGACTATGTTCTCATAGCTATCCATGATATTAATTCAAAGTACTATTTAATTAGGAGGTTAAACCATCCCACACATGAACATACCCAAATTTATTGAATGATTGTGATGTGCTTTTGTTATAATATCATTATTACAAAAGAATAAGGATATTATTTAAAGTTTATTAGTGTGATATATCAATATTTTATGTAATTTCAATAATAAATAATGGAAATTAAAACATTACACAATTTTAATAAAATATTATCCTCTTAGTACGCTTATTTTAAACAATTAAATTAATAATGATTGTTAATTGATCATATAATTAATAGGTTGTTAAATTAGTTATACCAAAACCTTAATGATATCATAAAAATTATATTTATCCTTTTTCCTATCCGTGTATCCAGCCTTTTAAGGCAGTGAAGGAAAAGAAAACCCATTAAGTCATGGAGGTGGTAGTTCACACAACGCACGAACAAATTTTTTTTATGGATGAGGTATATAAATATAAATGATAATACCCTTAATATGGTAACATTAAATTATATAAATTATAATAATATCATTATATTAGTGGTGATATAATAAATTTTAAAGAATATAATTAAAAATAAAATAAGTAGTTGACAATACTCATGTTGAGAACTTGAATTTTCCATGGAAGTCTCCTTAAATTTGAAGGGGTTAGGAAAAAAATGAGTGACCTGGGGATTATGTATATGGTATAGTGTTCTAGTGAGATAGAATTTTAATTTTTACAAGGAAAAATTATAGTTATATGTGTTTCTTTATGTAATGAAGATGTTACCCTTTCATAAGTGAAGGATATGGTATTTTTGGGAGTAACCCTTACTTTTTCAACAATGTAAGGTTAATATTTAAATGTCAAAGACCACTAAATGGAAAAAATTGGTAATTAAAATTATTTTATTTAGAAATTAATATCATACACTCATTTTTTTAGAAACATTAAGTGTTTTATGTAATTTTGTATTAACTTTAAATTTTTTACCCTAATTTACATTAACCATTGTAATAAATTTTAATGAAAATGATTAGGATTGAAATTTTTATCTATTTTTATTCTAATGATTTCTGATTTGAAAATAATTTTATTGAAAATAATTTTTAAATATGTGAAAATTTAATTTTAAAATAACCACACTTAATAGTGTAGAATATTGTTATTAAGCTTTAATTTTATATATAAGTTAAAATTATCATGGTTACTGATTTTAAACACAAAAAAATGAATTAGTATGACTTGAATAAAGGTTATGAGGCTTCCAAGTCAATATGAAAACAAACATTCTCTTGAAAATAAATGATTTAAATAGAATACCAAAAGCAATTTTTTTATTAAAGTGACATTTTATTTTGGATCTAAAAATGTTTGGCGTAGTTTTTCAATGTAAAAAAAATATTTCAAAATTAAAAAAATTATTACTTAATTTCATAAATGATTACTTTATTGGTTTTTAAATATTATATCATATTCTCATGTAGTGATAAAATCATGGAAATTATATTTTTTAAATCATTATTTTCTTAACTAAAAAATCATTTTATAATATACTCAAAAATTCATAATAAATAAATTTTGATGAGATGAATTAAAAAATAAATTTTATTTTATCTTCTTCAAATTCTATAATTTTTAAATTTATATTTTAATAGGAAATTATAAATATAAAAAAATTACTGAAAACACACTTTTTCTATATTAACTCATATTAATTATTTATCTTCTAAAGGAAATGATTTTTAATTGATTACCATATTAGGTTAAATAATAATGTCATTATAATAAGTTTTTGATTTTTTATGTGTGGTGTTGGGTGAAATACATGTTACTAAACACCTTAACATATTTAAAGGTAATAATAATTTTGAGGTGTTACACCCCCTGAAATAAATTGCGTCCACATTATTTCACTCATAAGGTTAGAGTAATTTATATAGGGAAATTATAATTAACCATAAACCTCTATATGATCATGGGTTTATTTAAGATGTGTAATTTGGTTTATATATTTCAAAATTTATTATAACCACTTTATAAATAGAGTTAACAAAATCCAAATTTTAAATATAATTCTACTCAGGGATGTTGATCTAGATCCATAAGGATTAACATCCCAAAAACCCAAAAATGATTTATATGATAATCATACCACTATGGGTTTTTTTATAATTAAATATCCATTAGTTGGTGAAAATGTACATGACCTAAGACACTAAAAAGCAAGAGTGAAACTCACTATCATATTAATTAGTAGTAGTTGTAATGTATTTTCTTTTTTCACAAGGATGTTGGTGACTACTTCCCTCATTGTCCCTTGGTTTGGGACATTGAGTCACATAATTCAAAATTTTCTTGTAATTGAAGCAACATTTTTATATACCTTGTATATTTCCCTTACACTTGTGAGTTTGATGACTATCATCACTTGATGTTTCATGAAACTCTATATTTATCTTCTTTGGTGTGTTTGGGACTTCGACTATGTTCACATTATTAATCATATTTCATGATAGATGATTTTCAATATTCACATGACTTCTCACTCCATCTCCAATTATGTTGGGCTATTCATTGATGTAATCACTGCATTATCCCTTGAACCTATGGTTACTTATCATTCATCTATTATTAAAACCAAAGGGTTGAAATGAGTGTAAAAAAATTATCAATACGAGGTAATTTTCATAATCAACAGTATAAAAGGGAGTCAACCTTAAAACCATTTACCCCTATCATCACATTTTATGTAATTACTTTATTACAACCTCTGTCAATCTTAGTTTTACCTATATCATTCTTGGTTCAACCTAGTTTATAGTGAGTTGGTTTGTCTCATACTTATTAACCTAATACTCAAAATAGAGATCCCAAATTACCATGAACTTTCTAAAAATACTATAAACTCAAAAATAATTGAAATATATACTCTCAAAATCCAACTTATCCTTACTAAAACAAAATTATTCATTCCTAAAATCATATACCTAATTATGTATATACCATGATCATATACTAGCAATAACATGCCTTTCCCAAAACCCATATGAATATCCAAGACATTAAATGACAACAAGATTTTAAATTTGTCCAAACATTAACCCTATCTTTGACACTCAAACTATATGAACCACTAGTTTATAAGGTCACACGCTATTTATTATATATCATAATCCCAAAAATTATACAAACTTCTTCAAAAAAATCATGAATCAATTATCAATCCCATGGTTACAAATTATTATTTAAATTACTTATTAAAAATAATACCACCCTTAATTATTTCAACATCATGTGTATATTAAACTTTTTAGTTTTTCATGCCTTAATCACGTGTTCTCACTTATTTATCCCCAAAAATATGACCTTTTCATAAAATCACTTTTAAATGTTATTAATACCATTTAATATATGTTTACAGACCATTAAAGAAAAACTAATGAAAAAAGTATTTCAATGTTTTATATAATCCTTAATAATATTTTAAATATAATAAAATGTCATAAATAAATATAACTTCAAAATTTAAAATATCTAAGAGTATCAAAAATTGATTTATATTATGATATCAACCTCACTATCATAGATAAGACTAGGAAAATCACTCTTTTCATCATAATAGTCATATACTAAAATTAGTAACCATTTATGTATAATCCCTTATTCGTTATAAGATATATTGATTTTGAGATACATACTTTTCTCAGATTCATATTTGTGATCATGTTTCAACAAAATACTAAAACCAAAATGGTTATGATAATATTAAAAATATGAATATGAAAACATCAAACAAAATATATATTCTCTTATGACACCTTTGTTTTTAACATATGATACTTTGGGATTGACCTATGACTCCCTTATTTAGTCCTTGGTTATCTATGGTCATTTTTATATTAGGTTATATAACCTAATTAGTTGAAAACATTATTAATTAATTCATAATGTTTTATAAAGATAATGTAATTACCCAAAGCATGTCCTCTGGGAGAGTGTCATTGGGTGTGCAGTATTAGGCTCACTCATTTTAAATCAGAGTAATGATTGATTCAATCCTCAACCAACCTTTTTTGGGTGATTACCCTTAAGTAAATTTTTTCCATATCTGCATCTAATTTCTTGAGTCACGATAGGGATGTATTTCTAGGAAAAAAACTATATAATCCCTATTTTTTAAAAACATCAAGATGATATTCTATACATAGAATTATTCAAAGGATTTTCACTAAATTTATTTTCTACTAATCTATAAATAAAATTTTCATTGTTTCCTTAGCATCAAATCATATACTATTCTGAAGGGTTATTAGTCCTAAGAAATTTTGATCAACCTTAAATTATTAATCCTTAAATTATCCTCAATAAAAATCATAATCTCGAAATTTAAATAATATATCTTTTGATACAATCTTTGATTCCCCAAACTCATGCTCCGAGATATTGTTCTCATAAAACATAATTTACATTACTTTCTTTTATACTAGCGGTAAAATATAGGTTATAACTAACCTTAATTACAAAATAAAAACAATTATTTTATCTATTACACCAAAAGATATTTTTAGGTTTATAAGATTTAAATAATTCAGACAAAAAATAAACTAATAATTCTCATGTTATTTATATAAAATGGGAACTTTATTAATTTTATATGATACTAATTAATTCATGAGATGTATTTAATGTCTTCGAAAAATTATTTCACATGTGTAACCCTTCTAAACATGTCACATGTACTAAATTTCTTCGTAACCTTGAGAAATGGAGACATAATAAGTTATGAGCTCAACTGCTCATTAAAGGAAACATAATACTAAATAAATCATAGAATAAACATGGTATTAATGTTATGGTAGGAAATAGGTAACTAACCCGAATCTATAATCAACTTGAAACTATAAGAATAATATATACATGAAAATAAATAAAAATATGGATATCAATAATACTAATCTCATACAGATAGAATACATAATATCGGACATCAAACACCTACTGTCAAGGCTTGGGGCCAAGACACTATAATTTTCATTGAGACCACAGTCAATAAATTCTACTATCAAGGCCCTGTACCAATACACTATCTATTTTTTAGAAGAATCATACACAAAAACCCAACCTATATTTTCACATGATACCTTTCAATGCATCGATGATATTTATAATTTCTGACCCCACCCATCACTTGATTAAGTTCAATGTATTCACCATAAAATTCATAAATACCTTTCATACCATTCTCTAAGGAACCTATTACTGAATAAAATATGGTCATTTATATAATTATTAATACATAAATCAAAACAGGATCAACTAGTATTAATATCCAATGATCATCGTGAATGTTAATACTTTTCCTCGTGTCAATAAATGGGATAACATGGTCGTAACACATCCATAGAAATATGGTGGATGGTCAAACAATACATATTAAAATTTCTAATAATCATCCATATTTTAATTAAAATATAAAAAACACTAATACTTTTACTCATGCTAATAAAATGGCTAACATGATCAAAACCTATCTTGAGAAAGAAGGTGGGCGGTCAAACAATATTTAGTTAACTTACCAATAATGGTCTATATTAGGATAAAAAGATATGATATATCAATAATTTTTCTATGTAAATATAATATAATTAATTTTAGGTGAACATAATCCAATCTAAATTATGTTTAAAGTGATGTTCACACTATATAGAGTAATGGCTATATGGCTAAGTCAATATTGGAATAACATGATCATAAGTCATCTAGAGATAGAAGGTGGATAGTTTCAAAATAACATAACCCAATAAGTGGGGAATATTAATTAAAGGTTTTTCTGGTAATAATTTATATATATATATAATTGATAACATAATATAATATAATACAATTTTATAATGTAAAAAACATATAAGTTTAATAGAATAATCATAACTCAATGAATGAATGTTGAGTTACCAAAAATTATTACTACTAGGGAAAAACTGAATCAATGGTATCATGAATAAGGAAACATTATTTGGACCATAAATCTCATGAAATAAAATTATTATGATAAAAATATATCTATGGGTAGTGAATACACCTTACAATGTAAACATGGTGCACAAAATGTATTATGTCTTAATGAATCGGAATTTAGACCAAGAAAAGCCTTGCAGATTGAGTAACAAAATAATAAAAACGCCTTGAAATATAGAGATTGTAATTAAAATTAAAATACCTTGATTAAAATATAATTCATTAAATGATATCCAAAATATTTGGTATATACACCATAAAAATTAAATTAAGTGAATAATACCAAACATGTCACAAAGAGAGGAATTTTGAGATAAAAACTCCGTAAAACCTTTAGAACATTGGAACCAAAAATCTCAATATAAAGTTAACATGAAATGTGAGAATTAATATAATTAAATATAAGATAATATTTATATAAATATTACAATTTTTTGTTAATTACACCCTAAAAAAGAAATCATTTTGTATAACAAAAACATGTCTCAATGAAATGAAATTGATACCAAAACCCTTACCTCTTATCCAAAATTCTACAAAAATACTTTAACATCCTATAGCATAAACATATTAATATTAATAAATTAATTAATAAACTTACTCATATCCATTTTAATTCATACTCTTCAAAAATAGTCATTCTACATGTGAATTCTTCTAATTTTCTACATTGATTGATTATAGTTTTGATTGTTTATACTAATTTCATAATAACAATGTTCATGTTCATTTTTGTTTCAAATTTAATAAATAATATACAATTAAACATATTTTTTTGAATTATTTATATTTATTAATTATGTTTCAAACTTTTTTAATTAGATTTTTAGTCTTTATCCATGAAGATGAAATGAATAACTAGAATTTTTTGTTGATTCTAGATGATCAAAGAGTGTTTTATTAATTAATGAATTAAATATTACTATAAACTCTCTAGAACTAAAATTAGTAATCATTTAAACATTAATATAATTTTATAGGAGTAATTTTTTTCTTATTTTCATTCATTATATATATTCATAATATTATTAAAATAGGTGGTTAAACCCTCCCAAACAAGAATATACCCCGATTAAATGAAAGATTATATGGTGGTTTTATTTTAATATCATTATACCTGAAGATTAATGGTATTAGTTAGTATTTATTATTGTGATATATCATAATTTTAAGTAATTATAAGAATAAATAATTTATATGAAAAAATTACACAATTATAATAAAATATTAACTTCTTTACATGCTTATTTTAAACTATTTAATTAACGATGATTGTTTGTTGATCATATCATCGATAGATTTTCAAATTTTTAATACCTTAAACTTAATTATATTATAAATATACTATTTTTCCTTTTATACCATATTTATATCCATCCTTTAATGTTATTGAAGTAAAAAAACATGTTACATCATGGAGGTGGCAGTCTGTAAAACGCACTGATAACAGTTTTTTTATTAATGGATGAGTTATCTGAATAAAGAATGATAATATCGTAAATATAGTAATATTAAAGTATATAAAATATAATAATATTATTATATTAGTGTGGATATAATAAATTTTAAATAAGATAATTAATAAGAAAATGAAGTAGTTGATAATACTCAAGTGAGGGACTTGAAATTTCCTTAGGAGTCACCTTTAATTTGAAGGGTTTAAGATTACTATGAGTGACCATGGGCTTATGTTAGCGGGATATGGTTATAAAAATATAGATATTTAATATTTCTAAGGATAAATTCTAATTATATTTTTGTATTTATGTGTTGAATATTTTACCCTTTTATAAGTAAAGGAAATGGTATTTTGGGAGTAATCCTTAAATTCTCAATAATATAATGTTACTATTCAAATGTAAAAGGAAAAAATGTAAAAAAGAGATAGTATGGGAATTTTGGTTCCAAATTCATCACATAATTTCCTTTTTTATACAACTTTTAGTTTTTTAAGTAATGTTTTTTTAACTTTTTATCTTTAACCCCAGTTTACTTTTACCTTGGTAATTAATTTCTACCCTTAGTAATTAATTTTAATGAAAAATATTAAGATTGAACCTATTACATAATTTTATAATTGTGATTTAAAATTTTAAATTAATATTATCAAATCTAATTTTTAAATTTTGTAATATATAATTTTTAAATAATCACACTTAATCTTGTAAAAAAATTTGAAAAATAACATTATTAAGAATTAATTTTATATATAAGATAAAGTTATAATGTTTAATTATTTTATTCATATAAATTAGTTTGTCATGAATTTAATAAAATTTATAAGGCATAAAATTAAATCAAAAACCAAACCTTTCCTAGAAAATAAATAATTTAATGACAAGACTTATAGAAGTTATTATATTAATGTAACATTTTACTTTAATCCTAAAAAAATTGGCATAGGTTATCTATGTACAATGGATATTTAAAAATGCAAAATCTTATTACCGAATTTAATATTTTATTAATTTCATGTTTTTTAAATCTTCTATATTATACTTACATGGTGATACAATCATGGAAATTATATTTATCATAAATCTCATATTTTTTGACTAAAAATCAACCTTGGTTGGCAATTCTCAAAAATTTGTAATCAGAAAATATTAATGAGATGAATTCAAAAATGGGTTTTATTTTATCTAATTCAAATTATAAAATTTAAAAAATTATCTTATAATGTTAATGTAAAAATATAAAGAAAATTACCTTTATTGAAAGCAACATTTTTTGAAATTAACTCATATTAACTATTTATATTACGAAGGTAATGATTTTTAATTTATTTTTGTATTAGGTTAATTATTAATGTTATTATAATATGTTTTAGCCCATCTACATTTTTTGGTTTGTAAAATATAAGTTATCAAAAACATAAAATTAATTAATTGTAATTAAAATTTTGAGGTGTTACACCCCCCCACCGTAAATAAATTGTACCCTCACAAATTTCCACATAAGAATAGAGTAATTTATATAGAGAAATTATAATTAAATATAAACCTCTTTATGATCATGGTTTTATTTAGGATATGAAATGAGATTTATCTATATGAAAATGTATTATAAGAATTTTATAAAGAGAGTTAACTCATTATTAATTTTACATAGAATTATTCTAAGGGGTGTAATTATTGATCAAAAAGAAATAATATCCCAAAAACCATTAAAACAATTTATATGATAATCATACCACTAGGGATTTCTTAATTATAACTTAATATCTACTAATCATTGAAAACATACATGACATATGGAACTATAATATCTTGAGTGAAAACTCACTGGAGAATTAATTAGTAGTAGTTTTATAGGATTTTCTTTGTTTACATGGTTATTGGTGACTATTTCCCGTTTTATCCCTTATGTTGGGACATTGAGTAACATAATTATCAACATTCTTGTAAATGAAGAAAAAAAATTATATCTTCTCTTTATCCCTTACACTAGTGTGTTTGATGACCTTCGTCACTTAATCCTTCATAAGACTCCATATTTCTATTATTTGGTGTGTTCGGTACTTAGACTCTATTCAAATAATTAATAATATTTTTTAAGATCTGGTTTGATATAATCATAGGATTTCTCACCCCATATATCATTATATTGGGATTTTCAATGAGGTAATTTCCACATTATCCCTCTAACTTATGGTTACTTCTAGTACCATCCATTATTAAAACCAATAGGGCTGACATGATTGGTGAAACATTATCGATACAAGGGAATTGTCATAATCAATAATATAAAATGGATTAAACCTTAAAAAATACCATTATCATCATATTATCATGTAATTCCTTTACTTTAACCAATATCTATCTTATTTTAACCTATATCATTATTGGTTCAACCTAGGTTACTTTGATTTTGGTTCTCTTATAATTATTAACATGGAAAAACTATTTTTTATAACCTCTTTAATCCTCCAAAGTACCTTTTTTATTTTCAAAAACACTTTTATGGTAAAATTAAGAAACCACCCAGTTCAAGCATCAAGAGAAGTTTCAGAATCATTGAAAATAAATTTGAGCCTTCTAGACGCATTATACCTAAAAAGTTTCCAAGAGATAGAGGATACGCGTGTTTCTGGAACACCCTCTAATAAGTCTTCAAAGCGAGATGCCATCTTGTCCCAGGCTTGCATGTACTCCTCCTGATTAATCTTACCTTCATTGTATCCCCTTATCAATATAAGGTCTTTCTTGTCAATCCATGCACTTTGCTCTTCAGTGGTTGCTACTTTAAGCAACCTTCCCATCATCTTGTTAGCTTCTTCATCAGAGGTATTAATCACCAAAATACTTTCCACTATCACTTCATCTGAATGTAAAAGAAGCTCAAAGGATTGCTCATGGGCCTCACCTGACTTTTGCAGCAGAAGGGCTGCAGCACTATGATCCGTAGGCACAGTATGGCCACCAGAGGTTTTGGAGTCACCTGTAATCATCCTGTCCTTCGACTTTTTGGCGGACCTTGTTTTCATTGGGAGAGGTAAGTATGAATAGTCCTTTCGCCCTTTCCCCATCATGATTTTTCTCCTCCTTGGGCTGGGAGGCCCTCTATCGTGTAGGTCATCAGCAGTATCACCTTGTGAGAACTCATCAAACTCATCACTGGATGCCCCCTGCTCATCATTCCAAGCTACATCTAAGTCCTGAACCAGATCTTCAGTCACCATCCCTTCAAAGTGATTGCCCATCTTAATAGCTAGAATCTCCCTCCTTGGGCTAGAATGAATCGGTAGACCACCCTATGTGTCCTGCTCCTGTCCCGTTCCCCCTAATAACAATCCCTATCTTCCTATAATCTGAGATCTACCTCTTTCACTTGAACCACTTCCAGCACGTAGTGCCTCTGCATAAGAAGAAGTCAATGGAGTCCTTGAGCCTACATCTGTTTTCATCACTATCTCAACATCCAGACAAATTCTACTCAATAACATAAATTTCCAAAAACAATTATTTTTATTCCAAAAATAACATTTGTTTTTCCTAAAAAGTATGTATATGCCTTGATCATATACTCTCAATAACATAAATTTCCCAAAATCCATTTGAATCACCATGAAATTAATCCACAATGATGTTATATATTACACCAAAAATTAACTCTATCTTTAACCATAAAATTTTATAAACCACTGGTTCATAAGGTCACACACTAGTCACTATATATCATAATCCAAAAAATAAGATGAACTTCTATAAAAATACCAGGAATCTATTATTAATCCCAAGGTTATGGATTAATATATATAACATTCTTCTACAAAATCATTCCACCATTTATTATCTCAACATCATGTGTATATTAAAATTGAGAGTTATCAATGCCTCAATCATGTGTTCTCCAATAGTTTTACCCAAAAATATAAAATTTTCATAAAATTTCTATTCAATGTTATTAATACCATTTAATAAATGTTTCTAAAACATTAAATCAAAAAAACTAAAAAAATCCTTAGTTTTTTCACATATTCCTCAATTACTTATATAATGTACCAAAATTTCATCAACAAATATCACTTCAAAAATTAAAATACATACGACTATATAGAATTAATTTCTATTATTATATCAAACTCACTTCCATTGGTAATAATAGGAAACTCACCTTTTCCATAATAATAGGTATATAATAAAATTCTTAACCATTTAATTTTGCTACCTTATTTGGTTATAAGGAATATTTGTTTCTAGATACATACGTTTTTGAGATTCCTATTCATGATCGTGTTTCAACCAAATATTAAAACCCAAATGGTTATGATAATATCAAAAAACATTAATTTGAAAACATCAATATGAATATATATTCCCTTATGACATCTTTATTTTAATCATTTGATACTTTTAGATAGGCATATGACTCCATTGTTCAATCCTTGGTTGTCTGTAGTCATTTTTCTATTAGGTTCTCTAACCTAATTAGTTAACATCGTTCTTAATTCATTTATAATAGTTCATAAGTAAAATATGATTAACCAAAACATGTCCCCCCTTAGTGTCTAACCAAGATTGTAGTATTAGACCCACTAATTATGAATCATAGTGATGATTGATTCAATGCTCAACCAAACATTTTTAGGGTGATTACCCCTTGGTGCATATGTTCCATAGTCACATCCACATGAAAGTATCCATATAAGGCTGTATTGAAAAAAAACCACATAATTTATGTTTTACCCAAATATCAAGATGTTATACTATACTTAAACTTATTCCACGGATTTTCAATGAAGTTATATTATCCTAATCAAAAAATTATATATTATTTCCATAGCATTAAATAATATACTACTCCAAAATGTTATATATACATGGGAAATTTTGAGGAACTATATCTTATCAGCCTTTAAATTATCCTCAATAAACATCATAATCTCTAAATTTATCTAAACCTTTCCTTTAATACAAAATATGATTCCACAGGACCACACTTCCAAATTTGATGCTCATAAACACAAACGTTACATTACTTGATTGGATACCAGCTGTAAAATACTATATATAACCAACTTTAATAAAAAAAATCAAAATATTTATTGCATTTATTACATCTATGGGATATTTTCAGGTTAAGATCATTCAATAATTATGAAAAAAAATATAACTATATAAATCTCATGTTCTTTGTATCAAATGGAAAATTTTACAATTATATGTGAAAATACTTAATTCATTGAACTTATTCAATGTATTATACAAATTTTATCACATGTGTTATCCTTATAAACTTGTTGCATGTACTATATTTCTCTATAACATAGGTACATGGAAATATAAGAAGGGTTGAGCCTAAAAACACGGTAAGGTAAATATATAACTAAAGTAATCATGGCATAAATATTATGGCAGGAAATATTTAAACAACATAAAGACATAATCAAATTGAAACTAGGATAATTTCATATCCATGAAAATAAATAAAAACATGGATATCAATAGTATAGACCTCATAATAATGGAATGAATAATTTTGGACCTTAAAAACCCTCTTGCAAGGCATTATTCTAAGACATGTCACTTGTCATCGAGACCATAGTCAAGACATCCATCTGTCAGGGCCCTATTCCAATACATTATCCTATAATGAGAAGAGGAATACACCGAGATCAAACCTATTTTGTGTCATGATACCTATTAATGTATATACAACTAGGCTTCTCATATAATGATATTATATCTTTTTAAATAAATATTCAATACATTACACAAGAACATGCCTAATGATAACATTATTTTAGTGTATTTGGAGACTAGGTACACAATCTTCTAATTTTGTGAAACATATTTAACATATCCCATAAAAAACTCCACCTTTAGTATTGTTCGCAAACATAATCTACTTAAAACCAGTTTTCATAACTTGAAGAAATTAAACATAAGATTATATTCTCAATAAGGGTATAAAAGTGAGATATCAATTATCACATAATCATGAAATGATCATAAGAGTGTGAGAACATGAGAAGAACATTTGAAAACTCTTCCATGTGTGTCAATGTTTGAAATCTCGAGTCATTGTATAAATATTGGAAGTTCATAAGATTTTAATCATAAGTAAATCAAAGAAAATGGTCTATAAGAGCATAACATTGGAATAAGAAATATGATTATGTCATACACATAAGAATAGAAAATCTGATGTCAATTGTATCTACCAAGACATTCATAACATGTTAGGTTTGGGATAATCACCTGTGTACCTATTTTGGGCTTGGGATAACTGTTTGTGTATACTCTTATTTTGGGCTTAGGATAACTTCATGTATACTTAATTTTTTTGATCTTGGGTTAACCTCACATGTACCATATTATTTTTTTCTTGGGATAACCTCACACATACCCTCGAGTTTCAGGAATGGGATAACCTCCCTTATACCTTCCTGTTTAGAGCTTGGAATAACCTTCTATGTACGCTTTGAGAACAAATAAGATTAAATCATAACCCAATCAATTTGAGGTTGATATATATCCCATCAATCAGATAATCCAAAAATTTGGCTTCCAAAAGAGTATATAACATTCATAATATCATAACCCATGAAAATAAATTGGTTTCATAAAACATTTCATCATAATGTGACCCATGGAAAAGAAACGGGTTTTATAATCACTTCATCATAACATAAATCATGTAAAAGATATGGGCTTCATAAAAATATTTTCATCATAAAAATAAAACATTTAGGTAAAGAGTTAGAATGGTGTATTTGGATCATATCCCCAAAAAATCATAATTAACATCAATGGATTTCATCTTAAATGGAAAATGATTTTGAAGGAAAAATAACGTAGAATGTTTCTTGAGGAAAATAGTATTTCAACTTTAAAAATAGTTTTTAAAACATAAAAAAATTTTAAAATCCTTTTATTTTATAATAAACTTTTATACATATAAATTGATCTTTAAAACATTGATTTGTTATGATGAAGAAAAAAACTTTTTATGTCGTATGGGTTAAATCTAAGATTCCTTTCATGTTTTTGGTAAAATACAAAAAGACATTTTTTTTAAAAACAAAATGAAGATTAAATATAAAAAAATTTAAAGAAAATTATGAAATAGGTAAAATTTCATTTAATAAATCGTTTTTTAAAATTTTAAAATATTTTTATAAGACATGGATATAGAAGAAAAATGGTTTTTGGCCAAGGAGAGAAATAAAGCTAGTATACTTTAAAAACACTCTTTTTGAATCTTGAGTACATAAAGAGATGATAATGAAGGTAAAAGATTCATTATAATGACATAAAATAGGATAACAATATTCATTGATTTATTGTTATATTTATCATAATATTTCACCATCTAAAGGATAAACATAAACAATATCAATAAACAATGAGATTGTTCCATAAAACCATTACCACTTTATAACATTGAATCATAAGACCCATGAAATAATAACGTTAAATGAAACATAAAATATCATGAGAATAAATTAATTTATAATATTAAATGTAAAATTGGCTTCATATATTCCTCACAAAATAAGATAGGTGCATAACATTACAAATGTCTCAAAAAAGGAAAATTGAGACAAAAACCCCTTACCACTTTGGTATCTTTTGAACTGTAAACCCCATGAAAGAGAAATAAAATATATATATATATATGTAAATTGAAATAATTTTCATTATAATAATCAAAATATTCATTCATGGAAAGTTTATAAACCACATAAAATAAATAGGTGGTGAATATGGAAACTGTCTCATTGAAGTAAAAAAGTGAGATGAAAATCTCTTACCTTAAGTCTCGACTTCCTTCATACATGTTCAAATATATTGTATAATAAATATAATTTTATTATAAATATATTACAGAAAAATTATTATATATATCATACCATATATTATTTACTTCTGATCTTTTATTTCATGTTCATTACAAATTCCATGTTAAATTCATGTTTTATGCTATAACTACATTATTTTTCATGTATGTTTTGATTTTTTTTTTGTTCTCATAATTTAACATGGTTAAATCATATAATAAATTTTAAACACTATATATATATAATATATATGCTTTATATAAGTTTTTATTTTAATCCATAAATTTCAGAGATTGAAAATGAAATACATCGTTCAGGGAAAGGATAGGAAGTACGTATACATGAACGTGATTTCCATTTTCATAAAGGATTGAAAGAAATAAAGTTAAATAATATATTACCATTAAATAATTATTATTATTTCATATATATCATTAATATTCATTAAATCTACCCTTACTAACTTCCATGTAAAGTGTAAGAAGAAACGAATCACATCGCTTCGCTTGGTGATCGTCCGCCGTTCACATGAGAGACATTATCGTATCCCCCATAGAATGGAATGTAAGAAGGTATATGTGGTATAATAATTATATCAGTATATTAATTTTACAAATATAATATATTTATTTTAATTACATCATTATATCCATCCTTTAAAGATGTTGAAGGAAAAAAACGGCAATGGTTCGTGAGTCGATCATCCACCGTACAAACGATTGATGGTTTTGTTTTACATTTGATGAAAGTGTAAATAGATATTTGTTATTCCATTAATATAATAACATTTTAGTATATATTAGATATATTTTAATTATATTTTGAGTTTTAATACATAATTTAAGTGGTAAAATGAAGAAATAAAAAGAATCTTAGTGAATAAGATTATCTTCGTTTAAAAGAACCTCTTTTGGATCTCTTATTAAAGACCCTAGTGTTGGCCTTTTGGGAGGATAAGTAGCTCGAGAACATGGATAATTATTTTTTAGGAGGTATTTTAGTGTGTATTTTCCAAAATATATGGCTTTAGAGTTGTAAATAATTGATGGTTAATGGTGGATCTTTATAATTGGGGGAAAAGAACCCACTTGGAAACAACTTGGAAATAACTTGAAAATTTCCCAAAAATAATCCAAAATAATAAAGTAATTACCAATAAATAATATATAAAATAACCATATATTAAAAATTTAGAATGTTAATATTTAAATATTTCCATAAAATAGAGTTTATGTAAGTTTTGGGTCATTATTAAACCGTATCTTTTAAGTTTAACCTCCTGGTAAAACCATTTTTACCTAAACAGCAGTAAATAATTATTATATTTTCAATATCCATAATGGTAGAAAATTAAGTTGAAATTATTAGATAATATAAATTATTATTATTCAAATTATTTAATCTATTTTACCAAAATCAATTCACATAATTGGTAAATTATATTTTAAAAAAAACTAGTAAACCCGATGAAAAATCTGGTTTTTAAAAAGTGATATTTTTGAAGCCCAATAAGATTTTAGATTAACTATATGTATAATAATATTAATTTTATGAATATAAATTAAAATTTATTTGTATATTATATAAATTTAATTTATAATATTCCCCACTTGGTATTATTTTAATTAATTAAAATAGATAAAAAAAATATGCACTTTATAACAATTTTCAGAGAAATAGTTTTTTAATCTCCAAAAACACTTATATTAAAATTCAATATAAATTTGATTAAATAGAAATTAAGTTAATTAAATTTAGATGAATAATAATTATGTTACTTTAAAACATAATAGGGTATTAAAATTGATTTATTTATTGAAAAGAAATTATTTTTTTACAAAAGACGATGTTTTTCAATATTCACTGAAAAATCAATATTTTCAGAAACAAATCTTAAAATTTCACCATAATTTATTTTTATATGATGATTTATAAATGAATTTAATTTTATCTGATACATTTTTTAAGATATATATAAATTAATTATAATGTTTTCTCATATAATTCAATAAAAATAATTTTTTAAGAAAACGTATTTTTGAGGAATATGATTACTTTACTAAGAATTGATTGATAATTTACTAGGAATTTATAAATAAATTTATATTGAGTAATAAATTTATATGTATATTTTGTAAATTATAATAATTTGCATACTTTTTTGTTTAATGTCTCGGTTATAATAGACATATTTAAAATAATATTATTTCAATGTTCACTAAATCTCAGTGTTACGGGTCATGCATTCTATTGACGAAACTCATTATTTCATGTAATGCGGGGTAAAATTGATTTTTTTTATAACTAAAAAAATAAATAAATTTAAATTAATTTCAAAAGAACATAAAATCTTAGGGTTGTTACATTCTACCACCCTTAAAATGAATTTCTCCCTCAAAATTTGTCTTTGTCGTAAAAGGATTAATATTTGCAAATCCTTTATAGAAACCCACATCGTAAAAAATGAATAATAAAACATACCTTAAAATAAAATGTTGGAGCATAAAGATTACCTAAATTAATACATAACTAGGTTTACATGTAGGAAAACAAAAGTGTGAAGTGAAGATTTGGAAATGGATAAAAACATAATGTCCCAGTAATAATGCGGAGTGACAAATATAATTTTTCATAAGAATGTGAACAGCAATGAAAAAATAAAAAACCATAAACCATAAACCAAATATGTGTGAAAATGGTCATTAATATCATCAAAAATTATGGTAATAGGATAAAATTTTATTTCAATATAATTTTCCTAAAGTTGAATAATTTTCTTGAGAATATATACTTACTTGATTTCATTCCATTTTATAAGCATAATCTCATCCTTTTGTTATGCCTTGATCAATTTACACTTCATATCTTACTCTAAGAAATGAAGGTAAATATGTTATTACTAAATCTTTAATGGATCATAAGATCCATAATAGAATGATAAGTCTTTTCGTCTATCTCTGGTTATCATCACAACAAAATGGTTATCATCGGCTATCTAATATGAATAAATCTACATATGGTGAAGTAATAAGTCAATCTCTAAAGCCTCTTAAAAATTTAAACATAAAACATTTCATAAATGGTTAACCTTATAACCCTTAAAAAAGATTAAATTTTAAAACTTTATAAATAAAATCACTAAATTTCCAAAATAAACTTATCATTAATCTCCTAAAAAAATGAGGAATATATTAATTTTTAAATATAAAACATGTGAATACCATTATCATGTATTCTATTAAAACATGGTAATAACATGAATTATAATAAAATCTTATTCTAAACATGAATACTTACTCTAAAATCCTAGGATACAGTGGAAGCCTACCTCAAAAAATTATTAAATAAAATATGAATTGGAGTCAGTTATACAAGGGGTTATTAAAAAAACAGGAGTGCATGGCACCGCATGAAATACCACATCATGTCCAAATCAGTGATCGTCTGCTTTTCCATAGCATCCTCCACCTTATTGTCCTCCCGATAGGCATATGAAACAACAAGATTGATTTGAGAATCCTTATCAAGGAAATAAATCCGGTTGGGTAGCACTTTCTAAGGCACATTACGTGTTCACTTTTTCAAATCATGAACCACAATCTCATAATCAGATTCAAGCCATGTCATCCTCCAACTGAACTTCACAGTGTACCTTATTTCATGAATTATTGCCCATAATTTCACTTCATAGGCATTCACAATACCAGTGATATGGTAGAAACATCCTTCAACGAACCCAAGGTGCATGTGAAACACCCCATCGCAACCCGATGGACCTGGTGCACTCGAGGAAGCTCTATCAACATTCACCTTGAGTCATGGTTTAATCAGGGGTATCCACCGAATGTACTTAAGAAACCATGACTTTCGTGTTCGACCGGAAACCCCCATCAATATGGGAATTTGCAGGTCAGAAAAATTACCTTCTTGCACAAAAGAAGCAGCATAAACCTCTTTATGGATGGCCAACATTCCCTGTTGTACAATGTTGTTGGCACTGTCAAAAAGTATAGAGTTCTGATCCACCCATAGCACTGCAAAAGTTGCAGAAATATCAACAAGAAGAAAAATTATTCATTCACTACAAAGAACTATAAGAATATTTTCAAGAAAATAAGTAATCAACATATAGATTCCCATATTTTAATTGAATAGGTAACCAACATATGACCAGATCCATTTAGCTTGGTCACATTCCAAGAACAAGTGCTACATTATTTCCTTAGCACACATACATGGAGGGAAGATCGAAGTCATGTGAAAGATATCTCTTTAAAGCTGTTTAGAAAGGGGGATCTATTTTTTCCAAATCCTCTAAAGCATGATGAATCTGGAAGGCCTGATGAATTTGGTTCTAAATTTCATAAGCCAGGAAGGTGGGTGGGAGAGGCCCCCACACTCAAGCCAGTAATAGTGGAAAATCCTTATATATTTCATAATCATTAAATTGTAATATATAAACACTTAAATATTTATACTTAATTCTTAAACCATTAACTATGATTCATCATCATATTTCTTAATATATATTTCTTTTCATATGCCATTTTTAGCCTCTTAATCATCAACAAAAAAAATATTTACTTGTACCACCTTGTTGACCCTCTTCTAGATCTTTCCCCATAGTACATCAATTTATATAATTCCCATTATTTCTAAAGTTAAACATTCATCAATTGATAATACCTTATAGATACCAATATTCTTATCGATTTTATTAACTAAAATTTTTGTTTTTCCTTGGTAATTACTTTCTTTGGTCCCATCTTATCCACACATAAAACATATTCTTGTTCCTTTAAGTCATTCTCTTGAATTCTCCTTTCCACATTCCTGAAATATAGGAAACTTAATCTTATTTCTGCTATGGTCCCCACAATCCATGATCTTAGAGAAATCTAACCTTTTCTTCTTTGGTGAGTCCAAGATTTGGTTGAGATGAATGTTTTTAATCATATAACATAATAATTAATTAGTAATAATCATAATATTCTTTATTATAGTCATCACCCAATTTGGTTTGTCATCAACACATTATATATCATAATCAACATCAATCAAATTCCTTTATTTTCAAAACATTGACTAAAATCCAAAAAACATAGTGTGAGAGACAATAATCATATTAGAGAAATACATAATAATGAAAATTCACTTATAGGATGCTTAAATCATGACACATTCTTTTTAATATATAAAAACTTATTTTTTTTCTAGATCATTCATATTCATCATCTATTTAAATCCTTCTTGACGGTTCATAATGAGTTTATGAATTTCCAAATCATATCCTCCAAGAGTGTCAAACCATGTGTGCAGTAATGCCTATTATAATGTACCAGGTGATGATCGAGTCTAGATCAATGTTCCCTTTTTAGAGTTATTACCCATATATACCTCTATTCCATAACCACATCCACTTATTGTATCTATACAGGTATGTAATTTATTAGAAACCACTCACTATATCCTTTACCAAAATTATAGGAAATTTTCGAGTACTTTGAATAATCCATAGACTTATCCTCAAAAATATCCTTAGAGTTATCACTAAATTTTTCTCATCCTAGTTTCCAATGGATAAATAAACCTTTCCTATAATACCAACTATATAAACCTAGGATTTTTATACATGGATATTATATCTTTTTAGATGAATATTCAATACATTACACAAACACACTCCTAAGGACCATAAAAGTTTAGTTTATTTGGATACTAGGTACACAATCTTGTAATTTGTTGAAATATCTTCAACATATCCCATAAATATCTTTCCCTTTAATACACTTCACAAATATACCATACGTAAATACTTTATTCATAACCTGGGGAAAGTAAATATAACAAAGGGTGAGATCATATGCTCATTAATGGTAATAAAGTGTTATATCAATTATCACATAAAAATGAAATTATTATAAGATTATGATAATATGAGAATAACATTTTTAAACCATACCATGCATATCAAAGATCAAAATCTTGATTCATGGCATAAATATTGCGAGTTCATAAGATATAAATCATAATTAATTCAAATAACATAATCCATGAGAGCATAACATTATAATAAAACATATAATTTTGGAATACACATTATCATAGAAAATATTATGTTAAGTTTATTTACCATGACATTCATAACATGTTAGGCATGGGATAATCACCCACGTACCTATTTTAGGCTTAGGATAATCTTCTGTGTACCCTATTATTTAGGGATTAGGATAACTTCTCATGTACCTTCTTATTTTGGGTTTGGGATAACTTCACATGAGCCCTCTTATTTCAGGATTAGGATAACCTCTTGTGTACCCTCTTGTATCAAGCTAGGGATAACTTATCGTGTACCCTATTTTTTGGATCTTGGGATTACCAACCATGTACCATTTTATCTCATATAACATTAATAATTACCCAATGAATTATTGGGAGATATAGGTCCAACCCATAACAAAATCCATACATTTTTGTGAAACAAGATCATATAAAATTCATCATATCATAACCCACTAAAATAAATTGGTTTCATAAAATATTCCATAATAATATAAATGATGGAAAATAAATTGGTTTCATAATCATTTCATCATTTTATCATAACATAACTCATAGAAAAGGTATGGGTTTTATAAAAATATTTTCATCGTAAAAATAAAAAAATATAAAGAATAAAAATGGTATCCTTGGATCATATCCCCATTAAAGCATAATTAACATCAAAGGATTTCATTTTAGATGGGAAATTATTTTTGAAATAAAAATCACATGGAATGTTTCTTGGGGAAAATAGCCTTTCCACTTTGAAAACCACTTTTTTAAATATAAAAAATTTCAAAATCCATTTATTTGAAAATAAACTTTTAAAATCATAAATAAATCTTTAAAAAGATGATTTTTTATGATGGTGGAAAATAATTTTCCTTTTTTATTGGTTAAAATAAATATTTCTTTCATGTTTTCAGTAAAATCCAAATGGGAATTGTTTTTCAAAATAGCATGAGATCCCTTTTAAAACAAATTCCAAAAATATGACATGGTTAAAAATGGATTTAATAAATTCTTTTGATAATGTTAAAAAAATAAAACATTTTTTAAAACATGGATATGGAAGAAAAAGTATTTTCAACTCAAGAGAGAAATAAATCTAGTTTACTTTTAAGAAATTATTTTAGAAAATTGAGTACATAAAGAAAGTAAAATGAAGGTAAAACAGGTAATATAAGTAAATAAAAAAAGTATAAGAATATTAATGAGTTAATTGGTAGATTAATCATGATATTTCGTAATCATAATAATAAACATAAACAATCCTGATAAATGATGAGATTGTACCATAAAATCATTCACTCTGGTAACTTTGAATCATAAGCCCTGTGAAAGAATCAAATTATATTAAGCATAAAATATAATGAGAATAAATAAATTCATTATATTAAATTTCAAAGGGTCTGTATATACACCTAATAAAATTATATAGGTTCATAACAGTATATATGTCTCAAAGAAGAACAATTGAGATAAAAATCTCTTACCACTTTGGTAACTTTTGTACCGTAAACCCCATAAAAGATAAATCCCAAAATGGATATGTAAATCATAATAATTTTCAGGATAAAAATAACATAATACATTCATGGTCATTGTATACACCACATAAAATAAATATGAGGTGAATATGATATGTGTCTCACATAAGTAAAAAGTGAGACAAAAATCCATTATCTTAAGTCACGAATTCCTTATTACACATTAAAATATATTTTATAATATATATAAGCTTATTATAAATATTTTAAAGAATCATAATTATATAAATAATACTATATATTATTTACTTATTTCATTTTATTACACATTTATTAATAATTCTATGTTAAAGTCACATTTTGGGAAATAACTGCATTATTTTTCATGTATATTTTTATTTATTATTTTTTTGGTCATCTTACTTTGATCATGGTTATATCATATCCATAATGTTAAAAATTATATAAATATTATATATATTCATTATATATTTTTTATTATAATCCATAAGAGTTATTGGTAGAAAATGAAATACACCATTCAGGGAGATAGTAGGTTGTACAAATGCATGAACGTTGTTTCTATTTTCTCAAAGGATTTAAAGAAAGAATGGTGAATAGTATAATAAAAATGAATGATAATTATTATTTCATATATATCATGTAAATTCATAAAATTTTCCCTTAATACCTTAAATTTAAAATTTAAGTGAAAATAAATCAGATCACTTCGTGAGGCAGTAGTCTGTCGTACACAAGAGCGACATTATTGTATGTTCCATGAAATGGGAATTAAGAACGTATCTATGATATCATAATTATACAATTATATTAATGTCAAAAATATCATATAAATATTTCAAATCCATCATTTTATCCATCCTTTAAATGTAGTAAAGGAAAATAAACTACATCGGTTCATAAGGAGGTAGTCTGTCATACGCGCAATCAACTGTTTCATTTAACATTTATAGAAGTTAATATGGATATATGTTATTACATTAATATAATAACATATTAGTATATATTATATTATTATTATTTTCTTTTACTTTTTATGTAAAAATTTAAGTTGTAAAAAATAATTAATAAAAAGAATAGCTTAGTGAAGAAAATTATCTTCGCTTAAAAGCACCTCCTTTGGATCTCTTATTAAAAACCCTAATATTGGTATTTTGGGAGTATGAGCATATATATAACATATATAAGTATTTTGGGGAGGTATTTTGTTAGGTTTTTTCTAAACTATCTCTCTTGAGAGTTGTTAATAAGTGATGGTCGGTGCTGACCTTTTATAAGTGGGGGAAAGGAAGCCACTTGGAAACTTCTTGGAAATTTCCAAAAAGAATCAAAAAGAATAGTCATTCCCAAGAAACAATGATTCCAAATGACCATATATTAAAAATTTATAAGAATAATATGTAAATATTTCCATAAAATAGTATTTAGTCATGTTTTGAGACATTTTTAACCCTTATCAGTTTACTTTAGTCCCTCAGCAAACCCATTTTTACCTTAAACGCAGTAAATAATTTATATTGTTTTTTCCATTAATTTTGGTAAAAAATTAAGTTTAACTTATTAGATAATATTAATTATGATTATTACAAATATTTAATCCATTTTACAAAATTAAATTAAAAATAATTCAAAATTTAATTTAAAACAAAACTCACAGATGTGGCAAAAAAGCGGGTTTTCGAGAAGTGTATTTTTCAAGAACAATATGATTTTATATTAACTCTATGTATAATAATAATCATTCTGTGAATATAAATTAAATTTTTTATATATAATATATATATTTTTTTGAAAAATTATCCTTTAGGTATTATTTTGATTAATTAAAATAGAGAAACATTATGCACTTTAAAATAATTTTCAGAAAAAACACATTTTTTTATCCCAAAAACATAATTATACTAAAATCCAATATAAATTTTATTAAACAGTAATTAAGTGAATTAAATATAGAAAATAATAGTTATATTAATTTAAAATATAATAGAGAATTTAAATTAAATTATTTATTGAAAATAAATAATAGTTTTACAATAATCATTATTTTTCATTATTCACTAAAAAAATATTTTCTAAAAAATCCCAAAATCTCACCATCAGTTAATTTCAATCTGATAATTTCAAAAATAAATTAATTTAATCTAATATATTTTCTAAAATATCTATAAATTGATAATAATATTTTCTCATAAGAGGTAATAAATATCATTTTTGAAGAAAACATTTTTCTGATGAATATAATTACTTAAATAAAAATTGATTCATTATTTACCAATAATTTATAAATAGAATTATATTGAATACAAAATTTATATGTATATTTCATAAATAAGTTAATATTATTCATACCATTATAATTAATGGCCAGGTTATAATGGTCATATTTAAAATAATATTTTCTCATGGTTTGTTGAAGCGTGGTGTTGCATTCATAAACTCTATTAAAGAAACACATTATTACATGTAACACAATCTAAACATGGGGTTTCCTATAACATAAGATATCAGAAAATCAAAATTAATTTTAAAAAAAACATAAAATCCTGGGATTTTACAGGATGCATCAAGGGTTAATATAATTTAGGGCCCCACCCTTCACCTGATTAAGTCTAAGGCATTCACCATAAGAGTCATCAAGACATTTCATATTTTTCCCTAAGGAACGTCTTAATAAATAAAACATGTTTATGTAAATAATGAGGAATACTAAAATTAATACATGATCATACTATATTAGAATTAAATAATCATCATGAATGTCAATTCTTTTCCCCATGTTAATAAAAGGGATAACCTAATCACAACCCATCTAAAAACGAAGATGTATGGTCAAACAATACATATATATCTTTCCAATAATCATTTGGATTAGAATAACAATATAAAAACACAAATAATTTTCCCCATTTCAATAAAAGGGATAAAATGATCATAACCCATCCTCAGAAATGAGGCGGATGGTCAAACAATACTTAGTCAACTTTCCAATAATCGTCTATATTGGAATAACAATATATGGTATGGAAGTAATTTTCCCCATTTAAATTGAATAAAAATATTTCAAATTGAACATCATCCATTATGAATTATGTAAATTTTTTTGTTCACACCATATAGATAAAAGGTTGTACGGCTAAGTCAATACTAAAATTATATGATCATAATTTATACAGAGAAATAAGGTGGATATTTTGAAAACAACAAAACCCAATAAATGGAAAATATTAATTATAGGGTTTATATGTAAATAATTTATATCCCTAAAAAATAATGAGATAATACCACATAATAAAATCAAAGGGTATAAATGATAATAATATCATCATATCAGTGTTTCTAGAATAAATTTGATAGATTATAATTAAGAACAAAACTAAGCAGTTGATAACACTCATGTTAGGGACTTTAATTTTCCTTGGAAGTCTTATTAATTTTAAAGGTATTGGGATAAATACAAGTGTAAATAGTAATATATTAGTTTTAGAGGGTTCTAGGAAGATAAAATGGAAGATTTTTAAAGTGAAATTCAAATGATAGGTGTGTATTGAAGTGTCAAATATGTTACTCTTTTATAAGTGATAGAAGGGGGATTTTTAAAAGAAATCCTAACATTTTCAATAATGTAAGGTTAATATTTAAATTGAAAAGTCCATAAATGGAAAAATTATGAGATAAGAGGTATTTTGATTCTAAATTAATCTCTTTCACTCCTTTTTTTCAACTTTTTTTCTTTTACCCTAATTTACTTTTACCTTGGTAATTAATTTCTAAACATAGTAATTAATTTAATGAAAAATATTAAGATTTAACATTTTACCTAATTTTATACTTAAGATTTTAAATTTTAGAATCATTTTATCAAATATAATTATAAATGTTTGAAATTTTGACTTTTAAAATAAACAAACTAATCGCAAAAAACTATTTTTAGAAAAATAATGCTTTTAACCAATATTTTTATATATTAGATAAAATTATAATGATTTATGATTTTAAATATATAAATTGATTTATTATAAATTGAATAAAATTTAATAAGATTCTAATTAAATAAACCAAACCTCACCTTGAAAGTAATTAATTTTAAGAGAATATCAAAAACAATTCTCATATTAAAGTGACATTTTAGTTTAGTTCTAAAAATGTTTCGCATATGCTCTTTATGTAAAATGAATATTTAAAAATTCATACTTTTATTCCTTAATTTAACATTTAGTTTATTAAATGCTTTCTAAATCTTCTATATTATGCTTACATTGTGATAAAATCATGGAAATTATAATTTTCATAAATCCCTCTTTTTTCAAATAAAAATGAACCTTTTTAGAAAATTCTAAAAATAAATAATAAGAAAATTTTGATGAAATGAATTCAAAAATAAGGTTTATTTTATCTAATTAAAATTCTAAAATTTGAAAATCTATCTTTAAATGGGATATAAAAAATGTACAGAAAGTTTATTTTATTGAAATCACCCTTTTTCCACATTAACTCATATTAACTATTATATTCTAAAAGAAATAATTTTAAATTGATTTCCATGTTATTTTAATTAATAATTTTATTCTAATATTTTTTTAATTTATTACATTGGGTTTTTTGGGAAAGGAAATTTATCAACCACATTGAATTAATTAAAGGTAATATAATTTCAGGGATTTTGGCTTGTTTTGTTCAAGGTAACTCCCATAATAAGAACTCTAAATTTATTAATGTTACAAGTCATCCTTAACCCCTTTAGATAGAATTTAAAAATATCGATTGATAAAACATTATCAGTAAGGGATATAAAATAAAATAAACCTAATAGTTCATTTTTAAAACAAAAAAAATTCATAAGAAATATTTCGCTTTTCATAGTAAAAATTTGAGTTTAAATAATCGTTTACTTTTCTATAAAAACTACTTAATTTCTCAACAGATTTCATAAAAAATTCATATGCAATAAAAAATTCAATGTCATAATTATATGGTTTTCTTATAAAACAGTAAAACCCATGAATAAATTTCCTTGAAAAACAATCCTTTAACCTTTTTTCCTACAAAAGATGTATAAACTTTCCTTAGAAACATAAGCGCATTTTCTTACCTTCTGAAATTTAAATATTTTCTTTATAAGTTATTATAATAATATCATATAAGTTCTTTTTACGATTATCATTTCATTCACCCTTAGAATAACCCTTACAATTAAATCACCTAATCAGATAATTTGTATATCTATTAAGAGTGACATGTCACCCGTAAACTCTATCACTTTACCCAATGGATTGGACAGCTATATTAGTCTGATTTATCATTAGATCTGTATCAAAATCACTAGTAATTCATATATGATTTAAAAAAAATAGTGAATAAATAAAAAAATATATATATTTCTCTTTAACCATAAAACACATTTGAATTATCATTTAATACCATAATAAATATAACTTTTAATTATCTCCTAGAAATGAAAAGAAATATTTGTTTCCTTATAAAAACATTCTAAAACCCAAAAAAATGGAATATTGATAAAAATATTTTCTTTGAAAATAACCATGTAAAATTTTAAATTAATATTAAAATATTTGAGCTGTCATGATGGAGGGAGAATCTATTCATTCAATAGTTTTTAAAACAAAGACTCGTTTTACACTTTAGAAAATAAAGTCAAAAACAACCCATATAGAAAACATTAAAAATATTATTTTCTTAATCCTTTGTAAATAAAGTAAAAAATTAATGAAACATATCTTTAGAAACATTTGAATCATAAACAAGAACACACTTGAAAAAATTAAATAAAACATTGACATAGAATTAGAAGAGTTAGAAAGAGAATTTTAAAACAAATATTTCTAAAAAGAAAGTACCTTACCTTGAGTCCCAAATCATTTGTTTATATATATACCCTCCTAAGTAACACGATTTTATTATTTTTCTACTTGAATAATAAAAATTTTCATGTAAATTTTTTAATCATTATTCCTTTTATTTCATTACTTATTATGTTTTATTTAGTAACTAAAATGGTTAATTTCACATAGGATGTTTTGAGGACGTTCGATTTATAAGTCCAAAATGACTTTGGTAGGTTGAAAAGGGTCAAAGGGATCATGGTTACATAATCTATCAAATATTAATCAAGAAAAATTTATTATTTTTATATATTAAAAAACATTTTAGAACAAGTCATGGAAGGTGGATATTAAAAATGAAATATATAATATCATGGAGGGGAACTCTACACATACACATGAGTGACATTTCCATTTATCTACTAGATGAAAAATAAATAAGGTACATAATATTTTGATTTTATAAAATCATAATTATGTTATAAATTTCATATTTATTCCTTATTTATGGCCTTATGACTAACCATTTGAGGTGGTAATGAAAAAAAAATCACATCGCTTCGTGGAGGTGGTATTCCACACATTCACACAAGCGACTTTATCATTTTCTAATGGATGGAAGGGTTAATAAATTTAGTGATATATTATCCTTAAATAATAATAATAATTTCATTAAAATATTATATATTCATTAATTTCATATTTATAACTAGTTGTGTGATGTGGTGATAGAGAATGAAACACATCGCTTCCAATAAGTAGTAGTCCACACATATAAATGGGTGAGGATTTCATTTCCTATATGATAGAAAAGAGATACAAAATAGTTGTTACATAAAAATAATAACATTTTAGTGTATATTATATTATTATTTCATTATTTTATAGTGGTTATAATATATTTTAGGGAGTAAGAAGAAGAAATAAACTTGAAATAGTTTTGTTTTCACATATACCTCCTTCTCAGATATATCCCTTTTTCTTACACCTTAATCCTTAAAGGATTGGTCTTTTGATAGTACCAATACCTCTAAAGTGTGGGGAGGATAATTTGAAAGGTTTTTTAAAAGTAATTTTTTAAGATAAGTGTAAGATCCTGACATCTTTTGGGGTTATCTCAGCCTTATTTACAAGTACTCTTTTTCCTTATGTTGAGTACTTTGCGTTTGGATTTTACCTTGGGGTCCATTTGGGTGGATTTTTGAGAAAAATTGAAGGAAAAGGAATGTGTGTGGTTGGTACATAGTTAGAGAAAACCATGCACCCATCCTAGAAAATTATGCAACCCTATACAGTGTGGATTTTCATCTCGTGCACAATTTTTCAAATTGTGTTCCCTAAAAGGAGAAATTGTGCACCCTTAAAATAATAGGTGCATGGTTAGGGAAAATTAGGTGCCCCTTCCCAAAAAACCATGCATGATATTTTTATTAGCTTGAAAAAAAATTGAAATCCACCTAAACCCCCGAAACATTCCCCATTCAACCCAAAATCAGACCCTTATGATTTTTGATGACTTAAAATCTTTTAAAAGTGATTCCAAGGTTTTTTTTGACCTATTTTCTTCACTATTAAAACCCTAATACAAATATCCACATCTCCCCTAGTTAGACGATCATATCCCACTTTACTTCCCATTCATCTCCCACCCTTCTCCCTTTCTTTAATGAAATATATTCTATATTTTTTGGGTTATATCTAGATCTGTTATTATGAATCTAGATCTAGGATTATAGATCTAGATCAATATTAAATAGATCTGGATTTTTTACCTTGATTTATGGTTTTTAGATATGGATCTCATTCTATTTCATTGTGCTACAAAATTTTAGTGATTTCTTTTGCGCCATCATTCATCAACGAATCGAGGTAGGTGGACAATTATTCAATTCACAAAATCATGATAGTAATTACATGCATGTGATTAGAAAAATTTATAAGTTTTGTTTAGAAATTAGAATTCATAAATTTAATTAATTAATGTTGTCAATTATTTAATTGTAGAAGTTTATGTTTTAATTGAATAATGGAATTATGGAATTAAGATAATAAATTTCCAAATTAATTATAGGAGTATTTAATTATTGGATTGTTGATAGTTAATTTTTGGGTTAATTATCTAAATATTGGATATTGAATTGAGGATAATTAATTAGTTAATTAATTATGGATTATCAAGATTAGTTGAATTGTACTAATTAATTGTTTAATTAATTAAAGGGGTGTTTTAATTAATTAATAATTAGGTTAATTAATAGATTTGGGTTGATTGATTAATTTTATAATTAATTAATAGAAATTTATTTGACTAATTAATTGATGAATTAGTTAATATACTGATTTGTGATTACATTGGCATGGATTAGAACATGGGATAATTGGGGTGTGAGTGAGTAATTGTTGAGAAGGAATGTGAAAGCCTACTGAGAAGGACCATGAGATCATGTTGAGAAGGACCATGAGAGCCTATTGAAAAGGACCGTGGGAGACTATTGAAAGGAAGACCATAAGAGATTATATTATGATTTCCAAGGGAGGATATGAGTGTTCTTATAGTTGGACCAAGGTAAATATTATGAGATCTTCCCCATTTTCTTAGTAAGTGATTATGCATCATTTGGTTTCACTCACATTAGACCCTTGATGTTAGAGCCCTATATTCACATTAATCATGCCGGATTGATTTATATGTTTTAGGTATTTTAGAAAATATTAAATGATAATGTGAAATAGTTTAGACTTCCGCATAGGCCGAAGCAGGTATCAAGGATTAGGTATCCTCAGGAAACCGAGAGATTATGTGGTTAAATAAAGGTTAATTAAAAATGTGATAATTGTTTATTTACACATTTTAATTATTTATTGATACAAATATATAAATTGTTGTTGAATGGATTTGTTTTATACAACGTTGGTGGTGGCTACTAATTTGTACTCACACCCTACTCAGCATACCTGATTAGTACCTGAATGGATTTTATGGATGCAGGATAGGTCAACGGAAAAGGCCATATGTTAGATGGATATGTCTGGATTGAGCATGGTTTAGGGAACCAGATGTGGTTTGAGACCCAGTGGGAGTCATCAGTATCTTTCTTTTGGGTTTTTATTTTAGACACTTGAAAAATAAATTAGCATGGAATGTTTTCATCTTTAGTTTAGATATTGTATATTTTACTTTAATTATCATGAGATATGGGTATTGTTTATGGTAATATATTCTTTTTCTATTGTTTATTTATTTCTACTGGTGTATTACTCTGATATAAGAGGTTACAGTCACCCCATGATCAACTTATTAGACCCTCACTGCTAATCAGCAGCCTCTAGTGTATTGGGAAGCGCGCTTGATGTCATCGGACCAATTGGATCAGGACACCAGTATGTGGCTCCCAGGTCGAGATGTTACAAAGTGGTATCAGATTATAGTTTTCTTTTATTTTTCTTTTTTCTTACTATTTATTAAATACAGATAGGAAATTAAGAAGATTTTTCCATTGGTAATGATCATATATATGGGAGTAGTAAACCCATGTATGGGGGAAACCCAATCACCTAGGGTGGGATTGTTGTTATTATTGTTCATTGTTAGAGTTTAATATTATTTCACCTTGAGTGATGAACTTGTTGTGTGATGTGAAATTGTTTTTGGATATTTTCTGATAATTGACTCGTGGCCCGAAATGGATTGAGAGTTTATTCTTCATGATTAATTTGAGGAACTTAGGATTATTTTTGTGACATGCATCATTTTAGGCACACATGGGAGAATGGATTTTGTGTAAGTTGTTGAACATAATCTATATGCTCCTTGCTTGTGAAATTAAATTGAAAATGGATCCTAATATGAAATTGGAAGTGGTAAAATGATGAAATAGTTTCAATAAATGGATTTATAAATGAGAAAATTGATATGATAATGATAATACCATTTTATAACAAACACCTAGTCGTGGGATGGTTAACGACAGTGATAGCACCTCAGTTTTGACTGTGTTGTGAGATTTAGGGAAAATAATTTTTGTGCCTTATTGTGATTATTCCTCTTACATAAATATGATAAATTTTTCTTATGAGTATTAAGACATGTGTTTGGACTTGAAGAGTTATGTCTCCATGATGATTCTTGTTAAGGGGACGGTAGGAGGATATGTCTAGAGATGTTCTTGAAGTAGTGGAACCTGATGCACCTATAGTGTTGGTTGAGGAATCTAGAGAGTAGTTTCGATAGAACTTCACTCCCTTCATGCAACTCATGGGAAGATACCTTAGGTGGGTTGTGAAGAGTATGTCAGACCTGATGAGGGATTTTTATTTGTAGAACCCTATGACTTTTATTAGAGAGGGTGGAACTGAGGGAGATATGTTTTGGTTTGATTACATCGAGATGATAGTTGACCGATTGGTGAAACCTGCTAAGAGGAGGGACAATTTTTTCGTTTATATGATACAAGGATCATTAAATATTTAGAGGGATATTCAGAAACAGACTAGACAGGATGATGGTATGTTGTGGAAGGACTTTTTAGAGATGTTCCTCTATTAATTTTATCCAGAAACACTGATATAGGAAAGAGAATACAAGTTCATGTGGTTGACTCAAGGGAACATTTCGGTGATTGACTGTGTTAGATGCTTTCAAACATGAAGCACTTTGCTCCAAAATTGGTAGGATATGATACAACTATAGTGATATGTTTCCAATATGGACTTAAGTACATGATTAAGCCCAAATTTAACCCTATTTGGTTAAAGAAATTTTTTGAGTTGTTGGATTAAGCTCCCATATGTGAGGGGATCATGAGGTATTTCTATGTATTATAGGTGCATTATTCTGCTTGTTCAGGAGGTAAGACTTCTTAAATAAGAAGCATCATTATGAGAACTTTATCCTAATAAGGGGAAAAAAGTGTTCAGGGGGAGATGTTAGTTACCCAGGACCTTTCTCTAGTAATTTTCTATTTGTGTGGTAGGTTGGGACACTTTTTGAAATATTTTCCTTGACTACTAATGGAGTGTTGATATTAAGAAAATATGGGACATCTATAGAGGTTCTGTGGGAACCCATGGAAGATGATTGGTGACGGAGGATCTAGATAGAACCAAGGTGCGGGAAGGAGATCTTCTGCACCATATTAGTTTGGCAGTTATCGTTCTACTGGATAAGATGGTAGAGGCAGTGGACATGGTGCTCCTAATAAATAACACCCATATCAATAGAGTGGTGCAACTCATGGAAGTCAGACTTCAACATGGGGGAGAGGGGCAGTACAGTTGCATGTGGTGTAGATTACACTTGAGGATAGTAAGGTTGGGCCATTGATAGTGAGAGGTATTATTCTTGTAGATTATACATTATCTAGTACCGTATTTGGTACTAGTTTAAATCATTCTTTTATATCTAAAAAACTTTTTAATGGTTTGGGCCTTCTAGTAGAGTTTGTGAGCAGGGTAATGATTATAGATACACCTTTGGGAGTATGTTCTAGAGACATATTTTTGTAAAATTGATGTTCTCTTTAGATCAGGGAGTATCACTTTCTCTAGGATCTCTATAATTTTGAAATATTAGCCTTCGACCAAATTATGGGTATGCATTGGCTAGTTTTATATTGATCCCAAATTTATTTTTACGGTAGTATAGTGACCCTTACATCTCTGAAGGGTGAAACTTATATTCATCGTGGAGAGTGGGATATCCAGGAAGGCCAAGCATGGGCAATTACTCAGCAACTGGGAGATCTCACAAACCAGGTTTCTAGTCTAATGTTAGATGGTGATGATACAAAACAGGATGTCTTTCCCCCTATAGTGGACCTATTTCATGATGTATTTTTGGAACACTTATCAAGGATTCCATATGAGATACATGTGGAATTTATCATTGAGATCATTCCTTGGGTAGATCTCGTTTCTGTTCTATTGTACATAATGGCACTGATATAGCATCAAGATCTCAAGACTCGGTTGGAGGAGTTGGAGGATAGGGTATTTATCAATCTGATTACATCACCTTGGGGTTCTCCAGTGTTGTTTTCTAAGAAGAATTATGGCAATCTATGCATTTTCATCGATTACTGGAAGTTTAACTAGATCACTATAAAGAATTTATATCCTATTTCACATGTTGATGATCTATTTGACTAGTTTAAAGGAGCCTATGTGTTATCTATGGTCAACTTGAGGTTGGGGTATCATCAAATGAGAGTTTAGACTTGTGATATACCAAGGACTACTTCCAGAATCAAGTATGGAATATATGACTTCTTTATGATGTTGTTTGGGTTGACGAACGAACCGGCAATTCTTATGGACTTGATGAACATAATCTTCCATTCATACCTGGATAGTTTGTTTTAGTGTTTGTGGATGACATATTGGTATACTACAAGACACCTAAATATCATGCCCACTTCTTGACATCATTGACTATACTGAGAGAGAATCGGCTATACGCCAAGCTTTCTAACTATCAATTTTGGATTGATCTAGTACACTTCTTAGGACACATAAGAATAGGAAGGTGGGTCTGTGGACCCAGAGAATATTCAGGAAGTCGTTTCTTGGGTGAATCACAAGAACTTATTCGATATCTGTATATTTCTAGGTTTATTCAGATATTATCAAAGATTCATCCAGAAATTTTCCTATTTGGAAGTGATGCTTTCAAGATTGACCAAAAAGGGCATAAATTTTGATTGGGCATAATCATGTGACAAGGCCTTCCAAGAGTTGAAGAAGCACTTGAATTTGGAACCTATATTGACCCTACCTGATCTAGGTGTGTAGTATATGATGTTTTTTGATGCCTTTGGTATTGGACTCAGAGTAGTGTTGATGTAGGGAGATCAGGTTTTGCTGTAGGGGTCTCATCGATTGAGGCCTCATGAATGAAACCACCCTAAGCATGACCTTGAGTTGGAAGTCGTTATTTATTCTTTGATGTGTTAGAGGAATTATCTGTTGAGTGAGAATTTGAAATTATATATGAATCACAATATCTTGAATTATATCTTCTCACAATAATATTTGAATATTTGGAAGTGGATATGGGTAGAGTATATGTAGTTTTTTTATTTTGATCTAGAATATATTCCCGGAAAAGGAAATACTTTGGCCAATGCTTTGAGCAAGAAAACTCATAATCAAGTAGTTCATGAGTCAATTGTTGAGTGGAAGATTATGACATTGTTGGATGTGATTCATGTAGTGGTCCAGGAGAATCAGGAATAAGTGAATCTCATATAATTTTTTTTGCAGTTAACTCATTAATTTCAGATTAAAGATAGGAGGCATGAGGATACAGAGTACTTGACCTTGAGGGAAATCATTGAATGTGGGGAATCATATTATGATTTTAATATAGATGAGGATGAGGTAGTTTATGTCAGAAATAGGTTTGTTGATACTATAAGTATGTGGGAGGATCTAATGTTTGAGTTTCATGCCTTGAATTGGGTGATACATCCGGGTGTGACCAAAATGTACTATGTCCTATGATGACAGTTTTGGTGGTTAGGTGTGAAAAAAAGAAATATAAGGGTTTGTGACACAATTCTACACCTGTTATCAGGTGAAGGCAGAGTTGCAATGACCTGGAGGTTTGCTGCAACCATTTCCCATTTCGAAATGGAAGTGGGATGACGTGACATTGGACTTTGTTGTGGGTCTCCCAAAGATGTTGAGGAAGAATGATGTTATTTGGGTTATTGTGGATAGGCTTATAAAAGTAGTGCATTTCTTTCCTATATAGGAAACATTCTCAGTGGAATAGCTGGTATACTTGTAAGTTTAAGAGATAGTATGTCATCATAGTGTTCCATGGACTATAGTTTCAAAGCATGACTCATGCATTACTTCACACTTATAGAAGGGAATACGGAAGGTGCTTGGTACACAAATTTTATTGAGAATGTCTATAGAGATCCACACATTACATACATTTATATTACATCAAAATTTATGAATATTCATTAAAAGGTATAAAAAATCTATAATAGGTCCGTATGGGTATATTTTCTTTAGAAATAGGGAAACATAAACAACTGGTTCATAACACATCTATATTGTTTCCCGCTTATTTTTTCAAAACTAGACTCCTCTTTGAAATATCTTACTTAATACCCTTATTCATAACCTAGGTTAAAGAAACATATGAAAGGGTGAGCTCAAATTCTTAGTAAGGGAAGACAATGGAAATATCATTCATATTATAATCATAAGAACATAACATTTGAATATATTACACTATATATAAAAGATCATAATATCATGTCATGGGAAAAATCATAAAAGTGCAATGTAATCCCAAGATTCATAACATAAGAAATGAAATTTTGTGTAATGCACACATAAGCATAGAAAATCATTTCATATTATTCATGGCTCATTTAAATAACCATCATAACAGACAAAGTCCATTACTGAACTACGTTCACTCCTCGTTCCAGCCCTGTATTACTAAACCATGTTTATTATCAATTCTAGTCATGTATATATTGTGAGATATAAATATTTAACCAATACATTGGACAGATATAAAGGTCCCACCCATTTCATAATGAAACCATTTTTACTTGTTCCACAAAAACACTCACCATAGCATAACCTATGAAATAAAATAGGTTTTTAAAACTTCATTCCATCATAATTGACATAAAACCAATTGATTTACTAAATATAATTCCATCATAAACACAATAAAATAATAGTAATAATAGGGTTATAAATATAACCATATTTAAATAGAGTCTTCTTATATGTAAAATAATTATTAGAAAACACTTGAAATTTATTCCTGAGGAAAATATCCTTTCTTCTTAAAAAATGTTTTCCTTCCTCAAAATGCCACAAAATTTTAGAATAAATCATTTTATATTAAAATAACATTGTAATATTTTAGGGGAATATTCATTGAAATGTGTTATTATGAGAGTGTAAAAATCCATTCATGTCGTACTAGTAAAAAAACATTCTTCTTGTACTTTTGTTGGAAAAGTCAAAACATACCTCATACCGAAAACAACAAAAGATTCCATTCATACCATTTAGTAAAAATTTACCAATGGGTAAAATTGAATTTAAATAATTATAGAAGGATATAAAGAATATTTTTAAATACATATTTAGTCTACATGGATGTGTATGATAAATAAACCCTATTAAATACTTATGAATAAACACTCTTGGATAAAAACAAAATTTAAAAAGTTATCTCATACCTTAGGTATGATATGATTATTATGTATATAAACCACCTATGTAATGATTTAAATAATTTTAATTATTTATTCCAAAATTATAATCATTTTTATTATAACATTTATGATTATATTTTTATCTTTTTGTTAGTAACATGTCATTGTTACTCGTTATTCGGGTATTAACTGATTTATGTTCTTATACATGTTTTGTGAAATAAGATCTTGTTCCCATTTTTAGGTTATATTTATATCATTTAAAGATTTTTATTAATATATATCATATTTATTCATCCAATTAATTTATATATTCAATATTTAATGAAGATTATGTAGAACGAATCACATCGCATCGTGGAGACGGTAAGTCGTACGTACACACGAGTGAAGATATCATTTCCATAATTGTTGAATGTTATTGATGTGGATGGTGTATAGTATATAATAATAAATATAATTTTATATTAATAATATATATATTTATTAATTACATAGTTTTACCCATTCGTGTAAGGTCGTGGTGAAAAATGGATTTCACCACGGCGTGGAGACATTAAGTCATACGTACGCACGCGCGGTGATTTCTTTTTTCATAGGATGGTTAGAAGGTGAAATATGGTTGTTTCATATTTATAATGACATATCATTATATGAGTTATAATTATGTGGTTACCTTATAATGAAACAACTAATAAAGAAGAAGTAGGAGAAGAAATAAGTTTGAATGAATCGGTAGAAGAGATTACCTCTTCTTCGATGTGCTTCCTCTAAAACTCTTCTTAGAGCACTAGAGTTGGTCTTTGAAGATGAACAGAACCTCTATAATTAAAATAGGGATGTTTAGAAAGAAATATGGTAGGTTGTGTCCGATATTGAAGGCTCAAAATGAAGTTAAGAGGTGGGGGATGAGGTGCCCTTTTATAATTGAGGTGAGGGGCACTTTTAAAAACTCTATAAATAATTATTTATAATAAAAACAAAACCCACCCAAAAACCTCCAAAATGTCCCAATTTAAAAGATGAGATGAGATAGCTTTTTAATATCATAAACCAATAAATTTTGAACATTCTATTTTTGTAAATTTAAACCATATCTTTTTAACTGGCACTTAGTTATTCTATATAATTTTAATTGTTGTAATAACATTCTAAATATTTAATAGTTATAAATATTTACTAATATGGTGTTAATTGACCATAAATTGATATTTTATGAAATATTTGACCTTATAATCATAAATTTGTAATTTTTAAATATTTTTATGATTTTTAAATAATTTTATGAAATTTTATTTTTATAATTATCAATAGTGTAAATTTTGACACTACTCATTTTTTTTTACTTTACATAAAATTAAAAAAGAATATAAATTCAAAAAAAATATTTAATACGCTAAAAACATTTCATAGGAACCTATAAATTTCTCTTATCATATTAATTATTTCATATGATATTTATTTTAATATTTTTATAACCATTTATTTGATATTTCTATTCATAAAATAATATCTGCATCACTATTGTGTCATCATTAATGGTAGTTATTTAATGTCTAAAATTATAAATAACTTTCTATGATATAGGTAATTATTTTATCTTTCTATATGCTATCTATAGTTTATACTATCTTCAAGTTATCCTTATATTAAAATTAATATACTTATATAAATTGATATTGTGACATTTTGTCACATTCATTAGTTTTTATTACATTCTTGCCATATTAATATGTAAGTGGCCATAAAGTGATTCAATTTTGAAAAATAGATGATAAGGGTCAATTTTAGTCATCCAATAATATTTTTACAGGTGTTAAGGTAATTTTATAATATTATATTTACCATTAATTATATGATTTATGTTTAACCATGGTAATAAAAATAATTACCAAAGTTACTATTTATAATGCCCAAAAATAGAAGTAGAATATTAATATAATTTAGACCTACTTATTCCAAATATGGAGTCCATTTTTTAAAATTAAAAACACTAAAACTATAGTAATTAATTTAAAAACTATCCCATTTTTTGAATGAGAGAACGGTTTTTTTAAAAGGTAAAACACTACAAAAGATTGAAATGATTTCACATATGAATTCAATGTAAAATTAATTCCAATGACCTAAATTATATTAAATGGTAAAAATATATTATATTTATACATTACAACCATTTAATAATATAGTTAAACCATATAAATTATTTCAATGAAAATTTTATTTTCAATTAGTATTTAGCATATTTTTACTATTCATCAAAACATGAAAGTTATCAGAAAAAATATCAGAAATTCATCCAAAGTAAATTTTTATATCCTTATTTAGAATAAAATTTTTATGATGTCATATAAAAATTATTAATGTGTAAAAATATTAATTTAAAAGTTGTTCTTCATTCAAAGGTGTAAGATTACCCTTTGAAAAAATAGGTTTTTATACAACAAATACAGTTTATTCACACATTTTGATTAAAATATACATTGGATGAATATAAAAAATATTTTATTAAGTCTATAACATATATATCTAATTAATTTCTTTACCAATATTCATTCACTAAAAAATAAAAATATCTAATTTATATTTTTCATAAATAATTAATAGTCAAATAATTCACAATGCATTTTCATTAGTTAGTTATAATTATTCCCATTAACCTAACGGCTAGGCTATAATGGTAATTTTATACTAAGGGTGTCTTGTAGTTTGTTTAAACTCGTGATTGTGTGCAACAAAAGTTATTTAAGAATAAAAATTATTTAAAGAAAATTTTTCATAAAAACATCTAAGTGTTACATTCTATCCCCCCTTAAACAAAATTTCTCCCTCAAAATTTGTCACTTGGAAACAAATAGATGAGGATACCTCTCCCTCGTCATATCCTCAAGTTACCATGTAGCTTCTTAAAATTAGTTGTTCCTACAAAAAACTCTAACCAAGAGAGTGGTCTTGTATTGTAGAACTTTTTCACAATGATCCAGAATCTCTATCTATTGTTCTTCATAAAAAGGATATTTCTCTAGAGGTATAACTTCTGAGTTTAGTACATGTGAAGAATCATGTATTTACTTTCTCAATATATGTACATGGAACACATCTTGAACTTGATATAGATTCAGTGGAAACATCAATTAGTATGTTACCTTCCTAACATGATCCGTAATTTCAAAAGGACTGATATACCTAGGGTTTAGCTTGAACTTCTTTCCAAAACTCATTACTCTCTTTCAAAGATATATTTTTAGAAACACCTTATTACCCACTTCAAATTCTAGGTATTGTCTCCGGTTGTTTGTATAACTTTTTTTCGACTCTGAGCTTCTCTTATGTGTTGTTGAATAGATCTGACCTTTTCTGCCATTTCATCAACAAGATCAAATCATAATAGCTTTCTTTCCCCAACTCCATCCCAATAAGTTGGAGTTTTTCACTTCTTTCCATAGAGGGCTTCATAAGGATCCGTTTAAATACTATAATGAAAGTCATTTTTGTAAGAAAATTCCACCAAAGGTAGATGTTTATCCCAACCACCTTTAAAATCCAAAGAGTAAGCTCTCAACATGTCTTCCAGAGATTTAATTGTGCTCTCAGACTGACCATCTATCTGAGGATGACAAGAAGTGTTGAAACTTAAATCTGTTACCAGAGTATACAAAAGACTTTTCCATAACAACAAGGTAAACCTCAGATCTCGATCATATATAATGGAAATTGGTACTCCATGCAATATTAACACTTCCATTACATATATCTTGGCAAGCTGATCAAGAGATAAATCCTCTCTGATAGCAATGAAGTGTGATGACTTTGTAAGTCAACCAACTATAACTGAGATAGCATTATTTCCCTTTGAAGTTTTGGAAAGTTCGGTGATAAAATCCATAGTGATTTTTCCCATTTCCATTGTAGTATACGTAATGGTTGTAACATCCCCTTAGACTTCTGTCTCTTAGCCTTAAATTTCTAAAAAACCAAGAATCAGGAGACATATTCAGCGACATCTCTTTTCATTCCATCCCACCAAAATTACTCTTTCAGGTCTTTATACATATTTATACTTCTGGGTTAATATAGAATGAAGAACTATGAGGCTCATCCAATATCTCCTTCTTAAATTATGGTATGGGAGGAATACCAACCTGGTTACTGAACATTTTTATTTCATTATAATCAAGGTGGAATTCAAGAACATTTATCACCTTCTTTTGTATCTCTACATCATTCTTCTTCACCTCCTTAAACTTTACATATATTAATGGTTGAATATTCATTTGAGGAAGATAATATTTCCCCACTTCCTTTTAAATTTCAAGATATATCCTTTTTAAATCCATAAATATTGGATATTTTGTGATCCTCATCATGGATAAGCTAGCATGGTCTTTTCAACTCAAAGAATCTTCCACCTTGATCGCTTTCCCAGGGGGTAATATATTGAGTAGTTGAAATATTTAATTAACTCCAACCAAATTATTTGGAGCATATTCAGCTCCTTTTTTGTGAAAATTTACTTTAAACTTTTATAATCAGTATAAATATCACACCTTTCACCCTAAAGATAATTCCTCTATATCTTTAATGCAAAGATTACCACAACTAACTATAAATCATGAGTTTGGTAAATTCTCTCGTGGATTTTCCACTATCGTGAGGCATAATATATCACTATATAATTTTACATGATAACACATCCCAATTCTTTCTTGGATTCATCACTTTATATCACAAACCTTTCTACACTATAAATCAATGTGAGCACAGGATCACTGGTTAACCTTCTTTTTAGTTTTTTTAAATTCTCTTCAAACTCCTTGGTCAAAACTAATTTAACTCCTTTCCAAGTCAACTTGGTGGGTGGATTAGATAATTGTGAAAAAATATTTTGAAAAACATTGATAATATCCATCCAAACCAAGAAAAGTTTAGATATTAGTTACCATTATTGGTCTCGAACATATTTCAATAACCTTTTTTTATGGATCCACAGATATCCGCTATCTTGAGATTATGTGACCCAAAAAAACATTCTAAAGCCAAAATTTACACTTGGTAAATTTGGAATTAATATTCTTCTTTCTCAATGTCTTTAGTAAAATTCTCAAGTGATATTCTTGTTCTTACTTACTCATAGAATAGATAGTAATATCATTTATAAAGACTACCACAAACTGATCAAGATAGTCTCTAAAGCCTCTATTCATTAGATCCATGAAGATAGTGGGGGCATGAATAAGACCAAAAGGCATCACTATAAATTCAAAGTGTCTATACCTTGTATAGAATGTTGTATTTGGTATATCCTCATTTTATACCCTTAATTTATTATATCCTGAATGAAGATCAATCTTGGAAAAGTATTGAGCTTCACGTAGTTTGTCAAATAAGGCATCAATGCGAGGAAGAGGGTATTTTGTCTTGAGATAGATCTTGTTAAGTTATCGATAATCAATGCATTGTCTCATTGATCCATTTTCCTTCTTAAAAAATAGAACAAGTGATCCCCAAGGTGACACACTAGGGTGTATGAATCCCTTATCAAGATTCTCTTGTATTTGGTTATTCAATTCCTTAAACTAAATTGGGTCCATTCTATAAGGTGTCTTTGAAATAATCGTAACACCTGGTATGAGTTCTATTGAAAACTCAACTTCACAATTTGGTGGAAGACATAGAAATTCATCAGTAAAGACATTATCAAATTCTTGTACACTGGGAGTATTTTTAATCGTGAGTGTATCCCCAACCATTTGATATAAATAACCTTCATTTATTGGAATTAAGACCCATAAGATGGAAGAAATTTCTACAATTGGGTTATATTCATCTTTGCATCGATAAATGATCATAGATTGATCTAGAATATGAAATTTGACTTTCCTTCCTTAGAAATTGATATGAGATCCATATAGTGAAAGCTAATACATGCTAAGAATCACGTAAAATTCCACTATAGGAAGTATCACAAGATTTTCAGGAAGAACATTCCCACAATCTTCAACTGGAGAAGAACTATAAACTTTTGATGTGATCGTTGTGCCATTAGAAGTTGTCTCAGCTAACTCAACATCTAATTGTCGAGGTAATATGGGAATACCCTTATAAAATTATTCAGAAATAAAAGAGTGGGTGGATCCAGAATCAAATGAAACATTTTTTACTTTAGAGTGGATGGTAAGTGTACCTTTCACCAATTCATTATTATACTCCTTGTCGCCTATAGTGATTTCATGTGACTTTCTTTTTTCTTTGGCCTTAAGAGTTTGTTGAAGTTGATAATCATCAATAAACCTTGGATTAAGGCATTGATTGGCATAATGCCCCATTTCATTGCATTTATAACATTGAAGTGTAGGAGGTGCATTCTATGGATCCTTTTATTTGTTTTCATAATTAGACATCTTTTTCCCGTCACTTTGGCATTCAACTACCTGATGACCTTATTTTCCTCACTTAACAAATTTAATAGTCCCTTTAAGACAATTCCCTCTATGTTTCTTTCCACACTTTGAGCATAAGGGAAAACTCATCATGATTTCAGTGTGGTCTTTATATTTTCCTCTGAATTAAATTTTTATCTTATTATCAAACTTGTATGACTGATGGGTTAATTTAATCTCTATCTCAACCTTCAGAGAACATCAAACAATTTCCTCCTAGATATTGAAGTCCCTTATGGATGATTCCCTTTAGAGACTTGGTTTTGATCCACAAAAGAATTGATCAATTTTACTCTCAGGTTGGATAATAACTCAAGAAGCATACCATGAAAGTCTTGTAAAATTTGATTCGTAGGTACCAAAGATTGATCATCATTTTTCTTAAGTTCAAGGAACTCCTTCTCTAACTTTGTTCGAAAAATATGATGAAAGTAATTATTAAAAAATAAGTTCATGAACTCATCCCATTCCATGGACTCAATTTCATCTCCTTTCCTCATATTCTTAATAAGATTCTACCATTGATCAGCTTCATCTTCTAGATGATAGACTGCTAATATGACTTTATCTTGTTCAGAACATTGTAGAACTAAAAATATCTTTTCAGGGGTACCGATCCATTATTCATCCACTAATAGATCAGAAGACCCACTGAATGAAGGTTTACACTGCCTCATAAAGGACTCAACAGAATATTTCTCCCTTCATTTCTCGTTTGGAAGTCCTATATGAATCATAGTTTGAGAAATTTGTGTGAGCATCGCTACAATATTTTTCAGTCCATCTCTCATAAATTTTGGTTGCTTAGGGGGACAGTCATAACATTTCCCATCGCATTTAGCATTAATGTGGTTCCTTCGGGTTCTAGTCATTGACTAAAACCAATAACCATAGTGTGAGTAACACTAATCATAACCAAAAAACACAAAATTAAAGAATAAAACTTCAATTTATGACACTTTAGGTTTTATCCTAGGTTATTCATAGACATCGCTAAAACACTTGGATATGATTTTAACCTATACTTATGCATAACCATAATGTTCTTACTAAGGTTCTCTCATACTAATTTCAAAAGGTTAACTATACCCTTCCTCTAATACCAACTATAACAAAATATACTTTATATAAATGGATATTACTTCAAAATTGAAGAATATTCATTATAACATATAAAAAATCCATGATATGACTGTATGGGTATAGTTTCATTAGAAACTGGGAAACATAAACAACTGGTTTATAAAACATCTACATTGTCTCCCACTTATTCCTTCAAAAATGGACTCCTTTTTAAAATATCTTACTTAATACCATTCTTCATGATCTAGGGAAAAGAAACATATGAAAGGGTGAGCTCAAATTATTAGTAAGGGTAAACAAGGGAAATATTATTCATATCATAATAATAAGAACAAAACATTTGAAAATATTATCCAGCATATAAAAGATCATAATATCATGTCATGATATAAATCATAAAAGTGAAATGCAATCCCAATTTTCAGAACATAAGACATTAAATTTCTTGGAATACACACATAAGCATAGAAAATAATTTCATATTAGTCGATGGTCATTTCCAAGACCATCATAGTGGAAAAAACCATTACTCATCATAAAGTAATTTTTTATTTAAAAATGGGTAAATAGAAGAAAACCAAAGCAGACAAAAACAGGCACAACCAGACAATCCGACCCACTCCTAGGGGGGCTTGAAATATTGGAGACCAAGGAAAAACCCTCTAATAAAATTAACTCCCTGGAGCTTCAGGCTAGCCCTGGTATTAACCCACAAATTCCCTAATCCAATGAAATCCAATGTTGTGAGATGGTCCACTACTTTATTACCTTCCCTTCACAGGTATGAAACTTTAGTATTGTCACTGAGGATGATTTTACACATTCTGATGATAGAGTCAATTTCCCAAGCTGGGTTTCCACCGACTTGTAACGAATTGTGAACAATCAACAAGTCTGTTTCCAATTCCGTAATAACCAAGACCCTATGTTAGCATAACCTCATCCATGTGAGCATTGATATGGCTTTTGCCTTCAATGAAGATCCTTGTCCTAGCTTGACTGTAAACTCTATGAAGACAGACCTTCCAGTGTCACGCACCACCCCACTATCACATATTGTACCTAAGATGTAAGACATGTCCGTGTTGAGCTTCAGGTCGTTCTGCAGGGGCCACCAGCGAACCCAGTTGTTCCCTCTCTTACTGGGAGGGACAACCCTATACCCAGAATAGAACTGACTCATTGAAGGGGATTCATTCAGGTTCTGCATCACCCTGACCAGGTCAATTAATAAGTTCATCATCCATACAATGATCACAGCAGCCGACATATTTCCCCCTTTTTGCCTCATTCTGTTCCTCACCCTCCACATCCACCAGCAACCGGCCTAGATGAGGATTGTGTGGGCCAGCCTATCCAGCTCAGCTCCTCCTAATCCATGGTACAATTTCTCCAAAAAGTGGTGATCATCTATACTTATCTAGGAAAAATAAGTGAATTCCCCAAAGTAAAACCATACCTCGTATTCCCATTTTCTTTTGAATAATAGATGGTTCAAGCTCTCTTCATTGTGAGACTTACAGCACACACACCTAAAAGAAATATTAACACTACATCTATTGATATTATCATCAATTGGAACCACTCCATTCCTTATCCTCCAAGTGAAAAAGTTGAATTTGGTAGGGATTCTCTTAGCCCAGGTGATCTCATCCCATTCGTTCACATGAGTCTGAATGTATAAGGCATGATGATAATCTTTAGATGAAAAAATTCCAGAGGGAAAAGGGGTGAAGAAACATCTATCAAGGTCCGATGTGAGCTCAATGAGATCAAAAAACTCATGATGTTACTTATTCAACACTTCTTTGACGAATGAGGGGAACCTACTGGCCTTCCGGAAGGAGATGGTGGGAGCAGGGCACCCTGGGAAGCCTAACCTTTCACCTCACCAGTTCTAATTCCAAAAATGATAGGTTCCCTCTCCCCATGGTCCAACAGAACAACATTCTAAGGTCATCAATGAGGGGTTCCAGGATCTAACCAAGCAGTGATTATTGGCCCTCTCTTTTATCATGGTGCCTCAATCCAATGGTGTGCATGGTTAACCCCCATATCAAGCGCTGCTCTAGAATACTCCAAGAAAGATTTGCATGCATGAAGTATAGGGTATCAACAAGACTACGCCCATTGATACCACCCTCTATAACCAATTTTTTCATCTTGTTCCAGGAGACCCCAGTATTTTTACCTTCAGAAAATAGATCCCAAATAAACTTGTCTAGAAGCATGTCAATGTTCTTGATAACTTTTTTCGGGGCCCTAATCGTGGACAGTGTGTGCACTAGGGTATCTTTTAGCACACTGTTGACCAAAATAATCTAACCCCCAAAGGAGAGACAAATGTTCTTCCAATTAAGCACCTGATTATTGATCCTTCTGAGGAGTGGATCGAATTCATGAATGCGTTCTCTTTCGAGCGTAATGGGTACACCTAGATAATCCATAATAAAATCCCCTCACTCCATGCCCAACTTGTTGATCACAATAGATATATGATGGCAGGAACATCCACTGGAGATGTAGAAACTTCTATTGTTATCGTTAATTAGTTTCCCACTCCAATGGAAGTATCCCTCCAACACTCTAATCAAGCCCTGAATAGAACGGCTTGAGGCATTTAAGAAAATTAAGGTATCATCATCAAACATGAGGTGGGACACCGCTGGAGCCTTAAAATTCCTTCTATAAGGAATAATGTCACTCGTACAAATGCTCTTATGGATACTTCTGCTCAAAAAAATCATGAACTAGGATAAAGAGACTCAGAGAGATCGAGTTCCCTTTCCTGATTCCATAAGTTGATTTAAAAAACACACACAATTTCCCAATAAAATTAATTGAGAGCCATGCAGAACTAAGGAATCGAAAAATAAGATCAATGTTCAAAGGATTAAATCCCATACATATCATAACCTTATTGATAAATCTCTATTCCATACAGTCATAAGATTTGTTCATATCCAACTTGATGTTGATATTAGATCCATGAGTTTTTAAATTGATGTCCCTGAGCATCTCCAATGCCAAATCCATTGCCTCCTGAATCGACCGACCCTTGATAAAACCATGCTTCTCTAAAGACACCCACCGTGGAATGAGAGGGGTTATTATGGAGTTGATAATACTATCCACGATTTTTTAAGGGGTATTACACATGCTCATGTGGTGATAATGTGAAATTTCAGTGGGATTCTTGGTTTTTGGAAGAAGCACAAGTGTGGTGGCACATGCCACACACGACACACCACCCCCCTGAAGTAATCCTAAATAGATTCAATTAAACCCTCCTTCACAATATCCTAGTATGATCTATAAAAATATCCATGTAAACCATCTAGTCCCACAATTCTATCAGGGTTTAGGTGTATCAAAGTTGCCAAGATATCCTTCTGGTAAGTGATGGCCCCCAAGATGTCATTGTCCCATTCAAACACGTGGTTGGGAACCACTTCAAAAAAACTATGTGGCCACTGAGGGATACCCATTGGCCATATGTTCATTGGGACAATCTAGAAGTTCATAGAAGATGTATTTTCCCAAGATTCCAATGGCGTCCCTATCATCTGTAAAGGATATGTCCTCTAACATGATGTTAGGTTTAACCAGTCTTTTCCTCTCCTTAATGCAAGCGTAGAAGAAATAAGTGTTTCTATCACTTTTTTTATTCCATTTAATCCTCTCCCCTTCTCTGGACAGTCTTTTCGGTCTAAGCAGAAAGTTTTCCATCGTGTCCTTTTTTTTCCTAGAGTTTCTCAAAGGCATGATCATCCCAAGTTTCCTCTGACTAGTTCTCAATGCATTCGACTTCTTTCATGGTTTCCTCTAACTCCCCATTAGGTGGAAAAAAAATTTCGACCACATTTGTAGCCTTGATTTTAACCTCCTCTACTTATTGTGAAGACAAGTCCACTTGTCGCCCTCATAAGGCTCCTCTCGTGAGGCTCTGACAAGATCCTAGTATCCTGGATTGTTGGACCATAACTGGATATACCAAAACCTCTCCTAGAGATCCTTTGTAGAAGACATAGATACCAGAATCGGAGAATGATCAGAGATACTATATACTAGTTGCATCACTTTTGTATTGGAGAAATAATATATGGCAATCATGTTATCCAGGCAATGGTCCAGGTGGCTCCATTAGCGGTTATTCCCCCTATGGTTATTGCACCAACTAAAAATTTTTCCTATATATCCTAGATCGAGGAGCCCCTTCGCAGCCATGAACTGGTTAAAATACAAGATGGTTGTTCTGTGAAATGGTCCCTTGCCCTTCCTCTCCACTGGGTCCACCACAATATTGAATCCCCCCCCCCACAATCCCCGGAAAGGGCCCTAGTTCAAAACCACTCATGTCATCCCATATAGTTTCTCTTTGAAGATGATTGCAGCTCCCTTACACAAAGGACACAAAAAAGACAAGGTGATTGTGACTCACCTTGACTATAATGAACTGGTATCCGGCCTGAGCCATATCCATAGTGTAATGACGATGCCAAAAAATCCAGATATAACTATTGATTGGATCATCATGTAAAAAGCCTTGCATTTTATGCTTTTTGGAACACTCCTCGATTTCATTGGGTAGTTTTTTGTGTTCAAACACTACAAAAAATGAAGCCTTATGTTTAGAGATCTCCGAAGTGAGAAAATTTGACTTCACCCAGGTTCCAATTCCCTAGGAGTTCCATATGTATAATGTAATCATTGGTGGAAGATCATCTTGGACTGGCTACAGAACTCATAGTCGGCTCAAAGAGGGAGGTTCTTTTTACCTTTTTCATCCTGGATTTATACCTAGTGAAAATCCCTAAGATCGCAGAGATGGTTGAGCCGACGTTAGCACCAAGAAGGGCCTTACCCCAGTCGATAGGCGAGGCTCTGGAACCTATCCTCTGGAGATGGATCCTGGGGGGAGCCATCTGAGGGAGCCGGTGAGGGAACCTTATCTTCAGGTGAGGAGAGCTCCTCAATATCTGGCCTCGTAGCTTGGGGGTAACAATGAGATCCCTCGCATTAGAAATAGGGTGATTCCCTAGAAGCGCAGTGGTCAGGGGTCCCTACCAAAGGCCTTATAGACAAGGGTTTTTGTTCAAGAGACAGCCTCCAAACGGGGGCACCACCCAAGAGTAGTAACCCTGACCACAATGAAAATGAGTGTAAATGATGGAGAGAATGAGGTGTCCTTGGAACAAAGGGTATTATTTCCTGACATGTCTTAGGAGGATCTCCATTCACAGTGGCCTGAATAAGCACTGGTCCTAGCATCAACTGGGGGGAGGCGGATCGAAGATGCAAGTATTTTCCCCCATATGCACCACCTTTGGGGGAGCTAGAAACCCCGGAACATCCCTAGAGGACCACCCCGTCTCCACCCCAGGGGAGTGGCGACGTCCGTTCTACCTAAGGTGGCAGCAAACTTGAAAAGAGTGTCCCTCTAATAGTCAATGAAAGTAATAATTGGGGAAGATAGGGTAAGATATTTCTTTCAACCAACAGAAGGATTCTGCAACCCGAAGCTCAATCTACTCTGGCAAAGGCCCAGAAAGGTCCAATTCCACACAAATGAGAGAAACGGAGGTGGAAAATCCAATACTAGTGTAGATATCCATGCAGAGGAAGCCTCCAAGGAAGTCACCTATTTCATTGAGAAATACATCATTCTGGAAAGGTAGCATCAAGCCAGGAATACAAATGCAGACTACTACCGCTAGACTCTCCTTAAATTTGTGTAATTCTAGAGACCACCTGGAAAGGATGAAGTTCCTGCACCCCACAGAACGTGGGTCCTTGCACCAATCATGGAGAAAATCATCCTCTGAATACATTATGATACAGAAGGAGTGCATGTGGAGTACTGAAGTTCGTACCAGCTCGTGGATCCCCCAAGTGGAGACCTAATGCTGGAAAATAGCGAGAGGCGACTTAGCAGACCCGAAGCGGGCTACCAATGTCCAATGCAAAAAAAAAGCATTTTCCTCATCGAATGTCGACTCAGGGACATCAAATTCTGACTCGGGGATATCCATGAGAACATAGTGGCCCTCCCAAGATGCCTTATCTTCACATACATTGACCACTAAGAAGCAGGTAAGATTCAGGGTTGAGCCACAAAGGGTGCCCCTGAAGGAACCACCATCACCCTTGGAAGGAAGAGAGGGTCCAGAATCCCTATTAGAAGCACCTAGAACCTCAGGATCCAAAGATGGGACTCTGACCGAACCCTCTGAAACAGGTGTCCCCCAAGAGGCAAGAAACCCAGGGGTAATTCCAGAAATGGACGCTTGCGATAGGATAGGGAATCTGGGATCTAACGGACGCGAAGATATCATAACCCATGAAATAAAATGGGTTTCATAAACATCATTCCATCATAATTTATATAAAACAAATTGATTTTCCAAATAACATTCCATCATAAATGAAATAAAATCATAGTAATAATATGATTATAAATATAACTATATTTAAAGAGTTTCATCTTAGATGGAAAATAATTTTGAGAAAACACTTGAAATTAATTCCGGAGAAAAATATCATTTCTTCTTAAAAAATGTTTTCCTCCCTCAAAATGACACATATTTTTAGAAGAAATCATTTTATGTAAAAATATACTTGTAATATTGTAGGGGAATCTACAATGAAATAATTCATTATGAGAGTGTGAAAATCCATTCATGTCATACAAGTTAAAAAAAACATTTTTCTCGTACTTTTGCCAAAAAAGTCAAAAAGTACCTTGTACCGAAAACAACAAAAGATTCCATTAATACAATTTAGTAAAAATTCAGAAATGGGTAAATTTTAATTTAAACAATTATATAAGGATATAAAGAATATTCGTAAATGCATATTTAAAAAACATGGACATGGATGATAAATATACCCCAATAAATGCTTACAAATAAACAATCTTAGATAAAAATGAGATTTGAAAAGTTATCCCTTACCCTAACTCTGATATGCTTCATATGCATCTCAAACACTTTTATAATGATTTAAATAATGTTAATGATTTATTCTAGAATCATAATAATTTTTATGATATCATTTTTTATCATATTTTCATCCGTTTGTTAGTAATATTTCATTGGTACTCGTTATTTGGGTATTAACTGCTTTATGTTCTTATGCATGTTTTACCGAATAAGATTTTATTCCTCTTTTTAGGTTATAGTTATATCATTTATAGAATTTTATTAATATATATAATATTTATTCATCCAAATCATTTATATAATCATTCTTTAATAAAGATTATTTATAATTAATCACATCGCACCGTGGAGACGGTAAACCGTACATACGCACGAGCGACTATATCATTCTCATAATTGTTAAATGGTATTGATGTGGATGGTGTATAGTATCTCAGAATCAATATAATTTTATATTAATCATATATATATATATATTATCATTATACCCATCCATGTAAGGTGGTGGTGAAAATGGATTTCACCACTATGTGGAGATGGTAAGTCATGCGTATGCACATACAGTGATTTAATTTTTTATAGGATGGATAGAAGGTGAAATATGGTTTTTTATTATTTAAAATAACATATCATTATATGAGTGATACTTATTTTATTAATTTATAATGAAACAACTAATGAAGAGGAATTAGGATAAGAAATAAATTTGAAAGAATCAGTAGAAGAGATCACCTCTTCTTTGACATGCTTCCTCTAAATCTATTCTTAGAGCACTGGAGTTGGTCTTTGAAGATGACCAGAACCTCTAGAATGAAAATAGGGAATTTTAGAAGGAAACAATTCAGGGTATTTCTGAGCTTTAAGGCTCAAAATGAAGTGAAAATGTGGGGGAGGAGGTACCCTTTTATAATTGAGGTGAGGGGAACTTTTGGGAACACCATAAATAATTATTTATAATAAAATAAAAACTTACACAAAAACCTCCAAAATGTCCCAATATAGAATGTAATATTAGATAGTATTTTAATCCCAACAAAAAATAAATTTTGTACAAGTTATTTTGTCAATTAAAACCATATCTTTTTAATTAACACTTAGTTATTATATTTAATTTTAATTGGGGTAATAACATTCTAAATATTTAATGGTTATAAATATTTACTTATATAGTGTAAATTGAATGAAAATGGGTTCTTTACGACATTTTAGACCTTATAATAATCACTTTTTAATTTTAAATATTTTTTTATTTTTAAATAATTTATTAAAATGTTATTTTTATAAAATATCAATAGTATCTATTTTGACACTATTCATTTATTTGACTTTAAATAAAAACCAAAAAAATCTAAATTCAAAATAAAATATTTAATAAATTTATAATATGTCATGTTCACCTATAAAACTCTTGGAGAACATTAATTAGTTCATATGATATTTTCTTTAATATTTTTAAAACTATTTTTTTGATATTTCTATTAATAAAACAATTTATACATCACTATTGTGTCATCATTAATGGTAATTATTTAATATCTAAAAATTATAAATAAATTTCTATCATGTAGGTAAGTATTTTATTTTTCTATAGACTATATATAGTCAATATTATCCCCTAGTTATCTATATAGTAAAATTAATATACTTATATAAATAAAATTGGGACATTTTATCACATTCATTAGTTTTTATTACATTCACATCATAGTCATAGTTAAGTGGCCATAAAGTGATTAAATTTATAAAAATATATGATAAGGTTCTAATTTATTCATACAATAATATTTTTACAGGTGTTAATGTAATTCTATAATATTAGTTTTACCTTTAATTTCCTGGTTTACCTTTAACCATCATAATAAAAATAATTACCAAAGTTACTATTCATAATGACCAAAAATAAAAGTAGCATATTAACATAATTTGTACATACTGATTCCAAATATGAATTATATTTTTTAAAATTAAAAACATATAAGTTAAAGTAATTAATTTAAAATCAGTTTTGTCCTAAGAATGAAAGAATGTGTTTTTTAAAAGTTAAAACATTGCAAAAGATTGAAATGTTTTTACATATGAAATCAATGTAAAATTAATTCGAATGACATAAATTATATTAAATGGTAAAAATATATTCTATTTATACTTTGAAACTGTGAAATAATATAATTTAAACATATAAATTATTTCAATGAAAAATTTATTTTCATTTAAAATTTAGCATATTCTTACTATTCATCAAAACATGAAAGTTATCAGAAAAATATCTGAAATTTATCCAAAGTAAATTTTTATATCATTATTCAAAATAAATTGTTTATGTTGTTATATAAAAATTATTAATTTTTAAAAATATTAATTTATAATGGGTTCACCATTCAAAGGAGTAAGATTACCCTTTAAAAAAATATAGGTTTTTATACAACAAATAGGCTTTATCTGCATCCTATGATTAAAATATCCATTGGATGAATATAAAAAAATATTTTATTAAGTATATAACAAATATATATCATTAATTTAGTTACCAAGATTAATTCACTCAAAAATAAAAATATCTAATTTATATTTTTCATAAATAATTGATCTCCAAAGAATTCATTACGCATTTTCATAAGTTGGTTATAATTATTCCCGCTAACCTAATGGCTAGTATATAAAGGTAATTTTGTACTAAGGTAATCTTTTGGTTAGTTTAAACTCAAAATTTCATGAAACGCAAGACACATAAGAATAAATATTATTTAAAGAATATTTTTCATAAAAACATCCGGGTGATACAATGCCCATCCACCCACAGATATATAGGTAGTTTGAGTGTACCATACAGGCTTTAGGATTTGATGTGGTGTGTGTTCTTGACATTGATGGATCTTGGGAGAAGTAGATATATTTGGTAGATTTTTCCTATAAAAATAGTTATTAGTTAATTATATAGATGGAACCATACAAGGCACTTTATGATAGGCCAAATATATCCCCTTTATTTTAGATGGAGGCAGGTGAGTCTGATCTGTTGGGATTGAGCCTTGTGCACCAGACATCAGAATAGGTATAGCTGATTCAGAAATTCATAGTTATGTCTTAGAGTGGATAGAAGTCGTATTTTAATATACTTTGACAATACCTAGATTATATATAGGGTTATTGTGTATTCCTTTTGGTGTTTTCTAGTTTGGGTCATTGTAGGATATGGAGGTAGGGAAAGTTGGCACCCAGGTTTGTTGAATCATTTGAGGTTATGGAGAAAATTGGGATGGTGGTGTGCTTATTAGATCTTCAATAGAAATAAGTGTTATTCATGATGTTTTTCTGGTGTCACAACTATGAAGGTATCACCCCAACCCTTTTCATGTGATCAATGAGGATGATGGTGAGCTAGAGATGGATGCGTCCATTGAGGAGTATCTGACCCATGTGATGGATCGTAGTGAGAACTTATTTCAAGGAAAGACCATGCCGATAGTTTTTATAATGTAGAAACTTGGGTGTGTTCAATAGAAAACATGGTAAATGGAATCAGATATGCGGTCTTAGTGTCCTGGCCTTTTTTTCTTGGAATCTTAGTGAATATTGGAAGTACAGCTCAAGGGAGAGTTGTTATAAGTTGGGGAGATTTTAAAATATTGAATTTTTCTGGAGTTGTCTCGTAATTATTTCCAGGTAATCATTTTCATTATGTTGGGTACCTTCTTGTTTGGGTTTTACCTTGGGGTGCATTTGGGTGAATTTTGGGAAAAAATGTAGGAAAAAGTATTGTGCACAGTTGGCGCATGGTTAGAGAAAATTGTTCGCCCAGCCCAAAAAAACCCTACAGCCCCAGACAGTGGTGAGTTTCAAGACTGGCACATGGTTTTTCAAACCATATGACCTAAAATGAGATATTCTACACCACTAAAATAATAGGCACATGGTTCAGGTTCATGGTTAGGGAAAACCATGTGCCTTTTCCACAGAAATTGTGTGTGATATTTTTAATGGTCCAAAAATTAATTTTAAAGCCACATGACCACCTAAAACTTCCCTCATTCAACCCAAACTTGGACCCTTATAAAAAAAATTATTTCAAATATTTATGAAGGGATTCCAAGTCCTTGAAACATATTTTCTTCATGAATCAAATCCTGGATCAAAGATATACACCTTTCCCGATAGGACGATCATATCCCGCTTGCTTTCTCGTTCATCTCCCATCCTTATCCCTTTCTTTAAGGGAATTTCTTCTTCATTTTTTGGTTATATATAGATGTATTATTGTGAATTTAGATCTAGAATTTTATATATAGATCTATGTTAAATATATCATGGTTTCTTGATCTTTATTTAGGGTCTTTTTATTTGGGTCCCGTTCTACATCGTTGTGCTACTCAATTTTGGGGATATCTATTCGGTGATCGTTCATCAATGAATCACGATAGATGGTCTATTATTAAATCCCTAAATTAATGATATTAATTATTTGTATGTTATTGTATAAATTTATAGAGTTTTTTTAGCAATTATGATTCCTAAATTGAATCAATAAATGTTTTCAGTTAATTAATTAGGAAAATTGGGGTTTTAATTGAATAATGGGTTTGTAGAATCAAGATAATTAATTGATGCATTAATTATTTGAGTATTTAATTGTGGAATTTCTTATAGTTAACTATTGGGTTAATTATAGTAATGTTTAATATTTAATTTAGGAAAATTAATTGGTGAATTAATTATGGATTATCAAGATTGGTTGAATTGTGATAATTAATTATTGAATTAATTAAATGGATTGATGTGATTAATTAATTATTGGGTTAATTAATGGAATTGGGTTGATTAATTAATTATATAATTATTTAATGTAACTTGATGTGATTAATTAATTAATTAATTAATTAATGGAATGATTTTTGATTACGTTTGCATGGGGTAATAGGTGGGATAACTAGGGTGTGAGTGAGTAATTGTTGAGAAGGACCATGAGAGCCTATTGAGAAGGACTATGAGAGCCTATTGAGAAGGACGGTGGGATCCTATTGAGAAGGACTGTGAGATCCTATTAATAAGAATCATGGGATACTATTGAAAAGAATACTATGAGAGCTTCTGTTTTGATTTCAATAAGAGACTATGAGTGTTTTTGGAGTTGGGATAAGGGAAAGACTATAAGAGATTCCCCCTTTTCCTAATAAGATATTATGCATCGTTTGGTTTCACTCACATTAGACCCCTTGAGGTTAGAGACCTATGTACACATTACTAATGCCAGATTTATTTACATGTTTTATATATTTTATTAAATTGGAAATGATAATGTGAAATAGTTCAGACTCTGATGCAGGATGAAGTACGTATTGAGGTTCGGGTGTCCTCGAGAACCCGTGAGCTTATGTGGTTAAATAAATGTTAATTTAAAATGTTATAACTATATATTTAATCATTTTAATTATTTATTTATATAATTGTATACACTATTATTGATTGGATTTTTTTATACACCATTTTTAGTGGCCTACTGAGTTGTACACATACCCTACTGAGGCTACCTGCTCGGTATTTGAATATATTTCATGGATGTACAAAAAGTCAAGGTAAAATTCCTTATGATTGATGGATGAGTTAGTATGGATCATGGTTGAGGGAACCAAATGTGGTTAGGGTACCACTGGGAGTCTTCAATGTCTTTATTTTGGGTTTTCATTTTGGACACTTGACATGTACATTAGCATGGAACGTTTTCTTATTTAGTTTAGATATTGTATTTCCTACTTTGATTATCATTATATATTAGTATTTTTATGTTTATATATCCTTATACTATTGTTTATTTACTTTCTCTAGTGTATTACTCAAATAAAAGAGGGTATAGTCTCCCCATGATTGACTTATTAGACCCCCACTACTAATTGGCAGCCTATAGCATACGAGGAGGTGCGCTGGAGGTCATGTGACTGACCAGGTCAGGTCATCGGTGTGTGGCACCCAGATATAGATGTTACAATAAGTGTCATAAAAGGTGTAAATAAGTGAGGAAGGGCAGTTCCACTTTATAAGTTAAGGGAGTTTCAATATTTTAAATATAACTTTTAAATATAATAAAGGTCTTTCTCAAGGTCAAGTGGAACAAACTGGAATTATTTAGAATCCAAGATAGTCTAAGATTAAAATCCTCTCAAAATATAAAATTTATTCCAGTTTTATAAATATTTTATGTCTTATCTCTTATTTTAACCCCCCCCCCCCAACACCACCACCATTAACCTCTTTTAACCTTTAGAGAGGTGATAATGTTTTAAAATGATAGCTATTCATTATGACCAAGAATGAAATTGAGCACATTATAAAATTTTAAAATTAAAATTAAAAATATGAAATCCATTTTTCAAGATTCAATTTTTTTAAGTTGCAAAAATTAATTTCAATATATGTTTTCAAAATGCAAGAAAAATCATTTTTTTTTATTTTTTTTTAACCATAAAAATGATTTTATAAAAAACATATATAATACTAATTAGTATAGAATTATTTATATTATTTATAATCAAATTGTACTTATAGAAGTTTGAAATCAATCTATATCCAAATAGAAATTTTTAATTACTTTAAAATAAATGATAGTTTTTATAAACATTGTTATTTTTTACTATTCATTCAAAAATAATTCTTTTCAGAAAAATTCCAAAATTTCACCCTATGATAATTTTGATATTTTGAGTCCAAAAATGATGTTACTTTTATCAATTTTAAATATTAAATTTTATAATTTAATTTTAAAATAAAACATTATATTTCTTGGAAAAACATTCATCTAAAATAAAACCATTTCTTTTCCAACTAAAAAATCATAAAAAAATTCATATTATATATGAATCTATAAAATGTATTTATAAAAAAAAATAATACATGAAATTGATTTATTATTATCATTACCTAGTTTCTCCACATTATTCTCCCCTTTTAGAAATTTTTTCTTCCCAATTTTATTCATTACTTAAACAAGTGAGGGTATTTCTCCCTCATAGATTTTTTTTATTCCCATGTTTCTTATTTAATCATATGGTTTCTCCATAAAACATTTACCATGTGAATTACCTTATTACAAACATATTTCTCTTTATGATCAATAATATGAACTATTCTTATCTTATAAGAGAGATTCTCCTCTAATTATACCACTCTAGGGCACAAAACAAGAGATGAATCAAGTATATAATTCCTTATCAATGAAACATAAAATGCACCATGTACCTGAGATAAAATCATAGGTAATGATACTTGATAAGAAAATTATCCCACTTTATCTATAATTTCATAGGGTCCAATAAACCATGGGCTCAACTTTTTTTTACCAAAATTTGCTAGACCTTCCCAATGATATATTTTAATAAAAACATAGTCACCTACATAAAATAAAATCTCTTTAATATAGTTATTTTATTACTCTTCTTTATGATCTTTTCTACCCTCATGTGGCACTAACTCATTTTTACCTTCTCAAAAATATCTTCCATGAATTATAGTCTTAATAATTTCCTCTCACAGACTATGTCCTAACATATTAGAGTCTGACACCACTTACTATGTAATGTCTCAAAAGGTTCCATATAAATATCAAAATAAAAACTATTATTATATGAAAATTCAACTAAAGATATATGTTGATCCAAACTTTTCTAATAATATAATGATAAATATCAAAGAATATCCTCTAAATTCTAAATTTTACTCCTCGACCATCCATCAGATTGAGAATAAAAATATGTACTAAAATTTAATTTAGAACACATAAACTTCTAAACCCCTTTACAAAAAATTGATTTAAATCTAAGATTAATATTATATATTATGGTATCCTACCTTTTTATTACATAACTTTTCATTTCATTTTACAAATAGAGGATCTTTAAAGTCTAGTGTCTTAGAAAAAAGGTACATAATACATGAAAACATATAACATTATTTTAATACCCTTAAAAATATTCTTGAAAATGTAATCCTAAGTATAATTACTATATCTCCTAACCAGGATACATACATCAAAGGAAAGGGTGAGAATAAGGCCGAGTATGGAAAACAAGTGAAACAGTTTACATTTGAACTTGAGTTATATCAATAAGAACATGGGGAATATCATAAAATCATGATAAAGAGGCATGTCGTAACAATAATAACTTGAATAATAACTTTAAAATGTGGCTACAACATTTAATTTAGACATTCATATGCATATCACCAAGCTCTATCCCTAAGGTGTCATAAAAATTACCAAGGTTATTCACTAAGGTATCATAAAACTTGTCATCTCTAGAGATTAATTTCTTTACCCAATGCATTGGAGCACTATCCAGAGGAACCCTTAATATGTATTTATTTTTATGTGATCCACATAGATAAAAATAAAACATTTCATAAAAAACCTAAATAGAATAAATTAAATGGGTTTCATATTAAAATCGTGACGTTTTAAAAAGTGCTTAAAAACATGATTTTTATGTCATTTTAAACCCACAGAAAAGGAAGATGGGTTTCATGTATATAATTACCAGAATGAAATGGATAATTTTTACACATATATGAATAACATTAGATAATAAATAGGTTTTTTATTCAAAAAATAAAATAATTTATGTTCTTGAAAAAAAAAGTTTTGAGGCGAAAATTCTACAGCATAACGGCTATGTAACATAGTTTTAGAAAATATTAAAATGAGAGGGAAAAAGGGTGACCCACTAATTAATAACTCATAATAAATTATAGGGATAGAATGAAATATAAATAAGATCATGTTATGGATATTTTAATAACATACTACATGAAAAAGGAAACATTAAATAAAAGAGAATATGTGATTTGTTTTATGAAAATTCAGTGTCCTAACGGTGTCACTTAAAAATTCAGAAAATAAATTTATGAGAGAAAAAATGGTATCTCATAATATTTAACTCAAAATTACAGTAATAGGGATACATAATATCATACCCCAATATTTGAAAATGGAAATTCAAACACATAACATAAAATAAGTGTTGATTAAAAAGGAGGGTGAAAGGTCCCCTTACCTTGAAGAGTAACTTCAAAAACTTTATGTTTGGGAACTTGGAGGGCTTTAGGTAACCTTGGTAGGACTCCTTGTGAGGTAAGAATACCATATCTTTGTTGAAGAGGAATTTTAAATGAAATGAATGAAGTAATGGGTTAGTATTTATAGTAAAAGTGGGGAAATATTTTATTAACTTCCAAGGGATGCCTCATTAGTGGTATTTGAAAAACCACGGGATTGCCCATGGAATTTTCCACTTGGGACACCTCATAACATAATTTATTCCTCAAGATCTGACCAGAATTATTATATCATGATTACATCATTAATGGTGTTTTTAAACACACTGAAACTCAAAATTGTATTTTTACTATTCACTGAAAAACAAAACATTTTATAAAAAATTCATAAATTCACCCTAACCTAATATATATTTTATGAATTAAAAAAAAACTCTATTTTATTAAAATAATTTTCTAAATAAGAGATAATTAATATTTAAGTAAAATCACTATTTACTGGAAAAAAAATACTAATACTTAACTAATAATTTCTAAAACAGATATTTACTTATACTATTATACCAAATTACAATTCAAGATGCCTAAATTATATTTATACTTTCTTAAGTGAGGGTATTATTCCATTGGTCACATTACTATTCATATGGGTAACATTTCTATTAATAATTTACTATTCATCAAAATATAAGTTGACCTTATCAGACTCTAAATTTCTCACTGATCACAACTGTATATGCCAATTTTTTAAAAACCATTTCACATTATTAATTACTTAAGGTATAAAAAAATATATTTATAATTCCTTTTTTCAAATATTAATCAATAATATGAAACTTCTAAAAAATCATCCTATATTTATTTTAACATTTGAAATTCAAAAAAATTACCAAAAAAGAAATAATAATTTTATTTATACAAAAGGATTATAAAAAATAACAAAGGACTTGTTACATAGCCCCTTATAATACCTACATTTGACCTAAGAGTAAGGTGTACAATGGTGATAGAATATTTGGGTGGCTCGGACAACATTTTCCAAGTAATTATTTCTATCAACTTGAACTTCTCCCATATGCGATTACGTTAAATCTTAACATGTTAAAGCTTGGATTGGTCTTAGTCCAGAGAAAATCCTAGTGATTCTACCTCCTTCCCAAGATCCAAAATTTTAGCTTCGTATGGACCAAGTCTAATGAATGAGGCCATTTAATCTTCTTTATGCATTAGTTATCCATTATTATTTATATTTTAAACAACAATTATAACATTGAAATTTTATTATTGTTTCTAATGGTCAAATAATATTCAAAACTAGATGGTTACATTTCAATTATACATATATAGTTTTATTGATTATGACAGAGTAAAACATACATTTTTAGGAAACAAAATATTATTCAAATGTTTGGGTCATTACATTATTCCCCCCTTAAGAAATTTTATCCCTAAAATTTCAACTCGTATCCACAGAAGTGAAAATGTGTGGGTACTTCTGCCTTATAGAATCCTCTTGTTCACATGTGGATTTTTCATATTTGTGGTTCCTCTACAACACTTTAATAAGGTGGGTAGTCTTTTATCATAGAACCTTGTCTTCTATTCAATATCTCCATCGGCTTCTCCTCATAAGATAAGTCATGTTCCAGTTATACCACCTCTAGATTTAGTACATATGAATGGCCAGGTATGTACTTATTCAAGAGAGATATGTGGAAGACATAATAAACTTGTGCTAGGATGTGAAAGTCTATATGAAACTTATCCTATATGATCAAGGATTTCATAGGGGTCAATGTACCAAGTTCTAAACATCCTTTTCTTCCAAACCTCATGACTCTCTTACAAGGTAAGATTTGAAGAAATACTTTGTCACTAACATCAAACTCCAAGTCCCTTTGATAGATGTCAACATAGCTCTTTTGCCAACTCTGAGTAGCCTTAATGTGTTGCTAGATGGCATGAACATTTTCTATCATCCCTTTCACAAGATCAATCCCAAGAATATTTCTCTCACCAGCTTCATCCCAACAAGTATGAGTTCTACATTACTTCCCATATAGAGCTTCATAGGGTTCCATTTTAATGCTTGAATGGAAACTATTATTAATAGATAACTCAACTAATGGGATATGTTGGCCCCATCCACCTTTAAATTCCATTGAGCATGTTCTCATCATGTCCTCGGGTATTTGAATAGTCCTTTCAGATTAGACATCAATTTGGGAGTGATAAGGCATACTGAAATTCAATTTGGTACACAAATCATGTTGAATACTTCTCTAAAATTTTGATGTGAACCTCAAATAATGATCAAATATGATAGAAAGTGGAACTCCATATAGTCTTACCACTTCCTTCACATAAATCCTAGAAATTTGATCAAGAGATAAATCTTCCCGAATAGAGATAAAATGATCAGTCTTGGTGAGATGGTCCACTATAACCTATATCTCATTATTTTCTTTTGAAATTATTGAGAGACTAGTGACAAAGTCCATAGTGATATTTCCCCACTTCTATGATATTATGGGTAATGGTTACAATACCCCTTTAGGAAGTTGTTGCTCTGCCTTCACTTGCTGACATACTAGGAACCTTATAGTGTAGTCATCAATCTCCCTTTTCATATTATACCACCAATAATGATCACGAAGGTCCTTATACATTTTCTTACTTCTAGGATGTATATAGAAAGTATAGATAGGAGCTTCATCCGTCATCTCCTTCTTTAATTTTGGAATAGATAAGACACAAAGTCTTGTATAAAATTTTGGTACACCTTCTTGAACAATATTAAACTCATCAAACTTCCCATCCTTCACAGCCTCAAACTTCTTCTATAACAAAGGATCTTCTTTCTAAGCCTTCTTGATCTTCTCTATTAATAACGGTTGAGAAATCATTTGGAATAGGGTTGATGATTTTCCTTCCCTTATAATTCCCATTCCCAGCATTACTAGTTCATTGGTAAAAGGATCACTCTTAATCCTCATCATGGACAGAACAACTGGGTATTTCCTACTTAATGCATCAACAAAATTTTTTGCTCTTCCGGGATGATAATGAATTGAAAAATCATAGTCTTTAAGAAGTTCCAACCATATCCTCGGTCTCATGTTCAATTCCATTTGTGTAAAAATGTACTTCAAACTTTGATGGTCTGTTTATATATCACATTTCTCTATAAAATATAGTGCATCCATATCTTTAGAGAAAAAACAGCTACAAACAGATCAATATCATGCGTATGATAGTTATGCTCATGAGACTTCAACTATTGAGATGCATAAGAAATCACCTTGTCATTTTTCATGATGATGCACCAAATTTATTTTAAAGATTCATCGCTAAAAATAAATAATACTTTTCCACTTGAGGGTAGAGTTAACATGGGTGCAGTAACCAATCTTTTCATTAGCTCTAGAAAATTTTCATCACACTCCTTTTTTCACATGAACTTGACACCTTTTCATGTTAACTTGGTTAATGGATTATAAAGTCGTGAAAATTTTATCACAACCCTCCTATAATATTCCGCTGATCCAAGGAAACTTTGAATCTCAGTTATTGTTGTGGGATGAGGACAATCCTATACAACATGTGTCCTTGTAGGGTCAACTATGATTCCTACATTGGTTACAATGTTCCCCAAGAAAGAAACTTATTGTAACCAAAATTCACATTTTCTAAACTTTACAAAAAGAATCTCCTTCCATAGAGTTTTCAAAATAACCCTTAGATGATCCTCATCCTCCTCGCGACTTTTGGAATATATCAGAATATCATCAATAAAAATTACTAAAAAGTTATCATGGTAGTCCTTAAAGAATATATTCATCAAATCCATAAAAATAGAAGGTGAATTAGTCCGTCCTAAGGGAATAAAAACAAACTTATAATAATCATATCTTGATTGAAATGTGGTTTTTTGGAATATATTCCTTCTTCACCCAAAATTGATGATAACCAGGTCGAAGATCAATCATTGAGAAGAATTGAGCCCCACAAAGTTGGTCAAATAAGACATTAATTCTTGGAAGATGGTATTTGTTCTTCATTGTGATCCTGTTTAGTTCTCTATAATCAATGCATAGTCACATTGATTCGTCCTTATTCTTCACAAAGAGAATAGGTTCTCCCCAAGGATACACACTCAGTTAGATAAACCCCTTATCCAAAGTATCTTGGAGTTGTTTCTTTAATTCCTCCAGCTCCACATTTTCTATCCTATATGAGGTTTTTTATATCGGATGAGATCTAGGTACGAGTTCAACAGATATCTCTACCGCTCTTTCTAGAGAAGGTATTGGTAACTCCTCGAGAAATACGTCAATGTATTCCTGGACAATGGGGACATTTTCTATCATTATACTACCATTTATTTCTTTTTATTCACTAATCAAATCCATAAAAAAAGAATATAGGAGGTTCTTCTAGACAACGATCAGGTTGAGATATCTCTCCTTAGAAGATAACTTTAGGTTTTCCATTCAAGACTATCGATATTTCCATGCTTCTACATTTGATCATAGCATTATACTTTGAGAGCCATTCCATACCTAGTATAATGTTAAATTCCAACATGATAATGACTACTAGATTTTCAATAAGATTGTGCTAACTAAAGTAAATACTAGAGTTTCTAAACACTGATGATGCTTGGATAATCCCACTATGAGTCTTAACTGATAACTCTTCTTTTAGCTATTCAGGGGTTGATTCTAAATTACTTAAAAACTTAAAGGAAATAAAGTAATGCCTAGAAACAAAATCAAACCAATTACTTTCTACCTTTGAAAGAACAACAAGAGTACCTACCACCATATCATTTGGTGCTTCAACATCAACCGTAGTGATAGAAAACATATGACCTTGATCCCTTAGCATATTCTTAGGATGATGGCGATTCCCCTCCCCTACCATTGGATTTGGAAACTGATTAGAAAAGTGCCCAAGCTATCCACACTTGAAGCATTGGATATCAGGTAGGGAAAGCACCATCTTCCCCTTGTCATTGGTGTTGGGGAGTTGATGTTTTACCTCACTATGACAATTCAGTGTGATATGTCCATTTCTTCCACACTTTTAGCACTTCCCTCTCTTTTGATGCTCCTTTCCACCACAGAGTCTAACGAATGGAAAAGGGAAATACCTTAAGCACAAAGAGATTCATCCTTTGAAGAACATCCAAAATTGACAAAGGCATGAACAAGGAATTCATTAAACATGGGCCGCGCAAGTTTCCTTATAGTCGTGCAAGTACACTTGCGCGCCACATATTGGTCGTGCAAGTATACTTGTGCGTCCTATTATTTTTTCACCCAAGGTGCTCAGTGGCCTATAAATACCCCCTATGGGCCCCCCATTTCGAGGACGAAAAAAATAAAAATCTCAAAATTAAGGTCTGGTCTCCCTAGTCTCTGCTTGAAGTCTTTCGAACACTTCTAAGGTAATTTCTTACCTATAATGGAAGATCTAAAGAGTAATAATAATGCCTAAGTATTAGAACTCATCAATACATGCACGCCTAAGTATCCATCTCATTAAGGGAAGTGATGATACTTGCACGCCGCCTTTCCCTCTCAAGGAAACTTGTGCACCACCTATCTAAAAGCCTCTAGGGATGATACTAAGGGTTCCAATTCAAAGTCTCCCAAGTATGACTTCATAGGTTCATCGTCGCCCAAGTGAACTCATGTCGTGCAAGTATACTTGCGTGACCAGGACTTGTGCTCTAGACCAATACTTGTGTTCATCCTTCCAATTCACTTCCTTTCCTCAAATTCATCTCTCCTCTTCAATACATAGCCTTTAAAACCCTTTTCAAAGTCATTTGTGGAATGGATCCTTTCATGGATTCCTTATTTGGAAGTAATTCTGAGGAGTTCTTTTGCTTTGGGTCTCCTTCTAAGGAGTAATCCCCAGTCATAAGTCCCCTTTACTTGGGCCTCCTTATCAAGAGTAATACCCAGTCATAAGTCCCCTTTACCTGAGTATCCTCCTTAGGAGTAAGCCCCAGTCTTAATTTTCCAACTTCTGGGCATCCTCCTTAAAAGTATGCCCCAAATTAAGAATCTAAATCTCTATAAAACACAAATACCTTTACAAACCCTGTTAATGGGCCTCCTTCTCATGAGTAATCCCCAGTCATAAGTCCCCTTTACTTGGGACTCCTTCTCATGAGTAAGCCCCAAGTCTCAAGTCCCTTTAAACTAGGCCTCTTTTTCAGGAGTAAGCCCCAGTCATAATTTCCTTTATCTTGGGCCTCCTTCTCAGGAGTAAGCCCCAAGTTTCAAGTCCCTTTAATCTGGGAATCCTCCCTAGCAGTAAGCCCAAAATTATGAATCTAAATCTCCATAAAGCACAAATACCTTTATGGACCCTGTTAATGGGAATCCTCCTTAAGAGTAATCCCCAATCCGCCTTTAACTTTGGGCCTCCTTCTAAAGAATAAGCCCCAAGTTACAAGTCTCCTTTAATTGGGCTTCCTTCTCAGGAATAAGCCCCAATAATAAGTCCCCCCTAATTTGGGAATCCTCCTCAAAAGTAATCCCCAAGTTAGAGTATCCAAATCTCTATAAAGAAAGAATATCTTTATGGCCCTAGCTCTTGGGATTCTTTCCTAAACTAAGTCCTGATTTTCATTTACTTGGGCAGTCACACATACATAATCCAGATATCATTCCTTGTGACTGCATATTTCATGGAAAAAATCATCAGGTTTACTGATTCCTCTTGTTTCTCACACTGAGCATGACTCACGTGATCTTAGAGTGTAAAAGTAACTATGACACATCTCTTTGGGCTGTTAATCATACATTATACCCAAACTTCTTAATCTAACTATGTGGACTTTGATCTCTTCCCTAAAAGTAGAGTACGTAGGAAGCCTTTTTAAGGTTCAATCCCTTTACCCATTAATTCTCATTCATCCCATATGACATTAAACTAATCTTAATTCCGGAACTTTGTGGGTTTTGATTCCTCTTTAACAAGGATACGTAGGTAGCCCATCATCAGGTACGATCCCAAATCTGAAATAATCCTTGTCCTTCTGAATGACAATAAACTTCAATTTCCCCAATTAGTGGACTTAAAACCAGTATGGTTATCATAATGACCAAGAGATTTCTATATAATGTATTGAAGGATACCATTGACTAAGAATCTCCAATACAGATGGACGTTTCTCCATCGAAGAAGAACCTCAAATAGATATAAAAGATTCTATAAATCTCATACATATCAATCATTGATTTCCAAATATAAAGGAAAACTCATTTTTATGCTTGGTAAATTAATAAGGATTCATGAACATAACTTAAATCTATAAGAGAGTCCTGTAGTAGACAATAATTCCCCACAAAAAGGTGTGATGAGTCTGACCTCCCATCCTCTAGACCAATGCAAATTCTTAATCCTCATCAGTCCACAACTAATGAGCACCTACCTTGGGAAATTAGGTCCAAATGGATATAGAATCATTGGATGTTTCCAGTTCTACGAATAAACTCGTTAGAAACTGATTGGAAATTTTGAACCTTAAACAAACAAGGTCATCCTCATTTCCAGAAGAAACAAAAATGGTGAACCTGACGTGAATCCTTAACAAAGTTAAAATGATGTTTTACTTATTTGTTAGGCCCTTATTAAACTCAATATGAGGGACAACAAAGCAATCAATAACATAAATTTCTCATCCAAAAGATGTAATTTTGCTAGACTTATCATGATTATGTCTTCTATATCAAATAGTCACTCTTTTCCAAGATCTCTCTACATTACATAAATGGATTCTTAAAAATTCAAACCAGTGAATGCCTCGGCTACTAATCCTATTGGATCCTCGTCCGTTCTGAGGAAAACATCACCTACTCAGCGTCTTCAATGCTAGGTCTCAAATGCATTGATTAAGGAATACCTTCAACATGGTACCATTCCAACTTTGTAGGCTGCTCGGCAAGCCCTCCAAGTTAACAATTCACCCTGTTTGTCTGGATAGAGACGACTGGTGATCAAGAAGTAGGTGGTTCCAACCACCGTCGCCAACCGTTTAGAGTTGTTATCCTTAGAATGCAATAACCAGTCCCTCCTATATTACAGGGAGGTGAATGAAGTGGTCACTCAAGGCCTTGGTTCAAGAAGACAGGAATCCTTCCTGAGGGCTCCCATCAACAATCGCCACCAGACTTGTGTGGTAGTATACCCTCAACATGATGAGGGTATCGCCTTTAGGGGTTTGGCTCAGGTTTCTTAGACCCGAGCATACAAGACGAACCACCAGAGGAAAAATTATACCAATAGGGAGAAGGTTCTTACTTCTTCCCCCTCTGAAGAAGTCCATCAACCTAACTTGATGGCAAGTAATGAGAGGGCACACACACCCGTCCGTTCTAATCCCGTTGTCCAACAGACTCATCTGGAAACAACCCACCAATCCCATCAGGCAATTTCGACGGAGTACTATAGGCAGACATATAAACCTATTTATGATTCATCATCTAGTCAGCAGGCTCTTCTGACTGCATTCAAAGGAGCTCGCCAACCAAATGTGGTGACCACCTATAAACAGGCACATACACCTGCTTACAATCACCAATTATTTCAGCAGTCTTGTCTGCCAGTATTGAAGAAAATACTTCAACCATACTTGATGGGGAACATCCATTATGCACATACACCTGCCAATGTTCATCAAGTCTGCCAACAGTATCGTTTGGTAGCACCCAGAGAAGTCAGTCGGAAAGCTCCGATGACAAATTTGGAGTAAACTCAACTCTCTTCCCCTATGCATAAGTACTGTAAAATTTCATTGACAGGAAAAGGATGACAGGATAAGGCACATACTCCTACTCCAGATAGGGAATGGATGTATATTCTCGTTCCGGTAGCTAAAGTCACCAATCACATTCTGACAATGTTGAAAGAGCAGAAGAAAATCCCTACCCATATTCTGGATACCTGTCAGAATATTATAACAACTTCAGTGACATGATATGGAATGAAACATAAATCTATCTCTATCAGTGGAGTGACTCATAAACATGTTTCTCCGGAGCAGATACACACCTCTGTTCTAGTCTCGGAGGGTTTTGGGGCATACTCCCCCATGTCAAACAGACAATTAATTCAGGCACATACACCCGATTTGAATGGAGATAATCAGCCTAACCTGACCATTTCTCCTGAGCAGGCACATACACCTACCCATAATAACCACTTTAATCAACAAGTGTTTTCCAAAGTGAGTAAGAAGGCGTCCAAGAAAAAGACCCTTCTAGCACAGTCGATAAATCATGTTCCAATTTTCAATAAGGCCTTGCTCGATGCTGGAGTTCTTGATGCACTCAGACAATTGTCTATTTCAAATCAAGATTATAATCTTTAATTTTCAAATTCCATAAGTAACAACAAAAATTCAGAAGGTATTTATCAGACATTTCTTCATGAAATCTTACTTCATGACATTTCGGTCGATCTCTAAGTATCATCTTTAGATGAGAGCCACAATAACCCTCTGCGTGGCCAGAAGACCAAGGAGCAAGAGGATTCATCTTTTGTTGTAGCCCACCATGGTGGTCCACCCCATGATGATGAATTTAGCTGCGAAATTCATCTCCATAGTAGTAATTCATATTTCCTAGATAATTCTTCAAAGGACAATGTAGTAATGATAAATCCCTATTATCTTGAGGTACTTTCAAATGTGAAGCCAGTCATGTCTGATGCTTTACCGCTAGCAGGTGAAATACTTTATCAATTAGAAGATAGCCTGGGGTGTAGGTCATTCTCCGAACCACCCCTAGGTCCTTCATCCTCTAATTTGATAAATTAATTCTCTACCAATCTTGTTGAATCTGATGAAACAACAAAGAATCGTCGGCTTTGCTCAAGTCAGGTAGAAGAATATTCATCAAATGATAAGGAGGAAGTGTTGAATATGAGATAACAACATGTGAAAGGTGAAGGTCCAGTCATGTTTTGGCCTTTGGCTGACTCTCAGTATGATATTCTAGAAACGTTGACAAAAGATTGTATTCACGATATTCTTCTCAACATGTGGAAAACTCTTTGTCATTTAAAAGAGAAAATATTATCTTATGATGAATATGAAAATCATGTCAAGATAATAGAATGGTTACAATGCCAAATTGATTTGGCATCTCTCTCAGTTTCCCGACATCCAAAGGTTGAAAAATAGCAGAAATCCCTTTAGCGTTCATGCTTTGGCGCATTAAAAAGATTTTGCCAGTTAATTACCAATGCACCATCTGGTATTCATATCAGGGGATGGGGTGTTCAAGGAGCACTGCATTTCATTTTACTCTCAAGTCAACAAATCCTGCCAAAAGTGGTCTCATTCAATGTTATTGCCCATGGCCGGCCACAGCCAATTGGTTTTGTGTGTAATCAAAGCCTTTCTTAGGAACAGGCCTCAACTAGTTCATCCCAAAGTTAGGCATAAAAAGAACAAGTTATCAAATTACTCTTGCATCAAGAAAATGAGAATATCAAACAGGCTTGTCGTTTAGAGAATGCACATCATCAGGTGATAGAAGTGTCAGAAATCATCCAACGGTCATTTGAGCTAGGTGATTTGATTGGATGAAGGTTGATGAATCCAGCCAATTTCTGAACTTACGTCTTCAAAATCAATAGATCTTTTAAGAAAGTATCAGATGTAGCAGCTCAAGAGCCACCTCAGCTTGATAGGCTGGGGAATATTTTAACCCAACCCTCGGGATCAACAAATATGATTTGAGGAGTTGAGCAAGAATAACCCCAGTCCACCGGAGTGGGGACTTTTTTCAAATTCTCAATCTCTTCCTCAGTGAAAGTCAGTCTTCTCTCGATTAGGGAAGAATCCACAGGAGGAACACATATCTGAATTATCAAGAGATTTCCTCCAAATTACGGTTCATCAAGATGTTCTTAAGGGATCATCTAAACAAAAGGCAATGTCTCATAAATGACATGGAAGATGACAATATCGCAGAAATGCCGATAGAATGGATGCAATGCATTATGTATCGATAAATGTCATCAATGTTGTTGTCACTGATCCCCCAGAACATGATATTTACTCATAGGAATCAGATGAAGAAGATTTAATTCAAGAAGTTGTACACACATATGTTAATGAAGAAGGTGTGTGAACCAGAAATCAAAGGCTTACCCAGAATTTAGGTATTCCTTCAAATAACCAACTCCCCCTTCTCTGAAAGGCATCCAACAAGGGGAAAGGAAAAATTCAGGTTACCCCTAAATCTAGAGAAGGCCAATCACTCTCATTAGAGGAAAGGTTCGCACAGCAAGAGGAAGAAATGAAGGATTTAAGGAGGTTAAATGCAGAACAACTTCAAGGTAGTCTTCCTCCTAATCCTGCTAGAGTTATTCAGTCATGGGAATTTTTTGCAGCTACTAGGATAGATCAAGAATAACCCCCTTTACAATGACACCCACACAGGTCTAATCCTATGGGTCGTACGCGACAACAACCGGCAATACTACCATCAATTACAATATAGGTCGCCACACCCATCCAAACTCTAGTTCTCACACCTGCACAGGTCCATGCTCAACCAGATGTTTTTCAAAAATTAATGACAACCATTGAGTCATTAACATCTCAGTTAGAAGCTATGGAAGGAAAGTGTGCACCAGTTTAACCGGAGGAGAGAGCTTACCCTAAATGGATGGATGCATTTCCTTGCCCATCAAATTTTGTGAGTACTACATTCCCAATTTTTAATGGTTCGGGAGATCCAGAACAACACTTAACACATTTTGTTTCTTGTTTTGATCCTATGATGGGAACTCCTCAACAACAAGAAGTAGTTAAGCTCAGGTGTTTTGTATAGTCATTACAAGGGCCTACTTTTTTCTTGTATATAAGCTTTCAATCCCAGTCAATTACTGGGTGGGAGGATCGCCGCCAAAAATTCCTTCTTCAATTCATCTCAACATTTCCAAAGACGATAGTTTTTTATCTTACAAATTGTAAGAAAATGAAAAATTAAATATTTTCATATTTAATTTCTCGATGGAAGGGATTAACATATTCCTTAAGTTTAGCACTCCCTCAAGAAGAATTTTTTCCAATCTGTGTGGAAAATCTATGTGATGAATTACGCACACCATTGATCCATGTGAAATACACAGGAGGGTTTTGAGACCTTACTTCAATCGCTCAGTAGATTGAATATTATCTTACAAATACTAAGGCTAAAACTCGTGTAATTCCATCAGTTCTAGGAAGGATAATGGGGAAAGTATAGACTGCTATAGTTATGCTTAAACAAGAACCTGTACCTGCTTCCACTTCAAAACCTTCATCATATCGAAGGGATCCACCTCCTGAGCATCAACAACAATGGACTCCTCATTAAGATGATCAAAGAAATCAATGGCAGAAACAATTTGAAGATTTGAAGAACAACACTTATTCTTTCTGGAATGAAAACGTTTCGGGTTACTTCATCTCGGCTCTGGAAAACTACCTGGTTCAGTTGACAAGGCCCAAAAGGCCAAACAAGGAATGAGATGAAGACCTTCACAACTATTTCCCATTTCATCAGATGTTGGGGCATCCCATTCAGGAGTGTTTTGTCTTCAATGACCTCCTGAAAAAGATGGTGGACTCTAGACAGGTAAAACTGAAAGGTTCTTCATCCCAGGTATCATGTGTTACTGTTACTGATCTAGAGAAAGAAGGTGAGTGGCATGAATTCAAAAGTAAAAATGCACAGAAATATGATGATTGGATGGTCAGGAAAATGATCAACCGAACTCATGCCATTTTATGAACATAATTTAATCAACCAATTGGGTCTTCTGCTATGAATTCCACAGTAAAACCCCCTTCATGAGAAAGAAAATCTTCAAAAAGGCGACATAATTCAAAGAAAGAAGAATAGTAAAAAGAAGATGAGTTCATGTCAAATCCTAAATTGTCTTTGACTCTGGCAGATTTTATGCCATCTACTTCAAAAGCACGGGCACCGCCCCACCAAATGGCATGGCCTAAACTGGCTAATCAGGTAGAATCTTCATCAGATGAAGAGTTGATCTTTGGTTCTGTTAACATGATTCATTTAACAGATCCTTATGTCAGCCATAGTTTCGATCTTGATGAGCTTAAGTTCCCTGTAACAAACAGAGGAATTAGAGGAAGAGACAGAGGTCTAGGATATTGGGGAATGCATGGATATTCCAGAAGCCACTATTTCAATATTACCCCTGCCATAACTATATATGTGGCCGAAACTCGTGGAAAATCCCTTCAGCAGGATCAACAAGAATAAGAAAGTTCTTCCACACATGGAAGATTCAGTCCTGGAAGAGTGATTTTGGAAGATCAGTTAGAGGTTACACCTTCTTACTCTCCGCAAATAGATAGACATATTCGGTTTAATCTGCCAAAGCTAGGAGTATTTTCAACTACTACCCCGATATGGGATGCATCTACTTCCAAAGTATCAACTTCTAAGGCACCTGTGAAACCACATGTTCTTTTTGGGAAACGTAGACATTTGGAAAAAAAATATGATGTCTTGAAACATTTTTCCCAAGTACCGGCCAAGTTATCAATTATGGATGCCTTGAATCTATCAAAGGATCTTCGGGAGGAACTTATTGAGGCTTTGTCAAGTCCTCATGAATTCGAAACTGAAATTGTTGCGGCTAAAGTCTACCATATAGAGAATCATCCTAGAGAATGAAATGCAGTGATATCTTTTACAGATGAAGATGAAGATGATGTTGTGCATGGACATATTAGACCTTTGTATTTATCTGGCAAGGTCAATGATATAGACATACAACAATCTTTCATTGATAATGGTTCAGTAGTCAACCTCATCCCTATTCGTACACTTCGTCGATTGGGCCTCACTGAATCTGATTTATCTCCTTCTACTTTGATGTTGCAAGGATATGATAAAAATGAACAAGAAACTCTAGGTGAGATTACACTCAGAACTCAGTTTGGAGACCATGTATCCAATTTAGATTTCATGGTTGTTCGTCATGAAACATCCTTCAAAAATTTTCTTGGAAGACCTTGGCTACATCAACATGTGGTCGTACCTTTTTTATACCATCAATGTCTCAAATATTGTTTCAATGGTCAAATTGGGACATTGTATAGTGATAAAGACCCATTAAAAACATGTGAATCTCAATACATTGAGGTAGAATTCTATCACATGGAAGGAAAGGAGAAATCCACGACAAAGGAGGTTACCAAAATTAATGCTCCATATGGTTTGGAAAAGATTCTAGTATACCCATTCATAAATGTGAGTACAGATTATGTGTTTCCTATCAGTCAAATTGACAGGATAGACCCAAATCCAAATACTCTTATAGAAACATCCATAATGTCAATTACGGCAACCAATCCAGACAGCATGGTAGAAATTGTTGATTCATCAGGAAATGATGAAAGCTCAAATGGAGATGTCTTCATTTCATCCAATTAAATCCAGCAATTCTATACTTCATCAACCAGTCCAAAAGAAGTTATAGTAATGTTAGAGATGAACGATGATTTCGATTCTCAATCCATCATCTCCTCTTTATTACCCAAGGAAGACCCTTCATCATCAATAGGGTCAGAAATGGTAGCCACTTCTTCAAGATGTTCAAATTTTAACTTCTCTCCTAATCAAAGAAATTCTGCTTCGTCATCTACTATGCAAGTAGAAGCAGAAGAAGTAACACATATTGAAGAAGAAGAGGAAGATCTTAGGGATGCTCCTCCATCATTTGAAGAGGGTATCTCTACCACTGTGGATGAACTCATAGAAATAAATCTAGGTACAAAATAAGATCCACGCACCACTTTAATTAGTGTGGCCATGACTCTTGAAGAACAAGAAATGAATATTTATTATCTAAAGAAAAATTGAGATTTATTTTCTTGGAATTATATAGAAATTCCAGGTATTGATCTCGATGTTTCCACTCATCATTTGGGTTTTCCAGAAGTACATCGAGGATTCAAGAAAGCCGCAAGAAGAACACACCCAACTTATACCTCCAAAATTGAAGCTGAATTGGATAAGCTTATCAAAGATAACTTCTTCAGAGAAGTTCAATATCCCAAATGGCTGGATAATATTGTCCCTGTGAAAAATAATAATTGAAAAATTATAGTTTGCATTGATTTAATAGATCTTAATCGGAATTTTCCCAAGGATGATTTTCCAGTTCTTATTATAGAACTCTTAATTGATGCAATGGCTGGCTATGAATCACTTTCCTTTATGGATGGTTATTCTGGGTACAATCAAATCTGAATGGACCTAGAGGATGAGGATTCTACAGCTTTCAGATTCCCTCAAGGTTTTTTTTGCTATCGGGTAATGCCCTTTGGCCTGAAGAATGTAGGTGCAACGTATCAAAGTTCCATGCACCATATCTTAAAACCATTTTTAGGGAAATTTGTTGAATGTTATGTGGATGATTTTGTGGTTAAATATAAACAATGTTTTAATCACTTGGCTGATTTGGAAATCATATTCCACAAACTTCGACAACACAATTTGAAGATGAACCCCTTGAAATGTGCTTTCGGGGTAACCTCAGGAAAATTTATCGTCTTTGTTGTACGCCATCGTGGTATCGAAGTTGATCGTGAGAAGAAAAAATCAATCCTTGGTATGTCACATTCTTTAAATTTGAAATAATTAAGAGGACTTCAAGGAAACATGTCATATATTCAGCGTTTCATGTCCAATTTGGCAAGCAAGTGTTTACCCATCACCAAATTAATGAAGAAGGGAGTCACCTACCAATAGACTGAATGTTGCCAAGAGGAATTTGATATCCTCAAGAAATATCTCTTGAGTCCACCAGTAATAATGACACCTATTAAAGGAAGACCACTTATTCTCTATGTAATAGCTTTAGAGCAATCATTGGGTGCCTTTCTTGCCCAAAAGAATGACGATGGGAATGAAAACAGCCTTTACCATCTTAGTCAGACTATGCTTGAGGCAGAAAACTCGATATTCAAGTATTGAAAAGTGATGCTTAGCATTAATCTTTATAGTTCAGAAATTGAGACACTACTTGTAACATCATGAGGTCCAATTAGTATCTCGCAATAACCATCTCGAATTTATCCTTAGTCGTCCAATGCTTACAGGATGTCTGGCAAGGTGGGAAGTTATTTTGCAGCAGTTTGATATCCAGTATGTGTCTCAAAAGGCAATAAAGGGCCAGGACTTGGCCGATTTCCTTGCTGAACACCCATCTATAGAAGATACATCTTTAGATACTGAACTTCCTGATGAGGAAGTCCTCTCTATTAAATATAATCTTCAAACATGGGAAATGTACATTGATGGTGCTTCCAAAAGTCCAACAGGGAAGAAATTGGAAGATCCTAAATTCAACAAAGTTCAGTTATGAAGTGTGCTTATTTCCCCAGAAAAGGTAGTGCTACCCAATTACTTCTTATTATTGGGAGGAGGTATAAATAATGAAGCAGAAAATCAAGCTCTCATCGCAGTATTGGAGTTGGCGCTTCAGGAACAGGTGAATCACTTAAGGGTTAACGATGATTCAGATTTTCTAATCAAACAAGTCAATGGGGATTATGCCATCAGAAAAGAGGAGTTAATCCCTTTGTATTATTACGTCAGAGAGTTAATGGCAGAATTTCCCTCGGAACCAACATTTTCTTATGTCTCATGATCACAAAATTCCCAAGCTGATGCACCGGCTAATGTAGCCACAACCCTAGTAGATCCAAACCAGGATGAAACAATCATCATTATTTCCCACCGTCATGTATTTTCACCTTTGGTTCAAATCAAAACAGAGGAAATCAATGAAATCAGTCCCATTTCAGAACCATATGGTCATACTATGGGATGGATGACACCTATCAGGGAATACATTCAAAATGGAACACTCCCACCTGATAGAGTCGGGAAAGAACAAATCTGGCAATGTGTGGTCAATTTTACTCTTTATGATATACCAGATCACCTAGAAAAAATTCTCTACAAGTGAGGTTTTGATGGAATTATCTTCAGATGTATTGATGGTGAAGAGACAATGGCTGTCATGAATAAAGTACATGAAGGAGTCTGTGGTGCCCACCAGTCTAGACATAGACTTTTTAGTCAAAACTGAAGTCTTGGATACTTATAGCCTTCAATGATACAATATTGTGTTGATTTCACTAATAAGTGTCATTATTTCCAAGTATATTCCAACATCATTCATCAACCCCCATAGTTGCTCAATATAGCTAAATACTCATGTCCATTTTCTACATGGGGAATGGATGTAGTAGGACCTTACCCTTCGGCTACATCCAAGCAGTTTAAGTATATTCTTACTACTACTGACTTCCTTTCCAAATGGGCAGAGGCAATACCTCTAAAATAAGTTAGTCCTAAAAGCATTTTTAGCTTCATCAAGTATAACATCATTACCATATTTGGTGTCCCTCATACCATATTGACAAACAATGTCACCAACTTCTGTTCATCTGAGGTAAGGAAGTTGTATCAAGAATACAACATCAAATCCAACCATTCATCTCGGTATCATGCAGCGGCCAATGGCCAAATAGAGGCCTTCAATAAGACTCTTTTAAATATACTACAAAAGATGGTAGATAAAGATAAGAAATCATGGTCTGATAAACTTTTTCTTGCTTTATGGGATTATCGGACCACCACCCACACTGTTACGCGGTCAACTCCATATTCAGTAGTATATGGAATAGAAGAAGCCTTGCCCATTGAGGTTCAATTACCTTCACTCAGAGTATCCATTTTTGATCAGTCATCTACAGATGAAAAATATCAAAAGTGATTGGATGAATTGGAAAGATTAGGTGAAAAAATATTGTGCACCCTGCACCACTTGGAAGTCTATCAGAATCGGATAGCATGGGCTTTCAACAAAAAATTTCATCTTCATTCATATATTCATGTTGAATTGGTATTGGTCCTCAGAACTCCAATGATACCAGGAAAGAAGCCTCCAAAGATTGATCCAAAGTGGGAAGTACCTTATTCAATACATAAGGTCTACTCCAATGGAGCTTATTCTTTAATCTCAATGGATGGAGAACTCATTACAACTCAAACCAATGACAGATTCTTGAAAAATTATTTTGTGTAACACAAATTCTTACATCCTTCAAGACGTTAAACTATATAACTTATGTCCCTTCTACATGACACTAAACTGTGCAGCACCAATAGTCCTCACTACAAGACATTAAACTTCATAGTCACCAATAGTCCTCACTACCAGACTTTAAACTGCATAGTCCCCAATAGTCCTCACTGCAAGACATTAAACTGCATAGTCCCCAATAGTCCTTGATGCAGGACATTAAACTGCTTAGCCCCTCATTTGTCCAACATGACGTTAAAACTATGTCCCCCTTTTTCATCCGGAATGACGTTAAACTGTAAACAATCCCTTATTCATCCTACGTGATGTTAAACTGTACATATTCATCTTTCATGATGTTTAAACTGTGAAAAAGTCCCTAAATATGTCCCACATGACATTAAACTGTTCATCATTAGGTTTGTTACTACCTCTTGTTTCTCACACCGAGCATGAATCACGTGAGCTTAGAGTAATCTTCAACCATAACACCTTCTCTGGGCCACTAACCACGCAAAATTCCCAACATCATATTCGGGTTGTCCTCAAATACAACTTGATCACAAATTCATTCTTAATCAAACTATGAAAACTTTGATCCTTGCCTTCTAGGCTGGGTACGTAGGCAGCCTCCCGAGGTTCAAGCCCAAAACCAATTTCTTCATGTCGGTTCACCTCCGTCTCATACGATGTTGATCAGTGAAGCAACCCAAATCCAATCTCTTCACGTTGGTTCACCTCTGTCTCATACGATGATGATCCGTGAAGCAGCCCAAAACTAATCTCTTTATGTTGGTTCACCTTCATCTCACATGACATTAAACTATGTACATTCCTTTTTTCCCTGCTACATGACACTAAACTGTGCAGCACGATCGTCCTTGATATACGATGTTAAACTATACAGTCCCCCATTTTCCCTCACTTGAGAGGGAATAATCATTGACATTGATCTCCAATCATGTCATATTCCAAAGACTACGTGCATACATGGTAATTCCTGAACCTTTAATCTTGGGTCAAACCATCATTGCACTAAACTCCCCTTTCACCCTTCACTTGTACAGTCCAAATCTGTACAGAGGGTATTTCAAGAACTATGTATGGCTTGATTCCCATCCTTATGGGATACGTAGGAACGTTCTAGTGTCCCTCAAATCCAGCCCCAAGTCTTTGGGCCTAACCCCAAATTCCACTTTCAGTCCCTTGGCTGAAAATCTCCCCTGTGAGCACATGAATTTGGTATGAAAACCCTGGTCTTTATTCACATCAGGTTTATAAAACACACAATGTGTATTCCTCATTATGGTCTGAGCTCTATGACTCTAAACTAAGATCTCTTACACTCTCGTCCCACATGATGTTAAACTGTATTTCAAGAACTATGTATGGCTTGATTACCATCTTTATGGGATATGTAGTGAAGTCCAGCACCTCAATTCAGGACCCAGCCACAACATGATTATGTATAGAATTGGTCTATCTATTTCCTTCATGCATTGGACAATGCCCATTTTGATGTTTCATACTCCTAACCTTAAATAATTATAGATCTCCATAACCCTTTTCTTGACTTCTGTTCACAAAATGTCTGATACTCGGGAATTCTTTTGCCGGACTATGCAGCACGTGCCCTTAGGTGGCCTTGCATAAATTGTCTACATAATAGACCTGTCAGCCAAAAGATGCTATTATTTGACTATGAAGACAATTCCCTTAGGTGGCCCTATATACTTCAACCCCATAATGGGTTTGTCAAATATTGGTAACTTCATTCTTGGGAGAAAAACCTCTTTTTTCCTTATTGTTCTTAATGACAATATATAGGGATCCGCAAAAAATAGCTATCTTTAACATATTTTTCCCATAATATTTTTCATGATCTGAAAGTATTCAAGCCTATGGTTTATATTTCCCTTCCCGGAGTTTGGTTCAGACCTTCGTAGGAGTGACATTCATCTAATTCTTTGAAAATCTTGATTGGGAATATCCTCTCAATATTCAAGTACCCCTATCCATACAGAAAACTTTATGATTTGGAAAATTTTAATCTCCATAAACTTCCACTGGCTTTTTTAGCAATAGAAAAGTAAAAAATTTTAGAGTTCTTTTGCCTGAATGTGCAGCACATGCCCCTAGGTGGCCTTACGTAAGTAGTCTACATAACAGACCTGTCAGCCAAAAGATGATATTATTTGACTATGCAGTCAATGCCCTTAAATGGCCCTATATAATTCAACCCCCAAACAGTTTTGTTAAATAGTGATAACTTCACTCTTAGGAAATACTTCCTCTAATGCATTTTAGCCCTTTTTTCATATCATCCCTCAGACTCAAAATTTCTTAGGTCATAGTTTACATGTTTTCCCCCATACTTGAATATGGTATTATGTTTTCAAACAAATTATCAAGGAATTGAGTCAATTTTAATCCATTTGGTCAAAGATATTCGACCTTAAGACATTAGCCTTTTTATATCTGATGTGCATGACTTTAAACTGCCCAAAAAACACAAGGGAACTCTGAACAAAAGTTAAGTCCCAGCTCGCTAAACGTACATTTTGTATGATTAGGAAACATTGAGAAAAAAAATATTTATAGTCTGTAGGGTTATTTTTATAATCCTAGAAAAAAATCAAACTATGCTTACTAGGCCCATTGACTTAGGTAAAATTTAAAGTAATTATCAAGAGGATGCAGGTACAAATGATTGAAGATGAAAGTGTTTTTCATTGATGCACAAGAGTTATAAGGACATCCATTGATTGGAGTTTATTCTCTTTTTCAATAATTACAAGAGGCTTTCAATATAACTCTTCATTTGATTTACGGAATCCCGAGCTTCATCAGCAGCCACTTGAAGATCATTCACTCGATCAGCTTCACTCTTTTCAGCTTGATGGACTACTTTCTTGCCATCTACAATGGATTCCATACCATTCGTTTGAACTCCTTCCAATGAATTGTTTAGCTGGTCAAGTTCCCCAGTAATATAATATAACTATTGCTGAAGGTGCATCTACTGGACAACTTTCTCCTTGATCTTATGCTTCATCTCTTTTAACTTTGCAGCAGTATCAGCCTCGGCTCGGGACACCGCAGCCTCAAAATCACTAATATTAGTCAACAGACTTTCTCTGGTCAGATCTTGATGGTACTTTTGCTCTTTCTCCCTCCTTAAGATGACTTGTTTCACTACGGCATGGATCTCTTAATATCCAAAACCACTAAGTCCCAGCATGAAGAACAGGGATGACAGTCGCGGGATCTTCAAGGATATCTCTTTAAGAACCACTTCAGATATGATTTTCTATATATTCTTCCATGTCTTGCGATGTGATAATTGGAGCGCCTTTTGTACCTCCAGGTCTGATTCAGCATCACTATCACAGGGGGGAATATAGTCTGGGATTAATTAACTTAAAGAAGTTCCATGTTATGCTCCTTCCCCTCTGACCCTTGTTACTTCAATTTCTACTCCCATTGGGGTGGAGGCTAAGGCTTCACCTCCAGATCTAGCCATTGAAATTAACGGACCTGCATAGTCAATTAAAAGTTTTGGTTAGTTTAAAAGGATAACAAAAGTTTATTAAGCTATATTGGAAATTAAGTACAGCCACAAATTTTATTATCTCTTACCCAACGGTAGATCAGTAGCATGAGAAGGATCCTCCCCGTCTTTCCTAGCTTCAATAGGATTTTCGGGATGGGTTTTAGGATGCTCTGCCGGGTTAAGCTACAATTGAGCTAGCGTCTCTAAAATGATAGGGTTTTCCATACCCCCTTCAGGAATCGGAAGATCAACAGCTTGCTCAAGCATAACTGCACATTTCAACCAATCATGGTCAGAGATGTAATAAGAAAATTTTAGAAAGGACGAAGGATAACACCCACGTCCAAAATCTTCTAAATTGCATGGTAATTTAACATGATCTAAAATTTCATCAAAATATGTGCCAAGTTTTATCATTTCAACCAGTGATATCTAAAATTCCTAGTTAGTATCACCAGAGGGAGATTTCGATATGTCTTCTTGAAAACCCTCATCTTGAGGCCTCTAACCCCAGACAGCTTCTTCAAATAAAATTACAGAGTCAGTTGCAGTGACCACCAAATGTTCTGGTGCAGGTGTTGAACCTAAAGTATCACAGAATAGAAGTCAGTTGATGTTTTCATTCAACATTCTATGAAGTATTATTAATTTTCTAAAAGCAGGATCTTCTCTCCTTGCAACACCAAGATGAGCAGTACTGGGAACATACGATGGATCTTCATTAGGAGTATCCAGGTCAGCATGAATTTGCAACTGTTCACTAGCACCCTTCATCATCGTTAGATGAGGGTGAGTCCTCTCCCTCAGAGGAGAAATTGAATAAGCCTCTGAAATCCCAATAAGTATGATCAATCTTTTTCATGAGTTAGCATTCCTGATTATCCGAAGGACTTACCACTACTGATGAAGCATTTAGATGTGGACTTCTTCCTTCGATGTCTTTGCTTATTTGGCTTTTTGGGTGTGTTGACATCATCATCTCCAAATACAGGTATTGGAGAGTGAAAATCCTTTTATAACTCCTTGTCCATGGCTTGTCGTCCTGGAGATACTTCTCCCGGTTCACGGGAAGATTCAGTAGCACCAATGGCAGTGTCACCAGAGCTATACTGTTGTGAAGGAACCTCAGCAGTTCCTTTCTTTACAAGTTGTAGGATGAAGAAAGTAATTTCCTTGAGTAACAAAAATTTAACTGAAGTCAAGTTGCAAAGAAAATAAGCAAAGAGACTTACATATTCAGAAGCCACGTAATCATTCCACTACTCATCTGCGGAAGCACCACTCCCCTTAGTGGTGCCATGATCCATCATTTCATTCACCTGCTTGGTGATAGGAATGGAATCATTAGTAGAATATATGAGCATCTATTTCTCATTGATGTAATCCCGCACTTCATTGGGGTTATCCTCGAAATGGATATCAGTAGAAGCCTAAATATTCCCTACTTCAGGGATGTGTAGCCCTTCGAATAGGTCTATCCAGGCGGTTTTAGAATCGCAATATAAACTCTTCCATGTCTAGACAGCCTCTGGTCATAGATATTCAGCATGTTCACCAAAAGGCTGGGAGAAGGGTCCTATAATCTTGGACTTCAACTTCTTCCCAGCTCCTACAATCACAGATAAAGGATAAGAAAATGAAACTTGTTGCTCTATAAAATAATGGCGATTAAATTGCCTCAATGAAGTAACTCACCAGGAGTCGATGGAGTGGGTATCTTGATTCTGGAAGGAGGATTATAACTGGAACGAGGCCGCTTTGATGCATGTCGTGCCTCATCATCCCTATCCTGGGAATCTAAAGAATCAGCCCTAGGTGAGGAACCCGGTGAATCAGCTCTGGGTGAGGAAGAATCACCTTCTATACGAAGGGTTTATTTCCTAACAGTTCTGTTTTTTGTCCCCACCTGAGGAACTGGATGATTCAGTACCCCTTCAGGGTATGATGCTACCTAGTTCTTGGCATACCATGTAGTCAAGTGACTCACCGCTCCAGTAACTGGTAGATCAAACACTACCTCGGTCTTCTCCATAGCTGTCAGCAACCAAAGTTGTCCGGCAACCATTAGATGTTATTCTTACCTAACATTCACAAGAGGGGATACAAAAATCTGCTGCAGACATTTGAATTGGCGTGCAAATCTATATGGACCATAGGCCTCACATATAATCTCTCCATCAATTCTGGTGGCCAATACACCATCTCTATAAGCTAGCATGTAAGACCTCAATTCTAGGCTGGTTGTTCCATCATCAACAAACCGCCCGGTTGGAGGGTTTCTATAAGGAAAGAAATGGAATTCTTGAACATGATTAGCCTCACCTTCATTTCATAGGGGTTGAGAGACAATGAAAAAAATCTAGAATATTCCTGCACTGATGGCCTGAAAGAAATTCCAAGAACATGTACTCTGGTCTGTACAGCATAAGTCCTGAAGTGAGTGGCGATAAATCCCCACAAAACTTGGAATGGTCCCACTATTCTCAAAGGAGACTTACCCATAAAGACATGGAGTAAGATCCTGTGAATATTCTCCAAAATTAGGGTGGCCAACCCAACCATTTTCTTCTCATCTAATTTAGCTGCAACAACAAATGTCCATGGCATGACGCCTCCCTTCGAATCCATAACTAGCAGAAGATAAACACTGAACCACAAGGCTAAGAATCCCGCTAGACTAGTCTTTTCTGGGATTCTCTGATCCACTTCATATCCCCACTGTTCAAACTCTCCTACTTCCAGGGATGGACAGAATGTGCCAAGATCACCCCTCTTCTCTATTCCGAGGAAGCTGGTAGGACGAGTACTGGTGGGCCCCTTCTCCTTCTTCTTGGTAAGAAACATATCCATCCACTCCTCTGGATTAATATCCTTTCTAGAATGAGTTTTGGAGGACTTTGAATTATTGAGATTGTGGAAAAAAAATCAATAATTCTCAAGCCAATGTCGGAGTCTTCTCCGAATCATTCCAAGTCGCTTTGGGGGGATGAATTCATCATATATATCGCCCAAAATTGGAGCCCCTGAGATCTTGTAGACATCCCACAAACTAATGTAAACTTATCGATGAGTCTGATGGAAAGAATTGGATTCTGGACTCCAGCGTCTAATTAGCTCCGGCACATTGTCATCTTTCCTGTAGAAATATGTCTACCCAGCCCAGACGGCTTCATATATTGTGGCTCCTTTTAAATCCTCGACAAAATCTGCATAGGTTTGTCTCACCCAATATTCCAAAATTTTAGTTGGCTTTACACCACCTCCAGGATGAAAGTCCTAACTCTTTTTCCAGCCTTTGGATTGATCTATCTAAGAATTTTGGAAAATGGAGGGATAGCATCGCAGCTGCAGCTCAGGCTTGTGAGGTTTCAGATCTGGAGCACATGGGCTATGATGAATTATAAATGCCTTCTCCATTGTTCCAGTATTAACAAATGATCCTCCAAATGAAAAATTTTCTAAAGAAAAGTTGGTGTAAGTTTGAAACCAAGAATGTGGGAGATAGTTCTTTGGCTCTGGAATGTTGAATCCTTGTAGATGACCATGGCCATATAAAGGTAGATAAATGCTCTATGGGAAATTAACATGATACTTCTTCAAGTACTTGGCCAAATATGGGAGAGTTTTGTTGCAGATATCATAGTATTCATGGCCAATGATGTTCATCATGTCATCAATATGCTTGTTTTCCAGTTCATCAGCCGATCCAATTCTTTTGCGAGCCATTGAATCTGCACAAAGATAAGTTAATTGACTTTTAAGTAAGTTGGTTTTTCATAAAATTTGTGAATACTTTTGAAAAAAATGGCTAAGGAATTAAGGCACGCAAGTGTAATGTTGGCGCGCAAGTCCAAGTCAGTCTCACAAGTTATACCGTGCTAGTACTGGCGTGCAAGTCAGAAACATACTGTAGAAGCGTGACACAACAAACAGAAGCATGAACAAGCGAAAGCCAAGCTACTTACGTACCGAGATCTCAGAAGTGTTTGAATCTGGGTGCTTTGTGTGAAGTAACACCCGCATATTTATAGGCGAAGTAGTACACATGTGCGCCATAACCTGCATGCCAGAATAATGCCTGTGCAAATCATACTTTCACACCGCGGAACCTTGTTTCTTGTTTTCTTCATAGTAAAATCCTCCTTCCTTTTTCGGATCCCATTTTGAGGGGGGACTTTTATTGACGCTCCTTTATATCAAAGAGTCTAAAGAATCGAAAAGGGAAATACATTAATCACAAAGAGATTCATACTTTGAAGAACATAAAAATTTGACAAAGGCATGAACAAGGAATTATTTAAACATGGGTCGCGCAAGTTTCCTTATGGTCGTGCAACTACACTTACACGCCACATATTGGTCGCACAAGTATACTTGCATGCACTATTATTTTTTTGTCCAAGGTGCTCAGTGGCCTATAAATACCCCATGTGGGCCCCCCATTTTGAGGACGAAAAAATCCAAAACTCAGAATTAAGCTCTAGTCGCCCTAGTCTCTACTTGAAGTCTTCTGAACACTTCTAAGGTAATTTCATACCTAGAATGGAAGATCTAAAGAGGAAGAATAAGGCCTATGTATTAGAAATCATCAATAGTTGTGAACCTAAGTATCCAGCCTTTTAAGGGAAGTGGTGATACTTTCACGCCACCTTTCCCTCTCAAGGAAACTTGCATGTCACCTATGTGAAAGCCTCTAGGGACGATACTAAGGGCTCCAATTAAAATTCACCCAAGTATTACTTCACAGGTTCTTCGTCGCCCAAGTGAACTCATGTCACGCAAGTATACTTGTGCGACTAGGACTTGCGCGCCAGACCAATACTTGCACACCTCCTTCCAATTCACTTCTTTTCCTCAAATTCATCTCTCCTCTTCAAGACATAGCCTTCAAAACTGTCTTCAAAGCCATTTTTGGTATGGTTACTTTGCTGGATTCCTTATTTGGAAGGAATTATTAGGAGTTCTTTTGATTTGGGCCTCCTTTTCAGGATTAAGCCCCAGTCATAAGTCCCCTTTACCTGGGAATCCTCCTTAGGAGTAATCCTCAGTCTTAATTTCCCAACTTATGGCCATCGTCCTTAGCAGTAAGCCCCAAATTAAGAATCTAAATCTCCATAAAACATAAATACCTTTATGGAACCTATTAATGGGCCTCGTTATCAAGAGTAAGCCTCAGTCATAAGTCCCCTTTACTTGGGCCTCCTTCTTAGGAGTAAGCCCAAAGTCTCAAGTCCCTTTAACCTAGGCCTCCTTTTCAGAAGTAAGACTCAGTCATAATTTCCTTTATCTTAGGCCTCCTTCTCAGAATTAAGATCCAAGTTTCAAGTCCCCTTAATCTGGGCATCCTTATGAGGAGTAATCCCCAAATTGAGAATCTAAATCTCCATAAAGAACAAATACCTTTATGGACCCTGTTAGTGGGCATCATCTTTAGGAGTAAGCCCCAAGTCCCCTTTAACGTTGGGCCTCCTTCTTAGAAATAATACCTAAGTTACAAGTCTCCTTTAATTGGGCTTCCTTCTCAGAAATAAGCCCCAATCATATGTCTCCCTTAATTTGGGCATCCTCCTCAGGATTAATCCCGAAGTTAGAGTATCCAAATATCCATAAAGCACGAATATCTTTATGGAACTTGCTCCTAGGATACTTTCCTGAACGAAGTCCTAATCTTCATTTACTTGGGAAGTCACACATACATAAGCCCCATATCATTCCTTGTGACTGTATCTTTCATGGAAAAAATCTTCAGGTTTACTGATACCTCTTATTTTTCACACTGAGCATGACTCACGTGAGCTTAGAGTATAAAAGTAACTATGACACATCTCTTTGGGTCATTAATCATACATTATTCCCACACTTCTTAATCGAACTACGTGGACTTTGATCTCTTACTTAAAAATAGAGTATGTAGGAAGCATTTTTTAAGGTGCAAGCCCATCACCCATTAATTCCCATTCGTCCCATATGACATTAAACTAATCTTATTTCCTGAACTACGTGGGTTCTAATTCCTCTATAACAAGGATACATAGGTAGCACATCTACAGGTATGATCCCAAATCTGAAATAATCCTTGTCCTTCTGAATTAAAATAAACTTCAAGTGCCCCAATGAGTGGCTCTAAAACCAGTATGGTTATCATAATGACCAGGATATTTCTATATAATGTATTGAAGTATACCATTGACTAAGAATCTCTAATACATACGGACGATTCTCTGTTGATTAAGAACCTAAAATACATATAAAAGATTCTCTAAATCTCATACATATCAATCATTGATTGCCAAATCTAAAGGAAAACACATTTTTATGCTTGGTAAATTAATAAGGATTCATGAACATAAATTAGATCTATAAGAGATTCCCATAGTAGATAATAATTCCCCCCAAAATGTGTGATGAGTCTGACCTCCCATCCTCTCGACCAATGGAAATTATTAAGCCTCATCAGTCCACAACTAATGAGAAGCTACCTTTGGAAAGTATGTCCAAATGGATATAGAATTATTGGATGTTTCTGGTTCTACGAATAAACTCATTAGAAACCGATTGGAAAGTTTGAACCTTAAACGAACAAGGTCATCCTCATTTCTAGAAGAAACACTCTCCCAATTAGGCAGTTACTAGAATGATTCTTCTCAGATGTATTACATATGGGACATTGCAATTTATTACCTCCTATTCCCTAATCAAATATCCTCCCCACGATTGGATCCATTTATCTCTTCTTATCATTGTATTTATGATACCACTGCATCTTACCAAACACCAGTTCAACTTTCATAGAACTCCACATGATCCTATCATAACTATCATAGTCTTGGTTGGCTTGATTCTTCTATAGATGAGGTCTTATACCACCAAATAATTTATCAACCTTCCCATTTGGATCCATGACAAATCTTCAGGTGTAACAGGAAAGTCTTATGAAGTTCATCCTATAGCTTCCAACAGATTCATTCTCTTTCTTCTTTAGCCTGAGAAACTCCTTCACCATTTTTTTCTCATCAAATGAGGGAAATAATTTTTGAAGAAGATCCCTCTGAACTCTTACCACTATATATCATTAACCTCCGCTCCTGGCCTCGTGTTTTTAATCAGTTCCAACCACTGATCAGCTTCTCCCTCTATGTGGTAAATAGCCAAGGTGACCTTCTCTTTTTCTAAACAGGAGGGCATAAAAAAGATCTTCTTGATAGAGTTAATCCATTGTTCAGCAATCAATGGGTCAGTAGATCCACTAAAGTGTGGTGGTTGTTGATTTATAAATGACTCAACAGAAAGTTGTTCCTTTCATGGTGAAATATTTCTCTCATATTGATTCAAGATATTTCCTAAAACTTGAGTTAGTTGGTTCATCATTCTCATGAATGTTTCTATTCCGGTTTTCGTCAGAGTTCCGTCAGCGCATGGTCCATTGGGGTCACCATTTGCATAGTTCATCCTATTTCCCACCATTTTCTAAAAGAATAAAACCTTAGTAAGAAACTTATTTCATTTACAAATAATTTAACTATAAATTATTTTTATGTATTAAAATTACATGCTTAAACATATTATTATTTAACAACAATTAAATTTCTCTATAAATCCTTCATAATGATTCATAAAAAGCTTGTGGTTAACCAAAAATATCCCCCGAGAGTGTCGAACAAGAAGTGCAGTAAGGCATGTTGTCATGAACCAGTTCATTTTTGAGTTTAACTCAAAGAATTGTTTTGGGTTTTACCTCTAGATACATCTGTGCTAAATAGACATCCACTTGTTCATATCCATGCAGGTATTTAATTGTTCAGAAAAAATTTATTTAATATTTCACCAAAATACCAATAATTTTTCTGATATTTAAACTTTTCTATAGGGTTCTTCCTAAAGTTTTCATAGCCTAATTTCCTTAAATAATTAAACTATCATTTGATACCAACTATGGAATCCTACTTTTTTATACATAACTTTTCATTTCATTTTACAAACAAAGGATCTTTAAAGTCTGTGTCTTGGAAAAAAGGTACAAAATACATGAAAACATATAAAATTATTCCAATAATCTTGAAAAGATTATTGAAAATTTAATCCTATGTATAATTATTAAATCTCATAACCTAGATACATACATCAAAGGAATGGGTGAGCAGAAGTCCCAGTAAGGAAAACAAGTGAAACAGTTTACCTGTGAACTTGAGCAACATCAATAAGAACATGGGAAATATAATAAAGAAATGATAAAGAGGCATATAATAATAATAATAAGTTGAAACATAACTTGAAAATGTAGCTAAAAATTTAATTTAGACATTAATAAGCATATCAACAAGGTATATCACCAAGTTTTCATAAAAATTACCAAGGTAATTCACCAAGGAATCGTAAAACTTGTCATCTCTAGAGATTAATTTCTTTACCCAATGCATTGGAGTGCCATCAAGGTGCACCCTTAATATGTATTTATTTTCATTTCATACACATATATAATAATCAAACATTTCATAAATAATCCAAAGATAATAAAAGAAATGGTTTATATATCAAAATCATGATGTTTTAAAAAGTGCTTAAAAACATGAATTTTATGTCATTTTAAACCCATAGAAAAGGAAGGTGGGTTTCATGTATATTATTACCAGAATAAAATATATAATTTTTACATAAATATTAATAACCTTATAGAATAAATAGTATTTGGTATTCACAAAATAAAATGAATGAATTTTTTGAAAAAAAAATGATAATTGTTTAGATGAAAATTCTGCAGCATAACAGCTATGTAACATGGTTATAGAAAACATTAAAAAAAGAGGGGAAAAAAGTCACACACTAATAAATAACCAATAATATATTATAGGTACATAATAATATAGAAATAAGATCATGGTATGGATATTTTAATGACATATCTAAAAATAGAAACTTGAAAGAAAAGAGAAGACGTGATTTCTTCTATGAAAATTCAATGGCCTAACAGTGTCACATAAAAATTCAGAAAATAATTTGATGAGAGAAAAAATGGTATCTCAAAATATGGAAATAAAAAGGATAGTAAGATGGATACATAATATCATTCCCCAACATGTTAAAATATAAATTCAAAGACATAACATAAAATAAGTGTTGACTAAAAAGGAGGGTGAAAGGTTCTCTTACCCTGAAGAGTAACTTCAAAAACTCAAAGGTTATTATATCAGGGGGATTAAGGGAGACTTGGGAGGACTCCTTGGGAGGTAAAAATACTTAAGATTCATTGAGGAGTAATTTGGAATGAAATTAATGAATTAATGGGTTGGTATATATAGAAAAAGTGGGAGAATATTTTATTAATTTCCAAGGTACTCCTCATTAGTGGTATTTGCAAAACCATGGGCTTTTATATGGTATCTGCCCATAGTATTGGCCACTTGGGAAACTTCATAACATATTTTATTCCTTAATATTCTACCAGAAATATTACATCTTGATTACATCATTAATGATGTCATTAAACACACTGAAACTCAAAACTGTATTTTTACTATTCACTGAAAAACAAAACATTTTATAAAAATCTCATAAATTCACCCTAACCTAGTATAGATGTTCTGAATTTAAAAATGTACTCCGTTTTATGAAAATAATTTTCTAAATAAGAGTTATTTAATTTTTAAGTAAAATCATTATTTACCCAAAAAATACTAATACTTAACTAATAATTTCTAAAACAGTTATTTACTTATACTATTATATCACATTACCATTATTGATGACAAAATTATATTTATAAATTTTTAAGTGAGGTTACTATTCTATTGTTCACATTACTATTCATAAGGGTAACATTACTATTAATTATTTACTATTCACCAATGAACAAGATGATCTTATCAGACTCTAAATTTCTTACTGATCACAACTGTATATGCCCATTTTTTTAAAATAATTTCATATTATTAATTATTTAAATTATAAAAAAATATTTTAAAATTCTTTTTTTCTAATATTCATCAATAATAAGAATCTTCTAAAAACTCATCCTATATATATTTTAAAATTTAAAATTGAAAAAAATTACCATAATAAGAAATAAAAACTTTATTTATACAGAACGATTGTACAAAGTAACTAAGGCCTTGTTACATATCCCCTTATAACACTTGCATAGGACTTAAAAGTAAGGTGCCCAATGGTGACAGAATCTTGGGGAGGCTCAGACAACATTGCCTGAGTGGTGATTTCTATCAACTTGAACTTCTCCCATATACGATTACGTTCAATCTTAACATGTTGAATCTCAGATTGGGATTGGTCTAGATCAAATATCAGTGATGATACCTCTTTCCCAAGCTCTGACAAATGGGCTTTGTATGGACCATGTCTATTGTATGAGTCCATTGATCATTCTTTATTCATTATTTATCCATTATTATTTATATATTAAACAATAATTATAGACTTAAAAATATATTATTGTTTCCAATACTCATATAACAGTCAAAACTCAAAGCTTACATTTCAATTATACTTATATAGTTTTTTTGATTATGACAGAGTAAATCATACATTTTCAGGAAAAAAATATTATTCAATAGTTTGGGTAGTTATAGATATAATGGAGAGGGGAAATCCATGTGACCTTATTATCTCCTTAAGATAAAATATAGAAAGTGGATAAAAATAAATTGTATCTCGAATAGAAAAAAAAGAAAAAAATTAGTCAAATTATCAATAATTATCCAAATCGAATTATTAACTTGAGATGTATTTGGTAATCTCACCATAAAACCCTCATATATGTTCTCTTATTTCCATTATGGCACTAAAAAAGACTGAAATATCCCCTTATAAAATTATTCAACTTTAACCAACTAATAAGTCAAATATTTCAATGTAAAATCAGATATATTCTTCTTCATACCTTCCAACCAAAAATATTCCCAAAAGGTATATATACATCTTAGTACATCCATAATGAATAGAAAAAGGTGATTTGTGAACTTCACTTAACAAATCCTTCTTCAACTAGGAATCATTCGAAACACATAACCCCTTTCCAAATTTTATAACACCTTTTTCATTGGTATTAAAATCAATAAAACTACCCTTATTGAAAAATTATACTATTTATTTCAAACCATGATCTTATTTATAAACCTTATTTATTATTTATGAAAAAAATGACTACACATTTACCTGATACAAAAAAGGAAAGAGTTTTATCCTAGATAATTTTCAAGAAAACATTAATTAAGTTAAATCATTAAATCAAGGATCATTCTCCCAACATAGCATAGTTGATGATGTAATATCTTTTTGACTTGTATAATTAGCTACCTTTTTTTCTTTACCTGGATGATAGTGAATTGTTCAATCATAATCCTTAATTAGTTTAGCCATCTTCTCTACCTCATATTCATCTATTTTAGAGTGAATATATACTTAAAATTTTATGATCAATATATATTTCTAATTTCTCCCCATATAGATGATGCCTTTATATTTTTAAAGTAAAAAAAATATTTTCACATAACTCAAGTTCATGTGTCGGATAATTCTTCTCATAGTGTTTCAATTGATGAGATGCATACGTAATATCATGATAATTGTTCATCAGAACGCAACTAAATTCTAGTTCAGAAGCATTAACCAATCAACTTTTCAATTCTTAAAAACATTCATCACCTTTATTCCTCTATATAAACTTAACTTATTTTTTAGTTAACTTGGTTAGTAGGCTAGATAACCAAGAAAAGTTTTCAACAAACCACCAGTAGTAACCTACTTACCTAAGAAAACATTAAATATTTGTGAAATTTTTAGTAATTTTCCACACTTCCATTAATTTAGTCTTAGAAGAACCAATTGTTAATCGACATTTAGAAACAATATTTCCATGGAAATAAATTTTTTGTAACCAAAATTCACATTTACTAAATTTTCCATAAATCTTATTTTCTATTAAATATTAAAAAACAATCCTTATAAGTTTATCATTATATTAATAGATTTTATAATATACCATAATATCATCGGTAAATACAACCCCAAATATATTTAAATACTCATGGAAAATCTTGTTAATTATATCCATAAATATAGAAGGTGTGTTATTTTAAAAGAAATGCATCACAACAAATTCATAATGGCCACACCTAGTTCTGAATTTCATCTTCATAATTTCTTCTTTCTTTAATTTTAGTTGATATTACTTAGACCTGAGATCAATATTAAAAAAATACTACACATCTTGGATATGATCAACCAATTCATCAATATGAGGTAAAGTATAAATTTTCATGATAATAATGTTATTGAGTACTCTATAATCAATGAAAAGTATCGTAGAGATGTACTTATTTTTAACAAAAAATATGATCACACCAAAGTGAAGATCCCTGGTGGATGAATCCCTTATCAAGAAAATTTTATAACTACTTGTTAAATTCTAACAACTCGAAAAAATATATTCGATAAGGATATTTTGAAATTTTATTAGCGTTAGTAACTAAGTCAATAATAAATCCAACCTCTCAATCAAGAATAAAACTAGGAAAATCATTAAGAAATACATCCATATATTCTTTCAAAATTGTAAATTCACTAATTTAAATGGTTTATTTTATTTAAATAAGATTCTAAAGAAAATTTCCACTCCTATAATTAATCAATTTTTCAGCTTCTTGATATATTATCAAAGGTTTGAACATATTCTAATATTAAAATTAAAATTCACTCTAAGGATATCCAAATAGACTGAAGGCCTTATTTTTATTGATTTTTGATTTTCCCCCTTTCAAGGGATGAGGGGTAAACCTTAAAAGGCATGTAGTCATAGTGGATTACATGACCCAAATTCCTTAGAGGGATTCATCCCAGAAATGACTACTTGGAAATGACCCTCCCCAATGGGTAGATCATGAAGTAAGCTTCTCACCTTTACATTACTTGTTCATTTAGAAATACATGTGTTGAGGTGCACAGGCCTGGTCCTAATGGAAAATTGCATACCCTCTCATTCTTCCATATCAGAATAGCCTTATTCGGGTGAAACCGCCTCCTTTATGTCCTCATGTAGATCTAGTTCCATTGGTATATCTAGTTTCATCTGCATTGCATGATCTGAATGAGGTAGCCCAAAGGCTTTGAGGTGTCTTGAAGGCCATGAGGTGGCCCAAAATCCTTAATTAGCTCGAAGGGATTGGGTGTCCCAAAGGCTTTAAAGACTCAAGGCCCAAATCAGTATCCCAAATGTGAATAGTTCCATGAGCTACAGTACTGCTAAAGTAACCCTAAAATATACCTCCACATGGATTCTAACTTGGGTATCATGGATGCACTTGTTGAGTCCTCACCAACATGGCTGAGGCTCATGTTCGGATTGAATATGAATAATTTAGCTCTATAATCTATCATAGCATGATAAATGGAGGGAAATCTGTATCCAGAATAACATAAAACTATACTAAGGTTAAAATAACTATATCTTTAGGAAAAAATAATCCATATATATTAATATGATAGTTCCCATAAATCTATTTTTTTTATTTCTTCCACATAGATTTTTTACCAAAATTTATGTATTTATTTCTTGAGGTGATATTTCTATTTTACTAGAACATTTCTCAGAAATAGAAAAATTAGCAGATCTAGAATCAAAAAAGACATTGGTATACTTAGAGTAAATAATTAATATACCTATCACCACTTAATTTTAGGGCCCAGCAAAAGAAAATGACTTTTACATACCTTTCTACTTACATTACTAATGATCAATATCCATCATACCTTTATATAGAAATGCATTCACATAAGAGACCATATCATTAAAATTAAAAAAATTCATTGTATGATTTTCATTATCAGTCTAACCATTACTATTTCTTTTTTCTTTGCAATCATGATCCAAGTGTCCTAGCTTTCTAGATTGATAACACTTCACATATCTCATCATAAATTCCCTATAATTCTTTTTTCCAGCCTTATCACAAGAGGAAAATTGAATTTTCTTATCTTCAGGAATGTACAATAAATGCTTTCTTATTTTATACCACATAGATCAATTATTATATTTATTATTGTAAATGTGAACAAAGTCCATATTAAATTTCTCCTCACACCATAAAATTTTCTCGTAACATATGATCTCATGATTAACTATATCCCTTCATAAACTTTTCTTAAATCCTGAGTAAAATTGATCAATTTTACTATTATGGACCATAATGAAATTTTTTTCATGCCTATACAATATTGTAAATTTAGCTTCATAGGTTGCATCAAATTTCCCTTCAATTTACTTCAACTCTAGTAATTTCCTTTCCAATATAATTCAAATAACATTAAAAAAAATATTTTTCAAGAAATATATCTTTAAATATCATCCATTCTATGGAATAAATTTTTTCTTTTTCCTTAGTTTTCTTAATAAAAATACCATTATTAATCAAATTCACCTTAAAAATGATAAATACCAAGGGTTTCCTTCTTATTTTTAGAATATTCAAAAACTTAAAATATATTCTCAAAATAATTCATTCATCTATCATAGTTTAATGGGTTCTAGGAACCACTAAAATCCAGAGGGTGTTATAGTATAAAATGTTTTATTATCAACACATTATTATATAGAGAAATTAGTATCTCATTTTGAATTTATACCTCTATTAATAGCATGTGTTAATATATGTAACATATATACAACTACTCTATTCCAATTATAACTGTTCCATATTCCTAATTTGAAAAGATATTATCCACTTGATTCCATTCTAGATCAACTGCCTTGTTTCCTCTATAGAAAACCAATCTGAATAAACAGAAACTATATAAAGAAACATGTAAAACATAGGAATATATCTCATGATGATATAACAAAAAATTATAATATCTTATTAATATCTTTTAACACCATCATAACCTATTTTTTTAAACCCTTTCTCTGATACTAAATATAACAACTTATACATAATTATCCCATAAATTACATGATTTGTGGAATATATTTCATCACTTACATCCCAAAAACGATTTTAGGTTTATAGTTTTATAAAATTAGTAAATTTGTTACATTAAAAAGTCTAAATTTACACACCACATCTATTTTTACCACAAAATATATTCATTATAATTACAAACTTGCATTATTCAAAGTAACTTTCATAACTAAAAATCTAGCCTTATTAACATTCCTAATAATCCTTAAGCCCTATGAAAAAAATTAAAATTTGTGAAGATAAAAAAATATCAGTAAGGTACATAAAATAAAATAAATCATTTAGTTTATTTTTAAAACTAAAAAAATATAATAATGTTTTCCATTTCATTATAAACATTTGATCTCAAATACCTACATAATTTTCTATAAAAACTACTTAATTTATAAATAACTTTCACTAAAAACTTCATATGAATCGTAAAGAAAAATTATTGTTATTATAATGGTTTCTTAGAAAACATGAGAAATCTGGAATATCTTCCTTGAAAAACAATCCTTTTACCTTTTAAAAAAAAGTTCATAAACTTTCCATAAAATCATAAACTCATTTGATTACCTTTTTAAATCAAAATGTTTCCTTTATAAACCATTGTAAGCATATTGTGTAGGTACCTTGGTACATTATCCTTAATTTAACCCTTATAATAACCCTTAAAATAGAATCATGTATTAAAATAACTCCCACATCTCTTAGGAGTAACCTATAACTAGCAAGCTCTATTACTTTACCCAATGCATTAGAGAGTTATATCATGCTCACCCATCATCATAGTTATATCAAGATCACCCATTATTCATATAAAATATAAAACAACTTTGGCCTAAATAAAAAACAAATATATTTCACTTTAACCCTAAAACTCATTTGGATTTTCCTTTAATCCCATAGTAAATAACACTTTCATTTATCTCATAAAAATGATAAGAAATATCAATTTCATTATAAATACATTCTAAAACTAAAAAATTATAGAATTTCAAGAAAAATATTTTCTTTGAAAATAACTATATAAAAATTTAAATAAATATTAGAATTAAATAATGATCTAGATGGTGGGAAAATATATTCCTTATATAATCATTAAAATAAATATTCTTTTCGCACTTTGGTAAAGAAAGTCAAAATTGTCTTATATAGAAAATATTAAAAAGATTAATTTTTAATACTATGTAAATAAAGTCAAGAATAGTGAAAAATAACCTTTATGTAATTTTAATAATAAATAATAACATTCTTTAAAACATTTAAAAGAACCTTGGCATGTAATAAAATGATTTAGAAGGAAAACTTTAAAACAATATTTTTAAAAGAAAGTCCTTTACCTAGAGTCCCGAATCATTTCATTTGTATGTATACCCTACTAATTAATAATATTATATTATTTTTATAATTTATTAAAAACATTTTTTATGTTAATTTCATTATCATTATTCCCTTTATTTCATTTGTAATTTTTTTATTTAGTTCCTAAAATGGTTATGTTCACATTGGACATTTTGAGGACGTTCAGTTTATATGTCTAAAATGACTTTGGTAGGTTAACTAGGGTAATAATTATCATGTATCCATCATATAAAGAACCTTATTCAAGAAATACTTGTTATTTTTATAAATTAAAACCTTTTTATAACCATATATGTTAAGTTTATGTGGATAATGAAATACATCGTATAGTGGATGGGTTAGTTTTCATGAGCACACGAGTGACATTTCCATTTTTCTATTGAATGGAAAATACATAAGGTATATAATATTTTACTTTTTCAAAAAAATAATTGTGTTATAAAAAAAATATTTATTCAATATATATATCATTATGACTAACCATGTGAGGTGGTAATGAAAAACAAATCACATCACTTCATGGAGGTGCTATTCCACAAGTATGCAAGAGCGACGTTATCATTTTCCAATAGATGGAAAGGGTAACAAGGTAAGTAATATATTGTTTTTAAATAATAATATTAATTTCATAAAAATATTATATATTAATTAATTACATATTTATAACTATATTTTTTAGGCAAAGATGTAAAATGAAAGGCATCACCTCATGGAGTTGGTAGTCCACAAATACGCATGGGTGATGTTTTCATTTCCTATAAGATTGAAAAGAGATATAAAATATTTTTTATGTCAACAAAATAAAATTTAAATATTGATAATATAATGAATTAAATATGTTATGGTTTTTATAATATATTTTATGGAGGAATATGAAGAAATAAACATGAAATAAGTCAGTTAGGACTTATACCTCCTCCTCAGATATCTCTATTTGTCTTACACCTTAAGCCTTATAGGATTAGATTTCTGAAAATATCGGGCTATATAAGATGTTATTAGGATATTTAGGAAGGTTTTTGGTGATTATTTTCTGATATAAGTGGCTCAAAATGTGTGAATAAGTGAAGAGAGGAGGTTTCCTTTGATAAGTTAGGGGAGTTGCAATCTTGTAAATACCTTAAAATTTTAAATATAATAAATGTATTTCAAAATGTAAAGTGTCATAAAATAAATAATTTAAAATAAAATACATTTTAAGGTCTAAATACACTCAACCAATCAAATTTGAACAATTTTTAGATATATTTTATGCTTTATCTCTTAATTTAACCCCCTGTTAACCTTTACAAAGGTGATAAAGTTTAACAATAGTAACTATTCATTATGATAAAAAATGAATTTTGAAAATTTATAAAATTTAAACCTAATGATTCAAAATTTGAAATATATTTTTTTAGATTCAATTTTTATTAGTGGTATAAATTAATTTCAATATAATATTGTGTGTAAAATGAATCGAAAAACGGTTTTTCGAAAAATGTCATTTTAAGCATAAAAATGATTTTATACTAAGATAAAATATAATGCCTAATATTATTTAATTATTTGGATTTATTTAATAAAATATTAATTATTTAATTTTAAAACCAGTACAAAACCAAATGGTAATTTGTAATTACTTGAAAATAAATGACAGTTTTTAAAAAACATTATTTTCTATTATTTGCTCAAAAATAAATTTTTTTAGGAAAATCACAAAAATTACCCTAAGATAATTTCGATGTGGTGAATTCAAAAATGAATTTAATTTTATCAATTTTAAACTATAAATTTTATAAATTTAATTTTTATATAAAAACATATATTTCATTAAAATCATTTTAGCTAGAATAAAACAATTTCTTTTTCGACTGAAAAATCATATAAAGTTATCATATTATATATGAATCTATAAAATATATTTATTAACATTAATAATACATAAAAATAGTTTATTATCAAAATTACCTTGGTTTTCACAAATAAAATCATGAAAGTATAAAGAATTATGAAAAATCCTTATTAAGGAATGAGAATCCGGACTTAAGAAGTGAAAATAGAATGAATGATTTTAGTAAGTCTATATATAGGAATAATATATGATCATTATAAATATGGTAATTATAAGTATGGTCGATGGATATATTATCACTATATATACATGTATCCAATAGATATATTGAAGTTTTTTATTGCTGGTAATAAATTTTAAAAAATATATATTTCATTAATAATAAAAATTGAAGAAAAAATATAATATTTTATTAAAATATTTTCTTATTATGTTAAATATTATTATTATTAAATTATGATATAATTGATTTATAAAATTCATAGAAATATTTTAATATTAATTTATTGATAAAACTAAATTTTTAGAATATAAATAATTAATTTTAATTGTATTTGGTGAAGAGTATTTAATATAAAAGTAATATTTATCAAAAAATTGTTTGTATTTTAAAGTGTTGTGTATTTTTAATTAATATATATTTAAGAATTATTTTAATTTACTGTATTAATAATATATACCATAAAATAAATTAACATTCATCTTATATTTATTACTCTTTAAGTAATAAGAATGAATCCATTTTATGATTAAAAATAAAATTTACTAAAAAATGTATTTTTATGTGTTATGCATTTTTACTAAAAAATAAATATATTATGGTTAACATATGGTAAAATATATTATTTATATAAATAATCAATAAACATTAATTATTAATTTATAGAAGATAATAAGAATAGTAGTTAATATTTAAAAATTCATTTTCCTATATAAAAAATTTAATTATATTTTATGTTTCTATTTAAAAGTTAAATTCTTGGATTTTAGAATTTGAATTTCAAAAAATTGAACTTTAGTTTTTGATTCATTGTAAAAACCTTAAAGTAAGTTTAATTTTTGGGATTTTTATAAAAATATTGATTTTTTGGTAAATAGTAAAAAATATTATTTTTAAAAATACTATAGATTTTATTACATTATATAAATGTGATTTAATGATTTATAAAACCTTTTTTATGGAAACAAATATGTATTCCATAAGTAAAATTCTACAATTTAAAATATTATTTTTAATTTAGAAACCTATGTTTGACATTTTGGAACCTAAATTATGCTTTTTTAAAACTGTTTTATATACATTACACATTTTTTATTTTAGAATTAATTTTTATCAAAATTAAAAATTTAATATTATAAAAAAATCATATTTGAAATAATAATATCTAAATTAGCTAATAAGCTAAATTTAATTTTTAGTCATAAAAATATGTTACCGAGGTAAAAATTAAGTTACTACTGTAAAACAAAAACAATGTAAAAATGGATAAAACTATGTGATAAAAACTCAAAATATTATAAAACACTCTCAAAATGTGTGGTTGAGGGATTTATCGACCAAAACTTTTCCAATTATTTGAACACCTTAATACTCTTATTTCAAACATAATCTACCCTAAACCTATCCACATTCTATCAGTCATAGTCTCATCAAAAGGCCACCCTTCAAAGGCTTAATCCAATTTTCAAGGAGTTGTTCCAAGGATTATGGTAAAAATTATCAATCACTCGTTTTTAATTTATATTCCTTTCCTTTCCTACCACCATAAGATCTATTCTTCCTATGAAAACATAATTACAACAGTATCGTAAGTATAAAAAAATTACTATGGTCATGGAATAACCATTTTCTTTTTTCCTCCTAACCATTCAAAAAATGAAAATGTCATCTGTTTTACGTGCGGACTATCGCCTCCATGAATAATGTATTTTGTTTTTCATAACATCCTTATATGGTATATTTGAAAATATATTTTATTAATAAATAAATATATATATATGACAATATAGAGTAATATATGTCATGAATGTGGTTCTAAAATTATGACACATAAATTAATGTTCATTATAAAGTAATTTGTTGATATTGGTAAATTACCCAAAATAATATTGTCATGGATCTCTTTCTCTATAACATTTCCCATAGTTTCCATCAAATGAACATTTAGATTCACAAATCATTGAAACACAATTATTTAAATATATTATTAAATCTAGGGATTATGAACTTGGTATATAAAAATGGGTTTTAGTGTCTTTATAATGAAACATGTATGAAACAATCAAAATTTCCAACATCTGAACATTAAAATAAATATTAACTAAGTAATTTGTGTGTAGTGAATGATCATAATTTAATAATATAAAAGGAAATATATATATGAATAATTTTATGAAATAATTTATTAATATATTTATGTTTATTATATAGAAGGTTAGAATGCATCAAATAAGGTGGGAATCCAAGGTAAGGGTGTTTCTTAACTCAATAACCTTTCATTGAGTTATAATTTTTCTTCTTAAACTTCATTATTAAAAGTTGGGAATATTCTAACCTGTAATTTTAATATCTTTTATTTCCAATTTTTTCTATGGATTTAAATTTCTATCACATAAACCAATTTTCAAATGTTTCTTACTTCGTTAATTGTGATGTCTGTAAGGTTTTTCTCATCATGATTTTTTCTTTAAGACATATGGTATATTTATAATTGGTTTTATTTCTATTTTTTGTATATAATTTATATAGATTCATATTTTCATATAATCTATTCAATTAAATGGGTTTAAAAATCCATTTCAATTTCTCTCCTTTAATTACCTTTTAATTAAAAAGTTACCAAATCTGCCAAGGACTTTGTTAAATCAATTTCCTTTCATAGAGTTATAACTATTGTTCTTGAACTCTATTGTTTTATGTTTGATTAATTTTATCCTATGAGTATATTAAATTTTATTTTATCTTTATCTCTATTTAATTTACATTTTATCATCAAAATATTATTCTTTTATCACTTTTCCTTTATAAAAATGTAACGTTGTTAAGAGTAATTATCATCCTTTTGAATAACTCTTTTTATTACATTTCTATGTTCCTTTTTCTCATCAATTTTATCCTTTATTACTTAACCTAAATATGTTTTTTCACCTGTGATTTTCCTATTTCTATTTACCCTTTTTAAATATAATATTTCTTATCCTTTTTAATAATATAGGTTTTGATAAAGGTATTTTAGATAGTAAAAAAATAGAATTTATTTTTCATACATGAATTTATATCATCCACTCTACATTTATTATCTTAAAAATTATTTATTCTAAAAGGAACCATTATTTTAGACTCTTTTTAAATTAAAATTATAAAAATTATTCACATAAAAATTTTATAAAATACTTTTGAAAGTGACTTGTGAAAACTTTTTCTTTTCCATGGGTTAATTAAGTGATATTTGAGATGTGGATGTTTTCATGTTCTCTTGTCACACATATTTATGGTTTTAATTATGTAACATGTTGCCTTGAAATTATATATCCCTCTAATGTATTGGGTAATTTTTTTATCTCTCTTGAGATAATTGTGGGAGGTGAGAACAAGATTCATGATACATTTTGTTATGGGAGTTGGAAACATGATTCTTAATCTATGATGTCATGGGATGTAGAAATATGATTCATGATCCACTATTTTATGACATATATACTTATGATTATTTCATATCTCCTTGTTATTCTGCATTTTTATGTTTTCCTGTATTTTTATGTTATATTCCTATTTTATGATCCACGTCTCATGATTATTTTCTCATGAATCTCTACACATTTTCCAAGGTATATATTTAATCATTTGAGATAACATGTCCTTCTATTATGCCTTATGGAAAAATATTATTATTTTATGTTATTTATAATCAAATATTTATTCCATGGTCATGTTATATTACATGACTATAATCTAATCGTTCGGAAAATATTGATTATTTTTCTTCATTTACTAGGTGTTTGAGCTCACCCCTTCTTATATTTTCCATTCCCTAGGTTATGAAGATGAGTATAATATATGAGAAGTTTAGAAGAAGGTATAGTATGGATAAATTATGGATAAATTTTCACAATTATGTTAAATAATTTTTTTTATATATAATATCTAATGACACTAAACATTTATATTTTGTGGAGTGATTGATTGTGATATGAAATGAATATTCATGTAAAATAATGAAATATGAATTTATATATATTTGGGTCACCTAAATATCTAGTGTAGTTTGATAAAGAAGGATAAAGTAAGGAAAAAAATAATTACACTAAAAAGTTCTATTTGGTGAAGAAATAAGGTAATAGGAAAATTCTAGTCCTAGAATTATATTCATCTAAAATAATGATTTATTGTTTCTATATTATTTGGAAAAAATATATTCAACCCTTATGTTAAGGATTTTGTCTCTTAAGGAATTTAATAGAGAAATGATGGTTAATTAATGATCAATGAAACATCAACTAAATATGTGTGATAAAAGTGGAGTCTCATGTAGAAAAGATATAGACTAGAATTTCTCTATACTACTGAAGAAGACTCATAAGTCTATAAACTATCCAAGGCTTATCTCAAAGAATTTTATAGAGACATAATAAAAGGAAGTTCCCCTAGATAGATAGTTCATATTTCTAAAAAAATTATAACACCTATATTTTGTAGTATTATCTTCAGGTACATCGACACACCATTGAAATTAGTAAGAAAACTATTTTAAATGATTCATTTATAAGATAGGTTATCTATAAATAACATTATAATTTATTTTCTACTCTATAAATTTAATAACCAAAGTAAAAACCCCCTGATGAAAGTTTTTACATCAATTATTTAATAAATAGTGTAAACAATTAATTTTTTAGGCCAGTTAAAAAATAACAAATGTAAAAAAAATCAATTTTCAACATTGGTTTTTAGAAAAATGATGTTGAAAATATTTAAAAAAACTAAAAAATTTGAGCATGAAATTTTATTTCATTTCAATCACTACTCTATTTATTTTTTCTCCCAAACCTATCCCTACCCCATTATTCAATGATTCTATTGATTATAAATATACTTACTTCATCATCGACCCCCACCTTGACCTCTCTTCATCGTTTTTGAACTTCTTTTTCCACTATCTTATTTCATATATTATATCTTAGGTTATTTATTTTCTATTGTTTGATTTTTTTACTTGGTATATTTTTCACCAATTCATATAGATGAATTGTGTGGTTATTAGTTTTTTTTTGTGGTCCATTTTCTTCATCTTAGTTATAAGATTTTGATTTAATTGATTATTTTAGGGATTTTTCTATTTTCATATTTTTTCCATTCAAGTAATTTCTATTTTTTTATAATTATATTAACTTTTTCACTTGATATCTATTATAAATATTATATTCTTTGATTGTGACTTGTAGTTTTTCCAGGTTACACTTTACCTATATTTAGTTTTTCAATATGTAAAAATTATTTATACAATAGTTTATATTTGTTAATTGTATTCATTAAAGTTTGGTTTTTAAGAATAAAACATTTTATTATTAAATTTTTTAAATTTTATTAAATTAATATTGTTTAATAATGGAAATATGTTATATATGGGTTTGAAATTGAGTTTTTTATATTAGTAACTGTTAAATTTTTTATAGATTCATTAAATGAAAATAAATTTGATTTCAAAAAAAATTTATTATGGAAAATACATAATATGACCAAGAACATATAGATGTTGTTTTATTTTAAAAAAAATATAATATATTTATTAATTATATTATATTTTGTCGTAATTATAATAATTATATTTATTTATTTTAAAAATATATTATTTTATATTTTTATTTTTAAAAATTAAATTTAAATATAAATTTCAAAAATACAATAACATATATTCAATACTTAAATTTTTTTATATGTGAAAATGAATCATAGTTAGATTATTTCATAACGACTAAGTAATGAATATGGGGAAGGTATTGATTCTTTTTTGGAATATTCCAAATTAAATTTTCTAAATAGTACCCCGTTTTTCTGTCTATGCATCAAATTTTTAAATATGATAAAGTTGTAGAGAATATAAATCAATGATAATTTAATTTTAAATGTTTTTAATCCAAGTTATATTCCTTAGATTTGTAATAGTCAAATTGGGTAGAATTCAAGATCTCATAATAATGGATATTTTCAAGGTGATAATTCTGATCAAATTGAAGAAATAATTTGTGATATTTAAGTGGATGTAATTAATAAGACATTTATGGTCAAGTATCAATGTGGTGATTATAAAAAACCATTTTATCCAAGTTGTATGAAATTTATAGTTTTTAACTATTTTAGTATTGGTTAACTTGAAATCCATGAATAGATTTAGTAATAACAGTTTTATAGATTTTCTATAGTTATTGAAAGACATATTTCTTAAATAAAATGATATTCTACATTCACATTCTAATGTTAAAAATATATTATTCTTGATTGTATCTCAGTATAAAAAGATACATGTCTGCCCCCATGATAGTGTGTTATATAAGAAGAAATGTGAAGGTCTATCAGAGTGTCCTAACTGTGGGATATCATGGTATTATTTAAAATAAAAAACACAAATTGATTTATCATTTATACCAAGTTCCAAGAATCATACTATAAATTTTTTGAATATTCTTATAATTAATCATATGAAACATTTATTTTCAAATTAAAATGATGCTAAATGGATATAATGTAATGTATATGAGTGAATATCTTATGGAAAATTATACCATCTAACTAATTGTCCATAATGGAATAAAATTAATCAAAAATTTCCTATATTTATATATAAAGTTAGAAATATCATACTTGAAATATACACAAATTGAATGAATCTATATCAAAGCCTTAGTATAAAATATAGTTCATGGAATATTTGTCTATTAAATTATAACTTATCTTCTGAATTTTGTATGTAGTGGAAGTATATCATGTTTACTTTAATGATTTCAATACCATAACATCCAAGAAACAATATTGATGTCTATTTATCACCATTAATTAATGATTTGAAACTATTGTGGGAGGAAGGTATCATAGTGTATGGTTCTTATAAATATATTTTCAATTAAATGAAACAATTATGTTCAAAATAAATGACTTCCCAACATATGGAAATTTATATAGATATAGTGTTTAGGGGCATAAAGCTTATCCAATTTATGAATAAAGGACTTTATATTATTAGTTAAAACATGGGAGAAAAGTAGTGTGCATGGGTCATAAAAGGTTTTTTTCTATGTATCACTCTTATTGAATATTAAAAAATATATTCAATAGCTCATGGGAACTTTATATTTCTCTAAATTCTTTGACAACCAATAAATATTTTCAGAGGGTGGGAAACATTGATTACATATTTGTAAGGACAAAAATATTATGGAAGAGATAATCAATATTTTTTGAGCTTACATATTAGAGATATCAGGAGGTCAATCATAAAATTTATGTGATGCATGTTGGGAAGAATATATCTGACAGTTTTATTAGAACATTGTTAGATATTAAAGGAAATATTAAGGGTGGTTTGGTTGCAAGATTAGATTTTCTTTATATGGGAATATGTTTGGAGTAATCACACACTCAAAAAAGAAAATGAACATACATTCATTTGGATTTTAAAACATTATCCAAGAGGGATAAACTTAGTTTTTTAATGCCACCATGGTATCAAAATCCCTCAAGGTTATTCTAAAAATGAAAAACAAATGTGTTAATAAAATATTTTAAGTTAATAGGAATGAAATCTCATTAAATTCATGTTATGGTACAATAATTTTTTGTAATTACATTATGTGGAATACTAACCATTTGTATCAAATTGACTATCATTAAGGTTGGTTATTTTTTCAATTCCATTTATAATAATGTGATGGATTTGAGTTCATTGAATAATTTTGAGAACAATGAAGTTGGTATACTTTTTCAATTGGAAATATACATTCCACCTTATTTTATTAATATCATGTTACATTTAATGGTTTATTTAGTGTAAGTCATAAAACTTCATGGTCCTATATATTTAGGTTGGATATATCCTTTTGAAAGGTATATAAAGATATTCAAGGGGTGTATTAAGAAACCATATCAACCAAAAGCCTCTATTATTGAAAACTATATTACTAAATAGGTAGAAGAGTTTTATAAAGACTATTTTTATACAGTTTATAAAGGTTGTTTTCTTATATCTCACCATTAATAATTCCTTTTTAGGGGGAAGGGGATTCATGTCTTTAAAATAAAGTCACTGATATGTGAAAAAATAATATAATCACATTTATATATCTATAATCACACAGATTACACTCATTAAAATATAACATAACATATAAATTTGTTTAAAAAATATTACCTGATAAAGAAAGATATATGGGTACTGAATGAGTATAATAAAACTTATTTCCCATAGTTTAAAGACACCATATGTGGTAGATTTAATAAATCAAAAACATTGATATGGTTAGTGGGCAGACCATGTATAAATGAGATAACATAGTTTTCCTATGACATTAATGTCTATACATTTTATACCAAATACCAATAAAAAAATTTCAGTTTACATTAGCAGTGTATTAGTGTTTAATAAAGCGATACATTTCCCAACTATAAAATACAAAAACTCACTCTCCATATTAAGTACATATTATGGATTTACTGAATAAATATAGAAGATTGAATATATTAAATTGCAAGTACCAATGTCCAACTAAAAATGGTATATCAGCAAGAACATTGTTAAACAATATGAATTCATCATGTCACTTATAAATTTGACTATATGGTAAAATAATAATAACACTATTATCATGGAAACACCTAAAAAATAATTCTTTATTCTCTTGATCTATAAAATTTTGATTGTTCTATCATTTTTCAAGGAAAAAATGGTATTTTGGTGATGAAAAAGTTGTTGATGATGACAATGATGGAATATGTGAGATCTCTAGTTTTCTTTTAAAGTTTGGGGTTGAATCTTCATTTTATTATTAAATAAAAGTAAATATTACCTTTTTTCTAGGTAGGGGGAGACCCATTACATAGTCCAAAGGCCTATGGGAATGAAATCTCTATTTTATAGACCAAAGGGCCCTCTAGTGAATTATAATTCTATAGTACCTAGGTTGGTACAGTACCTATTATAGTGTTGTCACCGCTACAGTTCCCGCTACAGTACCTTCGCCACTATAGTGTCCCCAGTGCTACAGTTCCGCCGTTGTTACAGTTATTCCACTACTATAGTACTTTTATAGTGACCTGCTATAGTGCTACTATAGAAACTCAGGAATTTAATCCTATCCTTAAATCAATCCTGGGTCTTTTAGATGCCAAGCAGAAAAATTTACCACTTTGGAATAGGCTCGTTCATAGATATTCCTACTTATATAGAAATATTATTAGAGTATATTGATGATTATGGAATAGACATGGTTTGTGCTATTGAGTCAATAAGGTTTTCCTTATGACTTTTCCATTCCTTCATACTTGGGGGAGATTGTTATGTCAATAATGATTCCTTATGGATTTACCATTCCTTCTTATTTTGAAAATCACAAACACCTTATTTCAAGGAAAATCCCTTTTTACCCCTTGTTTTACTTCTATAAGGAAAAATTTACTTCCCCAGGGAAATTTATCCTTACCATGTTCATTGTTCATATCATAATTTCTCTAAGTATAAAATTTGGTTTGAAACCAAAACCTCGGAATCCTATAATTACCTAGATATGAAGAATTCTTTTTTAGAATCCAAATTCTGATTATAAATTCTGGTTATGAACTTTCTGATGTTCTGACTCTGAATTCTAATTACAAATTCTGGTTACGAACTCTTCTGAAGTTCTGACTCTGAATTCTAATTACAAATTATGGTTATGAACTTTCTGAAGTTCTGACTCTGAATTCTGAATACGAATTCTAGTTACGATCTTTTTGAGTTATGACTCTGAATCTTGGATACAAATTCTGTTTACAAACATTTGTAAGTTCTGACTCTGAGTTCTTTGAATACAGACTCCGAACTCCTATGAGTTTTGACTCCGAATTCTCATGAACTCTGACTCTGAACTTTGTAACTTCTGGTTCCAAATTATTGTGAATCCAGATTCTGAATTTCCTTGAAATACAGACTTCGAAATTCAATAGAGTTCAGGTTCTGAATTCTTAGAAAACAGAATCCGAATATCCTTCTTTTATAGACTCCAAATTCAATTTTTTTCAGACTTCTAACTTTCATATTTCATTACAATCCAAATATTGTATTTCAGTTATGTAACCATATTTTTATTACACTTGTATTGTTATAAAATGATATCGTTCTTTCAGTTACTCACTAACCGTTGTTTGAGTGACATGAGTATAGGTCCCTCCAAAATTCAAGGAAAAATATGACTGTTGAAGGAGGGAGCTGATCGTTGAAGTCATGCCTATAAATAAGAGGTCATTTGAAAGAGCTCAACTACTGTTCTATGAATCTAGAGATTACATGATGTTGAAGTGATTTCTAGAAAGAGAATATCAAGCTTCGTGTATAAAGTTTGAACCGCTTTTTTTCAAATTTATCTTCGTGCATATTTTCTTTGTGCAGAGGTGTGATTTCCTTAAAATCAGGGACTTCGGGTTGTGAAGTCAGAGGTGCTGATTTCCTTAAAAATAGAGGGCCTGTGGGAATAGCAATACAGATACCAATATTCAGATTGAGGGATTACCTGGGTTTGGGTAAGATAGACTTTCTTGAATGTATAAATCAAGGGACCTTTATCTAGGGTTTTTGGATACCCTTCTCTTTGGGTTAAAAGAGTTACTCCTTGTTACTTATAGTGTTTTAGTTTTGTTTTCCGTTGTAATTCTGATTGTTAAGGAAAGTATATCTTTCTTATACTTCCTTATACTTGTACTCTGATTATATAGTATTATATACTCTTTAAGGTATAATCTTATTTATTGTAAACTTTTGTTAAGTTTTATTACTAGAATCACTTTTCTGGAATCAAGCAATTTATTAGAATCTAGAGGTTTTGTGAATTTCCTTGTTTAACCTTGTTAAACATAATCATCATTAAATGTTCCAAAGGAATTTTTAAAATATAAAATTCACCCCCCCTTGTATTTGAAAATCTAATCTTTACATATTCAATCCTATAATTGGTATCATAGGAGGACTCTGATATACTTATATTCACAGATAATTTTTCCTTGCTCTAGAAGAAAAATCTACTTCTTCACATTTTCGGATTCACATTTCTGGATTCAATTTTTTAGATTCAGTTTTTATGATTCATTTTTTCAGATTCATTTTTTCAGATTCACTTTTACTTAGAGATACTCTAGTTTTTTTTTTACAAACTTATTTTACTAACATGTTTATGTGCCAAGATTTTTTCTTAATATGGAAGGTTTAAGTGTTGGTTCTATCGACAATCTAAATCCTACTAAACCTCCTGTTTTTTATGGAAATGATTATGAGTATTGGAGAGATAGGATGAAGACCTTCGTTATTAATAATGGAGTTGATAACTACCTGATGCTGAAAAGAGACTATAAAATTACTGGTAAAGAATTAAGAACTTTTACTAATTAGGAGAAATATGAATATAAAGAAAATTTTAGAGTTAGAAATACATTGTTATGTTCCATGACTAGGAAACTTTATAGTCAAATATCTTCATGTGAAGCTGCGAACAGTATTTGGAAGAAACTTGAAGTTACACATTTTGGTACATCTAAAGTTATTGACACAAGAAGATCTATGTTGAGAGCTGAATACCATGGCTTTAATTTTCCTTATATAGAACCTATAAGAAAAGTTCAGAAAAGGTTTATGACTATTGTGAATAGATTACAGTCTATGGGTGAGAAAGTATTAGATGATGAGGCTCTTGTTGGTAAGATCATAGACATCATGCCAAATGAGTGGGAGTCCAAGAGGACAGCTATTGATGAGAATAGGAAAGTTACCCATATTTTCTTAGATTAATTGTTTGGAACTCTTCTTCAGCATGAGACAAGAATGAAGAGAGATGCTGATAATGTCAAAAAGAAAAATAGAAATGGAGAAGTTGCTTTTACAACCACATCTAAGCATATGAAATCCAAGAATCCAAAAATAGTTACTAGATCTAAGTCAAAGAAAGTTACTGTCCAGTCAGAATCTAGTGATACTGAAAATTTTGAGAATGAATTATCTAATCTTGCTCAGAGAATGAAGAAGATAGTAGTTGAGAAGAACTATCAGAATAAGTTCAAGAAGATAGACAACAAAGAGAATAAATATGGGTAATTTACTTGTTATAAGTGTATAAGAACAGGTCATATCAGAACTAATTTCCATCTTTTGAAAAAGAAGGAAAATAAAAGAAAGGAATTTAGAAAGGAACAAGAACAAGTTCTATCTTTCAAAGCACAAGAAAATTCTTAAAGAAAACGAAACTTGGAGTGCTATCTATGGAGACTCTTCTGAAAGTTAATCTTCTGAATATGAATCATTAGCACAGAAAAATATCATATTCATGGCTACTACTTCTTTCCCTAATATATGTCTTATGGCCGAGGTACACTCTACCGAGGCTTTAAAAAATTTATCTCTTGATAAGAATTACTATTCTAAAGATATTTCTTCTAATGAAGATAATTCATCTTCAAATGATGAAGAAATACCTTTGTATAAATAAGTATCTAGATTTTACATGTTTTTAGAAACAAGAAATTGTAAAATTTCTAAGAAATTGGATAAAGAAAATACTAGAGAAGAAGTTCTTACAAAAGAGATTTCAGATATTTCTAGAGACCTTAAAGATAAGGATGATCTTTTAGGAAAAAAATTATAAAGACCTTAAGGAAGTAAATTCTGAAAAGGAAAAACTTTATAAAGATCATAAGAATGCTATTTCAAAATTAAGTGTTTTTGAGGAAAAATCTAACTCTAAGGAAATAATTCCTGAGGGTAGGAATTTTTTCATTGGACTAAAATCTGAAATATATTCCCTTAAGAAAGTTCTTGAAATATTTAATTCATCTAAGGAAAATTTTGATAAGATGTATTCTCAAATCAAACCTCAAGGAAATACTACTGGAGTAGGTTATACTCATCAAAAACTTGTTTTCTGAAACAACTATTTCATTCCTTCCAGAGACCCTTTTTGTACAAAATGTCAAAGTGGTGGGAATTTGAAGAAAAATTTCTCTTTAAATAAGGTTCAATCTCTTGGGTTTCAGAATGCTTATTTCTCTAAAAAAATGTGGATACCCAAAATTTTATTGTCTAACAATTCTGGATCCAAGGAATTTTGGATTTTGAAAGCCTAACTTTATTATTTTCATGTAAAAAAAGATGGTACCAACAGAAATACTTGGTACATGGATAGTGGATGTTCCCACCATATGTCTAGTAACAAAAACTTCTTTTAAAAGATTATCAAGACGAAAGGAGGAAAAGTATATTTCAGAGATAATGCTCAAGGAGAAATTATTGGTATAGGTAACATCGTTCTTCTTGGAAAAACTTTGATTTCAAATGTTATATTTGTTAAGGGTCTTAAGCACAACCTCATTAGCATAATCCAATTATGTGATGAAGGCTACCTTGTGAATTTTAGGAATGACAAGTGCTTAGTACACAATTACAAGGAAGAATTTATTCTTTCTACCCATAGGCAAATGAATGTTTACACCCTAAACATAGAAGACCTTAGGATCCAATATTTACCTTGCCTTAGTGTAATGGAAGATCATTCTTGGTTATGGCATAGAAGGTTAGGACATTGTAACCTTAGGAACTTATTAAAACTTTCTAAGAAAATATTAGTTAAGGATCTACCAGAACTTAGATTTGATTCTTCTAAAGTTTATGACCCTTATCAATATGGCAAGAAACATAAATCAAGTTTTAAATCAGTTGGTGAAGTCACAACTACTGATGCATTACAGTTAGCGCATATGGATCTTTTTGGTCCTACAAAAACTTCAAGTATTGTGGGAAAGTATCATGTATTTGTATTGGTTGATGATTACACTAGATTTATGTGGGTATATTTTCTAGCAAAGAAATCTGATGCTTTTTCTTATTTCAAAAGTTTTAGATCCCAAGTTAAAAATAAGAAAAACCTTCCATCGAAAACTATTCATAGTGATCATGGAAGAGAATTTCAAAATTCTGATTTTGAAACTTTTTGTAGTAGAAAAGGCATTTCTCATAACTTCTCAGCACCCAAAACACCTAAACAGAATGGTGTTGTTGAAAGAAGAAATAGAATTCTTCAAGAGATAACAAGAACAATGTTGAGTGAATATTCTGTAGCCAAACATTTTTGGGATGAACCTGTAAGTACTGCTTGTTATACTATAAATCGATTTTTTATTATACCTTTTCTTAATAAAACTTATTATGAGTTATGGAATGGTATAAAACCTAGACTTTCCCACTTCAAGGTTTTTGGTTGTAAATTATTAATTCTGAATACTAAAGATAATCTACATAAATTCTCACCAAAATCTGATGAAGGATTTTTCTTAGGCTACTCCACAACTTCTAAGGCTTATGGAGTCTTTAATAAAAACACATTAACTGTTGAAGAGATAGTAAATGTGAAATTTAATGAATCTGGTACCTTTGTTTTTAGACAACCCCAACCTACATCTTCGGATGTGTTTTCAAAAATAGATTATCAACCTTTGTTAGAAGATACTTTTGATAAAGAAAATTTCCAAGAAGATACTTCTAAAACATTCACCCCATAAGATTTTCTAACTTATTTTGATGAACAGGTTTTAGAAAACCCAAATCAGTTGTTTTTTAAGAATCATCCTAGTGATAGCGTCATTGGTGATGTGAATCAACCTGTAAGGACTAGAAGTTACTTAAGAAATGAAGTAGAATATCTAGCATTCCTTTCCCAATTAGAACCAAAAAGCACTGATGAAGCTTTAGGTGAGGATGATTGGATTAAAGCTATGCAAGATGAGCAAAATGAAGTAAAAAGGAATGAAGTTTAGACCTTAGTTAAAAGACCTAAGGAAACTTTTGTTATTGGAGTAAAATGGGTCTTTAGAAATAGGTGTGATGAAAATGGAATCATTGTAAGAAATAAAGCTAGATTAGTTGTTAAAGGCTATAATCAACAAGAAGGAATAGACTATGAAGAAACCTATGCTTGAGTAGCTAGACTTGAATCTATTCGTATTTTACTTTCCTGTGCAGCATTCTTCAATTTCAAAATTTTTCAAATGGATGTGAAATGTGATTTCCTTAATGTTTATGTTCAAGAGTAAGTTTTTGATGAACAACCTCCTAGTTTTGAAGATTCAAAACATCCTGATCATTTTTTTAGACTTACCAAAGATTTGTATGGTCTTAAACAAGCCCCTCGAGCTTGGTATGATAAAGTTACATGATTTTTTATTCAAAATTACTATGTTAAGAGAAATACAGATCCAAACCTTTTTATAAATAAAGATAAGAAAAATGTTTTGATTATTCAAATTTATGTTGATAAAATTATATTTGGTTCAACTCAGTAATCTTTAACTGATTCCTTTTCGGATCTAATGAAATCTGATTTTGAAATGAGTATGATGGGTGAGTTAACATTTTTCCTTGGTTTTCAAATTTCTAAAAAACCAGAAAGAATATATATATCCCAACATAAGTATATTAAGATATTTTTAAAAAGAATGGATATGAAAACACTAAAAGTATAAGTACTCTTATTGGTACCTCAAACACGCTTGATCTTGATGAAGTTGGGAAACCAGTGGATCAAACATCTTTTAGAGGTATGATTGGAAGTCTACTTTACGTTACTGTTAGTCGTCCAGACTTAATGTTCTCATTATGCTTATGTGAAATATATAAATCCAATCCTAAGTAATATCATTTAAAGTCAGTGAAAATAATTTTTCTCTTTTTAAAGTGAACCATGGATTTAGGACTGTTTTATTCTTCGAGAAATGATTTTGTTTTGAAAAAAATTTCAGATGCTGACTTTGGTGGATGTAGAATGGATAGAAAGAGTACATCCTGAACTTGTCATTTCTTAGGAGATTCATTAGTTTCTTGGTCTTGCAAGAATCAACACTCAGTAGCACTTTCCACTGCTAAAGCTTAATATGTAGCAGCTGGAAGTTGTTGTGCTCAAGTGTTGTGGATGCAACACACACTTACAGACTATGGTATGAGTTTTACCAAAACACAAATTTTGTGTGATAATAAAAGTGCCATTTCCCTTAGTAAAAACCATGAACATCACTCTCATGAAAATAACATATTTATTAGGCATCACTTTCTTAGGTATCACACATAAAAAGGAGATATACTTATTCAATTTATAAAAACACAATATCAACTTGCTGATATTTTCACAAAATCTTTACCCTCCGATAGATTTGAATACATTAAACAAAAGTTAGGAATGATAACCATAAGGTAATCCTCCATATTAACTTCCTTTTGAAACCAATATCCTTACAGTAATAAACTCCTTTTCATAGGGGGGGTACATTTCATTGTTAGTTTTTCATGTTTTTCATAAAGAAGTTTTTCATTTTTTTCATAATGAAGATTTTCAGGTTTTTCGTAAGGAAGTTTTTCATGTTTTTCATAATAAAGATTTTAATGTTTTTTGTAATGAAGATTTTCATGTTATTCTTAATGATGTTTTTCATGTTTTTCGTAATGAATATTTTCATGTTTTTCATAATGAAGATTTTCATGTTTTTTTAATGAATATTTTCATGTTTTTTGTAATAAAGTTTTTCATATTTTTTGTAATGAAGTTTTTTTAAATTTTTGTAATGAAAAGTTTCAAACTTTGGATTTTCATAAAGAAAAATTTTCGTACTTGGAATTTTCATAGTGGAATTTTTATTCATATTTGAGATTTTTGTAATTATTTTTTTGTTACTTTAAATTTTTGTAATGAAATTTGCGTAATCGTGTTTTTTCGTAGTTGTTTTCTAAATTCCTTCAAGAGTAATATTACCTATTACGAATAATCTTCCTTGTAATCTGAAAGGTATGATTTCTTTCTTAAGTTTTCGTAGTCATCATTTTTTTGCTAGTAGTTTCTTTTGTTTATAAATTTTCTCGGATTCTAGTTTTCCTAAATCTGAATTTTTCCTTTAAAACCTCAAAAGATTGGATTCAACCAAATTTTCCTTGCGGCTATCATTTCAACCATCAGATCTGATTAAAATAATTCTCATCCACTGGATTCAAATGGGAAGATGAACCATCGCTTCAACACCTATAAAATGGGACCCCCCGATGGTTTTCCCACATCGTTTTTCAAAGTTTTTGCGTATTGAAGCTCTACCCCTCTTCAAAATCACGTTCTGAACTTTTCAGAAGTGCTCAATTCCGAATGTTTGGTGAAGTTCCTTCTCAAGAGATGTCTACTGTCAAGCCGATTATGGAGTGGAAAATATACAGGGAGAGGTTGGTACATCCAAACTTCTTCAACAAATATGACTCTATTATCTCCAATAATATCAAACTTAATGGATGGGAGAGTGTATCTATTTTAAAGTTAATAGCTCAGGATGTAGTGTATCCAGATTTGCTGATAGATTTTTATGAGTTATCTTATTTCTTTAAGGAAGATGGTAGGGAAAAATTCTCCTTCAAGATTTATGGAAAAATATTTTCACTTTCTTACACTAAGGATTCTAGCTTGGTAGGGTTATCTTATGATGGAGAGGTAGAATTTTGTTCTCATAAGATGCTGGATGTTCAAGGGAGTTTTGTAAAAGTGAAGGCTATACAATGTCTTGGACTTACAGATGTCAAGACTGCAAAAATTTCTCACTTGTCAACCAACAATCGGATCCTAGAATTATGGGTTCAGGTTCTTATCATATCGAGAAAGGGTGACAAGGACACTCTTAATAAAAGTGATATGTATATATTATATTTTTTGGTAAATCTAAGGAAAATCAATCTGATGAAGCATATTCTCATTACAATAGAGATATCAAGAATGTGAATCTGAGAGCACAGATAATCATGTATCCTTCCCTACTTTCCAAATTGATTGTTCGGTGCCTTGAATCTTTCAAAATCTCTTGTAGTTCCAAGAAGAGGAATTGTAAAGTAATGTTAATCAGTTATGATACCCTCAAGAGGATGAAAGTTGGTTTCTCTAAGGATTCAGGTGAGTTTTATGATCTACTAGAGGATAAAGTAGAAGTCATTCCAAAAAAAGTATAAGAGGTTGAACCATCAAAGAATGATGGAAAGAAGATGAAATTAAAGGAAGTGGAAGAAACAGAGAAACCCTCTAAGGCCAAAGAAACTGAATCTTCACCTCCAAATCCCAATAAACAAAAAGCTTATCCGGATGAGGTAGTTTCCAAATGGAGGGAGGATAAAAAGAATCGGAAGGAAGGGGAGCCACAGTTTGGTCTAGACCCCGCAGAATCCAAAGCATTGAAAGAGAAAGTTGCTGATGAGCTTAAGAAGAAAGTGAAGGGAAAGAATCTTAAGAAGAATATGTCTAAAGAATATATTATCCAATCTCTTTTGAAGGATACTGAATTTTCATTCAAGAACATTCCTATACCAAAACTTTTATTAGTAGAACAATTACCTGAGACTCCAGGAAATAAGTTCATGTCTCCAGAAAAAGCCAAAGAGAAGGATGTTGAAAAGGAAGCTGTGGAAGAAGTAAAACAAGCTGAAATAACTGAAGATAATGATGATATGATAATTAAAGTAGAAGAATTTCATGAGAAGAAAAGTGCTTCTGAAAAATTTTCAATCCTAACTTCTCATTCCAGATCCTCGAAACTTGCTACCCCTGGAGATGATGAGAAGGATGAAGAGGAAGTGAAAAAATCATCTGAGGAAGAGAGTCATAATCCTGACTTTATTCATCCTGAAGATATTGAATCAGGATCCAAGAAAGAAAAAATTGATGAATATAGGATTGTTCAGTTTTCTGAGAGTGAGAATGAGTCTCCAGATGAAGAATCTATTCCAAAAACCGAAGAAGGAAAATAAGTGTTTGTTGACACACCAAACAAAATTTCATTAAGGAAGAAACAAGCTAGTGGATCCTCTAAGAGGATGCTTGTTGAGCTAGAGGAATAACCACAACCTTCCATAGTGTCAGACTCGGAGTCATTAGCACTAGGACATGATTTTTTCATTCAGTACCTGAAGAGGCTAGTGGACACCATTCCGATCTTTCCAACAATTGACTCTAGATTCCAGATGCTTCAGCATAGCATGAATCAGAAATCAGACTTGGTATCCATGATGATGGATAGGTGTGTAAAGATTGAGGCCTAACACAAGAATTTCCTTATCAACTATAAAGCCCACATAAAATCTTGCAAGAAAATGGTGAGTTGTTTGAAGAATATAGTTGAAGATCTGAAAGGGCTTGATGACATTCAAGATGATTTTAAGTAATCTTTTGATACTCAAGATAGAAAAATCAAGGATCTAACAAATAACTTTGAGGAAAATCTAAATCTTGAAAAGAATACTCGGATTCAGCATGTCACAGATTTGAATGGGAAATTTAATTTTGTTGTCCAAAGTTGGAAAACAGAAAGGGATCTCCATATCGAGATTCATGAAAGGTTTGTGAAGCAAGATGACTTACTGAAGGCTCAGGCAGAGGCTCTGAAGGCTCAAGATGATAGGATCAAATCCTTAGAGAAGCAAGCAGAAGAGGATCACAAAGATCTAAAGAAGCTGAAAACCATCGTGAAGAAGCTGATACCCAAGGAAAAAAGAAGAAAAATAGATCCAAATCCAATATTTTGTTGTATGTGTTTTCCCTTGTACAAATTATTCCAATTTTAATGAAATTGTGGTTGCTTGTTTTGTTTGGATGTTTGTACTAATATTTCAAGTACCATATTTTTTTCCATTCCCTCAAATTCTTTTTGAAAATAACAAAGGGGGATAAGGAAAAAGAATTCTAAGTAAAAGAAGAAATATCCCTAAGTAAGCAAGAGTTTATCAAAGGTGGAGTTCTCATTATGAAGATTTCCACATTCAAATGAAAAATTTCATTCCATAAATCTAGAATACGATCCTTAGAGTTCCAAATCCTAAGGGGGAGTTAGTCGTATTCATTATTGTTCATATATAAAGGGAGATAGGTTTTATTTTCAAAGTCTAGAAAAAAAATTTGCTATATCCTTATATTCTTTTTCAAAAGGATGTTTGTGCTTTCCAAAAAGGGGGAGATTATTGAGTCAATAAGGTTTTGCTTATGACTTTTCCATTCCATCATACTTGGGGGATATTGTTAAGTCAATAAGGTTTCCTTATAGCTTTACCATTCCTTCTTATTTTGAAAATTATAAACACCTTATTTCAAGGAAAATCCCTTTTTACCCCTTGTTTTAATTATATAAGGAAAAATTTTCTTCCCCAAAGAAATTTATCCTTACCATGTTCATTTTTCATATAATAATTTTTCTAAGTATAAAATTCTGTTTGAAACAAAAACCTCGGAATCCTATAAGTACCTAGATATGAATAATTCTGTTTTAGAATCCAAATTCTGATTACGAATTCTAGTTACAAACTTTGTGAATTTCTGACTCTGAATTCAAATTACAAATTCTGGTTATGATCTCTTCTGAAGTTCTGACTCTGAATTCTAATTATGAATTCTGCTTATGAACTTTCTGAAGTTCTGACTCCGAATCCTGAATACGAATTTTGGTTATGAACTTTCTGAATTCTGACTCCGAATTATGAATACAAATTATTATTACGAACTTTTATAAGTTGTGACTCTGAGTTCTCTGAATACAGACTTTGAACTCCAATGAGTTTTGACTTCGAATTCTCATGAACTATGACTCTAAACTTTTTAAGTTCTGGTTCCAAATTCTTGTGAATCCAGATTCTGAATTTCCCTAAAATACAGACTCTAAAATTCTATAGAGTGTAGGTTCCGAATTCCTAGAAAGCAGAATCCAAATATCCTTGTATTATAGACTTCAAATTCAATTTTGGTTAGACTTCAAACTTTTATATTTCCTTACATTCCAAATATTGGATTTCAGATATGTAACCATATTTTTCTTACACTTGTCTTGTTATAAAATGATGTCATGATTTCAGTTACTCACTAACCGTTGTTTTAGTGACACATGTACAAGTCCCTCCAAAATTCAAGGAAAAATATTATTGTTGGAGGAGGGAGCCGACCATTGAAACCATGACTATAAAGAGGAGCTCATTTGAAAGAGCTCCACAATTGTTTTATGACTCTAGAGATTACATGTTATTGAAGTGATTTCTAGAGAGAGACTCTCAGGCTTCGTGCAGAAAGTTTGAACGGATTGTTCAAACTTTTCTTTGTGCATATTTTCTTTGTGCAGAGGTGCGATTTCCTTGAAATCTGAGACTTTAGGTTGTGAAGTTAGAGGTGCGGATTTCCTTACAAATCAAGGGCTTGTGGGAATATCAAGACAGATACCAATCTTCGGATTGGGTTCTTACCTAGGTTGGGGTAAGACATACTTTCTTGAAAGTATACATCAAGGGACCTTTATCCAGGGTTGTTGGATACCCTTCTCTTTGGGTTAAAAGAGTTACTACTTTTTACATGTAGTGTTTTAGTTTTGTTTTCTGCTGTAATGATGATCGTTAAGGAAAGTATATCTTTATTATACTTCCTTATACTTGTACTCTGATTATATATGATTCTATATGCTTTAATGTAGAATCTTAGTTGTTGTAAACTCTTTTTAAGTTTCATTACTAGAATCACTTTTCTGGAATCAAGAAAGTTATTAGAGTCTAAAGGTTTTGTGAATTACCTTGTTTAACCTTGTTAAATATAATCATCTTTAAAAGTTCCAATGGAATTTTTAAAATATACAATTCACCCCCCTCTTGTATTTGAGCATCTCATCTTTACATATTCGATCCTACATGTGCTATATGGAATGACCATGAAGAAATAATCTGGTAAAATAATATTTTATTAATCCTCTAATACTACAGGTGATAGATATTCATTTCCTCCTTAACATTTTAAATTTTGTAAAATATCAGATATATTATTTCTATTTATATTTTTATATTTAAGTCACATATTTTAACTAATATGGTAAATTATTTATTTATAACTCAAAAATGTATTACATATAAATGTCAGTTTTTTATGATATTTTTTTCATTTCAAATATTAATTAATTTTTCTTTTCATTTTTTAATATCATTTTATGTCTCATAAATTATGTCACCATTTTTTTAGCACTTTAGTTAACTAACCTACAAAATATGATAAAAACGTGTGTTTGGTTTTTTTATTTTTTATATTATTTTAAAATTATTCATTTTTATATATAAAAATTCAATTTTTATAAATGTTTACTTAATTTTGGTTTTCTTGTATCTATATCATTTCATGTATCAAAAATGTTATCAGTGTTTTTTTAGCATTGTAGTTAACTACTTTAACAAATATGATAAATATTTTTTTAATTTCTTTATTTTATTGGAATAATTTTTCTATTTTTATTCAATTTGATATCTAATAGTTGGATTTCATAATCTTTTACTTGAGTTTTATTTTTCTATATGTGTATCACTTCATGTATCATAAATTTTGTAAGTATTTGTTTCATAATTTTTGTTAAATTATTCTAAAGAATGTAATAAAAAGTATTTTTAGTTTAGTGTAGTATTATCTATATAATTTTTCAGTTTTACTTTATTATTTTATGTAATAGTTGTTTTTTTATAGTTTTTTAAATATTTTATTAAGTTTATTTATAGTATTGTTTCAAATAAAATAGTTGACTCATCTCTATTTTCTAGGGAGGGCCCTCTACATGTATTTTCTGAAAATCCTCCTCATTCCTCTGGACATGATCATTCTACTTGTTCAGGGATAGATAATGCTTCCAGGGTTGGTAAATATAGTAACACACATTTACCTAAATTATCACTTGCTCAAAAAATGGGACATAGGAACTCTATTGAGTTTGATGGTATTGGTAATCTTATAGGTCCATATTTGAAATAATTTAGGAGTTTTGTGGCTATGAAAGCTTGATAATAAATAAGTGGTCAATCTTTTAAGCTCCATAATAAGATTTTCAATTTTATACCACTCTTTTTTATAATTGTCTTCTTTATGAATTTTGTTTTCTTTTATTTTTGAAATATTTTATATTACTTTGTTTTTATTATTATTTATAAAAGTAAATTTTAAATTCAATTTTAATATAAAATAACTTATATCCAGTACTCAAAATTTTTAATAGGTGAAAATGATTCATATTTGGATTAATAAAAGGTGAATTGATGGTGAATATTATGAAGGATTTGATTATTTATTGTAATTCACCAAACAAAATATTCCAAAAAACATCTTGTCCTTCTACCCATGCTTAAACTGTTTAAATGTAATAAAGTTACAATGTGGAAAAATCAAATATCATTTAATATTTCATGTTTTTAATCCATGTTATAGTTCTTGTATTTGGTATAGTGAAATTGGAAAAAATTAAAAATCTATTGATGATTAATATTTTCATGATGATAAGCCTAATCAAATTGATAAAATTATTCATGATATTGAGGTGGAAGAAATTGATAAAGCACTGATGATTGAACTCTTATATTATGACTCTGAAAAACCATTGTATCCAGGTCCTTAAAAATTTATATTTTTATTAGATATTTTAATATTTATTAACTTTAAGGTTAAAAATATATGGAGTGATAATAGTTTTATTGAGTCTCTACAGCCATTGAAAGATGCAATCCCTAAAGACAACAATCTTCCATGTTCACATTATAATGTCGAGAAAGATTATTTCTAATGAGTTTTAGGTATAAGAATATGCATGTATAGATGAATGACTTTATTATATATATAAAATAATATAAAGGTCTATCAAAGTGTCCAAAATGTGGGACATTTCATTATAAGTTGAAAAAAAATCACAGGTTTATTTAGCAATAAGAAAGGCTTCTAATAAGGAAATTTGATATTTTCATGTAATTAATCATTTAAAAAATATTTTAAAATAAAAATGATAAAAAAATATTAATATGACATTTATATATATATGAGATAATGTTTGATGGAAAGTTATGTTATCAAGTGAACTATCCACTGGTGGAGAAAAGTTGATCAATAGTCTCCTAACTTTTGAAATGGGGTTAGAAATATCAAATATGGAATGTGCACAGATAGAATGAATACATATCATAGCCTTATTATAAAACATAGTTAATGGCCTATTTTATTAGAAATTTATAACTTATCTCCTGAATTTTTTATGAAATGGAAATATATCATGTTGAGTTTACTAATTTCAAGACCAAAATAACCTAGAAATGATATAAATGTTTTCTTATCACCATTAATTATTGATTTAAAAATTTTATGGGAAGAAGGTATCAGTGTTTTTGATTCTTATAAAAAGAAATATTTTTAATTACATTAAATTTAACAAAATGATAATTTAAAAGAACACTATGTTTTATAGAATATACAATACGCAACATCGAGCTTAAACAAACAATGAAATATTATTATTTAAATATGACCGTTATAAACTAGCCATTGAATTGTAAGTTATGAATATTATTAACCAAATTATGAAATATATATATAAAGTACCTACTCAATACAAATTCAGTTATTAATTATTAAATAATAAGTAATCAATTTTCAAAAAAAATATTTTATGATTTAGAAATATATGTTCTTCAAAAATGATTTTTAATGCTTTTTGTGAGAAATATTTTAATTAATTTTCAGAAATTATATAAATTTTATTTTATTAAAATAAAATAATTTTTGAAATGATCATATCAAAATTAAATTATGGTGAAATTTTCATATTTTTATGAAAAGATTGGTTTTTTAATAAATAGTGAAAAAATAATGATTTTTATTAAAAACTATATTTTTTATTCTTACATTTACAAAGTTAAATTTTGTATTAAAATGATTTTAAACTAAAATTAGTTTTATTATATTATTAATAATTTAATTAAGTTCGTTGGAATCATTTTTATGATTGAATTTGGTATAAAAACATATGTATACATAAAAATGCATTTGTATAAAAAACTGTTTTTCATTGCATTTTGTGTTTTGATTTTAAATTAATTACTATCTCTTATAGAAATTAAACATTTAAAAATGGATTCCATATTTAAAATCAAGGGTTAATTTTTTTTAAATAGTCCCCTTTTATTTTTTTCATTATGAATAGTAACCATAGTAAATGATTGTCACTACGGTAAGGGTAAATCGAGTAATTAAGGTTAAAAATAATATGATCAGGACTAGAAAATTACCCTAGAAAATTACCTAAATTTAATTTAATGAACTTATTTTTTCTATAATCATCCAATATTTTAATATATTATATTTTTTCCATTTCTTTATTATATTGAACTTTATATTATTTTATTTAAATAAAAGTCAAAAATTTCATTCTCTTTGTTTTATTATCTTTAAATTTTTGACAAAAGGATAAAAAGAGGCTATTTTAAGTTCTAAATATTTTTTTAAAATATTAATATTTTTTATCAGGTTTATTTATTTCTAATTTTTAGTGATCAAATAATTACAATAAATACTTACGCAATACTAACATGGTATTTATTCAATTAATAGAAAATTAAAATAAATGAAATTTATAATATTGAAAGTGATATAATTTTAATGAATTAATGTGTCTTGAGAATTTTATAGAACTATATGACATTTTATATAAGTTTTAAAGTATTTTATTCAAATTCCCACTTTGTATTAATTTGTTTAAATTCATATTAAATGAATAGTGTCAGAATAACATTAATAATATTTTATAATAAATAATATTTTATTAAATGATTTAAAATTAATACAAATATTAAATTCATTTTATAGGATTTTGAACATAAACCATGGTCTATTTTCCTTTTATGTTAAAATTCTTGACCCTTAAAGGGTAGAAAATTTTAATATTCTGGTAATTGTCAACAGGGTTAAAAGGGGGTAAAAATAAAAGATAAGGGTGAAAACATAACCAAATCTTGTTGAAATTTTATTTTATAAGATTATTTAGACTCATAGTCATCTTAACATTTAATTATATCCATTTTATTCGTTTTTACATGAAAAATAATTTATATTAATTTAATAATTAAGAAATTCCAAGAATACCCCTTTCCTCTCTTATAAAAGAACACCCCTTACCTCTCTTATTTACACAACTTTAAAAAACATAGATCAATAAATACATTACCATTTATCTTATAAACATCATTATAAACATTCTATAGATTTTGGTATCCTAAAAATACCAACCCTAGGTTCCATAATAAAATATTTAAAGGAGGTCTCCCAAGGAAGAGGAAATCGTCTTACCTGACCTCTTTCAATTTATTTATTCTTTTAACTCTTATAAAACTATGATATTTTTCATAAAATGATAAATTATGCATCATAAATATGATTAAATTTTATTATGATTATTAAACCACAATTATCCACTCTCTTTCCCATCAAATGGAAAATGAAAGTATCGCTCATGTGTATGTATGGATTATCGTCTCCACATAGCGGTACAATTAATTCTTCATCATAATATTTTATTAATTTCTATTATTATGGATTTAATATTTATATATGATACTTAGGAAATAATTATAATATAACATCTGCCTTCTTACCTTTAAATCCTTTGGAAAACTGTAATCTCGCTCATGTGTGTGTGTGGACTGCCACCTCCACGAAGCGATGTGATTTGTTTTTCATTATTGTTTTACTTGGATGGTAATGAGGATATATTTAATTAATATATATGATATATATGTTTTAATAATTATTTTTAAGGTGAATTATAATTTATCTTTCTTTTTTTACATCCTTCGAAACGTAAAAACAACATTCATGTGTATGTACGACCTACTGTCTCCATGAATAGTGTAATTCATTTTTTCTATCTCTATGTTTTATGGATTACTATAAACACATATATAATGAATATATATGATATTAATATCATGTTTAATATTATATATATTATTATACCATGATAAATGTAAAATTACAGAAAATACAGAACCAAAACATGCATGAAAAACAAAGTAGTTATTACCCGGAATAATGATTTTAACAAATAATTGTAACTAATTGGGTCATAAAATATTTTATATAAATAATATATGATATTATTTATATTATTATGGTTATTTAATAGATTTATAATAAATCTATATTTATTATACATAAGGTTTGGACACATACAAAAGAGATTGAATCAGAGGGAAGGGTTTATTTTACAATCTCATCATTATTCAGGATTGTTTATATTAAAGTCTCCAATAGGGGATTATTTTATATTTATATATTAAATACAACATATTTTATTTAAATATTTTTATTTATTTAAATTTAAAAAAAAATATTTCATTTTCCTCTCTTTAAGTACTCAAGATATCAAAATAATGGTATTAAAGAGAATAGAAATTATTTTTCTACTCAGTTGCAAATCTTTCTATTACATGTCCACATTTTTTTAAAATGTATAAAAGAATGTTTTTACCATACTCTAGTGATTTATTAAATATATTTTTATCCAATTTTCTCTTTTTACAAGATGTTTTAAAATTAATATTCTTGTCATTTTCTGAACAAGGTACTTTTTAACTTTTTAAAAAAGTGTGAAAAGAATGTTTTTTTAACTAATAAGACAATGATAGAATTTCTAAACATTATAACCATTCAACAATTTAAAGCTTACTTTACAATTTTAAAAGTTTATTTTAAATGAAAATGTTTTGCTTAATCTTTTGGAAATTTTTATATTTTAAATAAGTTTTTTCAAATTGAAAAAGGGTATTTCTATTAAGAAATTTTTCCTGGAGCTTTTGAAAGTGTTTTCAACTATATACACATCATTTATTTATGATTCCATCCACCATATATCATTATATGGTTTTTGATCATATTTATTGGGGAAATTTTGGATTTTTTATGCTAGTTCTTTCAATATGAATAGTTATTTATTTTTAAGTCATGTTGATTAAGTTATGTTATTTATTAATATGATGAATGAATTGGGATTATTAAGTAATGTATGGGTGCCCAAAATTACATACCCCTCAATTCATCATTAATTATCATGAGACAAACTATATTTATTATTTTTTAAAAGGAATATCCATTTTTTAGATGCCTTGGCATGATTCCTTGATGATATTTTTATATTTCTCGGCACGATGCCTTGATGGTAAGTTTCCAATGTACGACATTATGCATTCCAACATTATGATATTATTTATTAATTTCCATGAGTTTATTTGAATAGTTTTTATATCCTTGAATAAGTTTAAAAATCATGTTATTATTTATATGGGGTTATTTTATCATCATTTATTCCCTCCATATTATTCATGACTTATTTAGCTTATACTGTATTAATTTCTTTACTAAGCATCTTAGTTCACCCCTTTATTATGTTTCCTTTCCACAAGATTCCAGAAAATGTTTTATGATTGATATGAAGGGATATTCTATAGGGAATTAATATAATCCCAAATAAAATACTATATTTTATTTTATGTTTTCAAATGTAATTTGGGATTCAAGTATGTATCTAGTTTACCAAAACTAATAAACTATTTGGTACATTGGTGTAACACCCCAAGCTTTCACGATACGCTTCTCTTTCAATAATGCAATAGCTTGCATTGTATGCAAGTTCGAGTTCTAACACACCACGACTAATCAAAGTAGTAGTTATGAATAGTAATACCCACTTTTTGAAATTATATAAATTTTATATTTCAAAATGGACTTCATTTTTGTATTGGGAATATCGAAATTATCCTATGTTTAATTTATTGTAATTCTCAGAGAACTTCCAATTTTCTATGAATAGTGAAAAATATATTAAAACAAATTTTTTAATCAAAATAATTTATAGTGATAAATTATACTATTTAGTGGTTTTAAAGTATAATTAGAATATATTTTTACCATTTTATCTAATGGTGGTCATTAGAATTAATTTTACTTTGAAATTAGACATGAACAATTGTCAATCTTTTGATATATATTGTTTCTTAAAAACACGCTATTTGTTGTGACAACGGGAATTAATTATAAAATTAATTAATGCAACTTATATGTTTGGAATTTTTTAAAATAGACATCATTTTTGAATTCGGAATATCAATTATATATTAGGGTGAAATTTTGCCATTATTCTGAAAAACATCGATTTTTGATGAATAGTGAAACCACTAAGTGGTAGTTAAAAACTGATTTTTTGTTTAAATGAAACATTACCACTTTTGTGATTTGATTTTCAAAAATCTGACATAAATGGTTTTCATTATGAAGTAAAATTTGGTTCAATGAGATTAAAATAATTTTTTGGTGAATAGCAACTTTTAAGTTTAATTAATCGCGATTAAAGGTAATTAGTGAAATTTAAGGTAAAAATGATATTATAAAAATATGAAAATACCATTACACTTATCCTACCCCAATTTGATGAGTCATGGACGACCAAGACAATCCATGTGTCAACTTGGGGACCCCATGGAGCCACTTTGGTAGGAAAATGACCTTAAAAACTTTTTATTTAATGTTAAAATAAAAATGTCACAAACATGAGTTGTTTTACTAAAAAAAAATTTAAATGGGGTTATACAAGTCATATTTTTGACTATAAATATTAATTATAAATATAAATAGATTTCCTATATCATGATATTTGTTTTATAATTTTTAGACATTAAATAAATTAAATTATTTATGACACCATGATGATGCAGCGATTACCTCATTAATTAACGATTTAAATAAAATGAAAAGCTAATGTAAAATATAAGGATTACACTTTTCAAAAACCTATTGGATGAGTAGATTTCAAACCCTTATCACCTTATCCTCGAAATATAACATTGTGGGACCTTTATAATCCGAAAATCATTTCATAATAAAGTAACATTTCAATCTTTCCAAGAGTGCCCCTCCTCTCCTCTTATAAAAGGCCCCCACCACTCCCACCTTATTCACACCTTCAAGCCATTTGGCTCGGACAAACTCTGCCCAAATACTCTCCCATATTCCCTCTCTTACTCCTAGAATCCTCACTTTGGGCATAATTCTTCCCAAGGAAGCCTTTGGCTCAAATCAAAAAAGAGTTACCCGATTTTAAGGTAATGTCTTCTCTTATGTTATTTTGTTTTATTTTGCTTCTCCAACCCCCTAAACTCTTTTTATCCATTTATTTTGTAAAAACAATAGTATCCTCAATATACTAGGATGTTGTTATAATAATTATTTGAGCTACACTTACACACACCTACATCTAATGGTTAAAGAACATACTGTTTCTATATATGGCGAATTTCTGCCTCACGAAACGATGATTGTTCAACACCCATATAACACATTCAAAGGTGGCCATTAAGATGTAACTATATTTATATATGATATATAATATGTTTATGTTCTACTTAAGCTTCTGTATTTTTTATTTATGTCATACCTTTATGGTTTCCATTATTGGTAAACACGATATTTTCATTTTAGGAAGTGCGGACTACCGCCCCCTCAAAGTGATTTGAATCGTTAATACCATATGTGGGATGTATAAAGGATAGAGTAAATGGTATTATATATTATATTATACTGGAATTATATTATAACTTTATATCATTATGTTTCATTCCATTAAAATATTAAATAGAAATGAAAGTAGTGTTCATGCGTACGTACGGCTTACCGTCTCAATGAACGGTGCATTTCATTTCTTACCTCTAAATGTTATGTAATATTATAAATTCATTTATATACTGGATATATATGATATATATGATATCTAAATAATGAATATAATTCTAGATATAATGGATATTTCACTACATGAACAACTTGTAATTATAAGAAGTTTACTTTTGACTCAAGTACCAAAGATCGACAAAATGACCGTTATTAACTTAAATAATTACATAATGTTCATAACATGGTAATAAGTGATATAAAAGGAATAATGAAAATCAAAAAGGTTCTTAAGAAAATATAAATTAACTCTAGTTTATTATTCAGGAGGTTAAAGAACGATCGAGTCAAGTCGGACACGAGGTAAGGGAACTTCTTAACCCAATTTCCATTCTTTGGGTTAATCTCCTACTTTCAAATTATGTCATGATATTATTATGTCCTATCTTGTATTTTTACATTATTTATGTGTACTTATAGTAAATACACATAATAGATCTATTTTATTTTAAAAATGATTTTTTAAGGACTTCGTCTCAATCTCCTTTTATTGAGGCATATTTGGTTTTATACACAACTTTCATTTACACGGTGTATAAACCCCTTTTACTTTTACTTTTATACAAAAGGAATATTTTTATACAAAGAGTTTTTACTAAATGACAAAAGGAATGTTTTTTTCTTACGTATGCGGAGACAACGACTTCTCCACCTCCGTGACCATTATTTGAGTTTCGGCTTCCTCTACAAGCCATAACTTTTTTTAAAATGAAAAATAAATACAACTTTTAATTTTATTTTATTTTGGTATTGAAAATGGTTTTGAAAGTGTTTTTACTATATCAATGTGTTGCATTGATATCTTGTGATTGAAATGTGGAAATGTTATGTTTCCTTTATGCATGTTTTATGTGATACGATTATGTTATATGATATGTTTAAACCTATTCATATGAGGAATGCATTAGACTTAATAAGTGACGAGTGGAGCCCGCTATAGCTCCTCGATACATCGGTAGGTCTCATTAGACAAACCAGTGTCTTGGCACGAGGCCTTGACAAAATTTTATTTGTGGTCTTGGCACAAGGCCTTGGCTACGTGGTTATGATAGTCTGGAATTATGCATTCCATCATTATAAAAGTGGTTATTGATATTTCATGTGATTATTTGACCAGTAGAATATCCATGTGAATAAGTAAATGACATTATTTCATTTTACTTTTTCCATATTATGCTGAAGTTCATGTTTAAAAGGCTTTTGTTTTAGTTATACATTGCCTTAAATGTTTATGTTTATTTATGAAAGCTTCTACAATATTGTTATCCTTACTGAGAATCTGAGCTCACCCCTTTCAATGTTTTAATATTTTCCAGGATGTGAAGAAGTATTTTATGAATGATCTGCAGGGATAGTCAGAAGAGGATATGAGTGTGGACTATGGAGACTTTGTTATTGTAGTTTTTTTTTACTTTATGATGTAATGTAATACTTATGAATGTATCTAGTGTTTCCAAGGCTACTAAACTAATCGGTCTTTCGAGACTTGATCTTTTGTGATCATGCCAATGTTACGAAGTAATGCACTGACTCTGGGTAGCTGGGGTCGGAGCGTTACAGTTGGTATCAGAGGCAGTTTAGTACTAACCTTGGAAGCTAGATTTAGATAAACTCTGATTAGAGCACATAGCCCAAAGATAGAATTTGAGGATTAGTATAGAAGAACTTCATAGAATTTTGGTATTATAGAGATTTTGTGAGTTTTCCGAGCAATACATCCCTGTCTGGATACGAGCAGGTAGAGGCGGCTCTGGCACAGATATACCTAAGGGTAAAACCTGAAAACACTGCTTTGAGCTAGACTCGAACGGGAATTGGTGCACAACAACGGGGCTTGCTTCACTCTTGGTTATGACACTCCCGGGGGATATGCTTAGGATAATTATCATTTTCTTTACAAACCACTATGATGGGTTATGAGTATATACTTCCAAACAGAAAACATTTATTGTGATTATCGATTATATCCATAAATTTTTCAATTTATGTTAAGTGTTTTACAAGTATAGAATTATGTATTTTGATTCATAAACTAATCTAGTTTATGATATTGTTTAGAAATGGATCCTAGTGGGAGGAATGGAAACTGTATCAATGCACGCACTCTGTGTAGGGATTTCCCTCCTGCTTAAGATAATTATTGTGGAGCTGTAGATACAACTGGTGCTGATCAACTTATTACCATACTGGGACAACTCACTCAGGTTATGAATAATAACCTTACTTGTATGGAGCACCCTAATCCGTAACGTGGAGGATCAATGTTAGACCGCTTCATGAGGCAACAACCACAAACATTTAATGGGGGTACAAATCCATTAGTAGCTGAGAAATGGATAAACTCCTTATAGAAAATATTCCATGCCTTGGGGAGTAGCGAAAGGGAGAAGATTATCATGGTTGTTTACCGCCTCACTAGAGATGCCGATCAATGGTGGTCATTGATTCAAAATACAAAGGAAGATGAAGAAGTATCAAGTATGGAATGGAGAGAGTTCAAAGATCTTTTCTTAGAAAAATACTTTCCACATGACCATCGAGCAGATATGGAAAGGAAATTTCTGAGTCTGAGGAAAAAGGAGGATAAGAATGTCGCAAAGTATGAGGCTAACTTTACAAGGTTAGAGAGACATGCTGCAGATTATATACGTAACCCAAGAAGTAAGATTTATCGTTTCTTTGATTGGTTAAAACCGTTTATCCGTCGATCCATAGTCTCACAATCTTTCTCGTCGTATGAAGATATTGTCTCATGTGCTATCAAGACAGAAAAGGAATTCTCTAAATCTTATGACAATAAAGTAAAGCAAGAAAAGAATAGAACGGTGGAACAAGAGACAGATAAACGGAATAAGGGAAAGAAGGATTTTTCATTATGCGATAATTGTGGGAAGAATCACCCCGGTACTTTCCTGAAAGGAATGGGAGTTTGTTACAAATGTGGAGAAAAATGTCACCAAGCTTGTGATTGCAAGGGAAATAAAGAGGCTATCAATATTGAATGCTACAATTGTAGGGAAATGGTGCATTATTCAAATGAATGTCCTAAGCTTCAGGGAAACTTACCTCAGAAAAGGCCAAGCAATCAAGGACAATCTTATGCTGTTACTACAGTTGAAGCGGAATAATTAATGTATTGGTGCTTTTGGACTCATGGATTATATTCTGGTTATAAAAATAATGTGATATATATTAGGATTGTACTATAGTACTTGTTGTTATCATTAAGGTTTTAATATGATGAAGGAAATCATATTTTTAGTATGTGACAATAAGAGAAACTTTACTTTGTTTAGGGAATCTAATGTTACAATTGATTTTGGAATTTAAGGACCTTTTAGAGAAAGTATGGACAGAGGTATTTTGGATAACTATAAAGGTTGGAATGAATTAAGTTGAACTTTGGATAGTATTGTTTAAGGTTAAAATATTTCTGAATATTATTTTTGGAATATTATAATACTATAGTTTTAGGAAAAGGACAACCTGCAGGGTGGGGCATAACCCGTCCCGTCGGAAAAAACTGCAAGAATCGAACCCACAACCATAGTGCGACATGCCTTTATTACCTACCACTAGCCTGCAGGAAGTCTCTGGTTATTACAAAATAGTTTTCTTAATCTAAATGGTATGTGGTAATATTTGGAACCTTATACAATTATGATAAATAGAATATTTTTGAGTTCTGTTACCATCTGGAGTGAAAGCTGGGTTCGTGGTAAAAATTTATTAAAGAATGAAAGCCTACATGATAAGTAAGTATATTTCCTTACATTCTAAGTAAATCTCTTAAATAAATTCCTCAACTTTATGAAAGGTTACTTAAAACAAAAACGTTGTCTGTTAACTTTTCCAATTGAGGATTCAATGATCATTTAACCAATCACAACTTTGTGATTTTCTTATGGTTAACTTTCTCCTAATCCTGTTTTCTACAACTCTCCATCAGACCTTGATGGTTTTTTTCTCCTCCATATCCATATTTTCATAGAATCCTAGTATGGGCTATCTCGGGTAACCTTTGTACTTCCCTTTCTTTCTTTTAATGTTATATTCTTATTAACCCTATTTTCGATGTGGGTTTTCCACAGAGGTATTTTCTATTTTCAACCTTTTATTTTCGAAAAACATTTTCAAATTGCGACGACGCAATTTATTCAAGGAGGGTAGAATGTAACAGCCCAAGCTTTCATGATACGCTTCTCTTTCAATAATGCAATAGCTTGCATTGTACGCAAGTTCGAGTTCTAACACACCACGAATAGTCAAATTAGTAGTTATGAATAGTAATACCCACTTTTTGAAACTATATAAATTTTATATTTCAAAATGGACTTCATTTTTGTATTCGGAATATCGAAATTATCCTAAGTTGAATTTTTTGAAATTCTCTAAGAACTTCCAATTTTCTATGAATAGTGAAAAATACATTAAAACAACTTTTTTAATCAAAATAATTTATAGTGATAAATTATACTATTTAGTGGTTTTAAAGTATAATTAGAATATATTTTTACCATTTTATCTAATGGTGGTCATTAAAATTAATTTTACTTTGAAATTAGACATGAACAATTGTCAATCTTTTGATATATATTATTTCTTAAAAACACGCTATTTGTTGTGACAGCGGGAATCAATTATAAAATTAATTAATTCAACTTATATGTTTGGAATTTTTTAAAATAGACATCATTTTTGAAATCGGAATATCAATTATATCTTAGGGTGAAATTTTGGCATTGTTCTGAAAAACTTCAATTTTTGATGAATAGTGAAACCACTAAGTGGTAGTTAAAAACCGATTTTTTGTTTAAATGAAACATTACCTCTTTTTTGATTTGATTTTCAAAAATCTGACATATATGGTTGTCATTAGGAATTAAAATGTGGTTCGATGGGATTAAAATAATTTTTTGGTGAATAGTAACTTTTAAGTTTAATTAATCGCGATTAAAGGTAATTAGTGAAATTTAAGGTAAAAATGATATTATGAAAATATGAAAATACCATTACACTTTTACTACCCTTATTGGATGAGTCATGGAAGACCAATACAATCCATAGGTCAACTTGGGGACCCCTTGGAGCCACTTTGGTAGGAAAATGACATTAAAAACTTTTTATTCAATGTTAAAATAAAAATGTCACAAACATGAGTTGTTTTACTAAAAAAAATTAAATGGGGTTATACAAGTCATATTTTTTACTATAAATATTAATTCGAAATATAAAGAGATTTACTACATCGTGATATTTGTTTTATAATTTTTATACATTAAATAAATTAAATTATTTATGACACCATGATGGTGCAGCGATTACCTCATTAATTAACGATTTAAATAAAATGAAAAGATAATGTAAAATCTAAGGATTACACTTGTCAAAAACCTATTGGATGAGTATATTGATAACACTTACCACCTTAGCCTCGAAATATATCATTGTGGTACCTTTAGAATATGAAAATAATTTCATAATAAAGTAACATTTCAATCTTTCCAAGAGTGCCCCTCCTCTCCTCTTATAAAAGGCCCCCACCACTCCCACCTTATTCACACCTTCAAGCCATTTGGCTCGGCCAAACTCTGCCCAAATACTCTCCCAACTTCCCTCTATTACTCCTAGAAGCCTCACTTTGGGCATAATTATTCCCAAGGAATCCTTTGGCTCAAATCAAAAAAGAGTTACCCGATTTTAAGGTAATGTCTTCTCTTATGTTATTTTGTTTTATTTTTCTTCTCCAACCCCATAAATTCTTTTAATCCATTTATTTTGTAAAAAAAACAGTATCCTCAATATACTATGATGTTGTTATAAGAAGTATTTGAGCTACACTTACACACACCTACATCTAATGGTTAAAGAACATACTGTTTCTGTGGATGGCGAATTTCTGCCTCACGAAACGATGATTGTTCAACACTCATATAACACCTTCAAAGGTGGACATTAAGATGTCACTATATTTATATATGATATATAATATGTTTATGTTTTACTTAAGCTTCTTTATTTTTCATTTATGACATACCTTTATGGTTTCCATTATGGGTAAACACGATATTTTCATTTTAGGAAGTGCGGACTACCGCCCCCTCAAAGTGATTTGAATCGTTAATACCATATGTGGGATGTATAAAGGATGGAGTAAATGGTATTATATATTATATTATACTGGAATTATATTATACCTTTATATCATTATGTTTCATTCCATTAAAATATTAAATAGAAATGAAAGTAGCATTCATGCGTACGTACGGCTTACCGTCTCCATGAACGGTGCATTTCATTTCTTACCTCTAAATGTTATGTAATATTATAAATGCATGTATATACTAGATATATATGATATATATGATATATAAATAATGAATATAATTCTGTATATAATGGATATTTCACCACATGAGATAAACTTGTAATTATAAGAAGTTTACTTTTGACTCAAATACCAAAGATCGAAAAAATGACCGTTATTAAATTAAATAATTACATAATGTTCATAACATGGTAATAAGTGATATAAAAGGAATAATGAACATGAAAAAGTTTCTTAAGCAAATAGAAATTAAATCTAGTTTATTATTCAGGAGATTAAAGAATGATCGAGTCAAGTCGGACACGAGGTAAGGGAACTTCATAACCCAATTTCCATTCTTTGGGTTAATCTCTTACTTTCAAATTATGTCATGATATTATTATTTCCTATCTTGTATTTGTACTTTCTTTATGTTTACTTATAGTAAATACACATAATAGATCTATTTTATTTTAAAAATGATCTTTTTAAGGACTTCGTCTCAATCTTCATTCATTGAGGCATATTTGGTTTTATACACAACTTTAATTTATACGGTGTATAAACCCCATTGACTTTTACTTTTATACAGAAGGAATCTTTTTATACAAAGCGTTTTTACTAAACTACAAAAGAAATGTTTTTTTCTTACGTATGCGGGGACAACGACTTCTCCGCCGCCGTGACCATTATTTGAGTTTCGACTTCCTCTACAAGCCATAACTTTTTTTAAAATGAAAAATAAATAAAACTTTTAATTTTCTTTTATTTTGGTATTGAAAATGGTTTTGAAAGTGTTTTTACTATATCAATATGTTGTATTGATATCTTGTGATTGAAATGTGGAAATGTTATGTTTTCTTTTATGCATGTTTTATGTGATACGATTATGTTATATGATATGTTTAGACCTATTCATATGAGGAATGCATTGGACATAATAAGTGATGGGTGGAGCCCGCTATAGCTCCTCGATGCATCGGTAGTTCTCATGAGACAAACTAGTGTCTTGGCACGAGGCCATGACAAAATCTTATTTGTGTTCTTGGAACGAGGCCTTGGCTACGTGGTTATGATAGTCTGGAATTATGCATTCCATCATTATGAAAGTGGTTATTGATATTGCATGTTATTATTCGACCAGTAGAATATCCATGTGAATAAGTAAATGGCATTATTTCATTTTACTTTTGCCATATTATGCTAAAGTTCATGTTTAAAAGGCTTTTGTTTTAGTTATACATTTCCTTAAATGTTTATGTTTATTTATGAAAGCTTCTACAATATTGTTATCCTTACTAAGCATCTGAGCTCACCCCTTTCAATGTTTTAATATTTTCCAGGATGTGAAGAAGTATTTTATGAATGATCTGCAGGGATAGTCAGAAGAGGATATAAGTGTGGACTATGGAGACTTTGTTATTGTAGTTTTTTTACATTATGATGTAATGTAAGACTTATGAATGTATCTAGTGTTTCCAAGGCTACTAAACTAATCGGTCTTTCGAGACTTGATCTTTTGTGATCGTGCCAATGTTACGAAGTAATGCACCGACTCTGGGTAGTTGGGGTCGGGGCGTTATAATTGGGATGTGATTTCTTACATCTAGTGGTAATGTAATAAAGTAACCACTTTCTCTGGGATACTTGGGTCACGTTATTGACATTAAATGACTATGTTCATTATAAATGAATTCCTATCATATAGAAATTTTTCCGGATAAAGTGTTAAAGGGAGTAATGCTTTTCCAATTTTTTGGAATAAGGGACTTCAAATTATCAACTAAAACATGATAGAAAAATAGTATACATGGGTCATTGAAGGTTTTTATCTATATACCATTCTTATTGAAGATTCAAAAAGGAATTAAATGGATCATATGAATTTTATATTTCTCCTAAACATTTTTCTAATGATTAGTATTTTAATAGGATGAAAAACATTGATGTTACATTTGGGAAGACACAAGAGTCTAGTAATAATAGAAATATGTGATAGAAATGATCAATGTTTTTTTATCTTTCATATTGAATATATTATGAGGCTAAAAATAAAATTTATTTCATGTATGTTTAGAATAATATATGTGATAGTTTTATTTCAATGTTTTTAGATATTAAATGAAATACTAATGGTGGGTTGAATGTAAGATTGGACTTGCTATTAATGGGAATATGTTTAGAGTTAGCTTCCAATTTTAATATAAAAAGATTATACCTACCTTTGACTTTTTATACTTTATCTAAGGGGTATAAAATTAGTTTTTACTAGTTCTTCCATGGTATCAAAGTTCCATAGGAATATTATTTAATTGTAAAAAAAATTATGTCACTAAAATAATTAAAGTTAATAAGCATTAAGTCCCTTGATCATCATGTCATGTTTTAATAGATTCTACCAATTTCACTGTGTGGAAAACTTCCCATATGTTTCAGAATGTCTATCATTATGGTATTTAATTTTCTCAATTTCATTTTTAAAAAAGTGATTTATCTTAATTTGTAAAACAATTTGGATAATGATGTAGTTTCTATACTTTTTCCACATGGAAATATATGTTCGATAATATTTTTTTGATATCATGGTGCATTTAATGGTTCATTTGGTGTAAGAAATAATGCTTTTTGGTCTTGTATATCAACATTGGATGTATCCTTTTGAAATATATATGAATATATTAAATGCATATGTAAATAATCTATATTAACCAAAATCTTCTATTTTTTAGAAGTTTATTTATGAAGAGGTTTCATATTTTTTTGTAAAAACTACTTACCTACAATAGAGCACATTATTTTTCCTATATCTATCCATGAATGAGTTAATTTTTGGGGAAAGGGGTCTATGGCATAAAAATAAAATCATTGATGGATGAAAAAATAAAGCGTGTACATTAATAAATATTTAATAACATAGATGATTCTCAACCATATATATCATTGCATATTAATGTGTTAAAACAATGTTATCCAGAGAATAAATATATATGGATATTGAATGAGTATTTAAAAAATCCCTATTTTAAAGAGACTATATAAATGGTAGATCAGATGCATTAAAAACATTGATATGGTTAGCAAGCATCCCATGTTTAAATTTGATAACATGTTTCAGGTTTGGAATTAATGGATATATAATTTATACCAAATATCAGGGCAATAGAACTATAGTTCAGAATAGTAGTGTATTAGTATTTAGAGAAGAAATTCATTTTTTGAGTGAAAAGGACAAAACCTCAATCTCTATGTTAAGTTCATATTATGGAGTTATTAAAGAAATATGGGAGATTTATTACATTGAATTTCAAGTTCTAGTGGTTAGATACAAATGGTTTATCAATAAAAATAGTGTCAAATATAATGAATTTGGTATGAAACTAGTTAATCTAAATAAACTAGAATACACAGTTGATCCTTTTGTATGGAAACACATTCAAAACAAATTGTTTATATTCTTAAACCATAAAATGTACAGTGGTCTATAATTTTAAAAGTAGAAAACAATATTTTGGTGATGAAAAACTTAATGATGATGATGATTTATCTGAGATCTATACTTCCATGTAAATATTAACAGAGAATATTGATGATAACATCATAGAAATAGATTTTTTCATATGGAATAATCATAAGGAAGGAATATGGGAAAAGTAACATTTGGTAATTTCCTAATATTACTGGTAAATTATATTTATTTATTGTTTATATTTTTAAATTTCATAAAATGGTATATATATTAGTTTTAATTTTTTTACTTAAAAGAATTATTTTAAAAAATATGATAAATTTTTTATTTAGATTATTTTATTTTTTTGTTTCATTTTTCAATTATTCGACTATATATATAACTATTGTATTTTTTTAAAAAATAACTTAAGATTTGTTTTATTTTTTTATATCATTTTATGTTTCAAAAATATTGTTTGTATTATTTTAACATTTTTAACAACTAACAATTAAGATAAATAGTTTTTTAGTTTTTATTTGGTTTGTTTATATCATTCTTCTATTGTTATTAAAATTTATATATTATAGTTGGATTTTAATAATATTTTGTATTTTTATTTTCTTTTATATATTTAATTTGATGTCACGTAAATTTTTCATTATTTTTGTAACATTATTATATACTACACTAGTTAATATAATAAAAATTTGTTTGTTTTGTATCGTTTTGTTTTGTTTGTATAATTTTAAAAAGGTTATTAAAATTTTTATGTAACAGATGAATTTGAATAATATTTTACTTAATTTCTTCCCTCTATTTATATGATTTCATATCTCATTAATATTTTAAAAATTTTAGTTAACTAATTTAAAAAAAAATTAATAAAAATTTGTTTAGTTTAGTTTAATTTTTATTGTATCATTTTTCATTTTTTTAAAATATTATATGTAATAGTTGGATCTGTATATTTTTATACAAATTTTTTGTTAATTTTATTTGTAGGATAATTTCAAATCAAACAAATAAGTCACCTTGAGCTTATGGAGAGAAATGTACACATATTTCTGTTGAGGATCCTCCTTGTCTTTTTTTATGGGAGCATTCTACTTCTATAATGGTAGAGAAGCCTCCCAAAGTTGGTAAACTTGTACCCCATGTTTATTAAAAATATCAGTTTTCCATAGCCAATACCTAAGAATATATATTGATTTTGAAGATAATGATAATACTATAGGTCCAAATTCAAAACAATTTAAGGCTTTTTTTCAATCCATGCTCACTCAAAAAGTGAAAATTTTGATTTGTGATTGAAAAGGTGTCAACAAAGTGAAAATATATCAGTTGTGGGATATGATTTTGGTAATATCATTTATTATTATTTTAATCTTCATGAAATTTTTTTAATAATATAATTTTTTTATTCTTATCAGATGAAATATAATATACCTACCAGTAGAGAATTCAAGAATAAATGTTTATCTTTGGCTTATAGAAATTGAGGAATTTTAAATCAACACTCACATCAGATATCATTTTTAGGGAAAGATAAAATGAAAATCCATGTGATATGTATCCTTTTCTAGATGACGATACATAGAAATGGTTTATTAAAAGTAGATGATGAAAACTTTTTTTTGTAATTCCAATGTTAGTTTTTAGAAGTTATTTTTTATAATAATGGTAATATTAATGATTTGTTTTTCCTTAATTTATAGAAACTGAATAGGTATAATCTGTGTATCCAATCCAAAAATTTATACCCTAATACTATATCTCATGGAGGGTATACATTTTTGGAAGAACAAATGATGGTTGAAAATTTTCAGAAAAATGAGATCAAAGTCTTCTGGCTTTATAGAGGTTGACCCTTATTCACCCTATATATTCATGAAAAATAGAATAGAACCCGAATAAGAAAAAGTGAACATATCTTACAAAGTATTCAAGGTTTTTTTCAATAGGATTTTAAGGATTTATTTAAGATATTTATGTTATTTAAGTTATTTTAACTCTTTATTTATTGGGATTTACTAATTAATTTTTTAAATATTCTATATAAGAATCCCTTGAGAAGTAGATCACATAGGGGACCTTCACACCTCAGGGTAGAACAGATATTTTAGCTACTACCTTGGGAAATCCCAAATTATCATGTCGGATATAAGGATATGAGGTGGGTGTATTGGTTAAGAAATTGTTTGATAGTTATGGAGATTCTTAAAAGGAGTGTGTATATAAAGGAAAAAATGATTTAGAAGCTAAATTTTAAGATATCAGTGAAATGATTGAGCATAGAATTAGAGATTTGGTACAGTTAATGTTTGTAGACATTCAAAGATAGTTTTAAATTGTCACTCCTCTAACTTCATATGAATATCCCACTCCTCCGCCTCCACCTACAAATCCAACTCCTACACCTCCTCCTCTAAAACTTCCCATCTAATATGATTTATTTTTTGAGGATCCCCATCATTATATTGTTGAATATGAGATAATATATTATATTAGGGATACCATAAATCATTTTTAGCTAGGGATGGATAAACCTAGGGTAACAATATAGGATATCATATATAGATCATCAAAATTACCATTTTCTAAAAAATGGGGTTACTATAGATTTATAATGTATCTTCCATTTTTTACTTTGGACATATATACTTGTCTGAAGATTTACCGCTGGGGTATGTATATATTATATTATTTATTTCATATTGGTGTTAATTGTTTTTAACAATTTAATATATATATATATATATAAATAGTTTAAAGGTAAATACATACTTTATAGACAACAACAAGTATAGGCTATTATGACTTCAGATGGTACTTCTTATGAACTTGATATATTATCAACATATTCATATATATTGTTTTGAGTTTATAAGATTCCAATGGATGTCAACATTTATAGTTTTGATATGACTTTGGTGATTTTAAAGATAGATATGATGAATCTTGTAACTATATATTTGTTGGGAATCAACATGATGCAAGTCTTTTCCATGTAATTTGATTATCATATTTCTTTTAATTATTTTAATTTAATAAAATTAAATATTTAAAAATTATTATTATGTATCTTCATATACTTTTTATTCAATATGATATGACATCAATATATAGATTTTTTATCCAAAATTTAATTCATCAATAATGAATATAATGAAAGATACAGAAATAAAAATGTATATTTCTAAAATTCTTCAAAATAATGAAATTCAGTGTTGGATGTTTCATTATCTTGAATGGTATGAAACATATATTTTTAAATTTTTATTCATTTTAATTTCATAACCACTCACATTATATTTATTTTATATTGGTTTCCATTTTATTTTGTATATTCTTTCTCCAAAAGGGAAGACAACTTACTGGTTATGCTATGTATATGGTGGTGTGTGAGAAAATTTTACTTAATTATTGGATACATGAGTTGGTTATTTGAAAATTTATATATTATAATGACTTTTGATTTTATTTTATACATATCATTTTAGAAATGGTTATGGAATTACTTTAGAGAGAAAATAGGAAGGAGTAAATAAAATATAAAATATGTGTGCACAAAGGTGACTTATAATTTATAACTACTATATTTTCACTACAGGTACTTGAAATTTTATTTTGAATTGTAAACTTATTTTGATTTAGAAATATCATTATCAACAATGAGAAAAGGAATGTGGATAACATTTTCAAATATTTATGTTTGAAACAATTTCAACTTAAACAGTTAAAAAATTCTAAAATTTTAGATTTTATTATAACATTTCCTTTAATTTATCTTAAAATTATATTATTAATATATTTTAAATTATTTCATTTTATTTTGTATCTTTTTAATAATCCTGACCCTTATTCTGAAAAAAAATCTAAATCACTTGGAAGGATCATGGAATGATTATTTCACATGTTTGATCAGGTTTTAATTTATTTTTAATATATATTTTGAATATTAAATTTCAAATAGTAAAGTTAAAATTATTCTGAAAAAAATGGGTATGTAGATTTTTTTAGGAAACTATATTTTTTTTATTGTTTTTAAGTTATAATTTTGATGACTTTGGTTCTCTTTATTGTTATTGTACTACTGGGGTCATGTATTTGAAAAAAACATGTTGGTTATTTTATAACTGATGTTAAAAATCAAACAAAAGTGATATTTTATATCAGTTATTATATAATCAACCTGAGAAATAGGTTTTCATGTCAAATATTTTAAATAACCAATATGATAAATAGTATTTCACATCAGTTATACAATAATCGATATAAAAACCCTATTAATTCAGTACTTTTTCTATTTTCTATGATGGTTTATTTTATAACCAATGTAAAAGGAATTTTTCAGGTCAATTAAAAATAATAGACATGAAAAAACTATTTAAAAATCACTTATAATGATTTCATGATTTAACCTACATTAAAAACCAAAAAAACTAAAGTTGAAAACGTTTTTTTTCACTAGATTTTGGGAATTAAGGGAGGTAATGATTCTAGATCTTGCGATTGAAATAGTATGATAGACACTAATATTAAAGTGAATTTGTATTGTAGGTATCTAAAACTATAATTATAGTATTAGGGTAAAAGAAATATGAAATTCAAGGTAGAGGGAGAGAAAACATGAGAGGGCTACCCTGTTCCCTTTCCCAAGCTAATAGACCAAATTAAATACACTTTAAAACATCCCCCTTTCCCATCCTTTTCCTATCATATATAATCTTCCCATATGTTAAACATTAACATATTTTTCTAGAGTCCTAAATAAAATTCCTCCAATCTATTAGAACCAATTAGGAACCCTTTATTCCTCTATGGTCACCCCTTTTCCCCTTCTGGAATATACCTTTCAAATTTGGGAAGCTTCCCATATACTATCACATCTCCCATTTTGAAAATCATTATTTTCCCTAATACTAAAAGTGGAAAACTAATTGTGAAGGTAGAATTCATCTTCCTAGGTTTCTTTTTCTATGGGGTTTCCTTTCAACTAAATCAACCACTAAGGAAGATCCACAGAGTTTTATTCAAGGACTCAGTAAGATAGGACTTTACCTGGATTTTTTGCCTCCTTAGAACCATCTTCTAAACTATGAGGTAAATAAAACTAGATTTATCAATTACCAATATCCTTATTATACTGTGAAACATGTAAGTGATATGAATGTTATCATAAGTGGGTAAATTGAGTTGGTATATGACTAGAATTGTTTTCTTAAGAATTGGAAATGAGCCATAAAAATTAGGTGATAGGTTTTTATGGGTGCAAAGAGTGACAGTATATTGATGATGGGGATAGATATTAAAGTAAAATATATACCCCAATTGGAAAGAGATAACTTTTTGATGGTGGTCTAAGTGAATATTCATATATTTTTTAGCATGATAAGTTGTATATGGTTCTTATTAGGGTCCAATAAGGTTGTGGCCATAGAATATACTCTGAATTCACTAGGAAGAAAACTTAGAATAGTGAGGGGGTTTACTGTTATAGACTAATTTAAAAGGGTTGGTTCTATTTGAATAGTGACAAGTTTTATTAGAACATAATTCTTCATGTGGTAACCATAAAGACTGGTTTTGAGGTTTTCACCTATAAAGAATCATAAATAAGTTTCTAAATAATGGTTAAACACTTCTATCTAGACATCCATTTGGGAATGATAAATGGATATCATTTTCAATTTCACACCTTGAAATTTAAATAGTTCATTCTAGAAATAAATGATAATGATAGGTTTATGTTCACGGAAAACGGATTTGGTAATGACATAAAGTTGGACTATTTCATGGATGAAGAGATCGGTAGTGTTGTGATTATTGAAGGGGTGTTTAAATATAAGGAAATGGTCATATTTAGAAATTTTATCCATGATGAATAAGATAAATGTATAAATATTGGATGACAAAATACTATTAATAAAATCAATGGATTCTTCCTCCCATATTTTTTGTAGAATTTTAAGGGGATGTAATAATCTAACAGAGGACATTATAGAATATCTAAAGTATTGATAGGTAGGTAACTACTATAAAAACTAAATTTCATGATTATGTAGTCATATACAATATAAATTGTCATATAATTTGAGATAATTCCAATAAAATCAATATTTTATACCCTATGGAGATTTTTGTAACTCCTCAAGTAATTTTAGTATCTAGTGGTAAGTAAAAAAGAGTGACAAACTCTCCTTGTAGAAAAATTCCCTACGGTAGTAAGTAAACATTGGGTAAGTTTTTATACCATCTTGGATACTTTATATTTTGGTATAAAGATTGGTTTTATCTTTTAATCCAACCTATAAATCACAATCGGCCTTCCAAACATGAAAGGAATGATAAAGGCATAATTTGGGAGGATCCTCGTGAGAGAAATGAGAATCTTCCACTCAATTATTCTTATTCCGTTTATAGTGGAACTCAAATTGGTATCCAAATAGTTTATAAATCCAACTTTTATTTTCATTTGTGTCAATACACTTGTAAGGGGGGAACATCTAACTATGGTGGTCAGAATATATGATGCAAGGGAAGTCTAAGAGGTATGGTCGCCAATATTAGATATCTAAAAATGGAGCTATGATTTATTTATTTTAGGTGGACTTGGATAAGTTTATGGTGGCTAAATATTTTTTTAAAAATTATGGTTTTTTGTTATTGTATGATGAAATATCCCACACCAAGGATTGAAGCATCATATTTAAATTTTAATGTATTTAAAAAAAACTAGTGATGCAAGAACTAGGATTGTTGTAATGAGATGCTTTAAGTGTAAAAAGTCTTATTGAGAGTATTTAGTCTAGGTAAAATCATCTTTTTAAGTCAAATATATTAAGGATTGGGAAACCTAGATATACCAATGGATAAAAAAATGGGGGAAGTTGGTGAGGCCTAAAAACCCTAATCCCTCTTGAAATTTGTTGGGTGTGGCCAATCGATAAAGAATTGAATTTTGGATGGATCCATAGAAACGTCATCCAATGAAATGAGATTCCCAAGATATACAATCAATTTTTGATAAAACTAACATTTTTATGGGTTAAATAGAAAGTGGTGTTCATATAGGATGTTGAGTAAAATATCCAAATGTTGTATATGTGAGTCCCAAACTTTTCTATAAACTAGGATATCATCAAAAAAGATAAGTAAAAATTTAGGGAGGTGAGGCTAGAATAAGTCATTCATAATTTCTTATAAATTAGATGAGAAATTGGTAAGTCCAAAATAAATCAACAAATAATCATAGTTTCCATTATTAGAGTGAAAATTTGTCTTCTCCACACCCTCTTAATTCATGAGAATTGGATAGTATCTAGAATTAAGGTCTATTTTAGAGAAATAAGAATCACAAAATAATTCATCCAATAGTTTCTCAACCATAGGAATGGAAACCTTATCATGAATTATAACACTTTTAAGGTCATGATAGTATAAACACCTATTCCAAGTAATATATATTTTCTTCCCTAATAAAACAGGGTTGGAATACGTACTTTAGCTAGCCTGAATAAGACCAATGTAAAATATTTCTTGGGATTATTGTTCTATATGATTTTTTTACAATACATGTAATGTTATGGCTTTATGGACATGGGGAATTTCCCTAGAAGAAAATAAATTTTGTGGGTAGTATGGAACTATGGTGTTAACCTCATAAATGGGTGAAATAATTCACTCCAAGTTTACAAGAGATATGAAGTGTGTTTGACTGATGGGAAGATTAAAAAAATGAAAATTGGGTAGTGAATACTAACAAGTGATGATAAAGGTGAATTTTTAAGGTTAGGACATGTAAAGGGGAGACATAATGATTGGGGAGAAGTTCCCCCCAAAATATTATATTGTTTCTCAGTGTTCATAAAACTCATTTTTATGGTCTTCTAATTTTTTGTTACATCGCCAAGAGTGAGGAACTAGGATATTTCCAAAATGATATACAATCCCCTGATGTTAAAAATATGGGAATAAATATATCCAACGTAATTTACCACTATTAATATAAGTATAGTAAAAATACGGATACACTAGAGCTGATGTCCATCTTCTATCTTTATGCACAAAAAATAGAGAGATAAAGGTGTGAGGAGTAAGAAATGATGTAGTATAGAAGATATAAAATTATGTGTTACATCACTTTCTATTAGGAATAAAATATAAATAATATAAACATGTTCCAAAGCCTTCATATACAAGTAGGTTTATAGAATATTTTTCTATAAATAATACCCAAGGTTGAGATAGTTCAATACCTGACACTCAGCAGCATCGGGAAAAAGATCATAAGATGTGGAAATGGAAGCCAATAGGGTTGGTTCACTAGGTGGTATGGATTTATCATCTTCCAAAAAAAGATACACATTTTAAATCCATATATTTTATGGAGGGGGTAAAATTAATTCCATGATAGAAATAAAGTCAGTTATGATGGTGAACCTTCAAATCTTGGGTAGTAAAATGGAGAATATTATGGCCTATAGGGCATATTAAAATAGATCTAACTTTAGACACAAGGCCTCTAAATTTTTTAATAGGGAAGGTTAAATGAGATAGGAATGGGGATAACACTATGTATGTGGATGGGTTATAAATATGGGTGTCGCACATGGTTGAGGGTTGTGGACCCCACCGTGAAACTGATAGTTGAGCCCATGTTTGATGGCTAACTCCAAATATCGATTGAGGTGTGGGGATTATAACTTAATATTTAGGTCATTAATGTGAACCTAACTATGAATATCTTCATACAATCAATGTAGAAAATGACTGATATATTACTGCTCATATTTTTTAGGCAACAAGGGGACAAGATACTTGAAGTACATAATATAGTCTTGAATGGTCTCTACCTCTTGTAGGGAGGCTAATTATTTATATGGATTTTTAATTTATAGGTTTTTAAATAATTTCATTTACTCTTAGTTGAAGGTATTTTGAGTAATATAAGGGAATAATTCACCCAAAATTGAAAACCAATACATGGTGATTCTTTCCAAATATACTTTTGCTAGGGGGCCTTTGTGTTGTCAGTTTCTTGATGAATGCATAAATAAAATTCATCCTATGTGATCCAACCACATGGATCATGACTATAAAACATGGTTAATTCCATGTGGTGTAAAGAAAAATATGATTCAGAGAAAAATGGTGGGTGGGGTAGGAAAAATGGATTCACGGCCTAGAATATGTATAGAACCAGATGTGGTTGAGTGAATATCATAGGAGTTCATTGATAATGAGGACTTGGGAACACCAGTAGTGTAAGATTCATGAGATGGAAGATCATGTAGTATTATAATTACTCCCGGTCAATGTGATCCTTGTCCCAAGTCATGCGTTCTTGAGTGAGTGTTTTCACAATGGTGAAAATCTCAAATAGATCTATTTCCAAGACACTGAGATGTTTCTCTATGACATTGAGATGAGTTTGATGGAGAGTATCCATAGGTATGTAATAAATGGGTATAAAGGAAATATATATGGTTAGTATGTTAGACCAAGTGATAGAAACCATAGTTTGTACAAGTGGCCACATAGATACTATAAAATTTTACCAATTAATAGATATTTTGTACAACATTAATTGGATCACTGATAAGTTTAATAAGGATTTAAAATATTTCTTGGACTTTACATTCAATAACGATTTAGATGGAAGACTGGTTTTATGTCTATGCTTTGATAGTGTTGGAAGACTGTGGTTAACCCATGAGGAAGAGAGCTAACATATCACTAAAAATGGTTTCCAAAAAAATATCATCTGTGGTATCACAATGGAGAAAAAGTTCAATATAATAATGATATTGATTCAGGTGAAAGGATCGGTATGTAAAATTTTATTCCTTGTTAGTTTCCATTTGTTTCTCAAGACAACAATTCATGTTGATTAGTGCAAGAGGAAAAAATACATGAACACGATTTTCACCTGTTTTTCATAACATTGGGAATATTATAAATCTTGTGGAATATGTGAATACCCTGTTATACTAATCATGTTTAAAAATTATCAAACATGTGTTTTTAATGCAATTATTTCATGGGAAAGAAATTTTAGGATTTATTAATACTATGATTGACTATCTCTTTAATGTTTTTGAGAACATACTAGTTGATGATATATGTATTAATTAAAATGATTACATGGCATCAAAGTTGGTTAAATTTTTTGTATTTTCATATACTAAGATATATTCATGCTCTAAATATTGTATTTTGTTATAGAATGAAAATGCAGAGTTGATCTAGTGAAAATAGTTTGGTACATCAAGATAGAATACTAATAAATATGGAACTCAATCCTACATACTAAACAAAGTGATGTGGATATTTCATTTAATTACTAGAATTCAAAAAAATATAAAAAATGAAAAGAAATATGAGGTGGCATGAAGATAAAATAAATAAGGATAAAGATGAAATAATGAATCCTATAGATGGATTAGAATAGAATAAATTTGATAGGTTTCATCCTTATTTTTTCACCTAAACCATGAAATGTTATATTAAGATTATCATGTGATGGTTTCAACCCATTTCTCAAGATGTATACTGCATATAGTAATTGTCCTATTTTCATTCACATTTATAACATTAAATTATGGATGTGTATCAAGAATATATTTACTCTCATGATTATGTTGATATCTAAAACTAGTGATCCTAGAAATGATATTGACATATACTTGTCACCATTAAAAGATTAGTTGAAGGAACTTTGGACTATCAGTGTGTGGGAATATGATGTGTTTACAAAGGAGTACTTTATGTTTCACATATCTTTATTATGAATGATAAATTATTTCCCTATTTATGGAATGATTTATGGTTGGATTAAAAGGGATAAATTATCATATCCTATTTATATGAAAAATATATGTTCTTTTATATTAATGTTTCAACAAACTTTCATCTTTATAGGGTATCGATGATTTCTATCGATGCGTTATCTATACAAGAAAAATTAGAGATAATTTGTTAATCTCATAGACACAAATAGAGAACCTCAAAGAAATTTTATGGAATGATATACTTAAATAACTTTATGTTTTTAATTATGTTCTTGTAAAGACTTAATAAAATTCTAGAAATAGAAGAAATGTTAATTAGAATTCCAATAGTAATTGGAGAAAAAAACTATATTATTTTATTTGTAATATTGGTCATAGCATTTATTGTGTAATTACTTGGATGTAATGAATATTAAGAAAAAAGCGTGTGAAATATCACTTTAAACTCTTTTTAATGTAAATGGAAAAAAATATGATTTTTGGTCATATCATGATTTGATGGATTGGGTTATAAAACCAAGACTTCATTCAAGGTTAATTGTCCACAATAAGTGGAAAGCCCATTTTTCTTGTTTTTTTGATGAAAAATATAGAGAAAAGTTTCCTTTAAGACTTTTAAATTTAAAATTTTCAAATGTTTAATCAAGTATCATTTCAAAATGGATGAATATACAAGATGTAAAAATAAAATCTCTTAAAACACATGACTACCATATCTCTTTACATAAGTTGATTCTAATTACCATTCTACATTTACTTTCACATAATGTGAGTGTTTCTATGATTAGGATATGTCATTTTTATTGATATATTTATGAAAAAGGGATGAGAAAATTTTTTTAAGTAATAATAGAAATATACACTTATCATTATTTTTGAGTTAGATAAAAAAAATTCTCTATCATTTTTTACATGTGTCTTACATCTGATTGTGAATCTTCCCATAAAAGTTCTGTTGGTGGTCCTATTTTGATTTGATAAATATATCTAATAGAAAGAATTATTTATACATTGAAATCATATGGTAGGAATAAGTATCACCCTAAAGTATCTATTGTGAAATGTTACTTACCATAGGAATTTATAAATTAATATTCATCGTACTTTTCTAATGTCACTACAAGGTCTAATTGACTAAATAGAACTGAATATGGAAAATATGATCCCATTGAGCCTACATTTTCTTAAATTCCCCAAATAGTGGAGATATCAGGATCATACTAATTATGTAAATTTAATAGGTAATATTGGGAAATGGATCATCTTATAATATTATTCAACTATGGTGTTATCACTTGGTATATCTGGAAAGCATATAACAAGGCCATGTTCAAGGATTTCGTTTTTCTTGTTGTATCTATTAAATGGAAGGTCATCCAATTTATTCACCAATGGATCTCGGGATTCAACCTATCCTCACTAGATTCATCCTCATATTCCCATATATTTGGAGTGAGTCTACTAGTGAAACCCTCTTGCACCTAGAATTGAGGAACATTGAAGATCTCATGGAGTTGTTGATCCAGTGGTATCAAACTCAATGCTGATTCCACCTTCAATACTTATTTAGTTATCGGTGGAGTGATTCCCATGAACTCATCAGACATCCTTATTGTTTCTTACTACTTCCTAGTCTAAATTTCTTTAGATTTATATTAGAGTGTAAATTTATCCAAGGCAGTGTGGATTAGATGATTAAACTTGGTTTTTCTATTTTTTCAATGGAAATGGATTACAAAGTGATGATAGATCTGATCAATGCTAAAATTTTATATTCTTCTTTAATCTGAAAACTTGATGACTTACTAATTCAACATGAATTTAATATTCAACACATATATAATGAGGCTAATTAGTTAGTGCACTTCATTACAAATATGGTAATTCAAGATTATTCTTTTTATTTTTACTTTCATTGGATTAAATTTAAACCCTTTGTTAAATATGAAATCAACTATGATAAATATGGTGTATCCTTCCTTTATATTTTCATAAAGTTGTCTTTTTCTTATAAAAATGTATTTTTTATAGTTTAATTTTTTTCACAGCTTCTAACATATTAAATTTTTCATATTTTTAGTGAATATAAAGAAATTATAAAAATAAGACATCTATATTTATCTATTAAGTGGAATAAATAATTTTATAGAAAATAATTTTGTACTTGGTTAAAGTTTAAGGTAATTAATTTCTTCTTTTAGTGGACTTAATCATAGGTATTTGTTTAATATTTAATGTTGGTATCTTTAATGTTCAATGTTTTCCAATGGATGATGTATCTTATGAAATAAGGGTGTTGTTGTTTATTCTAAAAAATGTGTCATGTTATTGTAAATAAATAGTTTTCAATGTATTTATATTTATTATAAATAATTGTATAACAAACATGGAAATATAGCATGATAATATCATGATAAGTGTAGCAATAGACTATTATGTGAGCACATCAGTCAAGAAAATTAGATCAGAAAATATATTGTATTATAGGGTCATTGAAAGAATAATTTTATTAGATTATTATGCATAGGGACATATCACAAAGATGAAATGAAATTGTTTTGATTCAATGAAATGAAAAGGAATGCATATAGATAATTTTGGATTTATAGTGATTGGTATGAGATGAAAGATTTTTGTTGATGAGTCTTATATTATTTCATCATGAGCTAGAAACGTTTTTTATGTAATTGAACCTTTAATATAAAAAATTGATGTTATTATTGGAGTCACTCCAAGATATATTTTTTATCAAGACATGGATGATAGTTATGTTTTAGATAAACCTGAATGCATTCACTCGAATATTGCATTCAATGACATGGAAGATTCAATTATTAGAAAAGATTATGAACTAGAAATTTTAATAGAGCACACATAGTGTTGACTCATTTGTAAGTATTTACTATATATTATTATGATATAGTACGTGTGTTTTTTAAATTTTATAACTGGTATCTAATTAATTTTGTGAAGTTCATTGTGTAATTATTTTTGTTTAAAAACCATAATTACTATTGATAAACTTCCTTCTTTTTTCTATTATTGATGAACTACCTTCTTCAGAACTATGCTTTTAAGGATGCCAATGTTAGTCACTGCGTGTATTATAACATTCAACAAGGTCCATGCATTGGTTCATCACCCTATACCCATCATTCATATATCCACATTTCACTTTTAATGAACACCTTAAACCCCACCCTGAGGTATTCATCTATCCTCGAATGATGGTATTCCCACCTAATATGCCGGATTAATTGGTTCTCATCACCCCAACATGGTCCTTCTCCCATGTTATCATTATAAAACATTGGATACACTTTACCTCGACATAGTCCACACCCACATCAACTAAACATGTATGTAATATCTTGAAAGTACCATCAAGTGAGCCCAAATCCTTTTCCTTCATCACAACACCCAATCTCCCCATACGAGGGGTTATTTAGCCAATTTTGATCAACCCATTCATCTTGATACATGAATCAAGTTTCATATTCTATGAAACACACACAAGAAATTAATATCATAGTAATATGATTTGTTCATATAAATAATGGTTCTCAAAAGGCCACACACACACACCACAAGAAACACACATCAAGTATGGGTCTCAATGCAAAAAAACACATATCATTATATCATGACAACAACCACCTATAAGGCCCATATGTGGTAAGGAACTTCCTGCCTCAAGCATGTTGAATCAAAAATACAAGATTTATCAATGGAATCCTCACTTGTATCACATCCAGGCACTAATCAAAATAAGATCAGATTTAATTATTCCCTAAAAATGATTCCAAGACATTATAATAAGGGTTATATAATGAGATTAAATAAGGGACTCATCATAAATGGAAAATCGCCTCAACTTACCAAAGGAGGTACCCCATCAATGGTGAAACTATATTCTCTCAAAAAGGGAGAAAATATTTAGAGATACCCATGATCCTAGATCAATGAGAATAAGCCTCTATATCCCAAATTATGATCTTCCAGAAAGGTAGAACAAGGATAGGGATGATAATAACAAGGTCACCCTATGAAGCAACATGAACATAAGAAGGTTCAACCAAATCCCACCCTAGAATTGAATGGAATAACAAACCTAGAAAAGAAAGAATATTATAGGTATAAAAGAGGGAAAACCAAGTAAAATTTTTTATTAAACATCCTACCATGTTGATCACATGTGGTTTTATATTTTAAGCAAATGAAACCCATGAATCTTGGTGGCTAATTCATCCATTTTGGTTTCTGAAACAACCATCACTATGGTGTGGTGATTTCCACCATGCCCATGGTGTCTCAGATCACACTAAGCCTATGAAAATTGATATGATGATTCTCCATGGCATGGTGTCTAAACCTTTCCTTTTTTGGACTCACCAAACCTTCCACCATGGTGTGGTGTGGTCACTTTATCCATGGATCATAGAAAGTCTCATAGTTCTACACACCCAAGATTATGCCCACCAAAGGAATTTTTGTTCCTATTCATTTTACATAGGTGATTTCCAAGTATAAAATAGCATACACCACAGTATAGTCTTATCTATGGTGCGCCTAAAAATTTCTAAAATCTTGTTTTAGTCTCAAATAAACCTATAAACATTCCTAAAACCAAAATTAACCATCACAATGCTCAAAATTACATACATTTAAAATTTAGGATGTTATAAATCCCCCATCTAATGACTTCTCTCCCTTAATAAGTTTCTTTAGAAGTCTTCTTGAATAACTCATGCCACTGAGCTCAAACATCTAACTCTCACTCCCATGTATCCCCTTGTATCCTATTATGCCTATTACAGTGGTTCATGTGGTAGAGATTCTCAAGCCCATAGTCTTTAAATTGGTTCTATTTCAAGGTAGAGGGGGACAAGAGGGGATGGAGTGCCACATGGCCTCATGTGCACCACCTTGTATACAAGATGTTTTCAACTAACAGTAAGGTTATAAATGGTGTAATGGGGAGACTCTAACCTTAGTATCAAGAGTCATACATATTAACAATATCAAGATAAGGATAATAAAAAAAAGTGGCATAGTGGAAATAAAATAATAATAATACTATAACACATGGTGTGTCATTCATACATGTAACAATCTAAGACCATGAATGCGGCAGGTCAAAAAAGTGAAAGAAATAGTATATAAATAAATAATTACACTACAGCATCTATCTAGTTTTTATCTCAATGTTGCCTCTAACTCCATGCTTCATTTCCTCAGCTCCCTATCATTGTGCCCTTTCCCTTCCCTAGATCCCTGGTCATAAAGTTTGAATGCACATTGGTATGCTTGTGTACGGTGTGAATATGAACCCAGTAGGACACCACCAATGCATCCTTAAATCAATTAAATATATATATATATATATAGGATTTATTCCAAAATATGAATGTAAGGCATAAGTAAACAATTATACACACAAATTTCAGGTCATTATGTGCTAACCAAGATTCCATGAACCCCAACACCACCTACTTCGACACTATACTAATAAAGATGCCAAATTCAATCACCATATGTCTCAAAACATTACATAAGGTCTATGTATTGATTTATTACCCTACTCACATCAATCATATTTCCATATTCCACCTTTATTTGACACCCCATTCCCCACTCTAAGGTGTTGATCTATACTTGCATAATGGTATGTCCACTGGAAATTCCCAAAAAATTAGTTCTTAATCACCCATTCATGGTCCTTATATTATGTGGGAATTCTGACACATTGGATACACTTCACCATTGTACGGTCTACTCATACACTACTAGAATACAAGCCTATACATATGGTTCAAAACCATTGGTATAGCCTATACCAATGGTACTCTAAACCATTGGCTATAATGTCATTAGGAAAGGCCTATATCAATGGTTGTTAGTAAATTTTTGGTATATGATAATCTAAAATTATCTTTGTCCAATGGTTCATAATGAACTTTTTGTATAGGGGTATCCCAAAGATTTAAACAATTGGTTTAGTTCTATACCAACTATTTAGAATCTTTAGGATACCCCTATACTAATGGTTCATTATAAACCATTGGATAAATCACATACCAAAAGTTATAAAGCTGTTGGTATAAACCCCTCCCGCCCATTTACACAGAAAGTATCACCCCCACCCTTCCCACATAAAATAGAACCTGCAACATGGAACCTAAATATATAACCTATAGCCAACATAAAATGGAACTTGTAGCCAAACAGAACATGTAAACAAAGAGAACCTGAAATATTCATTCAGAACATCCCATATATTCACTCAGAACAAATAATTAAACACAAAAAATCATAAATATCAGTCAAAATTTAAAGGATCAATCTATCCCTCATCACCATCACTATCATCACTATCATCCTTGGCCTCGTCCTCATCCTCATCCTCATCCTCATCCTCAGCCTCATCCTCACCCTCACCCTCATCCTCGATCTCTTCCTTACCCTTTTCCTCACCATTATCCTAACCATATCCATTTATAGGAACTTAATCATCCCTAACACCACTAGGACTAATACCTAGTGCACTATATAATGTATCTATCATTAAAATATATGAATCACAAGACATGGCAGTCTCGAGTGGAAGTAATGGACATAAAACTTCCATCAGTTTCATAAATTAATAATTTTCCATTTGAATATGTTCTTCCACTAGTATGGACCTTTTTCAGCCTTTTTTGCCTTATCATTAGCCTTTTATGTCCATAAGTTATCTTTTTCCAAGTCATTGATACCATAAATAGCACCTGAAGTGGGACAAAACCTCATTGGGACAATACTTTTCCTAGATGGACAGTGTACTTGTCCATGGTACTCATCTCCCAAAACGTGATGTAAGTGATCTTTTGTCCCAAATTTTTCAGTTTCCTGAGAATCAGTTGTGTCCAAATAAAACTATTGAAAATATAAATATACTATTAATTTATAAAATAATTATTCAAATTTTAAATAAACAATTAAAATTTACAATCTATTGTTGTGCCAGTTTGTTAATTGCGCTTCTAACTTTTTTCTTTCTGCTCGAGAAAAACAGTTTTTCTTGAGGCACACATCCTTCAATATTCAAAACCTCCCTCTACAATGGAATTGAATATAGGAAACCATAATCGAAAATATTTTACTAATAATGAATTTCATAACTAAAATCAAATAAATATTAATTCTAAAAGAAGTAGAAAAGAAAAACATATAGTAGATAAATTATAATTGAGCATCAATGAATGGGTTATAAATAGATATAACATATATATAATTGAACATTCCATCATAGTAATCAATAATAATGTGTTTTTTTATCACCATAATTAATGACAATATGAACATGTGTTGCAATAACATAAAGGAATATTAATGAATGGTTTATTAGCACTCTAATCATGATAAAAGGAATTATTTTTCATGGTTTTTTATAATATTTATAGAAATTAAGTTTAATTTGATTCAATTAGGTTTATTCTAGTACATTTTCATTCTAAACATGTTTGGTTAGGACAAATTCATTCATGTTTACTAAGTTTGATTTATTCCATCTTGATTCATTTCAATTTTGTTATGTTCATTTCGGTTTAGTTTGGTTATGGGTTGTTCAGGATAGTTCAATTCATTATTGATCTGTCTAAGTATATTTTTTTAGTTTGAATTAGTTTTTTAAGATCTAATCCATTTGGTTTTATATATTTCATTATATTTTAGTTCTATTTGTTTTAAATAAATTAAATTTACTTTTATTTAGGTTAATTGATTTTGGTTTAGTTAGACCTAGTTTCATTTCCTTCAGATCGGGATGGTTCAATATTATCAGCTTCAACTAAAATTACTTTAGTATAGTCCAAGATAGTTTAATTCATATTGGTACAATACAATTTGGTTTTCTTATGATTGTTTTACTTGATTTTTTTTCAATTTAGTTTCGTTTATGATTTTTCAATTTGGTTCTGATCTAGTTGAGTCTATTTAGACCAATTTAGTTTGATCTGGTTCAATTCAATTTCATATTTATTTGGTTAGATTTGAGTTTTTTCAATTTTATTATTTAAAATCCATAAAAAATTAATTATTTTTGTACAGTTTGATTCAATTCTATATAATTTGTTTCGGTGTGGTTTGTTTAGATAATATTTGGTTCTATCAGGTTTAGGTTGGTTTTAGTCTTTTTAATACAAATATATTCTTTTATATTCAATTTTAGTTGGTTTACCTCTACTTGAATTGGTGTAGAAATGTTTTTTTAGTTCACTTTTGTTTAGGTATTTCAGGGCTAGTTTAGTTTAGTTTTATTCTATCTGATTCAATTTGATTAAATTCAACATTATTCAGGTCTAATTGATTTTGTTTTATTCCTTTATGTTTCATTTAGTTGTATTTATGTCATGTCATGTCAAATAATTTTTTTTCAAATATATTTTATTTATTTAGGTTTGATTCTATTCTGTTTAGTTCATTTTAATTCAGTTTAGTGTGGTTTGGGATGAGTTGGGGGAGTTTAGATTAGTGCAGTTTTATTTTTTTAGTGTTTTATATGGATAAATTCCATTCATTTCTCATTGGTTCAATTTAGTTTGATTCAATTTGATTTAGTTTATATAAATTTGTTTTTATTTGATTTATTAAGTTTCTATAATTTCTTTAAATTTTCCATGGATCAACTTGAATAGGGCATAGATAGTTTAGTCTAGTTTGAATTAGTTCAATTTGGTTTGGTTTGAGTATTTTTGGTGTAGATAAGGTATTTTCAGTAATATTTTGTTTGTGTTAGTTTGGATTGGTTTGATTTAGTTCAAGTAATACCAAGTCATCCTTTTATTAATTTTTATTTATTTCATTTCATTTTAGTTCAATTTCATTTAGTTTGGGTCAAGGTACGTTGAGTTTGTTTATTTTGACTCAGTTCGGTAAGGTTTAGTTTGTTTTAAGTTATTTATATTTGATTCCATTTGGTTTGGGTTTGTTTAGGTCATCATCAATTCCATATTTATCATCCTATTTATTATCTTCATTTTTTAGGGAAGTAAAACTTAAGGGAGTAACTCCCTAAGGCCTACAAAAAAATTAAACTATAAAATATGAGGTAAAATAATTCTAGCCCTATAATGAGGGGATAAAACATAAAATTTATGAGTCAATTCTCTAAGCAAGACAAAATGAATTAATTTAACTAATTTTTTGGTAAGGTAATTGGTGAGCTGGTTGACCCCCATATTTGCATGAGATATAAATAATTAATTACATCTAACTAATCTAAAAATTCTATAAAAGTATAATAAAAACATTATGGATGATTGGGGATTCTAATTTAAATATTTTAGACTAGGAAAATTGAGTTCATATTGATTCATATTTGATTTCAAGCCTATTCCATATCTTATTGGAAAAAAACTGTAAAGTCACCAATTCATATTCAATATCCACTACTCTACCAAAACTTTTGAAGAAACATTTGATCATAATCCTATTGGAATACCTAAACAATACACTTCAACCTATATATCTCAGGTTCTCCTTCACCATACCAACGATATTCTTCTTTATCCATCCATAAAGTGGAAGCTTCCATGTAATATCATTGAAATTTATGTGATATTTATATCACCATCATCATTGATGAGGTCCTTGACATCAGCGTTGTTAATATCCATATTAAAATCAATACAAGCCTCATTAATAAATGATATAATCAATACTATAAAATTAATTTATTTCTAAAATAATAGTGGTATTATCATTCTAAATATTTAAAGGAGAGTTAAGATCATGTTCCTACTCAAACAAATAATTATAACAATCTAAATAAGTACTTCAAAATAATGATTTCAATAAGATATGTATAATGTTTTGAAGGGGTAGGATATAAAGAATCTTGATTTTCTTTATATAATATTTCAATAATAAACTAAATAATACATGATCATTTATGAAGGAAAATTAGAAATGGAATGAAATATAGAGAAAACAAAATAAAGTGGAATCCTTAAGGAAAAATTATAAATAAGTATCGTACCTATTTTCTCTCATGGTCTAGCATCGTAGTCCACCCCAAAGTATGGAGTTATTTCATATAATACTTGTTTTTTCATGATGATTTCTAAAAAAATCAATAATACAAAAGTAAGTATTAATGAAAATCAGGGTAATTTTCATTTAAACCTAAAATTTGATTAATACCTTGAACTTGGTACTCTTCCAATGAGTAACCATTCCCCAATAATATTCTACTAAAAAATCATCCATGACAGGTGTGACCTCTAAATATGTGTCAACTATAGCATGTCATCCACTATATAAATCATGGTTATAGCCTCTCTAGAGCTCACCTAATTCCATAAGTCATACTGGCCTCACAGCCTCACCATCGGGGAAATTAAATTGAATATAGAACAAAAATATTAATTCATATAAATACAATAATAATATAAAATTAAATAGAATGAATTTTTTTACCCATATTTGTGCCCAAGAATTGTTATTTACTTCATTTGGAAAGTGTCACCTGGATAGTGGACAGACATTAATGATGTCAGAGTATTTTGTAAGCATCGAAAAATAATCCTACATTATCATCATGTTTTTCCAATGATTTTTTTTTATTCATTATACTACACCATCATATACATGTTATGGTTCCACAATTCATGCATTCGTGTACTTCTAGGCCTCTTATTGAAAGATCCAATTGTTAGATAAGAAAAAAATATATTATATCAATACATCTTATAATGAAAATAAATTTTGATAAAAGTTTTACTAGAGTTCTATAAATATACCTGAGGTAGTCGGATTAGTGGGTTTCACTGGATTCCCAAGAACTAAAGAAACATCAAACTATACAGATAGAGTGGGTCGCAGTGTATGATATGAACGCTCAGAATGTATTTGAGAGGATTTAAAGAAGCAGGAATATAGTAGCATGGAGAGAATGAATTATAAGGAAAATAAGATGGCATAGATGGATATTCAAATGCATAATAAGGATGATGAGTATGAAATAACATCATATATGGGAAAGAGAGGTGAGGAGGATTAGATGAAAATAAAGGTGAAAACATGGGTGGGATAAATATCTTGGGTGTTTATAACGACATTTTAGGATTAGAAGGTGTGGTAGATGGTATGTCAAGGGGAGGGATAGGGTGTGATATGGTATTCCAACTAGAGCGGATGTGTTGTATTACCCCCCCCCCCCCCAATCTCTAGCCTAAGCACTAAAACAACTAGTATGGTTGTTGAATAACTAGAGCCTTGCTGGAGGATATTTGTTAAAAGTAAAAAAAATAATCACATGAAAATATATGTTATTGGTATATATTTTTAAAATAAAATACTCATAACAGGCACTAGAGGATGGATTCCCATATCACTCATTCGATGATTATTTTCTACCATCCCTTTTCTTAATAGATCCTCAATGTTTTTTATTTCCTTCATCTGAAAAAAAAGTGTAATTTATTATAAATCCATAACTAATGTGTAGCTGAAACAAGAAAAAAGATGTGGCATGACTTAATTAAGGAATACCACTTGTCAAATCAAATACAGGATACATAGTGATATAACAAAAACATTTTCTATCTAGTAGTAATAATATCAAAACATAATACATGTCATAAAAAACAATATGATAAAATTATCATGTTTATCATGGGTATGATATAGTTTTCTTCTATTTTAAATTCAATTCAATTTAATTTTTGTTAGGTCATTTGGTTCATTCTGGTCAATTTGTTAGATCATTTGTCAATTTTTATTTGTCTTAGGTCATTGGTTTGTTTTTTCAATTTATTAGGTCATTTCTCCATTTTTATTTGTCTTAGGTCACTTGGTTCATATTCTAGGTTAATTCATTTTTCCATTTTTTGGGTTATACCATTATTTTCATTGGTATTCATTTTCATATCAATTAGTTTAATATGTTCAATTCAATTTATCTTGTTTTTTCTTACAATTTAATTATCTCGGTTTTGTTTGGTTTGGTAAGTTTGAATACAGTTCAATACAATATTATAAAATTCAACTCAAAGAAAACTACAACAGATAAATATTGAAAATTTACATGAAGGTATAATTGGATACAAAATATTTGTAATCAATTGTAAATAAATTTTTATAGCACCAACCTCAACAACCCAAGTCGAGCTGAACCAAAAGAACTGAGAACACTAATGGATGATTCTATATATTTCCCACTATAACTTCAGGTTCACAATAAAATCTGAAAATTAAAGTATTGGAGTCATCATAAGAAATAAATGGATTGGTGCTAATGGGGGAAGGGATAGTGTCAATTCCATCATCACCATAATCAAAAATATGTCTTGAGATTACTTCAATAATGACACTAAATTTAGGTGAAATATGATATCTGACATAAAAAACATATTTTTCCTTTGATTCCAATACATATGGTTCATCAGTAGCAAGATTAAGAGTCATGTAAATAACTCAAAATAAAAAATCATCAATAAATTTATTATGCATCATCATCGAATCAAACCACTGTAATTTCATCATAATGACTTGACAATGAGAATAATAATCCAATATTAGTATTTTCTCAATGAATCTATAATAATATACACTTTAAAATCAAGGTCTACTATCTGATGAACTGGCATAACAGTATGTTGTGGAATTTACCATAACACCATCATGTTTTGTTCTCATATTCTTTTCTCATTCGGTGATAATAAATCTATACCCATTTATCACAATTTATTTTCATTCATGAACCAAAAAATTAGAACCAAAATCCAAAGATCCCATTTCCTCAGAGATAGAGCTAGCACTCAAACTCAATACCTGAAATATAAATGAATATTAAACTTAATTATATATTTATTTTATTAATTTATTATAATAAAAATTTTACCTTAAATTTCAACCAAAAAGAACTCTCTTTTCTATGAAAATTCTCTCTCATTATCAAAAATAAAGAATTATTATTTCTATTTACTATTTTTTTATGTTACCTTCTGAAAAAAAAAATAGTTTAACATATATTTAAAATTACATGAGATGAAATAATATATACATGTTCAATTTACTTGATGTTTCTATCGAAAAAATCATAGTTAAACAAAAGTTTGTGATGTTCCATCTCCCACTCTTCAATATTTAATGTCATAAATGTATATGATATGAGAATTCCCCTTGTTTGGGGAAGTGATGGAAAACTAGGTTCAATTTGTTCATACAATTCTTCTTTATTTCTCATTGGTCAGTTCTTTCTTGTAGTCAGATCATAAAAATACATTTAATAAAAATACATACATTCTTGATCCAAGTAACATTCAATGATAGAACCTTCAGGATGATTTCTATTGTGGACATAATGATTCAATGTGAACATTTTTCTTTCAGTTGGATACATCCAATGAAAATCAATAGGTCCTCCAAGAAGTATTTCGGTTGGAATATGGATAGTTGGATATAGGATGCATGTGAAAAATAATGGAGGAAATATTTTCCCTAACTCACACAAAATTAATGGTGCCTCTGAAAAAAAATGTAAGAAAGTATTTGAAAAAATCTAATAAAAAAATTCTATAAAGAAATGGTACAACTGAATAACTAACACCCTTACATTATTGGATAGAATATGGCATATTTTTATTGGAATCAACACATATAGAAGGATATGATAATCATGAGTTTTTAAAGATTTCATCTTCAACTCTCTTTTATTTCTCTATTTTGATATGTTTCTTCAATAGAAATCAGAAACTTTAATAGTCTATAGTACATAAATAAATTAATTTTTTTCTACAGGTGTCATCACATAATAATCACATGGAACTTTCTATTTATTTTCACTGATACAAACAAGATGCAATTCTGGTCTGAGGCCCCAATCCACTAAGTCATGTCAAGATCATAAATCATATTTTGTCTTTCCCTTGAAATTTATAATAATTTAAAGAGACATTTAACATATATTCTTTTCATTGTGAATTACATCTAATAAATGACATAAAAAATTGGTTGACCAATAAGGAAACTCAAAGAAGATACTCTTCTTCTTCCAATTGTAACAGGTTTCAGTGGAAACATTCTTCCTCTCTATGAATTTCATTTTACCCTTCCCAAATAAAAAAACTGAAATATTTTAATTCATTAAGAACATCAGTTCCATACATACATTGAGGTGGATTATCAGTCTCCATGGTATTATCAAATCTTTAATGATTATTCATATATAGGTGGTACATGGTCAAGAATCATCGATTTCCCATAAAACTGAAACTATAGAGATATTTAAATCTTATGGATATTCTATTATTCATACAAATAGGACATGATAGCTTTCACGTTGTGATCTATCAATACATCATTTCATAAGAAGGAAAATCATTGATTGTTTTTATATGTACAGCACGCATCAGAAATATATATTTCAAACATGCATCGTATGTGCACAGACACACATTTAAAAGATGTTGTAACTCTTTTATTAATGGTTTCATGTATACATATATATCATTTTTTGGATCATAAATTCTATATATGATTATACTCAGAAAATTGAAAGGTTTATTTATAAACATCCATGGAGGAAGGTTATAAATGTGAATAAAAACTGGAAATGTGTTGTGAAACGTAAACATCTATCCAAACAGATTAAAACTATCCTATGAAAGACCCAACCTCACATTACATGTGTTAGATGTGAAATTAGGATATCAAACATCAAATCTCTACCATGTAAATCCATCTTCAGGGTGAACCAACTCATCATTATTCTTTTTTCTCTTAGTATCAGGATATCGCATTTTTATTGATATTTTATCATAATGAAGAGATTCTAGAGTTTTGGGATCAATGGAAAGTGAAATATTACTTTATGTGGAACACTGTATGGTGTTCCATCATCTTTTGTATTCCATCAGGATGTCCCATATTTTATAAAATCATTTCATTCAGTAGTTTCCTCTCAGAATAAGCTGTAATCTTTCGGAAAAGAATGTATTTTTTTTAAATATAATTTCCTCAACTAAATTCAATGACATATAGTGGTTTTAGGGTAATATATCCATCATCTAAAAGAAATTCCTTTAAAAATGTAAGAATATAATAGATGGAAGTATTAAAAATCTCATACATTGTTTTCCTATGAAATAATCAGATTAAAAATTCCAACTTCTTCATTTTTACTACATTGTCGGTATGTTGGAGTTGTGGCATCATCATTCAGTTTTTCATCCTATCAACATATTCATTTTCATTAGACACATAATGTGTTCTTTTATTGAAGTATTCTTAGGTTGGAATCCCTTCTTTCACATGATTATGAATAAACAGAAACCGTTCATCTAAAAAATTATCTAATCCAGTCCTCTCATTTAGATCATGAGCATTTTGAGATTTCATTTTCTACCTATTGTGAGACCACATATAGTAGTTTGTTTGAAAAACATATTTTGTTATATGGTGTCTAACTTCTTTACAGATCAACTAAGGTTTTCCAACATAATTATAACATGGTAAATGTATATAACCACTATTTGAAGCATTATCAAATGAAAAATCTAATAATATCTCCATATTGTTTTGAAAATCACTTGAGATTTGATTAGTTTCATTCATCCAACCTCTATACATTATATAAAAAATTATTATATATCATTTATTAAAATTAATTAAATAAGATTGAAGTTTAATCAAAAATATATTTAAGGAAACAAGAACTGTTCAATTTATATGAAACCATATCTAAGACACAAGTCTATATGAGAATCATAATATAAAAGATAAAAAATACTATATATATATATAAGAAAATACTATAAATATAAAAACATGATATTGAATTATATTATATCAATGAGTAATAATGTTCTAAATCCATCTAGGGTCAAGGATTTGGTTATGGAAATTTTTCTTATGGAATATAAATACTTATGGTTGTGATTTAAATGAGATGTAATTGAGTGAATAAATTGATGGTGCATAAAAGACCTTCATATAGGTTTCTTAGTGACTCTCTCCTAATTGGTGGAATTACATTATATCTTTTGAGTTCATTAATTTAATGTGGGTATTTATATTAATAGAAATTTAAACTTAAATCCCTGAATGCTTAATTTTTTCATCTCATGCTTTGTATGATTTCAAGGTTATATTATGTGTATATATTGATTATCTACCAAAGAAATATAGTATTCTAAAAAAATATCATATGAATTAAATGGATATATTATTATTTACTAGTTAATTAATTTTAATCTATTTTATTATGCAATTTAAGTGTATATAGAAATTCCTAAGAGTCCATTTCAAAGAAATTTTGGAATCAAATGGTTGTAATTGATTCTAAAACTATTTAAAAGGTGTAACAAATATTTTTATGGAATGATTTGAAAATATGGGTGAGTTTATATTTTTTAAAACAATATTGGGCATGATTAATTATTTTAGATGCTTTGATGATATTTGTAAGTTTTATGAACTTGGTTTTGATTGAATTATTTTCCCATGTTTTAGTTTTCAAAAGATAGTTTTATAACATGGATTCTTTAAAGATGTTCTAAAGTCCATGTTAGAAATTCATAAAAAGTGATTTATTGATATAAGTACACCCATAAAGTTTTATCCTACATGATTCTTATAAAGGCTAATGTGATGTGAATATTTTATAAATAGGATGAAATATTCACTATTAGGGGACTTGATTATTATATTTTTATTCTCAGTGAAAAGGGGACACTTATGTGAATGGTGATCATAGGTGAGGCATTGTTATGATTTTTTCTATATATATAAGTATATATATACATATATATATATATATATGTATGTATGTATGTATATATTATGATATGTATATATCTCACTTCTACTTAATGTCATGGGAAACCATGGGTATCGAGTTTAGAAATATTGGTAAAATAATTGAACTAGTTATGATGCCACTATGGGTAGTTTTTCCAAGTAAAGATCACACTATACTTTTTGAATTTCTCACCTTGTTCAAGAAAGGTAAGCTAAAAAAAAGTGTATAGGTAGTTGAATTTCATTAGATACTGATTAGATAGATATCATATTTATGTTTTCCTAGATTGTCTCTTGGAATCCTAAGTGTTCTCAAGATGATTGTGGTTGATTATCATGTGAGTATTTCATGATGTTTGTTATTATACTATTTTGATTATAATTTATTTATGGTTTCTTTATATTGATCACATATTTTTATAGTTCTAATATTATCTTAATGTTCAACATCAATGAAATTTCATTCCAAATGTATATATTTATCCTTTTTGTGTACTCTTTATTAACATATATATATATATGTTTTCCCCTTTATTCAATTACTTCTACTTCTATTATTAAGTGAAAGGTATGTGTTTCAATATTTACTTGAAAAAATATTTGTATCTCATTACTTAAATTGCTTTCATGGATATGGTGGAACTTAGAGAAATATCATTCTTGAAGCCGAACAAATTATTACATCTCCCTAAAATATAAAAACTATGGAAAATCCATCAACAATATTCTTTGATTTCAAATTTCTATTATTCATTACCATTTCAAGTATCAAAAATTAATGTTTTTATTATAATATATTATATGATCATATCAAAGAGTTACTTGTATTCTTACACATCAGATCAACTTATTACTCAATACATAATGATATGTAATGCTCACAAATATAAAACTACAATATGCAGACAATTCTATATACACTATATAATATTTATATAGTTACAAATTCACATAGAACATGAAAACATTTGGAATATGTAACATTGATAGAAAATATAATATAATGCATACTATATGAGAAAGTCAATTTTTGTAGTATTCATTTTGTTTTCAAAAAACATAATCTATTAATATGATTTTCCTCAATCACTTAAATATGATAATGCACATTCAGAAAAATTACCACCTATAACAACAACTACTCAATATGATTCCAACATTATGAACAACTTTAGAAAATATAAACATAACATAAATGATTGTTTTGATCTCATTTAAGATTAATAATAAAGAAAATATTGATAATGACATCTAAATGAAATATAGAGATTGAAATAAACTAACTAGAATGAAAATTAAGCAAAAAATATAATAATTAACCAATCCCAAATTTAATAGAACAAACCCAAATAGAAAAAAACTGGTATGAACTAACCCAAACACACATGAACCGGATATAAGAAACCCAAAATCAAACCACAGTATCAAAATAAAATAAATTCCTACAAAAATAATAATCTTCGTGCTATTTTAGACAAAAAAATAAAAAAAATATGGATTTTTTATAGAATACCACAATGATTTGGAACACACTAATTTAATATTAAAGAAGTTTGAAAGGAAAAAAAAGAAAATTGTTGCTTTCATGATTGGGAATATAGTCAAACGCTACTCTTGTAGGGACTAGGGACTGTATCTAAATAGGAGGAGGAGAGGGGTGCACGTTGCTATGGGATCGAGATTATATCTTGAGGGGAGCACTGGATACAGGGGATAAAAATAGGAAGAGGGGAGCAGTGCTACTAGGGATTGAGATGAGAGGAGGGGATAGGTATTGCAGGACTCAGTATGGGATAAGGGGAGCGCTCGATTTAGAAAACTTAGGGATTAATTATGCCAATGGTTTTAAGACAACTATTGGGATTACATTCGGTATAATTCCCTATCCCAATGGTTATGGAAAAATGTTAGGATAGGGAAATGAGGATAGCACTTGTTTCTATTAGTTCCATGTTAACGGAACATGTATGTGATATCTGACAAGTACCAACAACTGAGCCTAAGTACTTTTCCTTTATCACAAAGCCCATTATCCCCCTCTAAGGTTTTGTTTAGAAAATTCTGAATTAACCCATTCATCTTGATACATGAAGATGGTTCCACAAGATATAAAATTCCTACAATAAATTCATATCATAAAAATATCATTTTTTTCATATCAATAATGGTTCTTACAAGGCCACACACACACACTCCACAAGTAACACACATCAAGCATGGTTCTCAATGCATACAATAACATACCATCATATCAATCCAATAACCATATATAAGGTCCCTATATGGTAAATATCTTCCTACCTCAAGAATGATAAATCCAATATCTAAGATTTATTGAGGGGGTCATCACTCATATCAGGCCCACACACCAACCAGAATAAGACTGCATTCCAAGGGTTCCGTAGAACTAATTCTAAACCATTATAACAAGGGTTATAGAAAGGGATTAAATAAGGGAATCATTCCAAGAGGGTAGAACCACATCAACTTAAAAAAGTTGTTCCACCATCAATGGTAGATCTATATTCGCTCAAGAATAGAGAAGAATAGGTCGAGATCCCCATGAGATAAGATCAATGAGAACAAGACTCTACCTACAAGAGTTTGATATTATAATAAGGTAGGACAAGGATAGGGTATATAAGAATGAGGCTAACCTTGTAAGTAAATTAAAAACAAGAAGGTTTGACCATATCTTACCCTATAATTGATTGGAGTAAAAACCATAGAAAATAAATATTTATAGAGGCATAAAATAAGAAGAAGAAAAGTCAAAAAACATTAAACATCCATACAATAAGATCACATGTGGTTTCCTATTTGATATGAAAGAAACCCATAAATATTTATAGATGATTTGGTCATTAAAATTTCTAAAATATCCTTCAATAAAACATGGATATTTCAAACACAACTTGGATATGTCCACCATAGTCATGGTGTCCTTGATCACACCAAGCCCAGGCAACCTGACACATTGACCCTCCACAACGTGGTGTCAAAACCATACCCATTTTGGGCTCACAATAGATTCCACCAAGGTGTGGTGAGCCCACTCTAGCCATGTATAATAGAAAAACTAAAATTGTTATATGCCTTATACCATTCCCAACCATGGTCATGTTGGTCTGGCCTATTTAACACAATCGGTTTCCAAGCATAAAATGGATTAAACCATAGTGTGGCCCTACTTTTGGTGTACCTAAAAATTCCCAAAACACTTTAGCTACCAAGAAACCTCGAAAAATTCCTAAACCTGAAATTAATCATAAAAAGAATCAAAATTACATGCATTTAAAATTGATAATTTCATAAATCTCCCCCGATAATGACTTCTCATCCTTAAGAAGTGTTTTTATAAGTCTTCTTGAACAAATCAAGCCACTTAGCCAGAACATATGAATCTCATTCCCACATATCATATCGGATCCAATTTTGATACTAAAGAACTAAAACAAGTTTTAATTTCTTCCCTATTAGCACTTCATCTCTCTGGTCTACAATCCAAATTGGGTTCTCTATAAAGAAAGCATCTAGTTCCAAATGAACCTCCTCTTTGTTGATCAAATGTGTAAGATCTGGATTTTAACTCTAAATCTGAGATACATATAAAACATTGTACATACCTCAATATCATGGATAAAGGTAAAATCAGTAATCCATTACTCTAATATATTTGGTGATCTAAAATATTCCTACAAATCATGGTTCCATATTCCCTTGCCTCTGCAATCATCGATTCCCCAACCGAGGAGACACCCATAATAAAACTCAAATGCTAAAAAAACTCCAAAATTTACCTCCTTTGGATAGAATATGATCAGTTTCTACTTTTAGTGGTAACCAATCACTTCCTAGTCAATTAAACCCTCTTGTAGGTATCCTACACCATACACAGTTGGATGACAACTACTTCACCCACCACTTACCAACACAAAAGTGAGATAAATAGATGACTGGAAAGAGCCTCAAAAGGTTCCATTTGTATGGAAGCCTGGAAATTGTTATTGTATAAAAACTCCACCAAGTCTAGATAATCATCCCATACACCGCCAAAGTCTATGATGAATTATTGAAACATATCCTCTAATATATAAATCATCTTCTCTGAATATCCATCAGTCTTTTAATGATATGTTGTACTTAGTTTCAAATGAGTCCCTAGAGCCTTATTCAAGCCTTACTAAAACCACAATGTAAAATGTGCATCCCTATCTAATAAATAATAAACTTAAATCTATGAAATCATAAAATCTCTTAAACATAAATCTTTCAAAACTCATCTATAGAGTGAGTCTCTCAAATCATATAGAAATGTACTACCTCTTTCATTTGATCAACTATCACCCATATAGCATCTCAACGTCTTAGGGACTTGAGTAACCCTATCATGAATCCCATAATCACCTCATCCCACTTCCATAGAGGCATGAGAATTAGTATAATTAACCCTCATGGTCACTAATGCTCTCCCTTGATCCTCTCATATGTCAGGTAATGAGAGACAAATCCCATGATATCCCTCTTCATTCCTAGCCACCAGAAGTATCGCCTGATGACCCGATACATCTTCATCAAACATGGGTACATTTTACTCTAAAATTCCTAGAATTACCTCATAAATGATTCCCTTATAGGATAAGAACTACAAATCTCCCATGAAAAATGATCATGGCATCACTATCCATCAACCATCCCTGAACTGAGTCACTTCTTTCCAACCATTCCCACATTAATGAGCATTCAAGATCCAACTCCTAGTTGGTCTTTACCTAGTTAACCAATGTTAACGTGATAACTAATGGATGAAGTTTAATCATCTCTTATTCCTTAGATGCATCCACAAACCATTCATCTAAAAATATCATCAATTGTAATTCCTCCTCTAATGGTCTCTCTCTACGCTCATGTGTTTTCCTACTAAGAGAAACTACAATGATATTACCTTTTCCTAGATCACAAGACATCTAGAAATTAAATTTATGTGGATATTACACCCAAATCCCATTCCATAGATTCAATTCCCACTGAGAGAATATTTAAGTAATATCTTATGGTCTGTGTATATTAAAATTATATCTCCAAATAAATATTTGTGCCAATACTTCAGATCATAGAGCATAGTTATCAACTCCAAGTCATGCATAGAGTTGTTATGATAATGGGACCATAGCTGGAGAGACCCATAAGCTGCTACCTAATCTCTTTTTATTAGCACATCCCCTAAGAAAAAACCTGAGACATCATATTAGACCACATATCTAATCTTAGTTTCATGAAATTTTAGGATTAGAGCTGATGTAAATCTTCTATTCATATATAGGAAGGACTCCCCATGCTCATCTTTCCACTCAAAATTTACACCCTTCCTATTAAGATGAGGGAACTTTCAAATAGAAGAAGTATTATATGAATTTTCTATAATACTCAACTAAATCAAGGAAACTTCTTATCTCAAACACATTTCTAGGGTGTGTCCAAGACATTATAACCTCTACCTTCTCTAGTTCCATAAAAATTCTCACCTCATAGATCACATTCTCAAGAAAATGTTCCTCATGGATCCATAAGTGAAACTTTGAGAGATTGGAATAGATCAGATGTGATTAAAGTGTACTCAAAAAAATCTTCATGTGTCTTGCATGTATCTCTGAGGTCTATGAGTATCTGATGATATCATTAATAAACACCACAATGAAATAGTAAATATTTGGATGGAATATCATGTTTATGAGATCCATGAACACCATTGATTTATTTTTAAAATCAAAAGGAATTGAAAGATATTAATATAGTTTGTATCTACTATTAAACATTTTCTTAGGAATGTCTTCCAATCTGGCCCAAATCTGGTGGTATCCTGATCATAGGTAAATCTTAGAGAACCATCGAGATCCCCACAACTAATCAAACAAGTCATTGTTCCTTGTAAATAGGTATATATTCTTTATGGTCAATTTTTTTAGTTTCTGATAGTCCATACTTAATTGAATACTACCATCCAACTTCTTTGTGAACAACACCATGGTACCTTAGGGAGATGTTCTCAGTCTAATAAAAGTATTTTCCTCCAAATCCTAAAGTTTCACCATATGTTCCTTTAACTCGGTCAACTCCATACAATGTAGAGGAATTGATTTAGGTTGTTCTCCAAACATAAGTTAAATATCCAAATCAATCCCTATATTAGGATTTAGTAATAATAAATCATCTTTAAATATATATAGATAAAGGTCCACTACATGAGGAAAATATGGTGGAGCTATTTCCTGATCTTCCACAAGAACCATGCCTACTACTTAAGCTATAATAGATCCAAACTAACATTGGACCAAACTCGTTATTCCTTATCCAACATCCCATTATTTATTCAAAATAAACTTATCCAAAAAATTCATATAGTATTCAATTCATTCCTGGTAACAAGTCAATCAATCCATGATGAAAATCACATCGAAACTTTCTATCTCATGGATCATAAAATCCCATATAAGTTCATAACTAGATAATACTATGGAAAAATTTAGACATATCTGAGATAATCCACTTAATTTCCCAAGGTTATGCCAAGAGACAATAACTCAGAAGATAACTTGAAAGGAAATTCAATTCCATCAATAACTTGAGAAGATATAAATGAATGGGAATTTCTTGTATCAAAAAAATAAAAATATAGTGTATTTGTGATCAAGACCATACCTCGAACAGTAAATGGTCCCTCTACGCCATCAATTGAAACTTGTTCCATTGTGTACATCCTACCAGAATTAGGTCTACAACCTTTCCCCTAAGGCCCCAAGCTTTCCTAAGTCATTGAATCCTAAGGGGTTTGTATCCTATGTAGAGATCCTCTATGCACATTTGTTCCTAATCTCCTAGAACTCATCCACAAATCCATAAAACAAAAACATTAGAGATGGACAACATTTCTATTGGAATCGAGTGTGCAAAGAAATCCCCAAAAAGGTGTGTTTTTAAAAAATTTCACTGATGATCAATGTAAAATTGTCGACATCAATTAATAGTATCCTGGTCTTAGCCTAGGACTATGAGTGAAAAGTTTTAAGCACAAAAATAAACCATAAAATGCCTGGTTTAATTTGGAAGTTGTGCATGACATATGATCATTGTTGGTGATCGTTGCTCAAATAATCTAACATTAAACTCCTCTAGATTTTCCACACCTAGTTCAAGAAATCTGTGGGAGCACCATTCGTCATAATCTGGGTGCTAGCGCAGAATTTCAATGACACCTTTAATAGTCCAACAATCACTGCATCGCTTCGCAAGTAATGCCTAAGAGAGTTCTTGATCCATGCTCTTTGGATCCAGATCCTCTCTCTCTCTAGATCATAGGAGAGAAGAGAAGAGAGATAAGTGCCATGAATTGTTTTTGAAAATCTATTCTCCTCTTATATTTATTGTGTTATGTAATTACCCGAAATGCCAACCCAACCCCCGAATAACCAATACACTATTAACGACATTTTATGACTATTGATCTGAGCCATAAATATTATTATCATTCACTTGTAATATATTAAAATATATGACGCAATAATAATTGATTGATTAACTTTACTCATCTCTCCCATAAATATTAATTGAACCCTGAATAATTTAATATTTCGTCAATTAATATTTTTCATGTATTTACTTAAAACTCGCAAATACATTTAATAAATAAATTCAATTCTCATTATTCTAAACTTGAATAATATGAATTTATTTATTTCATTGGTGATCATTTTTCCTTGGAAAAATACCAGACCCAAGTGGTGGGGCCCACCATGTCCAGAACTTCTATTCAACTGAATAGGGAAGATTCTTGAATACGCTATTATGTGTGAGTATCTAGGCCCTTATCTCAACAACACTGAATAGTATTCATAGACCAAGAGCGAGATCTAGCAACCCATGATGTCCCCTGAAGAGATAAGGATTGTCACAGTAGCAAAAACCAACCTACAAACATGCACTGTGTAATATAATCTCTTTGTTTGTAATATCTCATAAAGAAGGATGCACTCATGTGTCATCACCCTTTTCTTGATTTATTGTTTTTTGTTTTAATTGGATTAATTTACCCTTGACTTCCATGGAAATGGTATTATAAAGGTATTTTCATCCTTATCAACATGTCCTGAGATATATTACTTTCATAACCCGGAAGCAACAAATCCTTTCTTGACCATTTAACCAATGTCATGCCACCAATGACGCACCCAACACAAACTACCTCGCCACGACTTCATTGAAATGGTTTTTGTCTTGCATCAAAGTATGCAATCAAGTGACATGCATTGGTAATGATCTCAAGTCAGTAGACCATTTCACATGATCATAGATAGGAACATCCAATGACACTTCAAACATGTGGTATTCCTATCGGCCGGTTAGTCCTCATGATCTCACTACTAAAGATCACTAAGTGAAAACTTCATGAGAAGAATTATCAATTATTATGATCCCCCAACACATGATAGTAAAACATCTACTATGTCCAATCAATAAGATATATCTAGACAATAGAACATATATTTAAGATTAATTTCATAGTATCTAGTGGTTCTCATTATAGCCTGGGAACTGCTATAACCTTTTGATACGACAATTAATCTTTGGACATTACCATTTCAATAGTGGATGCAGAAAAGTCTACACTATAATGGTAAGATGACATCATTTATAACTAACTATATACACAATATGGTAATCAAAATCACTGAATTGTTGGGTCTAGGGCACCCACTATTTCAACACTCCCACTTACACAAGAGCCAATTTTCTAACCAAACTTGTTAGCTACTCAGATGATTAACATCATGTTTCTGCTGAGTAACGGCTTTAGCTACCGAGTCCTCCATGGTTCTGTTGCGTGGCTATTCTTCTATAGCAACCACATATTCTTGAGTAAAACATCTCAAGAGATGGTATCCTGAGTATATCCCTTTTTTCCACTATCATAGCTTGACATCTTGGCTAGTAATAATATCATAATTTTACATTATGATAATACTTTTCTCACCAGGTATGATTCCAAGAACTGGAATAAATCATTGAAATTAATAACTGGTTCTTATCTACCTTAGAAGCTGCAACGTACTCAGTATTTGTAGGTATGGCTACCAATGGATGATATGAGCTTGAATCACTCATCATCTTTATCCTGACTGTGATAGTAGATCACATGGATTAAAGGAATACTAGTTTGTATCCCTAAAACTAGTATCTTTTCTTCTCCACTTACCTGGTAGATATCTTTTGTACTTGCTGAAGTACAATTAGATAGTTCTGAATGCATCCCTTGCAGTGCTCCTGGATATAACTGATATTTTCCTATTGTAAAATATACCTTGGAAATATCGGTTCTTGTACATATCATGGCCTACGTGATAGATCCATCGCTTCAATGTATGGATTTCGACTCACCGCATATATCTCTTCCCTTTTCCCAAACATGTCAACCTGAAGAGATTATTCCCTATGACATAAGCAAAAATTCATCTCTTGAATTGTTCCAACTTGTAGTTTTCAATACAATTTCACTATACGTACAATTGACTAGGACCAAGAAACCTATAGATATACCTCAGTAGATCATGTTCCCTAGGACTTAGGTTTCTACTTTAATTTAATCACTATAGAATCAATTTCATCTTGGTCTTAACTAACTGTAAGACCAATGTCTATTTTCTATATGTTTCCAAACATATTTTACTAAGAAAACTTTGGTTCTCCCACTAACCTCTGGTAGACACATGGAAATCATTTGTTGCAAATGTATATACTATGATCATGTTGCTTAATTTAATCTTAAACCGGATTTTAGTAACTTGAAACCTTTATTTGCATTTTGTGATGTGTCCATCCCTTTTTGGTTGCGTCTTATAGACACCATCAATGATTGGTGGTCATGAAATTCAATTCTAAATAATTTTATCATAGATATTAGCTATGATAAGTAAAATTCTAATGGATTTAGGAATAACAACTTGGTCAAACCAATTGAGCCTTATTGGTACCATGTTTGCACCATCCATGTATCAACTCACTTGAATACTCACTGAAGTATTCAAAATAATAAGCCCCTTTTCACTTTGATACATGAAATCCATTAATTGAATATAAGTTGGTCTTATCAATTTTATCTAATATCCATATACCGCTCACTTGTAGGAAATATTATTCACATTGAATAATAGATCACTGTCCACGGTGAATATAAAAACCATCACCATGGTTTTATCCTTCCTACGTAGTATGTGTCTCTGGAACATACTATGTTCCACATGTGATTGTGGAACTAGTTCATATGCCAACTATTTGTGAATCTTTAGCATTGACTAAACACAAGTCAATACAACTCCCACTATCTCTAAAAGAGATGTTCACCCTCTTATAGAATGTAGTATATCACTTGCCTATAACTTTTCTATCTTAGGGATTTATGTAATATTCCAAGCAATCATTAGGATAAGTACCTTAGATGCCCAATGTGTTTATCTTGATGCAAGTTTGTTTGTATCCGAACAAACTATTTTCATCCGAACACATGTCATTATGACATAATGTATTTACATTATACTATGACTCGTATGATATTCATTTTTCATGATAGTTTGCATATGGTTGTGGGATATCACCATTATTTGCAAATTATTTCAAGGAATATAATCAAAGTTTCTGAAAGTTTCAACATTGATATCACTTGCATCAAAATTTTGATGTATAACATATGTGTTTAGGAATTTCTCCATGCTACATGTTTGTTGATCAATGTTGATATGTAAGACTTCATCATCAATCCTCCTCATTAACATCAATGTTGTGATTTCAATAAGGTATTGTGTGTTTAAGAATTACTCCATGCTATATTATCATGATTGATGAATGCTTGGTCGATATTTTCTTTGGTATCCCAACCCAAAACAACTCACATCTCCTGACCACACATATACTTCAATTTATTATTCCTTAATTACATAAATAAATCTTATGAAGTATATATACCTCTAGATTATACTTGGAATAGTTTATGATTACTTGTTGAACTATTTCCAAAAGCCTTGTGATATACCTTTATTTCTAAAGGCTCCTTCGTCCAAACTAAAGACGTAGATAATACCAAAAGTATTTAGCTATGTCAAGCCTAAATACCATACTTGGTATATTCATGACGTCAACTCTTAGTATTACTTGAAAAATAATTATCTTATCACAACTGGGTATAAGTCTTATAATTATATTCATCACTAATTGTCTATGATTCATGTATTATTGAACTAGTGATTGAGTTTACCAAATGCAACATTCATTCCAAAACCTAAAATAATGTCTCCTTGCATCCAAGGACACATGAGATTAATGTTTTTGATTATACTCAATAATAGTTCAATGCGAATCTTTCACTTGGAAATTGAGAAGTCATGTACTTCTCACCACTAGCCTAGGTATCACCCTTTCATAGCCACTTGGATAATACACCTAACTTCTAGTAAGGTTTCTATACTTACTTGGTAATTTTATTTAAATACACATATGTAAAAAGCATATAGTATTAAATACACAATTAGTAAAAAAGGAAACATTACATTGATGAATATTCCTGATGTAGAAATGGAAACTTTCTTCTTTAAATTAGTTTATTACTTTTAAACTTCCATAGTATTGTTTTATAATATGAAATGAAAATAACCTTTGTTAATACCTCATTAATTGAAAGACTTCGTGAATGTTCCATTGGAACTACTTGTCTTTGACCTTTTCATATTGTCTTTCAATTTATTCTCCATAAGAATAAAAACTGAATTGTATTTTATTCTTATTCACTTGTAGAACCTTACCTAGATAGGTAATGGAGCATTTACTCAATACTTGTTCATTTCGTAACTTAAAAAGAAACTTGAGTAAAGTGGTGAAAATGATATGAGAAAGGGATCCATTTAAAGATCAAGATCGATATTTCAATTTACACATGCCAGTGTAATATCACCTTATTCATATCATTTCTTCACTTTCTCCTTGAAAACATCTCTAAGGTGAGACTTCATGTTTATATCATCCATGTCATGGTGTATCGACTGCAACTGACATCAAACATTGATGAAATCATAATGATATAACTATCATATGATTTGTGCATTAGTCTCCTATAAGCATTTTCACCCTCGCTTCTTGAGGTAGTTAACAGTATTAGGGACACTGGCACCTTAAGTTTCCAATATCATAATATTATATTCATGCACTTATACTATTTAGGGATACTTATGTTAGTGAGGAAATTAACTTTGTCTAATATAATATAGTTGTTTTTAAACTTGCGGTATATCTTTTCATTTTCTAAAAATGAATTTTAGCATATTAGTGCCTTTTATCCAGATTAGTCATCGGGGCCAAACCATGCATGAAAACGGAGGTGGCTCGTGGAGGCTATGAGAGGTGCCTAAGGTGGGTCATGGCTCTCAAAATGAGAGAAGTCATCCCGATGAGGGCTGGCCTGGAGGCTACTCACCGGCAGCGCGACGACGCAGACCACATGGGTTCGCCGCAGGAGAAGGGTGATCCGCTTGGGGAGAAGGGTGGACGAAGGCGCTACTACATGAGGGAGATGACCCATGTAAGGCACCATGGGTGACTCTTCGGAGCATCAGCAAGTCAAGGTGGTTGTGCCACGGCACGGGGCAGCCTGGTTCGGAAGGTGGGTTGGTCGGGAGAGGGCTGGTCGGGGCGCAGCTGCGCCTGGTTTGCGAGAGGAGGCATCGGGACCGGGCGTTGCCACTGCAGCGAGGGGCGCCGTTGCAGGGGAGTCGGTCCATGGATGGTTAGGGAAGGGTGGCCGACGATTTTTCGGAATGCCGGCTTCGACGGAGCAACACGCTGCTTCTAGCGTGGCCCAGGGCAGTAGGGAGGAGGTGTGGGAAGCAGTCTGTGGGGTCACCAGACTAGATCCCACCTGTAGGACTCTCCGGTTGGTACTCCACTCGAATGAACAGGGTGGAGAGGGTCTGCACCTGGTATTCCATATAAAAAGAGGAGGAGGTAGCCGAAGGGCAAGGGAGAGGCTGCCTGAGGCTCGATTGCCGCTGGGTTTCTCTACTGGAGTGCAGGGCGCTCACTAGGGTGGCTGGGCCTAGCCGTCCGAGTCAGCAGTGGCAGACTGCTGCTTCAGCATGTTGGGGAGGAGGCGGCCCTATAGGGCCCCCGCATTTTGGGTGAGTGGGGGGCTGCTCACCCCAAAACAAAAATCCATTTTTGTGATTTTTCTTTGAATTTTATTCATCGCCCCACATGTTTCCCATTTGTTTTTTAATTGGATATGAGACCTCTTTGTAAGTCTCCCCACACCCCATTTTTTTAAAAAATAAGACTTACAAAGCAATTATTTCTTTAGAATTTTTATTAATTAAACATGACTCATAAAAATTGAGTCATCGCCACTTTTTTTCTTAAGTCTATATTTAGACTAGAAATTAAAAAACTTATAATAATAGAATATTATTATAATAGAATATTATAATAATAAAATTATTATTATAATAAAACTATTATAATAATAATTAAATTATTATTATAATAATAATTATCATTAAGGTTCACAAAAAAATACTATTCTCGTAACCGGATGTCCAGCCGATGAACATTTATAAAACAACTGGTTTAACTCCAATTTTAAACTTCAAATGACCGCAAATGGGTCATCAAATATTGTATTCTGACACGGTCTGCGGCGTTGGGACTGTAATGATTCCATCTTTATATTTTAATGCAAATTTAATTATTTTGGCTTAAATTTGACACACTCTCTCTTTGATATTACTTGTTGAAACCAAGCATGCAGCGGAAGCCCCAAATAGGTTGGTTTTTAAAATTTTCCACCGACGATCGACGTAAACATGTCGACATCAGTGAATAGCAGCCCAGTCTTAGCCGAGGACCATGCATGAATAGTTTTAAGCACAAAAATAAACTGTAAAATACTTGGTTTAATTGTGAAGACGCGCACGACATCTTCTCGTCGTTGGCAATCATTGCTCAAAGAATCTTACATCGAACTTTTCTAGATTGTCCAGAGATGCTTCAATAAATCTGTAGGAGTGTTGTTCATCGCAATCCGGGTGCTGGCACAGAATTGTGATGACACCTTCAATGCTCCAACGATCACCGCATCTCTTCGCAAGCGATGCCTGAGAGAGTGCTTGATCCATGCTCCTTGGATCCAGAGCCTCTCTTTCTAGATCATGGGAGAGAAGAGAAGAGATAGAATCACCATGAATAGTGTTTGGAAATCTCCTCTCCTCTTATATTTATAGTGTCATGTAATTACCCGAAATGCCGACCCGCCCCCCGAATAACCAATGCACTATTAACGACACTTTATGACTACTGATTTGAGTCATAAATATTATTATTATTCACTTGTAATATATTAAAATATATTACGCAATAATAATTGAGTCAATAACTTGACTCATTGCTCCCACAAATATTAATTGAATCTTGAATAATTTAATATTCGTCAATTAATATTTTTGATGTATTTACTTAAAACTAGTAAATACATTTAATAAATAAATTCAATGTTAATTATTATAAACTTGAATAATATTAATTTATTTATTGCATTGGTGATCATTTTTCCTTGGACAAATCTCAGATCCCAGTGGTTGGTCCCACCATGTCCAAAACTCCTATTCAACTGAATAGGGTGGATTCTTGAATATGTAATTGTGTGTAACCCTCTAGGCCCTTATCTCAACAGTTGTGAATAGTATTCACAAACCAAGAGTGAGATCTAGCAACCCATCATGGGCCCTAACGAGATAAGGATTTTCATAGAAGTGACAACCAACCTAAGAACATGCACTATGTAATATAATATCTTTGTCTATAATATCTCATAAAGCAAGTTACACTCATGTGTCATCACCCTTTTCTTGTTTTATTATTTGTTGATTTAACTAGATGGATTTACCCTCGAATGTCATGACCATGGTCTTATAAAGGTACTTCCATCCTTATCAACATAGCCTGAGATATATTACTTCCATAACCCGAAAGCAAAAAATCATTTCTTGTCCATTCAACCAATGTCATGCCACCAATGATGAACCCAACATAAACAACCTCACCACGACTTCATTGCCATGGTTTTCGTCTTGCATCAAAGTACGCAATCAAATGACATACATTGGTAATGATCTCAAGTTAGGAGACCATTACACATGATCGTAGATAGGAACATGCAATGAAACTCGAAACATGTGGTGTTCCTATTGGTGGGTCAGTCCTCATGATCTCATTACTAGAGATCACCAAGTGAAAAATTCATGAGAAGAAGTCTCAATGCTTATGATCCCCCAGAACCTGATAGTCAAACATCTACTATATCTAATCAGTAAGATGTATAGAGACCATAAAAAATATATTTAAGATTAATTTCATATTATCTAGAAGTTTTCATTATAACCTGGGAACTGCTATAACCTTTCGATATGACAATTAATCTTTGGACATTATCATTTCAATAGTGGGCGCAGAAAAGTCTGCACTATAATGGTAAGATGAAATCGTATATAACTAACTGTATAGAAGATATGGTACTCAAAAGCACCGAATAGTTGGGTCTTGGGCACCCACTATTTCAACACTCACCACATTAGTGAAACTCCATATTCATCTTGCCACAAGTCTTTTTAAGGTGTCTTCTCTGCCCACAGTTGAAGCGCCTAATGGAACCACCTACTATAGAGCAAGCTAAAGAAAACCTATTTTTATTGATCTGTCTTATACTATCCTTGTATGAATCCTATTCCTTCCTATTCTTACTATAGAAATACAAACCCATAGAATAATTGGGTAGTCCACTAGTACATCCATTAAAAGTGAAATAAGACTCATAGTTATATCCTCCTCTAAACCCTTCTCAAAGTACAAGGAATTATAAAGAACTTATGAGTATGTTGTCAAGTAAAATCCCCTAACTTGGTGAATCAGTTATGTTCAAAGTCCAATATAAAATTTTGTTCCTTTTATGCCTCATTTCCAACCAAGTGAGGTGAAAAGTTAAGAATGTCTTTAAAATTAGTAGATTCGGAAGAAATTGTTATCATCCTCTAATGAAGCTCCATGAATTCCTGAGTGAGGTATAACTTCAGTGTGTCCAAAAAGAGATCCTTGAATAATAAGTCCTTGAAGGTCACCTAGTTAATACCCTCATGCCTACCTTCTTGGCTCATAACACCCCACTCTCTCTTAGTGGGTCCCTAAAGCATGAAATCAACCAATTTCACACATCGATCCTCAAGTGACTAAAATAGGTTAAATTCCCCCTCAATGATATCTATCAATTCCTCAATATACTAAGGAACCCCATTCCCCTAGAAGGTTAGTGGATGAGGAATCAAAAATACCCATGTATAATTGACCATTTTCCTTTGTATCCCTCTATCTTAAATTATAACTAGCTGGAAGACTTCATGTTGTAATGGTTCTATTACTTGAACCACTAGAGAAGGTGGAGAAGCCTGCTCAAGTGAATCCTCTTGTATAACTGGTGGTTAAATAGGTGCATCCTCTCTAGTGGGGGTATTCTGATTTTATTCTCCAAGTTGTCCCATAAATTTTTTTTGAGGTGGTATTATCTGAAATTACAAAAAAAATGATTTAAATTCCTATAACATAGCTCTTGATGTAACAACCTAATAAAATCATAAACATGACAAGGGATTTACATAGGTGACCTATCCTAGGAGGATACCCAAAGCTGTAAGGTATAACCCTCCTAACACTACCCAAGGATTAAGCCTAATTCTTCATAGCTGCAAATTAGTCATATTCATATACATATAACTGTAAACATGGTCACATTCAAATAATCTAAATGTCAGCACAGTATATCACAGAATAATAGATCAATACATTTCATTAAAATAACTAACATGCATAGAAAGAAATAGGTATATATTACATGTGATCATGTGTACCTAATCATTATTCATGAATACATCAAAATCCTATAAACTGTAACAATACAACATACTTTGGATCAATATAAAACTGTAAATCCAAAATTTTAACAGTAGTCTCGTCATTGGTAACTCAAAGGTTCATCATATAAGAGTTGTCTAGGAACTTACGTGACTCTCCTACCTAAGTTAAACATAGCTTAAATCCTTTCTAACTTTCTCTAAATATAGTTGAGAATAAAAGAAAGGAAAACCTCCTTTGATACCACTTTTTAATGCCCCAACCCAAATCACCCGGTCTAGGCCAGAGTGTCACATAACCTCATGTGTGCATCCATATATGCAAGATATTTCCAACTAGATGTGAGGGTTAGAAAGGTGTAGTGGGGAGACTATACTCTAAGTATCAAGATTCATAAATCATAACCATATCAAGATAATAAGAATTTTAAAAGGGGAAAAAATGGAACTAAATAATAACATTTCTATAACACATGGAATATAATTAATACATGTAATAATCAAAGACCCTAAATGTGGAAGGTCAAATCAAAGTAAAAAAATAATAAAGAAATAAATAAAGAAAGAAATTGAAGTATATATCTTGATATGGTCCTAGTATTACTTCTAACTCCATGATTCATCTCTTTGGATCCCTATCACTAGGCCCTTACCCTTTCTCATATCCCTTATCATGAAGTATGCATGTGCATTGAGATTCCCATGAAGGGTGTGGGAATAAATTTAGTAGGACGACAACAATTTTTTCTTAACAAAAGTACATATATAAATATAGTGTATTCCACAATATTAAAGTAATTAAAAGGTAAACAATCAACCACACAAGTTTCAAGTCTTCATGTTCTAACCAAACTACGACAAACCACATCCCCATTTATTTTGGAACTGTGATGGTATGGATTCCAAAGTCATCCACTGTATATCTTGAAACATTTCATAAGGTCCATGCATTGGTTCCTCACCCTACTCCAATTAGTTATATGTCCACATTCCTCTTTTATGGAACACCTCATACCCTACCCAAAGGTGGTCATCTGTAATCACATGATGGTACATCCACCTTACATGCTCAATGAATTAGTTTTAAATAACCCATGTGTGGTCCTTCTCCCATATCAGCAATATGACACATTGAATACACTTTACACCTTCATGATCTACACCCACATTAACTAAACATGTATGTGATATTAGAAAAGTACCATCACATGAACCTAACTCCTTGACCTTCATCATAGAACCCATGCTCCCACTCTAAAGGGTTATTTAGAAAATTATAATAAACCCATTCATATTGACAACAGAATCAAGTTCCATAGGATATAAAGAACCCATAAGAAATTAATATCATATAGAAAGACCATTTGTTCATATTAAGAATGGTTCTCACAAGGCCACACACACAAACCAAAAGCAACACACATCAAGAATGGGTCTTAATTCACATAAGAAAATACCATCATATAATATCAAAAAACATATACAAGGTCCCTATGTAGTAAATAAATTCTTATCTTAAGTATGTTAAATCCAAAAGCCAAGATTTTTCAAGGGTTTCATCACTCATATCATGTCCATACACCAAATAGAACAAAACTACATTCCAATGGTTCCCCAAAACCAATTGAAAACCATTATAGCAAGTGTTCTGGAATAAGATTCAAGAATGGAATCATGAAAAGAGGGTAGAACCGCATCAACTTTCCAAAGTAGGTTCACTATCCAAGGTAGATCTAGATTCACTCAAGATGATAGAAGAAGTGGTCGAGATCCTAATGATCCAATATTAATGAGAATAAGCCCCTATCTCCCAAAGTATTATCTTCCAACAAGTTCGAACAAGGATAGGGCTGAGAATGACAAGGTCACCCTGGGAAGAAACTTGAATGCAAGAAGGGTTGACCATATCTTACCCTAGAATCGACTAAAATGATAACCCGGGAAAGGGGACAATAATAGAGGCATAAAATAGGGAAAAACAAGTCAAAAGAACATTAATCTTCCTTCCATGAAGATCATATGTTGTTTCTTCTTTGAAACACATGAAACCCACAAAGCATGGGAACCAGTTTAGCCATTTCAATTTCTAAATCAATCATCACCATGATGTGGTGATTTCCACCATGATCATGGTGGCCTTGATCACACCAGGCCTAGAAAACCCAATATAGTAACCCTCTATATAATTGTGTCAAAACCTTTCCTATTTTTAACTCACCCTGCCTTCCACCATAGTGTGGTGAGGCCACTCTAGTTTTGTCTCACAGGATGACTCACGACACTACATGCTCGAGACCACGCCCCACTATGGGCATGTTGTTCCTACACATTTGAAAATGGTGGATTCCAAGCCTAAAACAGCCTACACCATGATGTCGTCCTACCCATGGTGTGACTAAAAATTCCCAAACCCCATTTTATTCCCCAAGAAACCTCCAATACTTCCTAAACACAAAATTAACCATCATAAGGATTAAAATTACATACCTATAAAATTGAGTATGATACAAATTTGTTTTCATATTCTAGATTACAATAATAATATACTTTATTGTTTTGTTATTTTATATAAATAGTATTTGTGATTTTTTGTAACTTATTAAAAGAACTATTTGTAGTGTTAGCATATAGTTGAACATCAAATTTTAATCACAAAAAATGTTTTATAATTAGACATCATATATCAAATATATTCCAATTTAAAATACATGTTATTATTATTATTATGTTTGTATTAATAAAAATATTTTATTTTATTAGTAGTTTAGTTATTAATATAAAGGTTTTTGTATTACATTATAGTAGATTATATATTAGTATTTGTAAATAATTTAGAGGATTGTATAATAATAGTGTATTTCTAGTCAATAATGTTAATATATAACATTTAAAAATCATATATTTTATATGTTTTATGAATCAAGTTAGAACATATCAAATCATACATTTTTTTTATTTTTGGTTTTTAAATTTTGATATGTTTTTCAATATTTTTCATATTAATGAATATCAATCCAGAATGATTTGTGATAGGAAAACATAATTGACCTTTTTTATTCTATAATATATTGATTGATTTATCAAGATCAGTTTTCATAGTAGTTACCAAATATAAAATTGTAATGAAATTATTATTTTTAATTTTATAAGTAAGCGCATTAAAAACATTATGTAACTTTTCATTTGAATTTTAAGTTATCTAATTTTTTTATTTAACATTTAAATTATTTTTATTTATAACATAATAATCTTATTTATTTTAAATTAAGTATGTATGATTATTAAGAAGTTAAAAGGAGAATAATTCAGAGATATGAGAAATGGGTTAGAGATTTAGGGATATCCCCTTTAATCACCACTATGAGTATTAACTATTTGATTTAGATATGTTTCAAATATGAACATTATTTTATCATCCATATTATGTTAGATAATTATATTCATACTAATTTGAATATAATTCATCCTAATGTGTAGTCCTAATTTAATAAATGTTCTCATTAAAATTTTCCAGTGAATGAAAATTTAATTTTTTTTAATTATCAACATGTTATAGATTTTTTTTATTGTTAGAATTTTTTTTGTTTTTTATGCTTGGATATTATGTTCTTTCATATTATTTATCTTTTTATCTTTTAGTTTATTTTATCATTCATGTTATGTTAGGGAACATCATCGAGGAGATGACTAGACTATACCGCAATGCCAGAGAATATGGTAGGGGGTACCCATATGATAGATTATATGGTTCAGACTCCCACCATACCACTTCAATAACCATGAGGTCATCCTTCGATGATTCCATTGCCTTATTTTTCTTACTCAATGATATGCAACCCTTTTTTATCCCTTTACACTCACACTCATAGAGAATGGTAGTTCTCAGACTCTTATCCCTTATTATTACCCATCCATGCCATCCATTGTATAGGGAACTTCTTCTCCATATATCCCACCACCATATCCATGTCCATCATCATCAATAAAAATCTCTCCACTATTTTTTCTGACCATCAGTACATTTTCCTTCATCGATTTTATAGAGAAATTTATTTATATATCTCCCACCTCCTATAGTACAGGATACAACTCTTTTTCCTCCTCCAAATGTAGCACTTCATGGGATATAAGATCCCTCGCCCATAAGTATGTGTTTAAATATTATAGAAAGAAATCAATGATAAATTATTATATATTTTTATCCTTTACTAATTGTCAATTTTTCATGATTAGTTCCATCCTCTACCAGATGGTGAGGTCACACAAATATTCAAGAGGTTTGGAATTAGCACTCACATATTATGGTTTAATAAAATGAAGAAATAGTTATAACTGGTAAAACTTTTAAGCAATCTAAAAGTTTCATGGGAACACTTGTTAAACATATCAATATTATTCCCATTAAAGAAATATGTTGGAGATTAGGGGACAAAATAAATGACGATGTGTTGGCTGAGATTTGGGTAAGTAATATTAATCAACCTTTATATATATTAATTTATAACATTTTATTAACAAAAATTTTTTCCAATGTAGCTAGTATATAATTTCCTTGCTGGGTTTCATTCCAGATATGTGAGTTTAATGGTCTTCGGTGAAATGTGGAAATAATACAATCATGACTTATATATTGGTTAGAAATATAGAGTTTGTACCGATCTTGAATAAATACCAATATTTATTGATTTTCCTCAATCATGGTAAAGGGAGATAATTGGTTATTAGAAGAGTTAGGAATTTAAGGTATTATTCAGATTTATATATAATCATTTATTTATTTGAAAATTATTTTTAAAGTATAAATTACAAGTTTTTCCTATATTAATGAAATTTTAACACTTTTTTTCATATAATAAATATGATAGAAATAAAATAAATAATAGTTATATGAAATACATTCACACTCTCAGGCACACTTATCTCCTATATCATGAGCTAGAATGGATAATTTAACATTGAATTTTGATATAATTATTGAAAAAAAACATGTGTTTCCAAGTACTTTTATGGTTTATTTTTTCATTCAATCCAATTATCTGAACCTATAATAATAAAACTAAATTGGACCTATAACCTCCAAAAATCACATAGTTTTATATCCCACTGCTTGTAAATATAACCTTGATCTTCAATAACTATGACTTTTCAATCCTCATTAGCTATGATTGTTTTAGTTATATTTTCTAAAATATAATTTTAAGGACATGTATTTTTTTGTTTACTTCACTATTGAAATTTTAACTAGTTTTTAATGGGATAAATCTATTTTGTATATTTATGGTATTTTTTTGATTAATTTTAAATCAAAAACTAGTTCATTTCATTATATCCTCCTTGAGTTGTGTAATAATGGAAATTTAATAAATTATAATATGATTTAAATGGTTTTGAACTTTAACTTTAGTTGGAGAGGATTTAGATCATTTTGGTTGCTTTATTTTCAAATCCATATCAAATAGGGGGCATAAATATTATTTAAATAGATTTTTTAAATTTTAAAACTATTTTGATTGAAAATGGTTTATACATACTAAAATTTCAGGATTAAAATTTTTTAGTTTGTCAGCATGTCATGAAATTTCTAATTTAGTTAATTTTATGATCTTGGTTATGGTTGATTTTATCTCATTTTTTTCACCCAAACACCAATCAACCAATGATTATAGTGATAAATTTATATCTAGAACTTTTTATGAATAAATTTTTCTATAACAACTAATTAAATATTAAAATCATATTTAATGTTATTCTTATAAAAAAACATTTTTTATCATCAATACTTACATAGAACACTTACGCATCTAATGTAAGTGTTTCCCATGCCGCATGGTCTAAATATTTTCATATTACACTTATGTATCATAAAAATAGTCTAATATAGACTTTGGATAAACACTTTCACCATTATACATATAGTTAATTTTCATTTTACTATTATGTATCAATATAAACCATTAAAATAAAACTCATAAATTCTTCATACCTCATCAAAAATGTATTTTTTTAATTTTATATATCAAATATGAATGATTATAGTAAATAAATTCAACATAACCACCATTTCCTCATTAGTTCCAATAATACCTCCTTTTGAATATGTTATCAACATCTAATATAATTAATCAATGAAATTCTCTATAAGATATTTATTTTAGACCCACTCTCTACCTTTATATTTCTCATTTAAGTCATGACATGGCACTAATTGGAGCTCAATCCACAACTACCACAAGCCCACCTCCATAGGTCAGGGGGTGGAGACAAGCGCTGAAGGGAATATACTACCTAGGAGGCCTTTTCCTAAGTACCTATATACATACACTTGATTATATCAATGTAAAAGTTTATAGCTATAATAATTATAATATGTAACAACTACAAAAAAACCAAACATGCAAAACTTTTAGGGTGTACAAAATCATGATAGTGAAAAAAAAATGTACAGGGGAAAAATAAATGCCCAACCATAAATATGTCCCAACATGAAAAAACTAGAAATTAAACTACTAAGATAGCCCATCTCCTGATATCCAAGCTACGACCATTATACATGGTCACAAGAATCCAGTATTACTAAGCTCCTCTGAAGTCACCGTCGACCTATCTATCATTTTTATAAGACACAACACATGCAAGAAAATCTCATCCAAGGGTGAGTATATACATACCCAGTAATACACCCTGAAAGATTAAAGGGGTAGTAGTAAGATACACCAAAGGAAATAAAAGACTATAGGTAGAAAATGGGATATATCTCAACACAAAGAAAGAGAAATAGTAAACTCATCCAAGCATAAGGGGCTCAATATGGTGTGTAGATGAACTACAAATCAATTATTTTCCACCCATAGTAGGAGAGTAACCTCATCTAACCATGAGAATATAAACACAAAAATAACATGATATATCCCTTGTGTCTTCACAACCCATGGTGGGAGAGTAACCAAATCCAAAGGTATGGATACAGATATATATATATATATGTGTGTGTGTGTGGTCATTCAAAAGAATCCCAAATGAGAGAGTAAGGGATATCCATCTAAAATATCATACTAGGAAAAAGAGTCGCCAACAGTCCCAAAATTCTATGAATGATGACCAGTATCAAATGTTTCTTCCTAGAAGTAACTGTGTGAAGGTCCACGCCTTTCCATTGTGTCGCACATTCGAGGGGAAAAAAACTCTAAGTAGAGGACCCGCACCCTAGAGAATCAAGGGGTTCCACCCTGTAAGTACCATAGAGGACCCATTCCCAAGATGATGGTGGGTTCCACACTAGTGTCATAAGGACCCAGGCCCTATCTTATAAGGGGTTTCCACTCGATAGGTATCTGTAGCGGACCCACGCCAAAACTGATGGGGGTTCCACTCAAGTGTCACAAGGACCCACACCCTATCTGATAGGGGTTTCCACTTAGTAGATATATGTAGAGGACATACATCCTAATGCATTAGGTGGGTTCCACTCTATAGGTATTCGTAGAGGACCCATGCCTCGATGCGTTAGGGGGGTTCCACTCTAGTGTCACGAGGACCCTCACCCTATCCAATAGGGGGTTTTTCTTGGAAAATAGTGAAACCATGCCCTAGAATATGGGGGGATACACTATATAGGTAGAGGACCCTAACCTAAGATAATGGGGGTTCCACTCTGGTGTCTCTGGTGTTTATCTGCCTGATCACTATCATCATAGGGCATCTCCAAAATATGCATATTACCCGAAATATTTCACACTATATCCCAAAATCCACAAAGGATTTCATCATCACATTATACATGAAGAAAAACTCAGTAAATGCTAGTCGTGGGAAAAAATATGAGTATAAACATAGGGGATATGAAAGAGTGAAGTTTCCTCAAAAGGATCCAAGGGTTATATGATGTTTGAGGGGAACCACATGGCGTGTGGTCTCGATCTATCACCTAGTCATATTCCTGGAGGTATAAAGCTTTCCAACCATGTAAAGATACATGGAATTTGGGGAAACTATACAACATTCCCATGCCACTCGGGGTCTTGTCCATGTGTTTGGTTGTGTCCGTGTATCCATCACGTGTACATGTACTCAAGTCGTGTACCTGTACTTTGTTACACAGTGTGCCTATTTGTGCATGTCCCATGTGCTCCCAAAGTACATATTTATTTCACCATCATGAGGTCACATGGAATGTGGGGGTACCACATGACATGTGATACTTATAATCCACTAAAACCCAATCCATCATAGGAAAGGACTGACATGTCATGTGTTATTTGAACTATATGGTGTGTAGTCAGAATTTTTTCTAAAAATATAAATCTGAACTATTTGATTTGAATCTAACCATTCCACCAAAAATATCTACTCCACACCATCATCAATTAGTGGATCTTGTTCGGATATGTCATTTATGTTCATCTGATGGATGGAAATTAGTTTCCATTGGTTTTATGAGCTTCATCACATGTCTCACACACCTATGGTCCTTCCACTATCAAAGATTTGATCTCCAATCATAAAAATGATCACCCAGATCCTATAATATATCTATAAACACCCCTAGTTTTCTGATCTATCCCTTTCACATGGATTCATCATGATTTTAGGAGTCTTGTCGGGCTCAGTACCACCTAGAAATGTCTAACTGGGACTGTGGGGTCCAACAGGTGATGAAAACGAATTAATTATGGGGGAAAGCACAAAAACAAAAAAAATCAATTGTTTTCAAGTATTCTTGGACAAAGATCAAGAATGGGGATGTTCATGGTTATAAAACCAAACAATAATCAATTAAACCGGTACATGGGCGTATGCAAAGGCCACAATTGGTGAAGATAAAAGAAGAGGATTGATCTTCTCTATCAATTTAATAAAAATGAAAATAATCCATAAATTGAAAATTATTTCGAGGATATTAGATCGTTCATCATCGAAGAACATGATTTATAATAATAAAATTAAATTGTTGTGTTCACTGGGATTAGATCTACTGTGATCCAGAGTTTCATTTTCATCCGAGGTGATTTCGTCAACAGAAGGAGAGGAGAATAAGCACTTGATGATCCTAGGGTTATGAGGATAACCCTAGGAAAATCTCCATGATGATATATTTAAAGTAATTATGAATTATTTTATTCAATTAAATTAATTAAATTAAACATTTAAGTAATTCACTGAATGTACCGCCAATTTTAGGTACATCTGAACGCCCTACGTCGACCTATTGTAGATTGTTACTAGGGTAAAAAACACATTATAGACTCAACTATGGTCTCATATTTCTAATTTGAGCTTCTATTTAAGATTTATCCCATTTTATTTAAGAATTAATTCATCTGTAATATAAAATATATTTAATATTATTATGAAATTAATTCTGGGCACACCGGGCCATAGAATCACACGTTGTCTCATCTCATAGCTCTAGAAATATATGTATAAATATTTCAAAGTCTTACAAGGTAAAAACTGGATCTCTACATCATTCAATAATTCAATATTTTCATCTTAGAAACGAAAAACTAAACAAAAAATTGTGATATTGAGCTTTCATTTGGCTATCCCACTTTAGGATCTATCCTACATATTCGCGTGTTATAACAACATGCAAACCAATGGGATGGTCTATTCACATATGGTCATATCTTGTAGATCCTCGATCGCCACTAGGTAATCCATAATTTTGGTTCCGTCATTGATATTTATCTCACCCCATTCATTGATTTGCATAGGTTCATGTATGTATCACATCATCTATGACACATGGAAGACATTGTGAACCTGTTCTAGTTGTGCGGGTAGGGTGAGGTGGTAAGCAAACTCACCAACCCTTTGCATGATCTTGAATGGCCCAATGAACCTCAGGGATATCTTTCCTCTCTGGATGAACCTCTGAAATCCACATCACGGGGAGACTCTTAGTAAAACGTGATCTCCCTACTCAAACTCCAAGGTCCTACGATGGTGATCCATGTAATAGTTTTTCTTGGTAAGGGTCATCCTCATCCACTCGCAGATGACCTGGACATTCTCTGTTGTCACATGCACCAACTCTATACCCATAAGAGATGTCTCACCAATCCCTTTCAAGCAAAATTTTGACCTATAGGGTCTCCCATATAGGGCCTCAAATGGTGACATTACGATAGTAGAGTGGTATTTTTTGTTGTTGTACACAAACACTACTAAGGTAAGGCCATCCTTCCAGCTCCATCCAAATTATAACTCATAATCCCTCAGCAAATCATCCAACACCTAGATAGTGTGCTCAATCTTCCTATTCATCTAAAGGTGAAAGGTTTTACTCATACTCATCTAGGTATTTAATTCCTCCTACAGGCCTCTCCATAACTGTGATGTAAGTCATGTGTCATGATCGGAGACAATTATTGAGGTCACCCCATGGAGGCGAACAATCTTCCGTATATACAACTTCCCTAAACTCTCCACTGAAATCTAATCCATGATTTCAAGTAAGTGTGTTGACTTCATAAGTTAGTCAAATATAACCCATATAGTGTCATGAACCTTTACTATCCATGGAATCCCAATCACAAATTCTATGGATATTTCATCCCATTTCCACTTTGAGATCTCAAGGGGCTGCAACAAACCTACTGGAACCTGGTTCTTATCCTTCACTGCCTGATAGGTGAGGCGCTAAGAGACAAACTTGAAAACACTTTGTATCGTGATGAACCACCAAAACTGCCATTGAAGGTCTTTGTACATCTTCCCCGAATCGATATTTATATCCAAAGGAGAAGTGTAGAACTCTCGCATAAACTCCTCTCACATTGTGACTGGTACCATCATATGTCCCTAGAAAAGTATGACATGATTCCCTCCCTCATAATGTCTATATGGTGAATCTCTTATGGATATCTAGTCACGTAAGACCTCAAAGTCGACATCTCCCAGATGGAACTCTCCCACACACTCAAAAAGTGGAGGAATCAACACTATCTACTTAATAAAATGTGTACCCTCTTTCTCTACTAGGGTCAATTGTAAGAAATCCAACTGCTTATAAGCCTCCTATACTAAACAATTCTAAGACTTCCTGGTAAGGTAAAATTTTACTATGTTTTCCTTTCTTGGGGTATAGACTATCTCGAATTCATAGTCCTAAAAGAAAATATAACTATTTTAGTTGTCTCAGGTTAAAGTATCTCTATTTGAAGACATTACTCAGACTCTGATGGTTTGAGTAAACCACAAAGCACTCCCCCAGAAGGTAGTGCCTCCATATCCTTAGGGTGAATACTACTGTTGTTAGTTCTAGGTCATGAGTCTCATAGTTCTTCTCATAGGGTCTCAACCGCCTCGACCCATATTTGATAACTGCCTACCACTACATCAAATTGCAGTTGATCCCATCACCTGAGGTATCACAATACATTATGTACTTTATTCCCTCCTTTGTTAGTATCAACATAGGAGAACTTTTCAACCTCATCCTTAACTCCTCAAAGGCCCTCTGGAACTACTCATCCCAGGAAAAAGACTAATCTTTCCATGTTAGGTTTTTTAAAGGGGGAGAAATCCTAGAGAATTATTCCAAAAACCTTATGTAGTACCCCTCTAAACTAAGAAATCTTCAAACATCCAAAACACTATTGGGTGGATCCTAGGCAAGTACTGAATCAATATTCAATGGGTCCATAGCTAAACCATGCTTAGAAATTACATATAAAACCCTTCTCTTTATTTCACACTTAAAAATAATTTATTACATAAAAAATAACTTGATAAAACATATAAGATCGATAGGTATAGTGTATTTGGGGCTTAGTAATATTACATAACAACTTAAAACATGAAATACACATCTTTATTGAAAACTTGTTTTACATGACCACACACATTCATTCGTACTTAACATTTCATGGGATAACCTTAGGACATGCATAAAAAAGGGTGATCTATAAAGCCCAGTAAGGGAGTAAACAAGTAATAAAATGAATAATATATTACATGTTAATAAATAGTTATATCAATGAATCATAAGAGAAACATGAACATAAAGGTATGATATAGTACAATTATCATAAAATGAAAATGTGGCAATAACATTTAACATTATATTATCATGATCCAAGGATAATTGCTCATGGAACATGAGTAAACCCTCATTACACTTTAATTTTAATGAGTAATACCTCATTGAACTTGAATATAATGATACTAGTCTTTACCCAATGCATTGGAGTGCTATCAGGGTGCACCCTTCTTAATCATTTCATTTCTTGCATAAGTGTGCCACATGGATCATATAATATGGATTCATTAAATGTCGTCATTTATTCCTTGACTAAGGAATGTGTAATTCATACATGAAACTATATAATAAATAAGTAAATGTTCATAATGGTAAATATCCTTGATAGAGAAATGGGCATGATATTCACTATACAATGACTTTGGCTTGGAAAATCGTGGTGCAATTTCGGCAGCATAACAGTGTGACATAAGAATTCATAAAAAATGGTTGATGAGAGATAAAGGGGTGTATCATCATATGTGCATGAAATGGAAATTAAGGGGGTAATATATATACATGTCCAAACATATTTAATGTAATTTAGATTCATAAAACAAAATAATTTCTTAAATGTAAATGAGGAGAGATAAATCCCTTACTGAATTTCGGCATGGTAACAGGTGTAATTGGGAAGAATTAATGACATGGAAAGGGGTATATTATCATTCAAACATAAGTATGGAATTATATGAGAGATTTTAAATCATACCCCAACATTTTTAATTGAAAATAAAATGGTATAGATACATAAATAAACTTGGACAAAAAAGGGAGAGGAAGAAATCCCTTACATGGAAGTGTGGTCCCAAATGCTTGGGAGGGGCTTGAGAGAGGTTTTTTTTGGAGCTTGGGAAAAATTTGGAGGATTATAAAGAGAGAAGGAAATATTTTTATCCAGATCCAAAGGTTTTTATGGAATATTAATAGGATATTGAGTGGGTTTATATTGGAAAGGAGAGGGAATTCTTTATTATTTAGGTTTTTGACACTACATATTAAACTAATCAAAACCACAAACCATACCATGGTTTTTGCCCAAGATGTTTTCAAAAGTGGAGTGGAAAATATTATTTTATAAGGCCAATGGCCTAAATTATTAAAATATTAGGCTTTATTATGTGTATGTGAGTCACACTCTCATGGAAAACATTTTAAATGGTTAAAATATTTTATAAGCCTTGGAGTGTCCACTAAGGCATCATAAAATTAATCAAAAAATTATAAAATCACATTATTTTAAGGGTAAAACATATATTGTCCGAAAATACCTTTTATAGTATTTTATTACATCACTATTGGGTCATTATGATGTCCTAAAACACATTATATATTTAAACGGTATTTAATGTTTACCCAAAAATTCGACTGTCTTATAAAAGTATGAAAATTTCATCATTAGATAATTTCAATGATCTGAATCCAAAGATAATATTAATTTTATCTAAATAATTTTCTGAATATGTTAATTTTAAATTTTAAAATAAAAAACCGACATTTATTGGAAATTCATGGGTTTTGACAAAAACAGTTTTCAAACCTTAATAAAAATTTCAATTGTATTCATAAAAAATTATACGATCATTTATATTTAATAAAAAGTAATTTAGTAACAATATTTTATTAAAATATTATTTAATTAAAAAAAGCCATTAATTCATAAAAATATATTTCTTAATTAAATATTAACTAAAAATATTTTTTGTTCTTTAAAAAACATTTACAAAGTAACTATAATAAATTGAATGTATATTATTTATTCTATACAAAACTAATGCACATAATCATAGTTACAGGGTCTTTTAAAATAACCTCTTCTAACACCCACATAAGACCTAAGGGTAAGGAGTGTAATGGTGACAGACTCTTAGGGTGGCTTGGATAACATCGATTGGGTGGTAATCTCTATTAACTTCCACTTCTCCCATAGGAGGTTTCATTCAAGCTTAACATGTTGAATCTCGGCTTGGGCTTGGTCAAGAGCGAAGCCCAGTAACACCACCTCCGTTCTAAGCTCCAAAAAATGGGCTTCGTATGGAGCAATTCTACTGGATGAGTCCATTGCATCCTTTTTCTGAGTAAATTGGATTTGTTAAAGCCCTATATTTATACTAATCATGTGATCACTGTTCAATGGCTATATTAGAAATAGTAAAAATTCTTAAAAGTATTTTGAAATCCAAAAACATAAAACCATGGATGTTTATATTTTATATAACCATTTTACATAATAAGACATTTAATTATATCAAGAGTAATTTTAATTAATAAAAGTTTGGGTCATTACAATATTCTCCCCTTAAGAAATTTTTCCCTTGAAATTTCCTTTTACCACACTAAAACAGATGTGGGTAACTCTGCCTGATCACATCCTTTGGTTCCCACATTTCTTCTTCAAACTTTTGGTTTCTCCACAACACTTTTACGAGGGCCATTGTCTTATTTCGTAGAAATTTTTCTATATGATCTAAGATATTCACCGGATTCTCTTCAATTGAGAGGTCATTCTCCAATGGTACCACCTCTGGATTGAGTACATACGATTGGTCAAGTATTTACTTCCTCAAAAGTGATACATAGAATACATCATGTACTTGAGATAGGTTCGGTGGGAGTGCTAGTCGATAAGCTACTACTCCAATGCGATCAAGGATCTTAGAAGAGTTGATATACCTAGGACTAAGCTTTCCCTTCTTCCAAAATCCCATAATTCTCTTCCATGGTGATATGCAGAGGAATACCATGTCTCCAATATCAAACTCTAGGTCTCATCAAAGATTATAAACATAGCTCTTTTGTCATCTCTAAGCATCTTTAATTTGATGATGGATGGTCCTAACCTTATCCACAATTTATTAAACCATTTCTAGACCTAGGAGTTTTTGATCCACAACTTTATCCCAACATGTTGGTGTTCTACACCTCTTCCCATACAGGGCTTCATAAAGAGCCTTTTGGATGCTTGAGTGGAAACCGTTATTGTAAGAGAACTCAACCAGAAAAATATGTTGACCCTATCCTCCTTTGAATTCCATTGATCATGCTTTCAACATATCCTCAAGTGTTTGGATTGTCTTATTAGATTGGCCATCATTTTGAGGATGATAAGTCGTACTGAAGTTCATCTCATTATTCAGAGCATGTTGAATACTCTTCCAGAACATATAGATGAATATTACATCTCGATCGGATACAATAGATAGTGGTACTCCATGTAGCCTTACCAATTCTCTGATATATATCTATGCCATTTGATCCAATAAAAAATACTATTGAATTTCAATGAAGTGTGTAGTCTTTGTAAGATGATCCAAAATAACCTATATAGAATTGTTTCCTTTGTATATATTCAAAAGTATAGTGACCAAGTCCACGGTTATGTTATCCCATTTCCATGCTGGTATGGGTAATGGTTGCATCATCCCCTTATACTTCTACCTCTCAGCCTTCACTTGCTGACATACCAGGTACTTTGATGTATACTCAGTGATATCATTCTTCATGTTATCCCACCAATAAATCTCTTGGAGATATCGATACATCTTTGTCTTTCCTAGGTAAATAGAGAAACTTAAACTTTGTACATCATCAAAAATTTCTTTCTTTAACTTCAGATTTTATGGAACACATAGTCTTGAACCAAATCTCACAATTCCTTATTCATTTACATTGAACTATAAGGATATATCTTTTCTAATAGTTTCCACTTTCTTATGAATTCAAAAATCATCCTTCTAAGCATACTTTAACCTTTCCAAAAGAAAAGGTTGAGTAATCATTTGTGAAAGGATTTATGATGTTCCATTCTTTATGATTCTCATATCCATCTTCATCAAATATAAGAAAATTGTGACTTTTTCAATTCTCATCAATGATAGAATTGTTGGGTCCTTTCTACTTAGATCATCTGTTACCTTTTTCTCTTTCCCATGGTGGAAATGTATTGAGAAATCATAGTATTTGATCAGATTTAACCATCTTCGTTGGCACATATTCATCTCTTTTTGTGTTAATATATACTTGAGTATTTTGTCATCCGTATACATTTCAAACATCTCCCCAAAGAGATAATGTCGCTAAATTTTCAAAGAGAAGATTACTACAGCCAACTCCAGATCATGTGTTGGATAGTTTTTCTCATGAAATTTCAATTGCCTTAAAGCATAGACAATGACTTTATCATTTTTCATCAACACATAGCACATTATCTTCTTCAAAGCATCACTGAATACCACAAAAAGTTCTCCACTTGTGGGTATCTTGAGCATGGGTGTAGTGATAAGCCTCCTTTTCAACTCCTTGAATCATTCTTCGCATTTATCACTCCAATAAAACTTTACTCCCTTCCAAGTTAGCTTGGTAAGAGGGTTGGACAATCATGAGAAAATTATCACAAATCGGCGATAATATCCAGATAACCCCAGGAAGCTACAGATATTCGTCATTGATGTTGGCCTCATACATCCCTCAATTGTAGCTATCTTGGAGGGATCCATAGATATCCCATTACTTGTAATGATATGTCCCAAGAATGAGACAGCCTTCAACCAGAACGCACACTTTCTATACTTTTCATATAGCCTATCCTTTCTCAAGGTCTCTAGTACAGTGCTTAGATTCTCCTCATGTTCTTCCTTGGTTTTAGAGTATATTAGAATATATTCTATAAATACTACCAAAAATTTTTCTAGGTAATCTCTAAATACTCTATTCATCAATTCCATAAAGATTACTGAAGAATTAGTGAGTCTGAAAGGCATTACTATGAATTCATAGTACCCATACCTTGTATAAAAATATGACTTGGGGATGTCCTCCTTCTTCACCCTTGGTAATATCCCGACCACAAATTCACCTTGTAGAAGTATTGTTCTCCACGTAGCTGATCAAACAAGTCATTAATTCGTGGTAGAGGATACTTGTTCTTTGTCGTGATTTTTTTGAGCTCAGAATATCAATGCAAAGGCACATTGACCCATCCTTCTTCTTGATGAAGAGGACTGGTGCACCTCATGGTGAAGCAATTGGGCATATAAAACCTTTATCCATATTATCCTGTAGTTGTTTCTTCAGCTCTTCAAGCTCCAAAATAGCAATTCTATACAAATTATGGGGTATTGTAAATTCCCTAGGTATAAGATCAATAGATAATTCAATATCTCTTCTAGGATAAAGACCATGAAATTCCTTAGGAAACACTTTAGCGAATTCCCTCACAATAGGCATGTCTTTAAGGATGGTTGCTTCCTTAGACTCAATCATATGCGCAAGATACACATGCTCATAGGTCAGTAATATCCATTCTTGATATGATGGTGCTAAATAATATTCATCATTATCCTTTCACTAGTATAGAATATGGGGTTGATTCTCCATATAGATAGTGATTTCCCTCTCACGGAAATTTATGTTGGCTCTATATAGGGAAATTAAATCCATGCCAATAATTGCATCAAATTCAACCAGAGGAAGTGTGATGAGGTTCGACAGGAAGTTAAAACCACAAATTGTTACATGGGAGGAGTTATATTCTTGGGATGTAATGATTGCCCCATTTTCTATTCTCACCAACATATTTACTTCCATGATTTGTGGTGGTGTTGGGATTGTTATACTAAACTTTTGGGATATAAAAGAATGTGTAGAACCAGAATCAAAAATTATGTTCACTATTCTCAAATGAATAACTAGTGTACCTATCACCACTTCATTTTCGGGGTTTTCTTTGGTAGTAGTGATGGAAAAAGATCGCCCTTTCTGCCTTGGAGGTTGTTGGTTGCCTTTGAAAATCCATAGCTTAGGGCACTGGTTTACAAAGTGCCCTGGTTCTTTTTAGTTGAAAAAATGAATAATGCGTTGAGGGTCAAATGGAGCATTCCTCTCCTCTCTCGTAGCAACGAGTTTTTCTTGTTGGCAGTTAATAGCCAGGTGCTCTTCTCTTCCACACCTAAATTATTTCATCATCCCCTTCAAGAAAATTTCGGGGTACTTCTTTCCTCACCTTTGGCAAGTGGGGTGCTGGATTTTCTTAGCACCGTTGAATTTATCCATCGGACCTCTAAAATTATAGTCCACCTTAAGCTTCTTATCCCAATGATACCCATGAGATTCGCCAATCTCCATTTTGACTTTGAGGGAACATCTGACAATTTCCGCATAGATCTCAAAGTCACGGATCGCTAGAGATTTTCTTATGCTAGGTTTTAGCCCACCAAATAAGTGGTCAACCTTGTATTCGGGGGTAACAACAAAGCCTAAGGAATATTGTGCCAGCCTTGTGAAGTTTGCCTCGTAAATCCAATGGATTCGTCATATTTTTTCTTGAGGGAAAAGAAGTCATGTAACACCCTGAAATTGTATGAGAAAGATTCTTTTTAATTTCATTGATGTCTTGTTTTGTAAGCTACACCAAAATTAGATTGTTCTATATGCAACACCATATTAGCTTATATTATACGCAAACACTATTCTTGGCTTGTGTTGCATGCAAGAGCAACCTTCCTCAATAACGTGTGTTGTACGCAATACTGAGTTTCACTAAACAATGATATATTGTTATAATATTATTATGAACTATCCGTTATAAATAGTAGTAACTAAATTTTGAATTTTATGACATTATAATTCATTTTAAACATTTTATAGAACATGGTATGAGAACAAAATAAATTTTTCAGGTAAAATAAGTATTTTTCAAAAAATGCAATTTTGTCATCTTTTGATGGCGCACTCACATTAAATTTAGTTTTTGACATGTTTATAAGTTCAATATAACAAAATAAAATTCTTCTTTTGAATCAGGATATAAAAATTTACTTTGGATAAATTTTTGATATTTTTTTTGATAAGTTTCATATTTTGATGAATAGTAAAAATACGCTAAATTTTAATTAAAAACAACTTTTTTCATCGAGACAAATTATATGGTTAAATTATAATATTGAATGGTTTTAAAGTATCAATAGAATATATTTTTACCATTTAATATAATTTAAGTCATTAGAATTAATTTTACACTGAATTCATAAGTAAAAACATTTCAATCTTTTGCAACGTTTTAACTTTTAAAACCCGTTTTCTCAACAGCGGGGTTAATTTTAAATTAAATACAGAAACTTTTATGTTTTGAATTTTGAATCAGTAGGTCCAAATTATGTTAATGAGCTGCTTTTTATTTTTAGGCATTATGAATACTAACTACCGTAAATTTTATTTACCATAGTTAAAGGTAAATCGGGTAATTAAGGGTAAATATAATATTATAAAATTACCCTAACACCTGCCAAAATTCTCTTAGATGAATAATAGAAGACCCATATCACTTAAGGGTCAAAATAGATTCATTTAATGGACTTTTGACCATGAAAATTATGTAATTATTATTAAAACTAAAGAAAGTGACAACATTTCAATCTCTTATATCTTATAAGTGTAATAATTTTAATTTAGTGATAATTTTAATAAAACCTAGAATATAAATAGTCTCCTGAAATATAACAAAATTATATACATCATTAGAATTTATTTAGAATTTTTATGGATTAAATAATTTTCATTAATGGTTACACAATAGTGATGCAAAAAGTGTTTATTTAGTGAAAAATCAATAATATTGTTTTTATTAAAATAACAATACCTATCAAAAGGACCAGAAATTTGACCAAACATTATTGGTCGAGTATATCTATACCCTAAGAATCAAAGAATCTATTTTTGGACCATTTTGAGCCTTATAAAACCGATTAGGACATTTATATTATTTTATTCTAAATGATTTCTAAGATGTCACCTTCATAATTTAATAAATATAACAATTTACATGTTGTGATTTTAAGATGATAAATTCAAGTAAAAATATTATTTTGAAAGTTATTATATATATTCATCATAGGATTTTATTTTTAATTTTTATGAAACAAATAAGTATATTAAATAATTATACAAAAATGTTATAGTAATTATTTTATTAAGAGATATAACAAATAAATGGTTTTAAAAATTTAAAAATAAATAATATATGAACAAATTAATGTTCCCATGAATTTTTTTGATAAATGTTACATGTTAGGAATATATTATATATTTTTTAAGAACATATCTTCTTTTTGGTTTTTATTTAAATTCAAATAATGAATAGTGTCAAAATTGACACACTATTGATATTTTATAAAAATAACATATTATTAAATTATTTAAAAATCACAAAAATATTTGAAAACTACAAATTGAAAATTATATGGTCTACATGGTTATAAATTATCCAATTATTGGAAATTTAGAAAATTTAAGTATGTATTTATAACAATTTAAAATTTAGAAGTTTATTACCACAAATAAAATTAAATAGATTAAATAATGATAAATCAAGTTGATAAGGTTCAAAATAAACATAAAAAATGTCTAAATTTTATTGGTTTATGATATTACAATCCTATCTCATCTCATCTTCTAATTGAGTCATTTTTGGAGGTTTTTAAGTGGGGTTTCATTTTATTGTTAATTAATATTTTTAAGGTTTCCAAAAGTGACCCTCTCCTCTCCTATATAAGGGAACCTCCTCCCTCTCCTCTTCAAAACCCTTTGAGCCTTAAAGATTGGTCAAACACTGACAATGTATCTTCTCCACTTCCCTAGAAACATTATAGAGGTTTTTGTCTTCTCAAAAGACCAACTCTAGTCCCTTTAGAGGAAGCTTAAAAGAGGTGTGTCGAAGAAGAGGTAATCTCTTCTACCGATTCTTTCAAGTTTCTTTCTTCTTCAAATTCTTATTATTTAGTTGTTTCATTATAAATTAATAACATAAGTATCACTAATATACTTATATGTTATTATAAATATTAAAAAACCTCATTTCACCTTCTATCCATCCTACGGAAAATGAAATCACCGTGCTTGTGTACGTACAGAATATCGTCTCCACACCATGGTGTAGTCAGTTTTTCCACCACCACCTTACATGGATGGGTATAATGGTGTAAATAATAACTATATATAGTTATTATAACATCATACTGATTATCATCCACTCCCATTCAATTTAATAATTATGGGAACAATATCATTGCTCGTGTGTACGTACGAATTACCGTCTCCACGACGCGATGAGATTCATTATCCATGTTAAACATTCAAGAATGATTATAAATTATATATAATGAATAATAATGAAATATATGACATAATAAAGCTACTGTATTTATGTATATATATATTTAATCTACTTACTTTAATTCAAGTCAATAAGGAATGGAAAACAGCGTTCATGCGTACGTACGGCCTACCGTCTCTTTGAACGGTGTATTTCATTTCATTTATCTATCTATTATATATATATACTGAATATATATGATATATAAATCATTATTTATTTTATTTAAGTAATAAAAACATGATATAAGTAATAATAATATCAATAACAACAAGTCCAAACACGTACGATAAATAAAACGATTTTACCCAAAATGCTTCTTTAACAAAGAATTTACAAAAGAACGGGTAATATAAAGTCATAAGTGAACCATATATGATATCATAACAATTAATATGATTATTTAGTAAGTCAATGACATTATTTAAATCATTATATAGGAGGTTCGGATACGTACGAAGCATATCAGACCTAAGGTAAGGGATAACTTTTCCAATCTCATTTTTATCCGAGATTGTTTATTTTTAAGTACTTACTGGGGTTATATTTATCATCCATGTCCCTGTTTTATAAAAAAAATTTCATGAATGTTTAAAGTCATTTTTACTCATTTTTTACTTTTACTACATGGTATGTAAGGAATCTTTCTGTTTTTACCATATGAGGTACTTTTTGACTTTTCCAGAAAAAGTACAAGAAGAATGTTTTTTAAATTATACGGAATGAATGGATTTTTATAGTTTCCTAAAGAATTATTTCCATGAAGATTAATCTACAAGATTTCATGAAAATTTTCAACAAAATCATTTTCTTTTAAAATTGCATGGCATTTTGTGAAAAGAAAATGATTTTGAAGAAGAAAGTAGATTTTCCTCAAGAACTCATTTTAAGTGTTTTATCAAAACCATTTTCCATCCAAGATGACATTATTTCATATGTTTATGTTTCAAGTATAATGTCTCTATGATTTACATGGTTCCAATTTTCTTATGATGAAATGATATCAATTTTTATATCGATTATGTTATGATGGGATGATGTTTTTGAAATCCATTTTATTCTTTGGGTTATGATGAATGATTTATGTTTATGTTGTGGCACACGTAAGAATGATTTCAATATGAGATGGGTGGGACCTATATCTCCCTCCAATGCATTGGGTAAATATTTATATCTCATGGGATAGACATGGCTAGAACGGTAAGTTAATCAGGTTCAGTGATACAGGACTAGAACGAGGAGTGAACTCGATTCAGAAAGGGACTTTGTCCACTAAGATGGTCTTGGAAGCAATGCCTTGGATACTATGGAAATAATATCAAGTGCTTAATGGTTTTCCACAATTACATGTTTTATTCCCATGATATTTTATCATTATTGATGTTCCATTATGATCTATGCCTTACATACTAACATGTTTTATGTCACTGCTCAAGATTTTGATGTTTAAACATTATGTTCATGTTTTTAAGTTCAAATGTATATGGTTTGTTTTATTTTCTCCATGCTTACCCTTACTGAGAATTTGAGATCACCCTTTATATGTTTTCTTTTTCCCAAGATATAAAAAAAGGTTTTAGGTAAGAAAACAAAAAGGGTAAGATCTTTATGGGAGATGTTGAAGATCTTTCACAATGATTAGAAGATTATATTCTGAGTTTCCAAAGACACTAAACTATTACAATCTATGTGTGTTTGTTTTTGTTATGTATTAATTATTCTGCAAAATTAATGTAATGTCCATGTACATGAATTTTGGGGTCTATACAGTTGGTATCATAGTAAAGTTTTAGTTAACCTTTAGAAACTAGGATGAGAAAACTTTAGTGAAATCCCTAGATATATTTCAAAGGTATGTCCCTGAGGTTTAGTATAACTATAGGTTACAGTCCTAGAATTATTTTGACGAACATGAATAACCTAGGGTAAACCTAGGGTGTCATGGATTAAAGAATGTGTGATAAGTTAGACATCCCCTAAGTGAATTTTTATTATTATGTGGTTCCTCGTTATTTTAACTATTTCTTACACTATTATTTATGGTCTTAGTTAATGTAGGGAACGAGAAGTAATTCATTTAACATTGATTCCAATGGAAAAATTAGTGACTATGATCAAAGAAATTGTGTAACATCTGGAGAGAAAGATATTTTGATTATGCCGAATCAGTCATCTCGATATATGAATAACAAGGTGAAGTTTAGTTGTATTCCTAAGTCATCAAATAAGAGGAAGATGGAATTTTATGCATGTTCGCATGGTGAGGATCATAGAGAAAGGAAGATTGATATTTCTAAATAAGGGAAGAAGAACCTTGAGGAATACCTAAAATGGAGGGGAAGATGTTATCTATGTGGAGAAAAGGGTCATAGTGTGACAGACTGTTATGGAGTCCAATGTATTATTTGTGAAGAACATGGGCATTACCCAACTCAATCCCCTGACCTAAGAGGTTACTTCTAAATCAAGGAAGGACTTATTCCATTATAATAATTGAAGAGGATGGATTGAAGTGTTTATGTATTGGTATTCAAGAATAATGTTGTTGATGTACTTTTATAGTATATTGGAATATTTATGTATTGGTCCATTGTGGTTTTCCATAAGAATATGGTACCGGTAACCATGAAAAGTGATTGAAATATTTTAGAAAAAAGATGATATGCGCATAATTAAGGGATAAAGAGAAAATGAAATGAGCTCATGGCTGATATCATGGTTTGATTATAAATTTTTTTTGGGATTTTGGTATGTGGAAAGAGTTAACTTTTGACAGCATTGATGTTTTCACTAACATTCAATGGGTATTCATTTTTCAAGAGAATACATGTTTAAGGTATTCACATGTTTGGAATGTGACCAACAAGATATATCATATGATATATGGGGGATAAATGATGGTATTCACATTCTCGATAGATGACATTTCTAGTAATTGTTTTCTTTATACTATGAGCTTGGACAGAAGTATTTTAGATAAGCCAAAAGATTGGAATGGATTATGTTGGACATAATTTATTATTGTTTAAGGATAGAACTGTTTTTGATATTATTACTGGAATGTTATAATAGTATAGTTTTAGAAAAAGGAAAAACTGTAGGACGGGCGACAACCCGTCACGTCGGACAAGGCTGTGGGAATCGAACCCACAATCGAAGTGCGACAGGCCTTTATTGCCTACCACTAGCCTACAGGAAGTCCATGGTTAGTAGAAATTAGTTTTAATTAATTAAGTGGCATGATATATAGGAACCATATACGATTAATCTCACTATAGATGCACTTATGTATATTTAATAACTCTTGTTAACCTTTTGTTTGGGATAGATAGAATGACCTATCATTCTATTTCATGATCTACTAACACTTCATGAATGACAAATTCAACTTCATTTCTTTAAGATATGAAGTGTAAATTTTTCAAGGCAAGAACAATGGTGAGATTTTACCAAAATCAGGTAAGTATTTTTTTAATTCAAAAATTCTTCAACATTAGGGAAATGATCTTGAAAACCAAAAATGGTGTCCTAGTGCTCTCATATCTAATGAATCAGATGGTACCTTAGATCATCACAAATTTATGGCTTTTATGATTGTTGTATTTTTCATAGTCATGTTCTCTACCACTCTCCATCAGAACTTGATGGTTATATTTCTCTTACATAACCATATTTTATCCTATGTTCTCCAATGTGGAAACCCAGTGATGATTTAATTTGGGTAACCGTTACGTTTCATACTTTAGTTTTTAAAATTAAGTTTTATTATTCCTTTTTACGATGTGGCTTTCTATGAAATAAACTTTCAAGTAGTAAACCATTTATAACCCTGATGAATTTTGAGGGCGAAATTCATTTTAAGGGGGGTAGAATGTAACACCCCGAACTTTTATGAGAAATATTATTTTTAATTTCATTGATGTCTTGTGTTGTAAGATACACCAAAATTATATTGTTCTATATGCAACACCGTATTAGCTTATATTATAGGAAAAAACTATTCTTCTCTTGTCTTGCATGAAAGAGCAACCTTCCTCAATAGCGTGTGTTGTACGCAATACTGAGTTTCACTAAACAAAAAAATATTGTTATAATATTATTATGAACTACCCCTTATGAATAGTAGTAACTAAATTGTGAATTTTATGACATTATAATTCATCTTAAACATTTTATAGAACATGGTATGAGAACAAAATAAATTTTTTGGGTAAAATAGGTATTTTTCAAAAAATGCAGTTTTGTCGCCTTTTGATCGCGCACCCACATTAAATTTAGTTTTTGACAGGTTTATAAGTTAAATTTGACAATATAAAATTCTTATTTTGAATTAGGATATAAAAATTTACTTTGGATAAATTTTTGATATTTTTTTTGCTAAGTTTCTTATTTTGATGAATAGTAAAAATACACTAAATTTTAATTAAAAACAACATTTTTCATCTAGATAATTTATATGGTTAAATTATAATATTGAATGGTTTTACAGTATAAATAGAATATATTTTTACCATTTAATATAATGTAAGTCATTATCATTAATTTTACACTGAATTCATAAGTAAAAACATTTCAGTCTTTTGCAACATTTTAACTTTAAAAACCCGTTTTCTCAACAGCGGGATTAATTTTAAATTAAGTACTGCAACTTTTGTATTTTTAATTTGAAAAAATGGATTCCATATTTTTAATCAGTAGGTCCAAAATATGTTAATAAGCTTCTTTTTATTTTTAAGCATTATGAATAGTAACTACAGTAAATTTTATTTACCTTAGTTAAAGGTAAATCGGGTAATTAAGGGTAAATATAATATTATAAAATTACCCTAACACCTGCCAAAATTCTATTGGATGAATAAAAGTCGACCCATATCACCTAAGGGTCTAAATATATTCGTTTCATGGAATTTTGACCATGAAAATGATGTAATTATTATTAAAACTAAAGAAAGTGACAACATGTCACTCTCTTATATCTTATAAGTGTAATAATTTTAATTTAGTGATAAACTTCATAAAACCTAGAATATAAATAGTCTCCAAAAATATAACAAAATTATCTACATCATGATAATTTATTTACAATTTTTATGGATTAAATAATTGTCATTAATGGTTACACAATAGTGATGCAGAAATTATTTATTTAGTGAAAAATCAATAATATTGTTTTTATTAAAATAACAATACCTATCAAAAGGACCAAAAACTTGAGGAAACATTATTGGTAGAGTATATATATATCCAAAGCATACAAGGGTCAATTTTTGGATCATTTTTAGCCTTATAAAACCGATTAGGACATTTATATTATTTTATTTTAAATGATGTCAAAGATGTCACTTTCATAATTTAATAAATATAACAATTTAAATGTTGTGATTTATGATGATAAATTCATGTAAAAATATTATTATGAAAGGTATTATATTTATCTTAATAATATAATTTTATTTTTAATTTTTATGCACCAAATAATTATATTAAATAATTATACAAAAATGTTGTAGTAATTATTTTATTAAGAGATATACCAAATAAATGGTTTTACAAATATTAAAATAAATAATATATGAACAAATTACTGTGCCCCATGAATTTTTTTAATTAATATGACATGTTAGGAATCTATTATATATTTGGGTTATAACATATCTTCTATGTTGTTTTTATTTAAATTCAAATAATGAATAGTGTCAAAATTGACACTATTGATATTTTATAAAAATAACATATTATTAAATTATTTAAAAATCACAAAAATATTTAAAAACTAAAAATTAAAAATTATATGTTATAAAATGTTATAAAGTATCCAATTATTTTAAATTTACAACATTTAAGTATGTATTTATAACAATTTAAAATTTAGAAGTTTATTACCACAAATAAAATTAAATAGATTAAATAATTATAAATCAAGTTGATAAGGTTTAAAATAAACATAAAACATGTCTAAATTTTATTTTTTGAGTATATTACAATCCTATCTCATCTCGTCTTATAATTGAGTCATTTTTGGAGGTTTTTAAGTGGGGTTTCATTTTATTATTAATTAATATTTTTTAGGTTTCCAAAATTGCCCCTCTCCACTCCTATATAAGGACACCTCCTCCCTCTCTTCTTCACAAAACTTTGAACCTTAAATAACATCCAAACCCTGACCATTTATCTTCTCCACTTCCATACCAACATTATGGAGGTTCTGGTCTTCTCAAAAGACCAACTCTAGTCCCTTAAGAGGAATCTTAAAAGAGGTGCGTCGAAGAAGAGGTAATCTCTTATACCGATTCTTTCAAGTTTATTTCTTCTTAAACTTCTTCTTCTTTAGTTGTTTAATTATAAATTAATAACATCAGTATCACTAATATACTGATATGTTATTATAAATATTAAAAAACCCCATTTCACCTTCTATCCATCCTACGGAAAACAAAATCACCACGCGTGCGTACGTACAAAATATCGTCTCCACGTCGTGGTGTAGTCTGTTTTTCCACCACCACCTTACTTGGATGGGTATAATGGTGTAAAGAATAACTATATATAGTTATTATAACATCATAAATATTTTCATCCACTCTAATTAAATTCAATAATTATGGAAATGATATCATCGCTCGTGCGTACGTACGGATTACCATCTCCACGACGCGATGAGATTCATTCTCCTTGTTAACCATTAAAGAATGATTATAAAGTATATATAATAAATAATAATAAAATATATGACATGATAAAGATAATGGATTTATGTGTGTGTGTGTGTATATATATATATTTCATCTACTTACTTCAATTCAAGTTAATAAGGAAAGGAAAACAGCGTTCATACGTATGTACGGCCTACCGTCTCCATGAACGGTGTATTTCATTTCATTTATCTATCTATTATATATATATATACTGAGTATATATGATATATAAATCATGATTTACATTTTGTAAGTAAGTAAAACATGATATAAGTAATAATAATATCAAGAAAAAAAATTCCAAACACGTACGATAAATAAAACGATTTTACCGAAAACGCTGCTTTAACCTAGAATTTACAAAATAACGGGTAATATAAAGTCATAACTGAACCATATATGATATCATAACAATTAATATAATTTTTTAGTAAGTCATTGACTTTATTTAAATCATTATACAGTAGGTTCTGATACGTATGAATCATATCGGACCTAAGGTAAGGGATAAATTTTCCAATCTCATTTTTATCCGAGATTGTTTATTTGTAAGTATTTACTGGGGTTATATTTATCATCCATGTACCTGTTTTCTAAAAATGGTTTCATGTATGTTTAAAGTCCTTTTTACTCATTTTTGACTTTTACTACATGGTATGTAAGGAATCTTTATTTTTTTACCATACGAGGTACTTTTTTAATTTTCCGGAAAAAGTACGTGAAGAATGTCTTTTAACTTATACAGTATGAACGGATTTTTACGGTTTCATAAAGCATTATTTTCATGAGGATTAATCTACAAGATTTCATGACTATTTTCAAAAAAAATCTTTTTCTTTTAAAATTGCATGGAATTTTGTGAAAAGAAAATGATTTTGAAGAAGAAAGGATATTTTCCTCAAGAACTCATTTCAAGTGTTTTATCAAAACCATTTTCCATCCAAGTTGACATTATTTCTTATGTGTATGTTTCAAGTATAATGCCTCTATGATTTACATGGTTCCACTTTTCTTATGATGAAATGATATCCATTTTTTTATATGGATTATGCTATGATGGGATGATGTTTTTGAAATCTATTTTATTCTTTGGGTTATGATGAATGATTTATGTTTATGTTGTGGCACACGTAAGAATGATTTTAATATGAGATGTGTGGGACCTATATCTCCCTTAAATTCATTGGGTAAATATTAATATCTCATGAGATAGACATGGTTGGAACGGTAAGTTAATCAGGTTCATTGATATAGGACTGGAACGAGGAGTGAACTCGATTCAGAAAGGGACTTTGTCCACTAAGATGGTCTTGGCAGCAATGCCTTGGCTACTATGGAAATCATATCAAGTGCTTAATGTTTTTCCACAATTATATGTATTATTCCCATGCGATTTTATCATGATTGATGTTCCATTATGATCTATGCCTTACGTACTGCCATGTTTTATGTCATTGCTCAAGATTTTGATGTTTAAACATTATGTTCATGTTTTTAAGTTCAAATGTATATGGTTTGTTTTATTTTCTCCATGCTTACCCTTACTGGGCATTTGATCTCACCCTTTATATGATTTCTTTTCCCCAGGATATAAAGAAAGGTTTTAGGTAAGAAAACAAAAAGGGGAAGATCTTTATGGGAGATGTTGAAGATCTTTCACCATGATTAGAAGATTATATTCCGAGTTTCCAAAGACACTAAACTATTACGGTCCTTATGTGTTTTTTTTATGTATTAAGTATTCCTCAAAATTAATGTAATGTCCATGTATGTCAAGTTTGGGTTCTCTACATTTGGTATCATAGGAAAGGTTTAGTTAACCTTTGGAAACTAGGATGCGAAAGCTTTAGTGAAATCCCTAGAGATATTTCAAAGGTGTGTCCTAAGGTTTAGTATAACTATAGGTTACAGTCCTAGAATTATGTTGACGATCATGAATAACCTAGGTTGAACCTAGGGTGTCATGGATTAAAGAATATGTGATAAGTTAGACATCCCATAAGTGACTTTTTATGATTATGTGGTTCCTCGTTATTTTAACTGTTTCTTACACTATGATTTATGGTCTTAGTCAATAGAGGGAATGAGAAGGAATTCAGTTAACATTAATTCCAATGGACAAATTGGTGACTGTGATCAATGAAATTGTGTAACGCCTGGAGAGAAAAATATTGTGATTATTCCAAATCAGTCATCTCGATATATGATTAACAAGGTTAAGTTTAGTTGTATTCCTAAGTCATCAAATAAGAGGAAGATGGAATTTTATGCATGTTCCCATGGTGAGGAGAATAGATAAAGGAAGATTAATATTTCTAAAGAAGGTAAGAAGAACCTTGAGGAATAACTCAAATGGAGGGGAAGATGTTATCTATGTTGAGAAAAGGTTCATAGAGTGACAGACTATTATGGAGTCTAATGTCTTATCTGTGAAGAACATGGGAATTACCCAACTCAATGCCCTGACCTAAGAGGTTACTTCTAAATCAAGGAAGGACTTATATCACGACAATCATTGAAGAGGATGGATTTAAGTGTTTATGTATTGGTATTCAAGAATAATGTTGTTGAGGTACTTTTATGGTATATTGGAATATCTATGTATTGGTCCATTATGGTTTTCCATAGAAATATGGTACTAGTAACCATGAAAAGTGATTGAAATATTTTGGAAAGAAGATGATATGAGCATAATTAAGGGATAAATAGAAAATGAAATGAGCTCAGGACTGATATCATGGTTTGAGTATATAGAAATTTTGGGATTTTGGTATGTGGAAAGAGTTAACTTTTGACATCATTCATGTTTTCACTAAGGTTCAATGGGTATTCATTTTTCAAGATAATACATGATTAAGGTATTCACATGTTTGGAATGTGACCAACAAGATATATCATATGATATATGGGGGATAAATGATGGTATTCACATGCTCAGTAGATGACATTTCTAGTAATTGTTTTCTTTATACTATGAGCTTGGACAGAAGTATTTTAGATAAGCCTAAAGATTGGAATAGATTATGTTGGACACAAGTTAGTATTTTTTAAGGATAGAACTTTTTTTTATATTATTGCTGGAATGTTATAATAGTATAGTTTTAGAAAAAGGAAAACCTATAGGATGGGAAACAACTCGTCACGTCGGGCAAGGCTGTGGGAATCGAACCCACAACTGAAGTGCGATAGACCTTTATCGCCTACCATTGGCCTACAGGAAGTCCATGGTTAGCATGAATTAGTTTTAATTTATTAAGTGGCATGATATATGGGAACCATATATGATTAATCTCACTATAGATGCACTTATGTATATTTAATAACTATTGCTAACCTTTTGTTTGAGATAGATGGAATGACCTATCATTCTATCGCATGATCTGCTAACACTTCACAAATGAAAAATTCAACTTCATTTCTTTAAGAGATGATGTGTAAATTTTTCAAGGCAAGAACAATGGTGAGATTGTACCAAAATCAAGTAAGTATTTCTTTTAAATAAAAAAATTATTCAACATTAGGGAAATGGTCTTGAAAACTAAAAATGTTTTCCTAGTGCTCTCATATCTGATAAATCAGATGGTACCTTAGATCATCACAAATTTATGGCATTATTATTTTTGGATTTTTCATAGCCATGTTCTCTACCACTCTCCATCAGAACTTGATGGTTATATTTCTCTTCCATATCCATATTTTATCCTATGTTCTCCTATGTGGAAACCAAGTGATGATTTAATTTGGGTAACCGTTACATTTCATACTTTAGTTTTTAAAATTAAGTTTTAGTATTCCTTTTTAAGATGTGTGTTTCTATGAAAGAAACTTCAAGTAGTAAACCATTTATAACCCGGAGGAATTTCAAGGGTGAAATTCATTTTAAGGGGGGTAGAATGTAAAACCCCGAAATTTTATGAGAAATATTGTTTTTAATTTCATTGATGTATTGTGTTGTACGCTACACCAAAATTAGCTTGTGTTATACTCAACACCGTATTAGCTTATATTATATGCAAACACTATTCTTGGCTTGTGTTGCATGCAAAAGCAACCTTCCTCAATAGCGTGTGTTGTACTCAATACTGAGTTTCACTAAACAATGATATATTATTATAATATTATTATGAACTAGCCATTATGAACAGTAGTAACTACATTTTGAATTTTATGAAATTATAATTCATCTTACACATTTTATAGAACATGGTATGAGAACAAAATAAATTTTTCGGGAAAAATAGGTATTTTTAAAAAAATGCATTTTTGCCACCTTTTGATGGTGCACCGATATTAAATTTAGTTTTTGACATGTTTATAATTTCAATTTGACAAAATAAAATTCTTATTTTAAATCAGGATGTAAAAATTTACTTTGGATAAATTTTTGATATTTTTTTGGGTAAGTTTCTTATTTTGATGAATAGTAAAAATATGCTAATTTTTAATTAAAAACAACCTTTTTCATTGAGATAATTTATATGGTTAAATTATAATATTTAATGGTTTTAAAGTATAAATAGAACATATTTTTACCATTCAATATAATGTAATTCATTATCATTAATTTGACACAGAATTCATAAGTAAAAACATTTCAATCTTTTGCAACGTTTTAACTTTTAAAACCTGTTTTCTCAACAGTGGGATTAATTTTAAATTAAATACTGTAACTTTTGTGTTTTTAATTTGTAAAAATGGATTCCATATTTGGAATCAGTAGGTCCAAATTATGTTAATAAGTTTCTTTTTATTTTTAGGCATCATGAATAGTAACTACGGTAAATTTTATTTACCATAGTTAAAGGTAAATCGGGTAATTAAGGGTAAATATAATATTATAAAATTACCCTAACACCATAAAAAATTCTATTGGATGAATAAAAGTCGACACATATCACCTAAGGGTCTAAATAGATTCATTTCATGGACTTTTGACCATGAAAAGGATGTAATTATTATTAAAACTAAAGAAAGTGACAACATGTCACTCTCTTATATATTATAAGTGTAATAATTTTAATTTAGTGATAAACTTCATAAAACCTAAAATATAAATAGTCTCCATAAAGATAAAAAAATTATCTACATCATGAGAATTTATTTAGAATTTTTAGGAATTAAAAATTTTCATTAATGGTGACACAATAGTGATGCATATATTATTTATTTAGTGAAAAATCAATAATATAGTTTTTATTAAAATACAAATACCTATCAAAGGACCGTAAACTTGACCAAAAATTATTGGTCGAGTATATCTATTCCCAAATAATCCAAGGGTCTCTTTTCGGACCGTTTTCAGACTTATAAAACCGATTATGACATTTATATTATTTTATTCTAAATGATTTCAATGATGTCACCTTCATAATTTAATAAATATAACAATTTAAATTTTGTTCTTTTAAGATTATAAATTCAAGTAAAAATATTATTATGAAAGTTATTATATTTATCTTCATAATAGGATTTTATTTTTAATTTTTATACACTATATAAGTATATTAAATAATTATAAAACAATATTGTAGTAATTATTTTATTAAGAGATATACCAAATAAATGATTTTACAAATATTAAAATAAATAATATATGAACAAATTAATGTGACCCATGAATTTTTTTGATGAATATGAAAGTTTAAGAATCTATTATATATTTTTTTTGAACATATCGTCTGTTTGGTTTTTATTTAAATTCAAATAATTAATAGTGTCAAAATTGACACTATTGATATTTTATAAAAATAACATATTATTAAATTATTTAAAAATCACAAAAATATTTAAAAACTAAAAATTAAAAATTATATGGTTTAAATGGTTATAAAGTATCTAATTATTGGAAATTTACAACATTTAAGTATGTATTTATAACAATTTAAAATTTCGAAGTTTATTACCACAAATAAAATTAAATAGATAAAATAATGATAAATCAAGTTGATAAGGTTTAAAATAAACATAAAACATTTCTAAATTTTATTGGTTGATTATATTACAATCCTATCTCATCTCAGCTTTTAATTGAGTCATTTTTGGAGGTTTTTAAGTGAGGTTTCATTTTATTATTAATTAATATTTTTGAGGTTTCCAAAGGTGCCCCTATCCTCTCCTACATAAGGGCACCTCCTCCCTCTCCTCTTCACAACACTTTTAGCCTTCAAGATCGGCCAAACCATACCCATTAATCTTATCAACTACCATAGAAACATTCTGGAGGTTCTGTTCTTCTCAAAATACCAACTCTAGTCCCATAAGAGGAAGCTTAAAAGAGGTGTGTCTAAGAAGAGGTAATCTCTTCTACCGATTCCTTCAAGTTTCTTTCTTATTTAACTTCTTATTATTTATTTGTTTAATTATAAATTAATAACATAAGTATCAATAATATACTGATATGTTATTATAAATATGAAACAACCCCATTTCACCTTCTATCCATCCTACGGAAAATGAAATCACCGCGCGTGCGTACGTACGGAATACCGTCTCCACACCGTGGTGTAGTCTGTTTTTCCACCACCACCTTACTTGGATGGGTATAATGGTGTAAAGAATAAATATATATAGTTATTATAACATCATACTTATTATCATCCACTCCAATTAAATTTAATAATTATGGGAACGATATCATCGCTCGTGCGTACATACGGATTACCGTCTCCACGATGCGATGAGATTCATTCTCCATGTTAACCATTAAAGAATTATTATAAAGTATATATAATGAATAATAATGAAATATATGGCATGATAAAGATAATGGATTTATATATATATATATATATTTCATCTACTTACTTCAATTCAAGTCAATAAGGAACGGAAAACAACGTTCATGCGTACGTACGGCCTACTGTCTCCATGAACGGTGTATTTCATTTCATTTATCTATCTAATATATATATATATATAAATATATACTGAATATATATGATATATAAATCATGATTTACATTCTGTAAGTAAGTAAAACATGATATAAGTAATAATTATATCAATAACAATAAGTCCAAACACGTACGATAAATAAAATGATTTTACCCAAAACACTGCTTTAACATTGAATTTACAAAATAACGGGTAATATAAAGTCATAAGTGAACCATATATGATATCATAACAATTAATATGATTCTTTAGTAAGTAAATGACATTATTTAAATCATTATACAAGCGTTTTGGATACGTACGAAGCATATCGGACCTAAGGTAAGGGATAACTTTTCTAATCTCGTTTTTATCTAAGATTGTTTATTCGTAAGTATTTACTTGGGTTATATTTATCATCCATGTCCCTATTTTCTAAAAATGTTTTCATGTATGTTTAAAGTACTTTTTAATAATTTTTTTCTTTTACTACTTGGTATGTAAGGAATATTTATTTTTTTACCATACGAGGTACTTTTTGACTTTTCCAGAAAAAGTACGAGAAGAATGTTTTTTAACTTATATGGCATGAACGGATTTTTACAGTTTCATAAAACATTATTTTAATGAATATTAATCTACAATATTTCATGACTATTTTCAAAAAAATCCTTTTCTTTTAAAATTTCAAGGCATTTTGTGAAAAGAAAATTATTTTGAAGAAGAAAGGATATTTTCCTCAACAACTCATTTCAAGTGTTTTATCAAAACCATTTTCCATCCAAGATGACATTATTTCATATGTGTATATTTTAAGTGTAATGTCTCTATGATTTACATGGTTACACTTTTCTTATAATGAAATGATATCCATTTGTTTTATATGGATTATGTTATGATGGTATGATGTTTTTGAAATCCATTTTATTCTTTGGGTTATGATGAATGATTTTTATTTATGGTGTGTAACGCGTAAGAATGATTTCAATATGAGATGGGTGGGACCTATATCTCCCTACAATGCATTGGGTAAATATATATATCTCATGAGATAGAAATGGCTGGAACAGTAAGTTAATCTGTTTCATTGATACAGGACAGGAACGAGGAGTGAACTCGATTCAGAAAGGGACTTTGTCCACTAAGATCATCTTGGCAGCAGTTCCTTGGCTACTATGGAAATCATATCAAGTGATTAATGGTTTTCCAAAATTACATGTTGTATTCCCATGATATTTTATCATGATTGATGTTCCATTATGATCTATGCCTTACGTACTGCCATGTTTTATGTCATTTCTCAATATTTTGATGTTTAAACATTATGTTCATGTTTTTAAGTTCAAATGTATATGGTTTGTTTTATTTTCTCCATGCTTACCCTTACTGAGAATTTGAGCTAACCCTTTATATGTTTTCTTTTCCCCAAGATATAAAGAAAGGTTTTAGGTAAGAAAACAAAAAGGAGAAGATCTTTATGGGTGATGTTGAAGAACTTTCACCATGATTAGAAGATTATATTCCGAGTTTCCAAATACACTAAAATATTACAGTGCTTATGTGTTTGTTTTTGTTATGTATTAAGTATTCTTCAAAATTAATGTAATGTCCATGTACGTCAAGTTCGGGGTCTCTACAGTTGGTATCATAGGAAAGGTTTAGTTAACCTTTGGAAACTAGGATGTGAAAACTTTAGTGAAATCCCTAGAGATATTTCAAAGTTATGTCCCTAAGGTTTAGTATAACTATAGGTTACAGTCCTAGAATTATGTTGACGGTCATGAATAAACTAGGGTGAACCTAAGGTGTCATATATTAAAGAATGTGTGATAAGTTAGACATCCCATAAGTGACTTTTTATGATTATGTGATTCCTTGTTATTTTAACTGTTTCTCACATTATGATTTATGGTCTTAGTCAATGGAGGGAACGAGAAGGAATTCAGTTAACATTGATTCCAATAGACAAATAGGTGGCTATGATAAATTCAATTGTGTAATGTCTGAAGAGAGAAAGATATTGTGATTATTCCTAATCATTCATCTCGATATATGATTAACAAGGTAAAGTTTAGTTGTATTTCTAAGTCATCAAATAAGAGGAAGATGGAATTTTATGCATGTTCCCGTGGTGAGGAGTATAGAGAAAGGAAGATTGAGATTTCTAAAGAATGGAAGAAGAACCTTGAGAAATACCTCAAATGGAGGGGAAGATGTTATCTATGTGGAGAAAAGGGTCATAGAGTGATAGACTGTTATGGAGTCCAATGTCTTATTTGTGAAGAACATGAGTATTACCCAACTCAGTGCCCTGATCTAAGAGGTTACTTCTAAATCAAGGAAGGACTTATTACAAGACAATCATTGAAGAGGATGGATTGAGGTGTTTATGTATTGGTATTCAAGAATAATGTTGTTGAGGTACTTTTATGGTATATTGGAATATCTATATATTAGTCTATTGTGGTTTTCCATAAGAATATGGTACCAGTGACTATGAAAAGTAATTGAAATATTTTGTAAATAATATTATATGCGCATAATTAAGGGATAAAGAGAAAATGAAATGATCTCATGATTGATATCATGGTTTGAGTATATAGAAATTTTGGGATTTTGGTATGTGGAAAAAGTTAAATTTTGACAGCATTCATGTTTTCACTAAGGTTCAATGGGTATTCATTTTTCAAGAGAATACATGATTAAGGTATTCACATGTTTGTAATGTGACCAACAAGATATATCGTATGATATATAGGGGATAAATGATGGTATTCACATGCTTGGTAGATGACATTTCTAGTGATTGCTTTCTTTATACTATGAGTTTGGACAGAAGTATTTTAGATAATCCTAAAGATTGGAATGGATTATGTTGAAAATAAGTTATTATTGTTTAAGGATAGAACTTTTTTTGATATTATTGCTGGAATGTTATAATAGTATAGTTTTAGAAAAATAAAAACCTATAGGACGGGCGACAAATCGCCGCGTCGGACAAGGCTGTGGGAATCAAACCCACAACTGAAGTGTGGCAGGCCTTTATCGCCTACCACTGGCCTATATAAAGTCCCCAGTTAGTAAAAATTAGTTTTAATTTATTAAGTGGCATGATATATAGGAACCATATATGATTAATCTCACTATAGATGCACTTATGTATATTTAATAACTCTTGTTAACCTTTTGTTTGAGACAGATGGAATGACCTATCATTCTATCGCATGATCTGTTAACACTTCACGAATGACAAATTCAACTTCATTTCTTTAAGAGATGAAGTGGAAGTTGTTCAAGGCAAGAACAATGGTGAGATTGTACAGAAATCAAGTAAATATTTCTTTTAATTCAAAAATTCTTCAACATAGGGAAATGATCTTGAAAACCAAAAATGCTTTCCTAGTGCTCTCATATCTGATGAATCAGATGGTACCTTAGATCATCAAAATTTTATGGCTTTATGATTGTTGGTTTTTTCATAGATATGTTCTTTACCACTCTCCATCAGAACATGATGGTTATATTTCTCTTCTATATCCATATTTTATCTTATGTTCTCTTATGTGGAAACCCAGTGATGATTTAATTTGGGTAACCGTTACATTTCATACATTATTTTTTAAAATTAAGTTTTAGTATTCCCTTTTATGATGTGGGTTTTTATGAAAGAAACTTTTAAGTAGTAAACCATTTATAACCCCGACGAATTTTGAGGGAGAAATTCATTTTAAGGGGGGTAGAATTTAACACCCCATAATTTTATGAGAAAGATTATTTTTAATTTCATTGATGTATTGTGTTGTACGCTACACCAAAATTAGATTGTGCTATATGCAACCCAATATTATCATATATTACACATAAACACTATTCTTTGCTTTTGTTGCACACAAGAGAAACCTTCCTCAATAACATGTGTTGTACGCAATACTGAGTTTCACTAAACAACGATATATTGGTATAATATTATTATGAACTAGCCGTTATGAATAGTAGTAACTAAATTTTTAATTTTATGACATTATAATTCATTTTACATATTTTATAGAACATGGTATAAGAACAAAATAAATTTTTCAGGTAAAATAAGTATTTTTCAAAAAAATGCAGTTTTGTCGCCTTTTGATGGCGCACCCACATTAAATTTAGTTTTTGACATTCTTATAAGTTAAATTTGACAAAATAAAATTCTTCTATTTAATCAGGATATAAAAATTTACTTTGGATAAATTTTTGATATTTTATTTTTGATAAGTTTCTTATTTTGATGAATAGTAAAAATACGCTAAATTTTAATTAAAAACAACTTTTTTTCATCAAGATAATTTATATGGTTAAATTATAATATTGAATGGTTTTAAAGTATAAATAGAATTTATTTTTACCATTTAATATAATTTAAGTCATTAGAATTAATTTTACACTGAATTCATAAGTAAAAACATTTCAATCTTTTGCAACGTTTTAACTTTTAAAACCTGTTTTCTCAACAGAGAAATTAATTTTAAATTAGATACTGCAACTTTTGTGTTTTGAATTTGGAAAAATTTATTCCATATTTGTAATTATTAGGTCCAAATTATATTAATAAGCTGCTTTTTATTTTTAGGCATTATGAATAGTAACTACGGTAAATTTTATTTACCCTAGTTAAAGGTAAATCGGGTAATTAAGGGTAAATATAATATTATAAAATTACCCTAACACCTGGAAAAATTCTATTGGATGAATAAAAGTCGACCCATATCACCCAAGGGTCTAAATAGATTCATTTCATGGACTTTTGACCATGAAAATGATGTAATTATTATTAAAACTAAAGAAAGTGACAACTTGTCACTCTCTTATATCTTATAAGTGTAATAATTTTAATTTAGTGATAAAATTCATAAAACCTAGAATATAAATAGTCTCCAGAAATCTAAAAAAATTATCTACATCATGAAAATTTATTTAGAATTTTTAGGGATTAAATAATTGTCATTAATGGTGACACAATAGTGATGCTGAAATTGTTCATTTAGTGAAAAATCAATAATATAGTTTTTATTAAAATAACAATACCTATAAAAAGGACCAGAAACTTGAACAAAAATTATTGGTCGTGTATATCTATACCCAAATCATCCAAGGGTAGATTTGGGGACCATTTTTAGCCTTATAAAACCGATTAGGACATTTATATTTTTTATTTTAAATGATGTCAAAGATGTCACCTTCATAATTTTATAAGTATAACAATTTAAAGTTTATGATTTTAAGATGATAAATTCAAGTAAAAATATTATTATGAAATTAATTATATTTATATTAATCATAGGATTTTATTTTTAATTTTTATTCACAAAATAAGTATATTAAATAATTTTACAAAAATGTTGTAGTAATTATTTTATTAAAAGATATACCAAATAAATTGTTTTACAAATATTAAAATAAATAATATATGAAAAAATTAATGTTCCCATTAATTTTTTTGATTAATATGACATGTTAGGAATATATTATATATTTTTTTGAGAATATATCTTCTGTGTGGGTTTTATTTAAATTCAAATAATGAATAGTGTCAAAATTGACACTATTGATATTTTATAAAAATAACATATTACTAAATTATTTAAAAATCACAAAAATATTAAAAAACTACAAATTGAAAATTATATGGTCTAAATGGTTATAAAGTATCTAATTATTGGAAATTGACAACATTTAATTATGTATTTATAACAATTTAAAATTTAGAAGTTTATTAACACAAATAAAATTACATAGATTAAATAATGATAAATCAAGTTGATAATGTTTAAAATAAACATAAAACATGTCTAAATTTTATTGGTTGATTCGATTACAATACTATATCATCTCATATTCTAATTGAGTCATTCTTGGAGGTTTTTAAGTGGGGTTTCATTTTATTATTAATTAATATTTTTCAGGTTTTCAAAAGTGCCCCTCTCCTCTCTTATATAAGGGAACCTCCTCCCTCTCCTATTCACAACACTTTGAGCCTTCAAAATCATCAAAACCCTGCCCATTTATCTTCTCCACTTCCCTAGAAAAATTCTGGAGGTTCTGGTCTTCTCAAAAGACCAACTCTGGTCCCTTAAGAGGAATCTTAAAAGAGGTGCGTCAAAGAAGAGGTAATCGCTTCTACCGATTCATTCATATTTCTTTCTTCTTCAACATATTCTTATTTAGTTTTTTCATTATAAATTAATAACATAAGTATCAATAATATACTGATATGTTATTATAAATATTAAACAACACCATTTCACCTTCTATCCATCCTACGGAAAAAGAAATCACCGCGCCTGCGTACGTACGGAATACCGTCTCCACACCGTGGTGTAGTCTGTTTTTCCACCACCACATTACTTGGATGGGTATAATGGTGTAAATAATAACTATATATAGTTATTATAAAATCATACAGATTATAATACACTCCAATTCAATTCAATAACTATGGCAACAGTATCATCGCTCGTGCGTACGTACGGATTACTGTCTCCACGACGTGATGAGATTCATTCTCCTATTAACCATTAAAGAATGATTATAAAGTATATATAATGAATAATAATAAAATATATGAAATGATAAAGCTAATTTATTTATTTGTGTGTGTATATATATATATATGTCATCTGCTAACTTCAATTCAAGTCAATAAAGAAAGGAAAATATCATCTATGCGTACGTACGACCTACCGTCTCCATGAACGGTGTATTTCATTTCATTTATCTATCTATTATATGTGTGTATATATATATACTGAATATATATGATATATAAATCATAATTTACATTCTGTAAGTAAGTAAAACATGATATAAGTAATAATAATATCAAGAACAACAAGTCCAAGCACGTACAATAAATAAAACGATTTTACCCAAAACGCTGCTTTAACATAGAATTTACAAAATAACGGGTAATATAAAGTCATAAGTGAACCATATATGATATAATAAAAATGAATATGATTTTTTAGTAAGTCAATGAAATTATTTAAATCATTATATAGGAGGTTCGGATACGTACGAATCATATCAGACCTAAGGTAAGGGATAACTTTTTCAATCTCGTTTTTATCCGAGATTGTTTATTCGTAAGTATTTAATGGGGTTATATTTATCATCCATGTACCTGTTTTCTAAAAATTGTTTCATGTATGTTTAAATTAATTTTTACTCATTTTTTGACTTCTACTACATGTTATGTAAGGAATCTTTCTTTTTTTACCATACGAGGTACTTTTTTACTTTTCCAGAAAAAGTACGAGAAGAATGTTTTTTAACTTATACGGCGTGAACAGATTTTTACAGTTTCATAAAGAATTATTTTCATGAAGATTAATCTACAAGATTTCATGAATATTTTCAAAAAAATCCTTTTCTTTTAAAATTGCATGGCATTTTGTGAAAAGAAAATGATTTTGAAGAAGAAAGGATATTTTCCTCAAGAACTCATTTCAAGTGTTTTATCAAAACCATTTTCCATACAATATGACATTATTTCATATGTGTATGTTTCAAGTATAATATATCTATGATTTACATGGTTCCACTTTTCTTATGATGAAATGATATCCATTTGTTTTATATGGATTATGTTATGATGGGATGATGTTTTTGAAATCCATTTTATATTTTGGGTTATGATGAATGATTTATGTTTATATTGTGGCACACGTAATAATTATTTCAATATGAGATGGGTGGGACATATATCTCCCTCAAATTCATTGGGTAAAGATTTATATCTTATGAAATAGACATGGATGGAACGGTAAGTTAGTCCGGTTCAGTGATACAGGACTAGAATGAGGAGTGAACTCGATTCAGAAAGGGACTTTGTCCACTAAGATGGCCTTGGTAGCAATGCCCTGGCTACTATAGAAATCATATCAAGTGCTTAATGGTTTACCACAACTAAATATTTTATTCCCATGCTATTTTATCATGATAGATGTTCCATTATGATCTATGTCTTACGTACTTCCATGTTTTATGTCATTGCTAAATATTTTGATCTTTAAACATTATGTTCATGTTTTTAAGTTCAAATTTATATGGTTTGTTTTATTTTCTCCATTCTTACCCTTACTGAGAATTTGAGATCACCGTTTATATGTTTTATTTTCCCTAGGATATAAAGAAAGGTTTTAGGTAAGAAAACAAAAAGGGGAAGATCTTTATGGGGGATATTGAAGATCTTTCACCATGATTAAAAGATTATATTCTGAGTTTCCAAAGATAATAAACTATTACAGTCCTTGTGTGTTTGTTTTTGTTATGTATTAAGTATTCTACAAAATTAATGTAAGGTCCATGTACTTCAAGTTTGGGGTCTCTACAAGTCCCTTTCCATATTAAGTTAGAGGTTGCGATGAAAATATTTATCGAAAAACATTTTCTAGAAATCCTTCTTTTCCAACGCCTCAATCTCCTCCTCAGGCTTCATATTTTTTATCAATGTCCACCATTGATCAGCTTCACCCACCATGCGATTAGTATCCAGAAGAACCTTCTCTTGTTTATAACATTGAAGGATAGAGAATATCTTTTCAATGGAGTCGATCCATTGTTTGGTAATTGAAGGATCAGATGATCTATTAAAAGTAGGAGGCCTTTGTCTCATGAATCTATCGATTGAGACTTGTTATTTCTAAGGGGGGTGAACGTTCCTCTTAACTCTTGTTTCTTTTCAAAACTTGAGTTAACTGAGATATTATCTTGACAAAGTTCATTATTCTCGCTCCCATTGGATTGGGAATCTAATTAGAATAGTCATCGCATTGATCTTTGCATCGGTTGTTAGCCCGAGTCCTCCTATTACTGACCATTAGCTGGAATAAAAGGAAATTTAGGGGTAACACATAACGGGTAATCCAATGACAAAAACAGATGACTTATAAATTACTTTTATTTCCTTAACTTATGAATTTATAGGCTTAAATCTATGTTATCCATGATCTAATTCCCAACATATATTGTTAGGGGAATTTTTGTATTCCATTAATAATGGTTCATACGAAGCTTACAATTTTACCAAAGCATATCTCTTGGGAGTGTCATAACCAACAGTGTAGCAAGGCCCATTGTCATGCACCAGTTCCCGTTCGAGTCTATCTCAAAGTAGTGTTTTCGGGTTTTACCCCTCGATGCATCTGTGTTAGAGCTGCCTCTACCTGCTCGTATCTAGACAGGGATTTATTTTCTTGATAAACCACTTACTCAATACTCATAAAAATTTAGGGATGATTTTATTATACTTAGTCTTATACCTAAGTCTTTCAAAAGGTTTTTCTAATCCTAATCCCAAAAATAACTAAACCTATCCTATGATACCCACTATAACAACCCTTCTCTTTATTTCACACTTAAACATAATGTATTACATGAAATATTCAATTGATACAACATAGATGATCGATATTTCTAGTATATTTTGGGCTTAGGAACATTACATAACAACTTAAAACATGAAATACACATCATTATTGAAAACTACTTTTACATGACCACACACATGGCTTCGTGCTTAGCATTGCATGGGATAACCTGAGGACATGCATAAAACAAGGGTGAGTTATAAATCCCAGTAAGGGAGTAAACAAAGAATAAAATGAAGAATAAAATGCATGTTATGCAATAGGAATATCAATGGAGCATAAGAGATATTTGAACATAAAGTTATGATATAGCATGATTATCATAACATGGAAATGTGGAAACAACATTTAACATGATATTAGAATGATACAAGGATCATTGCACATGGAGAATGAGTAAACCCTCATTTAACTTTTATTTTCAGGAGTAAACCCTCATTTCACTTGATGTATCATGATACTAGTCTTTACCCAATGCATTAGAGCGCTAACATGGTGCACCCTTCTTAATCATTTTATTTTATGCATAATTGTGCCACATGAATCATATAACCTGGATTCATTAAACATCATCATTTATTCCATGATAAAATAATTTTGAATTAATACATGAAACTATATAATAAATAAGAAAATGTGCATAAATTTGAATATCCTTGATAGAGAAATGGGCATGGTATTCACTACACAATGACTTTGGCTTGGAAAATCGTGGTGCAATTTTGGCAGCATAACGGCATGACAAAAGAATTAATAAAAATGGTTGATGATAGAAAAAGGGGTGTCTCATAATATGTACATGAAATGGATAGTAATGGGGTTTTATATATAGATGTCTCAACATATGTAATGGAATTTAGATTCATAAAACAAAATAATTGATTGAATATAAATAAGGAGAGAGAAATCCCTTACGGAATTTTGGCATGGTAACAGGTGTACTTGGGAGGCATTAATGAGAGAGAAAAGGGCCTATAATAATTCAAACATATTGAGGGAAGTATAGGTGAGGTTTTAAATCATACCCAAACATTTTTAATTGAAACTACAATGGTATAGAAACATAAATAAAGTTGGACAAAAAATGAGAGAGGAAGAAATCCCTTACTTGGAAGTGTGATCCCAAAGGCTTGGGAGGGGCTTGAGAGATGATTCTTGGGAGATTTGGGTGACTTGGGAGGATTTTAGAGAGTGTATTGTAGATTTTGTTCAATCTACAAAGTTTTTTAGTGAATAGGAATGGGATATTGAGTGGTTTTATATAGGAAAGTAGAGGGAATTCTTTATTATTTCGGTTTTGGACACTGCATATTAAAATAATAAAAACCACAAACCATACCATGGTTTTTTCCCATGGTTTCTTTCAAAAGAGAGTGTAAAAAATTATTTTATAATTCCAATGGCCTAACTTATTAAAATATTATTCTTTCTTATGTGAAGGTAAGTCACACTCTCAAGGAAAACATTTTAAAATGTTAAAATATTTTATAAGCCTTGGAGGGTCCACTAAGGCATCATAAAATTAATCAAACAAATCTAAAATTACATTATTTTAAGGGTAAAACATATATTGTCTGAAAATACATTTAATAGTATTTTATTACATCACTATTTGGTCATTATTATGTCATAAAACACATTATATATTTAAATGGTGTTTAATTTTTACCCAAAAAATCGACTATCTCATAAAATTATGAAAAATTCACTATTAGATAATTTTGACAACCTGGATCCAAAAAATAATATTCATTTTATGTAAATAATTTTCAAAATATTTGAATTTTTAATTTTAAAATAAAAACCGAAATTTATTGAAAAATCATCGGTTTTGACCAAAATAGTTTTCAAACCTTAATAAAAATTTCAAATGAATTCATAAAAAATTATAAAATCATTTATATTTAATAAAACGTAATTTAGTAATAATATTGTATTAAAATATTATTTAATTCAAAAAAATAATTAATTCATTAAAATATATTTCTTAATTTAATATTAACTAAAAATACTATTTGTGATTTAAAAACCATTTACAAAGTAACAATAATAAAATGAATGTATATTTTTTATTATATACAAAACTAATGCACATAATCGTAGTGCTAGGGTCTTGTTACATAACCCCTTATAATACTCACATAATACCTAATGTTAAGGTGTGCGATGGTGACAAACTCTTGGAGTGGATCAGATAACATCACTCGGGTGGTAATCTCTATTAACTTCCTCTTCTCTCATAGGCGGTTTCATTCAAGATTAACATGTTGAATCTCAGATTGGGCTTGGTCAAGAGTGAATCCTAGTGACGCCACCTCCTTTTCAAGCTCTGAAAAATGGGCTTCGTATGGATCAATTCTACTGGATGAGGCCATTGCTTCCTTTTTCTGCTTAAATTGGATTTGTTAAATCCCTATATTTATACTGATCATGTTATCATTGTTCAATGGCTATATTAACAATGGTAACAATTCTTAATGCTATTTTGAAATCCAAAAACATAAAACCAAGGAAGTTCCTATTTTATATAACCATTTTATATAATAATACATTTAATTAGATCAATAGGAATTTTCATTAATAAAATTTTGGGTCGTTACATAACATGCCCTGAAAAATGAACCTCATGAATCTATAACTAACACTTAGAGAGCTTACCATAAATTTGGTGCTCTTAAAGAAAATCTATAACCAACCTAAAGTTCTATGCATGTTCCTCCTCTGATGTAGAGTAGGTGAGTATGTCTACGATGAAGATAACCAAAAATTGGTCCAAGTATGGATGAAAGATTTGGTTAATTAAATCCATGAACATAGAGGTGGAATTAATCACACCATAGGGAATCACTAGGAACTCATAGCATCCATAGGAACATTAGAATGTTAGATTTGTAATATCATCCTTGAGAACCCTCAATTATTGGTAGTTGGACCTGATAGTGATCTTCTAGAAACATATCTCACCTCACAACTGGTCAAATAGGTCTTCAATCCAAGGAAAAGAGTACTTCTTTATCATGGCATGGTTTATATGATGATAATCTATGAAAATCCATAATCTCTCATCTGACTTTTTCACAAACAACACTAGAGATTCCAAGGGGGGGAACATTGGGCCTGATGAATCCCTTCTCTAAAAGGTCCTCCAACTACAACCATAGCTCTCAAAGCTCAGTACGGTACATATGATATGCCTCATAAGATATTAGAGTGGTATGAGGCTAAAATTAAATACAAAAATCTATCACTGACCTCGAAGGTTGTCCCATAACATCCTTGGAGAAGACTTCCATATAATAATCCATAACTAAATAAATCAAAATGCATGAATATCCTACTACACCAAGGGATATAATCTCCAACTGGTGGGTGATGGACTATATCTTCCTACTCATAGCACCCACTTGTCCAGCCATGAGATCTCTCTCACCCATAAAGTTAAATCTCATCTCATCAGTGTGAATACATCTAACTCATCTATGGTGATAGTCATTTGGGTTTGGACCATGTAAAACCAACCCATATATAAGATGATTTCAAGGGGTTCCATCATGATAACCAAAAAATTTTATGTGAAACTCTCTCCACCAAGAAATAGCTCACACTTCGGACAAATAAAAGATATAGAAGAAGTGTTCCTAGTATGAACCTCAAGACAAAGCTACTAGGCTAGCATCTCAACTGGGAAATCCAGCTTTTGCACCAAGATAATATATATGGAGGAATGAATGTCACCTATGTATACTAATACTAAAGAAAGAGTAAAATAAACATATATCATACATCTAATAATCTCATGAACTATTGGGTCATAAGCTTCTAAAGCCTGCAGTTGTCTGTGGCCCCAGCCGCCAGATACCTGAGCCTAATGTGGGTCACCTTTTCATGGAAGTGGAAGGATATCATAGTGTCATACACCCCCCCCCCCCATACAGCTCCCCCTACTCTGCCTGCTCTTCCTATCTAGGGATTACACTGCCCTCTCCTGAGAGATACCTGATCATTGTACAGCCTTTTACATAGCTATATATCAGCTATCTTTATGTGCTTCTCAGTATGTCTGGTCAGGAAGTCTCATACCATTTAACCTCGCCCATCACAGGCATAGCACCTCTCTTCTATGATATTCCCATGTTATCCCTAACTATGTGCTTGATTATGATCATGGGGAGGTCTTCTGCATTGAGTTCCCTTCATCTAGCGCCAACTAGCTGCTGCAGATGAATCAGCCGTATGATTCCTACTACTAACTCCAACTACCCAGTATCCTTCTTAAAGGAAGATCTCTAGAACCAATAACCACTTTAATACCATGTAATAGGTGGGGATTCATAAGGAAACTATTCTTCTAAGGATCTATCTATAGAGTCTCTACTTGAACTTTCATACTTGGAAGTATCCATCCCAAGTCAAGTTAAGGGAGTACCAGGTAAGGTCTGTGAACGTCACTAAATACTCATCCACTATCATCCCTCCCTACTACAGCTCCAAAATCTCTTGAATCCAAACCTATCATAAGAATGAGGGGTATTATTACTCAAGGAACATCTTCTGGAATTTATTCCCTAAGTGTGATGACTCATTGTGTATCTGGGTAACAAGACTCCACAAGTTCCCATCTATTCCATGGAAAAGGATAGTTGTCAGTGCAACCACATGATATGTTGGTGTCCTAATGAGACTTAATACATGGACCATATAATCTAACCAATACTATACTAGCTGAGGATATTTCTTACCACAGAACCTCAGTAGCCTCTGGCATTGGAACACACAGAGTTCGTTGAGCCTACACGCATCCTCATCCTACTCGGTTAGTATAATCTATTACTCGATTGGTGGTGGTGCTTCTACCTTTCAACATGGAGGAAGAAACTCATGGGATAGACCCTAAAATGATTCCTCATCACTCATCAGGTCATCTTTATGATCTAGAACTAGTATCATGGATAGCTGTTATAGTGAGGGAATCCTAAATTTTAATTAAGACATACCACAGTCATATGAGAATATATATATATATATATATATAACATCCATGGGGAGATGATTAAATAAGAATAGTCAAAGACTTAATCCTATATGATGCATGTATTATTCATCCTTTCAAACAATGTCTCTGTATGCCGATTCGAAAAGAAAGTAGTCGAGGTCTTAATGAATGGATACGTTGGCCACCCATACCAACACTGGGTTCCCTGGCACAAGATCTACACTTGAGACACTCTAACCCTATTTCCCTAAATCCTAAACAAATACTCATAGGGGACTAATACAAACATCATACCAAGGATCGAACAAACTTTGATACTAATATTTCATGGTCTAACCCTAATTGGGGATTGAGTAGAAACTACCCAAAGGACACCTCCATAGGCCAGGGGGTGGAAACAAGTGTCGAAAATAATATCATAAATTGGAGGCCTTCACCTAAGTACCTATACGTACACACATCTGACTATATCAAAACATAAGTGAGGATGAATAATAATAAAAATATTTAAAAGATAGAAAGTAAATAAAGCATGAAAAACTTCTAGGATGTACAAAAGTACGATAGTGAAAACTGAAAAGTAAAGGGGAAAAATACACACCCAACTAGAAATATGTCCCAACCTAAAAAAACTATAAAGTAAACTGCTGAGAGAGCCCAGCCCCTGATCTCTAATTTATGACCATCATATGTGGTCTTAGGAACTCAGTATCCCTAATATCCAATGAAGTCTCCATCAACCTTTCCAACATTTGGATAAGACATAACACATGTGGGTAAAGTCCATGCAGGGGTGAGTATATAAATACTTGGTAAGATTCCATAAAAGATTAAATGGGAAATAATAAGAGACACAAAAGGAAAGGAAATTTTGTAGATAGTAAATATGATTCATCTTGACCCAAAGGAAGGGAAATAAAAACCTCATACAAGCACAAAGAGCTCAACACAGTGTGTAGATGAACTACACATTGAGTCATCACCACCCATAGTAGGAGAGTAACCACATCCAACCACATGAAGCTAAACACAGAAATCACATGGCATACCCTACATGTATTCACAACCCATGGTAGGAGAGTAACCAAATACAAAGGAATGGATACTAATATATATATATATATATGATCAGTCAAAATAATCCCAAATCAGAGAGTAATGGGATCTTCATCTCATATTTCAACTACAGAAAGAGTCTCTAATTGTCCCAAAAGTCTATTAATGATGCCTAGCATCTCATGAATCATCTCAAAAGTAACTATGTAATGGTCCATGCCTCTCCAATATGCCGCATAGTCAAGGGGGCACAAAATCCAAGTAGATGACTCGTTACCTAATGCATAAGGTAAGTTTCACTCTGTATGTATTCATAGAGGACCCATGTCAAAGTTGGTGGGGGTTCCACTCTAGTGTCATGAGGACATGTGCCCTATTCGATAGGGGTTCCTCTCGGTAGGTATCCTTAGAGGACCCTCTCCCAAGCTAATAGAGGGTTAAAATATAGTTTCATAAGGACCCATAGCCTATCTAATAGGGGGTTCCACTTGGTAGGTATCCATAGAGGACATGCACCCTGATGTGTCGGGGGGTTCCACTCTAATATCATAAGGACCCACACCCTATATGATAGGTGGTTCCGCTCAGTAATTATAGAACCCATGCCCAATATGATGGGGTTCCACTCTAAAGGTAGAGGACCCATGCCCAAGATGATGGGAGGTTCCACTCTATTATCTCTGGTGATCCTCTGTTTGATCATTGTCATTATCGGACATCACTTAAGTAAGCACATTGCCCTGAAAATTTTACATTGTATCCCAAAATAAAAAAATAATGGAACCATAATATTCTACATAGAAAAAAACATAGGATAGGCTACTCAAAGGACAAAATATGATTTTAAATGAAGGAGATATGAAATATTGAATTTTCCTCAAAATGAGACAAGGGGTACACGGCGTGTGAGGGGACCCACATAGCGTGTGGTCCTGCTCCACTTAGGGTCTTGACCGTGTGTTTGGTCATGCTTGTGTATCTATCTTGTGTTTGTGTACTCAAGTCATGTCCATGTACTTTGGTACACAGTGTGCCTGGTCATCCTCATGCCTATGTATACCTAGAGTACATGATGAGTTCACCATCATGAGGTCAAACAACATGTGGGGGGTCCCACACAGTGTGTGATAATTATAGCTTGTTTTAACCCTAGCCACCATAGCTCGGGACCAACACACTGTGTGTTCTTTGAAAGACACGGTGTATAGTTGATATTTTTCAAGAAATCTAGATCTAAACGCTACACTTTGAATCCATCTATTTCATTGAATATATTGCCTATAAACTATCCAAAATCAGTGGATTTAGTCTGGATTTATCATTTACGGCCATTCGGTGGCTGGAAATAGGTTTCTTTTGGTCTTCAAAAGTTCACAACATAATATCATGCACGCCTATGGTCCTTCTATCATCAAAGATTTGATCTCTAATCATCAAAATGATCACCCAAATCCCATAATTTATCCATAAAAAGTATTTTTTTATATGTCCCTTTCACTTGGATTCTTCATGATTCCAGGTGTCCAATTGGGCTCAGTACCACCCAGAAATGTTGAACTGGGACTATGGGGACTAACTAGTGAAGAACGCAAATAAATTAAGGGGGGAAACATTAAAAAAGTTTATTGATCATTTCTAAGAGTTCTTGGTCAAAGATCAAGAATAGAGATATTCAGGGTTATAAAACCAAATAATAATCAATTAAACTAGTACACGAACGCATGAAAAGGCTGTAATTGGTGAAGATAAAAGGAGGGGATTGATCTTATCAATAAATTTAATCGAAATGGGTGTAATACACAAATTAAAGAGTCCTACCTAGAGATTGGATCATTCATCATAGAATAACATTTTCTCCAATTATTTAAGGAATTCTTTTCATTTTTTGATCTCTAATATGCTCTGATCTAGAGTTTCGTTGTCGTATGAAGTGATTCCGCCAATGAAAGGAGAGGAGGAGAAGCACTTGAATATCCTAGGGTTATGAGGCTAACCCTACTAAAATCACCATAATTATATATGTAATGTAAATATAAAAAATTTTATTCAATTAAATTAATTAAATTAAACATTTAATTAATTCATTGAACATACCACCAGTGGGTGAGATATCCAAATGCCCCATGCTAACCTATTTTAGGTCACACATAGGGTAAACAATGTGTTTTGGACTCAACTATGGTCCCATATTTATGATATGAGATTTGTTTTTAAGAGTTATCTCATTTTATTTAAGAAAATATTCATATGTAATATAAAATATATTTAATATTTTTACAAACCTAATTCTAGACACACCGGGCCTTAGAATCACATGTCGTCTCAGTTCTTGGCTCCAAAAATATGTGTAGAAATATTTCAAAATATTACAAGGAAAAAATCAGGTCTCTACAATATAATTCAACCAAATGTTTAGTTCTCTCTCACTTCTATAGTATTAAAAAAATTAATAGAAATTTTATCCTAATATAAAGCTTTACCAACTCCTTAAAAGCGCTCCCTTTCACTAAACCTTCCATAAGGGAAGAGAAGCATCTAAAATAAAACCCATAATATCCTTCTTACATCTTAGAATAACTTACCTCTACACAATCATTTGGGAGGGGTTATTTAAACCCCTAATGCTTAATCTCCTAATAATTATTAAGACCTTTGATACCCTTACTTCCCAAAACAACTAGAACACTAATGAACCTATTGAGATTTGGCCATTTTCATATACTTTTTTGATTATTCTGATTTTTTGAGATAGATATAATGAACTGACTTAGCCTTAAATAAACTAATATTAACTCATAAATACAAAACAAACATGATATGATTTGACCTGGATAAATTTGATACATGAATCAAATTAAACATAACCAATCAAAATTGAACTGCACTAAATCAATGAGTATGAATTTAAACCCAACCCAAAAATAATCAATAAATTATCAAATTGATTTTAAGTGAATGTATGATAATAAAACCAAAACATATAGAAATTAACCCAATCTAAACAAAATCGAATCAAACTAACATCAGTTTAATGGAAATGAAATGAACCGTATTAAACTAAATGAAACTAAATTGAACTGAACCTACTAGAAATTAATCAAATCAAATTAAAAAATCATAAACCAAACCTGATTGAATGTCACCAACTATGATTTCAATGAACTATTCCAAAATAAACTAAAATAAAAAAACCAATATAAACCAAATAACACTTAAAATAACCAATCCAAAGTGAATCAAATAGAATAAAAAAAAATGAACTAAATTGAACTAATTTGACCCAAAGAAAATAAGACAAACTCAAACAAACCGAACAAATTTTACTGGAAAAGAATTGATCTATATTAAATTGAACCAAATGGGCCCAAAAAACAATCCAAATTATACCAAAATAAATTCAATCCATTAAAGAAGAACTAAATAGAATTAAAAAAATCAAAAAATCGGATTTAACTACAGAAAAACAAAAAAAACTATCATAATTTTAATCAATATAAACTAAATAAACTTAACTTGACTAGGGCTAAATAGATTTGAAGTGAATGAAAATGAAACTATAGAAACCAATAATAAAGTAAAAAACCAAATCAAAGTATCATGAACAGACCTAGTCCAAACATAACCAAATCAACATTAAGAAAATTTAATCAAATAAAATAGAAATGACTAGAATATAATTAAATTGATCTAGCTCAACTTTAATTGGACCAACATGAATATAAAAAACCTAACTATAATAGTCTGGACATGATCCAAACAAAAGCTACCAAAAATGAAAAAAAAATCACACTAAAACAAATAAATTAAATAGAAAGAAACATAACTGAATAAATATAAATTAAAATATATCAAATTGAATCATATCAAGGTAGTGAAAACTACATAAAATTGAAATGAGAAGTCTTAACAAAATATAACTGAATCAAATTAAATAAATCCAATCTAGAATAAACCAAAATTAATCAAGCCAAAAAAATAAGTTGAAAAGATTGAAATGGTGCATTACTAATAGAAATTGAATTTAACTTATCCAAATTAAATTTAATTAGACTAAACTTAACAAAATTTATTTAAAAATAAAAAAAAATTATCAAGTAAAAATGAAAAGGAATAACATAGTTCAAAACTAAGCTGACCTGACTTAACCTCACATATCCTTTCTTAATCAAAAACCCATCGACCTAAACCAAATCAAATGATATCAAATGATTTTGACTTAAAAACCCATACCCGAACTAAAATCACTTGAGATGACTCTAAAATAATAAATCACAAATACATAAGTAAACATTTATCTATTATTGTGTCATTAAAGCATATATCTATATTTTTTTAATAGGATGAAATTTTATTTACAATGTGGTTTATAATAAATGATTCTATGATTTTTACTAGTTTCACATTTTTTTAATTATTTTATTTCTTTTATGATATATATTATTTTTTGTGTTAGTTATTTGGTAACTAATTCTAATATTATTATTTTCACTGAATGAAATTTATGTTTGATATTACATGAATAATTGAGATATATGATAAAATGCATTTTTATTGAATGTTTTATTGATAATTAATGACATAATTTCTTCACATTATGTTAATTAGGTTTATCTATGGAATATTTGGGATTAGATCATTCATTTTCAAATTTGATGAAAATTCCAATTTTGACCCTTTAAAGTCCACAATAGTATTTTGAACATAAATATTTTTTATAAATTATTTAAACTAAAAATTTAGAAAAAAAATTATACACTCACTAGGATACTAATTTTAGTTAGTATATATGAGTTTTATCTTTCATTTGATTGTGGTGAATGGACCATGAAGTCAAATATGTAATGGATACATCAAATTGGACACCACTTCACTATTTGGGCTATATCTTCAACATCCATACTTGGATTGGGATAAAATTTGTAAATTAGATATAGGAAATAATTCCTATAAATATATCCTTATGAAATGATAGTCGGTTCCCATTTTTTGGAGGTCAAAAAAGTTTTTTAAATTTCATTAAAATATTTGACCTATTTTTCCCATTCACGCTTATAACTTCTTATAACCCTAGCCTCTCCTACCCTCTATAAATGTGAATTTTTCTCATCTAAAGGGTTTTGGATGTGAATTATGAGATTTATGACATAGTTTAATTGGTTTCAATCCATTTATCTAATCATTTCAATAGGGATAGCTCTTGAAGTAAGGATCCCTTCATCAAAGCCTTCTTCTTCTTCTTTGTGTTTTAATTTTTGTGTTTTTTGTAATAAAATCTTCATTTATCCTTCATTTATTCTTTTTTTCAATTTAATTATTATTTAATTTAATTTTTTTTTAAATCATGAGTATAAATGAGATTGGGTTATAACCTTTCTATACCTTTTCACATGAGAAATTTTTCTATGATTACTACACCTCCCATTAGAGAGTAATTTTTCTTAGTAATCAATCCACCTATAACTTTCTTCATTTATTTATTTTGAATCAATGATATTTCTATAATTAATTTAATAAGATCCATTAATTAAGTTTTTAATTTAAAATGTTCACTCAATCAATTGAACAATTAACACAAAACATGTGAGGTCGGGTAATGTGTGAATTATGAGAGTGTGGTTTTAATCAGTAAAAAATAGCATAAGATCAATTTGTAGAGTTCATATAAAATCCCAAAATTCAATTCGTCATCATTTATATAATTTATATGTTCCCTAATTTACTATTAACCATAATCTAGTCTTATAAGAACAATCAAATAATGGTGTTACAACTTCACATTCCAAATCAAGCTTAGGGTTTAATCCATTTCATCTTTATGGTTAAGTTAACTCCTATAGAGTTTAAGGGTTAACAAATTAGGGTATCATAATTAACTGGAGTTTAATTTTAATGATATTGATTAATAATTAATTTATTATTTATATTTAGATATATTTTTTCTTATAAAAAAATATCTTCTTATTGTGTTTTGTTAGTTAAATTTTAAAATATGAAATCTTCTTCTAACATAATTCTTCTAGTTTTATAAAAAAAACCCTTATCCTTTTAAATTTTTTTATTTTATTTATATTTTCATAATAACTTTAAGAAGATATTTTATGTACCTATTCATTGATATATAGCCTAGGTACCCACTATATTGTACTTAAGTACAAAAAACCCACACATTATTTGAGAGGACCCATGAAAGTTCCTTTCAAATTGGAATTGTTTCTAGGGATGAAAGTAATTTATTCAACCAATTACATTTATTTTTTATTTTCATTTCATTTTCTTCTGTTATTTTTTCTTATTCCCTTTTTCAATTTTTTTGTTTTATTTTTTTTACCATCATTTCAAAAATTATTCTCATGTAATTATTTTCCAATTATATTATTTTTCCTATTTTATCTAATTTATAACATGATCTCATCCTAAGGATATATTTTATATACAACCTAATATTAAACAAATCCTTAGGGATTGAATCAGGAAATCTAAATCTATGGAGAGTGTTGAAATTTACCCAAATAGTACATTACACCATTATGTGAATTTTGAAATAGGATGCATGTCTGAAACAAACATAAAAATGGATAAAATGTCTATAAATAACAATAATGAACTTGATAGAACCATTAAAGAGTTGGTTCCACCTAATATTAATTATAAACCTACATGAATTTTATATCTAACTATCAAATTATACTTCGAACTAAAATTTGGGTTAATCTAACTTCTCCCAAAATTTAATGGATTGTTTGGTGAGGATCCAAAAAAACATCGTAAAGAGTTCAATGTGGTATGCTCAACAATGAAACCAAGAAATGTCTTTGAAGACCAAATAAAACTAAGAGAATTAACATTCTCACATGATGGAACTATAAATTATTAGATGTATTATTTATAGCCTTAATATGTAACATGTTGGAATGATTTGAAAAGTCTTTTATTTTATAGATTTTTTCCAACATCAAGGACCATAGCCATTCAAAAGAATATCTCAAGGATCAATTAAGAAAATAGTGATTCAATGTATGGGTATTGAGAGTAATTCAAGAAGTTTTTCATAATCTACCCACATCACAAAATCAATGAGAAACTACTCATCTAGTGATTCTATAGAGGCCTCATTCCTATAGAGAGGATCACAGTGGATTTCATATCAGGAGGAGCATTGGTCGATAAAACACTTGCAGTTGCACATGCATTGATTAAAAATATGGCACAAAACTCCCATAAATTTGGCTATCTAGGTACACCATATATAATAGTATTACACTAGTATATCCTTATTCTATTGAAAATTATTTAATTGATACTAAGTTAGATGAATTTACCACTATGGTGAGATATATTTCTTTAGCTCAAAATACATCCCAACCCACTCCTATGAGGCCTTGTGGAATTTTCACTAAATGAGACTACCCAACCAATTATTTCCTCCAATTACAAGAGATAGAGGATTCTGTAGTTATATTCCATAAGAGATTGTATCATTATTAAAATCAACCTCATCCCCTGAAGAAGTATGATTCCTATACACCAACAAACAACCAAGGGTGGAAAGGTCACTAAGACATTAGGTATGACTCTCGACAATAAAAAAGTACCCCTTTTGAATAAAACTTTCATCATCTTACACCTTAAAAATAGGGTTTTAAATAACCCAAAAATAGATTTGAACCCCAAGCATCAAAAATTCAACAGAAAAAGGTTTCATCTCAACCAAAGGTAGATTCTAATACCGATGATCTTTGGAAACAAATTGTTCTTAATCAATAAAATGATCTAAAGAGTTATGGTATAGAGTTGAGGGAATTAAAGATGAAAATAATCTAGATAAACATTTACCTCCATGAACTAGTAAGAAATAACTCCAGAATTATTCCTTCCCAACCCACTCTAAATCTCAAATGGAATATTAGTGTGATCAAATTGAGGAGTGGGAATCAAATGGTTAAGAAAAGTTAACCTATAATTCCACCAAGATTAAACCCACCATGTGATATTCCATCATCACCTTGGGTAGATGTGAAACTAAATTAGAAAGGGGGTAAAATAAAATCTTGATGATTTACCTCCTAGAACACTTACCTTTACTAGATATGTAGTATAAAAAAATAATTTGGTTGATGGGGAAATTTAAAAAGAAGTTCTAAACACGTTCAAGAGAGTTGAGATCAATATCCCACTTCTTGAGGCTACTAAAAAAATCCCAAGGTATGATAAATTATTGAAAGAACATTATACCAATTGAATAGGGTTCAAGGGAAATGAACAAATCAATCTTTTAAGGAATTTTTTCATACTAATTGCACCCACCCAATCGATGCCTATGAAGTGTAAGGATCCTGGAACATAACCATACCATGCATTATAGGGTAGTTTCAGTTTTTTTATTCTTTATGTAATTCGGTAACTTTAATAAATATAATGCATCACTCTATTTTCTCTTATTTATGGATTGGGGAGTTGAATCCATGATAGTTTTAGTTCAATTGGAAAATATATCCATGACATATCTGAAGGGATTCCTTGAAGATATACTTGTTCGGGTAAGGGATATGATCTTTCCTATGGATTTATATTTTCTTAACATGGAGGGCGATCTTGTAAATTCTCATTATCCTATTATCTTAGGTAGTCCTTTCCTAAAAACTATAAAAATGATCATAAATTTTCATGAGGGTACACTTTCAATGGATTTTTGAGATAAAATTGTGAGATTTAATATTGTGGATTCCATGAAGTACCCCTTATAGGACCATTCTACTTTTTTGTCTCTCATTTTTATCCATCCTATAAAAAATCCTATTATTCTAATTACTCTATTCTTAGATATATTTTTAGTATTGGTTCTAAATCGATGTATAAGAATATTTCCACACCTATTTTTTATGAGTGGTCCTATTTTGATCTTAATTTTTATATGGATTTTAATTCTAATACTAACCATATACTTTAAAATTGTGATATGGTTATTGAGTATGATGATGTATTTTATGCATTTTTTTCTAATTTTGATGATATATATTCTGATAATGATTTTCATTTTACACATATTTCTACTCCATTAATTATTCTATTCATACATTACCCACCCACATTGGAACTCACTCCATTACCACTAAATCTCAAATACTCTTATTTATTGAGGATGATAATTTTCCTATTATTATTTCTAATAATCACCTTCTTGAACAAGAATCAAAATTTTCAGATCCTTTAAGGGAGAAAATTTGAGCTATTGGGTGGATCCTAGTTGACATACCAGGTATTACCCCTTTCATTTGTATGCACGGTATTCATTTAGAGGATGATGCCAAACTTGTTAGACAACCACAAATGAGGCTCAATCCAACATTATCAAAAGTTATAAATAAATAGATTGAGAAATTTCTTCAGGCGAGTATCATTCATCCCATATCATATTCTTAGTGGGTTATCCCCATTCAGGTTATTCCTAAGAAAACTAGTTTCATGGTTGTAAAAAATGAAAGTGAAGGGTTAGTTCTATTTATGATGAAAAATAGTTGGCATGTGTGTATTGATTATAGGAAAATAAATCAATCCACTCTCAATGACCATTTACCCGTCCCATTCATTGATCAGATGCTTGAGATATATTCTAGTAAGACACACTGTTATTTATTAGATGGATTCTATGGTTATTTCAGGTTCCTATTTCACTAGAGGTCCTAGAGAAGACAACTTTCACATTCTTATTCAGTATATTCTCATATCAAAGGATCCCATTTGGACTTTTTAATGCTCCATGTACCTTCTAGAGATGTATAGTAAGTAACTTTTCTGATCTACTTGAGACATTTATGGAGGTATTCATGGAGTAATTTACTGTACTTGGCTTCACATTTTATCAGTGTCTCTATAGCTTGTGATTAGTATTGCATTGTTGGATTCAGAAAAATTTTATTTAGAACATTGAAAAATGTAATTTCAGGGTAGAAAGAGGCATTTTCCTAAGGAATTTAGTTTCTAAGCATGGTATTATGGTGAAAATATCTAAAGTTGAAATTATTTCCACATTATCGTATATAACATTTGCGCATTATGTTAGATATTTATTAGGTCATGTGAGTTTTTATCAACGATTCTTTAGAGCTTTTAGTAAGATTGCTCTTCCATTATCAAGATTGCTTCAAAAGGATTATGATTTTTTGTTTGATGGTTTTTGTAGGGATTAATTTCATGAGATAAATAAAATTATCACCACCCCACTAATCATCCATCACCCACGGTGCGAGCTTCCATTTTATATTATATGTTTAACAAAATGAAAATTTATAAAATATTTATTTCAGTTAAATTTAATTTCATTGATAGCTTGAGTTACATGCAATATTGAGTTTAAAAGAACCACAATATGCTATTAAAATATTATTTAATATTATATTTATAACCTAGATATTAAATTAGAGGGTGTGAATAGTATTAAATAATTTATGAAATATATATAAATTTATTGATAAATTCTTGGTAAATAATTACTCATTTTTTTAGTAGTGTCATTTTATTCTTCAAAAATATGTTTTCTTCAAAAATTATTTTTATTTATTTATTTATAAAATATTATGATTAATTTATATAAATTTTTGAAATTTATAAAATGAAAATAATTTTTTAAATCATCAGATTAAAATTATCTAATGAATAATTTATGATAATTTTCTAAAATGATTGATTGTCGAGTGAATGTTGAAAAATACTATTTTTTATTGAAAACTATATTTTTTTATACCATATAAAAAGTTACATTTTGTTTTAAAATGGTTTCAAAGTAAAATTAGTTCTATTATATTTTAAAAAAACCATTTAAATTCATTAAAATTGATTTTATTTTTGAATTCAGTATAAAAACATCTTTATACATGAAAATACATTTTCCTAAAAAAATGTTTTTATGTGCGCAATGTGTTTTAATATTAATAAATTAAATTGATCACTATTTCTGAATGATATTAATTAAATTTATATATAATATAATTATTCAAGTATTTTAACATTTGTCTAATATTTTTATAGGCATGTGACCAGAATAAATTTGGTTTTATGCTTAAAACTATATTTTTCTAAAAGAGGTTCTTGTAGCATTTTTCGCACTTATTTTAAAATTGATTTATTCCACTTATAGGTGTTGAATTTTATAAAATGGATTTCATATTTTGAATCGTTAGGTTTAAAATTTTTAATTAGTTCCCTTTTATTTTTGGTCAATATGAATAGTAATCATGGTAAAATTTATTACCTCGATAAAGGGTAAATCGGGTTAATCTAGGTTAAAACTAATTGATATGGCCATAATTTTTCATCATAATTATTATTATATGAATATAATTATAAAATTATCACTTTAGTACCTAAATTTTATTGTTTAATGGAAACTTGTCTATGAAAATGACCTATATAATATTTAAAGCAAAAAAAGATACAAAATATCTCTCTTTTGATTTTTAATATCTCTTATATGTCCACATAGGCATAAAATCATGTTATTAAAAAATATAATGTCTATTTTTAGATTAATGAAACTTTTTTCATGATATAAATTTATTTATAATTTTTATAAATTATATAATTACCTTAAATTCTTGTGAAACGCTACTAAAGTATTTATTCAATTAACATAAAAATAAAATAAATAATTTTAAAAATATTAAAAGTGATATAATTTGAATGAGTTTATATGTTAAAATAATTTTATATATCTATATTATATATTAGGTAGGTTTTAAATCATTAAATTGTAAATAACTCTTTGTATTGATGTATTTAAAGTCAAATTAAATGAATAGTGTCAAAAATGACATTAATGATATTTTATAATAAATAATATTTTATTAAATGATTTAAAATTAATAAAAAAATTATATTTAGAAAAATAAAAGTTATATGTTTTTAAACATCAACCATGGTGAATTTATTGGTCGTTTATCATTTATAATAACATTATAAACCCTTAAAGAGTAGAAAAATTTAATATTATGGTAATTGTGAAAAGGGTTAACAAATGGTTAAAACAAAACTATAAGGGTAAAAATGTAATCCAAACTTGTCCAAATTTTATTATTTGTGATTATTTTGACTAATAATAATCTTATATTATAATATTAACAATTTTGATCAATTTGGACATCAAAATTAATTTTTATTAATTTAATATTTTAAGAAATTCTAAGAGTGGCCCTCCCCACAATTATAAAAGGGAACCCCTATTTTCTATTATTCACACCACTTTTAGAATTATATATCAACAAAACTCTACAAAGTTATCTTATAAAATTACCTATACAAATTCTATAGGTTATTTTCTTCCCAAAATACCAACCCTAAAGCCCTTAAAAAGATATCTAAAAGAGTTATTTCAAAGAAGAGGTAACCACCTTAACCAATCAATTTCTTTTTAATTTTTATTTTACCTCATATATATTTTTTATATTCTTAATAAAATAATAAATTAAGTATACTAAATATACTAAAATTTTATTATTATTATGAAACCACCTTTATTCACCCTCTTTCTATCAAAGGAGGAGTAAAAATATTGCTCGTGTGAACGTACAGTCTCCACAAAGAGATACATTTCATTTCTCATCACCATATTTTATGGATGGGTATTATGAAGGGTTTAATGTTTATATATTATAATTATTAAATAATTATAATTATTTAATAATAATATCATATCTACCTTCTTACCTTCCAAACCATTAGAAAATGATAACGTTGATCGTGCGCATGTGTGGTCTACCACCTCCATGAAGCGATGTGATTCGTTTTTCATTTTTTTACTTCAATGGTAATAAGGATGAATTAAATGAATATATATGATATATATGATATGATAATTATTTTTTATAGTTGTTTTATTATTTAAATTTCTTTTGTTCTGTCATTCGATAAATGGAAACATCATTCATGCGTACGTACAGTCTAACGTCTCTATGAACGGTGTAATTCATTTTTTCTATCTCTATATTTTATGATTGACTCTAAACATTTATATAATTAATATATATCATATTTATATAATTATTAAAAAAATATGATGGAACCATGATAAAAATACAAGGACCAAAACTACTGAACCAGAACATACATGAAAAACAAAGCATATATCACTTGGAACGGTGATTTTAACAAAGAAGTGTAAACAAATAGGTGATAAAAGGTCATAAGTAAATCATATATTGTATGATATATATTATTATGGTTATATAATATATTTATAATAAAACTATATTTATTATACATTAGTTTTCAATGCGTATGGAGAAATTTGGGCCTAAGGTAAGGGATTTTCATCTCATTTTTATTTTCGTGAGACGCATGTCATATTCACCACTTGTTTCTTTTATGTTGTGTATGTAATTACCATGAATTTATTTTAGTATTATTAATAATAATTTTATGTGGATTTAAATATCTATCTAATTTTATTTATTTCATGGGTCTTACGATTCAAATGTTATCAAAGCGGTAATGGTTTTATGTTACATTCACATTGTTTATCGGGATTGTTTATGATTAAGTTTACAATGATGAAATCCTCTAATTTATCTCCCAGGATACATATTAATTTTATTATATTATGATTATTTCTTGAAAATTCATGATTTCTTTTCATTTTATTCACCTTAAGACCACAATATATATAAAAATATTGTTTTTAAGGAAAATAAACTTTATTTCTCTCTTCGATCGAAAAATATTTGTATTCCATATCCATATTTTCTAAAAATGTTTTAAAGAAGGTTTTTAGAATTATACTATGATTTTCTAAAGTCACTTTTACCCATTTTTTATTTTTTACAAAATGTTTCAAAAGGAATATTCTTATCATTTTCTGAATGAGGTTCTTTTTAATTTATTTTTACAAAAGTGTAAAAGGAATGTTTTATTTTAACTTATACAGTATCAATGGAATTTCCCTTAATCATGACCACTAAATTCTTTGAATATTCCTTTAAAATCTTACATGATTATTTTAAAATAAAATTTTTTCCATAACAATTTGAAAAATTTTATATTTTAAAGAATCAATTTTAAAATTGAAAGGTTATTTTCCCCAAGAATCTTTTAATTATCTTTTAATAGTATTTATATTCATCAAATACAAAAACCTTTATTTACACTTGTGGTTGACTAAGTATTTGATCTAGAGATACCACCATTATTCTTTCTAAAGATTGTTTTTGTTTATGATAATATTTTTATAGAACTCTTTCTTTCATGGGTTATTCTATGATGAAATGATGAAATGTTTTTAAAATACATTCCTTTTATATGGGTTATACTGTGATGAAATGTTTATGAAACCCATTTCGTTTCTAGGGTTTTGATATGATAGATTTTTTATTATCTTATGGAACACATATGCATGTTTTTTATTATATGAAGGCGATTATTATTACCTAGGATTGGGGTTATGTTATAACCAAGTATGGTGGTTTCATTATAACCAAAGATGGTGGTTATGTTATAACCAAGTATGGGTGGAAAATATATCTCCCTAAAATGCATTGGGTAAATATTTATATCTCATGAGATAATAGGACTAGAATAGTAAGTAAACCCAGTTCAATAAGTTACTTTGTCCACTATGATAGTCATGGGATTCAACCTTGACTACTACGATGGTTTGGGGAGTAAACCCATCCTGCTATGATATTTTTGGAAATGATCCTTGAATACCGAAGAAATTATTTTATATAATTATGTGTATGCTACAAAATTATGTCTTATGCCAATTTTATTCTCTTATGCCTTATGTTCTTTTATTCCATTTTTATTCATGTATTATGAAATTCCAAGATTTATGTTAGGACTCAAGATTATGATCTTTGATATGGAGGGTATGATTTCAAAATGTTATTATTGGGTTCTCATACCTTTATGTTAATGTTATTCTTAAGTGATCATTGATATGTCCCTTTTTTACCCTTATTGAGAATCTTAGCTCACCCTTTATTATGTTTCCTTTCCCCAAGTTATGAAGAAAGATACTAATTATGATATGTCTAAGAAGGGTGATAGTTATGAATAACTTAATGGGAGAATATATATATCATTTATGAACCAGTTTTTTATATGTACAAGTTTACAAGGAAATAGACCTATAATATTATTGCACGAATCATTTTGTTATGTAATTAATATCCATATATTAAGATGTGATATCTATGTATGAAAAGTGTGGGTCACTATATTTGGTATCAGATCAGGTTTTAGTTAACCTTTGGAAACTAGGTAAGAAAAAATTAGTGATAACCATAAGGTAAGTCTAAGTGTAGGATATCATCCTAAAGTTTTGGTAATGATCATAGATATCCTAGGTAAAACCTAAGGTCTCATATATTAAAAATTAGGTTTTATGATTTGTACATCCTATAAATTATTTTTCATGATTCCTCACTCTAACTATTGTTGATCGCACTATACTTTTTTTAGTCAATGGTTGGAACTAGGAGTATTCGTTTTAACACTGACAGACAATGGAGTGATTTTCCTCATGAGAAGCTAATTGAAACGGGATCTATAATATGACACCTTAGGATTATGCCTAATAATTTATCACAATATATGGTTAACAATTTTTACCTTAACAAACTCTCGAACTCATCAAAGAAGATAAGGATATAGTTTACTGAGAGTTTGGGTGGTGGAGACTATAAAGTAAAGAATATTTGTAACGACCTGAATCTGGAGCCCCTCCACTGGTGCCTAGTACCCAGTTCTCCACATGACCTCAAGCGCATTTCCCCGAACTCCAGAGGCTTCCGACTAGCAGTAAGGGCCTTGGTGAGTTGGTGGGGAAATTATGCCCTCATTTGGTAAGGTATACAGCGGAAAAAAACAACAGTCAATAGTGGAAACAGTAACAACATGCATAACAACAGAAACCAAACAGCGGAAGCAATAAATATATATAGCAATGATGATAATGATGCAGTAGGTACAAGTATCTATGGAAAGAAGCAAACACAACAACGTGCTGGAATAAAACTAAAAACAAGTGCAAAAGAAAAACAAAATAAACTCTTCACCATCGCGAGCCCCGGCTCGGTCCCATGCTCTCCAGGTCTAGCGCAATCAAGATCCTCAAGTAGAAGGGCGCTTGACCTTATCTATACCTGTAGCAACATAGTCTTCTTGGGCCCAAAAGCATGGCCCAAACAGGGTGTGAGATACAATCCCAGTAGGCAATCACCCAAAGATTTGTGCCTAACAGTCAATGAATACATGACAGTAATATAACAAGAAGCAGTAAATAGGATAACACAAATAGCCACAATCCATAGTTCTAACAAGTAGAGTACACAAGTAAGCATCCAGCAACAAGAAGAAAACAGGTAACCCTCTGGGTAGCTCTCACATCCTAACCCCTATGGTTCAACCTCTAATACTAGCAACCCTCTGGGAGGCACACATAGTCTCACCCCTCTGGTTCACTTACGTAAATAAGCAGACTCTCTGGGGAAGCACTCACCATAAATTCCCCCTATAGTCTCGTAACGTGATAAAGGCTCTCTGGAAAATCACTCAACGTCTATTCCCCATATGGCCTGCGTCGAGGAACTACAGACTCTCTGAGGAAGCACTCAACTTCAATTCCTCCTATGGTCTCGTATCGTAATTAAAAGACACTCTGGAGAAGCCCTTCCATCAATTCTCCCTTTGGTCTACTACTCTAGGTTCTCACAGTCCTGAGTGAAACAAAGCATGCTCAGTGCACGCGTATCGTCCAAGTAAACCTCAATAACTACTTGGCTATCATTCTACGGCTCAACAGCAATAATAAAACAATAGTTCCACTATCCTACAACTAGGAATGGCAACTGGAAAAACGCCCAACAGGAAAAACAAGCATGGAAAAGCAACCTGAGCACAAATAAATTACTCTACTCACAAGTAATAACCTCTACTAAAGTAAACAAGAAAAAGCAGGCAAACAGCAGGGGAAAAACAGGAAACACGCAATACCCCATTCAAGGGAATTGGTGGAATTTTCACATAATATTCATCAAATTCCTACGGAAAGGCACAAACCACCTACCTCAATCCTAAAAGATCGATATATGTGAACCACAACGACAGATTCCCCTTGGAACGACATAGATCTAAGAAAAATCACAAAACTATCAACCTAAGATAACTTGGAAACCATGAGGAATCAAGAAACAAGACTCAAGTAGAAGGAATAACTCACCGCTGCGCTTCCAACGCAATCGACGGTGCTCGAATCGGAGAACGGACGGCGAGGCGGGAGCTCGGGGAAGATTTGGTCGTACGGGTCACTTCAGACAGACGAAAACTGGAGAAGAAGATGAAAACGGGGGTTAGGTGAGACCCCGGTCCGTTTAATGAAAAAAAAAAGAAATTACACGGTGTGTACTTTTAGAGTACACGACGTGTACTGGGTTCCTTCCATATTCCGCCAAAAACGGCCTCTACGTTACCCCTACACACCATGTGTGTGGCCCGGGCACGGCCAGCACACGGCTTCGAGCCGGATCAGAGTACACGGTGTGTAATTAGAAAGTACATGGCGTGTACTTTGAAAATTTCCAGAACATTCATTTTTCTTAAAAACTCCATAAAAAAGGAAAAACATACCTGAATGAAAATCCGGGTTCTTACAAACTTCTCCCCTTAAAGAAATTTGTCCCCTAACTTCCCTAACGGGGTGTAGAAGAAGAATCCCCGAATAGTTTTGACCACTGCGATCGTACATCAGCCTCCCAATCCCAGGTCTCGTCTTGTACTCGCCCGTGCTTCCATAGCACTTGTACCATAGGAACAGACCACCCACGGAGAACCTTCGTACTGCGATCGATAATCTAGATAGGATGCTCCTCGAACAACGCATCTGCTTCCAGCTCGACTTCCTCGGGCTGAAAGGCGTGAGACGGGTCTGAAAAGTAACGTCGGAGTTGAGAGACATGGAAGACGTCGTGCATGGCCCGATACCTCTGAGGTAGCTGCAACTGATAGGCGACCAATCCCACTCTCTCCAAGACCTCAAATGGTCCGACGTACCACAGTGAAAGCTTACCCTGTCTTCGAATCCTATTGTGTCCCAAGCTCGGTGCGACGTGCAGGAAAACCTGATCCCTAACCTCAAACTCCAGAGGTCGTCTCCGCTGATAAGCATAATACTTCTGCTGAGACTGTGTCGTAGCCATCCTCTTCCGAATCAGCTCTATCTTCTCTGAAGTCTCCTGAATGAGACGAGGTCCCAGTAGAGATGCCTCTCCGGCCTCCAGCCAGTATAAGGGTGATCGAAATGGCATACCGTACAAAGCCTCGTATAGTGACATCTGAATGGTCGCCTGGAATCTATTGTTGTAGGCGAACTCTACCAAAGGAATATGCTTCTCCCAAGAACCACCAAAGTATAGTATGCAAGCTCATAGCATATCCTCAAGCACCTGGATCGTGCGCTTGGACTGGCCATCAGTCTGGGGATGGTATGTTGTACTCAAAAGTACCTATATAGCCAAGGCCTTCTGAAGTCCCTGCCAGAACTGAGAGGTAAAGCACGCATCCCTGTCTGAAACAATGGAGTGTGGAACTCCATGTAGACGAACAATCTCTCAGATGTAAATTCGTCCCAGATCATCAATACTGAAGGTCTCCTTAATCTGCAAGAAGTGTGCAACCTTCATAAGCCTATCGACAATAACCCAAAAAACATCATTCCCTTAAGGCGACCTCAGAAACCTAGTCATGAAGTCCATCGCGACATTGTTCCACTTCCACTTCGGAATGGGTAACTGCTGTAAAAGTTCTGCTGGTCGTTGATGCTCTGCCTTCACCTGCTGACAAGTAGAACATCTCATGACGAAACTAGCAACATCCTTCTTCATACCTGGCCACCAGTACTGGCAATGAAGATCCTGATACATCTTGGTCATGCCATGATGAACTGGCCAAACTGAGGAGTAAAAATCCCACATCAGCTCCTCGCGTATGTCTTCTGGAACCCTTACACGTCCCTAGAAACGCAAGATCTCATCCTCTCCCACTTCCCATCCGGGAAGAGGGTCAAATCCTGAAACACTCTCTCACATGACTAATCATTCTGATTCTGATAGATGTCTCATCCATACTTGATCAAAAAGTGTAGAGGTAACAGCTACAGAAGATAGGAAAGTCTGTCCCTGTCTGTCGTGCACCTCCAGATGCATCTCAGAGAACAGATCCATCAGCTGCCACTCACTTTTGGCCTCCTGAACTTCCTGAAAGTGAGTTATCCTACTCAACGCATCTGCCACTGTGTTGCCTTTCCCTGGCGTATAGGCAAGCTCGAAATCAAAAGACTGAAGGTACTCAACCCACCTGCACTATCTCAGTTTTAGATCCCGCTAAGTGAAAATATACTTAAGACTCTTGTGGTCAGTGAAGACCACAAAGTGCTCTCCCAGCAGATAGTGTCTCCAATAGTGTAAGGCATGAACAATGGCTTCCAACTACAGATCGTGCGTAGGGTAGTTCCTCTCATGTGGCCTCAACTACCGAGACCCGTACGCAACGACTCCATCCCCCTGCATAATCACAGCTCCCAGCCCGATACCTGAAGCATCACAGTAAACAGTGTAGTTCTTTCCTGGCTCCAGCAAGACTAGTATCGGTGCTGATGTCAACCTCCCTTTCAGCTCCGGAAAGGCTGACTCACAAGAATCTGACCATACGAACTTCGCCCCCTTCTTGGCCAGGCCTGTTAAAGGTGCTTCTAGACGAGAAAAGTCATGAATGAAGCGTCTGTAGTATCCAGCCAGCCCTAGGAAGCTCTGTACCTCAAAGATGTTCTTTGGATGCTCCCAGGAAACTAAAGCTCTCACTTTTTCTGGGTCCACTGATACTCCTACCTCTGAGATGACATGACCCAAGAATGAATCTGATCCATCCAGAAGTGGCACTTCGAGAGTTTAGCATAAATCCTATGCTCTCTCAGTGTACTAAGAACAATCTCAAGATGTGTGGCATGGTCGTGTCGAGTGTGAGAGTACACCAAGATATCGTCCATGAAGACCATGAAAAAGGATTCAAAGTAAGGATGGAACACTCGGTTCATCAGTGCCATGAAAACTATAGACGCATTCGTTAGACTGAACAGCATGACTATATACTCATATAGACCATACCTGCTCCTGAAGGCTGTCAGAGGTATATCCGATGGTCTAACACGCAACTGATGATAACCAGACCTCAAGTCAATCTTCGAGAACACTCGGTCTCCTAGAAGTTGATCGAAAAGGTTTTCAATTCTCGGCAAAGGATATCGGTTCTTGACCGTCAACTTGTTCAGCTTCCGATAATCCACACAAAGCCGAAGGTTACCGTCTGCCTTCTTTGCAAACAGGACAGGTGAACCCCAAGGAGAAGTACTAGGTCGGATGAAACCCTTAGCTTGTAGCTCATTCAACTATTTCTTGAGCTCCTGCAACTCAGTTGTAGCCATTCTATAGGGAGGAATGGACACCGGTTCCACTCCTGGCACGAGCTCAATAGAGAAGTCTACCTCACGCTCCGGAGGCAAACCTGAAATGTCCTCTGGAAAGACGTCCCTGAAGCGATCCACCACTGGTGGAAAATCCAACTATGGAGTCCCCTGATCATCCAGATAAAGACTATAAATCTGGGTCATCACCCCTCCTAGCCCAAGATGCTCGAGTCCTGCCCGACTCACCCGAACGTCCCACTCACCCTTATGAAGAAAAGACTCACCCTCTGGTGAAACAAAACTCACTCTACGGCGATAAAAGTCGACGACTGCCTGAAAGGGGATAAACCAATCCATTTCAAGGATGAAATCATAGCCTGTCATCTCTAGGACATAGAGATCCCATAAGAAGCGATACCCTACAACCTTGAGATAGAAATCTCTACACTGGTGTACACTAGATGTCCTCATCCCCAAAGGTGTGTCTAGTGTCAACAAGTCGGCATAAGAAAAGACGCAGAGTCCAAGGCTCTCCACAACATAAACAGAGATAAATCTATGTGTAGCACAGTATCAAAAAGGGATGAAGATAATACTGAGGATACTAAAATCGTACCTCAAACAGTAGAAGGGCCGGGATCCTGCTCTTGATAAGTCTGCTCCATGACGAAGGATTGGCATGTACTGCGGTCCTACGCCCCTGGCTGACCACTCTGAGTTGAACCTCCCTGCTGGTGCTGAGGAACTGGTGGCTGACCGCCGCGGCCTCGACCTCCACCTCAGCCCGAACGGACGGAAGAACTCCAGTTCCCCGACTAGTGAGAAACTGGTAGTGATGCTGCTGAACGAGGAGTCATGGAAGAACCCTGGTCACCAGTTGCTGGTGAGAAGACCTGGTAGAAACGCTGAAGGTGACCCATCTTGCTGCATGATCGGCACTCCATGGGGTCCCTCTGGCACTGCGGCCTCGTGTTCCCTGACTGGCCACACTGGTAGCATGTCACCTGGCTGCCTGACGATGCATCTCGCTTCCTCAGATCACTGCGTGTAGGCTCTCTACGGCGCTTCTTGCTGTCATCTAGAAGAAGACTAACTCTGGAAGTAGAACCGCCCTAGATCGCAGCTCCAGAGTCTCTCAGATTGCGCTCCACAATCAGTGCCTGGTTGACGATGGAAGTAACGGAAGTCAGCTGGAAGACGTTCACCTGTGAGCGGATCTCCCACCTGAGACCATCCTCGAACTTCCTTGCTAAGAACACCCCACTCCCATCCCGGAGGGGCGTGAAGCACTGCAGATCGGTGAAACGACCGGAATACTCCATGACAGAAAGAGTACTCTCCTCTAAGCTCATGAACTCCCGGGCTCGGTCGGCCCTCAAGGTATCTGGGTAGAAATAGTCATAGAACACGTGCTGGAACTCCTCCCAAACCATAGCCTGCTGCTGACCTGCCTACGAGATCACGTCCCACCACCTATTGGCGGAGTCTCGGAGCATGTAGGTGGCGAGCTTAACCTGCCTCTCTGGAGGCATCTCCAGATGCTTGAAGATAGTCAGCATGGCTTCCAGCCATGACTCTACAGCCTGAGCTCCTCCTTCCCCCGAGAATGTGGGAGGATGCTGCTGCTGAAAACCCTGCGTCAAATCTGACATAGACGTGGCAGGAGGCGGAGCTCCCTGGAAGGCCTGCATCATCCTCATGAAACCTTCCCTGAACTGTGCATCTCCACCTGCAACTGGTATAACATTCGGTGCCAAGGCTGGCCCGACTGGAGGATCGGCAAGAAGTCCCTGATCATCCCTATCTGGCGTCTTATCACTGCCCGACGACAGACGTACAACCGGAGGACATCTCAAAGGCATAGCTCTGAAAGATCAAAAGCACACCTTAGATCAGGAAAACAAGGACATAGAACACAAGAGTACAAAACAGAAACAGGGGAAGAAAAAACACACAAGTTTGAAAAACACAACTACAAGGCATGTATAAAACTACATGGTGTGTCTTCTTAACCCACTGACCTGGGCGTGTACTCCTACCCTACAAGTCATGTACACTTCAAACTACACGGTGTGTACTTGAAAATGGTTCCCCTGCATGAGTCTCCTTACACGGCTAACCCACACAGTCCGACTTAACTCGAGACTACACGGAATTTTCTTAACACACACGGCGTGTACTAGAAAAATATTCGGTGGCCCATGTTTGTGAAACACATGGCCAACTACACGGCTGAACCTTACACGACGTTCTTTGAACAAACACGGCGTGCATAGGCAAGGTGACCCCGTCCCGTGTTGTTTGTGACACGGCCAGGTACCTAGATAAGACTACACGGCGTGTTCCAAACAAACACGGCGTGTGGAAAAGAATGTGACGTCGGCCCGTGTTGTTCGTGACACGGTCGGGTACCTGGACCGGACTACACGACATGTTCCTTCTAGACACGGTGTGTTCTTCCCGATCTTCCCTGACCCGTGTTATTAGTGACACGGCCGGGTACACGGCTCATTACTACACGACGTGTACCTACCATACACGGTGTGTTCCTAAAGTTACTGTCACAACACCATGTTCTGATCACACGGTCAGTGACACGGCCTGAAAACTACACGGCATGTGTCCAAAAAGCACACACCGTGTATTTTGGGTTTTTCTGGGCAGTAGCTCAGAAACTGCGCAGAACCCCAGAAACACTAAAAACAAGGCAAAGAGGTGCCAAATTTCGATTCATGAGGGCCCATACTCCCCGCGAATCAAATCTTGGCATCTCCCATAGTCACATACAAGGGAAAAAAACATATCTCTAACATAACATTAGAGATTCTATCAAAAATCTATCACAACAGCATGCATAATCTACACGAAGTCTATCACAACAGCATGCAATCGCTAATGCACCCTAGATAGCATGGAAAGAATGCATGGCATGTGATTCTACAAGTGCCTATATGATGCATGAGATGGCATACCCTCATATCATCGGGTTGCGACAGAAATAGAACTGAAATATCAAAACAATAACCGCACAAGTCATGCGAATCACTCTAGGTGAAAACATATCAACCATAAAACTCAAAACCAGCAAACTGCAATTAACGAGGTAGTATGGCCTTTCTCTCTACATGGGTTAGCTACTCCCGAGCACAGCTTAATACCAAGTACTGAATCTGTCCTATCTCTGGCTAAAGTCTCCAAAAAGTAAAGCAAGAGAAAATAACTCCTTTGATACCAATTTGTAACAACCCGAATCCGGAGCCCCTCCACTGGTGCCCCATACCCAGTTCACCACATGACCTCAAGCATATTTCCACGAATGCCAGAGGCTGCCAACTAGCAGTGAGGGCCTTGGTGAGTCGGTGGGGAAACTATTCCCTCATTTGGTAAGGTATACAGTGGAAAAAAACAACAGTCAACAATGGAAACAGTAACAACATGCATAACAACAGAAACCAAAAAGCGGAAGAAATAAATATATATAGAAATGATGATAATGATGTTGAAGGTACAAGTATCTATGGAAAGCAGCAAACACAACAACGTGCTTGAATACAACTGAAAACAAGTGCAAAATAAAAACAAAATAAACTCCTCAGCATCGCGAGCGCCCGCTCGGTCTCATGCTCTCCAGATCCAGCGCAATCAAGATCCTGAAGTAGAAGGGCGCTTTCCCGTATCTATACCTACAGCAACATATTCTGCTTGGGCCCAAAAGCATGGCCCAAACAGGGTGTGAGATACAATCCCAGTAGTAAATCACCCAAAGATTTGTGCCTAACAGTCACTGAATACATGACAATAATATAACAAGAAGTAGTAAATAGGATAACACAAATAGCCACAATCCATAGTTCTAACAAGTAGAGAACACAAGTAAGCATCCAGCAACAAGAAGAAAATAGGTAACCCTCTAGGTAGCTCTCACAGCCTAGCCCCTATGGTTCAACCTCTAATACTAGCAACCCTCTGGGAGGCACACACAGTCTCACCCCTCTGGTTCAGTTACGTAAATAAGCAAACTCTCTGAGGAAGCACTCACCGTAAATTCCCCCTATAGTCTCATATCGTGCTAAAGTCTCTCTGGGGAAGCACTCAACGTCTATTACCCCTGTGGCCCGCGTCGAGGAACTACAGACTCTCTAAGGAATCACTCAACTTCAATTCCCCCTGTGGTCTCGTATCGTAATTAAAAGACACTCCGGAGAAGCCCTTCCGTCAATTCTCCCTTTGGTCTACTACTCTAGGTTCTCACAGTCCTGAGTGAAACTAAGCATGCTCATCACGCATGTATCATCCAAGTAAAACTCAAGAACTACTTGTCTATCATTCTACGGCTCAAGAGTAATAATAAAACAATAGTTCCACTATCCTAAAACTTGGCATGGAAACTAGAAAAATTCCCAATAGGAAAAACAAGAATGGAAAAGCAACCTGGGAACAAATAAATTACTCTACTCACAAGCAATAACCTCTACTAAAGAAAACAAGAAAAAGCAGGCAAACAGAAGGGGAAAAACAGGAAACACACAATACCCCGTTCAAGGGAATTGGTGGAATTTGCACATAATATTCATCAACTTCCTACGGAAAGGCACAAACCACCTACCTCGATCCTAGGAGATCGATATATGTGAACCACGATGACAGATTCCCCTTGGAACGATGTAGATCTGAGAAAATGCACAAAATGCTCAACCAATGATAACATGGAAACCAGGAGGAATCAAGAAACAAGACTCAAGCAGAATGAAGAACTCACCGTTGCGCTTCCAACGCAATCGACCGTGCTTGAATCCTGGAAAGGACGACGAGGCGGGAGCTCGGGGAATATTCGGTCGTGCGGGTCGCTTTGGACGGACAAAAACTGGAGAAGAAGATGAAAATGGGGGTTAGGTGTGACCCCGGTCCGTTTAATGAAAAAAAAATTACACGGTGTGTACTTTTAGAGTACACGGAGTGTACTGGGTTCCTTCCATACTCCGCCAAAAACGGCCTCCTTTTCACCCCTACACACCATGTGTGTGGCCCGGGCATGGCCAACACACGGCTTCGAGCTGGATCAGAGTACACGGCATGTACTCAGAAAGTACACGACGTATACTTTGAAAATTTCCAGAGAATTCATTTTTCTTAAAAACTCCCGAAAAAAGGAAAAACATACCTGAACAAAAATCTAGGTTCTTACAATATTCAACTTACTATATATAGAGAATTTGGGAAGAATGTCAATTGAATATATCATAGTAATAAGAAGATATTTTCTATGTGTAAATGAAGGTCAAATAACAAGTAATTTCTAAGGAAAAATGAATAGTTTGATAAATAGAAATGGATATCATCCTAAGATACTATTTATAGTTTGATGTCTTATGTGTGGAGAATATGGGAATTATCTAAATCAATTCCCTGATCAAAGGTTTAACTTCTAAGGAAAGATATATGATGTGAAAGGATTTAAGTTTGTATATATTATAATTCAATAAATATGTTTTGTAAGAGTTATATCGATGGTATTTTGGATATAAGGATCATAAAACATATAAGGATTATTATATAGTAGAATTTGAAAACATATGTTTAGTTGGGATAAAGAGATGATTTACATTTTTGGGATAGTATTGGTGACCTTGAAATTTATTAGTTAAAGAAAAAGTGATTTAGGTCATATTTTATGATGCTTATTTCATTTTTGTATTTACGGAATATGTTCAATAGTTTTTGGACTTATTTTAGGAATAAGGATTGTGTTAGTTTTTTGAATTGTATATTTTTTTCATGCGAGGTTAACTTAAAAGTTATGGATACCGTTATGGGTTTATAATTTTAATTTTGATCATAATTTTAAAGGCATAAACGCCCCTTTTTCACATTTTAAGTGATAGGATTTGGAGGTGATTTGAAACTTTTTAGGAAGAATAATCTATCAAGGTTCAAATTAACCTTTGGGTTAGTATATTATTGATGTTAAGTTAATTATGGTCAATTTGATAGTGGGATATAAATATTTTTTATGGTTGAAAATTGATTCATTGAAAAGGAAATATTTTTGGGTATATGTATACTGAAGATAAGGATTACCTTTTAGGTTAGTATCTAAATTTTATTCATGATATTTTAGGTGAATTTCACTTTATTATAAGATTATATAGTGGTTTATCGTGATGATTAATGATATTTTAAGAGATGTTTCATTTGGTTGTGGTTTAACAAGTGAGATAACATGAAATATTATTTAAAATGAATGAAAATAAATTTTTGAATATTTAAGTTGAAGGGTATGACATAACCTTTTAGGTTAAAAATCTCTTTAATGTTGAGGTTATTAAGGTAATTTGGGATATAGAATTATTTATTGAGTCAAACCTTGGATGTTAAATTTCTTCTGAACATATTCTCTATCACTCAATATTAGTACTTAGGCATTAGTTTTCTCTTATATAACTATGTTTTCACTTCCCACTAATGTTCTCTTATTTAGATACCTAGTTTTGTGTTATTTAATATGACCTTCGTATTTCCATTTCTTTTTTAAGAGGAAGTTTTATTAATACATTCTAAGATGTGGGTTTTCAATAGAGGAATTTTCAAATATAAAACCCTTGATTACAAAGAACAGGTTCAAATTGTGAGGAATAAATTTATTAATGGGGTAGAATGTAACACCCTAAGATTTTATGAAATATTTTTTCAATTCGATTTCATTTCTTCAATATCTTGCATTACACACTACACTGGGTTTTAACAAACCATGATACACTATTAAAATATTATTTAATGTGACAGTTATAACCTAGATCTTAAATTAGTGGGTATTAATAGGATTAACTAATTTATGAAATATATATATTGATATATTTTTAGTAAATAATTACTCAATTTTTAGTAAAGTCATTTTATTCTTCAAAAATGTGTTTTCTTCAAAAAGGGTTTTTATTTATTTTGTGAGAAAATATTATGATTAACTAACTTTAAAAAAAATTATAAAATGAAAATAATTTTTGAAATTATCATATTAAAATTTTATTAGGATGAATTTTTGATAATTTTTTGAAAATATTGATTTTCCATCGAATATTCAAAAATATGACTTTTATTGAAAACTGTATTTTTACTTCAGGCATGTAAAAAAGTTTAATTTTTGTTTTAAAATGGTTTCAAAGTAAAATTAGTTATATTATATTTTAAAAAATCCAATTAATTTTATTAGAATCAATTTTATGTTTGGATTTAGTATAAAATGTTTTTATGTGTATAAATGCATTTTCTTAAAAAAACTATTTTTATGTCCGCATTGTGTTTTTATCTTAATAAATTAAATTGATCACTATTTGTGAATAAAATTAATTAAATATATATATTATAAACTCAATAAAATGTTTTAATATTCATCTAATATTTTTCTAGGCATGGGATAAGAATAAATCGAGTTTTATGTTTAAAGCTATTTTTTTCTAAAAGTAGTTTTCATCATGTTTTGTGCACTTATTTTAAAATTAATTTTTTACACTTATAGGTGTTGAATTTTATAAAATGGATTCAATATTTTGGAATTAGGATGTTAAAATTTTCTAAATAGGTCCCTTTTATTTTTTTCAATATGAATAGTAACTGTGGTAAAATTTATCCCCTCGGTAAATGGTAAATCAGATTAATCTACGTTAAAACTAAGTGATAAGACCATAATTTTTATTACTAATTATTTTTTGATTAATTTAATTTTACCTTTATCAAATTAGGCTCCAAATTGAGTTTTTTTCTATGAAAATTACCCATATAATATTTAAAGCAAAGAAAGTTACAAAATGTCACTCTCTTGGTTTTAAATCTCTATTTTATGTATGAATAAGAAAAAAATAAAGTTAATAATGAATATAAATGTATATTTTGATATACATTAAATTATTTTCATTATATAAAATTTTAATTTTTATAAATTATATAATTACCTTAAATGTTTGTACAACGCTAATACAATATTTATTCAATTAACATAAAAATAAAATAAATGATCTTAAAAATATTAAAAGTGATATAATTTGAGTGATTTAATATGTACCATAAATTTTATATATCTATATGACATATTATGGAGGTTTTAAATCACTATATTCAAAATCCACCTTTGTATTTATGTACTTAAAGTCAAATTAAATGAATAGTGTTAAAATGAATAATATTTTATTAAATGATATAAAATTAATAAAAATATTATTTCTAGAAACTTTAATGTGTTATGGATTTAAAAATAATCCATGGTGCATTTATTGGTCTTTTTTCATTTTATATTAACATTATTAACCCTTAAATGGTAGAAAACTTAAATATTACAGTAATTGTCAAAAGGGTTAACAAAGGGTAAAAATATGATAGAAACATATCCAGATTTTATTTTATGAGGTTATTTAAAATAATACTCATATTATATTTTAATCTTATAAATTTTATCCATTTGGAAATCAAAATTAATTTATATTAATTTAATATTTTAAGAAACTTGATGAGTTCCCCTCCCCTCAATTACAAAAAAGAGAACCCCGCCTTTCTCTTATTTTCACCAATTTTAGCCTTAAATATTGAAAAACCTATATCAATTTATATTATAAACTCCCTTATACACATTCTAGAGGTTTATTTATTCCTAAAATACCAATTCTAAATCCCTTAAGAGGAGATCTAAGGGAGTTCTTTCAAAGAAGAGGTAATTTCTTTAACCAGACAGTTTATTTTTAATTTTTATTTTACCTCATATAAATTTGTTATATTATTCATAAAATAATAAATTAAATATCCTAAATATAATTAAATTTTATTATTATTATGAAACCACCTTGATTCACCCTCTTTTCATCAAATTGAAATTGAAAATATCACTTGTGTGTGCATACGGCTTACTGTCTCTACGTAGCGATGCAATTCATTTATCATTGTCATCTTTTATGGATGTTTATTATGATGTTTTTAATGTTTAAATATTATAATTATAATTTTTAATGATAATATCATATCAACCTTGTTTTCATCTAAATATTTGAAAAATGATAACGGTGATCATGCGTACGTGTGGACTACCACCTCCACAAAGTGATGTGATTATTTTTTCAGTTATATTTTACATGGAATTTAATAAGGATGGATTTAATGAATATATATGATATATATGATATAATAATGATTTTTTAAAGAGAATTTATTATTTACCTTTCTTTTGTTCCATCCTTCGAAAAATGGAAACAGTGTTCATGTGTGTATATGGCCTACCATCTCTATAAACAGTGTAATTCATTTTTCTAGTTATATATTTTATAAATGAATCTAAACATGTATATAATGAATATATATGATATTTATATCATGTTTAAAATTCTTTATATGATGTAACAATGATCAAAATACAAGTACCAAAACTACTAAACTATAATATACATGAAAAACAAAGCAGATATCACCCAGAATAGTGATTTTAATAAAGAAGTGTTAACAAAAAGTGATAAAAGGTCATAAGTAAATAATATATGGTATGGTATATATAATTATGGTTCTATAATATATTTATAATAAATATATATTTATTATACAATAGGTTACAATACGTGCGAAGGATGTCTAACCGAAGGTGAGGGATTTTCATCTCACTTTTATTTTCGTGGGACACATGTCATATTCAACACTTGTTTCTTTTTTATGGTGTATATACTACCATTAAATTTATTTTATGATTATTATTATTATTATGAATTTTATGTGTATTTATATATTAATATAATTTTATTTCTTTCATGGGGATTTTGATTCAAATGGTACCAATGTTGTAAGGGTTTTATGTTACAATCACATTGTTTATGAGGATTGTATATGTTTAAGTTTTTGATCATGAAATCATAAGATTTATCTCTCAAAAAACTTATTAATTTTCTTATAATTTGTTTATTCATTGAAAATAAATATTTTACTTTAATTTTCTTCACCTTAAGTTCTCAAAATACTGGAAATATTTTTTAAAGGAAAATCAACTTTATTTCTATCTTCGGTCAAAAAACCTTTTTCTTCCAACTCCTTATTTTATAAAAATGTTTTAAAGAAGTTTTTTACTATTATCCTATGATTTTTTAAAGTATATTTTACCCATTTTTTTATTTTTATAAAATGTTTTAAAATTAATCTTCTTATTTTTTTCCAAACGAGGTACTTTTTATTTTTTTTACAAAAGTGTAAAAGAAATGTTTTCTTTTAACTTATACAGCACAAATAGAATTTCTTACCATCATTACTGATCAATTATTTGAATCTTAATTTAAATTTTTCCATGGTTATTTTAAAATAAATTTTTTTCATAATATTTTAGAAATTTTTTAGATTTTAAATAAGTGATTTCAAAACGGAAAGGTTATTTTCTTCAAGAATATTTTAATGATATTATAATGATATTTCTATTCATAAAAGACAATAACCCTTGATTTCCTTATGATTTAATGGATATATGATACAAGGATATCATCCTTATTATTTCTCTATATAGTTTATATTTATGATAATTTTTTTACGAAACTCTTTCCTTTTATATGGGTTATGCTAGATAAATTTCATTCTCATTTATTGGACTTTAAAGAAGTTTTTCTTACCATGTTACTTTGAGGTACCTATTAAAGAAGCCAGATTCAATGCCCAAACTTATTCATTGGATTCTCCTTCTTCAAGATTTTGATATTGACATAAAATGAAAGAAGGGTTAAAAGAACTTGTTGGAAAACCACATGAGTATGATCACTCACATACTAAATAATAACACATTGGACCAGGTACCACTTCAGGACACATTTACCAATGATCATTTTTATGCACTCTTAAGTACACATCCTCAGTATTTTGGTTTAATTAACTATCTTATCACATTTTAAATACCTATAAAATTTAAATAAACACCAAGTTAAAAACTTTAAGAGTTATTATAGGTTTTATGTTTGGGACAATCTCTACCTTTGATGCATGTGTAGTGACTAAGTTATTGGGAGGTGTGTTATAGATCATGTGTTTAAGTATGTTCTACTTTTTATACACTTTATTTTAGAGGACACTTTGGACCCCAGAGGATATTTATGAAGTTCTTAGACTTGATTTTATATTGGCATAGTTTTTTTATGATTCCCTTGGGTTTTGTAATCCATGGTCACATTGCCAACACACTGGTAATATTTCTAAGAGATACGAGATGCCTCAATAACCCATATTATTCTGTGATATTTTTAATGTATAGGGAATATATGTTATGGTTCCATTTCCTAGATCATTTGGCTTCTTGTACATCCTTGTTATTATTTATTATGTTAACAAATGGGTGGAGTCCAAGTCCACCAGAACTGATGATTCTTATGTTGTACTAGATTTTTTCAGCGTGTATATTTTTTGCATGTTTGGAATACTGAATGTTATCATTAGTGACCAAGGGTCACAATTTTTCAATCAAAATTTTCCTTTCCTAATTGAAAAGTATGGGGTGATTCTACTCTGTACCACCCCTAAACAAATGGCCAGGATAAAGTTTCAAATTAGGATTTAAATAAGATATTGGAAAAAATTGTGCAGCCAAAGGTAAAGGATTAGAGAAAGAGATCAGATGATGCCATTTGGTATTATAGGATGGTGTCCAAGACTCCCATCGCTATATACCCATTTTTTATTGTTTTTGGGAAATACATTCATATCCCCATGGGATTCAAGCATCAAGAATTTTGGGTGATAAAGAAGTCCAACATGGATTTATACCAAGTTAGAGATCAAATGAAGCTAATACTTCAAGAGATTGAGGAGATATGAGTATCATCGTATGAGAACTCAAGGATCTATAAAGAGATAGAAAAATAAACCCATGACAAAATAATCCAAAAGAGAGAGTTTTATGAGGGTAAAAAGTTATTATTTATATTTCATGATTAAAGTTGATGCCAAGTAAGTTTCATTATAGATTTTTAATCCCTTATGTTGTATTTAATTTTTACCCTTATAGTGTAGTATGGATCACACAAGAGGCCATAGGAATTAAATTTATTTTCAATGGGAAACTTTTTAAGTAATACGTTGAGGTACTTCCCAAGCATTCAGTTAATTTTATCACACTGCATGGCTCCATTATCAATTGATAACATCAGGCTATCTCTAACCATTTCAATTCTATATTATTTATCCTATTTAAAATTCTAAATTTCATGTGAATATATCTTATCATAAGTTCACATTTAAAAAAATGTAATAATTTTAAGTGTGGATGAGGGGACAAAATTTTGGGGTAGATTCTTTAGTATTTTCAATTGCATGATTTGTGTGTGTGTTTTGTGTTTTAAAAAAACAATAGAAAAAAAAACAAAAAAACATCATGTATCATGATCATTTACATGTGGATCATATGAAAAATCTGTGCTTAATTTTTTAAAATTCATTAGTAGCATATTAATCATTAGAAGTATTTCATCATTATGGATTAATTATTATAAAAATGAAGTCTTCAATGATATGATTTCTTATTTCATTATAAAACCTTTTAAATTTTGATACCATTATTTGGGATATTTTTTCATGGTAAATTGTTTCATTGATTTCTCCACATAAATTTACATGCAACCATGACTTATGGAATTTTTCCCACTCAATTGATGGTATAGTCAAGTTAAGGAATATTTTTTTCTTACATCAATGGTTGATCCATACATTCATTTTTCTTCCAATCAATTTCACTACTACACCGAATTGAACTTTGTGTATGTACCTGATATCCAACAGTTATATTCCATAATATATATATATATATATAATCTTAATAAATAGGGGAGAAATGAAATGTACATCATGTGGTGATATCTAGGTTGGCAGCTTAAGGTTTGACTTTTGGGATGTAATGGCCTGAACCCTCCTGGTCCATTACTTTTCCAAATTTCTGGTGATGGGGGAAACCTGAGGACTATCAATGAATCATTAAGGAGTTTTCCAAAAACTCGGTTCCACCAAATGGTTCTACTGAAATGGTAGCACCGATACCGTGATGGTGTCACTGTGATGGTGGAACCGTGATAGTGGCACCATGACAATGGCACTATCGTGGTCGTACCATCATGGTCGCACACCAAAATGGTGGCACCACTTACGGTGTCTCACCGAATCGGTGGCACCGTTATGGTGGAACCTTTATAATTTCTCATCGAATTGTGTCCCACCATCTTTCAATTTTTTCCCTATTTCCCAAGATTTTTTGGTTCCTCCCCCATTAACATATCTTTTGACGTAAAAGTGTTCTAATACCATTTTTAATTACATTTAAAGCCAATGAAATATGTTTTAAACCCCCAAGATTCAGGCAACCCTTAAGTTACCAAACGTGTGGTATTTTACCTCGGTGTCACACCCTTCCCTGTTCTTTACAACTTCGGCCTTGTTACATGGTTTTTCTCTATTTAGAATATATCTATTAACTCACAGTCATCATCTTCACTATCTCTAAGGAGAATTATTAAATAACAATTAATCCAGCATGTGAAACCACCCAACTACATGGTCAAGCCACGATCTGACTTCAAGTACTTCAAAATCATCTCCCTTATTTTAGGATCTGGACTTTTCTTAATCTGATGTCCTCTCTTCCTTTTTCCTTACGATTTCTCTAAGTACGCATAGATACTTACTCTGGAGATGAATCGTGCACCCATGCTGGAGTTCTTCCCACTCATCCTTGAATCCCTTGAGTTTTCCTTTCCTGCAAGTCATGAATCCTCAGTTCTTGATGTGATGATAAATACTTCGATCCTTGATCGTCCAGGTAGGGTTTTCCTTCATCTCTATTTATTGTGAATCATGCGGGGCGGGTATGATAACTTTTACCTCAGGACGTGGGTGAAACCAAACCTTAAATAATATAATAACCGGACTTTAAAAGAATAAAGGGTTTTAAATTATGTTGATGTTTCTATATTCTTTTATCTTTGTTTATGTTGTGAATTTTATGATATTATGACCACTGAAAATCATGGTCGTTGGTAGTCCTTTCTTGTACACTAATGAACCTCTGTTTTCTAGATAATCTTGTTATTGAATGGGTGTAGCATGGAAAGTGGTTAATCATGTAAACTTGGTTGATAAAATGGATGCCTGATAAATAATAATCCCTCTGTGATCACCCTGGCTAACCAAACAAAAATAATGGACTTTATAAATGGTGATGGATAAATTTGAAAACTTCTTTGCTCTGTTCTGGTGGTACACATGGTTTCTCTTGTTGATGCTTGTGGGGTGGCGTGGGTGGGGATGGGATCTCCTATTGTTCAGTTACTATTTTGTGGATCTTTGGTTGTGTAGAGCCATATGTTGGGGCTTGGTTTGGTTCTAGTACTTCGAGGGATCTCAAGGATCCCTTTTTTGTTGTGACTTTACAAGAGAACCAAGTGTGAATGCCTAAATTTCTACTTGGTTGTTTTCTTTCATTTGTTGTCTTGGATTGTGGAAATTCCTGTTAGTTGCCCAGTAGTGAAGAAATATTTAAATGGAATCACTTGAAAATGATAACGAGAATGGTTACAATGGGGGATTTTTTACCAAAAATGGGTTGTGCTCTGGTTGTGGATGTTGTGTGTTTGTGCATGTAGGTATAGTAATGAGAGTGGTTGTGTATGGGCTGGTTGTCTATTTAATAACCCTTAGGTTGGGATGAGTGTTTGTTTACCTATATGTATAATGCTTAGTTTGTGTGTTTCTTATAAGAACCCCACCCATGTTGAGCACTTCATGTTGAACACCCCCATTTCAAGGGGGTGTTTTTTCCAACATTATTATGAGTGGCTGGTTATTATCTCCTTTATGATGCCTCTCCCAGGTAGCCCAATATTATTCGGGTAGGTTGTGATGGCCTATTGTTTAATATGGCACATGAATCATCGGTCAGGGTGTTTTGTGGTGGTTGGCCCAGCTGTGTGCAGGCAATTTTATTTTCCAAGTGTCTTCAGGATGAGGCATAGGTGTCTTCGAGCATAAAAGTGGTTATTTTGGCCCAGGTGTCTTCGGGCGTGGCAGCAGTTTTTGTGGACCAGGTGTTTACGGGCATGGTTATGTGTGGTTGTGGCAAACCAGGTGTGTGCAGAGATGATGTGTGGTGATGGCCCATAAAGTTGTTGTTGGGGTGGCAGTGGGACTTCAGTGAGACTTGTGGGGGAGGTCTGATGCATAGAATGTCCTAAATAACTAGTGGGAAAGTGGTGCGGGGTACCCAAATATCGATGTGATATTAATATTACTTTACCTGACTTGCATTATTTGGGGAGTTTTCATGGTGAGGATAGGTGGATAGTTTCCTTACTAGGTTCTTTAGTTATCTCTATTTCCTACGGGGTATTAGAATACCTCCCCACTTGTGCACGAGAGCTTTTGGTTGTCCCTACTAAGTATACTTGTATACTCAGCCTACGTATATAAAACTACTTTTAGTTTTCTAGTAGAAATTTAAGGACTGTACCAGACCTTACTAGCTCAGGCTTCATGAGTTTTAGTTACTATTTTTCTTTATTTTGGTATTTTTTATCATAGTTTTTTGTGTACCTTGTATAGATTTATCTTGAACATGCATATGGGAGTGGATTTTTTGATTTACCTTTACTTTTAGTTTTTCGAGTTGTTTGGGATTTACCATATTATCTCCCTGTATTATTAAATAAAAAGCGTAATTCATTCAATTTTACATGAGATATTATACCCTTAGTGCTAGTAACCACTCTAGGGCCTATTTAAGGTGGGACTTGGGGGTCATTATCTCTCCTTCAACTTGAGGAAGGAAGGTTCTGGCAGTTTGTTGTCCCTTCCCTCATCCTGGTGAAGGTGGGTCATGACAGAATGGTATCAAAGGGATGGTTGAGAGATAGGATGGAGTTCAAGGTTAGGCATAGTGATAATTTCATGGGATGGTAGGGAAATATTGTTAGGAAATCTTGGCGTGTGAAATAGGCCAGAGAAGACTGGCTAGGAAATAGGATTTTAGGGTCCCCTGTGATCTGATGTAAGGACTATAGGCCTACCTAATAACCAAGTGAGGCTACACTGATTGCAGGGTAGAGTCCCTAGGAGAGGTACATTCATCATAATGAATTGTGTTCTTATGTGTCTTGGGTTTTTTGGGGAATTAAAAGTGAATAAAAAGTTTATAGAAAATTTAAAGGAAATATTATACACTACTCGGGCTTAGGAATTCCTTTTTTACCTTGTAGATATGGCACCTGGATGACGTCTGTGAGTAGTGTGGGAAACCAAGTCCCATGAGGATGATTTGTCTGATCAGGTTAGGGCTGATCGAGAGAAGTAGTACGACCAGTGGAAGAAGACACTTAGTGCCTTTCAACGGCAGACCCTCGGAAAGTACGAGGGTAGCGTCTCAAACATAGAGATGGAGAACTACTTCGAGGAGTTGGTGATAGATTTCAGCTTGATCCAAGATCTGAGTAAGTACGGGGTTACTCTGGATGTAATCCAAATGCATGGAGTGTCATGTCAGTGGTGGATGCTCTATCTCATGGAGAAGAAGGAAGTTGAGGTTTTGTGGACTGACTTCGAGAGGGAGTTCTAGGCGGAATTCCTTTCTTCTACAGTGAAGGATGAGAAGAGGTAGGAGTTACTCTCCCTATATTAGGGGAGTATGTAAGTGAGGTATTTGGGAATCAAAGTTCAATTATATCCTTAGTTTCACTCCATACCTCTTCCTGGATGAGGAGTCGCGGGCAAGGCGCTTAGAGGAGGCACTCTGACCTTCCCTGTAGTATGTTGTTACTCCCTTCACTTTACAAACGTACTTGGAGGTTCATAAGAAGGATGAGGTGGTGGAGAGGATTCACACACTTGGAAGTGTTCCTTGATAGGGGAGACAATTGATCTCGTTGAAGGGGAAGGCCGTTAGAAGTAGGCCTCCAATATCAAGGCCACCCAGGTTTTGGTCGGCGGGGAGCATGCCCCAGTAGTTCTAGTTTCAATCTCCCAGTCCTCACCATTTCTCTGAGAGCCTGGGACCAAGGTGATTTATCTATGGAATCCATGGGAATATTCAAAATTAGTTCCCAAATCTATTGAAGTACAGTAGAGGTGGGAAGGTTCAGAACCCACCTCAGCAGCAACAGTTTTAGCCAGACCTTTTCAACAGTAGTTGTAGTGGCAGCGAGCTCCCGCTACACCGAGGGCGGAAGGTGTCAGAGGAGGCCAACCTCAGGGTGCTCCTTAGAGACCTCGACTATTTTATGGTTGGGGAGGTAGTCGACACCCCAAATGTAGGGGAGCTGGGCATGGGCAGTTTCACATCGCAGAGGCAGCGGTTCCGATAGGGCTGGAGGTCATTCGAGGTATGATCAGCGTGTTTAGTACTATTTCTTGTGCCCTGTTTGATTCAGGATATTCGCAATAATTTTTTCACCCCATATATCCCATTCCTCTGGCCTAGACATATAGATACTCTCCATACCCATGGTGCTGAGTATGCCACTTGGACATCAGACCAACCTGTTTGACATTTGTCGAGGATGCAGACTAATGCTAGGGTCACATCAGTCTAGTGTGGATCTATTTATACTGCAAATGCAGCCATACAATTTCATTATATGCATCAAATGGATCTTTTCCATACAATCTATTATCGACTACTTCTGTATAAGCTTCTTGTTCTCAGATATGGGTAGCCATCATGTAACTTTCATTAGCAAGAGGGGTTGTGAGGAGGGCAGTCAGTGAGTGGAGCCCCTTTTTTCCTTGTTAGCTGAGCTATTGGTGGAGTCAGTAGACACAGAGATGGTGGAAGTCCCAGGGATCATCAGTGAGTTCCTGTACATCTTTCCTAGAGAGGTGGTGACTCTACCCCCTCGACGTGATTTTAAGTTCGGGATAGACTTGCAACCCGATGCCCGTCCGATTTCGATGGCTCCCAATCAGATGGCACCTTATGAGTTGTGGAATTTGTGGATTCAAGTTTATGACCTAATAAATAAGGGTTTTATCTGACCGAGTGTGTCACCATGGGGTTCTCCAGTCTTGTTCGGAATGATGACAGACGATGGTCTTAGGCTGTGTGTAGACTACCGAAGATTGAATCAGGTGACAGTCAAGAACTGTTACCCCCTCTCTAGGATCGACGACCTTTTTGACCAGTTGAAGGGATCAGGTTGGTTATCTAAGATCGACCTACGGTCAGGATATCACCAGTTGAGGGTGAAGGATGGTGACATCTCAAAGACTGCTTTCAAGTGAAGATATGGTCACTTTGAGTTCGTGTTCATGTCGTTCGGCATTACACATACACCAGTCGTGTTCATGGGGATCATAAACTCCATTTTCCATGAATATATAGACTGGTTCATAGTTGTGTTTATTGAATACATCCTAATCTACTCAAGATCATAGGAGGATCATGCTAAGTATCTTAGGATTGTTTTGGAAGTCCTCTGACACCACCAACTTTATGAGAAGTTTTCTAAGTGTGATTTCTAGACACGATAGGTACACTTCATTGGATATGTGGTGTCCCAACATGAAATAACAGTGGAACCATCAAAGTTCGAAGTGATTTTTTTTGGGAATCACCCAAGAACATGGTAGAGTTTCATAGTTTTCTGGATCTAGAAAGTTACTACTAGAGGTTCATTCCCAAATTCTCTCGAGTTTCAGTGCCTTTGACATCCATGACCAAGAAGGAACAGGCTTTCATTTAAAGTGAGTACTATTAGTAAACCTTCAGTAATCTAAATGGGAAACTGGTTAGTACCCTAGTACTAAGGCTTCCATAGGAAGGGGTAGCGTTTGAAGTGTTTTGTGATGCTTTAGGTTTAGGCTTGCGGTGTGTGCTGATGCAGTATTGGGGAATGATCTCTTATGGGTCTAGGTAATTAATTCCTCACAAACTTAACTATGCCACCCACGACCTAGATCTTATAGTGGTTGTATTCACATTGAATTTTTAGCGGCATTACTTCATAGGGGAACGTTTCTTGGTCTTTATAGATCACAAGATCTGGAGGTATGTCTTCTCCTAGCGAGACCTGAAATTATAGCAGAAGAGGTGGATGGAGTTTTTTCAAGACTATGACTTCTAGATCTCCTATACCTCAGTAAATGGGAACATGGTGGCCGATTCCTTGAGTAGGAATTCATAGAAGGATGTGTTTCGGAAGTCATCAGATGCTTGGAAAACAAAAGAGGAGTTGGCTGCTTTACATATGAGAATTAGAGTGGAGGATGGTAGAGCCTGTATATTCTAGATGATGGTGCATTCTTCCTTGGTACAGTATGTTGAGGAGTCTCATTGGTGGGACGTAGAGGCTGAAGTGATGCATGATCATGTTATCCGGGGAAATGCTCTGGAAGGATGGTCAGAAGATGATTAGAATCAGATGTTTTTCCATGGGAAGTTGTTTTTCGTGGAGATGATGTGTGAGAGAGTTCTCGGTGAGTTCCATAACTCCCCCTAGTGGTACACCCAGAAGTTTCAAAGATTTACCGAGGCATAAGGGAACATTTTTTTGTGGCCCGAAGTGAAGCGAGGAGTGGCATAGTTTGTGCCAAAGTGCCTCATGTTCTAGTTGGTGAAGGCTGAGCATCGTGTTCGGGTGGTCTATTTCAGCCCTTAGACGTTCCTGAGTGGAAGTGGGATGATTTTTTAATGGATTGTTTCATGGGAATACCTAGGGATGAGGTAGTTTGTGATTTTTTCTGGGTAGTAGTGGATCGGCTGACAAAATCGACTCACTTATTAGCGATTAAGGAGTCTAGATCCATGGATCCCTTAGCACAGAAGTACGTGGGTGAAGTTGTGCAGATGCACAGAGTTACCAGAACCATCATTTCAGATCGGGATACATAGTTTACCTCACAGGTCTATAATGTATTGTAGTGTTCATTTGGAACCCAGCTATGCCTTATCACTACTTTCCGCCCCCAGACAAATGGGCAGACAGAACGGACCATCCAGATATTGGAGGATATGTTACGGGCATGTGTTTAGGACTTAAGGGGATCGTGTGTATGACACTTTCCTCTGGTAGAGTTTTCATAAAACAATATATATCACTCTACCATTGGCATGGATCCATTTAAATCCTTGTATGGGAGGTCGTGTCGTTCACCTGTGTTCTTAACCAAGGTTGGTGAGGTAGGTGTTCTTGGCCCAGAGGTAGTGTAGAGCATGAAAGATAAGGTTTAGCTTGTTCATTAGAGGATAAAGGCGACTTAGGACCAGTAGAATTAATATTACTATCATAGGAGTAGACCCTTGGATTTTAAGGTTGGGGACCACATGTTCTTAAAGGTATCCCCTCGGTGTGGGAAAAGAAGGTTCAATAGGGGGAATAAGCTTTCTCCCAGGTTCGTTGGACCCTTCAAGGTGTTGAGATGGGTCGGAAAAGTGGATTATCATATGGCACTATGACCACTACTATAGAGGGTCCATGATGTCTTCCATGTGTCTCAGCTCCGTCGATATCTACATGATGATTCGCACATCCTCGACTAGGGAGAGCTGGATATCGAGGATAATGCGACATTCGTGGAGCGACTAGTGAGGATTCAGGATTGTGAGGAGAAGGTGCTTTGTGGATGAACCATTCTCTTGGTTTGTGTATTGTGGAGGCATGGTGGCCTTAAGGAGAGTACCTAGGAAGGGGAGGCACAAATGTGTGCCCATTACCTAGAGCTATTTTGAGTTTTTTGTGTTTGTTTTGTAGTTGACTATGGGGTAGTGCTTGACCTTGTTAACTATGAGCGGGGTTGTTTTCCTTTCTTTAAATGTGTGTGAAAAATCGAAACTATGGGGAGGGGAGGACCAGGTCCCTAATAAATACATGTTAAGTTGGATGCAATTAAACTTGTGCGGGCGAGTCAGTGTCACCCAAATCAGATAGTATCTTGACATGGGAAAAGAGACTCCCTAATCAATCATTTTGGATGGTGTGACCTTTATATGTTTGTGTGGTCACTTGGGGAAGAATAGTGGTAGTGTAATCATAGTTTTTAGGAGATATATGAGGAATAGGTGCTCCTAAATATCATGTTTTGTTCTGGATTTCAAACAACTCTAGGGTGGTTGGTCCTTAAGAGATATCTTACGAGGTGGTTGTTTGGACCCCTCTACTTTCTTCATGTTTACTCTTGAATTCTCAAGGGAGAGAATAGTTTGAGAGGTATCTGATGTAATGGATTGGACCCTCCTTATCCATTACTTTTCCAAATTTCTGGTGACTGGGGAAACCTAGGGACCATCAGTGACTCATTAAAGAGATTTCCAAAAACTTGGTCCCACTAAACGGTTCCACAGAAACAATGGCATTGTCACAGTTTCACTGGTCGCGGTGGCACCTTCACAGTCGCACCATCACAGTCACACACCAAAACGGTGCCACCGCTTATAGTGTCTCACCGAATGGTGTCCCACCCTTTTCTAATTTTTTTCCTAGTTTCTCGAGTTTTTTAAGTTCCACCCCCGGTAACGTATCTTTTGATGTAAAAGTTTTTTTAATACCATTTTAAATCTATTTAAGGCCAGAAAAAAATATGTTTTAAACCCCCAAGATTTGGGCAACCCTTCAGTTACCAAAACGTGTGGCCTTTTACCTCGGTGTCACACTGTAACATCCTAGGTAAATAAAGAATATAAAATTTTCATATTTATTAATATTTATGAAATATATATTAATTTTAATTTAAAGGGAATTTTATGTTCTATGGTGTACATGATACGTAACAATGGGTTTCTTTGAAATCTTATGTTGCACACAACGTTGAGTTATACTGAAAAATAATATAATATTATTATTATTTTAAATGGTAGTTAACACATAGTTGTTGTATTGAAAGGAATGAATATAACTAACTAAAATATGTTATATATGTTTTTTAAATATTTTTACATTTATCCAATAAATTTTAGAGGCTTAAAATGTGAATGAATCTAATTTTAAGCATAAATACTCTAATATTCATTAAAAGGTCGATTTACCACCTTTTGATGGAAAACCGTCTTTAAATATAGTTTTGGTCACTTTTATAAGTTATATTTTACAAAATAAAATTCTTCTTTAGAATGAGGACATCAAAATTTACTTTGGATAAATTTTTGGTATTTTTCTGATAAAATTCATTTTCTAATGAATAGTGAAAAATACTGTATTTTTAATTCAAAACTGCCTTTTAATATAAATTATTTATAAGATTAGATTATCTTTTTAATTTTTTTTAAAGTTTAATTATATTATTTTTTACCATTTAATCTAATTTTCTTCATTGGAAGTAATTTCACTTTGAAATTGGATATAAATAAGTGTCAATCTTTTGATAGTTATTATTTCTTAATAACACGATTTTTGTTTTGACGGTGGGAATTAATTTTAAATTAATTTTTTCCACTTCTTTGTTTTGAATTTGGAAAAATTAATTTTATATTTTGAATCAGGAGGTACAAATTGTTTAAATAAGTACTTTTATTTTTAGAAATTATTAATATTTACTTCAGTAAAAATTTTAATTATCATGGTTAAAGGGTAAATCTGGTAAATAAGGGTAAAAAAATATTATTATAATAATATTAAATTACCCTAAAATGTGTCATAATACTATTGGTTGATATATTTATGACCATTTTCATCGTTGGTCCGATTTTGGGACCCCATGGAGCCACTTGGGAGTGATAATGCACTTTATATTGATTAATTTAAAGTAAAGACAAAAATGACATAAACATATATCTTTTAGTAAATCAATTTTCACATAGGGTTATATAAGTTATATCTTTGACTATAAATATTCATTTTAAATATAAAAATATTTCATACATCATGGTATTTTTTATAATTTTTATACATCAAATAAATAAAATTATTTATGACACAATAATGATGCAATGTTTACCTCATTAATGAATGATTTAAATAAATAAGATTTTAAAGATTAAAAAAATATCAAAAACATGTTCAATTATTATTAGATGATTTTATTTAGAACATTAGTCATCTTATATTTGACTTTAATATGTTTTGGACCTTTAGAAACCGAAAATAATTATATAATAAAATAATATTTTTAAACTTTCCTAAAGAGACCCTCCTCCCCCTTATAAAAATCTCTCACTTATAACCCATTACACACACTTATAAAGCCCCTTAGATCATCCAAACTCTACCCAATTAGGCTCCCTACATCCCTATTTTCCTTATAGAATCCTTTCCCTAGGAAGAATTCAATTCAAGTAAACCTTTTGGTTCAAACCTAAGGGAGATACACGATTTAAAGTTAACCTCTTCTCTTAAGTTCTTTTGTTTTATTTTACTTCTCAAACCCCATAAACTCTTCCTATTAATTTATTTTTTAACAAAAAAAAGTATAATTAATATAATATTTTGTTTCTATGATGAGTATTTGAACTAAACTTACACACACCTCCATCTAATGGGTAAAGAACTTATTGTTTCTGTGGATGACGAACTACTGCCTCACGAAATGATGATTTGTTCAATCTTCTCCTACCACCTCTCATGGTGGCCATTATGATGGAACTGTATTTATATATGATATATAATATGTTTATGTTTTCTCTAGGCTTCTGTAAGTTTTATTTACAAACATACCTTTATGCTTTCCAATATGTGTAAATATGATAATTTCATTTGAGGAAGTGCGGACTACCGCCCCCTCAAGGTGATATGATTTGTTCATGACATGCATGGAACATATAAAGGATGGTGTTAATGAGGTTATGTAACATATATATCATATTATATTATATTATAATTATAATTTACCTATGTATCATTATGTTTTCATTCCATTAGATATGAAATAGAAATGAAAGTAGCGTTCATGCGTACGTACGACTTACCGTCTCCATGAACGGTGCATTTCATTTCTTATCTCCAAATGTTATGTAATATTATAAATACATGCATATACTGTATATATATGATATATATGATATCTAAATTATTAATATCATTCTGGAGGTAATGGATTTTTGACCACATGAACAACTTGTAAGTATAAGAAGTTCATTTTTGACTCTCAAGTACCAAATATCGACCAAATGACCATTATTAACTTAAATGATTGCATAATGTTTATAACATGGTAATAAGTGATATAAAAGGAATAATAAACTTTAAAATGTTCTTAATAAATTATAAATTAACTTTATTTTATTATTTAGGATATTAAAGAACGAGCGGGTCAAGTCAGACACAAGGTAAGGGGTTTCTTTTCTCACTTTTAATTCCATGGGATTTCCATTGTTCACCACTTATTTATTGCATGTGGTGTATTTTTTACTAAAATTTTATATATAATATCATGATTATTTTTATATTCATGGTATTATATGATTCATTTGGTGGTTATTAACTTTTGGTCATACGACTCGATTGATTACAATGCGGTAAGAGGTTTTCATCTCACTTTTTATTCCCATGAGATTCATGCTATATTTGCCACTATTTTCTTTTTTATGGTGTATTTACTGACCATGATTGTATTCATTATGTAATATACTTAAATTTATTATTATTTACATCTTCATTGTATAATCCTTATTTCATGGGGTGTATGTTTTGTAAGTTACCAAATCGGTAAGGGAACTTTTCACCATCCTCTTTTAGACAAAGAATTATTTTTGTTATGTATTTTAATTTACATATTATTATGTTGGGATATGTTATTATATATAATTTTTGTTGTAAATTTTATGTCCAAGTTATGAGATACCTTTTTTCTCTCATCAACTCATTTTCTGAATTTTAAAGTGACGTCGTTAGGCTGTCAAATTTTTGTAAGGGAACTTCTTAACCCAATTTCAATTCCTCGGGATAAACTCCTACTTTACTGTGTCATGCTATGAATATGTGTGAATGACCTATGATTGATTTACACTTAATATCCACTTAGATTTTGTGTATATTTATTTTTCACACATAATAATTTCATTTATTTCTTCTTAATCTAAGGATATGATCTTTGTAAGGGACTTTGACTCAATTTACATTCCAATGAAACTTAGTTGTCATTATACACAAATTCACTTTTATATGGTGTATATACTACCCTTTGAAATATCATATCATGAATCTCTTTATTCTCATGATATTATAATCTTTGATTAATGTTATTCCTCAATTATTTGTATTTAAGCGTCTCTCATTTGGTTAGAAACTCTTTAACTAAAATAACGTATTAAATATTTTAAAGATTTATTCTTCTAAAATCTTTCACATTAATATCCATGTTTTAAAAATGGTTTTAAGGATTTATTCATATGAACATGATTATTTTAAATTTTAAATTAATTTCAAAAGTTTCAAAGTGGTATGGGACACTTTTATTCCAAAATATCTTTATTAAATGTTTTAAATGGTTTTGAAAATGGTTTAATAAAGCATTGTTTACTTCAATATATTTATTTGATATATTGTGATTGGAATGTGGAAATTTTATCTTTCCTTTATGCTTGTGTTATGTTTTATGATTAAGTTATGGTTATTGGTCATTATTTATGTATACGGGTGGTTCCATGATAAACCTAGGGTGGGTGAGCCCGAGATAACTCTCCAATGCATTGGGTAACATGACAGAGGTAAAAGTTAATGTTTCTCCTAAGATATTTAGGGAATATACTATGATAGGTATTACAACATAACTCCCTACGTAGCTGTGATAGCTATAATGTAAGTATGATATGGATTCCATAAGTTACCTTTATGATTTATGATTTCTATGTGTTATTCATAAATCTTGTGATTTCATGAGGTATGTTATGATCGAAAAGTATGGTTTCATTGATTTGTATTTATTGATGGGTTAATGTTTCCTTTCCTTATTTTATAACCCTTACTGAGATTTTTATTCTCATCGCAAGTTTTTGAATTTTTTTCCATAGGACTTAAAGATGAATAGGGTCAAAGATGGGATCAAGGAAAAGTCATGTTGTCTAAAACTTGGAACTAGGGATGTTTCTTTTTAAGAGTTTTTATTTTATGAAAAAATGGATACTGAGTAGTAGTGTCTACATGTAATTTTCAAGTTGATATGTAATAGTTATGGCCTAATTATCTAAACTCTAAACCTAAAAATATCTTCGATGTGAATTATTCATTTAATTCAATATTATGTAATGTTTTAAGGTTGGGTCCTTATACACACCCTTCTCATGCTTTCCAACTTCTCCCCTATTATGTGGTTTTTCTCTGTTTAGAAGATATATATTAACTAAAATCCATTATCTCCACTATCTCTGAAGAGAATTATTAAATAATAATTAATCCTGATGTTTGAAACCGCCCAAATGCATGGTTAAGCCACGATCTAACTTCATGTACTTCAAAATCATCTCCCAGATTTTAGGATCTAGTCTTTTCTTAAGTTGTGATCCTCTCTTCCTTTTTCCTTTCAGTTTCTCTAAGTATTCCTAGATACTTACTTTGGAGATGAATCATTCACCCGTGCTGGAGCTCTTCCTGCTTAGCCTTGAAGCCCTCAAGTTTTCCTTTCCTGAAATCCATGCATCATCATTTCTTGATGTGAGGATAAAAAATTCAATCCTTGATCATCCAGGTAGGGTTTTCCTTTGTATCTCTTTACTGTGTATCATGCGGGGTGGGTATGATAACATTTCCCTTGGGATGTGGGTGAAACCAAACCTTAACGAACATAATAACCACACTTTTAATGAATAAAGGGGTGTGAATTATGATGATGTTGTTTTATTATTTTATCTTTATTTATGTTGTGAATTGTATGGGCTTATGCCCATTGAAATTTGTGATCATTGGAGGTCCTTTCTTATGCACTAATGAACCTCTATTTTCTGTATAATCTTGTGATTGAATGGATGTAACATGAAAAATGGTTAATCACGTAAACTTGGTTGATAAAATGGATGCCCGATAAATAATAATCCATCTATGATCACCCCTGCTAAATAAATAGAAATAAGGGACTTTATAAACGGTGATGGATAAATCTGAAAACTTCTTTGCTCTGTTCTGGTGGTACACATGGTTGATCTCGTTGATTCTTGTGTGGTGAAATGGGTGTGGATGGGATCTCCTATTGTTCAGTTACTAGTTTTTGGATCTCTGGTCATGTGGAGCTGTATGTTGGGGCTTTGTTTGGTTCCAGTACCTCGAGGGATCACACAAATCCCTTTTGTTATTGTGACTTTACAAGAGAACCAGGTGTGAATGCTTAAATTGTTTCTTGGTTGTTTTCCTTCATTTTTTGTTTTGGATTGTGTATATGCCTATTAGTTTCCTGGTATTAAAGTAATATTTAAATGGAATCACATGAACATGATAATGAGAATGGGTACAGTGGGGGATTGTTTACCATAAATGGGTTGTGCTCTGGTTGTGGTTTTTGTGTGTTTGCGCATGTAGGGATAGTAAAGAGAGTGGTTATGTATGGGATGGTTGTCTATTTCATAACCCTTAGTTTGGGATGACTGTTTATTTACTTATATGTATAATGCATAGTTCTTGTGTTTCTTATACGCACCCCACCCATGTTGAGCACTTCATGGCGAACACCCCCATTTCAAGGGGGAGGGTGTTTTCCCTAAATTCCTATGAGTGGATGGTTATTAGATGCTTTATGCTCCCTCTTCTAGGTATCCCAATACTCTTCGGGAAGGTTGTGATGGTCTAAGGTTTACTATGGCCCAAGACTCTTAGGGAAGGGTGTTTTTTGTTGGTTGGATCAGTTTTGTGTGGGTAGGTTTGTTTCCCAAGTGTCTTCAGGATGAGGCCCAGGTGTCTTCAAGCATGACAGTGGTTGTTCTTGGCCAGGTGTCTTTAATCCTGGCAGTGGTTTTTGTGGCTCAGGTGTTTATAGGAATGGTTATGTGTGGTTGTGGTGGCCCAGGTGTGTGCGGGAGGGATGCGTGGTGATGGACCATAAGGTTTTTGTTGGGGCGGTAGTGTGACTACACTGAGACTTGTGGGGGAGGTCTGATGCGTAGGATGTCTGAAATAACCAGTGGGAAAGTTGTGTGAGGTACCCAAATATCGATGTGCTATTACTATTACTTTACTCAACTTGTATTATTTGGGGAGTGTGCCTTAGTGAGGATGGTGGATAGTTTCCATTCTAGGTGATTTGGTTATCTCTATTTCCCACAGGGCATTACACAACTAGAAAATGAGGCTACTTCCACGGACCTATAGCCATAGTTTTAAAACTGTGTCTATAGGTGGCTATAGCCATGGTTTTGTAGGCTATTGCCACGGTTGTAAAACCATGGCAATAGGCCAGTTAACGTGGCCTATGGCCATGGTTTTTAGAACCGTGGTAATAGGCAGTGGCTATAGCCACGGTTATGTGGCCTATAGTCAGGGTTTTAGAACCGTGGTTATAGGCCACTTTTTTCAATGGCCTATTGCCATAGTTTTTCAAAACCGTGGAAATAGGGTTCTCACGCTTTGGCGAGAAAAAAATTTCCCGCCAAAAAATTGGTGGGAAGACCTACTGCTATGGTTTTTAGGATATTCCCATGATTTATATTAATATATATATCATAATATATATATATATATATATATATATATATACCCGTAATGTCGCTCGGTGTAGTGGTAAGTACTCTGGTTCGTACAGCAAAGGTGCATGGATCAAAACCTAATGGTGACATTTTGTATTTAGGCTATTACCACGGTTTACCAAGGCTATTTCCATGGTTAAAATTATGGCAATAGCTTCCTATAGCCACAGTTTAAAACGTGACCATAGGTCAACTGCCACGGTGGCAGTTTTTAAGACCTATTTCCACGGTTTTCAAAACCGTGGCTATAGGAAGCTATTTCCATGGTTGAAATCGTGGCAATAGGTTGGGACCTACTGCCACATTGATAGCATCCACGGTTGTCCAAAACCGTGGTCGTAACCTATGGCCACGGTTTTGGGGCCTATTCCCAGGATTTTGGGGCCTATTTCCATGGTTTTGAACCATGGAAATAGATTTTTTTTCTAGTTGTGTTAGAATGCCTCCCCACTTGTGCACAAGTGCTTTTGGTTTTCCCTAATGAGTATACATGTATACTCACCCTACATATATAAAACTTCTTTCAGGTTTCTAGGAGGACTTTCAGGACCGTGTTGGACCTTAATAGCTCGGGCTTCAGGAGTTTTTGTTTATGTTTTTCTTTCTTTTGGTATTTTTTATCAAATTTTTCTTGTACCTGGTATCTATTTATCTTAAACATGAATATGTGATTTGATATTTGGAGCACATGAGCCTCAGCCTAGTTGGTGAGGGCTCCCTAAGTGCATCTAGGAGACTCAGGGTCAAATCCAGGTGGAGGCTAATTTCTAGTACTGTAGCAGTACTATAGCAGACTGTAGTAGGTAATGTAGTAGGAACTATGCATACTGTAGCATCTACTATAGTGGGAACTGTAGCAGGCACTGTTTGGCACTGTATCAACTAAGAATATTCCCTCATTTGGGCCTTTGGGCAACCGATTTGGTCCTCGAGTCCTTTAAGGCCTTCGGGCCACCCGGACCTTCGGGTCAGTAAGGCCTTTGGGCCACCTCAAAGCCTTCGGGCCACCTTAAGTGCAGATGCAAACCAGACAACCTACAAGGAACAAAATTCAAAAGGAAGAGGAGAAAGGAGATTTCACCGTAGCAGAAGATAAACATATTTTAAGAATGAGAGGGTATGGAACCTGCCATCGGGACAAGCATGTGCATGCACGGGGAAGCCTATCCGAACAGCCATGTGAAGGTGGAGAGCTGATTTCATGATGAAGATGTTGGGGAGGAGCATTTCCAAGTATTTAGTCTAGGTTTTATGTAATTTTTGAAGCCTACGGGCAATGAATTCTTCTAAGGCCTGGGGGCCATGTAATATTTATGCCTACTTTTAAGGGTTCCACCTCTCCCCTTGAAAGGTGGATTATCAAAAATCAATAAAAAATGAAGGCATTAAGGCCATTGGAGGTGAGTTGATGTTTGGATTTACCTTTACTTTCATTTTTTAGAGTTGTTTGGGATTTATCATCTTATCTCCCGATCTTATTATATAAAAAGGGTAATGCCTTCCATTTTATATGAGATACAATATCGTTGGTACTAGTCACCACTCTAGGGTCTATTGAAGGTGGGACTCGGGGGGTCATTATCTCTTCTTTAACTTGAAGAAGGAAGGGTCTGGTAGTTTTTTGTTCCTTCCCTCATCCTAGTGAAGGTGGGTCATGACATGGGAATACTTAAGTGAGTGGTATTGAAATTTTATTTCAAAGGAATATAGAATAGGTTAGGTGGAATTAAACCAAGTAAGAATAAATTTTTTACTTTACTTAAATATACTAAATAAAGGATATATATTTGAGCTTTAAATGGTTGGCACTCACATGTAGGTAATTAATGGCATAGTAGACCCATGACTTATTTCGCTGTGATTAGTATCATTAATCTCACTACATTTTTTTGATATAATTTATGAGATAGTGAATTTAAAATTTATTGAGATTGAATTCTTGATGGGATTATTGATTTTACTATATTAACACTATGGATTGGGAAATGCTAACATGCATATCTTGTCACAATTCTCTAAAATACATGACATGTGACTTTTCCCATGAATGAAAAACGTTAAGTGAATAAGAGTTGATAAAACACATTTTTATTAAATATTTCCTTGATAATAAATGACATAATTTCCTCACATTATAGTAAGTACTTTTATTTATGGAATATTTGGGATTAGATCATTCATTTGCAAATTTTATGAAAATTCCATTTTTGACCATATAAAGAAGATTGCATTATTTTAGCCATAAATATTTTTATGTGACTTATTTGAACTAAAATTTACATAATATAATTATTTACCCAATGGGATATAACTTCCATTGAGACCATTTGAGTAAGATCTTACATTTTATTAGAGTAAATGGGCCATTAAGTCAAAGTTGTTCTAGACACATCAAATTGGACACAACTTCACCATTTGGGATATATCATCTACATATGGGATTGGATTTATATCAAATTTGGATAGTAGATAGAGGAACCAATTCCTAACAAATAAGCATTATTGAGTATAGGTGTTTCACACAATTTATTTCAAGTTGCATTAAAATAGTTTTATAAATTTTCTTATTCGCGCTTTTAGCCTCTTGTAACCCTAGTGTCCTATATCATCTATAAATGTATATTTTTATAATTTGGAGAAAGTTTTCCATGAATTTTAATATTTAGGGAAGAGGGTAAGTGGTTTCTCTCTATTTATCCAATAATTTCAAGAGCGGTATCTCTTAAATCAAGGATCCATTCATCAAAGTCTTCTTTTTCTTCTTCATTGCATTATAATATTTGTGTTTTTGTAATAAACACTCCATATATTCCATTTATTTTGTAATTTTTAATTTAATTATTCTTTAATTTACTTATTTGGTCTAGAAATCAGGAGTATAAATGATATTTGTTTAAACCCTTTCTAGACCTTTGCAGATACAACATTTTTCTATGATGACTACACCGCCCATGCAAGAGTAGTTTTTCTTACTAATTGTTCTACCCATAACACTCTTCATTTATTTAACTTGAATTAATAAGATTACTATAATTTATTTAATATGATCCATGAATTTATTTTTTTAATTTAAAATTTTGACTCAATCAATTTAATAATTAACAAAAAACATGTGAGGTCAAGTAATGTGTGAATTGTGAGTGTGCAATCTCAATCAATAAAACAGACAACATGGGATTAATTTGTAGATTTAAAATACTATATCAAAACTAAATTAATCCTAATTTACAAAATAGATATATTCTCTTCGTACTTCTACAGCGGCTAGGTTTTCCCTTTGTTTTCTCTTCCCCTTCCCCCTTCGGCCTGGATCGAATCGCGGCTCCATCTAACATCGGCTCGTCGTGGGCGTGGTTTGGCATCGGTGAGGTTCATCTTAATCTGGTGGGGTTTTGTCTCCAGCACCCATTCTCTACATCGTCGCTTGGATCAGCATGTTGTTTCACTTCCAAGGATGAGGTTCTCAAGTGTTCATCCCGGCGTGGCTGTTGTTGACGTCGTGGATCGGCGCGGTCTCGGTTCGGAGCATCTCGGCTTTAGGTTTCATCAGTGGATCCGGTTCAGTGAGTCCTTTGTTACTAAGCCATGGATATGGTGGGTTCCTATGTGGCTTGACTTCGGTTTTGTAGTTCCTTGAGGGGGAGGCTTTGGGATTTGAATTCTATGAGTTTTTGCGGGTTTTCTGTTTTTGTGATTCTGGATATATCTGGTGATTTAGGATATCATCGACTGGCTATGAATCTGGTGGTTTCTTGAGGTTTTTTGTCTCTGGTTCCTCTGCTTTTTCATTCTGATTTTCTCAACATCGTGACCTACCTACTTCAGAACCCGGTGAGGGTTCATCTGTGGTCTTATCGGAGCAGATCCATGCCCAGAGTGGCATTTCTGGTTCATGAAGACTTGGATCCCCCCATCGATGGAGTTCCCTCAGCATGATTTTGGGTCATCTAGTCCTTGGTGATGATGGCGTGATCTCATGTCCCTTGGAATGTCTTCCAGGATTCTATGGCGGTGGTGGCAGGATTTCTCATAGAGTGCAATGGTGGTGGGATTTCTCGTGGAGTGCGGTGGGATTCTCTTAGGATGGTCGTTGTTGGTGGTGCTATGATCTTGTGTTTGCTTCAAGTTGGGGAACTTAGATAGTCTACATGGTATTTCTTTATATGAGGTTAGAGAAGATCTCTATCACTGTGCATGGATTTTCATATTTAGATGATTGAGAGGGTATAGTGCTGCCATTGGTACTGGGCCTGTGCATTTTTGCACACGACAGCTTGCTGAGAACTATAGTGGAGGTGTGACATAACGATGTTGATGCTGGTAATGGGTTCTTCTATGTAGTTCTTTCTTGGGTGGAAAACCCCTTTTTTGGATTTTTTTTTATGTATCTATGTTCGTGAAGTCTTGGTTTTCCCCTTTACCCTTAAAATGGGGCTTATTCAAAATCAATAAAAATTTAGGCCTTTTATAGAGTTGTACTATGGTTTAATTTATTTCATATTTGTGATTAATTTAACTCCCATAGGGTTCAGGGGTTTAAAAAATTATGGGATCATAATTAAGTAGAGTTTAATTTGAATGATAATTATTAATTAGTAATTTAATATTTGGAGTTAGATCAATAATGTATTCTAAAAACATTTTAAAAAAACATCTTCTCATTGCATTTTCTTAATTAAATTTTAAAAAAATCACAATCTTCTTCCAACATACTTATTATAATTATATAAACGTTAATCCCCCTAGTCCATTTAAGTAGTGTGTTTCTTTTATTTTTATTTTCATAATACATTTAATAAGTTGTTTTATTTATTTACACGTTGAAAGGTGACCTTGGTCTATCACTCTATTACACCTAAGTACAAAACAATCATACATCATTTGAGAGCACCCACGAAAATGCCTTTCAATATGAATCTTAGTTTTATTGGTTTATAAATTTAAGTTATTTGATGATTATTTATCTCTTTTTTCATATAAGAGGGCATTGAATATAAAGGTTCATGTTCCACACTCTACCGTGTTCTGTACAAGTAAGAAAAATAAATATGGAAGCAAGGAAAATACTGACACCCAAGAAACAATTATAAGTATATTTTCATTTTTAATATTTTAATTAAAATTATTTATTTACATTATTTTATCATTTTAATTAATTAAATATATTTCTGAATAGAATACTCTGGAATCATTGGTATAAAAGAGTCTGATAATTTGGTCCAAAATGATCATTTACAGTAGGTATAAGGAGATGAAAATTAAGGTAGGGTGCTCTGTCGACCTGGGAAGAAAATATTTTTCATCTAGATATTAGTCTTAAAAAAGAAGTTTTGTGAATAGTGATTCTGATACAATTATAGAGGAACAAATTAATTCCACAATAAATTAAGAAGCATGAAAAGAGAAAGAATATTTCCAATGCAAAAATATAATCAATGAAAAAATCATGAAAGCTATGTCTGCTCTTTCTTATTCACTTCTTCCAGTGAGTGTTGTGGATATTTATTCTTTTTTTATAAAAATGCACGCTATTTATAAGGTTTCCTCTGATCAAAATGTGGATTTAGGTATATATTATAATGTTTATTCCCATGATGATGATGATGGTAGAGATGTGAGAGATAATGATAGTGTTTTTGTAGACAATTTTGATAAGGAGGGTATTGGTGGTAGTGGGGAGGGTTTTGTCCATATTGGTAATATTTCTAAGAATTATTTTTTATACCAATAATATTTTTTAGTTTATAATGAATAGATTATGATTTATTATGTATTTATTGATATTTTTTCATTAGTAGTTGTATTTCTTAGTTTATGTATGGTTTTTAAATGTTCTTAACTTATAGCCATGGGCACTGCCCGTTGCTACAATTTTGTAAAAATGAATTGTGGATATAGATATACACCCATGGATAGTTCTTGTGGCTATATATATAATTCCATGAACACTGCTTGTGGCTATAAAAATAATATTATGGGAAGCCACTCGTGGCTATAAATATATAGCCACAGGCACCGCCCATGGATATTGTTGGATACTTATTTCTAAAGAAATAGTTTCCACAATTGGGGTGGACCGTAACTATATCTTATAACCGCAATTTTTATGGTTATAGCCACGGTCCCCGATCGTGGCTATAACCTAATTTTCTGGTACTGATTTCTCCTTTTATTCTTTATATGTTGATATATTATTCTATTGATATCTTATGGTACATGATTAGTTGATCCATACCATTACTATTTACTATAAGGGACACCTTTTTTTAATTCTCACATAAATTATCCAGACATTAAAATATATTCTTAGTGAACAAATTTATCTTTTTCTATGAACATTACCACTCTGCAGTTTGATTATTCTTATCTTGAAATCAACTCCCTTTGGTATAGGCCTTATTTTATTTCCATAAATTAATATATTATTATAACATTTAATATAATTATATCCAAATATTCTATAGAATAGATAGTGGACAATAAACCTTGTTCATTTTCCTTCTGTTGTAATCAATCCATATTTTATATCTTTCTATTTTGGGAAAAACCTTACCTTATTTTATAGTTCTTTTGGGAGGGGGATTATTCTCATGGAAATATAAACCATTGATGTTTTGGTGAGTCTCTCAGCATTTAACTCTACCCATATATATCAATAATTCTTTTTAAAAATATACTAGAAGATGAAATATCATTAACATTATCATATATTTCTGTAAAAGGATTTCCTTTTTCTAAGAGATTACAGTGGGTAGTTATTTAAATGATCACAAGGCCTTTTTTCTACTAGAGTAAGTCTTTTTAGAGTCAAGTATCATATGGGAAGAATTCATCTTATTGCTTAATTTCTTAGAAACTTGGGAAGATTCAGGCAGTTCCACATCTAGATTTTTCATTCTTACCTCCAGCACAATGCACATTAAGTTGAGGGTATTTTTCTCAACCTCAACTAATCTCAATCTATATTACCATTATCTATTCTTATTTTCAATATGATATTCATGCATCTCACACTTTTCATTTTAGTATTTTTCTATCTCCTTTATCCTTTTATCCTTGATTTTCAATATAGAATTCTTGACATCCATGGATTCTATTTGAGTTTATTTAAATGCATGGATACTTTCATCACAAGCCTTTCTTGTCTCATCTTTCTCATAAATTAATTTTTTTCAAGTATTATTCAATAAGGATGTGTTTTTCCTTATATAAACATAAAATCTATTCTATAGGTTCTACATATTTGATGATATTTTTACACTTTACCTACTTTTATGCCATTAATTTTTCTATTACATTAACTTCCAACTCCAGCTTTGATTTCTCATCATATAGTCCCTTTTAAAAAACAAGAATGTATGGTATAACTTTAATAGGTCTATTTATTAAATAGTCCTTTATTTCAAAGTAAATTTCAAAAACTGACTCAATCTCCACATACTCTTCATAGTCTGATATTAATTATTATATAGGATCATTCTTAACAAATGTAATAGAAAAATTACCACTTTTATTACCTTCAATTAGTGGTGTACACTCCTTCCCCTTTAATATCATTCTTATCTTTTTTACTACTTTATTTTATCTATATTTTATAGTTTTAAGTGAGACTTATGTGTGGGTATCTAAAAGGTATGGGAACTATACTTTCCATATGAGGAAACTCTAATCCTTCTACAACTATTCACTTAATCTATATCAATGAAAATGACTAGGAATGAGAATTAGAACCAATCATAAGGAACCTTAATTAGCTCTGATACCACTTTAAATCCCCTAATAGGACCAGGGAGTCACGCTAGGGGTGAAAAAACATGTGATCAATTTTACTTAATATTTTACTTTTTAAATTACCCTCTAAATATTCAAACATATTTTATCGGCTAAGATAGATATAGATATGTTTATGATTACCTAGAATAAAATTACCACATGAAAAGAAGTAAATAAATCAAGAGAGTAGCATAAGGTATTTTTACATGGTTCAACCCCAATATGGTAATCTAATCTTTACTATGTTTGGGTCAAGCACAAGACACGGATATCCACTATATAACCCAAGTTAATAGATTATATTCTATCTCTAAAAAATATTGAACAGTCTCCCCAATTTTTTATAATCACCTAATTGATTACTATCTCTCAATGGGTCCTTTTATACTGGCTCTCATTAGTGTACAAGATGCCTTCCCAGCTCACACCTGAACAAAATCACCAATCTAATTTAGGATTTCATAGTAGAAGAGGATTAGATCTTCATCCTCAATTAAAGTCTTCGACAGATAGTAAATAATATACTACAATTTCATGCACATGGGCTACTTTATCTTAACTCAAACTCAATCTTCTTCTTCTTCCTCGATGCACGGGATTTATTATTTCTGAATATCATCAACTTCCTACTCCCTTTGATACTCAATATATTCTATAGGAATGTAGTATCAATTTTTATCCTTTATTTATTAGATGAGATATTCAAAATTATAATAGTTTTGGGTCTCTCTCTCACATCTCTTCTTATCATTCTTTTGTTCTTATATACTCATCATCTCACCGGGATATATTTTCACACAATGGATATGAAAACTATTCAATATCGATTATTCAATTATACATCATTCTCAGTCTTAAAAACTCATTTAAATAGATATAATATCTTCATAAGACTCAGTTTTTTAATCTCCATACAATATCCAAAATTATCACAACTTTCTCTTTCCACAAAATTCTTGAGTACCTAGTTTCCACATCTGTATGATAACATGTAGTGGCACTATCACAGAATGAAGAAATTTCTCATGATGTGAATTATTTTTATTTTTTCATGGTTTCATCATGGCATATCCTATTATGGTGTTAAGATATCTCTCAATGATTTATTCATCACACACTATGGTGTGACCTTCCCATCATGATGTAATTGTTTATCAACTTACAAAATTGGATATGGATTATATTTTCATCCTCATACTACTTCAAAACATGATCTTCTTCTTCATGGAACATAGACTATTAATCTTCTCTATTATTCATCACCAAAATGAGCTAATTGAATCTTGTATTAGTGATTTGTTTTCATGATGTTTATGACTTGAAGAAAAACTTAGAATTACTATATTTTAATCTTCAAAAATCTTACATTTTCTCAAACTGTTAACCTTTATATAAGAAATTGTTACCCTTGCATATCATAGTGAGGATATGATACTTCATCAAATTTCTAATGAACAACCCTTATGTACAATCTTCAAAATATTATGTATTCTACAAATATCATATGTATCAATCGTAAGGTTTTTTCCTTTTCCATATTTTTTTATGAATGGAAGCAATTATATTATGTATAACTATATGGTATTTCCTTTATCTCATTTTAGTATAATATTTGGAAAATATATTACATGTAATATTTAAAATATTACATATCAATAAAAAATCTAATGTACCATATTTAATATATTATTAACCACAACATAACTCCCAGAACATATCCAATATTATGCTTTTTAAAAAACCTTATGTATCATCCCGAGAAACCCTTATATATCATAGTGAATATTCAAGAGTAATTTTTCCAATTTTCACTCTGAGTATCCTTATGTATTTCCTGTTATAATCCTTACATATTGGGAAAAGGAACCCTTATATATTAATGTAAGTTTTTTCCCCTTTTTATTATTTCAGTGGGCACTTCATTAAATATCTTACATGTTCTCCAACATATATTATGTATCACAGTGCATCTATGTATTTTCTAATTCTTCATTTTTGAGGTAAACACAAGTATATTATGTATAAAATCAAAACTTCTTAGTATCGCATAGGAATCACTTCAAACCTTCTCAAGGAATCTCCAATCACTATAATTCCACTAAAAAAATTAAATGGTTTTTTAGAATATATTAAACATTATAAAAACTCTTCGCCATAATTCCCAAATCATATTGCATCATATAAATACTCTTCTTGATTATTTTAATGTATTTTCACTAACTCATTAATTATAGCTTCAAAGTTAACATTATTAATTATTTATCCATGTGATATTCTTCATTTATTATATAATCCATCATGCTTGATAATCTAATAATGGATTCTCATAAACTCCAGCTTGATTAATTTTTCTCCAATGAATCTAACTTATTTAACCTCTATAAATATATAGTAGATAGTTCTCTCATCAAACATCAAAACTATTCATTGATTCATTATAATATCTACACTAAAATAATTAGATGTAAGGGTTGCTCCTCAAAACACCAAGAAACTTCTCATTCCTTTCAACTGTTTTGTTTCACAACTTCTTAAGTTTTAATGATCACAAAAAATCTTTAAATTGTTTAATGATTTCATTTGAGTTGTTGATGGTTAAATATTTCATGTATTAATCATGTTTATTAGAATATCATGATGACATTTTATTATAATATTGAAAGAGAATTGAATAAGTATTAATGGTATTGTTGAACTCATTAAATGAAGTTATCAGACCAATAAAAGACAATAATGGAAGAATGAATGGTCATGGAGGTGTTTAGGGAGCAGCAGGCAGTAATGGTTGGCCCGTGTAGGAAACCATCTAGTTGGTTCCATGTGGGAAGAGCCTATTATGCAGCAGAAGTCAACCGGTTATCCGGTGGTCATAGAAATAACCTCTCATGGAATAATTTCTCATCATTCAGTCGATGGGAGCTCACCGACCATTTGGTGGGTTTTATAGGTTTCTGAAGAGTTGCAATAGTTTCACCGACTATCTGGTGGAGGATATAAGGTATCTAGTGGTTTTAGGATATCCTAGTCAAAATTAAATTTATTATGGTTCAAGATTCATCATCCTTGACCCCAGTTCAATTCCGAATGTTCTTGAAGAATTTGGATGCTATAAATAGAACCCTTTGGTGGCTTGGTAACTTACCTTCTCAATGATTCTCAAATTTCAAATCTCTATGATCACCTAATTTCTCTCTTTCTCCAAAGTTCTCTCAATTCAAAAATTGTTCTTAACTTTTAAAATTATTTTCACTTCTACATATTTATAAATATATCCTAGTGATTCTTATTTTCTATTAGATAGAATAGAGTTCATTCTTTAATGATATTTCTTCTATAAATCATATCCTTCTTCATATCTTTCTTCTATTTTATTGCTCACAACCTTTTAAAGTTATGGACTCAAGTTTATACCTAAAACCACTAAAAATAAAGGGATTTATTATCTTTGAGATTTATAGATAATACCTTTAAAAAAATATGGTTGATTTTATTCTAGTTTACTATTATAACTAATTAAAAAAGAAAGGGATTTTTGGTATCTTGGACATTGTTAAAGCTAAGGGACTTATAAAATAAACACTCAATCAATTAGGGTGAGAGACATAGGGTTTTGTCAAAAAAATTAGTCAAACTCTTTTATAATTTTTTTTCTTTATTTTATGATTTTTCAATTGTTATTTTTATTAACTTTACATTTATACTTTCATACGTGAATACGATTAATCATTTAATTTATGAATCACTTATTCCATATACTTCTGAATTCATAAACATGTATAGTTATTTCATTATGCTTTCTCTTCTGTTTTACTTATATCAATTATTATTTTTAAAATACTCAAAAGGTTTTAATTATCATCAAACTTTTAAAAAGAGGTTTTTACTATTTAATACTTTAATTTTTTCTTCATTTTTAGGGGAAATTCACCCCCCACTCATAAGTCCCCAACCTTAAACATTACATAATATAAATTTTTTATCAAGAATTTACTTTCATTCACATTAATAATCTTTTAGGGTTTATAGTTTTAGATAATTAAGCCATTACTATTACATTACATCTCAAATATCACAAAGTAGACACTTATACTCTATATAATTTTTTCATAAATCAAAAACTTTTTAAAAAGAAACATGGTTCATTCCATGTTTAAATAGCATGACTTTTACTTGATCCCATCCTTGACTCTATCCTTATTTAAGTCCTATGAAAACCATTTCAAAAATTGGGTTGAGCATAAAAAGCTTAGTAAGGGATATAAAATAAGGAAAGAAAACATTAGTCCATGAATACATACAAATCAATGAAATCTTACCTTTTACTCATAAAACATAATCTCTTTAACGTACCTCATGAAATCATAAGATTTATGAATAAATCATAGAAATATTAAATCATAAAGGTAAATTGTGGCATCCATAAAATAATTCCATTGTATCTTTCACATACACATAGGGAGTAACCTTCATGTTTATGTTTGGAATACTCAACACAGTATATTCCCTAAATCTCATAGGATAAACCTTAACATTTACCTTCATCACATTCCCCAATTTATTATAGAGATATCACAGGCTCACCCACCCTCGTTTTATCATGGAACCACCCATATACTTAATAAATTCCCAATAACCATAACATAATCATAACACATAAACCAAGCATAGAGAGAAAATAACATTTCCACTTTTAAATCACATTTCATCTCTACAAACCGCTCACTCATAAATGAAAATACATTATTTTTAAAATAAAATTGTAAAATCTTAAAGTAAACATCAATATTTAGTAGCAACATAAAAGTAATAAATTTCATTCATGACATATATATATATATATATAACAATCAAAGTTATTGAAATAATTAATCCCCTTTTAAAACACAATTAATACATTTTAAAAGAATATTTTTGAATCCAAATGTCCCAAAACACTTTGAAACTTTTGAAATAAATTCTAGAAATAAAATTTTAAAACATTTGTGTTCAAATAAATAAATCCCTAAAATCATTTTGAAAACATGGAAATTAATGAGAAATAATTCTAAGAATAAATCTTTAAAACAATTAAAACGATGTTTTAGTTAAAGATTAATTCACCATTTGAGAAACACTTCAATAAAAATAATTAAATATTAACATTAAAAACCTTTAAATATCATGATAATATAGTAATTCATGATATAAGATGTAAAAAGGGTTATATATACACCTTAAAGATTAATAAAGGTGCACAATAACAATATATGTCTCAATGAAAGGAGATTGAGAAGAAGTCCCTTACAAATATCATATCATTAGATTAAGGATAAATCAATGAAATAATTATGTATGAAAAATATAAATACACCCAATATAATTGGATATTTATTGTAAAACAATCTTAGTTGATTCACACATATTTTGGAAAAACAAAACCAATGACATGGATATTTAAATCAATGAATGGATATTGAGTTAAGATTTCCATTACAAAGTTCATATAAATGATGTAACAAGTTATAAATGGGGTGATTATGTGTAGAATTAGTATATACACACAAAGGTAAGTTTAAATTACAACATAATTAAATAAAAAGTTATTCCACAAATAATCTTGTCATAATATAATCAACGATGTATGCATAAAACCCAATGAGTGGAAATTGAGTTTAGAAATTCTCTTACAAAGATAATTTTGTTAATAAAATAGATTGATTATGTGTATTCACTATAAATAAACATAAAACAAGTATAAATACAATATATTATATCAAAATTTATTTCTCTCAAAATTATAACGCGATATAAGCAAGAAGTAAAAGACTAACCCAAAGAATGGAAATTGGGTTAACAAGTTCCCTTACCTTGAGTCTGACTCGTCACGTACAATCATTATGTTCCTGAATAATAAATGTAGGTTAATTTTTACTTGATTTATAATATTTTTTAATTTTATTATTCCTTTAATATCACTTATTACTATGTTATAAAAATTACATAATTATTTAATTTCATATCGGACATTTTGTTGATATTTGGTACTTGAGTCAAAAATGAACTTGTTTTGATGTAAATTTTCTATGTAGTAAAAATTACATCATCTACATAATAATATTAATGATTTAAATATCATATATATCAAGTATATATGTATTTATAATATCCATAATATTTTGAGATAAGAAATGAAATGCACCGTTCATGGAGACGGTAGGTCGTACGTACGCATGAACACTACTTTCATTTCTTTATCAAATTGAAAGGATAATGATAAAATGATATAAAAGTATATTATAATACCAATATTATATTTATTTTATTTATGTCTCATAGGTTTAATAAATCCATCCTTTATACGTTCCATGTATTGCAGTAATGAGTCACATCACTTTGAGGGGGTGGTAGTCCACACTTCCTCAAACGAAATTATCGTATTTACACAACATGGAAAGCATAAAGTTGTGTTATAAATAAAAATTAAATTATAATAGAGATAATATAAATATAATATTAATAATATATAAATATAGTTCCACAATAATGTTTACCATGAGAGGTGGTAGGAGAAAATTGAACAATCATCGTTTCGTGAGGTAGTAGTTCATCATACACAGAAACAGTATGTTTGTATCCATTAGAAGGAGGTGTGTGTAATTGTAGTTAAAAAACTTATCATAAAAAAATCCTAGTATATTGAGGATATTGGTTTTTTTTGTAATCATATAATAAGGAGAGAATAGTTGGCGGAGAAGGAAAATAATGGAAAGGAACTTGAGAGAAGACTTTACCTCTAAATCGGGTAACTTCTTTTGATTTGAGACAAAAGGCTTTCTTGATTTGACTTATTCCAAAGGTAAGGATTTTAGTACGAATTTTGAGATTTTGGGATCTTATTTGAGTAGAATTTGGACAAGCCAAGGGGTTTGATAGGTGTTAGTAAGTGGGAAGAGGTGGGATCCTTTTATAAGAGGGAGGAGGGGCACTTTAGGAAAGCCTTGAAATATTATTTTATTATAAATTTATTTTAGAATTATAATATCTAAAAAGTGTTATAATTAGATTATAATGTGATTATTGGTCTAAATCCTTTAAAATGATAGGTTTCAGACAAGTTTAGGTCATAAAATCAACCTTAACTTTTAGATTTAACCCGTAGTTAAAAACATTAACTCTTACCATGTCTTCTTGTATTTTCATAATATATGGTTACTATAGTTGCTATAAAATTCCAATAGAACCAAAAGTGGATCATTAATGTAATTTTTAACATTATATAAGTCATTTATCTGAATCTTAGATTTTTATGACTATTTTATCATTTAATAAAATACTATTTATTTTAGAAACTCATTTATGTCAATTTTGACACTATTTAGTAATTAATTTTTTTTAAAGTCATAATAACTTTATTACTTCGAAAAAAAGCATTAAATAATCCCTCAAATGTCAATTTAATCCAAAAAATTCTTGGATGGCATAAAATGTTCTAATTATATTTATTTAAATATTTATAAATTCATTTATTTGAATCTTCCATTAATAAGGTAATCACTTCATCATCATTATGTCATAAATAAATTTATTTATTTAATTTCTAAAAATTATAAATAAAGTACCATGATGTAGGAAATATTTTTATCTTTATAATGACTATTTATAGTCATATAGATCAGTTATATAACCCTATATTAAAATACTTTTTATTAAAATATACATGTTTAGGTTATATTTCCCTTTTCTTTAAGTTAAATATTATAAAATGTCATTTTCACACCCAATTGGCTCCCAAATGACAAAAGTTAGGCCTAATTATGCTCATGGTTGGACATATATCATCCAATTATTTACCTGATTTACCCTTTAACCCTGGTAAATAGAAATAATTTCTAAAATTACTATTCATAATGTCCAAAAAGAAAAAGTACCTATTTACACAATTTGGACTTTCTGATTCTAAATATGGAATCCATTTTTCAAAATTCAAAATACATAAATTTTATTAATTAATTTAAAATTAATTCTCATTGTCAAAACTAGAAATCAGGTTTTTAAGAAGTAAAAACTATCAAAATATTAACATGTGTTTATGTCCAATTTAAATGTGAAGTTACTTCCAATGATCATAATTGGATTAAATGATAAAAAATTAATCCAATTACACTTTAAAACCAATTAAAAGAAAAAAATAACGAGATAAATAAATTAGATGAAAAGGCAGTTTTGAATTAAAATGTAGTGTTTTTCACTATTCATTAAAATATGGATTTTATCAGAAAAATACCAAAATTTACACCAAAGTAAATTTTGATGTCCCGATTCTAAATAATAAGTTTATTTTTTTCAAATATAACATATAATAGTGACAAAAACTATATTTAAAAAGGTTTCACCGTCAAAAGGTGGTAAAATGAGCTTTTAAAAAATATTAGAGTATTTTATGCTTAAAATTGGATTCATTATCATTTTATACCTCTAAATTTTTTTAGATAAATATAAAAACATATAACAAACATGTGTAATCATATTTTAGTTAGGTATGTTCATTCCCTCCAATACAACGGATAGGCATTAACTACCATTTAAAATAATATTATTATTATTGTATTGTTTTTTGGTATAACTCAATATTGTGTGCAACGTAAGGTTTCAAAGAAACTCGTTGTTACATATAAGTATGATATCAGAAAAAGTGTCCCCATTAACATAAAATTAATATTAAATTCAGAAATATTAATAGATATGAAAATGTATTATTCTATAAATACTTGGTATGTTACATCATTCCCCCTTTTTTTGGAAATTGCATCCTCACAATTTTAAAATTGGGCATAGTAACTTCACTGAAAATACAACATCGAAAAAAAGGTTAATAAAACATCCACTTTAAAAGTTTGAAAGTGAAGTACAAAGGTAACCCGAGATAACACAAACTAGGGTTCCATATAGAAAAACATATATATGGAAGAGAAAACTAACCATCAAGTTCAGATGTAGAGTGATATAAAACATGATCAGGAGGAAGTTAAAAACCATAAAACCATAAACTTGTGGTGGGTTAAATGGTCTTTTATTTCCCAGAAACAAAAGTAAATGGAAAACATTTTTTTAATATCATTTTCATAAAGTTGAGAAATTTATTTATGATCTTGACTAAGAACATAGGGAAACACACTTACTTGTCAAGTAGAGTTTCATTATTTAATAAATATCTACCCAAAACTTATGTTTTCTCCAAACGATGAATATTCAAGATGACTTTAAGTGCTAGAATCAACTTCTATATAATCACATAATCCACAAAAGATGAACTATATATTTTCCGTGTCTTTATACATTAACCAAAAAAAATGGTTAGTACAATATCAGAGAATCCCCAAAAATAATAATCATTTATAGAAAGAAATACTATTCTTAATATCTAAAATTCAACAAACAATACCCAAAGTTCAACAAAGAACATTCAATAAAAAATTGTCCTTAAAATTCTTAAACATAATCCAAACTAAGACTGAAACCCAAAATTAATAAGGATTTGATCACATAGTCTTCCATGATACATCTTAATATTTATCTCCAAATTACATCGACTACTCTTAAAGTCTCATACTTAAAAGTAATTAACTTAATCGAATTTTCTCCATGATAGGTTAATCATTTCCAAAAATAGCCAAATTCTCTATTTGTACAAAATAAAAACATATATTCTTCCAAAATAAAATTCAACAATTACTCCTCAAATGAAATATCATAGTATTCTATTTTTCTTAGGCATATAGTGTTACCAAAAGAACAAACATCTTCCAAAGTAAAATTTATTACTTGATCACCAAATCATTTTCCTATACAAAGTATATCCATTTGATAAAACATAAGTTCCAAACAAAATTATTCTTAATATATAAAATTATTTAACTAAAAATAATAATTCATACTAACTAAGGACTTCATGTAGTCAAGTGGTAGGTGATAAATCTCAGTCGCACTTCAGTTGTGGGTTCGATTCCAGCAGCTTTATCCGACGTAATGGGTTGTCACATTGTGTTCATGTTGTCCTTTTTCAAAAACTATATAATTATAATAACATTAAAAAAATGAGATAAAATTTTCAAAAATAATTGTAACATGTTTTAACTTTATAGGTTATTTGATACCTCACATTTTGCATCCCAAAAACTAATAACACATAATTTATTCAAAGTGTGAATGTCTCCAAAAATACCGTTAATCACCTTAAAATAACATAAGCCTCAAAAGTGGTTTCTAAGTAATTGAACTTATAATATTCCTTAAATTATAAACCCATTATGATATCCATAACCCTTAATAAAAACATCATAATCTCAAAAGTTGTCTAAACTGACTATTGATACCAACTATAAGGCCCCAACCTTAAACATTACATAATCTTGATTTTTGATTAATAATTTACTTTCATTCACATTGAGTATCTTTTTAGGTTTATAGATTTAGAGAATTAGGCCATAAATATTACATTACATCTCAAATATTACAAAGTAGACACTTTTACTCTGTCCAATTTTTTCATAAAACAAAAACTTTTTAAAAAGAAACATGGTTCATTTCATGATTAAACAACATCACTTTTCTTTGATCCCATCCTTGACTCTATCCTTATTTTAAGTCCTGTGAAAACCATTTCAAAACCTTGTGTGGGCATAAAAATCTCAGTAAAGAGTATAAAATATGTAAAGAAAATATTATTCCATGAATACATACAAATCAATGAAATCATACATTTTACTCATAAAACATAAATTCTTTAACATACCTCATGAAATCATAATATTTATGAATAACTTATAGAAATAATAAATCATAAAGAAAAATTATGGAATCCATAACATAATTACATTGTAACTTTCACATCCGCATAGGTATTAACTATCATGGTTACGTTTGGAATACCCATCACAGTATATTCCCTAAATCTCTTAGGAGAAACCTTAACGTTTACCTCCATCACATTACCTAATGCATTAGAGAGATATAACGGGATCACCCACCCTCTATTTATCATAAAATCACTGATATACTTAAGTAATTACCAATAACAATAACATAATCATAACACATAAACCAATCACAAAGGAAAAATAACATTTCCACATTGAAATCACATTTTACCTTTACAAGCTGCTAACTCGTAAATGAAAACAAATTATTTTTAAAATAAAATGGTAAACTTGTAAAGTACAAACAAATACATAATAGGGAAATAAAATCTAAAAAACTCCATTCATGATGTATATATATATATAACATTCAAAGTTATTAAAATAATCAATCCCATTTTAAAACACAATTAAAACATTTTAAAATATTTTTTTGAATCAAAGTGTCCCATACCATTTTTAAACTTTTGAAATAAATTCTAGAAATAACATTTTAAAAAATTTATTTCCATATAAATAAATCCATAAAACTATTTGTAAAACATGGACATTAATGAGAAATAATTCAAATAATAAATTTTTAAAAAACACTTAAAATGATGTTTTAGTTAAAGATTCATTTACCATTTCAGAAACACTTAAATAAAAATAATTAAATATTAACATTAAAAAACTTTAAATATCATTAAAATATAGTAATTGATAACATAACATGTCAAAAATTTCATATATACACCTTATAGGTTAATAAAGGTGCACAATATCAAGATATGTCTCAATGAAAGGAGATTAAGACGAAGTCCCTTACAAAGATCATATAATTATATTAAGGATAAATAAATGAAATAATTATGTGTGAAAAATATAAATACACCCAATATAAGTGTATATTAAATGTAAAACAATCCTATTTTATTCACATATATTCTTGGAAAAACAAAACCAATGGCATGAATGTTTAACTCAATGAAAGGAGACTAAGTTAAGATTTCCCTTACAAAGTTAATATAAATGACGTAACAATTTATAAATGGGGTGATTATGTGTAGAAATAGTATATCCACACAAAGGTAAGTGTAAATTACAACATAAATAAATAAATAGTGATTCCACACATAATCTTGGCATAATATAATCAATGAAGTATGCATAAAACCCAAAGAGTGGAAATTGAGTTTAGAAATTCTTTTACAAAGATCATTTTGTTAATAAAATAGATCGATTATGTGTATTCACTATAAATACACATAAATAAATTATAAATACAATATAGTATATCAAAATTTATTTCTCACATAATCATAACATGACACAATCAAGAATTATAAGATTAACCCAAAGAATGGAAATTGGGTTAAGAAGTTTCCTTACCTTGAGTATGACTCATCACGTACAATTGTTATATTTCTAAATAATAAACATAGGTTAATTTATAATTTATTGAGAAAAAAATTCAATTTTATTATTAATTTTATATCACTTATTCCCATGTTATAAAAATTACATAATTATTTAACTTTATATCAGACATTTTATCGATATTTGGTACTTGAGTTGAAAATGAACTTGTTTTGATGTAAATTGTCCATATAGTCAAAATTACATAATCTCTAGAATATTATTAAAGATTTAAATATCATAGATATCCAGTATATATTTATTTATAATATCCATAATATTTTGAGAAAATAAATGAAATGCGTCGTTCATGGAGACGGTAGGTCGTACGTACGCATGAATGCTACTTTCATTTATTTGTCATATTAAAAGAATAATAATAAAATGATATAAAAAAATATTATATTACTAGTATATTATAATACCAGTATTATATTTATATCATGTATGTCTCATAGTTTTAATAAACTCATCCTTTATACGTTCCATGTATAGTGGGAACGAGTCACATCGCTTTGAGGGGGCGGTAGTCCACACTTCCTCAAACGAAATTATCATATTTACACAACATGAAAAGCATAAAGGTATATTATAAATAAAAATTACAGAAGCATAGAGATAATATAAATATAATATATATCATATATAAATATATTTTCATCATAATTTCCCCCATAAGAGGTGGTAGGATAAAATTGAACAATCTTCATTTCGTGAGGCAGTAGTTCTCCGTACACAAAAACAGTATCTTCCTATCCATTAGATGTAAGTGTGTGTAAATTTAGTTTGAAAAATTCTCATAAAAACATCCTGTTATATTTATGATATTTTTTTTATGTAATCATAGATTAATTATAGAATAGGGAGTGGATAAAAAAAATAAAGGAAATGAACTTGAGAGAAGACATTGCCTCTAAATCTCGTAACTTCTTTTTATTTGAGCCAAAATGATTTCTTGAATTGACTTATTCCCAAGTTAAGGATTATAGGATGAAGGTAGGGATTTTGGAATCTTATTTGAGAAGAATTTGAACTATACAAGGGGCTTTAGAGGTGTGAGTAAGTAGGTAGAGGTGGTGGCCTTTTATAAGAGGGAGGTGGGGCACTTTAGGAAAGTATTGAAATATTATTTTATTATAAATTGATTTTATAATTCTAGTTGCTCAAAAGTGTTATAATTGGATTATAAGATGATTATGGGTCCAAATATTCTCAATAAATAGGTTTTATACAAGTTTAGGTCATAAAATTAACCTTATCTTTTAGCTTTAACCCTTAGTTAAAAACATTAACTCTTACCATATCTTCTTGTATTTTCATAATATGTGGTTACCATAGTTACTATAAAATTACAATAGAACCAAAATTGAATCATTAATGACATTTTTAACATTATATAATTCATTTTTCCAAATATTATATTTTTAGGACTATTATATCATTTAATAAAATAATATTTTTTTTAAACTCATTTATGTCCATTTTGACACTATTTAGTAATTGATTTTTTTTAAAGTAATAACAACTTGATTCCTTCAAAAAAAGAATTAACTTATCCCTAATATGTCAATTTAATCCATAAAATTATTTTATGGAATCAAAATTTTCAAATTATATTTATTTTAATATTTATAAATTCATTTATTTGAATCCTTCATTAATAAGGTAATCACCACATCATCATCATGTCATAAATAAATTTACTTATTTAATGTCTAAAAATTATAAAACAAATACCATGATATAGGAAATATTTTTACATTTATAATTACTATTTATAGTCATATATATCAGTTATATAAATCTATATTAAAATTTATTTAGTAAAAGATACATGTTTATGTTATATTTCCCTTTTCTTTAAATTAAATATTATAAAATATCATTTTCACACCCAAGTGGCTCCCAAATGACAACAGTTCAGACTAAGGATGCTCATGGTCGGACATATCTCATCCAATAGTATTAGGATAAGTTTTATTGTAGTTTTATATTGTTATAATATTATTTTTTACCATTATTTACCTGATTTACTCTTTAACCATGGTAAATAAAAATAATTACTGAAATTACTATTCATAATGTCTAAAAATAAGAGATACCTATTTACACAATTTGGACCTTATGATTATTAATATGGAGTCTATTTCTCCAAATTCAAAACATATAAATTTTTGTAATTAATTTAAAATTAATTTTTGTTGTAAAAACCATAAAGTGTGTTTTTAAGAAGTAATAATTAACAAAAGATTGGCATGTGTTTATATCCAATTTAAATGTAAAATTAATTCCAATGACCATAATTGTATTCAATGATAAAAATTTAATCCAATTACACTTTAAAATCAATTAAAAGGACAATTGGACTTTCGTTTCACCGAATTTATGTTTTCAATGTCCCAAATTAAATTTACCCTAACAAGTATACCACTAGTAAGGGGTCAATCCACAGGGAACTATGCGGTTATTTTATCTTGCTTAATTTAATTTGTATTTTTCTTTTTAGTGAAGTATACTGAATTTAGAGTTGATTTTGGTTGGTTGCTTTTGGTTAAAAAAAGAACAATTGGATTTTAAGCTTCTTTTAACAAAGTAATTACTAAAACAAAAGTAAAGACAGAAGAATTGGTTTTGATGAAAATAATGATAGAAATGCGTTAGGGTTATGGATTTGTGATAAGTTTATTATTAAATGAAGTTGCTTATGAGGTTTTGTTTTTTCATGATAACCCAAATCTCTAGGTTTAATTTGTAATAAATTTTCCTTGATCCGATAAACTTTATATTTAGAACTGAAGAGACTAACTCCTTGGTCTGGTAGTTGGTATTTAACAGATATTTATTTGGATTAGTCTATTTTGAGCCGACGGTTACTTGAAATGGTCATGGAGTTTTTAGTAGTTATTCTTCTTTTGAATCCCTGAAAATTCTACCCTTGGTCCGGTACAGAATTTCAAGTGATATTATGAAGTTATTTAAGAATAATAAGAAGAGATTATTAAAACAAACATATTCATAGAAAATTAATTCAAATTACAACTCATCAGCTTCCACAACCCCAACACACTAGGTGTTTAGTTACACATATATGACATAATGAAAATAACACCTTCGATACCTGATGAGATCATCGAGTAAGACTCGAGGAGAGGTGTCGGACGGTGGAATGGCAGAGCAGTGGCACCGCGGTGGTTCAGGAAAAATGGAAGCAGAACTTCCCCCTTCTCTTCAAGTGTTCTACCTCTCTTAATCTGGAGGCCAAGGCCTCTATTTATAGAAAAATAAATTACATTGTGTGTATGAAAATTACACATCGTTTACTTTCGTCAATGTATATTTGGATTCGTTTTCTCCACTGGTAGGCATCTTAACACGCCATCTTTGACTTAGAACACGGCACCGCCTGGTAGGTATATATACACGGCGTGTAGCGCCTCTATACATGGCGTGTAGTCTCAAAATTAGACCACTAACCACTTATATAAATTCATACACGGCGTGTGGATATGGCACACGACATGTTCCCTTCAGCCGGCCACATGGGCGTGTAGACTCTTCTCGACCACCAACTACTTCTAGAATGTCTTACACAGCATGTAGAGATGTGAACACAGTGTATACCTCCTTCTGGTTACATGGGCATGTATTTGTCCTGGTCAGCCCATGTCTGAACTGAAATGTACACGGCATGAAGATAAGTACACGCCATATAGTTGTAAAATTTTGCTTTGTTCTTCTCTGTTTAGTGTACTTGGCCATAAACCTCCTAGAAATGAACAAGATCACCAAAATCAAAGTATTTGTTCTCTAAGTAGGAGGTAATTTCTGAAAACTTGTTCTTATTTTTCAATAGAGTACATGAAAATTTATACACAAATCGGGTGCATCAAACTCCCCCATACTTAGTCTTCTGCTTTCCCTCAAGAAAATCTCAACATCTAATTACCAAGAATCTATATTGTATAAGGAAGAACTTCAGTTAATCATAAATGTAAATAATAAGTGCCAGGAGAAAATTTCAAAAAGAATACAAAGTAGTTTTAATCCAAGAGATACTCTAATCATGCCTCATATATAATTCAATTAACTACTTTCATCCTATTTTAACATATGTTTCAACCTTTCAAATGTAAGAAATCCACTTGATGATTTACCTTACATAAAATATGCTCAACACTTAAGATGTTTTTTAAACAAATTTATGCTCAATCAAAGATATATACACTATATCCATAGGTTTGAAAGAAATCTAGTTCTACACTTTAGAAAATTTAATTTTCAAAAATCCTGAGGACTTTTCAATAAGGATTAGATGTTTCTATGTCTAAAGGTTGGTAGGTAAAGATGTTAAAAATAACTCTGAGGCTTGAAAACGGAGGCTAAATTCTTAAATAACAATGCATGATATTCAAAATTAAACTCAATGTAAAAACGTCCTTAATAAGATTTATCAAATGATCTCATATCCACCATCTCCTTTAATTGAGTAGGAGTCACAAACCAACAAGTGTGTATAAGGCTCCTTTGTTTGCACCATTTTTTTAAACAAAGGGAACCTTTCTGAATTTCCAAAATAGAGGTTTGGAACTCTTTTCTTTTCTTTCCAAATGATCAAGAGGTTCTCCCCCGTACTTAATTTCTTGATAATTCACAAATTTATACCATGTGTTGCCAATCCCTTCTTTTGATCTTAAATAAATAATCATGAAAAATCATATAATAATTAGGGTAGGAAGGGAAATAGGCTTGTGATATGGCTTCCTATAAAGGCTATTCATGGTCTCTAGGGGCTTCACGAAGATAAGATGTAGGGTAGGATCAAGATAAAGGGGTTAAAACAATCGTATTCCTCAATCATTTTAATGTAATTTAAAAATTCCTCATGTTTTGAAAAGAAAACTTGCAAATTGTGGTAGTTATGTATATTCTAAGAATCTCTCAAGAAAGAGGGTATTATAAAGAATATGACAAAGGGGTTTAGAATACCTCTCGGGAGTGGGAAAAATAAATAAAGACAATCAGGTCATGACTTGCAAATAATTGATTAGTCTAATCGATGTACTTATCCAAGGATTATCAGTTTTTAATTTAAATTATATCAGCAATCGTTTCAAAATACCTAAGAATAAAAATAAGCATGTAACTTTTAAAATCTTCCACGTTCATCTTATTATTTAAAAATTATGATTAACCAAAAATGCATTTACATTTTAAAATATATCTTCTAATAATGATCTCTCCTAGAATCTAAAAAGGGAAAATACTAAAGAGGTCAAGAGACACCCCCCCCCCATACTTAATATTTCACGTGGTCCACCAAGTGCCCAAAAAGAGGAACAAGGGAAGGCGGGGACACAATAGTGGACCAGACCGAGGGGAAGTAAGAATTAAAGTAAACCAAGAATATAAAGTGGAAAATGTAAAGAGAATACTCCCCTCATGTCTAGGCATAGGAAAACGGTATGTGACGTAATAGTGCAGCCCAAAATGTGCCAGAGTACCTGTGAGAGGGGAAGAAAAAGAATACTACAAGCATGAATAACAAACACGGGCATAAGATATTACAAAATATATATACAAAGAAAACAATGTGTCCCAAAACTAGTCATGGGGTTTCCTCATAAGAGACATCATCCAGTATAGGACCAGCCGGAAGAGATAGATCAGAATCCATGGAAGCTGGAGGATCAGACTCGGCATATGGAAGGGAAGCTCGAGAAGTAGGATTCATAGGTACTGGACTCGGTAAAGGAATCTCGGAATCCCCCCTGGACTAGCAATAGTGGTGGCTACAAAAATAGTAGTAGCTAGGCCCACAGTTGATAGCAGAACGGAATTTGTGGCTAGCGCAGTGAAGGGTGGTGGAGCAGCAGCAGAAGGGCCAGGAATGGAGGCAGAGGCAGGCGCCAGAGGCAAAGAAATACCCAGATGCTGAACAATAAGCTCCAACATCTGCTTCATGTGGTCCTTGTGGCTATCGATATGTACCAAATGATACTCCATCGCAGCGAGGTGGAGGGAAAGGGATAGATCGACCGAGGGTGTGGGGGTAGGTGGGGGTGGCGGTGGTACAGAAGAATGAAGGCCATAAGAAGTGGGGTCAGTAGGAAGGAGGTGGGGTGAGGAAACTGGAGGGGTGGGGAAGGAAGAGCAGGTGCAGCAGCGGGGGTAGGAGGGTTAGCGGGTGGCTGGGGCCAAGCCTGGGCAAGGATGTAGGCACCCCCTGCTTCCAGACCAATCCCATGCGAATGATCATGAGATAGTCCATCCGCTGGGTAGAACGTAAACGTTCATGGGGTAAGGAAGGCTCGAAAACCCCAAGGTGGTGGGCGAGGCGAGTGGCGTAAAACCCGCCCTTCAGGTTGCCCCGACGGCCGGTAAACATAGCATGGAAATAGGAGATGGCTAGATAAGGGGGGTTCGGGTAGTCATGTCAGATGACACAGGTAAGGAGATCCATGTCACGATCGGTCACGACCCCCATATCCTCATGGCGAGGGAAAAGAATGGCGTTGAAGCACCAGTGGGTAAAACGAAGGATGGGGTCGAAGATAAGGGTTCTCTTCTGTGAGGTAGGGGCATAGCGGTGGTCAAGCCTAGAAATCTCCCGCCATATAGCCATGAGATCAAAGCTCTCAGGTCTAGTCAGGGTGGAAATAGGGGGTGGGGTAATAGGATGGGGGTAGAAACCGCACCCTCAGCCAAACTCTGTCATGGTGAGGGAAAATCGTTGGCCGCCTAGCCGGAACTGAACCACAGGCACCGCATCACTAGGTGTCTTCCAGTACTCAGCATCGTCGAACTCGAAAGAGACCACAAACTCCAAAAAAAAATTTCAGAAGATAGGAGTGCTGACCTTGAAAATGGATAGTAGTGGAGTGTGGCCAAGGAGATCCTCTAACTCTCCCCAGATGCCTAGATGCTGAGGAACGGTGTTGCCGAGGTAGCAGCCGCTCATCGGAATCGGAGGGCGAGAAAAGCGCTGAACCATGTCATGTGCCAGATCAGTGACTGGGAACACCATGCAGGGATAGGGAACAGCTGCAGCTCCTAGCCTAGGTGGAGGTTTAGCAGTAGGAGCTGGCTCTGGGGGTAAATCGGCTGTAGAAGGGGAAGGGCCACTGGATTGGGTGGTCGATGAAGTGTCAGCAGCTACTGGAGAGGGTGCAGGAAGGGTGGAATCCAGTGGAGAAGTATCGATGATGATCAGAGGCTTCATATTGGGTTGTGAAGGACCGAATTTTCTTGGCCCAGCCTCCGCTGAGGCAGTGGGTGGTGGAAGGATGGTCAACAGAGGGAGCTCATAGATTAGAGCATCTGGATCTGCATGTGTCGGAGGTCAGAGTAGAATCCGATGAAAAATGGGCCTCTCGCCCTTAGTGGTGGAGGTCAGCCGCTTCCCCCAGGAAGGATTGCGATCTTCCATAACCTGAAAAGGGAAGAAAAAGAAAATAAAAGAAAAAAACAAAACAAAACAAATAAAAAGTGATAAATCTGAAAAATAAAAGTGCATGGCATGTACATCAGATGTCACGGCGTGTAGTACAAAATGAGCAGCATCCCATGTTCTCTGGATAAACACGTAGAGGGTAAAAATACAGACCATGTAAAGGTACACGGCGTGTACCAAACATACACAATGTGTTCATACGAAGTGGACATGGGTGTGTATCACAAATGACACGGTCATGGTTTTATCAGTTCTAAGAATAAAATACACGTTGTATAGGGGACAGACACGGTGTGTTCTTGATTTGAGTAACATGGTCGTGTAGCGGCTAGACACGGGTCTGGACAAAATAAATAGGCTACACGGCATGTACCGAACACACACGCCGTGTATAGGAACATGGGGTGAGAGGCTGTGTCAGGTGCTACACACAGAGGGGCCAAAAGAAACTCCATACACGGCGTGTACCAAACACACACACCGTGTATAAGAAAATGGTGTGTGAGGCCCTGTGCAAAGGGTACTCAGGCACGATGGGGGAAAGTACACGGTGTGTACCGAACATACACACCATGTATATTCAAATTGTGAAACATTTTGTGTGTGGCCATGTACAAATGTACACGGCATGTGTTCTTCATTTCATGGTCATGTACCGTGGAAGCCAAACGGCCGGAAGATTCAAAAACACCCTAAACTTTTCCAAAAATTTGAAATAGAGGGTGTAGAAGGGTGTACTTGGACCGAGGATCACAATTCAAGAAGAATCAGAACTTGAATCAAACCAAATTGATGGATCCAGAAATTGGGAGGTCGGGTGGCATTCGGAAGAACAAAACTGGAAGAGGGGAAGAAAGGGGGAGCCGTATGACACGGGCTGAAGTCGGGTGGCCCGCGGCTTATATAGTCGCGGTACATGGCGTGTACATCAAGACTACATGTCGTGTATCTCCATTTTTTTACATATATATATATATATATAATTAGTATAATAAACTATATAATAATTAATATTAATTATTTAAAATAAAAAAATTAAATAGATATATATATATATATATAGAACTGAAAAATAAAACTATACACGTAATGTAGTTGGAAAATACACGCCATGTGTTTAAAAATTGTAAAAAGAGAAGTACAACCTTTGGTCTCGTGCTTGGGGTGAGGTTCGAACCGGCGATCGGTCATTCCAAACAGAAGCCCTCAACCACTGGAGCGAAGGTTATACTGCTTCCCATATTCATTATTTATATACATTTAATATATAAATCCTATACACATGGGAAGAAAGAAATGCACGGCGTGTGGTTTTTAATTATAAAATAAGATGAAGTAGGGAGATTGGTCGAGTTCGAACCCGGGTCTTTTCGATACAGGGCCGAGACTCTGCCAATCTACCAACTTCATCTTCATGAATTTATTTGATATAGAAAAGTGTTTTTATATTTTATTGTTAAAAAGAAAATAGGGCACACATGACGTATATTGGAAGACACGTCGTGTGGTTTTATTAAAAGGGAAAATGATGGAAATGGGGTGGTTTCCAGGATTCGAACCCGGGTCTTTTGGAACCAGGTTACGATTGTGGCCAACTGATCCATCCCCACCATGGGTTTTCTTATAAGTAAATATATATATATGAAATTAGTACACACACCGTATAAGAAAATATAAAAAAGAGGAACCGCGTGCTAAAGGTAGGTTGGGAGGATTCGAACTGGGGTTGGCTCGGATAAACTCCAGTGACCTTACCATCAGTACCAGCATCATCCATGTTTATACTTAGCCACTCTATAGATTTATACTATTAAGATTAGAAACTAAAAATATAATTACACGCCGTGTATATAATTGAGACACAGTGTGTAACCTCTGGGTTGCCTCCCAGGAAGCGCCTTTGTTTTAGGTCGTTGGCTCGACCGACTTATCTTTTCTTACCTGAGAGGGGTGGTGGAGATTGTTCCCACTACATCTTCCATGTGATGGTAAATCTCTAGTCATTGGCCGTTCACCTTGAATGGTTGACCGTCCTCCTTAGCAATTTCCACCGCTCTGTGGGGGAATACTCGTATGACATGGAATGGTCCTGACCACCTCAACTTGAGTTTTCCTAGGAATAGGCGAAGACGAGAGTTGAAGAGGAGTACCTGATCACCGGGTTGAAATGTTTTTTGAGAAATCAACTGGTCATGGAAGTATTTTGTCCTCTCCTTGTACAATTTAGCGTTCTAATACACCTACCTTCTGATTTCATCGAGTTCTGATAGTTGGAACTTTGACCTCTCTACAGCTGCCTTCAGATCAAAATTTAGGGCCTTGACGGACCAATATGCTTCGTGTTCCAGTTCCACTAGTAGATGGCATGGTTTTCCATGGATGAGGAAGAATAGTGACATCCCTAGTGGTGTCTTGAAGGCGGTTTGATAGGCCCACAAAGCATCGTCAAGCTTTTTGGACCAGTCGTTCCGTGAGGTATTCACTATTTTCTCCAAAATTTGTTTGAGCTCATGGTTGGAGAGCTCCACATGTCCACTTGATTGGGGATGGTATGGTGTACCCATGTGATGCTTTACCCCATATTTAGATAGCACTCCTTTCATTAATGCATTGTCAAAGTGAGTCCCCTTGTCGCTGATCAGCACACGAGGAATGTCGAACCTGCTGAAAATGTGCTTCTTTAGAAAGGTCACGACAACCTTAGTTGCATCGTGTGCTGTAGCAGTGACTTCCACCCATTTGGAGACGTAATCAACGTAGACGAGGATGTAGGTATTCCCGAAAGAAGGGGGAAATGGTCAAATGAAGTCGATGCCCCAGACGTCAAAGATCTCGACCTCCAGGATGGGGTGCTGGGGAATCTCGACTCTATGTCCCATATTACCTATACGTTGGCATGGATCACAACGGGAAACGAAAGCTCAGGAAACTTTATGCATGGTGGTCTAGAAAAACCTAGATAGTAGAATCTTTGATAGGGTATGATCCGGCCCATGATGTCCTCCAACGGGTGATGCATGACAAAATTCCAGGACCCCTTGAACTTCTGTCTCTGGGATGCGTCGTCGGATCACCCCATCCCCACAGAATCGAAATAGGAGTGGGTCTTCCCAGAAGTATCGCTTAACATCAGAGAGAAATCTTTTCTTCTGCTGTAAGGAGAGGTCAGGGTGGATGGCACCTGTAACTAAATAGTTAGAAATATCAGAAAACCAGGGCCTAGGGGATTTGATAATTGAAAAGAGATGCTCATCAGGAAAATCCTCCCTTATCTCTCGATCCTCTTCTTTCTCCAAGTGTGGCAGCTCCAGATGGGATAGATGATCTGTAACCATATTCTCACTCCCCTTTTTATCTCGGATCTCTAAATCACAATCTTGTAAGAGGAGGACCCATTGGATCAATCAGGGCTTTGAATCCTTCTTGTTTAACAGGTACTTAAGTGCTGCATGGTCAGTATAAACAATAACTTTAGACAGCACAAGGTAAGAACAAAACTTGTCGAAGGTGAATACCACTGCCAGTATTTCCTTATATGTAGTAGTGTAGTTTAGTTGGGCCTCATTGATTGTCCTGTTGGCATAATATATGGGTCAGAAGATTCGGTCCAGCCGCTGACCCAAGACAGCTCCCACCGTATAGTCACTGGAATCACACATTACGTCAAATTGTGCCTCCCAGTTGGGGGAAATCATCACTGGATCTTTGACTAGGCGCTACTTTAGATGCTCCAAAGCTATGGTACATGCCTCATTGAATTCAAAAATATCATCCTTAGTTAGGAGGTTGTTTAGGGGAGGGCTATCTTGGAGAAATCGCGGACAAACCGCCTGTAAAAACCCACAGGTCCCAAGAAGCTGCAGATAGATCTAACAGAAGTTGGAATGGGAAGTCGTGAGATGACTTCTATTTTTTCCGAATCCACCTCTATACCTTTTTCTAAAATACTGTGGCCAAGGACTATTCCACTTTACACCATAAAATGACACTTTTCCCAGTTCAAAACTAGGTTAGTGTTTTCACATCGTTCTAGTACTAGCTTTAGGTGCCACAAACAGGTGGTAAATGACTTCCGATAAATGGAAAAAACATCCATGAAGACCTCCAGGATTTTTTCCGCCATGTCATGAAAAATAGCCAGCATGCATCGCTGTAATGTGGCGGGAGTGTTGCACATACCGAAATACATCATGCGGTAGGCAAACGTATCATATGGGAAAGTGAAGGTGATCTTATCTTGATCCTGAGGGGAAATTGATATCTGATTATATCCTGATTATCCATCGAGGAAGAAATAATATTCATGACCTATTATTCTTTCAAGCATTAGATCCATGAAGGTTAGGGTAAAATGATCCTTCCTTGTGGCGTCATTTAGCTTCCTATAATTGACACAGACTCTCCAGCCCATGACTTTGTGAGTGGGGATGAGCTCGTTCTTGTCATTAGATATCACAGTGATACCTCCCTTCTTAGGGACTCACCCATGGGCTATATGATATTGGTTAAATGATTCATGCATCTAAAATCTTGATAACCTCTTTCTTTACGACTTCCTTTATGGGAGGGTTTAGATGCCACTGGGGTTGTCAAAATGGATATGCTCCTTCTTTGAGTAGCACCTTATGGGTGAAAATTGTAGGGCTGATACCCTTCAAATCTGCAACAGTCCATCCAATTTCCTGCTTTCTCCACTTCAAAACTTGTATGAGTTCGTCCTCATGCTCCTGTGATAGTGTTTCATTGAGTATAATGGGAAAAGTTTGATCATATCCCAAATACTCGTACTTTAAGGAAGGTGGGAGAGGCTTCACCTCTAGTTCAGGTGCCTTGAGAACAGAAGGTACCTGTGGTTATACTTCTACCCTCTCCAGGATGTCAGGAATGATAGCTCATTACCAGTAGTGGCCGCCCTGGCCTTCAATGAATTTCAGGTCCTCTCGCACTTCATCAGTGGGCATGTCGGGAAAAATCATATCATTTGAAATGGAAGAACATACCAAATCATCTTCTTGTCCATGCAGTTGTTCATCCATGGTAGTCATTGTGTATAATCCCTCATTTTTGGGTAAAGATGCTTGTTTAATGGCCTTTAGAACATTGTAGGAGACTATTTCATCCCCTACTCTGAAAATCAACTCCCCCTGGTGCACATCGATGAGTGCCTTCCCAGTGGATAGCAATGGTCTTCCCAATATAATAGGTGCCTCCTGATCATCCTCCATTTCTAGGATAATAAAATCTATAGGGAGGATAAATCTTCCCACTTTCACCAGCACATCCTCCAGTAGCCCCTTTGGATATTTAATGGATCTGTCAGCAAGTTAAAGGGCGACTCGGGTAGGCTTCATATCATGGAGTCTGAGCTTTTGGAAAACTTCGAATGGCATGAGGTTGACACTGGCCCCTAAGTCGTACAGGGATTTTCCAAATTCACAGGGACCAATTGTACATGGAATAGTGAAGCTACCTAGGTCCTGGAGCTTGGGAGGAATGGAATGTTTCACAACTGCAGAGCACTCCTTAGTCAGTGCAATGGTGCCCAGATCCTCCATATTTCTTTTATTCGAGAAGATTTGTTTTATGAATTTGGCATATGTGGGCATTTGTGTCAGAGCCTCTGAAAATGGGAAGTTGATGTGTAGCTTTCTGAATACTTCCATTAATTTTCCAAACTGGTGATCCAGCTTCCTTTGCTTAGTTCTCTCTGGAAAAGGTAATGCAGGCTCGAATAGTTTGACAACCTCTTTTCCTTTGCTTGATTGAGACTACGGTGATGGATTTGCGGATGAAGAGGGTTCTGAAACTATACCTTTGTTGTCAACTGGGAGTATAGGTGCAGTTGAATGTGCTGGTTCCTTCTATTGTAGATTCTCTCCACTTCGTAAAGTGATGGCATGAGCCTCTTCTCTTGGGTTCTTCTCAGTGTTGTATGGTAGTGTACCAGGCTGTCTCCCTAAGAGATGGTTTTCTAACTAGCCGATTTGGTTTTCCAGGCCTCAAATTGACGACTCCTTATTTTGGAACCTGTTCTGAGTAGTAGATAAGAAGTCGGTCATAAGATCCTCTAACCTTGAGGTGTTCTCCTGCTGAGGTGGTTGTTGAGCTGGTGGAGGTGGTGGCTATCGCGGATGCTGTGGGTGGGGGTTCTGATATTTTTGCGGCTGATAAGGGTCCTGTTGGTTCTATTGTTGCCTTGGGTATGGATTCTGATATTGTGGCTGACTGTAGCTGGGTGGTCGCTGGGGCGGAGGATTCTGCTGCTGTTGGCCCCAACCTGTGTTCTGGTTTTCGCGCCATGTTAGTTTTTGGTATTGTTGATACTAGTTCAACCCTCTATTTTGAGCAACATAGCTCACCTCACTTGTTGAATGATAGACTGAAGGTCCCGGGAATTCTCCCAGGATTTGGTTGTTACCACAGTCACCGTATGCTGGATGGTTCGCCGCATGGACTTGAGATGTGCCCTTGAGATTCAGTGCGTCGATCTTTTTGGATATTGCATCTAACTGGGCAGCAAGCACGGTAGTAGCATCAATACTATGCATACCTCATTTTTGGGTCCCCTGCTCGGAATGCCACTAGAAGCTGTTGGATGACATATCTTCCAGCAGTTCGAAAATTTCTTCGGGGGACTTTCTCATTACTGTACCTCCAGTAGCTGCATCCACCACGGATTTGGTATTCGTTGTTAGTCCTCCATAAAAGGTTTGGACTTGCATCCAGAGTGGAAGTTCGTGGTGTGGTCATTTACGTAACATCTCTTTGAAACATTCCAATTATTCGTACAATGACTCAGAGTCGTGCTACTGAAAGTTGTGGATCTCATTTCACAAGGTTACTATCTTCTAAGGTGGAAAATATTTGGACAGAAATGCCTGGGCTAGCTCCTCCCAGGTGAGGATAGATCTTTGTGGTAACCCTTTGATCCAGTCTTTTTCCTTGTCCTGTAGAGAGATTGGGAAGAGGTGGAGACGAATGGCGTCCTCAGACACACCATGGTAACGTAATGTATCGCAGATCTCCAGAAAATTGGAGAGATGGGTGTTCGGGTCTTCACTAGGCAGGTCGCCGAATTGAACGGTGGTCTGGATCAACTACATAATAGCAGGTTTGATCTCGAAGTGTTGGGCCTGTGCCGGAGGGTTAATGATGTCTGTGTCAACTCCGCGGATCGATGGAAGGCCGTACTTCATAAGATTACATCATTGAGGTGGCTGCTGAGGGGGTGGATGTTGCATGTATTGCTGCTCCTGAGGGGAGAAGTAGGGCCATTGAAAGATATGTCGCTGCTGCTGGGGCTAGAAATACTACGGAGGTGGTTGTTGTGGCAGTTGTTGGTAGTCCCTGGGTAGGAACTCCATGAAACCTCCATGTTCGGCCTGCTCTAGTATACCAGCAGCGAGAGGCTGCTAGTCCTGAAATGGTTGTCCAGCTGCTGCTTCAGTGGCCGGTGCTCCCTCTTCTTTGTTCTCCATAGGTAATGATTTTTGTCTGTACATATCTACCAGTGCACGTCGACATCGCAAAAAGGTTCATTCGATCTTTGGGACAATTAGAAGAATATCCAATGACTCAACACTCCTGGACCGTGTGAGGCGTTGGTTCATGCACCTATAATCAGACACATACACAAAACAAAACCCAGGCGTAAAAGGGAAAAGAAAAGATAAAGATAGATGGGATTAGGAAAGAAATTTTTGGGAATTTTTAGTTTTTATTTTCACTAAAATTTGATACAAATTTAATTGAAACAAGAATAAAATTACTTTACTTCCCCAGAAATGGCGCCTAAATTTGGACTGTCATTTCACCGAATGTATGTTTTCAGTGTCCCAAATTAAATTTACCCTAACAAGTATAGCACCAGTAAGGGGTCGATCCACAGGGAACTATGCGGTTATTTTATCGTGCTTAATTTAATTTGTATTTTTGTTTTTAGTGAAGTCTGTTGAATTTAGAGTCTATTTTGGTTGGTTTTTTTTGGTACAAAAAGAGCAATTGGTTTTTAAGATTCTTTTAACAAAGTAATTACTAAAACAAAAGTAAAGACAGGATAATTATTTTTGATGAAAATAATGATAGAAATGCCTTAGGGTTATGGATTTGTGATAAGTTGATTATTAAATCAAGTTTCTTATGAGGTTGTGTTGTTCATGATAACCCAACTTTCTGGGTTTAATTTGTAATAAAGTTTCCTTGATCTAGTAAACTTTATATTTATAACTAAAGATACTAACTCCTTGGTCCGGTAGTTGGTATTTAACAGATCTTTATTTGTCTTAGTCCATTTTGAGCCGACAGTTACTTCCAATGGTCATGGAGTTGTTCGTCATTATTCTTCTTTTGAATCCTTGAAAATTCTGCCCTTGGTCCGGTACAGAATTTCCAGTGATATTATGAAGTGATTTAAGAAGAATAAGAATAGATTATTAAAACAAACATATTCAGAGAAACTTAATTCAAATTACAACTCATCAGCTTCCACAAACCCAACACACTGGGTGTTTAGTAACACATATGTGACATAGTGAAAATAACACCTTCGATACCTGATGAGATAATCAATTAAGACTCAAGGAGAGGTGTTGGACGGTGAAATGGCGGAGCAGTGGAACCACGGTGGCTCGGGAAAAATGGCAGCAGAACTTCCCCCTTCTCTTGAAGTGTTCCACCTCTCTTAATCCAGAGGTCAAGGCCTCTATTTATAGAAAAATAGAACACACAGTGTGTATTAAAAGTACACGCCGTGTACTTTCGTCAACGCGTCTTTGAATTCATTTTCTCCGCTGGTAGGCGGCATAACACATCATCTTTGACTTGGAACATGGAGCCACCTGGTAGGTATATATACACGGCGTGTAGCGCCGCCATACACGATGTGTAGTCTCAAAATTCAGCCACCAACCACTTCTAGAAATGCATACACAACATGTAGATATGTCACATGGTGTGTCCCCTTCAGCCGGACACATGAGAATGTAGACTCTTCTCGGCCACCAATTGCTTTTAGAATGTCTTAAACGGCATGTAGAGATGTGAGCACGGCATGTACCTCCTTCTGGTTACTTGGGCATGTATTTTTCCTAGTCAGCCCATGTCTAAACTGGAATTTACACGACGTGTAGATAAGTACACGCCGTGTAGTTGTAAAATTTTTCTCTGTTCTTCTCTATTTTGTGTACTTGGCCATGAACCTCCTATAAATGAGCAAGATCACCAAAATCAAAGTATCTTTTCTCTAAGTTAGAGGTATTTTCTGAAAACTTATTCTTATTTTTCAATAGAGTACATGAAAATGTATACACTAATCGGGTGCATCAACAATCTAACTATATAAATAAATTATATGAAAAGGAAGTTTTGAATTAAAATGAAATATTTTTCACTATTCATTAAAATATGGATTTTATCAGAAAAATACCAAAATTTCAACCAAAGTAAATTTTTATGTCCCTCTTCTAAAGAATAAGTTTATTTTTTTCAAATAGAACATATAAAAGTGATAAAAACTAGATTTAAAAAGGGTTTGCCATCAAAAAGTGGTAAAACGAGATTTTAAAAAATATTAGAGTATTTTTTGCTTAAAATTGAATTCATTATCATTTTAAGCCACTAAAAGTTATTGGATAAATGTAAAAACATTTAAAAAAACATGTGTAATCATATTTTAGTTAGTTATATTCATTCCTTCCAATACAATGGCTATACGTTAACTTGCATTTAAAATAACATTATTATTATTGTATTATTTTTCAATATAATTCAATGTTGTGTGAAATGTAAGGTTTCGGAGAAACCCTTTGCTACGTGTCGAGTATGATTTCCGACAAAGAGTCCCCTTTAACATAAAATTAATGTTAAATTCAAAAATATTAATAGATATGAAAAATTGTTATTCTATAAATACTTGGGATGTTACACCCCCCCCCCATATTTTCATTTTATCCTACTCTAATCTACATTTGGTATCAAAGGGATCTTGAATTATTATTAGATATTTCAAAACTTATTTTGTTTTCAAAAAAATTAACCTATTTTTCAAGAATAATTCTTTTTTCTAAATAACTTTTTCAAAAACTCATTGTGCTCTTGGAGGACACTCTATGTGTCGTGCTCCCTTTTTGGATGGTACAAATTATGGTTATATGAAGACACATATATATACCTTTATTAGATAAATTGGTTATCATATAGAGAATATAGTTATGCATGGTTATACTCTTACTACAAAAAAAGAAGAAAAATGGTCTCCTAGTGATATTTCTTCTTTTTAATCAGATAGTAAAGCAATAAATTAGTTTCATTTTGGTTTAGAACAAAATGAATTTAATTTAATTTCTAAATGAAAATTATCTCATGAAATATGGAAACTCTTAGAAGTAACTCATGAAGGAATGAACAAATTCAAAGATACTAGATTATATTATTTTATACAAGACTTCGAAAGTTTTTCTATGCATACTAATGAGTCAATTACTGAAATTTTTACACAACTCACTAACATGTTTTATGGTAGAAAGGATCTTGGTGATACTCTTTATATAAATACATTAGTCAAGAAAATACTTTGAGTTTTACCAAGAAATTTGGCACCCAACATCACTACGATCCAAAATTTAACAGCCTAAAATTTTATCAATAGAAATCCCTTTCTTATAATTATTTCATATATTATAATCAAATAAAATCACTTAGAGAACACAATACAAACTTTATAAATGAATAATGAATGGAATTAGAGTTATTTCTATAAGTTAAGGAACCTATACCAATTAAATAGTAATTTGACAGTTGGAATAGTAATATGACCTTTATGAATAGTAAAGCATCCAAATAAATAGTAACCTCATATAAAAAAATATAAATAAAATTTATGCATATTATAAATAAAATTATGATATAATTGTATCATAGTATAACAAAATAAATGTTTTAAAAATTATAAATTAATTGTTGGTGTTTTTGTAAGTTATAAATATTTAATTAAAATTTCATAAATAATATAAGGATTTAAAAGAAAATTTATTTTCATAAAATGTATTCATAAATTAATATTTTTTTATCTTATAATTTTAAGATAATTTTATTAAACCTTATTTAACTTTTCAAAGTGTTATAAAATTAGTTATAATTTTTAAATATATATTTTTTGAGTAAATGATGATTTTAACTAAAAATTAAATTTCTCATATTTAGAAAATTATTTTCATGAAATTGAGTTCATTTTTAATTCTACATGTTGAAAAATGGTTAGGGTGAATTTTTAATATTTTTCTAAAATACTTGAATTTTTTGTGAATAGTAAAATATGATAATTTATGATAAATGCCAAATACATGAATTTTTTAGTCATTTTTGATGTAAAGCTAAGGTAAGCATAATTAGTTCAAAATCACATGAACTAGTTACAGTATTTAGTCACAAAAATCACCATTGTTGCTTGTATTGATCCAAAATAATAAACTAATGATTAAAATAATGAGAAAACACCCCTCTTCTCCACTATAAATATCACCTCTTCTCCTCACACCTTACAAGCTTTGATCCTTGTAAAAATTACACCCAATACTATTACCAGACCCCTCCCTCACATCTAAGAGACCTTGGTCACGTCAAAAGATCAAAACCTTTTCCCTAATGAGGTTCTCAGGGAGGATAAATTCAAGAGGTAAATTCCTCTTTCTTTTCATTTAATTTCTTTTCAAGTCCATTTCTTTTCTTAATATATCCTCACCTCCTATCACCCAAATGGAATGATAACTAAATTACCTTACATATACTATAATTTTATTGTGCTAATGTAATAATCGATCATCAAACCCCTTATCTCATCCTTTCTATTCTAAAAATGAAACCATCATTTGTGAGGTGTTGATTTATCACCTTTATGAATGACAAGTTTTTATTTTCCTTTTCTCTCCTTAAATTAACATGTTATCTAATTATTCATCCTCATATTTGGAAATAAAATAATATATAAGACCAATTAAAATTATTATTTTTCATTAAAAACATATAATTTCAACTCTGTATAATTATACCCATTCCACATGAACTTTCATACTCATATACAAGTGAAACGATCGTGAAAACTAAGAAAATGAACACTCCCAAATAACTAAATTGAACACTATAACTCATCAAAAAGGTAATAAATGAACTTAATAAAATTTTACTAAATAAATTACATGTATAAAAGTTTCTGTACTTATTAATTAAATAATATAATTTTATTATTTAGGACATTAGGATCAAGTGCAGAACCATTTCAGACATAAGGTAAAGGATACTTTCTGAACCTCCATATTTCCTTTAGGTTGCGTTTTCTCTCTAATTAACCAATGTAGCCCTTATTTATTTTTATTTTCTTCTTCTAAATTATATTTATATATTCCATACTCATATATCCATATCATATTATCCTTATTTTATGTGTTAATACATTTTTTAATAAGCTTACCTTTTCAAATATTCCAAAAAAGCAAACCCAATTCAAGGGAACTTTCTGATTTCCTACCCATTTTCAAGTGCACTCCATAATCTATTTTAATCCAACAATATTTTCCTAAAATCATTCATTTTATTATGAAAATATATCTTGGTTCATTTCTGGTTTTATACAAACAATTATGTCTTTTTTTTAAATAATCTTTAAAATTTTCCTTAAACTGCACTAAAATGTTTTATTTCTAAAGTTTCTTAAATGATATAAATTCTAGTTGATTCACTCTACAACATAACCTCACACTTTAACCCTTCCACGCCTACTATTTCTTTCTACCCTTGACCTTTCACCTTCTAACCTTCAACCGAACCATCAAAAATGGCGAGAATGAAGCGCGCACTTAAAGGAGGATTTGTAGACGAGTCACAACCTACTATGAAGTAAAAGGGAGAATCGAGTAAGTCTCTTCCTGTCAGTACAACTCTTCCAAACCTTGTGGTAACACCAGAGAATGAAGTTTTAGCATAATGGTTACTAGAGAGTAAGTCTCTTCTATTGAGGGTGTTGCAAACCCAAGGTTGGCTGGACTGGTTTTCAAATAATGATAAACCTTACTACCCAAAGCTTGTCCATGAGTTTTATATGAATACTAAATTTATTTTGGAAGGTAGTGAGGTATGTTGAATCAAATCTATAGTTAAAGGAAGTATAATTTTATTTTCTTCTATACATTGGGTATAAAGCCTTAAGGTACCTCATGAGGGAATCTAAAATGACTACCAAGGAACTTCTCCACCTGTAAGTGATTTGTTTTTCCTTGAGACAAACTTAAAGGAGCTGAATGGAAATGAAGAGCACGGAAGACCAATAGATACAGAGCTAGATGGTGAAATTAGATTGATGTTTAATTTAATTCAACACTATCTTTGTTTTAGGAAAGGGGACTTTTCATTTTTAAGTATCAAGATGTATACTTTTTGTATTTGATGAAGAAAGGAGTTAATGTGAACATGTACAGACATCTAATAGTGTATATCGATGAAATGATTAAGTCCTACTATAAGACCAATTCCTATTCTACCCAAGTATGATCTAAGCCATGCTTCAAGTGAAATTATGTGTGGATGAAGTTGAATAAACTATTTCAACATGTAGTGTAATTTTCTTGAGTAAAGAGATATGCGAGAGGATGAAAATACATTGGAACCCATGGAAGAAGGAATGGGTTTGTGATGAGGATAATCTTTATGAAAAATTCAACCAAGTGGACCATCTTGTTAGGCCAAAAGAATTAGTGGATCCTGGTCTAGGAATATAAGATGTTGATCATGTTTATTCTAATGAGTAAGAGGCTTCTAATCCTGATAGAGATAAAGGGTATCCTGTTGATTATAGAAGTGAACCTGACACCACTGAAGCTCCAAGTATAATGACTTATGGACCTCCTAGTCCACCTCTGTCATTACCTTCGGATGAACCAAATATTTATGACAATGTTGATGAGGAGACAAAAGTGTCAAGAATTAGTGATTAGGTGAGCAGATCTAGGGGTTCTGAAGGAGAATCTGGAGGATAAGAAGAAGCAGATTGAGAAGAAGAATAGGAAAGTTGAAGTAGCTCTGGAATTGAGGAAAAAGGAAATAAAGATGATGATGGAAATAAATAAGCTGATGGAAATGATGAAAATGGTTAAGGAAGTGAAAGTGGTAATGATAGTGATAATATTGATGATGATCAGTGTGGAAATGTTGACCTGGTTGAGGATGTAGTTCAAGAACAGCCTATGGAATCTTAAAAAGTTTCTACTCTAAGTGAGGCAATGATTGATGTTCCAAGAGAAGTAGATGATCTTGCTGGAGAAGAGAAATCATTTATAGTTGATGGTGCAGTGGATGCTTAGATATTCTCTACACCACAGCTGGTTTATGATAGATGAATATCTCAATCTAAGGGGGAGTAGTAAGTGAGAGGAGATCCAGTTGAGAGGGAGCTTTAAGATATAAGAGATCAAGCTGAGGGGGAACATCAAATTGGAAGAGTGAGACTTGACACTCCCATCCATTTAGATGATGATGTTATGTCTGAATGGGCAAGAAATCTTGGATAAATATCTCTTAGTTTAGATTATGAAGATTCAGATGATGAGGTGTTTTTCCCTGATCGGAGCAGATCCATGCCCAGAATGGCGTTTCTGGTTCATGAAGACTCGTATCCCGCCATCGGTGGCGTTCCCTCAACATAATGTTGGGTCATCTAGTCCTTGGTGATGATGGCATGATCTCGTGTCCCTTGGAATGTATTCTGGGCTTCTATGGCAGTGGTGGCGGGATTTCTCATAGAGTGCGATGGTGGCGAGATTTCTCTTGGAATGCGGTGGGATTCTCTCAGGATGGTCATTGTTGGTGGTGTTATGATATTATTTTTTCTTCATGATGAGGAACTCATATAGTCTACATGGTATTTCTTTAGATGAGGTCATAGAAGATCCCTTTCACTATGCATGGATTTTCAGATTTAGATGATTGATAGGGTATAGTGCTGCCATTGGTACCGGGCCCGTGCATTTTTGCATGGGACAGCTTACTGAGTAGCCATGCTATGGTGGAGGTGTGACATAATGATGTTGATGCTAGGAATGGGTTCTTCTATGTAGTTCTTTCTTGGGAGGCAACCCCCTTTTTTTGGATTTTTTTTATGTATCTATGTTCGTGAAGTCTTGGTTTTCCCCTTTACCCTTAAAATGGGTATTATTCAAAATCAATAAAAATTTAGGCCTTTTATAGAGTTGTACTAGGGTTTAATTTATTTCATATTTGTGATTAGGTTAACTCCCATAGGGTTCAGGGGTTTAAAAAATTATGGGATCATAATTAAGTAGAGTTTAATTTGAATGATAATTATTAATAAGTAATTTAATATGTGGATTTAGATCAATAATGTCTTCTAAAAACATTTTCAAAAAAAACATATTCTCATTGCATTTTCTTAATTAAATTTTAAAAAAATAACAATCTTATTCCAACATACTTATTCTAATTATATAAACGTTAACCCCCCTAGTCCATTTAAGTAGTGTGCTTCTTTTATTTTTATTGTCATAATACATTTAATAAGTTGTTTTATTTATTTACACTTTGAAAGGCGACCATGGTCTATCACTGTATTACACCTAAGTACAAAAAAAATCATACATCATTTGAGAGCACCAATGAAAATTACTTTCAATATTCATCTTATTTTTCTTGGTTTATCAAGTTAAGTTATTTGATGATGATTTATCCCTTTTTTTCATAGAAGAGGACATTGAATATTAAGGGTCATGTTCCTCACTCTACTATGTTCTGTACAAGTAAGAAAAAGAAATGTGGAAGAAAGGAAAATAATGACACCCAAGAAACAATTATAAGTATATTTTCATTTTTATTATTTTAATTAAATTTATTTATTTACATTATTTTATCATTTTAATTAATTAAATATATTTCTGAATAGAATACTTTGGAATCATTGGTATAAAAGAGTCTGATAATTTGGTCCCAAATGATCATTTACAATAGGTATAAGGAGATTAGCATTAAGGTAGGGTGCTCTATCGACCTGGGAAGAAATTTTTTTCATCTAGATATTAGTCTTAAAAAAGAAGTTTTGTGAATAGTGATTCTGATACAATTATAGAGAAACAAATTAATTCCACAATAAATTAAGAATCATGAAAAGAGAAAGAATATTTCCAATTCCAAAATATAATCAATGAAAAAATCATGAAATATATGTCTGTTATTTCTTATTCACTTCTTCCAGTGAGTGTTGTGGATATTTATGCATTTTTTGTAAAAATGCATGCTATTTATAAGGATTCATCTGATCAAACTGTGGATTTAGGTATATATTCTGATTTTTATTCCCATGATGATGATGATGGTAGAGATGTGAGAGATAATGATAGTGTTTTTGTAGACCATGTTGATAAGGAGGGTGTTGGTGGTGGTGGGAACGGTTTTTTCCATGTTGGTAATATTTCTAAGAATTATTTTTTATACCAATCATATTTTTTAGCTTATAATGAATAGATTATGATTTATTATGTATTTATTGATATTTTTTCATTAGTAGTTGTATTTCTTAGTTTATGTATGGTTTTGAAATGTTATTAACTTATAGCCATGGGCACTACCCATTGCTACAATTTTGTAAAAATGAATTGTGGATATATATATATACATCCATGGATAGTTATTGTGGCTATACATATAATTCCATGAACACTGCTTGTGGCTATAAAAATAATATTAAGGGAAGCCACTCGTGGCTATAAATATATAGCCACAGGCACCGCCCATGGATATTGTTGGATATTTATTTCCAGAGAAATAGTCTCCACAACTGGGGTGGACCGTAACTGTATCTTATAACCACAATTTTTATGGCTATATCCATGGTCCCTGATCGTGGCTATAACCTGATTTTCTGGTAGTGATTTCTCCTTTGATTCTTTATATGTTGGGATATTATTCTATTGATATCTTATGGTACATGATTAGTTTATCCATACCATTACTATTTACTATAAGGGATAACTTTTTTTAATTCTCACATAAACTATCCAGACATTAAAATATATTCTTAGTGAACAAATTTATCTTTTTCTATGAACATTACCTCTCTGCAGTTTGATTATTCTTAGATTGAAATCAACTCTCTTTGGTATAGGCCTTATTTTATTTCCATAAATTAATATATTATTATAACATTTAATGGAATTATATCCAGATATTCTATAGCATAGATTGTGTAAAATAAACCTTGTTCATTTTCCCTTTGTTGTAATCAATCCATATTTGACATATTTCTATTTCGGGAAAAACTTTCACTTATTTTATAGTTATTTTGGGAGGGGGATTATGCTCATGGAAATATAAACCCTTGATGTTTTGGTGAGTTTCTCAACATTTAACTCTACCCATATATATCAATAATTCTTTTTAAAAATATACTCGAAAATGAAATAGCATTAACACTATCATATATTTCTGTGAAAGGATTGCCTTTTTCTAATAGATTACAGTGGGTAGTTATTTAAATGATCACAAGGGCTTTTTTATACTAGAGTAAGTCTTTTTAGAGTCAAGTCTCAAATTAGAAGCATCCATCCTAGTGCTTAATTTCTTAGAAACTTGGGAAGATTCAGGCAGTTCCACATCTAGATTTTTCATTCATACCTCCAGATCAATGCACATTAACTTGAGGGTATTTTTCTCAACCTCAATAAATCTCAATCTATATTCCCATTATCTATTATTATTTTCAATATGATATTCATGAATCTCACACTTTTCATTTTAGTATTTTTTGATATCCTTTATCCTTTTATCCTTGATTTTCAATAGAGAATTCTTGAAATCCATGGATTCTATTTGAGCTTATTTAAATGCATGGATACTTTCATCACAAGCCTTGCTTGTCTCATCTTTCTCATAAATTAAAATTTTCAAGTATTATTCAATAAGTATGTGTTTCTCCTTATAGAAACATAAAATCTATTCCATAGGTTCCACATATTTGATGATATTTTTACACTTTACCTACTTTTATGCCATTAATTTTTCTATTACATTAGCTTCCAACTCCATCTTTGATTTCTCATCATATAGACCCTTTTAAAACACAAGAATGTATGGGATAACATTAATAGGTTAATTTTTTAAACATTCATTTATTTCAAAGTAAATTTCAAAAAGTGACTCAATCTCCATATACTCTTCATAGTCTGATATTAATTCTTATATAGGATCATTCTTAACAAATTTAATAGATAAATTACCACTTTTATTACATTCAATTAGTGGTGTGCACTTCTTCCCCTTTAAGATCATTCTTATCTTTTTGACCACTTTATTTTATATATTTTTTAAAGTTTTAAGTGAGACTTATGTGTTGGTATTTAAGAGGGATGGGAACTAAACTTTCTATATGAGGAAACTCTAATCTTTCTACAGCTATTAACTTAATCTATATCATTGAAAATGACTAGGAATGAGAATTATAACCAATCATAAGAAACCTTAATTAGCTCTGATACCACTTTAAATCCCCTAATAGGACCAGGCAGTCAAGCTAGGGGTGAAAAACCATGTGATAAATTTTACTTAATATTTTACTTTTTTAATTACCCTCTCAATATTCAAAAATATTTTATCGGTTAAGATAGATATAGATATGTTTATGATTACCTAGAATAAAATAACCACATGAAAAGAAGTAAATAAATCAAGAGATTAGCATAAGGTATTTTTACAAGGTTCAATCCCAATGTGGTAATCTACTCTTTACTATGTTTGGGTCAAGCACAAGACACAGATATCCACTATATAACCCAAGTTAATAGATTCCAATATATCTCTAAAAAACATTGACCATTCTCCCCAATTTTTTATAATCACCCAGTTGATTACTATCTCTTAATGGGTCCTTTTATACTGGCTCTCATTAGTGTACAATATGCCTTCCTAGCTCACACCTGAACAAAATCACCAATCTACTTTAGGATTTCATAGTAGGAGAATATTAAATCTTCATCCCCAATTAAATTCTTTGACAGATAGTAAATAATATACTACAATTTCATGCACATGGGCCACTTCATCTTAACTCAAACTCAATCTTCTTCTTCTTGTTCTATGCATGGGATTTATTATTTCCTAATATCATCAACTACCTTCTCCCTTAGATACACAATATATTCTCTAGGAATGTAGTATTAATTTTTATCCTTTATTTATTATATGAGATTTTCAAAATTATCATATTTTTTGGTCTCTCTCTCACATCTCTTCTTATCATTCTTCTGTTCTTATATACTCATCATCTCACAGAGATATATTTTCACACAATGGATATGAAAACTATTCAATATCGATGCTTCAATTATACATCATTCTCAGTCTTAAAAACTCATTTAAATAGATATAATATCTTCATAAGACTCAGTTTTTTAATCTCCATACAATATCCAAAATTATCACAACTTTCTCTTTCCACAAAATTAATGAGCACCTAGTTTCCAAATCTGTATGATAACATGTAGTGGCACTATCTTAGCATGAAGGAATTTCTCATGATGTGACATCTTTTTATTTTTTCATGGTTTCATCATGGAATATCCTATTATGGTGTTAATATCTCTCTCAATGCTTTCTTTATCACACACTATGGTGTGACCTTCCCATCATGATGTAATTGTTTATCAACTTACAAAATTGGATATGGATTGTATTTTCATCCTCAGACTATTTCAAAACACGATCTTCTTCTTCATGGCATATATCCTATTAATATTCTCTATTATTCATCACCAAAATGAGCTACTTGAATCTTGTATTAATGATTTCCTGTCATAATGTTTATGAATTGAATAAAAACTTAGAATTATCATATTTTAATATTAAAAATTATTACATTTTCTCAAATTATTAACCTTTATATAGGAAATTGTTACCCTTATATATCGTAGTGAGGATCTGATACTTCATCAAATTTCTAATGAGCAGCCCTTATGTAAAATCTTCAAAATATTATGTATTTTACAAATATCATATGTATCAATCGTAAGGTTTTTTCCTTTTCCATATTTTTTTATGAATGGAAGCAATTATATTACATATAACTATATGGTATTTCCTTTATCTCATTTTAGTATAATCTTTGGAAAATATATTGCACGTAATATTTAAAATATTACATATCAATAAAAAATCTAATGTACCCTATTTAATATATTATTTACCACAACATAACTCCCAGAAGATTTCCAATATTATGCTTTTTAAAAAAGCTTATGTATGATCCTGAGAAACCATTATATATCATAGTGAAGATTCAAGAGTAATTTTTCCAATTTTCACTCTGAGTATCCTTGTGTATTTCCTATTATAATCCTTACATATTGGGAAAAGGAACCCTTATATATTAATGTAAGTTTTTTCCCTTTGTCTTATTTCAGTGGGCACTTCATTAAATATCTTATATGTTCTCCAACATATATTATGTATCACAGTGCATCCATGTCTTTTCTAATTCTTCAGTTTTGAGGTAAACACAAGTATATTATGTATACAATCAAAACTTCTTAGTATCCCATAGGAATCACTTAAAACCTTGTCAAGGTATCTCCAATCACTATAGTTAAACTAAAAACAAATTAAATTGTTTTTTGGAATATATTAAACATTATAAAAACTCTTCACCATAATTCCCAAAGCATCTTGCATCATATAAATACTCTTCTTGAGTATTTTAATGTATTTTCACTACCTCATTAATTCTATATTCAAAGTTAACATTATTAAATCGTTATCCATGTGATATTATTTATTTATTATAGAATCCATCATGCTTGATAATATAATAATGGATTCTCATAAACTCCAGCTAGCTTAATTTTTCTCCAATGCATCCAACTTATTTAACCTCTATAAATCTATAGTAGATAGTTCTCTCATCAAACATCAACACTATTCATTGATTCATTATAATATATACACTACAATAATTAGATATAAGGGTTACTCCTCAAAACACCAAGAAACTTCTCATTCCTTTCAACTGTTTTGTTTCACAATTTCTTAACTTTTAATGATCACAAAAAATATTTAAATTGTTTAATGATTTCATTTGAGTTTTTGATGGTTAAATATTTCATGTATTAATATTGGTTATTAGAATATCATGATGATATTTCTTTAGAATATTGAAAGATGATTTAATAATTATTAATGGTATTGTTGAACTCATGGAGTGAAGTTATCATACCAATAAAAGACAATTAAGGAAGAATGAAAGGTCATAGAGGTGTTTAGGGAGCAGTAGGCAGTAATGGTTGGCACTTGTAGGAAACCATCTAGTTGGTTCCATGTGGGAAGAGCCTCTTATGAAGCATAAGTCAACCGGTTATCCGGTGGTCATATAAATTACCTCTCATGGAAAAATTTCTCATCATTCAGTCGATGGGAGATCACCGACCATTTGGTGGGTTTTATAGGTTTCTGAAGATTTTCAATAGGTTCACCAACTATCTAGTGGAGGTTATAAGGTATCCAGTGGTTTTAGGATATCCTAGTCAAAATTAAATTTATTATGGTTCAAGATTCATCATCATTGACCCCAGTTAAATTCCAAATGTTCTTGAACAATTAGGATGCTACAAATAGAACCCTTTGGTGTCTTGGTAACTTACCTTCTCAATGATTCTCAAATTTCAAATCTCTATGATCACCCAATTTCTCTCTTTCTCCAAAGTTCTCTCAATTCCAAAATTGTTCTTAAATTTTAAAATTATTTTCACTTCTACATATTTATAAATATATACTAGTGATTCTTATTATCTATTAGATAGAATTGAGGTCGTTCTTTAATAATATTTCTTCTATAAATCATATCCTTATTTATATCTTTCTTGTATTTCAGTGCTCACAACCTTTTAAATTTATGGATTCGAGTTTATACCTAAAACCACTAAAAAGAAAGGGATTTATTATCTTTGAGATTTATAGATAATACCTTTAAAATGATATGGTTGATCTTATTCTAGTTTATTATTATAACTAATTAAAAAAGAAAGAGATTTTTTGTATCTTGGATATTGTTAAAGCTAAGGGACTTATACAATAAACACTCAATCAATTAGGGTGAGATACATAGGGTTTCTTCAAAAAAAATTAGTCAAACTCTTTTATAAAAAAAATTTCTTTATTTTATGATTTTTCAATTGTTATTTTTATTAACTTTACATTTATACTTTCATACGTGAATACGCTTAATCATTTAATTTATGAGTCACTTATTCGATATACTTCTGAATTCATAAACATGTATAGTTATTTCATTATAATTTCTCTTTTGTTTTACTTATATAAATTATTATTTTTAAAAAACTCAAAGGGTTTTAATTATCATCAAAATTTTAAAAAGAGGTTTTTACTATTTAATACTTTAATTTTTTCTTCATTTTTAAGGTAAATTCACCACCCTATAAGTCCCCAACCGTAAAAATTACATAATCTAAATTTTTTATCAAGAATTTACTTTTATTCACATTAATAATATTTTGGGGTTTATAGTTTTAGAAAATTAGTCCATCACTATTACATTACATCCCAAATATCCCAAAGTAGACACTTATACTCTATCTATTTTTTTCCTAAAACAAAAACTTTTTAAAAAGAAACATGGTTCATTCAATGTTTAAATAGCATGACTTTTCCTTGATCCCATCCTTGACTCTATCCTTCTTTATGTCCTATGAAAACAACTTCAAAACTTGGGTTGAGCATAAAAATCTCAGTAAGGGATATAAAATAAGGAAAGAAAACATTAGCCCATGAATACATACAAATCAATGAAAACTTACCTTTTACTCATAAAACATAATCTCTTTAACGTACCTCATAAAATCATAAGATTTATGAATAACTCATAGAAATCTTAAATCATAAAAGTAACTTGTGGAATTCATAACATACTTTCATTGTAGCTTTCACATACACATAGGGAGTAACCTTTATGGTTATGTTTGGAATACCCAACACAATATATTCCCTAAATCTCTAAGGAGAAACCTTAACCTTTACCTTCATCACATTACCCAATTCATTAGAGAGATATCACAGGCTCACCCACCCTCGTTTTATCACAGAACCACCCATATACTTAATAAATTCCCAATAACCATAACATAATCATAACACATAAATGAAGCATAAAGAGAAAATAACATTTCTATTTTTAAATCACATTTCATCTCTACAAACCGCTCACTCATAAATGAAAACACATTATTTTTAAAATAAAATAGTAAAATTTTAAAGTAAACATCAATACGTAATAGCAACATAAAAGCGATAAATTTCATTCATGATGTATATATATATATAACATTCAAAGTTATTGAAATAATCAATCCCCTTTTAAAACACAATTAAAACATTTTAAAAGAATATTTTTGAATCCAAATATCCCATATCACTTTGAAACTTTTGAAACAAATTCTAGAAAAAAAATTTTAAAACATTTATGTTCATATAAATAAATCCATAAAACCATTTTGAAAACATGGACATTAATGAGAATGAATTCTAAGAATAAATCTTTAAAACAATTAAAACAATGTTTTAGTTAAAGATTAATTTACCACTTGAGAAACACTTCAATAAAAATAATTAAATATTAACATTAAAAACCATTAAATATCATGATAATATAGCAACTCATGATATAACATGTAAAAAGGGTTATATATACACATTAAATATTAATAAAGGTGAACAATAACAATATATGTCTCAATGAAAGGATATTGAGATGAAGTCCCTTACAAAGATTGTATCATTAGATTAAGGATAAATCAATGAAATAATTATGTATGAAAAATATAAATACACCCAATATAATTGGATATTTAGTGTAAAACAATCAGAGTTGATTCACACATATTTTGGAAAAACAAAACCAATGACATGGATATTTAAATCAATGAATGGAGATTGAGTTAAGATTTCCATTACAAAGTTCATATAAATGACGTAATAATTTATAAATGGGGTGATTATGTATATAAATAGTATATAACCACAAATTTAAGTTTAAATTACAACATAATTAAATAAAAATTTATTCCACATATAATCTTGGCATAATATAATCAACGAAGTATGCATAAAACCCAATGAGTGGAAATTGAGTTTAGAAATTCCCTTACAAAGATCATTTTGTTAATAAAATATATTGATTATGTGTATTCACTATAAATAAACATAAAACAAGTATAAATACAATATATTATATCAAAATTTATTTCTCACATAATTATAACACGATATAATCAAGAAGTAGAAGATTAACCCAAAGAATGGAAATTGGGTTAACAAGTTCCCTAAACTTGATTCTGACTCGTCACGTACAATTGTTATCCTGAATAATAAATGTAGGTTAATTTTTACTTGATTTATAATCTTTTTTAATTTTATTATTCCTTTTATATCACTTATTACTATGTTATAAAAATTACATAATTATTTGTGTTCATATCGGACAATTTGTCGATATTTGGTACTTGAGTCAAAAATGAACTTGTTTTGATGTAAATTTTCTATGTAATAAAAATTAAATCATATCAAGAATATTATTAATGATTTAAATATCATATATATCGATTATATATGTATTTATAATATCCATAATATTTTGAGATAATAAATGAAATGCACCGTTCATGGAGACGGTAGGTCGTACGTATGCATGAACGCTACTTTCATTTCTTTATCAAATTGAAAGGATAATGATAAAATGATGTAAACGTATATTATAATACCAGTATTATATTTATGTCATTTATGTCTCATAGTTTTAATAAATACATACTTTATACGTTCCATGTATTGCAGGAATGAGTCACATCACTTTGAGGGGGTGTTAGTCCACACTTCCTCAAACGAAATTATCGTATTTACACAACATGGAAAGCATAAAGTTGTGTTATAAATAAAAATTAAATTATAATAGAGATAATATAAATATAATATATATATATATATATAATATATATAAATATAGTTCCATCATAATGTTTACCATGAGAGGTGGCAGTAGTTCATTGTACACAGAAACAGTTTGTTTGTATCCATTAGATGGAGGTGTGTGTAAGTGTAGTTAAAAAAATTATCATAAAAACATCCTAGTATATTGAGTATATTGTTTTTTTATGTAATCATAGAATAATTATAGAATAGTTGGTGGAGAAGTAAAATAATGGAAATGAACTTGAGAGAAGACGTTACCTCTAAATCGGGTAATTTCTTTTGATTTGAGAAAAAAGGATTTCTTGAATTGACTTATTCAAAAGGTAAGGATTTTAGTAGGAAGGTAGGGATTTGGGGATCTTATTTGAGCATAATTTGGATGATCCAAGGGGCTTGAGAGGTGTTAGTAAGTGGGAAGAGGTGGGATCCTTTTATAAGAGGGAGGAGGGGCACTTTATGAAAGTCTTGAAATATTATTTTATTATAAATTTATTTTAGAATTATAATATCTAAAAAGTGTTATAATTAGAGTATAATATGATTATTGGTATAAATCCTCTAAAACAATAGGTTTCAGACAAGTGTAGGTCATAAAATTAACCTTATCTTTTAGCTTTAACCCTTAGTTAAAAACATTAACTCTTACCATGTCTTCTTGTATTTTCATAATATATGGTTACTATAGTTACTATAAAATTACAATAGAACCAAAAGAGGATCATTAATGGAATTTTTAACATTATATAAGTCAGTTGTCTGAATCTTATATTTTTAGGACTATTATATCATTTAATAAAATAGTATTTATTTTAAAAACTCATTTATGTCAATGTTGACACTATTTAGTAAATTTTTTTAAATCCATAATAACTTGATTACTTCGAAGAAAGGAATTAAATCATCCCTAATATGTCAATTTCATTCAAAAAATTCGTGGATGGCATCAAAATGTTCAAATTATATTTATTTGAATATTTATAAATTCATTTATTTGAATCCTCCATTAATAAGGTAATCACTTCATCATCATTGTGTCATAAATAAATTTATTTATATAATGTCTAAAAATTATAAATAAAATACCATGATGTAGGAAATATTTTTATCTTTTTAATTACTATTTATTTTCATAGAGATCAGTTATATAACCCTGTATTAAAATAGTTTTTATTAAAATATACATGTTTATGTTATATTTTCCTTTTCTTTAAATTAAATATTATAAAATGTCATTTTCACACCCAATAGTCTCCCAAAGGACAAAAGTTAGGCCTAATTATGCTCATGGATGGACATATCTCATCCAATTATTTACCTGATTTACCCTTTAACCCGGGTAAATAGAAATAATTATTGAAGTTACTATTCATAATGTCCAAAAAGAAAAAGTAATTATTTACACAATTTGGACTTTCTGATTCCAAATATGGAATCCATTTTTCTAAATTCAAAATACATAAATTTTATTAATTAATTTAAAATTAATTCTCATTTTCAAAACTAGAAAGCAGGTTTTTAAGAAGTAAAAACTATCAAAATATTAACATGTGTTTATGTCCAATTTAAATGTGAAATTACTTTAAATGATTATCATTGGATTAAATGATAAAAAATTAATCCAATTACACTTTAAAACCAATTTAAAGAAAAATATAACTAGATAAATAAATTAGATGAAAAGGAAATTTTGAATTAAAATGCAGTATTTTTCACTATTTATTAAAATATGGATTTTATCAGAAAAATACCAAAATTTACACCAAAGTAAATTTAGATGTCCCGCTTCTAAATAAGAAGTTTATTTTTTCAAATATAACATAAAATAGTGACAAAAACTATATTTAAAAAGGGTTCACCATCAAAAGGTGGTAAAATGAGCTTTTAAAAAATATTAGAGTATTTTATGCTTAAAATTGGATTCATTCTCATTTTAAACCTCTAAAATTTATTAGATAAATATAAAAACATCTAAAAAACATGTGTAATCATATTGTAATTAGGTATGTTCATTCCATATAATACAACGGATAGGCATTAACTACCATTTAAAATAATAATATTATTATTTTATTATTTTTTGGTATAACTCAGTGTTGTGTGCAACATAAGGTTTTAAAGAAACTCGTTGTTACATGTAAGTATGCTATTGGAAAAAGTGTCCCCATTAACATAAAATTAATATTAAATTAAAAAATATTAATAGATATTAAAATGTATTATTCTATAAATACTTGGTTTGTTATATCATTCCCTCTTTTTTGGAAATTTCATCCTCAAAATTTTAAAATTGGGCATGGTAACTTCATTGAAAATACAACATCAAAAAAAGGCTAATAAAACTTCCACTTTAAAAGATAGAAATTGAAGTACAAAGGTCACCTGAGATAACACAAACTAGGGTTCCATATAGAAAAACATGGATATGGAAGAGAAAACTAACCATGAAGTTTAGATGTAGAGTGATATAAAACATGATCAGGAGAAAGTTAACATCCATAAAACAATAAACTTGTGGTGGGTTAAATGGTCTTTGATTTCCCAATAGGAAAAGTAAATGGAAAACATTTTTTTTAATATACTTTTCATAAAGTTGAGTAATTTATTTATGATCTTGACTAAGAACATAAGGAAACACACTTACTTGTCAAGTAGAGTTTCATTATTTAATAAATATTTACCAAAAACTTATGTTTTCTCCAAACGATGAGTATTCAAGATGACTTGGTCATACCTGAAGTGCTAGAATCAACTTCTAGAGAATCACATAATCCAAAAAAGATGAACTATATATTTTTCTTGTCTTTAGACATTAACCAAAAACAAAATGGTCAGTACAATATCATAGAATCCCCAAAAATAATAATACTTTATAGAAATAAATACTACTCTTAATCTCCAAAATTCAACAAACAATACCCAATGTTCAACAAAGACCATTCAATAAAAAATTGTCCTTAAAATTCTTAAACATAATCTAAACTAAGACTGAAACCCAAAATTAATAAGGATTTGATCACATAGTCTTCCATGATACATCTTAATATTTATCTCCAAATTACATCGACTACTCTTAAAGTCTCATACTTAAAAGTAATTAACTTAATCACATTTTCTCTATGATAGGTTAATCATTTCCACAAATAGACCAATTCTCTATTTGTACACAATAAAAACATATATTCTTCCAAAATAAAATTCAACAATTACTCCTCAAATGAAATATCATAGTATTATATTTTTCTTAGGCATATAGTGTTGCCAAAAGAACGAACATCTTCCAAAGTAAAATTTATTACTTGATCACCAAATCATTTTCCTATACTAAGTATATCCATTTGATAAAACATAAGTTCCAAAAAAATTATTATTAATATATAAAATTATTTAACTAAAAATAATAAGTCATACTAACTAGGGACTTCATGTAGTCCAGTGGTAGGTGATAAATCCCAGTCGCACTTCAGTTGTGGGTTCGATTCCCGCATCTTTATCCGACGCAATGGGTTGTCACATGGTATGCATGTTGTCCTTTTTAAAAAACTATATAATTATAATAACATTAAAAAAATGAGATAAAATCCTCAAAAATAATTGTAACATGTTTTAACCTTATAGGTTATTTCATACCTCGCATTTTGCATCCCAGAAACTAATAACACATAATTTCTTCAAAGGTGAATGTCTCCAAAAATACCGTTAATCACCTTAAAATAACATAATCCTCAAAAGTGTTTTCTAAGTAATTGAAATTATAAAATTCCTTAAAATTATAAACCCATTATTATATCCATAACCCTTAATAAAAACATCCTAATCTCCAAAGATGTCTAAACTGACTATTGGTACCAACTATAAGGCCTCAGCCTTAAACATTACATAATCCTGATTTTTTATTAAGAATTTACTTTCATTCACATTGAGGATCTTTTTAGGTTTAGAGATTTAGAGAATTATGCCATAAATATTACATTACATCTCAAATATTATAAAGTAGACACTTTTACTCTATCCAATTTTTTCATAAAACAAAAACTTTTTAAAAAGAAACATGGTTCATTCCATGACTAAACAACATGACTTTTCCTTGATCCCATCCTTGACTCTATCCTTATTTAAGTCCTATGAAAAAAAATTCAAAACTTGGTGTGGGCATAAAAATATCAGTAAGGGATATAAAATATAGAAAGAAAATATTAGTCCATGAATACATACAAATCAATGAAATCGTACATTTTACTCATAAAACATATGTTCTTTAACATGCCTCATGAAATCATAGTATTTATGAATAAATTATAGAAATCATAAATCATAAAGGTAACTTATGGAATCCATAACATACTTACATTGTAACTTTCACATATGCATAGGGAGTAACCTTCATGGTTATGTTTGGAATACCCATCACAGTATATTCCCTAAATCTCTTAGGAGAAACCTTAACGTTTACCTCCATCACATTACCTAATGCATTGGAGAGATATAATGGGATCACCCACCCTCTATTTATCATAAAACCACCCATATACTTAAGTAATTACCAATAAAAATAACATAATCATAACACATAAACCAATCATAAAGGAAAAATATCATTTCCACTTTGAAATCATATTTCACCTTTACAAGTCGCTCACTCATAAATGAAAACAGATTATTTTTAAAATAAAATGGTAAACTTGTAACATACAAATAAATACATAATAGTAACATAAAATCTAAAAAAATCCATTCATGATGTATATATATATATATAACATTCAAAGTTATTAAAATAATAAATCCCATTTTAAAACACAATTAAAACATTTTAAAAGAATTTTTTTGAATCAAAGTGTCCCATACCATTTTTAAAATTTTGAAATAAATTCTAGAAATAAAATTTTAAAACATTTATTTATATATAAATAAATCCAAAAAAATATTTTTAAAACATGGACATTAATGAGAAATAATTCAAATAATAAATCTTTAAAACACTTAAAATTATGTTTTAGTTAAAGATTCATTTACCATTTCAGAAACACTTGAATAAAAATAATTAAATATTAACATTAAAAAACTTTAAATATCATTATAATATAGTAATTCATAATATAACATGTCAAAAAGTTCATATATACACCTTATAGGTTAATAAATGTGCACAATATCAATATATGTCTCAATGAAAGGAGATTGAGATGAAGACCCTTACAAAGATCGTATCATTATATAAAGGATAAATAAATGAAATAATTATGTGTGAAAAATATAAATACACCAAATATAAGTGTATATTAAGTGTAAAACAATCATAGTTTATTCACATATATTCTTGGAAAAACAAAACCAATGGCATGGATGTTTAACTCAATGAATGGAGATTGAGTTAAGATTTCCCTTACAAAGTTAATATAAATGACGTAACAATCTATAAATGGGGTGATTATGTGTATCAATAGTATATCCACACAAAGGGAAGTGGAGATTACAACATAAATAAATAAACAGTGATTCCACACATAATCTTGGCATAATATAATCAAAGAATTATGCGTAAAACCCAAAGAGTGGAAATTGAGTTTAGAAATTCCTTTATAAAGATCATTTTGTTAATAAAATAGATCAATTATGTGTATTTACTATAAATACACATAAATAAAGTATAAATACAAGATATTATATCAAAATATATTTCTCACATAATCATAACATGACATAATCAAGAAGTAGAAGATTAACCCAAAGAATGGAAATTGTGTTACGAAGTTTCTTTACCTTGAGTCTGACTCATCACGTACAATTGTTATGTTTCTGAATAATAAACGTAGGTTAATTTATACTTGATTGAGAAACTTTTTCAATTTTAATATTCATTTTATATGAATTATTACCATGTTATGAAAATTACATAATTATTTTACTTTATATCAGACATTTTATCGATATTTGGTACTTGAGTTGAAAATGAACTTGTTTTGATGTAAATTGTCCATATAGTCAAAATTACATAATCTCTAGAATATTATTAAATATTTAAATATCATATATATCCAGTATATATTTATTTATAATATCCATAATATTTTGAGAAAAGAAATGAAATTCATCGTTCATGGAGACAGTAGGTCGTACGTACGCATGAATGCTACTTTCATTTCTTTGTCATATTAAAAGAATGATAATCAAATGATATTAAAAAATATTATAATACTAGTATATTATAATACCAGTATTATATTTATATCATGTATGTCTCATAGTTTTAATAAACCCATCCTTTATACATTCCATGTATAGTGGGAATGAGTCACATCGCTTTGAGGGGGCGGTAGTCCACACTTCCTCAAACGAAATTATCATATTTACACAACATGTAAAGCATAAAGGTATATTATAAATAAAAATTAAAAAAGAATAGATATAATATAAATATAAATATATATCATATATAAATATATTTTCATCATAATGTACACCATGAGAGGTGGTAGGATAAAATTGAACAATCATCGTTTCGTGAGGTAGTAGTTCTTCGTACACAGAAACAGTATCTTCGTATCCATTAGATGGAAGTGTGTGTAAGTTTAGTTTGAGAAATTATCACAAAAACATCATATTATATGATGAAATTGTTTTTTTTATGTAATAATATAATAAGTATATAATAGGGAGTGGATATGGAAAATAAAGGAAAGGAACTTGAAAGAAGACATTGCCTCTAAATCGGGTAACTTCTTTTGATTTGAGCCAAAATGATTTCTTGAATTGACTTATTCCCAAGTTAAGGATTATAGGATTAATGTAAGGATGTTGGAATCTTATTTGAGAAGAATTTGAACTATAAAAGGGGCTTTAGAGGTGTGAGTAAGTAGGTAGAGGTGGTGGCCTTTTATAAGAGGGAGGAGGGGCACTTTAGGAAAGTATTGAAATATTATTTTATTATAAATTTATTTTCGAATTCTAGTAGCTCAAAAGTGTTATAATTGGATTATAAGATGATTATGGGTCCGAATATAATCAATAAATATATTTTATACAAATTTAGGTCATAAAATTGACCTTATCTTTTAGCTTTAACCCTTAGTTAAAAACATTAACTCTTACAATATCTTCTTGTATTTTCATAATATGTGGTTACCATAGTTACTATAAAATTACAATAGAACCAAAATTGAATCATTAATAAAAAATTTAACATTATATAAGTCATTTTTCCAAATATTATATTTTTAGGACTATTATATCATTTAATAAAATAGTATTTGTTTTAAAAACTTGTTTATGTCAATTTTGACACTATTTAGTAATTAATTTTTTGTTAAAGTCATAAAAACTTGATTACTTCAAAAAAAAAGAATTAAATCATCCCTAATATGTCAATTTAATCCATAAAATTCTTTTATGGAATCAAAATTTTCAAATTATATTTATTTTAATATTTATAAATTCATTTATTTGAATTATTCATTAATAAGGTAATCACCACATCATCATTATGTCATAAATAAATTTACTTATTTAATGTCTTAAAATTATAAAAAAATGAAATGATATAGGAAATATTTTTACATTTATAATTACTATTTATATTCATATTTATCAGTTATATAACTCTATATTAAAATTGTTTTAGTAAAAGATACATGTTTATGTTATATTTCCCTTTTCTTTAAATTAAATATTATAAAATGTCATTTTCACACCCAAGTGGCTCCCAAATGACAACATTTCAGCCTAAGGATGCTCATGGTCGGACATATCTCATAAAATAGTATTAGGATAAGTTTTATTGTAGTTTTATATTGTTATAATATTATTGTTTTACCATTATTTACCTGATTTACTCTTTAACCATGGAAAATAAAAATAATTACTGAAATTACTATTCATAATGTCCAAAAATAAAAGATACCTATTTACACAATTTAGACCTTATGATTCTTAATATGGAGTAAATTTCTCCAAATTCAAAACATATAAATTGTAGTAGTTAATTTAAAATTAATTTTTTTTGTCAAAACCAGAAAGTGGGTTTTTAAGAAGTAAAAACTAACAAAAGATTGACATGTGTTTATATCCAATTTAAATGTAAAATTAATTCCAATGACCATAATTGAATTAAATGATTAAAATTTAATCCAATTACACTTTAAAATCAATTAAAAGTAAAATTGGACTTTCGTTTCACCGAATGTATGTTTTCGGTGTCCCAAATTAAATTTACCCTAACAAGTATAGCACCTGTAAGGGGTCAATCCACAGGGAACTATGCGGTTATTTTATCTTGTTAATTTAATTTGTATCTTTGTTTTTAGTGAAGTCTGCTAAATTTAGAGTCGATTTTGCTTGGTTGTTTTTGGGTACAAAAAGAACAATTGGTTTTTAAGCTTCTTTTAAAAAAGTAATTACTAAAACGAAAGTAAAGACAGGAGAATTGGTTTTGATAAAAATAATGATAGAAATGCGTTAGGGTTATGGATTTGTGATAAGTTGATTATTAAATCAAGTTTATTATGAGGTTTTGTTGTTCATGATAACCCAACTCTCTGGGTTTAATTTGTAATAAAGTTTCCTTGATCCGGTAAACTTTATATTTAGAACTGAAGAGACTAACTCCTTGGTCTGGTAGTTGGTATTTAACATATCATTATTTGGATTAGTCCATTTTGAGCCGACGGTTACTTCCAATGGTCATGGAGTTGTTCATTGTTATTCTTCTTCTGAATCCTTAAAAAATTTACCCTTGGTCCGATACAGAATTTCCAATGATATTATGAAGTGATTTAAGAAGAATAAGAAGATATTATTAAAACAAACATATTCAGAGAAACTTAATTCAAATTACAACTCATCAGATTCCACAACCCCAAAACAATGGGTGTTTAGTTACACATATATGACATAATGAAAATAACACCTTCGATACCTGGTGAGATCATTGAGTAAGACTCGAGGAGAGGTGTCGGATAGTGGAATGGCGGAGCAGTAGTACCACGGTGGCTCAGGAAAAATGGTAGAAGAACTTCCCCCTTCTCTTCAAGTGTTCCACCTATCTTAATCCAGAGGCCAAGGCCTCTATTTATAGAAAAATAACGTACACAGCATGTATGAAAAGTACACATCGTGTACTTTCGTCATCACATCTTTGGCTTTGTTTTCTCCGTGGGTAGGTGGCCTAACACGCTATCTTTGACTTGGAACATGGCGCCACCTGGTAGGTATATATACACGGCATGTAGCGCCGCTATACATGGCATCTAGTCTCAAAATTCTACCACCAACTGCTTCTATAAATGCATACACGGTGTGTAGATATGGCACACGGTGTGTCCCCTTCAGCCGGCCACATGGGCCTGTAGAATCTTCTTGGCCACCAACAGCTTCTAGAATATCTTACATGGCGTGTAGAGATGTGAACACGGCGTGTACCGCCTTCTGGTTACTTGGTCATGTATTTGTCTTGGTCAGCCTGTGTCTGAACTGGAATGTACACGGCATGTAGATAAGTACACGCCATGTAGTTGTAAAAATTTTCTCTATTCTTCTATGTTTTGTGTACTTGGCCATAAACCTCTTAGAAATGAGCAAGATCACCAAAATCAAAGTATTTGTTCTCTAAGTAGGAGGTAATTTATGAAAACTTGTTCTTATTTTTCAATAGAGTACATGAAAATTTATACACAAATCAGGTGCATCAAACTCCCCCATACTTAGTCTTCCGCTTTCCCTAAAGAAAATCTCAACATCTAATTACAAAGAATCTATATTTTAAAAGGAAGAAATTCAGTTAATCATAAATGTAAATAATAATTGCTAGGAGAAAATTTCAAAAAGAATACAAAGTAGTTTTAATACAGGAGATATTCTAATCATGCCTCATATATAATTCAATTAACTACTTTCATCCTCTTTTAACAGATGTTTCAACCTTTCAAATATAATAAACCCACTTGATGATTTACCTTACCTAAAACATGCTCAACACTCAAGATGTTTTTTAAACAAAGTTATGCTCAATCAAAGATATATACATTCTATCCATAGGTTTTCAAGAAATCTAGTTCTCCACTTTAGAAAATTTAATTTAGAAAAATCATGAGGACTTTTCAATAAGGACCAGATGTTTCTGTGGCTAAAGGTCGGTAGGTAAAGATGTGAAAAATAACTCTGAGGATTGAAAATGAGGATAAATTCTTAAAAAAAATGCATGATATTCAAAATTAAACTCAATGTAAAAACACCCTCAACAATATTTATCAAATGATCTCATATCCACCATCTCCTTTAATTGAGTAGGAGTCACAAACCAACAAGTGTGTATAAGGCCCATTTGTTTGCACCATTTTTTTAAACAAAGGGAACCTTTCTGAATTTCCAAAATAGTGGTTTGGAACTCTTTTCTTTTCTTTTCAAATGATCAATAGTTTCTCCCTCGTACTTAATTTCTTGACAATTCACAAATTTATACCATGTGTTTCCAGTCCCTTCTTTTGAGCTTAAATAAATAATCATGCAAAATCATTAAATAATTAGGGTAGGAAGGGAAATAGGCTTGTGATATGGCTTCTTATAAAGGCTATTCATTGTCTCTAGGGGCTTCATGAAGATAAGATGTAGGGTAGGATCAAGATAAAGGGGTTTAAACAATCTTATGCCTCAATCATTTTAATGTAATTCAAAAATTCCTCATGTTTCTAAAATAAAACTTGCAAATTATGGTAGTTATGTATATTCTAAGAATCTCTCAAGAAAGAGGGTATTATAAAGAATATGAAAAAGGGGTTTAGAATACCTCTCGGGAGTGGGAAAAATAAATAAAGACAATCAGGTCATGAATTGAAAATAATTGATTAGTCTAATCGATGTCGTTATCCAAGGATTACAAGTTTGTAATTTAAATTATAGCAGCAATCATTTTAAAATACCCAAGAATCAAAATAAGCATGTAACTTTTAAAATTTTCCACGTTCATATTATTATTTAAAAAATATGATTAACCAAAAATGTCTTCATATTTTAAAATATATCTTCTAATAATGATGTCTCCTAGAATCCTAAAAGGGTAAAGACTAAAGAGGTCGAGAGACACCCCCCCCATACTTAATATTGCACATGGTCCACCAAGTACCCAGAAAGAGGAACAAGGGAAGGCGGGGACACAATAGTGGACCAGACCGAGGGGAAGTAAGAATTAAAGTAGACCAAGAATGGAAAGTAACCAATGGAAAGAGAATACTCCCCTTGTGTCTAGGCATAGGAAAATAGTATGTGACGTAATATTGCAGCCCAAAACGTGCCAAAGTACCTGTGAGAGGGGAAGAGAAAGAACACTGCAAGCATGCATAACAAACACGGGCACAAGATATCACAATATATATATATATATAAAGAAAAGAATGCATCCCAAAAATAGTCATGGGGTCACCTTAGAAGATACATCGTCCAGTATAGGACCAACTGGAAGAGATAGCTCATAAGCTGTGGAAGCTGGAGGCTCGTACTCGGCATCTGTAAGGTAAGCTGAAGAAGTAGGAGTCATAGGTACTAGACTCAGTAAAGGAAGCTTGGCATCCCCCCTAGACTGGAAACAATGGTGGCAGTAGCAATAGTATCAGCTCGGCCCACAGTAGAGAGTAGAACGGAATCTGTGGCCAGTGCAGTGATGGGCGGTGGAGCAGCAGTAGAAGAGCCAGGAATGGAGGCAGAGGTAGGCCGCAGAGGCAAAGGAATACCCAGATGCTTAACAATAAGCTCCAACAGCTTCTCCATGCGGTCCTTTCGGCTGTCAATACATACCAAATGATGCTCCATCGCGTCCAGGTGGAGGGAAAGGGAGAGTTCGACAGAGGGTGTGGGGTAGGTGGGGGTGGTGGAGGTACAGAAGAATGAAGGCCAGAAGAAGTGGGGTCCGTAGGAAGGGGTTGGGGTGAGGAAACTGGATGGGGTGGGAAAGGAAGAGCAGGTGAAGCAGCGGAGACAGGAGGGTCAGCGGATGGCTGGGGCCGAACCTGGGCAAGGATGTAGGCACCCGTACTTCCGGACCAATCCCATGCGAATGATCATGAGATATTCTATCCACTAGGGAGAACCTAAAAGTTCATGGGGTAAGGAAGGCTCGAAAACCCCAAGGTTGTGGGTGAGGCGAGTGGTGTAAAACCCGCCGTTCAGGTTGCCCTGACGGCCGGTAAACATAGCATGGAAATAGGAGGCGGCTAGATAAGGGAGGTTCGGGTAGTCCTATCGGATGACACAGGTAAGGAGATCCATGTCACGATCGGTCAGGACCCCCATATCCTCTGGGCGGGGGAAGAGAATGGCGCTGAAGCACCGGTGGGTAAAACGAAGGATGGGGTCAAAGATAAGGGTGATCTTCTGCGAGGTAGGGGTGTAGCAGTGGTCAGGCCCAACAATCTCCCGCCACATAGCCACGAGCTCAAAGCGCTCAGGTCTGGTCAGGGTGGAAACATGGGGTGGGGTAATAGGATGGGGGTAGAAACCGCACCCTCAGCCAAACTCTGTCATGGTGAGGGAAAATCGTCAGTCGCCCAACCGGAACCGAACCACGGGCACTGCATCACCAAGTGTCTCCCGGTACTTAGTGTCGTCGAACTCGAAAGAGACCGCAAACTAAAAAAAATAAATTGCGGAAGATAGGAGTGTTGACTTGGAAAATGGCAAGTAGTGGAGTGTGGCCAAGGAGATCCTCTAACTCTCCCCAGATGCCTAGATGCTGAGGAACGGTGTTGTCGAGGTAGTGGCCTCTCATCGGAATCGGATGGCGAGAAAAGTGCCAAACCCTGTCATGTGCCAGATTGGTGACCTGGAACACGATGCAGGGATAGGGAACACATGCAGGTCCCGACCTAGGTAGAGGTGAAGAAGAAGAAGCTAGCTCTGGGGGTGGATCGGCTGCAGTAGTGGAAGGGTCGCTGGATGGGGTGGTCGATGAAGTGTCAGTAGCTACTGGAGAGGGTGCAAGAAGGGTGGAAGCTAGTGAAAAAGTATCGATGATGCTCGGAGGCTCTATATAGGGTGGTGAAGGACCGGATGTGCTAGGCTCAGTCTCCGCTGAGGCAGTGCGTGGTTGAAGGATGGCCAACGGAGGGAGATCATAGATCGGAGCATCTGGATCTGGCTGCGTCAGAGTTCGGAGTTGAATCTACCGAAAAATGGGCGTCTCGCCCTCAGTGGTGGAGGCCAGCTACTTCCCTCGGGAAGGATCTTGATCTGCTGTAACCTGAAAAGGAAAGAAAAATAAAAAAACAAAACAAAACAAAACAAAGAAAAAGTGATAAATATGAAAAATAAAATTACATGGTGTGTACATATAGACGACATGGCGTGTAGTACAAAATGAGCAGCATCCCGTGTTCTCTGGATAAACATGTCGAGGGTGAAAAGATAGACCATATAAAGGTACATTGCGTGTATCGAACATACATGTCGTGTTCATACGAAGTTGACTTGGGCATGTATCACAAACAACACGGTCATGATTTTATCAGTTCTGAGAATAAAAGACACACCATGTATGGGACAGACACGGCACATTCTTGATTTGAGGAACATGGTTTTGTAGCAGCTAGATATGGGTCTGGCTGAAAGAAATAAGCTACACAGCATGTACCGAACACACACGTCATGTATAGGAACATGGGGTGAGAGGCTGTGTCAGGTGCTACACATGGAGGGGCCAAAAGAAACTCCATACACGGCGTGTACCAAATACACACACCGTGTATAAGAAAATGGTGTGTGAGGCCATGTGCAAAGGAAACTCGGGCACGATGGGGGAAAGTACACGGTGTGTACCAAACATACACACCATGTATATTCAAATTGTGAAACATTTTGTGTGTGGTCATGTACAAAAGTGCATGGAATGTGTTCTTCATTTCTTGGTCATGTACCGCGGAAGCCAAATGGTCAGCAGATTCAAAAACACCCTAAACTTGTCCAAAAATTTAAAATATAGGGTGTAGAAGGGATTACTTGGACCAAGGATCACAATGCAAGAAGAATCAGAACACAAATCAAACCAAATCGATGGATCCAGAAATTGGGAGGTCGGGTGGCATTCAGGAGAAGAAAATGGGAAGAGGGGAAGAAAGGGGGAGCCGCGCGACACGGGCTGAATCTGGGTGGCCCGCGGATTTTATATCCATGGTACACGGCGTTTACATCAAGACTACACGTCGTGTATCCCCATTTTTTTACACATATATATATATAATTAGTATAATAAACTATATAATAATTAATATTAATTATTTAAAATAATAAAAGTAAATAGATATATAAATATGTATATACAAAATTGAAAAATAAAACTATACATGTAATGTAGTTGAAAATACATGTCGTGTGTTTAAAAATTGTAAAAAGAGAAGTACAACCTTTGGTCTGGTGCTTGGGGTGAGGTTTGAACCGACGATCAGTCGTTCCAAATAGAAGCCCTCAACCACTGGAGCGAAGGCTATACTACTGCCCATATTCATTATTTATATACATTTTATATATACAGCTTATACACACAGAAAGAAAGAAATGCACGGCATGTGGTTTTTAATTATAAAAGAAGGGGATGAAGCAGGGAAATTAGCCGAGTTCGAACCCGGGTCTTTTGGATCTAGGGTCGAGACTTTTCCAATCTGCCAACTTCATCTGCATGAATTTATTTGATATAGAAAATTGTTTTTATATTTTAGTGTTAAAAAGAGAACAGGTCACACACGACGTATATTGGAAGACACGTCGTGTGGTTTTATTAAAAGGGAAAATGATGGAAATGGGGTGGTTGCCAGGATTCAAACTCGGGTCTTTTGGAACCAGGTTACGATTGTGGCCAACTGATCCATCCCCGCCATGGGTTTTATTATAAGTATATATATATATATATATGAAATTACTACACACTCCTTATAAGAAAATATAAAAAAGAGGAACCCCGTGTCTAAGGTAGGTCAGGAGGATTCGAACCAGGGTTGGCTCGGATAAACTCCAGTGACCTTACCATTAGTACCAGCATCATCCATTTTTATACTTAGCCACTCTATAGATTAATACTATTAAGATTAGAAACTAAAAAGATAAGTACACACCGTGTATATAAGTGAGACACGGTGTGCAACCTCTGGGTTGCCTCCCAGGAAGCGCCTTTGTTTTAGGTCGTTGGCTCGACCGACTTACCTTTTCTTACCTGAGAGGGGTGGTGGAGATTGTTCCCACTGCATCTTCCATGTGATTGTAAATCTCTAGTCATTGGTCGTTCACCTTGAATGGTTGACCATCCTACTTAGCAATTTCCACTACTTCGTGGGGTAATACTCGTATGACATGGAATGGTCCCAACCACCTCAACTTGAGTTTTCCTGGGAATAGGCGAAGATGAGAGTTGAAGAGAAGTACCTGATCACCAAGTTGAAATGTTTTTCAACAAATAAACTGGTTTTGGAAGGCTTTTGTCCTCTCCTTGTACAATTTAGCATTCTCATACGCCTCCCTTTTGATTTCATCGAGTTTCGATAGTTGGAACTTTCACCTCTCTGCAGCTACCTTCATATCAAAATTTTGGGCCTTAACGGCCCAATATGCTTTATGTTCCAGTTCCACTGGTAGATGGCATGGTTTTCCATAGATGAGGCAGAATGGTGACATCCCCAGTGGTGTCTTGAAGGCAGTGCAATAGGCCCACAAAGCGTCGTCAAGTTTTTTGGACCAGTAGTTCTGTGAGGTATTCACTATTTTCTCCAAAATATGTTTGAGCACACGGTTGGAGATCTCCACCTGTCCACTTGATTGGGGATGGTATGGTGTAGCCATGTGATGCTTTACCCCATATTTAGATAGCACTCCTTTCATTAATGCATTTTCAAAGTGAGTCCCCCTATCACTGATCAGCACACAAGGAATGTTGAACCTACTGAAAATGTGCTTCTTTAGAAAGGTCATGACAACATTTGTTGTATCGTGTGCCGTAGCAGTGGCTTCCACCCATTTGGAGACATAATCAACGCACACGAGGATGCAGGTATTCCTGAAAGAAGGGGGAAATGGTTCTATGAAGTCGATGCCCCAGACGTCATTTATCTTAACCCCCAGGATGGGATGTCGGGGCATCTCGGCTCTATGTCCCATATTACCTATACATTGGCATGGATCACAACAGGAAACGAATTCTCAGGCATATTTTTGCATGGTGGTTTAGAAAAGCCCAGATTGTATAATCTTTTTTATGGTACGATCCGGCCCATGATGTCCTCCAACGGGTGATGCATGACAAAATTCTAGGACCCCTTGAACTTTTGTCTCTAGGATGCATCGTCGGATCACCCCATCCCCATAGAATCAAAATAGGAGTGGGTCTTCCCAGAAGTATCACTTAACATCATAGAGGAATATTTTCTTCTGCTATAAGGAGAGGTCAGGGTGGATGGAACCTGTAACTAAATAGTTAGTAATATCAGCAAACTAGGGCCTAGGGGATTTGATAATTAAAAAGAGATGCTCATCAGAAAAATCCTCCCTTATCTCTCGATCCTCTTCCTTCTCCAAGTGTGGCAGCTTCAGATGGGATAGATGATCAGCAACCATATTCTCACTCCCATTTTTATCTTGGATCTCTAAATCAAATTCTTGTAAGAGGAGGACCCATCGGATTAATCAGGGATTTTCATCCTTCTTGTTTAATAGGTACTTAAGTGCTGCATGGTTAGTATAAACAATAACTTTAGATAGCACAAGGTAAGAACGAAACCTGTCGAAGGAGAATACCACTACCATAATTTCCTTCTATGTAGTAGTGTAGTTTAGTTGGGCCCCATTGAGTGTCCTGCTGGCATAGTAGATGGGTCGGAAGATTCGGTCCAGCCGCTGACCCAGGACAGCTCCCACCGCATAGTCGCTGGCATCGCACATTACATCAAATTGTGCCACCCATTTGGGGAAAATAATCACTGGAGCTTCTACTAGACACTACATTAGATGGTAAAAAGCTATGGTAAATGCCTCATTGAATTCAAAAATAGCATCCTTAGTTAGGAGGTTGGTTAGGGGCGGGCTATCTTCGAGAAATCGCAGACAAACCGCCTGTAAAAACCCGCACGTCCTAGGAAGCTGCGAATGGATCTAACAGAAATTTGAATGGGAAGTCATGATATGACTTCTATTTTCACTGGATCCACCTCTATCCCCTTTTATAAAGTCATGTGGCCAAGGACTATGCCACTTTGCACTATAAAATGACACTTTTCCTAGTTCAAAACTAGGTTACTGTTTTCGCATCGCTTCAGTACTAGCTCCAGGTGCCACAAACAGGTGGTAAATGACTTCCCTTAAATGAAAAAATAATCCATAAAGACCTCCAGGATTTGTTCCTCCATTTCATGAAAAATAGATAGTGTGTATCTCTGTAATGTGGCGGGAGCGTTGCACATACCGAAAGACATCATCCGGTAGGAAAACGTAGCGTACGGTCAAGTGAAGGTGCTCTTCTCTTGATCCTTAGGGGAAATGGAGATCTGATTATATCCTGAGTATCCATCAAGGAAGAAATAATATTCATGATCAGCTAATCTTTCTAGAATCTAATCCATGAAGGGTAGGGGAAAATGATCCTTCCTTGTGGCGTCATTTAGCTTCCTGTAATCGACACTGACTCTCCATCCCGTGACTGTGTGAGTGGGGATGAGCTCGTTCTTTTCATTAGATACCACAGTGATACCTCCCTTCTTAGGGACCACTTGCAGGGGACTCACCCATGGGCTATCTGATAATAGGTAAATGATGCATGCATCTAACAGCTTGATAACCTCTTTCTTTACGACTTTTTTCATGGGAGGTTTCAAACGTCGTTGGGGTTGTCTAGATGGCTTTGCTCCTTCTTCGAGTAGCACCTTGTGGGTGAAAATGGTAGGGATGATACCCTTCAAATCTACAATAGTTCATCCAATTGCCTACTTTCTCCACTTCAAAACTTGTAGGAGTTCATCCTCATGCTCCTGTGATAGTATTGCACTAAGTATAATGGGAAAAGTGTGATGATCTCCCAAATACTCGTACTTTAAGGAAGGTGGGAGAGACTTCAGCTCTAGTTCAGGTGCCTTGAGAACTAAAGGTACTAGTGGTTGTACTTCTTCCCTCTCTAGGATGTCAGTAATGATAGCTAATTTCTAGTAGTGTCCGCCCTGGCCTTCAATGAATTTCAGGTCCTCTGGCTCCTCATCAGTGGTCATGTCGGGAAAAATCATATCATTTGAAATGGAAGAACATACCAAATCATCTTCTTGTTCGTGCAGTTGTTTATCCATGGTAGTCATTGTAGAGTAGCCCTCATGTTCAGGTAACGATGCTTGTTTGACGGCCTTTAGAACATTGTAGGAGACTCTTTCATCCCCTACTCAAAAAATCAACTCCCCCTGGTGCACATCGATGAGTGCCTTCCCAGTGGCTATGAAAGGTCTTCCCAATATAATAGGTGCCTCCTAATCATCCTCCATGTCTAGGATAATAAAATCTGTAGGGAGGATCAATCTTCCAACTTCCACCAGCACATCCTCCAGTAGCCCCTTTGGATATTTAATGGATCTGTCAGCAAGTTGAATGGAAACTCGAGTAGACTTCAGATCGTGAAGTCCGAGCTTTTGGAAAACTCTGAATGGCATGAGGTTGATACTAGCCCCTAAGTCGCACACGGATTTTCCAAATTCACAGGGTCCAATTGTACATGGAATAGTGAAGCTACCAGGGTCCTAGAGCTTGGGAGGAATGGAATGTTGCACAATTGCAGAGCACTCCTTAGTCAGTGCAATAATGGCCAGATCCTCCATTTTTCTTTTATTTGACAGGATTTCCTTCATGAATTTGGAATATGTGGGCATTTGTGTTAGATCCTCTGCAAATGGAATGTTGATGTGTAGATTTTTGAATACTTCCATGAATTTACCAAACCGGTATCCAGCTTCCATTGCTTCATCCTCTCTGGAAAAGTTAATGCATGCTCGAATGGTTTGACGACCTCTTTTCCTTTGCTTGGTTGAGACTCTGGTGATAGATTTGAGGATGAAGAGGGGTCTGAAACTGTACCTTTTTTGTCAACTGGGATTATAGGTGTAGTTGAATGTGTTGGTTCCTTGTAGTGTAGATTCTTTCCACTTCATAAAGTGATAGAATGGGCCTCTTCTCTTGGGTTCTCTTGGTGTTTCCTGGTAGTGTACCAGGCTGTCTCCCTGAGAGCTGGTTTGCTAACTAGCCAATTTGGTTTTCCAGGCCTCGAATTGACGCCTCCTGATTTTGGAACCTGGTCTCAGCAGTAGATAAGAATTTGGTCATAAGATCCTCTAACCTTGAGGTGTTCTCTTGCTGAGGAGGTTGTTGAGATGGTGGAGGTGGTGGCTATCGTGGATGCTGTGGGTGGGGGTTCTGATATTTTTGTGGTTGATAAGGGCTGTGTTGGTTCTATTATTGCCTTGGGTATGGATTTTGATATTGTGGCTGACTGTAGCTGGGTGGTCACTGGGGCGAAGGATTCTGCTACTGTTGGCCCCAGCCTGTGTTCTGGTTTTCACACCATGTCGGGTTCTAGTATTGTTGATACTAGTTCAACCTTCTGTTTTGAGAAACATAGCTCACCTCACCTGTCGAAGGATCGACTGAAGGTCCCAGGCATTCTCCCAGGATGTGGTTGTTACCACAGTCACCGTATGCTGGATGGTTCGCCACATGGACTTGAGATGTGCCCCTGAGATTCAGTGCGTCGAAATTTTTGGATATTTCATCCAACTGGGAAACAAGCATGGTAGTAGAATCAGTATTATGCATACCTCATTTTTTGGTCCCCCATTCAGAATTCCACTGGAAGCTGTTGGAAGACATATCTTCCAGCAGTTCGAAAATTTCATCGGGGGACTTTCTCATTATCGTACCTCTAGTAGCTGCATCCACCACAGATTTTTTATTCATTGTTACTCCTCCGTAAAAGGTTTGGACTTGCATCCAGAGTGGAATTTCATGGTGTGGTCATTTACATAACATCTCCTTGAAACGTTCCCATGATTCGTACAATGACTTAAGGTCGTTCTACTAAAATTTGTGGATCTCATTTCGCAAGTTTACCATCTTCGAAGGTGGAAAATATTTGGACAGAAATTTCTGGGCTAGCTCTTCCCAGGTGAGGATAGATCTTTGTGGTAACACTTTGATCTAGTCTTTCGCCTTGTCCCGTAGAGATAAGGGGAAGAGGAGAAGACGAATGGAATCCTCAGACATTCCATGGTAATAGAATGTATCGCAGATCTCCGGAAAATTGGAGAGATGGGTGTTTGGGTCTTCACTGGGCAGGTCGCCGAATTGAACGGTGTTATGGATCAACTGCATAATATCAGGCTTGATCTCGAAGTGTTGGGCCTGTACCGGAGGGAGAATGATGCCCATGTCAGCTCTGTGGATCGATGGAAGGTCGTACTCCATAAGAGTACGTCATGGAGGTGGCTGTTGAGGGGGTGGATGTTGCATGTATTGCTGCTCCTGAGGGGCGAAGTAGGGCCATTGAAAGAGATGTCACTACTACTGGGGCTAGCCGTACTGTGGAGGTGGTTGCTGTTGCAGTTGTTGTTAGTCCCTAGGGAGGAACTCCATGAAACCTCCAGGTTGGGCCTGCTCCGGTATACCAGCAGCAGGAGGCTGCTAGTCCTAGAATGTTTGTCCAGTTGTAGCTTTAGTGGCAGGTGCTCCCTCTTCTTTGTTCGCCATAGGTAATGATTTTTGTCTGTACATATCTACCAGTGAACGTTGACATCACAACAAGGATCCTTCGATCTTCGGCTCAATTGGAAGAATATCCAATGACTCGGCACTCCTGGACTGTGTGAGGCGTTGGTTCATGCACCTGTAATCAGACAGATACACAAAACAAAACCCAGACATAAAATGGAAATCAAAAGATAAAGAAAAATGAGATTAGGAAAGAAATTTTTAGGAATTTTTAGTTTTTATTTTCTCTAAAATTTGATACAAATTTAATTTAAACAAGAATAAAATTACTCTATTTCCCTGGAAATGGAGCCTAAATTTGGACTGTTGTTTCACTGAATGTATGTTTTCGGTGCCACAAATTAAATTTACCCTAACAAGTATAGAACCAGTAAGGGGTCGATCCATAGGGAACTATGCAGTTATTTTATTTTTCTTAATTTAATTTGTATTTTTTTTTAGTGAAGTCTGCTGAATTTAGAGTCTATTTTGGTTGGTTGTTTTTTTGTACAAAAAGAACAATTGGTTTTTAAGCTTATTTTAACAAAGTAATTACTAAAACAAAAGTAAAGATAGGATAATTGGTTTTGATTCAAATAAGGATAGAAATGCCTTAGGATTATGGATTTGTGATAAGTTGATTATTAAAAAAAGTTTCTTATGAGGTTGTGTTGTTCATGATAACCCAACTCTCTGGGTTTAATTTGTAATAAAATTTCCTTGATCTTGTAAACTTTATATTTAGAACTGAAGAGACTAACTCCTTGGTCCAATAGTTGGTATTTAACAGATCTTTACTTGGAATAGTCCATTTTGAGATGACGGTTACTTCCAATGTTCGTGGAGTTGTTCGTCGTTATTCTTCTTTTGAATCCCTGAAAATTATGCCCTTGGTCCAGTACAGAATTTCCAGTGATATTATGAAGTGATTTAAGAAGAATAAGAAGAGATTATTAAAACAAACATATTCAGAGCAACTTAATTAAAATTACAACTCATCAGCTTCCACAACCCCAACACACTAGGTTTTTAGTTACACATATATGACATAATGAAATTAACACCTTCGATACCTGATGAGATCATCAAGTAAGACTCGAGGAGAGGTGTTGGACGGTGGAATGGAAGAGTAGTGGCACCACGGTGGCTTGGGAAAAATGGCAGCAGAACCTCCTCCTTCTCTTCAAGTGTTCCACCTCTCTTAATCCAGAGGCCAAGGCGTCTATTTATAGAAAAATAAAGTACACAGTGTGTATGAAAAGTACACGTCGTGTACTTTCTTCAACGCGTATTTGGCTTCATTTTCTCCACTGGTAGGCGGCCTAACACACCGTCTTTGACTTGGATCATGGCGCCTCCTGGTAGGTATATATACACGGCATGTAGCGCCGCCATACATGATGTGTAGTCTCAAAATTCAGCCACCAACCACTTCTATAAATGCATACATGACATGTAGATATGGCACATGGCATGTCCCCTTTAGCCGGCCACATGGGTGTGTAGACTCTTCTCAGCTACCAACTGCTTTTAGACTGTCTTACACAGCGTGTAGAGATGTGAGAACGGCGTGTACCACCTTCTGGTTACTTGGGAATGTATTTTTCCTGGTCAGCCCATGTCTGAACTGGAATTTACACAACGTGTAGATAATTACACACCGTGTTGTTGTAAAAAATTTCTCTGTTCTTCTCTGTTTTGTGTACTTGGCCATAAACCTCCTAGAAATGAACAAGATCACCAAAATCAAAGAATTTTCTATAAGTAGGAGGTAATTGTTGAATACATGTTCTTATTTTTCAATAGAGTACATGAAAATGTATACAAAAATCGGGTGCATCAACAATCTAACTATATAAATAAATTATATGAAAAGGCAGCTTTGAATTAAAATGCAATATTTTTCACTATTCATTAAAATATGGATTTTATCAGAAAAATACCAAAATTTCAACCAAAGTAAATTTTTATGTCCCTATTCTAAAGAATAAGTTTATTTTTTCAAATAGAACATATAAAAGTGATAAAAACTAGATTTAAAAAGGGATTTCCATAAAAAGTGGTAAAACGAGCTTTTAAAAAATATTAGAGTATTTTTTGCTTAAAATTGAATTCATTATCATTTTAATCCTCTAAAATTTATTGGATAAATGTAAAAACATTTAAAAAACATGTGTAATCATATTTTAGTTAGTTGTATTCATTCTTTCCAATACAATGGCTATGCGTTAACCTGCATTTAAAATAACATTATTATTATTGTATTATTTTTCAATATAATTCAATGTTGTGTGCAACGTAAGGTTTCGTAGAAACCCTTCGCTGTGTTTAGAATATGATTTTAGAAAAAGAGTCCCCTTTAACATAAAATTAATGTTAAATTCAAAAATATTAATAGATATGAAAAATTATTATTATATAAATACTTGGGATGTTACACCCCCCCCCCTCTTTTCATTTTATCCTACTCTAATATACATTTGGTATCAAAGGGATCTTGAATTATTATTTGATCATTCAAAACTTATTTTGTTTTCAAAAAAATTAACCTATTTTTCAAGAATAATTCTTTTTTCTAAATAAATTTTTCAAACACTCATTGTGCTCTTGGAGGACACTCTATGTGCCGTGATCCCTTTTTGGATGGTAAAAATTATGGTTATATGAAGACACATATATATACCTTTATTAGATAAATTTGTTATCATATAGAGAATATAGTTATGCATGGTTATACTCTTACTACTAAAAAAGAAGAAAAATGGTCTCCTAGTGATATTTCTTCTTTATAATCAGATGGTAAAGCAATGAATTAATTTAATTTTGGTTTAGAACAAAATGAATTTAATTGAATTTCTACATGAAAAATATCTCATGAAATATGAAACACTTAGAAGTAACTCATGAAGGAATGAACAAATTCAAAGATACTAGATTAGATTAGTTTATACAAGACTTTGAAAGTTTTTCTATGCATACTAATGAGTCAATTACTGAAATTTTTACACAACTCACTAACATTTTTTATGGTCGAAAGGATCTTTGTGATACTCTTTATATAGATACATTAGTCAAGAAAATACTTTGAGTCTTACCAAGAAATTGGGCACCCAACGTCACTACGATCCAAAATTTAACAGCCCAAAATTTTATCAATATAAATCCCTTTCTTATACTTATTTCATATATTATAATCACATAAAATCACTTAGAGAACACAATAAAAACTTTATAAATTAATAATGAATGGAATTAGAGGTATTTCTATAAGTTAAGGAACCTATACCAATGAAATAGTAATTTGACCTTAGGAATAGTAATATGACCTTTATGAATAGTAAGCCATCAAAATAAATAGGAACCTCATATAAAAAAATATAAATAAAATTTATGCATATTATAAATGAAATTATGATATAATTGTATCATAGTATAACTAAATAAATGTTTTAAAAATTATAAATTAATTGTTGGTGTTTTTGTAAGTTATAAATATTTAATTACAATTTCATAAATAATATAAGGATTTAAAAGAAAATTTATTTCCTAAAATGTATTCATAAATTAATATATTTTTTTCTTATAACTTTAAGATAATTTTATTAAACCTTATTTAACTTTTCAAAGTGTTATAAAATTAGTTATAATTTTTAAATATGTATTTTTTGAGTAAATGATGATTTTAACTAAAAATTAAATTTCTCATATTTAGAAAATTACTTTCATGAAATTGAGTTCATTTTTAATTCTACTAGTTGAAAAATGGTTAGGGTGAATTTTTTATATTTTTCTAAAATACTTGAATTTTTTGTGAATAGTAAAATATGATAATTTATGATAAATTCCAAATACATGAATTTTTTATTCATTTTTGATGTAAAGCTAAGGTAAGCATAATTAGTTCAAAATCACATGCACTATTTATTGAATTTAATCACAAAAATTAACATTTTTTCTTATATTGATCCAAAATAATAAACTAATGATTAAAATAATGAGAAAACACCCCTCTTCTCCACTATAAATATCACCTCTTCTCCTCACACCTTCCAAGCTTTGATCCTTGTAAAAATTACACCCAATACTCTTACCAGACCCCTCCCTCACATCCAAGATCCCTTGGTCACGTCAAAAGATCAAAACCTTTTCCCTAATGAGGTTCTCAAGGAGGAGAAATTCAATAGGTAAATTCCTCTTTCTTTTCATTTAATTTCTTTTCAAGTCCATTTCTTTTCTTAACATATCCTCACCTCCTATAATCCAAATGGAATGATAACTAAATTACCTTAAATATACTATAATTTTATTGTGATAATGTAATAATCGATCATCAAACCCCTTATCTCATCCCTTCTATTCTAAAAATGAAACCATCATTTGTGAGGTGTTGATTTATCACCTTTATAGACGACAAGTTTTCATTTTCCTTTTCTCTCCTTCAATTAACATGTTATCTAATGATTCATCCTCATATTTGGAAATAAAATAATATATAAGACCAATTAAAATTATTATTTTTCATTAAAAACATATAATTTCAACTCTGTATAATTATACCCATTCTACATGAACTTTCATACTCATATACAAGTGAAATGATCGTGAAAACTAAGAAAATGAACACTCCCAATCGAAGAAATTGAACACTATAACTCATCAAAAAGGTCATAAATGAACTTAATAAAATTTTACTAAATCAATTACATGTATAAAAGGTTCTGTAATTATTAATTAAATAATATAATTTTATTTTTTAGGACATTAGGATCAAGTACCAAACCATTTCAGACATAAGGTAAAGGATCCTTTCTGAACCTCTATATTTCCTTTAGGTTACGTTTTCTCTCTAATTAACCAATGTATCCCTTATTTATTTTTATGTTCTTCTTCTAAATTATTTTTATATATTCCATACTCATATATCCATATCATATTATCCTTATTTTATGTGGTAATACATTTTTTTAATAAGCTTTCCTTTTCAAATATTCCAAAAAAGCAAACCCAATTCAAGGGAACTTCTTGATTTCTTACCCATTTTCAAGTGCACTCCATAATATATTTTAATCCACCAATATTTTTCTAAAATCATTCATTTTATGATGAAAATATATCTTGGTTCATTTCTGGTTTTATTCAAACAATTATGTCTTTTTTATTTTAAGGAATCTTTAAAATTTTCCTCAAACCGCAATAAAATGTTTTATTTCTAAAGTTTCTTAAATGATATAAATTCTTGTTGATTCACTCTAAAACTTACCCTCACACTTTAACCCTTTCACTCCTACTATTTATTTCTAACCTTGACCTTTTACCTTCCAACCTTCAACCAAACCATCAAAAATGGCGAGAATGAAGCACGCACTTAAAGGAGGATCTATAGACAAGTCACAACCTACTAGGAAGCAAAAGGGAGAATCGAGTAAGTCTCAGCCTGTCAGTACAGCTATTGAAAACCTTGTGGTAACACCAGAGAATGGATTTTTAGCATAATGGTTACAAGAGATTAAGTCTCTTCTATTGAGGGTGTTGCAAACCCAAGGTTGGCTGGACTAGTTTTCAAACAATGATAAGCCTTACTACCCAAAGCTTGTCCACGAGTTTTATATGAATACTGAATTTATTTTGGAAGGTAGTGAGGTATGTTGAATCAAATCTATAGTAAAAGTAAGTATAATTTTATTTTCTTCTATACATTGGGTATAAATCCTTAAGGTCCCTCATGAGGGAATCTACAATGACTTCCAAGGAACTTCTCTACCTGTAAGTGACTTGTTTTTCTTTGAGAAAGATATGAAAGAGCTGAATGGAAATGAAGAGCACAGAAGACCAATAGATACAGAGCTAGATGGTGAAATTAGATTGATGTTTAAGTTTATTCAACACTATCTTTGTCCTAGGAAAGGGTACTTTTCATTTTTAAGTATCAAGATGTATACTTTTTGTATTTGATTAAGAAATGAGTTAATGTGAACATGTACCGACATCTAATAGTGTATATCGAGGAAATAATTAGTCCCTAATATAAGACCAATTCCCTATTCTACCCAATTATGATCTCAGCCATGATTCAAGTGAAATTATGTGTGTATGAAGGTGAATAAACTATTTCAACATGTAGTGTAATTTTCTTGAGTGAAGAGATATGCAAGAGGATGAAAATACATTGGAACCCATGGAAGAAGGAATGGGTTGGTGATGACGATAAGCTTTATGAAAAATTCAACCAAGTGGACCATCCTGCTAGGCCAAAAGAATTAGTGGATCCTGGTCTAGGAACATAAGATGTTGATTATGTTTATTCTAATGAGGAAGAGGCTTCTAATCCTGATATAGATAAAGGGTATCCTATTGATTATAGAAGTGACCCTGACACCACTGAAGCTCCAAGTATAATGACTTATGGACCTCCTGGTCCACATCTGTCATTACCTTCGGATGATCCAACTCTTTATAACAATTGCGATGAAGAGACAGAATTGTCAAGAAGTAGTGATTAGGTGAGCAGATCTAGGGGTTCTGAAGGAGAATCTGGAGGATAATAAGAAGTAGATAGAGAAGAAGAATAGGAAAGTGGAAGTAGATCTGGAAGTGAGGAAGAAGGAAATAAAGATGATGATGGAAATAAAGAAGCTGATGGAAATGATGAAAATGGTGAAGGAAGTGAAAGTTGTAATGATAGTGATAATCTTGATGATGATCAGTGTGGAAATGTTGACCTGGTTGAGGATGTAGTTCAAGAACAGCCTATGGAATCTTCAAAAGTTTCTACTCTAAGTGAGGTAGTGATTGATGTTCCAAGATAAGTAGTTGATCCTGCTGGAGAAGAGAAATCATTTATAGTTGATGGTGTAGTGGATGCTCAGATAGTATCTACACCAGAGCTGGTTTTTTATAGATGAATATCTCAATCTAAGGGGGAGCAGTAAGTGAGAGGAGATCCAGTTGAGAGGGAGCTTCAAGATATAAGAGATCAAGATGAGGGGGAACACCAAATTGGAAGAGTGAGACTTGACACTCCCATCCCTTTAGATGATGATGTTATATCTGAATGGGCAATAAATCTTGGATAAATAGCTCTTTGTTTATATTATGAAGATTCAGATGATGAGGTTTTTTTCCCTATTGTAAGAGAATCAGTGACTGAAACACTTCCTAGTACCAATGTTACTAAGGCTGGATTTGAAAGGTTTAAGGAAGAAATGTGTTTAGCTGTGAGGGAATCTGTTCAAGCTCAAGTTGTGCACATGCATACTCTAAGTGATGAGGTAAACTCTTTGAAGGCTTTAATATAATAGATGAATAAGTATGTGCAAGATTATCCTATTCCAATTCATATAGTTAGTGTGAATGAGGCCGATGCAGCTAGAGTTTCAAAGAAGGTTATAGCTGAGATTCAACAAAACTTAATTGCAACGGCTAAAATAATTGTTTAGAACAATACCAAACATGGGAATGAGATGCGAAAACTGGTTTCCTACATAAATGTATTAACCTATGAGTATATTGGCTATTTGAAGATAGTTCTTAAAGCTCTTAGGGAACACACCTCAACACTTGTTGTTCCTTCTACCTCTACTCAGACATCGCAGGCCTTAGATATTGATGTAGTTATAACTGTTGTTAAAGAAGATCTTCAAGTATTATTTGGTGCCTCTGGTTTTAAACGTATTTCTAAAATTGAGAATAACACTAATAATGTGCATGATATGGTCAGATTTTATACCAAGGAATCATCCACTACTCAGAAAGATCTTACCAAGAGGAATAATTCATATTTCTTGAAGATTTACACCAAGCACCAGCTCACAGGTCACTTTAAGTATTTGGTAGAGAATTTTACATTACCCCCAGTTACTTAAGCATTCAAATAACAATTCGAGAAATGTAAATACTTCACACTTCTTCTTGACAAGTTTATGGAGAATAAGGGAGATTTTGAAAAGGCAGTGAAATATGGTGGTGAAATAATTGAGTATTTCATCAAGATATTAAAGACCTATATTCATGTTCAGTGTGAAGCCGTCGTGGCTCTATCTATTACACCTCTCAGACCCTCCGCTACCTCTCCTTCCATATCCTTACCTACCTATGTAAGGACCCGAACCCAGTTGCCCGGAGCCGGTGCCTTATTTTATTACGTTGGAATACATACAAGGAATACGAATCCCGAAGGACCGAGTAGTTTAGTATTATTGGAAACAAGATACATACATAAGTTTATCATTACAACATGAAGGGAAACAAAAACACTATTTTAAATCCACTAGAAACATCTCGTCTCCTAGATTATACTTGTAATTCATTAACAAATTACTTATTCATATCCTGATAAAATGATACATAAGAAAGATGTGATCTCAAACGCTCAGTAAGAGTATGCAATACAGCGGAAGATAATATAAACATTAGACATGGTGAATAATTGAAAACACATGCCTTTAATAATAAACTTGAAACATATTATGGCAGAAATATGAGCTAAACAAATAATGCCATAATTAAACATAATTATGGGTATTCTACTAGTCGAATAACCACATGAAACATGAGAACATAAATATAATCATATAGGTATCTTGGGGCATTACTTACATAATCTTGTAACCATCTTGGCTACCTTAAAATTTGTAACCCTCACGGCTACCTTACATTGTGTAACCATCGCAGTTACACATGGAGTAACCATACGGCCGACCTCCAACTTAATCATAACCAATGAATTGGAGGGAAATATAGGTCCCACCCTTTATCATAAACAATTCCCAATAACCAAAACATAATCATAGAACATAAACAATATCATAAAAACATTGCTTTTGAATCTTATAAAACAGAATTTTAAAAGAGGATTTTAGAAGAAAAGTCCCTTATAAACATCATATACTTGAAGTGAGATGTAATAAAGTCGATGGAATATGTATATAATCTGTAAATAAACATGATGAAACATAATATAAACATAACCCATCACACAAACAATTTAAATATCATATAAATAAAGAAGTAGAAGGTTAACCCAAAGAATGGAAATCGGGTTAAGAATTCCCTTACAACAATGTGATCGGTCGAATCATATGACCAGAACATAATAAATATCAATTGGATAATTGAATAACATGAATATAAAGAGAATCATGTTATTATACATATCAAATGACCGTACACATATTCCACATACAAGAAATAAGCGGCGAATGACTAAAATCTCACAAAAATGAAAGTGAGACGAGGAACCCCTTACAACTTTGTAATCAATTGATTTGTATGACCCAAAATTAATGATTGTAAAATGATAAATTGAATATAATAAAAATAAAGATATTCATGATATGAGACAATAATGGGCAGTATACATACACCATACAAAGTAAAAAATAGTGATTACAGAATATCTCAAAAAAAATGGAAGTGAGATGAAGAAACCCTTACATTAATCTTGTATTACTTCAAACTTGTTAAAACCTCCTGTATAATGGTTAAAAGACTGTTATTAGTATTTTACAGAAACATTTTCATGTTTATAACATCTTATATGGTCATTTCATAACCTCATTTTACCCCTTATTTGTTAGTATTTTGTTCCTTGCATTATTTTGGGTGAGTTCTTTTGTGATTTTCACGATCGGTTCATGATGAATCATTTTTGTTGATTGGAAGTGAAACTCCAGAATTGGAAAGGATTAGAATTTACATATTTCCAGTACCATAAATTTTACCATTTATCACTTTGATTCTTTATATGATGATGATTAATAAGTTAAAACATTAATTATGTTCATTTAGATCATTTAAGTGGTTCTTTGATAATTATAACTTCATTTAGTCTTATAAATTTGAATCATGAGTACAAAAGAATTCCAGAACCTTATATGAGTCATAAAACATATATTATAACCTGGTTCAACCATATAAATGGTTTCATGACCAGACTTGAAATAATTAATGGAAATTGAAAATACATCGTCCACGATATCGGTAATTCGACACAAATGGACAATGTTTTTTGATTCTTTAAATAAGTGAGAGAGGAGAGGAATAATGATTTGAAATTTTCCATAAACATGACAACATCTAGAATATACATGATTCTGGAGATTTCATACCTCTTGGATAAGAGGGGGTGAAGAAAGAAGAGGAAGGAATCATGAAATGAAGAAAACATGTGGAATTTCTTACAAAAATTTGGCAGCCTAACGGCGTCTCTTAAAATTTCATAAAAACAAGATTGATGAGAGGAATGGAATATCTCATCAATCATACAAAATTTGGACATTAAGGGGAAATATTTAATGAAATATCCCAACAAAAGACAAAGGGAAAGGAAGAGAATAACATAAAATGGAAGAAAAGAATGAAAATGAAAGAGGATGTTTACCTCTTGATCTCTTCTCCTTGAGATCCTTCTTAAGGGCTTTGGTCTTGGTCTTTTGGTGAGACCAGCAGCTCTAGGACGTGGGGAAGAAGATTGGGGAGGGAATTTGGCAGAATTTAGACAATGCTCAAGGCTTGAGAGGTGTGGGAGGAAGAGGGGAGTGAGGGTGGTGTTTATAGTGGAGGAGGGGAGGTTTTTTAGATTATTTTAATCGTTATTAAAATATTTTTATCAAGACTAAGAATAATCTCAAAACAAGTGGCCCTAAATAGTGATAATATCATGTGATTTCGAAGCAAGTGGTCTTTCATCACTTATGATGTCATAAATAGTGCATATTTACTGATAAATTGATTATACGGTATTTTATCGTATTTCACTATTCACTGAAAATTCAAGAGTTTCAGAAAAATACCAAAAATTTACCCCTACCATTTTTCGACGTGTAGAATTAAAAAGTGAAATCCATTTTTCAAAAATAATTTTCTAAATATTGTTAATTTAATTTCTAAATAAGGTCACAGTTAATTCAAAAAATAACAATATTTAAGTGCAACTAGTTTTATGTGACATTGGAAAATTAATTAAGATCCCATTATCCTATTGCCTTGGGAAAATAAAATAATAATAATATTTACTATTCATGAGGTCATATTACTATTCATAAGGATATGTTACTATTCACCAAAAAAACAAGTTTGTTCTTACTGAGCACAACTCTAGATGAACATTTCTTGAAATTCAAAACATAGAAGAGGATAGATTATAAAATTGAATTCTATATTTATTTCCAAAACCTAGGGTTGTTACATTATTCCCTCCTTAAAAGAACTGCGTCCTCGCAATTCATTTCATAACCACAAAAGAAAGCTCTCGGACATTCTTACCACATCTCCCGTCGTAGAGGATCCTCAGGTGCGTTCAGCGGAAAACCCAAATTGTTGCTCAACTCCTCTAGTTCTCTGACCCAGACACACCTCGGACAGAAGGGGTTGAACTCTTGCATCGAACACTCGGGCTTCCAAAGGGAGGCTCGAACAGTGCAATGTTTAGAAATGTCTGAATGGACCAACATACGAAGAACTCGCCGAACTATGTCTCGACTGAGAACATCTAAGTCGTAGATATTATTGTACAAGCTAAAACTAAGGAGTTAGTACATGTAAGCTGCACAAAGGTTTCCCCCTAAAGCAGCCTCTTGAAAACATAACCTGGCCGTATAGTTTCTTCCTAGGGTGAAACATTAGAAAATCCCTTCGTGGTATTTTCCTCTTCGCCTGTACTCAACCAATTGTGCCATGGATAAGCGGTAGTAAATGGAAGCATTCCCTTGGCAGGTGCAGAGAATGTCTGGACAGTTTGTCACTTCATATAGTTTCTTACACGTTTTTTGAAAGTTTTTGAGAGGTAAGTACCCTTCTTCACAGGTTTTTATTGCAATGATTTCCAGGATCTCCACAGGAAGAGATAATAAATGGGTTTGTCCTTCCATCTGAAAATTTATTATAAAAGTTTACTTAGTGATACTCATTTAAAATTATAACCGATTAAAGGATAACAAAAAGAAAAGACAACATGTTATATTTGTATATAACCACTAGTTCAAAATGTAAAGTTGTGCATTGTTTCCCAATTCCCCCAATACATGAATCCCCAAACTAGTTCAAATATTTAAATCCCCCAAAACCAAACGCAACACCAAACACACATTACTCTATAAGTCCTTTTACCGGAGGCACCACTGATGCTAGGGATCTTAATACCTTAGGTGAATTCCTAAGGTAGTATTCAGCTGCTCAATTTCCTTAACCCAGACACACTCCAGACAGCTAGGGTCGAAACTGTGCTTAAAGCACTCAGGCTTCCATAGAGAGGCACAAGAAGTGTGGAGGTCATAAATTTTAGTGTGGACTAAATCCCTATAATTCCCACGCACCACATCATTCTTGAAGATATTGATGTCATAAATTTCTCCATACACACTAAAACTCAGGATCAGAAATAGGTAGGTCGCTCGATGGTCACCATCCAAAGTATCTTCAAGAAATTTACCCACAGCTCGGTAGTTTATCAGCCAGAGTGAAACATAGAAAAAGAGCTTCATGATACTTCCCTTTTTTCCTATATGCAGCAAATTATGCATATGCAATACGGTAATAGACCGGATTGCTTCCTTGGTAAAGATGGAGAATGTTTGTATGATTTGATACCCTATGGAGTAGTTTACAAGTCAGACGTATATTGGCATAGGGCTGGTCCTCTTCAGAGCATGTCTTGACAATTATAGTCTCTAACAACTCGGTAGGTAGTGATAAAATATTGGTTGGTCGACTCATCTTCTATCTGAAAAGTTTTAGTAAATCAACATTCAGTATGGAAAATCCATTTTAAACCAAGTTATTGCTTTATATAAAAACATAACAAAAAAGAGAATACAACATCATTCATTTAGACAAGATTTATAAAACTCATGAAATTACACAATCTCTTGATCCCTTTCAAAAAAAACATTAGTATGGGATTCCTGACATCATTGGTGATGTCCCTCTACCTCCACCGCCTAAGGAGGAAGGTTTTATTCAACTCTACTCCCAGGGCAGAACAAAGCTCGTGGGTCTCCTCTTCCCAAATACACTCTCGGCAAACCAGATCATGGTTAAACCCAAGCTCTCGTTTGATACAGGTTGTTTTCCAGAGATAGGCACGAGTAAAATCAAGTTCTGCGACATCCGCTAGGATTTGGTTCCGAAAGATCTTTCTAACCACATCATATTTGAAGGATTCGATAAAAGATTCAAAATCGTAGAGGTCCCCAAGCATGCTGAAACTCAGGATTTGGTACATAAAGACTGTGCGGAAGTCCAGCTCCTTTGCAGCTTCTCCGAAAGCCGTGATGGCCAACCATTTCTTATCCAGGGTAAAACATAGAAAGAGTCCCTCATAATACTTCCCTTTCTTTTTATAATTCTGGAATAGTGCATTTTCCATTTGGTTATACACAACTTCCGATCCCTGAAAGATTCGAAGGACATTTGAGTTGTTCGAAACATTGTAAAGAAACTTGCAGGATAGTCGAAGGTTTCCAAAGGGTTCAAAGTCTTCTGTACATGACTTCACAATTATAGTTTTGAGGATTTCCATGGGGAGGGAAAAAATACTTGTACCTTCATTTTCCATCTGAAAAAAAAACATCACTCTTAGTATTATTTTAAGCAAGTTAATAATTGTTCAGTTCTGGTTTCCAGAGTTATTCAAACCCAATACTAAGAGGAAAATTTACATTAACTCCCTTATAATGGATTAAAAAAAATATGAATTATCCTAAGCATATCCCCTGGGAGTGTCGTAACCAAGAGTGTAGCAAGGCTCGTTGTCGTGTACCAGTTCCCGTTCGAGTCTAGCTCAAAGCGGTGTTTTCAGGTTTTACCCCTAGATACATCTCTGCCCGAGCCGCCTCTACCTACTCGTATCCAGACAGGGATGTATTTGCTAGAAGGATTAACATATTATATTCCTTACCAAAATACTAGGATGATTTTGTACATTTATCTTCAAATACTATCTTAGGGATTTGTTCCCTAATCTACGTTTTCTAAATCTAGTTTCCAAGTTTTCTACTAAACTTTCCTCTGATACCAACTGTAAGGACCAGAACCCAGTTGCCCGGAGCCAGTGCCTTATTTGATTACGTTGGAATACATACAAGGAATACGAATCCTGAAGGACCGAGTAGTTTATTATTATTGGAAACAAGATACATACATAAGTTTATCATTACAACATGAAGGGAAACAAAAACACTATTTTAAATCCACTAGAAACATCTCGTCTCCTAGATTATACTTGTAAGTCATTCACAAATTACTTCTTCATATCCTAAGAAAATGAAACATAATAAAGGTGTGAGATCAAACGCTCAGTAAGAGTATGCAATACAGCGGAAGAAAATATAAACATTAGACGTGGTGAATAATTGAAAACACATCCCTTTAATAATAAACTTGAAACATATTATGGCAGAAATATGATCTAAACAAATAATGCCATAATTAAACATAATTATGGGTATTCTACTAGTCGAATAAACACATGAAACATGAGAACATAAATATAATCATAGAGGTATCTTGGGGCATTACTTACATAATCTTGTAACCATCTTGGCTACCTTAAAATTTGTAACCCTCACGGCTACCTTACATTGTGTAACCATCGCAGTTACACATGGAGTAACCATACGGCCGACCTACAACTTAATCATACCCAATGCATTGGAGGGAAATATAGGTCCCACCCTTTATCATAAACAATTCCCAATAACCAAAACATAATCATAGAACATAAACAATATCATAAAAACATTGCTTTTGAATCTTATAAAACAGAATTTTAAAAGAGGATTTTAGAAGAAAAGTCCCTTATAAACATCATATACTTGAAGTGAGACTTAATAAAGTTGATGGAATATGTATATAATCTGTAAATAAACATAATGAAACATAATATAAACATAACCCATCACACAAACAATTTAAGTAGCATATAAATAAAGAAGTAGAAGGTTAACCCAAAGAATGGAAATCGGGTTAAGAATTCCCTTACAACAATGTGATCGGTCAAATCATATGACCATAACATAATAAATATCAATTGGAAAATTGAATAAAATGAATATAAAGAGAATCATGTTATTATATATATCAAATGACCGTACACATATTCCATATACAAGAAATAAGGGGCGAATGACTAAAATCTCACAAAAATGAAAGTGAGACGAGGAACCCCTTACAACTTTGTAATCAATTGATTTGTATGACCCAAAATTAATGATTGTAAAATGATAAATTGAATATCATAAAAATAAATATATTCATGATATGAGACAATAATGGGCAGTATACATACACCATACAAAGTAAAAAATAGTGATTACAGAATATCTCACAAAAATGGAAGTGAGATGAAGAAACCCTTACCTTAATCTTGTCTTACTTCAAACTTGTTAAATCCTCCTGTATAATGGTTAAAAGACTGTTATTAGTATTTTACAGAAACATGTTCATGTTTATAACATCTTATATGGTCATTTCATAACCTCATTTCACCCCTTATTTGTTAGTATTTTGTTCCTTGCATTATTTTGGGTGAGTTCTTTTGTGATTTTCACGATCGGTTCATGATGAATCATTCTTGTTGATTGGAAGTGAAACTCCATAATTGGAAAGGAGTAGTATTTACATATTTCCAGTACAATAAATTTTACCATTTATCACTTTTATGATTTATATGATGATGATTAATAAGTTAAAACATTAATTATGTTCGTTTGGATCATTTAAGTGGTTCTTTGATAATTATAACTTCATTTAGTCTTATAAATTTGAATCATGAGTACAAAAGAATTCCAGAACCTTATATGAGTCATAAAACATATATTATAACCTGGTTCAACCATATAAATGGTTTCATGACCAGACTTGAAATAATTAATGGAAATTGAAAATACATCGTCAACGATATCGGTAATTCGACACAAATGGACAATGTTTTTTGATTCTTTAAATAAGTGAGAGAGGAGAGGAATAATGATTTGAAATTTTCCATAAACATGACAACATCCAGAATATACATGATTCTGGAGATTTCATGCCTCTTGGATAAGAGGGGGTGAAGAAAGAAGAGGAAGGAATCATGAAATGAAGAAAACATGTGGAATTTCTTACAAAAATTTGGCAGCCTAACGGCGTCTCTTAAAATTTCATAAAAACAAGATTGATGAGAGGAATGGAATATCTCATCAATAATACAAAATTTGGACAGTAAGGGGAAATATTTAATGAAATATCCCAACAAAAGACAAAGGGAAATGAAGATAATAACATAAAATGGAAGAAAAGAATGAAAATGAAAGAGGATGTTTACCTCTTGATCTCTTCTCCTTGAGATCCTTCTTAAGGGATTTGGTCTTGGTCTTTTGGTGAGACCAGCAGCTCTAGGACGTGGGGAAGAATATTGGGGAGGGAATTTGGCAGAATTTAGACAATGCTCAAGGCTTGAGAGGTGTGGGAGAAAGAGGGGAGTGAGGGTGGTATTTATAGTGGAGGAGGGGAGGTTTTTTAGATTATTTTAATCATTATTAAATTATTTTTATCAAGACTAAGAATAATCTCAAAAAAAGTGGCCCTAAATAGTGATAATATCATGTGATTTCGAAGAAAGTGGCCTTGTATCACTTATGATGTCATAAATAGTGCATATTTACTGATAAATTGATTATACGGTATTTTATCGTATTTCACTATTCACTGAAAATTCAAGAGTTTCAGAAAAATACCAAAAATTTACCCCTACCATTTTTTGACGTGTAGAATTAAAAAGTGAAATCCATTTTTCAAAAATAATTTTCTAAATATTATTAATTTAATTTCTAAATAAGGTCACAGTTAATTCAAAAAATAACAATATTTAAGTGCAACTAGTTTTATGTGACATTGGAAAATTAATTAAGATCCCATTATCCTATTGCCTTGGGAAAATAAAATAATAATAATATTTACTATTCATGAGGTCATATTACTATTCATATTACTATTCATAAGGGTATGTTACTATTCACCAAAAAAACAAGTTTGTTCTTACTGAGCACAACTCTAGATGAACATTTCTTGAAATTCAAAACATAGAAGAGGATAGATTATAAAATTGAATTCTATATTTATTTCCAAAACCTAGGGGTGTTACACCCTAGCCATAGTTCATGTCTTTCTCTTAGGATCTGATCCAGATTTGGATAGTTCTCACAGAGCATACTCAACCTCGTGTTTTATCACAACACAAACCCATCCTTGCACCATCTTTTATTTAAGGAATACATCTTCCTTATCTTTAGATTCATTCAGACCTTTTAGTATCTCATCCTCCATCCACTAAACCTACTAATGATCCTTATGAAAAAGAAAAGGACTCACTAGATCCCAAGGAGTAGTTTGGATCACTTTTTGATAGGTCTGGTTGACTATCCTTTTTTTGTATTCCACTAATTGTAATTTACATTATTTATGAAATTCATTGATCTTGCAATTCTATCAATGTGTTATGCATTTTTCTTTCTTTATTTCCATTCTTTACTATCTTTAATCTTTTTGATAATCCCAAAATAAGGAGAAAAAGAAATGAATTATTATTATTTTCATTATTATCATCATTATTATTCCTTTTTACATCTCATTAAGATAAATGGGGAGAAAATATAAAGGAGGGGAAAATAAGGCATTATTTATTTTACCTCTGAAAATTATATCAAATTTGAGGTATTTTATTTTTAAGAACATTTTTAATGGGAGATAGTAAGTGGAATGGTTATATTAATCATTAAATAATTATACTTGATAATGCCATGATTTGTGATCATCAAAAAGGGGGGGATTGTTGGCCCATAGAAGGTTGTCGTCCCCTCTATGGTTTTAATAATCACAAATCATGTCTAATCACATCAATCATGTTTACTTATACAAAATCATGTTTAGTTATGTTTAATTATGATTATATATGATCAAAAATGTATTTAACACATTCTGTGAACTTTTATGCTATAAGACAGTTACAATAGAAGGATTAGCTAAGTATGAGTCACTGACACCAACTAAAAAAATGACTCACCGACAGTTCAAATGACTAACCGACAGTTGATTCTAACTCACTAATAGAACAAATGTCTCACCAACAGAAAAAAATGACTCACCGATACCAACAGAAAGACTCACCAATATAGGATTCACTGACAGACTATTTAATTTTTCTTTTACATAAAATTATCTCAAACGGTCATATTTGAGTGTTTTAATACTTCTGATTTAATTAATTCTTTTTTCAAACAACATTAATGAATATGTCAATGGATATTACTACTGGAACTGGACGTGCAGTAGAAGCCCCAAACAGGTGGGTTTCTTTAAAAAATTCCACCGATGATCGACGTAAACTTGTCGACGTCTGTGAAAAGAATCACAATCTTAGCCGAGGACCACACGTGAAGGATTTTTAGCACAAAAATAAACCCTAAAGTACCTAGTTTAATTCCGAAGCTGTGCACGACGTCTTCCCATTGTTGTAGATTTCTTCTCAAATAATCTGAAGTTGAATTCCTCTAGATATTCCACACATGATTCAAGGAATATTTGGGAGCATCGTTCGTTGTAATCCAGGTGCTAGCGCAGAATACTGACGATGCCTTTGACACTCCAACAATCACTGCATCACTTCGCTAGCGATTCCTAAGAGAGAACTCCATCCAATCTCTTTGGATCCAGAGCATCTCTCTCTAGATCATGGGAGATAGAAGATGAGAGATAATCCCCATGAATAGTCTTTGTAAAAATCCCCTCCTCTTCTATTTATAGTGCCTAATTAAAATACCTGGTATAGCCTCACCGGCCCCAGATACTTAATTCACTATCAGTGACATTTTATGACTACTAATCTGAGTAATAAATATTATTATCATTCACTTGTAATATATTAAAATACATTACATGATAATAATTGATTCATTAACTCAACTCGTCACTCCCATAAATATTAATTGAACCTTGAATAATTTAATATTTGTCAATTAATATTTTTCATGTATTTACTTAAAACTCGTAAATACATTTAATAAATAAATTTAGTGCTCATTATTCTAAACTTAAATAATATGAATTTATTTATTTCATTGGTGATCTTTTAACCTTAGACAAATCTCAGACCCCAGTGGTGGGGCCCACTATGTCCAAAACTCCTATTCAACTGAATAGGGAAGATTCTTGAATACGCTATTGTGTGTGACCCTCTAGGCCCTCATCTCGATAGCAGTGAATAGTATTCACAGATCAAGAGAGGGATCTAGCAACCCATCATGGCCCCTGAAGAGATAAGGATTTTCAAAGCAGTAACAACCAACCTATGAACATGCACTGTATAATATAATCTCTTTGTCTGTAATATCTCATAAAGCAGGACTCACTCACGTGTCATCACCCTTTTCCTGATTTATAGTTTTTTTATATAACTGGACGGATTTACCCTTGACTGCCCCATGGTCTTATAAAGGTACTTCCATCCATATCAACATGGCCAGAGATATATTACTTTCATAACTCGGAAGAGACAAATCCTTTCTTGACCATTCAACCAATGGCATGCCACCAATAACGCACCCAACACAAACTACCTCTCCATGACTTCATTGTCATGGTTTTCATCTTATATCAAAGTATGCAATCAAACGACAAACATTAATAATGATCTCAAGTCATAAGGACATTACACATGATCATAGATGAAAACATCCAATGACACTCGAAACATGTGGCGTTCCTATTGGCAGGTCAGTCCTCATGATCTCACTACTAGAGATCACCAAGTGCGAACTTCATGAGAAGAATTCTCAATGCTTATGATCCCCCAGCACCTGATAGTCAAATATCTACTATGTTCAATCAGTAATATGTATCAATACCATAGAACATATATTTAAGATTAATGTTATAGTATCTTGAGGTTCTCATTATAGCCTAGGAACTATTATAACCTTTCGATACGAAAATTAATATTTGGAAATTACCATTTTAATAGTGGATGTAGAAAATTCTACACTATAATGGTAAGATAACATCATGTATAACTAACTGTATACATGATATGGTAATCAAAATCACTAAATAGTTGGGTCTAGGGAACCCACTATTTCAACACTCCCACTTTCACTAGAGGCAACTTGTTATCTACTCACATGATTAACATTATGTTTCTGTTGATTAATGGATTTAGCTATTGGTCCTTCCACGGTTCCACCGTGTGGAAATTCTACTATTTTTACCTTGTATTCTTAAGTAAAACTACTCAAGATATGGTGTCCCGAGTATATCTCACTTGTACACTGTCATAACTTGACATCTTGGCCAGTAAGAATATCATAATTTACATTATGATAATACTTTTCTCACCAGGTGTGATTCTAATAACTGGAACAAATCATTCCATTTTACTGCTTCTTAGCTACCTTAGAAGCTGCAATGTACTTGGTCTTGTAGGTATGTACACCACTGGTTGATATGATCTTGACTCGCTCATCATCTTTAACCTAACTACAATACTTGATCACATTGATCTATGGTGGAAGACTAGTTTGTATCCCCAAAAACTAGTATCCTTTCATCTCCATTTACCAGGTACATATCTTTTGTACTTTCCAAAGTATAAATATATAGTTCAGACTGAACCCCTTGTAGTGATCTTGGATATAACTGATATCTACCCAATATACCTTGTAAATATTAGTTCTTATACATATCTTTGAATGTATGATTGATCCATCACTCTAACCTATTGATTTCAACTCACCACGTTTATCTCTTCCCATGTCACGAATAGGTCAACATGGAGAGATTATGCCATGTGACATAGGCAAAAATTCATCTCTTGAATTGTTCCAACATGTATTTTTCAATACAATGTCACTATATGTAGTATTGACTAGGACCAAGAAACTTATAGATCTACCTTGGTAGATCATATTCCCTAGAAATTAGGTTGCTAATTTAAGTCAATCACTGGAGAGTAAATTTCATTTTGGTCTTAACTAACTGTGAGACCAATGTCTGTTTTCCATATGTTTATGAACATATTTCTTCTTGGAAAACATTGGCGCTCCCACTAACCTTTTGTAGGCATATGGAAAACATTTTTTTCAAATGTATATTCTATGATCTTGTTACTTACTTTAATCCTAAACTGGATTTCAGTAACTTTCAACCTTTATTATAATTATGTGACATGACCATCCCTTACTGCTTGCGTTGTATAGACACCATCCATGATGGGTGGTTATGACATACAATGTTAAATAATTTGATCATAAATATTATCTACGATAAGTAAAATTCTAATGGATTTAGGCATAATGACTTGGTGAAACCAATCTAGCCTTGTTGGTACTATTCTTGTACCATCCATGTATCAACTCACTTGAATACCCACCACAGTATTCAAAATAATAAGCCCCTTTGTACTTTGATACATGGAATCCATTGATTGAATTTTAGTTGGTCCTATCAATTTTAGCTAATTTCCATACACTGCTTACTTATAGGAAATATTATTTGCATTGAATAATATATCACTTACCATGGTGAATATAAAAACCATCACCATGGTTTTATCCTTCCTACGCAGTTTGTGTCTCTGGAACATACTATGTTCCACATGTGCTTGTGGAACTAGTTCCTATGACAACTACTTGTGAATTTTGATCATTGACTAAACACAAGTCAATATAACCTCCACTATCTCTAATAGAGATTTGCACCCTCATATAGAAGTGTAGTCTATTACTTGATGACCAACTTTTCTATCTTAGGGATTTATGTAATATCCTAAGCAGTTGTTAGGATAAGTACCTTAGATGCACAATTTGTTTATCTTGATGCAAGTTTGTTTGTATCTGAACAAACTATTTGCATCCAAACACATGTCCTTATGACATAATGGATTTACATCATACTATGACTCCTATGATATCCATTTGTTATTTTAGTTGACATATGATTATAGGATTACGCCGTTATTTTCAAAGCATTTCATGAAATATAATGGAAGTTTCTATTAGTTGCAACATTGATATTACTTACATCAATGCTTTGATGTATAACATATGCATTTAGGAATTTCTCCATGCTACATGTTTGTTGATCAATGTTTACATGTAATACTTTATCATCATTCCTCCTTATTAACATCAATGTCGTGAAGTTGATAAGGTAATGTGTGTTTAGGAATTACTCCACACTACATTATCATGATTGATGAATGCTTAGTCAAGATATTCTTTGGTATCCCAACCCAAAGCAACTCATATCTCCTTACCATACATATACTTCACTTTATTATTCCTTAATTACTTAAATTAATCTTATGAAGTATATATACCTCTAGATTATACTTGGAATAGTTTATGCTTACTTGTAGAACTATTTCCAAAAGATTTGTGATATACCTTTATTTCTAAAGGCTCCTTTGTCCAAACTAAATACGTCGATAATACCAAAAGTATTTATATATTTCAATCCTAAATACCATACGTGGTATATTCATGATTTCCACTTTTAGTATTACTTGACAAAGAATTATCTTGTCACAACTAGGTATAAGTCTTATATTTACATTCATCACTCATTGCATATGATTCATGTATCAGTGAATCAGCGATTGAGTTTACCAAAAACAACATTCATACCAAAACCTGAAATAATGTCTCCTTGAATCCAAGGATACATGAGATTAATGTTTGTGTTTATGCTCAATAATAGTTGTACATGAATCTTTCACTTGGAAATTAAAGAGGTCGTGTACTTCTCACAACTGTCCTAGGTATCACCCTTTCACAGTCGCTTGGATAATACACCAGACTTCCAGTAAGGTTTCTATACTTACTTGGTAACTATATTTAAATACACATATGTAAAAAGAATATAGTATTAAATACCCAAGTAGTAAAATGAAACATTAAATTGATGAATATTCCTAATGTAGAAGCAGAAACTTACTTTTTTAAATTAGTTTATTGCTTTTAAAATTCTATTGTTTTATTTTATAATATGAAATGAAATTAAACTGTGTTAATACCTCATTAATTGAAGTATGTCATGAATGTTCATCTATATATCTATTTTATTAATTGGAAAAGAAAAATTACAACAAAGGCCAGAGAAAAATCGGGCCCAAAGCGCCCCAAACAACAATCCTAGGGAGGCTGAAAGTAGTGGAGGCCCAGAGCATCCCCTCGAACCAAGTTGACCCCCTCTTGCTTCATAGTGATAGCAGTATAGAAATAGAAGTGGGCTGGATCGGGGATGTCAAGAGAAGCAAGGTGGTCCGCTACCTTATTTCCCTCACACCAAGTGTGGGTTACGCTGATTTTGTTGGTGATCATACCTCTGCACGCCCTTGTAGTGTAATGGATAGACCATGGAATGGAACCGAAGCCATGCAAAGCATTGTGGAGGATTTAGGAATCAGTTTCGACCTCCGATAAGATGATCCCTTTTTGGTGACATAGTGAAAGGCCCAACAACATCGCCTTTGGCTCGACTTGGAGAGAAGAACCGCGCCCCAGGTTCCTAGAGAAAGCCATGATAACCGACTCAAAATGGTTTCATACCACCCCTCATCCACAGATTACCCCCGTGTTGCATGACTTGTCAGAGTTTAGTTTGAGCCCTATGTTGGGTGGTGTCCACCCAACCCAGTTGCCTCTATTGTCGCTGCTACCCGGAGAGACGCTAACAGTGCAAGTCTGAAGTCGTCGGAGTGTGGGTTCCTCCTTACATTTTCTAAAATATCTAATCAGGTCCAGGAGTAGGAACTTTGTACGGAGTACAATTCCCTGGCCGGTGGTGATAGTCCCTTCGTGCCGAGCCTTGTTCCACGCTTTCCATATCTTCCAGCATCCAGCCTGGAGAACCATGGTTCGGGCCGTCTGCTTAGGGCCCCTCTCCACCGTCGTGAATGTTCCATTGGCATTAAATTCCTTTTACCTTTTTACATTGTCTTTCAATTTATTCTCCATAAAACTTAATTTTATTTTATTCTTATTCACTTGGAGAACCTTACCTAAATAGGTAATGGAGCATTTACTCAATACTTACTTGTTTTATAACTTAAAACGAAATTTGAGTAATGTGTTGAAAATGATATGATAAAGGGATCCATTTAAATATCATGATAGATCTTTCAATTTACACATGTCGGTGTAACCATCACCTTATTCATATCATTGCTTTTCTTTCTCCTTGAAAGCATCCCGGAGATGAGACTTCATGTTATATCATCCATGTCCTGGTGTAGTGACCACAACTGACATCAGACATTGATGAAAGCATAATGATATAACTATCATAATCTTTGTACATTAGTCTCCTGTAAGCAATTTCACCCTCGCTTCATGAGGTAGTTTAACAGAATTGGTGACACTGGCACTTTGAGTTTCCTATATCATAGTACTATGTGCACTGGCATGTACTATTCATGGATGCTCGTGTTAGTGTGGACATTTACTTTGTCCAACATTTATCATAGTTTAAACTTGTGGTATAAATTTCCATTTTTCTACAAAAATGAATTTTAGCAGATGAGTGCCTTTTATCTGGATTACTGGTTTAGACATTTTGATTAATTACTTAAAACATTTAATGTCTCCCACTATTTTATCGAATTCTAGGAACCATCTGTGCTAGAATTGAAATACTCTATCGCTTGAGTATTCTAGTGTAAAGGATCCCTGAACCACCCCTCATAGTCTACAATCTATGGATATGCCACTACTTGGAGGGTTTTAGGTGAGCTTTTGGCTGGACGACTGCTTCAACTTTTGGTTCCTTGATCTGTTGAGTGAAGTCCCAGCTTCTTAAAATCAGATCTTGATTTACTCAACTCTTGCCTCTAAAATTAAAACAAGCTAGATATGGCTATTTTTTTGCTGCAATTTTAGTTAAGTTGACCAATCACTCTTATAAGGACTCCCCAGTAGTAAGAGGCACCCTCATATAAGGCATGACTGACACCTCAAACAGCCAGTTTTTTCCAAATTTAAATGATAGAAGGTTGTTTAGACATAATGTATTTTTGAGGGTTTTATTATTTTTAGTGTGATTAATGAAATAATTTTCTATTTTTATAAGCACATACTATGTGATCTCACTCACAACTAACCATGAAAAAATAGAAATTTCATCGCATCACATGTTTATTTTATCTTGCATGCTTGTTTATTATTATTCTATGTGATCGCGTTATAAATACACATTTACAAAATAATAAACAATGTAGAAATAAAATGAAAAACCTGATCATGAGCCGATTCTAATGGTCGATCAGTTGAGTGAATAACGGACCAACTGAAACCCTAGGGGTAAGTACCTTTAGTCACGTGGCTTGCAACTTGAACAGAAGCGTCTGCTCATCCAATGAAACCAACTACTATCTGGTGTGTCGTCGTCACTTGGCGCAAAGTACATCATACCTCGTCTCATCATTATACAATTGTGCTCGCACGCAGGCAAGGGGGTCTCGGGGTATAAAATATACAACTCAGAAAATGGGCATGTAGTCCCCTATACATATAATGACCTTTGAGACAACACACAGATCATCTTTTATTTAATTAAAATAATTATTACAAAACCAAATGCAATAATTAAATTTACAATCAAGCACCAGACATGCATTGGTTGGTCTCCAGCTCATGATCGGTATACGTATTAACTCGTGTATAAAAAATAAATGCAGAATAAAAAATTAACTTACATTAAAATAAATTTGAGGGAATTTAATTGAATTAAAAACTTCACTCTTGTTTTTAATTCAATTTAACGTTGTTCGTTCCTAATTAATTAATTTAATTTTCAAAACTAAAAATTAAATTAATTAATTAATTTAATTTAATCTCCCAATTAAATTAATTATGCCACATCTAATATTTAATAACAAAAAATTAATATTAATTTAATTATCAACTATAATTAAATTAATTAATTTAATTAACTTTTGATTCAAATAAATCACTCGAGCCCATAAAACTTTGGGTAGGGCCTGTGCGGGTCGGGGAGAAACTACGTAGGCCATATCCGGGTGTAACTGACCCCATGCAAGGGAATTCTGGGTCGAGTTGTTCCGCCCAAGCCAGTTCTGGGCTAGGCTAACCAGTCCGGACTTATTAAGGGGTAAAACGAGTTACTTGCCTGCTAAGAGGATCGGGCAGTGGCCGGAGTTTGAGCATGTCGGCGATTGCAACCCAGAGAACGTGTGCCAATGGTGTGAAGCTCGCAGTGGCTTGAAGGGGTCTGGTTGTGGGTGAACCGACATAGAGGCACCCCGGTGGGGCTATCCACGGCCGGTAGAGATATCGGAGGAGGGTGGCGGACCTGGCGTGGGGTTGCACCGAGGGATGAGGTGGTCTCACGGGAGGCGATGCCAGCTAGGAGCGGGACACCAAAGTCGATGGTTATATAGCTGTGGAAGAAAGTTGCCTTATAGGTTGTTGCTGGTTTTTCCAGCAAAGAGAAGCCAGGGAGGAGTTTTCCTGGTGAGGCTAGTAGCCAGCGGAGCAAGGGAGGAGGCGTGCGGCACGGTGTGGAGGCCACGATGCCAGTACAGGGTGGTGTAGCCTCGATGCTAGGTGGAGCGGCACTAAACGTGAAAGCGTGACCAGCCTGGTCCAGCGACCTGGTCCAGAAGGGGGTGGCATGGTGCACCAGGTGTGAGAGGGAGATGTCACTGTAGTGAGGTGGGTGCTACCAGTGCGGTTCTGCTGCCGGCTTGGGTAGTGCACTGGGTTCGGCTCCTCAGGAGAGGTGGGCACGAGAGTCGACTCCAGAAGGGAAGCCGTGCACGGTACTGGGTGTGGAAGCCTACTGGGCATTGGGTGTTGCAGGTCTCTCCAACGATGTCCAGGGCACCCGCTGTTCGCAAAAGGGAGCAGGCCAGAGGAAGGGGTTGTCATCGGTGAACAGTAGCTCAGTCTTAGCCGAGGACCACGCATGAAGGATTTTAAGCACAAAAATAAACCATAAAGTACCTAGTTTAATTTTGAAGTCGCACATGACGTCTGCTTTTCATTATATATTTCTACTCAAATAATCTGAAGTCGAATTCCTCTAGATCGTGCACACATGCTTCAAGGAATCTGTGGGAGCGTCATTCCTCGTAATCTGGGTGCTAGTGTGGAATACCGACAACTCATTCAATGCTCCAACGATCACCGCATCACTTCTCTAGTGATTCTAGAGAGAGATCTTCATCTGAGCTCCTTGGATCCAGAGCATCTCTCTCTAGATCATGGGAGAGAGGATAGGAGAGAGAATCCCCATGAATAGTTTTTGGAAAAATCCCCTCCTCTTATATTTATATTGCTTAATTAAAATACTTGATATAGTCTAGCAGTCCCTAGATACTTAACGCATTATTATCAACATTTTATGACTACTAATCTGAGTCATAAATATTATTATCATTAACCTGTAATATATTAAAATACATTACATAATAATAATTGAGTCATTAACTCCACTCGTCGCTCCCATAAATATTAATTGAACCTTGAATAATTTAATATTCATCAATTAATATTTTTCATGTATTTACTTAAAACTTGTAAATACATTTAATAAATAAATTCAGTGTTCATTATTATAAACTTGAATAAAATGAATTTATTTATTTCATTGGTGATTTTTTAACCTTGAAAAAATCTCGGACCCCAATGGTGGGGCCCACTATGTCCAAAACTCTTATTCAACTGAATAGGGAAGATTCTTGAATTTTCTATTGTGTGTGACCCTCTAATCCCTTATCTCGACAATAGTGAATAGTATTCATAGATCAAGAGAGGGGTATAAAAACCCATCATGGCCCTAAAGAGATAAGGATTGTCATAGCAGCGACAACCAACCTACAAACATGCACTGTGTAATATAATCTATTTGTCTATAATATCTCATAAAGCATGACACACTCACTTGTCATCGCCCTTTTCTTGCTTTATAGTTTGTTGATTTATCTGGATGGATTTACCCTTCACTTATATGGACATGGTCTTATAAAGGTACTTCCATTCATATCAACATGGCCTGAGATATATTACTTCCATAACTCGAAAGCGACAAATCCTTTCTTGACCATTCAACCAATGTCATGCCACCAATAACGCACCCAACACAAACTACCTCACCATGACTTCATTTCCATGATTTTCATCTTTTATCAAAGTACGCAATCAAATGACATACATTGGTAATGATCTCAAGTCAGGATACCATTACACATGATCGTAGATAAGAACATCCAATGACACTCAAAAAAATGTGGTGTTCCTATTAGTGGGTCAGTCCTCGTGATCTCGCTAATAGAGATCACCAAGTGAAAACTTCATGAGAAGAAGTATCAATGCTTATGATCCTCAAGCACCTGATAGTTAAACATCTACTATGTCCAATAAGTAAGATGTATCTAGACCATAGAACATATATTTAAGATTAATGTCATAGTATCTAGAGGTTCTCATTATAGCATGGGAACTTCTATAACCTTTCGATACGATAAATAATCTTTAGACATTACCATTTCAATAGTGGATGCAGAAAAGTCTACACTGTAATAGTAAGATAACATCATGTATAACTAACTATATACACGATATGGTAATCAAAAGAACTGAATATTTGGGTCTAGGGAACCCACTATTTCAACAAGGTACCTCCACATGGTTATTTTCGAGCTGTAGAATATAAAATATAAAATCATGCAAGCTGAAAGATAAAGAGACATAGACATACAGAAGAGGGCTTGCACGAGCACCCATACTGAACCTGTGAACAAAAGGAAGATGAACACATGAGGCATTCTCATTTTCTTGTTGACTGAACAAAAAAGATAACTTTCTCTGCACAAAAGCTTTAATCATCTTTGCAGCAAACAAACACTAAGGAAAATAATCCCATATTCCTAGAAAACCAGAACACAAATCTTCACGACACTCTGTTTTCAGTGTCTGTTTCTAGAAGAGGACTAAAACTTCACATCTGCTACAACCAAAGAGTCCATACCTACATTTCATAACACTCATAGCCTTCTAAACTATATCTCTCTATTTCATACTCTGTTTTGTGCATTTTTATTACATTTTGAGTAGTGTGTGTGTCTATATGTAAAACGCACACTTTCTCCTGCACTGAACTGAAGGATACAAGATATCCTCACACAAACATCATTTTACACCTTGTTTCTCCCATGTATAACTATGGAAGAGGTCATGTGTGACCTAGTTGTTTTATTTCCCAATTAGAACTATAGTAGAGGTCTTGTGACCTGTAAAGTTTGTATATTATTATGTAAACCCTAATCCATGGTGTGGATCAAAGATTTATATATATATATATTTCTTGGTGGAAGGTGATCACAAAGTGGAGAGGATTAGGTCTCAGCTAGAGGCTGAACCTATTGTTTTAATCCATTGTGTTTTCAAATTTAGTTTACTATGTTTTAACTCATATTTCATACAACAAAGTTTTACTTTGATAGTTAGTCTTAGATTGAATTTATAACTTTTTTGGCTTAGTAAATTAGTTTCAAAAGTTATATCAATATTTCATATTATTATAACTAATAATTAATCAATCTTATGAGAAATTAATTGAACAGTCATATTGTTATAAATTTACTACTTTGATTAACTATCCTGTTTTGTTTTTAAATTGGGGTATTTTTAAATAAAGGTTTTAATAGAAATTTTTATAGGAACTCAATTCACCCCCCTCTTGAGTGTCCTACTCTAACCAACATTTAGTATCAGAGGTGGTTAGAATATTTTCAAATATTTTCAAATGTGATTTTAGTTGTGTCTTAAAGATCTCAAAATTTCTGTTAGTTCTAAATTTTTAGCACTTTAGAAACCTATTCATTATTCTTTATTATGAATAATATATTGAAAGGTGTTGCTACCAACAGACCTCCCTACTTTAATGGTATAAATTATGCCCAGTGGAAAATAAAGATAAAAATTCACTTAAAAATAATGGGGTTTCATATTTGGACTATAATAGAAGATAAATATGATATACCAGACACTCCAAGAACTGCATGGAGTGATTCCAAAAAAAATTCTTACAATATTAATTGTAAAGTTGTGAATGTCTTGTTTTGTGCTTTAGGGGATGAAGAATTTAATAGATTTTCTACATGTGAATCTTCTTCTGAAATTTGGGATACCTTATTTGTTTCACATGAAAGAACCACTGATGTTAAAGAAATGAGACTTAATACCTATACTATTAAATATGATAACTTTAATATGAAGCCGGATGAACCCATTTCTGATATTTATCACAATTTCAACGAGATAGTCAACACAATGAGCTCTCTTGGAAAGGCAGTGGGTTCCAAAGAACGAATCAGTTGGCTACTTAGATGTCTACCCAAAAGGTGGATAAGAACCTCAGTATCAATTAGAGAATCTTGTGATATCAGTAAGTTTCTAGTTAAAGAGATGATAGTTAAGTTGATGATGTATGAGGAATAATTAAAGGTTAAAAAGGAAGAAGATGATGAACTAAAGAGAATGTTAGTGGCTTTTAAAACCAATAATTCAAAACAAAAAGTAAAATAAATGATACAAACTCATTCTGACAGTACAAGTGATGAATATTTACTATCAGATAGTGATGAAGAAATGGATCAGTTGGCCAAAAGGTTTAAGAAGTTTTATAGAATGAATAAATTCTTTAGGAATCCTAGCTACAAAGGTAAATATGATAATAAGGGAAACTAGAAAAAGAATTAGAAAAGGAATGATAACTCAAATGAAATATATTTTTATGAATATAAAAGAATAGAACATGAAAAAGTTGATTATCCTAAGTTAAATAAGAAGAAATATGAGGACAAAGATGAAAGATACAAAAAGATGATAAATTCCACTAAGAGTGCCTCTGAGGACATCACAAGTGAGTCAGAATCATCACATGATGACAAACGTGACAAGGCAAATATGTGTTTCATGACAAACACATCTGAGGTAACCCTTGAGTCTCCTGTACATAATTCTTATTATTCTGGAGATGAAAGTGATTCTGAAAATATAACTAATGAGGAAATGTTTGAATATTTCCAAATTCTTGAAGATACATGTAATGAATTAAAATAAAAATATAAAGCTTTAAATAAATAGTATGCTCTTACATCTACTATTAAATTTGATCTTACCATAGAAAAGGAAAAGAATGCTCAATTGCTTAAAGAAAACAATGAGCTTAAATTGTCCAATGAGCAATTAAAAAATGATTTATAAAAGTTTACCAATGTTAAAGATATCTTGGTTCAAATTATTGGTAAACAAGTTACACCCAAATACACTAGTGTTATTGGCTATCAACCTGCTAAAATAAATTTTGTAAAAACCAATTTTGTATCTAAATCAAGAAAATCTAGTTTTATTCCTAGTTTTGGAAAATTTTCTCCAAGTTCCATCTATGAAACATCTTCTACTATTTCAATTTTTTCTAGCCCAAATAAAGTTTATTTTTCAAATAATTTACATACTGATTATAGGAAACCCATGAAGCGAGTATGGGTTCTCAAAGTTCCTATTACTAATGTTACTAGACCCAAACAAATCTGGGTACCAAAATCTTTTCTTATCTAATATTTTTTGTGGGAAATTTGTTTGAAGAGATCTTGTAGAAGTATATGATACTTGGATAATGAATGTTCAATACACATAATAGGATATTATTCATGCTTCAAGAATCTGATAAAGATTTATGGAGTTCATGTCACCTTAGATGACAATGCTAAAGGCAAAATCATTGGCATTGTCCAGATTGGTAACTCTAATTAAATTTTCATTTCCAAATTACTTTTTATTGATGGATTAAAGTAAAATATACTTAGTATCTCTCAGTTATGTGATGATGGTTTTAATGTTAAATTTGAAAATGATGCATGCAATGTCTTTAATTCTAAAAATGAATTAGTATTTTCTGCCTTTAGAAATGTAAATATTTATGTTGTAAACTAAGATTCCTCAGTTTCTAAAAATTATTCATGTTTAAGTAATTTTCATAAAGATTATTGGATTTGGAATAGGATATTAAGAAATTTTAATATTAATTCTCTTAGAAAGATTATTAGAAAAGGACTAGTTAAGGATCTACCTAAACTTGAGTTTCCAAATGACAAAGTCTGTAATCCTTGTCAAAAAAGGTAATCAGCATAAAATATCTTTCAAACCAAAGAAATAAGTTTCTACTTTTCAACCTCTTATGTTGGTTCACATGTATTTTTTTGGACCATCTATATTTTCAAGTCTAAATGGGAAGAATTATGTCTATGTTCTTGTATATGACTATTCTAGGTATACTTGGACTTTATTTCTTACTCACAAAAGTGAAGTTTGTTCTCATTTCACCAATTATGCTATAACAGTATAAAACCTAAGTGGACTTAGAATTAAATCATTAAGAAGTGACCATGGTCGTGGGTTTGAAAATCAAGAGTTTGAATCTTTTTTCTCACAAAATGGCTATAGTCATAACTTATCTGCTTCTAAGAAACCTAAACATAATGGTGTTATAGAAAGAAGAAATAGAACCTTACAAGAGATAGCCCAGACTATGATTAATGAATATTATTGCCTATTTATTTTTAGTTAGAAACTGTCAATACATCTTGTTATATAATTAACAGAGTCTTAATCAGGCCTATTCTTATGATAACTCCCTATGAGTTGTGGAAAAACAGAAAACACAAGGTTAATTACTTCAAAGTTTTTAGTTTCAAAGTTTATATCCTTAATACAAAAGACAATATTGATAAATTTACATCCAAAAGTGATGAAGGAATCTTTCTAGATTATTAAATCTCTAGTAAATCCTATAGAGTCTTTAATAAAAGAACCAAGTGTGTGGAAGAATCTCTACATGTAAAATTTGATGAAATAAATCCACATGAACCTAAGACATCCCTATAAAATCTTGAGGATGATATGTAAAATCTGGATATATATGAAAAATCTCTTGACCCTATTGTTAAACAATCTATTAAATCTTCCAGTTCTGGAAATTCTCTAGACTCTAGTCATGATGAACCCGAACCTACTAAAGAATCTAAAATTACTATCCCTTTTTACTCTAAACCCACAATAATCCTAAAGAATCATCATTTAGGTGTTGTAGTTGGAGACCTAGAAAAAGGAACATATACTAGAGCTTCTCTGATAAATCAGGTAAAACATCAAGCCTTTTTGTCACAGATTGAACCTAAGAACATCAATGATGCTATCAATGATGATTTTCTGGTAATGGCTATGCAAGAAGAATTAAATCAGTTTGAAATAAATAAAGTCTGAAAACTTGTAGATATACCTAAAGTCATATTGACCATAGGAACTAAATGGGTGTTTATAAATAAAGTAGATGAAGATGGTAATATTGTAAGAAATAAATCTAGATTGGTTGCACAAGGTTATAGTCAAGAATAAGGCATTGACTATGAGGAAAAATTTTAATCAATTTCTATACATGAGGCCATTAGAATCTTACTTGCATATACAGCACATCTAAATTTCAAGCTATATCAAATGTATGTTAATAGTGTATTCCTAAATGGGTATATAGTTGAGGATGTTTTCATTGAACAGCCCCCTGGTTTTACAAGCCCTCACTTTCCAAATCATGTTTTTAAATTAAAAAAAGATTTATATGGTTTAAAGCAAGCTCCAAGAGCTTGGTATGATAGACTAAGTAGTTTTCTTATTTACAACGGTTTGATAAAAGTTATGTATGATCCTACTCTCTTTATAAAACAAATTTATAAAGATATTTTAGTAGTTCAAATTTATGTAGATGATATTATTTTTAGATCTTATAAAAATTCTTTATGTGTTGATTTTTCAAAAATGATGCAAAGTGAATTTGAAATGAGTTTAATGGGAGAACTCAAATTCTTTCATGGATTTAAAATATTTCAAAATAATGAAGGTATTATTTTACATCAAAGTAAATATACTAATGATATTTTAAAAAGTTCTGAATTTTATGGTAAAAAAAATAGTGATACTCCATTGAGTACCACTTGTAGGTTGTATCTTGATGAAAATGGTAAATCTATTGATTAAACAACTTACAGAGGAATGATTGAAATCTTACTCTACTTAACTTCTAGCCAGCCTGATGTTATGTTTAGTGTGTGTATGTGTTCTCGTTTTCAAGTTAACCCTAAATAATCTCATCTAAATGATTTTATCATAATTTTCAAATACCTTAAATATACTACCAACTTAGGATTGTTCTATCCTAGAGGACAACATTTGGATTTAGTGAGTTATTATGATGTTGATTTTGGTAGTTGTAAGTTAGATAGAAAGATAATCTCTATAACATGTCACTTTTTTGGAAAGTCTCTAGTTTCATGGTGTAGTATAAAGCAAAATTCTATTGAAATATCTACTACTGAGGTTGAATACATAGTTGTTGCTAGTTGTTGTGCTCAAATTTTGTGGATGAAACACACTTTACTTGATTATGGATATCAATTCAGATATGTCCCTATAAATTGTGATAATAAAAGTTCTATTAACATCTCTAAGAATCCTATTTATCATTCTAGAATAAAGATTATTTATGTAAGACACCACTTTTTGAGAGATCATTATCAAAAAGTTGATATAACACTAGAGTTTATAGACACTGAACATCATCTTGCTAACATATTCACAAATCCATTAAACTTTGAAAGAATTAATTACATCAAATATGAATTAGGGATGATTAATTTATAAGGACCTTATGTTGATAAATCTTTGTGAAAAATAAGAGTAGATGTCATGCTGACACTGACAATGTCATGCTGACACTGACAATGTCATGCTGACACCAACACATTTTTCATGTTGGCATTGACAATGTCATTTCGACACCGACACATTTGTCATATCAACACTGAAAATTTCATTCCAACACTGATACATTTGTCATGCTGACACCGATAGTGTCAGGCCGATATTTTCATGCCAACACCGATAGAATTCACTATTTTATATGTCATATTTTTTTAACCAAAATAATGTTTTTCCATTTATTTATTTAAACCCAGTTAACAAATTTACAATATCTAAGCCCTAAATGATATAAATTTGAGTTGACCAACTCTACTACTTACTCTCACACTTTAACCCTTTCACTCATGTTTTTTATATCCACCCTTGACCTTTCACCTTCCAACCTTCAACCAACCATCAAAATTTTTGAGAATGAAGCGCGCACTCAAAGGAGGATCTGGAGATGAGTCACAACCTGCTAATAAGAAAAATGTAGAATCCAGTAAGTCTCGGCCTGTCAATTTAACTATTTTGAACCACGTGGTAACATCAGAGAAAGAAGTTTTCACAGAATGGTTTCTAGAGAGTAAGTCTCTACTGTTGAGGGTGCTTCAAACCCAAGGTTGGATGGACTCATTTTCAAATAATGAGAGGCCTTACTACCCAAAGCTTGTCTATGAGTTTTATATGAATTCTGAATTTCTTTTGGAAGGAAGTGAGGTATGTTGGATCAAATATATAGTTAAAATAATGATAATTTCATTTTATTCTAGGAATTGGGCAGAAATCCTTAAGGTACCTCATGGGGGAATCTATGATGACTACTAAGGAACTTCTCCACCTACAAGTGATATATTCTTCTTTGAGATAGCTTTGAAGGAGATGACTGGAAATGAAGATCACAGAAGACCAATAGCTACAGATCTAGATGGTGAGAGCATATTGATTTTTAAGTTCATTTAGCACCATCTTTTTCCTATTAAAGGGGACTTTGCATCTTTAAAGTATCAAGATGTATACTTTTTGTATTTGTTGAAGAAAGGAGTTAAGGTGAACCTGTGTAGAGATATGATAGTGCATATCAGTGAAATTATTAAGCCCTACTGTAAGACCAATTCCCTATTCTACCCAAGGATGATCTCTGCCATGCTTTAAGTGAAAGGATGTGTGGATGAAGTTGAATAAACTGTTTCAACATGTAGTGTAATTTTCTTGAGTAAAGAGATATGAAATAGGATGAAAATCCATTGGAACCCATAGAAGAAGGAAGGAGTTGGTGATGAGGATAATATTTATGAAAAATTCAACCCATTGGACCATCTTGTTAGGATAGGATATTTAGTGGATCCTAGTCTTGGACCAGAAGATGATGAGCTTGTTTATTCTGATGATAAAGAGGATGCTACTCCTGATAGAGATCAAGGGTCTTCTATTGATGATAGAAGTGACCCTAACACCACTAAAACTCTAAATATAATGACTTATGAACCTCCTAGTCCACCTCTGGACTTACCTTTAGATGAACCAACTCTTGATGATAATGGTGATGAGGAGACAGAAGTGTCTGAAAGTAGTGAGAATGTGAGCAGATCCAGTGGTTCTAAAGGAGAATCTGGAGGAGGAGGAGAAGTAGATAAAGAAGAAGAAGAGGAAAGTGGTAGTATATTTGGAAGTTTGGAAGAATGAAATAAATATGATGATGTAAATAAAGAAGATGATGAAAATTATGAAAATTATTAATTAATTGAAAGTGTTAATTATAGTGATCATACTGATGATGGTCAGGGTGGAAATGTTGATCTGGTTGTGGTTGTAGTTCAAGAATAGCCTACAAAATCTTCAAAAGTTGCTACTATAAGTGAGGCAGTGATTGATGTTCCAAGAGAAGTAGATTCTCCTGTTGGAGAAGAGAAATCAGTTGCAGTTGATGGTGCATTGGATGCTCAGATAGTCTCTACACCATAGCGGGTTTATGATAGAAAAAGATCTCAAGTTCAGGGGGATCATAAAGTGAGAGGATATCCAGTTGAGGGGAGCTTCAAGATAGAATAGATCAAGCTATGGGGGAACATCAAACTGTAAGAGTGAGACTTGACACTCTCACCCCTTTAGATAATGATATTGTGTTTGAATAGGAAATAAATCCTAGATATGTAGCTCTTGGTTTGGACTATAAAGATCCAAATGATGAGGTGTTTCTCCCTATTGTAAGAGAATTAGTGACTGAAACCCTTCCTAGTGACAATGTCACTAAGGCTAACTTTGAAAGTTTTAAGGAAGAAATGTGTTCAGCTATCAGGGAATCTATTCAAGATCAAGTTGTTCCCATGCCTACTCTAAGTGATGAGGTAAAATCTTTAAAGGTTTTAGTAGAAGAGATGAAGTAGTCTATGCAAGCTACTCCTGTTCTAGTTAAGACAGTTGGTGTGAATGAGGCTGATGCAGCCAAAATTTCAAAGAAGGTTATAGCTTGAAATAGATGAAAGGATTGTTGAAAACAATACCAAACTTGGAAATGAGATGAGAAAATGGGTTTCTTACATAAATAGATTAACATATGAGTATAGAGGATATTTGGAGACGATGCTTAAATCTATTAAGGAACACACCTCATCTCTTGTTGTTCCTTCTACCTCTGCCCAGACATCTCAGGCCTTGGATATTGAGTCAGTTAGAACTATTGTTAAAGAATATATTTTGGTCTTATTTGGTGCCTTTGGTTTCAAAAGGCTTTCTAAAATTGAGAAGAACATTGATCTTGTGCATGATATGGTCATATTTTATACCAAGGAATCATCTGCTACTCAGGAAGATCTTACAAAGAGGATTAATTTATATTTCTCGAAGATTTACACCAAGCACCAGCACACAGGTCACTTTAAGTATTTGGTAGAGAATTTTACATTACCCTTAGTTACTTGAGTGTTCAAAAAACAAGTCAAGAAATTAAAAGACTTCACACCTCTTCTTGACAAATTTATAGAGAATAAGGGAAATTTTGAAAAGGCAATGAAATATTATGGTGAAATAATTGAGGATGTCATCAAGTTGTTAAATCCATGTCTTCATGTTCAGGGTAAATCCATCATGGTTCCATATACTACACCTCTCATACCCTCAACTACCTTTCCTTACAAATCCCCACCTCCCCAGCCATGGTCCATGTCTGTCTCTCAGGCTTTAAGCCAGATTCGTCCAGTTCTCACAGAGCAGACTCAACCTCGTGTTTTTTCACAAAACAAACTCATCCATGCATCATCTATTCTTAAAGGAATTCATCTTCCTCATCTCTAGATTCATTCAGACCTTTCAGTATCTCAACCTCCATCCATTAAACCTATTTTTGATCCTTATGAAAAAGTAAAGGACCCAATATAACCCAAGGAGTAGTTTGGGTCACTTTTTTATAGGTCTTATTTACTTTCCTTCTATTGTATTCCACTAACTATAAATTATTTATAAAATTCACAGATCTTGCAATTCTATTTGTGTGTTATGTCTTTGTCTTTCTTGATTTCTACTCTTTCCTATCTTTATTCTTTTTTATAATCCCAAAAGGTGGAAAAATCAAGGAATTATTATTATTTTTCATTATTATCATTAATATTATTCTTTTTTACATCTCATTAAGATAAATGGAGAGAAAAGATAAAAGAGGAGAAAATAAGGAATTATTTATTTTACCTATGAACCTTATCTCTATTTTGAGATATTTTATTTTTAAGAACATTTGTAATGGGAGATATTAAGTGGAATGGTTATATTAATCATCAACTAATTGTTCTTGATAATGTTATGATTTGTGATCATCAAAAAGATGAAGATTGTTGGTCCATAGGAGATTATTGGACCCTCTATGGTTTTAATAATCACAAATCATGTCTAATAATATCAATCATGTTCACTTATACTAAATAATGTTTAGTTATGTTTAATTATGATTAGATATGATCAACTATGTATTTAACACATTCTCTGAACTTTCATGTTATAAGACAGTTGCAATAAAAAGATTGGCTAAGTGTGACTCACTGACACCGACAGACAAAATGAATCACCGATAGTTTAAATGACTCACTGACAGTTGAGTCTAACTCACCAATAGAACAAATGTCTCACCAAAAACACAAACTAACTCATCGATACCAACGTAATGACTCACTGACATAGAATTCACCAACAGATTGTTTAAATTTTATTTTATTTAAAATTATCTCCAAAGTCATATTTGAGTGTTTTAATGCTACTATTTTAATTAAGGATTTTTTAAAACAAAATTAATGACTATTTCAGTGGAAAGTATGAGGTATGAGGTCCACACGCTTATTTTCGGGTATCATAATATAATAGAGAAAATCATGCGAGCTGAAAGACAAAGAGACATAGACATATTGGAGAGGAATTGCATGAGCACCCATACTGAAATTGTGAACAAAAGGAAGAAGAACACACAAGGAATTCTCATTTTCTTAATGAATGAACACAAATGAGAACTTGTTTTGTTCCAAAGCTTCAATCATATTTACAGAAAAGAAACACTAAGGAGGACAATCCCATATTCCTGGAAAACCATAACACAAAGCTTCACAAAACTCTATTTTCAATGTCTGTTTCCAAAAGAGGAATCAAAATTCACATATGCTATATCCAAATAGTCTATAACTACATTTCATAACACTCGGATCCTTCTATACTCTATCTCTCTATTTTCTACTCTTTTGTGTGTGTTTTTATTACATTCCGAGCAGTGTGTGTGTCTATCTGTAAAACACACATTGTATCCTACACTGAACTGAAAGATATAAGATATCATCACACAAACATTATTTTACACCTTTTTTCTCCCATGTTTAACTGTGGAAGAGGTCCTATGTGACCTATATATTGTATTTCCCATGTAGAATTGTGGTAGAGGTCTTGTGACCTGTAAAATTTGTAAATTGTTGTGTAAACCTCGATCCAAGGTGTGGATCAAATCTTTATATATATATATATATATATATATATATCTTGGTGGTAGGTGATCACCAAGTGGAGAGGAATAGGTCTCATCTTGAGACTAAACCTCTTGTTTTAATCTGTTGTGTTTTCAAATTTAGTTTACTCTGTTTTAACTCATATTTCAGAATACTAAGTTTTACTTTGATAGTTAGTCTTGGATAGTATTTATAACTATTTTGGATTTGTAAATTATTTTCAAAAGTTATATCAATATATCATATATTTATAACTGATAATTAATCAATCTTATGACAAATTAATTGAATATTCAAACAATTATAAATTTACTACATTGATTAACTGGCCTGTTTTGTTTTTAAATTGGGGGATTTTCAAATAAAGTTTTTAAAAAAAAAATTATAGGAACTCAATCCACCCCCCCCCCCCCTGTTGAGTATCCTACTCGGATCAGTAGGTATATAACCATTTTATATTTTTTTGGGAAATTCGTTCATATCCCCATGGGAGTCAAGCATCAAGAATTTTGGGTGATAAAGAAGTGCAGCATAGATTTATACCAAGTTAGAGATCAAAGGAAGCTAATACTTCAAGAAATTGAGGAGATCTGATTATCATCATATAAGAACTCAATGATCTATAAAGAGAGAGAAAAAGAAACCCATGAAAAAATAATCCAGAAGAGGGAGTTTTGTGAGGGTGGAAAAGTTCTTATTTATAGTTCATGATTGAATTTGATACCTAGTAAGTTTCATTATAGATATTTAATCCCTTATGTTGTATCTAATTTTTTTTACTTTTGGTGAAGTAGGGATCGCACAAGAAACTCCGGGATGTGTGAAAAATTACGAGTTGCGTGAAACATTCCAGGTTGCGTGAAATATTCTGTGTTGCGCAAAAAACTCCGGGTTGTGTGCAAAAAAGGCATAGTTACACGTAAAAATTGAGCCGGTGTGTAAAAGGAAATATTGTGAGAAAAAGGGTGTTGTTGTGTGAAATATTTTTCTGCGTGAAAAGGAAATATTGCACGCAATAGTAAGGTCTTGCGCGAAAAGGGTTGGTGTTGCACACAATTGTCAGTGAAACTTGTTTGCACGTTCTGGTTATCTGGTTCAGTGGTTCAGTGCATACAAGTGCATCATTACCAGACTTTGATGCAAGCAGAGTCTCATGCTAAGCAGAGGCAAAGACTTCGATGCAAATCTATTGAAGAGACATTCACGTCTATCAACTAATTGGGACTTCACCAAGGGCAGTGAGGCAGGGGGAGTCAACAGGAGTGACCCGAGGGACGTAGTGGGCTATCCTTGAACAGTTGTGAAGGCAGTGAACCTGGGATAGAGTGACTGTTCCCGAACCTTTGTAATCCACAACTAGTGAAGAATAGTGGAATTTGGTATGACCGACAACCTATCGGAGTATGATCCTTAGACATAGCCCTTAGTGGTGAACCAAGTAAAAGGTCATGTGTTTTCTCTTTGCATGTGATTGTTTGATTGCTTCTCATATCCACCATACAGGTTAAACTAGTACCTACCAACGTGGGAACAAGATCCATAAGTTTAAAAGAAAATTTTGACACCCTAATTCACCCCTCCCCTCTCAGGGTGTCCCGGGATCCTACAAGTGGTATCAGAGGGAGGTTACTGGTGTTTGATCTGTACCTTGTCATCATAGAGAATGTTGTCAATGCTAGGGGAATCCCTCTCTTCGATGGAAGTAATTTTTATATTTGGAAGAACAGAATGAGATATAATTTAATATCTCTAGTAATGGAAGTCTTATTTTTTACTGTAGAAGGAATACATGTTACTTATCCAACAGGTCTTTCTATGACTGATACATACAAGAAAGTTCTTGATGCAGATGCTAAAGCTCAGAATTCTATCACTGCGGCTCTTTCTAATCAGATCTATCTAAAGGTGATGAGTTGCACCTCAGCAAAACTTCAAGTCCTGAACAATAGGTTTGATGATCTAAAGATGCATCCTGATGAGAACGCATATTCATTCTTCAATCGAATCACTGAAGTAGTGGGAGAAATTAGAGGGCTTGGAGAGGAAATCAATGACATTTATATCATAAAGAAAATATTGCGAAGACTTCCTCCTATGTACAATGCAAAGGTGTCATCCCTTGAAGAAAGAGATCTATCTAAACTATCTCTGGATGATCTGCTAAGTAGTATAGTGGAATATGAGATGAGATTCAAACCCGAAGAAGCTACAACTCGTGTTATCAATGAAATGGCATTCAAAGCCATAGACAAATTTAAAATTTCAGAAGATAGTGGTGGTGAATATTATGAGGAAAAAGAAATTCTTTCTCTCATTTCCAGGAATCTGAAGAAGGGAGAAGGTGAATTTAAAGGTAAGTTGCCTCTGGCATGTTTTCATTGTGGAAGAGTTCGGAACATTTCCTCTTAGTGCCAAAGAAAGTTTGATGATGATGAGAGCGAAGTAGAAGACATCGAGAAGCCTAGGAAAAGTTTTTTCAAAGAGAAAGACTTCAAATCTGGAAAGAGAATACAGAAGAAGAGTTTTTTCTATGAACAGGAAGATGATGATAGTGAATTTTGTGAAGAAGAAGAACCAGAATTTAAAATAGGAAACCATGCTTCCATGATGGCTACCATTGAAAAGTCAGAACCCTCGATCAATAAAGGCAGAGATAATCAGATTACTTCTAATGGTGATCCAAAGATTCAAATTAAGGATGCTTTTTCCAATCTTGAGAATAAATGTAAGATATGCAATAAGTTGAAGGAAATGGTGGAAGAATCATCAGAATATATTGATCAGCTTGAATCATAAATTGAATGAATAGAAAAACTAGTGAGAGTTCAGTCTTCAATCCTTGAAAGCACAGATGACGTTGAGGAACTAAAGTTTATAATTGAAGAACAAGAAAAGTTCATAAATGACCTTTCATCCAGACTGGAAGAGAAGTCCATGACTATTGAGGGTCTTGAGGAAGAATTTGTTACTCTTAGGAGTAAAATTGAATTCCAATCATCCACAAATGAGGGTAAGAAGAAAATTCATTTTGGAAGATTCTCATACGTAGAATTACTGGCAAGAGCCAAGTGTGGTTCAGATAGGGTTGGAAAAATATTGAGTGATCAAAGACCCACTTGCATGGGAAAGAGTGTAATTGGATGTAAAGTTGAGATATCAACTACTGGAAGTGAAGAGATCCAAAAGAAAGACAAGATGAAAGTTGGACATGTTGAAAAATTTCCTGAAGTGCTGAAAAGAAACCCTCAATCCAAACTAAAAGAAGAACTAAAAATTATCCTCAAACTTTCAGAAATTAAATTTAGTCTAACTATTCTCCCAAGGAAGAAGGCATGAGGATAAATTCAAGTTAGAAGACATTTCCTCTCATGAAGTGTCAGTTCTATGGATATCTCAGCCATACCATGTCATATTGCGAAGAGGCAAGGAGCTACTTGAATGGGGAAGATCCAGGACGTCAACAAAGGAGACTGAATTCATATCCTCTATCTTATAGAAGAAATAGTTTCTATGGATATTGTTTTCATTGTTCTAACTTTGTCCATAAAGCTATGTATTTCAGATAGATATTCGATAGGAGAGATTTATACAACTCTCAGAGACGAGTCAATATTCACCCTCCTAATGGTGTTAATCTCACAAACATGTTTTCTCCTCTAGAAGAATATTATGGGTATGAATAATCTGATTATGTGGAAGAAATAATTAGAAGGCCATCAATTTCTTATAATCAATCCAATATATCTTGGAAAGAAAAGAGGAAGATCGAGAAATCCAATCTTGTAGAAGTGGCCTTCAAAGCTACAAAGAGAAGCAGCACTTGGATTCTTGATAGTGGATGCTCTTAACATATGACAGGAAATGTTGACCTTTTGAAGAACATTAAAAATAAAGTTGATGGAACAGTGAGGTTTGGTAATGATGGTGCTTTGAAGATTAAAGGTAGTGGGAATACTGCTCTCATTAATGGAAAACTGAAGAAGACTGAAATTCTTTATGTGGAAGGTCTATGCCACAATCTCCTCAGTGTGAGTCAACTCTGTGACTCAAGGCTCCTAGTAACTTTCAATCAAAAAGGCTGCACTATAAAGGGAAAAATAGGGAATTCTCTTATGAAAGGCTATAGAACATATGGAAACTTATATCGGGTTGAAAGCAAAGTAAACTCTTGCTATTTGTCTATTGAAGAAGAAAAGAACCTCTGGCATTGAAGGCTGGGAAACATTAACCAACAAGACATGCAAAAGATATCTAAGCTGAATATTTTCATGGATATCCTCATTCTGAAACGTGAACGGGAAAAGACTTGTGATGCTTTCATACAGTGGAATCTAGTCTGTAATTCATATTTACCAAAGAAGAAAAGGGCATCACACCTTCTTGATCACATCCATACAGATGTATGTGGCCCGATAAATGTTGTCGGGACTCATGGAGAGAGGTACTTCGTCCTTTTCATTGATTATTATAATAGAATGGCTTGTGTAATGGTTATTTACAAGAAGTGAAAAGTACTTGATTGCATGAAAACTTATCTTCAGATTGCCGAGAATGATACTGGACGGACAATAAAAGTCATGTGATCTGATAATGGAGGTGAATACATGTCCATTAAGTTTGATAATTACCTATAAAAACATGGAATACAAAATGAGGTAGTTGTCATGATAACTCTACAGAAAAATGGAGTTGTTGAGCACCGGAATCGACAGGTCAACAATATGGCCAGGGCTATACGGATTGAGATTTGTATCTTTTTCCATTATTGGAAAGAAGTTTTTGAAGCTACAGTGCACATTCAGAATCGAACGGGGCTTTATATGGGAGAAACGAAGACCCCATATGAATTGTTTCATGGAAGGAAGCCTGTGTTGAAATACTTTTGTGTTTTCGGAAGCAAATGTTTCATCCGAAATAAAGAAGAAAATCAAGGGAAGTTTGGAGAAAATGCTGATGAAGGAATTTTTAATGGGTATCCAATGAACAGCAAAGCCTAGAAGTGTTTCAATAAACGCTTTGGGAGGATTTTGTAAAGTAGTGATGTTAAAATCATTGAAGTCAAAACCCCAAATGCTTCAAATAATTCCTATCCTGATGAGATAGAATATGAGGATGAATGTAAACATGCATTAAATACAAATATAGAAATAGAGGAAGGTGTACAAAACCCTCAGGAGTCACTAAATGATACTAACTCAGAAGAGGAATCTGAAGAGGAAACCTTGGCTGTAGAAAATGCAACTGAACCTCATAGAAGAAATCGAACATATGATATTGATCCATCTAACATAATTGGGGACAGGAATGCACCCACACAAACAAGGAGAATGAGGAATAACTCACAATATTCATTTTTGTCAGTTGTGGAGCCATCCTCATTTGAAGAAGCAGAAAAGGATGAATCTTGGGTGAAAGCTATGAATGAAGAGTTAGATCAGATTGAAAAGAATCAGAAATGGGATCTTGTCCAGAGACCCGAAGTTCACAATGTGATTGGTACAAAATAGATCTTCAAGAACAAGTTTTATGATCATGGAAGTGTTAATAGAAACAAGGCATGACTGTTATGTAAAGTATATTCACAGATTGAAGGTGTTGATGTTGAATAAACCTTTGAACTAGTGGCTAGACTGGAGTCAATCAGGATTTTCCTTGCCATGGCACTCCAAAGAGGATATAAAGTATATCAAATGGATGTCAAGACAACATTCTTGAATGTTGTACTTGAAGAATAAGTCTTCATAGAACAACCAGTGTGTTTTCTTCTTGGTATTGATGAAACAAAGGTTTGCAAACTAAATAAAGCTCTCTATGGCCTGAAAAAGGCACAACGAGCTTGGTATTCTCGGCCGGACTCTTATCTCAAGAAACTAGAATTCACACAAGGAGGAGTAAATCACAATCTCTATGTGAAAAATTCCCCAAAATATTAGTTTATGGTTCTAGTTTACGTTGATGACATTATATTTGGTGGCAGCATGTATAAATTAGTGGATGAACTTTCCAATCACATGAAATCAGAACTTTAAATTTCTATGATTTGGGAGCTCACATATTTATTGGGGATGCATGTGATTAAAAAGAAGGATTACACTTTCATTTCTCAGGAAAATTATGCAAGAGAGCTGCTGAAGAAGTTTAATATGCATGACTCCAAACCGATGTCAACACCGATTGCAGTTGGAACCAAACTTGGAAAGCATGATAATGGGACCTCTGTAGATCCCACCATGTACAGGGGGATAATTGAGAGCCTACTATACCTGACAGCGACAAGTCTAGATATTTTCTTTGCAACATGTCTAAAGGCCTGCTTTCAGAGTAATACAAAGGAGTAACATATGGAAGTAGTGAAAATAATCATGAGGTATATTCAAGGTACTCAAAATTGTGTATTATACTTTACTGCAGGAAGGGATAGTGATTTATCAGCATTTTCTGATGCTGACTGGGATGGCGATGTAGTGGACCAAAAGTACACCAGTGGTGGAGCATTCTATATTGGGAATAAATGTGTTGGATGGTTGAGAAAGAAACAATAAAGTATTTCTCTTAGTACTGCTGAAGCTGAGTATATCTCTGCCACAAAGGAATGCACTCAACTGCTATGGATGAAGCAATGACTAACAGATATCAGTGATGAGGTGAAGCAACCGATGGTAATTTACAGTGATAACAAGAGCGTAATTGATCTTACGAAGAATCTTGTTCATCATTCTCATACAAAACATATTTAAATTAGGTATCACTTTATCAAAGAAAAAGTTGAGCAAGGTGTGATTAGAATAGATCATGTGGAAACTGATGAGAAAGTGGTTGATATCCTGACCAAGCCACTATCAGCGGTTGTGTTTGAGAAGCATCGGTTGAACCTCAGTGTTCATCCACCTCCCAGTGCATAAGTAGGTTATGAAATACCCCTCTTCCCAGTTATCTTAACTTATTTTAATCTGTTTATGGATGTGATGTAGGTTTTTGGGGGAGACACTATCTAGGGGGAGTGTGTTTTGAGATAAACAATAAAGAATTACTGATCATTGGGTTTATTGTCAATGGGGGAGAAAGGAATAAATTAAAGAATTAATTCAGGCTTTTCATGGACATGTAATGCTTCTGTGACACTGTATGAGATTTACTTGGGCGTCATTAAGAATTCCAAAACACGGGAACCTAATTCAAGATTCCTCTCTTGTTTTCTACACTGAGCATTGCTCACGTAGACTTAGAGTGTTGGTTGATTTGATTCTTGTGTTTTGGTTTACATGTGGATGGTGATCTATTGAATTTATTTAGTGATTTCCAACAAACCCAAAGGGGGAGATTGTTGGAACCATGGCTATTCTATGCATGAATTGGAGTATGGTTTGTGTTTGTTGTTAATCCTTAGTGGAAGTTCATAATGTGTGCCAGTAGAGTGATCATACAGTTCAAGCAGACAACAGTATTAAAGGTGGTGTCGTTTCCTAGTGTTTGCTAAATTTTTGGGCCTCAAAATCGGATAATGAATACATGGATTGTTGGTAAAAGGAGGTGCGTGCAAAGAGTAAGTGGTGCGTGAAAAAAGAGGTTTGTGTGCAAAATATTTGAGGTGGGCGCAAAAAACAGCATGGTGCGCGAAATAGTGGATCGAGGTTTTTCGCGAAAATAGAGTTTCAGAATCAGAATGTCGAAAAATGGAAAAGGCATGGGATGCGTGAAAAATCTGGAGATGTACACGAAAAACGGTATTTGCGCGAAATATTATGCGCCAAATGATAGGTTTTTCGCACCACAGGGGGTTTTACGTGCAGGGGTCTGAAACACCTATAAATAAGAGGTGACCCCCCTCATTTTGTATGGTTGAAGACATAGAGAAGATCTGAGGTTTGATGCACATAAAAGGTTCGTGTAAAGGGGCTTACGCAAAAAATCTGGAGCTGCGTGAAAAATTCCGAGTTGCGTGAAACATTCCGCGCTGCGTGAAATATTCCGGGTTGCGTGAAAAACTCTGGGCTGCACGAAAAAAATCCAGAGTTTCACATAAAAATTGAGTCGCCGTGTAAAAGGAAATATTGTATGAAAATGGTGTTGTTGCGCGAAATATTTTTCCATGAGAAAAGAAAATATTGCACGCAATAGTAAGGTCTTGTGCGCAAAGGGTTGGTGTTGCGCGCAATTGTCAGTGAAACTTGTTTGCACATTCTGGTTATCCGGTTTAGTGGTTCAGTGCGTACAATTGCATCATTACCGGACTTCGATGCAAGAAGAGTCTCATGCTAAGCAGAGGAAAAGACTTCGATGTGAATATATTGAAGAGACTTTCATGTATATAAACTTATTGGGACTTCACCAAGGGTAGTGAGCCAGGGGGAGTCAACAGGAGTGACCCGAGGGATGCAGTGGGCTATCCCTGAACAGTTGTAAAGGAAGTGAGCTTGGGACAGAGTGACTGTTCCTGAACCTTTGTAATCCACAACTAGTGAAGAATAGTGGAATTTGGTACGACCGACAACCTGTCAGTGTATGCTCCTTGGACATAGCCCTTAGTGTTGAACCAAGTAAAAAGTCATGTGTTTTCTCTTTGCATGTGAATTTTTGATTTCTTCTCATATCCATCATACAGGTTAAACTAGTTCCTACCAACATGGTAACAAGATCCCTAAGTTTAAAAGAAAAAGTTTACACCTTGATTCACCCCTCCCCTCTCAGGGTGTCCCGGGGTCCTACATATACCCATGACATATTTTACTGTGATTAGTATCATTAATCTCACTAGATTTTTTTTGAAATAATTTATGAGGTAGTGAATTTTAAATTTATTGAGATTGAATTCTTGATGGGATTATTACTCTTCCTATACTGGCACTATGGATTGGGAAAAGATAACATGAATATCTTACCACAATTCTCTAGAATACATGACATGTGACTTTTCCCATGAGTGAAAAAGGGTAAGTGTGTGGGAGTTGATAAAACACATTTTTATTAAATATTTTATTGATAATAAATGAAATAATTTTCTCACATTTTGTTAAGTATGTTTATTTATGGAATATTTTTGATTATATCATTCATTTTCAAATTTGATAGAAATTCCATTTTTGACCCTATAAAGCATGTTGTAGTATTTTAGCCATAAATATTTTTATGTGACTTATTTGTACTAAAAAGTTCATAATAGAATTATTTACCCAATGGTATTTAACTTTCATTTAGACTATCTGAGCTATATCTTGCATTTTATTAGATTAAATGGTCCATGAAGTCAAAGTTGTTCTAGACACATCAAATTGGACACAACTTCACCATTTGGGTTATATCATCTAAATATGGGATTGGATTGATCTCAAATTTGGAAAGTATATAAAGGAACCAATTCCAAAAAAATCATCCTTATTAAAGATAGCTGATTCACATAAGTCGGTTCAAGTTGCATTAAAATATTTTTCTGAATTTTCTCATTCACAATTTTAACTTCTTATAACCCTAGTGTCCCCTATCATCCATAAATGTATATTTTTATCCTTTGGAGAGGGTTTTCCATGAATTATAAGATTTATGGAAGATGGGAAGTGATTTCTCTCTATTTATCTAAGAATTTCAAGGGTGGTATCTCTTGAGGTAAGGATCCCTTCATCAAAGCCTTATTCTTCTTCTCCATTGCACTGTAATATTTGTGTTTTTGTAATAAACACTCCATATCTTCCATTTATTTTTTTATTTTTATTTTTATTATTATTTAATATAATTATTTGTTCTAGAAATAAGGAGTATAAATGATATTTGTTTATACCCTTTCTATCCCTTTGCACATACAAAACTTTTCTATGATGACTGCACTGCCCATGGAAGAGTAGTTTTTATTACTAATCATTATACCCCTAAACTTCTTAATTTATTTAATTTGAATCAATGATATTAATATAATTTATTTAATATGATCCATGAATTGAGTTTTTAATTTAAAATTTTGACTCAATCAATTGAACAATTAACACAAAACATTCGAGGTCAAGTAATGTGTGAATTGTGAGTGTGGAATCTTCATCAATAAAACAAAAAGCGTGGGATTAATTTATAGAGTTAAAATACTATACCAAAACTAAATTAATACTCATTTAAAAAATATATATATTCCCTAATTTTACACTAAACATAATCTAGACTTATAATAACAATCAAATTAGGTTTCTAGGATTTTTCATTCTAGAGTTGACCTAGGGTTTAATTTATTTCATATTTTTGATTATGTTAACTCCCATAGGGTTCAAGGGTTTAAAAAATTTTGGGATCATAATGAAGTAGATTTTAATTTGAATTATAATGATTAATAATTAATTTAATAGGTGGAGTTATATCAATAATGTCTTCTAAAAACATATTCTAAAAAACATCTTCTCATTGCATTTTGTTAATTAAATTTAAAAAAAACAATATTCTTACAACATACTTCTTATAATTTATAAAATTTACCCCCCCCCCAGTCCATTTAAGTAGTTTGGTTATTTTATTTTTATTTTCATAATACATTTAATAAGTTGTTTTATTTATTTCCACTTTGAGATATGACCATGGTCAACCACTCTATTACACCTAAGTACAAAAAAATCACACATCATTTGAGAGCACCCATGACAACACCTTTCAATGTGAATCCAAGTTTTTTTGGTTTATCAAGGTAAATTATTTGATGATGAATTATCTATTTGTTTTCACAGAAGAGGACATTGAATATTAATGGTTGTGTTTCTCACTCTTCCATTTTCTGTACAATTAGGAAAAACAAATACAGAAGGATAGTAAATACTGATACCCAAGAAATAATTATAAGTATATTTTCATTTTTATTATTTTAATTAAATTTATTTATTTATATTATTTTATCATTTTAATTAATTTAATATATTTATGAATTGAATACTTTGGATTCATTGGTATAAAAGAGTCTGATAATTTGGTCCCAAATGATCATTTTTAGTAGGCATCAGGAGATGAGCATCGAGGTAGGGTGCCCTATCAACCTGGGAAGAAATTTTTTTTCATCTAGATATTGGTCTTAAAAAAGCAGTTCAATGAATAGTGGTTCTAATACAATTATATAGGAACAAATTAATTCCACAATAAACTAAGAAACATGAAAATAGGAAGAATATTTCCAATGCCAAAATATAATCAATGAACATATCATGAAAGCCATGTCTACTCTTTCTTATTCACTTCTTCTAGAGAGTGTTGTGGATATTAATGCTTTTTTTATGAAAATGAACTCTATTTATAAGGTTCCCTCTGATCCTACTGTGGATTGAGGTGTATATGATGATGTTAATTCCCATAATGATGATGGTGGTGGAGATATGAGAGATAGTGATAGTGTTTTTTTAGACCATGTTGATGAGGAGGGTGTTGGTGGTGGTGGGGAGGGTTTTTTCCATACTGATACTATTTCTAAGAATTATTTTTTATACCAATCATATTTTTTAGTTTATAATGAATAGATTATGCTTTATTATGTGTTTATTGATGTTTTTTTTCATTAGTAGTTGTATTTCTTAGTTTATGATGTTTTTTATGTATGGTTTTGAAATTTGATTAACTTATAGCCATGCGCACTACCCGTTGCTACAATTTTGTAAAAATGAATTGTGGATATAGATATACATCCATGGGTAGTTCTTGTGGCTATATATATAATTCCACGAGCACTTCTTGTGGCTGTAAAAATAATATTATGGGAAGCCGCACATGGATATAAATATATAGCCACGGGCACCGCCCATGGCTACTATTGGATACTTATTTCTGGAGAAATAGTTTCCACCACTAGGGTGGACCATAACTATATCTTATAATCACAATTTTTAAGGCTATAGCCATGGTCCCCGATCGTGGCTATAGCCTAATTTTCTGGTAGTGATTTCTCCTTTGGTTATTTATATGTTGGGATATTATTCTATTGATATCTTATGGTACATGCTTAGTTGATCCATAGCAGCACTCTTTACTACTATGGATACCTTTTTTTTATTCACACATAAATTATCAAGACATTCAAATATATTCTTAGTGAACAAATTTATCTTTTTCTATGAACATTGCCTCTGTGCAGTTTGATTCTTCTTAGCTTCAAATGAACTCCCTTGGATATATGCCTTATTTTATTTCTGTAAATTAATATATTATTATATTATTTAATGGAATTATATCCAAAAATTCTATAGCATAAAAATTGGAAAATTAACCTTGTTCTTTTTCCTTTTGTTCTAATCAATCCAAATTTGACATCTTTCTATTTTGGGAAAAACCTACCCTTATTTTATGGTTCTTTGGGGAGGGGGATTATGCTCATTTTCATATAAACCCTTGATGTTTTAGTGATTTTCTCAGAATTTAACTCCACCCATATATAATGATAATTCTTTTGGAATGTATACTAGAATATGAAATAGCATTGACACTATCATCGATTTCTGTGAAAGGATTTCCTTTTTCTAAGAGCTTACAATGGCTAGTTCTTTAAATGATCACAAGGTGTTTTTTCTACTAGTGTAATTCTTTTTAGAGTCAAGTATCCTATTAGAAGTATTCATACCAGTTCTTATTTTCTCAAAAACTTGGGAAGATTCAGATTATGCCACCTCTAGATTTCTCATTCTTACCCCCAGCTCAATACACTTTAAGTTGAGGTATTTTTCTCAACATCAACTAATATCAATATATATTCTCATTATCTATTATTATTTTCAATATGATGTTTATGCATATGACACTTTTAATTTTAGTATTTTTAAATTTCCTTTATCCTGTTATCCTTGATTTTCAATAGAGAATTCTTGACATCCATGGATTCTCTTTGAGTTTCTTTCAATGCATGGATACATTCATCACAAGACTTGTTTTTATTAGCTTTATTAAAAATTAATTTTTCAAGTATTATTAAATAAGGATGTGTTTTCCTTATAAAATCATAAAATCTATTCTGTTGGTTTCACATATTTGATGAGATTTTTACACTTTCCCAATTTTTTTGTCAATGATTTTTCCATTACATCATATTTCTACTCCAGTTCTAATTTCTCATCATATATCCCCTTTTAAAACACAAGAATTTATAGGATAACTTCAATAGGTATATTTATTAAATATTCATTTATTTCAAAGTAAATTTCAAAAAAGTGACTCAATATCCACATACTCTTCACAGTCTGATATTAATTATTCTATATGATAATTCTTAACAAATGTAATAGATAAATTACCACTTTTATTACCTCAAATCGGTGGTGTACATTATTTCCCCTTTAAGATCATTCTTATATTTTTGACCACTTTATTTTATATATTTTTTTAAAGTTTTAAGTGAGACCTCCATATTGGTATTTAAGAGGTATGGGAACTATACTTTCCATATGAGGAAACTCTAATCCTTATTCAACTTTTCACTTCACCTATATCAATGAAAATTACTAGAAATGAGAATTATAACCAATCACAGGGAACCTCAATTAGCTCTGATACCACTTAAAATACCCTAACAGGACTGTGCAGTCACTCTGGGGGTGAAAACCGTGTGATCAATTTTACCAAATATTTTACTTTTTACGTTCCCCTCTCAATATTCAAACATATTTTATAAGTTAACATAGATATATATTTGTTTATGATTACCCAAAACACAATTACTACATGAAAAGAAGTAAATAAATCAAGATAGTAGTATAAGGAATTTTTACAAGGTTCAACCCCAATGTGGTAATCTACTTCTTACTATGTTTGGGTCAAGTCCAATACACGGATATCCACTATATAACTCAAGTTAATCGATCCCATTCTATATCCCAAAATTATTGAACAGTCTCCCAAATTTTTTATAATCACCCAATTGATTATTGTCTCTCAATGGGTCTTTTTATACTGGCTCTCATTAGTGTACAACATGCCTTCAAAACTCGCACCTGAACAAAATCACCAATCTGCTTCATGATTTCATAGTAGAAGAGGATCATATATTCATCCTCAATTTGAGTCTTCTAAAGATAGTAAATAATCTACTACAATTTCATTCACATAGGCCTCTTCATCTTAACTCAAACTCAATCTTATTCTTTTTCCTCAATGCATGGGATCTATTATTTCTGAATATCATCAACTTCCTTCTCCCTTTGATACTAAAGATATTCTATAGGAATGTAGTATCAATTTTCTCCATTATTTAGTAGATGAGGTCTTCAAAATTATCACAGTTTTCGATCTCTCTCTCACATTTCTTCTTATCATTCTTCTATCCTTATATAATCATCATCTCACCATGATATTATTTTCACACAATGAATATGAAAACTATTCAATATTGATGCTTCAATTCTACATCATTCTCAGTCTAAAAACCCCATTTAAACTGATATAATATCTTTATAAGAATCAGTTTTTTAATCTCAATACAATATCTAGAATTGTCATGACTTTATCTTTCCACAAAACCTATGATCACTTAGTTTCCACGTCTGTATGATAACATGTAGTGGAACTGTCACAACATGAAGGAATTTCTCATGAAGTGACTTCTTTTTATTTTTTCATGGTTTTATCATAGAATCTCCTATTATGGTGTCAAGATCTCTCACAAATTTTTCTTCATCACACACTATGGTGCGAACTTCCCCTCATGATGTAATTGTTTATCAACTTACAAAATTGGCTTTGGATTATTTTTTCATCCTCAGACTACTTCACAACATGATCTTCTTCTTCATGGCACATAGCCTATTAATCTTCTCTATTATTCATCACCAAAACGAGCTGCTTGAATCTCATATTAATTCTTTCGTGTCATGATGTTTATGACTTAAATAAAAACTTAGAATTATCATATTTTAATCTTCAAAAATATCACATTTTCTCAAACTATTAACCATTATATAAGAAATTTTTGCCCTTACATATCATAGTGAGGATCTGATACTTTGTCAAATTTCCAGTGAGCAGCCCTTATATACCATCTTCAAAATATTATGTATTCTCCAAATATCTTATGTATCAATCATAAGGTTTTTTCCTTTTCCATATTTTTTTATTCATGGCAGCAAGTATCTTATGTATCAATTTATGGTATTTCCTTTATCTCATTTTAGTATAATCTTTGGAAAATATATTATATGTAATCTTGAAAATATTTCTTATCAATAAAAAATATAATGTACCATATTTAATATTTTAGGTATCACAATGTAACTCCCGGTACTTTTCTAATATTATGATTTTCAAAAAACCTTACGTATCATCCTAAGGAACCCTTATATATCATAGTGAATATTCAAGAGTAATTTTTCCAATTTTCACACTGAGTATCCTTGTGTATTTCCTAAAATCCTTACATATTGGGAAAAATAACCCTTATATATTAATGTAAGTTTTTTCCCTTTATCGTATTTTAGTGGGAGCTTCATTAAATATCTTACATGTTATCCAACATATATTATGTATCACAGTGCGTCCATTTCCTTTCCAATTCTTCAGTTTTGAGTTAAACACAAGTATATTATATATAAAATAAAAACATATTATCATCACATAGGAATCACTTCAAACATTCTCAAGGCATCTCCAATCACTCCAATTCAACTAAAAAAATAAATGGGTATTTTGAATATATTAAACATTATCAAAACTCTTCACTATAATTTCCAAATCATCTTGTATCATATAAATACTCTTCATGAGTATTTTAATGTATTTTCACTACCTCGTCAATTCTAGCTTCAAACCTAACATTATTAAATCTTTATCCATATGATATTCTTTATTGATTATAGAAAGAATCCTTCATGCTTAATAATACAAGGATGGATTATAGCGTCCCGCCATTTTATAACATAAACTTTCATTACATTACACAAAACTGAGGATCTTTAAGGTTTAGTGTCTTGGAAACAAGGATCATAATACATAAAAAAAACATAAAACATTCTTCTTAAACACTTGCAAGGAGTCTCCTTAAGTTCATTCTAGGTTCATTACTGCATCTCATAACCTGGGGACATACATCAAAAGAAAGGGTGAGCAGAAGGCCCAGTAAGGGAAACAAGAGGAACATTTTACATGTGAACTTGAGATACTTCAATAAAGACATGAAAAGAACTTTAAGGTATGAGAAAGAAAATCATGAGGCATTTCATAATAAAAATAACATTTTTCATAACTTGAAGATGTGGCTACATCATTTAACATAGACAATCATGAACATATCACCAAGGTCCATCCCCAAGGTGTCATTTGAAAATTACCAAGGTTATTCACCAAGGTATCGTGAAAATTGTAATCTCTAGTGGTTACATCATTACCCAATGCATTGGAGCGCTATCAGGGAGCACCCTTAAATTTGCCTTTATTATCATGTGAGCCACATATATCATCATCAAACATTTCATAAATAACCCACATAGCATAAAATAAATGGGTTTCATTTCATAATCATAACGTTTTAAAAACTGCTTTAAAGACATGATCTTTACGTCACTTTAAACCCACGGAAAGGGAAAGCGGGTCTCATGTATGTAAATCCCAGAATTTAAAATGGAACATTTTGATATATATATATGTGAATACCCTTGTAGAAATAAGAGATTTGAGTATTCACTTTATAACATAAAATAATTTTTGAGAAAAGAGAGAGGCATTTTGAGGGGAAAATTCTGCAGCATAACGGCTAAGTTTCGGGGTTTTAGAAAACATTGAAATGAGAGGGGACATGGGTCACCCACTCATAAATGATCCATAAAACAGTAGGGTGAAATAATAATAAGGACATATGGACATGGTAACGAAATTTTAGGGACATACCATTTGAAATGAAAAACATGGAAGGAAAAAAGATTAGATTTCTCTTATGAAAATTCGGCAGCCTAACGGCGTCACTTAAACTTTCATAAAACGAAATGATGAGAGTAAGAGGGGATCTCTCATCATATAAACATGAAAGGGCAGTAAGAGGAATATAAAAGAACATCCTATCACATAAAAACATGGAGCATAATAGGAATGACATAAAAGAGATTTCATGAAAAGAAAGAGAGGGGTCGGATCCCTTACCTTAAAACGTGACTCTTGAAACTCAAAGGATTGGACCTTGAGGGCTTGGGGGCACCTTTGGAGGACTCCTTGGAAGGTAAGAAGACCAGAACTTCGTTGGGGAGAGTTGGGAGTGAAAACTAAGGGAGGAAAGGGTGGGTATTTATAGGGAAAGTGAGGGGACAAAGCATTAATGGCCAAGGGACACCTCACTAGTGGTTTTGGCAAAACCATGGGCTTGCCCATGGTATTTGCCCATGGTATTGGCCACTTGGGACACCTCACACCTTATCTTACTATTCATAATTCGAACATATTGAATATATACTTAATACATCATTTAATGATGTCATTAAACACCCGTAACTTAAAAACTATACTTTCACTATTCACCGAAAATTCAACTTTCTCAGAATAACCCCAAAATTTCACCTTAACCAAATATCAATGCTCTGATTTCAAAAATGAAATCCATTTTATAAAAATAATTTTCTAAATATTTTTAATTTAATTTTTAAATAAAAACACTATTCATCGAAAATTCATTTTTTTCAGAAAAATCCCCAAAAATTACCTTAACATAATATCGATGCTCTGAGTTCAAAAATAAAGTCCTTTTTATAAAAATAATTTTCTAATTATTTTTAATTAAATTTTTAATTAAAAAACACTATTCATCCGAAAAAACTAATACTTGAATAATAATTTATGAAACTGTTATTTACCCATTTTATTGAATCACATTACTTAATCAAGGTGCCTAAATTATTTTAAAACTTTCTTTAAGTGAGATTACTAATCCATTTAGTCACATTACTAATCCTAAGCGTAAAATCACTATTCACTATTTACTATTCATCAAAAATTAAGTTGATCTTATTAGACTCCAAATTCCTTAATGAACACTTTTGTAGAAGACCATTTTTTGAAAATCATTACACATCATTAGTTATTTAGGGTTTACATAAATATTTCAAAATATCCCTTTTTCAAAATTCATCAATAAAATACATTCTAAAATTATCTGGACATTTGAAATTTCACAAACATCACTAAAGGAAGAAATCTCAATTTATTCACTCGAAAGGATTACACAAGGAAACTAGGGTCTCATCACATAGCCCCTTATAACACTGGCATAAGACCTAAGTGTAAGGTGTGCTATGGTGAGAGAATCTGAGGGAGTCTCAGATAACATTGCCCTAGTAGCAATCTCCACTAACTTGAACTTCTCCTGTAAGCGTTTCCATTCAAACTTGACACGTTGGAGTTCGGCTTGGGCTTGGTCCAGAGCGAAGCCCACAGATGCTACCTCCTTCCCAAGCTCTGATAAGTGGGCTTCATAAGGGTTGAGTCTACTGGATGAAGCCATTGACTCCTCTTTCTGCATTAACCATTAACGTCTTATTAAATCATTAAGAGTAAGTTAATATAATACTCAAAAAGATTGGGTCGTTACATTCTTCCCCCCTTAAGAAATTTCGTCCCCGAAATTTATACTTGAGGCCTATCCGAAAAGGTCAGGGTACTTTTGCTTCATCGTTTCCTCGGGCTCCCAAGTCGCTTCTTCATACTTATGATTCCTCCACAACACTTTCACAAGGTGGGTAGTCTTGTTTCATAGAACCTTGTCTCTACGGTCCAAGATCTCCACTGGCTGCTCCTCATAAGAGAGGTCATGTTCAAGTTGTACCACCTCTGGGTTCAGTACATGCGAAGGGTCGGGTATGTACTTCCTCAAGAGAGATACATGGAAGACATCATGAACTTGAGCTAGGTTCGGTGGAAGTGCTAGACGATAGGCCACTGCTCCTATGCGATCAAGGATTTCATAGGGGCCAATGTACCTAGGGCTGAGCTTCCCTTTCTTCCCAAACCGCATGACTCTCTTCCATGGAGAGATTCGAAGGAAGACTTTGTCACCAACACCAAACTCCAAGTCCCTTCGACGATTGTCAACATAGCTCTTCTGCCGACTCTGAGCAGCCTTTATGTGTTGTTGGATGGCATGAACCTGTTCTGTCATCTCTTGCACGAGATCAGGCCCAAGAAGCTTCCTCTCACCAGTTTCATCCCAACAAGTAGGAGTTCTACACTGCTTTCCATACAGAGCTTCATAGGGTGCCATCTGAATACTCGCATGGAAGCTGTTGTTATAAGAGAACTCCACTAATGGGAGGTGTTGATCCCATCCACCTTTAAATTCCATTGATCATAATCTCAACATGTCTTCGAGTGTCTGAATAGTCCTTTCAGATTGGCCATCAGTTTGAGGATGATACGCCGTACTAAAATTCAATTCAGTATTCAGAGCATGCTGAAGACTTCTCCAGAATTTTGATGTGAATCTTGGGTCACGATCAGATACGATGGATAGTGGTACCCCATGCAGCCTTACCACTTCCCTCACGTATATCTTGGCAAGCTGATCCAGAGAGAAATCTTCCCGAATAGAGATAAAATGGGCTGTCTTGGTGAGACGGTCCACAATAACCCATATCGCATTGTTTCCTTTGGATGTTTTTGGGAGACCAGTTACAAAGTCCATGGTGATATTATCCCACTTCCATACTGGTATGGGTAGCGGTTGTAATACCCCCTTAGGAAGTTGTCTTTCTGCCTTTACTTGCTGACACACCAGGCACCTTGTAGTGTAATCGGCAATCTCCCTCTTCATGTTATCCCACCAATAATGATCACGAAGGTCTCTATACATCTTAGTGCTTCCCGGATGTATAGAGAAAGTAGAGCTATGAGCTTCATCCATCAGTTCTTTCTTTATCTCCGGAATAGATGGAACACATAGTCTTGTACGAAATTTCAATACACCTTCTTGATCAATATTGAAATCAGGGAACTTCCCATCCTTTACAGCCTCGAACTTCTCCTGCAGCAAAGGATCTTCTTTTTGAGCCTTCTTGATCTTCTCTAGTAATGAAGGTTGAGAAATCATTTGGGATAGGGTTGATGATGTCCCTTTCCTTATAATTCCCATGTCCAGTTTTACTAGATCTTTAATCAAGGGATCTCCCAGGATCCTCATTGTTGCCAGAACAACAGGATCTTTCCTGCTTAACGCATCCGCGACTTTGTTTGCTCTTCCAGGGTGATAATGAATTGAACAATCATAGTCTTTAATAAGCTCCAACCATCTCCTTTGTCTCATGTTCAATTCTTTCTGAGTGAAAATATACTTTAGACTTTGGTGGTCAGTGTATATATCACATTTCTCCCCATAAAGATAGTGCCTCCATATCTTTAGAGCAAAAACAACTGCCGCCAGCTCTAGATCATGCGTAGGATAATTCTGCTCATGAACCTTCAACTGTAGAGATGCATAAGAAATTACTTTGTCATTTTGCATGAGGACACACCCAAGCCCTTTCAGAGATGCATCGCTAAAAATAACGAATCCTTCTCCGATAGAGGGTAGTGTTAACACAGGTGCAGTAACCAATCTCTTCTTCAGCTCTTGGAAACTTTCCTCGCATTCCTTTGTCCAGATGAACTTAACCCCTTTTCGAGTCAACTTGGTTAGTGGATTAGAAAGCCGTGAAAAGTTTTTCACAAACCTCCTATAATATCCCGCTAAGCCAAGGAAACTACGAATCTCAGTTACTGTTGTGGGTTGAGGCCACTCCTCCACAACCATTGTCTTTGCAGGGTCAACCGAGATTTCTTCATTGGTTACGATGTGCCCCAAGAAAGCCACTTGTTGTAACCAAAACTCACACTTGCTGAACTTCCCAAAGAGCCTCTCCTTCCGTAGAGTTTTCAAAACAACCCTCAGATGATCTTCATGCTCCTCATGACTTTTTGAATATATCAAAATATCATCAATAAAAACTACCACAAAGTTATCAAGGTAGTCCTTAAAGACTCTATTCATCAAATCCATGAAAATAGCATGAGCATTAGTCAAGCCGAAGGGCATAACAGTAAACTCATAATGCCCATATCTTGATCGGAAGGCAGTCTTTGGAATATCTTCCTTCTTCACCCTCAGTTGATGATAACCAGATCGAAGGTCAATCTTAGAGAAGAATTGAGCCCCACGAAGTTGGTCAAATAAATCATCAATTCTTGGAAGAGGGTATCTGTTCTTCACTGTGATCTCGTTCAGTTCTCTATAATCAATGCATAGCCGCATTGATCCATCCTTCTTCTTCACAAAGAGAACTGGTGCTCCCCAAGGAGACACACTCGGTCGGATAAACCCATTCTCCAACAAGTCTTGGAGTTGTTTCTTTAGCTCCTCTAGCTCCACATTTGCCATTCTATACGGAGTCTTTGATATCGGTTGAGACCCAGGTACGAGTTCAATGGAGAACTCTACCTCTCTTTCTGGGGGAGGTCCAGGTAACTCCTTAGGAAATACATCCATGTATTCCTGAACAATCAGAACATCTTCAATTTGTATGCTCCCTTTCCCTTCTTCCTCATCACCGATTAACTCCATAAAGAAAGCTATAGGAGGTGCTTCTAGATAGGGATCAGTTCGGGATATCTCTCCTCGGAAGATAACTGTAGGTCGTTCATTCAAGACTACTGAGATTTCCTTACTTATGCATTTGATCTTAGCATTATACTTTGAGAGCCAGTCCATACCTAGTATAACGTCGAATTCCATCATGGGAATGACTACTAGATTTTCGATAAGATTGTGCTCACCAAAGTAAACACTAGAGTCTCTAAACACTGTTGATGCATTGATAATCCCACTTGGAGTCTTGACTGAAAACTCTACCTCAAGCAATTCAGGGATTGATTCTATATTCTTTGCAAACTTGGAAGAAATAAAGGAATGCGTAGAACCAGAATCAAATAAAGCACTTTCTAGTTTTGAGAGGACAACAAGAGTACCTGCTACCACATCGTTTGGAACTTCAACTTCAGTTGTTGTGATTGCGAAAGCACGACCTTGATCCCTTGGCCTCTGCTGAGGTTGATGGTGATTCCCCTCCACCGCCCTCGGATTTGGACATTGATTAGCAAAGTGCCCAAGCTGTCCACACTTGAAGCATGTGACTTCGGGTAGGGCCATAACCATCTTTCCTCTGTCGTTAGTGTTGGGAAGTTGAGGCTTCACATCACCACGACAATTCCGAGAAATATGGCCTTCTCTTCCACACCTATAGCACTTGCCACTTCCGATCAAGCAGTTCCCCGGATGCTTCTTCCCACACTTATTGCATGTGGCATGTTGCATATGCTTTCCACCTCTTTCCTGATCAAAACTTCTTCCCAGGCTTGGTTCTAGAGTTCTCTTCTTCTCATTAGATTTGTGAGACCACTGTGTCTCCCCAAACTCTAGTTCAACTTTCATAGCACTTCGAACTATTTCTTCATAGCTATTGTAGTCCCTATTGGCTAGATTCTTCCGCAGATGTGGTCGTAGTCCGCCAAAGAATCTATCAACCTTCCCATTAGGGTCCATGACAAAGCTTGAGGTATAACGGGAAAGCCTTGTGAAGTTCATCTCATAGCTTCCGACAGATTCGTTCTCCTTCTGCTTCAGCTCGAGAAACTCTTTCTCCATTTTCGTTCTCATGGAACGAGGGAAATACTTGTTAAAGAAAATCCCCCGAAATTCTTCCCACTCCATAGCTTCCATCTCTCCTCGTGGCTTCGTGTTTTTGATCAGTGACCACCACTGATCAGCTTCTCCCTCTAGGCGGTAAACAGCAAGGGTGACTTTTTCTTGTTCCGAACAATGAAGTACAGAAAAGATCTTTTCAATGGAGCTTATCCATTGTTCTGCAACCAATGGGTCAGTAGATCCACTGAATGTTGGCGGTCGTTGACGCATGAAGGACTCAACAGAAAGTTGTTCCCTTCGTGGTGAGGTCGGCCTCTCAGCTTGATTCAAGTTATTACTCATAACTTGAGTCAGTTGGTTCATCATCCGCATGAATGTTTCCATTCCGGCTTCCATCGGAGGGCCGTCAGCACATGGTGCATTGCGGTCACCATCGGCACGGTTTCTCCTATTGCCCGCCATTTTCTTAAAGAATAAAACCTTAGTGAGAAATTTATTTCATTTATGAATCTTTTAACTAAGACTTCGTTCTTAGACAATTATAGTTCTCTATAATTCCTTCATAATGATTCATAAAAAGCATGTGATTAACCAAACATATCCCCCGAGAGTGTCGTAACCAAGAGTGCAGCAAGGCCTGTTATCGTGCACCAGTTCCCGTTCGAGTCTAGCTCAAAGCGGTGTTTTCGGGTTTTACCCCTATGTACATATGTGCCAGAGCCGCCTCTACCTGCTCGTATCCAGACAGGGATGTATTTGTTTGATAGACCACTTACTTAATACTTACCAAAATACCAGGAAGTTTTCCTATATTTAAACTTTTCTATAGGGTTCATCCTAAAGTTTTTATATCCTAATTTCCACAAATAACTAAACCATCCTTTGATACCAACTATAGCATCCCGCCATTTTATAACATAAACTTTCATTACATTACACAAAACTGAGGATCTTTAAGGTTTAGTGTCTTGGAAACAAGGATCATAATACATAAAAAAACATAAAACATTCTTCTTAAACACTTGCAAGGCGTCTCCTTAAGTTCATTCTAGGTTCATTACTGCATCTCATAACCTGGGGACATATATCAAAAGAAAGGGTGAGCAGAAGGCCCAGTAAGGGAAACAAGAGGAACATTTTACATGTGAACTTGAGATACTTCAATAAAGACATGAAAAGAACTTTAAGGTATGAGAAAGAAAATCATGAGGCATTTCATAATAAAAATAACATTTTTCATAACTTGAAGATGTGGCTACATCATTTAACATAGACAATCATGAACATATCACCAAGGTCCATCCCCAAGGTGTCATTTGAAAATTACCAAGGTTATTCACCAAGGTATCGTGAAAATTGTAATCTCTAGTGGTTACATCATTACCCAATGCATTGGAGCGCTATCAGGGCGCACCCTTAAATTTGCCTTTATTATCATGTGAGCCACATATATCATCATCAAACATTTCATAAATAACCCACATAGCATAAAATAAATGGGTTTCATTTCATAATCATAACGTTTTAAAAACTGCTTTAAAGACATGATCTTTACGTCACTTTAAACCCACGGAAAGGGAAAGCGGGTCTCATGTATGTAAATCCCAGAATTTAAAATGGAACATTTTGATATATATATGTGAATACCCTTGTAGAAATAAGAGCTTTGAGTATTCACTTTATAACATAAAATAATTTTTGAGAAAAGAGAGAGGCATTTTGAGGGGAAAATTCTGCAGCATAACGGCTAAGTTTCGGGGTTTTAGAAAACATTGAAATGAGAGGGGACATGGGTCACCCACTCATAAATGATCCATAAAACAGTAGGGTGAAAGAATAAGAAGGACATATGGACATGGTAACGAAATTTTAGGGACATACCATTTGAAATGAAAAACATGGAAGGAAAAAAGATTAGATTTCTCTTATGAAAATTCGGCAGCCTAACGGCGTCACTTAAACTTTCATAAAACGAAATGATGAGAGTAAGAGGGGATCTCTCATCATATAAACATGAAAGGGCAGTAAGAGGAATATAAAAGAACATCCTCTCACATAAAAACATGGAGCATAATAGGAATGACATAAAAGAGATTTCATGAAAAGAAAGAGAGGGGTCGGATCCCTTACCTTAAAACGTGACTCTTGAAACTCAAAGGATTGGACCTTGAGGGCTTGGGGGCACCTTTGGAGGACTCCTTGGAAGGTAAGAAGACCAGAACTTAGTTGGGGAGAGTTGGGAGTGAAAACTAAGGGAGGAAAGGGTGGGTATTTATAGGGAAAGTGAGGGGACAAAGCATTAATGGCCAAGGGACACCTCACTAGTGGTTTTGGCAAAACCATGGGCTTGCCCATGGTATTTGCCCATGGTATTGGCCACTTGGGACACCTCACACCTTATCTTACTATTCATAATTCGAACATATTGAATATATACTTAATACATCATTTAATGATGTCATTAAACACCCGTAACTTAAAAACTATACTTTCACTATTCACCGAAAATTCAACTTTCTCAGAATAACCCCAAAATTTCACCTTAACCAAATATCAATGCTCTGATTTCAAAAATGAAATCCATTTTATAAAAATAATTTTCTAAATATTTTTAATTTAATTTTTAAATAAAAACACTATTCATCGAAAATTCATTTTTTTCAGAAAAATCCCCAAAAATTACCTTAACATAATATCGATGCTCTGAGTTCAAAAATAAAGTCCTTTTTATAAAAATAATTTTCTAATTATTTTTAATTAAATTTTTAATTAAAAAACACTATTCATCCGAAAAAACTAATACTTGAATAATAATTTATGAAACTGTTATTTACCCATTTTATTGAATCACATTACTTAATCAAGGTGCCTAAATTATTTTAAAACTTTCTTTAAGTGAGATTACTAATCCATTTAGTCACATTACTAATCCTAAGCATAAAATCACTATTCACTATTTACTATTCATCAAAAATTAAGTTGATCTTATTAGACTCCAAATTCCTTAATGAACACTTTTGTAGAAGACCATTTTTTGAAAATCATTACACATCATTAGTTATTTAGGGTTTACATAAATATTTCAAAATATCCCTTTTTCAAAATTCATCAATAAAATACATTCTAAAATTATCTGGACATTTGAAATTTCACAAACATCACTAAAGGAAGAAATCTCAATTTATTCACTCGAAAGGATTACACAAGGAAACTAGGGTCTCATCACATAGCCCCTTATAACACTGGCATAAGACCTAAGTGTAAGGTGTGCTATGGTGAGAGAATCTGAGGGAGTCTCAGATAACATTGCCCTAGTAGCAATCTCCACTAACTTGAACTTCTCCTGCAAGCGTTTCCATTCAAGCTTGACACGCTGGAGTTCGGCTTGGGCTTGGTCCAGAGCGAAGCCCACAGATGCTACCTCCTTCCCAAGCTCTGATAAGTGGGCTTCATAAGGGTTGAGTCTACTGGATGAAGCCATTGACTCCTCTTTCTGCATTAACCATTAACGTCTTATTAAATCATTAAGAGTAAGTTAATATAATACTCAAAAAGATTGGGTCGTTACATGGATTCTCATAAACTCCAGATATCTTAATTATTCTCTAATGCACCCAACTTATTTAACCTCTATAAATCTACAGTAGATAGTTCTCTCATCAAACATCAGCACTATTCATTAATTCATTATAATATCCACACCACAATAATTAGATGTAAGGGTTTCTACTCAAAACACCAAGAAAATGATCATGCCTTTAAATTGTTTTATTTCTCAACTTCTTAAGTTTTAATGATCACAAACAGTATTTAAATTGTTTAATGATTTCATTTGAGTTGTTGTATGTTAAATATTTCATGTGTTAATCTTGGTTATTACAATATCATGATGAAATCTTATTAGAATATTTAGAGAGCATTGAATAATTATTAATGGTATTTTTAAACTCATGTATTGAAGTTCTCAGACCTATCGAAGACAATTAAGGAAGCATGAAAGGTCATGGATGTGTTTAGGGAGCAGCAGACAGCAACAGTTGGCATGTGTAGGAAACCAACTAGTCGATTCCATGTGGGAAGAACCTCTTATCCAGCAGAAGTCAATTGGCTAGCTGGTGGTGATGGAAATAAACTCTCATGGAATAATTTCTCATCATTCAGTCGATGGGATATCACTGACCATTTGGTGGGTTTTACCAGTTTCTATAGATTTGCAACAGGTTCACCGACTATGTGGTGGAGGCTACAGGGTACCTGGTGGTTTCACGATATCCCAGTCAAAATTAAATTTATTATGGTTCAAGATGTATTTTCCTTGACCCTAGTTCGATTCCAAAGGTTCATGAAAATTTTTGAGGCTATAAATTGACCCCTTGGGTGGATTGGTAACTTACCTTCTCAATTTTTCTCAAATGTAAAATCTCTACAATCACCCAATTGCTCTCTTTCTCCAAAGTTCTCTCAATTCAAAAATTGTGCTTAACTTGTAAAATTATTTACAATTCTACATATTTCTCATTCTCTCTTAGTGATTATTCTTTTCTATTAGAGATAATAGAGGTCATTATTTAATGATATTGCTTCTATAAATCATATTCTTCTTCCTATATTTATTTTATTTCAGTGATCACTACCTTTTAAAGTGATGGACTCATGTTTCTTTCCAAAACTGCTAAAAGGAAAGGGGTTACTTATCTTTGAGATTTATAGCTATAACCATTAAAAATATCTTTTTGATTGTATTCTAGTTTATTACTATAGATAATTAAAATAGTAAGGTATTTTTTGGTATCTTGGATACTGTTAAATCTAAGGGACTTATATAATAAACCCTAAATCAATTAAGGTGATAGACATAGGGTTTCATCAAAAAAGGTTAGTCAAACTCTTTTATAAATTTTTTTTCTTTATTTTATGATTTTTCAATTGATATTTTTATTAAATTTATGTTTATACTTTCATACATTAATATACTTAATCATTAAATTTATGAATCACTTATTCTATATACTTCCGCATTCATAAACATGTATAGTTATTCCATTATGCTTTCTCTTTTTTTGATTATATCAATTATTCTTTTTAAATTCTTCAAAAGTTTTAATTATCATCAGACTTTTAAAAATAGGTTTTTAGTATTTAATAATTTAATTTTTTCTTTGTTTTTTAAGGGAAATTCACCCCCCCCCCCAAATTTTTTTAATTTTATCCTACTCTAACCAATATTTGGTATAAAAGGGTTCTTGAATTATTTTTAGATCTTTCAAAACTGATTTGGTTTTCAAAAAAATTAACCTATTTTTTAAGAAACATTCTTTTTCTAAATAACTTTTTCAAACACTCATTGTGCTCTCGGAGGAAACTCTATGTGTCGTGCTCCCTTTTTGGATGGTAAAAATTATGGTTATATAAAGACACATATGTATACCTTTCTTAGATCAATTTCTTATCCTCTAGAGAATATATTTATGCATGGTTATACTCTTACTACTGAAAAAGAAGAAAAATGGGCTCCTTGTGATATTTATCCTTTTTAATCAGATGGTAAAGATATGAATTAATTGCATTTTGGTTTAGAACAAAATGAATTTAATTTAATTTATATATGAAAAATGGCTCATGAAATATGGAAACTCTTATAAGTAACTCATCAAGGAATGAACAAATTTAAAAATACTATATTTGATTAGTTTATACAAGACTTGGAAAAAAAATTTATGCATCCTAATGATTCAATTACTGAAATGTTTACATGAATTGCTAACATTTGTTATGGTACAAAGGATCTTGGTGACAATATTTCTATAGATATATTAGTCAAGAAAATACTTTGAGTTTTACTAATAAATTGGGCACCCAAAGTCACTGTGATCCAAAATGTAATAGCCCAAAATTTTATCCATAAAAATCCCTTTTTTATTATTATTTCATATATTATAATCATATAAAATCACTTATAGAACACAATAAAAACTTTATAAATGAATAATGAATGTAATAAGAGGTATTTCTAGAATTTAAGGAACCTATACCAATGAAATAGTAATTTGACCTTAGAAATAGTAATATGACCCTTATGAATAGTAAAATGTCCAAATGAGTAGTAACTTCATCTATGAAAATATAAATAAAATTTAGGCATATTATAAATGAAATTATGATATAATTATATCATAGTATAACTAAATAAATGTTTTAAAAATTATAAATTAATTGTTGGTGCTTTTGTAAGTTATAGATATTTAATTACAATTTCATAATTAATATAAGGATTTAAAAGAAAATTTATTTTCATAAAATGTATTTATAAATTAATATTTTTTTCATCTTATAATTTTAATATAATTTTATGAGACCTTATTTAATTTTTCAAAGTGTTATAAAATTAGTTATAATTTTAAAATATGTATTTTTCGAGTAAATGATGATTTTAATTAAATATTAAAATTCTCATATTTAGAAAATTATTTTCATGAAATTGAGTTCATTTTTTAATTCTACATGCTTAAAATGGTTAGGGTTAATTATTGATATTTTTCTAAAATACTTGAATTTTTGGTGAATAGTAAAATATGATAATTTACAATAAATGCTAAATACATGAATTTTTTAGTCATTGTTGATGTAAGGATGTGGTAAGAACCATTAGTTAAAAATCACATGCACTAGTTACTTTATTAATTCATAAAAATTAACACTATTACTTGTATTGAGCCAAAAATAATAAACTAATGATTAAAATAATGAAAAAACACCCATCTCCTCCACTATAAATACCACCCATCACCCCCTCTTCTCCTCACACATTAAAAGCCTTTATCCTCGTACAAATTCTACCCAATACTATTCCCAAACTACTCACCCACATCTAAGAGATCTTGGTCTCATCAAAAGACTAAAACCTTTTCCCTGATGAGGTTCTCAAGGAGGAGAAATTCAAGAGGTAAATTCCACTTTCTTTTCTTTTAATTTCTTTTCAAGTCCATTTATTTTCCTAATCTATCCTCACCTCCTCTCATACAAATGGAATGATAAATATAGTACCTTAAATACACTTTAATATTATTTTTCTAACGTAATAATCGATCATCAAACCCCTTCTCCCCTCCCTTCTATTCTAAAAATGAAACCATCGTCCATGAGGTGTTGATTTATCGCCTTCATGGATGGCAAGTTTTAATTTTCCTTTATCTCCTTAAAATATGGTATTAAAACCATTATAATGGTTTAAATACATTTTAAAATTCATTCCTTAACCATTTTTATGTTCTATAACTAACATATATACATAATACCAAATAATGAAACAAAACAAGTTTGTTGTGATTGAAAAACCGCTAAAATTAATCTAAACGATTGTCATTGACATGTTATCTAATGATTCATCCTCAAATATTGAAAAAAATAATATATAAGACCAATTAAACTTATTATTGTTCATTAAAAACATATAATTTTAATTCTATATAATTATACCCATTCTACATGAACTTTCATACTCATATACAAGCGAACCGATTGTGAAAACTAAGAAAATGAACACTCCCGAACGATTAAATTGAACACTATAACTCATAAAAAAGACGATAAATGAACTTAATAAAATTATACTAAATATATTACATGTAGAAAAGGTTATGGAATTATTAATTAAATAATATAATTTTATTATTCAGGGTATTAAGATCAAGTGCAGAACTGTTTCGGACATAAGGTAAGGGATCCTTTTTGAACCTCCATATTTCCTTCAGGTTATGTTTTCTATCTATTTAAAAAATGTATCCCTTATTTATTTTTATGTTATTCTTCTAAATTATGTGTATATATTCCAAACTCATATATCCATATCATATTATCCTTATTTTATGGGGTAATATATTTTTTAATAAGGTTCCCTTCTCAAATCTTCCCGAAAAGAAAAGTCGATTCAAGGGAAATTCCTTATTTCTTACCCATTTTAAAGTACACTCCATAATCTATTTTAAATCACCAATTTTTTTCTAAAATCACTCATTTTATCATGAAAATATATCTTATTTCATTTCTAGTTTTATACAAATAATTATGTCTTTTTCATTTTAAATAATCTTTAAAATTTTCCTTAAACCGTGCTAAAATGTTTTATTTCTAAACTTTCTTAAAAACTGTTTTTATATGTATTCACTTCAGTTTGAAATCACTTATCATTATCTATGCCTATTTTTTCTTATTAATTTCCATGTATAATTTAAATCCTTTCTTTCACAGACACCATTATAATATTCCCTTATGTTATGTCTTTTGACATGATTATGATACCCAATTCTTTCCACGAGTAACCCTTATATTTATGTTTGATTCCTTATATATGATTCTTAATTTGGAATGAATATTAATGAATATGTTATGAAGGGTTCACTCAGATATCACTCAAATGTATTGGGTAATGTTTAGTCTCATGAGACACCGTGTGCAACGGTGTTAGTGGTTAGCTTTGACTCATGCTCCGTGTGCAATGGTCTTAGTGGTCAGCATTGACTCATGATCCATGTGAAATGAGCCTTGACTCATGATTAAGTCATGTTGTATGTTGTTTCCACATTTCTATGATACCATGTTTATATTATTCCACATTATACATGTTCTTCATCCTTATTTTTATTCATATTCCATGTTTTTTATGTCATCATATTATGCTTTCTAACCCATGTGTTATACTTTATTCATGTGTCTATTCCCTTACTAGGATTTTTAGTTAATCCATTTATTCATGTATTACTCAGGTTATCTTATGCATATGTGATAGCTCAATAGAATTTAGGATCTCATTATGAAGATTAAATAAAAGATGTTTTTATTTTGGGTTTTATGATGTTTAATTATATACCTAATATTCTAAAGATGCTAGATTTTATGATCCTTGAATTGTAATTGTTGGTTAATTATGTAATAATATGTGAAAAAGACTAGGGTCACTATATTTGGTATTGGATAATGGTCTAGTTATTTTTGGGATTAGGACTAGAAAACTCTATCGAAAGCCTTAGGGATAAGACTAAGTATGAGAAAATATCCCTAAATTTTTGTTACTATAGAGTAAGTGGTTTATCAAAAAAAATAATCTCTTTCTAGATACCACAAGTGAATATAGTTATGTAATAGATGTACCTATGAGTAATAACTCAGATAAGGTGTTCTAGGCCTGCCTTGGGGTGAACTGGTACACAACAACAAACCTTACTAAGCACCTGGTTTGACAATCCCGGGGGATATGCTTTGGTAAATTCATAAGATCATTATGAAACATTAATAAAGGAACAAAAATTTCCCATAAGAATATATGTTTGGAAACATATCATGGATAATCTAGATTGAAACCTAGGGAATCACAAGTACAATTAGGATATAATTTTCCTTTACAAGCTTATCCTTTTATATTCAAATTTTCCTTTTATTATGCTTATTATTTAAGTATTCAAGCCCCCTAATTGTACTTTATTTTTCTTAGTTAATGGATGGGAATATAAGAAATCTTTACAACAATCAATTTGATAGGCAATGTGATGATTATCCTAATGATATGACAAATATGATGGGAATGGGTGCTCAAAGCTTCAAGGAAGTACTGAATCAAATGTCTCAAGTTATGAATAGTAAATTGATTCATGTGGAACTCCCTCCTTATCCTAAAACACATAATGTTTTGGTTGAATCCTTTATGCAACAAAGGATTCCCATGTTTAGTGAATCATATGATCCCCTCCTCACAAAACAGTGATTAACTCCATTGAAAAGATATTATCTATCCCCCTGTGCTCAGAAAAATAGAAAGTTGGGTTGGTAGTATATCTTTTTGATGGGGAATCTGATCATTGGTGGGAACTGGTCAAAAACATGAATCCCAAGGAGTAAATTGATTCCATATATTAGGAGGAATTCAATAAAATGTTTTTCACTAAATATTTTCCCTGAACCCTCCATCTCAAGATGGAAAGAGAGTTCCTCGGACTTAAGTAGAAGGAAGATGAGTCTATCAGAACATATAAAGTAAACTTTACAAGGATTTCAAGATACACTTATGGATTTTTCATGAACATCTCAAGCAAGGTGGATTTCTTCTTTAGCAGACTAAAGCTGATTCTATGAAAATCATTGGTGGTTTAACACTTTAATAGCTTCGAAGAGATTGTTTGTTGTTCCCTTAAGGTTGAAATGGAGATCGGAAACTCTCAGTGGTCTTGTGGGCCCAGTGAAAAAAGGAGAAAAATAGAGTCTTTTATGGGTGGATCAGAAGATAAATCCCATGATGGAAAGAAAAACCAATATCCCACATTTCAAAATTGTGGGAAGAAGCCACTACGGGAAAAATGGGTATTTGCGACGGGTTATTTGCGACGGGAATAAATCCAGTCGCAAATAGCCCCGTGAAAAACTTATTTGCGACGGGGGTATTTACCCGTCGCAAATAAGTAGGATTTTGCGACGGGATTGCTTTCCCCGTCGCAAAAGAACTGGCGCGCGTTGCGCGCCAAATCGTGGGAAAACTATTTGCGACGGGGGAATATTCCCGTCGCAAATAACCGGCGGCGGTAAAAGGTATTTGCGACGGGAATATTCCCCCGTCGCAAATAGTATGTCGGCAGGTGGTTATTTGCGACGGGACCCGTCGCGAATAACTATTTAACCGTTGACCGTAATAAATGTTGGCTAAGGTATTTGCGACGGGTACCGTCGCAAATGGACCCGTCGCAAATAATCTAACCTATAAATACCCTCATCCGTTTTTTTCAAATCATTCTCAAACTCCATCTTCTTCTTCTCTCAAAGTTGTATTTCTAAAGTTCAGTTTTTCTCCAGTTTAATTTTTTTCTCCAGAGTTGATATTAAAGTTTTGAAGAACGATCAGAGCAGATCAATTTTCAAGGTATTTATGTTCATTTTAATTTAATATTTATTTTTAATTTTTTATTAGTTTCAATTATTCTTAATTAGTTGTAATTTAATTATGTTTACATTGTTTTGTTACTTAATAAATTTAAATTATTAGTATTGTTCATAGTTAATGGTAATTAGGAATAATTAGTAATAATTTTTAATAATTAAGAATAAATATTAACAATTAATAATAAATACCAATAATTAGGAATAATAACATTATTACATTATTAGTATATTTTATTATTAATATTAAAATAATATAATTTTTTATATATATACAATTCTCTTTTCATCTGTGTGTTTGTTGTCTTCACATGTATTATTTGTATGTGGAGATAGAAAACGCACAGATGAAAGGAGAATTGTATATAAATTAGAAAATTATATTATTTTAATATTAATAATAAAATATACTAATAATGTTATTATTTGTAATTATTGGTAATTATTCCTAATTATTGGTAATTATTCATTTAATTACTAATAATTAGGAACAATTACCAATAATTATCAATAATTAGGAATAATTAGTAATAATTAGTAATAATTAGTAATAATTACCAATAATTAGTAATAATTACCAATAATAAGTAATAATTACCAATAATTAGTAATAATTACCAATAAGTAGTAATAATTATCAATAATTAGTAATACTTACCAATAATTTGTAATAATTACCAATAATTAACAATAATTAGTAATAATTAGTAATAATTACTCATAATTACCACTAATTAGTAATAATTACCAATAATTACCAATAATTACCAATAATTACCAATAATTACCAATAATTACCAATAATTACCAATAATTACCAATAATTGCCAATAATTAGTAATAATTAGTAATAATTAGGAATAATTAGGAATAATTAGGAATAATTAGGAATAATTAGGAATAATTAGTAATAATTAGTAATAATTAGTAATAATTACCAATAATTACCAATAATTAGTAATAATTAGTAATAATTAGGAATAAATAACAATAATTACCAATAATTAGTAATAATTAGTAATAATTAGTAATACTTACCAATAATTAGTAATAATTAGTAATAATTAGTAATAATTAGTAAAAATTAGGAATAATTACCAATAATTCGTAATAATTAGTATTAATTAGTATTAATTACCAATAATTAGTAATAATTACCAATAATTAGTAATAATTACCAATAATTAGTAATAATTAGTAATAATTACCAATAATTAGTAATAATTAGTAATAATTACCAATAATTAGTAATAATTAACAATACTTACCAATAATTACCAATAATTACCAATGATTAGTAATAATTACCAATAATTACCAATAATTGGTAATAATTAATAATAATTACCAATAATTAGTAATAATTGGTAATAATTAATAATAATTACCAATAATTAGTAATAATTATTAATAATTAGTAATAATTAATAATAATAACCTATAATTAGTAATAATTATCAATAATTAGTAATAATTACCAATAATTAGTAATAATTAACAATAATTACCAATAATTAGTAATAATTAGTAATAATTAGTAATAATTAGTAATAATTAGTATTAATTACCAATAATTAGTAATAATTACCAATAATTAGTAATAATTACCAATAATTAGTAATAATTACCAATAATTAGTAATAATTAGTAATAATTAGCAATAATTACCAATAATTAGTAATAATTACCAATAATTAACAATAATTACCAATAATTACCAATAATTAGTAATAATTAGTATTAATTACCAATAATTAGTATTTATTACCAATAATTAGTATTAATTACCAATAATTAGTATTAATTACCAATAATTAGTAATAATTACCAATAATTAGTAATAATTACCAATAATTAGTAATAATTACCAATAATTAGTAATAATTACCAATAATTAGTAATAATTACCAATAATTAGTAATAATTACCAATAATTAGTAATAATTAACAATAATTAGTAATAATTAACAATAATTAGTAATAATTACCAATAATTAGTATTAATTACCAATAATTAGTATTAATTACCAATAATTAGTAATAATTACCAATAATTAGTAATAATTAGTAATAATTACCAATAATTAGTAATAATTAGTAATAATTACCAATAATTAGTAATAATTAGTAATAATTACCAATAATTAGTAATAATTAACAATACTTACCAATAATTACCAATAATTACCAATAATTAGTAATAATTACCAATAATTAGTAATAATTACCAATAATTACCAATAATTGGTAATAATTAATAATAATTACCAATAATTAGTAATAATTAGAAATAATTAGTAATAATTACCTATAATTAGTAATAATTATTAATAATTAGTAATAATTAATAATAATTACCAATAATTAGTAATAATTATCAATAATGAGTAATAATTACTAATAATTACCAATAATTAGTAATAATTAACAATAATTACCAATAATTAGTAATAATTAGTAATAATTAGTAATAATTAGTAATAATTAACAATAATTAGTAATAATTAACAATAATTAGGAATAATTAACAATAATTAGGAATAATTAACAATAATTAGTAATAATTACCAATAATTAGTAATAATTAGTAATAATTAGTAATAATTAGTAATAATTAGTAATAATTACCAATAATTATTAATAATTACCAATAATTCGTAATAATTAACAATAATTAGTAATAATTAACAATACTTAGTAATAATTACCAATAATTACCAATAATTACCAATAATTAGTAATAATTACCAATAATTAGTAATAATTACCAATAATTAGTAATAATTACCAATAATTAGTAATAATTAACAATAATTAGTAATAATTAACAATAATTAGTAATAATTACCAATAATTAGTATTAATTACCAATAATTAGTATTAATTACCAATAATTTGTATTAATTACCAATAATTAGTAATAATTACCAATAATTAGTAATAATTAGAAATAATTACCAATAATTAGTAATAATTAGTAATAATTACCAATAATTAGTAATAATTAACAATACTTACCAATAATTATCCTATCTTGAGTGTTTTTTCTAACAAATTATTCAAAACCAGTAATGATTTTATATTTTATAGAGAAATATGGAACAACGAGGTCGTCAACAATCATTATTAGGTGACCGCATATGGATAAATCAACGTAAAAATCCAAACGGTTCTGGTTTAAATCCAGTATATGTTGAGGGTGTGGAGACTTTTTTATCATTTGCGGCATCAAATCTAGAATTTGTTTCAGAAGGCAAAATAAAATTCCCTTGCAGAAAATGTGCATTGAGAACGTTTGACACGTTTGACAAAGTGGGAGAACATCTCTTGTATTTTGGTTTTCAACCAGATTATGTTTTTTGGTATCAACATGGTGAACGCAGTTCTAGAGCAGGTGATACCAACTTGATTCTGGATCCATCCCGGTTTCAAGATTTAGTACATGATGTTGCAGGTTCATCTGTTCAACATACAGAAACTCCGGCTGATATAGCTTCAAATCCTGAGTTGGCACCGTCTAAATTTTATGATTTGTTGAAGTCTGCTGAGGATGCATTATATCCTGGCTGTAAGATGAGCAAATTAGAAGCAGTTGTAAAATTTATGGCTATCAAATCAGATAACGGAATGTCAAACACCTATTTTGACCAGATATTTTCTTTGCTGAAAACACTGTTACCCGAAGAAAATGTTTTACCTGCAAATTACTATGAGAGTAAGAGGCTGGTTCGAAATTTGGGACTTACTTGTCAGAAGATTCATGCATGTTCAAATGACTACATTTTATATTCTGGGGAAAATGAGTCGTTGGATAGTTGTCCTACATGTGGGCAACTGATATATAAATAAGAAAAACACGGGAAGTCTGGTTTGATTCCTGTAAAACAGTTGAGATATTTTCCGCTTACATCCAGACTTCAGCATTTATTCATGTCTAAGAATACAGCGACAATGATGTCATGGCATAAAGAGAATATTTCAACCGATAAAAGCTTGAATCATCCAGCCGATGGTGATTCATGGAAACATTTTGATAGAGTGCATCCATCCTTTGCTTTAGAAGCTAGAAATGTTCGACTGGACCTTTCCACTGATGGTTTCTATCCGTTTGGATCTTATGGTAGTCAATATTCATGTTGGCCTGTTTTTTTAACTCCGTACAATTTACCTCCATGGATGTTGATGAAAGATCCATATATCTTTTTGACTTTACTAATTCCAGGACATTCGAAGAAAAATATTGATGTTTATTTGAAGCCATTGATTGATGAATTAAATTTATTGTGGATTACTGGTGTCAGTACATATGATGTTGCAACGAAACAGAATTTCATACTGAGAGCAGCATTGATGTGGACAATAAGTGACTTCCCGGCTTATGGGATGTTATCTGGCTGGAGTAAACATGGTCAGAAATCATGTCCTTGTTGTATGGGAGAGAACAAAGCATTTATGCTCATTCATGGAAAGAAACCTTGTTATTTTTACTGTCATCGCAGATTTCTTCCAGTTGATCATCCTTTTCGCAGAAACAGATCTCATTTCAGAAAAGGAACAGTTGAAAGGGATGGACCTCCAAAAATGCTATCAGGTTCGGAGTTAAAATCAGTTGTATTTTCATTACCTCCCATCACTTTTGGTCTCACAATAAACCAACAGAAAATTTCTGGTTTTGGGAAAGAACACAATTGGATTAAACGTAGCATATTTTGGGATATTCCATATTGGTCTGATCTGTTGGTCCGACACATGTTAGATGTCATGCATATTGAGAAGAAATGTTTTGATAATTTGTTTCATACAGTTTTGGATACACCAGGAAAGAGCAAAGACAATGTAAATGCATGTTTAGATCTTGCCCAAATTTTCAGGCATCCAGAATTGGAACTATTTGAGAATGTCAGAACAGAAAGGTTACTGAAACCAAAAGCAGCTTATACACTGTCTAAAGAAAATCGTTTATTATTTTGTCAGTGGATTGCAGATTTGAGACTTCCAGATGGTTGTGCTTCCAATTTGGGTAGATGTATAAAGAATGGTCATATTACTGGATTAAAAAGTCATGATTGTCATGTTATAATGGAGAGACTTCTACCCATTGGATTAAGAGGTCTGTTGAATTCTGTGATTTGGGATTCCATAACAGACATGTCTCATTTTTTTCGGGAAATTTTTGCGGCTACGGCAGATTATGATTCTCTAGGAAAACTTGAAAAAGATGTTGTTGTAATTATATGTAAACTGGAAAAAATATTTCCGCCGTCTTTCTTCGACTCAATGGAACATTTGATGTTACATTTTCCATATGAAGCCAAATGTGGAGGTCCGGTACAGTTTCAATGGATGTACCCATTTGAAAGATGCATGCAAAAATTGAAAAGAAAAGTACGTAACAAAGCATCTGTTGAAGGATCTATTGCAGAAGCTTATTTGCAAGAGGAAATGTCTTTTTTCTGCTCCCATTATTTTGAATCTGAGTATCCTTCAAAACACAACCGAATGGGACGGAACGAGAGGAATATTGATGAAATCGACAATCAATTATCTATTTTCAACCAGTCAGAGCTTGGTTTTGGTGGAGTTTATGAACGCTGGCTTTCAGATGATGAACATCAGAGAGCTCATATGTATGTTCTGCTCAACTGTGAAGAGATGACATCAGTTGTACTATAAGTGTTTATATCACTTATTCTATCATTTATGTTACAGTAAATAACTTTGGTTTTTATAGGTTGTATGATAATCATATCAAGAAACAAATTCCACAAATTACAGCAGCTGCTCTCGAAGAACGTCGACTAAAAAATTTCTCTCAGTGGTTTCAAAAACTGGTAACATAAATTCTTTATCTTTTAGCAACTCATTCAATGTATAGTTTACTATATTGATAATTATTTCACAAATTTTCAGGTGTCTCGACATGCTGATAAAATTGACAAACGGCTGTGTGTATTGAGTAACCCACCTTCCAAACTTGTTAAAACTTATAATGCATATGTGGTGAATGGATTTCTATTCCACACACATGCATATGGGGAATCGAAAAAAACAATGAACAGTGGAGTTAGCTTGAGAGGATCTCATCATCGAGAAAATGAAGTTGACTTTTATGGCATACTTGATGAAATCATTGAACTCTGTTATCTTGGACAACATTACATAACCATGTTCAAATGTCAGTGGTTGGATACAGAGAGAGGCGTGCGTGTTCATCCGACTCATGGAATCATCGATATTAAATGTAAAAGTATTCTCGCAGTAAATGAACCATTCTTATTGGCTCAACAGGAATATCAAGTTTATTATGCAAAGTACTGTGCAACATCAAGAGACTTGACTGATTGGTGGAGTGTAATAATAATCAAAATTCGAGACAATCAGTTTAGTCAAAGTGAATGTGCTTTCACTGATGTGCAAAGAATTAATGTTTTTCAAGAGAGTACTCAAAATCAATCTTTTTTACAAAGAGACATGAGTATCGATGACGACACCCCACATTTAAGAGTCGGTGATGACGATGATGTTAATGATGTCACATATGAATTTGAAATGGTAAGAGATGAAGCAACTGTAACTCGAATGGATATCGATGATGTTGAGGAGGAATATGAAGATGACATTGACATATATGAAGATGATGATGAAGATGAACACTGATAGCATTCCATAGTATTTATATACAATCATAATATGTATATATGTATATATAATAGTAATTATCAATTATTTGCTAACATTAACATTTTCTGTTTCATATGGACGACGCCACATTTCGTGAGTTGGCGGATGCTGACCTGACTTTCGATGCGGATGAGTTGCTGACAGATGACCCTCAGCCTGCAGGCGCTCCAGGGAGTACGCGGAGGGGGCGCGGTCTTACACTATTGATGATTCCTGACCCCGTCCCCGAGCAACGTCCACGTCTTGGGTTTGATCCATGCACACGGAGGTGTGATAACCTGTGTGATAACCTGTGGATTTGACTAAGATTTCATTAATCTATTCACATAATAAATGTTTATTATTTTTTTCAGTTTTCCGCATATAGCAGTCAGACAGGGCAGCGCTATTTTGCGCAACTATTTCTCTCAGCCGTGGACCACATGGGAGCAGATTCCCATTGATGTGCAGCAGGCCATGTTCGGCCATTGGTTGGTACGTACGTAAATAAATAATTTTTATTTTGAAAATTATTTCATTTCTAACTTGATATTTTGATTTATTTGTAGGGTTTATGGTATCCGATCGAGGATACCATGCGTGACGCCATCCACGAGGCATGGGAGGTGGCCATGCGTGATCGCCTTCGTCAGTTTTTGCACAATTTAAGAAAAGCTGCGATGAAGAAAGCAGGAGTGTCAGATTTTGAGGAGTCATGTAGAGCACACCGACCAGAGTATATTTCATCCCATGTATGGGATGGATTATGTGCGCACTGGTTGAGTGGTGCCTTTCAGAGGAGATCATCGGTGGGGAGGTAGAATCGGGGGAGACAGGAGGTGACTCATCGAGCTGGGAGTCGTTCTTTCAGTACTCATAGACAGCATCTGGTACGTACATTATTTATAAATATTTTATATAACTATAAATATTAACAGTTTATTTTTTATTCTTATAGGCTGTCGAGCACCCCGATATTACAGAGTACGACGTATATCGGAGGATGTATAGTGATCCTGCTACTGGGGAGCTCAGAGGTGATCGTCAGCATCACATCGTGGTCAGTATTATTTGTTTTCAAGTTTAAAAATTAACTACATATAATATATTCACAATTTTAATTTTAAATTGCAACTATAAGAGTCATATGAGGCCGCAGCATCACAGGCCCGGCCTGAGAGTCACGCCGAGTCATCAGATCATACCACTGCCCGTCAGTTTGATGAGGCAGCATGGATGCAGGCCACCCATTATGCCTTCGAGAAGGGCCGGGTAGTTGGTATCGGCTCTCGACTGACTCCCGGAAATTATTATGGCAGTGTTGCGATGTCGGCGTCCAGCTCGAGAGGAGCTCGTGCATATTCTTCTACTACACAGTATGAGGATCAGTTGCGATCTCAGACTGCACAGATAGAGAGTCTCCGACAGGAGCAGGAGCAAATGCGTCAGCAGCATGAGGAGGAGCGTCGACGCCAGCAGCAGTTGTACGAGGAGCAGATGAGTCGGTGGTAGCAGCAGCATCAGGAGCAGATGGAGTACATGCGCCGACTCACTCATGCTTTAGGGATGGAGTTTCCTCCACCACCATCTACAGATCCCCCACCTCCCCCCCCCCCCTCCTTCAGATTAGAGTTTGTATTTATGTTATAAAATTTGGGAAATCAAAATATTTTTTTTCTATTCTTAGTTTTTGTCTCATTATAAAATATTAATAATATTATATTTTTAAATAACAATATTAATATGAATAATAATATTATTTATATTTTATAATATTAAATTTTATATATATATTATAATTTTATAATATTATAATTTAATTATATTTTTTTAATACTTGAATTATTTTAATATTTGAATGTAAAATAATTCTATTATTTTTATATTAATTAAAATAACTTATTAATATTTTTTTATTTATGAATTATAATTCTAATATTATTATATTAATTAAATCATTTATTAATATTCTATTATTTTTTATTTTTGAATTATAATTCTATTATTATTATATTAATTAAAATAATTTATTATTTTTATTTGTGAATTATAATTCTATTATTATATTAATTAAAATAATTTATTTTTTTTATTTTTTTTATTTTTTTTATAGTATTTGCGACGGGATACTATGCCCGTCGCAAATACAAGTATTATTATATGCATTAAAATAATTTATTAATAGTTTTTTATTTTATTTTTAAAATAGTTTTTGCGACGGGTCCCATCGCAAATACTATTTTAAAAGTCTTTTACAAATATACAGAGTACTATTTGCGATGGGGAGAATAATCGTCGCAAAAAAAGGCTTTAGCGACGGGCTCGTCGCAAATAAGTGTTGTTGCGACGCCATTTTCAGCAACGGGCCATTTGCGACAGGCCCCCGTCGCAAATGACCCGTCGCAAATAACTGTTTTTCTAGTAGTGAGCATCCTGGGAACATTCTAAAGGGAACCAAGAAATGATTCAAATGTGGAAGAATGGGACATCTGGCTAATAACTTCTGAAGGGATATGAAGAGTCCCACTAATTTATATGAATAAGGGAAGGTTTAGATCGACACTCAGCCTGTAGTGCAGTGTTTAAATTTCAAGTAACATGGTAATTATGCTAAGCATTTCCTTAATCTAAGGTTTGTTAGAGGAAATCAACAACAAAAACCTCTAAACCAGTAAGGAAGGGAATATGTTATCACTACTAATGAAGTGGAACCTAAAAATGATGTGGTGATAGGTAAGCTGATTATTCATTTAAGAATAGAAAATTTACTATTTTATTCTGGCTCTACACATTTTTTCATATCTTGTAAGTTTAATAGAACTAATTAAACACCACCTCAAAATATAGAGGTTGAGTTGTCTGTGAGAATAGAAAATGGGGTTATTATTGCATCCAAAGTTTATAACTCATCCCCAGTGAATGTTTGTGAACTAAAACTCCCAGAAAATCTTTTCATACTCCCTTTGGTAGATTTTGATGCTATTTTGGGCGTGGATAGGCTATCTTTATACAAATCCAACATCAACTATTGGGAAAGGGATATTACTCTTCACATCCCGAAGAATCGTCCAATTATATACAAGTGTAAGGTAGAGGACAAATATCTTTTGGAATCATTATATCAAGTGTGGATATTACTACCTTATGAGAAATAATATCTATCTCAAATGATTGAGACAAAGGAGATAATAATGCTCAAATACATGCCCATTGTGAGGGATTACACTGATGTGTTCCCCAAAGAGTTGTTCAGTCTTTCTTATGGTCGAGAGGTTGAGTTATAAATTGAACTTATTCCTATATCTCTACCTATATCAAATAAACCTTATAGAATGTACATCATTGAGCTAGAATAACTAAAGAAGTAGTTACAGGATAATATGGACAAGGGTTTTATATGACCAAGTGTTTCACTATGGGGTGAACCGGTCCTCTTTGTCAATAAGAAGGATGGATCAATGTGCCTCTTCATTGATTAATGTGAGCTCAATAAAATATAAATAAAGAAAAAGTATCCCCTACTATAGATAGATGACTTGTTCAATCAGCTATGTGAGGCTAGTTATTTCTCTAAGGTGGACCTTCGGTCGGGATATCACCAATTAAAGGTGAGGAAGGAAGATATTACCAAGACTGCCTTTCGAGCAAGGTATAGACACTATGAGTTCATATTGATTCCCTTAGGACTCACTAATTCTCCATAAATTTTCATTTATTTAATGAATAGAGTCTTTAGAGATTACCTCTACAAATTTTTGGTAGTCTTTATTGATGATATCTTAATATACTTTAAGAGAAAGGAGGAGCATGATGAGCATTTCAATAATGTGATGAAAACTTTGCGAAGGTATAAACTTTATGAAAATTATTGTAAATGTGATTTATGGATGAAGGAAGTATCATTATTGGGGAATGTTATCACTAGAAAAGGAATATACATGGACCCTTCTAAGACAATGGAAATCGAAGAGCATCCCAGAACAACATATGTAATAGATATGTATGGTTTCCTTGGTCTTGCTGGGTATTACTGACAATTTTTGAAGAAATTCTCATGATTTTAAAACCCACTAACAAAAATGACTCCAAAGGGAGTGAAGTTTTTCTAGATGAGTGAACGTGAATAATGATTCAAATATTTGAAAAGGAGGCTTATCGATGCACCAGTTATCACACTACCGACAAGTGGGGAACTATTTATAGTATACAGTGATGTTTCAAAGAAGGGATTAGGTTTTTTACTGACAAAAAATGATAAAGTGATATCCTACACCTCAAGGTAGTTGAAAATTAATGAGAAAAACTATATCATGCATGATTTGGAGTTGGAAGCTATGATCTTTGCGTTGAAAATATGGAATCGTTATCTCTTTGGGGAGAAGTGTGAGATATATACTAATCACAAGATTCTCAAATATATATTCACACATAATAAGATTAATATGTTCCAGTGAATATGGTTAGAGTTCATCAAGGATTATGACTGCTCAATATTTTACCATCCTAGTAAGAAAAATAAGGTGGAATATGATCTAAGTAGAAAGGATCCTATGTATTTATCAATGATGAGAATTGAGAAGGATCCAATATTCTTATATTTTCAAAGGATGGACATGGGAATCATTAAGGAAGGAAAATCATCAATCCTTTCTCAAATTATTGCTCAACCATACCTTATAGAGAAAATAAAGGATGATTAAAGGAATTATTTTGAAATCCAGAAGAAGGTGGAATCTATAAGAAAGTGGAAATCCTTTGAGTTTAAAATTTATGAGGAAGGAGTTGTAATATTTGTATCATGGCTATTTGTACCATATGATCCATAGATAAAGAAGGAGATTCTGAATGATTCACATAGGCTAACCTTCTATATTCATCTAGGGATCACAAATATGTATCAAGATCTTGGAGAGAACAATTGGTGGGACAATATAAAGAAGGATATCACTGAATATGCATCAAACTGCCTGGTATGTCAGCAAGTAAAGGTAGAAAGAAAAAATTATATGGGGATGATGCAACCACTACCCATACCAACATGGAAGTGGGAGAACATTACCATATACTTTTTCATTAGACTTCCAAATACATCCAGAGAAAACAATGCTATATGGGTTGTTGTGGATCATCTTATAAATATAGATCACTTTATGGAAATTTGAGAGGAATTATCACTGGATCCACTTGAACAAATATACATCAAATAAGTGGTGATTCTACATGGATTACCAATATTGATTGTATATGATCAATATTTTAGATTCACCTCCAAATTTTGGAAAAGTATCCAATATACTCTAAGAACTGAGCTGAACTTCAGTACAGCCTATCATCTTCAAACTGATGGCTAATCTGAGTAGATTATTCAAACACTATAATACATGTTGAGAGAATGTTTTATGGATTTAAAAGGAGGATGGGACCAACATCTACCACTGGTATAATTCTCGTACAATAACAGTTTCCACTCAAGTATCCAAATGGCACCATTTGAAGCCCTTTATGGGAAAAGATTCTTAACACCGACATTATGGGATGAAGTCGGTGAACATGAGCTGCTAGGACTTGAAATGGTCGAATAAATGGTGGAAAAGGTGAAAACCATTCAGCAGCATGTCAATGCATCACAAATTCTGCAAAAGAGATATATATATAATCATCGATGAGACCTTGATTTTAAGGTTGGAGACATGGTATTCCTCTACATATCCCCATGGAATAGGATCATGAGATTTGGGAAGAAATGAAAGCTAAGTCCCAAGTACATCAGCCCCTTCGAGATCCTTGATCAGGTCAGAGATATGGCATATCTACTATCACTTTCACCTATCATGTATCAAGTACAATATGTATTCCATATATCTCTCTTGATGAAGTACATACCAGATCCCTCACATGTACTTAATTTAGAGGTGGTATAGTTTGAAAATGATCTCTCTTATGAGGAACAGCCGATGAAGATCTTGGACCATAGAGATAATGTTCTACACAACAATACTACTCACCTGGTCAAAGTATTATGGTGGGACCATAAGTAAAAATAGGTAACATGGTAACCATAGAAAGCGATAAAGTAGAATTACCCTCACCTTTTTTCCCCATAGTACGTAAAACAATGTTTCAAGGGTGAAATTTCATAAGGGGGAAGAATGTAACAACCCAAAATTTTATCAATGGAAATTCCTTTCTTATAATTATTTCATATATTATAATCACAAAAAATCACTTAGATAATACAATAAAAACTTTATAAATGAATAATGAATGGAATAAGAGGTATTTCTAGAAGTTAAAAAACATATACCACTGAAATAGTAATTTGACCTTAGGAATAGTAATATGAACCTTATAAATAGTAAACATGTCAAATTAATAGTAAACTCACTAATGAAATTATAAATAAAATATAGGCATCTTATAAATGAAAATATGATATAATTTTATCATAGTATAAGTAAATAAATGTTCTAAAAATAATTAATTAAGTGTTGGTGTTTTTTCATCATCTGATTTTTTATGTAAGTATGAGGTAAAAACAATTATTCTGAACTCGCATGCACTAGTTACTATATTTAGTCACAATAATCAACACTATTTATTTTCTTGAGCCAAAATAATAAACTAATGATTAAAATAATGAGAAAACACTCCTTTCCTCCACTATAAATACCACCCCTCACAACCTCTTCTCATCACACCTTAAAAGATTATATCCTTGTCCAAATTATGCCCAATGATCTTCCCAAACCCCTACCCCATGTCCAATATCTCTTGGTCTCATAAAAATACCAAAACCTTTTCCCTGAGGAGGTTCTCATGGAGGATAAATTTAAGAGGTAAATTCCTCTTTCTTTTCTTTTAATTTCTTTTCAAGTTCTTTTATTTTCTTAATATCTCCTCACCTCACCTCATCCAAATGTAATGATAACTCCACTACCTTAAATTTATTGTAATTGTATTATTCTAATGTAATAATCCATCATCAAACCCCTTATCCCCTCCCTTTTATTCTAAAAATGAAATTGTCATCCATGAGGTGTTGATTTATCGCCTTCATGGACAAAAAGTTTTCATTTTCCTTTATCTCTTTAAAATATGTTCTTAAAATAATTATAATGGTAGAAAAATATTTTAAATTGTATTTTTTTAACCTTTTTTATATTCTATAACTAACATATATAAATAATACTAAATGATAAAACAAAATTAATCTAAACAATTATCATTAACATGTTATCTAATGATTCATCCCCGTATCTGAAAAAAAAATAATACATAAGACCAATTAAACTTATTTTTATTCATTAATAACATATAATTTTAATTCTGGATAATTATAATCATTCTACATGAACTTTCGTACTCATATACAAGTGAACCGATCATGAAAACTAAGAAAACGAACACTCCTGAACGATGAAATTGAACACTATAACTCATAAAAAAAGGCCATAAATGAACTTAATAAAATTATAATAAAGAAATTACATTTAGAAAAGGTTATGGAATTATTAATTAATTAATCTGATTTTATTATTCAGGACATTAAGATCAAGTGAAGAACTGTTTCAGACATAAGGTAAGGGATCCTTTCCGAACTTCCATATTTTTTTCAGGTTACATTTTCTCTCTACTTAACCAATGTAACCCTTATTTATTTTTTATGTAATTATTATATATTTTTGTGTATATATTACAAAATCATGTATCCAGATCATATCATCCTTCTTTGATGGGGTAATACATGTTTTAATATGGTTCCCTTCTCAAATCTTCCTTAAAAGAAAACTCGATTCAATAGATATTCCCGATTTCTTACCCGACTTCAAGTGCACTCCATAATCAGTTTTAATCCACTGTTATTTTTTTAAATGACTCATTTTATCATGAAAATATATATTGGTTTATTTTTGGTTTTATAAAAACAATTATGTTTTTTCTATTTTAAATAATCTTTAATATTTTCCTTAAACTGCACTAAAATGTTTTATTTCTAAAGATTCTTAAACACTATTTTTACATGTATTCACTTTAGATTGACATCACTTATCATGATATATTCCTATTTTCCCTTATTAATTTCCATTTTTGGTTTAAATAATGATAAACCTTACTACCCAAATCTTGTCCACGAGTTTTATATGAATACTAAATTTATTTTGGAAGGTAGTGAGGTATGTTGAATCAAATCTATAGTTAAAGGAAGTATAATTTTATTTTCTTCTATACATTGGGTATAAAGCCTTAAGGTACCTCATGAGGGAATCTAAAATGACTACCAAGGAACTTCTCCACCTGTAAGTGATTTGTTTTTCTTTGAGATAGACTTGAAGGAGCTGAATGAAAATGAAGAGCACGGAAGACCAATAGATACAGAGCTAGATGGTAAAAGTAGATTGATGTTTAATTTCATTCAACACTATCTTTGTCTTAGGAAAGGGGACTTTTCATTTTTAAGTATCAAGATGTATGCTTTTTGTATTTGATGAAGAAAGGAGTTAATGTGAACATGTACAGACATCTAATAGTGTATATCGATGAAATGATTAAGTCCTACTATAAGACCAATTCCCTATTCTACCCAAGTATGATCTAAGCCATGCTTCAAGTGAAATGATGAGTGGATTAAGGTGAATAAACTATTTCAACATGTAGTGTAATTTTCTTGAGTAAAGAGATATGCAAGAGGATGAAAATACATTAGAACCCATGGAATAAGGAATGGGTTGGTGATGAGGATAATCTTTATGAAAAATTCAACCAAGTGCACCATCCTGTTAGGCTAAAAGAATTAGTGGATCCTGGTCTAGGAACATAAGATGTTGATCATGTTTATTCTAATGAGTAAGTGGCTTCTAATACTGATAGAGATAAAGGGTATCATATTGATTATAGAAGTGACCCTGACACCACTGAAGCTCCAAGTATAATGACTTATGGACCTCCTAGTACACCTATGTCATTACCTTCGGATGAACCAACTCTTTATGTCAATGGTGATGAGGAGATAGAAGTGTCAAGAATTAGTGATTAGGTGAGAAGATCTAGGGGTTCTGAAGGAGAATCTGGAGGATAAGAAGAAGCAGATTGAGAAGAATAATAGGAAAGTAGAAGTAGCTCTGGAAGTGAGGAAAAAGGAAATAAATATGATGATGTAAATAAATAAGTTGATGGAAATGATGAAAATGGTGGAGGAAGTGAAAGTGGTAATGATAGTGATAATCTTGATGATGATCAGTGTGGAAATGTTGACCTGGTTGAGGATGTAATTCAAGAACAGCCTATGTAATCTTCAAAAGTTTCTACTCTAAGTGAGGCAGTGATTGATGTTCCAAGAGAAGTAGATGATCCTTCTAGAGAAGAGAAATCATTTATAGTTGATGGTGCAGTGGATGCTAAAATATTCTCTACACCACAGCTGGTTTATGATAGATGAATATATCAATCTAAGGGGAGTAGTAAGTGAGAGGAGATCCAGTTGAAAGGGAGCATCAAGATATAAGAGATCAAGCTGAGGGGGAACATCAAATTGGAAGAGTGAGACTTGACACTCCCATCCCTTTAGATGATGATGTTATGTCTGAATGGGCAAGAAATCTTGGATAAATAGCTCTTAGTTTAGATTATGAAGATTCAGATGATGAGGTGTTTTTCCCTGATCGGAGCAGATCCATGCCCAGAATGGTGTTTCTGGTTCATGAAGACTCGGATCCCCCCATCGGTGGAGTTCCCTCAACATGATGTTGGGTAATCCAGTCCTTGGTGATGATGGAATGATCTCGTGTCCCTTGAAATGTCTTCTGGGCTTATATGGTGGTGGTGGCGGGATTTCTCATAGAGTGCGATGGTGGTGGGATTTCTCTTGGAATGCAGTGGGATTCTCTCAGGATGGTCGTTGTTGGTGGTGTTATGATCTTGTGTTTGCTTCATGTTGAGGAACTCAGATAGTCTACATGGTATTTCTTTAGATGAGGTCAGAGCAGATCCCTTTCACTATGCATGGATTTTCGGATTTAGAGTATTGATATGGTATAGTGCTGCCATTGGTACCGGGCCCGTGCATTTTTGCACGGGACAGCTTGCTGAGCAGCCATGCTATGGTGGAGGTGTGACATAATGATTTTGATGCTGGGAATGGGTTCTTCTATGTAGTTCTTTCTTGGGTGGAAACCCCCTTTTTTTATTTTGTTTATGTATCTATGTTCGTGAAGTCTTGGTTTTCCCCTTTACCCTTAAAATGGGGATTATTCAAAATCAATAAAAATTTAGGCCTTTTATAGAGTTGTACTAGGGTTTAATTTATTTCATATTTTTGATTAAGTTAACTCCCATAGGGTTCAGGGGGTTAAAAAAATATGGGATCATAATTAAGTAGAGTTTAATTTGAATGATAATTATTAATAAGTAATTTAATATGTGCATTTAGATCAATAATTTCTTCTAAAAACATTTTCAAAAAAAACATCTTCTCATTGCATTTTCTTAATTAAATTTTAAAAAAAGCACAATCTTATTCCAACATACTTATTCTAATTATACAAACGTTAACCCCCTAGTCCATTTAAGTAGTGTGTTTCTTTTATTTTTATTTTCATAATACATTTAATAAGTTGTTTTATTTATTTACACTTTGAAAGGCGACCATGGTCTATCACTCTATTACACCTAAGTACAAAAAAAATCATACATCATTTGAGATCACCAACGAAAATGCCTTTCAATATGTATCTTATTTTTCTTGGTTTATCAAGTTAAGTTATTTGATGGTGATTTATCTATTTTTTTCATAGAAGAGGACATTGAATATTAAGGGTCGTGTTCCTCACTCTACCATGTTCTGTACAAGTAAGAAAAATAAATATGGAAACAAGGAAAATACTGACACCCAAGAAACAATTATAAGTATATTTTCATTTTTATTATTTTAATTAAATTTATTTATTTACATTATTTTATCATTTTAATTAATTAAATATATTTCTGAATAGAATACTCTGGAATCATTGGTATAAAAGAGTCTGATAATTTGGTCCCAAATGATCATTTACAGTAGGTATAAAGAGATGAGCATTAAGGTAGGGTGCTCTGTCGACCTGGGAAGAAAATTTTTTTCATCTAGATATTAGTCTAAAAAAGAAGTTTTGTGAATAGTGATTCCGATACAATTATAGAGAAACAAATTAATTCCACAATAAATTAAGAAGCATGAAAAGAGAAAGAATATTTCCAATGCCAAAATATAATCAATGAAAAAATCATGAAATATATGTCTGTTATTTCTTATTCACTTCTTCCAGCGAGTGTTGTGGATATTTATGCATTTTTTATAAAAATGCACGCTATTTATAAGGTTTCATCTGATCAAACTATGGATTTAGGTATATATTCTGATTTTTATTCCCATGATGATGATGATGGTAGAGATGTGAGAGATAATTATAGTGTTTTTGTAGACCATGTTGATAAGGAGGGTGTTGGTGGTGGTGGGGACGGTTTTTTCCATATTGGTAATATTTCTAGAATTATTTTTTATACCAATCATATTTTTTATCTTATAATGAATATATTATGATTTATTATGTATTTATTGATATTTTTTCATTAGTAGTTGTATTTCTTAGTTTATGTATGGTTTTGAAATGTTCTTAACTTATAGCCATGGGCACTACCCGTTGCTACAATTTTGTAAAAATGAATTGTGGATATAGATATACAGCCATGGATAGTTCTTGTGGCTATATATATAATTCCATGAACACTGCTTGTGGCTATAAAAATAATATTATGGGAAGCAACTCATGGCTATAAATATATAGCCATAGGCACCGCCCATGGATACTGTTGGATATTTATTTCTAGAGAAATAGTCTCCACAACTAGGGTGGACCGTAACTGTATCTTATAACCACAATTTTTATGGCTATAGCCATGGTCCCCGATCGTGGATATAACCTGATTTTATGGTAGTGATTTCTCCTTTGATTATTTATATGTTGGGATATTATTCTATTGATATCTTATGGTACATGATTATTTTATCCATACCATTACTATTTACTACAACGGATACCTTTTTTTAATTCTCACATAAACTATCCAGACATTAAAATATATTCTTAGTGAACAAATTTATCTTTTTCTATGAACATTACCTCTCTGCAGTTTGATTATTCTTAGATTGAAATCAACTCCCTTTGGTATAGGCCTTATTTTATTTCCATAAATTAATATATTTTTATAACATTTAATGGAATTATATCCAGATATTATATATAATAGATAGTGGACAATAAACCTTGTTCATTTTTGTTTTGTTGTAATCAATTCATATTTGACATCTTTATATTTTGGGAAAAACCTTCACTTATTTAATAGTTATTTTGGGAGGGGATTATGCTCATGGAAATATAAACCCTTGATGTTTTGGCGAGTTTCTCAGCATTTAACTCTACCCATATATATCAATAATTCTTTTTAAAAATATACTAGAAAATGAAATAGCATTAACACTATCATATATTTTTGTGAAAGCATTGCCTTTTTCTAAGAGATTACAGTGGGTAGTTATTTAAATGATCACAAGGACTTTTTTCTACTAGAGTAAGTCTTTTTAGAGTCAAGTCTCAAATTAGAAGCATTCATCCTAGTGCTTAATTTCTTAGAAACTTGGGAAGATTCAGGCAGTTCCACATCTAGATTTTTCATTCTTACCTCCACATCAATGCACATTAAGTTGAGGGTATTTTTATCAACCTCAAATAATCTCAATCTATATTCCTATTATCTATTCTTATTTTCAATATGATATTCATGCATCTCACACTTTTCATTTTAGTATTTTTTGATCTCCTTTATCCTTTTATCCTTGATTTTCAATAGAGAATTCTTGACATCCATGGATTCTATTTGAGTTTATTTAAATGCATGGATACTTTCATCGCAAGCCTTTCTTGTCTCATCTTTCTCATAAATTAATTTTTTTTCAAGTATTATTCAATAAGTATGTGTTTTTCCTTATAGAAACATAAAATCTATTCCATAGGTTCCACATATTTGATGATATTTTTACACTTTACCTACTTTTATGCCATTAATTTTTCAATTACATTAGCTTCCAACTCCAGATTTTATTTCTCATCATATAGACCCTTTTAAAACACAAGAATGTATGGGATAACTTTAATAGGTTTATTTTTTAAATAGTCCTTTATTTCAAAGTAAATTTCAAAAAGTGACTCAATCTCCACATACTCTTCATAGTCTGATATTAATTCTTATATAGGATCATTCTTTAAAAATGTAATAGATAAATTACCAATTTGATTACATTCAATTAGTGGTGTCCACTTCTTCCCCTTTAAGATCATTCTTATATTTTTGACCACTTTATTTTATATATTTTTTAAAGTTTTAAGTGAGACTTATGTGTTGGTATTTAAGAGGGATGGGAACTAAACTTTCTATATGAGGCAACTCTAATCCTTATACAGCTATTCAATTAATCTATATTGTTGAAAATGACTAGGAATGAGAATTATAACCAATCATAAGAAACATTAATTAGCTCTGATACCACTTTAAATCCCCTAATAGGACCAGGCAGTCACGCTAGGGGTGAAAAACCATGTGATCAATTTTACTTAATATTTTACATTTTAAATTACCCTCTCAATATTAAAACATATTTTATCGGTTAGGATAGGTATATATATGTTTATGATTACCTAGAATAAAATTACCACATGAAAAGAAGTAAATAAATCAAGAGAGTAGCATAGGGTATTTTTACAAGGTTCGACCCCAATGTGGTAATCTACTCTTTACTATTTTTGGGTCAAGCACAAGACACAGATATCCACTATATAACCCAAGTTAATAGATTCCAATCTATCTCTAAAAAATATTGACCAGTCTCCCCAATTTTTTAAAATCACCCAATTGATTACTATCTCTCAATGGGTCCTTTTATACTGGCTCTCTTTAGTGTACAATATGCCTTCCTAGCTCACACCTAAAAAAATCACTAATCTACTTTAGGATTTCATAGTAGGAGAATATTAAATCTTCATCCTCAATTAAATTCTTCGACAGATAGTAAATAATATACTACAATTTCATGCACATGGGCCACTTCATCTTAACTCAAACTCAATATTCTTCTTATTCCTCTATGCATGGGATTTATTATTTCTGAATATCATCAACTTCCTTCTCCCTTTGATACTCAATATATTCTATAGGAATGTAGTATTAATTTTTCTCTTTTATTTATTATATGAGATATTCAAAATTATCATAGTTTCGGGTCTCTCTCTCACATCTCTTCTTATCATTCTTCTGTTCTTATATACTCATCATCTCACCAGGATATATTTTCACACAATGGATATGAAAACTATTCAATATCGATTCTTCAATTATACATCATTATTAGTCTTAAAAACTCATTTAAATAGATATAATATCTTCATAAGACTCAGTTTTTTAATCTCCATACAATATCCAAAATTATCACAACTTTCTCTTTCCACAAAATTCATGAGCAATTAGTTTCCACATCTATATGATAACATGTAGTGGCACTATCTTAGCATGAAGGAATTTCTCATGATGTGACATCTTTGTATTTTTTCATGGTTTCATCATGGAATATCCTATTATGGTGTTAATATCTCTCTCAATGCTTTCTTCATCACACACTATGGTGTGACCTTCCCATCATGATGTAATTGTTTATCAACTTACAAAATTGGATATGGATTATATTTTCATCCTCAGACTATTTCAAAACATGATCTTCTTCTTTATGGCATATATCCTATTAATCTTCTCTATTATTCATCACCAAAATGAGCTACTTGGATCTTGTATTAATTATCTGTTGTCATGATGTTTATGAATTGAAGAAAAACTTAGAATTGTCATATTTTAATCTTCAAAAATCTTACATTTTCTCAAACTGTTAACCTTTATATAAGAAATTTTTACCCTTACATATCATAGTGAGGATCTGATACTTCGTCAAATTTCTAATGAGCAGCCCTTATGTACAATCTTCAAAATATTATGTATTTTTCAAATATCATACGTATCAATCATAAGGTTTTTCCCTTTTCCATATTTATTTATGAATGGAAGCAATTATATTACATATAACTATATGGTATTTCCTTTATCTCGTTTTAGTATAATCTTTGGAAAATATATTGCATGTAATATTTAAAATATTACATATCAATAAAAAATCTAATGTACCATATTTAATATATTATTTACCACAACATAACTCCCAGAACATTTCCAATATTATGCTTTTTAAAAAACCTTATGTATCATTCTGAGAAACCCTTATATATCATAGTGAAGATTCAAGAGTAATTTTTCCAATTTTCACTCTGAGTATCCTTGTGTATTTCCTGTTATAATCCTTACATATTGGGAAAAGGAACCCTTATATATTAATGTAAGTTTTTTCCCCTTTGTCTTATTTCAGTGGGAACTTCATTAAATATCTTACATGTTCTCCAACATATATTATGCATCACAGTGCATCCATGTCTTTTCTAATTCTTCAGTTTTGAGGTAAACACAGGTATATTATGTATAAAATCAAAACTTCTTAGTATCACATAGGAATCACTTCAAACCTTCTCAAGGTATCTCCAATCACTATAATTCAACTAAAAACAAATTAAATTGTTTTTTGGAATATATTAAACATTATAAAAACTCTTCACCATAATTCCCAAAGCATCTTTCATCATATAAATACTCTTCTTGAGTATTTTAATGTATTTTCACTACCTCATTAATTCTATATTCAAATTTAACATTATTAAATCTTTATCTATGTGATATTATTCATTTATTATAAAATACATCATGCTTGATAATATAATAATGGATTCTCATAAACTCTAGCTAGATTAATTTTTCTCCAATGCATCCAACTTATTTAACCTCTATAAATCTATAGTAGATAGTTCTCTTATTAAAAATAAACACTATTCATTGATTCATTATAATATCTAAACTACAATCATTAGATGTAAGGGTTGCTCCTCAAAACACCAAGAAACTTCTCATTCCTTTCAACTATTTTGTTTCACAATTTCTTAACTTTTAATGATCACAAAAAATATTTAAATTGTTTAATGATTTCATTTGAGTTTTTGATGGTTAAATATTTCATGTATTAATCTTGGTTATTAGAATATCATGATGATGTTTTTTTAGAATATTGAAAGAGAATTTAATAAGTATTAATGGTATTGTTGAACTCATGGAGTCAAGTTATCATACCAATAAAATACAATGAAGGAAGAATGAAAGGTCATAGAGGTGTTTAGGGAGCAGCAGGCAGTAATGGTTGGCACGTGTAGGAAACCATCTAGTTGGTTCCATGTGGGAAGAGCCTCTTATGTAGCATAAGTCAACCGGTTATCTGGTGGTCATAGAAATAACCTCTCATGGAAAAATTTCTCATCATTCAGTCGATGGGAGCTCACCGACCATTTAGTGGGTTTTATAGGTTTCTGAATATTTGCAATAGGTTCACCGACTATATGGTGGAGGCTATAAGGTATCTAGTGGTTTTAGGATATCCTAGTCAAAATTACATTTATTATGGTTCAATATTCATCATCATTGACCCCAGTTAAATTCCAAATGTTCTTAAAGAATTAGGATGCTACAAATAGAACCCTTTGGTGGCTTGGTAACTTACCTTCTCAATGATTCTCAAATTTCAAATCTCTATGATCACCCAATTTCTCTCTTTCTCCAAAGTTCTCTCAATTCCAAAATTTTTCTTAACTTTTAAAATTATTTTCACTTCTACATATTTATAAATATATCCTAGTGATTCTTATTTTCTATTAGATAGAATTGAGGTAGTTCTTTAATAATATTTCTTCTATAAATCATATCCTTATTCATATCTTTCTTGTATTTCAGTGCTCACAACCTATTAAAGTTATGGACTTGAGTTTATACCTAAAACCACTAAAAATAAAGGGATTTATTATCTTTGAGATTTATAGATAATACCATTAAAAATATATGGTTGATTTTATTCTATTTTATTATTATAACTAATTAAAAAAGAAAGAGATTTTTTGTATCTTGGATATTGTTAAAGCTAATGGACTTATACAATAAACAGTTAATCAATTAGGGTGAGAGACATAGGGTTTCGTCAAAAAAAATAGTCAAACTCTTTTATAAAAAAAAATTCTTTATTTTAGGATTTTTCAATTGTTATTTTTATTAACTTTACATTTTTACTTTCATACGTGAATATGCTTAATCATTTAATTTATGAATCACTTATTCGATATACTTCTGAATTCATAAACATGTATAGTTATTTCATTATGATTTCTCTTTTGTTTTACTTATATCAATTATTATTTTTAAAATACTCAAAAGGTTTTAATTATCATCAAACTTCTAAAATGAGGTTTCTACTATTTAATACTTTAATTTTTTCTTCATTTTTAAGGGAAATTCACCCCCTTATAAGTCCCCAACCGTAAACATTACATAATCTAAATTTTTTATCAAGATTTTACTTTTATTCACATTAATAATATTTTGGGGTTTATAGTTTTAGATAATTAGTCCATCACTATTACATTACATCTCAAATATCACAAAGTAGACACTTATACTCTATCTAATTATTTCCTAAAACAAAAACTTTTTAAAAATAAATATGGTTCATTCCATGTTTAAATAGCATGACTTTTCCTTGATCCCATCCTTGAATCTATCTTTCATTAAGTCCTGTGAAAAAAATTCAAAACTTGGGTTGAGCATAAAAATCTCAGTAAGGGATATAAAATAAGGAAAGAAAACATTAGCCCATGAATACATACAAATCAATGAAAACTTACCTTTTACTCATAAAACATAATCTCTTTAACGTACCTCATGAAATCATAGGATTTATGAATAACTCATAGAAATCTTAAATCATAAAGGTAACTTTTGGCATCCATAACATACTTTAATTATATCTTTCACATACACATAGGGAGTAACCTTCATGGTTATGTTTGGAATACCCAACACAATATATTCCCTAAATCTCTTAAGAGAAACCTTAACATTTACCTTCATCACATTACCCAATTCATTAGAGAGATATCACAGGCTCACCTACCCTCGTTTTATCACAGAACCACCCGTATACTTAATAAATTCCCAATAACCATAACATAATCATAATACATAAATGAAGCATAAAGAGAAAATAACATTTTCATTTTTAAATCACATTTCATCTCTACAAACCGCTCACTCATAAATGAAAACACATTATTTTTAAAATAAAATAGTAAAATTTTAAAGTAAACATCAATACGTAATAGCAACATAAAAGTGATAAATTTCATTCATGACGTATATATATATATATATAACAATCAAAGTTATTGAAGTAATCAATCCCATTTTAAAACACAATTAAAACATTTTAAAAAAATATTTTTGAATCCAAATGTCCCATATCACTTTGAAAATTTTGAAAGAAATTCTAGAAATAAAATTTTAAAACATTTATGTTTATATAAATAAATCCATAAAACCATTTTGAAAACATGGACATTAATGAGAATTAATTCTAAGAATAAATCTTTAAAACAATTAAAACGATGTTTTAGTTAAAGATTAATTTACCACTTGAGAAACACTTCAATAAAAATAATTAAATATTAACATTAAAAACCTTTAAATATCATGATAATATAGTAATTCATGATATAACATGTAAAAAGGGTTATATATACACATTAAATATTAATAAAGGTGCACAATAACAATATATGTCTCAATGAAAGGATATTGAGACAAAGTCCCTTACAAAGATTGTATCATTAGATTAAGGATAAATCAATGAAATAATTATGTATGAAAAATATAAATACACCCAATATATTTGGATATTTAGTGTAAAACAATCAGAGTTGATTCACACATATTTTGGAAAAACAAAACCAATGACATGGATATTTAAATCAATGAATGGAGAATGAGTTAAGATTTCCATTAAAATGTTCATATAAATAACGTAAAAATTTATAAATGGGGTAATTATGTATATAAATAGTATATAAACACAAAGGTAAGTTTAAATTACAACATAATTAAATAAAAATTTATTCCACATATAATCTTGGCATAATATAATCAACGAAGTATGCATAAAACCCAATGAGTGGAAATTGAGTTTAGAAATTCCCTTACAAAGATCATTTTGTTAATAAAATAGATTGATTATGTATACTCACTATAAATAAACATAAAACAAGTATAAATACAATATATTATATCAAAATTTATTTCTCACATAATTATAACACGATATAATCAAGAAGTGGAAGATTAACCCAAAGAATGGAAATTGGGTTAACAAGTTCCCTAAACTTGATTCTGACTCGTCACGTACAATCGTTATCCTGAATAATAAATGTAGGTTAATTTTTACTTGATTTATAATCTTTTTTAATTTTATTATTCCTTTTATATCACTTATTACTATGTCATAAAATTTACATAATTATTTAAGTTCATATCGGACATTTTGTCGATATTTGGTACTTGAGTCAAAAATGAACTTGTTTTGATGTAAATTTTCTATGTAGTAAAAATTAAATCATCTCCAGAATATTATTAATGATTTAAATATCATATATATCAAGTATATATGTATTTATAATATCCATAATATTTTGAGATAATAAATGAAATGCATCGTTCATGGAGATGGTAGGTCGTACGTACGCATGAACGCACTTTCATTTCTTTATCAAATTGAAAGGATAATTATAAAATGATGTAAAAGTATATTATAATACCAGTATTATATTTATGCCATTTATGTCTCATAGGTTTAATAAATCCATACTTTATACGTTCTATGTATTGCAGGAACGAGTCACATCACTTTGAGGGGGTGGTAGTCCACACTTCCTCAAACGAAATTATCGTATTTACACAACATGGAAAGCATAAAGTTGTGTTATAAATAAAAATTAAATTATAATAGAGATAATATAAATACAATATATATAATATATAAATATAGTTCCATCATAATGTTTACCATGAGAGGTGGCAGTAGTTCATCATACACAGAAACAGTTTGTTTGTATCCATTAGATGGAGGTGTGTGTAAGTGTAGTTAAAACAATTATCATAAAAATATCCTAGTATATTGAGTATACTGTTTTTTTATGTAATCATAGAATAATGATAGAATAGTTGGTGGAGAAGTAAAATAAAGCAAAGGAACTTGAGAGAAGACGTTACCTCTAAATCGGGTAACTTCTTTTGATTTGAGAAAAAAGGTTTTCTTGAATTGACTTATTCAAAAGGTAAAGATTTTAGTAGGAAGGTAGGGATTTGGGGATCTTATTTGAGCATAATTTGGATAAGCCAAGGGGCTTGAGAGGTGTTAGTAAGTGGGAAGAGGTGGGATCCTTTTATAAGAGGGAGGATGGGTATTTTAGGAAAGTCTTGAAATATTATTTTATTATAAATTTATTTTAGAATTATAATATCTAAAAAGTGTTATAATTAGAGTATAATATGATTATTGGTATAAATCCTCTAAAACAATAGGTTTCAGACAAGTTTAGGTCATAAAATTAACCTTATCTTTTAGCTTTAACCCTTAGTTAAAAACATTAACTCTTACCATGTCTTCTTGTATTTTCATAATATATGGTTACTATAGTTACTATAAAATTCCAATAGAACCAAAAGAGGATAATTAATGGAAGTTTTAACATTATATAAGTCAGTTGTCTGAATCTTAGATTTTTAGGACTATTATATCATTTAATAAAATAGTATTTATTTTAAAAACTCATTTATGTCAATTTTTACACTATTTAGTAATTATTATTTTTAAAGCCATAATAACTTGATTACTTCTAAAAAAGGAATTAAATCATCCCTAATATGTCAATTTCATTCAAAAAATTTGTGTATGGCATCAAAATGTTCAAATTATATTTATTTGAATATTTATAAATTCATTTATTTGAATCTTCCATTAATAAGGTAATCACTTCATCATTATTGTGTCATAAATAAATTTATTTATATAATGTCTAAAAATTATAAATAAAATACCATGATGTAGGAAATATTTTTATCTTTCTAATTACTATTTATAGTCATAGAGATCAGTTATATAACCCTGTATTAAAATATTTTTTATTAAAATATACATGTTTATGTTTTATTTCCCTTTTCTTTAAATTAAATATTATAAAATGTCATTTTCACACCCAATTGGCTCCCAAATGAAAAAAGTTGGGCCTAATTATGCTCATGGATGGACATATCTCATCCAATTATTTACCTGATTTACCCTTTAACCCTGGTAAATAAAAATAATTATTGAAGTTACTATTTATAATGTCCAAAAAGAAAAGGTACCTATTTACACAATTTGGAATTTATGATTCCAAATATGGAATCCATTTTTCCAAATTCAAAATACATAAATTTTATTAATTAATTTAAAATTAATTCTCATTTTCAAAACTATAAAGAAGGTTTTTAAGAAGTAAAAACAATCAAAATATTAACATGTGTTTATGTCCAATTTAAATGTGAAATTACTTCCAATGATTATCATTGGATTAAATGATAAAAAATTAATCCAATTACACTTTAAAACCAATTTAAATAACAATATAACTAGATAAATAAATTAGATGAAAAGGCAATTTTGAATTAAAATGCAGTATTTTTCACTATTCATTAAATTATGGATTTTATCAGAAAAATACCAAAATTTACACCAAAGTAAATTTTGATGTCCCGCTTCTAAATAAGAAGTTTATTTTTTTCAAATATAACATATAATATTGTCAAAAACTATATTTAAAAAGGGTTCACCATCAAAAGGTGGTAAAATGAGCTTTTAAAAAATATTAGAGTATTTTATGCTTAAAATTGGATTCATTCTCATTTTAAACCTCTAAAATTTATTAGATAAATATAAAAACATATAAAAAACATGTGTAATAATATTATAGTTAGGTATGTTCATTCCTTCCAATACAATGGATAGGCATTAAATACCATTTAAAATATTATTATTATTATTATTGTATTGTTTTTTGGTATAACTCAATGTTGTGTGCAACGTAAGGTTTCATAGAAACTCATTGTTACATGTAAGTATGCTATTGGACAAAGTGTGCCCATTAACATAAAATTAATATTAAATTCAAAAATATTAATAGATATGAAAATGTATTATTCTATAAATACTTGGTTTGTTACATCATTCCCTCTTTTTTGGAAATTTCATCCTCACAATTTTAAAATTGGGCATGGTAACTTCATTTAAAATACAACATCAAAAAAAGGTTAATAAAACTTCCACTTTAAAAGATAGAAAGTGAAGTACAAAGGTCACCCGAGATAACACAAACTGGGGTTCCATATAGAAAAACATGGATATAGAAGAGAAAACTAACCATCAAGTTCATATGTAGAGTGATATAAAACATGATCAGGAGAAAGTTAACAACCATAAAACAATAAAATTGTGGTGGGTTAAATGGTCTTTGATTTCCCAGTAGGAAAAGTAAATGGAAAACATTTTTTTTAATATCCTTTTCATAAAGTTGAGGAATTTATTTATGATCTTGACTAAGAATATAAGGAAACACACTTACTTTTCAAGTAGAGTTTCATTATTTAATAAATATCTACCAAAAACTTATGTTTTCTCCAAACGATGAGTATTCAAGATGACTTGGTCACACCTGAAGTGCTAGAATCAACTTCTAGAGAATCACATAATCCAAAAAAGATGAACTATATATTTTTCTTGTCTTTAGAAATTAACCAAAAACAAAATGGTCAGTACAATATCAGAGAATCCCCAAAAATAATAATCCTTTATAGAAAGAAATACTACTCTTAATCTCCAAAATTCAATAAACAATACCCAAAGTTCAACAAAGACCATTCAATAAAAAATTGTCCTTAAAATTCTTAAACATAATCCAAACTAAGACTGAAACCCAAAATTAATAAGGATTTGATCACATAGTCTTCCATGATACATCTTAATATTTATCTCCAAATTACATCGACTACTCTTAAAGTCTCATACTTAAAAGTAATTAACTTAATCACATTTTCTCCATAATAGGTTAATCATTTCCACAAATAGCCCAATTATCTATTTGTACACAATAAAAAAATATATTCTTCCGAAATAAAATTCAACAATTACTCCTCAAATGAAATATCATTGTATTCTATTTTTCTTAGGCATATAGTGTTCCCAAAAGAACGAACATCTTCCAAAGTAAAATTTATTACTTGATCACCAAATAATTTTCCTATACTAAGTATATCCATTTGATAAAACATAAGTTCCAAAAAAAATTATTCTTAATATATAAAATTATTTAACTAAAAATAATAATTCATACTAACTAGAGACTTCATGTAGTCCAGTGGTAGGTGATAAATCTCAGTCGCACTTCAGTTGTCGGTTCGATTCCCGCAGCTTTATCCGACGCAATGGGTTGTCACATGGTATGCATGTTGTCCTTTTTCAAAAACTATATAATTATAATAACATTAAAAAAATGAGATAAAATCCTCAAAAATAATTTTAACATGTTTTAACCTTATAGGTTATTTCATACCTCGCATTTTGCATCCCAGAAACTAATAACACATAATTTATTGAAAGGTGAATGTATCCAAAAATACCGTTAATCACATTAAAATAACATAAGCCTCAAAAGTGGTTTCTAAGTAATTGAAATTATAAAATTCCTTAAAATTATAAACCCATTATGATATCCATAACCCTTAATAAAAACATCATAATCTCCAAAGTTTTCTAAACTGACTATTGGTACCAACTATAAGGCCTCAGCCTTAAACATTACATAATCTTGATTTTTGATTAAGAATTTACTTTCATTCACATTTAGGATATTTTTAGGTTTAGAGATTTATATAATTAGGCCATAAATATTACATTACATCTCAAATATTATAAAGTAGACACTTTTACTCTATCCAATTTTTTCATAAAACAAAAACGTTTTAAAAAGAAACATGGTTCATTCCATGACTAAACAACATGACTTTTCCTTGATCCCATCCTTGACTCTATCCTTCTTTAAGTCCTGTGAAAACCATTTCAAAACCTGGTGTGGGCATAAAAATATCAGTAAGGGATATAAAATATAGAAATAAAATATTAGTCCATGAATACATACAAATCAATGAAATCGTACATTTTACCCATAAAACATAAGTTCTTTAACATACCTCATGAAATCATAGTATTTATGAATAACTTATAGAAATCATAAATCACAAAGGTAACTTATTGAATCCATAACATACTTACATTGTAACTTTCACATATGCATATGGAGTAACCTTCATGGTTATGTTTGGAATACCCATCACGGTATATTCCCTAAATCTCTTAGGAGAAACCTTAACGTTTACCTCCATCACATTACCTAATGCATTGGAGAGATATAATGGGATCACCCACCCTCTATTTATCATAGAACCACCCATATACTTAATTAATTACCAATAACAATAACATAATCATAACACATAAACCAATCATAAAGAAAAAATAGCATTTCCACTTTGAAATCACATTTCACCTTTACAAGCCGCTCACTCATAAATGAAAACAAATTATTTTTAAAATAAAATGGTAAGCTTGTAACATACAAATAAATACATAATAGCGACATAAAATCTAAAAAAAATCATTCATGACGTATATATATATATATATAACATTCAAAGTTATTAAAATAATATATCCCATTTTAAAACACAATTAAAACATTTTAAAAGAATTTTTTTGAATCAAAGTGTCCCATACCATTTTTAAACTTTTGAAATAAATTATAGAAATAAAATTTTAAAACATTTATTTCCATATAAATAAATCCATAAAAATATTTTTAAAACATGGACATTAATGAGAAATAATTCAAATAATAAATCTTTAAAACACTTAAAATGATGTTTTAGTTAAAGATTCATTTACCATTTCAGAAACACTTGAATAAAAATAATTAAATATTAACATTAAAAAACTTTAAATATCATTAGAATATATTAATTCATAATATAACATGTCAAAAAGGTCATATATACACCTTATAGGTTAATAAATGTGCACAATATCAAGATATGTCTCAATGAAAGGAGATTGAGACGAAGTCCCTTACAAAGATCGTATCATTAGATAAAGGATAAATAAATGAAATAATTATGTGTGAAAAATATAAATACACCCAATATAAGTGTATATTAAGTATAAAACAATCATAGTTTATTCACATATATTCTTGGAAAAACAAAACCAATGTCATGGATGTTTAACTCAATGAATGGAGATTGAGTTAAGATTTCCTTTACAAAGTTAATATAAATGATGTAACAATTTATAAATGGGGTGATTATGTGTAGCAATAGTATATCCACACAAAGGGAAGTGGAAATTAAAACATAAATAAATAAACAGTGATTCCACACATAATCTTGGCATAATATAATCAAAGAAGTATGTGTAAAACCCAAAGAGTGTAAATTGAGTTTAGAAATTCCTTTACAAAGATAATTTTGTTAATAAAATAGATCAATTATGTGTATTCACTATAAATAAACATAAATAAAGTATAAATACAAGATATTATATCAAAAGTTATTTCTCACATAATCATAACATGACATAATCAAGAAGTAGAAGATTAACCCAAAGAATGGAAATTGGGTTATGAAGTTTCTTTACCTTGAGTCTGACTCATCAGGTACAATTGTTATGTTTCTGAATAATAAATGTAGGTTAATTTATACTTTATTGATAAAAAATTCGATTTTATTATTCATTTTATATCAATTATTACCATGTTATAAAAATTACATAATTATTTTACTTTATATCAGACATTTTATCGATATTTGGTACTTGAGTTGAAAATGAACTTGTTTTGATGTAAATTGTCCATATAGTCAAAATTACATAATCTCTAGAATATTATTCAAGATTTAAATATCATAGATATACAGTATATATTTATTTATAATATCCATAATATTTTGAGAAAAGAAATGAAATTCATCGTTCATGGAGACGGTAGGTCGTACGTACACATGAATGCTACTTTCATTTCTTTGTCATATTAAAAGAATAATAAACAAATGATATAAAAAAATATTATAATTCTAGTATATTATAATACCAGTATTATATTTATATCATGTATGTATCATAGGTTTAATAAAATCATCCTTTATACATTCCATGTATAGTGGGAATGAGTCACATCGCTTTGAGGGGGCGGTAGTCCACACTTCCTCAAACGAAATTATCATATTTACACAACATGGAAAGCATAAAGGTATATTATAAATAAAAATTAAAAAAGCATAGATATAATATAAATATAATATATATCATATATAAATATATTTTCATCATAATGTCCACCATGAGAGGTGGTAGGATAAAATTGAATAATCGTCGTTTCGTGAGGCAGTAGTTCTCCGTACACAGAAACAGTATCTTCGTATCCATTAGATGAAAGTGTGTGTAAGTTTAGTTTGAAAAATTCTCATAAAAACATCCTATTATATTTATGATATTGTTTTTTTATTTAATAATATAATAAGTATATAATAGGGATTAGATATGTAAAATAAAGGAAAGGAACTTGAGAGAAGACATTGCCTCTAAATCGGGTAACTTCTTTTGATTTGAGCCAAAATGATTTCTTGAATTGACTTGTTCCCAAGTTAAGTATTATAGGATTAATTTAGGGTTGTTGGAATCTTATTTGAGAAGAATTTTAACTATACAAGGGTCTTTAGAGGTGTGAGTAAGTAGGTAGAGGTGGTGGCCTTTTATAAGAGGGAGGAGGGGCACTTTAGGAAAGTATTGAAATATTATTTTATTATAAATTGATTTTCGAATTATAGTAGCTCAAAAGTGTTATAATTCGATTATAAGATGATTATGGGTCCAAATATTCTCAATAAATAGATTTTATACAAATTTAGGTCATAAAATTAACCTTATCTTTTAGCTTTAACCCTTAGTTAAAAACATTAACTCTTACCATATCTTCTTGTATTTTCATAATATGTGGTTACCATAGTTACTATAAAATTACAATAGAACCAAAATTGAATCATTAATAAAAACATTAACATTATATAAGTCATTTTTCCAAATATTATATTTTTAGGACTATTATATCATTTAATAAAATAGTATTTGTTTTAAAAACTTGTTTATGTCAATTTTGACACTATTTAGTAATTAATTTTTTGTTAAATTCATAACAACTTGATTACTTCAAAAAAAGCATTAAATCATCCCTAATATGTAAATTTAATCCATAAAATTATTTTATGGAATCAAAATTTTCAAATTATATTTATTTTAATATTTATAAATTCATTTATTTGAATCATTCATTAATAAGGTAATCACCACATCATCATTATGTTATAAATAAATTTACTTATTTAATATCTTAAAATTATAAAAAAAATACCATGATATAGGAAATATTTTTACATTTATAATTAATATTTATAGTCATATATATCAGTTATATAACTCTATATTAAAATTGTTTTAGTAAAAGATACATGTTTAGGTTATATTTCCCTTTTCTTTAAATTAAATATTATAAAATGTCATTTTCACACCCAAGTGGCTCCAAAATGACAACATTTCAGACTAAGGATGCTCATGGTCGGACATATCTCATCAAATAGTATTAGGATAAGTTTTATTGTAGTTTTATATTATTATAATATTATTTTTTTACCATTATTTATCTGATTTACTCTTTAACCATGGTAAATAAAAATAATTACTGAAATTACTATTCATAATGTCCAAAAATAAAAGATACCTATTTACACAATTTGGACCTTATTATTATTAATATGGAGTCCATTTCAACAAATTCAAAACATATAAATTGTAGTAATTAATTTAAAATTAATTTTCATTGTCAAAACCAGAAAGTGGGTTTTTAAGAAGTAAAAACTAACAAAAGATTGACTTGTGTTTATATCCAATTTAAATTTAAAATTAATTCCAATGACCATAATTGGATTAAATGATTAAAATTTAATCCAATTACACTTTAAAATCAATTAAAAGGAAAATTGGACTTTCGTTTCACCGAATGTAAGTTTTCGGTGTCCCAAATTAAATTTACCCTAACAAGTATAGCACCTGTAAGGGGTTGATCCACAGGGAACTATGAGGTTATTTTATCTTGCTTAATTTAATTTTTGTTTTTGTTTTTAGTGAAGTATTCTGAATTTAGAGTCGATTTTGGTTGGTTGTTTTTGGGTAAAAAAAGAACAATTGGTTTTTAAGATTCTTTTAAAAAATTAATTACTAAAACGAAAGTAAAGACAGGAGAATTGGTTTTGATGAAAATAATGATAGAAATGCGTTAGGGTTATGGATTTGTGATAAGTTGATTATTAAATTAAGTTGCTTATGAGTTTGTGTTGTTCATGATAACCCAACTCTCTGGGTTTAATCTGTAATAAAGTTTCCTTGATCCGGTAATCTTTATATTGAGAACTGAAGAGACTAACTCCTTGGTCTGGTAGTTGGTATTTAACATATCTTTATTTGGATTAGTCCATTTTTAGCCAACATTTACTTCCAATGGTCATGGAGTTGTTTGCTTTTATTCTTCTTTTGAATCCTTGAATATTTTACCCTTGGTCCAGTACAGAATTTCCAATGATATTATGAAGTGATTTAATAAGAATAAGAAGATATTATTAAAACAAACATATTCCGAGAAACTTAATTCAAATTACAACTCATCAGATTCCACAACCCCAAAACAATGGGTGTTTAGTTACACATATATGACATAATGAAAATAACACATTCGATACCTGGTGAGATCATTGAGTAAGACTCAAGGAGAGGTGTCGGATGGTGGAATGATGGAGCAGTGGTACCACGGTGGCTCGGGAAAAATGGTAGAAGAACTTCCCCCTTCTCTTCAAGTGTTCCACCTCTCTTAATCCGGAGGCAAAGGCCTCTATTCATAGAAAAATAAATTACATGTCGTGTACTTTCGTCAATGCATCTTTGGCTTCGTTTTCTCCGTGGGTAGGTGGCCTAACACGTTGTCTTTGACTTGGAACAGGGCGCCACCTGGTAGGTATATATACACGGCGTGTAGCGCCACTATACATGGCGTGTAGTCTCAAAATTCAACCACCAACCGCTTCTATAAATGCATACACGGTGTGTAGATATGGCACACAGTGTGTCCCCTTCAACCGGCCACATGGGCATATAGAATCTTTTTGGCCACCAACTGCTTCTAGAATGTCTTACACGGCGTGTAGATATGTGAACATGGCGTGTACCGCCTTCTAGTTACTTGGGCATGTATTTGTCTTGGTCAGCCTGTGTCTGAACTGGAATGTACACGGCATGTAGATAAGTACATGCCGTGTAGTTGTAAAATTTTTCTCTGTTCTTCTCTGTTTTGTGTACTTGTCAATAAACCCCTTAGAAATGAGCAAGATCACCAAAATCAAAGTATTTGTTCTCTAAGTAGGAGGTAATTTCTGAAAACTTGTTCTTATTTTTTAATAGAGTACATGAAAATGTATACACAAATTGGGTGCATCAAACTCCGCCATACTTAGTCTTCTTCTTGCCCTAAAGAAAATCTCAACATCTAATTACAAAGAATCTATATTGTAAAAGGAACAACTTCAGTTAATCATAAATGTAAATAATAAGTGCCAGGAGAAAATTTCAAAAATAATACAAAGCATTTTTAATCCAAGAGATATTCTAATCATGCCTCATATATAATTCAATTAACTACTTTCATACCCTTTCAACAGATGTTTCAACCTTTCAAATATAATAAATCCACTTGATGATTTACCTTACCTAAAATATGATCAACACTCAAGATGTTTTTAAAAAAAAATTATGCTCAATCAAATATATATACACTCTATCCATAGGTTTTCAAGAAATCTAGTTCTCCACTTTAGAAAATTTAATTTACAAAAATCATGAGGACTTTTCAATAAGGATCATATGTTTCTGTGGCTAAAGGTTGGTAGGTAAAGATGTGAAAAATAACTCTGAGGCTTGAAAAATGAGGCTAAATTCTTAAAAAACAATGCATGATATTCAAAATTAAACTCAATGTAAAAACGTCCTCAACAATCTTTATCAAATGATATCATATCCACCATCTCCTTTAATTGAGTAGGAGTCACAAACCAACAAGTGTGTATAAGGCCCCTTTGTTTGCACCATTTTTTTTAAACAAAGGGAACCTTTCTGAATTTCCAAAATAGTGGTTTGGAACTCTTTTCTTTTCTTTCCAAATGATCAAGAGTTTCTCCCTCGAACTTAATTTCTTGACAATTCACGAATTTATACCATGTGTTTCCAATCCCTTCTTTTGAGCTTAAATAAATAATCATGCAAAATAATTAAAGAATTAGGGTAGGAAGGGAAATAGGCTTGTGATATGGCTTTCTATAAAGTCTATTCATTGTCTCTAGGGGCTTCACGAAGATAAGATGTAGGGTAGGATCAAGATAAAGGGGTTAAAACAATCTTATGCCTCAATCATTTTAATGTAATTCAAAAATTCCTCATGTTTATAAAATAAAACTTGCAAATTCTGGTAGTTATGTATATTCTAAGAATCTCTCAAGAAAGATGGTATTATAAAGAATATGACAAAGGGGTTTAGAATACCTCTTGGGAGTGGGAAAATAAATAAAGACAATCAGGTCATGACTTGAAAATAATTGATTAGTCTAATCGATGTAGTTATCCAAGGATTATAAGTTTTTAATTTAAATTATATCAGCAATCATTTTAAAATACCCAAGAATCAAAATAAGCATGTAACTTTTAAAATTTTCCACCTTCATATTATTATTTAAAAAATATGATTAACCAAAAATGTCTTCATATTTTAAAATATATATTCTAATAATGATGTCTCCTAGAATCCGAAAAGGGAAAAGACTAAAGAGGTCGAGAGACACCCCCCCCCCCATACTTAATATCGCACATGGTCCACCAAGTGCCCAAAAAGAGGAACAAGGGAAGGCGGGGACACAATAGTGGACCAGACCGAGGGGAAGTAATAATTAAAGTAGACCAAGAATGGAAAGTGACCAATGGAAAGAGAATACTCCCCTCGTGTCTAGGCATAGGAAAATGGTATGTGACGTAATATTGCAGTCCAAAACGTGCCAAAGTACCTGTGAGAGGGGAAGAAAAAGAATACTGCAAGCATGTATAACAAACACAGGCACAAGATATCACAAAATATATATACAAAGAAAAGAATGTGTCCCAAAACCAGTCATGGGGTCACCTCAGAAGATACATCATCTAGTATAGGACTAGCTGGAAGAGATGGCTCATAAGCTACGGAAGCTGGAGGCTCAGACTCAGCATCTATAAGGGAAGCTGGAGAAGTAGGAGTCATAGGTACTAGACTTAGTAAAGGAAGCTTGGCATCCCCCCTTAGACTGGAAACAATGGTGGCAGCAGCAATAGTAGCAGCTAGGCCCATAGTAGAGAGTAAAATGGAATTTGTGGCCAGCGCAGTGAAGGGAGGTGGAGCAGTAGTAGAAGAGCCAGGAATTGAGGTAGAGGTAGGCCGCAGAGGAAAAGGAATACTTAGATGCTTAACAATAAGCTTCAATAGCTGCTTCATGCGGTCCTTGCAGCTGTCGATGCGTACCAAATTATACTCCATCGCGGCCAGGCGGAGGGAAAGGGAGAGATCGACCGAGGGTGCGGGGTAGGTGGGGTGGTGGCGGTACAGAAGAATGAAGGCCAGAAGAAGTGGGGTCCGTAGGAAGGGGGTGGGGTGAGGAAACTGGATGGGGTGGGAAAGGAAGAGTAGGTGTAGCAGTGGAGGTAGGAGGGTCAGCGGGTGGCTGGGGCCGAGCCTGGGAAAGGATGTAGACACCCCCTACTTCTGGACCAATCCCATGCGAATGAGCATGAGATAGTCTATCCACTGGGGAGAACCTAAAAGGTCATGGGTTAAGGAAGGCTCGAAAACTCCAAGGTGGTGGGCGAGGCGAGTGGCGTAAAACCCGCCGTTCAGGTTGCCCTGACGGCCGATAAACATAGCATAGAAATAGGAGGCGGCTAGATAAGGGAGGTCTGGGTAGTCCTGTCAGATGACACAGGTAAGGAGATCCATGTCATGATCGTTCAGGACCCCCATATCCTCAAGGCAGGGGAAAAGAATGGTTCTAAAGCACCGTTGGGTAAAACTAAGGATGGGGTCAAAGATAAGGGTGCTCTTCTGTGAGGTAGGGGTGTAGCGGTGGTCATGCCCAGCAATCTCCCGCCACATAGCCACGAGCTCAGAGCGCTCAGGTCTGGTCAGGGTGGAAACAGGGGGTGGGGTAATAGGATGGGGTATAAGCCGCACCCTCGGCCAAACTCTATCATGGTGAGGGAAAATCATCGGTCGCCCAACTGGAACCGAACCACGGGCACTGCATCACCAGGTGTCTCCCGGTACTCAGTGTCGTCGAACTCAAAAGAGACTGCAAACTACAAAAATAAATTAAGGAAGATAGGAGTGTTGACCTGGAAAATGGCGAGTAGCGGAGTGTGTCCAAGGAGATCCTCTAACTCTCCCCAGATGCCTAGCTGTTGAGGAACGGTGTTGTCGATGTAGTGGTCTCTCATCGGAATCAGATGGAGAGAAAAGCACTGAACCCTGTCATGTGCCAGATTAGTGACCGGGAACACCATGCAGGGATAGGGAACACCTACAGGTCTCGGCCTAGGTAGAGGTGCAGCAGAAGAAGCTAGCTCTGGGGGTGGATCGTCTGCAGTAGGGGAAGGGTCGCTGGATGGGGCGGTCGATGAAGTGTCAGCATCTACTGGAGAGGGCGCAAGAAGGGTGGCAACCAGTGGAGAAGTATCGATGATGCTTGGAGGCTCCATATGGGGTGGTGAAGGACCGGATGTGCTAGGCCCAGTCTTCGCTGAGGCAGTGGGTGGTAGAAGGATGGCCAATGGAGGGAGCTCATAGATCGGAGCATCTGGATCTGGCTGCATCGGAGGTCAGAGTCGAATCTGCCGAAAAATGGGCCTCTCGCCCTCAGTGGTGGAGGTCGGCTGCTTCCCCCGGGAAGGATCGTGATCTGCCATAACCTGAAAGGGAAAGAAAAAGAAAAAAAATAAAAACAAAACAAAACAAAATAAAGAAAAAGTGATAAATCTGAAAAATAAAAGTACATGGTGTGTACATATAGACGACACGGCGTGTAGTACAAAATGAGAAGCATCCCATGTTCTCTGGATAAACATGCTGAGGGTGAAAAGATAGACCATGTAAAGGTACACTGCGTGTACCGAACATACACGTCGTGTTCATACGAAGTTGACATGGGCGTGTATCACAAACGACACGGTCATGATTTTATCAGTTCTGAGAATAAAAGACACACCATGTAGGGGACAGACATGGCATGTTCTTGATTTGAGGAACATGGTTGTGTAGCAGCTAGACACGGGTCTGGATGAAAGAAATAAGCTACACGGCATGTACCGAACACACACGTCGTGTATAGGAACATGGGGTGAGAGGCTCTGTCAGTTGGTACACATGTAGGGTCCAAAAGAAACTCCATACACGGCGTGTACCAAACACACACACCGTGTATAAGAAAGTGGTGTGTGAGGCTATGTGCAAAGGGTACTCGGGCACGATGGGGGAAAGTACAAGGTTTGTACCGAACATACACACCTTGTATATTCAAATTGTAAAACATTTTGTGTGTAGTCCTGTACAAAAGTACATGGCGTGTGTTCTTCATTTCGTGGTCATGTACCGTGGAAGCCAAATGGTCGGAAGATTCAAAAACACCCTAAACTTGTCCAAAATTTTAAAATATAGGGTGTAGAAGGGAGTACTTGGACCGAGGATCACAGTGCAAGAAGAATCAGAACTCGAATCGAACCAAATCGATGGATCCAGAAATTGGGAGGTCGGGTGGCGTTCAGGAGAAGAAAATGGGAAGAGGGGAAGAAAGGGGGATCCACGCGACATGGGTTAAAGCCGGGTGGCCCTCAACTTTTATAGTCGCGGTACACGGTGTGTACATCAAGACTACACGTCGTGTATCTCCATTTTTTTTACATATATATATATAATTAGTATAATAAACTATATAATATTTAATATTAATTATTTAAAATAATAAAAGTAAATAGATATATATATATGTATGTACAAAATTGAAAAATAAAAATATACACGTAATGTAGTTGGAAAATACATGTCGTGTGTTTAAAAATTGTAAAAAGATAAGTACAACCTTTGGTCTGGTGCTTGGGGCGAGGTTTAAACCGACGATCGGTCGTTCCAAACAGAAGCCCTCAACCACTGGAGCGAAGGTTATACTACTGCCCATATTCATTATTTATATACATTTTATATATACATCCTATACACATAGGAAGAAATAAATGCACGGCATGTGTTTTTTAATTATAAAAGAAGGGGATGAAGGAGGGACATTAGCCAAGTTCGAACCCGGTACTTTTAGATCCAGGGTCGAGACTTTTCCAATATGCCAACTTCATCTGCATGAATTTATTTGATATAGAAAATTGTTTTTATATTTTAGTGTTAAAAATAGAACAGGTCACACATGACGTATATTGGAAGACACGTCGTGTGGTTTTATTAAAAGGGAAAATGATGGAAATGGGGTGGTTGCCAGGATTCAAACCCGGGTCTTTTAGAACTAGGTTATGATTGTGGCCAACCGATCCATCCCCACCATGGGTTTTATTATAAGTAAATATATATATATATATGAAATTACTACACACTCCGTATAAGAAAATATAAAAAAGAGGAACCCCGTGTCGAAGGTAGGTTAGGAGGATTCGAACCAGGGTTGGCTCGGATAAACTCCAGTGACCTTACCATTGATACCAGCATCATCCATGTTTATACTTAGCCACTCTATAGATTTATACTATTAAGATTAGAAACTAAATGATAAGTACACACCATGTATATAAGTGAGACACGGTGTGTAACCTCTGGGTTTCCTCCCAGGAAGATCCTTTGTTTTAGGTCGTTGGCTCGACCAACTTACCTTTTCTTACCTGAGAGGGGTGGTGGAGATTGTTCCCACTGCATCTTCCATGTGATGGTAAATCTCTAGTCGTTGTTCGTTCACCTTGAATAGTTGACCATCCTCCTTAGCAATTTCCACTACTCCGTGGGGTAATACTCGTATGATATGGAATGGTCCCGACCACCTAAACTTGAGTTTTCCTGGGAATAGGCGAAGATGAGAGTTGAAGAGGAGTACCTGGTCACCGAGTTGAAATGTTTTTCAACAAATAAACTGGTTGTGGAAGGATTTTGTCCTCTCCTTGTACAATTTAGCATTCTCATATGCCTCCCTTCTGATTTCATCGAGTTCCGATAGTTGGAACTTTCACCTCTCTACAGCTACCTTCAGATCAAATTTTTGGGCCTTAACGATCCAATATGATTTGTGTTCCAGTTACACTGGTAGATGGAATGGTTTTCCATAGACGAGGCGGAATGGTGACATCCCCAATGGTGTCTTGAAGGTGGTGTAATATGCCCACAAAGCGTCGTCAAGCTTTTTGGACCAGTCGTTCCGTGAGGTATTCACTATTTTCTCCAAAATTTGTTTGAGCTCACGGTTGGAGAGCTCCACCTGTCCACTTGATTAGGGATGGTATGTTGTACCCATGTGATTCTTTACCCCATATTTAGATAGCACTCCTTTCATTAATGCATTGTCAAAGTGAGTCCCCCTATCACTGATCAGCACACGAGGAATGCCGAACCTACTGAAAATGTGCTTCTTTAGAAAGGTCATGACTACCTTAGTTATATCATGTGTCATAGCAGTGGCTTCCAACCATTTGGAGACATAATCAACGTAGACGAGGATGTAGGTATTCCCAAAAGAAGTGGGAAATGGTTCCATGAAGTCAATGCCCCAGATGTCAAATATCTTAACCTCCAGGATGGGGTGCCGGGGCATCTCGGCTCTAGGTCCCATATTACCTATACATTGGCATGGATCACAATGGGAAACGAAGTCTCAGACGTATTTTTGCATGGTGGTACAGAAAAACTGAGATTGTAGAATCTTTGTTATGGTATGATCCGGCCCATGATGTCCTCTAACGGGTGATGCATGAAAAAATTCCAGGACCCCTTGAACTTCTGTCTCTAGGATGCATCGTCGGATCACCCCATCCCCACAGAATCAAAATAGGAGTGGGTCTTCCCAGAAGTATCACTTAACATCAGAGAGGAATCTTTTCTTCTGCTGTAAGGAGAGGTCGGGTGGATGGAACCTGTAACTAAATAGTTAGTAATATCAGAAAACTAGGGCCTAGGGGATTTGATAATTAAAAAGAGATGATCATCAGAAAAATCCTCCCTTATCTCTCGATCCTCTTCCTTCTCCAAGTGTGGAATCTTCAGATGGGATAGATGATCAGAAACCATATTCTCACTCCCATTTTTATCTTGGATCTCTAAATCAAATTCTTGTAAGAGGAGGACCCATCGGATCAATCAGGGCTTTGCACCCTTCTTTTTTAATAGGTACTTAAGTGCTACATGGTTAGTATAAACAATAAATTTAGACAGCACAAGGTAAGAATGAAACATGTCGATGGAGAATACCACTTCCATAATTTACTTCTATGTAGTAGTGTAGTTTAGTTGGGCCCCATTGAGTTTCCTACTGGCATAGTAGATGGGTCGGAAGATTCGGTCCAGCCGCTGACCCAGGACAGCTCCCACCGCATAGTCACTGGCATCGCACATTACTTCAAATTGTGCCTCCCAGTTGGGGGAAATAATCACTGGAGATTCGACCAGGCACTACATTAGATGGTAAAAAGCTATGGTACATGCCTCATTGAATTAAAAAATATCATCCTTAGTCAGGAGGTTGGTTGGGGGCGGGCTATCTTCGAGAAATCACGTACAAACCACCAGTAAAAACCCACATGTCCCAGGAAGCTGCGGATGGATCTAACAGAAATTGGAATGGGAAGTCATGAGATGACTTCTATTTTCACTGGATCCACCTCTATCCCCTTTTCTAAAATCTAGTGTCCAAGGACTATGCCACTTTGCACTATAAAATGACACTTTTCCCAGTTCAAAACTAGGTTACTGTTTTCGCATCGCTCCAGTACTGGCTTCAGGTGCCACAAACAGGTGGTAAATGACTTCCTATAAATGGAAAAATCATCCATAAATACCTCCAGGATTTTTTCCGCCATGTCATGAAAAATAGATAGCGTGCATCGTTGTAATGTGGCGGGAGCGTTGCACATACCAAAAGACATCATGTGGTAGGAAAACGTAGCGTATGGGCAAGTTAAGGTGCTCTTCTCTTGATCCTCGAGGGAAATGGAGATCTGATTATATCCTGAGTAGCCATCGAGGAAGTAATAATATTCATGCCCTGCTAATATTTCTAGCATCTAATCCATGAAGGGTAGGGGGAAATGATCCTTCCTTGTGGCATCATTTAGCTTCCTGTAATCGACACATACTCTCCAGCCCGTGACTGTGTGAGTGGGGATGAGCTTGTTCTTGTCATTAGATACCACAGTCATACCTCCCTTCTTAGGGACCACTTGCAAGGGACTCACCCATGGGCTATCTGATATTGGGTAAATAATGCCTGCATCTAACAGCTTGATAACCTATTTCTTTACGACTTTCTTCATGGGAGGGTTCAGACGCCGCTGGGGTTGTCTAGATGGCTTTGCTCCTTCTTCGAGTAGCACCTTGTGGGTGAAAATGGTAGGGCTAATACCCTTCAAATCTGCAACAGTCCATCCAATTGCCTGCTTTCTCTACTTCAAAACTTGTAGGAGTTCATCCTTATACTCCTATGATAGTGTTGCACTAAGTATAACGGGAAAAGTGTGATGATCTCCCAAATACTCATACTTTAAGGAAGGTGGGAGAGGCTTCATCTCTAGTTCAGGTGCCTTGAGAACTAAAGGTACTAGTGGTTGTACTTATTCCCTCTCTAGGATGTCAGGAATGATAGCTCATTTCTAGTAGTGTCCACCCTGGCCTTCAATGAATTTCAGGTCCTCTGGCGCCTCATCAGTGGTCATGTCAGGAAAAATCATATCATTTGAAATGGAAGAACATACCAAATCATCTTCTTGTTCATGAAGTTGTTCATCCATGGTAGTCATTGTGTAGCAGCCCTCATGTTCGAGTAACGATGCTTGTTTGATGGCCTTTAGAACATTGTAGGAGACTCTTTCATCCCCTACTCAGAAAATCAACTCCCCCTGGTGCACATCTATGAGTGCCTTCCCAATGGCTATGAAAGGTCTTCCCAATATAAGAGGTGCCTCCTGATCATCCTCTATGTCTAGGATAATAAAATCTGCAGGGAGGATCAATCTTCCCACTTTCACCATCACATCCTCCAGTAGCCCCTTTGGATATTTAATGGGTCTGTCAGCAAGTTGAAGGGCAACTCAGGTAGGCTTCAGATCGTGGAGTTCGAGCTTTTGGAAAACTCTGAATGGCATGAGGTTGATACTGGCCCCTAAGTCGCACAGGGATTTTCCAAATTCACAGGGTCCAATTGTACATGGAATAGTGAGATACCAGGGTCCTAGAGCTTGGGAGGAAGGTAATGTTGCACAATTGTGGATCACTCCTTAGTCAGTGCAATAGTGCCCATATCCTCCATTTTTCTTTTATTCGAGAGGATTTCCTTCATGAATTTGGAATATGTGGGCATTTGTGTTAGAGCCTCTGCAAATGGGATGTTGATGTGTAGATTTTTGAATACTTCCATGAATTTTCCAAACTAGTATCCAGCTTCTTTTGCTTCATCCTCTCTAGAAAAGTTCATGCATGCTCGAATGGTTTGACGACCTCTTTTTCTTTGCTTGGTTGAGACTTCGGTGATGTATTTTAGGATGAAGAGGGTTCTGAAACTGTACCTTTGTTGTCAACTGGGAGTATAGGTGTAGTTGAATGTGTTGGTTCCTTCTATTGTAGATTCTTTCCACTTCATAAATTGATGGAATGGGACTCTTCTCTTGGGTTCTTCTCGGTGTTTCCTGGTAGTGTACTAGGCTGTCTCCCTAAGAGATGGTTTTCTAAATAGACGATTTGGTTTTCCAGGCCTCGAATTGACGCCTTATGATTTTGGAACCTGGTCTCAGCAGTAGATAAGAAGTTGGTCATAAGATCCTCTAACCTTGATGTGTTCTCTTGCTGAGGAGGTTGTTGAGATGGTGGAGGTGGTGGCTGTCGTGGATGTTGTGGGTGGGGGTTCTGATATTGTTGCGGCTGATAAGGGTCGTGTTGGTTCTATTATTGACTTGGGTATGTATTTTGATATTGTGGCTGACTGTAGCTGGGTGGTCGCTGGGGCGGAGGATTCTTCTACTGTTAGCCCCAGCCTGTGTTCTGGTTTTCACGTCATGTCGGGTTCTGGTATTGTTGATACTAGTTCAACCCTCTATTTTGAACAACATAGCTCACCTCACTTGTCGAAGAATCGACTGAAGGTTTTGGGAATTCTCCCAGGATGTGGTTGTTACCATAGTCACCGTATACTGGATGGTTCGCCGCATGGACTTGAGATGTTCCCTTGAGATTCAGTGTGTCGATATTTTTGGATATTGCATCCAACTGGGAAACAAGCATGGTAGTAGAATCAATATTATGCATACTTCATTTTTGGGTCCCCCGCTCAGAATTCCACTGGAATCTGTTGGAAGACATATCTTCTAGCAGTTTGAAAATTTCATCGAGGGACTTTCTCATTACCGTACCTCCAGTAGATGCATCCACCACAGATTTTGTATTCGTTGTTAGTCCTCCATAAAAGGTTTGTACTTGCATCCAGAGTGGAAGTCTGCGGTGTGGTCATTTACATAACATCTCCTTGAAACATTCCCATGATTCTTACAATGACTCAGAGTCGTGCTACTGAAAGTTGTGGATCTCATTTCGCAAGTTTACCATCTTCGAAGGTGGAAAATATTTGGACAGAAATGTCGGGGCTAGCTCCTCCCAGGTGAGGATAGATCTTTGTGGTAACCCTTTGATCCAGTCTTTCGCCTTGTCCCATAAAGAGAAGGGGAAGAGGCGAAGATGAATGGAATCCTCATACATGCCATGGTAACAGAATGTATTGCAGATCTCCTGAAAATTGGAGAGATGGGCGTTTGGGTCTTCACTAGGCAGGTCGCCGAATTGAACGGTGTTCTAGATCAACTGCATAATAGAAGGCTTGATCTCGAAGTGTTGGGCATGTACCGGAGAGAGAACGATGCTCGTTTCAGCTCTTTGGATCGATGGAAGGTCGTACTCCATAAGAGTACGTCGTGGAGGTGGCTCTTGAGGGGGTGGATGTTGCATGTATTGCTGCTCCTGAGGGGAGAAGTAGGGCCATTGAAAGAGATGTCACTGCTGCTGATGCTAGCCGTACTGTGGAGGTGGTTGCTGTGGAAGTTCTTGTTAGTCCCTGGGGAGGAACTCCATGAAACCTCCAGGTTGGGCCTGCTTCGGTATACCAGCAGTGGGAGGATGCTAGTCCTGGAATGGTTGTCCAGCTGTATCTTTAGTGGTCGGTTCTCCCTCTTCTTTGTTCGCCATGAGTAATGATTTTTGTCTGTACATCTCTACAAGTGCACGTCGACATCACAATAAGGATCCTTCGATCTTCGGCTCAATCGGAAGAATATCCAATGACTCAGCACTCCTGGACCATGTGAAGCATTGGTTCATGCACCTGTAATCAGACACATACACAAAACAAAACCCAGGCGTAAAATGGAAAACAAAAGATAAAGAGAAATGAGATTAGGAAAGAAATTTTTGGGAATTTTTAGTTTTTATTTTCTATAAAATTTGATACAAATTTAATTGAAATAAGAATAAAATTACTCTAGTTCCCTGGAAATGGAGCCTAAATTTGGACTGTCGTTTCACCGAATATATGTTTTCGGTGTCACAAATTAAATTTACCCTAACAAGTATAGCACTAGTAAGGGGTCGATCCACAGGGAACTACACGGTTATTTTATTTTTCTTAATTTAATTTGTATTTTTGTTTTTAGTGAAGTCTGCTGAATTTAGAGTCGATTTTGGTTGGTTGTTTTTTGGTACAAAAAGAACAATTGGTTTTTAAGCTTCTTTTAACAAAGTAATTACTAAAACAAAAGTAAAGACAGAAGAGTTGGTTTTGATGCAAATAAGGATAGAAATGCCTTAGGGTTATGGATTTGTGATAAGTTGATTATTAAAAAAGTTGATTATGAGGTTGTGTTGTTCATGATAACCCAACTCTCTGGGTTTAATTTGTAATAAAGTTTCCTTGATCTGGTAAACTTTATATTTAGAACTGAAGAGACTAACTCCTTGGTCCGGTAGTTGGTATTTAACATATCTTTATTTGGATTAGTCCATTTTGAGATGACGGTTACTTCCAATGGTCGTGGAGTTTTTCGTCGTTATTCTTCTTTTGAATCCCTGAAAATTCTGCCCTTGGTCCGGTACAGAATTTCCAGTGATATTATGAAGTGATTTAAGAAGAAAAAAGAAGAGATTATTAAAACAAACATATTCAGAGAAACTTAATTCAAATTACAACTCATCAGCTTCCACAACCCCAACACACTGGGTTTTTAGTTACACATATATGACATAATGAAATTAACACCTTAGATAACTGATGAGATCATCTAGTAAGACTCGAGGAGAGGTGTTGGATGGTGGAATGGCGGAGCAGTGGAACCACGGTGGCTTGGGAAACATAGACGACGTGTAGATATGGCACATGGCATGTGTAGTCTCAAAATTCAGCCACCAACCACTTCTAGAAATGCATACACGACATGTAGATATGGCACATGGCATGTCCCCTTCAGTCGTCCACATGGGCGTGTAGACTCTTCTCGACTACCAACTACTTCTAGAATGTCTTACACGATGTGTAGAGATGTGAGAACGGCGTGTACCACCTTCTGGTTACTTAGGAATGTATTTTTCCTGGTCAGCCCATGTCTGAACTGGAATTTACACAGCGTGTAGATAAGTACACACCGTGTAGTTGTAAAATTTTTCTCTGTTCTTCTCTGCTTTGTGTACTTGTCCATAAACCTCCTAGAAATGAACAAAATCACCAAAATCAAAGAATTTTTTCTCTAAGTAGGAGGTAATTACTGAAAACATGTTCTTATTTTTCAATAGAGTACATGAAAATGTATACAAAAATCGGGTGCATCAACAATCTAACTATATAAATAAATTATATGAAAAGGCAGCTTTGAATTAAAATGCAATATTTTTCACTATTCATTAAAATAGGGATTTTATCAGAAAAATACCAAAATTTCAACCAAAGTAAATTTTTATGTCCCTCTTCTAAAGAATAAGTTTATTTTTTAAAATAGAACATATAAAAGTGATAAAAACTAGATTTAAAAAGGGCTTGCCATAAAAAAGTGGTAAAACGAGCTTTTAAAAAATATTAGAGTATTTTTTGCTTAAAATTGAATTCATTATCAGTTTAATCCTCTAAAATTTATTGGATAAATGTAAAAACATTTAAAAAACATGTGTAATCATATTTTAGTTAGTTTTATTCATTCCTTCCAATACAATGGTTATGCGTTAACTTGCATTTAAAATAACATTATTATTATTGTATTATTTTTCAATATAATTCAATGTTGTTTGCAACGTAAGGTTTCAGAGAAACCCTTTGTTGTGTTTTGAATATTATTTCAGACAAAGAGTCCCCTTTAACATAAAATTAATGTCAAATTCAAAAATATTAATAGATATGAAAAATTATTATTATATAAATACTTGGGATGTTACACCCCCCCCCCTCTTTTCATTTTTTCCTACTCTAATCTACATTTGGTATCAAAGGGATCTTTAATTATTATTAGATCATTCAAAACTTATTTTGTTTTCAAAAAATTTAACCTATTTTTCAAGAATAATTCTTTTTTATAAATAAATTTTTCAAACACTCATTATGCTCTTGGAGGACACTCTATGTGTCATGCTCCCTTTTTGGATGGTAAAAATTATAGTTATATGAAGACACATATATGTACCTTTCTTAGATAAATCGGTTATCATATAGAGAATATAGTTATGCATGGTTATACTCTTACTACTAAAAAAGGAGAAAAATGGTCTCCTAGTGATATTTCTTCTTTATAATCATATGGTAAAGCAATGAATTAATTTACTTTTTGTTTAGAACAATATGAATTTAATTAAATTTCTACATGAAAAATATCTCATGAAATATGAAACTCTTAGAAGTAACTCATGAAGGAATGAACAAATTCAAAGATACTAGATTAGATTAGTTTATACAAGACTTTGAAAGTTTTTCTATGCATACTAATGAGTCAATTACTGAAATTTTTACACAAATCACTAACATTTTTTATGGTCGAAAGGATATTTGTGATACTCTTTATATAGATACATTAGTCAAGAAAATACTTTGAGTTTTACCAAGCAATTGGGCACCCAACGTCACTGCGATCCAAAATTTAACAGCCCAAAATTTTATCAATAGAAATCCCTTTCTTATAATTATTTCATATATTATAATCACATAAAATCACTTAGAGAACACAATACAAACATTATAAATTAATAATGAATGGAATTAGAGGTATTTCTATAAGTTAAGGAACCTATACCAATGAAATAGTAATTTGACATTAGGAATAGTAATATGACCTTTATGAATAGTAATCCATCCAAATAAATAGGAACCTCATATAAAAAAATATAAATAAAATTTAGGCATATTATAAATGAAATTATGATATAATTGTATCATAGTATAACTAAATAAATGTTTTAATAATTATAAATTAACTATTGGTGTTTTTGTAAGTTATAAATATTTAATTACAATTTCATAAATAATATAAGGATTTAAAAGAAAATTTATTTTCCTAAAATGTATTCATAAATTAATATTTTTTTTATCTTATAATTTTAAGATAATTTTATTAAACCATTTTTAACTTTTCAAAGTGTTATAAAATTAGTTATAATTTTTAAATATGTATTTTTTGAGTAAATGATGATTTTAACTAAAAATTAAATTTCTCATATTTAGAAAATTATTTTCATGAAATTGAGTTCATTTTTAATTCTACATGTTGAAAATGGTTAGGGTGAATTTTTTATATTTTTCTAAAATACCTGAATTTTTTGTGAATAGTAAAATATGATAATTTACGATAAATGCCAAATACATGAATTTTTTAGTCATTTTTGATGTCAAGATAAGTTAAGTATAATTAGTTAAAAAACACATGAACTAGTTATTGTATTTAATCACAAAAATAAACATTGTTGCTTTTATTGATCCAAAATAATAAACTAATGATTAAAATAATAAGAAAACACCCCTCTTCTCTACTATAAATATCACCTCTTCTCCTCACACCTTCCAAGCTTTGATCCTTGTAAAAATTACACCCAATATTATTACCAAACCCCTCCCTCACATCCAAGATCCCTTGGTCACATCAAAAGATCAAAACCTTTTCCCTAATGAGGTTCTCAAGGAGGAGAAATTCAATGGGTAAATTCCTCTTTCTTTTCATTTAATTTCTTTTCAAGTCCGTTTCTTTTCTTAACATATCCTCACCTCCTATAATACAAATGGAATGATAACTAAATTACCTTAAATATACTATAATTTTATTGTGATAATGTAATAATCGATCATCAAACCCCTTATCTCATCCCTTCTATTCTAAAAATTAAACCATCATTTGTGAGGTGTTGATTTATCACCTTTATAGATGACAAGTTTTCATTTTCAATTTCTCTCCTTCAATTAACATGTTATATAATGATTCATCCTCATATTTGGAAATAAAATAATATATAAGACCAATTAAAATTATGATTTTTCATTAAAAACATATAATTTCAACTCTGTATAATTATACCCATTCTACATGAACTTTCATACTCATATACAAGTGAAACGATCGTGAAAACTAAGAAAATGAACACTCCCAAACGACGAAATTGAACACTATAACTCATCAAAAAGGTCATAAATTAACTTAATAAAATTTTACTAAATCAATTACATGTATAAAAGGTTATGGACTTATTAATTAAATAATATAATTTTATTTTTTTGGACATTAGGATCAAGTACCGAACCATTTCAGACATAAGGTAAAGGATCCTTTCTGAACCTCCATATTTCCTTTAGGTTAAGTTTTCTCTCTAATTAACCAATGTAGCACTTATTTATTTTTATGTTCTTCTTCTAAATTATTTTTATATATTCCATACTCATATATCCATATCATATTATCCTTATTTTATGTGGTAATACATTTTTTAATAAGCTTTCCTTTTCAAATATTCCAAAAAAGCAAACCCAATTCAAGGGAACTTATTGATTTCTTACCCATTTTCAAGTGCACTCAGTAATCTATTTTAATCCACCAATATTTTCCTAAAATCATTTATTTTATGATTAAAATATATCTTGGTTCATTTCTGGTTTTATACAAACAATTATGTCTTTTTTGTTTTAAAGAATCTTTAAAATTTTCCTCAAACCGCACTAAAATGTTTTATTTCTAAAGTTTCTTAAATGATATAAATTCTTGTTGATTCACTCTACAACTTACCCTCACACTTTAACCCTTTCACTCCTACTATTTCTTTCTACCCTTGACCTTTCACCTTCCAACCTTCAACCGAACCATCAAAAATGGCGAGAATGAAGCATGCACTTAAATAAGGATTTGTAGACGAGTCACAACCTACTAGAAAGAAAAAGGGATAATCGAGTAAGTCTCAGCCTGTCAGTACAACTCTTTAAAAACTTGTGGTAACACCAGACAATGAAGTTTTAGCATAATGGTTACTAGAGAGTAAGTCTCTTCTATTGAGGGTGTTGCAAACCCAAGGTTGGTTGGACTGGTTTTCAAACAATGATAAGCCTTACTACCCAAATCTTCTCCATGAGTTTTATATGAATACTGAATTTATTTTGGAAGGTAGTGAGGTATGTTGAATCAAATCTATAGTTAAAGGAAGTAGAATTTTATTTTCTTCTATACATTGGGTATAAAGCCTTAAGGTCCCTCATGAGGTAATCTACAATGACTTCCAAGGAACTTCTCCACCTGTAAGTGATTTGTTTTTCTTTGAGAAAGATTTGAAAGAGATGAATGGAAATGAAGAGCACAGAAGACCAATAAATACAGAGCTAGATGGTGAAATTAGATTGATGTTTAAGTTCATTCAACACTATCTTTGTCCTAGGAAAGGGTACTTTTCATTTTTAAGTATCAAGATGTATACTTTTTATATTTGATTAAGAAAGGAGTTAATGTGAACATGTACCGACATCTAATAGTGTATATCGATGAAATAATTAAGCCCTAATATAAGAACAATTCCCTATTATACCCAAGTATGATCTCATCCATGCTTCAAGTGAAATGATGTGTGGATGAAGGTGAATAAACTATTTCAACATGTAGTGTAATTTTCTTGAGTGAAGAGATATGCAAGAGGATGAAAATACATTGGAACCCATGGAAGAAGGAATGGGTTGGTGATGAGGATAAGCTTTATGAAAAATTCAACCAAGTGGACTATCTTGCTAGGCCGAAAGAATTAGTGGATCCTGGTCTAGGAACATAAGATGTTGATTATGTTTATTCTAATGAGGAAGAGGATTCTAATCCTGATAGAGATAAAGGGTATACTATTGATTATAAAAGTGACCCTGACACCACTGAAGCTCCAAGTATAATGACTTATGGACCTCCTAGTCTAGATCTGTCATTACCTTCGGATGAACCAACTCTTTATTAAAATGGTGATGAGGAGACAGAAGTGTCAAGAAGTAGTGATTAGGTGAGTAGATCTAGGGGTTCTGAAGGAGAATCTGGAGGATAAGAAGAAGTAGATAGAGAAGAAGAATAATGAAGTGGAAGTAGCTCTGGAAGTGAGGAAGAAGAAAATAAAGATGATGATGGAAATAAAGAAGCTGATGGAAATGATGAAAATGGTGAAGGAAGTGAAAGTGGTAATGATAGTTATAATATTGATGATGATTAGTGTGGAAATGTTGTCCTGGTTGAGGATGTAGTTCAATAACAGCCTATGGAATCTTCAAAAGTTTCTACTCTAAGTGAGGCAGTGATTGATGTTCCAAGAGAAGTAGATGATCCTACTGGAGAAGAGAAATCATTTATAGTTGATGGTGTAGTGGATGCTCAGATAGTCTCTACACCAGAGCTGGTTTTTGATAGATGAATATCTCTATCTAAGGGGGAGCAGTAAGTGAGAGGAGATCCAGTTGGGAGGGAGCTTCAAGATATAAGAGATCAAGATGAGGGGGAACATCAAATTGGAAGAGTGAGACTTGACACTCCCATCCCTTTAGATGATGATGTTATATCTAAATGGGCAAGAAATATTGGATAAATAGCTCTCAGTTTAGATTATGAAGATTCAGATGATGAGGTGTTTTCCCTATTGTAATAGAATCAGTGATTGAAACACTTCCTAGTACCAATGTCACTAAGGCTGGATTTTAAAGGTTTAAGGAAGAAATGTGTTTAGCTGTGAGGGAATCTGTTCAAGCTCAAGTTGTGCACATGCCTACTCTAAGTGATGAGGTAAACTCTTTGAAGGATTTAATATAATAGTTGAATAAGTATGTGCAAGATTCTCCTATTCTAATTCATAGAGTTAGTGTGAATGAGGCCGATGCAGCTAGAGTTTCAAAGAAGGTTATAGCTGAGATTCAACGAAACTTAATTGCAACGACTAAAATAATTGTTTATAACAATACCAAACATGGGAATGAGATACGAAAACTGGTTTCTACCATAAATGTATTAACCTCTGAGTATATTGGCTATTTGAAGACAGTTCTTAAAGCTCTTAAGGAACATACCTCAACACTTGTTGTTCCTTCTACCTCTGCTCAGACATATCAGGCCTTGGATATTGATGTAGTTATAACTGTTGTTAAAGAAGATCTTTAAGTATTATTTGGTGCCTCTGGTTTTAAAAGTATTTCTAAAATTTAGAAGAACACTAATCATGTGCATGATATGGTCAGATTTTATACCAAGGAATCATCCACTACTCAGGAAGATCTTACCAAGAGGAATAATTCATATTTCTTGAAGATTTACACCAAGCACCAGCTCACAAGTCACTTTAAGTATTTGGTAGAGAATTTTACATTACCCCCAGTTACTTAATCATTCAAATAACAAGTCAAGAAATTTAAATACTTCACACTTATTCTTGACAAGTTTATGGAGAATAAGGGCGATTTTGAAAAGGCTGTGAAATATGGTGGTGAAATAATTGAGGATTTCATCAAGATCTTAAAGACCTATCTTCATGTTCAGCGTGAAGCCGTCATAGTTCTATCTATTTCACCTCTCATACCCTCCGCTACCTCTCCTTCTATATCCTTGCCTCCCCATCCATAGTTCAATTCTTTCTCTTAGGATCTAAGCCAGATTTGGATAGTTCTCACAGAGCATACTCAACATCTTGTTTTGTCACAACACAAACCCATCCTTGCACCATCTGTTATTTAAAGAATACATCTTCCTTATCTTTGGATTCATTCAGACCTTTCAGTATCTCATCCTCCATCCACTAAACCTACTAATGATCCTTATGAAAAAGTAAAGGACTCACTATATCCCAAGTATTAGTTTGGATCACTTTTTTTATAGGGCTGATTGACTTTCCTTTTTTTGTATTCCACTAATTGTAATTTACATTATTTATGAAATTCATTGATCTTTCAATTCTATCAATGTGTTATGTATTTTTCTTTCTTGATTTCTATTCTTTACTATCTTTAATCTTTTTTATAATCCCAAAAGGGGGAGAAAAAGAAAGGAATTATTATTATTTTTCATTATTATCATCATTATTATTCTTTTTTACATCTCATTAAGATAAATGGGGAGAAAATATAAAGGAGGGGAAAATAAGGCATTATTTATTTTACCTCTGAAAATTATATCAAATTTGAGGTATTTTATTTTTAAGAACATTTTTAATGAAAGATAGTTAGTGGAATTATTATATTAATCATCAACTAATTATACTTGATAATGCCATGATTTGTGATCATCAAAAAGGGGGGGATTGTTCGCCTATAGAAGGTTGTTTTCCCCTATATGGTTTTAATAATCACAAATAATGTCTAATCACATCAATCATGTTTACTTATACTAAATCATGTTTAGTTATGTTTAATTATGATTATCTATGATTAAAAATTTATTTAACACATTCTATGAACTTTCATGTTATAAGACAGTTACAATAGAAGGATTGGCTAAGTATGAGTCACTAACACCAACTGAAAAAATGACTCACCGACAGTTCAAATGACTAACCGACAGTTGAGTCTGACTCACTGATAGAACAAATGTCTCACCAACAGCACAAAATGAGTCACCGATACCAACAGAAAGACTCACCAATAGAGGAGTCACTGACAGACTATTTAATTTTTCTTTTACATAAAATTATCTCTAACGGTCATATTTGAGTGTTTTAATACTTCTAATTTAATTAATTATTTTTTCAAACAACATTAATGACTATGTTAATGGATAGTACTAATGGAACCGGACGTGCAGTAGAAGCCCCAAACAGGTGGGTTTTTTAAAAAAATTCCACCGATGATCGACGTAAACTTGTCGACGTCTGTGAACAGAATCCCAATCTTAGCCGAGGACCACGCGTGAAGGATTTTTAGCACAAAAATAAACCCTAAAGTACCTAGTTTAATTCCGAAGCTGTGCACGACGTCTGCTCATTGTTGTAGATTTCTTCTCAAAGAATCTGAAGTTTAATTCCTCTAGATATTCCACACATGCTTCAATGAATATTTGGGATCATCGTTCGTCGTAATCCAGGTGCTAGCGCAGAATACCGACGATGCCTTTGACACTCCAACAATCACTGCGTCACTTCGCTAGCGATGCCTAAGAGAGAACTCCATCCAATCTCCTTGGATCCAGATCATCTCTCTCTATATCATGGGAGATAGAAGATGAGAGATAATCCCCATGAATAGTCTTTGTAAAAATCCCCTCCTCTTCTATTTATAGTGCCAAATTAAAATACACGGTATAGCCTCACAGGCCCCAGATACTTAATGCACTATTAGTGACATTTTATGACTACTAATCTGAGTAATAAATATTATTATCATTCACTTGTAATATATTAAAATACATTACATGATAATAATTGATTCATTAACTCAACTCATCACTCCCATAAATATTAATTGAACCTTGAATAATTTAATATTTGTCAATTAATATTTTTCATGTATTTACTTAAAACTCGTAAATACATTTAATAAATAAATTTAGTTCTCATTATTATAAACTTAAATAATATGAATTTATTTATTTCATTGGTGATCTTTTAACCTTAGACAAATCTCAGACCCCAGTGGTGGGGCCCACTATGTCCAAAACTCCTATTCAACTGAATAGGGAAGATTCTTGAATACGCTATTGTGTGTGACCCTCTAGGACCTTATCTCAATAGCAGGGAATAGTATTCACAGATCAGGATAGGGATCTAGCAACCCATCATGGCCCCTGAAGAGATAAGGATTTTCACAGCAGTAACAACCAACCTATGAACATGCACTGTATAATATAATCTCTTTGTCTGTAATATCTCATAAAGCAGGATGCACTCAAATGTCATCACCCTTTTATTGATTTATAGTTTTTTTATATAACTGGACGGATTTACCCTTGACTGCCCCATGGTCTTATAAAGGTACTTCCATCCATATCAACATGGCCATATATATATTACTTTCATAACTCGGAAGAGACAAATCCTTTCTTGACCATTCAACCAATGGCATGCCACCAATAACGCACCCAACACAAACTACCTCACCATGACTTCATTGCCATGGTTTTCATCTTATATCAAAGTACGCAATCAAATGAAAAACATTAATAATGATCTCAAGTTAGAATACCATTACACATGATCATAGATGAAAACATTCAATGACACTCAAAACATGTGGTGTTCCTATTGGCAGGTCAGTCCTCATGATCTCACTACTAGAGATCACCAAGTGCGAACTTCATGAGAAGAATACTCAATGCTTATAATCCCCCAGCACCTGATAGTCAAATATCTACTATGTCCAATCAGTAATATGTATCAATACCATAGAACATATATTTAAGATTAATTTTATAGTATCGTGAGGTTCTCATTATAGCCTATGAACTACTATAACCTTTTGATATGACAATTAATCTTTGGAAATTACCATTTTAATAGTGGATGTAGAAAATTATACACTATAATGGTAAGATAACATTATGTATAACTAACTATATACATGATATGGTAATCAAAATCACGAAATAGTTGGGTCTAGGGAACCCACTATTTCAACACTATCACTTTCACTAGAGCCAACTTGTTATCTACTCACATGATTAACATCATGTTTCTGCTGATTAATGGATTTAGCTATTGGTCCTTCCACGGTTCCACTGTGTGGAAATTCTACTATTGTGACCTTGTCTTCTTAAGTAAAACTACTCAAGAGATGGTTTCTCGATTATATATCACTTGTACACTGTCATAACTTGACATCTTGGCCAGTAAGAATATCATAATTTACATTATGATAATACTTTTCTCACCAGGTGTGATTCTAATAACTGGAACAAATCATTCCATTTTACTGCTTCTTAGCTGCCTTAGAAACTGCAATGTACTTGGTCTTGTAGGTATGGACACCACTGGTTGATATGATCTTGACTCACTCATCATCTTTAACCTAACTACAATACTTCATCACATTGATCTATGGTGGAAGACTAGTTTGTATCCCCAAAAACTAGTATCCTTTCATCTCCATTTACCAGGTACATATCTTTTGTACTTTCCAAAGTATAAATATATAGTTCAGACTGAACCCCTTGTAGTGCTCTTGGATATAACTGATATCTACCCAATATACCTTGTAAATATTAATTCTTATACATATCTTTTCATGTATGATTGATCCATCGCTCTAACGTATTGATTTCAACTCACCATGTTTATCTCTTCCCATGTCACGAATAGGTCAACATGGAGAGATTATGCCCTGTGACATAGGCAACAATTGATCTCTTGAATTTTTCCAACATGTATTTTTCAATACAATGTCACTATATGTAGTATTTACTAGGACCAAGCAACCTATAGATCTACCTTAGTATATCATATTCCCTAGAAATTAGGTTGCTACTTTAAGTCAATTGCTGGAGAGTAAATTTCATTTTGGTCTTAACTAACTGTGAGACCAATGTATGTTTTCCATATGTTTATGAACATATTTATTCTTGGAAAACATTGGCACTCCCACTAAACTTTTGTAGGCATATGGAAAACATTTTTTTCAAATGTATATTCTATGATCTTGTTACTTACTTTAATACTAAACTGGATTTCAGTAACTTTCAACTGTTATTAGAATTATGTGACATGACCATCCCTTTTTGGTTGCGTCGTATAGGCACCATCCATGATTGGTGGTCATGACATACAATGTTAAATAATTTGATCATAAATATTAGCTATGATAATTAAAATTCTAATGGATTTAGGTATAACGACTTGGTGAAACCAATCTAGCCTTGTTGGTACTATGCTTGTACCATCCATGTATCAACTCACTTGAATACCCACCACAATATTCAAAATAATAATCCCCTTTGTACATTGATACATGGAATCCATTGATTGAATTTTAGTTGGTCTTATCAATTTTAGCTAATTTCCATACACTGCTTACTTATAGGAAATATTATTTGCATTGAATAAAATATCACTGACCATGGTGAATATAAAAACCATCACCATGGTTTTATCCTTCCTATGCAGTTTGTGTTTCTGGAACATACTATGTTCCACATGTGCTTGTGGAACTAGTTCCTATGAAAACTACTTGTGAATTTTGAGAATTGACTAAACACAAGTCAATATAACCCCCACTATCTCTAATAGAGATGTGCACCCTCATATAGAAGTGCAGTCTATTACTTGATGACCAACTTTTCTATCTTAGGGATTTATGTAACATCCTAAGCAGTTGTTAGGATAAGTACCTTAGATGCACAATGTGTTTATCTTGATGCAAGTTTGTTTGTATCTGAAAAAACTATTTGCATCCAAACACATGTCCTTATGACATAATGGATTTACATAATACTATGACTCGTATGATATCCATTTGTTATTTTAGTTGTCATATGATTATAGGATTACGCCATTATTTGCAAAGCATTTCATGAAATATAATGGAAGTTTCTATTAGTTGCAACATTGATATTACTTACATCAATGCTTTGATGTATAACATGTCCATTTAGGAATTTCTCAATGCTACATATTTGTTGATCAATGTTTACATGTAATACATTATCATCATTCCTCCTCATTAACATCAATGTCTTGAAGTTGATAAGGTAATGTGCGTTTAGGAATTACTCCACACTACATTATCATGATTGATGAATGCTTGGTCAAGATATTCTTCGGTATCCCAACCCAAAGCAACTCATATCTCCTGACCATACATATACTTCACTTTATTATTACTTAATTACTTAAATTAATCTTATGAAGTATATATAACTCTAGATTATACTTGGAATAGTTTATGCTTACTTGTAGAACTATTTCCAAAAGCTTTGTGATATACCTTTATTTCTAAAGGCCCCTTTGTCCAAACTAAATACATCAATAATACCAAAAGTATTTATCTATGTCAATCCTAAATATCATATGTGGTATATTCATGATTTCCACTTTTAGTATTACTTGACAAAGAATTATCTTGTCACAACTAGGTATAAGTCTTACATTTACATTCATCACTCATTGCATATGATTCATGTATCAGTGAATCAGTGATTGAGTTTACCAAAACCAACATTCATTCCAAAACCTCAAATAATGTCTCCTTGCATCCAAGGATACATGATATTAATGTTTGTGTTTATGCTCAATAATAGTTATACATGAATCTTTCACTTGGAAATTAAAGAGGTCGTGTACTTCTCACAACTGTCCTAGGTATCACCCTTTCACAGTCGCTTGGATAATACACCTGACTTCCAGTAAGGTTTCTATACTTACTTGGTAACTATATTTAAATACACATATGTAAAAATAATATAGTATTAAATACCCAATTAGTAAAATGAAACATTACATTGATGAATATGCCTAATGTAGAAGCAGAAACTTACTTTTTTAAATCAGTTTATTGCTTTTAAACTTCTATTGTTTTATTTTATAGTATGAAATGAAATTAAACTGTGTTAATACCTCATTAATTGAAGGATGTCATGAATGTTCATCTATATATCTATTTTATTAATTGAAAAGGGAAAATTACAACAAAGGCCAGAGAAAAATCGGGCCCAAAGCACCCCAAACGACAATCCTAGGGAGGCCGAAAGTAGTGGAGGCCCAGAGCATCCCCTCGAACCAAGTTGACCCCCTCTGGCTTCATAGTGATAGCAGTATAGAAATAGAAGTGGTATGGACCGGGGATGTCAAGAGAAGCAAGGTGGTCCGCTACCTTATTTCCCTCATGCTAAGTGTGGGTTATGCTGATGTTGTTGGTGATCATAACTCTGCATGCCCTCGTAGTGTAATGGATAGACCATGGAATGGAACCGGAGCCATGCAAAGCATTATGGAGGATTTAGGAATCAGTTTCAACCTCCGATAAGATGATCCCTTTTTGGCGACATAGTGAGAGACCCAACAACATCACCTTTGGCTCGGCTTGGAGAGAAGATCTGCGCCCCAGGTGCCCAGAGAAAGCCATGATAACTGACTCGAAATGGTTTCATACCACCCCTAATCCACGGATTACCCCGTGTTGCATGACCTTTCAGAGTTTAGTTTGATCCCTCTGCTGGGAGGTGTCCACCCAACCCAGTTGCCTATATTGTCGCTGCTACCCGGAGAGATGCTAACAGTGCAAGTCTGAAGTCGTCGGAGCGTGGGCGCCTCTTTACATTTTCTAAAAGATCTAATCAGGTCCAGGAGTAGGAACTTTGTACGGAGTAAAATTCCCTGGCCGGAGGCGATAGTCCCTTCGTGTCGAGCCTTGTTCCACGCTTGCCAGATCTTCCAGCATCCAGCCCGGAGAACCATGGTTCGGGCCGTCTGCTCAAGGCCCCTATCCACCATCGTGAATATTCCATTGGCATTAAATTCCTTTGACCTTTTTACATTTTCTTTCAATTTATTCTGCATAAAACTTAATTTTATTTTATTCTTATTCACTTGGCGAACCTTACCTAAATAGGTAATGGAGAATTTACTCAATACTTACTTGTTTTATAACTTAAAACGAGACTTGAGTAATGTGTTGAAAATGATATGAGAAAGGGATCCATTTAAATATCATGATAGATCTTTCAAATTACACATGTCGGTGTAACCATCGCCTTATTCGTATCATTGCTTTTCTTTCTCCTTGAAAAAATCCCGGAGATGAGACTTCATGTTATATCATCCATGTCTTGGTGTAGTGACCACAACTGACATCAGACATTGATGAAAGCATAATGATATAACTATCATAAGCTTTGTACATTAGTCTCCTATAAGCAATTTCACCCTCGCTTCATGAGGTAGTTTAACATAATTGGTGACACTGGCACTTTGAGTTTCCTATATCATAGTACTATGTGCACTGGCATGTACTATTTATGGATGCTCGTGTTAGTGTGGACATTTAGTTTGTCCAATATTTATCGCAGTTTAAACTTGTGGTATAAATTTCCATTTTTCTACAAAAATGAATTTTAGCAGATGAGTTCCTTTTTTCTGGATTACCGGTTTAGACATTTTTTATTAATTACTTAAAACATTTAATGTCTCCCACTATTTTATCGGATTCTAGGAACCATATGTGCTAGAATTGGAATACTCTATCGCTTGAGTATTCTAGTGTCAAGGATCCCTAAACCACCCCTCATAGTCTACAATCTATGGATATGCCACTACTTGGAGGGTTTTAGGTGATCTTTTAGCTGGACGACCGCTTCAAATTTTGGTTCCTTGATATGTTGAGTGAAGTCCCAGCTTCTTAAAATCAGAGCTTGATTTACTCAATGCTTGCCTCTAAAATTACAACAAGCTAGATATGGCTATTTCTTTGCTGCAATTTTAGTTAAGTTGACCCGTCACTCTTATAAGGACTCCCCAGTAGTAAGAGGCACCCTCGTCTAAGGCATGACTGACACCTCAAACAGCTTGTTTTGTCCAAATTTAAATGATAGAAGGTTGTTTAGACTTAATGTATTTTTGAGGGTTTTATTATTTTTAGTGTGATGAAAGAAATCATTTTCTATTTTTATAAGCACATACTATGTGATCTCACTCACAACTGACCATGAAAGAAATATAAATTTCATCGCGTCACATGTTCATTTTATCTTGCATGCTTGTTTATTATTATTCTATGTGATCGCGTTATAAATACACATTTACAAAATAATAAACCATGTAGAAATAAAATGAAAAACCTGATCATGAGCCAATTCTAATGGTTGATCAGTTGAGTGAATAACGGACCAACTGAAACCCTTGGGGTAAGTACCTTTAGTCACGTGGCTTGCAACTTGAACAGAAACTTCTGCTCATCCAATGAAACCAACTGCTATCTGGTGCGTTGTCGTCACTTGGTACAAAGTACATCATACCTCGTCTCATCATTATACAATTTTACTCGTACGTAGGCGAGGGGGTCTCGGGGTATAAAATATACAACTCAGAAAATGGGCACGCAGTCCCTTATACATATAATGACCTTTGAGACGACACACAAATCATCTTTTATTTATTTAAAATAATTATTACAAAACCAAATGCAATAATTAAATAAATAATCAAATTAACAATCAAGCACCAGACATGCATTGGTCAGTCTCCAGCTCATGATCGGTATACGTATTAACTCGTGTATAAAAAATAAATGTAGAATAAAAATTAAACTTACATTAAAATAAATTTGAGGGCATTTAATTGAATTAAAAACTTCACTCTTGTTTTTAATTCAATTTAACGTTGTTCGTTCCTAATTAATTAATTTAATTTTTAAAACTAAAAATTAAATTAATTAATTAATTTAATTAATCTCCCAATTAAATTAATTATGCCACATATAAAATTTAATAACCAAAAATTAATATTAATTTAATTATCAAATGTAATTAAATTAATTAATTTAATTAAATTTTGATTCAAATAAATCACTCGAGCCCATAAAACTTTGGGTAGGGCCTGTGCGGGTCGGGGAGAAACTACGTAGGCCCTATCTGGGTGTAACTGACCCCATGCAAGGGCATTCTGGGTCAGGTTGATCTGCCCAAGCCAGTTCTGGGCTAGGCTGACCTACCCGGACTTATTAAGGGGTAAAACGAGTTACCTTCCTGCTAAGAGGATCGGGCGGCGGCCGGAGTTTGAGCATGCCGGCGATTGCAACCCGGAGAACGTGCGCCAATGGTGTAGAGCTCGCAGCGGCTTGGAGGGGTCCGGTCGTGGGTGAACCGAGATAGAGGCACCCTAGTGGGGCTATCCACGGCCAGTAGGGATATCGGAGGAGGGCGGCGGACCTGGCGTGGGGTTGCGCCGAGGGATGAGGTGGTCTCACTGGGAGGCGATGCCAGCTAGGAGCAGGACACCAAAGTCGCTGGTTATATAGCTGTGGAAGGCGGTTGTCGGACGGGTTGTTTCTGGTTTTTCTAGTGAAGAGAAGCCAGGGAGGAGTTGCCCTGGTGAGGCTAGTGGCCAACGGAGCAAGGGAGGAGGTGTGCGGCACGGTGTGGAGGCCACGATGCTAGTACAGGGCGGTGTAGCCTCGATGCTAGGTGGAGCGGCGCTGAACGTGAAAGCGTAACCTGCCTGGTCCAGCGACCTGGTCCAGAAGGGGGAGGCCTGGTGCACCAGGTGCGAGAGGGAGCTGTCACTGCAGTGAGGTGGGTGCTACCATCGCGGTGATGATTCTGGCTTGGGTAGTGCGTTGGGTTCGGCTCCTCAGGAGAGGTGGGCACGGGAGGTGACTCCAGCAGGGAAGTCGAGCGCAGTACTGGGTGTGGAAGCCTACCGGGAATTGGGTGTTGCAGGTCTCTCCAACGATGTGTGGGGCACCTGCTGTTCGCAGAAGGGAGCAGCCCAGAGGAAGGGGCATTCGTCTCCACCCTTGGTGTGATTTTTGTGCACCGTTATGACATGGGGCAGGAAGAACAAGCGAGGGGCCGATCGGCCCCGCAAAAAAAGTTTTTTTTGTTTTTTTTTTCTCACGGCCTGCACATGCAGGTCATCACCCCCCCCCCCCCCATTTTATTATTATTATTATTATTTTTAAACAGTAACATGCTTTGAAGGTCACCTTTTCACCCTTTTTTTGCTTGATTTTCAAAAGTAGGTCTTCTCTCCTTTTTTTATTAACTTGATCCACTTGGGTTATCACCCCCTTTTTAAAAAAAATATTAAACCTATATAGGTTTAGGAAAATAATAATAATATTATAATATTAAAATATTATTATAATAAAATTATTATAATAATAAAAATATTATTATAATAGAACTATTATTATTACAATAAAATTATTATAATAATAATTATTATAAAAACTCATCAGAAAACACTATTTCGGTGGAAACAATGGATCTTGATAAATGAAATTGAGGTTCATAGATCTAAAACCTCATATATATATATATATATATATTAACTGGTGTTAAATCCAAACTAAACACTTCAGATGACTGAAGAATGGTCATCTGATGTTTTATTAACACACGGTCTGCGGCGTTGGGACCGTATCGACACCCTCTTCATAAATTAATGCAAATTTAATTTTTCTTATCTTAAAGTCGACACATGTCCCTTTGATACCAATTTTTAGAACCAGGCATGCAGCGAAAGCCCCAAATAGGTGGGTTTTTTAAAAAAAATCCACCGATGGTCGACGTAAACATGTCGACATCGGTGAACAGTAGCTCGGTCTTAGCCGAGGACCACGCATGAAGGATTTTAAGCACAAAAATAAACCATAAAGTACCTGGTTTAATTTTGAAGTCGCACATGACGTCTTCTTTTCATTGTAGATTTCTACTCAAAGAATCTGACGTCGAATTCCTCTAGATCGTGCACACACGCTTCAAGGAATCTGTGGGAGCGTCGTTCCTCGTAATCTGGGTGTTAGTGTGGAATATCGATGACGCCTTCAACGCTCCAACGATCACCACATCACTTCTCTAGTGATTCTCAAGAGAGATCTCCATCTGAGCTCCTTGGATCCAGAGCATCTCTCTCTAGATCATGGGAGAGAGGATAGGAGAGAGAATCCCCATGAATAGTCTTTGGAAAAATCCCCTCCTCTTATATTTATAATGCTTAATTAAAATACTTGATATAGTCTCGCCGTCCCTAGATACTTAACGCATTATTATCGACATTTTATGACTACTAATCTGAGTCATGAATATTATTATCATTAACCTGTAATATATTAAAATACATTACATAATAATAATTGAGTCATTAACTCCACTCCTTGCTCCCATAAATATTAATTGAACCTTGAATAATTTAATATTCATCAATTAATATTTTTCATGTATTTACTTAAAAATCGTAAATACATTTAATAAATAAATTCAGTGTTCATTATTATAAACTTGAATAATATGAATTTATTTATTTCATTAGTGATTTTTTAACCTTGGAAAAATCCCGGATCCCAATGGTGGGGCCCACTATGTCCAAAACTCCTATTCAACTGAATAGGTAAGATTCTTGAATGTTCTATTGTGTGTGACCCTCTAATCCTTTATCTCGACAGTAGTGAATAGTATTCATAGATCAAGAAAGGGATCTAGAAACCCATCATGGCCCCTAAAGAGATAAGGATTGTCATAGCAGCGACAACCAACCTACAAACACGCACTGTGTAATATAATATATTTGTCTATAATATCTCATAAAGCATGACACACTCACTTGTCATCGCCCTTTTCTTGCTTTATAGTTTGTTGATTTATCTGGACGGATTTACCCTTGACATCCAGGGACATGGTCTTATAAAGGTACTTCCATTCATATCAACATGGCCTGAGATATATTACTTCCATAACTCGGAAGTGAAAAATCCTTTCTTGACCATTCAACCAATGTCATGCCACCAATAACGCACCCAACACAAACTACCTCACCATGACTTCATTTCCACGATTTTCATCTTGTATCAAAGTACGCAATCAAATGACATAAATTGGTAATGATCTCAAGTCAGGATACCATTACACATGATCGTAGATAAGAACATCCAATGACACTCAAAAAAAATGTGGTGTTTCTATTGGTGGGTCAGTCCTCGTGATCTCACTAATAGAGATCACCAAGTGAAAACTTCATGAGAAGAAGTCTCAATGCTTATGATCCTCAAGCACCTGATAGTTAAACATATACTATGTCCAATAATTAAGATGTATCTAGACCATAGAACATATATTTAATATTAATGTCATAGTATCTAGAGGTTCTCATTATAGCATGGGAACTGCTATAACCTTTCAATACGATAATTAATCTTTAGACATTACCAATTCAATAGTGGATGCAGAAAAGTCTACACTATAATGGTAATATAACATCATGTATAACTAAATATATACATGATATGGTAATCAAAAGAACTGAATATTTGGGTCTAAGGAACCCACTATTTCAATAAGGTACCTCCACATGGTTATTTTCGAGCTGTAGAATATAAAATATAAAATCATGCGAGCTGAAAGATAAAGAGACATAGACATACAGAAGAGGACTCGCACGAGCACCCATACTGAACCTGTAAACAAAAGGAAGATGAACACATGAGGCATTCTCATTTTCTTGTTGACTGAACACAAAAGATAACTTGCTCTGCACAAAAGCTTTAATCGTCTTTGCAGGAAACAAACACTAAAGAAAATAATCCCATATTCTTAGAAAACCAGAACACAAATCTTCACGACACTCTGTTTTCAGTGTCTGTTTCTAGAAGAGGACTAAAACTTCACATTTGCTACATCCAAAGAGTCCATAACTTCATTTCATAACACTCATATCCTTCTAAACTCTATCTCTCTATTTCATGCTCTATTGTGTGCATTTTTATTACATTTTTAGTAGTGTGTGTGTCTATATGTAAAATGAACACTTTCTCCTACACTGAACTGAAGGATACAAGATATCCTCAAACAAACATCATTTTACACCTTGTTTCTCCCAGGTATAACTATGGAAGCGGTCATGTGTGACCTAGTTGTTTTATTTCCCAATTAGAACTATAGTAGAGGTCTTGTGACCTGGAAAGTTTGTATATTATTATGTAAACCCTGATCCATAGTGTGGATCAAAGATTTATATATATATATTGCTTGGTGGTAGGTGATCACAAAGTGGAGAGGATTAGGTCTCAGCTTGAGACTTAACCTATTGTTTTAATCCATTGTGTTTTCAAATTTAGTTTACTCTGTTTTAACTCATATTTCATACAACTATGTTTTACTTTGATAGTTAGTCTTAGATTGCATTTATAACTTTTTTGGCTTAGTAAATTAGTTTCAAAAGTTATATCAATGTTTCATATTTTTATAACTAATAATTAATCAATCTTATGAGAAATTAATTGAACAGTCATATTGTTATAAATTTTCTACTTTGATTAACTATCCTGTTTTTTTTTAAATTGGGGGATTTTTAAATAAAGTTTTTAATAGAAATTTTTATAGGAACTAAATTCACCCCCCTCTTGAGTGTCCTACTCTGACTAACATTTAGTATCAGAGGTGGTTAGAATATTTTTCAAATATTTTCAAATGTGATTTTAGTTGTGTCTTAAAGATCTCAAAATTTCTGTTAGTTCTAAATTTTTAGCTCTTTAGAAACCTATTCATTATTCTTTATTATGATTAATATATTGAAAGGTGTTGCTACCAACAGACCTCCCTACTTTAATGGTATAAATTATGCCCAGTGGAAAATAAAGATGAAAATTCACTTAAAAAGAATGGGGTTTGATATTTGGACTATAATAGAAGATAAATATGATATACCAGACACTCCAAGAACTACATGGAGTGATTCCACAAAAATTGCTTACAATAATAATTGTAAATCTATGAATGTCTTGTTTTGTGCATTAGGGGATGAATAATTTAATAGATTTTCTATATGTGAATCTGCTTATGAAATTTGGGATACCTTATTTGTTTCACATGAAGGAACCACTGATGTCAAAGAAATGAGACTTAATACCTATACTATTAAATATGATAACTTTAATATGAATTCTGATGAACCCATTTCTGATATTTATCTCAAGTTCAATGAGATAGTCAATACAATGAGCTCTCTTGGAAATCCAGTGGGTTCCAAAGAACGAATCATTTGGATACTTAGATGTCTACCCAAAAGGAGGAAAAGAACCTCAGTATCAATTAGAGAATCTTGTGATATCAGTAAGTTTCTAGTTAAGGAGATGATAGGTAAGTTGATGATGTATGAGGAATAATTAAAGGTTAAAAAGGAAGAAGATGATGAACCAAATAGAAAGTTAGTGGCTTTTAAAACCAATAAGTCCAAAAAAAGAAAAAGAAATGTTAAAAACTCATTCTGATAGTACAAGTGATGAATATTTACTATCAGACAGTGATGAAGAAATGGATCAGTTGGACAAAAGGTTTAAGAAGTTTTATAGAATGAATAAATTCTTTAGGAATCCTAGCTACAAAGGTAAATATGATAATAATGGAAACTAGAAAAAGAATTGGAAAAGGAATGATAACTCAAATTAAATATATTTTTATGAATATAAAAGAATAGAACATGAAAAAGTTGATTATCCTAAGTTAAATAAAAAGAAATATGAGGACAAAGATGAAAGATACAAAAAGATGATAAATTACACCTATAGTGCCTCTGAGGACATCACAAGTGAGTCAGAATCATCACATGATGAGAAAGGTGACAAGGAAAACATGTGTTTCATGACAAACACATCTGAGGTAACCCTTGAGTCTCCTGTACATAATTCTTATTATTCTGGAGATGAAAGTGATTCTGAAAATATAACTAATGAGGAAATGTTTGAATATTTCAAAATTCATGAAGATACATGCAATGAATTAAAAGACAAATATAAATCTTTAAAGAAATAGTATGCTCTTACATCTACTATTAAATTTGATCTTACCATAGAAAAGGAAAAGAATGCTCAATTGCTTAAAGAAAACAATGAACTTAAATTGTCCAATGAGAAATTAAAAAAGGATTTATAAAAGTTTACCAATGTTAAAGATATCTTGGTTCAAATGATCGGTAAAAAAATTACACCCAAATACACTAGTGGTATTGGATATCAACCTGCTAAAATAAATTTTGTAAAAACCAATTTTGTATCTAAATCAAGAAAATATAGTTTTATTCCTAGTTTTGGAAAATTTTCTGCAAGTTCTATCTATGAAACATCTTCTACTATTTCAAGTTTTTCTAGACAAAATAAAGTTTATTTTTCAAATAATTTACATACCGATTATAGGAAACCCATGAAGCGAGTATGGGTTCTCAAGGTTCCTATTACTAATGTTATTAGACCCAAAAAAATCTGGGTACCAAAATCTTTTCTTATCTAATATTTTTTTGTGGGAAATTCGTTTGAAGAGATCTTGTAGAAGTATATGGTACTTGGATAATGAATGTTCAATACACATGATAGGATATTATTCATTCTTCAAGAATCTTATAAATATTTATGGAGTTCATGTCACCTTTGATGACAATGCTAAAGGCAAAATCATTGCTATTGTCCAGATTGGTATCTCTAATTAAATTTTCATTTCCAAATTACTTTTTATTGATGGATTAAATTAAAATCTACTTAGTATCTCTTAGTTATGTGATGATGGTTTTAATGTTAAATTTAAAAATGATGCATGTAATGTCTTTAATTCTAAAATTGAATTAGTATTTTATGCCTTTAGAAATGTAAATATTTATGTTGTAAACTAAGATTCATCAGTTTCTAAAAATGATTCATGTTTAAGTACTTTTCATAAAGAGTCTTGGATTTGGAATAGGATATTAAGAAATTGTAATATTAATTCTATTAGAAAGATTATTAGTAAAGGACTAGTTAAGGATCTACCTAAACTTGAGTTTCCAAATGACAAAGTCTGTAATCCTTGTCAAAAAAGGTAAACAGCATAAAATATCTTTCAAACCAAAGAAATAATTTTCTACTTCTCAACCTCTTATGTTGGTTCACATGTATTTGTTTGGACCATCTAGATTTTTAAGTCTAAATGGGAAGAATTATGTCTATGTTCTTGTATATGACTATTCTAGGTATACTTGGACTTTATTTCTTACTCACAAAAGTGAAGTTTTTTCTCATTTCAACAAGTATGCTATAAAATTATAAAACCTAAGTGGACTTATAATTAAATCCTTAAGAAGTGACCATGGTCATGGGTTTGAAAATCAAGAGTTTGAAACTTTTTTCTCACAAAATGGCTATAGTCATAACTTATCTGCTTCTAAGAAACCTAAACATAATGGTGTTGTAGAAAGAAGAAATAGAACCTTACAAGAGATAGCCCATACTATGCTTAATGAATATTATTGCCTATTTATTTTTAGGTAGAAACTGTCAATACATCTTTTTATATAATTAAAAGAGTCTTAATCAGGCCTATTCTTGTGATAACTCCCTATGAGTTGTAGAAAAATAGAAAACCCAAGGTTAATTACTTCAAAGTTTTTAGTTTCAAAGTTTATATCCTTAATACAAAAGAAAATATTGATAAATTTTCATCCCAAAGTGATGAAGTAATCTTTCTAGATTATTAAATCTCTAGTAAAGCCTATATAGTCTTTAATAAAAGAACCAAGTGTGTGGAAGAATCTCTACATGTAAAATTTGATGAAATAAATCCACATGAACCTAATACATCCCTATAAAATCTTGAGGATGATATGTAAAATCTGGATATATATGAAAAATCTCTTGACCCTATTGTTAAACAATCTATTAAATCTTCCAGTTCTGGAAATTCTTCAGACTCTAGTCATGATGAACCCGAACCTACTAAAGAATCTGAAATTACTATCCCTTTTTACTCTAAATCCACAATAATCCTAAAGAATCATCATTTAGATGTTGTAGTTGGAGACCTAGATAAAGGAACATATACTAGAGCTTCTCTGATAAATCATGTAAAACATCAAGCCTTTTTTTCATATCTTGAACCTAAGAACATCAATGATGCTATCAATGATGATTTTTTGGTAATGGTTATCCAAGAAGAATTAAATCAGTTTGAAATAAATAAAGTCTGAAAACTTGTAGATTTACCTAAAGACATCTTGACAATAGGAACTAAATGGGTGTTTAGAAATAAAGTAGATGAAGATGGTAATATTGTAAGAAATAAAGCTAGATTGGTTGCACAAGGTTATAGTCAAGAATAAGGCATTGAATATGAGGAAAAATTTTCATCAATTGCTATACATGAGGCCATTAGAATCTTACTTTCATATACAGCACATCTAAATTTCAAGATATATCAAATGTATGTTAAGAGTGTATTCCTAAATGGGTATATAGTTGAGGATTTTTTCATTGAACAGCCCCCTCGTTTTACAAGCCCTCACTTTCCAAATCATGTTTTTAAATTAACAAAAGATTTATATGGTTTAAAGCAAGCTCCAAGAGCTTGGTATGATAGACTAAGTAGTTTTATTATTTCCAAAGGTTTTATAAAAGTTATGTATGATCCTACTCTCTTTATAAAACAAATTTATAAAGATATTTTAGTAGTTCAAATTTATGTAGATGATATTATTTTTAGATCTTATAAAAATTCTTTATGTGTTGATTTTTCAAAAATTATGCAAAGTGAATTTGAAATGAGTTTAATGGGAGAACTCAAATTATTTCTTGGATTTAAAATATTTCAAAATAATGAAGGTATTATTTTACATCAAAGTAAATACACTAATGATATTTTAAGAAGGTCTGAATTTTATGGTACAAAAAATAGTGATACTTCATTGAGTACCACTTGAAGGTTGTATCTTGATGAAAATGGTAAATCTATTGATTAAACCACTTACAGAGGAATGATTGAAAGCTTACTCTACTTAAATTCTAGCTGGCCTGATGTTATGTTTATGTGTGTATGTGTTCTCGTTTTCAAGTTAACCCTAAATAGTCCCATCTAAATGATTTTATCATAATTTTCAAATACCTTAAATATACTACCAACTTAGGATTGTTCTATCCTAGAGGAAAACATTTGGATTTAGTGAGTTATTCTGATGTTGATTTTGGTAGTTGTAAGTTAGATAGAAAGAGAATCCCGATAACATGTCACTTTTTTGGAAAGTCTCTAGTTTCATGGTGTAGTATAATGCAAAATTCTATTGAATTATCTACTACCGAGGTTGAATACATAGTTGTTGCTAGTTGTTGTGCTCAGATTTTGTGGATGAAACACACTTTACTAGATTATAGATATCAATTCAGATATGTCCCTATAAATTGTGATAATACAAGTTCTATTAATATCTCTAAGAATCCTATTTATCATTCTATAATAAAGAATATTTATGTAAGACACCACCTTTTTAGAGATCATTATCAAAAAGTTGATATAACACTAGAGTTTATGGACACTGAACATCATCTTGCTAACATATTCACAAATCCATTAAACTTTGAAAGAATTAATTGCATCAAATATGAATTAGGGATGATTAATTTATAAGGACCTTATGTTGATAACTCTTTGTGAAAAATAAGAGTAGATGTCATGCTAACACTGACAATGTCATGCCGACACCAACACATTTTTCATGTTGACATTGACAATGTCATGCCAACACCGACACATTTTTCATATCAACACTGAAAATTTCATTCAAACACCGATACATTTTTCATGCTGACACTGATAGTGTCATGCCGATATTGTCATGCCAACACCGATAGAATTCACTATTTTATATGTCATATTTTTTTAACCAAAATGATGTTGTTTCATTTATTTATTTAAACCCAGTTCACAAATTTACAATCTCTAAGCCCTAAATGATATAAATTTTAGTTGACCAACTCTACTACTTACTCTCACACTTTAACCCTTTCACTCATGTTGTTTATATCTACCCTTGACCTTTCACCTTCCAACCTTCAACCAACCATCAAAATTGGTGAGAATGAAGCGCGCACTCGAAGGAGGATCTGGAGATGAGTCACAACCTGCTAATAAGAAAAAGGTATAATCAAGTAAGTCTCAGCCTGTCAATTTAACTCTTTTGAACCATGTGGTAACATCAGAGAAATAAGTTTTCACAGAATGGCTTCTAGAGAGTAAGTCTCTGTTGTTGAGGGTGCTTTAAACCCAAGGTTGGATGGACTGGTTTTCAAATAATGAGAGGCCTTACTACCCGAATCTTGTCTACGAGTTTTATATGAATGCTGAATTTATTTTGGAAGGAAGTGAGGTCTGTTGGATCAAATATATAGTTAAAATAATGATAATTTCATTTTATTCTAGGAATTGGGCAGAAATCCTTAAGGTAACTCATGAGGGAATCTATGATGACTACTAAGGAACTTCTCCACCTACAAGTGATATATTCTGCTTTGAGATAGCTTTGAAGGATATGACTAGAAATAAAGATCACAGAAGACCAATAGCTACAGATCTAGATGGTGAGAGCATATTGATTTTTAAGTTCATTTAGCACCATCTTTTTCCTAGGAAAGGGGACTTTGCATCTTTAAAGTATCAAGATGTATAATTTTTTTATTTGTTGAATAAAGGAGTTAAGGTGAACCTGTGAAGAGATCTGATAGTTCATATCAGTGAAATTATTAAGCCCTACTATAAGACTGATTCCCTATTCTACCCAAGGATGATCTCTGCCATGCTGTAAGTGAAAGGATGTGTGGATGAAGGTGAAGAAACTGTTTCAACATGTAGTGTAATTTTCTTGAGTAAAGAGATATGAAATAGGATGAAAATCCATTGGAACCTATAGAAGAAGGAAGGAGTTGGTGATGAGGATAATCTGTATGAAAAATTCAACCCACTGGACCATCCTGTTAGGCTAGGAGATTTAGTGGATCCTAGTCTTGGACCAGAAGATGATGAGATTGTTTATTCTGATGAGAAAGAGGATGCTACTCCTGATAGAGATCAAGGGTCTTCTATTTATGATAGAAGTGACCCTAACACCACTAAAACTCTAAATAGAATGACTTATGAACCTCCTAGTCCACCTCTGGACTTACCTTTAGATGAACCAACTCTTGATGATAATGGTGATGAGGAGATAGAAGTGTCTGAAAGTAGTGAGTATGTGAGCAGATCCAGTGGTTCTAAAGGAGAATCTGGAGGAGGAGAAGAAGCAGATAAAGAAGAAGAGGAGGAAAGTGGTAGTATATTTGGAAGTTAGGAATAAGGAAATAAATATGATGATGGAAATAAAGAAGATGATGAAAATTATGAAAATGATTAATTAATTGAAAGGGTTAATTATAGTGATCATCCTGATGATGATCAGGGTGGAAATGTTGATCTATTTGTGGTTGTAGTTCAATAATAGCCTACAAAATCATCAAAAGTTGCTACTATAAGTGAGGCAGTGATTGATGTTCCAAGAGAAGTAGATTCTCCTGTTGGAGAAGAGAAATCAGTTGCAGTTTATGGTGCATTGGATGCTCAGATAGTCTCTACACCATAGCTGGTTTATGCTAGAAAAAGATCTCAAGTTCAGGGGGATCATAAAGTGATAGGATATCCAGTTGAGGGGGAGCTTCAAGATAGAATAGATCAAGCTAAGGGGGAACATCAAACTGGAAGAGTGAGACTTGACACTCTCACCCCTTTAGATAATGATGTTATGTCTGAATAGGAAATAAATCCTAGATATATAGCTCTTGGTTTGGACTATAAAGATCCAAATGATGAGGTGTTTCTCCCTATTGTAAGAGAATTAGTGACCGAAACCCTTCCTAGTGACAATGTCACTAAGGCTAACTTTGAAAGGTTTAAGGAAGAAATGTGTTCAGTTGTCAGGGAATCTATTCAAGCTCAATTTGTGCCCATGCCTACTCTAAGTGATGAGGTAAACTATTTAAAGGCTTTAATAGAAGAGATGAAGTAGTCTATGAAAGCTACTCCTGTTCCAGTTAAGACAGTTGGTGTGAATGAGGCTGATGTAGCCAAAATTTTAGAGAAGGTTATAGCTTGCAACAGATGAAAGGATTGTTGAAAAAAATACCAAACTTGGAAATGAGATGAGAAAATGGGTTTCTTACATAAATGGATTAACATCTGAGTATAGAGGATGTTTGGAGATGATGCTTAAATCTCTTAAGGAACACACCTCATCTCCTGTTGTTCCTTCTACCTCTGCTCAGACATCTCAGGCCTTGGATATTGAGTCAGTTAGAACTATTGTTAAAGAATATATTTGGGTCTTATTTGGTGCCTCTGGTTTCAAAAGGATTTCTAAAATTGAGAAGAACATTGATCTTGTGCATGATATGGTAATATTTTATACCAAGTAATCATCTGCTACTCAGGAAGATCTTATAAAGAGGATTAATTCATATTTCTCGAAGATTTACACCAAGCACCAGCTCACAGGTCACTTTAAGTATTTGGTAGATAATTTTACATTACCCTTAGTTACTTGAGTGTTCAAAGAAAAAGTCAAGAAATTAAAATACTTCACACCTCTTCTTGACAATTTTATAGAGAATAAGGGCAATTTTGAAAAGGCAATGAAATATTGTGGTGAAATAATTGAGGATTTCATCAAGTTGTTAAAGCCATGTCTTCATGTTCAGGGTAAATCCATCGTGGTTCCATCTACTGCACCTCTCATACCCTCAACTACCTTTCCTTACAAATCCTTGCCTCCCCAGCCATAGTTCATGTCTGTCTCTCAGGATTTAAGCCAGATTCGTCCAGTTCTCACAGAGCAGACTCAACCTCGTGTTTTTTCACAAAACAAACTCATCCAAGCACCATCTGTTCTTGAAGGAATTCATCTTCCTCATCTCTAGATTCATTCAAACCTTTCAGTCTCTCAACCTCCATCCATTAAACCTATTGTTGATCCTTATGAAAAAGTAAAGGACCCAATATAACCCAAGGAGTAGTTTGGGTCACTTTTTTATAGGGCTTATTTACTTTCCTTCTATTTTATTCCACTAACTATACTTTACATTATTTATAAAATTCACTGATCTTGAAATTCTATCTGTGTGTTATGTATTTGTCATTCTAGATTTCTACTCTTTCCTATATTTATTCTTTTTTATAATCCCAAAAGGTGGAAAAAAACAAGGAATTATTATTATTTTTCATTATTATCATTAATATTATTCCTTTTTACATCTCATTAAGATAAATGGAGAGAAAAGATAAATGAGGACAAAAATAAGGAATTATTTATTTTACCTATGAACCTTATCTCTATTTTGAGATATTTTATTTTTAAGAAAATTTGTAATGGGAGATAGTAAGTGGAATGGTTATATTAATCATCAACTAATTGTTCTTGATAATTTTATGATTTGTGATCATCAAAAAGATGGAGATTGTTGGTCCATAGGAGATTATTGGACCCTCTATGGTTTTAATAATCACAAATCATGTCTAATCATATCAATCATGTTTACTTATACTAAATAATGTTCAGTTATGTTTAATTATGATTAGATATGATCAACTATGTATTTAACACATTCTGTGAACTTTCATGTTATAAGACATTTACAATAAAAAGATTGGATAAGTGTGAGTCACTGACACCGACAGACAAAATGAATCACCGACAGTTTAAATGACTCACTGACAATTGAGTCTAACTCACCAATAGAACAAATGTCTCACCGAAAACACAAACTAACTCATCGATACCAACGTAATGACTCACTGACATAGGATTCACCAATAGATTGTTTAAATTTTATTTTATTTAAAATTATCTCCAAAAGTCATATTTGAGTGTTTTAATTCTACTATTTTAATTAAGGATTTTTTAAAACAAAATTAATGACTATTTCAGTGGAAAGTATGAGGTATGAGGTCTACACGCTTATTTTTGGGTATCAGAATATAAAAGAGAAAATCATGCGAGCTGAAAGACAAAGAGACATAGACATATTGGAGAGGAATTGCATGAGCACCCATACTGAAATTGTGAACGAAAGGAAGAATAAATCACAAGGAATTCTCATTTTCTTACTGAATGAACACAAAGGAGAACTTTTTTTGTTCCAAAGCTTCAATCATATTTACAGAAAAGAAACACTAAGGAGGACAATCCCATCTTCCTGGAAAACCATAACACAAAGCTTCACAAAACTCTATTTTCAATGTCTGTTTCCAAAAGAGGAATCAAACTTTACATCTGCTACATCCAAATAGTCTAGAACTACATTTCATAACACTTGGATCCTTCTATACTCTATCTCTCTATTTTCTACTCTTTTGTGTGTATTTTTATTACATTTAGAGCAGTGTGTGTGTCTATCTGTAAAACACACATTGTATCCTACACTGAACTGAAAGATACAAGATATCATCACACAAACATCATTTGACACCTTTTTTCTCCCATGTGTAACTGTGGAAGAGGTCCTATGTGACCTGTATATTGTATTTCCCATGTAGAACTGTGGTAGAGGTCTTGTGACCTGTAAAATTTGTAAACTGTTGTGTAAACCCCGATCCAAGGTGTGGATCAAATATTTATATATATATATATATATATATATATATATATATATATATATATATATATATATATTTCTTGGTTGTAGGTGATCACCAAGTGGAGAGGAATAGGTCTCATCTTGAGACTAAACCTCTTGTTTTAATCTGTTGTGTTTTTAAATTTAGTTTACTCTGTTTTAACTCATATTTCAGAATACTAAGTTTTACTTTGATAGTTAGTCTTGGATAGTATTTATAACTATTTTGGCTTAGTAAATTATTTTCAAAAGTTATATCAATATTTCATATTTTTATAACTGATAATTAATCAATCTTATGACAAATTAATTTAATATTCAAACAATTATAAATTTACTACATTGATTAACTGGCCTGTTTTGTTTTTAAATTGGGGGATTTTCAAATAAAGTTTTTAACAAAAAAAATATAGGAACTCAATCCACCCCCCCCCCCTGTTGAGTATTCTACTCAGATCAGTAGGTATATAACCATTTTGTATTTTTTTGGGAAAGTCGTTCATATCCCCATGGGAGTCAAGCATCAAGAATTTTGGGTGATAAAGAAGTGCAGCATAGATTTATACCAAGTTAGAGATCAAAGGAAGCTAATACTTCAAGAGATTGAGGAGATATGATTATCATCATATGAGAACTCAATGATCTATAAAGAGAGAGAAAAGAAACCCATGAAAAAATAATCCAGAAGAGGGAGTTTTGTGAGGGTGGAAAAGTTCTTATTTACATTTCATGATTGAATTTGATACCCAGTAAGTTTCATTATATATATTTAATCCCTTATGTTGTATCTAATTTTTTTTACTTATGGTAAAGTAGGGATCACACAAGAGGCCATAGGAAGTAAATTTATTTTCAATGGGAAACGATTAAAGTAATACATTGAGGAACTTCCCACACATTTAGTTAATCTTATCGCACTGCATGGCCCCATCATTAATTGAGAACATCAGGCTATCTCTAACCCTTTCACATCTATATTATTTATCATATTTAAAATTATACATTTCATATGCATATATCTTATTATAGGTTCACGTTGAAAAAAATGTAATATTTTTAAGTGTGGAGGAGGGGAAGACATTTAGGGTAGATTATTTAGGATTTTCAATTGTATGATTTGTGTGTGTGTTTTGTTTTTTTTTAATAATAAAAAACAAAACAAAAAAACATCATGTATCATGATCATTTACCTATGGATCATATGAAAAATGCATGTTTAATTTTTCAAAATTCATTGGTAGAATATTAATCATGAGTAATATTTCATCATTAAGGATTAATTTTTATAAAAATAAAGTCTTCAATGATATGATTGGTTATTTTATTATAAAACCTTTTATATTTTGATACCATTATTTAGGATATTTGTTCATGGTAAATTGTTTCATTGATTTCTCCACATAAATTTACATGCAACCATGACTTGTGAAATTTTTCTCACTCAATTGAAGGTATAGTCAAGTTAGGTAAAAAAAATTTCTTACATCAATGGTTGATCCATACATTCATTTCAATTCTAATCAATTTCATTACTACACCGAATTGAACTATGTGTATGTACCTGATATAAAATAGTTCTATGATCTCAAAAAATCAATATATATATATATATTATCTTAAAATAGAGGTGAGTGATGAAATGTAAATCATGTGGGGATATCTAGGTTGGTAGCTTAAGGTTTGACTTTTAGGAATACTTAAGTGAGTGGTATTGAAATTTGATTGAAAAAGAATATAGAACGGGTTAGGTGGAACTAAAACAAGTAAGAATAAATTTTTTACTTTACCTGAATATACTAAATAAATTATATATATTTGAGCTTTAAATGGTTGGCATGAACATGTGGGTAATTATTGTTATATTATACTATTGGAACCATGGCTATTCTATGCATGAATTAGAGTATGGTTTTTGTTTGTTGTCAATCCTCAGTGGAAGTTCAGAATTTGTGCTAGTAGAGTGATCATATAGTTCAAGCAGACAACAGTATTGAAGGTGGCGCTATTTCCCAGTGTTTGCCAAATTTTTAGGCCTCAAAATTGTAAAATGAAGACATGGATTGTTGGTAAAAGTAGTTTCATGAAATGAGGAAGTGGTGCGTGAAAAAGGAGGGTTTTGTGTGAAATATTTGAGGTGGGCGTGAAAAATAGTGTGGTGCATGAAATAGTGGATCAAGGTTTTTTGTGCAAATAGTGTTTCGGAATCAGAACATCAAAAAATGTAAAAGGCATGGGCTGTGCAAAAAATCTGGAGTTGTGCGCAAAAAACGGTATTTGTGTGAAATATTACGCACCAAATGAGAGGTTTTTTGCGCCATAGGGGGTTTTACGTGCGGGGGTCTGAGATGCCTATAAATAAGAGGTGACCCCCCTCATTCTGTATGGTTGAAGACATAGAGAAGATCTGAGGTCTGATGCGTGTAAAAGGTTCGAATAAAGGGGCTTGCGCGAAAAATTTGGAGCTGCGCGAAAAATTACGAGTTGCGCGAAACATTCCACGTTGTGCGAAATATTCTGGGTTGCGCAAAAAACTCTGGGCTGTGCGAAAAAAAGGCATAGTTGCACGTAAAAATTGAGCCGGTGTGTAAAAGGAAATATTGTGCGAAAAAGGGTGTTGTTGTGTGAAATATTTTTACGCGTGAAAAGGAAATATTGCGCGCAATAGTAAGGTATTGCGCAAAAAGGGTTGGTGTTGCACACAATTGTCAGTAAAACTTGTTTGCACGTTCTGGTTATCTGGTTCAGTGGTTCAGTGCATACAAGTGCATCATTACCGGACTTTGATGCAATCAGAGTCTCGTGCTAAGCAGAGGAAAATACTTCGATGCGAATCTATTGAAGAGACATTCACGTCTATAAACTGATTGGGACTTCACCAAGGGCAGTGAGGCAGGGGGAGTCAACAGGAGTGACCCGAGGGACGTAGTGGGCTATCCCTGAATAGTTGTAAAGGCAGTGAGCCTGGGACAGAGTGACTGTTCCCGAACCTTTGTAATCCACAACTAGTGAAGAATAGTGGAATTTGGTATGACCGACAACCTATCGGTGTATGATCCTTAGACGTAGCCCTTAGCGGTGAACCAAGTAAAAGGTCATGTGTTTTCTCTTTGCATGTGAATGTTTGATTGCTTCTCATATCCATCATACAGGTTAAACTAGTTCCTACCAACGTGGGAATAATATCCATAAGTTTAAAAGAAAAATTTGACACCCTAATTTACCCCTCCCCTCTCAGGGTGTCCCGGGGTCCTACAAGTGGTATCAGAGGGAGGTTACTGGTGTTTGATCTGTACCTTGTCATCATAGAGAATGTTGTCAATGCTAGGGGAATCCCTCTCTTCGATGGAAGTAATTTTTAGATTTGGAAGAACAGAATGAGATATCATTTAATATCTCTAGGAATGGAAGTCCTATTTGCTACTGTAGAAGGAATACATGTTACTTATCCAACAGGTCTTGCTATGACTGATACATACAAGAAAGTTCTTGATGCAGATGCTAAAGCTCAGAATGCTATCACTGCGGATCTTTCTGATCAGATCTATCTAAAGGTGATGAGTTGCACCTCATCAAAACTTCAAGTCCTGAACAATAGGTTTGATGATCTAAAGATGCATCCTGATGAGAATGCAGATTCATTCTTCAATCGAATCACTAAAGTAGTGGGAGAAATTAGAGGTCTTGAAGAGGAAATAAAATACATTGATATCATAAAGAAAATATTGCGAAGACTTCCTCCTATGTACAATGAAAAGGTGTCAGCCCTTTAAGAAATAGATCTATCTAAACTATCTTTGGATGATCTGCTAAGTAGTCTAGTGGAATATGAGATGAGATTCAAACCCGAAGAAGCTATGACTCATGTTATCAAGGAAATGGCATTCAAATCCATAGACAAATTGAAAACTTCAAAAGATAGTGGTGGTGAATATGATGAGGAAAAAGAAATTCTTTCTCTCGTTTCCAAGAAGCTGAATAAGGGAGAAGGTGAATTTAAAGGTAAGTTGCCTCTGGCATGTTTTCCTTGTGGAAGAGTTTGGAACATTTCCTCCCAGTGCCAAAGAAAGTTTGATGATGATTAGAGCGAAGCAGAATACATCGAGAAGCCTAGGAAAAGGTTTTTCAAAAAGTAAGACTTCAAATCTAGAAAGAGAATATAGAAGAAGAGTTTTTTCTATGAATAGGAAGATGATGATAGTGAATTTTGTAAAGAAGAAGAACCATAATTTAAAACAGGAAACCATGCTTCCATGATGGCTACCATTGAAAAGTCAGAACCCTCGATCAATAAAGGTAGAGATAATCAGATTACTTCTAATGGTGATCCAAAGATTCAAATTAAGGATTATTTTTCCAAGCTTGAGAATAAATGTAAGAGATGAAATAAGTTGAAAGAAATGGTGGAAGAATCATCAAAATATGTTGATGAGCTTGAATCATAAATTGAACGAATAGAAAAACTAGTTAGAGGTCAGTCTTCAATCCTTGAAATCACAGATGACGTTGCGGAACTAAAGCTTAGAATTAAAGAACAAGAAAAGTTCATAAATGACCTTTCATCCAGACTAGAAGAGAATTCCAAGACTGTTGAGGGTCTTGAGGAAGAATTTGTTACTCTTAGGAGTAAAATTGAATGTCAATCAGCCACAAATGAGGGTAAGAAGAAAAATCATTTTGGAAGATTCTCATATGTAGAATTAATGGAAAGAGACAAGTGTGGTTCAGATAGGGTTGGAAAAATCTTGAGTGATCAAAGACCCGCTTGCATGGGAAAGAGTGTAATTGGCAGTAAAGATGAGATATCAATTACTGGAAGTGAAGAGAGCCAAAAGAAAGACAAGATGAAAGTTGGACATGTTGAAAAATTTCCTGAAGTTCTGAAAAATAAACCCTCAATCCAAACTAAAAGAAGAACTGAAAATTATCCTAAAACTTTCAGAAAAGAAATGCAGTCCAACTATTCTACCAAGGAAGAAGGCATGAGGATAAATTCAAGTGAGAAGAAATTTCCTCTCATGAAGTGTTATTTCTATGGATATATCATCCATACCATGTCATATTGATAAGAGGCAAAGAGCTACTTGAATGGGGAAGATCTGGGACGTCAACAAAGGATACTGACTTCATATCCTCTATCTTATAGAAGAAATAGTTTCTATGGATATTGTTTTCATTGTTCTAACTTTGGACATAAAGCTATGTATTGCAGATAGATATTCGATAGGAGAGATTTATAAAACTCTCAGAGACGAGTCAATATTCACCCTCTTGATGGTGTTGATCTCACAAATAGGTTTTCTCCTCTAGAAGAATATTATGGGTATGAATAATCTGATTATGTGGAATAAATAATTAGAAGGACATCAATTTCTTATACTCAATCCAATATCTCTTGGAAAGAAAAGAAGAAGATCGAGAAATCCAATCTTGCAGAAGTAGCCTTCAAAGCTACAAAGAGCAGCAGCACTTGGATTCTTGATAGTGGATTCTCTTCACATATGACAGGAAATGCTGACCTTTTCAAGAACATTAAAAATAAATTTGATGAAACAGTGAGGTTTGGTAATGATGGTGCTTTGAAGATTAAAGGTAGTGGGAATACTGCTCTCGCTAATGGAGAGCTGAAGAAGACTGAAGTTCTTTATGTGGACGGTCTATGCCACAATCTCCTCAGTGTGAGTCAACTCTATGACTCAAGGATCATAGTAACTTTCAATAAAAAAGGATGCACTATAAAGGGAAAAATAGGGAATTCTCTTATGAAAGGCTATAGAACAGATGGAAACTTATATCAGGTTGACAGCAAAGTAAACTCTTGTTGTTTGTCTGTTGAAGAATAAAACAACCTCTGGCATCGAAGGCTGGGACATATTAACCAACAAGACATGGAAAAGATATCTAAGCTGAAGATTGTCATGGATATCCCCATTCTGAAATGTTAACGGGAAAATACTTGTGATGCTTGCATACGGGGGAATCTAGTCTGTAATTCATATTGAACAAAGAAGAAAAGGGCATCACACCTTCTTGATCTCATCCATACAGATGTATGTGGCCCGATAAATGTTGTCAGGACTCATGGAGAGAGGTACTTCATCCTTTTCATTGATGATTATAATATAATGGCTTGTGTAATGGTTATTCACAAGAAGTGACAAGTACTTGATTGCATGAAAACTTATCGTCAGATTTCCAAGAATGATACTGGACGGACAATAAAAGTCATATGATCTGATAATGAAGGGGAATACACGTCCATTGAGTTTGATAATTACCTATAAAAACATGGAATACAACATGAGGTATCTGTCGTGATAACTCTACAGCAAAATGGAGTTGTTGAGCACCAGAATCGACAGGTCAACAATATGGCCAGGGCTATACTGATTGAGAGTTGTATCTTTTTCCATTACTGGAAAGAAGCTTTTGAAGCTACAGTGCACATTCAGAATCGAACGGGGCTTTATATGGGAGAAATGAAGACCCCATATGAATTGTGGCATGGAAGGAAGCCTTTGTTGAAATACTTTCGTGTTTTAGGAAACAAATGTTTCATCCGAAATAAAGAAGGAAATCAAGGGAAGTTTGGAGACAATGCTGATGAAGGAATTTTTATTGGGTATCCAATGAACAGCAAAGCCTACAAGTGTTTCAATAAATGCTTTGGGAGGATTTTGGAAAGAAATGATGTTAAAATCATTGAAGGAAAAACCCCAAATGCTTCAAATAATTCCTATGCTGATGAGATAGAATATGAGGATGAATGTGAACATGGAGTAAATACAAATATAGAAATAGAGGAAGGTGTACAAAACACTCAGGAGTCACATAATGATGCTGACTCAGAAGAGGAATCTGAAGAGGAAACCTTGGCTGTAGAAAATGCAACTGAACCTCACAGAAGAAATCGAAGAGCTGATATTGATCCATATAACATAATTGGGGACAGGAATGCACCCACACAAACAAGGAGAATGAGGAATAACTCACAATCTTCATTTCTTTCAGTTGTGGAGACATCCTCATTTGAAGAAGCAGAAAAGGATGAATCTTGGGTGAAATCCATGAATGAAGAGTTAGATCAGATTGAAAAGAATCGGAAATGGGATCTTGTCCAGAGACCCGAAGGTCACAATGTGATTGGTACAAAATAGATCTTCAAGAACAAGTTTGATGATCATGGAAGTGTTATTAGAAACAAGGCATGACTATTATGTAAAGTATATTCACAGATTGAATGTGTTGATGTTGAATAAACCTTTGAACCAGTGGCTAGACTGGAGTCAATCAGAATTTTCCTTTCCATGGCACTCCAAAGAGGATATAAAGTATATCAAATGGATGTCAAGACAGCATTCTTGAATGGTGTACTCGAAGAATAAGTCTACATAGAACAACCAATGTGTTTTCTTCTTGGTATTGATGAAACAAAGGTTTGCAAACTAAAGAAATCTCTCTATGGCTTGAAACAGGCACCACGAGCGTGGTATTCTCGGCTGGACTCTTATCTCAAGAAACTAAAATCCACACAAGGAGGAGTAGATTACAATCTCTATGTGAAAAATTCCCTAAAAGATTAGTTCATGGTTCTAGTTTATGTTGATGACATTATATTTGGTGGCAGCATGTAGAAATCAGTGGATGAATTTTCCAATCACATGAAATCGGAATTTTAAATTTCTATGATTTGGGAGCTCACATATTTCTTGGGGTTGTATGTGATTAAAAAGAAGGATTACACTTTCATTTCTCAGTAAAATTATGCAAGAGAGCTGCTGAATAAGTTTAATATGCATGACTCCAAACTGATGTCAACACTGATTGCAGTTGGAACCAAACTTGGAAAGAATGAGAATGGGACCTCTGTAGATCCCACCATGTATAGGGGGATAATTGAGAGCCTACTATACCTGACAGTGACAAGGCCATATATTATCTTTGCAACATGTCTAGCGGCCTGCTTTCAGAGTAATACAAAGAAGGAACATATGGAAGTAGTGAAAATAATCATGAGGTATATTCAAGGTACTCAAAATTGTGGATTATACTTTACTGCAGGAAGGGATGGTGATTTATCAGCATTTTCTGATGCTGACTGGGCTAGCGATGTAGTGGACCAAAATTCCACCAATGGTGGAGCATTCTATATTGGGAATAAATGTGTTGGATGGTTGAGAAAGAAACAAGAAAGTACTTCTCTTAGTACTGATGAAGCTGAGTATATCTCTGCCACAAATGAATGCACTCAACTGCTATGGATGAAGCAACGACTAACAGATATTAGTGATGATGTGAAGCAACCGATGGTAATTTACTGTGATAACAAGAGCGTAATTGATCTTATGAAGAATCTTGTTCAGCATTCTCATACAAAACATATTGAAATTAGGTATCACTTTATCAAAGAAAAAGTTGAGCAAGGCATGATTAGAATGGATCATGTGGGAACTGATGAGAAAGTGGTTGATATCCTGACCAAGCCACTGTCAGCGGCTGTGTTTGAGAAGCATCGGTTGAACCTCGGTGTTTATCCACCTCCCAGTGCATAAGGAGGTTATGAAATACCCCTCTCCCCAGTTATGTTAACTTCTTTTAATCTGTTTATGGATGTGATGCAGGTTTTTGGGGGATACACTATCCAGGGGGAGTGTGTTTTGAGATAAACAATAAAGAATTATTGTTCTGTGGGTTTATTGTCAATGGGGGAGAAAGGAATAAATTCAGGAATAAATTCAGGCTTTTCATGGACATGTAATGCTTCTATGACATTGTACGAGATTTACTTGGGCGTCATTGAGAATTCAAAAACACGGGAACCTAATTCAAGCTTCCTCTCTTGTTTTCTACACTGAGCATTACTCACGTAGACTTAGAGTGTTGGTTGAGTTGATTCTTGTGTTTTTGGTTTACATGTGGATGGTGATCTATTGAATTTATTTAGTGATTTCCAAAAAACCCAAAGGGAGAGATTTTTGGAACCATGGCTATTCTATGCATGAATTGGAGTATGGTTTGTGTTTGTTGTCAATCCTTAGTGGAAGTTCATAATGTGTTCCAGTAGAGTGATCATACAGTTCAAGAAGACAACAGTATTAAAGGTGGTGTCATTTCCCAGTGTTTGCTAAATTTTTGGGCCAAAAAATCGGATAATGAAGACATGGATTGTTGGTAAAAGCAGGTGCATTCAAAGAGTAAGTGGTGCGTGAAAAAGGAGGGTTGTGCGCAAAATATTTGAGGTGGGTGCAAAAAACAGCGTGGTGCGCGAAATAGTGGATCGAGGTTTTTCGCACAAATAGTGTTTCAGAATCAGAATGTTGAAAAATGGAAAAGGCATGGGATGCACGAAAAATCTGGAGATGTGCGTGAAAAATAGTATTTGCGCGAAATATTACCCGCCAAATGAGAGGTTTTTCACGCCACATGGGGTTTTACGCGTGGGGGTCTAAGACACCTATAAATAAGAGGTGACCCCCCTCATTCTGTATTGTTGAAGACATAGAGAAGATCTGAGGTTTGATGCATGTAAAAGGTTCGTGTAAAGGGGCTTGTGCGAAAAATTTGGAGCTGCGCGAAAAATTCCGAGTTGCGTGAAACATTCCGCGCTGCGCGAAATATTCCGGGTTGCATGAAAAAATCTGGGCTGCACGAAAAAAAGGCAGAGTTGCACATAAAAATTGAGTCAGCGCGTAAAAGGAAATATTGTATGAAAAATGGTGTTGTTGCGCAAAATATTTTTCCGTGAGAAAAGGAAATATTGCACGCAATAGTAAGGTCTTGCGCGCAAAGGGTTGGTGTTGCGCGCAATTGTCAGTGAAACTTGTTTGCACATTCTGGTTATCCGGTTTAGTGGTTCGGTGTGTACAATTGCATCATTACCGGACTTCGATGCAAGAAGAGTCTCATGCTGAGCAGAGGCAAAGACTTTTATGTGAATCTATTGAAGAGACTTTCATGTATATAAATTGATTGGTACTTCACCAAGGGCAGTGAGCTAGGGGGAGTCAACAGGAGTGACCCGAGGGATGCAGTGGGCTATCCCTGAACAGTTGTAAAGGCAGTGAGCTTGGGATAGAGTGACTGTTCTTGAACCTTTGTGATCCACAACTAGTGAAGAATAGTGGAATTTGGTACGACCGAAAACCTGTCAGTGTATGCTCCTTGGACGTAGCCCTTAGTGGTGAACCAAGTAAAAAGTCATGTGTTTTATCTTTGCATGTGAATGTTTGATTTCTTCTCATATCCATCATACAGGTTAAACTAGTTCCTAACAACATGGTAACAAGATCCATAAGTTTAAAAGAAAAAGCTGACACCCTGATTCACCCCTCCCCTATCAGGGTGTCCCAGGGTCCTACATATACCCATGACTTATTTTACTGTGATTAGTATCATTAATCTCACTAGATTTTTTTTTTGAAATAATTTATGAGGTAGTGACTTTTAAATTTATTGAGATTGAATTCTTGATGGGATTATTACTCTTCCTATACTGGCACTATGGATTGGGAAAAGATAACATGAATATCTTACCACAATTCTCTAGAATACATGACATGTGACTTTTCCCATGAGTGAAAAAGGGTAAGTGTGTGGGAGTTGATAAAACACATTTTTATTAAATATTTTATTGATAATAAATGAAATAATTTCCTCACATTATGTTAAGTATGTTTATTTATAAAATATTTCTGATTATATCATTCATTTTCAAATTTGATAGAAATTACATTTTTGACCCTATAAAGCATGTTGTAGTATTTTAGCCATAAATATTTTTATGTGACTTATTTGAACTAAAAATTTCATAATAGAATTATTTACCCAATGTTATTTAACTTTCGTTTAGACCATCTGAGCTAGATCTTGCATTTTATTATAGTAAATGGTCCATGAAGTCAAAGTTGTTCTAGACACATCAAATTGGACACAACTTCACCATTTGGGTTATATCATCTAAATATGGGATTGGATTGATCTCAAATTTGGATAGTATATAGAGGAACCAATTCAAAAAAAATCATCCTTATTAAATATAGTTGATTCACATAAGTCGGTTCAAGTTGTATTAAAATATTTTTCTGAATTTTCTCATTCACAATTTTAACTTCTTATAACCCTAGTGTCCCCTATCATCCATAAATGTATATTTTTATCCTTTGGAGAGGGTTTTCCATGAATTCTAATATTTATGGAAGATGGGAAGTGGTTTCTCTCTATTTATCTAAGAATTTCAAGGGTGGTATCTCTTGAGGTAAGGATCCCTTCATCAAAGCCTTATTCTTCTTCTCTATTGCATTGTAATATTTGTGTTTTTGTAATAAACACTCCATATCTTCCATTTATTTTATTTTTTTTAATTTTATTCTTCTTTAATATACTTATTTGTTCTAGAAATAAGGAGTATAAATGATATTTGTTTATACCCTTTCTAGACCTTTGCACATACAAAAATTTTCTATGATGACTGCACTGCCCATGGAAGAGTAGTTTTTCTTACTAATCATTATACCCCTAAACTTATTAATTTATTTTATTTGAATCAATGATATTAATATAATTTATTTAATATGATCCATGAATTGAGTTTTTAATTTAAAATTTTGACTCAATCAATTGAACAATTAACACAAAACATGTGAGGTCAAGTAATGTGTGAATTGTGAGTGCGGAATCTTCATCGATAAAACAAACAGCATGGGATTAATTTATAGAGTTAAAATACTATACCAAAACTAAATTAATCATAATTTAAAAAAAATATTCCCTAATTTACCACTATAACAACCCGAAATTTTGAATAAATCTTGTTTCCTAATTTTGTGTGTTATTTTATTTTTATACTCAACAAAACTGTTTCATTTGATAACATGAGTATAATTAAAATGAGACCGTTGGGTTTTGACTGTTATATGACCATTGGTCAATATGACCGCTGGAAACTAAACGTTTTGATTATTGTCTCTAAATACAAGTAATCTTGGTTAATTATTATAGAAAAAAGATTTGATGGCCTCACCCAGTAGTCTTGGACCGATCGAAGCCCATCTAACAGAACTTGGGAAGGAGGTAGCACCACTGGGCTTTGCTCTGGACCAAACCCAAGCCGAACTTCATCGTGTGAAGCTAGAACGGAATCTCCTTTGCGAGAAGTTCAAACTGATAGAAATTACTACTCGTGCGATGTTGGTCGATCCTCCCTCGAATTCTCTCACCTTAGCACACCTTACACTTAGGTCATATGCTGGTGTGATAAGAGGCTATGTAAGGAGACCGTAACTGCCTTGTGTAATACTTTGTTTCAAATAAAAATTGTGATTTCTTCCTATGATGATGTTTATGACTTTTCAAATGTCCAGATAAATATAGTATGCATATTTTTGGTGAATTTTAGAGAAAGGATATTTTAAAAAATGTTTATGTAAACCTTAAATAATTAAAAATGTGTAATGATTTTCAAAAAATGGTCTTCTACAATTATGTTCAGTACGAAATTTAGAGTCTAATAAGATCAACTTGATTTTTGATGAATAGTAAATCATGAATAGTGATTTTATGCTTAGGATTAGTAATGTGACCAAATAGATTAGTAATCTCACTTAAATAAAGTATTAAAATAATCTAGGTACCTTGATTAAGTAATGTGATTCAATAAAATGGTTAAATAATGGTTTCATAAATTATTATTCAAGTATTAGTTTTTTCAGGTGAATAGTGTTTTTTAATTAAAAATTAAATTAAAAATATTTAGAAAATTATTTTTATAAAATGGATTTCATTTTTGAACTCAGAGCATCGATATTATGTTAAGGTAATTTTTGGGGTTTTTCTGAAAAAAAATGAATTTTCGGTGAATAGTGTATTTATTTAAAAATAAAATTAAAAATATTAGAAAATTATTTTTATAAAATGGAGTTCATTTTTGAAATCAGGGCATTGATATTTGGTTAATGTGAAATTTTGGGTTTTTTCTGAGAAAGTTGAATTTTTAGTGAATAGTAAAAATACAGTTTTAGGGTTTCGGTATGTTTAATGACATCATAACTATGTCATGATGATGTCATGAGATATTTTAAGGGATGGTAGACTAAAGGGGATGAATTATTATGTGAGGTGTCCCAAGTGTCCAATACCATGGGCAAATACCATGGTCAAGCCCATGGTTTTGCCAAAACCACTAATGAGGTGTCCCTTGGCCATTAATGTCTTGTCCCCTCACTTTCCCTATAAATACCAAGCTCTCCTATCATCCATTCGACTCCAAAACCATCCTCAATGAATTTCTGGTCTCCTTACCTCTCAAGGAGTCCTCCCAAGGTTCCTCCAAGCCCTCAAGGTCCAAACCTTTGAGTTTTAAGAGTTACGTTTTATGGTAAGGGATCCGACCTCTCTCTTTCTTTTCAAGTAATCTCTTTTATGTCATTTCTTTTATGCTCCATGTTCCTATGTTAAAGGATGTTATTTTATACTCCTATTACTTCCCTTTTCATTTTCATATAATGATAGATCCACTCTTACTCTCATTATTTCGTTTTATGAAGTTTTAAGTGGCGCCGTTAGGCTGTTGAAATTTTTTGTAACGGATTCTTTCTCCCTTCTCATTTTTTTCAAGATCTACTTTCATGTCAAGTATTTCAAGTTCCTTTTTATTATGTTGGGGTATGATATATATATCTGTAATACTGATCTTTTATGATAATATTATGAGAGACCCCATTTTATCTCTTCAATTCAATATTTTTAAGTTTTAAGTGACGTCGTTAGGCTGCCTAATTTTTAAGTGGTTCTTTCACCCTTCTCATTTTTCAAAGTTCTACTTTCACGTCAAGTCTTTCAAGTTCCTTTTTATTATGTTGGGGTATGATCTCTATATCTATCATACTGATCTTTTATGATCATATGATGAGATAACCCATTTTATATCTTCAATTCAGTATTTTGAAGTTTTAAGTGACGTTGTTAGGCTGCCGGATTTTTAAGTGGTTCTTTCACCCTTCTCGTTTTTAAGTTCTACTTTCATGTCAAGTCTTTAAAGTTATTTTTTATTATGTTGGGGTATGATATATATATCTATAATACTGATCTTTTATGTTCATATGATTAGAGACCCTATTTGATCTCATCAATTCATTTTTGGTTGGAGTTTATGTGACGTCGTTAGCCTGCCGAATTTTCATAAGAGAAATCTTATTTTTGTCTTCCTTTCATGTTCTTCATTTCATGTGGTATATTTTAAAATTTCATTAACATGTTCTTAAATCCTTTATATTCTTTCCCTATACTATTTTTATAGATCATTTATGAGTGGGTGACGTATGTCCCCTCTCTTTCCAACGTTTTCTAAAACCCTGTAACGTAGCCGTTATGCTGCAGAATTTTCGTCTCAAAATGTCTCTCTCTTCTTCTCAAAATTATTTTATGTTATTAATTGAATACTAAAAGCTCTTATTTCTATAGGTTTATTCACATATATACCAAAATTTTCTATTTTAAATTCTGGGATTTACATACATGAAACCCGCTTTCCCTTTCCGTGGGTTTAAAGTGACATAAAGATCATGTCTTTAAAGCAGTTTTTAAAACGTTATGATTATGAAATGAAACCCATTTCTTTTATGATATATGGGTTATTTATGAAATTTTTGATGATGATATATGTGGCTCACATGATAATAAAGACAAATTAATGGTGCGCCCTGATAGCGCTCCAATGCATTGGGTAATGATGTAACCACTAGAGATTACAATTTTCACGATATCTTGGTGAATAACCTTGGTAATTTTCAAATGACACCTTGGGGATGGACCTTGGTGATATGTTCATGATTTTCTATGTTAAATTATGTATCCACATCTTAAAGTTATGAAAAATGTTATTTTTATTATGATATTCCACATGATTTCTTTCTCATACCTTAAAGTTCTTTTTCATGACATAGTTGATGTATATCAAGTTCACATGTTAAATGTTTCCCTTGTTTCCCTTACTGGGCCTTCTGCTCACCCTTTCTTTTGATGTATGTCCCCAGGTTATGAGATGCAGTAATGAACCTAGTATGAACTTAAGTATAAGCCTTTCAAGTGTTTAAGAAGAATGTTTTATGTTGTTTTCATGTACTATGTTCCTGGTTTCCAAGACACTAAACCTTAATGATCCTCAGTTTTTTGTAATGTAATGAAAGTTTATGTTATAAAAAGGTGGGATGCTATAACCACTAAACATAATCTAGACTTATAATAACAATCAAACTAGGTTTCTAGGATTTTTCATTCTAGATCTGACATAGGGTTTAATTTATTTTATATTTGTGATTAAGTTAACTCCCATAGGGTTCAAGGGTTTAAAAAATTATGGGATCATAATGAAGTATATTTTAATTTGCATTATAATGATTAATAATTAGTTTAATAGGTGGAGTTATATCAATAATTTCTTCTAAAAACATTTTCTAAAAAAACATCTTCTCGTTGCATTTTGTTAATTAAATTTCAAAAAAACACAATATTCTTAAAACATACTTCTTCTAATTTATAAAAGTTACCCCCCCCCAGTCCATCTAAGTAGTGTGATTATTTTATTTTTATTTTCATAATACATTTAATAAGTTGTTTTATTTATTTCCACTTTGAGATACGACCATGGTCAACCACTCTATTACACCTAAGTACAAAAAAAATCACACATCATTTGAGAGCACCCATGACAACACCTTTCAATGTGAATCCAAGTTTTTTTGGTTTATCAATTTAAATTATTTGATGATGAATTATCTCTTTGTTTTCACAGAAGAAGACATTGAATATTAATGGTTGTGTTCATCACTCTACCATTTTTTGTACAATTAGGAAAAATAAATACAGAAGGATGGTAAATACTGATACCCAAGAAATAATTATAAGTATATTTTCATTTTTATTATTTTAATTAAATTTATTTATTTAGATTATTTTATCATTTTAATTAATTTCATATATTTATGAATAGAATACTTTGGATTCATTGGTATAAAAGAGTCTGATAATTTGGTCCCAAATGATCATTTTTAGTAGGTATCAGGAGATGAGCATCTAGGTAGGGTGCCCTATCAACCTGGGAAGAAAAATTTTTTCATCTAGATATTGGTCTTAAAAAAGCAGTTCTATGAATAGTGGTTCTGAAACAAATATATAGGAACAAATTAATTCCACAATAAACTAAGAAACATGAAAATAAGAAGAATATTTCCAATGCCAAAATATAATCAATGAACATATCATGAAACCCATGTATGCTCTTTCTTATTCACTTCTTCTAGAGAGTGTTGTGGATATTAATGATTTTTTTATGAAAATGAACTCTATTTATAAGGTTCCCTCTGATCCTACTGTGTATTGAGGTGTATATGATGATGTTAATTCCCATAATGATGATGGTGGTGGAGATATGAGAGATAGTGATAGTGTTTTTGTAGACCATGTTGATGAGGAGGGTGTTGGTGGTGGTGGGGAGGGTTTTTTACATACTGATACTATTATAAGAATATTTTTTTATACCAATCATATTTTTTAGTTTATAATGAATATATTATGCTTTATTATGTGTTTATTGGTGTTTTTTTTCATTAGTAGTTGTATTTATTAGTTTATGATGTTTTTTATGTATGGTTTTGAAATTTGATTAACTTATAGCCATGCGCACTACCCGTTGCTACAATTTTGTAAAAATGAATTGTGGATATAGATATACATCCATGGGTAGTTCTTGTGGCTATATATATAATTCCTTGAGCACTTCTTGTGGCTGTAAAAATAATATTATGGGAAGCCGCACATGGATATAAATATATAGCCACGGGCACCGCCCATGGCTACTATTGGATACTTATTGCTGGAGAAATAGTTTCCACCACTAGGGTGGACCATAACTATATCTTATAATCACAATTTTTATGGCTATATCCATAGTCCCCGATCGTGGCTATAGTCTAATTTTCTGGTAGTGATTTCTCCTTTGGTTATTTATATGTTGGGATATTATTCTATTGATATCTTATGGTACATTCTTAGTTGATACATACCAGCACTCTTTACTACTATGGATACCTTTTTTTATTCACACATAAATTATCAAGACATTCAAATATATTCTTAGTGAACAAATTTATCTTTTTCTATGAACATTGCCTCTGTGCAGTTTGATTCTTCTTAGCTTCAAATCAACTCCCTTTGATATATGACTTATTTTATTTCTGTAAATTAATATATTATTATATCATTTAATGGAATTATATCCAAAAATTCTATAGCATAAAAATTGGAAAATTAACCTTGTTCTTTTTCCTTTTGTTCTAATCAATCCAAATTTGACATCTTTCTATTTTGGGAAAAACCTACCCTTATTTTATGGTTCTTTTGAGAGGGGTATTATGCTCATTGTCATATAAACCCTTGTTGTTTTAGTGATTTTCTCAGTATTTAACTCCACCAATATATAATGATAATTCTTTTGGAACGTATAATAGAATATGAAATAGCATTGACACGTGATGATGGGTACCCTGCTCGAGGTGGGGCATGTGGTTGGTGCTGCGTGTTGTTGGGTTCTCTACTCGAGGTGGGGATTGTGTTTTTCGAAGCGCGATGATGGGCGCACGGCTCGAAGTGGAATGCGTGGTGTTCGGTGGATCTGCTTGGTTTGATGTTTGAAATTTGAATTTTGAAGTTTGAAATTTGAAATTTGAACTTCGTTGAATGCTGTATGCGGTGGGATGAGCTTGTACGGTTTCTGGTTTTCCTTAAACCGGTTGGGGGTACTGGTTCCCCTAAACCGGCTTATGAAAATGGAAAAAAAATGATTTGTAGGCATTCTTACCCCCAGCTCAATACACTTTAAGTGGGTATTTTTTTCAACATCAAATAATATCAATATATATTCTCATTATCTATTATTATTTTCAATATGATGTTCATGCATATCACACTTTTCATTTTAGTATTTTTAAATGTCCTTTATCCTGTTATCCTTGATTTTCAATAGAGAATTCTTGACATCCATGGACGCTCTTTGAGTTTCTTTCAATGCATGGATACTTTAATCACAAGCCTTGTTTTTATTAGATTTCTTAAAAATTACTTTTTCAAGTATTATTAAATAAGGATGTGTTTTTTCTTATAAAACCATAAAATCTATTCTGTTGGTTTCACATCTTTGATGAGATTTTTACACTTTCCCAATTTTTTTGTCAATGATTTTTCCATTACATCATATTTCTACTCCAGTTATAATTTCTCATCATATATCCCCTTTTAAAACACAAGAATTTATAGGATAACTTCAATAGGTATATTTTTTAAATATTCATTTATTTCAAAGTAAATTTCAAAAAGTGACTCAATATCCACATACTCTTCACAGTCTGATATTAATTATTCTATATGATAATTCTTAAAAGATGTAATAGATAAATTACCACTTTTATTACCTCCAATCAGTGGTGTACATTATTTCCCCTTTAAGATCATTCTTATATTTTTGACCACTTTATTTTATATATATTTTTAAAGTTTTAAGTGAGACCTCCATGTTGGTATTTAAGAGGTATGGGAACTATACTTTCCATATGAGGAAACTCTAATCCTTATTCAACTTTTCACTTCATCTATATCAATGAAATTGACTAGAAATGAGAATTATAACCAATCACAGGGAACCTCAATTAGCTCTGATACCACTTAAAATACCCTAACAGGACTGTGTAGTCACTCTGGGGGTGAAAACCGTGTGATCAATTTTACCAAATATTTTACTTTTTAAATTACCCTCTCAGTATTCAAACATATTTTATAAGTTAACATAGATATATATTTGTTTATGATTACCCAAAACACAATTACTACATGAAAATAAGTAAATAAATCAAGATAGTAGTATAAGGAATTTTTACAAGGTTCAACCCCAATGTGGTAATCTACTTCTTACTATGTTTGGGTCAAGTCCAATACACAGATATCCACTATATAACTCAAGTTAATCGATCCCATTATATATCCCAAAATTATTGAACAGTCTCCCAAATTTTTTATAATCACCCAATTGATTATTGTCTCTCAATGGGTCTTTTTATACTGGCTCTCATTAGTGTACAACATGCCTTCCAAACTCACACCTGAACAAAATCACCAATCTGCTTCATGATTTCATAGTAGAAGAGGATCATATATTCATCCTCAATTTGAGTCTTCTAAAGACATTAAATAATCTACTATAATTTCATTCACATAGGCCTCTTCATCTTAACTCAAACTCAATCTTATTATTTTTCCTCAATGCATGGGATCTATTATTTCTGAATATCATCAACTTATTTCTCCCTTTGATACTAAAGATATTCTATAGGAATGTAGTATCAATTTTCTAATTTATTTAGTAGATGAGGTCTTCAAAATTATCACAGTGTTCGGTCTCTCTCTCACATTTCTTCTTATCATTATTCTATCCTTATATAATCATCATCTCACCATGATATTATTTTCACACAATGGATATGAAAACTATTCAATCTTGATGCTTCAATTCTACATCATTCTCAGTCTTAAAACCCTATTTAAACCGATATAATATCTTCATAAGAATCAGTTTTTTAATATCAATACAATATCTAGGATTTTCATGACTTTATCTTTCCACAAAACCTATGATCACTTAGTTTCCACATCTGTATGATAACATATAGTGGAACTGTCGCAACATGAAGGAATTTCTCATGAAGTGACTTCTTTTTATTTTTTCATGGTTTCATCATAGAATCTCCTATTATGGTGTCAAGATCTCTCACAAAGTTTTCTTCATCACACACTATGGTGTGAACTTCCCCTAATGATGTAATTGTTTATCAACTTACAAAATTGGCTTTGGATTATTTTTTCATCCTCAGACTACTTCACAACATGATCTTCTTCTTCATGGCACGTAGCCTATTAATCTTCTCTATTATTCATCACCAAAACGAGCTTCTTGAATCTCATATTAATTATTTCGTGTCATGATGTTTATGACTTGAATAAAAACTTAGAATTATCATATTTTAATCTTCAAAAATATCACATTTTCTCAAACTATTAACCATTATATAAGAAATTTTTTCCCTTACATATCATAGTGAGGATCTGATACTTTGTCAAATTTCTAGTGAGCAGCCCTTATATACCATCTTCAAAATATTATGTATTCTCCAAATATCTTATGTATCCATCATAAGGTTTTTTCCTTTTCCATATTTTTTTATGCATGGCAGCAAGTATCTTATATATCACTTTATGGTATTTCCTTTATCTCGTTTTAGTATAATCTTTAGAAAATATATTATATGTAATCTTGAAAATATTACATATCAATAAAAAAATATAATGTACCATATTTAATATATTATGTATCACAATGTAACTCCCGGTACTTTTCTAATATTATGCTTTTTAAAAAACCTTACGTATCATCCTAAGCAACACTTATATATCATAGTGAATATTCAATAGTACTTTTTCCAATTTTCACACTGAGTATCCTTGTGTATTTCCTAAAATCCTTACATATTGGGAAAAATAACCCTTATATATTAATGTAAGTTGTTTCCCTTTATCGTATTTCAGTGGGAGCTTCATTAAATATCTTACATGTGCTCCAACATATATTATGTATCACAGTGCATCCATTTCCTTTCCAATTCTTCAGTTTTGAGTTAAACACAAGTATATTATATATAAAATAAAAACTTATTATTATCACATAGGAATCACTTAAAACATTCTCAAGGCATCTCCAATCACTCCAATTCAACCAAAAAAATAAATGGGTATTTTGAATATATTAAACATTATCAAAACTCTTCACCATAATTTCCAAATAATCTTATATCATATAAATACTCTTCATGAGTATTTTAATGTATTTTCACTACCTCATCAATTCTATCTTCAAACTTAACATTCTTAAATCTTTATCCATCTGATATTATTCATTGATTATAGAAATAATCCTTCATGCTTAATAATCCAAGGATGGATTCTCATAAACTCCAGATATCTTAATTATTCTCCAATGCACCCAACTTATTTAACCTCTATAAATCTACAGTAGATAGTTCTGTCATAAAACATAATAAATATTCATTAATTAATTATAATATCCAAACCACAATAATTAGATGTAAGGGTTTCTCTTCAAAACACCAAGAAAATTATCATGCCTTTAAATTGTTTTATTTCTCAACTTCTTAAGTTTTAATGATCACAAACAGTATTTAAATTGTTTAATAATTTCATTTGAGTTGTTGTAAGTTAAATATTTCAAATTTTAATCTTGGTTATTAGAATATCATGATGAAATCTTATTAGAATATTTAGAGAGCATTGAATAAGTATTAATGGTATTTTTGAACTCATGTATTGAAGTTCTCAGACCTATCGAAGACAATAAAGGAAGCATGAAAGGTCATGGATGTGTTTAGGGAGCAGCAGGTAGCAACAGTTGGCCTGTGTAGAAAACCAACTAGTTGATTCCATGTGGGAAGAACCTCTAATGTAGTAGAAGTCTACTGGCTAGTTGGTGGTGATGGAAATAAACTCTCATGGAATAATTTCTCATCATTCAGTCGATGGGAGATCACTGACCATTTGGTGGGTTTTACAGGTTTCTAGAGATTTGCAACAGGTTCACCGACTATGTGGTGGAGGCTACAGGGTATCTGGTGGTTTCACAATATCCCAGTAAAAATTAAATTTATTATGGTTCAAGATGTATCTTCCTTGACCCCAGTTCGATTCCAAAAGTTCATGAAAATTTTTGAGGCTATAAATTGACCCCTTGGGTGGATTGGTAACTTACCTTCTCAATGATTCTAAAATGTCAAATCTATACAATCACCCAATTGCTCTCTTTCTCCAAAGTTATCTCAATTCAAAAATTGTGATTAACTTGTAAAATTATTTTCAATTCTACATATTTATCATTCTCTCTTAGTGATTATTCTTTTCTATTAGAGATAATAGAGGTCGTTATTTAATGAGATTTCTTCTATAAATCATATCCTTATTCCTATATTTATTTTATTTCAGTGATCACTACCTTTTAAAGTGATGGACTCATGTTTCTTTCCAAAACTGCTAAAAGGAAAGGGGTTACTTATCTTTGAGATTTATAGCTATAACCATTAAAAATATATGTTTGATTGTATTCTAGTTTATTACTATAGATAATTAAAAAAGTAAGTTATTTTTTGGTATCTTGGATACTTTTAAAGCTAAGGGACTTATATAATAAACCCTAAATAAATTAAGGTGATAGACATAGGGGTTCATCAAAAAAATTTAGTCAAACTCTTTTATAAAATTTTTTCTTTATTTTATGATTTTTCAATTGATATTTTTATTAAATGTTTGTTTATACTTTCATACATTAATATACTTAATCATTAAATTTATGAATCACTTATTCTATATACTTCCGCATTCATAAACATGTATAGTTATTCCATTATGCTTTCTCTTTTTTTGATTATATCAATTATTCTTTTTAAATTCTTCAAAAGGTTTAATTATCATCAGACTTTTAAAAATAGGTTTTTAGTATTTAATACTTTAATTTTTTCTTTGTTTTTTAAGGAAAATTCACCCCCCCCAAATTTTTTTAATTTTATCCTACTCTAACCAATATTTGGTATAAAAGGGTTCTTGAATTATTTTTAGATCTTTCAAAACTGATTTTTTTTTCAAAAAAATTAACCTATTTTTCAAGAAACATTCTTTTTCTAAATAACTTTTTCAAACACTCATTATGCTCTCGGAGGAAACTCAATGTGCCGTGCTCCCTTTTTGGATGGTAAAAGTTATGGTTATATAAAGACACATATGTATACCTTTCTTAGATCAATTTCTTATCCTCTAGAGAATATATTTATGCATGGTTATACTCTTACTACTGAAAAAGAAGAAAAATGGGCTCCTTGTGATATTTATCCTTTTTAATTAGATGGTAAAGCAATTAATTAATTGAATTTTGGTTTAGAACAAAATGAATTTAATTTAATTTATATATGAAAAATGGATCATGAAATATGGAAACTCTTAGAAGTAACTCATCAAGGAATGAACAAATTTAAAAATACTATATTTTATTAGTTTATACAAGACTTGGAAAAATTTTCTATGCATCCTAATGATTCAATTACTGAAATGTTTACATGAATTTCTAACATTTGTTATGGTATAAAGGATCTTGGTGACAATATTTCTATAGATATATTAGTCAAGAAAATACTTTGAGCTTTACTAATAAATTGGGCATTGGGCACCCAAAGTCACTATGATCCAAAATGTAATAGCCCAAAATTTTATCCATAAAAATCCCTTTTTTATAATTATTTAATATATTATAATCATATAAAATCACTTATAGAACACAATAAAAACTTTATAAATGAATATTGAATGTAATAAGAGGTCTTTCTAGAAGTTAAGGAACCTATACCAATGAAATAGTAATTTGACCTTAGGAATAGTAATATGACCCTTATGAATAGTAAACTGCCAAATGAGTAATAACTTCATCTATGAAAATATAAATAAAATTTAGGCATATTATAAATTAAATTATGATATAATTTTATCATAGTATAACTAAATAAATGTTTTAAAAATTATAAATTAACTGTTGGTGATTTTGTAAGTTATAAATATTTAATTACAATTTCATAATTAATATAAGGATTTAAAAGAAAATTTATTTTCATAAAATGTATTTATAAATTAATATTTTTTTATATTATAATTTTAATATAATTTTATGAGACCTTATTTAATTTTTCAAAGTGTTATAAAATTAGTTATAATTTTAAAATATGTATTTTTCGAGTAAATGAAGATTTTAATTAAAAATTAAAATTCTCATATTTAGAAAATTATTTTCATGAAATTGAGTTCATTTTTTAATTCTACATGTTGAAAATGGTTAGGGTTAATTATTGAGATTTTTCTAAAATACTTGAATTTTTTTGTGAATAGTAAAATATGATAATTTACAATAAATGCTAAATACATGAATTTTTTAGTCATTATTGATGTAAAGTTGAGGTAAGAACCATTAGTTAAAAATCACATGCACTAGTTACTATATTAATTCACAAAAATTAACACTATTACTTGTATTGAGCCAAAAATAATAAACTAATGATTAAAATAATGAGAAAACGCCCCTCTCCTCCACTATAAATACCACCCCTCACCCCCTCTTCTCCTCACACATTCAAAGCTTTTATCCTCATAAAAATTCTACCCAATACTATTCCAAAACCACTCCCCCGCATCCAGAAGATCTTGGTCTCATCAAAAGACCAAAGCCTTTTCCCTAATGAGGTTCTCAAGGAGGAGAAATTCAAGAGGTAAATTCCACTTTCTTTTCTTTTAATTTCTTTTCAAGTCCACTTATTTTCTTAATCTATCCTCACCTCCTCTCATACAAATGGAATGATAAATATAGTACCTTAAATATACTTTAATATTATTTTTCTAATGTAATAATCGATCATCAAACCCCTTCTCCCCTCCCTTCTATTCTAAAAATGAAACCATCGTCCATGAGGTGTTGATTTATCACCTTCATGGATGACAAGTTTTAATTTTCCTTTGTCTCCTTCAAATATGGTATTAAAACCATTATAATGGTTTAAATAGATTTTAAAATCCATTACTTAACCCTTTTTATGTTCTATAACTAACATATATACATAATACCAAATAATGAAACAAAACAAGTTCGTTGTGATTGAAAAACCGCTAAAATTAATCTAAACGATTATAATTAACAAGTTATATAATGATTCATCCTCATATATGGAAAAATAATAATATATAAGAATGATTAAACTTATTATTTTTCATTAAAAACATATTATTTTAATTCTATATAATTATACCCATTCTACATGAACTTTCATACTCATATACAAGCGAACCAATTGTGAAAACTAAGAAAATGAACACTCCCGAATGATTAAATTGAACACTATAACTCATAAAAAATACCATAAATAAACTTAATAAAATTATACTAAACATATTACATGTAGAAAAGGTTATGTAATTATTAATTAAATAATATAATTTTATTATTCAGGGTATTAAGATCAAGTGCAGAACTGTTTCGGACATAAGGTAAGGGATCCTTTTTTAACCTCCATATTTCCTTTAGGTTATGTTTTCTATCTATTTAAAAAATGTATCCCTTATTTATTTTTATGTTATTCTTATAAATTATGTGTATATATTCCAAACTCATATATCCATATCATATTATCCTTATTTTATGGGGTAATATATTTTTTAATAAGGTTCCCTTCTCAAATATTCCCGAAAAGAAAACTCAATTCAAGGGAACTTCCTAATTTCTTACCCATTTTAAAGTGCACTCCATAATATATTTTAAATCACCAATATTTTTCTAAAATCACTCATTTTATCATTAAAATATATCTTATTTCATTTCTAGTTTTATACAAATAATTATGTCTTTTTCATTTTAAATAATCTTTAAAATGTTCCTTAAACCGTGCAAAAATGTTTTATTTCTAAAGTTTCTTAAACACTGTTTTTACATGTATTTACTTCAGTTTGAAATCACTTATCATTATCTATGCCTATTTTTCCTTATTAATTTCCATGTATATTTTAAATCCTTTCTTTCACAGACACCATTATAATATTCCCTTATGTTATGTCTTTTGACATGATTATGATACCCAATTCTTTCCACGGGTAACCCTTATATTTATGTTTGATTACTTATGTATGATTCTTAATGTGACATGAATATTAATGAATATGTTATGAAGGGTTCACTCAGATATCACTCAAATGTATTGGGTAATGTTTAGTCTCATGAGACGTCGTGTGCAATAGTCTTAGTGGTTAGCTTTGACTCATGCTCAGTGTGCAATGGTCTTAGTGGTCATCATTGACTCATGATCCATGTGAAATGAGCCTTGAATCATGATTAAGTCATGTTGTATGTTGTTTCCACATTTCTGTGATACCATTTTTATATTATTCCACATTATACATGTTATTCATCCTTATTTTTATTCATGTTCCATGTTTTTTATGTCATCATATTATGCTTTCTAACCCATGAGTTATACTTTATTCATGTGTCTGTTCCCTTACTAGGCTTTTTAGTTAATCCATTTATTCATGTATTACCTAGGTTATCTTATGCATATGTAAGAGCTCAATGAAATTTAGGATCTCATTATGAAGATTAAATAAAAGATGTTTTTATTTTGGGTTTTATGATGTTTAATTATATACCTAATCTTCTAAAGATGCTAGATTTTATGATCCTTGGATTGTAATTGTTGTTTAATTATGTAATAATATGTGAAAAAAGACTAGGGTCACTATATTTGGTATTGGATAATGGTCTAGTTATTTTTGGGATTAGGACTAGAAAACTCTATCGAAAGCCTTAGGGATAAGACTAAGTATGAGAAAATATCCCTAAATTTTTGTTACTATAGAGTAAGTGGTTTATCAAAAATAATAATCTCTTTATAGATAATACAAGTGAATATAGTTCTGTAATAGATGTACCTATGAGTAACAACTCAGATAAGGTGTTCTAGGCCTACCTTGGGGTGAACTGGTACACAACAACAAACCTTACTACGCACCTAGTTTGACAATCCCGGGGGATATGCTTTGGTAAATTCATAAGATCATTATGAAACATTAATAAAGGAAAAAAAATTCCCATAAGAATATATGTTAGGAAACATATCATTGATAATCTAGATTGAAACCTAGGGATTCACAAGTTAGGATATAATTTTCCTTTACAAGCTTATCCTTTTATATTCAAATTTTCCTTTTATTGGGCTTATTATTTAAGTATTCAAGCCCCCTAACTGTACTTTATTTTTCTTAGTTAATGGATGGGAATATAAGAAATCTTTACAATAATCAATTTGACAGTCAATGTGATGATTATCCTAATGATATGACAAATATGATGGGAATGGGTGCTCAAAGCTTCATGGAAGTACTGGATCAAATGTCTCAAGTTATGAATAGTAAATTGAATCATGTGGAACTCCCTCCTTATCCTAAAATATAGAATGTTTTGGTTTAATCCTTTATGTAGCAAAGGATTCCCATGTTTAGTGAATCATATGATCCCCTCTTCACAAAACAATGATTAACTCCATTGAAAAGATATTATCTAACCCCCTGTGCTCAGAAAAATGGAAAGTTGGGTTGGCATTATATCTTTTTGATGGGGAATCTGATCATTGGCGGGAACTGATCAAAAACACGAATTCCAAGGAGTAAATTGATTCCATATATTAGTAGGAATTCAATAAATTTTTTTTCAATAAATATTTTCCCTGAACCCTCCATCTCAAGATGGAAATAGAGTTCCTTAGACTTAAGTAGAAGGAAGATGAGTCTATCGGGACATATAAAGTAAACTTTATAAGGATTTCAAGATACACTTATGGATTTTTCATGAACATCGCAAGCAAGGTGGATTACTTCTTTAGCATACTAAAGCTGATTCTATGAAAATCATTGTAGGTTTAATACTTTGATAGCTTTGAAGAGATTGTTTGTTGTTCCCTTAAGGTTGAAATGGAGATCGGAAACTCTCAGTGGTCTTGTGGGCCCAGTGAAAAAAGGAGAAAAATAGAGTCTTTTATGGGTGGATCAGAAGATAAATCTCATGATGGAAAGAAAAACCAATATCCCATGTTTCAAAATTGTGGGAAGAAGCATCCTGGGAACATTCTAAAGGGAACCAAGAAATGATTCAAATGTGGAAGAATAGGACATCTGGCTAATAACTTCTGAAGGGATATGAAGAGTCCCACTAATTTATAAGAATAAGGGAAGGTTTAGATCGATACTCAGCCTGTAGTGTAGTGTTTAAACTTCAATTAACATGGTAATTATGCTAACCATTTCCCTAATCTAAGGTTTGTTAGAGGCAATCAACAACAACAACCTCTAAAGCAGTAAGGAAGGGAATATGTTATCACTATTAATGAAGTGGATCCTAAAAATGATGTGGTGATAGGTAAGCTGATTATTCATTTAAGAATAGAAAATATACTATTTTATTCTGGATCTACACATTTTTTCATATCTTGTAAGTTTAGTAGAACTATTTAAACACCACCTCAAAATATAGAGGTTGAGTTGTCTGTGAGAACAGAAAATGGGGTTATTATTGCATCCAAAGTTTATAACTCATCCTCAGTGAATGTTTGTGAACTAAAACTCCCAGTAAATATTTTCATACTCCCTTTGGTAGATTTTGATGCTATTTTGGGAGTGGATAGATTATCTTTATACAAATCCAACATCAACTGTTGGGAAAGGGATATTACTCTTCACATCCCGAAGCATCCTCCAATTATATACAAATGTAAGGTAGAGGATGAATATCTTTTGGAATCATTATATCAAGTGTGTATATTACTACCTTATGAGAAAGAATATCTATCTCAAATGATTGAGACAAAGGAGAGAATCATGCTCAAATACATGCCCATTGTGAGGGATTACACTGATGTGTTCCCCAAAGAGTTGTTCAGTCTTCCTTATGGTCGAGAGGTTGAGTTATAAATTGAACTTATTTCTATATCTCTACCTATATCAAATAAACCTTATAGAATGTCCATCATTGAGCTATAATAACTAAATAAGTAGTTACAGGATAATATGGACAAGGGTTTTATATGCCCGAGTGTTTCACTATGGGGTGAACCGGTCCTCTTTGTCAATAAGAAGGATAGATCAATGTGCCTCTTAATTGATTAATGTGAGCTCAATAAAATCTAAATAAAGAACAAGTATCCCCTACCATAGATAGATGACTTGTTCAATTATCTATGTGAGGCTAGTTATTTCTCTAAGTTGGAACTTCAGTCGGGATATCACCAATTAAAGGTGAGGAAGGAAGATATTACCAAGACTGCCTTTCGAACAAAGTATAGACACTATGAGTTCGTATTGATTCCCTTAGGACTCACTAATGCTCCATAAATTTTCATTTATTTAATGAATAGAGTCTTTAGAGATTACCTCTACAAATTTTTGGTAGTCTTTATTGATGATATCCTAATATACTCTAAGAGAAAGGAGAAGCATGATGAGCATTTCAATAATGTGATGAAGACTTTGCGAAGGTAGAAACTTTATGAAAATTATTGTAAATGTGATTTATGGATGAAGGAAGTGTCATTATTGGGGAATTTTATCACTATAAAAGGAATATACATGGACCCTTCTAAAACAATGGAAATCGAAGAGCATCCCAGAACAACATATGTAATAGATATGTATGGTTTCCTTGGTCTTGCTGGGTATTACTGACAATTTTTGAAGAACTTCTCATGATTTTAAAACCCACTAACAAAAATGACTCCAAAGGGAGTGAAGTTTTTCTAGATGAGTGAACGTGAATAATGATTCAAAATTTGAAAAGGAGGCTTATCGATGCACCAGTTATCACACTACCGACAAGTGGGGAACTATTTATAGTATACAGTGATGTTTCAAAGAAGGGATTAGGTTTTTTACTGATAAAAAATGATAAAGTGATATCCTACACCTCAAGGTAGTTGAAAATTAATGAGAAAAACTATCTCATGCATGATTTGGAGTTGGAAGCTATGATCTTTGTGTTGAAAATATGGAATCGTTATCTCTTTGGGGAGAAGTGTGAGATATATACTAATCACAAGATTCTCAAATATATATTCACACAGAATAAGATTAATATGTGCCAGTGAAGATGGTTAGAGTTCATCAAGGATTATGACTACTCAATCCTTTACCATCCTAGTAAGAAAAATAAGGTGGAATATGATCTAAGTAGAAAGGATCCTATGTATTTATCAATGATGAGAATTGAGAAGGATCCAATCTTCTTATATTTTCAAAGGATGGACATGGGAATCATTAAGGAAGGAAAATCATCAATCCTTTCTCAAATTATTTCTCAACCATACCTTATAGAGAAAATAAAGGATGATTAAAGGAATGATTTTGAAATCCAGATGAAGGTGGAATCTACAAGAAAGTGGAAATCCTTGGAGTTTAAAATTTATGAGGAAGGAGTTGTAATATTTGTATCATGGTTATTTGTACCATATGATCCATAGATAAAGAAGGAGATTCTGAATTATTCACATAGGCTAACCTTCTATATTCATCTAGGGATCACAAATATGTATCAAGATCTTGGAGAGAACAATTGGTGGGACAATATAAAGAAGGATATCACTGAATATGCATCAAACTGCCTGGTATGTCAGCAAGTGAAGGTAGAAAGAAAAAAATCTATGGGGATGATGCAACCACTACCCATACCAACATGGAAGTGGGAGAACATTACCATATACTTTTTCATTGGACTTCCAAATACATCCAGAGAAAACAATGCTATATGGGTTGTTGTGGATCATCTTATAAAGATAGATCACTTTATGGAAATTTGATAGGACTTATCACTAAATCCACTTGAACAAATATACATCAAAGAAGTGGTGATTCTACATGGATTACCAATATTGATTGTATCTGATCAAGATTTGAGATTCACCTCCAAATTTTGGAAAAGTATCCAATATACTCTAAGAACTGAGCTGAACTTTAGTACATACTATCATCTTCAAACGGATGGCTAATCTAAGTAGATTATTCAAACACTAGAATACATGTTGAGAGAATGTTCTATGGATTTAAAAGGAGGATGGGACCAATATATACCACTGGTATAATTCTTGTACAATAACAGTTTCCACTCAAGTATCCAAATGGCACCATATGAAGCCCTTTATGGGAAAAGATTCTTAACACCAACATTCTGGGATGAAGTCAGTGAACATGAGCTGCTAGGACTTGAAATGGTCGAATAAATGGTGGAAAAGGTGAAAACCATTCAGCAGCACGTCAAGGAATCACAAATTCTACAAAATAGATATATATATAATCATCGACGAGACCTTGAGTTTAATGTTGGAGACATGGTATTCCTCTACATATCCCCATGTAATAGGATCATGAGATTTGGGAATAAATGAAAGCTAAGTCCCAAGTACATTATCCCCTTTGAGATCCTTGATCAGGTCAAAGATGTGGCATATCTACTAGCACTTTCACCTATCATGTATCAAGTACATTATGTATTCCATATATCTCTCTTGAGGAAGTACATACCAGATCCCTCACATGTACTTAATTTAGAGGTGGAATAGTTGGAAAATGATCTCTCTTATGAGGAACAGTCGATTAAGATCTTGGACCGTAGAGATAATGTTCTACACAACAATACTACTCACCTGGTCAAAGTATTATGGTGGGACCATAAGTAAAAATATGTAACATGGTAACCAGAGAAAGCAATAAAGTAGAATTACCCTCACCTTTTTTCCCCATAGTACGTAAAACAATGTTTCAAGGGTGAAATTTCATAAGGGGGAAGAATGTAACAACCCAAAATTTTATCAATGGAAATTCCTTTCTTATAATTATTTCATATATTATAATCACATAAAATCACTTAGATAATACAATAAAAACTTTATAAATGAATAATTAATGGAATAAGAGGTATTTCTAGAAGTTAAGAAACATATACCACTGAAAAAGTAATTTGACCTTAGGAATAGTAATATGAACATTATAAATAGTAAACATGTAAAATTAATAGTAAACTCACCTATGAAATTATAAATAAAATTTAGGCATCTTATAAATGAACATATTATATAATTTTATCATATTATAAGTAAAGAAATGTTCTAAAAATAATTAATTAAGTGTTGGTGTTTTTTCATCGTCTGATTTTTTATGTAAGTATGAGGTAAACACCATTATTTTGAACTCACATGAACTAGTTACTATATTTAGTCACAATAATCAACACTATTTATTTCCTTGAGCCAAAATAATAAACTAATGATTAAAATAATGAGAAAACACTCATTTCCTCCACTATAAATACCACCCCTCACAACCTCTTCTCATCACACCTTAAAATCTTATATCCTTGTCCAAATTATGCCCAATGATCTTCCCAAACCCCTAACCCATGTCCAAGATCTCTTGGTCTCATAAAAATACCAAAAACTTTTCCCTGAGGAGGTTCTCATGGAGGATAAATTTAAGAGGTAAATTCCTCTTTCTTTTCTTTTAATTTCTTTTCAAGTTCTTTTATTTTCTTAATATCTCCTCACCTCACCTCATCAAAATGTAATGATAACTCCACTACCTTAAATTTACTGTAATTATATTATTATAATGTAATAATCCATCATCAAACCCCTTCTCCCCTCCCTTTTATTCTAAAAATAAAATTTTCATCCATGAGGTGTTGATTTATCGCCATCATGGACAAAAAGTTTTCATTTTCCTTTATCTCTTTCAAATATGGTCTTAAAATCATTATAATGGTAGAAAAAGATTTTAAAATGTATTTTTTTAACCCTTTTTATGTTCTAGAACTAACATATATACATAATACTAAATGATAAAACAAAAATGAGTTCATTGTAATCGAAAACCTGTTAAAATTAATCTAAACAATTATCATTAACATGATATCTAATGATTCATCCCCATATCTAGAAAAAAATAATACATAAGACCAATTAAACTTATTTTTATTCATTAATAACATATAATTTTAATTCTGGATAATTATACTCATTCTACATGAACTTTCGTACTCATGTACAAGTGAACCGACCATGAAAACTAAGAAAACGAACACTCCTGAACGATGAAATTGAACACTATAACTCATAAAAAAGGCCATAAATGAACTTAATAAAATTATAATAAATAAATTACATTTAGAAAAGGTTATGGAATTATTAATTAATTAATCTAATTTTATTATTCAGGACATTAAGATCAAGTGCAGAACCGTTTCAGACATAAGGTAAGGGATCCTTTCCGAACTTCCATATTTTTTTCAGGTTACATTTTCTCTCTACTTAACCAATGTAACCCTTATTTATTTTTTATTTAATTATTATATATTTTGTGCATATATTACAAAATCATGTATCCAGATCATATAATCCTTATTTTATGGGGTAATACATGTTTTAATATGGTTCCCTTCTCAAATCTTCCTGAAAAGAAAACTCGATTCAATAGATATTCCCGATTTCTTACCCGACTTCAAGTGCACTCCATAATCAGTTTTAATCCACTGTTATTTTTTTAAATGACTCATTTTATCATGAAAATATATATTTGTTTATTTATAGTTTTATAAAAACAATTATGTTTTTTCTGTTTTAAATAATCTTTAATATTTTCCTTAAACTGCACTAAAATGTTTTATTTCTAAAGATTCTTAAACACTATTTTTACTTGTATTCACTTTAGATTGAAATCACTTATCATGATATATTCCTATTTTCCCTTATTAATTTACATTTGTGGTTTAAATCCTTTCTTTCATGTACACCATTATAATATTCCCTTATGTTATGCCTTTTGACGTGATTATGATACTCAATTCTTTCCATGGGTAAACCTTATGTTTATATTTGATTACATATGTATGATTTTCAATGTGGCTTACATATTCATGAACAAGTTATAATGGGTGTGCATAGATAATGCTCTATTCATTGGGTAATGTTTAGTCTCATGATACATCATGTGAAATGGTCTTGGTGGTTAGCCTTGACTCATTCTCTATGTGCAGCGATCTTGGTGGTTAGCCTTGACTTGTTCTCCATGTTAAATGAGACTTGACTCATGATTAAGTCATGTTTTATGTTGTTTACACATTTCTATGATACTATTTTTATATGATTATATGTTATACATGATATGAATCCTTATGTTTATTCATGTTCCATGTTTTTTTATGTCATCATGTTATGCTTTCTAACCCATGTGTTATGCTTTATTCATATGTCTACTCCCTTACTGAAATTTTTAGCTTGTACCTTTGTTCATGTATCCCGCAGGTTATCCTATGTAGATTTAAGAGATCAATGGAAGTTAGGATTTCATTATGGAGATCAAATAAAAAATAATTTTATTTTAGGTTTCATGATGTTTAATTATGTACTTAATCTTCCAAAGACACTGGACTTCATAGTCCTTGGATTATAATTGTTGGTTAATTATGTAATAATATGTGAAAAGGGCTAGGTCTATATAGTTGTTATTAGATTATGGTCTAGTTATTTTTGGTATTAGGACTATAAAACTCTAGTTAAAGCCTTAGGGATAATACTAAGTATGCGAAAACATCCCTAAATTTTGGTTAGTATAGAGTAAGTGGTTTAACAAGAAAATAAATCCATGTATGGATGCTAAAAGTGGATGTGGTTTTGGCGTAGATTTACCTAGGAGTAACAACTCCAACAAGGTGTTCCGGGCCTGACTCAGGGTAACCTGGTACATGACAATAGACCTTATTGTGCACCTGGTTTAACACTCATGTGGGATGTAATTTGGTAAATTCATAAGCTAATTACGAACCATTAATATGGGAACAAAAAATTACCATAATAATATATGTTAGGAAACAAATCATGGATAACCTAGATTAAAACCTAGGGAATCAAAAGTTAGGATATACTTTTCCTTTACAAGTTTATCCATTTATGATCAAAATTTCCTTTTGCTATGATTATTAGTTAAGTATTAAATCCCCCTAATTGTACTTTCTTTTTATTAGTTAATGGATGGGAATAAAAGAACTTGTTCCAACAATCAATGTGATAATAAATGTGGTGATTTCCATAATTATATTACAAATATGATGGTAATAGGTGATCAAAACTTCATGGAAGTACTTTCTCAACTAGATCAAGTTATGAATAATAACTTGAATTGCATGGAATTCCCTCCTTATCCTAATAGAGAGAAATTTTTGTTAAAATCATTTATGAAAAAAATGACTCCCATGTTTAGTGGATATTCTGATCCCCTCATCATAGAACTATGGATTAACTCCATTTAAAATATATTTTATTTCCTCTGGTGCTTAGAATAAGAGAAATTTGTGTTGGAGGTCTATTGTTTTGATGGGGAAGCTGATCATTGGTGTACACTAATCAAAAACCTGAAGTCCAAGTAGGAAATTTATTCCATGTCTTGGGAGGAATTCAATAAAAAAAATCAATAAATATTTTCCCTGAACCCTCCATCTCAAGATGGAAAGAGAGTTCCTCATACTTAAGATGGTGGAAGATGATTCTATCAGGGTGTATGAAGTAAACTTTATAAGGCTTTCAAGATACACCTTTGGATTTTTCATGAACACTGAAAGCAAGTTGCATTTCTTCTTTATCATACAAAAGTCAATTCTATAAAAAGAATTGGTGATTTGAGACTTTTATAGAAACAAATATATTTTCTTTTTTCCCTTAAGGATGAAGTGGAGATCATAGACTCTCAGTGGTCTCATGGACCTAGTGAGAAAGGGGAAAATAGAGTCTGTTATGGGTGGATCAATAGATAAATCCCATGATGGAAAGAAAACTCAATATCCCATGTGTAAAAATTGTGGGAAGAATCATCCTGGGAACTATCTAAATGGAACCATGAAATGCTTAAAATGTTGAATAATGAGGAATCTGGCTAATAAATATCGAAGGGATATGAAGATTCCCACTAATATGGAAGAAGAAGGGAAGGTTTAGATAAACACCCATCCTATAGTGTAGTGTTTCAACTGTAACGAACATGGTAATTATGTAAACCATTTCCCTAAGCCAAGTGTTGTTGGAGGAAATCAATAACAACAACCTCCAAGATAGCAAGGAAGGGCTTATGCTATCACTATTGCTAAAGTGGAGCCCGATAATGATGTGGTGATAGGTATGATGATTTATCATTCAATAATAGAAAATATACTATTTGATTATGTTTCTACACATTATTTTATATCTTTCAAGTTTAGTAGAACTATTCAAACACCACCTTAAAATATAGAGGTTGAGTTGTCTGTGAGAACAGAAAATGGGGGCATAATTGCATCCAAAGTTTATAACTCTGCCCCAGTGAATGTTTGTGGACTAAACCTCCCAAAAAATCTTCCCATACTCACTTTGGTAGAGTTTGATTCTATTTTGGGCATGGATTGTCTATATTTATAAAAAACCAAAATCAACTGTTGGTAAAGGGATATTACTCTTCACATCCCAAAGCATAATCTAATTCTATACAAGTGTAAGGATGAGGATGAATCTTCTTAAAAATAATTGTCTCAAGTGTGGATATTACTGCTTTATGAGCAAGCATATTTAGCTCAAATGATTGAGACAAAGGATAGAATCATGCTCTAAGACATTCCCATTATGAGGGATTACACTGATGTGTTCCCAAAAGATTTTTCTGGTCTTCCTCCTAATTAAGTGGATGAGTTCTCAATTGAACTTATTCCTATAACTCTATCTATATCAAAGACACCTTATAGAATAGACACCATTGAGTTATAATAATTGAAGAAGTAGTTACAGGAGAATTTAGACAAGGTTTTTATATGCATGAGTGCTTCACCATGGGGTGCACTGGTCCTCTTTGTTAAGAAGAATGATGGATCAATGTTCCTCTGCATTGATTATCATGATCTCAATAAAATAATAATAAATAACAAGTATCCCCTGCCATGGATAGATCACCTATTTGATCAGCTATATGGGGTCAGTTATTTCTCTAAGGCGGACCTTCGGTCAGGATATCACCAATTAAATGTGAGGAAGGAATATATTCTCAAGACTATCTTCTCAACAATTAATGGACACTATGGTTTCATAGTGATCCCCTTATAACTCACTAATTCTATAGAAATTTTCATGGATTTAATTAATAGATTATTTAGAGATTACCTCAACAAATTTGTGGTGGTCTTTATTGATGATATCATAATATACTCCAAGAGCAAGGAGGAGCATGGGAATTATTTGAATATTGTTCTAAAGACTTTAAGAAGGGGGAAACTTTATGAGAAGTATAGTAAATGTGTATTATGGATGAAGGAAGTATCATTCTTGGGGCATGTTATCACTAACAAAGAATATCTATAGACCCTTCTAAGACAAATGCAATCGAAGAGTGGCCCATACCAATATCTGTAATGGAGATCTATAGTTTCCTTTTTCAAGATGGGTATTATCAACAATTTTTGAAGAACTTTTCATGATTGTAAAACCCACTGACCAAGATAACTCAGAGGGGAGTGAATTTTGTCTGGACAAGTGAATGTGAATATTGCTTCAAAGAGTTAAAAAATAGGCTTATCACTGCACTAGTGCTCACACTACCAATGAGTGGGGAACTCTTTATATTATAAAATGATGATTCAAAGAATGTATTGGGTTGAGTACTAATGAAAAATGATAAAGTGATAGCCTTCACCTCAAGGCAGTTGATAATTCATGAGAAAAACTATCCCAGGTATGATCTGGAGTTGGAAGTTGTGATCTTTGCATTGAAAATATGGAGTCATTATCTCTTTGGGGAGAAGTGTTAGATATATACTGATCACAAGAGTCTCAAATAAATATTCACATAAATGAAGATTAATATGCACCAGTAAATATTGTTAGAGCTCATCAATGATTGTGACTACTCAATCCTTTACCATCCTGGTAAGGAAAATAAGATGGAAGATGCTCTAAGTAGAAAGGATCCTACATCTTTATCAATGATGATAATTGATAAGGATACAATATTTTTATATTTGAAAAGGATGTACATTGGAATTTTTAAGGAAGTAACATCATCAATCCTTTCTCAAATTATTTCTCAATCATCCCTTATGAATAAAATAAAGGATTCTCAAAGGAATGATGTGGAAATACAGAAGAAGGTGGAAGATATGAGAAATGGGAAATCCTCATAGTTTAAAATAGGTGAGGAAGGAGTTGTAATATTTGGGTCATGACTATGTATACCATCCAATATAGATATAAAGGAGATAATAAATGATGCACATAGCTCAACCTTATCTATTCATCCAGGGAGCACAAAGATATATCAAGATCTCTAAGAGAACTATTGGTGGGACAATACGAATAATTTGATCATTTAATATACATCAAAGTGCCTGGTATGTCAATAAGTGAAGGCTTAAATAAAAAATTCTAAGGGGATGATACAACCACTACCCATACAAACATGGAAGTGGGAGAACATTACCATGGACTTTGTCACTGGACTTCCAAAGACATCTAGAGGAAACAATTCTATATGGGTTGTTGTGGATTGTATTACAAATACATATCACTTTATCCCAATTCTATCTCACTAGATAAACTTGCATGGATATAAATAAAATAAGTGATAAGGTTTCATGGAGTACCACTATCGATTATATTTGATCGATATCTAAGATTCAACTCTAAGTTCTGGAAAAGTCTCCAATATACTCTAAGAACTGGGATGAACTTCAGTATGGTCTATCATCCTCAAACTGAAGGCCAAGATGAGCAGAATATTAATAAACTGGAAGAAATATTGAGAACATGTTCTATGGAATTCAAAAAAGGATGAGCCCAATATCTACCACTAGTCCAATTATCTTATAACAACAGTTTCTACTCAAGTATCCAAATGGAACCATATGGATCCCATTATGGGAAAATATGCAGATCAATAGCATTCTGGGATGAATTCGGTGAATTTAATTTGTTATTACTTGAAATGGTAGAAGAAATAGTGGAAAAGGTGAAAACCATTTAGCAACATATCAAGGCAGCCCAAATTTGACAAAAGAGCTATGCAGACAATCATCGAAGAGACCTTGAGTTTAAGGTTGGAGACATGGTAGTCCTCCGTATATCTCCATGGAATAGGATCATGAGATTTGGGAATAAAGGAAAGCTAATTCCCAGGTAAATCACCCCTTCAATATCCTTGATCATGTCAGAGTTGTGTCCTATCAACTAGAACTTCCACCTACTATGTCTCAAGTACACGATGTAGGTTCTAGGCATAGTGGAAGTGCGTGGATGGGTATACCCAACTTTAATTTTACCATTAACAATGATCAATCCAATATATTTCGTGATGATAAAACACCAGATCTTCTGAATAGAACAAATAATGAAAATGAAATAGGGAAGTCTCAGAACCATAGATAGGATCATCATATGTTGGTTATAATTAATTTAATTAAAAGACAAGAAATACCTCGATGGAATTATCTCTCTGTTGAAGTTTCTGGTCACGATCCAATGTGATTCATCATTGCGTCAAAAAATCCAAGTGTAGACTTCCTCTAGAGATGATCCACATGTGATCTATGTATCTCTATACGTTTCCAAAGGGATCTCCAGGTGCTGGAGCGGAAGAGCCTTCACTTGTGATGTCCGCCTTCGATCGCCTTGAGAGCTACTTCTAAAGTTCTCTCCTTGATTCAGTGGAGGAGGATCTCTCTCGTAACTTGATATCGTTCTTAGAGGAAAGGAATTCTCTCTTGGATTGATAGATTTCTCTAGATTTGTTGTGCACAACCATGGAGAATGGCTAGATCTAATGAGAATAATGTTATTGGTATTTTTATTACTTAGAATAATAAAATGAATTAATTACCCAAAGGCATTTATTCATTTCATTTAATTATTAGTAAGACCCCATGTCTAATAATAACATTTAAATATTATTATCACTTTACATGTGCTTAGAGAATTACACCTAATATTATTTAATTCAATAAATAATATTATTTCTCAAAAATCCCTAGAAAAAACTACATGGCGTGTATATTAATATACACGGTGTGTAATTTTATTTTTCCATTTTCTTTATTTAATCCACCACATTTATTAGAAATTGAATAATGACTATTTATTTCTGAAATAAATATCACTGCATTATTTTCTAATAAACATATTATTTTTTCCACAATATATTCTCTCGAATAACTAGTGTTGAAATAAATGTGATCAGGCATCCTTGAATAATTATTAAACAACAATCGGGAATAATCTTTATTCAACTTGTTAAATGAATATTTAACTGAGATACTTGGATACACTTAGTGTGTGACCCTATAGGCCTATTTCTTAGTGGAATTTGGCAAAGCCTACCTAAAGTCCAAGGTTAGAGTCTTGCAACACTCCAAGGCACCCATAGAGAAATAATTTAACACTGCAATTACGTGTCACCTCCTACGAATACTTATCATGTAATGTAATCCCTTTGTCTTGATATCTCGAATCAAGCGGGTTGCATGCTAGTCTCATAAACCCATGTGCTTGATTACTCTTTCTTTGACCTCCCATAATTGAACTTTCCCATTCCTCACCATGGCCATGGATTTATTTAAGCTATATTAATTCCATCAAAGGGCCTGAGATATCAACTTCCATTATGGAACATAAGGGACAAATCCTTTCTTGCATTATCTATTAATGTAGTATTACTCGTGATGCACCCAACATATCCTACCTTGCTATGAATAGTGTTCCATCACCATTTTTGTCAATACATCTAAGTGTGTGAGTTTTAATACCCATTAATAATAATCTTAAAATCTAATGACCAATACACACATCCGTAGATAGGAACATCCAATGACACTATGAAATGTAGATTTCCTACTGGAAGGTCTCGTTCTCATAATATCCTCCAAGATATTACTAAGGGAACACACCATGAGAAGGTGCCTTAAAGTTTTATTAGTCCTCAACCCTAATGGATTGTATTATTTGTGTCCCTCAAATAACATCATACAGCCATAGAACATATATTCAAGAATAATGTTATGGAACTTCCGGGTTCTCATTATAGTAGGGATTCGCTATGACCCTTTAGTGCAACAAATATCCTTATGAAATTATCACATGAATTTTCATGCAGAAGAATAATCAAGATGTGATAAGGTATTTATTAATATTCTAATCCATGAATACAAGTTTATCATAAAGTATAAAGTAGTTGGTTTTAGGCCACCAACTCCAACAGACTCCCACTTAGACTAGAGACAACTGCTAACAACATTTAACCCACTAGCTCTCACATTATATTCATGCTTCTGGTGACATAGGCCTTTAGTCATGTTATCTACCATGTTCTCTTCTGTGGACACTCTACTCACTTCAAAATCACCCCTTTGATAGAAATCCATCAATAGGTGATACTTCTGTAGAATGTTCTTTGTTCGTTGATGTGACCTTGTTTATTTTTCAATATCCACTACTGTAGTATTATCACAATACAATATGATAGGTTATCTACTGTTAAGAACCACATCAAGTTCCTAGAAAAAAAATTGAATCCAGACAGTTTCCTTGGCTGCATCAGAAGCCTATATATATTTGGACTCCGCTGTAGAATCGGTGACAAATGGATACTTTGAACTCTTCCAGCTCATATCTCCTCTGTTGAGATAGAAAATATATCCTGATTATGACTTTAGATCATTATGATCTGTTTGAAAACCAACATCATCATACCCTTTGATGACAAGATTTTAATATCCCCCATACACCAGGAACATGTCCTTAGTTCTTCTCAGATACTTAAGGATAGTCTTAACTTCAGTCCAATGCTTTTCTCCTAGATCTGCTTGATATCTACCAACCACGATCATTGAAAAGGAAACATCAAGCCTGGAACATAACATGGAATACATGATGGATCCTATATCCAAAGCATATGGGATCTTACTCGTCCTATATTTCTCCTCTTGTGTCTGAGGACACATTCTCTTAGAAAGATGTAGGTCATGTGACACTAGAACCAATCCCCTATTGGATTGTTCCATAATAAATCTATTTAGTATCTGGTCAATGTATATACCCTGATTTAGTCCAAGCAGCCTCTTGGATCTATCACAAATGATCTTGATCCCTAGAATGTAGGCTGCTTCACCTAAGTCCTTCATGGAGAAACATTTGTTCAACTAGTCCTTAACTGACTGTAAGACTAGTACATAGTTTCCAATAAGTAATATGTCATCAAAATATACTACTAGGATAATGATCGCATTCCCATTTAACCACTTATAAACACATGGATCACATTCGTTATTAATTAAACCAAATTCCTTTATGGCTTCATCAAATCGAATGTTTCATGACCTGGATGCTTTCTTTAATCCATAAATGGATTTCTGCAACTTGTAAACTTGTTTGGCTTCACCTGGTGTCACAAACTGAAGTGAACTATGTTGCATTTGTTGTCAATGAGGCATGAGGTTGTCTTGGAATGAATGGAAGTCAAGGAATTTCAAGATGTGAATGACAAAGGTTGTGATGGTGTTGGTGATGAAGAGAGAATGGCCATAGTACTAAGATGCATGTCACTTAGGAGATTCACTAAGTGACATAGGAGATTATGGTTGAAACATTCTCTATGTATATCAGACGATTGAAGAACTGATCTTAATGTTTCAATACTTGTATCAAGATGATACTAAGTGACAACACTTGAAGAATGAATGATGATGGAGCATCATTAAATCTGACGAATGATGATGGAGCATCATTAAATCTGACGATTGATGAGCTGATCTTTAAGTTCCAAGAACTCGTATCAAGTGGATACAAAGTCACAACATGATTAGAAGACCATGCATTGTAGTGACAATGCATGAGGAGTTGAAGATGATCCATCCACAATCTCTAAGTGGATGAAGTGGATTAATGAAGTTCATGCACTATCACTTAGTGCATGTGAATTTGAAGAAGATCCAATTTGATCTCTGATTAGATCAATGAAGCTTATTGGAGATTTTCTGTGATTCAGGAGTTCGGTTGAAGAAGAAGAACCTTCGGGAATTCCACCTCCTAAGTCTAGATTATATGTGAGGAGGATGGAGGAATTCTAATGAAGAAGAAAAATGAAGAAGGAAGAAGTGGCATTTGGCATTTTACACTTAAGAGTACTTTGTATACTTAGTGTATATTCAAGAAAAAAATAAGCCACCAAGGGCCAGCCTTAAGGGTTCAACCCAAGGCACATGTGGGACTAGGTCACCACGCCCAAGGGGATCCCATGGGGCCAGCCCGAGAGGCCGCGGCCGTGTGTAAGCCGGGCCACGCAGGGGATCAGGTCCTGCGCAGCATGGGCGCCAGCGCGCGCGCCCGAAGGCATGCATAGTGGGCGCCAGTGGCGCGCCCGTAGGGAGCAGAGTGGGCACAGAGCGCACCCGCAGGGAGAACACGGTGCGGGGCGGCACCGTGGAGGGGGAAGTACAACTGAGCGTTGAGAGGCAGCACCAGGTTGATAAGCCGCGGCAAAACCGCACCCCGTTTCGATGTGGGACGCGGAAAAATTCTCGGGAGCGCATCCTGGCCGCACGATTGATCGCGCGCCAGATCCGAGCCGCTCATCTAATCACGCTATTCGCGATCTGATCCAGGCCGTCCAAGGTTATTCGATCGCCTGATCCGATGGCTCTGAGGCATCTCCTTCCTCGAGCTTGAGCCGAGGACACCCCGAAGCCACCCGCGTGCCTCCGTCGAACCAGGAGAAACCCGACGACGGATTTTGAGATTCCGGCCACCTCTGAAGAAGTTGAAGACACCAATGAGCTCGTCTGGACACACCGAACATGTCCATGCATTAAAATGACTCTGCATGCAACAAATGAAGATTTTCGAGTTTCGGCCGAAGGCAAACCGAAGGTGCCGAGGCCATGTGGTGTTCATGTTTTGCATGGGATGGCCAAAACAGAGGCCGTGCATGCGTTCTAAGTCGCATGCACGAGGAGGAAAGAAAGAGGAAGATAAACCCGCGAAAAATAAAAGAACTCGCGTGCACCGAAGAGAAAACGCAAAAATTTGGAAAGATTTTGAAGATCCGAAATCTTCGGTGATTCAAGATTTATCACGCGGATTGAACCGCCTCTCCTATGCCTATAAAAATGAGGCCTGGACCTCGAGGATTGCTTGCTGATGTGATGAAGTTTTGTTGAAAATCTGTCGTCCCGCGTGTGCTCTGCCTCGCGAAGTTGAAGCCCCCGTGCAATTATATTTGCGCGGCTGAGTTCCTTGCGCGCAACTTCTTTGCACGACAAGAAGGTTGGGTGAAGTCCCCTGCGCGTCTTTCTTTTGCGCGACAGGAAGTACCCGAGGCCGCAAGTACCTTGCGCGCCCTCGAGGTTTGTTGTGGCTTGCGCGGCAGTGTTGAAGAAGAGGAGGCCGCGGCTCATCAAGCACTTGTGCGCCTTCATATGGGCAGTAGTAGATTCGGGTGATGAGAATTACACACCAAGTGTGTGTGTGCTAAAAGGAGAAAACACCCTCGCCGTGGACAGTGTGTGTGCATAGTGAACAAGAAGTTGGCCGTAGCCATTTATGTGCAAGAAGAAGAGGCCAAGCTCACTTGTGTGCAAAAAGTGGAAGAAGTGTGTGCAAAGAGCAAAGAGGCCGAACCTTAGTGTGTGCCTAAGTGGTGTGTACACACTAAGAAGGAGAAGAAGAAGGATACCTCACACTAAAGTAGAACACACATTTAAGTGTGTAACCAATAAGAACAAAGTGTGTGAAGGAAGTGAGAAGGTGTGTGATAAAAAGGATTACACCCTTTGTGGGTTTATCACACCAAGAAGAAGGAAAGGGAAGTGCATGCATGCATGCATGCACGCGCACACTGAACAAGCTTAAATCAGTGGTGTGCGTTTGAGTTGACCAAGACTGAAAGTTCTTGAAGAATATTTTGAGAAGGCCATGCAATCATTGCATGAAGAGACAGAGTTGCCATGCACTTAGTGCGTGAAGTTGTTCTGATGTGAGACTGGACCAGACTGGAGTTATAGATATCAGTTGTCTGAGTATTCAGTAGTTGAAGAGAGAAGCCAGGTCATCCTTAGAAGAAGGTGATAAATCCTGAGCAAGACGAGAAGACCTGTTCACCACAAGTGATCAGAAGAAGAGCAAGGTCAGCAGCCTTTATCCCAGGCTGCTGAGGATACTTGAAGAACTTAAAGTGAAGAAGAGCTACTCGTGTGACTCGAGGAGCCAGGAGAAGCCCCCTGTGAGACTCAGGGTGGAAGAAGTCTTCAGTGGGATTCTGGAGCAGGCCAGTGGGACTCTGGTAACACTATGGGACGCAGTATAAAGACCCTCCTGTGGGACTCAGGAGAGATACAGTGGGACTCTGTATCGACCATTGTAATACTAACAGATTATAATGGGAGAATCCATGCTGGGAGAGCATGGCAAGGATGTAGGCCTTTGGTGCCGAACCTTGTAAATCTTTGTGTCCTGTGCCTTTTCATTACTGCATTATCCGGGAAAGGTTGAGAGACATAAGAAGAGTGGATCGAGGCCTTAACAAGCCATAGAGGTTTAATTGATTAAGAATAAATTAGTAATAAGTTTTAAAGGATCACTGATTCACCCCCTCCCCCTCTCAGTGATTCACACTGATCTGGGCACTTCAATTGGTATCAGAGGGAGGTTACCTCTAAAAGATCCAAGGGAGTCTTTATGGAGTGCAGATTTGAGGAAATGAGTGACCAGCCTCAAATGGAGATATCTGCCAAGACTCAGAAAAATAGAAAGAAGAAACAGGCAAAGAAGATGAAGAAGAAGGTTGTTGCAATCAGAGAAACTCCTTCTATGGAAAGAAATGTGAAAGTCACATCAGATGACAATTCCTTTTATCATTCTTCTGATGAAGCCTGCTCTAGATGTGATGAAGATGGAAGGAACAATGATCTTCTAAATGCAATCAAATATCTTCAGAAGACAGTCCCCAAGGAAGTGGCAATGTGTATAGCTACAGGCCTCCTTGATCTTCAAGAAGAAAAATTACAGCTAGAAGATGAAGCCAATTCTCTGGAAGTCCAATTGGCTAAAAGGGTTGGCATAACCAACACTCTCAGAAAGCTGATGAAGGATAAAGATGAAACCGTTTCTCTTTGCAATGAAAGATATGAAGACACTGCTGAAGAATTGCAAAGAAGCCTTTCTGAGAAATAAATCTTTGTGATAATGATCAAAGAAGTTTTCCATGCACTGGAAAAGAGGCGCAAAGTTTCAATGAATGTCAGAGATGCTCAACTTGAAGACAAAGTAAACAGGGTAAAGGAGCTTGACAATTCATTACAAGAAATGAAGAAGGTGCATGAAGACCAACTAGAACAGCTGAAAGAAAATTGGGAAGGAAGGCTAAGAACTGTTGAGGATGAGAAGAACTCCCTCAATATGAAATGCTTAGAACTAGAGGTGATATTGAAAAATCTACAATCACCCAAAGCTGAAGCCTCCCAGTCAGCTGAAAGGAGAAATGTTGCTACTCAAGTATGCATTGAGCAGGATGATTCTAAAAGAAATACATCCTCTAATGAAAGGGAAACATCTTCTAAAAAGAAGGTACCATCCATACCATCTTGTACTCATGCTTCTAAAAGTGTTTCTACTAAAAGTGCAGGATGGAAGAATGAATCCAAACAAGTATGGATGAAGACAGTGAAGAAAGAATGCTCTCCTGAAACAACACAGCAAGTCAAGAAAAGTACCCAACAATCAGAAGGACTGAAGAGGTCAAGATTTGTGGGTCAGTGTTGGTGTTGTAATAAGTATGGGCACTGTGCAAAGGATTGTTGGTACAATCCACTGAATGCCAAAGCACAGAGGAAGCCCATGCCTAGGGGGAGCAAGCCAGAGGAAAAGAAGCAGCATCCACAGGTCTAGAGACATTTGTTTACTGCAAATAGATTTGGATTACTTGACAACATCTGGGATGATTGCAAAAGTGGTCAAAAAGATACATGTCAATCTCCAACTGTATCCAGAGCTCAAAAGAAGAAAAGATCACAGAACCTGGCTCAAAAAGAATCCTTGGGAAGCAAGCATAAGAAAGTGGAAGATGCTCCCAAGAATATTTTGAAAAAGGAAAAGAAGTCCTTGGAGTCTAAATCCAAGAAGGGTGATGCATCCAGAAGGACCACCAAGAAAACATGCTTCTACTATGGAAAGAAAGGACACACCATGGATCTTTGTGAACAAGCCATGGAACTGAATAGAAGCAGACTGAACTCAAACAGACAATCAATCCAAAAGAAGAAGAAGGGATTGATTGAAAACAAGTTTCCTAAGAAAGGTAGCTTAACAGCATCAAAAGAACCATGTGGAACTTCCAGAACTGAGGCCACACTTCCAAATGACTTGTTAATCATATGGCCAAATCAGTTGCAACTTGCCAAAGATCTGCAGAGAGCTGAAGATGAAGTTCTGGCAATTTCTAAGGAAAAAGGGAAGAAAAAGATTTCACATGAAGATGTGTTGAGATCCACACCAGCACAAACATCATTGAAGATCAAATGTGCAAGTGTGAAGAATGGTGAAAATGGGACATCTAGGTTGAGAGAATCTTCTCAACCTTGTTGTTCACATTGATGAACCAAGGAGGTTCCATCTTATTCCCTAATCACTTGTATTTACATGTGCTAACATTGCAGGGAATTGAAGATGATGATCATTCTCATCTAGATAGTGGTTTGGACAAAATGGAGTGCACCCCTTGAGGGGGAGCCAATCTGAAGAAGATGGGATTCTGAGATTAATACCATCTTGAGAAAAGTGAAGGTATTCCAATCATACTTTCATCCCTTGTTTCTTAATTGAGTTTATCTTGTCAATTAAGGGGGAGTATGGATTGAAGACAAATGGATGAAAGGGGGAGCTTTATCTTTGCACCTGAACTTTCTAATGAGTTTTGTGAAGTTGTGCAGGATTTAGAAAATTCATTGATATATCTGAAAAATTTCAAACCCCTGAATCATGATCTCACATGTACAGTGAATTATGGACAGCATTGAGTTCCTTGGTTACATCACTCTTGTTTTCTACATCGGGTTAGCCCAAGTAGACTTAGAGTTGATTTACTAAAGGTTCTTTGCTAAAGAGAACATGTGACATCATCCCTCTCTCAGTGTTTTTCAAGAAGATGCTATTTGAAAGGAGGAAGAGATATTGTGGAAGAGAACCACACCACACCTTTGCATTTGATTGCCAATAATGGGGAGAAAATATTGGCACACATATTGACCCATTCATATGTGCTGAAGAAGTGTATTGACAACAAATACAAAGGGGGAGATTGAAGTGCACTATGTTGCATTTGTTGTCAATGAGGCATGAGGTTATCTTGGAATGAATGGAAGTCAAGGAATGTCAAGATGTGAATGACAAAGGTTGTGATGGTGTTGGTGATGAAGAGAGAATGGCCATAGTACTAAGATGCATGTCACTTAGGAGATTCACTAAGTGAAATAGGAGATTATGGTTGAAACATTCTCTATGTATATCAGACGATTGAAGAACTGATCTTAATGTTTCAATACTTGTATCAAGATGATACTAAGTGACAACACTTGAAGAATGAATGATGATGGAGCATCATTAAATCTGACGAATGATGATGGAGCATCATTAAATCTGACGATTGATGAGCTGATCTTTAAGTTCCAAGAACTCGTATCAAGTGGATACAAAGTCACAACATGATTAGAAGACCATGCATTGTAGTGACAATGCATGAGGAGTTGAAGATGATCCATCCATAATCTCTAAGTGGATGAAGTGGATTAATGAAGTCCATGCACTATCACTTAGTGCATGTGAATTTGAAGAAGATCCAATTTGATCTCTGATTAGATCAATGAAGCTTATTGGAGATTTTCTGTGATTCAGGAGTTCGGTTGAAGAAGAAGAACCTTCGGGAATTCCACCTCCTAAGTCTAGATTATATGTGAGGAGGATGGAGGAATTCTAATGAAGAAGAAAAATGAAGAAGGAAGAAGTGGCATTTGGCATTTTACACTTAAGAGTACTTTGTATACTTAGTGTATATTCAAGCAAAAAATAAGCCACCAAGGGCCAGCCTTAAGGGTTCAACCCAAGGCACATGTGGGACTAGGTCACCACGCCCAAGGGGATCCCATGGGGCCAGCCCGAGAGGCCGCGGCCGTGTGTAAGCCGGGCCACGCAGGGGATCAGGTCCTGCGCAGCATGGGCGCCAGCGCGCGCGCCCGAAGGCACGCATAGTGGGCGCCAGTGGCGCGCCCGCAGGGAGCAGAGTGGGCGCAGAGCGCGCCCGCAGGGAGAACACGGTGCGGGGCGGCACCGTGGAGGGGGAAGTACAACTGAGCGTTGAGAGGCAGCGCCAGGTTGATAAGCCGCGGCAAAACCGCGCCCCGTTTCGATGTGGGATGCGGAAAAATTCCCAGGAGCGCATCCTGGCCGCACGATTGATCGCGCGCCAGATCCGAGCCGCTCATCTAATCGCGCTATTCGCGATCTGATCCAGGCCTTCCAAGGTTATTCGATCGCCTGATCCGACGGCTCTGAGGCATCTCCTTCCTCGAGCTTGAGTCGAGGACACCCCGAAGCCACCCGCGTGCCTCCGTCGAACCAGGAGCAACCCGACGACGGATTTTGAGATTCCGGCCACCTCTGAAGAAGCTGAAGACACCAATGAGCTCTTCTGGACACACCGAACATGTCCATGCATTAAAATGACTCTACATGCAACAAATGAAGATTTTCGAGTTTCGGCCGAAGGCAAACCGAAGGTGCCGAGGCCATGTGGTGTTCGTGTTTTGCATGGGATGGCCAAAACAGAGGCCGTGCATGCGTTCTAAATCGCATGCACGAGGAGGAAAGAAAGAGGAAGATAAACCCGCGAAAAATAAAAGAACTCGCGTGCACCGAAGAGAAAACGCAAAAATTTGGAAAGATTTTGAAGATCCGAAATCTTCGGTGATTCAAGATTTATCACGCGGATTGAACCGCCTCTCCTCTGCCTATAAAAATGAGGCCTGGCCCTCGAGGATTGCTTGCTGATGTGCTGAAGTTTTGTTGAAAATCTGTCGTCCCGCGTGTGCTCTGCCTCGCGAAGTTGAATCCCCCGTGCAATTATATTTGCGCGGTTGAGTTCCTTGCGCGCAACTTCTTTGCACGACAAGAAGGTTGGGTGAAGTCCCCTGCGCGTCTTTCTTTTGCACGACAGGAAGTACCCGAGGCCGCAAGTACCTTGCGCGCCCTCGAGGTTTGTTGTGGCTTGCGCGGCAGTGTTGAAGAAGAGGAGGCCGCGGCTCATCAAGCACTTGCGCGCCTTCATATGGGCAGTAGTAGATTCGGGTGATGAGAATTACACACCAAGTGTGTGTGTGCTAAAAGGAGAAAACACCCTCGCCGTGGACAGTGTGTGTGCATAGTGAACAAGAAGTTGGCCGTAGCCATTTATGTGCAAGAAGAAGAGGCCAAGCTCACTTGTGTGCAAAAAGTGGAAGAAGTGTGTGCAAAGAGCAAAGAGGCCGAACCTTAGTGTGTGCCTAAGTGGTGTGTACACACTAAGAAGGAGAAGAAGAAGGATACCTCACACTAAAGTAGAACACACATTTAAGTGTGTAACCAATAAGAACAAAGTGTGTGAAGGAAGTGAGAAGGTGTGTGCTAAAAAGGATTACACCCTTTGTGGGTTTATCACACCAAGAAGAAGGAAAGGGAAGTGCATGCATGCATGCATGCACGCGCACACTGAACAAGCTTAAATCAGTGGTGTGCGTTTGAGTTGACCAAGACTGAAAGTTCTTGAAGAATATTTTGAGAAGGCCATGCAATCATTGCATGAAGAGACAGAGTTGCCATGCACTTAGTGCGTGAAGTTGTTCTGATGTGAGACTGGACCAGACTGGAGTTATAGATATCAGTTGTCTGAGTATTCAGTAGTTGAAGAGAGAAGCCAGGTCATCCTTAGAAGAAGGTGATAAATCCTGATCAAGACGAGAAGACCTGTTCACCACAAGTGATCAGAAGAAGAGCAAGGCCAGCAGCCTTTATCCCAGGCTGCTGAGGATACTTGAAGAACTTAAAGTGAAGAAGAGCTACTCGTGTGACTCGAGGAGCCAGGAGAAGCCCCCTGTGAGACTCAGGGTGGAAGAAGTCTTCAGTGGGATTCTGGAGCAGGCCAGTGGGACTCTGGTAACACTATGGGACGCAGTATAAAGACCCTCCTGTGGGACTCAGGAGAGATACAGTGGGACTCTGTATCGACCATTGTAATACTAATAGATTATAATGGGAGAATCCATGCTGGGAGAGCATGGCAAGGATGTAGGCCTTTGGTGCCGAACCTTGTAAATCCTTGTGTCCTGTGCCTTTTCATTACTGCATTATCCGGGAAAGGTTGAGAGACATAAGAAGATTGGATCGAGGCCTTAACAAGCCATAGAGGTTTAATTGATTAAGAATCAATTAGTAAAAAGTTTTAAAGGATCACTGATTCACCCCCTCCCCCTCTCAGTGATTCACACTGATCTGGGCACTTCACAAACCCTTCTAGTTGTGTCATGTATACATCTTCCTAAATATTCCCATTAAGGAATATTGTTTTGAAATCCATCTTCCAAATCTCATAGTCAAGGTAATCTACTATGGAAAGTATGATTCTTATGGATTTAAACATGGAAACTAGTGAGAAGGTTTCATCATAATGAATTCTTTGATGTTGTCTAAATCCTTTAGCCACTATCCTTGCTTTATAGGTGCTAACTTGAACTTTCATTTCCATCTTTCTCTTGAACACCCATTTTTATCCAACAGGCTTTACATCAACTAGATCATCAACCATAACCCAAACTTGGTTCTGATACATGGCATCCATCTTAGAATTCATAAATTCTAGTCATCTTGCATCTTCTGAGATATCTACTTATTCCTTGTAGGAGAGAGGTTCATCATTGTCTAACAATAATAATTCACCATCCTTGGTGACTAAGAAACCAAATCTCTCTGGTTACCTTACCTCTCTTGAGCTCCTACGCAGTACTTGTGTTTATGAAACCTCTTCCATGGAGACCTTTGGAACTTGTTCCTGTACCAACTCATGTGTATCTTGAGCATCAACTTCATCAAAGTCAATCTTTCTCCCACTATCATTTTTGAGTATGTGCTCCCTATCAAAAAATATGGCTTGTCTATCGACAGTTACTTTCTTGTTTGAAGGGTTATATAGGTAACATCCTTTCATTTCCTTGGGATATCCTATAAAGATACACCTCATGACCCAGGGTGCTTGTTTGTTCCCTAATAAGGCTTTAACAAATGCCTCATATCCCCATACATGTGTGTGCAACAAAATGGGTTTCTTGTAATTCCATAACTCAGAGGGAATTCCATTTTCCGCCTTAGTTGGTACTCAGTTTAATGTGTATGTTATAGTTTTTAATGAATATCCCCAAAAGGATAATGAAAGATTTGTATGACTCATCATCAACCTCACCATGTCCAACAAGGTGCGGTTCCTTCTTTAACTAACACCATTCCACTGTGGTGTATAAGGAGGAGTGAGTTGAGATAGAATCTCAGACTCCCATAAAAGTTCGATGAACTCTTGGTTCAGATATTCTCCACCTTGATCCGATCGAAGCTTCTTTATCTTCTTACCAAGATGATTCTCTACTTCATTATTTAATTCCTTAAATTTATCCAAGGAATATGACTTATACCTTATTAATTATATATAGCCATATCTACTCAAATCATCAGTAAAAGTAATGAAGTAAGGATATCCACCTCTAGCTTCTACTAAAAATGGTTCACACACATCCATGTGTACCAATCCTAAAATATTTATGTCCCTTTCACCCTCTCCACCGAAAGGCGGCTTGGTCATTTTCCCTTATAAACAAGCATGGAATCTATCAATTGGTTTTATCTCAGTAGAGTCTAAATAACCATCTTGGAAGAGCTTTGTAAAGTGCTTCTCGTTTACATAACTGAGATGGTGATTCCATAACTGGGTGGTGTATGAGTCATGTGAGTTTGTTTCATTATCGATTGCCAACACTTGGTTTTTGTAATTTAATACATAAAAACCGTTATTTAAATGTGTCATACCATAAAATATATTGTTCTTATAAAATAAACAACCCTTATTACCAAACTTGAAAATAAATCCATCCATATCTAAAAATGATACAGAAATTATGTTATTGGTAACACTAGGTACATAATAACAGTTATGTAAAATCAAAAGCATCCCAGTTGGCAATGAGAAATGGTAATCGATAATGGCCAACATAGCCATCCTCACGCCATTTTCAACTCAAAGATCCACCTCTCCTTTGTAAATATTTCTAAATCTACTTGGTTTATGCATTTGAATACAAATGTGATCCCCACATGCTATATCTAATACCCAATGTGTAGAAATAGAAAGATTACACTCGATAAAAAATGCACCTTTAGCATCCCCACACTTCTGGGTGCAGTTCCTCTTCTAGTGGTCTAGCTTTCCACATGAAAAATATATGGCCTCTCATTCCTTTCTCTACCTTTGGATCTTCCCCTTCTTAGAGGGACGATACTTGGGGGCTTCATACTATTTATAAATCCTTGTCCATTTTTTCTTTTCCTTCCTCTTCTTATTTATTATAAGAACTGCGGGTTTTTCATTCCCAATGTCCTTATCTACATATAAAATCAAGGTCAGAAGTTCCGATAGACTCTTCTCATTTTTTATCATGTTGTAGTTGAAAATAAATCTAGATAAGGTCTTGGGCAGTGATGATAGGATGATTTCTGTACGCAACTCATCTGGGAACTTGATCACTAAGATGTCAAAACGTTCAATGTAGCCAATAAGCTTGACTACATGAGGCTCAGCTGGTGCAGACTCTCCAAGATTATTTGTGAATAAATCATTGGAGATCTCATATATCTCCTACCTCTCCTTCTCTTGATATAGATCCTTAAGGTGAGACATCATGCTATACGCATCCATGTTTTCATGTTACTTCAAGAGCTCATTAGATATGGTTGATAGCATGAAACATTGTACATCTATGGAATCATCCAAATGTTTCATATAGAGATATATTTCCTCATCACTTTTCTCATTTCCAGGAGCAACTTGAACAGGCTCCTCTAGCACATATAATTTTCTCTCATGATGAAGGATGATGCTTAAACGCCTCTACCATTCCTGGAAATTGGTGATAGTTAGAAGGTTTTCATTCTTGAGTATGGTTCTTAATGATATGTTTGATGTCATTTTTCTTTTCATTTCTAAAAATTAAGATGAGAAAAGATTTAGTACATTATCATAATAAAACTGAGACAAATAAATAAATTAATACTTATTAGTCTCCTGCTATTTTATCAAAATTTAATAGCCCTCACCATTGACTTCGGAATATTTTGATGCTTAAATATTTAGTGTAAAGGATCCATATTTTCCTTCGTATTACCCCAACAAGGGTCTTTCAAGCAACTTGAAAGGTTTTGGGTAGGTATTCTAAATGCCAACTGCATTAACTCGTAGCTCCTTGATCCGCTGAGTGGACTCCCCAATCCTGAAATCCTTTTATTTTGGATTTCCTCAACCTTTACCTCTTGGTCACACCAAGTCCTACTGTGGTAGTCAACCCTTAATGTGAACCAAGTCAAGTCAACCCAAAACCTCAAATTAGAATTCCTTGATAATTAAAAGCACCTCAACTAGGGTTGTTCAAGCACTTTGAACTATGGTTTGATTCTAACCAAGATTATGGAAGGTTATACCGACTTAATATTTCCTTGAGAGATTTTATCCTTATATGTAAATTTCCATTTTATTATCTTTCTTACATGCTTGTTAATATTAAGTGGGATATGCTTAAGTTATTAACCATGTCTAAGATAATACTTTGGCATAATCCGATCTTATTTTAGTTCCATCTTGCATGCTTGTTTAATTCATTAATTGTGTGATCTTGAAAACACACCCACAATAAATAAACCATGAAACTGAAAGAAATAAAATAAATGGAATGATCATGAGCTCGTTCTATTAGTTATTTTATATAGTAGTTGATAAACTAACCCAAGTTCTAGGGTAGAAATACCTTGAACCTTTTGGGTTCATGTTTACAGTTTTCCACTTGTCCACCTTTGTATCTCCTTGGATTGGTTTTACCTTGGCTTCTAACTTGAGCCGCCTCCACTAGCTTGGGAGCTCCATACATTACATATGTTTTTATCTCACATGCAGGTGAGGGGTAAAATGGGGTTTTACATAAAAGAAACCTTGGGAATGTAGGCCCTACATATTAATGAGGATAAGGCTCACAGGACAACAAGTTTAATTTAAATAAATTAATTAAAATAAACCATCCACATACAAAGTTCCTAGTCTAGCTCATGATCATCCATACATGCAATTATATTTACACATAAATAAAACTAGCATTCAATTCTTTAATCGTTCTTGTTTAAGATAAATCACATTCAAATCAATTAATTATTATCTTTAATTAATCAATCCTTTTATTTTAAACCCTTTTTCTGAATTTCCTTGAGATTCTCATCCATCATAATTTTAAACAAATAAATTAATTTAAAATTATCTTTGTACGTAAATTGTACCTTGGAGGAAACTCAGTGAATTTCTATTCATAACTATCCAATGAGTAGAAATGAACATTACACAGATGTTAAATTAAACACATATATATAAAACACATATCACGTGGTGTGCCCTAGATTTACGCCCGCACCATGGTACACCTCTCAAGGGTTTGAATAATATAATAATAAATTTTAATAAATGTGCATAATTTGGATGAGTACACAGTGTGTAGTTCCTACTACATGGTGTGTACTATCGTTCATCGTCCATCTGAAGTATATACCTAGGGATACGGCGTGTAGATTTACTTCAGAAATCTTCAGAGTACACGGCGTGTCCAGTGGGACACACGCCGTGTAGTATCCACGTTACACGGTCTCCAGCCAAGCAAGCCATGTATGGGGTACACGGTCCAACCCTAACCCAAAAGTACTACACGCTATGTCCAGTGGTCCACAAGGTGTGTAATCTAGAAACCGTGTGCCACATGTTCTTGGTCAACACATGGAGTCATAAAGACTCAGATAAACTCCAACACAGGGCTTAGTTTGGAAGACCAGTCCTGATGCATTGAACCTTGACTACACGGTGTGTGAGGTAGAATACATGTTGTGTGTTCTGGTGTTGGATGGCTAAGAACTATTGGAAACTTCAGATGAGATCCTCTGTTTTTTTATTTTAATCAAAATTAAAATAAAATATCATTTCTGTAAGGTGAACGAGAAACGAAAGAGGAGGAACAGATCTCTAGATTCAGATTTATAGAATGAATAAATTGAATAGAAACAACTAAATTATTAAATGCATAAATCATAAAAAAAATTATAATCAACGATATAACCTCCCTTTGATACCACTTGTAGGTTCTGGGTGTAGTAGAAGCACGTGGATGGGTGTACCCAACTTTAATTTTACCGTTAACAACGATCAATCTGAGATCTATCACGATGATAAAACATCAGATCATCCGAATATAAAAAATAATGAAAAGGAAAGAGGGAAGTCCCAAAACCATAGATAAGATCATCAAATGTTAGTTATAATTAATTTAATTAAAATACAAGAAATACCTTAATGGATTTCTCTTTCTGTTGATGTTTCTAGTCACAATCTAATGTGATTTGTCATTGCGTCGCAGAAGCTAAGTATAGGCTTTCTCTAGTGGTGATCCACATGTGCTCCATGTATCTATAAACGTCGCCGAAGGGATCTTTGGGTGCTAGTGTGTAATATTCTTCGCTTGTAATTTCCACCTTTGATCGCCTTGAGAGCCACTTCCAAAGCCTCTCCTTGATCTGGTGGAGGGGGATCTCTCTCGTAACTTGAGATCATTCTTGAGAGAAATAATTATCTCTTATCTTGAGAGATTTCACTAGATCCATTGTGCACAACCATAGAGAATGGTTAGATCTAATGATAATAATGTAATTGGAATTTTTATTACTTAGAATAATAAAATGAATTAATTACCCAAAGGAATTTATTCATTTCATTTAATTCTTAGTAAGACCCCATGTCTAATAATAACATTTGACTATTATTATCACTTGACATATGACCAGAGAATTACACCTATTATTATTTAATTGAATAAATAATATTATTTCTCACAAATCCCCATAAAAAACTACACAGCGTGTATATTAATATACATGGCGTGTACTTTTGTTTTTCTATTTTATTTATTTCCTCCACCACATTTATTAGACCTTGAATAATGACTATTTATTTCTTAAATAAATATCACTTCATTATTCACTAATAAAAATATTATTTTTCCCACAATATATTCTCTCAAATAACTAGTGTCGAAATAAATGTGATCAGGCATCCTTGAATAATTATTAAACCGTAATTGGGAATAATCTTTATTCAACTTGTTAAATGAATATTTAACTGAGATACTTGGATAAACTTAGTGTGTGACCGTCTAGACCTCTTTCTTAGTGGCATTAGGTGGATCCTGCCTAAAGTCCAAGGTTAGCATCTAGAAACACGCCAAGGCACCCATAAAAAAAAGAAGTTAATGCCACAATGATGTGTCACCTCCTACGAATGCTTACCATGTAATGTAATCCATTTGTCTCGATATATCTAATCAAGTGGGTTGCATTCTAGTATCATCAACCCATGTGCTTGATTATCCTTTCTTTGACCTCCCATAATTAAACTTGCCTATTCCTCACCATGGCCATGGATTTATTTAGGATATATCAATTCCATCAAAGGGCCTGATATATCAACTTCTGTTATGGAACAGAATGGATAAATCCTTTCTCACATTATTTATTAATGTAGTATTACTCATGATGCACCCAAAATATCCTACCTCGCTGCGAACAGTGTTTCGTCATAGTTTTCATCAATACATCTAAGTGTGCGAGTTGTAATACCCATTAATAATAATCTTAAAGTATAAGGACCAATACACACATCCGCATATAGGAGCATCCAATGACACTATGAAATGTGGATTTCCTACTGGCGGGTCTTTTTCTCATAATATCCTCCAAGATATTACCAAGGGAACACACCATAAGAAGGTGTCTCAAATTTTTATGAGTCCTCACCCCTGATGTCCTGTATTATTTGTGTCTCTCAAATAACATCATCCAGGAATAGAACATATATTCAAGATATGATAAGGTATTTATTAATATTCAAATCCATGAATACAATTTTATCATAAAGTAAAAATTAGTTGGTTCTAGGCCATCAACTCTAACACACGATGTATTCCATGTATCCCTCTTGAGGAAGTACATACCAGATCCATTACATGTATTGAATTCAGAGGTGGTGCAGTTGGAAAATGATCTCTCTTATAGGGAATATCCGGTGAAGATCTTGGACCGTAGAAATAAAATTCTATGCAACAAGACTACTCACCTGGTCAGAGTACTATGGCAGAACCATAAGTACCAAGAGGAAAAATGGGAACCATAGGAAGTGATAAAGGATAAGTACCCTCACACATTTTCCCTATAGTATGTAAAATGAAATTTCAAGGGTGAACTTTCATAAGGGGGAAGAATCTAACAACCCAAAATTTTATCAATGGAAATCCCATTCTTATAATTATTTCATATATTATAATCACATAAAATCACTTAGAGAACACAATGAAAACTTTATATACAAATAATGAATGGAATAAGAGGTATTTCTAGAAATTAAGGAACTTATACCAATGAAATAGTAATTTGACCTTAGGAATAGTAATATGACCCTTATGAATAGTAAACTGGAAAAATGAATAGTAACCATACCTGTGAAAGGATAAATAAAATTTAGTAATCTTATAAATGAAATTATGATATAATTGTATCATGGTATAAGTAAATAAATGCTTTAAAAATTATTAATTAAGTATTGGTGTTTTTTTAAGTTATAAATATTTAATTATAATTTTATAGTTAATAAAATGATTTAAAAGAAAATTTATTTTCATAAAATGTATTTATAAATTAATATTTTGTCATATAATGATTTTAATATAATTTTATAAGGCCTTATTTAAATTTTTAAAGTGTTATAAAATTAGTTATAATTTAAAAATCTGTATTTTTTTAGTAAATGATGATTTTAATTAAAAATTAAATTTCTCATATTTAGAAAATTATTTTCATAAAATAGAGTTAATTTTTGAATTCTACATGTTGAAAAATGGTTAGGGTGAATTTTTTAAATTTTTCTAAAATACTTGAATTTTTTGTAAATAGTAAAATATGATAATTTACGATAAATGCTAAATACATGAATTTTTGAGTCATTGTTGATGTAACGATGATGTAAGCACCACTAGTTTGAAATCACATGCACTATTTAATGTATTTAGTCACAAGAATAAATAATATTTCTTGTCTTGAGCCAAAAAAAATAAACTAATGATTAAAATAATGAGAAAACACTCCTCTCCTCCACTATAAATATCACCCCTCACCACCTCTTCTCCTCACACCCTACAAGATTTGAGCCTTATCCAAATTATTCCCAATACTCTTACCAACCCCCTCCCCCATTTCCAAGAGCTCTTGGTCTCATCAAAAGTCTAAAACCTTTTCCCTAAGGAGGTTCTCAAGGAGGAGAAATTCAAGAGGTAAATTCTTCTTTCTTTTCTTTTAATTTCTTTTCAAGTTCTTTTCTTTTCTTAATCTCTTTTCACATACCCTCATCAAAATGGAATGATAACTCCATTACCTAACATATATTGTAATTTTATTGTGATAATTTAATAATCCATCATCAAACCCCTTTTATGCTCCCTTTTATTCTAAAAATGAAATTGTCGTCTCTGAGGAGTTGATTTATCGCATTCATGGATGACAAGTTTTCATTTTACTTTATCTCCATAAAATCTGGTCTTAAAACCATAATTATGGTTTAAATAGATTTTAAAATTTATATTTTAATCCTTTTTATGTTATAAAACTAACATATGTACATAATAATAAATGATAAAACAAAATGAGTTTGTTGTGATCAAAAAAGCATTAAAATTAATCTAAACGATTATAATTAACATGTTATCTAATGATTCATCCTCATATCTAGAAAAAAATAATATATAAGACCATTTACACTTATGGTTATTCCTTAATAACATATAATTTCAATTATGGATAATTATACTCATTCTACATGAACTTCCATACTCATATACAAGTGAACTGATCATGAAAACTAAGAAAACAAACACTCCTGAATGATGAAATTGAACACCATAACTCATCGAAAAGGCCAAAAATGGACTTAATAAAATTATAATGAATCAATTACATATAGAAAAGTTTTTTTACTTATTAATTAATGAATCTAATTTAATTATTCAGGACATTAATATCAAGTACAGAACCATTTTGGACATAAGGTAAGGGATCCTTTCTGAACCTCCATATTTCCTTCAGGTTACATTTTATCTCTATTTAAATAATTTAAACCTTATTTCCTTTTATTTAATTATTATAAATTATGTTTATATATTCTAAAATCATGTATCCATATCATATCATCCTTATTTTATGGGGTAATACATGTTTTAATAAGGTTCCCTTCTCAAATCTTCCCAAAAAGCAAACCTGATTCAAGGGAACTTTCCGATTTCTTACCCATATTCAAGTGCACTCCATAATCTATTTTAATACACTATTATTTTTTTAAAATTACTCATTTTATCATAAAAATATATATTGTTTTATTTATAGTTTTATAAAAACAATAATGTCTTTTCTGTTTTAAATAATCTTTAATATTTTCCTTAAACTGCACTAAAATGTTTTATTTCTAAAGTTTCTTAAACATTATTTTTACATGTATTCACTGCATTTTGACATCACTTATCATGATCTATGCCTATTTTCCCTTATTAAATTTAATTTATTATTTAAATCCTTTCTTTCATGGACACCATTATAATATTCCCTTACGTTATGCCTTTTGACATAATTATGATACCCAATTCTTTCCATGGGTAACCCTTAAGTTCTTGTTTGATTACTTATGTATGATTATTAATGTGGAAAATATATTCATGAACATTTTATGATGGGTGTTCCTAGATATAACTTCAATTCATTAGGTAATTTTTAGTCTCATGAGACTTCATGTACAACGGTCTTGGTGGTTAGCCTTGACTCGTGCTCCATGTGAGACAGTCTTGGTGGTTAGCCTTGACTCATTCTCCATATTCAATGAGCATTGAATCATGATTAATTCATTTTTTATGTTGTTTCCACATTTCTATGATACCATGTTCATATGATTCCACATTATACATGTTATGTATCCTTATGTTTTTTCATGTTTCATGTTTTTTTATATCATCATGTTATGCTTTCTAACCCATGTGTTATGATTTATTAATATGTTTATTCCCTTACTTGGATTTTTTACTCATCCATTTTTTCATGTATTCCCTAGGTTATCCTATAAAGATTTAATATCTTAGTGGAAGTTAGTATCTCATTATGGAGATTAAATAAAAGATGTTTTTATTTTGGGTTTGATGGTGTTTAATTATGTACCTAATCTTCCAAAGACACTGGACTTTATGATCCTTGGATTGTAATTGCTGGTTAATTATTCAATAATATACGAAAAGGCTATGGTCTCTATAGTTGGTATCAGAGTACAGTTTAGTTATTATTGGGATTAGGACTATAAAACTCTAGTTAAATCCTTAGGTATAAGACTAATTATGAGAAAAATTCCCAAAATTTTTGTTAGTATAGAGTAAGTGTTTTATCAAGAAAATAAATCCTTATATGAATACTATAAGTGGACATGGTTCTAGAACAGATATACCTAGGAGTGGAAACTCAAACAAGGTATTTCGAGTCTGACTAAGGTAACCTGGTACATGAAAATGAGCCATACTGCACACCTAGTTTGACACTCCCAGGGGATATGTTTTCGTAAATTCATAAGCTCATTATGAACCATTAATAAGGGTAAAATTACCCATGATAGTATATTTTAGGAAACATATTTTGGATAACCTATATTAAAACCTAGGGAATCACAATTTAGTATATACTTTTCCTATACAAGTTTATCCTTTTATGTTCAAAGTTTCTTTTTATTATGCTTATTAGTTAAGTATTCAAGCCCCCTAATTGTACTTTATTTTTCTCAGTTAGTGGATGGGAATAGAATAACTTGTTCCAATAATCAATGTGATAGTAAATGTAATGATTTCTCTAATTATATGCCAAATATTATGGGAACGAGTGCTCAAATTTTCATGATACTACTTGCTCAACTAGATCAAGTTATGAATAATAACGTGAATCGCATGGAAATCCCTCCTTCTCTTAAGAGAGAGAAAGTTGCGATCAAACCCTTTATGCAACCAAGGACTCCCATGTTTAGTGGATCTTCTGATACCCTCCTCACGAAACAATGGATTAACTCCATTGAAAATATATTTTATGTCTTCTAGTGATCAGAAGAAGAGAAAGTTGTGGTGGTGGTCTATTTTTTAATGGGGAAGCTGATCAGTGGTGGTCACTGACCAAAAAAACAAAGTACATAGAGGAAATTTATTCCATGTCTTGGGAGGAATTCAAGAAAAAAAATCAATAAATATTTTCCCCAAACCCTTCATCATAATATAGAAAGAGAGTTTCTCAGACTTAAGGAGAAGGAAGATGGGTTTACCAGGGCGTATGAAGCAAAATTTATAAGGCTTGCAAGATACGCCTTCATCTTTTTCATGAACATCAAAAGAAAGGTGGATCAATTCATTATTGGGCTAAATTCGAGTCTATAAAAAGCATTGGAAATTCTATACTTTGATGGCTATGAATATATTTTATGTTGTTCCCAAGTTTTAAATGGAGATCGGATACTCTCAGTGGCTCGTGGGCCTAATGAAAAAAGGAGTAAAATAGAGTCTATTATGGGTGGATCAGTAAATAAATACCATGATGGAAAGAAAACCCAATATCCCACGTGTCAAAATTTTAGTAAGAAGCGTCATGGGAATTTTCTAAAGGGAACTGGGAAATGATTCAAATGTGAAAGAATAGGGCATCTGGATAATAACTATCGAAGGGATATGAAGAGTCCCACTAATGTGGAAGAAGAAAAAGGGAAGGTTTAGATCAACACTCAGCCTGTAGTGTAGTGTTTCAATTGTAAGAAACATGAGCATTATGCGAACCATTTCCCTAAGCTAAGGGTTGTTAGAGTAAATCAACAATAACAACCTCCAAGGAAGCAAGTAATGTAATATGTTATCACTACTACTGAAGTGGATCCTGAAAATGATGTGGTGACAGGTACATTGATTATTCATTCAATAATAGAAAATTTACTATTTGATTCTGGTTCTACACATTCTTTTATATCTTAAATGTTTAGTAGAACTATTCAAATTCCACCTAAAAATATGGAGGTTGAGTTGTCTATGAGAAAAAAAAATGGGGATATTATTTCATAAAAACTTTATAACTCCTCCCTATTGAATTTTTATGGATTGAACCTCCCATAAAATATTTTCATACTCTATTTGGTAGATTTTGATGCTATTTTGGGAATGGATTGGCTATATTTATACAAATACAACATCAACTGTCGGGAAAGGGATATTACTCTTCATATCCAGAAGTATCCTCCAATAATATACATGTGTAAGGAGGAGTATGAATCTTCTTTAGAATCATTGTCTCAAGTGTGGATATTACTACCTTATGATCAAGCATATCTCAAATGATTGAGACAAAGGATAGAATCATTCTTTAAGACATGACCATTATGAGGGATTACACTGATGTGTTCCCCCAAAGATTTGTATAGTCTTCCTCCTAATCGATAGGTGGAGTTCTAAATTAAACTTATTCCTTGAACTCTACCTATATCAAAGGCACCTTATAGAATAGACACCATTGAGATAAAAGAACTGAAGAAACAGTTATAGGAGAATCTAGATAAGAGTTTTATACGCCTGAGTGTTTCACCATGGGGTGAACCAGTCCTCTTAGTCAAGAAGAAGGATTGATCAATGAGTCTATGAATTGATTATCATGAGTCCAATAAAATCACAATAAAGAACAAGTATCCCCTTCCACAGATAGATGACTTGTTCGATCAGCTGTGTGGGGAAAGTTATTTCTCTAAGGTGGAAATTCGGTCAATATATCACCAATTAAAGGTGAGGAAGGAATATATTCCCAAGACTACCTTTATAATGAGGTATGGACACTATGAGTTCATATTGATTCCATTTATACTCAATAATGCTCCAACAAATTTCATGTATTTAATTAATAGAGTCTTTAGAGATTACCTTGATAAATTTATGGTAGCCTTTATTGATGATATCCTAATATACTCTAAGAGTAAGGAGGAGCATGAGGAGAATTTGAATACTGTGTTGAAGACTTTTTGAAGGAATAAACTTTATGAAAAGTATAGTAAATGTGAGTTCTGGATGAAGGAAGTATCATTCTTGAGGCATGTTATCACTAGTAAAGGAAAATCGATGTACCCTTCCAAGAAAAAGTAGAATGAAGAGTGGCCTAGACCAACATCTATAATGGAGATCCATAGTTTCCTTGGTCTGGTTGGGTATTACTAATGATTTGTGAAGAACTTCTCATGATTTTCAAACCCACTAACCAAGATGACTCAGAAGGGAGTGAAGTTTTTCTAGATGAGTGAATGTGAAGACTGCTTCAAACAAAGAGTTGAAAAGGAGGTTTATCACTACACCGGTGCTCACACTACCGAAAAGTGAAAAACTATTTGTAGTATACATTGATGCTTCAAAGAAGGGATTAGGTTGTGTACTGATGAAAAATGATAAAGTGATAGCCTACGCCTCAAGGTAGTTGAAAATTCATGAGCAAAACTATCACATGCATGATCTAAAGTTGGTAGTTGTGATATTTGTGTTGAAAATATGGAGGCATTATCTCTTTGGGGAGAAGTGTGAGATATATACTGATCACAAGAGTTTAAAATATATATTCACATATAAGGAGCTTAATATACTCCAGTAAAGATGGTTATAGATCATCAAAGATTATGACTACTCAATCCTTTACCATCCTAGTAAGGCAAATAAGGTATAAAATAAAGTAAGTATAAAGGATCCTACATCTTTATCAATTATGAGAATTGAGAAGGATCCAGTATTCTTAGATTTAAAAAGGATATATATGGGAATATTTAAAGGAGGAACATCATCAATCATTTCTTAAATGATTTCTCAACCAACCCTTATAGAGAAAATAAAGGATTCTCAAAGGAATAATATAGAAATATAGAAGAAGGTGGAAGCTATGAGAAAGGTGAAATCCTTAGAATTTAAAATTTATGAGGAAGGAGTTGTAAGATTTGAGTCATGACTGTGTGTACCATCTGATCTAAAGATAAAGAAGGATCTTATGAATGATGCACATAGCTCAACCTTCTCTATTAATCCAAGGAGCACAAAGATGTATCAAGATATCTGATATAACTATTGGTGGGATAATATGAAGAAGGAGATCATTGAATATACATTAAAGTGCCTGGTATTTCAGCAAGTGAAGGCCGAAATACAAATGACTAAGGGGATGATACAACCACTAACCATAAAAATATGAAAGTGGGAGAACATTACTATGGACTTTGTCAATGGACTTTCAAATAAATCTAGAGGAAAAAATGTTATATGGGTTGTTTCGGATCGTCTTACAAAGATATCTCACTTTATCTCAATTCAATAGGACTTATCACTAGATCAAATTGTACAGATATACATCAAATAAGTGGTAAGTCTGCATGGAGTACCACTATTGATTGTATCCTATTGAGATCTGAGATTCACCTCCAAGTTCTGTAAAAGTATCCAACATTATTTAAGCATTGAGCTAAACTTTATTATGGCCTATCATCCTTAAACTGATCGCCAATCTGAGCAAACTATTCAGACACTAGAATTCATGTTGAGAGCATGTTCTATGGACTTTAAAAGAGGATGGGACCAATATTTTCCACTGATCAAATTTTCCTACAACAAAAGTTTTCACTCAAGCATCTAAATGGAACCATATGAATCCATTTATGAGAAAAGATGCAGAACACTGACATGCTGGGATTAATTCAGTGAACCTAAGCTGCTAGAACCTGAAATGGTTGAAGAAATGGTGGAAAAGGTGAAAACCATTCAGTAGTGCATCAAGGCAGCCTAAAGTCGACAAAAGAGCTATGTAGACAATCGTCGACGAGACCTTTAGTTTAAGGTTGTAGAAATGGTATTCCTCCACATATCTCTATGGAATAGGATTATGAGATTTGGGGATAAAGGAAATCTAAGTCACAGGTACATCGGCCCCTTCGAGATCCTTAATTGTGTTGGAGATGTGGCCTATCAACTAGAACTTCCACCTACCATGTCTCAAGTACACGATGTATTCCATGTATCCCTCTAGAGGAAGTACATACCAGATCCCTCACATGTACTAAATTTAGAGGTAGTACAGTTGGAAAATGATCTCTCTTATGAGTAATAGTCGGTGAAGATCTTAGACCGTAGAGATAAATTTCTATGAAATAAGACTACTCAACTGGTCAAAGTATTATTGTAGAACCATAAATATTAATAGGTAACATGGGAACTAAAGGAAGTGATAAAGGATAAGTACCATCACTTGTTTTCCCCATTGTATGTAAAATGAAATTTCGAAAGTGAAATTTCATAAGGGGAAAGAATGTAACAACCCAAAATTTTATCAATGAAAATCCATTTCTTATAATTATGTCATATATTATAATCACATAAAATCACTTAGAGAACACAATATAAACTTTATAAATGAATAATTAATGGAATAAGAGGTATTTCTAGAAGTTAAGGAACTTATACTGATGAAATAGTAATTTGACCTTAGGAATAGTAATATGAACCTTATGAATAGTAAATCAACCAAATGAATAGTAACCTCACCTATGAAAGTATAAAAAAAATTAGGCATCTTATAAATGAAATTATTATATAATTGTATCATTTTATAAGTAAATAAATGTTTTACAAATTATTAAGTGTTTGTGTTTTTATAAGTTATAAATATTTAATTACAATTTTATAATTAATATAAGGATTTAAAAGAAAATGTATTTTCATAAAATGTATTCACAAATTAATATTTTGTATTCTTATGATTTTAATATAATTTTATGAGACCTTGTTTAATTTTTTAAAGTGTTATGAAATTAGTTATAATTTTAAAATCTTTATTTTTTTAGTAAATGATGATTTTAATTAAAAATTAAATTTTTCATCTTTAGAAAATTATTTTTATAAAATGGAGTTAATTTTTGAATTCTAAACATTGAAAACTTTTTGGGTTTAAATTTTTTTATTTTCCTAAAATACTTGAATTTTTTTTAATAGTAAAATACGATAATTTACGATAAATACTAAATACGTGAATTTTTTAGTCATTATTGATGTAAGAATGAGGTAAGAACCATTAGTTTGAACTCAAATGAAGTAGTTACTATATTTAGTCACAATAATTAATACTATTTCTTTTCATGATCCAAAATAATAAATTAATGATTAAAATAATGAGAAAACACCCCTCTCCTCTACTATAAATACTACCCCTCACCACCTCTTCTCCTCACACATTCCAAGCTTTTATCCTTGTCCAAATTATTACCAATAATATTCTAAAACCCCTCCCACGCATCTAGGAGCTCTTGGTCTCATAAAATACCAAAACCTTTTCCCTAAGGAGGTTCTCAAGGAGGATAAATTCCAGAGGTAAATTCTTCTTTCTTTTCTTTTAATTTCTTTTCAAGTTATTTTATTTTCTTAATATCTTCTCACCTCAACCCATCCAAATTTAATGATAACTATAGTACCTAAAATATAATGTAATTTTATTATTATAATGTAATAATCTATCATCAATCCCCTTCTCCCCTCCCTTTTATCTTAAAAATGAAACTATCGTCCGTGAGGTGTTGATTTATCGCCTTCATGGACGACAAGTTTTATTTTTTTATCTCTTTCAAATATGGTCTTAAAACCATTATAGTGGTTGAAACAGATTTTAAAATTCATTAATTAAACCTTTTATGTTCTATAATTAACATATATATAATACTAAATGATAAAACAAAACGAGTTTGTTGTGATTGAAAAACTGCTAAAATTAATCTAAATGATTATCATTAACATGTTATCTAATGATTCATCCTCATATCTAGAAAAAAATAATATATATTACCAATTTCAGTTTTTTTTCATTAATAACATATAATTTTAATTCTGGATAATTATACACATTCTACATGAACTTCCATACTCATATAAAATTGAACCAATCATGAGAACTAAGAAAATGAACACTCCCAGAAAATGAAATTTAACACTATAACTCATCAAAAAGACCATAAATGAACTTAATAAAATTATAATAATTAAATTACATGTATAAAATTTTCTTTAATTACTAATTAATAAATCTAATTTTATTATTCATGATATTAAGATCAAGTGAAAAAACCGTTTTGGACATAAGGTAAGGGATCCTTTCTAAACCTTAATATTTCCTTCAGGTTACATTTTCTCTCTATTCAACCAATGTAACCCTTATTTATTTTTATGTAATTATTCTAAATTATTTTTATATGTTACAAACTCATCTATCCAGATCATATCATCCTTCTTTTATGGGGTAATAGATGTTTTAATAAGGTTCCCTTCTCAAATCTTCCCGAAAAGCAAACCCGATTCAAGGGAAATTCTCGATTTCTTACTCGTCTTCAAGTGAACTCCATAATCTATTTTAAGCCACAATTATTTTTCTAAAATCACTCATTTTATCATTAAAATCTACCTTGGTTCATTTCTAGTTTTATACAAACAATTATTCTTTTTCCATTTTAAAGAATCTTTAATATTTTTTGCACTAAAATGTTTTATTTTTAAAGATTCGTAAACACTATTTTTACATGTATTCACTTTAGTTTGAAATCAGTTATCATGATATATGACTATTTTAACTTATTAATTTCCATTTATGATTTAATTCCTTTCCTTCATGGATTCCATTATAATATTCCCTTATGTTATGCCTTTTGACATGATTATGATACCCAATTCTTTCCATGGGTAACCCTTATGTTTATGTTTGATTCCATATGTATGATTCTTAATGTGGCACGCATATTCATGAAAATTTTATGATGGTTGTTCCCAGATATCACTCCAATGCATTGGGTAATGTTTAATCTCATGAGACGTCATGTGCAACAGTCTTGGTGGTTAGTCATGACTCGTGCTCCATGTGCAATAGTCTTGGTGGTTAGTCTTGACCCATGATCCATGTGCAATGAGCCTTGAATCATGATTAAGTCATGTTGTATGTTGTTTCCATGTTTCTATGATACCATGTTTATATGATTCTGTTTTATACATGTTATGAATCATTATGTTTATTCATGTTCCATTTTTTTATGTCATCATGTTATAATTTTTAACCCATGTGTTATGTTTTATTCATATGACTATTCCCTTACTGGGATTTTTATCTCATCCCTTTGTTCATGTATTCCCCAAGTTATCCTATGTAGATGTAAGAGCTCAATTGAAGTTATGATCTTATTATGAAGATTAAATAAAAGATGTTTTTATTTTGGGTTTCATGATGTTTAATTATGTACCTATTCTTCCAAAGACACTAGACTTTATGATCCTTGGATTTTAATTATTGGTTAATTATGTAATAATATGTGAAAAAGGCTAGGTTCACTATACAAAAAATCTAAATACATAAAGAACATGGAGTTATAGGAACCCGTCGAATATCTCATGACATATGAGATAACTATGATAAGACAAGCTAAAAATGAGGCAAATGAGGTTAAATAAAATAAAAAGAAAATTTCTTTCAAGGAAATCAATAATGACGCATCTAGAATCAAAATCGAGATTCTCCTATTTCTAATAAGTTGAACAAGTTCATGAAAAATAAAAAATATTTTCAAATCTTTAAAAAATAAAATCAAGAAATGGTACTCACTTGATTTGGTTACAAAGAGAAGGGTCACATCAAGTCGGATTTTCCCTTGAATAAGAAAAATTCTAAATAAAATAAGTTAAGTAAGAAAGATCTAAAATTTTCAACTTTAATTATTAGAGAGGATTCACTTTAATCATATGAATCAAGAAATGGAAGTATTAAGTGCCTCATCATCATTATCTAGGTATGTAATGAAATAAATTCTATATATTCTACTTCTTTATCTTCTAATTCTTCAAATACTTCTTTAATTTATAAAGGTCTTCTTTATGATAAATATCAAATTCAAAATTGTTTTTGTAAAATTGTTTCAAAATTTAAATATCTTAAAAATAATTATAATCTGGTTGTTTTTTAAAAAGATCGACTTTTAAAAGAAAGGGATTATTTGGATTTAAAACTAAAAAACAACCAAATATTGAGAATTTGGAATCTCAAATTAAAGATCTTAAAAATACACTTTCTCAATTCACCAATGGTAATCAATATTTAAATATATTTTTTTGATCTCAATGTGTTATAAAATTAATTCTGGAATTGGTTTTTCAAAATAATTTAGTTTTCCCAAAAAAAATGAAATTACTAATTTTGTAAAGGGGACTTCTCAAAATAAATTTTGTAATTATTGTAATAAATTTGGGCTCCTTATCTATGAATGTAATTGAAAAAATTATAGATATGGTAGACTAAAGAGTATTCATCTCTCATCTCATATTTCTAAAGGAAAGAAATTCTCAACAAGTGTGGATTCCAAAGTCCGTATTAACTAAATTAAGTGGACCCAAGATATGGGTACCAAAAACTTTTGTCTCTTAATATTTTGTATAATAATGTTCTTGAGATAAGAAAACCAAGAAACTACTTGATATATAAATAGCATATACTCAAGGCACATGTGTGGTATCCTTCTGAATTCAGTCATCTATAAGACTTTGACGGAGGACATGTTATATTTAGAGATGATTAAAAAAGTAAAATCAATGGTATTGGTATGATGGTTTCTCCAACACTACTTTAATTAAATATCTTTTCTTTGTTAATGGATTTAAGCATAATTTACTAAGTATTAGTCAATTATGTGATGGTAGTTTTAAAATTTCTTTTGAAAATGGTTTTTGTAGCATTTTTAATTATAAAGGAAAACTTTTATTTATTGTATCTCATTTTAAAAATGTTTATATTATAGATTTAAAGTCTATTTCAATTAACAATTTTAAGTATCTAAGTGCACAAGATAATGAATCTTGCCTTTGGCATCGGCGCCTAGGTCATTGTAACATTCACTCTCTTGTCAAGCTCAACTATAACCAACTAGTACGAGATTTACCAAAGTTTTGTTTCAAAGATAACTTAGTTTGTGAACCTTGAAAACTTGGAAAGTAGTGAAAATCTTACTTAAAAATTAAAAATGAAGTTTCCTCCTCTAAATCCTTATAACTAGTTCACCTTGACCTTTTTGGACCAACTCAAGTCGCTAGTATCAGAGGTAAATCTTACACCTTTGTAATTATCAATGATTATACTATATTTACATGGGTATTCTTCTTAGATCATAAGAATGAGGTTTGTAAAGTATTTATCATATTTTTAAAGAAATTTTAAAATAAAAAATTGCTATAAACTCTTATCCCTTAATTAGAGAAAGTCGTTCATCTATATTGGAAGGAATATCCTAGCCTCCAGAAAATATTACATGATGAATGATTTGGGTATAAGGGAAGGATCTCTTCCCTTTATTTATCTTGGAGTCCCCATGTTTTTGGGAAGACCTATTTCTTATTACTTTATCAATGTCATGATCCATATTAGAAGAACTCTCTCCTCCTGAAAGGGAAAGTCTCTCTCAATGGAAGGAAGAATATGCTTGGTCAAGCATGTGGTGGTTTCAAAGTTGGTTTATTCCTTCATGGTGTACTCTTGGACTGCCTCTATAATTAAAACCATCAACTCCCTGATGGGAAACTTTGTGTGGAGTGGCAGTATACTAGAAAGGAAAATTATCACATCTCCTTGGAAGCAGTGTTGTATGCCTCAGGTTCTGGAAGGACTTGGTATCAAAAACCTTGAGCTCTTCAATCAATCCCTGCGAGCCCAGTTTATGTGGAGACTCATCAATGTCAGGTCGGACTCCTTGAGCTTCCTCATATCTAGATTTTTGAACAAAATGTTCGAAGGAAATTTGATCTACATTATTCCTCTATTTGGCATGATTATAGAAGAATTTTTTAGAAAATTAATATATACTCTCATTGTATAGTTAGTGTGAATTCTTCCCTCAGATTCTGGAAAGATAATTGGATTGGAGCTCCTCTAATTGATGGTGTGAGCATCCCTGATCTAGAAATTGACTACAACATATCCATTAAATATTAGGTGGGAAATATTAATATGCTTCCTCTTGACACTGTAGTTGTTATCTCTTCATATGATTTCTTGAACAAAGAGGACATGATCATCTAGGAACTAAGCCCAAATGGAATGCTTGCCTCCAAGAGTTTTTATAAGCACCTGATTCAAGGTAATCGCAAATTTATTGGGTCCTTCAACAAAAATTGGTTATCTCCATCAAGATTTATGCTGCTTTGGAGACTCTCCCTCAACAAGTTTTCGGTTGATGTCAATTTGCAGTGTGTGGGTATTTCACTCTGTTCAAGGTGTGTGTTGTGTCATCAACATCATGACGATGTGGACCACTTATTCTTGTGTTTCAATACTGTCACCTCTCTTTGGAGAGTAGTGTTTCATCTATTTGACTTACACCCACTTCAAACTAATAGCCTTAAGGATTTTCTGCCTACTTTGATAGATATTCAAATGTATAGCCAACTTATGATCCTCTTCGGGGTGGATTTTATAGAGGTAATTTATGTTATTTGTAGAAGAAGAAAAAATATCATTTACGAACATACTTGTCACGACCTGACCCTACCGGTATCGAGCCACAACTACCCCAAGCCCGCCTCTATAGGCCAGGGGCTGGCGACAAGCATCGTAGGTGTAAAGATCTCAGGGAGGCCTTTACCTAAGTACCTGTACACACACACAGCCCACTCGATGTAGAAGTACAGAGTAAAAATGAAAACCAAAGGACAAACAACTATAACCCAACCACATTCATGCATCAACTTCTAAATATAATAAGTAAAGTGATGAAAAGTACTGACAAGATAACTAAACTGAAAAAGGGAAAAGCACGCACCCAACCTGAAAGGTGCCACAACCCGGCAACAGGTAAACAAAAGTAAACAACTGGAGAGTCCCACACCTGAAAACTCTAATGTGGCCCTGGTACGTGGCCCAAGCTCATGTGCCTTCTATGCTCCTCCATAGTCACGATCGACCTGTCTGTCATCTGCAAGGGCACACCAGGTGCAGGCAAAGCCCAAGCAGGGGTGAGTATAAAGATACTTAGTAGGATGTCCTGAAAGCTCGAGGGAGAAAAAAAGGAGGCACTAAAGAGGTGAGCAGTAGACAGAACAAAGAACAGTGAAAGAGTACAGTAAATAGAGTGTAGCTCAACCCAACAAGAGAAAGGAAGCATACTCGTCCAAATGCAAGGAGCAAGAAACGGTGAGAATATGAACTTCTCATCGAGTCTTCACTACCTATAGCAGGAGAGTAGACTCGTCCAACCAAGAGAAGCTAGACACGGAAAGCACATGGAATACCCCGCGCACCTTCGCCCTTCTTAGAAGGCGAGTAACTTAACCCAAGGAGTGGGAACAAGAGTAGGGTGTATGTATATATATATATTCTCAATAAGAAACCTGAATGATTGTTTAATGGGATCTCCATATCCAAGCTCATCCCAGGAAAAGTTTTCAATAGTTCTAAGGATATCATCACTAATGCCCAAATGTCTCGCATGTCAAAGCTATCTCATCGCTGAACCGTACAACCAAGGGTCCTGCTCTGGTAATCATGGAGAAAAGTCACTGACTAGCCTCATAGAAAGGGATGATTCTGAAAGAAGTCATCGGGTAACCCATTGCCCAGCCCAGCTGGAGGGTAAACCCTAAGGTCAATGGGTAACCCACTGCCCAGCCCAGCTGGAGGGTAAACCCTAAGGTCAATGAGTAATCCACTGTCCAACCCCGCTGGAGGGTAAACCCTGATACACCGGTGGGTAACCCACTACCCAGCCCCACTGGAGGGTAAACCCGAAACTGGTCTGATCACTCCGCAATACCCGTACCATCACTGGGTGTCACTAACATCGCTACCGTGTGTTGGTTTGGAGTGCATCAAAGGAACTTCCGACCAACACCCTTTCATGTTTCCACATTTAATGAGATCTCGAATGAGGCTCTGCACACCCAAAAAGATTACACCGTTTCAATACTCGCAGAATTGAAAACCCATTTTTCATCAAACTATTTACAATTTCAGAAAATCCATAATTTAAAATCAACATTTTAAATTCAAGAATCAAAAACACTTTGCACAATAATTCACCAAGATTTCACAATTTCATCAAAACTATAAATCATCTCTAAAGAATATTTATCCCATGCTTTTTACAATAAATTCTATTCAAATAACCCAATTTGAAACTAATCCAATCAATTCTAACAAGAGGAGTTGAGAGTGAAGCCTCCTACCTTTAGGGTTTTGACGAAAACCACAACAAACGAAGAACGCATAAGAAACCCGGGTCGATTCTCTAAGAACCCTCCTTAGATCTCTTCTCATAACAAAACCAAGACCAAAACTCAACCTATTTGGCATCCACACACTTAGATCTACCCATAACGGGCGTAGATCTAAGAAACCGATAGAAGAGGAGAATTAGATCTAAGTAGATCTAAGAAACCGATCAAGAACGACGAAGAACGATCACAAAACTCAAGAATCCAACTTAAATTTTCCAAGAGAAGCCTTCATATCACCTCCGGAACAATGGGAGAACCTTTTATAACCTTAGGAAAAAAAAATACCAAGTTAGGGCTGCTTAGGAGGAAAAACGAGCAACCTAGAGGTAAAAATGTGTGAGATCCACCTTTATAGGATCTCGTTTAAGTGGTCGCGCGGTTTTCTCACACGGTTAGACAAACCGTGCGCTAACCATGCATTATCCACTGGCTCGGCAAACCCTCCATGCACGGTTTGACCGCATGGTTAGACAAACAGTGCATCGCCCGTGCGAAAGCTACTACCTCCAAGACCAACTACGCACGGTTTTTCCGCACGGTTTAGACAAATCATGCACCGTCTGTGTGACTTCCCCTTTGCCTCAAAACTTCCTTCAAGGCTCTTCTGAATCTCCCATTAATCACCCTTAAACTTTACAACCAAGAAAAGCATCAAGTAAGGGTTACGTACCAGAAACCAGGGGTACTAGTGGAAAACGCCCCTGGTGGCGTTTTCCACAGAAGGGTCGCGTCCGTGAAAGTTACACCCCTCCTAGGGTAAACAGCACGCTCCGGACTCAACGGTGTCCTTGGTTTTCCCATCTGAGCAACCGTTTAGGATTTATTCTGTTTATTTGGCGTGTCTAGTTTGAACGCACTTAAAATTTAATTTCGGTCACACTGGGGCTCGGAATCACACGTTGTCTGAACACCCTACTCTAGAATAACATCAAGAAAAATTCAAAGTCTCACAGGCTCAAAACCTGGGTTCTTGCATCATTCCATCCTTCAAGTTTTTCATCCCCGAAAAAAAAACTACAAAAACAACTCGGGATACTAAGCCCGCATCTGGATCTCCCATTCCCAGGTGCTCTCCTGCACCCTCCTGTGCTTCCACAACACTTGAACCAAAGGAATGGTCCATCCACGTAGAGTCTGCTCCTACCGGTCCTCAATCACCACCGGGTGCTCTGCAAAGGTGGATCCATCCTCAATGTCCATCTCTCCCCAGTCGATGACATGCATGGGGTCATGCACGTATTTCATCATCTGTGATGCGTGGAAGACATCATGCACTCTCTCCGGCTGTGGGGATAGAGTAAGACGGTAGGCAACCTCACCAACCCTGTGTGCGATCTCAAAAGGCCTGATAAACCTCGGGGATAGCTTGCCTCCCCGGCCGAACCTCCATGTTCCACGTCGCAGGGAGACTCTCAAAAAGACATGGTCCCCCTACTCAAACTCCAAAGGCTTGCGACGACGGTCTGCGTAGGACTTCTGTCTACTCTGAGCCGTCATCATCCGCTCACGAATGATCTGCACCTTCTCCGTCATCGCCCGCACCAACTCTGGGCCCATGAGGGAGGTCTCCCCAACCTCCGTCCAGCACAACGGTGACCTGCAGGGTCTCTCGTAGAGGGCCTCAAAAGGTGTCATGCCGATAGTAGAGTGGTAATTGTTGTTATATGTGAACTCCACCAAGGGAAGGTGATCCTCCCAGCTTAGGCCAAAGTCTAACACGCACGTCCTGAGCATATCCTCCAACACCTGGATAGTGCGCTCAGTCTGCCTGTCCGTCTGGGGGTGAAAGGCTGTACTCATCTGCAGCCGAGTCCCAAATGCCTCCTGTAGGCCTCACCACAATCGTGATGTAAACCGCATGTCAAGGTCAGAGACGATCATCGAGGGTACTCCATAAAGGCGGATGATCTCCCGAATGTACAGCTACCATAGAATCTCCATTGAGCTCTGCTCCTTGATGGCAAGGAAGTGCACTGACTTCGTGGGACGGTCCACTATCACCCAAATAGAATCATGGCCCTTCGTTGTGCGTGGAAGCTCTATGACAAAGTCCATAGATATTCCATCCCACTTCCACTCCGGGATATCAAGGGGCTGCAACAACCCTACTGGAACCTGATGCTCTGCCTTCACCTGCTGATAGGTAAGACACCGAGAAACGAACTCAGTTACGCTCCACTTCATGCCAGACCACCAAAACTGTCGTTGAAGGTCTCTGTACATCTTCCCCACACCGAGATGTACATCCAAGGGAGAAGTGTGGAATTCCCTCATCACCTCCTCCCACATCTCTATCGGTACTACAACTCACCCATGGAATAAGATCTCGTGATTCCCTCCTTTAGAATACTCATCAGGTGCGTCACCTGTGGATATCTGATCACGCAGTACCTCGCTGTCGATATCTCCCAGCTGTGACTCTCTCACATGCTCAAGGAGCAAAGGAGTCAATATCATCAACTGCAGAAAAAGTTGTACCCTCTTGCTCTACCAAGGTCAGCTGTAGGGAAGTCAACTACTCTGAAGCTTCTCGCACTAGATGAGACTAGGACTTCCTGCTAAGGGCATATACTACTACATTTCCCTTCCCTGGAGTGTAGACTATCTCGAAATCATAGTCCTATAAAAACTCTATCTAGTGCCTCTGCCTCATATTCTGATCCCTCTGAGTGAAGATGTACTTGAGGCTCTAGTGGTCTGACTAGACCACAAAATGCTCATCCAGAAGGTAGTGTCTCCATAACCTCAAGGCGAAGACCACCGCTGCCAGCTCCAAATCGTGAGTCATATAATTCTGCTCATGGGGCCTCAACTGCCTCAACCCATATGCAATCACCGCTCGCTGCTGCATCAGTATGCACCCGAGCCCAGCTCCGGAAGCATCGCAGTATACCACGAACTCAACGCCCTCCTCTGGAAGCCTCAACACTGGAGCACTAGTCAGCCTCTGCCTCAACTCCTTGAAGGCCTTATGGCACTGATCAGTCCAGGTGAACAGTCATCCCTTTCGCGTCAATGTGTTCAAAGGGGCACCAATCCTAGAGAAGTCTTCCATGAACCTCCTGTAGTACTCTGCCAAACCAAGGATGCTCTGCACCTCAGATGCATTCTTGGGTAGATCCCAAGCAAGCATTCCCTCTATATTTGTGGGATCTACAGATAAACCCTGTTCCAAAATGACATGCCCCAGAAAGTGAACCTCATGAATTCGGAACTAACACTTCGATAGCTTCCCATATAGCTGGTGCTCCTGAAGTAAGTCTAGGACCATCCTCAAATGCTCTGCGTGCTCCTCCTCTGTCGCAGAGTAAATTAGTATGTCGTTAATAAAGACGACCACAAACCGGTCCAAGTACAGTTGGAAAATCTGGTTCATCAAAGCCATAAAGACAACAGGGGCTTCGTCACGCCAAAGGGCATCACCAGAAACTTGTAATTCCCATAACGACAACGAAAAGCCAACTTCGGGATATTAGCCTCACAAACCCACAAGTGGTGGTAGCCGGATCGAAGATAAATCTTAGAGAACCACTTCACACCTCTCAACTGGTCGAATAGGTCATCAATCCTCTTCAAAGGGTACTTTTTATTTATCGTGTCCCGATTCAGGCGATGATAATCCACACAAAGTCGTAGGCTCCCATCTGCCTTCTTCACAAACAAAACCGGAGCTGCCCAGGGGGACACACTGGGCCTGATGAATACCTTCTCAAAAAGGTCATCCAAATGAAGCTGTAGCTCCCGAAGCTCTGTGGGTTCCATCCGATAATCCACACATGATATCGGGGTAGTCCCCGGCTACAAGTCAATGCAGAACCCCATCTATCGCCTCGGAGGTAGTCCTGGGACATCCTCAGAAAAAACGTCCATGTAGTCCTCTACAACAGTAGGGATCTAGGTGCATGTAACGTCTGTTGATCCAAGATCCATGCTTGAAAACTGATGAGAAAAAGGCCATGGTCTCTTGCTCAAAGCACCCGTCTGCTCTGCCATGAGGTCTCGCTCACTGAGGATGGTGAACCTCGTCCCATCAGAATGCACGCATCTGACTCGTCTGTGATGACAGTCGGTCTAGGCGTGAACCATAGAAAGACAATCCATGCCCAGGATGACATCGTAAGGTTCCATCATGATGACTAGTAGGTCCCACGTGAAACTCTCTCCCCCGAACGACAGTTCGCACTGTCTGCAAACAAAGGTCACTAATGATGCACTTCTCGTAGGAACCTTAAGGCTAAGCGCATGTGTCAGCGCCTCTACTGGGAGCTCCAAATCCCATACCAAAAGCAGCAATATAAAAGAGTGGTTAGCTCATATGTCTACTAGTACCGAAGCAAATGTAGAGTAAACAAAAAGTGTACCTCGTACCATCTCGTGTGCTGGGGGTCACGAACACCCATAGCCCGAAGCTGCCCGCGGCCCCTACCGCCAGCTCCCTGAGCCTGGCGTGGGCCACCCGATGGTGGCGGTGGAAGGATCTCAAAATGTCGTCCCCCACCTCCAGGTCCTTCTGCTCTGTTTGTGCCGCCTCCCTGAGGACCACCATATCCTCGCTTGGGAGATCCCTGGTCACGGAGCTGCCTCTGCCACTACGCTGTGCCCACTGCCTGCCACGGCTGCTCGGTATGCCTAGTCAGACAGTCCTGTGCTAAGTGACCTCATCTGTCACAAGTATAGCACTAGCTCTCTCCTGACTGCCTCAGTGCTCTACGGCGCCACTACGGTGTACGACCCTACCCCTGAGTCTACTCACGGAAGGGTCTCCTCGACTGAGGCTCTACTCTGAAGCGGCCACTGCTAGGCCCCGCCAGCTGGCGTACCTCAGCAAATAATCTCTCTGTCATGAGATCCCGCTCTAGCACCCCTGCATAAGTAGGGATGCACAGGGGCACTACACTAGCACGGATCTCCCTGGGAAGACCCTGCTCAAACTTCCGCGCCTGAAAGTAACTATCGCGGATCATATCCTGCAAATAGAGTGTAAGATCGGTAAACCAGGTCGAGTACTACGCCATGGTCATCCCCCCTGCTTCAGCTCCAGAATCTCTTGAATCCGAATGGAGCGTAAACAAGAGGGGGAGTACTCCTCCCGAAAGAGCTGCTGGAAGCTATCCCACGTGAGAGACAACTCATCGTGGGTCTGCATAACCAACCCCCACCAACGCCCGGTCGTCCTGAGGAAAATACTGGTAGCTAGGGCTACCATCTGGTATGCTGGTGTTCATACCAGCCTAAAAAGTCAGTCCACGGACTCTAGTCAGTCTTCCGCTGCCTGGGGATTCGGGTCCCCGTGGAACTTCTACGGTTGATGATGCTGGAAGTCTCGAAGCGCACTCAGCCTGCGCTCAACCTCGGCCTGTGCTTCCAGTACTAACTGTCATTCTCTAGATAGAGAGGCTATTGCTAAACCATTGGGTTGAAGGGGATCACGTGAGGGTACCAGAATTGACGCCTCATCGCTCGCCAGGTCGTCATCACGAATTCGAGAGGGTAACCTGGCTAGCTGTTGTCGTGGGGGAATCCTGAAAATTTATCAAGGATTACCGCGATCAGATGAGCATATATATATATATATATAATAGTAATCATAAATGGGATCTGACTTAAAAAGAACAGTCAAAGACTCAATCCAACCGGATGCATGTTCCAAAGTTGCCTGCAACAAATGTCTCAGCGTGCCGAGTCAACAAGCGGGTTATCATGGTCCTAGTGAATGGATATGTCGGCCGCCTGTACCATCACTGCATTCCCTGTCCTGAGAGCCAATCTCGAGACACGTCGACACTATTGCCCTAAATCCCAACCAATTCCTTTTTAGGGACATCCGAACAACGCCCCAAGGAACGAACCATCCTCTGATACCACTTTGTCACAACCCGATCCTACCGGTCTCGAGCCACAACTACCTCAAGCCCGCCTCCATAGGCCAGGGGCTGGCGAAAAGCGCTGAAGGCGTAACGATCTCGGGGAGGCCTTCGCCTAAGTACCTGTACACACACACAGCCCACTCGATACAAAAGTGTAGAGTAAAAAGAAAACCAAAGGACAAATAACTATAACCCAACCACAGTCATGCATCAACTTCTAAATAGAACAAGTAAAGTGCTGAAAAGTAGTGACAAGATAATTGAACAAAAAAAGGGAAAAGCACGCGCCCAACCCGAAAGGTGCCACAACCTGACAACAGGTAAACAAAAGTAAACAACTGGAGAGTCCCACACCTAAAAACTCTACTATGACCCTGGTATGTGGCCCAAGATCCTGTGCCCTCTACACTCCTCTGTAGTCACGATCAACCTGTCTTTCGTCTACAAGGGAACACCAGGTGTGGGCAAAGCCCAAGAAGGGGTGAGTATAAAGATACTTAGTAGGATTCCCCGAAAGCTCGAGGGAGAAACAAAGGAGGCACTAAAGAGGTGAACAGTAGACAGAACAAAGGACAGTGAAAGAGTACAGTAAATAAAGTGCATCTCAACCCAACAAGAGAAAGGAAGCAGAATCATCCAAATGAAAGGAGCTAGAAACGGTGAGAAGACGAACTTCTCGTCAAGTCTTCGCTACCTATAGCAGGAGAGTAGACTCATCCAACCAAGAGGAGCTAGACACGGAAACCACGTGGCATACCCCGCACGTCTTCTCCCCTCTTAGAAGGAGAGTAACTAAACCCAAGGAGTGGTAACAAAAGTATGGTGTATTTATATATATATGCTCAACAAGAAACTCGAACGAGTGTGTAAGGGGATCTTCATCTCCAAGCTCAGCCCAGGAAAAGTCACCAACAGTTCTAAGGATATCATCACTGATGCCCAAATGTCCTGCACGTCAAATCTCTCTCATCGTTGAACCGTACAACCAAGGGTCTCGCTCCGGTAATCATGGAGAAAAGTCACTGACTAGCCTCATAGAAAGGGTTGAGTCTGAAAGAAGTCATCAGGTAACCCACTGCCCAGCCCAGGTGGAGGGTAAACCCTAAGGTCAATGGGTAACCCACTGCCTATCTCAGCTGGAGGGTAAACCTTAAGGTCAACAGGTAACCCACTACCCAGCCCCACTAGAGGGTAAACCTTGATACGTCGGTGGGTAACCCACTGCCCAACCCTGCTGAAGGGTAAACCCGGAACTAGTCCGATCACTCCGCACTGCCCGTGCCATCACTGGGTGTCACTAACATCGCTATCGTGTATTGGTTTGGAGTACGTCAAAGGAACCTCCGACCAACGCCCTTTCATGTTTCCACATTTAATGAGATCTCGAATGAGGCTCTGCACGCCCAAACAGATTACACCGTTGCAATACTCGTGGAATTGAAAACCCATTTTTCATCAAACCATTTACAATTTCAGAAAATCCATAATTTAAAATCAACATTTTAAATTCAATAATCCAAAACACTTTGCACAACAATTCACTAAGATTTCACAATTTCATCAAAACCATAAATCATCTCTAAAGAAGATTTATTCCATGCTTTTCACAATCAATTCCATTCAAATAACCCAATTTGAAACTAATCCAATAAATTCTAACAAGAGGATTCGAGAGTGAAGCCTCCTACCTTTAGGGTTTTGATGAAAACTACAACGAAGGAAGAACGCACAAGAAACCCGGGTCGATTCTCCAAGAACCCTCCTTAGATCTCTTCTCCTAACAAAACCAAGACCAAAACTCAGCCTATTTGGCATCCACACACTTATATCTACCCATAACGGGCGTAGATCTAATAAATCAATAGAAGCAGAGAAGTAGATCTAAGTAGATCTAAGAAACCGATCAAGAACGAAGAATAACGATCACAAACCTCAAGAACCTGGCTTCGATTCGCCAAGAAAAACCTTCGGATCACCTCCAAAACGATGGGAGAACCTTCTATGACCTTAGGAGAAGAAAAATCCCGAGTTAGGGCTGCTTAAAAGTAAAAACGAGCAACCTAGAGGCAAAAACGCGTGAGATCCACCTTTATAGGATCTCATTTAAGTGGTCGCACGGTTAGACAAACTGTGCACTAAACGTGCATTAGCCACTGCCTCGACAGACCCTCCACGCACGGTTTGGCCGCACGGTTAGACAAACTGTGTGTTGCCCATGTAGAAGCTACTGCCTCCAACACCAACTACGCACGGTTTTGCCGCACAGTTTAGACAAACTGTGTGTCGTCCGTGCGACTTCCCCTTTGACTCAAAACTTCATTCAAGGCTCTTCCGACTCTCTCATTCATCACCCTTAAACTTTACAACCAAGAAAAGCATCAAGTAAGGGTTATGTACCAGAAACTGGGGGTACTAGTGGAAAACGCCCCTGGTGGCGTTTTCCACAGAAGGGTCGCGCCCGTGAAAGTTACACCCCTTCTAGGGTAAACGGCACGCTCCGGACTCAACGGTGCCCTCAGTTTTCCCATCCGAGCAACCGTTTAGGAGTTATTCTGTTTATTTTGAGTGTCTAGTGTGAACGCGCTTAAAATTTAATTCCGGCCACACCGGGGCTCGGAATCACACGTCGTCTGAACGCCCTGCTCTGGAATAAAATCAAGAAAAATTCAAAGTCTCATAGGATCAACAGTATTACCTTCAATCCTTGAATTACCCTTACAAACATCATGATGGTTGTACACAACTCCAACACGTTGGATGAGGAGTGTTGTAGCAACTCGGTTAGAGACTTCTCTTTCCTGAGAAGGTTGAGAATCCGTGGAAACTTTCCTAAACCCTTTGGTACTCTTGAGGTTTTCTTGTCTCCCCCCTTCATGGGCTAGATTAAATGCAACTCTGATGGCACTTCGAGGGGGAACCCGGGACCAGCAAGTTATGGGGTCATTTTCAGTGATCATATCAGCGATGTTATGGAATGCATACATGGTTCTTGTGGCCATTCCACTGCTCTAGAGGCAGAGGTGATCGGTTTTATCAATGTTGTATCAGTTGCACGCCAAAGAAATTGGAATAATGTATGGTTCGAGAGTGACTCCACTACCATTGTCCAGGCTGTCAGGCTGGGGAAGATCCACATTTCATGGAAGTTGACAACGAAATGGGCTAACTATCTTAACATTCTTGCTTTAATGAATTACATAATCACGCATGTATTTCATGAAGTTAATCACCTTGCTGACAATCTTGCAAACAAAGGTGTTTCAGATGAGGTTTGCACCTATTCTTATGATCTTCCTTGTGACATGCTCCCTATTTTTCAACAGGAAAATGTAAATTTCCTTCTTTCAGACTCTTGTAACTTTTTTTATATTAAGAGCCACAAAGCTCACTTTTCTCAACAAAAAAGTTTATCATCATTCCTTCTCTACGCTTAGAACATCTCAACAAAATGGGGTTGTTTAAAGATGAAATAGGACCCTCCAAGAAATGACTAAGATTGTCTTGAATGAGTTTAATCTACCTCAATTCTTTTGGGACGAGGTGCTCAATACATCTTGTTATATCTTTAAATGTTCTCTCATAAGACCCATCTTTAGGAAAACCCCTTATGAACTTTGTAAAGACAAAATTTCTAAAGTTGTCTTCTTTAAAGCTTTTGTTTGTAAATGATTTATCCTTAACACCAAAGATAATCTAGGAAAGTTTGACCCTAAATTTGATGAAGGTGTATTTCTTAGGTACTCAAACTCAAGAAAAGCTTACTAAGTCTTCAATAAGAGGACCAAGACCTTAGAAGAGTCGATCCACATCAAATTTGATGAGAATCTTCTTAAACCTCATCCTCGAATTGATGATGATGTTGATCAAGCTAGTTTAACCATACCTAAACCTTTATCTTCTAAAGAAATTAAAGATGTTCAAGAACCCCCTTTTACTCCTTTACCCAAGGCATGGGTTCAATCCAAAGACCATCCCCTTGAGAATGTTACTGGTGAATTACAGTCCAGAACTCGTACTAGAAGGTCGGTCTTAAATAAGTTTTAACATCAAGCTTTTCTCTGTCACATTGAACATCAATCCCTTGGTGGTGCAATTAATGATGAGAATTAAATACTTTACATGCAAGAGAAGTTGAACCAATTTCAAAGGAAGAATGTTTTGAATCTCATAGAACGATCTGATAATCATCTAATTATTGGCACCAAATGGATTTTTTGAAACAAACTTGATGAACAAGAAAATATCACTCGTAATAAAGGATAGACTTATTGTTAAAGGCTATAATCAAGAAGGTATTGATTATGGTGAAAGATTTGCACTCGTTGCACGACTAGAATCCATTAGAATCTTGTTGACACTCGCCGCTCATTTTAATTTTTAACATTTTTAAATGATTTATTAATTATTCAAATCCATGTTGATGGTGTTATTTTCAGCTCAATTAAAGAATCACTTTGTAATGAATTTTTTATTTTAATGAATAAAGAGTTTGAAATGAGTTTTATGGGAGAACACAAATTCTTCCTTGGTTTTCAAAATTCTCAAAATTTCTATGGAACTTTTCTAAACCAAAGTAAATACATTAATGATCTTTTAGACCTTGTTTGGCAACACTGAATCGAGAGGAAAAGAAATGATCACTAGTGCAGAAAACATTTTTTACGTCGGTTATTTTTCATTATTTACGTCGGTTTTTAGGCGACGTTAATACGGACGACGTTATAAATAACGTTTTTTACGTCTGTTATTTAAAACCCGACGTAACATCCCTAACATCACGGTGTTTATCACGTCGGTTCATATAATAACCGATGTGATAAATATGCGCGGGGGGGGTTTATCACGTCGGTTATTTTCTAAACCGACGTGATAAAATGCCTGGGATATCGTTTATCACGTCGGTTATTACATAACCGACGTGATTAACCCTTCCCCGGGCCTATTATCATGTCGGTTTCTTAAATAACCGACGTGATAAAAAGGCCTGGGAAACGTTTTAGCACGTCGGTTATCCAATAACCGACGTGGTAAATCGATTCCCAGGCCTTTTAGCACGTCGGTTATATTAAGAACCGACGTGATAAAAGGCCCGGGAACGGTTTATCACGTCGGTTCTCGAAAAATCCGACGTGATAAACCCCTACCGATTTATTTACCACGTCGGTTATTTTATAACCGACGTGAAAGCGATATATTTTTTTTTTAAATAATTGCACTACTCTCACCAAAAATCAACCAGAAACCAAACAACAAAAATAACCATGCCAGCCCTCCCCCAAGCCCCAACTGAACCCCACCCTCATCTATACCCACCTAACAACCTGGCCAGCCCTCCCCCACCACATTGAAGCCCCACCACAACCCTTGGACACCCCCCCACCCCTTGGAAAGCCCCCCCACCCTCATTTACACCCCCACGACCCCTAGTACAGCCTCAAACACCCATTGGACACCCCTCCCATATCCCTTGGACACCCCCCACCCCTTGGACACCCCCCCCCCACCCCTTGGACAGCCCCCCCACCCTCATTTACACCCCCAAGACCCCTAGTATAGCCTCAAACACCCATTGGACACCCCCCCACACCTTGACAGTCCTCCCAGACCCCTTGGACACCACCCCCCCCCCCCCCGACCCCTGGACACCCCCCCGAGCCCTTGGACAGCCCCAAACACCTTCGACAGCCCTTCGACAGCCCCCCCACCCCTTCGACACCCCCCCACCCCTTCGACAGCCCCCCCACCCTCATTTACACCCCCCGAACACTAGGACAGCCCCAAACACCCCTTGGACACCCCTCCCATATCCCTTGGACACCCCCCACCCCTTGGACACCCCCCACCCCTTGGACACCCCCCCCCCACCCCTTGGAAAGCCCCCCACCCCCTGGACACCCCCCCCCCCGACCCCTTGGAAACCCCCCCTACCCCTTGGAAACCCCCCCATCCCCTTGGACAGCCCCAAACACCCCTTGGACACCCCTCCTATATCCCTTGGACACCCCCCCACCACTTGGACACCCCCCACCCCTTGGACAGCCCCCCCCCCCCACCCTCATTTACACCCAACCGACTCCTTGGACAGCCCCAAACACACCTTGGACACCCCTCCCATATCCCTTGGACACCCCCCACCCCTTGGACACCCCCCACCCTCATTTACACCCCCCCCCCCCCCCGACCCCTAGGACAGCCCCAAACACACCTTGGACACCCCTCCCATATCCCTTGGACACCCCCCCCCCCCACCCCTTGGACACCCCCCCCCCCACCCCTTGGACAGCCCCCCCACCCTCATTTACACCCAACCGGCCCCTTGGACAGAACTCCCAGACACCTTGGACACCACTCCCATATCCCTTGGACACCCCCCCACCCCTTGGACACCCCCCCCACCCCTTGGACAGCCCCCCCACCCTCATTTACACCCCCCCCCCCCCCCCCGAACACTAGGACAGCCCCAAATACCCCTTAGACACCCCTCCCATATCCCTTGGACACCCCCCCACCCCTTGGACACCCCCCCACCCCTTGGACACCCCCCCCACCCCCTGGACACCCCCCCGACCCCTTGGAAACCCCCCCCCCCCACCCCTTGGAAACCCCCCCATCCCCTTGGACAGCCCCAAACACCCCTTGGACACCCCTCCTATATCCCTTGGACACCCCCCCACCACTTGGACACCCCCCCCCCCCGACCCCTTGGACAGCCCCCCCCCCCCACCCTCATTTACACCCAACCGACTCCTTGGACAGCCCCAAACACACCTTGGACACCCCTCCCATATCCCTTGGACACCCCCCACCCCTTGGACACCCCCCCACCCTCATTTACACCCCCCCCCCCCCCCCGACCCCTAGGACAGCCCCAAACACACCTTGGACACCCCTCCCATATCCCTTGGACACCCCCCAAACACCCACCCACCCCCTTGGAACCTCTCCCCCCATACCAAAATCCAGACCAGAAAAACCATCAACAGTAGACCAAAACAAGAAGTAGAGAAAAATTAAACATTCACTTATATAACATTCAAAACTTACACTGTCAACTTCAAAAAAAACTAAATCCAACCTAAATGACTGCGAAATACACAATTACATTGACAATATTCAAAATTACATTTTACAGTACAAACAACTAAAAGTCAATCAAACCTGTAAAATAATTTGACCACTCTACTTGTAAGTGTTTGATATCTTCAGCAGTAAAGGGTTGAGGGTCATCAAAAAGATACAAAGGAAAAGTATAGTAGTCAACGTGTATAATGAATAAATCAAATTGAAATATTATGAGAAAGAGGAAATCTTACCAGGTCAAAACTCAGAACTGTCCCAGTTGTTATTATTTCATACATAAATCTTAACATGTAATATCCGCATTCGATGATGCCTTGTTGCTCATGACATTTCTGTTTGAATGAGTGTAAATTCAATATATTATTTTTATGTAATAAATCAAAATGTACAAATTATAAATGGATATTTACCTTCGCATGTACATATTTGATCTTGAAATTCCTTTTCTTTGCGCTTTTTCGAAAGTGGACCCATGCCCTGTTAGAAAATAATACGAATGGGGTAAATTTAAAATTCATTATAATATATAAAACTATTGTGAAATTGAAACTTACGTTTCCAATATATTCTTAAAACTTTCTCGCACATCATCATGGAGAGAGCATATCCAATAAAGTGTTTTCTCCCTAGGTCAAAAAACCCCTAACATCCAATGATCCCTGATAAAAGGAAATTTAACGTTAGTGGTTTTTTATATTAAAAGATAATTAACTCTTTGAGAGGGATGTGTTTCATACCTCTCACAAAAAGGCATCATCCAACACTGTGTGATTACATTCTTTTCAAATCTATCAGCAATATAAAGCATTCTTTGTTCCTCATCCAATGCACATGATTCAGGGGAAATCAATTGTGGGTCCACGAATCCATATACATCTGTCAGCTCATTCCTCTCACAAATTTTATACAGATACCTAATACAAAGCAGACATAAGTATACATTTTTAATAAATATAATGCAAGGAAAAGTTGTTAAGACTTACATGATAAAAATTTGCACCACGTTGATGCCCAACTTATCTCCAGTGACAAACTCCATGATATCAGTTTTCATAATCCCCACACTTAGTTCACGTCCACAGACATGAGCTTCCATTGTAAAGTCATAATGATCCGCCAACAAATTTGAATATCTTGACAATTTTTCAAGACTGCTAGTATCTGCATCTGATGTCATAGCTATTTGTCTTTGTTGTTGTCTATACAGTATTTCTTTACCTTTGAAGTATTCCTGTAAAAATAAATTGAAAAATATATTAGTTTTCAAATGATAAAACATTAATAAAAATATAAAATAAAAGATATAACATCCATACCTCTATGGTAATGAGTCGAAGAAGTCTGGATGGCCAAAGTAAAAAATGTCTGATACTATGTCCAACTGTCGTCACCTCATCTGTAGGTAATGGTATCCGAGCTGATCTATCTATAATATCCTGTACAGTGACCCTCTGATTCTCTACCTCTAACTGTTGATGATGAACTGTGTCTCCTATACAATATACCATCCCATATGCAACTATATGATGTTGAGGATCATCAACATACAACTCACAATAAGTAGGTAGCTGCGGCGGAGGAGGAGGATCAAAAATGGGGTCCGCAGGCTGAGGTGGGGGAGTGGGAGCTACTGGGAGAGGTGGAGTGGGAGCTGCACCCTGAAATTGTCTTTGCAAGTCTGCAAACATAAACTGCACCGATGCTCTAATCTTGTCCTCCATTGTCGCATTAATATTATGGACTTCAGCCTCCAAGGATTCTATTTTTTTTTATAAACTCCCTCAACGTTAGAAGTTGAGGAACATGGCAACACTTTTCTTACCGATACACCTGCCGGATATCCTCTTACACGGCCAGGATGTTCGGGCTTTCCCAATGCCACAGATAAAATATCTTCCCTCCCAGATGGTGTAAATGTCCCCTGTGAACTCTTCTCCTCAAGAGAGTCCTGTAATAATTAATTGAACATTTCTATAATGATTGGAAATATATGACGAAAATAGTAAACTTAAATAAATAAAATAGATATCTTACAATCCTCTCAACTACGAGTCTCGATTCTTCCGAAAGATATTGTCCTTTTTTGCCCTTCCGAGCTCTTTTCCATTTCTCATGTCTAGATGGAGGGGATGGAGGGGCCACCTCTCCAGAGCTTGAAGACTCAGCTCTTAGTTTTTGAAATTTTTTTGCCATCATTTGTTCTTCCAATAATGCATACCCTCCCCGAGATAAACTATGAGGGTATACATTTTTAGATTGGATCTCTTGATGAGCTTTCCTTGTTTTCTGTAAATTAAGAATAATTAATCATTAACAAAACAATAATAAGATCATTTATATAAGAAAGCTTATAAAAGTTTACATTGCCCTTACCAAAAATGATTCTTTTCTTCTACTTTCAAAAAATTGTCTCCATGTGTCTTTATCTATAAAAGGATATATACGACATGGATTCTCACGACTCCTATGACCATAAATGAAATTAGATGAGAGGGTTGATTTGAAATCCCTCCATCTCCTAGCAGCCAATGATAAGCATTTCTTCCTGACTCCTCCAGTGTCAGGAATATCAAATGTCATCTGATAAAAAAGAGGTTAAAAATATTATATATACTAGAAACATTTAAAGAACAGTCAAACAATAGCAAAAGATCTTACCAAAATGGTCTCCCACAGCTGAGAAATTATCGCCTTATCCACACTTCTCCAATCATCATAGAGAATGCTTACTTTGCTCTTAGCCTGAGTTGCTACAAAACCCTTAAAATCTTTAGCATTTGGACCTCTAGGAAGATCATCATCATCAAACTCCACGACTATCCTCTCCTCCTTCGTACGGGCAAGTGATAATTTTGGTAAACGTGTGCACCCACTCTTACCAACCTTTGAACTCTTTTTCGTAATAGGAGCATGTGAATGTTCCTCCCCAGATGTATGACCAATATGCTCATCTCCAGAATCATGTGGCTGATCAACTGATTGATCTGTCATTTTCCTTCAAATCAAAAAAATAAACATTAGTTCACAAATATACAAATTCAAATATTGTAATACTACTTAATCAGAAAATAGAAAAGTGTACTAAATTACATAACAGTAAACATTGGTAATATGGTAAGCATGTTAAACAATGATAAACATGGTAAACACAGGCAAAAGGTTGCCAAGGAGTTGGCCCAAGAAAGCTGAAAAGTGGACTCACTGAGTCCACCGGTCAGCCGGTGTGAGCTCACCGGCCAGCCGGAGGACCCAGGCAGTAGACTTTCCCATGCCTGGTGCCACCGGCCGGCCGCTGGCTCACCACCGGCCGGCCGCTGGATCAGACAGAGCCTTCCTGTTTGGACCACCGGCCGGCCGCTGGATCACCACCGGCCGGCCGGTGGACCAGACAGAGAGCCTTCCTCTCTGTCTGGACCACCGGCCGGCCGCTGGCTCATCACCGGCCGGCCGGTGGACCAGACAGAGCTTTGCTCTGGACCACCGGCCAACCGGTGATCCACCACCGGCCAGCCGGTGCGCCCAGGACTTCTCCTCTTTACGGTTTTTATTGTTTTATCATTTTGGTTTGATACATGTTTTAATAAGTAAAAAATTTACAATATCTAACATTATATGAAAAAACTAAATGTAAACAAGAAATAAACATGTGTTACCTGTAATTTTAGGAATGTACAGTTGGATTGTTTTCCCAAATTCCTTCGTCGTGATCGTTCCTTATGGCACAAACCATGTCTTCAACATACTCATCATTATGTTCTGTTAATCTTTCCATGGAAGTAGGGATCTCACATAAATCAGCATCTTCATCAAATTCATCCTCACCAACATATTGTTTTTTCCCTTGTAAAACAACAGCCCACTGCATATCTGATTGATCTACTACATAGAAAATTTGTTTGGTATGTGTTGCCATTATAAAAGAATCAGCTGTGTCTTCCAATCTATTCAGATTAACAAGTGTCATTTCAAATTCATCGTGTCTGACACTGTTGTTACCGATAAACCATTTACAATTAAAAACAGGAACTTTAATTTTAAAGTAATCAGCCTCCCATATGTCTTCAATCACTCCATAATATGCACTTGATGCCGAAATTGGGTTTCTGTCCTTAGCACTCGAAAAATGCATTGCTTCTGCAAACACCAATACACCACTATTCTGAACTGCACTTCTGTTGTCCTGAGCTTTCGTATGAAATGTATAGCCATTAATGTCATAAGCGGACCATGTTATCACATTTAAAGATGGACCACCCACTATCCATTTTAATGTCTCTGATACATCTTAACTACCAAGCAAGGTCTTTTTAAACCATGGCAAAAAAGTTTTGTTGTGCTCATTCAAAATCCACATTTCTTTCTTCTTTGGATGACATTGTTTCAACTCATTAATATGCAATGTGATATACGGTTGAACATCAGCTATGTTATTCAAGATGTATGATTCTAACTTCTTCATATGTTCAGCTGACAGTGATTTGACTTTCAAGCCACGAATCCCCTTTCCCTCATTATTAACCCGTTCATGGCGAGATGGAGGCAAACCTATGTGTTGCGTCATAGCCAAGTAGCTCATACAAAACTCTGCTACCTCCTCAGAAATATACTTTTCAATAATGGAGGCTTCAGGTCGATATGGATTTTTAACATATCCCTTTAATATTTTCATATACCTTTCAAAAGGATACATCCAACGAAGATATACAGGTCCACAAAGCTTTATTTCTCGAACCAGATGAATCATTAAATTCACCATCATATCAAAAAAAGTTGGAGGAAAATACATTTCCAAATGACAAAGTATAAAAATTGCATCCTTTTCCAAAATGTTCAAAGCATTCACATCAATCGCCTTGTTACAAATTGAATTGAAAAAATAACACAACCTCATTATAGTCTTTCTGACACGGATGGGCAATATTCCACGCAGTGCAACTGGTAAAATTTGTTGCATCATGACGTGACAATCATGTGATTTCATACCTATCAACTTCAAGTCTTTCAATGAGACAAAATTTTTTACATTTGAAGAATAACCTTGAGGCACTTTGATATCATGAAGACACTGACAGAAGCTACTTTTCTCCCTCTTCGATAATGTATGACAAGCCGGGGGAAGAAATGTTCGTCTTCCTTTAGGAGTGGGATCTAACTCCAAACGTATTCCCATTGATAGTAGGTCTAACCTTGCATTCAACCCATCTTTTGTCTTTCCTTTAATATCTAGCAATGTTCCGATCAAAGAATCACAGATATTCTTCTCCACGTGCATGACATCAATATTATGTTTGACTTCATGATACCTCCAATATGGTAGCTCAAAAAATATTGACCTTTTCTTCCAAATATGTCTATCATTACCAGATTTCTATGTCTTTCCCAATGTCACATCAAGGTTTTTCACCCTCTCAAAATACAAATCTGGGGATAAAGGTTTTGGAGCAGTATCAAATTCTTGTGAGCCATTGAATGCCTCTTTTAGTCTTCTATAAGGGTGATCCATAGGCAAAAACTTTCGATGACCCATGTACACTGTTTTCCTCCCATGATGCAATTGACAATATGACGTCTGTTGTTCGCAAATTGGACATGCTTTATGCCCTTTAACACTGTATCCAGACAAATTTCCATATGCTGGGAAGTCATTTATAGTGAATAGAAGCACTGCATGCAGTTGAAAATATTCCATTTTATAAGAATCATACACCCTAATACCATCAGCCCATAACAGTTTCAAATCATCAATCAGCGGTGACAAGTATACATCAATATCATTGCCGAGTTGCTTTGGACCAGAGATCATGATACTCAACATGACATATTTTCGCTTCATACAAACTTCAGGAGAGAGGTTGTAAATTACCAATAAAACAGGCCATGAACTATGTGTGCTACTGAGGGTTCGGTATGGATTCATTCCATCTGTGCACAAGCCTAGTCTCAGATTTCTAAATTCATTTCCAAATGTAGGGTACTGGGCATCAATTTTCTTCCATTGTGGACAATCAGCTGGATGACGTATTTTTCCATCACATACCCGCTCATCAGCATGCCATCTTAACCTTTTTGCATCATGTGAATTAGCAAATAAACGTTTGAAACGAGGAATTATAGAAAGATACCAAAATACCTTTGAAGGGAGCTTTGTAATCTCTACATCAGCTTGTGATTTTTCTTTCACCTTATACTGTGATGTCCCACATTTAGGACACTCTTTCAGAAATTCATATTCCTTCCTATATATAATGCAGTCATTCGAACAGGCATGTATTTTCCTGTATCCCAATCCCATCGGGCATAATATTTTTTTGGCCTTATAATGTGAATCTGGAAGATCGTTATCTTTTGGAGAATGTCTTTCATCAATTGTAGCAGCTCTGTAAAACTTCTGTCACTCCATCCATGTTTCGCCTTCAGGTTAATCAATCTTAACACCGCCGACAAAACCGTAAAATCTGTACAACCAGGATATAATGGTTTTTCGGCATCACCATATAGACGTGCAACTGTCGGTTCTATCTCAATTTGTTCTGCTACAATATCGCGAATCATTTCTTCAATTCCATCAGAGTTACCATCTTGCGATTCATTATCATCAGTGACATTCTGTCCAGTTTCGCCATGCCAAATCCAAGGGTTGTAACTCGGATTGAAACCATGACAAATCAGATGATCTTTTATCTCTCTACTTTTCAACTTCTTCATATTCAGACATTTCAGGCATGGACAGAAAAAAATGTCACTACATGGAACATTTCATTTAGCAAATTCCAAAAAGGCATCAACACCTTCCTCATATTCATTGCTCATTCGATGTGTCGTAATCCAACTTCGACTCATTATTACCTATAACAAATAGCAAAAATATATATATTTTTTAGATAAGACAAATATATGTTTATATGAAAAAAATCATAATTTGAATGTAAACAATTTTGAAATATAAAACAAATCGATGCGTATTTAAAAAAATATGCTTGAATATTATTTTTTAAACAAAATATAGTAAGATATAACACCCCCCCCCTGGACACCACCCCCACCCCCTACCCCCTTGGACACCCCCCTGGACACCCCCCAACACCCACCCACACCCTTGGACAGCCCCCCACACCCACCCACCCCCTTGTAAACCCCCCTGGACACCCCTCGACCCCTCTGGACAGCCCCCCGCCCCTCCTGTACACCACCCCCCACCCCCTACCCCCTTGGACACCCCCCTGGACATCCCCCAACCCTCTGGACAGCCCCCCCCCCCACCCACCCGGACAACCCCAAATACCCTCTGGAGAGGCCGCCACCCACTTGGACAGCCCCCCACACCCATCCAACCCCTTGGACACCCCCTGGACACCCCACCGACCCCTATGGATAGGCCGCCACCCCCCTTGGACAGCCCCCCACACCCACCCATCCCCTTGGACACCACCCTGGACACCCCCCGACCCCTCTAGACAGCCCCTGACCCCTCTAGAAAGCACCCCCACCCCTCCTGGACACAACCCCCCACCCCCGACCTGCTTGGACACCCCCCTGGACACCCCCCAACCCTCTGGACAGCCCCCCCACCCCCTACCCCCCTTGGACACCCCCCTGGACACCCCCCAACACCCACCCACACCCTTGGACAGCCCCCCACACCCACCCACCCCCTTGTAAACCCCCCTGGACACCCCCCGACCCCTCTGGACAGCCCCCCGCCCCTCCTGGACACCACCCCCCACCCCCTACCCCCTTGGACACCCCCCTGGACATCCCCCAACCCTCTGGACAGCCCCCCCCCCCCCACCCACCCGGACAACCCCAAATACCCTCTGGAGAGTCCGCCACCCACTTGGACAGCCCCCCACACCCATCCAACCCCTTGGACACCCCCCTGGACACCCCACCGACCCCTCTGGACAGGCCGTCACCCCCTTGGACAGCCCCCCACACCCACCCATCCCCTTGGACACCACCCTGGACACCCCCCCGACCCCTCTGGACAGCCCCCAACCCCTCTAGAAAGCACCCCCACCCCTCCTGGACACAACCCCCCACCCCCGACCTGCTTGGACACCCCCCTGGACACCCCCCAACCCTCTGGACAGCCCCCCCACCCCTTCTAAACACCACCCCCCACCCCCTACCCCCCTTGGACACCCCCCTGGACACCCCCCAACACCCACTCACACCCTTGGACAGCCCCCCACACCCACCCACCCCCTTGTAAACCCCCCTGGACACCCCCCCGACCCCTCTGGACAGCCCCCCACCCCTCCTGGACACCACCCCCCACACCCTACCCCCTTGGACACCCCCCTGGACACCCCCCAACCCTCTTGATAGCCCTCCCACCCCCCTGGAATCACTGAAAATTTACCATAACAAGAAGTTGGGTCATTCAAAGAATGTTTTTAGGTGTGGAGGAAGAACTGAGTTTCAATAGATAGAGAAGGAACTCGACATTAGGTTGTCTATTCCAGGTGTGGATTTGAAGGAGTTAATGTTTGTTCAGTGATCCAAGAGATTGAATCAGAAATTCAGATGTTGTGCCATTTTCTCATGATGAGGATGAATAATTGGTGGGGTTTGACTTTTAAATGGAGAGCTTAGCAGACCATCATATTTTCTATAGATCAGTAAAGGATGTTAGCATCGAACATAAGGCTTAAGGGATGCTTTCAGATCCAAATATGTATGTTGATGGATGCAATGGATCTAGTAGAGGTTCTAGAAAGAATGGTGGTTTTATTTGTTTAGGATAAGTAGTGAAGAAAAAACTAGTTAATTTTTTACTTGCTGAAAAGAGGGTATCTAAAATTTTTAACATGCCGAGGGGAAATCTGGCGAGTCCTCCTCGTGAAACTTTGTTTGCAGGGGGGTGAAAATGGTGATGTGATCTCAAATCCATGCACCTATGCCATGGTTGTGTGTGAATAAAGTAGTAACAACTGTAAAAGGGCAACCCATCCAAATGGACACGCCCCAACCCTCTCGGGGATTTATAGAAAATGATGAAAAAGTACTGAAATCATAAAATTAGTCAATATTGCAAGTCGAACTAATAGATCTAGGGATGATAAATAAGATTATGGTGCCAAAACGAGTTAAAAGGGTTCGCAATCGAAGAATCTTAGCTAGTTTCAACAAAAAAATCACAACACATATATATATACTATCCGCGAAAAAAAACGAACGAGTGGGAGGATTACCTAAGTGCTGCGAGTTTAGATGATTGATCCGAGGAGATTAAATATGAGAAACGATGATCGCAAAACGAATCTAAACCCACAAAATGGACGAGCCAATTTGGGTTTACGCGCGAGAGAGACGAGTCGCGACTGTCGAAGGTAAACTCGCGAATGACAATCCACGGGTCTGGGTAAATTTTTAAATGAGTTATCACGTCGGTTATTCAATAACCGACGTAAAAACCTTCCTCCGATTCTTTTTTTACGTCGGTTATTTTATAACCGACGTTATAAAGGGCTCAAAATCCGCGTTTTATTACGTCGGTTATTCCATAACCGACGTCAAAAACATCTGTGGATTCCTTTTTTACGTATAGCATCCCGTCTTTTTATAACATAACTTTTCATTCCATTACACGGAACAGAGGATCTTTAAGGTTTAGTGTCTTGGAAACAAGGAACATAAAACATGAAACAAAAAAAAACATTCTTCTTAAACACTTGAAAGGCTTATCCTCATGTTCACCCTAGGCTCATTACTGCATCTCATAACCTGGGGACATACATCAAAAGGAAGGGTGAGCAGAAGGCCCAGCAAGGGAAACAAGTGAAACATTTTACATATGAACTTGAGATACATCAATAAAGTCTTGAAAAGAACTTTAATGCATGAAAATGAAATCATGAGGCATATCATAATAAAAATAAAACTTTTTCATAACTTGAAGATGTGGCTACATCATTTAACATAGACAATCATGAACATATCACCAAGGTCCATCCCCAAGGTGTCATTTTAAAATTACCAAGGTTATTCACCAAGGTATCGTGAAAATTGTAATCTCTAGTGGTTACATCATTACCCAATGCATTGGAGTGCTATCAGGGCGCACCCTTAAATTTGACTTTATTATCATGTGAGCCACATATATCATCATCAAACATTTCATAAATAACCCATATAGCATAAGGGAAATGGGTTTCATTTCATAATCATAACTTTTTAAAAACTACTTTAAAGACATGATCTTTATATCACTTTAAAACCCACAGAAAAGGAAGGTGGGTCTCATGTATGTAAATCCCAGAATTTAAAATAGAACATTTTGGTATATATGTGAATACCCCTTTAGAAGAAAGAGCTTTGAGTATTCACTTAATAAAATAAAAGGACTTTAGAAAAAGAGATAGACATTTTGAGACAGAAATTCTGCAGCATAACGGCAATGTTCCGAGGTTTTAGAAGACATTAAAAGAGAGGTAAAATGGGTCAAACATTCATAAATGACCCATAAAATAGTACATGGACAGAATAAGAAGGATACATGATCATGGTAATGAGATTTCAAGGACATACCATTTGAAATGAAAAACATGGAAGGAAGAACAAAAAAAGATTTCTCTTATGAAAGTTCGGCAGCCTAACGGCGTTACTTAAACCTCAACAAAAATGATTTGAAAAGATCAAATAGTATCTCTCATCATGTGAAAATAAGAGTTCAGTATGATAGATATAGAGATAATTCCCCAACATAACAAAAAGGAACTTGAAAGAATTGACATGAAAGTAGAACTTCAAAATGAGAAGGGTGAAGAACCACTTAAAAATTCGGCAGCCTAACGGCGCCACTTAAAACATCAAAATACTGAATTGAAGAGATCAAATGGGGTCTCTCATCATATGAACATAAGAGTCCAGTATGATATATATATATATATCATACCCCAATATAACAAAAAGGAACTTGAAATAATTGACATGAAAGTAGAACTTCAAAACGAGAAGGGTGAAGAACCACTTAAAAATTCGGCAGCCTAACGGCGCCACTTAAAACATCAAAATACTGAATTGAAGAGATCAAATGGGGTCTCTCATCATATGAACATAAGAGTCCAGTATGATATATATAGAGATAGTACCCCAATATAACAAAAAGGAACATGAAAGACTTGAATGAAAATAGAACTTGAAAACGAGGAAGGTGAAAGAATTCCTTAAAAATTCGGCAGCCTAACGGCGCCACTTAAACATTCTTAAAACGAATTGATGAGAGAAAGGGGGGGTCTCTCATCATATGAACATGAAATAGGCAGTAGGATGAATATAAAAGAACATCCTACAACATAAGAACATGGAGTATAAAAGAAAAGACATAAAAGAGATTACTTGAAAAGAAAGAGAGGGGTCGGATCCCTTACCTTAAAATGTAACTCTTAAACCTCAAAGGTTGGGACCTTGAGGGCTTGGGGGCACCTTGGGAGGACTCCTTGGGAGGTAATGAGACCAGAAATTCGTTGGGAATGAGTGGGGAGTCGAATGGATGAGAGGAGGGCTTGGTATTTATAGGGAAAGTGAGGGGACAAGGCATTAATGGCCAAGGGACACCTCACATGTGCTTTTCTCAAACCCATGTGCTCTCCCTTGTCATTTATCATGGAGTTAGGCCACATGGGGCCCCCAAAACAATAATTCATCACCCTTGGCCGGACAACCCTCAAAAGATCTCATGACATCATCATGACACCGTTATGATGTCATTAAACATACTGAAACCCTAAAACTGTATTTTTACTATTCACTGAAAATTCAACTTTCTCAGAAAAAACCCAAAATTTCACATTAACCAAATATCAATGCTCTAATTTCAAAAATGAAATCCATTTTATAAAAATAATTTTCTAAATATTTTTAATTTAATTTTTAAATAAAAACACTATTCATCGAAAATTCATTTTTTTCAGAAAAAACCCCAAAAATTACCATAACATAATATCGATGCTCTGAGTTCAAAAATAAAGTCATTTTTATAAAAATAATTTTCTAATAATTTTTAATTAAATTTTTAATTAAAAAACACTATTCACCCGAAAAAACTAATACTTGAATAATAATTAATGAAACTGTTATTTAACTATTTTATTGAATCACATTACTTAATCAAGGTGCCTAGATTATTTTAAAACTTTCTTTAAGTGAGATTACTAATCCATTTGGTCATATTACTAATCCTAATCATAAAATCACTATTCATAATTTACTATTCATCAAAAATCAAGTTGATCTTATTAGAATCTAAATTTAGTACTGAACATAATTGCAGAAGACCATTTTTTGAAAATCATTACACATTTTTAATTATTTAGGGTTTACATAAACATATTTAAAATATCCTTTTTCTAAAATTCATCAAAAATATGCATACTATATTTATCCGGTCATTTCAAAATTCATAAACTTCATCATAAGAAGAAATCCCAATTTTTATTTAAAACAAGGATTACACAAGGTAGTTACGGTCTCGTTACATAACCCCTTATAATACCAGCATAGGACCTAAGAGTAAGGTGTGCTAGGGTGATAGAAGCTTGGGGCGGCTCAGTCAACATTGCTCGAGTAGTAATTTCTATCAGTTTGAACTTCTCACGAAGGCGATTTCGTTCCAGCTTCACATGATGAAGTTCGGCTTGGATTTGATCCAGAGCAAAGCCCAGTGGTGCTACCTCCTTCCCAAGCTCTGTTAGATGGGCTTCGATCGGTCCAAGACTATTAGGTGAGGCCATCGAATCTTCTTTCTATAATAATTAACCAAGATTACTTATATTTAGAGACAATAATCAAAACATTTTTTTCACAGCGGTCATGTTGACCGATGGTTATATAATAGTCAAAACCCACTGATCTCATTTTAATTATAATCATGTTTATCAAATAAAACATTTTTGTTGAGTATAACAATAACACATAAAATTAGGAAACAAAATTTATTTACAAATTTCGGGTCGTTACAATCTTCCCCCCTTAAGAAATTGCGTCCTCGCAATTTTAAAATTGGGTTTTGAAATTTCATTGAAAGTCCCACATCGGAAAAGGAGTCAGTAAAACTATTACTTTAAAATAAAGAAAGGGAAGTACAATGGTCACCCGAGTTAACCCACACTAGGGTTCCATGTAGGAAAACATGGACATGGAGGAAAAAACAATGGGTCAAGTTCTGAGGGAGAGTGATAGAGAACATGATTAGGAGAAAGTTAACCATGAGAAAATCCCAAACTTATGATGTGTGTAAACGGTCTTTGATTACCTAGTAGGAAACGTAAACCAACAACATTTTTGTTTTACGTTTCTTTTCATAATTTTGAGGATTTCATTTACTACATAGAACAAAAACATAAGAAAATATACCTACCTTCAAGTAGAGTTTCATCCTTTAACAAGTCCCTACCAACACTAATCTTTTCTCCAAATGATAAGAATTCAAAAACACTTGGTCTCATAAAAGCACAAGAATCATATTCTATAGAATCACATAATCTACAAAAGATTAACTATCTATTTCTTCTATCTTTAAACATTATCCCAAAAACAGAAAGGTTAAGGTAAAACAACTCTTCAAAAAGAAAGAATCCCATAGGAATGGAAACTACTTTTAAATCATCAAAGTTCCATGGTACTACCCAAAGTTCATCATAGACCATTCCATAAATAACGGTCCTTAAAATTCCTCAAAACAAACCAAACTAAGATTGAAACCCAAATACAATAAGGATTTGATAACATAGTCTTCCAAAACAACTTCATTGTTCATCTCCAGACAACATCAACCACTCCTAACATCTTATAAAAAAGTAGCTAACCTAATCATATTTTACCCAAGATAGGTTAGTCATTCCCATAAGTAACCTAAATTACTATAAGTTCACCTTAAATTCATCGATTCTTCAAAATATAAGTCAACCTTACTCCTCAATGAAAATACCGTAGTAATCTATTTACCTCGATCAAATATGGTTCCCAAAATAATGAACGTCTTCCAAAATAATAATCATATTTTAATCCCCTAATCATCCCTGTCATATTAATACGAAAATCGTCGCATTTCCTATCACATTGGTTGTCGGAACATGTTCTTCCATTTCCCACCATTAACTAAGAAGAGAAAGCATAATTAGGGGCTTAAGTACTTAGCTAATAATCATGAAAAGGAACTGAAAGCATATAAGGATAACTTGTATATGAAAGGTATACCCTAACTTGTGATCTCCTAGGTTCCCATCTAGGTTATGAATGATCATATATTCTTATGTGAACCTTTATTTTATTTTATCTTTGTTCCTTTAATAATGGTTCATACCAAGCTTATGAATTTACCAAAGCATATCCCCCGGGAGTGTCGTAACCAAGAGTGCAGCAAGGCCCGTTGTCGTGTACCAGTTCCCGTTCGAGTCTAGCTCAAAGCGGTGTTTTCAGGTTTTATCCCTATGTACATCTGTGCCAAAGCCACCTCTACCTGCTCGTATCCAGACAGGGAAGTATTTGCTTGGCAACCCCTTACTCAATACTCACCAAAATACCAGGAAGATTTCCTATATTAAACTTTTCTATAGGGTTCCTCCTAGAGTTTTCATATCCTAATTTCCACAAATAACTAAATCATCCTTTGATACCAACTATAGCATCCCGTCTTTTTATAACATAACCTTTCATTCCATTACACGGAATATAGGATCTTTAAGGTTTAGTGTCTTGGAAACAAGGAACATAAAACATGAAACAAAAAAAACATTCTTCTTAAACACTTGAAAGGCTTCTCCTCATGTTCACCCTAGGCTCATTACTGCATCTCATAACCTGGGGACATACATCAAAAGGAAGGGTGAGCAGAAGGCCCAGCAAGGGAAACAAGTGAAACATTTTACATATGAACTTGAGATACATCAATAAAGTCTTGAAAAGAACTTTAATGCATGAAAATAAAATCATGAGGCATATCATAATAAAAATAAAACTTTTTCATAACTTGAAGATGTGGCTACATCATTTAACATAGACAATCATGAACATATCACCAAGGTCCATCCCCAAGGTGTCATTTTAAAATTACCAAGGTTATTCACCAAGGTATCGTGAAAATTGTAATCTCTAGTGGTTACATCATTACCCAATGCATTGGAGCGCTATCAGGGCGCACCCTTAAATTTGCCTTTATTATCATGTGAGCCACATATATCATCATCAAACATTTCATAAATAACCCATATAGCATAAGGGAAATGGGTTTCATTTCATAATCATAACTTTTTAAAAACTACTTTAAAGACATGATCTTTATATCACTTTAAAACCCACAGAAAAGGAAGGTGGGTCTCATGTATGTAAATCCCAGAATTTAAAATAGAACATTTTGGTATATATGTGAATACCCCTTTAGAAGAAAGAGATTTGAGTATTCACTTAATAAAATAAAAGGACTTTAGAAAAAGAGATAGACATTTTGAGACAGAAATTCTACAGCATAACGGCAATGTTCCGAGGTTTTAGAAGACATTAAAAGAGAGGTAAAATGGGTCAAACATTCATAAATGACCCATAAAATAGTACATGGACAGAATAAGAAGGATACATGATCATGGTAATGAGATTTCAAGGACATACCATTTGAAATGAAAAACATGGAAGGAAGAAAAAAAAAGATTTCTCTTATGAAAGTTCGGCAGCCTAACGGCGTTACTTAAACCTCAACAAAAATGATTTGAAAAGATCAAATAGTATCTCTCATCATGTGAACATAAGAGTTCAGTATGATAGATATAGAGATAATTCCCCAACATAACAAAAAGGAACTTGAAAGAATTGACATGAAAGTAGAACTTCAAAATGAGAAGGGTGAAGAACCACTTAAAAATTCGGCAGCCTAACGGCGCCACTTAAAACATCAAAATAATGAATTGAAGAGATCAAATGGGGTCTCTCATCATATGAACATAAGAGTCCAGTATGATATATATAGAGATCATACCCCAATATAACAAAAAGGAACTTGAAATAATTGACATGAAAGTAGAACTTCAAAACGAGAAGGGTGAAGAACCACTTAAAAATTCGGCAGCCTAACGGCGCCACTTAAAACATCAAAATACTGAATTGAAGAGATCAAATGGGGTCTCTCATCATATGAACATAAGAGTCCAGTATGATATATATAGAGATCATACCCCAATATAACAAAAAGGAACATGAAAGACTTGAATGAAAATAGAACTTGAAAACGAGGAAGGTGAAAGAATCCCTTAAAAATTCGGCAGCCTAACGGCGCCACTTAAACATTCTTAAAACGAATTGATGAGAGAAAGGGGGGGTCTCTCATCATATGAACATGAAATAGGCAGTAGGATGAATATAAAAGAACATCCTCCAACATAAGAACATGGAGTATAAAAGAAAAGACATAAAAGAGATTACTTGAAAAGAAAGAGAAGGGTCGGATCCCTTACCTTAAAATGTAACTCTTAAACCTCAAAGGTTGGGACCTTGAGGGCTTGGGGGCACCTTGGGATGACTCCTTGGGAGGTAATGAGACCAGAAATTCGTTGGGAATGAGTGGGGAGTCGAATGGATGAGAGGAGGGCTTGGTATTTATAGGGAAAGTGAGGGGACAAGGCATTAATGGCCAAGGGACACCTCACATGTGCTTTTCTCAAACTCATGTGCTCTCCCTTGTCATTTATCATGGAGTTAGGCCACATGGGGCCCCCAAAACAATAATTCATCACCCTTGGCCGGCCAACCCTCAAAAGATCTCATGACATCATCATGACACCGTTATGATGTCATTAAACATACCGAAACCCTAAAACTGTATTTTTACTATTCACTGAAAATTCAACTTTCTCAGAAAAAACCCAAAATTTCACATTAACCAAATATCAATGCTCTAATTTCAAAAATGAAATCCATTTTATAAAAATAATTTTCTAAATATTTTTAATTTAATTTTTAAATAAAAACACTATTCATCGAAAATTCATTTTTTTCAGAAAAAACCCCAAAAATTACCATAACATAATATCGATGCTCTGAGTTCAAAAATAAAGTCATTTTTATAAAAATAATTTTCTAATAATTTTTAATTAAATTTTTAATTAAAAAACACTATTCACCCGAAAAAACTAATACTTGAATAATAATTAATGAAACCGTTATTTAACTATTTTATTGAATCACATTACTTAATCAAGGTGCCTAGATTATTTTAAAACTTTCTTTAAGTGAGATTACTAATCCATTTGGTCATATTACTAATCCTAATCATAAAATCACTATTCATAATTTACTATTCATCAAAAATCAAGTTGATCTTATTAGAATCTAAATTTAGTACTGAACATAATTGCAGAAGACCATTTTTTGAAAATCATTACACATTTTTAATTATTTAGGGTTTACATAAACATATTTAAAATATCCTTTTTCTAAAATTCATCAAAAATATGCATACTATATTTATCCGGTCATTTCAAAATTCATAAACTTCATCATAAGAAGAAATCCCAATTTTTATTTAAAACAAGGATTACACAAGGTAGTTACGGTCTCGTTACATAACCCCTTATAATACCAGCATAGGACCTAAGAGTAAGGTGTGCTAGGGTGATAGAAGCTTGGGGCGGCTCAGTCAACATTGCTCGAGTAGTAATTTCTATCAGTTTGAACTTCTCACGAAGGCGATTTCGTTCCAGCTTCACATGATGAAGTTCGGCTTGGATTTGATCCAGAGCAAAGCCCAGTGGTGCTACCTCCTTCCCAAGCTCTGTTAGATGGGCTTCGATCGGTCCAAGACTATTAGGTGAGGCCATCGAATCTTCTTTCTATAATAATTAACCAAGATTACTTATATTTAGAGACAATAATCAAAACATTTTTTTCACAGCGGTCATGTTGACCGATGGTTATATAATAGTCAAAACTCACTGATCTCATTTTAATTATAATCATGTTTATCAAATAAAACATTTTTGTTGAGTATAACAATAACACATAAAATTAGGAAACAAAATTTATTTACAAATTTCGGGTCGTTACATTACGTCGGTTATAAAATAACCGACGTAAAAAGGCCTTCAAAAACCGCGTTTTTAACGTCGGTTATTAAATAACCGACGTAAAAAACGCCCCCCGCTTCTGTTTTTTACGGCGGTTAATGTATAACCGACGTAAAAAACGAAGCCGCGCGATTAATAACGTCGGTTATAAAAATAACCGACGTTAAAGGTGTACTAAACACAGGTTTTTACGTCGGTTATTAAATAACCGACGTAAAAAACCTCGTTTTACATATTATGACGTCGGTTTTATATAACCGACGTAAAAAATGGTGACGTAAAAAACGTTTTCTGCACTAGTGGCGATGGAAACCCATTTCGCTTGTTTGGTGAGACAAAGGCGACGGAAGGAAATATGATGGGAGGGAAATGGGGAAAAACATTTCTCTCCAAACCCTTCGTTTCGAATCATTCCAAAATTGGGATGATTTGGACAGAAATAGTGTATGGGCTTCAAATAATTTTGAAATTTCCAATATTATCCTTTTATGTCTATATAAACAATCGATTCATAATTTTTATTCCTTCAAACTGTCGGATCATTCTCCATTAATATTTATATAAATGAAAATAATTTTAATTATTAATAATAACAGACAATATTTTTATTGGGCAAAAAAAATATTTTCATGTGGCAAACAATATTATTAATTTTTGTGCGGGGCAAACAAAATATTAAGATATCCATGAAAATATTGTTTGGGGGCATTGGTCACAGGGTCGAGTCCTCAGACCATTTGTTTATAGATTTTCCTTGCAGTGTGCGTGAGCCGTCATTTGACGGTTGTACCCAACCTTTTTTAATAATAACAATCAAATATAAATAATTTGGATGATGTGTATATAAATAATTTTGATTATAACTAATTATGTGTATATAAATAATCGTAAATAATTTATAAATAGTTTTGATTATAGATAATTTTGATTATAAATATTTATGATTATCTTGAATTAATTGTTTATATAAATAATTTATAAATAATTTTGAATTAATAAATATTTTGAATTACTAATTTGGAATTAATAAATGTTTTGAATTAGTAATTATTTTCAATTAATAATTATTTTGAATTTATAATTTTGAATTAATAAATTATATAAATAATTTTGATTATCTTTAATTAATTTTTTAAAATTTTAAAATTTGTATTAATACATGTTCTTAGTTTAATGTTTACCTAATTTTGGTGAGATGAAATATAATGATTGATTAAAATCAAAATTAACGTGTTTTGATTTGTTATAAAAATAATAATAATAATACATTTTTAAAAAAAGGTTATATGTGTCATTTAATAAAAATTGTTGATATTGTACAGACATGGTGTCAGGTGTGGTGTCCATGAGGATCTAATATATGATTGTTTTTTATCTTGGACAAATATGTCCTTTAATCTTGTGTATATGTTATTTTTTAACAAAGGTTATTTGTGTCATTTGCACCAAAACAGTTTCTTTTATTTTCTTTTAAAAATTGTCACCAAACATGAAGAGAAATCCAAATCTTTTTTTTTTCTTTTACTAAGTTATTGATCCAAACAGATTGAGAGAAATCGCAATCATTTCTTTTATTTTATTTTATTTTATAAACTATCAAATCTTTTCTTTTCTTTTACTAAGATCTCACCAAACACACTGTTAAAGAAGTTTGACATGGATCATGCTAAAGAAATTAGAACACCCATGAGTACAACTTGTAAGATAACGTTGGATGATACATGTAAATTGGTTGACAACAAGCTTTATAGAAGTATGATTGAAAGTCTACTTTACCTTACTATCACTCGGCCAGATATCATGTTTAGTGTATGACTTTGAACTCGTTTTCAATCAAATTCAAAAGAATCTCGTTTGAAAGCTTCCAAAACAATTTTTATATATTTGAAAGGAACTAAAAAACTTGGAATATTTTATCCAAAAGAAATTTATTTTGAACTTATTTGTTTTTTTTTAATGGTGATTTTGGAGGATGTACCTGCTAGAAAAATCTCATCTCATGGAGTGGTAAGAATCAAAATTATGTTGTTTCTACAGAATACGTAGCTATTGGGAGTTGTTGGGCCCAAATTATATGAATGAAACATACTCTCTTAGACTTTGGGCTTACATATGATCATGTCTCTATCAAGTGACAACACTAGTGCGATTAGTATCTCTAAAAACCCTATCCGACCCTCTCACACTAAGAACATTGAGCAATGACACCACTTTCAAAAATATGATATTGTTCTTGACTTTGTTTGCACCAACCTTCAACTTGTTGATATCTTCATCAAACCTCTTGATCTTGATGGCTTTAAAACGTGATTTAGGTATGATTAGCTTGTGATGCATATATTTAAACCTTAGCAAGCTTCAAAAAAATTTAATTTGTTTTAAAAATATAAAGTTGTTTTCAAAATAATTTTCTTTCTTTTAAAAAAATGATTTCAAACTAATTTTGATAGTAAGTGATTGTGATGCTCCAAACAAAAACATTATTGTCTAAATACAAACAAATGGACCACCTAGGCACAAGTAGTGAACCTTTAATACACACTTCCCCAAAGAATTTTTTATGCTTTATGAACATAATCTTTGTTAAACCTTGATGATGGGATGATTTCTCAATATTAAAAGGTTATTTTGATGTGTGTTTTTTTAATATTTCTTCATTAATCTTTTATTTCTTTATTTAGTTTTATTTAAATGCTGTTCATATTTTTTATGCGTTATTAACAATCTTTGTTCAAAAACTACTTTTTTCCAAAGTTTTATTTCTCTCGAGCATTACCTTTTAATGCTCATATTTTTTTTATGCTTTATCATTAATGATGATAACCATAATAAGTACTCAATAACATCAATTCATGAATTTAAAAATCAAATCTGATTTAAGGCCCCTGTAGAAAATTTCATGAAACAGAACTCCGGCTTGAATTAAGTCAAGCAAACTACAGAACAAAATTTTATAGTTAACCATACAAGCTTGGATCGGTTCTCATATCCTCCTCACAGCATCACCACGAACAGCGACAAACCCCTCACTTGCAAGGGCGGACAAGGAGTTCCTTAGCTGATGCACCCAAACACAGCATGATCAGCAGAGCAATATAGCCTCTCTGTAATGTAATTTGTACAGTACGGAATGATAGAGAATACTCACATCATGGAGGTGGACCTCTGCACCTGAAACCTGCTTCTTCAGCTCTTCTAGCAGCTGTGCGCAAGGAAAGTACCAACCAAAGATGGAATGAATAATTTATGAATACAAAGATCCATATAGGAAAAAAACACTGAAAAATGACCTCAAGCAATCGAACTGAAGGCCCCCCAAGCTGCAGCTTCTGCATTATTACATTGCGGGTTGCCGACAACAAATTTTCACGCCTCATTCTCTCACTTGCAGAAACCCCAGTCGTAATGAGGTCCATGTCAATAGTTCCTGCACATAAATAATGATACGATCCAATTTTGCTAGACAAAAACAAATTATCTATGCATGCCCAAATGATGGAGTTTCACCAATCATAGCTATTCCAACAACATATGGAACATTTTTCTCTTCCTGGCAAAGATTGGACAACCAAGTCCAGAGATGCAGAATGAGGAACATTTACCTGTAGAGTGGTCTGTTGCTGACTGTTGCATTGCTACTTCCAGAAGCCGAAATGCTTCTGTGACATCCCGGGTCTCAACCTGCAGGAAACAGAAGACCTAAATGGTCAAAATTGATGCAATCCCAGGATTGAACTAATACACATCCTTATCGAAGCAAGTTTCACAAACCAATTCCGAGAAACGGATCCGAGCTAATGCTTCACTAAGACGTATCACGCTCTCAATTTGCCTAGGTGTTGCAGTTATAACCTGTTGCAGGCAGAAAATTTAGCAACATGAGTAACATATATACAAAACAAATTTCAGTGTTCCAAATACTCAGCATGGGTTTGGATAATTGCAAGTAATGACATAATTCAAGGGAAACTTCGGTTCTGATTATATAATGAAATACTCATTAGACCTTTTTACTACTCCCTGCAAAGTTGCCCTTTTGTCTCATCTCAACATAACCTCTTGTTAACTCTTCAGCAGCTTCATCAGACAACCTGGGATGGATGTGATTCCGAGCATAGCTCACATACGCAATCAAAGTAGGAAGGTCCAGCACATCTTGCTCAGTACTCTGCCAAGATTCCAAGTTATAAAATTGAACAAACAATAGTCATGTGCAGGAGTAAGAAAGTGAATACCTCAGGATTCTCAAAATGTAATGCAACAATATGTTTAGCTAGGTGCCTATCAGTCTGTTCATCTGCCTTGTCAAGGAGTAAGTAAATCAAATCAAACCTGCAAGGAAGAGAATATTTGGTAAAAGAGCAATTCTAAAGTGAGGTTAGTATCAAGTACTGATACTACAAATATTGAAAAATATAACATATGATAAAACAATTACACCAATTATTTTATCAACAGCAACTCACTAATCCCATAAAAACATCATGACCCTCACTAGCAATTCAGATTTACCATTAAAATATGGTACACTATGCATTCCACGGCCTTTGTGGCACACAAGTATTACCCTTACCTTGATAACAAGGTAGGAGGTAGATGTATATTGTCAATGACAGACAATCGAGGATTATAGCGCGATCCACTTGGGTTTGCACAAGCCAACACTGAAGTCCTGGCATTAAGGGAGGCAATGATTCCAGCTTTTGCAATTGAAACAGTCTGCTGCTCCATTACCTAGAACATAGAAACAATAACCTAGGTGACAATAAAATCATGCTACACAGCATAGGTGATGATAGAATGATGCCTGGCAGATCAAAATTTATTTAAATTAGCATCAGCATGACAATAGCCAAGTTCAGAAGGAAAATTATGAACTGCTTTCTCAAGGGTAAAAACATGAAAACAAAAATGTTGCCACGTATGATTCTAAGTACCAAATTTTCACTTTCAAAAGAAAGTGAATACCAATGCAAATAAAAACATAACCCAGGATTTAGAAAGAGGGAAAACATTACTAACCTCATGCAACATGCTCCTTGCATTTTCAGACATTTTGTCAAATTCATCAATGCAACAGATGCCCCTGTCACTTAAAACAAGGGCTCCACTCTCTAGAACCTAAAAGCAACATGAGAAAATATGAATAGTGATATTTAACAGAAAACAAAAGGAAATAGGAAAGTGACCACAGGTGGCATATACAGTTTCCCCAGTTTCTGGATCCTTTGAAACATAAGCAGTCAAACCAACGGCTGAACTCCCTCTTCCACTAGTGTAAATGCCACGAGGAGATAGCTTGTGTATATACTGAAGAAGCTGGGATTTGCTAGTTCCAGGATCACCAACCAGAAGAATATTGATGTCACCACGGTAGCTGGCACCAGAAGCTAATTTCACAGCATTCCCTCCAAAAATCTAGAATAAAGGAATTTAATCAACAATTAACCTCGAAGAATAAAGGCCAATTGGCCAGGCTTTACAATAGAGTAAATGAATGCTACGATACTTGGCAGAGAAGTCCTTTCTTCACATCATCCAATTCCCATATATTTGGCGCCAAGGATCTAGTCAGCCTCTCATATATATCAGGCTGCTTTGACAGTTCTTTTAATTGCTCCTCCTGCCAGATGAGGAAGGTGAGTATATAAATCAAAGTAATTTGACAAGGCCAAGAAAAAATTTACTACAGAACCTTGTCTGCATAATCAGCAGTGGCGTCTTCTCCATTTTTACTTGATACGTTTCCATTGTCAGTAGGATCATCTACCTTCAGCCTTGACTTATCAGTTTTGTTTAAATGAAGACAGTCAATATAGGTCTGCAACATCATGAGAGACAAATCTCAAAACCACAGCAACCTTTTGGAAAAAAGAGCCGTTTAACATGCCTTAAATAGAGATTTCACAGTTCTCTGTGAAGGTCCAACTCTCACGGTCATGGCCCTGTAAATCCCAGTGACCTACAAAAATGATTTTGTCAGACACAAACAATGGTAGATTTCCCTGGTGATCACAACGAAAAATCTGGGCATGGTCTCACCTGAACTCTGTCACCCGGTTTTCCAACATCCACCAACTTGTCATGCATCAATAAGCTAACTGTGTGTGGAGTGCCTCCCTCGGGGATCTCATCAGGGGTCTCCTGAAGCTTTACGATCTGCTTATCAGCAAATCTGCCACGCAGTCAATAAAATGAGGCATTTTAGCTTCCAATCCTTCAATTCTATAAAACATTTCTGTAAAACTCAAGTTCTTAATATGCTTCATTCCTCTGCCAAGATGCAATGTAAAAAAAATATCCAATCCTTAAAAATGACCCAAGTCCAACATAACAGGTTGAGACGGGATCTTGGTGGGCAATGGAAGGCCGGTTCTTTTCCAGGAATTTGCAAGAGTAGCAGTTATGGAAAAGGGGAACAGTACAGACTCGCATGAGCCCACTTTCACACAAAATTAATTGGAGAATGCACGTGACTCTCCAGAGTATTTTCTTTCTGAGAAAATATGGAGTCCCGACAGCACTATCCTTCCCAAGTTGATGTGAGGCAGTAATGTGGGTAAATCCACATTTCCCACTGCTCAATCCTTGGGCCTGACCATCCCATGTCATTTTATGCCTAAAGCACCCATTGTTATGTGACTAGCAACAGAGGGGTCAGAGCAGATTGTTACCCCGTTAACTAGGAACCAGTTACACGCCATCACCCATAAGGCTGGGTTTGGAGAACTCAGCCCTACTCAACGCCATAAATTCCCCTGGGGGATTCAAAGGCGGGATATACAGGGCTTGGTGCCTCCGGGGTGAACCACTTGGCTACAACCCCATAGGCAATTCCAAAGAGTATTTCCTATGAAAGTTATTAATAAAATGAAGGCATCTGAATATCAGGATTAGCTCAGTTGAAGCCAAATTGATTTTCAGATTGAAGCAGAGTACCTGCACCGGTTGTGAACAAGAGTCATAGAGTTCTTTGAAAGACATTCTTGCTTGCCACATATAGTAGGCTCGCTAATACGACCTGAAGATTGCAAAATACTAATTAACAACCGAGCCAGTCTCGGGGAAGTAAATATAAACATGACAGATAATTACCTCGATCTACTACAATGGGTTCAGTGTAATATCCACAAACAAGGCATCTGAAAACGGCTTCTCTAATTTCAGGAATAGTAGAACTAATCCGAATGATCATTCCCTTTAAAGAAATCATCTTCTCAATGTCTAGCCAGGTCACAAAAAATAAGTTTTCTCAATAAATGTGCAGAGGCATTCAAGGATTTCAAGGATTGAGATCAAAAGGCTTGACCTGATGGGTTGAGATTTCTCAATGACGTAGATGCTCTGAGGTTAAAAATTCGCGCTTGGATGTGCTTCTCAAACAATGGGTTGATTCGGCTTACCATATCCATCAAAACAATATCAAAAATCGCCAGAACCTCGAGTGGATATCTAATCATCTTCGCATAAAGATCCGTATCGTAATCATACACATCATGAGCATCGACGTCGAGAGATTCTCCCTCGATCTCGAGAACATGGTGAATGTTCTTCATGTACTTCCCCTCCGTATGCGAGGGACGCTCCCGAAAGTTCCTCAGAAACCTAAGGATTGCAGCATTAACATCTTGAACACTGATGTTGGTCCCCCAAACGAACATAGGAGGAGCATCATAAGCTTCATCCCCTTCGCCACCTTCGGACGACGGCGGGACATCATCAGTAGATGGAGAAGGGGCCACAGAGGTCGGCGTTTCAGCAGCTTTCCTGCCGCGCCTCCTAGACGATGGAGTCGGAGTGGTCTCACCGGCAGCGAATCGGGAGCGTTGAGAGGTTGGAGTTGCGCGCGGAGACGAGTTGGAGGGGCGGCCTCTTCTGCGGCGACGGGTGGAACCGGGCGAGGAAAGCGTGTTCCCGACCGGACTGGAGAAAGAGTCATCGGGAGAGGAAGGACCTGTGATGATCGAAAGATAGCCGATGCAATGTTACAATGAGTGGAAAAGAGAAGTAGCGGGAAGAGAAGGAGAGACATTACCTCCATTGAAATTGAGCGGCGAGGAATCTGACGCCATTGATGGAGAAAGATGCGAGCGGGAGTTGATGTGAGGGAGGGTGGAGGAGAACTGTGTTGGTTTTTCTGAAGCAGTTTTTGGCGGGAAAGGCCGGGTCGTTCCCGCTCAAACGCACAACCTGTCCCGTAGTGGTGCTCCAGCTGAGCCCATTATGCGAAATCAGGCCCAATCTTAAATTTTTTATTTAATTAATTATATAAAAAATTGTTGTCGAGAGATTTGCGGATAAATTAATTTTATATACTTAATTATCGTTCAAAATAAATAATTGTTTGAATCTCCCCGTAAATAATTATAAAAATTACATTGATCGATAATTACTTATTTGTTTATTTTATTTGTAAACTATTTTTAAATTCGTGCATATTTTCAAATTTTAAAGAATGAATTTTAAAATTCGGAGCTCGGATAAAGTTTCAACTATGAATTTATCAATCACATTTCCCCCTTAATAACCGGATGAAATCTGTGCATCTGTTGACGATGCAGAGTCATCGTTTTGGATAGCCAGCAATTTTCCAGGGGAAGGGTTCTCCGTCTACTTTGAGTCGTTCAATCGGGAGGAGGTCGACGAGGAAAGGGGAAGAAGTGATTGATCGTTCCAGGAGCAGGCCGACTTTTTTAATCGAACTGTTCAAGATGATGTAATTTCGATTTTATCACAGCTGAGATTTTGACACTAATTTCAGTTCACTTGTTTGAATGATCGCCATTGAACGTCGTCTCCGATCGCGAATGCTTCGTGGAATCAGAAAAGTATCTGATCATTACATGAGAAGTTCACGGAAGAAGAAAGAACTGCCTAACAACAGCCACGGAAGGAAACCCTAATTGACGCACACGGATAGAGGAATGAGCAAGCACTGCGCAAATCAAATTACAGCAGCTTGCGAAACTATATGAGATGCTAACGAAACGAGTCTAGGTTTTACCGGCGTGGAATCGGAACTCTTCCCCGCGTCTGATCCAAATGGCATCCCCTACAAGTTGCATTTCAGGCCGAAGCTATGCTTCCCGTGCAGGCAGCCAGGGGTGGTGTAGAGATAGGGCGACCGCTTTGACTTCGCCATCTTCGCGCAAACTCTTTTCCCCAGCTTCCTCAGTCTATCCCTGCCAAACCGGTCACTCACGGATCGAGGCACCAGCTCATCGTCCAAATCGTCATAATCGTCGTTGTCGTCGCCTTCGTCGTCGTCGCATTCGCCTTCATCTTGGATTGCCTCATCGGCATCATCGAGCTCGACCTCCGGTTCCTCGATCTCGTTATCTTCAATGTGTTCGCCGGCATCATCAGACGAACAATCGGTGGGCAGTGATTCAAGCCGCGTGCTGGAAGCCGAATCGTAAGCGTAATCAATGCCGTCCGGCTGAGAGTGTGGTTCTTCGTCGAGACAGCCAGCGTCGATGAGTTCCCACTGGGAGAGATCGTCTTCGAGGAGCAGTGATTCCATGGACGATGATGCCTCAAAAAAACCTCCTGAAACCATCACCTGCGCGCTTGGCTTCCCCGCTCCTGCGTTAGGGCGTGGGAAAGTCTGCATTCGCGATGTTAATTTATAAAAAACGGGGATGCTCTTGCTTGCTATGCACGTACCGGTGGTCGCGGTTCGTTTCGTGGAAAATGCAGGAGAGGGTGACGGACAGGCTTGCCCAGCACGGTAGTTCTGTTTCAAACCCAATTTAAAATAGGAAGCTTGAAGTCCTTAAAAATTATATTAGGGGTACTTTTGGTTCTTATTGTCCTTAACTCGTCGGTTAATCGAGTCTTTAAGCCAAAATTGAATTAAAAATAATCAGACGATTAGATCGCGCTCAGATGCATACGTGATTCAGTCAGATGATCTACTCCATGAGGAATACAACAAATTTCTCTTATTCAAACAGTAATACCACACATTTCAAACTTTGATCACAATGAGCACTCATGTTTGTATCATGGAGAAAGAAGAAAAATTAAATTGTCGTTACAAGTTTTAAATTCAGGTGGTTACGTCGTTTGTGTCTGTGATTATTTTTTATCAATATTCAACAATCTCTACCTTACAAAAAATATCAGCTCAAACAATTCTTCCAATTGCCTTCTTGATGTTCGTAGTCATCACAAGTGTGAGAGATATTGATCAAGTTCAAATTGTGTTGGAACTTGATCCTTGTAACCACCTTCATCAAAATGTATGTCAGGTTTTCTGTTGTCATGATCTTCTGAAGTGAGATACACCTCTTGTTGAAAATCTCTCAATTGAAATTGAATCGAACATCAATATACTTGGTTCGACTATGATGAACTTGGTTCTTCAAAAGACAAACAACACTCCGACTATCACAAAAAACACCGACGTTCTCTTGGACGATCCCTAAGTCTCTAATTAGTCCATGTAACTAGATAGTTTTTTTGAGAGCTCATGTCACTGTCATACTGTAACACCCCAATGTTTAAATAAAAATTGAAATGGATGAAACTTTGTTTTAAAAATAATCTTGTCACTTATATGTTTTGAATTTCGAAAAACGGTCATCTACAATTGTGTTCAGTAAGTTATTTGGAGTCTAATGAAACCAACCTGTTTTGTTGGTGAATAGTAACATACCCTAATGAATAGTAATATGATCATAATGAATAGTAAATTGTATTATTATTTTATTTTCTTAAGACTTTAAGATAATGACATCTTGGTTAATTTTTCAATGTGATATAAAAGCAGTCATAGTTTTTAAATTATTAATTTTTGAATTAAGTATGATTTTATTTAAAAATTAAATTAATGATATTTAGAAAATTATTTTCAAAAAATGGACTTCATTTTTGAATTATACGCGTCGAAAAATGGTAAGAGTGAATTTTTAGGAATTTTCTGAAATTCAAGAATTTTTTATGAATAGTGAAATGCGGTAAAATACCGTATATCCGAATTATCAGTAAAATACACTATTTATGACATCATAAGTGATTTAAGACCACTCGATTCGAATTCACATGCCATTATTATTATTTGGGGTCACGTGAACTAAGACTATTCATAATCTTGGGCAAAAATATTATAATAATGATTAAAATAACGTAAAATACCTTCTCTCCTCCACTATAAATACCACCCTCATTTCCTTCTTTCCCCTACACCTCTCAAGCCTTGAGCCTTACCTATGTTCTACTCAATACTCCTCTAAAGGCTCTTCCCCGCGTTTTAGAGCTGCTGGTCTCACCAAAAGACCAAAACCAAAACCTTTAAGAACGATCTCAAGGAGAAGAGATCAAAAAGTAAATATCCTCTTTTATCTATATTTTCTTTCATTTTATGTTATTTTTTTTCATTCCCTTTGGCTTATGTTGGGATATGCCTTTCTATATTCCTCTTACTGCCCATATTATGTAAGAATGATGAGAGACCTCTTTTCTCTTATCAAAATATTTTATGAAATTTTAAGCAACGTCGTTAGGCTGCCGAAATTTCATAAGAGATTTCTCAACTCTTCTTTTATTTTGAGCTCCTTCATTTTCTTCTTCTTTCCTCACCTCCTCTTATCCAAGAGGCATGAAAGATCCAGAATCTTGTATATTCTTAGATGTTCTCATGTTCATGGAAAATTCATCATCAATCTTCTTCTCCTCCCCCACTTATTCAAGAAATTTAAACACCGTCCGTGATGTGTCAATTTACCGATATCGTGGACGATGTGATTTCAATTTGCTTTAATTATTTAAAGTTTGGTCATGAAACCATTTTTATAGTTGAACCATGGTATGATATATGCATTATGTCTCATCCATGGTTCTGGAATCATTTTATACACATGTTATTAATTTATGAAACAAAATGAGTTCTTTATGACCACAACATCGCTAAAATGACCTAAACAAATATCAATAACGTTTTAACTTATGAATCATAATCATGTAAGAATTCAAAATGATAAATGATATAATCTATGGTTCTGGATATATGTAAATACCATACCATTTCAATTCTGGAGTTTCACTTTCAATTGACAAGATTAACCATCATGAACCAATCATGGAAATCATGTAAAGAACTCACCCAAAAACAGTACAAGGAACAAAATACTAACAATTAAATGGTGAAATGATGTAATGAAATGATCATATAAGGTATTATAAATATGGATATGTTTCTGTAAGATATCAGTAACACTCTTTTAACCATTATATAGGAGGTTTTAACAAGTTTGAAGTAAGACAAGCCCGAGGTAAGAGAATTCTCAACCCGATTTCCATTCTTTGGATTAAGCCTCTACTTCGTTATTTATTTGGTAATAAAATTGTTGGGTGATGGGTTCTATTTATATTATGTTTAATTATGTGTATTTTAAGTGTATACACATATTCCATCCACTCTATTCAGTCTATCTTCAATTGCATGATATTTGTAAGGGGTTTTTTCTTTTAAAATCCTATTTTAAAATTATGTTTTACAAAATTCAAAAGAAATGTTTTTATGCAATTACTCATGTTGTATGATTATGTTATGGTTATTGTACATTGTTTATGATGAAGGGTGAGACCTATATCTCCCTCCAATGCATTGGGTATGTGTAAGTTGGAGGTCGGTCGTATGATTACTCCAATTGTAACTGTGATGGTTACACAAATTGTAAGGTAGTCGTGAGGGTTACAAATTATAAGGTAGTCGAGAGGGTTACAATATTATGCAAGTAATTCCTCAAGATACCTTTATGGTTATATTTATGTTCTTATGTTTGTGTGGATCTTGTGTAAATCTCATGTTTCACAAGGTAAGTATATATGGGTGACAAGTATGACTTTTGAAAATGATTTCATACGTTACAAGTGTTCATGGACTAATGTGTTATTTCCTTCTTTTATATCCCTTACTGAGATTTTTGTGCTCATCCCAAGTTTTTAAATGATTTTCACAGGTTATAAGGATGTGTAAGACAAAAAAAGAAGCCATGTTAAATGTTTGAAGATTTGTCAAAGAAATCATGTTTTATGTGAAAAGATTTATATTTTGCAAGAAATGAATACAGTTTTTATGGTATTCACTTTGTAATAATGTGTAATTTCATGAATTTATTATGCCCATTTTTCCTAAATATCTAAACTTGAAAATATTCTCAATGTGAATGGAAGTGATTTCTTGACTAAATTCAAGATTATGTAATGTAATAAGGTCGGGTCCTTATAGTTGGCATTAAAGGATGGTTTAGATAACTTTAGAGGTTAGGATGATGTTAAAAGAATACCATAAATGATTTTTACTCTATGATTAATTTGAAATGTTATAGCACTTAAATATTACCATGTTGCTTCATCTAAGATATGTTTGTTCGGAATGGTTGTCTACAGAAGAAATAGGAAAGCTGAAGAGGAGAGGCATCGATATAACAACATCCTTTCGAATCTGCAGCCCGGAATGGTAGGGATTGGAACCGAGCAGTTTGTGACAGCAATGGATCAGCTAACACAAGCAATAAATAGTGGTGGCATCCATGAAAGAGAACAACTAGAGGTACCACAACAAAACATGATAATAGTGAAACATTTTATGAGACAACACCCTCATTCTTTCAATGGATATTCTGACCCAGTAGCGACTGAAGGATGGATTAAAGCCCTTGAAAAGATATTCAATGTTATGAGATGTTCAGACAATCGAAAGGTAAGTCTTTCCATTTATCTTTTTGAAGGTGAAGCTGACCAGTGGTGGTCAATGGTAAGGAATATTAGGGATAGAGAGGATTTTGATGCCTTAGAGTGAGATGAATTTAAAATTCCTTTCCTTGAAAAATATTTTCCTAAGTTGGTGTAACTTAGGATGGAGAAGCATTCCTTGAATTGAAACAGAAGTAGAAAGATTCAGTGGCTTTGTATGAAACAAACTTCACCCGACTGGCAAGGTATGCTCTAAATCTCATTCTGGATCTTGATAGCAAAATCAACTACTTTTACTCAGGACTAAGGCCAAGGTATCAAAGGACGTTGGCCTCTCGTGAATTTAACAGTTATGAGAAACTTATCTGATATGCTGAGAGGGTAGAGATGGATTTTTCTGATGATCATATGCATTTTGGCAATAAGGAGAAGAAGAGGTCTAGATGGAAAGCGATGGGTAAGAATCAACAAAAGAAATCTGATGGTAAGAAAATCCAATTTTTAGTTTGTGAAAAGTGTGGTAAGAAACACCCTTGGGAATGTCTTAGAAAAACTTGGAAGTGTTTTAAATGTGGTAAGTTTGGACATATGGCATAAGATTGTAATGAAAATGATCCTAAAAATAATCCTTATAAGCAAACTGTAAAGTGTTTTAAATGTGGTGAGATGTGTCATTATGCAAATGTCTGCCCAAAGAGAGATCTGAATGATGCAAAGAAGCCAAATAATAAGCAAAAAGGTGTAGTGAGATTTTTTGCGACTACGTCAGCAGATGTTGGGTCATCCAATGAAGTTGTATCAGGTACTTTATTTATTTACTTAGATTTTTCTAAAGTTTTGTTCGATACGACGTCTACACATTCCTTTATTTCTGAGAAAAAATCTGGTAAATTGGAAATATCACCTCAACAAATGAGACCATAAATTTTTGTTAAAACACCAGGGGGAAGTATTATAATAAAGAGGAATTATAAGAATCTTTCTATAGTGGTCTTTGGAAAGACTTTACCTTCAAACCTTGTTGTTTTACCCTTAGTCGAGTTTGATGTTATTCTGGGAATGGATTGGATTTCTGTTTATCATGCTAAGATTGACTGTAGAGATAAAGAAGTTGTTTTTCAGAAAGAGTTTTAGTTTGTATATAAGAATGAACCCATACAATTGATAACATACCAGGAAGATGAGAAACTGTTAAAAGATGGAAATGAAAGTTATATTGCTCATATTGTTAAAAACAAGGGAACTTTTCAGATTAATGATGTGCCAGTGGTAAATAAATACCTTGATGTTTTTCCTGATGAGTTACCTGGTGTCATACCTGATCGGGAAGTTGAATTAACAATTGAATTAGTTCCTGATGCTGAGCCAATTTCAAAACCCCCATATCATATGGATCAAATAGAACTTCTTGAATTGAAAAATCAATTGCAGGATTTTCTTAATAAATGATTCATTCATCCTAGAACTTCACTATAGAGTGCTCAGGTTTTATTTGTTAAAAAGAAAGATGGTTTCATGAGACTTTGCATTGATTACAGATCTTTGAATAACATCATTGATAAAAATAAGTATCATTTTCCTCATATCGATGACTTGTTTGGTCAGCTTCAGGGAGCTCAGTACTTTTCCAAGATTGACTTGAGATCTGGATACCATCAGCTGATGGTGAAGGAGGATGACATCCCGAAAATAGCCTTTTGTACTAGATATGGGCATTATGAATTTGTTGTTATGCCATTTGGATTATCTAATGCACCTACTTTATTCATGAACCTTATGAATAGAATATTTCATGAGTTCTTGGATAAGTTTGTGGTTGTGTTTATTGATGACATTTTGGTATTTTATAAGAATAAAGAGGAGCATGAAAAATATCTAAGTGTTATTTTACAAACCTTAAAAGAAAATAAACTCTATGGAAAATTCAGCAAATGTGATTTTTTGTTACAAAAAATTTCTTTTCTTGGGCACATTGTAAATAATGATTGAATAATAGTTGATCCTGCCAAAACAAAAGTGGTTAATGAATGGCCAAGACCCACAAATGTTACAGAGATTCGTAGTTTTCTTGGATTAGTAGGTTATTACCGACTATTTGTTAAGAACTTTGAACTATTATCTAGCTCGATAACTAAGCTAACATGAAAAAGGGATAAATTTATTTGGACAGAAGAATGTGATGTTTGTTTTTAGGAACTGAAGAAGAGATTGACGAATGCTCCAGTTTTGGCCTTGCTTTCCTAGAATGGTGAGTTTTCCATCTATAGTGATGCTTCTTTGAAGGTACTTGGTTGTGTTTTGATATAGAATGATCAGGTAATTTCTTATGCTTCAAGACAACTTAAACATCACGAGTTAAACTATCCCACACATGATTTGGAATCAGAAGATGTGTTTTTTTGCTTTGAAAATTTGGAGGCATCATTTATACAGATCCAAATGTCAAATATATACTGACCATAAAAGTCTAAAGTATATATTCACTCAGAAGGAATTAAACATGAGACAGAGAAGATGACTTGAACTGATAAAGGATTATGATTGCACAATTAATTACCATCCAAAAAAATCAAACAAAGTGGCAAATGCCTTGAGTCGAAAAAATCATGCATCATTAACCATGTTACATTTGGAACATGATCCCTTGATTAATGATTTGATGAATTTTGGATTAGAAGTTTCTGGTGCAAGAAATACCTCTGTTTTGTTTCAGGTTTCATTGCAGTCATCGTTATCAGACAGAATTAAGCAAGCGCATAAGGAAGACCATGATCTACAGAAAAAGGTAGAATTGGTTAAAATGATTAAGTTGTTAGAATTTAACCTTGATAAATATTGTGTTTTAAGATTTGGAAAAAGATTATGTGTGCCTTGTGATTCTCATTTGAAGAAGGATTTGTTGTGTGAAGATCATAGTTCTCAATTTTCAGTTCATCCTGGTAGTACTAAGATGTACAAAGAACTTCGAGAGTATTACTGGTGGGATGAAATGAAAAGGAATATTGTTGATTTTACTATGAAATGCTTGACATGTCAACAGGTTAAAGAAGAATGGAAGTTATTGAAGGGGATGCTTCAGCCTTTTCTAGTGCCAGAGTAGAAATTGGAGAATGTATCCATGGACTTTGTGGTGGGACTACCTAAGACATCTCTAGGTAACAATGCGATTTGGGTTGTTGTTGATTGACTAACAAAATCTATACATTTTCTTTCTATTTGAGATATAATGTTTTTAGATTATCTTTCTCGATTGTACCTCAAGAATATTGTTAGGTTACATGGAGTTATTCTTTCCATTGTATTTGACCAGGATCCCAGGTTCACTTATAACTTTTGGAAGGGACTTTAGAAGTCGTTAGGCACAAAATTAAATTTCAGTACATCTTTTTATCCTCAATTAGATGGCCAATCAGAAAGAATAATTCAGACTTTGGTGGATATGCTTTGAGCTTGTTCAATGGACTATCAAATAAGTTGGGATCAACATCTCTCTTTAGTTGAGTTTTCTTATAATAACAGTTTTCATTTCAGTATACAAATGGAACCTTTTGAGGCTTTGTATGGGAAGCAGTGTCGAACTTCAGCATTTTGGGATTAAGTCAGTGAAGGAAAGTTGATGGGGCCAAAATTAGTAGAGGAAGTGGCTGAGAAAGTGAAGATGATCCAGCAACACATAAGGGCAGCTCCGAGCAGGCAAAAAAGTTAAACAGATAACAGAAGGAAAGACTTCTCTCTTGAGGTAGGTGACCATGTTTTCATTAAAATCTCTCATTGGAAAAGTGTGATGTGTTTTGGTAAGAAAGGGAAGCTAAGTCTGTGGTTCATCGGTCCATTTGAAATCCTGGAAAAAGTTGGACCAGTTGTATACCGAGTATCTTTGCCTCTGAGTTTATCTCAGGTACATAATGTTTTTCATGTTTCGATGTTGAGGAAGTATGTGCTAGATTCATCACATGTCTTGAGCTCAGAAGCAATTCAGTTGGAAGAAAACCTTTCTTATGAAGAGAAACCAGTTTAGATTCTTGATCGAAGGGAACAAGTATTGTGGAATATGGTAATCCACCAGGTAAACGTTTTGTGGATAAAACACATGGTAGAAGAAGCAACACGGGAGTATGAAAATGCTATGAGGGAAAAGTACCCTCACTTGTTTAAATAAGTAAATAAAATTGCGAGGAAACAATTTCCATAATGTGGGGACAATGCAACACCCAAAGGTTTTAAAAATAATTTGAAATTCATGAAACTTTGTTTTAAAAATAATTTTTCCACTTATATGTTTTGAATTTTGAAAAACGGTCATCTACAATTGTGTTCAGTAAGTTATTTGGAGTCTAATGGAACCAACTTGTTTTTTTGGTGAATAGTAACATACCCTAATGAATAGTAATATGAATAGTAATATGACCCTAATGAATAGTAAATTGTATCATTATTTTATTTTCTTAAGGATTTAAGATAATGACATCTTGGTTAATTTTTCAATGTGATATAAAAGCAATTATAGTTTTTAAATTATTAATTTTTGAATTAAGTATGATTTTATTTAAAAATTAAATTAATGTTATTTAGAAAATTATTTTCAAAAAATGGAATTCATTTTTGAATTATACATGTTGAAAAATGGTAAGGATTAATTTTTGTGATTTTTCTGAAATTCATGAATTTTCAATGAATAGTGAAATACGGTAAAATACCGTATATCCGAATTATCAGTAAAATACACTATTTATGACATCATAAGTGATGCAAGACCACTTAGTTTGAATTCACATGCCATTATTACTATTTGGGGTCACATGAACTAAGACTAGTCACAGTCTTGGGAAAAAATATTATAATAATGATTAAAATAATGTAAAATACATCCTCTCCTCCACTATAAATACCACCCTCATTTCTCTCTTCCTCCTACACCTCTCAAGCCTTGAGTCTTACCTAAGTTCTGACCAATACTCCTCCCAAAGCTCTTCCCCACACCCTATAGCTACTGGTCTCACCAAAATACCAAAACCAAATCCCTTAAGAAGGATCTCAAGGAGAAGAGATCAAGAGGTAAACATCCTCTTTTATTTTATTTATTTTCTTTCATTTTATGTTATTATTTTTCATTACCTTTGGATTGTGTTGGGATATGTCTTTCCATATTATCCTTACTTCCCATATTATTTAATAATTATGAGATACCCCTTTTCTCTCATCAAAATATTTTATGAAATTTTAAGTGACGTCGTTAGTCTGCCGAAATTTCATAAGGGATTTCTCAACTCTTCTTTTATTTTGAGTTTCTTTATTATCTTCTTATTTCCTCACATCCTCTTATCCAAGAGGCATGAAACCTCAAGAATATTTTATATTTTGTATTTTCTCATGTTCATGGAAAATTCATCATCAATCTTCTTCTCCTCCCCCACTTATTCAAGGAATTTAAACACCATATGTGATGTGTCGATTTACGGACATTGTGGACGATGTAATTTCAATTTGATTTAATTATTTCAAGTCTGGTCATGAAACCATTTTTATGGTTTAAATAGGGTATGATATATGTATCATGTCTCATCCATGGTTCTAGAATCATTTTATACACATTTTATTAATTTATGAAACAAAATGAGTTCTTTACGATCGAAGAATCGCTAAAATGACCTAAACAAATATCAATAATGTTTTAAATTATGAATCATACTCATGTAAGAATTAAAAATGATAAATGGTATAATTTATGGTTCTAGAAATATGTAAATACCATACCATTCCAATTTTGGAGTTTCACTTCCAATTGACAAGAACAACCATCATGAACCAATCATGGAAATCATGTAAAGAACTCACCAAAAAACAGTGCAAGGAACAAAATACTAACAATTAAAGAGTGAAATCATATAATTAAATGATCATATAAGGTATTATAAAGATGAATATGTTTCTTTAAGATATTAATAACACTCTTTTAACAATTATACATGAGGTTTAAATAAGTTTTAAGTAAGACAAGCCCGAGGTAAGAGAATTCTTAACCCGATTTCCATTCTTTGGGTTAACCTTCTACTTCGTTATTTATGTGATAATAAAATTTTTTATGTGATGATTTATATTTATATTATGTTTAATTATGTGTATTTTAAGTGTATATACATATTCCATCCACTCTATTCGGTCTCTCTTCAATTGTATGATATTAATAAGGGGATTTTCTTTTAAAACCCTCTTTTAAAATTCTGTTTTACAAAATTCAAAAGCAATGTTTTTATGAAATTATTCATGTTGTATGATTATGTTCTGGTTATTGGTAATTGTTTATGGTGAAGTGTGGGACCTATATATACCTCCAATTCATTATTTATGCGTAATTTTGAGGTCGACCGTATGGTTACTCCAAGTGTAACTATGATGGTTACACAAATTGTAAGGTAGCCGTGAGGGTTACAAATTATAAGGTAGCTGAGAGGATTACAATATTATGTAAGTAATTCCCCAAGATAACTTTATAGTTATATTTATGTTCTTATGTTTGTTTGGATCTTGTTTAAATCTCATGTTTCACAAGGTAAGTATTTATGGGTGACAAGTATGTCTTTTGAAGATGATTTCATACGTTACAAGTGTTCATGAACTAATGTGTTCTTTCCTTCTTTTATATCTTTTAATGATCTTTTTGTGCTCATCCCATGTTTTTAAATGATTTTCACAGGTTATAAGGACGTGTAAGACAAAGAAGAAATCCATGTTAAATGTTTGAAGATTTTTCAAAGAAATCATGTTTTATGTGAAAATATTTATATTTTGTAAGAAATGAATACTGTTTTTATGGTGTCCACTCTATAATAATGTGTAATTTTATGAATTTATTATGTCCCTTTTCCATAAATCTCTAAAATTGAAAATATTATCAATGTGAAAGGAAGTTATTTCTTGACTAAATTCAAGATTATGTAATGTAATAAGGTCTAGTCCTTATACATACAATAGAGATGTCCAACTACCAAGATAGGTGGCCGGTGCACCAACCCCACCAACCCCTTGGCTACTTTAGTATTGGGTGTTGTACATGTTAAACTTCCAGGATTCCATGGTTTAAGGTAGGTGGGGGTTGGTGTGAGTTGGTGGGGGAGTTGTGTCAAGCTTGACACCTCCCACCACACATATTTAAGGAGAGTCACGAGAGTTTCAACATTCATGAGTTCCGAGTCAGAAAAGTTTTTATTATTGAGAGAGCCTTTAAGAGCTCCATGTATGAGATAAATGAATGTGTGGGAGGGGGTATTTTTTAAACCTTTGTTCATGTTGAAATAAAATCTCGTTTCCCTCCATTCATCTCTCTTTGTGATCAGAGAATCACAAAAATGGTATCAGATCCATTTGCAGCAAAAAAATAGCAAGCAATGATAATTTTCTGATGACCGAAAAAATCATGTTGCCTATAATCCTATTTTGAAGGTAGATTTTGAAAGTTCATGTAGATTCGATTCCAATAACGCAAACAACGTCGATAATGGAGCCAAAACGATCTCTCTAGGCTCAGTCAAAGTTTGATCAAAGTTCAGGTGTTACAGTACCCCATTATCGGAGATAAGGTGTTGTTCCGACACCAACGACATTTCCGACGAGATTCTAACATCTACTCTAGCGCACCACATCAACACCACATCATCTCCACGTCATCGGTCGATCTTGTCCATTGACACTGATTTGGTCATATCTTGACCAATCGATGTCTAATCTCGACAATCCAGGAGTTGATTCCATCATTTTTTATCATTTTGGAAGCAATAATATATTCCATTTTTTCATATTCTGCACCAATTTTTATAGAATTTAAATTAAATTGAGGGACCATCCATGGGAGGGATGATCATGTTGACTTATTCAAACTAATACATTTGTAAGTCTCGAATGGAAGATCTCTTTAATTATAAATATCTTTTTGACCCCATTGAGAACAAGAGATTCAACCCTGATGCCACCAAAGAATTAGAGTGGAAGAAGTTGAACAAGAAGACGATCAATAAAACCCACTAATGGATCAATCGCAACGTCTACCACCATGTTGCACAAGAACTGGCTCATACAAACTTTAGATGAAGTTGAAAAATATGTACCAGTCAAAGACTACTCAAAACAAGATCCTCTTGTTGAAGCGTTTGATGAATCTTTGACTACATAGTGGAATCTCTATAGCCGAACACACCAGTGATTTCCAAAGCCTGGTGAATCAATTGGTGGCTACAAGTAGGCCTTTTATTGACGAAGATCAGGCAGACCACCTACTATGCACACTTCTTGATAACTGGGATATGCTTGCGGTCTCACTCATCAACTCAGAGCCTGGAGGAAAACTTACCATGACAATAGTAAAGGATACATAGTTCAATGATAAAGCCTAAATAAAGGACAAAAATTACAACCAAACACAAGCTCTCACCCTAGATAAGTGAAGAAGACAACAAGGAGGAGGTCAAGGGGTAGGAAGTAGAGGCTGAAGCAAGAGTAGAGAAAGGTCCACAGATGGAAGGAGGCCAATATACAAATACTACCATTGTGGCATAGAGGGACACATGAAGAAGAACTGCCGAACGTTGCTACAAGAAAAGGGCCAAAGTAGTAACTGAAAAAGAAGAAATAGAGACACACATGTGATTGTCACTAGAGAAGTTGTGATTTGATCCAAAGATAAAGAAGAGGCATGCTTTTATACATCAGGACGAGACACAAAATGGGTGGTCTATATTACAGCATTGTTCCACGTTGCTCCACATAATGAGTATTTCTTAAATTATCAAGCTGGTGACTTTAGTGCGTTCAAAATAAATAACACCAGTTCAAAAAATATTTTTGGAATAGGTGATATCTAAGTTAAGATGAATGTTGGATACACAACCACTATAAAGGATGTTTGACATATTCCAAGCCTTCAACTCAACATGTTATGAAGAATAGCCTTTGACCGACAAGGCTATGACAACATCTTCAGTAATGGATCATGGAAGATGAAGACATGAGCTATCATTATCACCTGGGGACACATATGTGGTACATTGTACAAAACTCATGTGAAGATATGTGCAGATAGCCTCAAAATAGTGAAAGGAGAGACATCATACAATATGTAATATAAGAGGCTCGACCACATGAGTGAAAGAGGTTTATCTACCTCGACAAAGAAGAAGTATATCAATATTGATAAGGATTCATCACTTGATCCTTGAAAATATTACTTGTATGGGAAGCAACATAGAGTCTCATTCAATACTAATTCATCAAGGAGATCAGATTTGCTGGATCTGGTGCACTCTGATGTATGCAGACCCATGGAGTTGGATTCACTGGGAGTTAAGAAATATTTTCTATCATTTATTAATGATACATCTCGAAGGGTGTGAGTGTTCTTATTGCAAATGAAGGACCAAGTACTGGACTACTTCAAGATGTTCCACGCCATGGTGGAGCGTGAAAATGTAAGTAAGTTGAGGTGTATTCATTCAGACAACGGAGGAGGTCCCACACACCCCACAATATAATGGAGTTGCAAAAAGGATGAACAAAACTATCATGGAGAAGGTCAAAATATTGATGAGTTTGGTTAAGCTGCCTAATCCATTATGTGGAGAAGTTATTTAGGTTGCATGATACCTCATCAATAGATCACCATCAGTCCCACTAAATTTTGAGATTCAACAGAAGAGATAGTCTGGTAAAAATCCCTCTCACTCTCATTTATGAGTATTTGGATGTTTGAAATTTGCACATGTATCCAAGGAGATTGGGAAAAATATAGACGAGAGATCTACTCCATGCAACTTCATCGGCTATGAAGATGGGGAGTTTGGATACAAGATTTGGGACCTGTAGGAGAAGAAGGTGATTAGAAGCAGATATGTTGTGTTCCATGAGAACCAAACGATCGAGGCCATTAAAAATCCTAGAATTTCTTGAAGGGAATGTGTCGAGGAATCAATACATGATCCAACACCTGTACTTGCACCACCTGTTAATGAGAATGAGGAGGTGTAAAAAGACTCATTGAAAATGAACCAGGACGTAGTGGGGGAGGATATTGAGCAGGGGTAGACTTAATCCTCTCCACAAGAAGTTTCAGAACCATCACATGAGATAGTTGATGTTATGCCTCCCAAACCTAACATTTCATAGGTTCAAAGATTTTCACATGGAAGGATTCTGTCAAAAAAATATTCATAGACATAATACTTGTTGTTGATTGATGATGGGGAATCTAGAAGAATACCAAGAAGTAGTGTCTCGTCTTGAAAAAATCAAGTGGCTGCATGCAATAAAGGATGATATGGAGTCTTTGACGAAGAACCAAAAATACGATTTGGTGTAACTACCCAAAGGCAAGAAGGCACTAACGAACAAATGGGTGTTCTGGTTGTAGAAGGATGACATCAAAAAGGAGTTCAAGACCAAAGATCGATTAGTAGTATAGGGATTCCTTTAGAATAAAGGAGTTGAATTTGATTAGATCTTTTCACCCATGGTGAAGATTGCTTCAATCCAAGTCATTTTCAGATTTGTGGATAACTTGGACTTTAATCTTGAATAAATGGACATGAAGACATATTTTATTCACAATGAACTCTCTAGAGAGATTTATATAAATCATCCTGAAGGTTTTTGAGGTTTCTAGACAAGAAAAAATCATATTTAAATTGAATAATATCTTGTATAGATTGAAACAAGCCCCTCTATAGTGGTACAAGAAATTTGACTCATTCATGGAGGGTTATGGCTATAAGCGGACATAGGCAGACCAATGTGTTTACTTTCAAAGATTTCAGGATGGTAACTTTGTTTCTCTTCTACTTTATGTTGATGACATGCTGATCATTGGGAAGGATGTAGCGAAAGTCAACCAATTGAAGGATTTATCCAAGTCTTTTGATGTGAAGGATTTGGGATTATCTCAAAAAATATTGGGGATGCATATCATCCGTGATAGAAAGAGGAGGTTGTTAAGGCTATCTCATGAGAAGTATGTTGAATGTGTTCTAAAACATTTCATCATGGACAAAGCCAAACTAGTAAGCATTCCTCTTCCCATCCATTTGAAGTTGTACAAGAGTCTATACCCGTAATCAAAAGAAGAAATCTAGGTGATGGAGATGATACCATAATTCTCAATAGTTGGAATCTTGATGTACGCTATGGTGAGTATGAGGCCATAAATTTTTCATGCAGTGAAAATCGTGCACTGATTTCTACCCAATCCTGGGAAGCAGAACTAGGATGAAATCAAATGGATTCTGAGGTATCTTAAAGGTACTTCAAAACTATGTTTGTGCTATGGGGGAGATGAACCTCTATTGGAGGGAAATACAAATGCAGATATGACCAGAGATCCTGATAGTATGAAGTCTACATTAGGATACATCTATACTTTTGCAGGAGGAGCTATATCATGTTAGTAAAGGTAGCAAAAGTGTTTCGCTTTATCCATGATAGAAGCAGAGTAAATTTATTCTTCGGAAGTTGGAAAGGAGATGTTGTGGATAAATTATTTTCTCCATGATCTCAAATTCAACCAAAAGGAGTACAAGGTTCATTGTGATAGTCAAAGTGATTTATACTTGAGAAAAAACTCCATGTACCATTCTTAAAAAAAGAAAATTTACATTATCTATAATTGTATATACAAAGTGATGGTTCAAAAACTACTAAGACTTTAAAGATCCATAAGAAGGATAACCCAAAAAATATGTTGACAAAAGTTGTTTCTTAAGAGAAGCTATACCTTCGCAGATACTCCAGATAATTGCAGATGGAGGGGGAGAATTGATAGAGATGTCTAGCTACCATGGTAGGTGGCCGGTGCACCAACCCCACCATCCCCTTGGCTACTTCAATATTGGTTGTTGCACATATTAAATGTGCATTCTTCCATGATTGAATGTGGGTGGGGATTAGTGGGGGTTGGTGGGGGGAGTTGCGTCAAACTTGACACCTCCCACCATGCCTATTTAAAGAGGGTCATGGGAGCTTTAACATTCATCAGTTTTAATCCATGAGAGATTTTTTTATTGAGAGAGATCCTTTGAGAGCTATATGTGTGAGAGAAAGGGAGGTTTGGGAGGGGGTCTCTTGTAAACCTTTGTTCAAGTTAAAATAAAAGTTATTTTTTTCCTCCATTAATATCTATTCATGATTATAGAATCACAACACCATATACTATGTATCTGTAGTAGACAGAACCATTGTTGACTGTATTATAGATCCACTGCTCACTAATCCTCCCGCCATAGTGAAAACATAACCAGTAGTGGATCTATACTTGTACAGATCTCCTTCATAATTAGAATCAACATATCTGACAAGAAATCTACCAATATTTTTATCTCTTATAAACATCAAACCTACATCTATGGCACCTTTGATATATCATAGAATCCATATGACTGTCTACTAATGACATTTACCAGGGTCATTCATGTACAAACCTACCATGCTCATTGTGTGTGAAATATTAAGCATCACACACTCCATTGAATATGTCGAAGCTCATACTACACTTGCATATGGAATATGATCCATCCATTTCCTCTATTCATCTATATTTGGGGGTAATGATGCACTGGGTTCAACATTGAGTTGCTAATGAGGTGTTGACTAGTTTGGCCTTTTCATCAATGTCAAAAATCCAGATAAATTTATTCAAATATTATTTTTGATTGAGGGTAACAACACTCTTAGCTTTGTCTCTTTTGATCTCCATCCTAAGGATCTTCTTGGCCTCTCCAAGATCCTTCATATCAAATTCTAAGTTGAGATTATATTTCAACTTTTCAATCTCTAACTCACTTCTACATGTAATCAACATATCATCAACATATAAAAATAAGTAGATAAATGTATCATCATGGAGTTTCATAAAGTAAACATGATGATCAAACTGACTACAAACATATTTTCAATTCAAAATAAAAGTGTTAAACCTTTTGTACCACTATCTTGGTTATTGATTTATTTCATACAATGATTTTTTCAATATGTAAACTCAATTCCTTTATCTTGGTACACGAAACTCATCAATTTGTGTCATATATCTCTCTCCCTCTGATGATCCATGGAGAAATGTTTTCTTGATGCCATTTTGAGATAAATACAGATAAAAATATACAACCAATCCCAATAAAATTTAGATATATTCTTTCTTAAAAACAGGGTAAAATACCTCATTATAGTCTATCTCTTCCTTTTGTGTATATCCCTTAGCAACAAGTCCATCCTTGTACCTGATACCATTCCTGAAAGTGTCATCTTAATTTTTCACAAACACTCATTTGCACCCAACTACCTTATTTTTATTTGGATGAGGAATAAGATCTCATGTTTGGTTATGGTGCAACAAACCCATTTCTTCCTTCATAGATGACTTCCATTGATCCATATTTTTCCTATCCAAAACATCCTGATAATTGTTCGGAACATCATATTATATTACCAAAAGAGCACAACAAACCATATCATCATACCTGGAAGGTCTCTATATGGTTTGTTGAGATATTCTAGTGGAAATACCCTTATGACGTTGATCATCCTGTAGTAATAAAACTTCTTTTCCAGTCAAAATATCAGTATGATTGCTGCACTCTGTTCGGATCCTGATCATTCAGTGGTGGAATTTTCCAAAGTTCAAACAAAATTTTATTTGATCCATCCATCTCTTTTCAAGAATCATTTAACTTTACCACTACAGATTCATTAAATGTAACATCACGACTTTTAATGACCTCATTTTCTTTTGGGTCCCATAGTCTAAAAGCTTCCATACCATCGCTAAAGCTAACAAATACAACTTTCTTTACTCTATGATCCAATTTATAGTATGTGACATAAAAATAAGTAATAAAACCAAATATATGCAATCTATCATAACCATAAACACTCCCATTATACCAAAACTCTATCAGAATTGTATCATCAATTGAAAATGCAGGTAATTGGTTCATAATATATTCAGTACACATCAAAGCTTCTCCCCAAAAATATTTATTCAAAACAAATTGAGATAACATACATTGAACCTTTTCAACTAGTGTATGAGTCATACTTTATACCACTCCATTCTTCTATGGAATTCCAAGAACTGTAAAGAGCCTAACAATCCCTTCATTTTTAAAAAACATTATTGAATGGATATGATGTGTATTCTCCACCGTTATCTAATCCCATTCACTTGATTTTTCTTCTTGTCTGATTTTCAGTGATCTTCTCCCATTAAAGGAAGACATCTAAAACTTCATCCTTGCGTTTCATGGAATACAACCCAAACATATCATGAGTAATCATCAATAAATGTGAAAAAATAATGATTAACTCATAATGAAACATTCTTATATGGTCCCCATACATCAGTATAGATGTAGTCAAGTGTTCCCTATGTGTGATGAGTTTTAGTTCTAAACCCAAATCTAGTTTTATTACCCATCACACAATTCTCATTGAAGTTGAGTTTTTCTATCTTGGAACCTTTTAAAACATATTTCTTCATGAAGCCCCACAAAGCCTTCTCTCTAGTATTTCCAAGTCTCATATGCCATAATCTGGAAGTTTCTGGATCAACCCCTTCTGATATTGTTTCTCCACCTATAACAATATCAATATTCAAATAATAAAACATACCTTTTAGATCACCTTTCATCATAATGAATTCACCACAAATTACTCAAATTACTCTTTATTCAATGGTTATTTTGTAACCAAGCATATCCAAGACTCCAAAAGAGATGAGTCTCTTCTCCATTTTTGGTATACATCTCACATTTGTAAGGTATCAAATTGTACCATCATGTATCATCAACCATATTGATCCAATACCTTTTGTGTGGGAGGGATAATTATTCCCCACAAGCACCACTCCTCCATCTGACTCTTTGAGACTTTAAAACCAATCTTGATTATTGCAAATGTGAAATAAAAAAACACGAATTAAGAATCCATCATTCTGAATGTTTGACCATTGTGGAAATTAGAAAAAATTAATCTTTATCATAATCTATTTTCTATACACCATTTTATTTTAGTTTCCTAATATTTGAAAAATCCTCCTTCTAGTGACCTTTTTGATGACAACAGACACACTCGTATTTTTCTGGTTGCCTATAGGTGAACCCACCTCTTAATTTTGATCATGATTTTCCTATTTTAAACCCTCCTAGATTCTTATTAGACGATCTTCCTTTGGTGGTCAACAATGCCTATAATGTGGAATCTTTATGCTCATACTTTTCCTTCTACTTATACTTATTTTTAATAAAGGCATTTGATACACCAACGAATTTTATCTCATCCTCACCGTATAAAAGTGTAGTGGATATATGATCATAACTCTCTGGTGGATATTTCAACAAGAGGGTTTTATCTTTATCACTAATCGTTACTTATAATCTTTTCCAATCTACCGGGATTTTATTAAAACTATCTAGGTGCTCAACCATAGACACACCTTTATTGTAATGAAATTAGACAATTTATTTTTTAGTTAGAACTGGTTTTAGATGATTTTGAACATGCATTTGTTTTCTAAAATATTTCACAAGCACTTCCTAGAGGTCACTTACATCAAAATATATTTATGATCTTTTTTCAAATAATTTCAAATCATGCCATAGGCTTGGCGGATGAGTCTCCTCCAATCACTGTTAGATATATCGTTGGATTTTTCCTCCAGGGTAATATCAAACTCCTACTGATTTAACACATCAGGAACTCTTCATCACCACATGATGAAGTTATTCATCCTGTCAATTTTCTCCACCTCAAATTTGGTGTTAAAAACCATGATTCTATGACTGGAAGTGCTTAAAGTCTATGTATGTGTTGCTGGAATTATCTCCTTGAGGGGCATTATGCTACTTTTGGTTTGGGGACTCTCCATCAAATTAGAGATGCATCTAGAGGCAGAGCCACAGATATAAATGTCAAGGGTCTGTAGGGGCATGAATAGTCATTTCAAGGGGTGAAAACAACAACTTCAAGCAAGAAGTACATACAAGAACATAAAGGCATTGTATATGTGTGAACAATAGAGTTGTTATTATTTCTTCCTCAAGCAATCAATTGAATCTGATACCAATTTTTGTGTGAAATCTCACACTCTATTTCAATCATGTTATCTTGATCACACTCACATACACATTCAATGAAATAAAATACCATATGAGAATTATGTGGTTCGATCAGATGATATACTCTATGGAGAAGGCAATGAATTTATCTTATTCAAATAGGAATGTCACACATTACAAACTTTTCCCACTATTATCACCCATATTTATAGCATGCGTGAGGGGAAGAATTAAATGCTCACTAAAAGTTTTAAATTTTAGTAGTAAATCCATTTATATAAGTGATTATTTTTATCAATATTCTATAGGTAACCAAAACCGAGAAAAATAATAATTATAATTGGATTTGACTGTAAAAATGATAATAAAAAAAGAATAGCTATTTAGATATCAGTTTTGATTATAACAAAAATTTATATTCATCCATTAATCCACCCTTAATTCCAACCAATGATTTAAACCCCATTGGATTGTCATATGCTAAGTATTTTCAATTCAGTTTGAAGATTTAAGCTATTTTTTTGGTTTGGACCGAACTGACCCACCTTGCTTCTCATAAGGAATGGATGTATGAGTTTTCTCTCTCCATTTTTCAGTTTTTTTGTATTTATATATGATATATGATAAAAATAGTAATATAATATTAAAAATAAATAAAAATAAAAAATATGTTTAACCACTCGAATTAATTGATATAACCGGTCCAATCTTGAAACGCTCACCACTTTGGTTCAATGATTGGTCAGGTTTGATGAGGATTAATATCAACCCTATTTATTAATTTTATATTGAAAATTTATATGCATTTTAGTTTTCTAAATTTTCTTAGGGATGGTCCAATGGTATTAGACTAGAATGAACAATCGAAAAAATAACAATTGAGTTGATTAAATTAAATTTGTTTTTAAGTTGAACTAAGGGATCTAACCATCAAAATTGGTTAAGTTTTGTTAGAATGGTATGTATGAGTATTATATACTCTATAATATCAAAAGTAGGATCAAATATGTAAAATGAGATACAAATACAAGAGGTGGGGGGGGGTGAATTGTATACTTTAAAAAATCCTTAAGGAAATTTTGTGTGACCAAAATTCACAACACCTCTAAGTTCTAATAGCTTGATTGATTCCGAAAAAGTGATTCCAGAAATGAAACTTAACAAAAGTTTACAACAAATAAGATTCTACATTAAAGTGTATAGAATCTAACTAAATCAGAGTACAAGTATGAGGAATTATAAAAAAGTTATACTTTCCTCAACAATACAAATGCACAGTGAAAAAAAAGTAGTAAAACTACAAGTAACAAGTAGAAACTCTTTTATCCCAAAGAGAAGGGTATCCAACAACCCTGGACAAGAGGTCCCTTGATTTATACTTTCAAGAATGCCTGTCTTACCCAAACCCAGGTAATCCCTCAATCTGAATATTGGTATCTCTCTTGCTATCCCCACAAGCCCTCAATTTGTAAGTAAATTGGCACCTCTGACTTCACAACCCGAAGTCTCTGATTTCAAGGAAATCGAACCTCTACACTAAGAAAATCTTCATGAAGCAAAATTTTAACGAGTAGTTAAAAAATTTCTGTACGAAGCTTGAGAGTTTATAAGAGCCTCTCTCTCTAGAAATCACTTCAATAGAACTTTGTCAAAAATCTCGATTTTTTTTTTAAAGTTGTGGTTTTGAGCTCTTTCAAATGAGCTCCTATTTATAGGCACAACTGCAACGGTCGGCTCCCTCCTCCAACAGTCATATTCTTCCTTGAATTTCGGAGGGACCTGTACACATGTCACTCAAACAATGGTTAGTGAGTAACTGAAAGCATGACATCATTTTATAACCAAACAGGTGTAAGTATAACCAAAAATCCAATATTAATAATGTAAGTAAAATAAAAGTTCGGAGTCTAACCAAAATTGAATTCGGAGTCTTATAATATAAGGATATTCGGATTCTATTTTGTAGGAATTTGGAACCTGAATTCTTTAGAATTCCAGAGTCTGAATTTCAAGGAAATTCGGAGTCTGGATTCAATAAGAATTGGGAACCTGAAATTACAAAATTCAGAGCCAGAGTTCATGAGAATTCAGAGTCAGAACTCATAAGAGTTTGGAGTTTGAATTCAAAGAACTCGGAGTCAAAACTTAGAAAGTTCATAACCAAAATTAATAATCAGAATTCGTATTTAGAATTCGGAGTCAGAACTTTATGAATGTTCGTATCCAGAATTTTGAGTTGAACTTCATGAGAGTTCGTAACCAGAATTCAGAGTTGAACTTCATGAGAGTTCGTAACCAGAATTCGGAGTTGAACTTCATGAGAGTTTGTAACCAAAATTCAGATTTGAACTTCACGAGAGTTCGTAACCAAAATTCGTAATCAGAATTCGTATTCAGAATTCGGAGTCAGAACTCAGAAGAGTTTGTAACCAAAATTCTGAGAATTCTGAGAATTCGGATTCTAAAACAGAATGCTTCATATCTAAGTATTATATGATTCCGTGGTTTTGGTTTCAATCTTAATTTTACACTTAGAAGGATTATGATATGAGTAATGAAAATATAGTAAGGATAAATTTCCTTGAGGAAGGAAAATTTTCCTTATAGGGGTAAAGTATAGGGTAGAAAGAAATTTGCCTTAAGATAAGGTGTTTGTGATTTTCAAAACAAGAGGAATGGTAAAGTCATAAGGAAACCTTAATGACTTAACAATCTCCCCCTTTAATGAAGTAATGGAAAAGTCATAAGGAAAACCATATTGACTCAACAATGTCCCCCTTTTTGGAAAGCACAAACATCCTTATAAAAAAGAATATAAGGACTTAGAATAAATTTCTAGACTTTAAAATTAAAACTTATCTCCCTTTACATATGAACAATAGTGAATACGACTAACTCCCCCTTAGGATTTGAAACACTAAGGATCATATTATAGATTTACAGAATGAGAATTTTCATTTGAATGTGAAAATATTCGTAATGAGAACTCCCCCTTACTTAGGGATATTTCTTCTTTACTTAGATATATTTTTCCTTCTCCTCTTTAGAATTCTTTTTCCTTCTCCCCCTTTTTGATTTTCAAAAAGAGTTTGAGGGAATGGAAAAATAATATAGTACCTGAAATATTAGTATAAAAAACCAAACAAAAACAAGCAACCACCATTTCATTATGATTGGAAGAATTAGTACAAGGAAAAACAAATACAACAAAAGATCAGATTTGAGTATATTTTGTTTCTTTTTCCTTGGGCATGAGCTTCTTTACGATGGTCTTCAACTTCTTCAGCTCTTTGTGATCTTCCTCAGCTTTCTATTCTAAGGCTATGATCCTATCATCTTGAGCCTTCAGGTCCTATTCCTGATCTTTCAGCAATTCACCTTGATTTATAAGCTTTTCTTATATTTTAATCCGAAGATCTTTTTCAATTTTCCAGCATTGGACAAAGTAACTCAGCTTCCCATTCAGTTCTTTCACCTCTTGAATCTGAGTATTTTGTTCAAGATTTAGCTTTTTCTGAAAGCTATCTGAAATATTTTTGATTTTGATATCTTCGGTACCAAAGGCTTCCTTGACATCTTCTTGGAACTAATCAAGCTCTTCCATATCTTCAACAATTTTCTTCGACCATTTAGTGATATTCTTGCAGGATTTTCTATGGGATTCATAGTTGATCAGGAAATTTTTGTGATCAGATTCTATCTTAACACATCTGTCCATCACCATGGATACATAGTCTATCTTTTGATTCATGCTGTGCTGAAGCATCTGACATCTGGATTCAATTGCTAGAAAAATTGGAATGGTGTCCACCAGCTTCTTCAGGGACTGAACCACAAAATCATGTCCCAAGGAAGATGACTCTGAATCAGACATTTTACTTGGAGATGGTTCTTCCTCCAACTCTACCAGCTTCCTCTTAGAGGTTCCTCTAGATTATTTCTTTCTCAAAATATATTTCGTTGGAGTATCAACAAGCACTTGTTTACCCTTACTGATTTTCGGAATGGTTTCTTCATCAGGTGATTCATGCTCACTCTCAGATAATTGGACAATCTTATCTTCATGAACTTTCTCTTTTTCAGCACCAGCCTCAACATTTTCAGGAAGAATGAAGTCATGATTATGACTCTCTTCCTCTGACAACTTATTCACTTCCTCTTCATCACCCTTCTCATCAGATCTAGGAGTAACCAGTTTTGAGGATCCAGCTTGGGAAGTCTGGATTGAAAACTTCTCAGAAGCACTTTCTTTTTCATGATATTCTTAAACTTACTTGATCACATCATCAGATCCACCACCGTTCTTAGCTCTTTGTACTTATTCTGTAGCTTTCTTCTCAACTTCCTTCTCTTGTGGATTTTTCAGAGTCCTGTTACCTGGAGTCTCGGGTAATTATTCTACAAGGAAGGTTTTTTGTACAAGAATTTGTTCAGATGCAACTTCAGTGGATTTTAAAAGATATTGGACAATCTCTACCTCTGACATCTTCTTCTTGAGCTTCTTCTCTTTAGCCTGATTTTCTAGCTCATCAGCTGCTTTCTCCTTCAAGGCCTTAGCCTCAGCAGGATCCAAACCAAACTGTGGCTCCCCTACTTTTCTATTCTTCTTATCCTCCATCCATTTTGCTGCTACCTCATCTAGATAAGATTTTTGTTTCTTTGGTTTAGGAAGTGCAGATTGGACTTCCTTATACTTTGGGGTTTTGTCTTCTGCTTCTACTTCCTTCAGCTTTCTTTTCTTCCTAGCTTTCTTTGAAGGTTCGTCTTCATCAGCAATCTTTGGAATAGCCTCTGCCTCATCCTCAGGTAAATCATAAAACTTACCCGACTCCTTTGAAAAACCCACTTTCATCCTCTTGAGAGTTTTATCACTGATCAACATAACTTTGCAATTCCTTTCCTTGGAACTGCAGGGAATCTTGAAGGATTCGAGACACCGAACTATCAGCTTGGAAAGTAAGGCCGAATACATTATAATTTGAGCTCTCAAATTACCATTCTTGATGTTCTCAATTGTAATTAAAATGTTCCTCATGAGGTTGAACTTCCTTATATTTACCAAAAAATCCAAGTTATACATGTCACTTTTCTTAAGGGTGTCCTTGTCACCCTTCCTCGGTACAATGATACCTTGAACCCATAATTGTAGAATCCGATTGTTTTTAGATAGATGGAAAATCTTTGCTGTCTTTATATATTTGGGCCCAAGGCATTCCATAGCCTTTGCCTTAATGAAACTACCTTGAACCTCTAGCAGTTTGTGGGAGCAAAATTCTTCCTCCCCTTCATATGATAGCCCCACCAAGCTCGCAACCTTGGTGTAAGAGAGTGCATAGGTCTTCCCATAATTCTTAAAGGAAAACTTTTCCCTACCATCTTCCTTGAAGAAAAAAACTGGTTCATTGAATTCTATAAGTAAATCTTGATAGACCACATCCTGAGATCCTGTCTTCAAGATAGTTATACTTTCACATCCATTGAGCTTGATGTTATTCGAAATTATAGAGTCATACTTATTAAATAAGTTTGGATGAACTAGCCTTTCCTTGTAAATTTTCCATTCCTCAATCGGCTTAAACATAGACATATCCTGAGATTGAAATTCTGCAGACATTCAGACTCTAGCACTTCTGAAGAATTTGGAACAGACTTTTGTAGAGGGGGCAGAGCTTCAGTACATGAGATCTTGAAAACCGATGTGGGACAACCATCAGGGGTCCCCTTTATATAGGCGATGAAGTGACGGTTGAACTTCCCATTTGAATCCAATGGCTGAGAATTCTTTAGATCTGATTTGATGGTCAAAATAAAATCCACAAGGAAAAATTGGGTAGGATCCAATCTCTTAAGGTTTTAAAAGAAAACATTCGGATTTAAGGAAACTTCAATCCGAGAAATTTAAAAACAAACAAAAGAAACTAACAACAAGTAAAAGGTAATTATGAAAAACTCACAAAAAAAATCATACCTTTCGGATTGCTAGGAAGATTATTCGTACTGAGGAATATTCTTCTTCAAGAACTTTTGATTTCAAAAAATCTTGAATACGGGAAAAAAACTTCAAGTCCGAATATTTCCATTACGAAAACTTCAGGTCTGAAGATTTCCATTACGAAAACTTCAGGTCTGAAGATTTTAATTACAAAAATTTCAGGTCCGAAGATTTTCATTACGAAAACTTCAGGTCCAAATATTTTCATTACAAAAACTTTTCAAAAACCGACTATGAAATTTTTCATTACGATTTTTTTTTAAAAACCAACTAAGAAATTTTTCATTACAAATTTTTTTGAAAAACCGACTACGAAAATTTTCATTACGATTTTTTTTGAAAAACCGACAATAAAAAATGTACTCCTCCTATGAAAAGGAGTTTATTATTGTAAGGAGATTAATTAAACAGGAAGTTAATGAGGAGTATTACCTTAATATTATCATTCCTAACTTCTATTTAATGTATTCAAATCTATTAGAGGGTAAATATTTTGTGAAAATATCAGCAAGTTGATCTTGTGTTCCGATAAATTGAAGAATGCTATCTCTTTTTTGTGTGTGATCCCTAAGAAAGTGATGCCTAATATATATGTGCTTTAAACGAGAGTGATGTGCAGGGTTTTTGCTAAGGGAAATGACACTTGTATTATCAAAAAAAATTTGAGTCTTAGTAAAAATCAAGCCATAGTCTGTGAGTGTGTGTTGCATCCACAACACTTGAGCACAACAACTTCCAGCTGCTACATATTCAGCTTCAATAGTAGAAAGTGCTACTGAGTGTTTATTTTTTCAAGACCAAGAAACTAATGAATATCCTAAGAAATTACAAGTTTCAGATGTACTCTTTCTATCCATTCTACATCCACCAAAGTCATCATCCGAAAAACTTTTTAGAATAAAATCATTTCCAGAAGTATAAAATAGTCCTAAATCCATGGTTCCCTTTAAGTAGAGAAAAACTCTCTTCACTTCCTTTAAATGAGATTCCTTAGGATTGTATTGATATCTTGCACATAAGCATACTGAAAACATTAAGTCTGGATGACTAGCTTTCAAGTAAAGTAGACTTCCTATCATACCTCTAAAATATGTTTGATCTACTGGTTTCCCAGCTTCATTAAGATCAAGTGTGTTTGAGGTATCAATGAGAGTACTTATACTTTTAGTATTGTCATATACATACTTTTTAAGAAGATATTTAATATACTTATGTTGGTATAAATAGATTCCTTCTGGTTTTTGAGAGATTTTAAAACCAAGGAAAAATGTTAACTCACCTATCATACTCATTTCAAACTCATATTTCATTAGATCCGCAAAGGAATCAGTTAAAGATTGCGGAGTTGAACCAAATATAATGTCATCAACATAAATTTGAATAATCAAAACATTTTTCTTATCTTTCTTTATAAAAAGAATTGGATCTGCATTTCCCTTAACATAGTTATTTTGAAGTAAAAATCTTGTAAGTATATCATACCAAGCTCTAGGTGCTTGTTTAAGGCCATATAAAGATTTGGTAAGTCTATAAACATGATCAGGATGTTTTGTATCTTCAAATCCAGGAGGTTGTTCAACATAAACTTCCTCTTGAACATAACCATTAAGTAAATCACATTTCACATCCATTTGAAAAAGTTTGAAATTAAATAATGCTGCAAAGGCAAGTAAAAGATGAATAAATTCAAGTCTAGCTACTGGAGTATAGGTTTCTTCATAGTCTATTCCTTATTGTTTATCATAGCCTTTAGCAACTAATCTAGATTTATTTATTACAATGATTCCATTTTCATCACACTTATTTTTGAAGACCCATTTTACTCTAATAATAGAAGTTTCCTTAGGTCTTTCAACCAAGGTCCAGACTTTATTCCTTTAGAATTTATTTAGTTCATCTTGAATGGATTTTATCCAATCATCATCACCTAAAGCTTCATTAGTGATTTTTTTGTTCTAATTAGGAAAGGAATGCTATATGTTCTACTTCGTTTCTTAAGGAACTTCTAGTCCTTACGGGTTGATTCACATCACCAATGATACTATCACTGGGATGATTCTTTAGAAATGACTGATTTGGGTTTTGTAAAACCTGTTCATCAACGTAGGGTAGGAAATATTCTAGGGTAAATGTTTCAGAAGTATCTTCCTAAAAATTTTCCTTATCAGAAGGATATTATATCAAAGGTTGATAATCAGTTTTTGAAAACACATTCGAGGATGTAGGTTGAGGTTGTTTAAAAACAAAAGGATCAGTTTCATCAAATTTAACATGTACTGTCTCTTCAACAATACATGTGTTTTTTTTGAAAACTCTATATGCCTTAGAAGTCACTACTAGAAATTCAGGCTATAGCCACGGACCTATAGCCACGGTTTTATAGGTCCGTGGCTATATCTTTTATACTGCCACGGTTAATATTCTATCCGTGGCTATATCCAGCTGCTCCGTTTTTTTTTTTCCCAAACCCATCGGGCTCTTCTCCTCCCCCTCGCGATTCCTCACCGCGCCCTCCCCCTCCCCGACGCCTCCAGGCCGAGACCTCCTCCACGCCGCGCCCTCCTCGTCGCTGCGCCCTCCTCGCCGCCGCGCCCTCCTCGCCGCGCCTCCCCCCTCCCCGGACTCACTCCTACATAACCCTCCCCGACTCACTCCCCTCCCCCGACGCACTCCCCTCCCCGGACGACCGCGCCTCCCCCCTCCCCGGACGACAGCGCCTCCCCCGACGCCGACGGACTCCCCTGACGGACTCCCCTCCTCCGGACGACCGCAACTCCCCTACTCCCGACGGAATCTCCTCATCCGACGAACTCTCCTCCTCCCGACGACCTCATTGCCGGTATCTTTATCATTCCATTTTTTATCACTTCAGTTTCACTGCAACCTATTTTTTAGGTTTCCCCATCTTGGTGTCATAATGAGAGACCAAATGAATCAAATGTTTCTACAGTTTTCCTATGCCATTACAAATTGAAATGTTGGGTTCCTAATGTTTATAGGGGGAAGATTCAAATCTACCCATTTGAGGTAAAGCATCTTCTCTAATTTTATTATCACGTTCCATTCCTCCATTTTTCTTTTTATGCCTTCATGCGGATGAATCCCTATCTCATCTTTTCGTGCATTGCACCTTCACAATCAGACTATGGGAGTATGTACAGATGGTTTTCTGCTGCTGTCTGGACCTGTAGGGAATTGAGGCACTGCTTCTCTCCATTTGCCGATTCCAGTGCAGTGAACAGGTTCGTGCCCTTATGATGTCTGCTTCTGTTAGATTGTTATCATTTATTTGGAAAGCAAGGAATTGTTGTACCCCACTCTCTTGGATTTTAATGATCACAATCACTCTCATCGTGATCTAATGTTGTTTCAAGTGTTCTTGTTAATAGGCATGATTTCAGGAGCAAGAAGTGGCAAAAAAAGGAAAAGTGGACTGATTTCAAGTCCACCGGCCAGCCGGTGTAGGACCACCGGCCAGCCGGTAAGGGCACCGGCCAGCCGGATCCAGCCCATCGGCCAGCCGGTGGACAAGGCAGAAGGGCTTGCCCTCTGCCAGGTTCCACCGGTCAGCCGGTGCCTGGCCACCGGCCAACCGGTGGGTCCAGACAGAATGGGAAGCCTTCTGTCCAGACCACCGGCCAGCCGGTGGACTCCTCACCGGCCAGCCGGTGGAACCCCTTGGAATAGTGAGACCTACTGTCTCACCACCGGCCAGCCGGTGGGCTTCTCACCGGCCAGCCGGTGGTTGCTGGGCAGTAGCTCTCTCCACCTTCCAAGGCACCGGCCAGCCGGTGGACAAGCACCGGCCAGCCGGTGAGCAAAGTCAAACTAGCCGTTGGAGCTTGACCAGACTTGTCTATTTGATCCCCAACGGCTCCGAAAGCCCTCCAACGGCCATATTGAAGTATTTGGGAGTATATCTCCTATAAATAGACGTCCATGGATGCCGGGAAGTCTACCGATTATATACCAAAGCATACCAAAGCTATTTTGATCATTTGAGGCTCCTACGACAATTCTCAAAGGCCACTTGGGATCCAATTGCCACCCTTGAAGCTTGGGCTGCCTCTACATCAACTACACTCACTTCTTGGCGCTCAAGGCTTCCTCTAGTTTGTTCTAACTTATTTACTTCAATTGTTTAGTTCTTAATTGGGTTTGTATTAAAACAAACCACCCGTTTTCTTTCTTCTTTCAATTTGGGTTTCTTGCTACAACCAATATAAAAAAGCAAGCTGTAAGAGGGTGATCTAGCCTACCTTAAAACGTCTAGTGGGTTTCTTGCTATAACCATTAAAAAGCAAGCGGTCATATAAATCTCCCAACGGTTGAGTTGGGAGCGGAGACGTAGGCTTGAGTTTAAAGCCGAACTCCGTTATCAATTGTGTCTTGCCATTTTACTTTCCGCTGCATTTAAATTTGTTTTAAATTGTTAATTAATTTTAAAAAGGCAATTCACCCCCCCTCTTGCCATCACCTCCGACCCAACATTTGGTATCAGAGGGAGCGTTTGTGTAATACCTTAACCGGTTACAAACGAAAAATCCATAGTGATGGCTTCTTCCTCACAAGCACCCGAAGGGTATTCCATGACTCGGGCTCCATACTTCGATGGAACCGATTACACATATTGGAAAACATGAATGATTACTTTTCTTAGGAGTATTGGCTATCCTATATATAGAATTGTTATGCAAGTCTACACTCTTTCTAGTAAGGATGAATCTAATTGGACCCCCGAAGATATTGCCAATTTTGAGCTTGATGGCAAAGCCATGAATGCTCTTCATTGTGGGTTAGACCGTAATGAGTTTAATCGTATTTCTACTTGCACCACCTCACACGAAATTTGGAAACTTTTGGAAGTGACCCATGAGGGCACTAACAAAGTCAAAGACACTAGGTTAGATATGTATCGTCAAGACTTTGAGAGTTTCACAATGCACCCACACGAGTCAATCACCGAAATGTTTACTCGTTTTACTGATGTTTGCAATGGGAGAAAGTCCCTTGGTGATGATGTTTCAGCAGAAACAATGGTGAAGAAAATTCTTTGGGTCCTACCAAGCTCTTGGGCACCAAAGGTGACGGCAATCCAAGAAGCGAAAGATGTCAAGAAGATGCCGGTTGAAGAACTCATAGGGTCACTCATGACTTATGAGATTACCATGAAAAGACAAGCCGATAAAGAAGGAAAGATCTTCAAGGAGAAAAAGAACATTGCTTTCAAGGCAAAGGAAGAAAGCTCCTCCGATGATAGTGAATCCGAGATGGCTCAACTAGCAAGGAAAATGAGTAAGTTCATGAAGAAGAAGAAGAAATTTCAAAAGGCACGAAAGGAAGAGCCAAAGGCGGAGAAAGAAATCACTTGCTTTGAATGTGGAAAGAAAGGCCACATCAAACCGGAGTGCCCCATTTTCAAGAAAAGGTTAAAAGAAAAGAAAAACAAGAAGGCCTTCAAAGCATCAACATGGAGTGCAAGTGATGACTCCATGTCTTCAAGCGACTCAAGCGATGAAGATGGAAAATGCCTAATGGCATTTGATGAGGTATCCTCTTCTCACTCTTCTTCTCACTCTTCTTCCTCATCTTCTTCTTTTGATAATAATATGTCTTATGAAGAACTCCAAAATGCAAGAGATCAATTAGAGGAAGGTTTTCACGAACTTACCTCTAAATTTTTGACCTTGAAAAAGAAATACAAAACTCTTATTTCCGAAAAAGACAAACTTCTCAAAGAGAATGAGGAGCTTGCCCTTAAAGTCAAAAATATTCCAAATGTAGATTCTTTAAATTCTACCATTAAGGATTTGAAGGAATCTCTTGCCAAGTTCACCCAAGGTGAACAAAACTTAACTAAATTGCTAGGTTCTCAGCGTTCGGCTAGAACCTCACATGGACTTGGCTATAACAAGCAATCCACTTTTTCTAGGGCACCCACTACTTTTGTAAGGGGGTTCTCTCAATACAAATTTTGTAATTATTGTAAAAAGACCGGTCACATGATTTATGAATGTGATTGTAAAAATGCTAGGTATGGAAGACCCAAATCCATTACCTACTCGGATGAGTATCATAGAAGGAATCCCTCTAGAACATTATGGGTTCAAAAGTCTCTTTTTGCTAATCTTTCCGGACCCAAACTTATATGGGTACCAAAATCTCTTCTTTCTTGATTTTGTAGGATAAACGCCAAAAGAGCAGGACCTCTAAAGGCTCATGGTATCTTGACAGCGGTTGCTCAAGGCACATGTGTGGCGACCCCTCCGAGTTCAACTCACTTGAAGAATTCGATGGAGGATATGTCACCTTTGGTGATAACTCAAAAAGCAAGATCGTCGGAATAGGTACCATTGGTTTTGGTAGCTCCTCTTTTATTAAAGATGTTTTATTAGTTAAAGGTTTAAAGCATAATTTAATTAGCATTAGTCAACTTTGTGATAGTGGTTTTTCAGTCAATTTTCAAAATGATTTATGCAATGTGTTAGATTTTCAAAACAAGTTGATATTTTCTGCTTCCCGTTTTCAAAATGTTTACATTATTGATTTAAAATCTCTAGCTAGCCAAAATGTTAAATGTTTAAGTGCTCTTGACAATGAGTCTTGGCTTTGGCATAGAAGATTGGGGCATTGTAGCTCTCATTCACTTCTAAAGCTTAATAAGAACAAGCTCATTCGTGACCTTCCTAAACTTAAATTTAAGAAAGATTTGATTTGTGAGCCATGCCAACTTGGTAAGCAACACAAGTCTTCTTTCAAATCTAAGAAGGAAGTGTCCACCTCAAAATCTCTTGAACTCCTTCATCTTGATCTTTTTGGTCCTACTCCCGTAGCAAGCTTAGGTGGAAAATCCTATACCTTAGTTATTGTTGATGACTTTTCTCGTTTTACTTGGGTTTTCTTTTTAGCCCATAAGAATGATGCTTGTAAAACCTTTTTGAAATTCTCTAGGAAAGTAGAAAATGAAAAAGGATATAAAATCATATCTCTTCGTAGTGATCATGGTGGTGAATTCGAGAACAAAGAATTCGATGAATTGTGTTCCTCTCAAGGATACAATCACACCTTCTCAGCCCCTAGGACTCCTCAACAAAATGGAGTGGTTGAAAGGAGAAACCGAACTCTCCAAGAAATCGCTCGAACCCTCCTTAGTGAATTCGACCTCCCTCAATATTTTTGGGCCGAGGCGGTAAACACTGCTTGTTATACTATTAATAGAGTCCTTGTAAGACCCCTTCTTAAGAAAACCCCCTATGAACTTTGGAAAGGCAAATTGCCCAAAGTTGGTTATTTTAAAGTGTTTGGGTGTAAATGTTTTATCCTTAACACAAAAGATAACCTAGGGAAATTTGATGCCAAATCCGATGAAGGTATTTTTCTTGGGTACTCCAACTCAAGCAAAGCCTATCGTGTCTTCAATAAACGTTCAAAAACCATCGAAGAATCATCTCATGTCAAATTTGATGAAACTCTTCCAAAACCTCACCCGGTCATTGAGGATGTTGAAGATAAGCTTGATAAGCTTCATTTGAATGATTCCTCTTCTCCTCCCAAGGAGGATGACCATCAAGAACCCTCTTCACCCTCTTCGCCTTCCACCTTGCCTAAGGTTTGGAAACCTTCTAGAGACCATCCTTTAGAAAATGTCATAGGTGATCTTCAAGCCGGTACTCGAACTAGAAGATCTATCCTCAATGAAGTTGAACATCAAGCCTTCATTTCTCACCTAGAACCTCAAACCGTTAATGATGCCATTAATGATGAGAATTGGGTTCTTGCAATGCAAGAGGAACTAAATCAATTCTCTAGAAATGATGTTTGGACTCTTGTTGAAAGACCCAATGATCATCCAATTATTGGCACTAAATGGGTTTTTAGGAACAAACTTGATGATCAAGGGAACATAACCCGGAACAAGGCTCGCCTAGTAGCTAAGGGCTATAATCAAGAAGAAGGAATCGATTATGGTGAAACCTTTGCCCCCGTTGCTAGGTTAGAATCCATTAGGATCTTGTTGGCATTCGCCGCCCACTTAAATTTTAAGCTTTTTCAAATGGATGTTAAAAGTGCTTTTTTAAATGGTTTTATTTCTGAAAAAATATTTGTTGAACAACCTCCCGGTTTTGAAGATCCAAAATTTCCAAATCATGTTTTTAAGTTAACCAAGGCTCTTTATGGCTTAAAGCAAGCCCCTCGGGCTTGGTATGAGCGGTTAACAAAATTTCTTTTAGAAAATGATTTTAAAATGGGTCAAGCCGATTGTACCCTCTTTTTAAAACGCACTTCAAAAGATCTTTTAATAGTCCAAATTTATGTTGATGATGTTATCTTTGGTTCTACCAAAGAATCTCTTTGTACTGATTTTTCAGATTTAATGAGAAAAGAATTTGAAATGAGTTTTATGGGAGAATTGAAATTTTTTCTTGGTTTTCAAATCTTTCAAAATTCAAATGGTATTTCTCTAAGCCAAAGCAAATACACAAACAAGCTTCTAAGTCGTTTTGGTATGGATCAAGTAAAGGAAATTAGTACACCCATGAGTACTTCATGTAAGCTTACGTTAGACGAAGCCGGGAAACCGGTGGATAACAAGCTTTATAGGAGTATGATCGGGAGTCTACTTTACCTAACTGCGACCCGTCCAGACATCATGTTTAGTGTTTGCCTTTGTGCTCGTTTTCAAGCCAATCCTAAAGAATCCCATCTTAAATCGGTCAAAAGAATTTTCAAGTATTTAAAAGGATCCAAAAATCTTGGTTTATTTTATCCCTCAAATACTTCTTTTGAACTATCTTCTTATTCGGATGCTGATTTTGGTGGATGTCAATTAGATCGTAAGAGTACTAGTGGAACCTGTCATCTGCTAGGCAAGTCCCTTGTTTCGTGGAGTAGCAAGAAGCAAAATTGTGTTGCTCTTTCTACTGCCGAGGCCGAGTATGTAGCCGCTGGCAATTGTTGTGCCCAAATTATTTGGATGAAACACACTCTCTTGGATTATGGTCTTTCCTATGATCATGTCCCAATTCGGTGTGACAACACTAGTGCCATTAGTATCTCTAAGAATCCAATACAACATTCTAGGACAAAGCATATAGACTTAAGACATCATTTTCTTCGTGACCATTTTCAAAAAGGGGATATCACTATGGACTTCATTTCCACTGATTTCCAACTAGCTGATATCTTTACCAAACCGCTCCCAGTTGATCGTTTTGACTTTATTAAAGGGGAGTTAGGAATGATTCGTCAATGAGCACTATTAAATATTTGACTTTCTTGGCTTGCCTATATTTTATTTTTATTAGAATATTTTTTTTTTTTTTAAATTTTTTTTAATTCTGTTTTTTTTATATTTTATGACTTTTGGCACCACCGGTCAACCGGTGGTACACCACCGGTTAACCGGTGGTGTCGGGTTTTGCTTTTTGGGCCGACCCGAGGAAGGGTTAAAATCAATTTTAAAACCCTTCCTCCCTCATTTCTCTCTTCTCTCTCGGGCTGCTCCTCCTAAAACCGAAGGTCCTCCAAACCCTAGCCTCCTTTCTTGATTTTTGACCTCTCAAACCTCATTTCTTCTCTCAATCTCTCTCTTTTTCTTTCTTTTGCCATCATGGGTCCTCGCTCTACACGTAAAGGGAAGGGAATCGCTCAAGAAGCTCCTCCTCCTCCTTCAATCCCTCAACTCCCGGACATTTGGCATGACAAAGTCATTTTGCCGGGTAGAATTATTGATTATTCTTGGCTGTCTACTGCTCGTCTTGAGCTTTTCTCGATTATTGAGTATCAACATTGGCATTCTTTTTTTGAGCCACCCGAAAAGGATGTCATTTATCCTCTTCTTGTCAAAGAGTTCTATGCTCATTTGACGTGGTCCGTTTCTGATGACATTGATACCATCTCCTCCACTGCTCTTGGGCAACCCATCACTATCACTTCGTTGGAGATTGCCCGGATGCTCGGGGTTCCTCATGTTGGACCCCATGCTTTTGCTCAGGGGGAGTTTCCACGGGACCGTGAGTTTGATGTAGCTGAAGCCCTTGAGCATCTCACAGGGCAGCCCACAAATCCTATTGTCAAGCTCTCCCAGCTTTCTCCTAATCATCGTATTGTTGAGCGCCTCATTCAAACTTCTCTTGCGCCCCGTATCGGGGATCATGATAATGTCAAATTCATTGATATTTATCTTCTCTCATTTATCACCCGAGGCATACACTTCAATTTGGTCCGGTTTCTGTTCCGGGCCATGTCTTATGTGGCTGAGCACCCGCGCCGGTCCAAAACTCTACCCTACGGACGCTTCTTGACTAAAATCTTTTCATTTCTTGATGTGCCTCTTCATGCCACTTCCTTCGAGCAGCCAACGAAGGATAGCATAGTGAATTTTATGATGGTGCAACGAATGCACATCCGTTGGCACCCTTGGCGTCAGGAATGGATTGTGGACAAGGACGGTCTTCTCAAGGCCTACTCTCCTCAAACTCATTCCCATCCTCCTGCCAATGCCATGCCTCCTGCTATAGCCGCTGCCTATCCTCTTTCCGACAGTGAGGATAGTGATGATGATGAAGAGGAAGGCAGTGGTGACAGCGAAGATGAGGCTGATGCTGCTGCTGATAAGGAGGCTGGAGAGGGTGATGATGCACCTGAGCCTGCTGAGGCTGTGCCCCCTCCTGCTGATACTGGTGGCTTGCCGGTGACGGCTGACCAGTTCCTACGCTTCCAGGATCAGATTGAGAACCGGCTGGACTTACAGTTCTCCTACATCAGCTCTCAGTTTGATCAGCTTCACTCACGGATTGATTCTCTAGATCGTCGCTTTGAGGCGGTCCAGGCTCCTCCGGCTCCTCCGACCTTCAGGCGCCGCCGTCACTCTCGGACCTCTAGGAGTGAATAGAGCCGTTCCTCCTTTTTTTTTTGACCTGTATTTGTATTTGTATTTGTTTTTTGAACTTCCTTTGTATCGTTTCATCTTTTATGGAATTCAAGTTATCTTATCTTTCCATCCTTCTTTGTCATTACTTATTAGTATTTTTCTTTCATAATTTTTTCTCCTATTTTGATAATCCCAAAGGGGGAGAAAACCTCTCTATTACATAGTTTTTTATTAAAATGCTCTTTTTAACCTCTCTATTACATAGTTTTTTATTAAAATGCTCTTTTTAACCTCTCTATTACATAATTTTTTATTAAAATGCTCTTTTTTCAAGTTCCATTTTCAATTATTGATGTCATCAAAATCTGTTTTAAATGGTTAAGCTATTGTTTTCAATTGATTTCTTTAAAAAATGGCATTTGGTTGCAATTTCAAAAAGGCTCCTTTCTCAGTACTTCAAGATCATTATATTTGGCACGTCTCTAAGTTTTCCAAGTTCAAATTGTTTATTTAACGTTTTCAATTGACATACCTTTTTTTTAAAAGGCTTTCATACCCTTTTTTAAAGTTTTTTTTGTGATTGTGATCATCAAAATAGGGGGAGATTGTTGTACCCCACTCTCTTGGATTTTAATGATCACAATCACTCTCATCGTGATCTAATGTTGTTTCAAGTGTTCTTGTTAATAGGCATGATTTCAGGAGCAAGAAGTGGCAAAAAAAGGAAAAGTGGACTGATTTCAAGTCCACCGGCCAGCCGGTGTAGGACCACCGGCCAGCCGGTAAGGGCACCGGCCAGCCGGATCCAGCCCATCGGCCAGCCGGTGGACAAGGCAGAAGGGCTTGCCCTCTGCCAGGTTCCACCGGTCAGCCGGTGCCTGGCCACCGGCCAACCGGTGGGTCCAGACAGAATGGGAAGCCTTCTGTCCAGACCACCGGCCAGCCGGTGGACTCCTCACCGGCCAGCCGGTGGAACCCCTTGGAATAGTGAGACCTACTGTCTCACCACCGGCCAGCCGGTGGGCTTCTCACCGGCCAGCCGGTGGCTGCTGGGCAGTAGCTCTCTCCACCTTCCAAGGCACCGGCCAGCCGGTGGACAAGCACCGGCCAGCCAGTGAGCAAAGTCAAACTAGCCGTTGGAGCTTGACCAGACTTGTCTATTTGATCCCCAACGGCTCCGAAAGCCCTCCAACGGCCATATTGAAGTATTTGGGAGTATATCTCCTATAAATAGACGTCCATGGATGCCGGGAAGTCTACCGATTATATACCAAAGCATACCAAAGCTATTTTGATCATTTGAGGCTCCTACGACAATTCTCAAAGGCCACTTGGGATCCAATTGCCACCCTTGAAGCTTGGGCTGCCTCTACATCAACTACACTCACTTCTTGGCGCTCAAGGCTTCCTCTAGTTTGTTCTAACTTATTTACTTCAATTGTTTAGTTCTTAATTGGGTTTGTATTAAAACAAACCACCCGTTTTCTTTCTTCTTTCAATTTGGGTTTCTTGCTACAACCAATATAAAAAAGCAAGCTGTAAGAGGGTGATCTAGCCTACCTTAAAACGGCTAGTGGGTTTCTTGCTATAACCATTAAAAAGCAAGCGGTCGTATAAATCTCCCAACGGTTGAGTTGGGAGCGGAGACGTAGGCTTGAGTTTAAAGCCGAACTCCGTTATCAATTGTGTCTTGCCATTTTACTTTCCGCTGCATTTAAATTTGTTTTAAATTGTTAATTAATTTTAAAAAGGCAATTCACCCCCCCTCTTGCCATCACCTCCGACCCAACAGGAATGAGTTGGTTTTCAATAACCGTATACCCTCTTTTCATGCTGGTGTTTTTGAATTTTTGGAAGGCAATGCTCTGAACTTCGCTGCAATCCATCATCTTCAATTCCCCAACAGGATCCATAGGTAATTACAGAACAATACCATGACCTGCAACTCATCTGGGTTTCTTCAATTGGGTGTGAGTCAAGTAGCTTGGTTTCAGGGATGAGTTGGTGATCGAAGCTGGCACTAATGCCGGGGCACTTCTTGTGGATGGGCTCGGGGACGGGATTCTAATTGAAGCGCTGGATCAGGACATTGATTTCGTGAGGGATACATCATTCAACTTACTGCAAGGTTGCAGGATGCGAAATACAAAGACGGTACGTGATGTGGTTTTAGATAATAAGATGATTGGGTTGATCATGTAGTTTTGATAATTTTGATGTGTGGAATTTTACTACTGTGGCAGGAGTATGTTTCGTGCCCGTCTTGTGGGAGGACTCTTTTCGACCTTCAAGAAATAAGTGCGGAGATACGTGAAAAGACCTCTCATTTACCCGGTGTTTTGGTAACTCTCTCCCCCCTTCCAGTTCCATTAATTTTCAAGAAAATCATTTGTGATATCTTAGACCCTCTTTGGTTCAAGGAATCCACTATGAGAGAATCGCTCCCTCTCTCTCAATCAGTTCCATCAATTTTCAAAGAATTGATTTATGATCTCTTAGAACCTGTTTGGTTTAAGGAATCCACTATGAGAGACCCCTCCCCCCATCTGTTAGTTCCATTAATTTTGAAGGAATTCATTTGTGATCTCCTTGAGGTTCTCTCATAGTGGATTCCTTAAACCAGACAGGGGGCAGGGGGCAGGGGGCAGGGGGCAGGGGGCAGGGGGCAGGGGGCAGGGGTGTCCAGCAGGGGGAGGGGTGTCCAGCAGGGGGAGGGGTGTCCAACAGGGGGAGGGGCTGTCCAGCCAGGGGGGAGGGGTGTCCAGGGTCTGGGGGGGACTGGCAGGGGTGTCCGAGGTTTGGGGGGGGGGGGCTGTCACGCCGCGGTCACGCCGCGGTCACGCCGCGGTCACCATTAATATATTTGAGGGCTAACTTGGATTCTCCCTTCATATCCATTTGGGGGAAATAAATATCATCTGATAACTTATGACCAGTAATGAGAGCCTAATAATTTGCCTCATCATCAGTGAAACCTTATAAAAATAGGAAAAAGTATGATTGGACGTCTTGTGTTGGTGTGATAAAGACAACCACCTGGCCTACTCAATTAAGATTAGAATTATTAAGCATTATTTCAGTCGATCTTTGAAAATCACCATCAAAATATGTTTTCTAATACTCTTTGACATGATCCACTAAGAGGGTAGCCTCATTTGGGAAATCAACATTCAGGGGAGTATCATGATTCTATATATAATATCACAACTTCTACACTGTAAAAACTATTGCGAGGAAACTCTTATCTATAGGGGAGTATCTATTCTATATATCGAGGAGCATCCGACTATGATATTATAAACAATTTTCTATTACCTCTGTTTTTTTGGGTTAGATGGGTTACAAGGGATCATTCCAAGGAAGTCCCATAAATGAACAATGTCTTTCCTAAAATGGAAGAAATCAAAACTGACTGTTGTAAAAGATAATGCTTAATGTTATCAATAATCGATATGGAACTCCTCATCCAATTTTTTAATAGGTACTTTATTCATTGGACACTAGAGGATCTTACACTATCCAACTAGATTCACATTAAATCAGTTTATATAGGTGAATAAACTGGTTATAGGTACAATCCATAGGTTAGAGATATCATAGTAGTGCATGTTATTGAGGTAGAGTACCACAACTAAATTCATTTAATAATAAAATTATTAGATGTGGGTGATGAATTTATATTGTTTCCTGATTTTTTCAGTTGGTAATAATTAAACCATTGGTAATTTAACATCCTTCAATGCACCTCATATTTTTGAGCAACAATGTTCTAATGATTTGTTCTTGATAACTAATTGAGAGTGTTAATGTTCAGGTTGCTCCAAAGTGATGAAGGATGGAGATCAATTTTATACAGGATGTGTTTTTTAGGCCATCGCCATCCTTGCAATGAAGCTCACCAGGGTCTCAAATTACGGTATGCTCATAGAACTAGGATTAGAAACTGGTTCATCTATGGTGAGGGGTGCTGTCAAGCTTTGGGACATGGGGTTGGGTAAGAAGAAGATGTGGGGGTTGAGGAAGAAGAGGAGGGTATTTTGGAACTTTTAAAACTTGAACATCCATTCCACAAACTAAATTGGATTACCCCTGATCCGAGCACCCAAGTCGGCCTGTGGAAAGGCTTGAGGGTCATTCTCAATCCCTTCGAGCTAACAACAATTGTCGAGACATCAAATTATGCTCTATGAGAATAATTTTCCTAGATAAATATTATTCAACAAGTAGCAGAATTCCATAAAAATTTCAGCATGGTGCGTCCATGCCTTAGATGTCCTCGCATAACAAAATAAGTAGTTTCAGGGGGGCAGGTTGCAGGGGGAAGGGGGGCAGGTTGGAGGGGGGCAGGGGGCAGGGGGTAGGTTGGAGGGGGGCAGGGGGCAGGGGGGCAGGTTACAGGGGGGCAGGAGGCAGGTTGTAGGGGGCAGGGGGGCAGGGGGAAGTTTCAGGGGGGCAGGGGGGCAGGTTGGAGGGGGGAAGGGGGCAGGGGGGCAGGGGGCAGGTTGGAGGGGGGCAGGGGGGCAGGTTGCAGGGGGGGCAGGTTGGAGTGGGGCAGGGGGCAGGGGGGCAGGGGGCACGTTGCAGGGGGGCAGGTTGGAGGGGGGCAGGGGGGCAGGTTGCAGGGGGGCAGGGGGGCAGGTTGGAGGGGGGCAGGGGGCAGGGGGCAGGGGGCAGGGGGGCAGGTTGCAGGGGGGCAGGGGGCACGTTGCAGGGGGGCAGGGGGGTAGGTTGGAGGGGGGCAGGGGGCAGGGGGGAGGGGGCAGGGGGGAGGGTGGAGGGGTGCAGGAGGGCTCATTATGCGTTCTTTAAGCGTTGCGCGCGCTTGAGAAACGCGCGTGGGGGGGTCCAAATGGGCCGAACGAATTGCGAATGGCCTGAAATCGGACGACATCAAAGGGTGAGTGAATTGTGATGTGGTCGAGCAGACGGCACGTCAATCGGACGTGCCGTGTGCCCGCGGTGACCGGGAACGCCGTTCTGGTGTCATAAACGGCCAAAACGGGCGTCTAACGGTCAAACTCATAGCGGACGACATCAGATTGACCTGAAATCACAGGACAACATTCAAATTATTATTCGCGACGTGAACGCGCAGACGGCACGTCAATCGGACGTGCGGTCTGCGCAGGAGGGCTCATTATGCGTTCTTTAAGCGTTGCGCGCGCTTGAGAAAAGCGCGTGGGGGGTCCAAACGGGCCGAACGAATTGCGAATGGCCTGAAATCGGACGACATCAAAGGGTGAGTGAATTGTGATGTGGTCGAGCAGACGGCACGTCAATCGGACGTGCCGTGTGCCCGCGGTGACCGGGAACGCCGTTCCGGTGTCATAAACGGCCAAAACGGGCATCTAACGGTCAAACTCATAGAGAACGACATCGGATTGACCTGAAATCACAGGACAACATTCAAACTATTATTCGCGACGTGCACGCACAGACGGCACGCCAATCGGACGTGCGGTCTGCGCAGGAGGGCTCATTATGCGTTCTTTAAGCGTTGCGCGTGCTTGATAAACGCGCGTGGGGGGGTCCAAACGGGCCGAACGAATTCCGAATGGCCTGAAATCGGACGACATCAAAGGGTGAGTGAATTGTGATGTGGTCGAGCAGACGACACGTCAATCGGACGTGCCGTGTGCCCGTGGTGACCGGGAACGCCGTTCCGGTGTCATAAACGGCCAAAACAGGCGTCTAACGGTCAAACTCATAGCGGATGACATCGGATTGCCCTGAAATCACAGGACAACAATCCCATTATTATTCGCGACGTGCACGCGCAGACGGCGCGTCAATCGGACGTGTGGTCTGCGCGGTAGGGCTCATTATGCGTTCTTTAAGCGTTGCGCGCGCTTGATAAACGCCCGGGGTTCTGTGCAGGGGGGTAGGGGGCTGTATGGGGTTTGTCCGGGGGTGCACATGGGGGCTGTCCGGGGTTGCACATGGGGGCTGTCCGGGGGTGCACGGGGGGCTGTCCGGGGGGAATGGGGCTGCATGGGGTCTGTCCGGGGGTGCACATGGGGGCTGTCCGGGGGTGCACGGGGGGCTGTCCGGGGCTGGTCGGGGGGCTGTCCGGGGGTGCACAGGGGGTTGTCCGGGGCTGGCCGGGGGGCTGTCCAGGGGTGCACGGGGGGCTGTTTGGGGGTGCATATGGGGGCTGTCCGGGGGTGCATATGGGGGCTGTCCGGGGGTGCACGGGGGGGCTGTCTGGGGGTGCACGGGGGGGCTGTCCGGGGGTGCACGGGGGGCTATCCGGGGGTGCACATGGGGGCTGTCCGGGGGTGCACGGGGGGCTGTCCGGGGCTGGTCGTGGGGCTGTCCGGGGGTGCACGGGGGGCTGGCCGGGGCTGGCCGGGGGACAAGCAGGGGGAAGGGGGGGGGGGGCTGGCAGGGGGGCAGGGGGGGGGGGGGCTGGCAGGGGGACAAGCAGGGGGCAGGGGGGGCTGGCAGGGGGACAAGCAGGGGGAAGGGGGGGGGGGGGCTGGCAGGGGGGGCTGGCAGGGGCAGGGGGGGGGGGGCTGGCAGGGGCAGGGGGGGCTGGCAGGGGGACAAGCAGGGGGGTGGCCGGGGGGGCTGGCAGGGTGACAAGCAGGGGGAAGGGGGGGGGGGCTGGCAGGGGGGCAGGGGGGGGGGGGGGGCTGGCAGGAGCAGGGGGGGCTGGCAGGGGGACAAGTAGGGGGGGCTGGCAGGGGGCGGCAGGGGGGCTGGCAAGGGGACAAGCAGGGGGTGGCGGGGGGGGGGGGGTGGACTAACAGGGGGCAGTGGGGGACTAGCAGGGGGCAGGGGGACTAGCAGGGAGGGTGTCAGGGGGCAGTGGGGACTGGCAGGGGGGGCTGGCAAGGGGACAAGCAGGGGGGGTGGCGGGGGGGGGGGGACTAGCAGGGGGCAGTGGGGGACTAGCAGGGGGCAGGGGGGGAGCTGGCAGGGGGACAAGCAGGGGGCAGGGGGGGCTGGCAGGGGGACAAGCAGGGGGCAGGGGGTTTCCGGGGTTCTGTGCAGGGGGGATGGGGGCTGCATGGGGTCTGTCCGGGGGTGCACATGGGGGCTGTCCGGGGGTGCACGGGGGGCTGGCCGGGGCTGGCCGGGGGGGCTGTCCAGGGGTGCACGGGGGGCTGTCCGGGGGTGCATGGGGGGCTGTCCGGGGGTGCACGGGGGGCTGTCTGGGGGTGCACGGACAGGGGGGGTGTCCAGCAGGGGGGGTTGGCAGGGGGACAAGCAGGGCGGGGGGGCTGGCAGGGGGAAGGGGGGGGGGGGGTGGCGGCAGGGGGCAAGCAGGGGGCAGGGGGGTGGCCGGGGGGGCTGGAAGGGGGACAAGCAGGGGGAAGGGGGGGGCTGGCAGGGGGCAAGCAGGGGGCATGGGGGGGGGGGGGCTGGCAGGAGCAGGGGTGGGGTTGGCAGGGGGACAAGCAGGGGGGGCTTGCAGGGGGACAAGCAGGGGGTGGCTGGGGGGGCTGGCAAGGGGTGCACGGGGGGCTGTCCGGGGGTGCATGGGGGGCTGTCCGGGGGTGCATGGGGGGCTGTCCGGGGGTGCACGGACAGGGGGGGTGTCCAGCAGGGGGGGTTGGCAGGGGGACAAGCAGGGGCGGGGGGGCTGGCAGGGGGAAGGGGGGGGGGGGGGGTGGCGGCAGGGGGCAAGCAGGGGGCAGGGGGGTGGCCGGGGGGGCTGGAAGGGGGACAAGCAGGGGGAAGGGGGGGGGGGGGGCTGGCAGGGGGGCAAGCAGGGGGCAGGGGGGGGGGGCTGGCAGGAGCAGGGGTGGGGCTGGCAGGGGGACAAGCAGGGGGGGCTTGTAGGGGGACAAGCAGGGGGTGGCTGGGGGGGCTGGCAAGGGGACAAGCGGGGGGGTGGCGGGGGGGGGGGGGGGACTAACAGGGGACAGTGGGGGACTAGCAGGGGGCAGGGGGACTAGCAGGGGGGGTGTCAGGGGGCAGGGGGGACTGGCAGGGGGGTGGCAGGGGGGGCTGGCAAGGGGACAAGAAGGGGGGGTGGCGGGGGGGGGGGGGGGTACTAGCAGGGGGCAGTGGGGGACTAGCAGGGGGCAGGGGGGGACTAGCAGGGGGGGAGCTGGCAGGGGGACAAGCAGGGGGCAGGGGGGGCTGGGGGTTGGGGGCTGTCCGGGGGTGCACGGGGGGCTGTCCGGGGCTGGTCGGGGGGCTGCTCGGGGGTGCACGGGGGGCTGGCTGGGGCTGGCCGGGGGGGCTGTCCAGGGGTGCACGGGGGGCTGTCCGGGGCTGGTCGGGGGGCTGCTCGGGGGTGCACGGGGGGCTGGCTGGGGCTGGCCGGGGGGGCTGTCCGGGGGTGCACGGGGGGCTGTCCGGGGGTGCACGGGGGGCTGTCCGGGGGTGCACGGGGGGCTGTCCGGGGGTGCACGGGGGGCTGTCCGGGGGTACTGGCAGGGGGGACTGGCCGGGGGTGGCATGGGGGTGTCCAGGGTGTGTCCAGGGGGTATTTTTTTTTTATGAATTTGGACACCCTATAGCCACGGTTCAAAACCGTGGCTATTGATGTATTGCCGCGGTTTTAAACCGTGGCTATAGACATAATGCCACGGTTTTAAACCGTGGCTATAGATTTTGTCCGGCCTTTAGTATAGCCACGGTTGAAACCGTGGCATTAGGTATACAACCACGGTTTTAACCGTGGCTCTAAACCTATAGCCACGGTTTGAACCGTAGCTATAGAGTTAAAGCCACGGTTTGGAACCGTGGCTATAGGTCTAGGCCTATAGCCACGCCAAAATTGGCCACGGTTCCTCAAACCGTGGCTATTACCTATAGCCACGGTTTGAGGGCCTATAGCCACGGTTTAGAACCGTGGCTATAGCTCGAATTTCTAGTAGTGAGTTGTGGAGTAGCCTAAGAAAATTCCTTCATCAGGTTTTGGTGCAAATTTATGAAGATTATCTTTACTATTTAGAATGAATACCTTGCATCCAAAAACCTTAAAGTAGGAAAGTCTAGGTTTTCTACCATTCCATAACTCATAAAGATTTTTATTAATAAAAGGTCTAATCAAAACTCGATTTATAGTATAACAAGCAGTACTTATAGCTTCATCCCAAAAATTTTTGGCTACAGAATACTCACTCAACATGGTTCTAGTTATCTCTTGAAGAATCTTATTTCTTCTTTCAACAACACCATTTTGTTGAGGTGTTCCGGGTTCTGAGAAGTTGCGAGTAATGCCTTTTCTACTACAAAAAGTTTCAAAATCAAAATTTTGAAATTCTCCTACATGATCACTATGAATAGTTTTCAATGTAAGGTTATTCTCATTTTTAACTTGGGCTCTAAAATTTTTGAAATAAGAAAAATCTTCAGACTTATTTGCTAGAAAATAGACCCATGTAAATCTAGTGTAATCATCAACCAAGACAAATACATAATATTTGCCCCTAATGCTTCCAATTTGTGTAGGAACAAAAAGATCCATATGCACTAACTGTAATGCATCAGTAGTTGAGACTTCATTGACCGATTTAAAACTTGATTTGTGTTGCTTTCCATATTGACAAGGGTCACAAACTTTTGAAGAATCAAATCTAAGCTCCAGTAGATCCTCAACTAGTCCTTTATTAGAAAGTTTTCATAAGTTCCTATGGTTACAGTGACCTAGCCTTCTATGCCATAACAAAAAATGATATTCCATTACACTAAGGCAAGGTAAATCTTGGCTCCTAAGGTCTTCTAAGTTTAGTGTGTAGACATTTTCTTTCCTATTGGAAGAAAGAATAAATTCTTCCTTGGAATTTTGTACTAAGCACTTATCATTCCTAAAATTCACAAGGTATCCTTCACCACATGACTGACTTATGCTAATGAGGTTGTGCTTAAGACCTTTAACAAATAAAACATTTGAAATCAAAGTTTTTCCAAGAAGAACAATGTTACCTATACCAATAATTTCTCCCTGAGCATTATCTCTGAAAGTTACTTTTCCTCCTTTCGTCTTGATAATCTTTTCAAAATATTTTTTGTTACCAGTCATATGCCTGGAACATCTGCTATCCATGTACCACATATTGCTGTTGGTACCTTCTCTATTTTCCTGAAAATAAGAGAGTTAGATTTTCAGAATCCAAACTTTCTTGGATCTGGAGTTGTTAGACAATAAAATTTTGGGTATCCACATTTGTTTAGAAAAATAAGCTTTATAAAACCCAAGAGATTGAAATTTATTCAAAGAGCAGTTTTTCTTCCAATGCCCACCACTTTGACATTTAATGCAAAAAGGGGCTTTAGAAGGAACAAAATAGTTATTTTTGAAAACCAGTTTTTGGTGAGTATAACCTACTCCCATAGTGTTTCCTTGAGGTTTAATTTGAGAGTACATCTTGTCAAAATTTTCCTTCCCAGAGGTAAAGTTTGCAAGAAGCTTCTTAAGAGAAAATATTTTAGACTTCAGTCTGATGACCAAATTCCTATCCTCAGGAATCATTTCCTTAGAGTTAGATTTTCCCCCAAAAAAATTTATCTTTAAAATAGAATTATTAAGATATTTATAAAGTTATTCCTTAACAGAATTTGCTTCCTCAAGGTCTTTAGAAAGTTTTTCTAAAATCTCATATTTATCTCCAAGATCTATAGAAAGATCTAAAATCTCTTTTGTAAGAATTTCTTCCCTAGTATTTGCCTTGTCTAATTTTTTTATAAATCTTACAATTTTTTGCTTAAAGTAACTTGGAAAATCTAGATACTTCTTCATATGAAGGTATTTCTTAATTTTTTGAAAATGAATTTTCTTCATTAGAAGTACTATTTCCGGAATAGTAATTATTATCAAGAGATAAATTTGTTAAGGCTTCAGCAGAGCGTAACTTAGCCATAAGACATGTATTAGGGAAAGAAATAGTAACAATGAATCTCATATTCTTCTATGATGATGAATCATATTTAGAAGATTCACTTTCTAAAGAGTCTCCATAGATAGCACTCCAAGTATCATTAGCTTTAAGACTTTTCTTGTGCTTTTATCGATAGAATTTCTTCTTGTTCCTTTCTGAATTCCTTTCTTTCTTATCCTTATTTTTCAACAAGGGACAATCAGGTCTGATGTGACCTGTTCTTATACATTAATAACATGTAACTTATCCATCTTTCTTATCTCTGTAGTCTTTCTTTTTGTACTTATTCTGATGATTCTTCTGAGCTACAATCTTGTTCATTATCTGAGAAAGATTAGCTAATTCATTCTCAAACTTTTCTGTATCACTGGATTCTGACTAAAAATGACTTTCTTTGACTTTGATCTAGTTAATCTTTATGGGTTTTTGAATTTCATATGTTTAAAAGTGGTTGTAAAAGCAACTCCTCCATTTCCATTCTTCTTCTTAACATTTTCAGCATCTCTCTTCATTCTCGTTTCATGCTGAAGAAGAGTTCCAAATAACTCATCTAAGGAAATCTGAGTGACTTTCCTATTCTCATCAATAGCTATCCTCTTGGACTCCCATTCATTTGGAATGATATCTATTATCTTATCAATAGGAGACTCATCATCCAAACCTTTTTCTCCCATAGATTGTAAACTATTTATGATAGTTATAAACCTTTGTTGTACTTTGATTACAGGTTCTCCATAAGGAAAATTAAAGCCATGGTATTCAGCTCTCAATATATCTCTTCTTGTCTCTATGACTTTAGTTGTACCAAAATGTGTAACTTCAAGTTTCTTCCAGATACTTTTTGCAGCTTCACACGATGATATTTGACTATAGATGTTCCTAGTCATAGAACACAACAAAGTATTTCTGACTCTGAAGTTTGCTTGGTATTCTGATTTCTCATGATTTGTAAAGGTTCTCAATTCCTCATCCAGAATTTTATAATCTCCTGTCAGCATTAGATAATTATCAAATCCAGTATTGATAACAAAAGTTTTCATCCTATCTCTCCATTACTCATAATCATTTCCATCAAAAATAGGAGGTCTGGTAGGATTTAGATTATCTATGGAACCAACATTTAAACCCGTCATCCTTAAGAAAATCTATGACACACAAACTTGTTAGCAGTATGAGTTTGTAAACAAGATAAAATATCCTAAGCAATGAACTAGATATTTTATCTCTAAGAAAAAATAGAATCCGAACTATATGATTCTGAAAAACAGATTCCGAAAAAGTATGAATCCGGAAAATGAAATTCCAAGAATTCCCTTCTGAATCTAATCGTGAGATTAATTCAAATTGAACCTTCCCTCTGATACCAATTGTTAGAATGGTATGTATGAGTATGATATACTCTATAATACCAAAAGTATGATCAAATATGTAAAATTAGATACAAATACAATAGGGGGGGGGGTGAATTGTATACTTTAAAAAATCCTTAAGGAAATTTTGCATGACCAAAATTCACAACACCTATAAGTTCTAATAACTTGATTGATTCTAGAAAAGTGATTCCAGAAATGAAACTTAACAAAATTTAACAACAAATAAGATTCTACCTTAAACTGTATATAATCTAACTAAATCAGAGTACAAGTATGAGGAAGTATAAACAGTTTATACTTTCCTCAACAATACAAATGCACAATGGAAAAACAAAGCAGTAAAACTACAAGTAACAAGTAAAAACTCTTTTATCCCAAAGAGGAGGGTATCCAACAACCCTGGATAAGAGGTCCCTTGATTTATACTTTCAAGAAAGTCTGTCTTACCCAAACCTAGGTAAGCCCTCAATCTGAAGACCAGTATCTGTCTTGCTATCCCCGAAAGCCCTCAATTTGTAAGGAAATCGACACCTATGACTTCACAACCTGAAGTCTCTGATTTCAAGGAAATCGAACCTCTGCACTAAGAAAATCTGCACGAAGCAAAGTTTGAATGAGCAGTTCAAAACTTTCTGCACGAAGCTTGAGAGTTTATAAGATCCTCTCTCTCTAGAAATCACTTCAACAACACTTTGTCAAAGATCTCGAAAACGTTGTTAAAGTTGTGGTTTTGAGCTCTTTCAAATGAGCTCCTATAAGTATGACTCTATAATTTCCAAGAACATCAAGCTCAATGGATGGGAAAGTATATCTATCTCGAAGACAGGAGCTCAGGATGTGGTCTATCCGGATTTACTTATAGAATTCTATGAATCAGTTTGCTTCTTCAAGGAAGATGGTAGGGAAAAGTTTTCCTTTAAGAGTTATGGGAAGACCTATGTACTCTCTTACACAAAGGATGCGAGCTTGGTGGGGCTATCATATGAAGGGGAGGCAAAATTTTTCTCCCACAAACTTCTAGAGGTTCAAGGTAGTTTCGTTAAGGAAAATTCTATGGAATGCCTTGGGCTCAAAGATGTAAAGACATCAAAGATTTCCCATCTATATACAAACAATCGGATTCTACAATTATGGGTTCAAGGTCTCATCATACTGAGGAAGAGTGACAAGGACACCCTTAAGAAAAGTGACATGTATGTCTTGGATTTTTTGGTAAATCTAAGGAAGGTCAACCTCATGAGGTGCATTTTTATTACAATTGTGAACATAAAGAATGGTAATTTGAGAGCTCAAATTATAATGCATCTAACCTTACTTTCCAAGCTGATAGTTCGGTGTCTCGAATCCTTCAAGATTCCATGCAGTTCCAAGTCAAGGAATTGCAAAGTTATGCTGATCAGTGATGACACTCTCAAGAGGATGAAAGTGGGTTTCTAAAAGGAGTCAGGTAAGTTTTATGATTTAACTGAGGATGAGGCAGAGGCTGTTCCAAAGATTGCTGATAAAGCCGAACCTTCAAATAAAGCTGGGAATAAAAGAAAGATGAGGGAAGTGGAAGCAGAAGACAAAACTCCTAAGTATAAGGAAGTCAAATCTGCACATTCTAAACCAAAGAAACATAAAGCTTATCCAGGTGAGGTAGCAGTAAAATGGAGGGAGGATAAGAAGAATAGAAAAGCAGGAGAGCCATAGTTCGGTTTGGATCCTACTGAGGCTAAGGCCTTGAAGGAGAAAGAAGATGATGAGCTAGAAAAGCAGGCTAAAGAGAAGAAGCTCAAGAAGAAGATTTCAGAGGTAGAGATTGTCCAATCTCTTTTAAAATCCACTGAAGTTGCATCCAAACAAATTCCTGTACCGAAAACCTTCCTTACAGAATAATTACCTGAGACTCCGGGTAACAGGACTCCAGAAAATCCACAAGATAAGGAAGTTGAGAAGAAAGATGCAGAAGAAGTACAAAGAGCTGAGAACAGTGGTGGCTCTGATGATGTGATCAAGAAAGTTGAAGAATATCACGAAAAAGAAAGTGCTTCCGAGAAGTTGTTAATCCGAACTTCCCAAGCCGGATCCTCAAAACTGGTTACTCCTAGAGCTGATGAGAAGGGTGATGAAGAGAAAGTGAATAAGTTATCAGAGGAAGAGATTCATAATCATGACTTCATTCTTCCTGAAAATGTTGAGGCCGGTGATGAAAAAGAGAAAGTTGATGAAGATAAGATTGTCCAATTATTTGAGAGCGAGCATGAATCACCTGATGAAGAAACCATTCTTAAAATCAGTAAGGGTAAACAAGTGCTTGTTGATACTCCAATTAAAGATATTTTGAGAAAGAAATAATCTGGAGGAACCTCTATGAGGAAGCTAGTAGAGTTTGAGGAAGAACCATCTCCAAGTAAAATGTCTGATTCAGAGTCATATGCCTTGGGACATGATTTTGTGGTTCAGTCTCTGAAGAAGCTGGTGGACACCATTCCGATTTTTCCAGCAATTGAATCTAGATGCCAGATGCTTCAGCACAACATGAATCAAAAGACAGACTCTGTATCCATGGTTATGGAAATATGTGTTAAGATAGAGGCTGTTCACATAAATTTCTTAATCAACTATGAAGCCCATAGAAAATCCTACAATAATATCACCAAATTGTCGAAGAAAATTGTTGAAGATATTGAAGATCTTGATCAGTTTCAAGAAGATGTCAAGGAAGTCTTTGGTACCGAAGATATCAAAATCAAAAATCTTTTAGAAATATTTCTATAAAATCTAAATCTTAAACAAAATAATCGGATTTAAGAGGTAAAAGATCTGAATGGGAAGATGAGTTACTTTGTCCAAAGATGGAAAACTGAAAAAGATCTTCAGATTGAAATGGAAGAAATGCTTGTAAAGCAAGGTGAATTTCTGAAATCTTAGGCAGAGGCCCTGAAGGCTCAAGAGGATAGGATCACGTCCTTAGAAAAGCAAGCTGAGGAATATCATAAAGAGATGAAGAAGTTGAAGACCATCATAAAAAAGCTCATGCTCAAGGAAAAATAAAAAAAATAGACCCAAATCCGATCTTTTGTTGTATTTGGTTTCCCTTGTACCAATTATTTCAATCATAATGAAATGGTGGTTGCTTGTTTTTTTTGGTTGTTTATACTAATATTTCAAGTAATATATTATTTTTCCATTCCCTTAAACTCGTTTTGAAAATTACAAAGGGGTAGAAGGAAAAATAATTCTAAAGAGGAGAAGGAAAAAAATATCTAAGTAAAGAAGAAATATACCTAAGTAAGGGGGGGTTTATTTAAGGGGGAGTTCTCATTACAAATATTTCCACATTCAAATGAAAATTCTCATTCTGTAAATCTAGAATATGATCCTTAGTGTTTCAAAGCCTAAGGGGGAGTTAGTTTTATTCACTATTGTTCATATGTAAAGGGATATAAGTTTTAATTTTAAAGTTTAGAAATTTATTCTAAGTCCTTATATTCTTTTTCGTAAGGATGTTTGTGCTTTCCAAAAAGGGGGAGATTGTTGAGTCAATAAGGTTTTCCTTATGAATTTTCCATTCCTTCATTCAAGGGGGAGATTTTTAAGTCATTAAGGTCTCCTTATGACTTTACCATTCCTCTTATTTTGAAAATCACAAACACCTTATCTTAAGGCAAATTTCTTTCTACCCTATACTTTACCCCTATAAGGAAAAATTTCCTTCCTCAAGGAAATTTATCCTTACCATATTTTCATTACTCATATCATAATCCTTCTAAGTGTAAAATTCAGATTGAAACCAAAACCTCGGAATCATATAATACTTAGATATGAAGCATTCTATTTTAGAATCTGAATTCTCAGAATTCTCAGAATTCTGGTTATGAACTCTTCTCAGTTCTGACTCTGAATCTTGAACACGAATTCTGATTACGAATTCTAGTTACAAACTCTCATGAAGTTCAAATCCGAATTCTGGTTATGAAATCTCATGAAGTTTAACTCTGAATTCTGGTTACGAACTCTCATGAAGTTCAACTCCGAATTCTGGATACGAACATTCATAAAGTTCTGACTCCGAATTATTAATATGAATTTTGATTAAGAATTTCAGTTATGAACTTTCTAAGTTCTGACTTTGAGATCTTTGAATTCAGACTCCGAACTCTTATGAGTTCTGACTCCGAATTCTCATGAACTCTGGCTCCGAATTTTGTAAGTTCAGGTTCTGAATTCTTATTGAATCCAGACTCCGAATTTCTTTGAAATTCAGACTCTGAAATTCTATAGAATTCAGGTTCCGAATTCCTACAAAATAGAATCCAAATATCCTTATATTATAAGAATCTGAATTCAATTTTGTTTAGACTTCGAACTTTTATTTTACTTACATTCCGAATATTGTATTTTTGGTTATACTTACACTTGTTTAGTTATAAAACAATGACATGCTTTCAGTTACTCACTAACCATTGTTTGAGTGACACATGTACAGGTCCCTCTGAAATTCAAGGAATAATATGACAGTTGGAGGAGGGAGCTGACCATTTCAGCTGTGCCTATAAATAAGAGCTCATTTGAAAGATCTCAAAACCACAAATTTAAAAAAAAAATCAAGATCTTTGACAAAGTGCTGTTGAAGTGATTTCTAGAGAGAGATACTCTTATAAACTCTCAAGCTTCGTGCAACAAGTTTTTAACTGCTCGTTCAAACTTTTCTTCATGCATATTTTCTTAGTGCAGAGGTTTGATTTCCTTGAAATCAAAGACTTCAGGTTGTTAAGTCAGAGGTGCTGATTTCCTTACAAATTGAGGGCTTTTAGGGATAGCAAGAAAGATACCGATCTTCGAATTGAGGGATTACCTGGATTTGGGTAAGACAGACTTTCTTAAAATTATAAATCAAGGGACCTCTTATATAGGGTTGTTGAATACCCTCCTCTTTGGGATAAAAGAGTTTCTACTTGTTACTTGTAGTTTTACTACTTTGTTTTTTCGCTGTGCATTTGTATTGTTGAGGAAAGTATAACCTTTTTATACTTCCTCATACTTATACTCTGATTTAGTTATATTCTATATGCTTTAAGTTAGAATATTATTTGTTGTAAACTTTTGTTAAGTTTCATTTTCAGAATCACTTTTCCGGAATCAAGCAAGTTATTATAACTTAGATTTGTTGTGAATTTTGGTTACACAAAATTTCCTTAAGGATTTTTTAAAGTATAAAATTCCCCCCCTCTTGTATTTGTATCTCATTTTACATATTCGATCCTACTTTTAGTATTATAGAGTATATCATACTCATACATACCATTCTAACAATTCACACTTTTTCGAGATCTTTGACAAAGTGTTGTTGAAGTGATTTCTAGAGAGAGATGCTCTTATAAACTCTCAAGCTTTGTGCAGAAAGTTTTGAACTGCTCATTCAAACTTTGCTTCGTGCATATTTGCTTAGTTCATAGGTTCGATTTCCTTGAAATCAGAGACTTTAAGTTGTGAAGTCAGAGGTGCCGATTTCCTTACAAATCAAGGGCTTGCGGGGATAACAAGACAGATACCGATCTTTGGATTGAGGGCTTACCTGGGTTTGGGTAAGATAGACTTTCTTGAAAGTATAAATCAAGGGACCTCTTATCCATGGTTTTTGGATACCCTCCTCTTTGGGATAAAAGAGTTTCTACTTGTTACTTGTAGTTTTACTATGTTTTTCCACTGTGCATTTGTATTGTTGAGGAAAGTATAACCATTTTATACTTCCTCATACTTTTACTTTGATTTAGTTACATTCTATATGCTTTAAGGTAGAATCTTATTTGTTGTAATTTATTGTTAAGTTTCATTTCTGGAATCACTTTTCCAGAATCAATCAAGTTATTAGAACTTAGAGGTGTTGTGAATTTTGGTCGCGAAAAATTTCCTTAAGGATTTTTTAAAGTACACAATTCACCCCCCTCTTGTATTTGTATCTCATTTTACATATTCGATCCTACTTTTGGTATTATAGAGTATATCATACTCAGACATACCATTCTAACAAGTTTTTCATTGATAAAAATAAGATAATTAAAATAAAAGTAAATAAATAACATCAATACATTTCATATATAATTTTATTTAGATGAAAAAATTGTTACCCAATTGGAGATGTTCTTAAGCCAATTAATGAAGTGATAGCTTCAATGACATGGTTGTTAGGAGTTGTGAAGATTGTTTTCAAGTATCAACTTAAAGTTACTGGAAGGAGAGATAATATAACTTAGGTTGATCTTGATGTCCAGTTAGTGATAATGGAAAACTTCAGTGGAATGGCAGATTAGTTGGAAGTTAAAAACTTACAATGGTGGTGTGAAGATTGGTAAGTTTAGTAGAAGGTGTCCGTGAGAGCAGATTATTTGGACAAAATGGGGCATCACTTTCTTCCATCAATAGTCAATGGTCAAGATGATGAATTCTAAAAGTGATCAATAGTCATATTAGTTCAATAGAACCCCCTCACAAAAGCTGAAGGTTGGTGCTATTGGATGACCAACATGACCTCTCTATAAAAGTGAGGTGGGGTAATGATGTGTTTTTGTTTTGATAATATTTTTACAAAAAAATTATTTAAATCAATTATGTTTTATTTTTCAAAATTATGTTTTTAATTGAATAATTTACATTTGTTGAATTGTTATCAAATTAATTAAATTCTTTAATTTACGTTAAAATGTGCATTTTATTGGTTATTTATTGATTTAAGTTAATTTAAAGTTTAATGAAAAACTCATTTTAACCTTGTTCTTTTTATTATATTTTTATACTTAAATTATAGATTATCATTATTTGTTTTTATTATTATTTTTTTTAAAATAATAATTTTAACTCTTTAAATTTATTTATTTTTGTTAAATTAATTTATTCTTTATTTTATTTATTTATGGAAAATAATCAATTTATCAATGTTTTTATTTTAATTTAATTATTGGTTTCAGTGTCTTTAAATTCTTATTTTAGTTTTTAGTTTTACTTTGTTATTATTAGATTTTTAGGATGCAGTAGGCTCACATAGCCAAATTATCAAGTGATGCTATGTAGCTAAATTTCTACGTAGCCAAATTTAAAAATAAAAATCATGTAGGCACCTTTATAATGGATAATCACGTAGTCATTTTGCAGCAAATTCATGTTTTGGAATTTTCAGGAAGACAATTTACAGCTGGAAATTATGCAGTCAAATATTAGAATCACCCATGTAACCATTTTGTCAGCAATATTTCCACATATCCATTTATTCAAGTATGAGAATATTCACATACTTGATTCTCCCTAAAACCATTGGGAGATTTCTAAGCCATCCAATCTTACTGAAGAAGCCATGACCAAGACTGTAGATGAGTCAGGGTGACTGATGCTTGTCGATGAAGCTTTAAAGATTTGGTGGAAGATGAGAACGATGAAGACGATAGACACCACTATCATGGACTCTCCTAAGTTCGACCGAATATAAACTCACAACCAAGGCCACTGTTGATTTAGATGAAGATATCGATCGATTTTTTAAAGCTGACAAACTGAAGAATCGATGAAGACCTAAATGAGGATGGTTTGAGGGAGGAAGACTGAAGCTTATATTAGAATCTTGAAGTCTAAGTTATTCTGTTGAAGAATCCGATTGAAACCACCATTATTAACCCACTCGAGCTTGATAAAGAAGACAAACCAGGGATACTTTGAGTTTGATTTGACGATCAATGAATTGATGTTGGTCGAAGCTGCATTTCCAATTCTTGATGAAGAAGCCTTAATGTTGAGCTTTTATGATGATGAAATCGATGTGAATTGAATATGAAGAAGGCCACTCAAGCCTACTCCATGAAGAAGATTGATTCCATTTTCAGATCCTGATGAAGCTGTGAAGACTATATTTGTTGATAGAAGCAGTCGACTGTGACCGCAACTCAAAATTTGGAGAACAATTTCACGAGAATGAAGATGATGTTTTTTATACACCTGAGTGTGTTACCCATGTAGGAAAAAAAATAAGAGAATAGAGGAGGGCCTCGATGCTTTACAATGTTACGATTGTAAAGAAAAAGGATAGTGCATGCAACTTTCTCAATCAAATGCAGAAACAAACTCTTGAAGTTGATGGATAATTCTCTATGCATAAATGTGCATGTTGTTTTTGAACTTTTGTTGAGCCGTGAAGTTGTTAACATATAAGTAATTGTGTTAGAAACTAGAACATGATATGCTTAACTCACCAATTTATAGAGAATGATTGCAGGTAATGTTGGATATGAATAAGGAGGTCCAACCATTTTTCCAATGTAGTGGAAGGATATTTGTTAAATATTAATAAGCTAATCATTAGAGCAAGGTAATTTTTGTAACTTGAAGAAATAAGTCAGTTGATTTTGGCTATGAGAAGAAAAATAATAAATTCTGAAGAAGAAAAAACAATGGGGTTATTTATAAAATACATTGAGACAATAATAGATTTTCCAAATATGGGAGAAGCGAAACTAGGAGATCATCTAGAGAGCTCAAGGTGGAGTTTTTTGTTTCTACTTTGATGAATATGGAGTGTGAATATTCCACCTACACCATGATCATGTTCAACCAAGTTATTAAGTGTAAAAATATAGTGGATTCTCATGGTGAATTATTTCTAAGTTTTATTTCTTTAATTACACTAGAATTTTCTTTGAATGAATGATCATTGAATATTTGATTGATTTTTTGATTTCCATTCAGTCTGTCTTCTAGTTAATCTTCATTATTATATTATGTGACCAATATAGCTCTGATCAGAGTGTGCTGATCATAGAATGAGTCCTGTTGACTCAGGTTGAGTAGGAGTTTTATGATAATTATCTATGTTTAAATTTATTAATCCCTGATCAAGGATTGTGAGTATAGTGAGTGACTGTATTTATCATTGTGATCAATGATTGTTGAGTACATTGATCGAATCCTACTAAAAGGAAGTCAACTGATAAGATCTTAGTTGTTGATTTCACCTTTTTAAACTGGATAAGATGCATGTTTTGTGATCATGAATAATGTTTCATGGGAATTATTAGTGTATAAATATTTTCAAATGAAGAAGAGAGGATGGTCCATGAGAACTGCTAGAATAAGATACTGCTTTTACATTTTTTATTTTCCACTACTTATATTATGTCATTTATTCTTCTATTTACAATCATATAAATTCCCCTAAAAAATTTTAAATATATAAAAGTAAAAAAATGTTGAAAATTATGGTAGTGAAACTCTTTAAAAGAAACCTCATTGGGAGAAAACCTTGGGAACTGCTATACTGCAACAAATAGGTGATTAAAAAATTGAATTAGGAGGTTAAAAGGGACATCATAAAAAATTCAGTCTTCAATTGGAACCATTTTTGGGAAGTTTGAAAAGTGTTTCTAAAAAATAAAAATAAAAAACAAATCATAATATTCTTTTAAAAAACAAAAAAAAGTAAAAAATTAGTTTAAAAAATCAAAGAATCAAAATTCTGTTGTATTTTAGATAAATATCATGAAAATTTTGAAATTTAAAAATCTTACAATATAAGAACCAAGAAAGTGTAAACAAATAAGTTGTTGAAAATGAAAATATAAAAAAACTGAAACACGAAAAATAAACAAAAAAAAATCATCAAAATAGAAAACAATAATTTTTTTTGAAAAAATGGATGAACAAATAACTCTTAAGGAGCTTTTTACTCATGATTATGAGAACTAATGAAAATTATTTGGATTACCTAAGATAGACCTATATTTTGAGCTACAATTAGGAATGATTCACCACCTACCAAAATTTCATGGTTCATCAGCTGAGGATCTCTATAAACACTTAATAATTTCACATGGTGTGCATCACCATAAAACCACAAGGGGCAATTGGGGATCAAATCAAGATGAGGTTCTTTCCCTTTCCTCTTTACAGAGTAACTAAGGAGTAGTTCTACTACTCCTAGTCCACCTCAATATGGAGTTGGAACTAGTTAAAAAGATATTCCAGGAATTTTTTTTCCTAACCTCTAGGACTACCTCCCTTAGGAAAGGCATTTGGGGCATTAGATAGTTATAAGGGAAGACTCTACATGAATACTGGGAGGGGTTTAAGAAATTCTATTTTAGTTGTCCTCATCATTATATTTCCAATCATATATTAATCTAATATTTTTATGAGGGATTATTCTTGATAGATATGAGCATAATAGATGTTTCTGTTGAAGGAGTGTTAATGGATAATATTTCCATAGATTATAGAAATCTAATTTCGAATATGGACCAAAATTCACAGTAATCTAGAACTAAAGGATTAATTCATGCCAAACCAGCCATGGAAGTATCCAGTTCCAATTATAACAATAGAAAAATAGAAATTAAGTTGAGTTATCTTGCTAACATCATGAGGAAAATGATATCTAGATCTGTCCCACCACAAATTCAACCAGAACCAGTTTTGCAATTCAGATGCATTATGAAATCTATTCAACTTCTGATCATTTCAATAATCAATGTACTTAACTGCAAGAAGGACTTGAATATTTTAATGGGATATTACTTGGAAAATACTTCCATAACAACCTGGATAGTCTATTTTCCAAATAGAACATTCAATCTAGGCCTTTTCAATCCATCCACAATTTTAACCAAGGCTAGAATTACCAAAAAAATAATAGGTTTAGGCCTAATGATCAACCAAATAGAAATTTCCAGCCACAAAACTTTAACCAACAACCTAGTTATGATCAAGATCAATTTGGTAACCAAGTTGGTGGTAATTTCACAAATTTTCAGAATTAAGAAATTAAAAAATATCAAGGTAATCAAAGAAATGATTCACTCCTCAAGGAGATGGTTAAGAAGTAGTAAGACATTTTCCAACAATAATAAGTATTATTAAAAAATATGGTTACTATGGTCTACTAGCCCACTGGGCCTTCGGGCTATGTAATGGGTCTCCCTCTACCCAGTTAAAAGAGGTCTTTGCTTTGCTTTATTAATAAAAAATGAGGCTTCAGCCCCAACCTTTTAAAAAAAAATTAAAAAATATGGTTACTTAAATGGGTCAAATTTCAATTGAAATTAGTTGTATAAAAAATAAAAGAAGTGGTAGTTTGTCATCACAATCTTAAGTGAACACGAGAGGAATATAATTTTTTTAATAGGTATGGGGGAAACCCCCCTTTTTAATAAACACAAACTCCTCTCTTTTTTTGGGTAGAGAAAACCCAATACATATCCTAGAGTCCCAAGAAATGTAGGACCAAGTACATGGACTAAGAGAACCCACGGTCTTGTAGGCCTAATATGACGAGGATACCTCCCAAGAACCACATCTAGAGTGTGCCGCCAGGCCAAGCCATCGGTCCTTTAGTGGTCATCTATCAAAATCGCTGCTGAACTACTCGCGTCCCGCTAATTACGAACATTGTCCATTTCTGATCTTCCTGCCCTCATCTGTCGAGACAATCACTGGCCCACTCAAACCCACTAACTGCTGCAAATATCATTTTCCACTGGTCCACCTGCCCATGCTTTTCGAAAATTCTACCAACACTTTCTTCATCTCCACCCCATGCCAATTCCTTTTCATCTTAGTCACCATGAGGACTGATAACCCCTACATGAACAATTAGCGACACATACCTCCAAGATGAACTTGATGAATAATAAATTAAAAAGGGAATTTCTACTTCTAAAACCAATGGAAAATCACATTAAGAAGTCACAAAATCACACATTGAATTTGTTATTGACCCCACTGAATATGCACATGAACCTACTATCCACAAAATATTAGAACAAGAAAAAACAAATAAAAAGGAAGATATCTATCTTAAAATAACTTATAGAGGTTTTAGAAACATGACGGGCTCTTAAAAATAGGGAAACAAAGTTGAAGATGATCTAAAAATGCATAGTGATCCACTACCTTACCCGATGGGAAGCCCTCTTATCGATAATATTATTGAAATTGAAATGGATAAGGAAGTGATCAAAAATTTTAAGAAAGTCTAGGTTAATATATCTTTGTTAGATGCTATAAAAAAATCCCTCAATATACTAAATTTATTAAGGAAATGTGCACCCATATAAGGAAATTCAAGGGAAGTGAGAAATTCAACTTAGGGAGAAATTTTCTTCCACGATTCAATAAAATTTTCCTAAAAAATGAAAAGATACTAGTATATTCACTATCCCTTATATAATTTGAGAAAATGAATTTTAAGATGCTATGTTAGATTTAGGATCCTGTATAAATGTTATGCCTTATTTTATATTTTCATCTATTTATGTTAGAAACATTAAAAATTATGGTATTGTCATCTAGATAGCTAATAAGAGTTTAGATAAGCTAGTTGGAGTCATTGAAGATGCGTTGGTAAGGGTAAAAGATATTTTTTTCCATGCTAATTTTTATGTGCTGGTTATGGAGGATGGTAGATTTAGTACACACACACCTTGATTTTATGACGACCATTCTTGAAAAATGCTAAAGTAATTATTAATGTTCATAAATGGACCATTTCCTTAGAGTTTGGAAGTAATATGGTTAATTTTTACATTTCTGAATCAGTAAAATACCCCATTAAAGATCATTTTGCACAAAAAGTTAATATGATTTAATGGTTTTCCATCGAGTTGTTTTCTAATTTTATTCAAGATAACTAACCTCTATATTCTTTGGGAAATCAGGTTTCATCTAATAATGAGACTACTGGAACCAGAAATTCTGAAATATGTTGTAATGATTTTAAAAACAAATCCATTTTTGAGAAAACCAAATGCTATTTTGACATTTCTAAACATGAAAAGAAATATATTTTTGCTGGAAATGATATTTAAATGGATGGATATTTTTTTTATTTTCTTGGATCATGTAATACTATTGAAAGTTCTGAGTTACTTTGTGAAATTACACCTAAAATAGCTAAAATTGATTTAAATTTTGATCAATAGGATAGAAATGTGGAAAATTATTTTTTATTTAAGAATGTTTCTTGTAAATACACCATTTTAAACTTAAAATTTTCTCAGAATGTCATTGAAGAATTCACCTCATATTTGTGAACTTGAATTTGATTTTTTAGGATGACACATATTCACTTCTTGAAAATAAATACACTATTAGTGTAGAAGTTTATAATTTTGTTATCTTAGTGAATGATGTAGAGGCTGAAAAAGAAGTCAAAGAGCCTATATAACCTATTTTGTCTAAAGGACAATGATCCCATACCCGAGTGTTAAGGGCTCCTACTTAGCATCCAAGAGACCCAGGTTCAAAACCGGGTGGAGGTGAATTTCTAGGTACTGTAGCAGTTACTGTAGAAGTTGGAACTATTCACCCGATTTGGGGCTTCGGGCCACCGGTTTGGGCCTATGGGTCTCAAGGGCCTTCGGGCCATCAAAGGCCTTCAGGACACAGGGCTTTCGGGCCACAAAGACCATGGAGTGCATAGTTCACACAGAATAGGCCCCAGAAGAGGATCAGAGCAACAAAGAGTAGCAGCCACCAGATGTAGAACTAACCAGATTAGAAGAATGAGATGGTATGACAAACGCCATCAGGACCAGGAATCATGCAGATTTATATGGGGAAATGATAGTTGATCAACAATGCAAGGTGGGGAGCTAGGTGATCAAATGATGTAGAAGCTAGGGAGGGGCAGTTCAAGTGGGATGGGCCTACAGGTCATGTATTGGGTATGGTATGCCTCTGGGACTTCGGGTCATGTAATACGAGTCAGTCGGGCCTTATGCCTTAGGCCTACGGGTCACATACGGGTTCCCCTTCAACCCTTAAAAGGTGGATTATCCATAATAAAATAAAAAATAAGGCCTTCGGGCCATTCGGGTGGGCTAAATAGGACAACCCACATACACTTAAACTTGAGGATTTTGAAATATGCCTACTTGAAATTCAAAAAAAACCTATTAAAGTAAAAATGGGATATCTAATGAGTAACAGAACCAACTTTTAGAGGACTTTAGGAAGAATAGGAAGGCTATAGACTTTTCTTTAGATGACTTGTTAGAGATTAGTCATTTGGTGTGCATGCATAGGATACTTTTATAAGACAATTCCAAACCTGTTAGAAAATTTTATAGTACATTTAATGCTACCCTTCTTGATGTGGTTAAGAAAGAGGTGACTACTTTATTATATGTAGTTATAATTTACCAAATTTTTGATAGTTGATGGATAAGTCCAGTCTAGATTTCCCCCCAAAAGGGTGGATTCATAGTTGTTAAGAATGGATTTGGAGAATTAGTGTCTTATAGGTTGCCTAATAAGTGGAGGGTATACATTGATTATAGGAGACTAAACTTAGTGACAAAGAAGGTCCACTAACACACACTAGTCTGGAGGTGTGGAAAAAGCTAATTATTTTCCCCTTAAGGGTGTAGCAATAGTAGTGACCAAATTCATCTCCAAAGAGTAGTGTTTTGAATCAAGTTTTCATGAGTGAAAAAGTAAATAAAAGAATAAGAATTTAATGACTAGGAAATAAATAACTTGGTTGGTGAAGATCATTTTAGAGAAAAGTGATTGGGTTTAGGCTTAGATTCCCTTTTATAATGCTATCATGGTCCCTTAAAATTGAATCCCTTGTCTTTATTAATTTGTTTAATGAATGGATTAACAACCGTTTCTCCTTTTTCACCCTTTATTGAGGTTGATTGATAATGAAAATAATCCACCCCATTTCCTTGGTTGGACTATTCTCCTTCCAATGTGTGAAAGTCATAGTGGGTCTCCTTTGGATCACCCAGGAAATACCAAATCAGGTATTGAGTATCATAAGTGCCAAAATTATTCCACTATATATTCCCCACATGTTTATTAATCACCAAACACTTCTCCACCTGACCTTAGATCACTTAATTGGTGTGATACAAAACTAAGAAGAGGGAGAACAATTTTCTTAATCAAGGAATTTTAGAATATTTAGATTTGAAATACAAATACAATTGTATTCCATTAAAATCATGAAATCATGAATTTAAAACCTTTTAACAAATAAAAAGAGACATACGAATTTGATAAAAACTAGGAATTCGAAATTACATAATATCACCTCCCCTTCACCCAACCAAAAAAGGTTCTACCCCTCCATTAAAAGGAAAACAATGGAGGTAGAAGTGGCAGAAGACATAATAAAAGTGAAAGAAATAAAAAACAACAGAAAGAGTATCCACTAGCAACAATAATTGTTTTCTATCAATCCACCCTATTTCTCTAGTACAACATCCTTGTATTTATAGAGGGAGTTAACCTCTTTATCCCACTCAGTTGTATCTTGAAATATTTTCACAATCATTGAATGTGTCTTTTTAAATATATTTAGCATCGAATCTACTAAATTCTCAAGTGTTTCAAAATTTTTGTGTTGAGTTGTAATTCCTCAGTGAAGGTAGATCACATACACCATTGGAACAACTATGGATCATATCTAACATTGGAATAAACTAACACCAATCATTTCTAAATTCATCCCAACATCTTATTCCTCCACTATTTGGCCTGATCAGTGGCATTATCCATGGAATAAAACTCCTACTTGATAGATCTAACCGTAACCAGTAATTATTCCCTACATAGTTTTGTATGGAAGCTTGGGAATCTCCTTCCTTGACCTTATCCTTGGATGAACATAAGAAAACATTTCTTCATGCATGGTATGCATTATTCGCACGGGGGAGTGTGGATCAGGTGAGTGATCTTGGGAAGTGGTGAGGTGGATGTGGTAGTGGAGGTTCCTCTTCGATAATGGGATCCTGGAGTGAGACAGAGCTTGAGCAGAGTCTCAGTTGATATTTCCATGGATGTTCCTTGGTAAAAAGAGGCAGTAAATAGCATTGGAGATGGTGGTGAGGGGTGGACTGGTGTCGAGTAATGATAGTGGTGAAGATCTTCTTAAGATCTACTGTTGGAATAAAGGTGGATCATGTGCCACCATTGGAAAAATAATGGATCGTGTTCCACCTTTGGTGCAACAGTGGATCACATCCACCATCAGAAAAAATGATGAATCACATCTACTATCAGAACAAGATAATGTAACCTTTTTAGTGATGATAGTGGTGGTTTCTTCAAATGTGGGCATCGCCGAGGTCCAGTGGTGCTGAAGCATGGAAACAACATGGAAATAATGGTAGTAGTGTTCTTAATTGACCACTAGAGTTATCTAAACTTCCAAGTGGAAGTAGTAGTATTAGTTTTCTTAATTTATCACTAGTAGTGTTCTTGGTGGAGGTCTTATGATGGTCCAACAATGATTCCAGTGGAGATAGTGGCCGAAAGTGGTTATTGAGCTCGAGCTCAAGCTCTCAGTGGTCACCCATGTCATTCTTCGATGATGACAAGTAGTGGAGGTGGAAAATGAGTGGAAACAAGAAGAAAAGTTAGGTAGTAGGGTGTGTACGAGCATAAGGGAAGTGGAGGCGAGGTACAAAAACACCGCTTTTTTTATTATAAATAGTACCCACATTTGATACCATTTCATATTAGTCTAGAGAGCGCACCCCATGTTGACTTAAATATTAAGTCATGACTATATCATTGTAATGAAGTTGGATGGGGATCAGAGGACCCCTTCCTACCGTTGTAGACCACCCTATCCTAGCAAGACCATTATCCCATCACCTCATGGGTTTCATCACCATGGGCCAATGCATATGAGCTTTGTCCTAGACATATATGCCTGCAGACTCATCCCCAAAGGCTCTAAACAGACCTGACCCCCCCGTATAGCCCTATCGGCCTAATAAATCCCTCTCAGTAGTGTCCTAGCTGACTGAACCCTTGTGGGATGGATAAGTTGCGAGTTTCCACTAGTTGATGCGCTAGCTTGAGGCCTAACCTGTTTTTTAGTAAAACATTGAAAATAATTCAAATAATAAAGTAAAATTTAATAGAACAATAAAATAAATACCAAAATTAAATTTCATAACAAAATTATTTATTTAAATTCCATATTTGAAATTTCCCATATTTTAGTAAAACATTGAAATTCATGGGAATTCTTCATTGAAATCCTTCATTATCCTTTAAAAAATGTTAAAAATTATGCATGAAAATTAAGTGTCAACCACTTTCCCTTGCTTTTTCTTGATTAAACCTTTGAAAGGTTGGCCGATCAATCCCATTATTGATTATTGGATGGTTTTTATAGACACTTCCAAATTTATATAGATCCATAGGACTAGGATAAAAAAACTTTCACATGTCCTTTTGGTACCTTTTCATATCAAAGAAAGACATTCCTTTTATCTTTGATGGGAAATTCTATGAAGTATTTAATGAAATCAAACAGAATATAGTGTCTCAACTAATAGTTCAACCACCTAATTGGGACTTTCCTTTTGAGCTGATGACCGATGCTTTAAAAGTCTCTTTAGGGGATATTCTTGGTAAAAGAGTAGAAAGTAAATCACATGTCATTATTTATGCTTCTAGAACTCTAGATTCTGCCCAATCTAATTACTTCACAATAGATAATGAATCGTTATCCATTTTTTTCACTTGATAAGTTTAGAAGATATCTTTTTTGGGTCTAAATTTATAGTTGTCACTGACCATTTTGCTATTCAATATCTCATAAAGAATCAAAAATCAAAGCCAAGGATAATTAGATGAATCTTATTGCTTTAGGAATTTAATATAGAGATACAAGATAAGAAATGAATTGAGAACAATATGATTGATCATTTGAGCATGATACCTATTAAATTTTATCAATATAAATCATTTATTGAACCAATTAGAGATTTTTTACCCAAGGAGAAATTGTATTCTGCTAATATAGACAAGAGGACATGGTTTTCAAACATAGTGAATTACTTTCCCACTAAAATTGTTCCTCATTATTTTTTGAAATAGAAGGTTTCTAAATTTATTAGTGAGTTAAGGTAATATGTTTGGGATTATCCTTACTCATGGCATATAGGAAGTGATCAAATTTATAGTATATTTATCTCAAATTCTGAAATTTCTATAGTGCTATAATTCTTTCATAGTTTGAGTTGTGGTGGACACTCTAGGACATATAGGACCACTAGTAAAGTGTTGGATTTAGTTATATTTTGGTCTTAAATTTTCAAAGATCCTTACAAGTTTTGAAGGACCTGTAAAGTATGTAAATTCCAAGGAAATATTTCTCAAATACATGAGATTCCACACAACCTTTTTTGTTTTGTGATGTTTTCTATGTTAGGGGAATTTATTATATATGAACTTTTCCTAATTATATTGGATATTCCTACATTCTTCATGTTGTAGACTACGTGTCAAAATAGATTGAAGCTATACCAACCAGAACAGATGATGCTAGAGTGGTGTTACAATATAGCAAGAGTAATATTTTTTATAGATTTTGGATTCCAAGGTTTATTCTTACAGATCAAGGAACTCGTCTCTATAATAGGACTTTGGAAGATTTGTTGAAAAGATATGGTCTTAGTCATAAAGTTTCTACACCCTATCATCCTCAAACAAATGGGATGGATGAAGTTTCAAATAGAGAGATCAAGCATATTCTTGAGAAAAAATTTAACCCAAACAAGAAATATTGGATCTTAAGAATTTAGGATGCTTTATGGGTGTATAGGAATGCATATAAGACTCTAATAGGGATGTAACCTTATATGTTAGTTTTTAGAAGATCCTATCATTTTCCTATGGGGTCAGAGCATAAAGATTTCTGGGAAATCAAGTCATGTGATTTGAATCTATTTGAAGATGGAAAAGAGAGGAAGATTTTTTTGAAAGAGTTGGAAGAAATAATGAACAATTCTTATGAAAATGATAGGATTTTTAAAGAGAAAAAAATTATGTGCATGAAAAAATGATCCTGAATAAATAATTTTAGATTGGAGATACTATTTTACTATAAAAATCTAGGATTAAGATCATCCCAGATAAATTTTGTTTCAAATAGGATGAAACTTTTATTGTGAATCATGTTTTCTCTTTTGATGTTGTATAGATTAGATATCTCGGGAAGGATGTTCCATTCATTTTAAATGGAAATAGAATAAAACTATTTAGATAAGAGATTAAGGAACCTCTGGGGGAGGATTTACTTTTGTTAGAAGTTGAATACCACTAAATAATCCAGTTTATTTCTTCCCTTATTGTTTTATTTTGTTTAGAACCTTTTGTATTGTTAGGTTTTTCTTTTTGTTTCACAGTATTTCTTTATAGATAATAAAGAGAGATTTATGTGGGGATGTTATTCCAATTTTTCACCATTAAGAATCTTCTTAGGGTCTCTCTCCACTTTATAGAGTAGTTACATTATAATAAATAATGATCCAGAGAAGCTACAAGTTGAAGAAACCCGATTCATCCCCTTTACTTTCTAAACTCTACTTACTTTTTACTTGATTTATAATTTCTTGAATCTAATATTAATTTTTATTTATCTTTAGGATCTTGAAGCTAATAAACCAAAGGGACTTTATCAAAGTGAGTAATTGGTGTGTTTGATTGGATTTAAAGTGAAATATAGCTTTATATTCAAGGAAGTAATTAGTTTTTAATTCTACTCAATTTCATGCCTATAAAATATTCTTGTTGATTTTGCTGTATAGGACTTTAATTATTTATAAAAAAGTTGTCCTGGAAGAGTTTTTTCACAATAAAATTAGTGCTTAAATAGTACGGTTACTTCTATTAAATTTTTTGTGTTTGATTGTGTATAGTGTCTTTCCATGCTAAATATTATTTGATTTTCTATAAATCATTTTCATAATTTCTTAAACATGCACTAGTATACAAGTTTTACTTTTGAGATGAATTATTAAAGTGGTAACTAGTAGGATTTTTTTTTCATGTTATGAGTTGTTGTTTGTTTGTTTTATGTAGCAAAATATATTGAGTTTTCTTATGAACCTTCGTACATGATTCAAATCTATCAAATTTATAAATCTTTTCAAACATTAAATTGAATTTACATGTTTCTCTACCTTAGATTCAATATTGAGGAAAATTTTGGGTTTTAGTGTGGGGAAAATGGTCTTTCAATGTGCTAAATAACACCACAATGCGGTTCATATTAAAAACTACCTTTTTTTAAATTTGATTATTTTTCAAGTTTTAATTAATCATTATTAGTGTTTTTTTGAAGTTTGAATATAAATTTTTTACTTTGAGGAGGTTAATTTTCTATTACCCATTAGATTTAGTTGGGTAAATCATTTTTCATTTCCCTCTTGAAAAGATATTGTCTTTGGTAAAATATTAAATAAATTTTATACAATTATCATTTTCATTTAATTATTTTATTTGGATTTAAACTCATAAAATATGTTTTCAAATGAATTATGAAACGAAAATACTAATCTGGGTTGAATTCATTTTTTATTATTCGATCTTTTGGATGATTTATTTATACTTCCATATTAATTATTAAGTTTTCTCATACAAACAAAGTGATTAATTATCTTGTTTTATAATTATGAGAGTATTCTCTCCTAGAGGTAAAGTGAAGTTTTGGATTTCATTTTAATGAAAATTGAAGTGGGTTTTATTTGTTTTCAAAATTTTAAGGTCAATCTTTTTTTTAAACCATAAATCAAAATTTTCCCTAAACAATTTTAATTTATTAAGGTTAAATTCAATCACTTCTTGATAAAAAAACATGTGGGAAAATCAATTTGAAAGAAAACTTTTTATAGCCATCTAGTATTTCAAAATTGAGATTCATTTTATTCCACTGAAATTAACTCATTATTTTCTTGAGGACAAATAAAAGATTAGTGTGGGGGAATTTGATGTGGATTTTTTTGATAATATTTTACCACAAAATTTCTTTAAATTAATTGAGTTTTATTTGAAAAAATATATTTTTAATTGAATATTTTACATTTGTTTAATTTTTCTAAAATTAATTAAATTCTATATTTTATGTTAAAATATGTATTTTATTGGTAATTTATTATTTTCTGGTTACTTTAAAGTTTAATGAGAAAAATATTCTAACCTTGTTCTTTTTTTTCTTTTGTTATACTTAAATTATAGATTATCATTTTTTATTTTTATTTATTTATTTCATTTTATATTATTTTTTGTAAAATAATAGTTTGAAGTCTTTAAATTTAATATTCTTATTTAATTTATTTATTTATTATTTTGTTTATTTATTGAAAATAACTAATTTATCATTGTTATAATTTTAATTTAATTACTAGTTTTTTTGAACTCTAATTTTAATTTACTATTTGAATTTGTTGTTATCTAATTTTTAGGATGCATCAGGACCACATAACCAAATTATCAAGTGTTGTTTCATAGATAAATTTCTACATACCCAAATTTAGAAATGGAAATCACATAGGCGATTCTCTAATGGAGAATCACATAACCATTTTGTAGTGGATTCACTTATAGGAATTTCCACGTAGCCAATTTCTAGTTGGAAATTATGTAGATAAATCTTGGAATCACCCACATAACTATTTTGTTAGCAGTTTATTCACATATCCATTTGTTCGGGTATGTGAATATTCATGTACCCGATTCTCCCTACAACCATTGGGAGATTTCGAAGCCAACCGAGCTTACTGAAGAAGTCATGACTGAGCCTGTAGATGAGTCGAGATGACTGATTTTTATTGGTGAATATTCAAAGATCTGGTGAAAACCGAGAATGATGAAGAAAATAGGTGCTACCACCATGGACTCTTCTGAGTTCAGCCAAAGATAAACTCACACATGAGGTCATCGTTGATTTGGATGAAGATCATAACTGTTAATTTAAATATGATGAACCCAAACACTGATGAAGTCCTAGATAAAGATGGTTTGAGGGAGGCTGATCAAAGCTTCCCATAGAAGCGTGAAGAAGAAGTTGTTCTATTTAATAATCTGATCAAAATCACCACCATAAACCCACTCGATATTGGTGAATAATAAGAATTGGGGATACTTTGAGTTTGATTTGATGGTTGATGAAATAAATTTGGTTAAATATAGGTTTTTAATGCTTGATGAAGAAGCCTCGATGCTGAGATTATTTGATGACAACTTTAGTGTGAATTGAAGCTGAAGAAGTCCACTAGAGCCTATTCGGTGTAGATGAGAGATGCCATTTTTAGATCTTGATGTTGTTGTGAGGACTGAATTTTTTGATGTAAGCAATTAAATTTGACTAAATATTAGGATCTATAGAACCATTTTGTGTGAGTAGAGATGAATATTTTTTCCACTTTAGTGTGTTACTTATGTAGGTCAAAATAGAAGAGAACAAAGAAGGGCCCTAATGTTCCACAATGTTGTGATTGTAAAGATGAAGGATGGAACACGCAACTTTCTTGATTAAATGTCAAAAAACTCTTGAAGATGATGGATATTATATATGAATAAATTTGTGTGTTATTTGTGGATTTTTTTGAGATGAAAATTTGTTGAAATAGATGGACTTGTATCAAAAACCAAAGCATGAGAAGCTGCACTCACCAATTGATAGAGCATGACTACAGGGAATGTTGGATTCGAGCAAGTAGGACCAACCACGTGTCCAAAACAGTGGAAGGATATTTGTTAAATATCAAGAAGCTAATCATTATAGTAGGGTAATTTTTGAAACATGAAGAAATAAGTCTGTGGATGTTGGATGTGAGAAGAAGAATAATAAATTCTAGAGAAGAAAAAAAGTGGTGTCATTCAAAAAATACATTGAGACAACAAGAGATTTTTCCAAGATGGGAGAAGCAGAAGAAAAACATATAGATCTTATAGAGATCTCAAGGTGGTGATTTTTATTATTACTTATATGAATATGGAGTGTGATGATTCCACCTACACCATGACCATGTTTGGATAAGTTATTATGTGGCTAAATCCAATGGATTCTCATGGTGATTTTTTTGTCTTCAATTACACTGTAATTTTCTCCGAATGAAGGATCATTAAATATTTAATTGATTTTTGATCTTAATTCAGACTTTCTTCCATTAAATCTTCATTCTTTCATTATATGACTAATATATCTCTGATTAGAGTGTGTTGATCATATAATTAACCCTGTTAACTTAGGATGAGTAGGAGTTTGATGATGATTCTCTCTATTTAAATTTCTTAATCCCCAATTGAGTATTGTTAGTACAATGAGTGATTATATTTATCCCTATGTTTGATGATTGTAAGTACATTTACTGAATCCTATAAAATGTAAGTCAAGGTCTAAGATCTTAATAGTTGATTTAAACTTTTGGATCTATATGAGATGCACGTTTTGTGGTCATGAATCATGTTTTGAGATAATTATTAATGAAAAAATCTTTTCAAACGATGAAGAGAGGACAATCCATGAGAAATGGTAGAATATTCTACTTCTTTTACATTATATATTTTCCATTTCTTATATTATTTCATTTCTTACTTCATTTACAGTCATATAAATTCATCTAAAAAATTATGAAAATATAAAAGTAAAAAATATATTAAAAATCATGATAGTGAAACTCTTTAAAAGTAACCTCGTTGTGAGACAACTCTGGGTACTACTATACTATATTAGTTAGGAGATTAAAAACATGAAGTATGAGGTTAAAAATGATATTATAAAAACTCTATTATGTTGTCCCATAGAATGGATAACTGAAAACTCAAGAGGGGGTGAATTGAGTTCCAAAAATTTTATTTACAAAATACCTCCCTCTTCAGGTATGATTGTTCAAATATTTTTACTTAATATGAAATTATAGTGTAAATAAAAACTTAAGTAAATGGATTAAATGCAAGATATTTATAGTGGTTAGAGGAACAAAAATCCCCTAGTCCACTCCACCAACACTATAGTCTACACTTTTGGTGATTTTCACTATAACATCCCTTATATTGGGGGATCCCAGCTGTGTCCAAGTAGTTGTCAATTAATAAAAAGATTTAAGATATTTCAACTAGGTTATCCCTTTATAAGACCTATCCATGGTCTCAATACACACTCTTACACTAAGTGTAAAAAAATTTAATGAATAAACTTTTAAAGAAACAGTTACAACACACAGTTGCAAGCAGTAACTAACAGTAGTCAAAGATTTGACCTTAGAATATGATAGTATTTAAAGTATAGATCAGGATGATCTTTAGTGAAATTGATAGATTTGGTAAGCACAACATGAGAGTTTATGTTTGATATTTTCTATGTACAGGCATTCAATTAATTCACATGTATGAGCATTCAAATCATTCTTCACATTCATCTATCTCATATTCTTCATCTCCTTTCATACAACAACTAATTGTTCCTTTTATATCTCATTTTGAACTTATGAACGAGATGATTGTAATGGCTGAGTGATCCATGTGTTGATAACTTGATAATACAGGCTATAAAGGACATGCGTTCATTCCTTCAAAATATATAAGTTACTTTTGTGGAATCAATGTCAAAAATCTTCTCATTCTTTAGATCTTTCCATTTATGGAAAATATTGTACATATCAATATTTCCTTAAATAGATAATCCATTTTCTGATATGCTATAAAAGCATGAAATGAATTATCAAGATATTATCAAAGTAATCATGAAATTATATATAACAGCTAGATCTTCATAAGATATTCAACTGGTAGTATTGTTCATCATAGGATAACTTCCCGAGAAACTTTGCAAGATAAAATAGCTCTTCTTATTATTCATAAGATAAACCGACTTTAATACTGTATAGGATAATTATTTAGTGTAAGATAAATATGCTACTTATGTGTGATACTTAACTTTGACAACTTCTTTGATTCTCTTAAGATAAAATTTTATGAATATCCTTTTCATGAGATGACATCTTCTCATATTTTCATTCTGACTAAAACATTTGGCTTGAGCATTCAACAACCCAACCATTCTCTTCATAAGATAAAGTATTATATAGTTAGACATAATTTCAACACATATTTTTTTTTCTGATTCTGAGTATATGGAAGATATTATTTGATTCTCATAAGATAAAACACTTTTGCATAGATCGAATACTTTACTCAATCGTAAGATAAACTCTCAAAACTATTTTATGAAACACTTAAGATAACCTTGTTTGAATAAAACTAGGGATTTTTTTAATCATAAAAATAAATAAAAAATAAGATATACAAGAATAACATAATCTATTCAACAATCTACCCCTTTTTTATGATCACAAAACCTATGAAATAGAAAATAAAAATTTCATAAAATAAGCTTTTATCTTTCATTTTTTTTGTGTAAGATAAAACTTTTAGATTTATGGATTCTTTCTTTTCTTATCCCATTTTAAATAAAATCTCCATTTGAAAATTATTTTCTTCTCCCAAGAATAATTTAACACTTTAAATATTTGAATTAAATTTCTATATTCTCATTTTCTTCTCCCCTTTTTAAATAAAGAAGATTAATTTTTCATAGTCTTATAAATTAACAATTTTAACAGTTTAAATTTTTACATTATCCTTTTCTTATACTCATTTTGTGATATCAAAAATAAGTAGAGTAATAAATATAATTATTATTTTACATGAACCATAATAAATATTTAATGTTACAGATTGTGAAAATAATTTGGCATTAAGTAGTATTAATAAGTAATTGAGATCATTAATAAATAAGGATAATAAAATATGAATCATAAATAGATACTAAAACATATCAATCATATGGATAAATAGTTAAAACAATATAGAGTAAACAGATAGAGAAGTCATAAGATGAGAATAGTGAATAACTTCTAAACACATAGAATCATATAAAAAATAAACATTCTAAAAATAACATTAAAAGTATTTAATCATTCAAATGTTATATTAAAAACAGATTAAAATGTTTAAAGATTCCATTAAACCAGGAATGATTCAAATGTTTTTAAAGATTCCATTAAACCAAGCACGATTAAAATGTTTTTAAATAGTTCCATTAAACCAAGAATGATTCAAATGTTTTAAATATTCCATTAAACTAGGCATGAGTCAAATGTTTTTAATGAGTTCCCATCCACCAGGAAACAAATTACGCAAACTAAAAAGTGTATAAGTATTAACTATTGGATGTAAAATGGTTCTTTGAGGTTAGTTTCTTGAAGGATAAATGTTTCCTAGAGGGTAAAGATGATTCATGTAGAGGGAAATCAATTGTTTCACCAAAAACATCACCCAACATTAGTAGAGACACTCTAATACCTACTCAATCTCCTCGAGCAATCCTTACTGGTGCATATTGGATGTTGAGAGTAGCTCATTGATCTCTCACCAAATCAAATCTATCTGTAGGAACAAAGGATAATTGAGAGGATGGTTTAGGTAAAGGTAAATAAACTTCTTCGGAAAACCTTAGATTTTCCCTTTGAATGATGTCAATTGAATCAAAGATTTCTTTAATCCTTTGTAAGGAAGAAGCACAACGATCAGTGATGGGAGGTCTAGCCATATGTCTTTCTCTAATATGAAACAAATAATTGGCACATACATAAATACTTTTCACCAAATCATTCTTACAAAATCCTAAAATAACTATGAAACTATTCCATATCCCCTTTGAAAAATTTCCAAGAAGATTATGAACATACCCCTTTTTAGCACAAGTAACTATTAACTTCTTCATCACTTCAAATTGATTTTCTATCATACTAACTAAAAGATCAACTAAAATAACTTATTTTACTTTTACATACATTGCATGCTCTTGGGGATCAATAAAGGTATCAACTTCTTCTTTATTTTCGTATTTATTTGAAAATTCTAGGTTCAGAATGTTTACAAATTCTTGGTTAAGATATTCAAATATATTCTCCAATACTTCAAAATTATTGTCCAAATATCAAGCTGTTTTATGTGATCTATAGATAATGAAACTTACATCTTTATGTATTTATGATATTAAAAGACGAATTTATGTAACTCTTTCTTATAACATGGAGCCTATTTCCTTCTTTGACTGATCAATTAATGTGATAGAGTTATGAGGAAATATAGGCATCCTTTTGATTTTTTCTATTATATATCTTTGAAGATTTATAATTACTTCTTTTGGTATAAATTTTCACTGCATAAATGAAATTATAGAATTCATTGTGTCTATAGCTATATAAACTCTTTCTAACTTGGAACAAACATCCATTTGATATGAGTCTTCAGAGGAGGGTTCCACCAACAACTTGTTAACCACTAATTAGACTAAAAAATTTAATTTATTCATATCATCTATTGAAACTATATGATTATGAAGAATCCTTATTCCATTTCAGGATTCTAATAACTAATTTTTCAAAGATTCCACTTCCGACATCAACTTTGAATAACCTTCCTGAGATTTCTCAGTAGTATTTATACTGACTTTAGGTACTTCTAAATTTATATATTCTTCATTGATAGGAGAGAATCTGTCTTGTTTAAAATATATACCAACATGATCCATTTGACTTTCTTCAACATGAGGTAACTATTCAACATGACGAGATTCGCGAGACTCAGACCTGATTCTTCTTGCAGCTAATTTTCCAAATTCTTTATAATGAGAATCAATAATTAGAGGTGAAGTTTTGGGTATTATATTGATGGTTATATCTTGATCAATAGAAAAAATAGGTGACAACAGAGGTTAGTCTTTCCCTATTTATTGGAACAGAAATAAGAGCAGGAGGTGAACTCTCTTGATGACCAGTTCATTCTCCAGATTCCGTAACAACCCTAACTCTTCTTAAACTTTTGAAAAGAGTCTATTTATCATCAGGAATTTCTATTATATCAATACTCCAAGATGTTTTGTATACTAATATTTTTCTTTCTTGAATGTGGGATAAATCCACCTAAGTTGAAGTGAGGTTAACTTTAGCTTCTGAGGTTACGTGTACCAACTTTTCCAAAGAGGAATTCCAATACAAAACACTTTTCCTCAAAAAACTGGAACTTAACATAGTCAACCCATGATAATGAGTGGTTGTATTCTCATCCAAAAAACACTAACTTGATGAAAGAATAAAGTTAACATTCTACCAAAAAGAAAGAAATTTACAGACTTGTTATGTACATGATACATATATCTCATAACATACCAGTCTAGATTAATGGGTTTTCAACTATAAACAAGTATAATTGTGTAATTTATTGAAACAAAACTTTTTTAAAATCCCCATTGTGCTAAGAGACAGTGGATTGTATGAACTTGAATAATACTTTCCTTTCTATTTATAGATCCTTTATTAGCTTATTCTCAAGATTAGTAGATCCAAATAGAGATTTCATAATCTATGGAGGACTAAATTCATCTATGGCGTGCAATGAGGTACTGAAATAAACATAACCTTCATGTAGGAATTTTAAAGCTTCATCCATTTCCAATGAAGTTAATGAGAAACACTTCTGATTCAATGTCTCTGTGACCAAATTATCATTGTCACCAAAATGAAACACTCCATTCTCATAGAACTGATGAACTTCCCTTTTAAACACAAACCAAGTTCATCTTTAATCAAAGAAATATTCTCATCCTTGATGGTTTATAACTTTCTTGAGCAGCATATCCATTCCATCAAGCCAGTCAAAGTATATTACTCGTCTACTTAGCACTTTCTTGGGTATTCGTTGATGATTGATTCTACTCGATGTGACAACATCAATTCTATTTGTTTTTTCCATTGACTATGGATTTAGAAGATTATAGGGTTAGGAAAAAAAGGTTTGGGCAGCAGAGAGAAAGAGGGTTCAAATGTTTGAAAAACGTTTCACACGTAGAGCTGATACACTTATTTTAATTTGAAGTAATTGAGGGATTGTACGGTGACATGCAGAGTAATTATTACTAAAACTATGTGACATGACCTATTTTATTTGACTAATAATAAAAACGGTAGAAAAAAAATTAAATAAAATAATTTAAATAATATTTACTTCAAATATGAAATTGTAATATATTCAAAATAACATTAAGTAAAATTTAAAAAACCTAATTCTAATTTAATGAAATTAAATCTATCATCATACAAAGGTTTAGTAAAAATTCATGCTAATTGATTTTTTTGTGTTCTAAAGATATATCATTCTTTTATACATGATATTTTAAGAAATTATGTCACAAATCAATGTGCTTTTCTCTTGAATGGTTTATTATATTATTTGAAATGTTGATAGAATTTATGTTATAACATTTGATTAGTATGCAATTAGAATTAAATCCAAAATCCATTAAGGTGTCTTTCATCCACAACACTTGTGTATAAAAACTTTCTGTTACAATATATTCACCTTCTACAGTTAATAATGCTATAGAGTGTTGTTTCTTACTCAACCAAGATACTAGGTATTTTCTAAGAAAATGATAGGTTCTTGAGGTTACCTTACTATCTAGTAAACATATAATAAAATCAGCATCCAGATATAATGTTAAATTAATGTCATAAGTTTTTTGGAAAAGAAGATAAAGAGACACAATTCCTCCTTTTGGAAACATTTAAATGAGATTATTTTGGATTATATTGAAATATTGCACAAATAAATACTGAAAACATAATATCTGGTATACTTGTAGTAAGATATAACAAAATTACAATTATTCCTCTATAAAAATTGTTATCTATTGGTTTTCTAGTTTCATACATATAAAGTTTAATATTTGAGCTAATAGGAGTCCAGTAAGTCTTACTATTTTCAAGTCCAAACTTCTTATGTAAATCAAGTATGTATTTTATTTGGTTTAAAACATTTCCAAAATATTTTTTATAAACTTGAAATCCTATAAAATAGTTTAAATCATCCATAATACTTATTTAAAATTATTTTTTCATAATATTTGAAAAATTACATAATTTTTGATTTTTTAATCCAAAAAAAGCATCATCAACATATATTTGTACTTAAAAAATATATGACAACAAAGTTTTATTAAATAATATAGGGTCTGAAATTATTACTGTAAACCCATTTGATAAAACAAAAGAGATTAATCTTTTATACCATGCTCTCAGTGCTTGTTTAAGTCCATATAGAGATTTGAAAAGATTAAAAATATAATTTTTAAAGTGATGGTCTTAAAAACCATGAGGTTGTTCTACATAAAATTCCTCTATTAAAAATACATTTAGAAAAGAAGATTTAACATCCATCTGATATAATTTAAAATTCATATAAGATGCATATGATAGAAGGATTCTAATAGATTCTAACCTAGTTACCAGAGCAAAGGTTTCTTCATAATCTATTATTTCTTATTGATTGTATCCTTTGGAAAAAAATCTATCTTTATTTCTAGTTATTACACCGCGATCATCCTGCTTGTTTATAAAAACCCATTGTGTTTCAATTAAAGGATAGTCAGAGGGTCTTTCAACTAATTCCCAAACTTCATTTATTTTAAATTTATTTAACTCTTCTTGCATATCTAAAAACCAAATTCCATCTGATAAAGCTTTTTATATATATTTAGTTTTCAGTTGGGACAAAAAGGAAGATAATTTTACTAGGTTCCCTATATTTATTCTAGTTCTTACTACTTCATTTAAGCTTCCTATAACTATTACTAGAGAACTGTATTTAATATTTCTAGGTATTCTAGGGAAAACACTTTATGGTTCACTAGTATCTACCCTTTCTATATTTGGTATAAAGTAATCAAGTTCCAAATAATCATCCTTATTGTTGCTAAAGAGGTTTTTATGTATCATATCTTGAAGTGAATCACATTTTTCATTAGTTTGAATCGATTTGTGATCAAAAGGATCACTTTCATAAAAATTCACATGAGTTGATTCTTCAACAATCCTCAACCTTTTTTTGAAAACTCTATAGGCTTTAGAAGTAGTAGAGTAAACTAGAAAGATACCTTCATCAGCCTTTGGATTGAACTTTCCAAGATTATCCTTGGTGTTAAAGATATAAAACTTACATCGAAATAATTTGAATAATACCACCTTTGGTTTTCTATTATTCCATAACTCATAGGATGTTTTATTTAAGACAGATATTATCAGTACTCTATTAATGACATAACATGTTGTGCTAACAACTTCAACCCAAAAGTGAATGGGAAAGTTATATTCACATAACATAGTCCTAGAAATTTCTTGGAAATTCCTAGTCATCCTTTCAACAACACCATTTTGTTGAAGTTCCCTGGGGGTAAATAATGTATGTTTAATTATTTGCTTTGAAAAATATTAATTAAATTCATGATTCTCAAATTTACCTTCATTATCACTTCTTAAATTCATGATTTTAGCATCCTTTTCATTTTACACAAGTTTACAAAAATTAATAAAAATAGAACATGCTTCACTCTTAAATAATAAATAGTAAACCCATGTAAATCTTGAAAAATCATCAGCTAACACATAAACAAATTATTTTCCAACAAGAATTTAATTTTTAATAGTTCTGAACAGATCCATATGGATAAGCTCTAGAGGTATAGATGTAAAAACCAATTTAATTGGTTTAAAAGATGACTTGTGTTGCTTTCCCATTTGAAATGCATCACATAGCTTATTTTTATCCAATTTAAGGTTAAGAAAATTAGAAATCAAATATTTTTTAGATAATTTTTTTTATATAATGAACATTATAATGTCCAAGCCTTCTATACCAAATCCATGATTCATTAGTTTCATCATTCAAAAAAATTACATTTTTTCTATACAAAAAATTAAGATATAATGTGTAAACACTATCTGTTCTAGGTTCTTTAAACTGAAAAAACTTATCTTTGAAAACTAAAAATGCATTGTTAGAAAAATCAATAGAATAGACATCATCACAAAGTTGTGAGATACTTATTATGTTGTGCATCAATCCATCAACATAAAGAATTTTGATGATGATAATAGATGTAGGATTTACAATATATCCAATTCCAACTATTTTTATTTTTTCATTATCACCAAATGTGACATAACCTCCATAAATCTTGGATAGTGAGTGAAAATTTGAGAAATCACCACTCATATGTCTTGAAAAATCACTATCTATAAACTATTTTGCATTGTTGTTTATATAGTTTGTTCCATACAAAGAAAAATCAAACAATATATTTTTTTGGTACCCAAGATCTTTTGGTTCCAGAAATTTTAGCTATAAGATATCTAGGTATCCAAATTTGTTTTTGTTTTCCAAAAAATGAAGAAACTTGTTTTGAAAAATCTTTTGTAAGAAAGGAATTTTTGATTCCATAAAATTGATGATTTTTCAAATTAAAAATATTAGCAAAATATCCTACTTAATCACAATTAAAAAGGTAACTTTGGAAAGGTTTTTGTTTTTAGAACTAGGGAAAAAATAGTTTTTATAGAATTTGGGATTTTCACCTTGACTTCCTATTCAAAAAATTTCTTTATTAAGTTGATTTTGACTAAGAATTTTATTGAGATAATCTTATCCTTTAATAAGGACACTTGTACCATATTTAAAGTTTTGAACCTCATTCTGTAGGTTCTATATTGTTTTATCTTGTTTATTATTTGAGTATTATTATTTTATAATTGATTTTACAAGTTTGAAATATGTTTATTTAAGTATTTATCTTCATTAACAATTTTATTGTAGAAGTTCCTAAGAGGATTTTATTCTTATTTAGGATTTCATATTTTGTCTCTAAAATGGTAAAATATTCATTTAATTATTCATATGAGTAGTTTTTATATTCTAATTCAAATTCATGCTCATAAGAATAATAAGAATGTACCTCATCCGAATGTTCCATAAAGCATATGTTGTCCTTTTTATTAATATCTTTAGATTCTGATTATGATGATGTGCACTCACTGGAATCTTTAGAAGAACTCCATATGTTCTTAATAGCTTTCTTTTCTTTATTATAACCAAAAGTATTGAAGTATTTATTTTATGTCTTCTTATCATCCTTAATTTTCAGACAATCAGGATTTATATGTCCTAGTTTCTTGCACTCATAACATCTCAACTCTTTAGAATTTTCACCATGTCTTTTGTACTTGTTGAAAGGTCTCCTATTTCCTATTCTCTTGTTATATAACTTTTTTAATTTTTGAGAAATATTTTAAATCTCATCATTATATGTATAATTTCTTGATGAGTCTTCTTATTTAGATGTTTTAGATATTTGTATTCTTTTGTTCTTCCCGTCATCCTTAAATGTTTAAACCTTCAAGGAAACATTTTATTTCTTGATCATTTTATTCTGTCTAGCTTTAGCTTCCATTTAAGCTTCATAAATCATAATAGTTCCAATAATAAATTTTATCTTGAAACTTTTTACCTTTTTATATTGTTTGATGGAAGCTGAAATTCCACTCCACTTTGGTGATAGTACTTTAAGGACTTTCAATGCTTGTTTGAGCTTAGTGATAGGTTATCATAGAGAATAAATGTTATTAAAAATCTCAATAATCCTTCCATTTATTTGATTAATACTTTCCCCATAAACCATTTTGAATATATCGAACTTAATTTTGGATGTATCATATCTAAGAGCCTTCACATTGTTAGTACCTTCGTATGAAACTGCTATAGTGGTCCACATTTCATGTGATGTTTGACATTGAAAAACTTCGTTGAATTCATATGTTCCCAGTCCATATATTATATCATTCATAGCTTTGGAATTTAGAATATATTCTAATTTATCTGTATCATCCCATATTTGAGCTTCTGTCTTAGGAATTTCATAGGTCTTTACTGCTTTGAGATAAACTTTCAAGCCAATATTCTTCATGTAGATGGTCATGTGAGCTTTCCAGCAACTATAATTTTCACTATTAAAGTATGGATCTATAACCATTGACATACCTTCTCAGTTATTAGATATAACAACCATTTTAAATTAGATATTTTGAATTCAACATTTGAAAGCTATGAAATCAATAGTTATAAGTTCTGATACCATTTTTTTGTTCTAGAGAATGGCTAACTAAAAACTTAAGAGGGGATTAATTGAGTTCCAAAAAATTTATTTATAGAAAACCTCCCTCTTTAGGTATGACCATTCAAATATTTTTCCTTGATATGAAATGTAATGGAAATAAAAACCCAAAGGAAATAGATTTAATATAGGATATTTAGAGTGTTTCAGGGAACTTAAATCCCCTAGTCCACTCCACCAACACTCTACTCCACAAGTTTGGTGATTTTCAATATAACAACCCTTTTATCGGGGGCTCTGAGCCGGGTACAAGTATCTTTCACTTAATAAAAATTTACAAGAGATTTCAACCAATATCTTCATTTAAAAGACCTATCTATAGTCTCAATACACACTCTTACACCAAGTGTAAACAAAATAGAATGAATAAACTTGGAAAGAAATGGTCGCAACACATAGTTGTAAGAAACAACTGACAGTAATCAAAGATTCATCCTAAGAATATGATAGTCTTAAAAGTATAGCTCAGAATGATATTTAGTGAAATTTATAGAACTGGTAATCACAATATGAGAGTTTATGTTTGATATTTTCTATGTACAAGCGTTCAAGGAATTCATGTGTATGCGCATTCTAATCATTATTTACATTCATCTATCCCATATTCTTTATATCCATTCATGAAATAACTAACTGTTCCTTTTATATATCATTTTGAACATAATCATGAGATGATATTAATGGTTGACCGATCCATGAATTTAAAACTTGATAAAATAGGCTATAAAGGACATGCATCCATTCCTTCCAAGTATAGAAATTACTTTTGCGGTATCAATGTAGTAAATCCTCTCATTCTTCAGATCTTTCCATTTATGGAAAATCTTGTACTGATCATTCTTTACTTAAATGGATAATCCCTTTTTTGATATGATTTAAAATAATGAAATGAATTATTAAGATATTAGAAAAGTAATAATGACATTCTGCATAATAGCTAGATATTCATAAGATATTCAACTAGTAGTACTATTCATCATAGGATAACTTCTTGAGAGACTTCATGAGATAAAATAGCTCTTTACCTTCTTTATAAGATAAAATAACTTCAACACCGTATAATATTATTCTTTAGTGTAAGATAAATATGTTAGGTAGGTGAGATACTTAGGTTTCATAAATTCTCTAATTCTCATAAGATAAAATTTTATGAATATACTTTTCATAAGATGAAGTCATATCATATTTTCATTTTGACTAAAGAATCTAGCTTGAGAATTTAACAACGTAACCATTCTCTTCATAAGAAAAAATATTACATATTTAAAAAAACTTTCAACACAAAGTTTTTTTAATTCTGAGTAGATGGAAGATATTCTTCGATTCTTGTAAGATAAAACACTTTTGTGTAGATCAAATAATTTACTCAATCGTAAAATAAAATCTAAAAACTATTGTCTTAAAAACTTATGATAAACTTGTTAGAATAAAATTAGGGATTTTTTTGAATCATAAAAACACATAAAAATTTAGATATGTTGGAACAACATAATCTGTCTAACACATTCTTCATACCGCCTGCACATTCAGAATGATTGTAAAATATTATAATATCCAAATAATAGTAACAAAAAATGCATTAATGTTATCTTGTATATGTAAGAATTATTATCCAAACCATGTAAAATAAAAGTCTCCCTCTATTTGATGTTTTTCATTTATTTTGTGTACTCGTATGTGTGTGGAATTGTTGGAAGACGTAGTGTAGTAATTTAGGGTGCTACAAAGCTAACTAAGTTTTGGTACACTAAGATCGATGAAGTAAACTCATGTTCTACTATGCATGATTTCTGATATTTTACATTATATTGGATTGATATATCCTGGTTTAAATGATCACATGTTTTAGTTTTCTCTTATCCCAACAAGTGGTATCAAATATTTGGTTCAAGACTCATTTGCACTCACAATATACTCAGGTATATTTATTCACCCTTGCCTTGAATTTATATCATTTTCACTAAGATTTTACTACTAAAAAAAGAAATGATGCTAGATTATTGTATGGTTCAGGTATATAAGTTCAATGAAACAAACTTTGGATTCTGGAAGATATAGATGGAAGATTATCTCATCCAAAAGGACCTGTTAGTTATGTTAACTAGAATCAAACTAGAGAAGATGGATAAATTATAATGGAAACTATTAGATCATAAGGAACTTATACCGATCAAGATTTATTTGACACAAAATTCCTCCTTCAACATCTAGGAGAATAAAAATATAGTTGAGTTGATGAAGTCCCTGACAAAAATGTACGAAAAATCGACTACTTTGAATAAAGTTTTCATGATGTAGAGGTTTTTTTGGAATGAGGTTGTTGGGATGAAGACCAAATAGAAACCATTTTAATTATTATAACATGATTTTAAGGAAACTAGATTCAGTTAATGTAAAGTTAATGAAAGATACCTGAGCATTTTTCTTACCATCATTGCTAGCAGAAAGTTGGGAGGTGATGGTAACTACAATAATAAATTCTTGTAGTAAATTTGACTTAGTGTTTAAAGATGTTAGAAACTTAATCCTGAATGAAGATATAATACAAAGGTAATTTCAAGAACCAACCAAAAATGAATTAAATGTGAAAGGTAGAGGACGATCTTCTAATCAAAAGGTAAGTCAGAAGAAATAAGATGATAAGTCCTAAGATAGGAGTAGAGGTAAGTCTACCAGACCTATCCCCACATGCTGTTACTATGGTAAAAAATTCATACTAAGAATAAATATAAGGATAAAAAGAAAAAAACTAGAAGGATAAATATCAAAAGTTAAAGTTATATCAATTTAGTGGATGGGAGTAGCCTCTTGATATTTAGTGTTAATGTTCTAGTGGAATCATGGATAGCTGATTCTGGTGCATAGTTTCATTCCATGATAGAATAAGGGTGCATGATTAATTATGCAACCATAAGCTTTGATAAGTTACACTTAGAATATTATGAGGATCTTGAAGTTTTTAAAAAGGGTGATGTTAATATCTAGATACCAAATGGAAGTTTCCTAAAGTTAAAGGAAGTTTGAAATATCCTAGGAATATGAAAAAATATTATTTATACTAGATAACTAGATGAGAAAGGTTTCTGAACAATATTTTCTAATGAAGCATGAAAAGTTACTCATGGTTACATGGTGGTGGAAGGTATAATAAATAATGGGACCTTGTATTTGATCATAAGGTCATATGGTTTGATGATGGATGAAACAAAAAATTCTAGAGATTTGGAATTTTGACACTATAGACTTAGTCATATTGGTGAGAAGAATATGAAGTTTTTAGCAGCTAAGGGTTCCCTAAATATTTATTATAATGAATTAATAAGTTGTGAAAGTTATATAATTAGTAATTAGAGTAAAGTATTGTTTAATTTTAATGGAATAAATACTCAGATATAGAAATTATAACTTAATCATTTTGATGTATGGGGACCATCCTTAGATTGATATCATGGGGGATCATTATATTTTTTTTCACATTTATTGATGATGAAACTAGGAATTTTTAGTTATAATTTACGAAACAAAATTAATATGTATTCAGTGCATTCATTCATTGTAAATCCATGGATAAAAGAAAAGTCATATGGAAGTTAAAATGTTTAGGGTTCTAAAATAAAGGTGAATATAGTGGAATGAACTTCAAGAACTACCTTTGGAAGAAAGGAATTAGAATGTAAAAAACTATAATTGGAACACTATAGAAAAATGGTGTATATGAAAGGATAAATATATAGTTAAGTAAAATGGATTTTAGCACGAGGTTTCACTCAACTATGTCTAAAGAAATTTGGGCAGAAGCACTTTATTTCACAACATACATAGTTAACCAAAGTCCATCAACACTAGTGGGGTAAGGATTCCTGAGTAGTTGTGTCCTGGTAAACCAGTGAAAATTAGTCACCTGAACATTTTTTGAAGTTTTTATTATGCCCATTTTATGCCAAGTAAAGTGGAAATCTTGAGGCTAAGTCCTATAGATGTTTATTTGTAGGATATATATAAGAAAACTTTGGTTTCCATCTCTAGAATGATGATCATCAAAAGACAGACATATCACATAACATTCTATTTAATGAGTGGTTCTTGTACAAATACTAAAACTTGGTGGAGGTGTAAGTTGATGATATAGAATCAATAGGCCATGTTCAATTGATATGGATGAAAGTTCTAAAATATGGATTTTTTGGAAAGGTTTAGATGATGGCACAATTATCTATAAATTATCCCAAATGAAGATGTACTTGAATTCTAAATGGTCATAGAGGTATGAGGCAGAGTTCTGGAAGAAAGAGCACTGGAAGATGAAATACAAAAAAATTATATTTATAGGTTGATTTGTGAAGATCTTCTATAATTAGATGACCAATATAAATATTTTGTATTCAATTTCACTACTTACTTTTAATGGATGTAGGAGAACCCAAAATCTTGAAAGAACTGACTACACTCAATGATTATGGAAAGTGGGAGTTAACTATAAAAGATGAATTAAATTCAATGTATTCCAATGAAACCTAGGAGCTAAAACCTTTAACACAAGGGAAGAAAACACTAGAGAATAAGTGGATCTTTCGGTTAAAATAAGATGATGAAAAAACAATAGGTACAATAATAGGCCAATAGTGAAATGTTTACAATAGGAGGGATCATATTTCTTGGAAATTTTCTCTCTAGTAGTTAAACACACCACCATTCAAACGATACTTAGTATAGTTGTTATTGATGATTTTTACTTGGAGCAAATGTATGCAAAATCAACATTCCTTCATGGTGATTTGAAGGAAGAAATTTACCTAAAGTAACCAACCAATTTCAAGGATGATCAGAATAAGGACTTAGTGTGTAAGCTAAAGTGTAGTATTTATGGATTTAAACAAGAACTTAGGCAATGGAATTGGAAATTCGATTCATTTATTCTTGATAAGGGTTTCATGTAGAAAAAATTTGATAACTATTTCTTCTGAAAGGTGTTTGAGGGTGAGTGATTCATCATCCTGGTCCTTTATATTGATGACATGATTTTGGTAGGTTTGAACATTCAATGGATTCATGGGATGAAATGTAAGTTTTATAGATCTTTCAAAATGAAATATCTCGAAACTGCTAAGAAAATACTTGTAATAAGGATTGAAAGAGATTAAGGTGCTGGAAGATTAGTTTTAACTCAAATGGATTACATCCAGAAGGACATCGAGTGGTTTTCAATGACCATATGTTAGGAAATTTAAACTCCTATGACCATACATTCCAAACTATCATAGTGGAAATAATAAAATACAAAGGATGGGGTGTGATATATGAATATAGTTCTGTTTTCTTTAGCAGTAGGAAGTTTGGGGCATGTCATGATATGTACTTGCCTTGAAATTGCCTATTCAATGGGAGTCATCAGCCAGTACATGTCAAATTTGGGAAAATTACACTAAGAATCTATGAAATGGATCATATGGTATCTCAAAGGAATAAAAGATACAACCACATACTTCAGGTTAACTGGACCATTATAAGGGTATGTTTATACTAATGTGGGGGTGATTTTGATACTCAGAAGAGTATAACCAACTTTGTGTTTACATTTTGAGGGATGGAAATAAGTTGTATGTTAAGACTGAAGTCATTGGTTTCACTCTCTACCATGTAAGGTGAATAATTGGTAACAATTAAAGTATATAAGGGGTTGGTTTTGTTGAGGTATCTTTTAGAGGAACTTGTAAAGGGATAGGAAAGTGAGATACTCTATTACAATAGTCAAAATGTTATACATTTTGAAAAAAATATAGCGTTTCATTCAATGACTAAACATATAAACTTGAAATAACAATACATTTAAAAGTTTCTATAGGATATATATTTAGTGTTTTGGAAGATAGTTAGGAAGCAAAATCGGCTGATATGTGAACTGGGGTCATGGTCCAGGAAATCTTGAGGCAACATTTTGCCTCAGTGGGACCTGGGTGATTAGATAATGGTGGAGATCATTTCATGTTTCATAATAAGAGTGGATGGTTTGAATTTTTTTGGTAAGTGAACCTTTTTATAACTTTCTTATGCTAAACATGATTTTACTGGAAGATATTACACACTGGTGGTTATGTGCTACAAAATCAAACCACTGGAACTTCCCTGCATCTCAGAGAACTGAAATTAGGAAGTCTACTTTCTCTTAATCTCAATTACTAATCCATGCCTCTATTTTATTCTATGTCCATGGGAGAACACCATAAAAAATTATATCACTGAAAATACAAAGGATTACAAAACCATTAGAGCTAAGGAGCCAATGATTTATGTCAAAGTCAAAGTAAATTCCAAATCATCTAGAACCACATATCTTTTATATAAGTTCACAACTAATTGAATAGGTTGCATCACCATATGATAAATGAAGTTAGCTATCTGTTGACATCACCATTATTCTGTATCCAACACAAACTCAATTTTTTTACAGCTGGTGGACTATTCACAACCACTATTCTATAATCCTAGACTATCTTGAAAAACCCATAGAAAGAAAACCATATTTTGGTAAATGAGATTCATGTGTTGAATATGCTGTTGTTGATTCCATAACAAGGCTGAAGTGGTTTACCAGATTTCCTCATTCTGGTAAACTAACTTCCAGTGACTTGAAGTAGGCTTCACAATCCCAAAAATCTCCAACTTGAAGATTTATTCAAGGGATATATCTAGAATCTTCTAACACTTAGGTAAAACAAGAATCCTTCTTCTTCGTTCATATAATATTCTCCACCATCTTCCTTTTACTCAAGTTCAACCAATGAACAATGCTGCCTCATGATTTCTTAGACCAAAACCTTTATGAACATTTCATCTTAATTTTACATCCTATTTATCTTTCATAGATCTAACATATTGTCCTCTAGAAGATTCTGAATGAAATGGAATTTCATATCAATGTGTTTCAATCTTGTGTAAAATACCATATTTTGATAAAGGTGAATTTCACTCTGAATGTCACAAAATATCACTCCTCTTTCCTATTATTTTCTAGGATCCTCCAATAAGCACAATAATTAGACTAACTATTTTTTGGCTTCTATAGCTACTAAATTTTTTAATTCCATTGCAGAAAAAGTAACTATAGGCTGCAGTTGAGACATCCAACAGACCATCGTTTTGCTAAATTTAAACACAAAGTCCATTGTGCTCTTCCAGGTGTCTAAATCCCTAATAAAATCATCATCCATGAATCCCAACAATGGATCATATTCCTAAAAAAAAGTTTTGTATCTTATGATCACTTCAAGTATCGTATGATCCACTTCATGGATTCCTTGTGATCCTTTATAGGGTATGACATAAATTGAATTACCACCCCCACTAAAAAGGAATCACATGGGCACAAACATATCATCACACACATATATCATTACACACACTACTACAAAAATAGGTTTTATCAGCGCTAAAAAAGTGATGTAAAGATCAGTGCTGATAAAGGAATCCTTTATCAGCATTACAAAAGCGCTGATAAAATCTCTGTCTGCTGCACAAAAAAATTCTGCAGCAGCACACCCAAACAACACTTGCAAATAATTCAGCATCTCAATAAGTATACCCATACAAAATTAACACATAAATCATAAGATAATTACACCAAGTATACCCATACACCATTGAAACATAATTCATAAGTTAATTAAATACATAAAGAATTCTATTCAGAATTCAAGGGTTTGGGGAGGTTGTTCAGGGGTTTCAGGTGGCTGTCCAAGGGAGGGGTAGGGGGTGTCCGGGGGGATGGGGGTGTCCAGGGGGGGGGGGTGGGGGTGTCTAGGTGGTGGGGTGGTGTCTAGGAGGTGGGGTGTCCAAGTGAGGGGGGGGGGGGGGATGTCCAGGGGGGTAGTCTGGTGTCCAGGGTGTTGGGGGGGGGGGCTTTTCAGGGGGTGGGTGGGGTGTCCGGGGGGTGGGGGCGGTCCGAGGGGTTGGTGGGGCTGTTTAAGGGGGTGGGGTGGTGTCCAGGAGGGTGGTATGAGAGATTCCGGGGGGATCAGGGTGTCCAGGGGGTGGGGGTGTCTAGGGAGGGTGGGGGGTGGTCCAACTGTGTTGGTGGGGCTGTCCAAGGGGGTGGGGTCGTGTCCAAGGAGGGGGGGTGTCCAGGTGGGGGGGGGGATGTCTATGGGGTGTCCATGGGGGTGGGCTGGTGTCTAGGGTGTCGGGGGGGGGGGGATTCTAGGGGGTGGGGGGATGTCCAGGGGGGGTCTAGGGTGCTGGTGGGGCTGTCCAAGGGGGGTGGGATGGTGTCTGGGAGGGTGGGGGTGTCCGTCCATGGGTGGGGGTGTCCAGGGGGGTTGGGGGTATGCAGGTGGTGGGGTGGTGTCAAGGAGGGGTGGGGGTGTCGTCCAGGGGGGTGGTGGTTGTCCAGGGGGGTGTCCGGGGGGGGGGGGGGGTGGTTGGGGGGACTATCCGAGGTGGGAGGGGGGCTGTCCATGGGTGTGTCTAGGGGGGGTGGGGTGTCCAGGGGGTTGAGGGGGCTTTCCAGGGTGGGGGGTGTCCAGAGGGGTGGGGGTGTCCAGGGGGTGGGTTGGTGTCCAGGGGGGGTGGGGGAAGGGGGAAGTCTAGGGGGTTGGTGGGGTTGACTCTTACATGTAAAAAAGGACCCATGGATTGTTATCATAAAAGATCAAGACAATCCGAATGCGTTTGGTCGGATTTCCGTAGGTCAGTTGTTGTTTTCACTTAAAATTGTGTCCAATTTAAAAAAAAAGACCCTTTGAGTGGTACCAGCCACAACGTGCCTTGGATTAAGGCAGGGATGACTCGTACACGTCACAAAGGACCCATGGATTGTTCTCCTAAAAGATCAAGACAATCCTAATTCATTTGGTCGAATTTTCGTAGGTCAGTTGTTGTTTTCACTTAAAAATTTGTCCATTTTAAACAAAAGTGATACTCTTTGAGTGGTACCGGCCACAACGTGCCTCTGATTGAGGCGGGGATGACTCATGCACATCATAAAGGATTCTTGGATTTTTCTACTAAAGGATCAAGACAATCCGAATTCGTTTGGTCAGATTACCGTAGGTCAGTTGTTGTTTTCACTTAAAAATTTGTCCATTTAAAAAAAAAGAGAGACCCTTTGTGTGGTACCGGCCACACCATGCCTCTTATTGAGGAGGGGATGACTATTTCATGTCACAAAGGACCGTTGTATATTTCTCCTAAAGGATAAAGACAATCCAAATGCTTTTAGTCAGATTTCCATAGGTCATTTGTTGTTTTCACTTAAAATTTTTCCCATTTTAAACAAAAGAGAGACCCTTTGAGTGGTATCGGCCACACCATGAATTGTATTGAGGAAAGTATTACTTTTACACATTTAAAAATCAACCTTGGATCGTTATCTTAAAGGATCAAGACAATCCGAATGCGTTTGGTCGGATTTCCATAGGTCAGCTGTTGTTTTCACTTAAAATTGTGTCCAATTTAAACAAAAGAGAGACCCTTTGAGTGCTACCAACCACACCGTTACTTGGATTGAGGCAGGGATGATTTTTAAACATCACAAAGGACCCTTTGATCATTCTTCTAAAATATCAAGACAATACTAATGCGTTTGGTTGAATTTCCGTAGGCCAATTGTTGTTTTCACTTAAAAATTTGTCCATTTTAAACAAAAGAGAGACTGTTTGAGTGGTAACGGCCACACCGTGCCTTTTATTGAGGAAATGATTACTCTTACATGTCACAAAGTACCCGTGGATTGTTCTCCTAAATTATCAAGACAATCCGAATGCGTTTGGTCGGATTTCCGTAGGTCAGTTGTTGTTTTCACTTAAAAATTTGTCCATTTTAAACAAAAGAGAGACCCTTTGAGTGGTAACAGCCACAATGTGCCTTGGATTGAGGTGGGGATGACTCGTACACATCAAAAAGGACCCTTGGATCGTTATAATAAAAGATCAAGACAATCCTAATGTGTTTGGTGGAATTTTCGTAGGTCAGTTGTTGTTTTCACTTAAAAATCTGTCCATTTTAAACAAAAGAGAGACCCTTTGAGTGGTACCGGCCACATCATGCCTCATATTGAGGCAGTAATTACTCATAAACGTCCCCAACTCACACTTGGATCATTATCTTAAAAGATCAAGACAATACTAATGCGTTTGGTCTGATTTCCGTAGGTCAGTTGTTGTTTTCACTTAAAATTGTGTCCAATTTAAACAAAAGAGAGACCCTTTGAGTGGTTCTGGACACACCGTGCCTCGTATTGAGTAGGGGATGAATTTTACACGTCACAAAGGACACATGTATCGTTATACTAAAATATCAAGACAATCCGAATGCGTTTGGTCAAATTTCTGTAGGTTAGTTGTTGTTTTCACTTAAAAATTTGTCCATTTTAAACAAAAGAGAGACCCTTTGAGTGGTAGCGGCCACACCGTGCCTCTGATTGAGGCGGGGATGACTCATAAACATAAAAAGGACCCTTGGATCGTTCTAATAAAGTATCAAGACAATAGGAATGCGTTTTTTTTGGATTTCCATAGGTCAGTTGTTGTTTTCACTTAAAAATTTGTCCATTTTAAACAAAAGAGAGACCCTTTGAGTGGTACCGGCCACACCGTACCTCAGATTGAGGCGGGGATGACTCATATACATCAAAAAGGACCCTTGTATCGTTATCCGAAAATATAAAGATAATCCAAAAGCGTTTGGTCAAATTTCCGTAGGTTAGTTGTTGTTTTCACTTAAAAACCTGTCCATTTTAAACAAAAGAGAGACCCTTTGAGTGGTACCAGCCACACCATTCCTCAGATTGAGGCGAGGATTACTCGTACACATCCCCAATGCACCCATGGATTGTTATCTTAAAGGATCAAGACAACCCGAATGTATTTGGTCGGATTTCCGTAGGTCAGTTGTTGTTTTCACTTAAAATTGTGTCCATTTTAAACAAAAGAGAGAACCTTTGAGTGGTACCGGCCACACCGTACCTTGTATTGAGGTGGGGATGACTCATACACATCAAAAATGACCTGTGTATATTTATACTAAAATATCAAGACAATATGAATGCATTTGGTCAAATTTCCGTATGTCAGTTGTTGTTTTCACTTAAAAATTTGTCCATTTTAAACAAAAGTGAGACTTTTTGAGTCGTACCGGCCACACTGTGACTCTGATTGAGGCATAGATGACTCTTTCATGTCACAAAGGATCCATGTATCATTATACTAAAGGATCAAGACAATACAAATGCGTTTGGTCGGATTTCCGAAGGCCAGTTGTTGTTTTCACTTAAAAATTTGTCCATTTTAAACAAAAGAGAGACCCTTTGGGTGGTACCGGACACATCGTGCCTTCGATTGAGGCAGATATGACTTTTACATGTCACAAAAGACCCATGGATCATTCTCCTAAAAAATCAAGACAATCCGAATGCGTTTGGTTGAATTTTCGTAGATCAGTTGTTGTTTTCACTTAAAAATCTGTCCATTTTAAACAAAAGAGAGACCCTTTGAGTGGTACCGGACACACCGTGCGTCAGATTGAGGCGGAGATTACTCATGCACGTCCCCAACTCACCCATGGATTTTTCTCTTAAAGTATCAAGATAATCCAAATGCGTTTTGTCGGATTTCCGTAGGCCAGTTGTTGTTTTCACTTAAAATTGTGTCCAATTTAAACAAAAGAGAGACCCTTTGAGTGGTACCAGACACACTGTGACTTGGATTGAGGTGGGGATGATTCTTACATGTCACTAAGGACCCTTGGATCATTCTAATAAAAGATCAAGACAATCTAAATCCGTTTTGTTAAATTTCGTAGGTCAGTTGTTGTTTTCACTTAAAAATTTGTCCATTTTAAACAAAAGTGAGACTCTTTGAGTGGTACCGGCCACATCGTGCCTCTGATTGAGGCGGGGATGACCCGTGAACGTAACAAAGGACCCGTGGATCATTCTCATAAAGTATCAAGACAATCCGAATGTTTTTGGTTATATTTCCGTAGGTCAGTTGTTGTTTTTACTTAAAAATTTGTCCATTTTAAACAAAAGAGAGACCCTTTGAGTGGTACTAGACACACCGTGCCTCGGATTGACGTGGGAATGACTCATAAACATCAAAAGGACCCTTGTATAATTCTACTAAAATATCAAGATAACACGAATGCGTTTGGTCAAATTTCCGTAGGTCATTTGTTGTTTTCACTTAAAAATATGTCCATTTTAAACAGAAGAGAGACCCTTTGAGTGGTACTGGCCACAACGTGCCTCATATTGAGGCGGTGATTACTCTTACACATCCCCAATTCACCCTTGGATCGTTCTCTTAAAGGATAAAGACAACCCGAATTTGTTTGGTTGGATTTCCGTAGGTCAGTTGTTGTTTTCACTTAAAATTGTGTCCATTTTAAACAAAAGAGAGACCCTTTGAGTGGTACCGACCACACCGTACCTTGGATTGAGGCGGGGATGACTCATTCATGTCAAAAAGGATCCATGGATCATTATACTGAATGATCAATACAATCCGAATGCGTTTGGTTGGATTTCTGTAGGTCAGTTGTTGTTTTCACTTAAAAATTTGTCCATTTTAAACAAAAGTGAGACTCTTTGAGTGGTACCGGCCACACCGTGCCTCTGATTGAGGCGTGGATGACTCTTTCACATCAAAAAGGACCCTTGGATCATTCTCCTAAAGTATCAATACAATCCAAATGCATTTGGTCAGATTTCTGTAGGTCATTTGTTGTTTTCACTTAAAAATTTGTCCATTTTAAACAAAAGAGAGACCCTTTGAGTGGTACCGGCCACACCGTGCTTCGGATTGAGGCAGGGATGAATTTTAAACATCACAAAGGACCCATGGATCATTATAATAAAATATCAAGACAATCCTAATGCGTTTGGTTTAATTTATGTAGGTTAGTTGTTGTTTTCACTTAAAAATCTGTCCATTTTAAACAAAAGAGAGACCCTTTGAGTGGTACCGACCACACCGTTCCTCAGATTGAGGAGGGGTTGACTTTTACATGTCCTCAATGCACCCTTGGATCATTATCTTAAAGGATAAACACAATACTAATGCATTTTTTCATATTTCCGTAGGTTAGTTGTTGTTTTCACTTAAAAATTTGTCCATTTTAAACAAAAGAGAGACCATTTGAGTGGTACCGGCCACACTGTGCCTTGTATTGAGTTGGGGATTACTCATACACATCCCCAACGCACCCTTGGATTGTTCTCTTAAAGGATCAAGATAATATGAATGCGTTTGGTTGGATTTACGTAGGTCAGTTGTTGTTTTCACTTAAAATTGTGTCCATTTTAAACAAAAGAGAGACCCTTTGAGTGGTATCGGCCACACCGTGCCTCAGATTGAGGCAGGGATGAATCGTACACATCCCCAATGCACCTGTGGATTGTTATCTTAAATAATCAAGACAATATTAATGCGTTTGGTCTGATTTCCATAGGTCAGTTGTTGTTTTCACTTAAAATTGTGTCCATTTTAAACAAAAGAGAGACACTTTGAGTGGTACCGGTCACACCGTGCCTCTGATTGAGGCAGGGATGACTTGTGCACGTCAAAAAGGACCCTTGGATCATTCTCCTAAAGGATCAATACAATCCGAATGCGTTTGGTCGGATTTCCGTAGGTCAGTTGTTGTTTTCACTTAAAAATTTGTCCATTTTAAACAGAAGAGAGACCCTTTGAGTGGTACCGGCCACACCGTGCCTCATATTGAGGCAAGGATGACTCGTAGATGTCCCCAACTCACCCGTGGATCTTTATCTTAAAGGATCAACACAATCCAAATGCGTTTGGTCAGAAGTATGTAGGTCAGTTGTTGTTTTCACTTAAAAATCTGTCCATTTTAAACAAAAGAGAGACCCTTTGAGTGGTTCATCATTCTTGCATGTTGTTGGTGCATATAATCTGTTAAAATGGGAAATTTAATCATTGTAGAAAAGTTGTTTTATTTAATAACAATTATAATATTCCTACGAACATTTATATACAACAATGTGTCATCTTTTGATCCCCTAAACCCCTCTCAAAAATGACAGCCAATTGTACACGTCCCCAAGTCATATCTTCATGTTATTTGTGTACAATCTATCATCAGGTATACAACCCACTCATTTCTGAACATATCTATATCGTCTTGTGAGTATGGGGCTTTTCTACAGTCAGATTAGTACTTCAAAATATAAAAATAAATAATTAATAAATAAATTAAATGAACTAGTAGTTGTTTTTGAAAATACCTCTTTAGGGATGCTTGTTTCTTGATGAAAAATGATCTCCTTAATAAATTTACAAACATAATAACTGCAATCATTTTTGTTTGTTTGTTTTGGACACTAAAAAAAAGATCATTAGGAGAATAAGTAAATTGTGTTGAGATGTGTTTGGATAGTGAAATTTTATTATATATACCCTGATATTTGTCCAGACATAGTACTTTATCGCCTCCTTATGGTTAGCCCCTATCCTCATTCCTTTTTTAGACGATAATAATACACCACCCTATCATAATAGAATCCTAATTAAAATATAATATAAATTATATTACTTGATGTTTAGACCTAAAACGTAGGATGTAGTGTCTTACAGATTCACAAACTCCATCATGTGTGGTCGGTTTGATGGATATCCTTGCTTTGAATCCATAAAACAAATCTTTGGAGTATCCAAGTTCACCACAATTATCATCCAATGTTTCCTAAAAACACAAAAAGGTATAAGTAATAAAAGAAGTTAAAATATAATTGATATGCTTTAATCGTAGAGTTTTACCCCTGCATAGTTGGTATTAAGAAGAGTCTATCATCTGTAATCTTGCTTTCAAATGTTTTCAACAAGCCATTCACTATTTCATTCTTCTTTGATGGCTCTATTTTCGTTAGATGTGATGATGTGGTATGAGGACTAACGAGTCCAAATTTTGGCTCATGGGAAAATTCCTTCAACTGTTTTTCATATATATGTCTGTCAACAATATAAAATGAATTTAGTCATAATTTTCACATTAGAACAGCTTTTAGAAAATCAATTCATGGAAACGTACCTCATATATATATTTACAACTATGATGCCTAGCCAACCATTTTCAAGGATCTCATTTAAATTTTCAGAAGCAATGAAATATTGACTTTCCACGCCGTATATATTCTCTTCGAAAACCACTATATGACTACTACCACCTCTTATCTTCGTATCCACATGAGTCTTCAATGATAGTAAATGTGGATAGAGAATAGCTGGTGTTATTGTGCTTTCAGTAGCTCCTTGGGATCGGTTGGTCGATCCTTTAGATGGTTTTGAGCCGACGTTTGTCACCCCCTTCACTTTCTCCATCTATAATAATATTCATTGGTTCAGACCCTTTTTTCATTAATTGTTAAAGGTTTAGCTTGAAAAAAAGAAATAAATACCTCTTTGGCCGCATGTACTCTTACAAGTTGTGACGACCATGCAATGAATTCCCCAATAGCCTTTTAGACCATATGAATATCATTGTCATCAAGTGGAATAGGTAGCTCTGCATTTGGCTCATAAGCTACAATAATTTTCACTTTTAGATGATCTTTCAGAAGTGGTCTATTATGCAGCATGTCATCTGGGATGTTGAACACTATAGCCCTCGATACAAGGTGATAGGTGGGTGTTGACAGATATAAATCACAATCATTATCACCCTGTAGAAGATCAGTACAGGAAAAGTATTAGTGTTTGTATGATTCACATTTCATGGGAAAAATTATTAGAATATTAATTACCATGACTAAGACAGCTCTTTGAGGGGAATGGATCACCTCAAAGCTGGTGGGGGGTGGGGCGGGATCTTCATGTGCTGGTTGTTCCTGATTTGTGTCTTCTCCTTGCTTCCCACCCATAAAAGTTGCTATCAACTCTCCCTTCCATTGCAATATTTCTTCAAGGGTTGCTAGTTTTTCGCTCATTTGTTTTAATGTTTCATCTCTATCATCTGTTTTTCTTCTTCTCAAAATATACTTGGGGTGTCACCTCAAACCCCACACCCTTGACACGACCGTATTTTTTTGGTTGATTCAAATACATCGATAATAGGTCTGTATCCACTACAGAAGTAGATGATTCTTGTGACTTCCACATACAGGAAAATAACTAATTATTTTTATGTAATAGTAATTTAAAACAAATCTTTTTATCATAGTTTCATACTTACACAAATTTCCCACACTTTTTGTGTGTTCTCGTCTATTAGCTTCCCTTACTTATTCACACTTGCCTCCTTCCAAAGCACATGACGTGGGATGGAAGTGTATTTGGTTTTAGACTCATCAATCTACATATAAACATAGAAATATAATTATGATGTTTTTTGTTGGCACCTAACGATATTACTGTAAATTTAAAATACGTACCATTTTCTTTTATAGTGAAGTATACCCCATCCTTGCTTTATGATAGGGATATGTTGGTTTTGATGCACGTTCCTTATTTTCTTTACAGATTTACTATTTCATAAATAAAATATTGACAATAAAAGTGATGAATACACGTATCCTCAAACAACATATTATCACCCACAATGTACCTGAAACTTCTCATCCCCACGATGACCAATAAATGCATCCCATGCTTCTTGGGATATCAGGTGAGCGTAGACAATGGGTGGGTGCGGGTTTATTTTACCTTTGGAATCTTTCAGGTGACATCTTGTTAAAATAGTGCGAAAACCTCGATGAATCCTTCCTGCAAGCCTTAGTACATAATCCTTATGTGAATCGTATACTATAAATGTATTCTGAAAGATATTGAGAAGATTAATACATTGTTTCATTAATTTATTTTCTATTAAATTAAAGAAAAAAATTCATAATGTTATCATAATTTCTTCCCAGATCACAGCCTTCAGCCCGGACACAACATGGTTCCATGAATCTATGTCAATCGACATGAGTTATCGAGTGAAAAATCCAATGTAACTACTAAACATAGCCTTTTTGGGATTCACATTTTGGCCTCGTTCATTCCATCTGACGTCAAATTTGATGCCTTTTCTTTTCGCCTTAAGAACTTTGGCTAACACCCTCAAACTACGACGCACCTGTGTTTTCTGCGACGTCAATCCTTCATTCCCGACCATTTCATTGATATCAACATAATCTATATATTCATCTGAAATGGTAGCAACAACATGTGCTGATTGTTGTTTGACCTCAACACTAGGATCAATAGGAACCATAGGAGCCGCAGCAGCAGGAGCAACAGGAGCAGCAGCAGGAGCAGCAGCAGCCGCAGCAGCTGCTTGAGAGACTTGTTCAGCCTCAAGGTTAGGAGCACCAGAATGTGCAGAAGTCATTATCTGTGAAAGTGGTTTAACAGTTAATTTAGATTTCATAAATTCAGTAATGATAAGATAATAACATGAGATAACAAGATCTATATTACAAACAAAATATAACCTATTTATTTAACTCTCTTTTTTTTCAAAGGCTGAAGGGATTTGACACCTCTATCCATTATCCAAATCCCTTTATTGTGGTCTCATCTAACATAAAAAACATCATCTACATTGGGACCGCTCTGAAATGATTGCGACGTACCACTGAAAGAATCGCCCTCAACTGAATTTTCATTGGAACCTTCAGTAGTTTTGTACGCTAACAGAACAATCGACCACTTTCGGTTTACGGGATCTGGAACATAAAAAACTTGTACTGCTTGTGATTCCATTATAAACTATTCATATTTGTACCCTTCTTTACTAAAATGAACTTTCACAAATCCTCATTCATCTATTTTAACACCACTGTTGTTATCAACCCATTTACATTGAAAAATCAGCAATTGGAATGTCGTATAATCCAACTCCCATATTAGTTTGATAATGCGAAAGTATGACATATTTGCATAAATTGGATTTCTGTCCTTACTAACAAAAACATGCATCGCTTCATCCACTAGTGTAACTCCACTATTTTGCATGGTACTATCTTCATCATGTTCATTTGTATAGAATGTATTACCATTAATTATATAACCACTGTAAGATAATACATACACACTTGGTCCAGTGGCTAGCCATCGAAGTCGTTATGAAATTGAATTCGGATTTTCATCCAACTGCTTAAAAATATGGTTTTGAAACCATCCTATAAATTGGTGATTATGTGTATTTGATAAACATTTTTCATCCCTTGATGGATTCAACTGCCTAAGAATTTCTTTGTGAGTTTCAATATATGGAGAAACCTCCCAACTGTTATGAAAAACATAAAGGTGGGCTTGCTCCTGATCTGTAATACTTATTGTCACAACATCTCTTCTAGAAATTCCCTCACCCTCAATGCATCCAGTGTGACGAGATTTCGGGAGACCAATTCTTTCCACATCAGATAGGTATTCAGTAAAAAATTCAATGGCTTCCTCAACAATATATCACTCCACTATACAACCCTCTGGCCGACTTCGATTTTTGACATAACCTTTCAAAATATTCATATACCGTTCAATATGATACATCCATATATAGTTCAAATGACCAAAAAGTTGAATCTCTCTCACCAAGTGAATCATCAAATGAACCATCATATCAAAGAATGTTGGTGGGAAGAACATTTATAATTCACATAATATGATGATAATTTCTTTTTCCATAGCTGGAAATTTTGTTGGGTCTAAAACTTTGCTACATATAGCTTTGAAAAAGAAACAAAGTTTGGTTAATGTATGATGAACATTCTTGGGAAAAATTCAACATAAAGATATAGGAATTAGATCTTGCATCAAAACATGGAAGTCATGGGATTTCAAACCTTTTAATTTCAAATCATTCATTGACACAATGTTATTGATATTTGATGAATACCCCTCTGGAACCTTTACATCATTGAAGAAGTTTCAAAACTGGTATCTCTCCTCCCTATAAAGAGTATAATCAGCTGGAGGAAGAAACATTCGATTTTCAACCTTCACGGGAGCCAACTCTTCTCGTATTCCCATGTCAACCATGTCCAACCTTGCCTTAATTCCATCCTTTGTTTTGATTGGGGAATTTAGCAATGTTCTGATAACACTGTCACATACATTTTTTTCCACATGCATCACATCAAGAAAATGTCTGACGTAAAAACAATTTCAGTATGGTAATTCACAAAAAACTGATCTCGTTTTCCAACCGATTTTCGTAAGGTTTTTTGAAAATGGTTTACCAAAAACAGTTTTCACATCTTTTACTTTCTCAAACAGCTGATCACCTGTTAGTGGAGATGGTGCTGCGCATTGTTCTGAACTTCCATTGAATGATGTCATCCAAGATCAGTACTTATGCCGATGAGGTAGAAATCTATGATGTCCTAGAAACATAGATTTCAATGAATGTTTCAACCTAATTGATTCTGTATCTTCTTCGTACATGGGACACCCTTGAGTTCCTTTAATTCTATAGCCTAAAAAATTTCCATAAGCAGGGAAATCATTTATTGTACCATAAAACATCGCTCTCAATGTGAAGTATTCACTTTTATAAGCATCATACAACATAACACCTGAATCCCACAATAACTTCAAATCCTCGATCAAGGATCCATATAAACATCAATATCATTACCTAGTTATTTTAGTCCTGATATAAGCATAGATAAAATGATGAATTTCCACTTCATGCATAACCAGGGTGGCAAGTTATAATTTACCAACATAATAGGCCATGTACTATGAGTGATGGTTTGAAAACCAAAATGATTTACTCCATCTGTAGATAACACAAGACGAAGGTTTCTCGGCTCTTTTCCAAATTCAGGATACTCATGATCAATTTTCATCCATTGAGGAGAGTCGGATGGATGACATAATTTCCCATCTTTATTTCTTTTATCTTCATGCCACGACAATTTTCTTGCAGTTTCTTCACTTCCATATAGACACCTAAACCTTGGAATGATTGAAAAGTACCATACAACTTTTGTAGGATCGGATTCATCTTTCTTGTATTGAGAAGCACCACACTTTGGGCATTCTATAAGTGATTTTTTCTCCTTGTGAAACAATATACAGTCTTTCGGGAAGGCATGTATTCTTTCAGAAATCATACCCATCGAGCGTAGCATTCGTTTAGCTTCATATGTCCGGCTTGGGAGCTCATTATCTTCAGGGAGCATGTCATTCAAGAGAGCAAGTAGTTCCATAAATCTGACATCACTCCATCCATTACCTTCTTTCAATTTATACAACTTCAGTAAAACTGACAATGTTGTATACTTGGTGCAACCAACATACAATGGTGTCTTTGCATAACTCTTTAACTTCTCAAACAATTTTGGGCAATCACAGAGTTCATATTCAATTGTCTTTTTCATTTTCTCAATACGATCTTCATTATAATTGACATCTGTAATCACATCCTCTATACGGTCTTCTTCATTATCCATATTTGTATTCATATCTGATGATCCATAAAACACAGTTTTATCCCAAACAGTAGCTACATTTGCTTTTTCTCCGTGTTTATTCCAACATTTATAACTCTGATCTATTCCATGACACATCAAATGTTCTTCCAAATCCTCTGGAGTAAGTAGTCTAGAATAAAAACAACGTAAACACGGACAAAGGATTTGAGAAGGATACTTTGTGTGATCCTTTTCAAATTTGGTGAACTCTTTAACTCCGTTCTCGTACTCTATTGTCAAATGATTAGAATCCATCCAATCTTTATTCATCTTCATCCTATTTGAATCTCAAATATTAGTATTTATGGTTCAAGTACACAAAACAAGACTTCCAAATACAGTAGAAGAGAACCAATTCCTTATAAAAATAGAGATTAATAGAGCGTAACCATTAGTATTTATTCATCTTCATTAAATATATTTACTTTAGATTCATTATAGTTTCCTCAAATCACCCCAGACCAAGCACACGAATAATCAGGAATGATACATCTACCACTCCTAGGTCTCTTCCCTACATTCAATATCATCATGCCTAAATACCCATATATCCACACATACACATGTCAAAAACACATAAAAAACCATATCCACATAAGAACCAAAGTACCAATATGGATTTCAATTAGGTTACTCGACTCAAGTGGTGGTGTGTAATAAATAATAAGAAAATATAATAAGTATATAGTCACACATAAATCTCAAACTGGTGTTAATAATCCAATAAACCCAAGGAAGGAGGTGTCACCGTTGGACACCTTGGTAGTGATGAATTGATTGCAATCTTGAACAGTCTCAGCAACATATTTATTATGCCAAAATACCCATTTGTGTCTGTTGGAGGGGTCAGAGTGTAGAAATCAATGCAACTTAATCTTCCAGGATAATTCTATGATTATTATAGGGTTTTTTGTGTTATTTGACAACAACAACAATGACATTATACTTTTTGATTTATATGGTGAGGAAGTCCGATTTAACATGGGCACTAAGACTATGAGCATTACATATGAAGATAATAATGATGGGTAGGACAAGGCTCTGTCATTGGATCTAGAGCTATTAGTCTTATTGAAGTGGGAGGATGATCTCTCATTGAGGTCCCTTGATTTTGAACATGTTCATAATCCCTTCTAGTTGGTAAGCTTCATATGAGTGGGAGATGAGGATCCAAAGGGGAAGGGGAAGGATGGGTAATGAAACTTGGGGGATGGTGAGGGATTTCTCTCTGGATCAATAAGTATTTGGAGCTGGATGACAGGCTCAGAGCCAAGGGAGACAGAACAAACACTTCTAGGAAGTGGCCTGACCACTACAGAGAAGCAGTCAGTAACCTCAGTGAGGGAGAAGGACAGAGATGGAGGTAGGGGTGGCAAGGCTAGAAATCTTGGTGGTCTGGGAATTATTCCATACAAGTGCACTACCATAAAAATCCAATTAGATAGAATGAAGCAAAGAAGGGGGGAACCCCTTCAAGAAAATAGGGTTCAAGCATTGGATGACCTAGAAATGCATCAGAACCAGGTGGTGTTGTCCTTAAAGAAAAAGGTTATCCTTCATTACTTACTTTACGGTGAAATGGTGTTGTATCTAATGAAATCTATGATACCTAGGAGGAATCTAGTGAAACTAGAATACGAGTGGGAAGGACCTTAAATTTTTCATAAACTTCACTCTGATAGTGCAAACTCATTGATCACCATTGATGATGAGTATATCAATATTTCCACCAATACTAGGTTTCTCAAGAGATATTTTACATGAATAAACCATCCCTTTAGTATGAGATATATGGATTTGAACTAAAAATCCAACATCCTAGTTATATGTTGTTTCATGTGGTGTTGAGCCACCACAAGCCCCTACTCACATTAGGTCGTTATTCTTGCATGACATGCCAAAAATTCTGGGACACACCCCCTTTGGTCCTTGAATCATGAACTTAAACCTTTTTCATCCTCTACCCACATTTCACATGGTGTAAGGACTCTATGGATGGAAAATTCACCTCATCCTCACTATATGTTCTAGTTGCATGATATGAAACTGTGTGACATTTTGATAAAATATATTCAACCTTAAAATCCATTATCATAATACTAATAACAAGATATTAAAATGTGTTTCCAATGTTATCATTGCATGAAGTTAAAAAACATGGTTCATGTCCCTATTTTATGATATAAAACTTTGAAATGAATTTATCCTTCAACCGAGAGGGCTCCCTCTTTCTGATGCCGATCACTTACCACACCATGTTGAAGAACTAAATAAGGATTGATTCCCATTTAATATCATGGGATATCAAGAGAATGAAAAATTATATATCATTATCTCAACTCACTCATTGAACTACCTCAACACTTCCATCAATGAAAACAAGTTTTTCTCTCACTCACGGTTGCACTCCATCTATTAAAAAATTGCATTCAATCTATTAAAAAAACAAAACAATGTGGTCAACCATTTTTTAAAATATATATTTCATTTTTTATAAATGAAAAAAATTCACAAGGAATTCTATTTTCCTAACTTAATCTACTTTTATAAAAATAACAACACACATATTAAGAAATCCCTTTTAAAGAAAATCAACCCATGTCAAACATTCCCCAAAGATTCCACATTTTGATTTACAGTAAAAAAACTATACTAATAGAAAATCCTAGAATAATGGAGTAATGATAAAAGAAAAAATAAATAATCAAGGTTAGATAAAAATTAAACTGTAGAAAAAGTAAATAATAAAGGTAATCAATGGGAGTAAATCATAATAAAAAAATCATCCATAAAAAAAATTATGGGAAAGAAACTAATTTTAATTGGAGAAACATAGGATGATATCTGACCTATAGGATCTAATGGAAATTGACTCACTCACGGAACACCACCTGGTTATGTGACCAGACAATCAATATAAACGAGGCCTCTTGGGGACATCAAAAATAGAATCAAGTGATCACCTCAAGGCTAACTAGAGTAGAACCCATTTTATTACTCACAAATCTAAGGTCTCCCATGTACCAACTACCAAACATAAAGCAAATTATTCATCACAATCATCAATAGAAAAATCCCAAAATCAAAAAATTATTTTGAAAACATTCCTTAAACATATCATTAACTTATTTCAGGTATATCTAGAACCTTGTTTTGGTCTCCTTATATTTGGGGATTGTCTAAAGATGTTTGAGTGAATTTTGAGAAATTTTGGTGGTTTTGGGGGGTGTTCATGGTTGGATAATTGTTAGGGAAAATCATGTCATTGGTCCAAATAAACCATTCATCCTATGATGAGCCACTACAAGGGGGTTCATAGATTTTTCAGACCATGCAAACACCATCACCAAACCATGCGCCCTTCGAAATTGGGGGTTTGCATGGTTGGTGTATGATTAATAAAACTATGTACCTCATCTAAAATATCTGTAAGGGTGTTCGGTTGGCCCATGGTTATTACTAACTATGTGGCCTGACCCAGGAAATCTTGCACATGATCTTTAGATAAATGAAAATTATTTTTAAAATTCATAAACACGTGTTTAAGAATCCAAAACACCATAATTAATCCATAACATTATTCCTTAGAGTTTTTAGGAACTCTACAGGTTCTCTTGACTCCTCCAACATATTTTCTTTATGGATCAATGAACCTATAATTGCATTTGATCTCTATTTGATACGTAAATATCCACTCATATGGCATAAAACTAAGGTTGTTAAACCTTCACTCAAAAATTTCACAAACTCAACTTCATGATGTAATAATAATTAAACATAGGACCTCATAATTATAGAAGAGTATGCGTAATAGGGGACCAAAAAAACATTGCACACTTGGTCCAGAAACGCGAAGATCGAGGGCGGCGGAGGTCCAGAAATGCGAAGATCGAGGGCGGAGGAGGTTAGGAACGCGAAGCTCAGTGGGCGGTGGAGGACCGGTAATGCAAAGATCGAGGGCGACGGAGGTCCAACAACGTGAAACTCAGTGGGTGGCAGAGGTCCGACAAAGCGAATCTCGAGGGTGGCGGAGGTTTGGCAACGCAAAGCTCAGTGGGCAACGGAGGGGAGTCGCAGGGTTCCAGTACCACGAGGGCTTTAGGTCACGATAAAATGAGGGCACTATGCGTCCGACTTAATAAAAAAATGGACAACGGTTTTATCAGCGCTAACAAAGCACTGATAAAGACTACCTTTATCAGCGCTTTTTTTAGCGGTGATAATGGTCCTCTTTATCAGAGCTAAAAAAGCGCTGATAAATCCTTCATGTATCAGTGCTAACATTTTAGCGCTGATAAAGGGATTCTTTATCAGTGCTTTTATAGCACTGATAAAGGGTCGTTTTATCAGCGTTTTTTAGCACTGATAAAGGTTACCTTGTATCAGTGCTAAAATTTTAGCGCTGATAAAGATTCCCTCTATCAGTGCTAGAAAAGCGCTAATAAAGAATCCCTTTATCAGTGCTAAAATTTTAGCGCTGATGAAGGGTTTCTTTATCAGCGGTTTTTGCTTAGCGCTGATATAAGGTGATGCTTCCCTTGCCCGTTTTTGTAGTAGTGACACATCAAGATTTTGACAGTTGGTGAAATGAATCATCTTCCCCAAAAGTATAGTTTCATATCTTCTAATCCCTTCAAGTATTAGATGATCCACTATATATCTTCCCATTTTTACCTTCTAGGGTTTTACATAAACCAAATTACTTTTCCCACTACAAAGGTTATATATGGACATATACATATCATCATATACATCAATATTTCTACATCTGATTCATACAAAACTTTCTCCATGTATCAAATATTATCTTCAATTTTTCAGTGCCTACATCTTGGATAACATGAAATTTCTGATAATGGGGGTTGAGATAGGATCATATCTGACTATCCCAAATTTCTCAATGATTTTCTAGATGTATTACTCCTATGATAACACCAATGTACCAAATTTTTCTATCCCTCTCTATTCTCATCCCCAATATTTTCTTGGAATAACCACGATCCTTTATTTAAAATCTTTTAGAAAACTTACTCTTTAGACATTAAATCCATTGAATCTCTACAACCATAATTAAAATATCATCCACATGGAGTAGGAGTATGATTTATGTCTCATCATTCCATAACTTCCAATAATAACAATGATCAAAGTCACTTCTCATGGAACCTTCTTCAATCATGAACACATCAAACTTTCAGTTACATTTTCAAGATTCCCATTTTAATCTATTAAAGATTCAATTCAATTTTAAAATAAGCACTTTATTTTTATGATCTTCAAAACTCTTGGTCTAATTCATGTAGATATTATCCTTAGAATTACCATAAAGAAAGGCAGTCTTGACATCAACATGCTCCAAGTGAATATTATTAGAAGCAACTAAACTTATCACCATACAAATTGTTTTATGTTTAACAACCGATGAGAAAATTTTAAATAATTTTATTCCTTACTTTTGTTGGAATCATTTCCCCACTGAACATTCCTTGTATCTTCTTCTTCTATTAGTTTCTTAATTCAAATAGAATACCCAATTTTTGTCTAGTTCCTGCTTTTCTTATGGTAGTATATTCATCTCCCAAGTTACATTGAACTTTAAGGAATCCATTAATTAATTTATGCCTGACTCACAATGTCCCGAGTCACTAAGTGTCATTGCCTATTTTGAGCATTCATGTTCCCTAATATCCATTATAAATAGGAAGTTTTCATTGGATCCATACCACTAAATTGGCCGCCTGACTCTATAAGATTTCTTTATCTCTGCTTAAGACTTAGCTCTTTATAGTAGTGAAACTTCTGATGCCCTATCTTTCACTGCACCAACTATTAATCTTTTAATTTCTAAAGAATTACCTTAGGCTTCAACAGACCTTGATCATTCTGACATGCCTTTTTCTGGTCTAACTTTTGGTGATCATGTGCAGATATCTGGTGTAACGTCCCGAAATTTTAGAATAAATCCTTCTTTTAAATATTTTTTTAAAGATAAAGTTATATTTAATTTATACTTTAAACCATATTAGTATTTATTAAATGATACATTATTTAGTTAATTTATTTTGAAGTTATCGATAATAAATTAATTGTTAGTAATTTGGAATTATATGATGATAAGTAATAGTAATTGATAAATATAGATTTTAATAGCAATACAACTTTTAAAAATATAGAAATTATAATTTAATTAAAATTATAAGTATATTATATTAATTAAAAATAGATACATTTAATAGTAATTATATTATTAATATATTAATTATTAGTTTAAAATAAATATAGTAATTGTAATAAATTTATGTTTGGATATATTTAAGAAAAATAATATTAGGGTATAACAAATGATGAAATGATAAATAATAAAAATTTAAAGTATGTCTTATTAAAAAAGTAATAAAAATAAAAAATGGGGTCAAGCCAGCTAAGATTAAGGTCTATCTCGACCATTTTGGTTTATATGTAGGACATAGAATGCGCAAGGATGGGATAATACAGGAAAACGTGGGTTTGTATAGAAGGAAGGAGTGAAGGTTAGCTTCATTAGGGGGTCAATCCAATGACTATATGGAACCTCTAGGACTATACATATTTCAATATCGCAACCCTATCAAGGTTTATAATATAAGGGAGTATGAGTACGAACATAAAATTGACATGGGATGCCATATTATCTAACACTGTCCAACATTAAAATGGAAACACACACCTTTAGAAATTAAAAACCCTTCTATGAAATGTTGTTGTGCGCACTCTCAAAAATATTTATAACTAAGTGTACTATAGGGGATGATCTAGGTCGATCTCTTGAGGAGCCTTTGCGATCAATCACTTAATACTTCTAATTCAATATTTTTTTTATATTTTTTATTTATGAAATAAAATGAAAAAATGAATATTTGAGAAATGAGAATGAAAAACTAAAATTAAACATGCAAATGCAATTAAAACATAACGAATGAAAATATAATTATGTCAGACAGAAAGGAGATCCTCCCAGAAGATTATATAGAGTGAAACTTCATTGTCTATTTATTAGTTTAAAATTTACTTAATGAAAATTCTCTATCATATGCATAAAAATACCCTTATACCTATTATTGAGAATATATAGTACACTCAATGATCACAGAGATACCAAACATCCACCTCCTCAATTGAGGGAGAATATTGCAGAAGTGAAATCTAAGCCTCAGGTGGAAAGTGGAGACACAAAGGCGCCTTTCCCACAAAGACACCCCTCAACCTAAATCTAAGAAAATAGGAAACATAAAACATGAATGCGCAATGAATTGGGTTCAACAATGTATATATCCCTTGGGAACTTCCTTGGGTTAGTTACTCATGATCATGAGTATAATAGATCATAATGGAGAAGAAAGAGAGGTGGAAACACAATAGATAAAAATATAAAGAAATGAGAGGAAGAATAAGGATATCATATACTAAAAATTCACAATAATATTAAAAAATAAATGAAACAAAAAACTATATAAAACGGCCAACAAAGGCTACCCCTAAGTTTCCAACCATTTGAAAATAAGGAGTACATTTTTATAGGCAAATGAGAAATTTTTTTTGGCTCCAAATCTATCCACCGAATGTATGCATGTGTAATACCTATTAAATGACCAATTTTGGAAAATATTACTTTTTTTTAAGTTTTTACCCTATCAATACTATGTATAACCAAAAAATTTCAGCTTGATTAGACAAGAAATTAAGGATTTATTTCCTCTTTACTCAGGATATTTAATTTGTCCAGGTTGACTATTCATATTCCAATGCACCAAGTTCCAACGCATTTATGACATTGAAAATGAAGGAATAATGTGTGTTCACCTTAATTAAAGTTCTTCCCCTGGATTTATTCTTGCTCCATGATAAATTTTAGATCATTTGGTTATGGCTTTTATGATATATAGGCCCAACAATACAATTATCCAGATCTGTGCATAGTTTTTGAGGACCACCTTGTGAGCTTGATTTGGGCCCTTAATGGTTGATTGAGCTTTGGGTAAAGAAGGATAAAATAAATCCCATTGAACATAGAAACCTATCAAATAATAAATTTTCAATTTGGATTAGTGGAGAAAATGTTACGACCGAGACATTGAAATAAATTAAAACTGTTAAAATTCCAAAATATGTCATTTTTCCAATAAAGATCAAAATACATAAAAAACTATAAAATGTGACAATTTCCCTTTAAATAACACTTTGGTGTGATTAGAAATACTTAAATTCAGAATAAAATAATTGAAAATATTTTTTCTATCACCCTCCACACACACTATTACCTTCTAACTCTCACTAACATTGTTACCATTATCTATGACGTACGCATAATCTCTCATCAAGAAACCAAAAAACAAATTCACATGACGCTCACATTTTTTATGAAAAATGTAGCAAGGTTATCTTAAAACTCAGGTCATATTGAGTATCTTTATGCAAGGGGAGTTCACATTTCACCTTAATTTTAAATCCCATGCTGTAAGGATATTAATGATAATAAGCTTGGTGATTGAACAATAATAGGACAAAGGATATTGATCCATGGTTAAAATGAATCCTTTAACCTTTCATAATGTATGTGATTGTAAAGCCCCATGTTTTTTAACTGGACTAAAACATTTTTTTTGAACTTTTTCATTTTCTAGACAGGTTGGTTTTAAAACCAAGCTTTGGGTTGATGATCCATGAGTTGGAACTGTTTAAAGTGTTGATATTGGGCTTGGGTAAAGGCTTGAGGAGTTTTCCTACTGGTTCAATTGATTTCGGAAGCATCTTCCTGGGATTAAGGCAACCTTTTAAGGACCTACAGAGGGCGCACAATTGGTGCATGACCCGTTAAACCGTGCGGCCTGCTGCAGGTAATCGTGCGACTTAATTCTGGGGGATAGAGGTGCTCACACGGTTTACACACAATTAGGTAAACCATGCGGGACAGACCATGCGAAGTGGGTTTCTCAAATAGAGGGTTCCACATCATTGGCGCATGGTTTTTTAAACCATGAAAGTTAAACCATACAGACAAGTCTTTTTAAAGAATTAAATTTATTTTAAATGATGATTTAAATAGAGGATTTATTTACTTAAATTGAGATGAAAAAAATTTAATTAAATGAATATGAAATAGATAATTTATTTTAATTAAATTCAAGGTTAAAAATAATTTAATTAATTGATGTGAATTAGGGGATTTATTTAATTAATTTGAGGTTGAGAGAATTTAATTAAATGATTATGGAATAGAGAATCTATTTAATTAAATAGTGTTGGAAATAATTTAATTAAATGGTGTTAAATGGGGAGTTTGGGGTTTATCAAGGAAGTGTAATATTAAAGGGAAATAATAATAATATGATGGTTATTATTATTATTATTATTAATATTATATTAATCCTTTTAGTTATTAAGGTTTTTAATATATTTGTGAGGGAGAAGATAAGGGATAGGCGCACCCCTCCTCCCCCATACATGAGGTGTGACCTGTTGAACCACCACACGACGCAACCCCCTCCGATTGTGGTGCGATCTCCCCCTAATCTCCCTAGAACCCTCTAGCATGAGCTATCCTCCCATGGACGTACATCCTCTCGACTACAACTCCCTTTATGGTGACATTTTACAGGAGGTGCGCACCACCCGGTGGTGCACTAGCCCCCTCCTTAGGCTCCTATTCACACGCTCGTCTCCTTCTAGTTTCTTTACAGATATTTTCTGTCTCAGTGAGGTAATACCTTCTCCATGAATTTCATTCTTCACATTGGTCATTTTTTATCTCCATCACCCGGTTTTCGTTAGGCTGAAACCCTAGGTTCAGGTTTAATTCAATTTTTTTGATTCTTTCAATTATAGGTGGCGTGAAAGATGTCTCGGAACCCGTTGGTCCGTATTATGATTACTGTCGCTGACGGTGAAGTGGTTCAACTCGATTTGGTTCACCACCTTCATATTCGAGTAAGGATATATACCCGTTAATTGGTTTCGCACCCCTTAAATTAGGTGATTATGGTTTATTTGAGTTGTGGTTAATTACTTAGATGTGTTTTGGTCCTCACCACACTAATTTTGGATGCTAATTATTTTTATAAGGTTTTATGATCAATTCCAAGTGTGAACATGTTTTTTTTGAAGTGTGTGTACATGAGAGGGTTGAGGTTTGAGTTAGAAAGCATTGGCTTAGCCAATTATTTGAGGTAGAGTTCTCAACTTTGCTTAATTGATAAAATGAAGTAGTTGTTTATTTATCATTGTTGATAAAGATTACTTTAATTTTTGGAATGAATTTATAGTTGTGTTAAATGGTTTGTTAGATTACAAAATCACATTTTTGTAATAAAACCCCTCCAATGGAGGTGTGCTGCCTTCAATCTAAAAATATAGTGATTTGACTGATATGTTTTCTTAGATTTCTTATATGGGTTTTCCTATGCTTTCCTAGTTAGAGGAAGCTGTTTAAATCATGGTAATATGGTTTTCTTAGCTATGAGATGTATTTCCTCCTTTATATGTTGACACACTTGGGTTAATTAGTAATTATGAGTTATCGAGTTGGATATATTGAGACAATTAATTATGAATTAATTATGTTCTTTGAGATTTTAATGTAGATAATTAATCAGGGAATTAATTATGAGTTATTTAGTGGGATGAGTTGAGTTAATTAATTGTGAATTAATTAGGTTCTTTGAGATTGTAATATAGATAATTAATCATAGGATTAATTATGAGATATTGAATTGGATAAGTTGAGATAATTATTTGTGAATTAATTATGTGCCTTTGATAATATGATCTAGATAATTAATTGTGGGATTAATTATGAAAATTTGAGATTAGAATGAGATAATTAATTTTGTAAAATTAACTACAAAATGAATTGTGATATTGATTAATTAATTGATGAATTAATTAATGGTTTAAAGAACTTAGTTAATTGTTGATTTAACTAATGGAATGGACGTTTTTAACTTATTATTGAATTAGGAATGGGATTGGGGTGGATAATTAATTGGTAAATTAATTACATGATAAATAATGGGAACATAGTCATTCTAAATTGAGAAGTACAAATGGTAACATGGTCATCAGACTTATGAGTAAAAAGAATGGGAACATGATTATTACAAATTGAGAAGTATAAATGGTAACATGGTCATCATACTTATGAGTAAATAAAATGGGAACACTGTAATTATAAATTGATAAGTATACATGGTAAAATGTTCATTATACTTATGAGTAAAGAGAATGGGAACATGGTCATTCTGTTGAGGAGTAAGCATGGTAACACGATCATCTTACTTACGCTTGTGATAATAGTAAATTTAGCTTTAATGTGTGAATTTAAAGAATGAAAATAATGAAACTATGAGTTATGGACTCACATGATAATATTCAAACTTTGGCATGAGTCAAATCAGGTATTGAGATATGATATCACCTTTGAATACTTTGGACTCTAACATGATACGAAGAAGGTATTAAGATATAATATCATCTTTACATACTTCAGACTCAGGTATGAGCCAAAGCAGGTATTGAGATATGATACCACCTTCAATATTTCAGACTCTTTCATGAGCCGAAGTAGGTATTAAGATATCATATTACCTAGTGAATTCTTCAGGCTCCGATATGAGAAGAATTTAGTATTTAGGTATGAGTATCCATGGGAACCCTGGAGTTAAGGAATGAGCAAATAAATAATATTAAATAATGTAATAAACAGTTCATTATACATTATTTAAATATATACAGTCTTTATATATACTCTTATTCCGTTTATGAGATGAAGTAGGTATCGCCATAAAATGTCCCTTTGGAACCTGGATGAGTTTTTGGTTATTTATTCAATTCTGTTATTGTTTTGATATACCTGCACACTATTTTTTTATATTGCATTGTCCAGATTGAGGTAGAAAACTGGTCTCCCAGCTTACTGAGATTTATATCTCACACCCTATTTGGGATGCCATTGTAATGGGGTACCTGAGTATACCTTCTTGTTCTTAGGATCTTAGACCTTGTTGTTACTGTTTGTTGTACCTGGGAGTTAGGAGAAAAAGACCAAGTAGAAGTTCAAGATGCTTATGGAGATTTCCCACGGGGATTTGAGTCTTTTCTTTATTTATGTACTGAGATGTAAAGAATGATATTTTGTTTACTACTTTCAGATATGTATCACCATGACATGCATGCATTGTATAACTAGGATTGGCCATTTTCTTTATTCAGTTGATATTTCAACCATCTTAATCTGTTTTGGTTATTGCCTTATATTTGTCTTCCATTATTGTCATCTATTTATATATTGATATACTGCTATGAAACTCTAATATGAGTGTATAGTCTCACCACTTTCTATCCTAGCACCTTCGTTTCTAGTCGGTATCCTCTGGCATACAGGGAGGTGTGCTTGATGTCATGTGGCGATCAGACCGGCTACCGGTTCAATGGTAAGACAGGTCAGGACATTACAAAGTGGTATCAAAGCTTCAGTTTTCTTTTTTTTTCATTGCCTTTCTATTTTGGGTTGGTAGACAGGAGACTAGGAATGTGTCAGCACTCGGTTAATATCTATGCCTGGGATTGATCACCCCATGTACGGGAAATGACCAAGTGGCCAGGGTTGGGAATTGATGTTTATGTTTTTTGCTGTTATAGTTGATGTGATTTCACCTTGGGTGACTGGTGTATTTTCCACTACTTATTGATGTTGGAATTTTGAAAATTTTCCTTGGCATCATATGGTAAGAAATTTTCATTACATGCATCATATAGGCAGTTAGAGTTAACATGACATACATGCGACATGCCATGTAGTTGCATTAGTAGGATTCCTACTAATTTGGATTGTGTTCCTTGGGTGGAATGCATGTTTTGATCTAATTTAGCATGCCTACTTGTATAACATGTTTAGATGATTATATTCCATACTGCCTCTATTATTAGCATGTTTTTATATCATCCCATACTTTTGTGTTATAGTATGTTTATGTGTTACTACTTATGATAACACGCTAGAGATTTTTTGATGTGTAAGTAACTTCATGGGTGAAAGTTTGTTGATTATATTTACGATGGGGGATAGTTTTAGTTATAAGGTGTATGGGCACCTTATAAATGGGAAAAGGGTAACCCGGGTATTCAAATAATTGGAAAAAATGGATGCTAAAGTTAAAATGTTAAAAAAAGAACTAATTTGATTAAATGGGATCCAAATTCCACCTGTAAAGTGTATGGGCGCTTTATGGATTGGTAGATGTCCACTCATATCACTTATGGGGTTGTTTTTTTTAAGAACCTAGATTTGACTAAATGGGACCCTCGGAGGTCACCTTCTGATTAAAAGGAATTTAGATGCTAAATTTCCTATTTATGATGAAATGACACTAAATGTTAAATGTTAAAGAGGAATTTTGATATAGCTTGTTTGTTTTGACCATGGGCAATTGATTGAAAACCAAGTTCCTTATTGTGAAATAGTACTTGTGGGTTTGTTAAAATTCTTTCAAATGTTTAGAGGTTGAAATGAATTAATAAAGTGGCTAAAATAAAAAGGGGCTCTTGAGACTAGTGAAATTCTCGTTCCATGACTAAGATATAGGGTCGACACTTATGCTTCAAAGGGACTATCCCACGGTAGGTATCACCCTTAGAGATTGAGATGCCTTGTTTCCTCTATGCTATTTTGATGTTGGTTACATTTGGGTGTAATTTTCTCTAGTAGGACTTTTGGGTTTTAAAATACACCCTTGTTCAGATGGGTGGTCATTGTATCTTTGACTCTTGATATGGGAATAAGCATTGAGGAATGATTGGTCCAACAGGTTAGACGACTCAGTATATCTTCATCTGAGTTATGGTTTTATGAGATTATGTGTTGTTAGTTTTTTTGAACTCGAGGTAGTATGTGTTGACATATGCTGTATTGTCTAGTGTTTAGGTATGTAACAAACCGGTTGAGTTTCGGGGTGATCATGAAAGCTTGTGATGTTAAGGACGTTATCGGGTTAACTTTTGAGTAGAGTGATTGGGGCATTGGGGTAAGTTCATACCACTAATTGGGTGGAATTTTTGGGACTTGGGTGTTTTGACATGCTAATCAGTTTAAATTTTCATCTTTAATTCCAGATGTGTTGACATGGTGATCGTGGTTCGTAGAATATCACACGTGTGTTTAAGGTGTTTCTGAAATAGCACGCTTGAGAGTGGCTGGTCTTTTCTTTTGATAATATGGTCAATTCTAAGGTGGTTAGTGTCACACCAGTTCTGGCGTACATGTCAGTGCTTTCTTGGTAGCATGACTTCGATAAGGTTGGCATTATGCACAACCCTTTGGAAACTATATAATTTTTTGGAAGAGTTTCAGTGGTGATCTTTGCAAGAACACAAATTCCTTGGGTGATATATGAATCAAGGTTTGGTTTATGACACTTCGACATGTGAAACCGTGTTTTTTGGAAGGTTTTGAATGATAATAGTTTGACTGATCTTTTTTGGTGACCTGGGTTTACTCTTAGTGTGATCTTTCAAATGATACGAGCATGTCCCCTATCTTGACCTCATCCTGGAAACACTAAGATAGCATCATTCTTACGCCATGATCAAGTATTAAAATTAATTTTGATGGATAAGTGGTTGTTATCTGGGTTGTATGCAGAATGCGTGGTTCTTTGGGTTACATCTTTATTCATGTTGGGTAATGACCATTTTAAAATAGCCTAGTGGTGGCTTGACTTGAGAATATCATTGAAGGTCAAATAATAACTTCAATGTACATGTGGTTAGTGATGGAATCATTTTAAAAGGAACATCATTGGTTTAAGAGTGTGGATTTAAGTCTTGGTGATGTATTTCAAGGAAGGAGTCATGGTTTGAATTTTGACCATTAAATTCTGAGACCATTTGTGGAAGTCACCAGTGAGAGGGTGGTTGAGGAGAAAATGACGGGATTGTGTCTCTAGTTGCGTGGGCTCGGTTAAATGCTGCTTCGATTTTTGGGTTGGATTTAGAGCTTTGGTTTGGGTTTTAAAGGCTTAATTCATTGGGATTATGAAATATTTAAAGGTGTATTTGATGTTTGGGAATGCAACACAATCTTTCAAATGAGAATTCATGACCTTGTTGGGTTGGTTAGTGTTGTTGTAGTCCCCGAAGGCTTCTCTGGGATGAGAAGTTTTTAAGGTGGGTAGATTTTAAAGTCTCATGTTTTTGAACCGAGCTAAAATATGAAAGTTTTTTAACCTTTTCATTTTCTAGATGGGTTAGTTTCAAAACAAAGCTTTGGGTTTGTTATCCGCAAGTTGGGACTATTTAATGTGTTAATATAGGGCTTGGGTAAAGGCTCAAGGAGTTTCTCGGATGGTTCGATGGATTTTGGGAGCATCGAAATGGGAAAAAGGAAGGGTTTTAAGGACTTACAGAGGGCACACAGTTGGCACACAACCAGCTAAACCGTGTGTTCTACTGTAGGTAATCATGTGACTTAATTCTAGGGGATAGAGGAGCTCGCACGGTCTATGCACAGTTAGACAAACTGTGCGGGATAGACCGTATGATGTGGGTTTTTCAGATAGAGGGTTCCCCACGGTTGGTGCATGGTTTTCCAAACCTTGTGGGTTAAACCATGTGGACAAGTCTTTTTGAAGAATTAAATTTATTTTAAATGATGATTAAAACAGATGATTTATTTAATTAAATTGAGATTAAAACAATTTAGTTAAACAAATATGAAATGGAGAATTTATTGTAATTAAATTCAAGGTTAAAAGTAATTTAATTAATTGATGTGAATAAGGGGATTTATTTAATAAATTTGATATTGAGAGAATTTAATTAAATGATGATGGAATGGAGAATCCATTTTATTAAATGGTGTTGAAAATAATTTAATTAAATGGTGTTAAATGGGGTGTTTTGGGTTTATTATAGAAGTGAAATATTAAAGGGAAATAATAATAATATAATGGTAATTATCATTATAATTCTTTTAGTTATTAGGGTTTTTAATTTATTTGTGAGGGATAAGAAAAGGGAGAGGCGCACCCCTCCTCTTCCATATGTGAGGTGCGACCTGATTAAGCACCACACGACGCAACCCCCTCCCATAGTGGTGCGATCTCCACCTACTCTCCCTAGAACCTTATGGTGCAAGCTATCCTCCCATGGTCGGACCTCCTGTTGGCCACTAATCCCTTTATGGTCTCATTTTACAACAGGTGCGCACCACCTGGTGGCGCGCTACCCCCTCCAGATCCTCTTTACGTGCCTGTCTCTTTATGGTTTCTTTATGGATCTTGTCCGTCTCAGAGAGGTAATGCCTTCTCTATGCATTTTTTTTCTTCACATCAACTTTTTAGGCTATTCGTTGCTCGGTTTCCATTAGGACGAAACCCTAGGTTTGGGTTTAATTCGGTTTCTTTTTTACTTCCAATTCTAGGCGGTGCAGAAGATGTATTGGGACCCATTGGTCCGTATTCTTACAACCACCACTGAAGGCAAAGTGGCTCAGATCAATTTGGTTCACCGCCATCATATTTAGGTAAGGCTATATACCTGTTAATTGGTTTCAGACCCCTTAAATTAGGTTCATATGGTTTATTTGAGTTGTGTTTAATTAATTGGATGTGCGTTGGTCCTCACTGCACTAATTTTGGGTGCTAATTATTGTTATAAGGTGTTGCGATCAATTCCAAGTGTGAACACACTTTTGTTCAAGTGTGTGTACACGAGCGGGTTGCGATTTGAGTTAAAAAGCATTGGCTTAGCCAATTCTTTGAGGTAGTGTTCTCAACTTTTCTTAATTGATAAAATGTAGTAGTTGCTTATTTTTTGTTTTTGATAAAGTTTATTGCAATTTCTGGAATAAATTGATAGTTGTGTTAAATGGTTTGTTAGATTTGCAAAATCACATTTTTTTAATAAAAACCCTCTAACAGAGGTGTGCTGCCTTTAATCTAAAAACATAGTGATTAGACTGATATGTTTTCTTAGCTTTCTTATATGGGTTTTCCTATGATTTCCTAGTTAGAAGAAGCTATTTAAATTATGGTAATATGGTTTTATTATCTAGGAGATGTATTGCCTACTTTACATGTTGATGCACCTAGGTTAATTAGTAATTATGAGTTATTGAGTGGGATATATTGAGATAATTAATTGTGAATTAATTGTGTGCTTTGATACTATAATATAGACAATTAATCAGGGGATTAATTACGAGTTATTGAGTGGGATGAATTGAGGTAATTAATTGTGAATTAATTAGGTGCTTTGAGATTGTAATATAGATAATTAATTAGAGGATTAATTATGAGATATTAAATTGGATAAGTTGAGATAATTATTTGTGAATTAATTATGTAGCTTTGATAATATGATCTAGATAATTAATTGTGGGATTAATTTTGAAAAGTTGAGATTATAATGAGATAACTAATTATGGAAAAATAATTATGGAATGAATTGTGATATTGATTAATTAATTGATGAATTAATTATTGGTTTACAAAAATTATTTAATTATTGAGTTAACTAATGAAATGGATGTGTTTAACTAATTTTTGAATTAGTAATGGGATTAGGGTGAATAATTAATTGGTAAATTAATTATGTGATAAAGAATGGGAACACAATCATTCTAAATTGAGAAGTACAAATGGTAACATGGTCATCATACTTTTGAGTAAAGAGAATGAGGACATGGTCATTCTAAATTGAGAAGTACAAATGGTAACATGGTAATCATACTTATGAGTAAAGAGAATGGGAACATGGTCATTATAAATTGAGAAGTATACATGTTAACATGGTCATTATACTTATGAGTAAAGAGAATGGGAACATGGTCATTCTATTGAGGAGTAAACATGGTAACGTGGTTATCTTACTTATGTTTGTGATAATGGTAACTTTATCTTTAATGTGTGAATTTAAGGAAAGAAAATAACGGAACTCTAAGTTATGGCCTCACATGAGAATATTAGAACTCTATCACGAGTCGAATTAGGTATTGAGATATGATATCACCTTTGAATACTTCAGATTCTAACATGAGTCATATAAATAATTAGGATATAATATCATCTTTACATACTTTAGAATCAGGCATGAGCTAAAGAAGGTATTGAGGTATGATATCACCTTCAATATTGTAGACTCCTGCATGATCCAAAGAAGGTATTAAGATATAATATTACCTTGGGAACGCTTCAAGCTCTGGTATGAGAAGAAGTTAGTATTGAGGTACGAGTATCCACAGGAACCCTAGAGTTAATGAATGAGTAAATAAATAATATTAAATATTGTGATAAACAGTTAATTATACATTATTTTAATATATATAGTCCCTGTATAGAATCTTATTCTTTCTACGAGCCAAAGTAGGTATCTTCGTTAGGTGTCCCTTTGGAACCTGGATGGGTTGTTGGTTATTTATTAAATTCTGTTATTGCTTTGATATACCTGTACACTATTTTGTTATATTACATTGTCTAGATTGAGATAGACAACCAGTGGTACTGGCCTACTGAGATTTATATCTCATACCCTATTCAGGCCACCATTGTAATGTAGTACCCGAGTAGACCTTCTTGTTATTAGGACCTTGGACCTTGCTATTGCTGTTTTCCATAATTGAGAGTTATGAGCGAAGGATCAAGAAGAAGCTCGAGATGCTCATGGAGATTTCCCTCAGGGCTTTGAGTCTTTTCTTTATTTATGTACTGAGATGTAAAGTGTTCTATTTTTTTTACTGCTTTTAGATATGTATCAACATGAAATTCATTCATTGTATAACTAGAATTGTCCATTTTCTTTATTTAGTTGATATTACAATTGTCTTAAGATATTTTTATTATTGATTTATATTTGTCTTTCACTGTTTTCATCTATTTATATATTGATATACTGCTGTGAAAAATATAATATGAGGGTATAGTCTCCCCACTTACTATCCTTACACCATCACTGATAGTAGGAAATCTCTAGCGTATGGGGAGGCGCGCTTGAGGTCATGCGGTGACTGGTCCGGCTACCGGTTCGATGGTAAGCTGGGTCGGGACATTACAAATTGGTATCAAAGCTTCAGTTTTCTTTATTTTTCCTTTGTATTTATATTTTGGGTTAGTAGAAAGGAGACTAGGAATGTATCAACACTCGATTAATAGCCATGCTTGGGACTAATCACCCCATGTATGGGAAATGACCAAGTGGTCAGGGTTGGGAATTGATGTTTATGTTGTTTACTGTTACAGTTGATGTGATTTCACCTTGGGTGACTGGTGTATTTTCTGCTACTTATTGATGTTGGAATTTTTGAAATTTTACTTAGCTTGATATGGAAAGTAAGTTTCATTACATGCATTATATAAGCACTTAGAATTAACATAACATGCATGCAACATGCCATGTAGTTGCATTAGTAGGATGCCTACTAATTTGGATTGTCGGACTTGGATGGAATGCATGTTTTGATCTGATTTATCACGCCTACTTGTATAACATGTTTATATGATTATATTCCATGATGCCTCTATTATTAGCACGTTTTTTTTTCATTCCATGCTTCTGTGTTATAATATATTTTTGTGTTACTACTTATGATAACATGCTTGTGATGTTTTGATGTGAAAGTAACTGCATGGGTGAAAAATTATTGATTGCATTTACTATGGGAGATAGTTTTATTTATAAGGTGTATGGGTGCCTTATAACGGGGAAAAAGGTAAAATGGGTATTCAAAAAATTGAAAAAATTTCTGTTAAAGTTAAAATCTTAAAAAAATTAATTGATTTGATTAAATGGGTGCCAAATTCCACCTGTAAAGTGTATGAGAACTTTATGGATTGGTAGATGTCCACTAATATCACTTGTGGGGTTATTTTTTAAGAACCTGGATTTGAATAAATGGGATCCTCAGAGGTCTCCTTTTTATTAAAAGGAATTTAGATGCTAAATTTCCTATTTACGATGAAATGACACTTAATGTTAAATGTTAAAGAATAAGTTTTTTTATATATTGCCTATTTTTCCCATGGAGAATTGATTGAAAACCAAGTGCCTTGTTATGAAATAGTAATTGTGGGTTTGTTAAATTTTTTTCAAATTTTTAGAGGTTGAAATGAATTAATGAAGTGGATAAAATAAGAAGCGGATCTTGAGACTAGTGAAAATCTCATTGCGTGACTAAGAGATAGGGTCGATGTTTATGCTTCGTAAGGGACTATCCCATGGTAGGTATCACCCTTAGAGCTTGAGATGCTTTGTTTCCACTATGAGCTTTTAACATTGGTTCCATTTGGGCACCATTGTCTCTAGTAGGACTTTTGGTTTTTAAAATAAACCCTTGTTTGAATGGGTCGTCATTGTATCTTTGACTCTTGATATGTGAATAATCATTGAGGAATTATTGTTCTAATAGTTTAGATGACTCGGTATGTCATCATTCGAGTTATGGTTGTATCAGATGATGTGCTGTTGGTTTTTGTGAACTTGGGGTAGTATGTGTTGACACACGCTGTACTGTCGAGTGTTTAGTGATGTAACGAATCAATTGAGTTTCAAGGTGATCGTGGAATCTTGTGATTTTAAAGACGTTATTGGGTTAACTTCAAAGTAGAGTGATTGGACCATTGGGGTAAGGTCGTCCAACTACTCAGGAAGACTTTTGGGACCTGGGTGTTTTGACACACTAGTCAGTTTAAATTTTTTACTTTTATGCCAGATTTGTTGACGTGGTGATCATGGTTCATGAAATGTCACATGTGCGTTTAAAGTGTTCCCAAAATAGCGCATTTGAGAGCGTCTGGCCTTTTATTTTGAAAACATGGACACTCTTAAGGTGGGTAGTGTCACATTGATTCTAGTGTATGTGTTGGTGCTTTCTTGGCAGCATGAATTTGATAAGTTTAGCGGTATGAAAAACCCTTTGGAAACTCCATTAGTTTTTTAGAAGTGTTTTAGTGGTGAGATTTGAAAGAAAAAAAAAAATCCTTGGGTGATATAGGCATCGAGGTTTGGTTGATGGCGCGTCAGCAGGTGAAACTGAGTTTTTTAAAAGGAGTCAACCAATAATAGTTCGACTGTTTTTTTGGAGACCTGGGTTTACTCTTAGTATGATCTTTCAAATGAGATGAGCAAGTCCCCTATCTTGAGCTCTTCCTAGAAACACTAATATAGTGTTGGTCTTACACCGTACTCAAGTTTTAAAAGTTGTTTTGTTGGATACGTGGTTGTTATCTGGGTTTTATGCGTGGTGCATGGTTTTTTGGGTTATGCCTTTATTCGTGTTGGGTCATGATAGTTTTAAAATATCATAGTGATTTCTTGAATTAGGAATGTCACTGGAGATCAAATAAGGACTTAAGTGTACATGCTGTTGGTGATGGAATTATTTTAAAAGGCACATCACCGGTTTAAGGGTGAGTGTGGGTTTAAGGGTAAACAATGTCTTTCAAGGAAGGAGTCATGATTTGGAGTTTGATCGTTGAGTGATAAGACCATTGGTGAAAGTCAACAGTGAAATGGTGGTTGAGGAGATGATGATGGGATCATGTCTCTAGCTGTGTGGGCTTGATTAAACTCTACTTTAATGTTTGGGTTGGATTTATAGCTTTGGTTTGGGTTTTAAAGGCTTAACCCATTGGGCTTATGAAATGGTTAAAGGTGTGTTTGGAGTTTTGGAACACTACAAGATCGTTCAAACGAGACTTCATGATTTTGGTGGGTTTGTTGGTGTTGTAGTAGTTCCAAAAGGTTTCTTGGGGACGAGAAGTTTTTAAGGTGGGTAGATTGTAAAGTCTCGTGTTTTTGAACCGAGCTAAAATAAAAAAGTTTTTGAACTTTTTAATTTTCTGGATAGGTCAGTTTTTAAAACCAAGTTTTGGGTTGATGATCAATGAGTTAGGATTGTTTAAAGTGTTGATATTGGTCTTGGGTAAATTATTGAGGAGTTTCTTGGGTGGTTCAATGGATTTTGGGAGCATCAGACTAGAAAAAAGACTGGTTTTTAAGGACCTGCAGAGTGCGCATGACCTGTTAAACCATGCGGCCTGCTACAGGTAATCACGTGACTTAATTATGGGGGATAGATCTGCTTGCACGATCTACATATAGTTAGTCAAATTGCGTGGGATAGACTGTGCGAAGTGGGTATCTGAGGTAGGGGGTTTCGCACAGTTGGCACACGATTTTCCAAACTGTGCAGACAAGCCTTTTTAAAGAATTATATTTATTTTAAATGATGATTTAAATGGAGGATTTATGTAATTAAATTAAGATAAAAAGAATTTAATTAAATGAAGATGAAATAGAGAATTTATTTTTATTAAATTCAAGGTTAAAAGGGATTTAATTAATTAATGTGAATTGGGAGATTTATTTAATTAATTTGAGGTTGAGAGAATTTTATTAATTGATAATGGAATAGAGAATAAATTTAATTAAATGGAGTTGGAAATAATTTAATTAAATGGTGTTAAATGGGTAGTTTGGGGTTTATCAAAGAATTGTAATATTAAATGGAAATAATAATAATATGATGGTTATTATTATTATTATTATAATATTAATCTTTATTTATTAGGTTTTTTAATTTATTTGTGAGGGAGAAGAGAAGGGAGAGGCACACCCCTCCCCCATACGCGAGGCATGACCAGGCGAAGCACCACATGATGCAACCCCCTCCCATGGTGGCACAATCTCCCCCTTCTCTCCCTGGAACCCTATGTCATGAGCTATCCTCCCATGGATGGACCTCCTCTCGACTGTGACTCCCTTCATGGTCATGTTTTACAGCAGGTGCGCACCACCCGATGGCACGCTACCCCCCTCTGTCTCCTCTTTACAAGCCCATCTCCATACAGTTTCTTTATGGATCTTGTCCATCTCGATGAGGTAAGGTCTTCTCTATGCATTTTGTTCTTCACATCGTCCATTTTGTAATAAAACCCCTCCAATAGAGGTGCACTGCCTTCAAGCTAAGAACATAGAGATTAAACTGATATGTTTTCTTAGCTTGATTATATGGGTTTTCCAATGCTTTCCTAGTTAGAGTAATCTATTTAAATTATTGTAATATTTTTTTATTAGCTAGGAGATGTATTTCCTCCTTTACATGTTGACGCACTTGGGTTAATTAGTATTTATGAGTTATTGAGTGAGATATATTGAGATAATTAATTGTGAATTAATTATGTGATTTGAGATTGTAATGTAGATAATTAATTAGGGGATTAATTATGAGTTATTGAGTGGGATGAGTTGAGGTAATTAATTGTGAATTAATTAAGTTATTTGAGACTGTAATATAGATAATTAATCGGAGGATTAATTATGAGATATTTAATTGGCTAAGTTGAGATAATTATTTGTGAATTAATTATGTACCTTTGATAATATGATCTAGATAATTAATTGTGGGATTATTTATGAAAATTTGATATTAGAATGATATAATTAATTCAAGAAAATTATTTATGGAATGAATTGTGATATTGATTAATTAATTAATGAATTAATTAACTATTTAAATCACTTAGTTAATTGTTGAGTTAACTAATGAAATGGATGCGTTTAACTAATTTTTGAATTAGTAATGGTATTGGGGTTGATAATTAATTGGTAAATTAATTATGTGATAAAGAATGGGAACACGATCATTCTAAATTGAGAAGTACAAATGGTAACATGATCATCATACTTATGTGTAAAGAGAATGGGAATATGGTCATTCTAAAATGAGAAGTACAAATGGTAACATGGTCATCATACTTATGAGTAAAGATAATGAGAACATGGTCATTCTAAATTGAGAAGTATACATGGTAACATGGTCATTATACTTATGAGTAAAGAGAATGGGAACATGGTCATCTTACTTATGTTTGGGATAATGGTAACTTTGTATTTAATGTGTAAGAATCTGGTTATTTCTATAAAAGACTTTGGAATTTTCTTGATGTTATTCTAGAGCAGCGCCTTCAGACGGTGTATGATTCCGAGCCCCGGTGTGGCCGAAATTAAATTTTAAGTGCATTCACACCGGGAATGCAAAATAAATGAAATAACTCCTAAATAGTAGCTTAGACGGGAAAACCAAGGGAAAATTTGAGTCCGGAGTGTGTCTTTTACCCTAGGAGGGGTGTAACTTTCACGGGCGCGAGCCTTCTGTGAAAAATTCCACCAGGGGTGTTTTCGTAATTTAGTCAGACTCGGGCGTTAAATTTTATAACTTTTGAATGGGGCCTCAGATTAAAATTCCAAGACCTCCGTTGTGCTCGGGAGGTCATGTTTACCTTAGGGGAGGCTTAACCATGACCCCGTCCGGAGGTTCGAAAGCGGGTCTTCAAGTGGGTGTTTAAAAAAATTAATTCTCTACTTAAACCAAACCCACCCCTTCTCTTCTCCATTTGGTTTCCTCTGGCGGAAGAACTCTCCCACCTCCCTCAAGCCCTCTCAACCTCATCTTCTCCTCCCCCGAGTCAAGATGGGGGCTATAACAGCAAGGTGTGGATCGACCGTAAAGCGTCGGGCTACGCCCCTGTAGGTAGGATCGCGCATTTACATTTTTATTTCCCGCACCTACTTTGATCTCAATTTGTAGCATCGTATTGCTGTTTTATCTTCGAGTGAAGCCCATAAATGAGTATTATACATTTTGAACTTTTCGACGCATGTTTTGGATTTAAGTTTGGAGTCCCGAGGCATCCGAAGTTGCAAGTAGAAGATCGGGGTGTGTTGGGTGTTTTCCGGTGAGAATCCGGTGGCTCCACGCAGCGGCCCGACAACCTACGGCGGCGGCGGGGATTCTCCAGCAGTGGTCGGCGCAAACAGCTGCAGGCGGCGATGGCTCCTTCAGGAGATTTGGTGGATTGGCGTTCGGCGCTGGCGCGGGCATCTCCTCAGGTGTGACTGGTGGGGAGGCGTCCTCAGGCGACACGGGAGGCGGGCCAGCCGACTGAGCCGGCCGACAGGACGTGGGAAATGGGGTTGCCGTGCGACCCCGGGCTGCGGAGAGGACCCGAAAAGTGTGGGTCTGTGTTGGAGAAGCCGGACCGGTGGAGCCGGTCTGGGCGTTGACGCGCAGTCCGCGCTGTGAACCGCGGACCGCTGGTTCAGGCAGTGGGTGGGCCGGCCGAACCGGCCCGACCCACCCCGTTTCGGTCCATTAATATTTAAACGCCCCTAAAATTGAAACCGTAAATCAGATTCACGTGCCGTCTGTGGAGACGTGTTCCTTGAATCAATACAGACCTTTTGAGATGGTCTCAAGGATTTTTAAATCCCGAGACGGGGGCTCAGTGGTGCTACATGTACGATAAGTGGTTTAGTGTTTTTCTGAGGTTCTTGTTTTGGGTGGCGCGGACATATCCAGAGTCCGTTTTGAGCACCGTCAGTGGCATTGTGACCCTGACATTGAGACAAATATTTCAAAGGTGTTTTCAGGTGTTGAAGATGGAGTTGAGGCATGGGCCCCATGGACCATCTTTTAAGCTACGAGCCGCGTTTCACAACTTTTTCATCGGACGTCCGTTCAGGGCATGCGAGCAGTCGATTCAGGGTGTTTTTCTGAGGGCATTGCATTGGTGTGATCTGTATGCTTTAGTTCAGCACACTGGTGTGGGCCCCACGAGGTCCATTTTGGGCGTTGATGGTGAATTGTATCTTTTTCACTGGGCGTCTGTTTCAGACAAGTGCTTATTCAATCTTGTGTACTTTTTCAAGAGAATCGCAACGGTGCGATCCGTTCGTAGCACTTCAGGACCGGGATGCAGGTCCCACATAGCACCGATCATGCACGGTATGGAAATATACATCTTTTTCTCTGTATATCCATTCCACACAAGTAAGCAGTCAATTTGACATGTCTTTCCAAGGAGATCGCAACGGTGTGATGCGCCCGACTATTTTCGGGACCGGGGTGCGGGACCAAGAGACGTCATTTGGGAGAAAGTAGTGTTGAACAACTTTTCCATCGGATATCCATTTGAGGCAAGTAAATAGTCTATTTTGCATGTTTTTTTGTGAGGATTACAACAGTATGATCCATTTGGTTGTGCGAAGTCTCATTCCAGATCTCATTAAATGTGGAAGCATGAAAGGTGCTCCGGTGGTGGTTCTTGTTGCTGTGTTTGGAAGCTAACCCTTGGCGTGTGGTCACGTTCACTCCCGTGTGAGTGAAGTTGATGTTTGAAGAGATATGGACGACCGTGCTAGGGCCATGGAGGAAGCAGGTTGGCAGAATTACGTTTTCGCCCTTCGCACTGACTTTGGGTGCAATGTGTTCGATAGCCTTTGGGCTAGAGATGTGATATACTTTGGGAGTATACGAGAATGTTGGGTGGTATATGTTGTAGTTTATACTCGATAATTTTTGTGTATTTGGGTTGGAGATGAGATAGGGCCACATGTCGTGTGGTCCCCTTGTGAGTTCCGTGTTCTGATTTACGTACCTTTGATCTCTCACGACATAGAGGGTCCCTCTATTCATGATGGTTTAAACCAGTAGGGTTGAGTGGTTTCCCCTAGTTTTGTTCTCGACAGTTGATCGGCGGAGTTTTTTGGGTTCCCCTATTCCTTTAGCCATGTGGGATTTCAGTATCACATCCCTTCGGGTTCTATGGTAGGGTTATTGTGGATTCGTGGTGACCAATACTTTACGCGGGCACCAATCTTCTACCCAGAAGGTTGTTTCTAGTAGGGCATGGAGCCCCAGTGAGCCTGGGCGCAGATTCTCTAGCCGAGTATCGAGATCATATCCTCCTTCCGCGATCTACCATGATGTGTTTCCCTAGGCAGAGCTCCAGGTATCGGCGTGACCCACACTACACGGGCGCTGAACCTCTACTAGTTGAATTTTTCTGGAGTTGAGTGGTTGCACGATACCCACTCTGTGTTCTGTTGGATAGTGTTGTACCATCCAGTAGGGATGGCCAGAGCAGTTCTGAGTTTACCCTCCAACGAGGCTGGGTAGTGGGTTTCTCATCAAATTCTTCAAGTTTAACCTCCAGCGTGGCTGGGCAATGGGTTGCTCATCGAATTTTCCAGGTTTACCCTCTATCGGGGCTGGGCGGTGGGTTTCTCATTGACCTATTAGTGTTTACCCTCTAGCAGATACTGGGCAGTGGGTTTCCTGAAGACCTCTTAGGGTTTACCCTTCAGAAGATACTGGACAGAGGGTTACCCTATGACCTATTAGGGTTTACCCTCCAGAAGAGACTGGGCAGTGGGTTACCCGATGACCTCTTAGGGTTTACCCTCCAGCAGACACTGGGCAGTGGGTTACCTGACGACCTCTTAGGGTTTACCCTATAGCAGAGACTGGGTAGTGGGTTACCCGACGACCTATTAGGGTTTACCCTTCAGCGGGGCTGGGCAGTGGGTTACTCAATGACTTCTTTTAGACTCAGTCCTTTCTACTTGGCTAGTATGTGGCTTTTCTCTATGACTACTGGAGCGGGACCCTTGGTTGTACAAGTCAGTGATGTGATATCTTTGGATTTGAGCGGACCTCTCGACTGTGGGATATTGACGAGGTGTGGTTTGACTTTCCCTAGAACTCTCAAGTACGAGGGGCACTTTCCCCACCAAGATGCATCCTTGTGATGCGACCTAAAACCGTGCGGGCGAGTCAGTGCCTCCCAAAGCGGATAGTGTCAGGGTGTAGTGATTTGAGCCCCTTGGCTTGCAGTTCGGTGCAGTCGTGTAGGATGCTGGGCATCGATGGTGTTTACTTCTGGGAGTATTGGAGACTCACATTCTTGGGCTGAGCTACGGGATGAAGATCCCCTTATGATCTTTTTTGGCTTCTTGATTGAGCATATGGATATGTATATACCTTGTTCTAGTACCCACTCCTTGAGTTTTGGTTACTCTTATTCCAAGAGAGGCGAAGATGCACGGGGTATGCCACGTGCTATCCATGTCTATCTTCTCATGGTTGGACGAGTCTACTCTCCTTCTATAGGTAGTGAAGACTCAACGAGAAGTTCATCTTCTTACCGCTTCTATATCCCTGTGTTTGTACAAGTCTACTTCCTTTCTCTTGTTGGGTTGAGATATTAATCTACTGTACTCTTTACTGCACTCTCGGTTGTACTCCTTTACTTTTCCCTGTTCAATCAACTGCTCACCACTTTAGTAGCTCTTTTGTTGCTCCCTCGAGCCTTCGTGGAATACTACTGAGTATTTTTATACTCACCCCTACTTGGGCTTTGCCCGCACTTGGTGTTCCCTTGCAGATGACAGATAGGTTGGTCATGACTTCAGCGGAGCTTAGGATTTCGGGAGCTTGGACCGCGTACGGTGGTCGTAGTTGGGTTCCAGGTGTGGGAATATACCAGCTTTTTACTTTTGTTTACCTATTGTTGGGTTATGGCACTTTACTGGTTGGGTGCATGTTTTCCCCCTTTTCTTTTTAGTTTACCTTCAATACTTTCTTTGTACTATTTAGAGGTCAATGCACTTTGTGGTTTATTTATAGCAGTTGGTACTTTACTTTTCCTTTTACTCTGCATTTTTTCATTGAGTGGGCTGCGTGTGTGTGTATAGGTACTTAGGCAAAGGCCTCCCCGAGTTTTTTAGCCTTCAACGCTTTTCGCTAGCCCCTGGCCTATGGAGGCGGGCTTGGGGTAGTTGCGGCTCGAGCCCGGGTAGGGTCGGGTCATGAAAAAGTGGTATCAGAGGTGGTTCGTTCCTTGGGATGTTGTTTGGACGTCCCTAAAAAGGAATTGGTTGGGATCTAGGGCAACAATGTCAACGTGTCTCAAGAGCGGCTCTCAATCTAGGGAGTCTAGTGATAGTGCGACGACTGACAGATCCATTCACCAGGACCCTGATAACCCGCTTGTCAAATCGGTATACTGAGACACTCATTGCAGGGAAATTGGTTTGTGCATCACATAGGATTGAGTCTTGACTGTCCTTCTTGAGTCAGCTCCCCATTTTTGTTACTTTTATATACATATATGCTCATATGACCGTGGAACTCCTTCATAACATTCAGGATGTATCTGCGAAGACAGCCGGCCAGGATACCAGCTTTGGTTCGTGAAGATGACCCTGTGAGCTACGAGGCCTCAGTCCAAGACCCATCATGCGAGTCCCTTTCTCCAGGTGGGCTGGTAGCAGCACCCCACCTAGTGAGCAGCAAACAACTCCAGTAGAGCAGACGGATCTTGAGCGCAGGTTGAGCGTGCTTCGAGAGTTCCAGCATGAGAGACCGCTGAGGTTCAGTGGTGATCCAGACCCTCAGGCAGTATATGTTTGGCTCAAGATAGTGGTTTGCCTCTTTAGGCTTGTGTAGACACCGGAATATCTTATGGTGGCTTTGGCTGCCATCCTTTTCCACGGAGCAACTGGGCATTTGTGGAGTCTGGTGACTCAGTTACTTGATGAGTCGTCACTTTCGTGAGGTGACTTTCAGCTGCTGTTTCATGAGGAGTTTTACCCCTCATTCTTACGCTCCGTTCGGATCCAGGAGCTCTTGAAGTTTCAGTAGGTAGGGATGACGATGACTGAGTACGTGACTAGGTTCGCGGACCGTGCACGTTTTTACCTGGACTTGGTCCATGGCGGCAACTTCCGAGCACTAAAGTTTGAGCAGGGTCTCCGTAGAGAGATTTGTGCTATCATAGTACCCTTGGGAATTCCCACTTATGTTGAGGTTCTAGAGCAGGTGCTGGTGAAAGAGAGCTTCCTGTCACGCTTTACAGTTGGTGGTGGCAGTAGGCATGATAGAGCCGAGACATCTGCCACAGCTAGCAGGCGTCGACTGACAGAACCTCGATACAGGTGTCCTTCCACCCACTGGTTTCAGAGATGTGGTCGTGCACCACTGTGGCGGCAAAGCGTAGGGCCTCAGCTGAGGATACCCTTCTGTGAGTGGACTCTGGGCCATAGTCGTACACCACAATGGCGTCGGAGGGCACCAGGGCAGCCCGAAGAGCGCCGGTGCTATTCTTGTGATGGGCGAGGTCACTTGGCATGAGACTACCTGACCAGGTATGATGAGAACTTTGGGAAGGTAGAAGGTGCCCCACCACAACAGAGGTAGCACCATGACTAGAGTGGTACCGAGAGAGGTGGTGCTAGAAGAGGAGTGAGAGCAACTGGAAGCAGGGGACAACATTACGAGGTCTTCCCATCACCAACAAATGGTCCACGTCAGGCTCTGGGAGTTGACAGTTGGGACAAAGGACAGCCGCGAGCTTTGGATGTCTACGATCCTGCAGAGCATGAGGTGATAAGAGGTACGCTCTCCAACTCTTCTAATTTTTGCAGTATAATTGTTAGACTCTGTATGTGAAATGATTTTCTCCCTGCTCCTTGTTTGAGGTGTTACCAAGGTGACACGAGGCGTCAATGTAACCCTGTGTTAGTGGAATAGAAGGTGTGGAACCTTTTTCTTTAGTCGATGGTGGCGACTCTTTCACCTTTCGAGCGTGTAAGAGAGTCTTGGTCATGGGACATCGACTGTGAAACCTTGCGTGACCAGATATCCTTAGGTGTTTCACCATATAAGTATTCTAAAGGAGGGAATCATCAGGCCTTGTATCAAGTTTGAATAGTGATTTCCAGTCACAGCGTGCGATGTAGAGGTTCGACCGGGGAGGTGAGATACCCCCAAGGTCCTTTGGGCCGTTTGAGACTGTGTGAAGGGATGGAGAGGTTGTCTACCGCCTTGCCCTAACCCCAAAGGCTGGTTTGGGTGCATAGCATCTCCCATGTGACTTAACTGAGAATAAGTGTGCGTGCTGCTATGCACTTCATCGACGAGGGCATACCCCATGCTAAAAGATCAAATCCTTCGGTCCATGCGCGATGACACAGAACTATGCAAGAGATCTCCTGAGCATGGGAGAGCTGGGTGTGGGCTTAGTACCTTGAGTTATTTCCCTAGTTTTGATTTTCAGGGATGAAAATATTAAAGTAGAGAATGATTTAAGAACCTGGTTTTTTCTATAAAAGACTTTGAAATTTTCTTAATGTTATTCTAGAGCAGTGCCTTCAGACGACGTACGATTCCAAGCCCCGGTGTGGCTGGAATTAAATTTTAAGTGCGTTCGCACAAGGAACACCAAATAAATAAAATAACTCCTAAACGGTAGCTCGGACGTGAAAACGGAGGGAACTGTTGAGTCTGGATCATTCCTTTTACCCTAAGAGGGGTGTAACTTTCACGGGCGCGGGCCTTCTGTGAAAAATGCCACCAGGGGCGTTTTCGTAATTTAGTCGGCCTCAGGCGTTAAATTTTATAACTTTTGAATGGGGCCTCGGATTAAAATTCTGAGACCGCTGTTGTACTCATGAGGTAGTGTTTACCCTAGGGGAGGCTTAACCTTGACCCCGTCAGGAGGTTCGGACATGGGTCTTCAGGTGGGTGTTTAAAAAACAAAATTAATTAAAGTCTAATTAATTCTGTACTTAAACCAAACCCACCCCTTCTCTTCTCCATTTGGTTTCCTCTGGCGGAATAACTCTACCACCTCCATCAATCCCTCTCAACCTCCTCTCCTCCTCCCCCAAGTCAAGACGGGTGCGACAACAGCAAGGTGCAGATCGACCGTGAAGCGTCGGGCTACGCCCGTACAGGTAGGATCGTGCATTTACATTTTTATTTCCCGCACCTACTTTGATCTCAATTTGTATCATACTATTGCTGTTTGATCTCTGAGAGAAGCCTAGAAATGAGTAGTATACATTCTGAACTTTCCGACACATGTTTCGGATTTAAGTTTGGAAGTCCCGAGGCATCCGCAGCTGCAAGTCAAAGATCGGGGTGTGTTGGGTGTTTTCTGGTGAGAATCTGGAGGCTCCGCGCGGCATCCCAACGACCCACGACGGTGGCGGGGATTCTCCAGCGGTGGTCGGCATGAATAGCTACAAGTGGAGGTGGCTCCTTCAGGCGGTTCGATGGAGTGGCGGTCGGTGCTGGCGCGGGCGTCTCCTCAGGCGCGGCTCGTGGGGAGGCCTCCTTAGGTGACACAGGAGGCGGGCCGGCTGGCTGAACCGGCCGGCAGGACGCGGGAACCGGGGTCGTCGTGCGACCCCAGAGTGTGGAACGGACCTGAAAAGTGCGGTTCCATGTTGGAGAAGCTGGACCAGCCGAGACGGTCCAGGCGTTGACGCGCGGTCCGTGCGGTGAACCGCGGATCGCCGGTTCAGGCAGTGGGTGGGCCGACCAAACTGGCCCGGCCCACCCCGTTTAGGTCCATTAATATTTAAACGCCCCTAAAATTTAAACCGTAAATCGAATTTGCATGCCGTATACGAAGATTCATTACTTGGATCAAGACGGACTTTTTGAGATGGTCTTAAGGATTTTTAAATCCTGAGACGGGGGCTCGGTGGCGCGACATGTACGATAAGTGGTTTAGTGTTTTTCCGAGGTTCTTGTTTTGGGCGGCGTTGACACATCTAGAGTCCATTTCGAGCGCCGTCAGTAGTGCTATGACCTTGGAGTCGAGACGAAGGTTGCCAAGGGGTTTTCGGGCATTGAATCCAGAGTTGAGGTGTGGGCCCCATGACCCGTCTTTTAAGCTGCGAGCCACGTTTCACAAATTTTTCACCGGACGTCCTTTCGGGGTGTGCGAGTAGTCGATTCAGGGTGTTTTTCTGAGGGAATTTCATTGGCGTGATCCGCCTTCTTTAGTTCAGCACGCTGGTGCGGGCCCCACGAGGGCTGTTTTGGGTGTTGATGGTGAATTGTATCTTTTTCACCGAGTGTCCGTTTCAGAAAAGTGCTTAGTCAATCTTGTGAACTTTTTCGAGAGGATCGCAATGGTGCGATCCGTTTGTAGCGCTTCGGGACCGGGATGCAGGTCCCATGTAGCACCACTCGTGCGCGGTATGGAAATATGCATCTTTTTCTCCGGATATCCGTTCCACACAAGTAAGCAGTCAATTTGATGTGTTTTTCCGTGGATATTGCAACGGTGCGATGCGCCCGACTGTTTTCGGGACCAGGGTGCGGGACCACGGGACATTGTTCAGGCATAAAGTAGTGTTGAACAACTTTTCCATCAGATATCTATTTGAGGTGAGTAAATAGTCTATTTTGCATGTTTTTCCGTGAGTATTACAATGGTATGATCTATTTGGATGTGCGGAGTCTCATTTGAGATCTCATTAAATGTGGAATCTTGAAAGGTGCTCCAGTGGCTGTTCTTCTTACTATGTTTGGAAGTGAACCCTTGGCGTGTGGTCACGTTCACTCTTGTGTGAGTGAAGTTGATATTTGAAGAGATATGTATGGTCGTGCTTGGGCCATGGAGGAATTAGGTTGGTGGAATTACATTTTCTCCCTTCGCGCTGACTTTGGGTGCCATGCGTTCGATAGCCTTTGGGATAAATATGTGATATACTTTAGGAGTATACGAGAATGCTTGGAGGTACATGTTATAGTTTATACCCGATAATGTTTGTGTATTTGGGTTGGAGATGAGATAGGGCCGCACATTGTGTGGGCCCCTTGTGTGTGTCGTGTTCTACTTTACGTACCTTTGATCTCTCGCGACATAGAGGGTCCCTCTGTTCATGATGGTTTAAACCAGCAGGTTTGAGTGGTTTCCCCTGGTTCTATTCTCGACGGTTGATCAGTGGAGTTGTTTGGGTTACCCTATTCCTTTATCCGTGTGGGATTTCAGTATCCCGTCCCTTCGGGTTCCCTAGTAGGGTTATTGTGGATTCGGTGTGACCAATACTTTACGCGGGCACCGATCCTCTACCCAGGAGGTTGTTTCCAGTAGGGTACGGAGCCCCAGTGAGCCTAGGTGTAGATTCCCTAGCCGAGTATCGAGATCATATCCTCCTTCCACGATCTACCATGATGTGTTTCCCTAGGAAGAGCTCCAGGTATCAGTGTGACCCACACCACACGGGCGCTGAACCTCTACTAGGTGAATTGTTCTGGAGTTGAGTGGTTGCACGATACCCACTCCGTGTTCTGTTGGCTAGTGTTGTACCATCTAAAAGGGATGGCCAGAGCAGTTCTAGGTTTACCCTCCAGTGAGGCTGGGCAGTGGGTTGCTCATTGACTTCTTCAGGTTTACCCTCCAGCGAGGCTGGGCAGTGGGTTTCTCATCGACTTTTCTGGGTTTACCCTCCAGAAGGGCTGGGCAGTGGGTTTCTCATTGACCTCTTAGGGTTTACCCTCCATAAGAGTCTGGGCAATGGGTTACCCGACGACCACTTAGGGTTTACCCTCCAGTAGAGACTGGGTAGAGGGTTACCCGACGACCTCTTAGGGTTTACCCTCCAGTAGAGACTGGGCGGTGGGTTACTCGACTACCTCTTAGGGTTTACCCTCCAGCAGATACTGGGCAGTGGGTTACCCGACGACCTCTTAGTGTTTACCCTCCAGTAGAGACTGGGCAGTGGGTTACCCGATGACCTCTTAGGGTTTACCCTCCAGCAGGGCTGGGTAGTGGGTTACACGAAGACTTATTTCAGACTCAGTACTTTCTACTAGGCTAGTATATGGCTTTTCTTCATGACTACCGGATCAGTACCCTTGGTTTTATGAGTCATTGATGTGACAAATTTGGCTTTGAACGGACCTCTTGACTATGGGACAGTGATGAGGTGTGGTTTGACCTTCCCCAGAACTCTCAAGTACGAGGGGAGATTTACCCACCAAGATGCGTCCTTATGACATGACCTAAAAACATGCAGGTGAGTTAGTGCTGCCCAAAGTGCATAGTGTCAGGGTGCGGTGATTTGAGCCCCTTGGCTTGTAGTTTGGGGCAGACGTGCAGGATGCTGGGCATCGATGGTGTTTACTTCTGGGACTATTGGAAACTCACTTTCTTGGGCTGAGCTACGGGATGTAGATCCCATTAAGATCTTGTTCAGGCTTCTTGATTGAGCATATGGATATGTATATACCTTTTTCCAGTACCCACTCCTTGAGTTTTGGTTACTCTTATTCCAGGAGAGGTGAAGACACGCGGGGTATGCCACGTGCTATCCGTGTCTAGCTTCTCGTGGTTGGACGAGTCTACTATCCTGATATAGGTAGTGAAGACTCGATGATAAGTTCATCTTCTCACCACTTCTAGCTCCCTGTGTTTGGATTAGTCTACTTTCTTTCTCTTTTTGGGTTGAGCTGTTACTCTACTGTACTCTTTACTGCACTCTTGGTTTTACTCCTTTACTTTTCCCTGTTTGATCTACTGCTCACCTCTTCAATACCTCATTTGTTGCTCCCTCTAGCCTTCAGGGCATCATACTGAGTATTTTTATACTCACCCCTGCTTGGGCTTGGCCCGCACTTGGTGTGCCCTTGCAGACGACTGACAGGTTGGTCATGACTTCAACAGAGCTTAGGAGTTCAGGAGCTTGGACTGTGTACGTTGGTCGTAGTCAGGTTCCTGGTGTGGGACTCTCCGAGATGTTTAATTTTGTTTACCTATTGCCGGGTTGTGGGACTTTACTGTTTGTGCACGTGTTTTGACCCTTTTCTTTTCACTTTACCTTCAGCACTTTCTTTGTACTGTTTAGAGGTCGATGCACTTTGTGGTTTATTTATAGCAGTTGGTACTTTACTTTTCCTTTTACTCTACATTTATACATTGAGTGGGATTCATGTGTGTTTACAGGTACTTAGGCAAAGGCCTCCCCGAGTTGTTTAGCCTTCGACGCTTGTTGCCTGCCCCTGGCCTATAGAGGCGGGCTTGGGGTAGTTGCGGCTCAAGCCCAGGTAGGGTCAGGTTGTGACATAATGTGTGAATTTAAAGAATAAAAATAATGGAACTCCAAGTTATGGAATAACCTGAGAATATTAAAACTCTAGAATGAGTTGAATCAGGTATTGAGATAGGATATAACCTTTGAATACTTTAGACTCTAACATGAGTTGAAGAAGGTATTAAGATATAATATCATCTTTACATACTTTGGACTGAGGCATAATCCAAAGCAGGTATTGAGATATGATATCACCTTCAATATTTTAGACTCTTACATGAGATGAACCAGGTATTAAGATATCATATTACATAGGGAATAATTTATGCTTCAGTATGAGAAGAAGTTAGTATTGTGGTACGAGTATCCACGGGAACCCAAGAGTTAAGGAATGAGTAAATAAAGAATATTAAATAATGTGATAAATGGTTCATTATACATTATTTAAATATATAAAGTCCCTGTATACTCTCTTATTCCAGCTATGAGCTGATGCAGGTATCTTCGTCAGGTCTCCCTTTGGAACCTAGACAGGTTGTTGGTTATTTATTCAATTCTGTCATTTCTTTGATATACGTGCACACTGTTTTGTTATATTACATTGTCTAGATTGAGCTAGATAACCAGTGGTTCCAGCCTACTGAGATTTATGTCTCACACCCTATTCGGTCTGCCATTGCACTGGGGTACCCGAGTAAACCTTCTTGTTCTATGGACCTCAAATCTTGCTATTGCTATTTTATGTACCTGAGAGTTAGGAGTAAAGGACCGAGCAGAAGCTCGAGATGCTCATGGAGATTTCCCTCATGACTTTGAGTATTTTTTTATTTCTGTACTGAGATGTAAAGCATGCTATTTTGTTTACTACTTTCAGATATATATCACCATGACATTCATTCATTGTATGACTATCATTGATCATTTTATTTATTCAGTTGATATTACAATTGTCTTAATCTATTTTGATCCTTGCTTTATATTTGTCTTACGTTGTTTTTTTCTATTTATATATTAATATACTACTGTGAAAACTCTAATATGAGGGTATAATATTCTCACTAACAATCCTTACACCCTCTATGCTTGTCGGCAACCTCTGGTATACAGGGTGGTGCTTTTGAGGTCATGTAGTGACTGGTCCGGCTACTGGTTCGATGGTAAGCTAGGTCGGGATGTTACAACGATTCTTCAGGATGTTGATCACAACCCATGAGACAAGAAAAATATGGAATTTTTATTTTTCTTTAGAAGTAAGAAAAATACATATGAAGGGGCCTATATATATATATATATCTTATAATGATTAAGAATAGGATGAAACTCATCCTCTTCCTCCGAGCATAACTGTTTTAGTGTCAAAGGACCGATACCTATATATATATATATTTAGACACATTTTCATCATGGGAACCACACATAGTGAAGTTATATAATGGAAACAAGAGTTGGGATGAAACAATTGTTTCATAAATAAGGTATAACTATTATAATAATAGCAAATAAAACTGATTATGTTTAAAGGCTACCACACTTCTTCAAATAAAGAATCTAAATAGTATTCTAGTAATAATATGTGTAAATATCACAGTGCAGATTGGATATAAAAAAAAGTTTTAGGTATTTAAGGATAGAACCCAACCAAACTCTTTCACTAGAATTACCCTACATTGGTTCATAGTTGTAGATATATAGAGATAGAGAGATAGAGATAGATAGATAGAGAGATAGAGAGGATAAAGAGTGACTAATAATTTCACTAAATGGGGTGATATGTAGAAGAAGGTTCTATAGATGAGGGAGGGGGGAGGGAGGGAGGGGGAAGGATAAGGGTGGATGGTGGGGGTAGGAGATGGAGAGGGGATAGAGGGTGGGGGGTGAAGAGTGAGTTTAATAATTTCATTCAGTTATCTGTAGAGGAGGGTTTGGTTAGCATTAGTAGCAAAAAGTAAGGGAATAAAAAAATGTTTTAAAAATAAATTCTGATTGTAATTTTTTTTAAAAAGTTTTAAAAATTATAATTTTATGTAAGGGTGATTTCAAATTTATATTTTAATGTTTCAAATCATTTTTTTAAGGGAAACTATTTTAGAAAATTTTTAAATTTGAATACTTTCAAAGAATTCTCTTATTTTTAATAAATATCTCTTTACATTCTTTTGAAAATAGTTTTATCTTCATGGACATCGCTTATGCTTGAATTATTGTATGACCATGCACTAATTTTCCCATCGATGTTCCATGTTTTTTTAAAAGTATATGTCATCACAATTCAGTTAATGATTTTTTTCCATGAAATTGTGTTTCTTATGACCCATGTTTGGATTTCTTTAAAAAAGTGTATTTCTAAAAAAAACCATTGAAAATTTTCCATAAATTATCCAAAAATCTATTCATATGTCATTCCTTTTATGAATCTAGTTTCCTTCTTTAAAAAATCGAAATCTACAAAGTTTTTTATTAAAAAAGTGGCACTTAAACATTATAACAATGATGAGGAATTGGGGAGTAAACCCAAACCCTCAAGGAAAATTTTCCACCAAGTGATGGGATACCCTATATAACCTTCATTGTTCTAGGATTCCTTAAGGATTTCTTTTTCTAATCTTGTAAAGTATCTTTATTCAAAATCACTAAATTCATTTTTATAATGTATTATTTTGATATTTTTGAAGAAAAAAGTTTGTATTTGAATAAAAATTAAATTCACCAATTTTATAAAATCTCAAAGGATTTTGATTTTAATAAATATAATTACAATGTTTTTTAAATATTTTCAAAGTATTCTATTTTGATGAAAATGTCTTCAAGTAGTTTTTAAGAATTTTCAAAAAAGGGCTATCTTGATTTTTAAACACCATGATGATCTTTTATGCTCACCATAAATTTTGAAATATTTCTCACTAGGCTATGGATGAGCAGGATCTATTGTGGAGTTAGGTCTCGATTAAATTGTTTATAAAGAGTGAAGTTGGATTATCATTCAAAGAGTTTTTAATAGTGAAGAAAATAAAGTAACCATTTATAATTAGTATGAGATTGTTTTGTAATGGTATTCATAATTCTCTATAGTTATATCCCTAAAAAATATCTTAGGAATATAGTGACTCATTATTTGGATTAGAAGTTGAAATTTTATATTTATTGATTAATTTGAGTCACTTAATTTATAAATAAACAAAAAAAAAAGAAATAATATGTTGTTTTTAACACTAGAATTGGGAATACGGGATTAGGGTGTCACATCCAAAGTCACCAAAACTTGAGTTATTTTTATGATTTCATAAAGAAAAACTTATACTTAAATAGTTAGATTATTTCACTCAACTTCTTATTTATCCATGTTTTTATCCTTTTATAGGATATTCTCATTAAATAAAGCGTTTTGACTTTTGAAAAATTGACGCTTGTCATCATCCCACAGTTTGAAAACAAAATATTCATTCCCCTAGACAACCATAAAACAAAATTTAGAATTTTCATCTATATTTTCTCTATCCTTTTCATCAATATGATCATATTCTATAATTCTAAAAACTTTAATATGAGTAAATTTTAGTAACTGATCAGACCATTACTCTTCAAGTAGACCTTTACCCACTATATAAGTTAGACTTATATTGACTAAGTATGAATATGTGTTGATTTCATCCACCCAAATGGCCTTGGGTATTATAGAGTATGTACACATTAATCTTTATTTATCATTCAAAGTTAAATTCATCCTCTCTTACACACCATTATATGGTGGTGTCCCGGGTACTTCCCTCTCTAGCCCGATCCCTTAAGGTAGAAGTTTTTAAATTTGTTACTGTTGTACTCTACACCATTATCAGATCCAAGGTACTTTAATTTTTGGCTACTTTACCTTTCTTCCATGTATTTACACTGAACGAAAGTACTAAAATCATCAAATTTATGCTTAAGAAAGTACACCCATACTTTCCTCATATCATCATCAATGAATGTGATGAAGTAAAGTGATCTTCTATGAGATCAGACTGAGGCAGGGCCCCATACGCCCTATAACACCCCATGATTTTATAATCTATTTTATTTAATTAATATATTCAATATCACAAAGTATACACAACACTGAGCTTAAACAAACCGTAATATACTATAGAAATATTATTATTTAAATATGACCATTATAACCTTATAGTTTGTTTGATAGATATGAATAAGAATAGCCATATAATAAAATATATGTAGAAATTTTTTCTTTAATATAATGAATAATAAATCTTACATTTATTATCAATTAGTTAGGAATGAAGATAAAATGTTTTAAAGGTAAAAGATATATTTTTCATAAATTTTTTTATGTGAAAAATATATTTTTATATTAATAGATTAAATTCATCACTATTGATAAATGATTATAATGACATAATTAGATTATATATCCAATTTAACGAATTAAAATTCATTTAATTATTTTTATTATGCAATGAATGAGAATAAAGTCATTTTATGCTTCAAAAATACATTTTCTTCAAAAATGATTTTTATTGCTTTTTTTGTGAGTGAATATTATAATTAATTTATATAAATTTTAGAAATTTTATTTGATAAAAAATATATCATTTTTTAAATTATCATATCAAAATTATATTAGGGTGAAATTTTGGGATTTTTATGAAAAGATTGATTTTTCAATGAGTAGTGAAGAATACCGATTTTATAGAAAACTACCTTTTCCATTAAAGTATTTACAAAGTCCTATTTTATTTTGAATTGATTTTAAAATTTAATTATTTACTTTTGATTAAACATAATCCAATTACATTAATTGGAATCGATATTATGATAAATTTTGATATAAAAATATTTTTATACTTAAAAATACATTTTTCTGGAAAACCATTTTTCGTCGCGTTTTGATGGTTTATTTTATAATAAATTTCTTCCACATATAGGAAATAGATTTGATAAAATGGATTACATATTATAAATTATAATTTCCAAATTTGGTAAATAGGTCAACTTTATTTTTTGGTCTTAATGAATAGTAATCATGATAAGTATTTATTACCATAGTAAAGAGTAAATTGGGTTAACAAGGGTTAAAAATATTGTGAAAAGGATTTAAAATCACCCTAGAACATGAATTTAATCTATTTTTTGGTTTTTATTTAACCACCATAATAAAATATTAATAAATATGACTGTTTGATGCCATTTTTACTTAATAAATACCTTTATATTATTTTTAGTAAAGAATAATTCCAAAATTTCACTTTCTTGATTTTAATATCTCTAATATGTTTTTATAAGGATAAAAACAAGTTATGAACATTTCTAAATGGTTATTATTAATATGAATATTTTTTTTATTATGGTAATTTATTTTTATTTTTTAGTGATGAAATAATTACCTTAAATGCTTATGTAATGCCAACACAGTGTTTGTGTAAGTAGTAGAAAAATTAAGTAAATGATTTTAAAAACTTACAAAGTAATGTTTTTAGGTGATTTATGGTATTATAAAGATTTTTTAGATAAATAAAATGTATTATATATTTGTTAAAACTTTATATTCGAATTGAATTACTTTATTTATATTTTTATAAAGTCAATTATGTGAATAGTCTTGAAAATAACTTTAATGGAATTTTATGTTAAATAATATTTTATTAAATGATTTAAAATTTATAAAACTATTATATTTTTCCAATTTAATTATATATGGTTTATAATATCAACCATTTTCTACTTTAGGGTCACTTTTCCATTTATTGTAACTTTCTTGACCCCTAAAGAGTAAAAAAAATGTTATCATGGTAAACATTAGAAGAGTTAATGAGAGGTTAAATCTAATAGACAAGAGTTAAAACATAACCTAAAATTTTATAAATTTTATTTCATGATATTATTTCAACTTATATTCACTATAAATTATAAATATATCAATTTGGTACCACTTGAACATGAAAATTATTTTATATTATTTTAATACTTACCATGGGTGTCCCTCCCCTCTTATATAAGGAAACTACCCCTACTATATTCCTAATAATTAATGAGCCATGTATCTCAACAAATATATGCCTAAATAACTTAATAAAATTACTTCCAACTTCCTATAGGTTCTTTTCTCACCAAAATACCAACCTAGATGGCTTAACGTGTAACCCAAAGGTGGTTTTCTGAAGAAGAGGTATAAATCTTAATTGAGAATTTTCATTTTATTTCTTCTCCAACCTCCTTAAAATATTATTAAAATATGTTTATATAATAACATAAGTTTATAAAATATACTTATATTTTATTATTATTATGTTAAAATCCCTTTTCACCTCCTTATCAATCTTATGGGGAATAAAAACATTGTTTGTGTGTACTTGTGGACCACCACCTCCACGAAGTGATGTGTTTAATTTTTCCTCACAAACTCACAATGATGGTTATTATGATGGATTTAATGAATATATATGATATTAATTACATATTTATTATTGTTTAAAGATACTATATTACTTACCTTCTTTCCCTTACACCCATTAAAAAATGATAATGATGCTCGTGTGTACGTATGAACTACCACCTCCACGAAGTGATGTGATTCGTTTTTCATGTATGCCTTTCATGGATGATTATGAAATTGTATTAAATGTATAAAAATCATAATTATTTCATGATTAATATTTCATATATTATGGAAACATGACCCCTTTTACCATGTTCAACCTATTGAAGTTGTTTGGAATTATGAACCAAAAGCCCTCAAAATACATGACATGAACTTAACTAATTTAATAACTAAATAAGGCATGATAATAAATGAAATAAAAGGGATAATATTAAGGTAATAAAAATGAAAATGGTTCTTAATCAATTATAAAATTAATATAAGTTTATTATACAAGAGATAAAGTATGTACGCGGTGAGTCAGACTTCGGGTAAGGGGTTTCTTAAATCAATTTCTTTTCATTGGGTTATACTACTTATCCATTATATATGTTATACCAAGATTATGTGTATAATGAAATTTTATTATTTTATGTTGTATTTAATTTTTTTATATGGATTTAAATTTTTTAGACATAATCACTTCATTTATTAATTTTCACTTGAATGTTACGAACTTTGTAAGGATTTCTCATATCACTTTTATTTCTATGAGGCATATGCCTTATTCACCACTTGTTTATTTCATATGGTGTATATAATGAACATTTGATATGATATATAATTAATTCCCTTATATTAATGGAATTTAATGTTTCATTTGGAGTTTTTTATTTCATGGGATCTATGATTCAAAAGTTACCAAATCATTAAGGGTTTATTCTACAATCTCATTTTTATTTGGGTTTATTTATGTTTAAATTTCCATTGAAGGAAATTATAAGATATATATATTTTTAAATCCATATTTTTTATTATCCTCTAGTTATAAATGTATTTTATATGTTTTCCTTTCACTTTCCTCTCTTTGGTACTTAATACAACCAAGAAATTTTTTTTAAGAAAAGTCGACCATATTTCCCATTTGGTCAATGAACTTTTTCTTCCATGTCTATGTTTTATAAAAATGTTTCAAGTGTCATGGCCCGTCCCCCAGGGCCCATGCCGTGACTACCCTAAGCCTGCCTTCCATAGGCCAAGGGCTGAAGACTAGCACCAAAGGTGTAAATCTCTAAAACTAGGAAGGCATTGCCTTTATAAACAAACACACACAATAGAGTAAGCTAGAAGCAAAACACTAAGTAAGACTGTATACAAAAAGAGTGCTAAAAAGTAAAGGGGTCGAAAATACAAGCCCAACTGTAAATTACAAGGAAACTGAAAACAAGTACAACTGAAGAAAGGTAAACAACTGAAATGTGAAAGGAAGATCCTGGAATGTCCAACATGAATCCTACCTGAAGGGTAGGTACATATAGCCTCCTCAACACTCCACATCCGTCAGTCTCCTCCGTGTACTGACTCGTCGTAAGGTCCACCTCTGAGTACCGTCCAGTCCTAGTGCTCTCAACCTCCGTCAACACTGTCCGTCGTCTGTATCCAACACAATGAGGTGCAGGATTAGCCCAGGTAGGGGTGAGTATAATGATACTCAGTAGGAACCCCGAGACCCTCAAGGTCTCACAAAATCTAACAAGGATAAACCTCAATGTATGAAATCAACAGATAACCCCACTTAGGTATATGACCATACATATACCTAAGTTATCTATTAATCCATATCAATCATTAGGAAAACACAAGATATTGACTCATCTCACACAGGTATACAGCTTATGTAGAGAGATAGAGATGATCAGATATAGCTACTGAATCATCAGAGCTGTCGGACTGACACATGATCCATGACCGCCTATTCTGTCGGACCAACACATGATCCAGGAACAGAAGTTAGAACTGTCGGACCAACACATGATCCAAGAACAGTCGTTAGAGCTGTCGGAACAACACATGATCTAGGACCAAATATTCTGTCCGAACAACACATGATCCAGGAACAAAAGTCAGAACTGTCGGACCAACACATGATCCATGAACAATCGTTAGTGCACAACCAACCACAGGGTTTCCACTAGCATTATTGATTTTGAGAGAGTCTGTTCCTGAAGACAAGAGTCGATACATCAATGGCCATGTTGTCCCAAGTTGATGTATCTCAAAGTTCCATCTCGTCAAAATAAATACAACGCAATAGACGGTGCGTCAATCAGATGCCCGGTCTGGGAGTTATTGGCATTTCCGTTTCGAGGGCCCAGTTGGATTTTGGTTCAATCCAACCCGACCATACCCCAACTGCATCCAATCCTCAAGTGGGGTATGCCAAAAGAACCGTCTCGCTCAAAGATTTTTGTTTCCACATATGGTTCATCAATTAGACACCCGCAGCCCAAGTTATGGGCGAAAAGGTGGAAACAATCCAAAACAGGTCCAGGTCCGGTCCGACCCAGTCGGACTGACCCAAACCGCGGGTCCGACCCTGACCGTGGGTCTGACCTGGCCCATGGGGGTGTCTAGGTCCTCGATGGTGGTCCGGCCCGTAAAGGTGGCCCAGCCCATGCTGGGTTCGGCCTGCGCTGGGTTCGGCCCGGCAGCCCGCGGGGGTCCGCCCTAGACGCGTCCAGGGGGAGGCTGCGCCCCCTGGTTTCCGAATGTCTTAGCCACTCGGGTGGGTGGAACCAGTGACAGGCTGGCGCCGGTGTGTCATGCGGGACCTGCTGGTCCCGCACCTCCCGTCTGGCCGAGCGGCCAGCCGCCTCTTCCCATGCAGCGCCGGTTACGCTGCTCCACCTCTGGCGACCCAGAGGCTTGGGCCGCCAGTCTTCATCATGACCGAGATCGAGCCGGCCATAACTTCACCGCTGCAGCCAGGGGCCGCAACCCTCCTTTGGTCCACCACGCGGCGCCGATTGCGTCACGTCTTCTCCAGCGTCCGGGCAGCTCGGGCCACCAGCTTCCTTCAAGTCCGTCCTTGAGTCGGCCGCCGCTACACCGCCGTGGTCCATCGGTCGCGAGTCTCTCCTCTGGGGGCACCGTTTCACCGCCGCCACCCCACGGTGATGTTTGTTTCTCCATCCGTTGGCGATTTTTCTGTGGGGCACCAGACAAGTTCTGGTGGCCCGATTCTCGTTCCGGAAGAAGTCACGCATTCCTCGGGTCGTCTCCTTAGATCTTCACCCATTGTTGAAAAGTAACTTTCAACCTAGACTCATGCCATGTTGAGCTTCAAAATCCACAAAGAAGGTGGAGGGGTTGGGCTGTGTTTGTTCGGCCCGCACCCTCCGCATTAGGGTGATATCAAGCATCTTCGAATTCTAAACCACGATGGAAGACAAAGAACACACAACGATTAATAAGCTTGAACCCCTACCTCGGGTTTGTTGTTTTTTGATGATGTCGTGGAAAGGTAGACGTCAATTCATTGACGTCGGGAAAGAAGATGAATAATTTGAGGACGACGTCGTCGGCATTCTTCAAGGACGGCGCTTCCCCCCTTGCCCCGGTTGAAGATCGTTCTTCATTGGCGGAAGAAGTGTTCTTCGTTGGAGAGTTCTTCTCCTCCCAAGATCTACCAAAAAGACAAACGCCTAACCAAAACAATAAATTATGACATCTTATTAAATTTTTGGCATAGAATTCAAAAGGTTTAAATTAATTAATTGAGTGTGTTCAATTAATTAATTGAGAGGGTTGGCACCATAAGTGGGGAGTTCAAGGGGGTTTCTCCCCACTTAATGGGGGGTCCAAGAGGTTATAACCTCGGGTGGTCCCCACCAAATTAATTAAGAAGAGGTGTTTAGATCTCGGGTGGGCCCCACTACCATAACCTCTCAAGGGAGGTTAAGGTGTGGTGGTCCCCACCCCCAACTCCCAAGTGGAGATTTTAACCAACTAAAAATAAAAATAAAGCCACTAATTTATTTTTATTTAATTTATTCTTTAAAACCCCAAAACTATTCTTTATTCTCGACCAACTACCAACGAGGTGGAAGTCTTGTTAAGCGAATACCGGCGCTGTGAGTTCAACGGTGACCTTGGATTTAAATTCCGAGCACCGGTTCAAAAGTTATAAAAACCCACTCATACGTTTACTGAACGTACCTGAAAAAAACTTCAGAAATTTATTTGGGGCACACCGGGCCTCAGAATCAAGCGTCGTAAATTTTCACGGACTCGTAAGATTCCCATGTTTTTAAGAAAAAAATTCCCATTGAAATTATGGGTCTTTACATTCTCCCCACCTCAGGGCTTTACGTCCCCTTAATCTACAACTCTAACTATGGGAAAAAATGGGGGTACTGGGCACACATCTTAGCCTCCCGCTCCCATGTGATCTCCTGGAGGTTTCCGTGCTGCTAGCGAATGCGCACCAGAGGTATTGACCATCCATGAAGGATCCGCTCCTGTCAATCCTCAATATCTACTGGAACCTTCATAAAAGTCTCCCCATCATAGACCTCCATATCTCCATGGTTGATGATGTGGGAAGGGTCATGCACGTATCTCCTCAGCTGAGATACATGGAAGACGTCGTGCACCCGGTGCAACCGAGGTGGAAGAGCTAAGTGGTATGTCACCTCGCCAACTCTGCTGAGTATCTGGAAAGGTTTGATGAACCTCAGAGATAACTTTCCGCCTTGACCGTATCTCCGTAGACCTCGTCGAGGTGAGACCCGTAGAAAGACGTGGTCTCCATCCTCGAATTCCAGAGGTCTCTATCTCCTGTCAGCATACAAATTCTGCCTACTCTGTGCAGTCTTCATCCACTCCTAGATGATCTGAACCTTCTCTATGGTAGCCCATACCATCTCTGGTCCCACTAGTGCCGACTCCCCTAGGTCAGTCCAACACAAGGATGATCTACAAGAACATTCGTTCAACACCTAAAAAGGTTCCATCCCTATGGTGGAGTGATATCTATTGTTGTACGCAAACTCCACCAATAAAAAGTGATCCTCCCAGCTACGAATGAAGTCGAGGACACAAGCACGTAACATGTCCTCGAGGTTCTGAATGGTCCTCTCAGTTTGGCCATCCTTATGAGGATAGAAGGTAGTGCTCAGACGTAGCTGCATCCCAAAAGCCTCTTGCAACCCCTTCCATAGCCGGGAAGTAAACCGTGTGTCACGATCGAAGACAATAGAAGACGGTACTCCATGTATCCGCACAATCTCTTGCACATAAAGGCATCCCAATCTCTCAACTGATCCCTGCTCTCTGATCGGTAGGAAGTGGGATGACTTGGTGAGTAGGTCAATGATCACGCAAATTGGGTCGTGTCCCCTGGATGTACGTGGAAGACCCATCACGAAGTCCATGGATATCTCATCCCACTTCCACTCTAGGAACTCTAAAGGCTGTACCAAGCCTGCTATTACCTGGTGCTCCGCCTTCACTTGCTAACAAGTGAGGAATCAAGAGACAAACTCCGCTACTGCCTTCTTCATACCTGGCCACCAGTACTTCCATCTGAGGTCCTGATACATCTTCTTCACACCTGGATATACCGCTAGAGGGGATGTGTGAAACTCCCTCAACAATTCCTCCTAAAGTGATACTGGTACCAAGGTACGTCCTCTGAAGAGGATGACATGCTCCCCACCTTCATAATATCCATCAGGTTCCTGCCCTGTGGATATCTGAGCACGTCGTGTATCACAGTCAGCATCTCCACACTGTGCCTCCCTGACTCACTGAAGAAGTGGGGGAGTGACTATAAGAGACTGTAGGAAAGATGCTCCATCTCTATCCACAAAGGATATTTGTAAGGTAGCCAGTTGCTCTGTCACCTTGCCTAGCAACTGTATACCAGACCTCCTACTGAGTGCATCTGCAACAATGTTCCCCTTTCTAGGGGTATATACTATCATGAAGTCGTAGTCCTAGAGGAACTCAATACATCACCGCTGTCTCAGGTTCAGGTCCTTCTGAGAGAAGATATACCTGAGACTCTTGTGATAATAGTACATGGTAAAATGTTCACCCATCAGATAATGTCACCACATCTTCAAGGTTAAGACCACTATTGCTAAATCCATGTCATGGTTAGCATAGTTATGCTCATACTGTCTTAGATAACGAGAACCATAAGCGATCACTGCTCGCTCCTGCATCAGGACACACCCGAGTCTAGTCCCTGATGCGTCGCAGTAAACTACGTACCCTATGCCTTCCTCTAGAAGCCTCAAGATGGGGGCACTAGTTAGCCTCTGCCTCAGCTTTTTGAAGCTCTGCTGGCATCTCTCCAACCACACGAAGGGTTGCCCCTTCTTTTTCAAGGCTAATAGTAGTGCTGAAACTCTAGAGAAGTCTGGTACGAACCTTCGGTAGTATCCAGCCAAACCTAGGAAACTTCGCACGTCTGTCACACTCCTGGGTGGCTCCCAGGCAAGTACTGCTTCAATATTCACTAGATCCACTGCAACTCTAGCCTCCAAGATGACATGAACCAAGAAGTTAACCTCTCGAATCCAAAACTAGAACTTCAAGAGCTTACCATAAAGATGGTGCTCTCGGAGTGTGTCCAGTACTACCCGAAAATGGTAGGAATGGTCCTCCTCATTAGTCGATTAGATCTGAATGTTTTCAATGAAGACAAAAACAAAGTGATCGAGGTAAGGCTGGAAGATCCTATTCATGAGTCCCATGAACACTTCTGGTGTGTTGGTTACACCTAAGGGCATAACCAAGAACTCGTAGTGGCCGTACTAACATATAAAGGCCGTCTTTTGAACATCCTCATCTCAAACTCTGAGCTGGTGATAACTTGGTCTGAGGTCTATCTTTGAGAACCATCGTGCTCCCTTCAGCTGATCAAAGAGGTCGTCAATCCTTGGGAGTGGGTACTTGTTCTTCACGGTCACCTGATTCCGGTAATGGTAGTCAAAAAAAATCCTCAAGCTCCCGTCCGCCTTCTTGGAGAACAGAATTGGGGCTATCCAAGGAGAAACACTGGTCCGGATGAATCCCTTCACCAGCAAGTCCTCTAGATGTACCCGCAGCTCGCGAAGCTCCGCAGGAGCCATCCGATACGCTGGTGTAGATATAGGTGCCGTCCTAGGGTACATGTCAATGTAGAAGTCCACCTCTCTGCGAGGAGGTAGACCTGGGAAATCATGAGGGAAAACATCCGTGTACTGGTCCACCACTACAGGATAGCTCAGACTCTCCACATCTACTACTCCGAGGGTAAGGCAGGCCAACTGATTAGTGATCGGCTGCACCCTCCTCCGAGTAAGTTTGTCATGTGCTGCAAAGGATCCCTTCTCACCGGTGAAGGTGAACCTAGTCCCATATGTGCAGACACACCGCACTTTGTCCCTAATATAGTCGATCTAAGAATGGACTGTAGATAACCAGTCCATACCCAAGATGAAGTCGTAAGGCATTGAAGCCGCTAAGAGGAGATCCCAGCCAAATCTCTCACCTCCTAGAGTAATCTCACACTGTCGGCACCAGTACGTAATCATCGAGTCTGCTCCCGTAAGAGTCTCTAGCCATAAGGATCGAGCCAATGACTCCGTCGGAATCTCTGAGCTCTAAACGAGGGCAGTGGCAATGAAAGAGTGATTGGAACCTGTGTCTATAAGAACTGCTGCTAAGGTGGAGTAGACATAGATCATACCTTGAATCATCTCGAGAGTGCCATGGTTGTATGTCTCAGCTGCCTGGAGCTGAGCTCTCCCCTGTCCACCTACTCCCTACGGTCGGGGTGGACCTCCTGGTGGTGGTTGCGGTAACACCTCAAATCATCGTCCACCTCCAGCTGCACGACCAGCTCCTCTTCCACATATGCCTGCTCCATGAGGTCCACCTTGATTGAACCTCTGCCTCTACCTGGGAGGTCCCTCAACTATATGTTGATCATTAGTATGGTGGGTTGGAAAATCATGAGCCATGTGACCCTGCCCGCTGCAAGAGTAGCATTGCCTGCTCCTGGCATGACTGGATCTGTCTCGTGTGCCCCACACAACTAATCTCATATCCTGAGGTCATCCATTAGATGGCCTGGTCCGCTTGGACCTCTGAGACATCTATCTACTGCCACTGAAATAAGACTCCACTGCATGTTGACTAGTGACGGGTCTCGCTGCTGGTGACTGCTCAGCAAGAAAACTCTCTACTAGGAGGTCTCTCTCTAACACCCCTGCCTGCATCGGGATGCTGAGGGAGATCATCGAAGATCCGATCTCTAACCTGAGCCCCTACTTGAAGGTCCGGGTCCTGAAGAATGGGTCCCGCACCATATCTGTGGAGTAACACGAGAGGTCGATGAACCTGTCTGAGTACTGAGCTATAGTCATACTACCCTGCTGTAGATGAAGTAGCTCCTATATCCGCACCACACATAGGGTGGCTGGGACAAACTTCACCCGAAACAGGATCTCAAAGTCTACCCAAAGAAGTGTCACCTCGTCATGCACCTGGAGTATCAGGCTCAACCATCTGCCTGCTGATGCTTGAAGAAGAATCATAACAAGGATCACCATAAGGTCGGCTGGTGTCCCTACTAGTATGAAAGCTCTCACCACAGCCTTCAGACAATCCTCAGTTCCTTGCTGGTCTGTCTCACCCTTGAACCTAGGCGGCCTCTAGCACTGGAAATCATGCAACGTGCTCAAGTGGCGTGCACTCTCTACTTATGGGGATGGTGGTATCGGTGGTCCAACAGGTAGTGGTACCACTGGTTCCTCCGCTGTGATAGGGCCCTACACAGAGGACTCGTCGCTCAGTGGGCTGTCATCTCATACAACTATCGGAACCCCAGATGGATGTCTGCGTGGAGGAATCCATAAAAGAAACAGGTGCACCATGGTCAATAAGTTATACCTGGTGAGATAACTCAAAGAGATCACAAGAAAACTCTAGAAACACACACGCAATCAGTGTTTTTGTGCACTGAGTCGGAAATCAGAAGTCAGGGTCCTGGTGTATAGATATGTCGGCCGCTGCACCAACAATGGACTCCCTGAACTGAAAAACACACTCAATACACTTAACACTATTACTTCATAGAAAAGATCAGAGTCCTAAGTTCTGCGGTAGAACCGAGTCCTCTGATACCAATTTTTCACGACCCATCCCCTAGGGCCCATGCCGTTACTACCCCAAGCCTGCCTTCCATAGGCCAGGGTCTGGTGACTAGCATCAAAGGTGTAAATCCCTAAAACTGGGAAGACATTGCCTTTATAAACAAACACACACAACATAGTAATCTGGAAGAAAAACACTAAGTAAGACTGTATACAAAAGGAGTGCTGAAAAGTAAAGGGCCCAGAAATACAAGCCCAACTTTAAAGTACAAGGAAACTGAAAACAAGTACAACTAAAGAAAGGTAAACAACTGAATGGTGAAAGGAAACTCCCAGAACATACACCACAGATCCTAGCAGAAGGGTAGGTATAGATAGCCTCCTCAGCACTCCATGTTTGTCAGTATCCTCCATGTATCGACTCGTCGTAAGGTCCATATCCGAGTACCGTCCATTCCTGGTGCTCTCAGCCTCCATCAGTGCTGTCCGTCGTCTGCATCCAACACAACGAGGTGCGGGCATAACCCGTGCAGGGGTGAGTATAATGATACTCAGTAGGGACCCCGAGACCCTCAAAATCTCACAAAATCCAACAAGGATAAACCAAAAAGTATGAAATCAACAGATTAACCCATTTAGGTATATGCCCATACATATACCTAAGTTATCTAGTAATCAATATCAATCATGAGGAAAACACAAGTTACTGACTCAGTTCACATAGGTATACAAATTATGTAGAGAGATATAGATGATTAGATATACCCACTAAATCATTAGAGTTGTCGGACCAACACATGATCCAGGACCAACTATTCTATCAGACCAACACATGATCCAAGAACAGAAGTCAGAACTGTCATACCAACACATGATCCAGAAACAATCGTCAGAGATTTCGGACCAACACATGATCCAGAACTAGCTATTCTGTGAGACCAACACATGATCTAGGAATAGAAGTCAGAACTTTCGGACCAACACATGATCTAGGAACAGTCGTCAGTGCACAACCAGCCACAAAGTTTCCACTAGCATGCTTGATTCCGGGAGGGTCTGCTCCTCAATACAAGATTTGATACATCAACTACTACTTCGTTCCAAGTTTATATATCCCAAAGTTCCGTTTCGTTGAAAGAAACACAATGCGATAGACGGTGCATCAATCGGACACCCGGTCTGGGAGTTATTGGCATTGACGTTTTGAGGGCCCGGTTGGATTTAGGTCCAATCCAACCTGACTATACCCCAACTGCATCCAAACCTCAAGTGGGGTATCCCAAAAGAATCATCTCGCTCCAATCTTTCCGTCTCCACATACGGTTCGTCAATTGGACACCCGTAGCCCAAGTTATGGGCGAAAAGATGGAAACATGCCAAAACAGGTCTGGGTCCGGTCCGGCCCGACCCGGCTCCAGACTAGAGTTCGAACCAGTCTGTGGGTTCGACCTAGCCCATGGGGGTGGCCTGGTCCGTGGGGGAAGCTCGATTCATGAAGGTGTCCCGAACCATGTTGGGTCCGGCCCGCGCTGGGTCCGACCCACACTGGGTCCGGCCCGGCGGCCCACGGGGGTCCACCCTAGCTGTGTCCCTGGGGGAGGCCGCGCCCCCTGGTTCCCGAACATCTTAGCTGTTCGGGCGTGTAAAACCGGTGCTAGGTTTGCACCGGTATGTCACATGGGACGCGTTGGTCTCGCACCTCCCGACTGGCCGAGCGGCCAGCCACCTCCTCTCGTGCGGTGCCGATTTCGCCGCGCCACCTCTGGAAACTCGGCATCTCGAGCCGCCAGTCTTCATCATGACTGGGCTCAAGCCAGACGCTACTTCACCGCCGCTGCCAGATGCCGCGACCCTCCTTCGGCCCACCGCACGACTCCGATTGCGCCGTGCCTTCTCTAGCGTCCCGGCGGCTGAGGCCACCGACTTCCTTCATGGTCAGCCTTGTGCCATCCACCATTGCACCGCTGCGGTCCATCGGTCGCAGGTCACTCCTCTGGTGGCACAGTTGTGCCTCCTCCACCTCGCAGTGACGTTTGTTGCTCCATCCATCAGCAAGTTTTCCGCGGGTCACTGGATGAGTTTTGGTGGCCCGATTGTCATTCCAAAAGAAGTCACACATTCCTCAGGTCGTCTCCTTCGATCCAAAACCATTGTTGATGAGTAACGCTCAACCCGAACTCATTCCATGTTGAGCATCAAAATCCACAAGGAATGCGGAGGGGTCGAGCCATGTTTGTTCGGCCCGCGCCCTCTGCGTTAGGGTGATATCAAGCGGCTTTGAATTCTAAACCACGATGGAAGACTAAGAACACGCAACAATTAGCAAGCTTGAACCCCTACCTCAGGTTCGTTGTTCATTGACTATGTTGCGGAAAGGCAGACGTCGATTCGTTGACATCAGGAAAGAAGATGAAGAAGTCGAGGACGTCGTCGTCGACATTCTTCAAGGACGACGCTTCCCCCTTGCCCCGGTTGAAGATCGTTCTTCATTGGCGGAAGAAGTGTTCTTCGTTGGAGAGTTCTTCTCCTCCCAAGCTCCACCAAAAAGACAAATGCCCAACCAAAATAATAGATTATGACATCTTATTAAATTGTTGGAATACAATTCAAAAGGTTTAAATTAATTAATTTAATGTGTTCAATTAATTAATTGAGAGGGTTGGCACCATAAGTGGGGATTTCAAGGGGGTTTCTCCCCACTTAATGGGGGATCCAAGAGGTTATAACCTCAGGTGGTCCCCACCAAATTAATTAAGAAGAGGTGCTTAGACCTCGGGTGGCCCCCACCACCATAACATCTCATGGGAGGTTAAGGTGTGGTGGTCCCCAGCCCCCAACTCCCAAGTGGAGGTTTTAACCAACTAAAAATAAAAATAAAGCTACTACTTTATTTTTATTTAATTTATTCTTGAAAACCCAAAAAACTATCCTTAATTCTCGACCAACTACCATCGAGGTGGAAGTCTTCTTAAGTGAATACCAGCACTGCGAGTTCAATGGTTCCCTAATATTTTAATTCCGAGCACCAGTTCAAAAGTTATAAAAACCCGCTCATATGTTTACTGAACGTACCCAAACAAAACTTCAGAAATTGATTCCGAGCAGACCGGGCCTCAGAATCAAGTGCCGTAAATTTTCGTGGACTCATAAAATTCCCATGTATTTAAGAAAAAGTTTTCCACTGAAATTCCAGGTCTTTACATAAAAAATGTTGTTATTTAAATTTAAATGATTTATTAATTTTATTTTAAGATATATTTTAATTTATTTACAATTTTTTAAAAGGATTTTTTTAATGTTTCCCGTATGACACATTTTGACATTCTTTACAAAGTGAAAAAATAATGTTTTTAATACATAAAACTTGAATGAATCTTCCCACCATCATTAATGCAGTTTGATTTGAAGCTTAATGTACAATTTTATATGGATATTTTCAAATAAATTGTTTTTCCTAATATTCTGGAAAGTTTTATATTTTAAATAACTGATTTCAAAATGGAAAGGTAATTTTCCTAAAAAAAATATTTTAGTGATATTTTAAAATCATTTTCATCTATATAAACATACTTTTATGAATATTATGATTTTATAGGGATAAATTCTAATGAAAAAATCCACCATATTACTCTTCATTGATTATTATTAATATTTTCTATTTTGATTAGGGGAAAATATTGACATTCTATGTGATAGTTTTAAAATAAAAATATTCATATTGATTATGTATTGTATTAATTATTCACCCCTTTAATATGATGACTACATTGGAATAATAAGTGATAGGAGAGTCCCATTATATCCCCTTGATACATTGGTAGGTCTCATGAGACAAAATAGCCTAGTTATTTGGTGTATGCCTACCTAATTATTTATGATATCCTGGTACAAGGCCTTTATTGTATGTTTATAATGTATTGGTACAAGGCCTTGATGGTATGATTATGAAGTCTAACATTATTTATTCCATAATTATGAAACTAGCTATTGTTATTCATTCAATTATTTATGTTCCTATGTTATCCATGGATATATTTCCCTTGTATGCTATTAGTTATATGACATATTTTATTATTGTTTATCTCTTCCATATTATTCATGCTTTATTTATTCCATGATAGATTCTATTATATGATTTCCCTCACTGAGCATATGATTTCACTCTTTATTATGTTTTACTTTCCTTGGGATAAAAATAAGGGATCTATTACTAATTTTATGGATATATTAGAAAAAATAATAAAGTTCTCATTAGAATTTTAAAGTTGTATTTCATGTTTTCAAATGTAATGTAAGAATCATTTACGAATCCAATCTCCCAAGACTGATAAAATATTTGATCCTTTGAGATGATATCCCTTATATATTTTTCAAATGTAGTAAAATAAACACCAGATCTGGGATACAAGAGTCAGGTTGTTACATGTATAAGTGGAATAATTCCAAATTTCAGGCTCTAAGCTTCTGGTTATTCAAGTTGAACGATACCCTCTTTTTCTTCCCAATCATATAAATCTAAAAAATTATGATGCTTGTGTGATTGATATTAAGTATTACTTTACCAGCTAGAAAATTTATGTTATTCTCACTAAGGTGACTGAGCCTATAATGCCAGACCTACATATTTTCTAAGGTTGTGGTTTCATCCATTGCACTATCATATGAACTTCTGGTCAAGTAGAGTGTACTATAATTTAATCCTCATTCCACAACCATATATCCCAAATTCACTTTATAGAATTCATTGGAAAAGGTATTTCTATATACTTCATCATCCAACTACCCCATAAAAAAGAAATTCTTTAGGACACTTGAAATGTGTCTCACTTCCTTCAATTGAATAATACTCCCATTTTGCATCTAGATGTTTATATCTCCCTTTATAAAAAAATCTAAAGCTTCATCATCTACCAAATGAACACCAATAAAGATTCTTGATACATATTTTACCATGAATACTACTTATTTTGTCGAGTGGGAATATTCACTAGAGTCAACCAACCATGAATCCACCAAAATTTGAACATTGAATAGCATATTTACACCTCCTTCCTTTGAAATAAAAAAAATCTAACTTCAAAAAGTCATCCTTCTGGTGAATTCCTTATGGTTCTTTCTATTCCTTTGGATATGTCCACAATTCCCTTAATTCCATCACATATGATCTACACCATCCAACTTTCCTTGATTCTTCTCTCCAGACTTATCTTCTATTCATCGATGATTTCATCTCCAAAGTGATCATCCCCATCCATCAGTATTCAATTCATTTTCAGAAGGTACATGGACCTCCATTATCTAGAGTTACTTATTGAGGATCAAATTTAAGAAATATTAATACACCACATTATTTTATCCATAGGAGTTTTTAACCATAGTAACCATACCATCCCATGATTTAGGTAGTGATGATAGTAGAAGCATTTCCCACACATCATTTCTAAAAGTAACTTTCACTACTTCAAGCTAGATCTAGATCATGTTGAATTCATTCACATGATTTTATGCTGAACTACCTTCCAACTACCTCATTCTAAATAAACAACTCATCAAGAGTGATTTTTTAGTGCTATCAGTTTCTCGTACATTTCCTCTTGGTTCACCATCAACTCAATCATAGTCTTATTCTCTCAGATATTGAAATCCAAACATCATGCTAATGAAAACCTCACTAATCCAAGTTCCTTTTTGTATAAATTTTACCATTTATTATTTTATATATTATCTATATTTACTCCACATAATGGAACCTCTATATCCTTTTTATTGGAATAGTTCTCTATCTTCATCTTCCAGAAATTGAGGTTACTTCCATTGAACTTATCTATCTAAACCTTTCCTTCTTCCAATATAATATCTTCTGATAGAAGTATACCCAAATAAAATCAATATAATGCTAAGTAAATTTATAATGTTATTAGATCTATCGAGTATGAACAAACAAGATCTGATACCACTTGTTTGGAAGAAAACCTCTATGTAACTTCCAGATGATAGCATGTGATTTCATTGGAATATAGTACATGAAAATGGTTCTATGCCACAAAATCAAACCACCGTAACTTCCCTATATCTTATAAAAATGAAACTAGGAAGTATTATTCCTCCTAATAACTTATACTAAGACACACCTCACCCAAACACTTCCAAAAAAACTCAAAAATACATTCAAAGAGATAACAAGAAGAGATAAATAGGACACAAAAATATTACAAGGTTCTGACTTCCATCCTACATCTATGGGAGAAAACTTCCAAAAATTTATATCACTAGAATTAAAAAGGACTACAAAACCACTATAGCTAATAATCCAATGATTACTCTCAAAGTTAAAGTATATTCTAAAGAATTTGGTACTGCCACTCTTTCATATAATTTCATAGCTATTTGAATAGGTTTCACTACCATCCAAGATATATGACTAGCCATTTTTGGACTTAACCATTCTTCTATAGCTAATAAAGAATAAAGTACTACATATGGTGGATTATTCATAGCCCCCATCCGGTAAAACTAGAAAATCCTTCACAACCCATCAGAAGAGCACCATATTCTAGTAAACAAAACCTGTGTGCTAAAGACAATGTTGATGCTACCTTGACAATGATGAAGTGGGTTACCAAAGTTCTTCCTTCTGGTAAACTAACTTCTTATGACTTAAATTATTCTTCACAATCCCAATAATTATTACTAAGCATTGGAGGTTTCCATAAGTCCTTGAATAACCAATATTCAAGTGGGAGATTATTAGGAGTTGTGAATATTGTCTTAAAGTATCGAATTAAATTTATTAGATAGAGGGATACCATAACTTAGACCAGTCTTGATGTTCAGTCAGTAGTAATAGAAAACTTTAGTAGAAAGGAATATTAGTCCAAAGTTGGTAAATTTTTATGGTAGTGTGTAAACTATTCAGTTTAGAAAAAGGTTTTTCTATGAGAGGATCAGTTATATGGAAAGGGGTGGAACTTTATTCTACTAGAAGTCAGTGATCAAGCCAAGGATTGAAGGATATTATAAGTCATCTCAACTCAATATAAGGACTCCCATGGAAGTTAGAGGTTAGTATCACTGGATTCCCAACTAAAACTCCCTATAAAAGTGATATAGGACCACCTATACATGTGTCATGTGATAACTTGATGTTTAGAGGTATACATGAAAAAATAGTGACAATTATTGTAAAATATTGTATCTTCTAGAGAATAGTAATAAACATGAAGTAGTGTTCTCCCATGGATGTAAGACTTATCATGTGAACTGTATAAAGTCAATGTGTTATTTTATTTATTGTTTTTCATTTATTTTATATGATTGTATGTGTGTGAAATTTTTGGAAGACTTAGTGTGGTGATTTAGTGTGATTAAAATGTACCTAAGTTATGGTACACTAATCTTAGTGGATTAAGTTCATGTTCCTCTATGAATGAATTTTGTTAGTTGATGTTCTAGTGGATTGATGTATCCCGATTCCAATAAAGTTAATTTTTAGTGATCTCACATTTTATCCTTTTCTTATCCCAACAATGGTGAAGTAAATTAAATCTTAAAACATTCAATTTCAATAGGCTATGTGACCAGTCATCCAAGTCTTTATAACTCATATGGGACAACTAGAAAACATTACATGGGTGATAAAAAAATAAGGGTCTAGGAACCTACCATACAAATCTATTTTTAATTCAAGGATAAAGGGAAGTGAAAGTATCATTATAGTTTGTACAGATACATACTTTTCTCTTCCAAAAATATTTACACATGATAAGGCCACCCCTAAGATATGTTATTCAATTGGAAACATAACTTCACAACCTTCAAAGGATTAAAGTTAAAATAAATGATATGAAAAATGGTAAAAATGTGATTGAGATCCCCCTTCAAATTCAAGTATGATAATTCCATTTCCCTATAGAACACAAACATCAAATAAATTTTTGGAAACTTGACATGAAAGATAAATTATTAATAAATTTTAAAAAAGTATAGGTTAACATTCACTACTATAAAAATAATCTATATCCATAGGTATGTAGCTATGGATCAATCCTCTATGCCATAGGGAGACATAAATCCATGGGTAAGGTTTTTATGCATCTGTATGTGTACTACTACCATAGAAATTACAATCTATATCCATAATGTAATATGGTAAATCTATTAAAAAGGAAGGAAGGACCCAGAGAAGACCTATGGACATAGGTGCATGTTGACCATGGTTTTTGGGTGATGCTGGAATGATATGTCCTATGATCCAAGAGCATAGGAACTTTCTAAAAATGGGATATTTCCATGGCCATTCATTACCATGTAAATAGTTCATTCACATAAAGGGATTTTGTCATGGAAAGCTGTGCCTATGAAGGTAGGCCCTTTAGAGAAAGGGGTACCACCATGGGTGCGGGTCTCTATGGCCTTACCCCATCATGGGAACTCCCTAATTCCATAAGAATATGATATCATGGAAATATCTCTTCCATGGACTAATTATTTCTACGAGAATACAAGATCATGGGAATATATCCTTCCTAGTAAGGGATACAACCACAAATGAGTGTGTCTATGGCTATATCCTTCTCCCACCGCATCAAATAATAGTTCTTAAAAATATATAATAATTACAATATCAAACATTTAATATTTTATGTACATACATACATACATACATTAATTCATTCATACATACATACATATATACATACATACACACATATATATAATTCTATATAAATATATATAAAGTGTAGTGTGGTGTAGTGGTAGTGATTTGATGAAAATAATAGGTAGGTTGTAGGGTCGAATTCCCATATCATATATATATTTTTACCATGGAACCCATGGCAGAAACTCTATGGGACCCATTCATTTTCCTACCACAATGGGTAAGCACCTATGGAAATAACCACTCTAAAACAAAAAGTGACACCTGTATCCATATTTCATGGGATATGGTCATGAGTGCGACACCCATGGACATCATCATAGTGGAAAAATTCTAATGGCTATATCCATAGGTCATGTATGTGGAAATAACCTTGGGAGATTTTTCCATAGATTGATCATCTATAAATGCTATTCCTATGTCTATATCACTTTTTTACTTATGATTCCACTTATTGGTATAATGAAACAAATTACATGTTATGAAAAGTTTATTTAAGACTTTTGATTACACTATGAAGAACCCAAGTAATATTTGATGAAACATTTTATTGGTTTTACATTATTATCTAAGCTCATTGGAAGTTATTGAGAATGTTTTGAGCTATTAAACATGACTTTGAAGTGATTTGAGATGATTTTGAGTGGCTTAGGTTGTTTAGAGTTGAGTTAAAAAGCATGGATAAATATTCCATATTGTAAGGTTTTTGGATAATTTGTAAAATTAATGTATTATACTGTGATACGTAACATTTTGTATATGGTACATGAGATTTTATTTGTGATACATAATATATTCCAATGCATGAAAAATATATTTTAAGTATAAAAAAGATATATGTTGAAGTACAATTGATATACAACAAAGGAATAACCAAACTGTGATATGTAAGGTATTTTAATCATAAAAAAGGTTTTTAAGTTAATTTGTAATATTTTATAGGTGGTATGTAGTATCATTCATATGATATAAAACATTTTAAATATGGAACATAAGATATTATAGAGAAAAAATCGGTAAAGTATAAAACCTACTATGATATGAAAGATATTTTAGGTGATATGAAAGATATGAAAAGGCATGCATAAAATTTTGATGAACATATTCAAGATCCTCATGATCATATAAAAGATATTCTTAAGGATGAATAAGAATTTAGAGCTCATTGAAGTGATACGTAAGATTTTCTATTTCTTATATAAGGTTTATCATTTTGAAAAATGTGAGGATTCTGAAGATTAAAGTTAGAAAATGCTATATTGATCTTTAAGTAATAAATATCATAATGTTGAGGTATTGATCCATGATTAAAGATGATTTAAAAGGATGAATGAATTAGAATAAATTAGTAAGATTACAACAAAATTATATTTGAATTTTAAAATATAAATACTTGAAAATCATTAATTTATGTCAAATATGGGTCGATTAATGTAAAATTTTCTTAACCAGTTTAAATTAGAAAGAGTGGGAATTTGTGAAAATTGAGCTGATTATCATGGGTATAAAACCCACATGATTATTTATAAGGATATGATCTTGGGGAAAAATATTGATCAAATTAGTTGAGAGAATATTCTGGAATTTTTTTAGTGATTAATTTCCTATAATTTCTATAATTATGGTTTATTGAGTAATTAATGTAGGCTTATAAAAATATAGAAGAAATAAATTGATAATTATAAGTGAAAATTATTCATGTAATAAGAAATTTAGATTGATTTGATGATTTATGATCTACTATATCCTATTGTATATTTTGCAAATCAAGATCTTAATGAAGAGGAATCCTGAATGCTACTGAATATTCTAAAATATCAAAGGATATCTTCTATTGGTGTTGAATAATCTTGAATATTTCTAGTTATCTTCTTATTTTTGGTTTCATTTCTTATTATAAACTTGTGGGAACCAATATAAATATTTATTGAGTGATAAATTCATATTGGTAAAGGAAAAAACCTTCCTTTATCTTATAATCACTTTTGATATTAGTGATAAAAACTATGTCTTAGACTTGACCCTAAGACAATATAGATTTATTCACTCACATTGAGGGAAAACCCTATAAAAATATTATGTCTTAAAGTTCTATTTATCTATTTTATAAAAATGGGTGAGGGAATGCTAACTAGAGTGAGTCCTAATCTTAACCAGTCACACATGTTAAATTATAATAATAAAGAAATGTTAAAAGAAAGTGACACTAATTTAACATCCCACTTAGTGTTGCACAACTGATTACCTGGTAATTTCAAATGGTATCAGATCTAATCTAGGTTTCATTTACGTGATACTGTTGTATTTGATTTTAAATATGGAAAATCTAAATTATGTTAACAACCGGGGTGTTCCTACATTATATGAGAATAATTATAATGGATGTAAGAATATAATGATTCATCATCTTCTTTCTCTTGGACTAGAATTCATTAATGTTACTATACATGTCTTTACACTAATCCATAGAAATGATCCTATGAAATTTTATAATAAAATAAATTTATAGGTTGATAGAAAATAAGAAATGAAATTCTACTCTATTTATATTATAGAGTTTATAAAATTGTAACATGACTCAAAACTACCAAATTAATATGTGATAAGCTTGAAAATAAGTTAAACTACATATTATAAGAGAAAATTTTGAAGATATTATAATGTATTATGATGATACAATTAGTTATTATTTTATAAGGGTGAATGAAATTGTCAGTAATATCAAATATTTTAGAGAAACTTTGAAAATTTAACCATTGTTAATAAGTTTATGAGAAATATCCTGGATAGATTTGATGCAATGATATATTCTATAAAATATATCAATGATTTTCCTCTTAATGAGATATATAGTTTTCTTGTTTCTTATGAAATGAGAAAGGATCATGTTTTTAATAAAAATATCAAATATGAGAAGGAAATTTATTTTAAAGCTATGAGAAATCTCAATATTGACAAAATATAAAATGATTCACCCTTATAATCTGAAAGGGATGAAGAATATGATAGAATAATGTCTCCCATATCAAAGAATTTTAGAAAAGGAAAGCGAAAGTATAAAGGAAATATACCATCAAAATGTTTTAAATATAGTTGATTTGGTCACTTTTTAATTGATTTTCCAAATAGGAAAAGTGGTGAGTATGAAGATTAATTTTATAACAAGAATAATGACTTCATTAAGTAAATAAAACTTCTCAAAGTAAAAATTGTTGAATAAGATAAAATGTTAATTTTTTTAAGATAAATATTCTACAAGGAAATAAGAATTAAACAATACAAAATAAATATGTCTTGAAGTTTAAAATACCCTAAAAAAGATGACACATTTCTATAACAAATATGTGGAAGTAAATTCTGAGTCATCATAAAATTTTGAGAATTGTTTCTCAAAATCTTCGGTTAAATATACACCTATGAACCCCAATAATGTTAACTTTTTTTTTGTATAATAGTATAGGTTATAATTGAAAAATATATTAAATTTAGGATTGATAAAAATCGTTAAATAACAATTTTATATCAATAGAAGTTATATATAACCCAAGAATAAAAATTTATATAAGGAAAAGGAAAAAAGAAGAATTGGAATATACATAGGAAAAAAGAAAAATTTTATAGATAGATTCATCTATTTCATAGAATATCAGGGTTTAGATGCTATTGTTAGTGTTGTGGATCCCATGGTTATAAATAATATGTTTATTGGTTTAATATTTCATTTTCATGGAGTTAAAGGAGGAGTTAAGTGAGGGGGGGGGGTCTTTGAGGAATTGAGGAATAATTATGAGAAGAAGCAGGATATGAACATAAATATATCAATATTTCCTACTCAAAATAGATTTTATTACTTGGATGAAATATATAAAATGTGTGATGAACAAGGCCATTGTGATAAATAATGTACACTGACACTTTTAGGAAAAACTCTCCAAGATTCTAGAGATGAGAAGGTTTAGAGAATAGAAAAAATCCAAGAAGTCACTTCCTATTGATATGGATCTTAAAGTAAGAAAGAAAAGAAATCCATGGATACTTGATAGTGTATGTTCATCTCATATGAATTGAGATGAAAAATCATAAATAAAATTTAATAAAATGATGGATGTGTAGTTACTTATGGGAATATAATCTCTTTAAAGATCAAAGGAGTTAAGGTAATTGAGATTGAATCTCAAAAAATAAGGTCCAAAGATATTCTGTCTATTGATGGGATCAAACATAAGTTTTTGAGTGTCACTAACCTTTTTAATGATGATAATGAATTTTTTTTCAGAGGGGATACTTGCATCATAGATCACTTAATTTATGGAAGAGTCATCATAAAGGAAGAAAGAACCAGTGCTAATTTGTTCCAAATCGGAAATTTAGGTGATACTTGTTATTTTTTCTCAAAAGACGAGAATATTATATGGAATAAAATACTTTTCCATATTGGTCAAATAAGTTTGAGAAAAATTTCAAAGGGTGATTTGGTAACAGGCAAACCCCAACTAAAAATATAAAGAAAAGATATTTTTGAAACATGTTAAAGGGGAAAAGATACAAGGAAGTCATAAGATAGTGGAGATTCAGTCCATAAAGCTACTTGAATTGATTTATTTAGATTTATTTGGGATGATGAGACATCGATAGACTAAAGGTGATATTTATTTCATCAAATTATTTTATTATTTTACAAGAATAAAAAAATTTCTCTTTATGAAGCATAAATTTGAAGTTATGAAGATGTTCAAGATCATCAAAAGAGAAGTTGATAAAGTTATGGGGGTATATCAATAAGATGAGAAATGTTAATTGAATGGATTTCACTAGAAATTCATTTAAATCCTATATTTTCAATCATAAAATCAAGAATTAGTATAATGCTCCATATAAAACCCAAAAAATGGATTTAAAGAGATGATAAATAAAATCTTTGTTGATATGGGAATAACCATGCTATCAAAATTCAATCTCTCAAAGTTTTTCTAGAGAGAAGTTGTGAGTATATATATGAAAATTTAAAATAGGTTATTTTTGAGGCCTTAATCCAATATAAATTCCTATAAAATGTGGTATAAATGTAATTTAATTATGAATTACTTCAAAATGTTTGATAGTCCATAATTTATAAAGAAAACAAATTTAGATCTATAAAAATATGATGAAAAGGCCAAGGAAGGATTTTTCATGTTTTATTTACCCAATTGAAGAGGATAAAAGTGTTGGAACAAGAGAGTTAAAAAGATGGTAAATTTTGTTAATGTATGGATTATTGAAAATAAATAGAATTTTCGTAAGCCAAATGAAGAATATTTTGAATTTTTTTATGAATATAGTGAGTAGATTTCTTGGAAAATGAGTGAATAATAAGCTATAACTGAATCAAGAAATGGTAATATTGATTCAGATCTGACCAGTGATGATGAGGTTATTAATGATAATGATAAATTGAAACATTATAGGTTGAATAATCATATGAAACCTGAAAATATAATTGGAAATTTTAATTCACTAGTTTAGACTAGAAGAATAATGAGACCTGACAATAAAACAACCCTTCATTCTCAAGTTGAGCCATAATTAGTTACTAAAATGGTTGAGCACCAATAATGGATAAATTTAATGAATTAAGAGCCAGATTATATTAAAATTAATTTCACTTGGGATCTTTTTCCAAGAACAAAAGGAAAAAATATCATTGGAAACAATTGTTTTTTTAAAACAAACTCAATGATAAAGGTGAGTTTCAAAAAATAAATTTGTATTAGTTTATAAATTATACTCTTAGGTTGATAGAGTTAATTTTAAGGATGAATTTTCTCATATTGAAATACATTAATCCATAAGAAAGTTCTTGGATATTTCATCTCACAATTAATACAATATTTTTCAAATGGATGTGAAGTTTTCCTTATTAAATAGATAATTTGAAGAAGAAGTATACATTAAACAACATGAAGTTTTTATCCTTGATAGTAATGTAACCATGGTGTGTTGGATAAGTAAATATTTATAAGGGAAAAATAGCCCCTATATCCTGGTATTACAAGTTAGTACATTTCTTAAAGGTAATAAACTTCACCAAATGGAAAGCTGACAATAATATTTATGTAAAGGAGACGATCAAAAGTACTCTTATTATCATTGTTTATGTGGATGACATCATTTTTATAGGATAAAAAGAGTTTAATTATGAGGAGTTTTCTAGACAAATGAAGAATAAATTTTAAATGTCTATCATTGGATAATTGAGTTTCTTCATGGGATTGAAAGTTGTGAAAAAATAAAATTTTATAATTCTATCCTAGGAAAAATATGCCAAGGAATTATTAAGGAAGTTTGGAATAAAAGATTATAAAGTGGTATCCACACCCATGGGAGTTAGTGCGTAGCAGATCAAGGATGATGTAGGTAAAATTGTGAATCAAAAATAATTCAAGAAATTGATTAGAAGTTTAATTTATCTCACTATATTTAAGATTATAAATGTTTATATAGTAACATTATGTGATAGGTACTAAAGTGATCCAAAATAATAACACATGATGGATGCAAATATAGTTATTAAATACATCAAATGGAATTTGAATTATGGTATTATGTATAGAATATGCAAGAAGATAAACTTTTTTTCATACACTGATGATGATTGGGATATAGATTGTGATGACATCAGATCAACATTAGATGATACATTATTTTTGTGGGAAAGTTGTGTGAGATACCATTATAAGAAAAAAAGTTCAATGACCTTGATATATAATAAGGTTGGGTATGTATTTGTTACACATGAATATACATAGATGATTTGGATGAAATAGAAGCTAGAAGAATTTAAGGTGAAAATTGAGAAGACATTGAGAATTGCATGTGATATTCAAAGTGCAATTTCTCTATCTAGGAATCTCGTAAAACACTCTATATCCAAACATATTGACAAAAAATATAATTTCATCAAAGATAAGGTTGAAAATGGAGATGTTAGAATGAAATTTATTCCTATAAGGGATTAAATTTTTGATGTTTTTATAAAGGCCACTCTAAAGTACAAGTTTGAATGTTTAAGGATGAATTTTCATATTCATCCTTTCCCTTTAATTTGATGCATTTTTAGTATGACCTATATTCCTTTGTATTTTGTTGTAAAATGTAGAGAAAGGTGAACAACTCTTTTGTATTTATGTTATGTATTAATATTTTTAATCCAAATATATTTTTCTTACAAGAAGTAGGATAAATGAATAAATTGATTAAGGGAGAGAACATCAAAATCACTAGCCATAAATTTCTTGTCACTGATGGATGAAATTAGTTCAAAAACATTATTTTATCTCAAAGTGCAGGGTCATGAAATTTATATTTGATAAAGGATATGAATTTATTAAATTTGGTGAGATTTTTTTGGGTACATAAAAAATCCAAATGGGAAGATTAAAGAACCCATGGAATTATTGAAGTGGTGTTGTATTTGTTAGAAACTATGGGTGAAGTTCATCGGATGTTTTTGAGGATGTTTTTGAGCTATTAAAATTTAATTTTAACTTATTTTAGATTAATTTAGGTGGATGATAGTTTTTGGAGTCAAGTTGAGAATCCCAAATAAGTATCATGGATTTCAATTTTTTTTGAAAATTTAGAAATTCATAGAAGAATTATATGATATATAACATTTTATATATGGTATGTGAGATTTTATTGATGATACGTAATATATTATAATGAATAAAAAATATATTTTAAGCATAATATATATATTCTAAAGTATATGTTGATATGTAGTAAAGGAAAATCCAAATTGTAATACATAATATATTTTGAGTATATAAAAGTTTTTCATTGATACGTAATATTTAAAAGTTGGTACATAATATCTTCCAAATGATATGTAACATTTTGAAGATGGAATACATGACACTTCAGAGAGAAAATTGGAAAATTATTAGACCCAATGTGATACAAAAAACATTGTGGATAATACATAATATATGAAAAGTAATGCATAAGATTCTATTGATCATACGTAAGATCCTCATGTGCGTACAAAATTTATTCTTGGGTATGCGTAATATTTGTGGGCTCACTAAAGTGATACATAAAATTTCCTATTTCTTACATAAGGTTAATCAGTTTAAAAAATATGAGGATTGTAGAGATTAAAGTCAGTCGGTGATTTTTTGATCTTAAATTCATAAATATCATGACATTGAGGGATTGAGTCGTGATTTGAGTTGATTCATAAGAAGGAATGAATTAGAAGAAATTAAGAATACCATTTCTAGATTATACTTGGATTTTTATATTTAAATATTTAGAAATAGTTAATTGAGGTCAAATTTAAAGAAATTAATTGAATTTGTTCTTGAACAGTTTAAATGAGAAAGTATGGGAATTTGTGGAAATTGGATTGAGGATCATGGGGAGAAAACCCACATGATTAATTAGAGGTATGATATCATGAAGAATAATCTTGAGAAAATTAGTTGAGAGAATATTTTTAGAATTCTTTGAGAATATCATTTTATGTAATTTCCATAAGTCTGGATTATTGAGTAAATTACGAGTGATCATAAAAATAAAAAAGGAATAGATTGTAAATTCAGAGTGAAAATTATTTAAGGAGTAATAAATTGAGATTGAGTTCAATATGAATGATATGCTATATCCCAATGAATATTCTAGGCATTAAAATCTTAATAAAGAGGAAGATTGAATGTTACTAAATATTCTAAAGGCATGAATGTGATCTTCTTTTGATACTAAAGAATCCTAAAAATTTATAATGAAATTATTGGTTTTAGTTTGGAATATTTTTAGAAACTGGTCGAGAGATAGCATCACAGGGGCAAAGGATGATACCTTCCCCTATCTTGTAATCAATTTTGATATTAATAATAAAAATGGTGTCTTACACTTGACCCAAACATATCAAAGATGTAGTCACCCACCTTGGGGGTGAACCTTGTAAGCATATCATATCCTCCTTTTCTATTTACCTATTTTTTCATATGAGTGAGGGATTGGTTACTTAAGTGTATCTTGATCTTAACTGGTCACATAGGTTAATTTATAATAGGATAGAAATTATAAAATAAAGTTACACCAATTCAAACCCCCACTCTCAGTGTTACAAAACTAATTACCATGGAATTTCACGATGTTACAACTAATGATACTGTGTGTTATTATATTCAAGAAAAGGTCAAATTTCCCTATATTAGAATCTGGATGAATTTTAATTTTTGAAACTAGGATCAAGGAAATAAGGATATAAATGTGTTTTAGATTTTTAAAATTTTTCCAATGGTTTAATTGTAACGCCCCGACCCCAGTTGCACAGAGTCAGTGCATTATTAAATAACTTTGGTATAATCACAAGAAAGATCAAGTCTCGAAATACCAATTAGTTTAGTAGCCTTGGAATAACTAGATACATTCATAAAGTTTACATTACATAATAAAGTGAAAAACTACTACAACAACATATTGTCTTCATATCCCCTAATATTATCCCTGTAGGTCATTCATAAATTACTTCTTCACATCCTGGGAAAAATAAAACACTGAAAGGGGTGAGATCAGATGCTCAGTAAGGATAAAAATATAGCAGAAACATTCATAAATAAGCATAAACATTTAAGGCAATGTATAGCTAAAACAAAAGCCTTTTAAACTTGAACTTCGGCATAATATGAAAAAGATAAAATGAAATAATGCCATTTATTTATTCACATGGATATTCTACTAGTCTAATAATCACATGCAATATCAATAAACACTTTCATAATGATGGAATGCATAATTCCAGACTATCATAACCACGTAGCCAAGGCCTCGTGCCAAGACTACAAATAAGATTTTGTCAAGGCCTCATTCCAAGAAACTAGTTTGTCTCATGAGACCTACCAGTTGCATCAAGGAGATATAGTGGTCTCCACCCGTCACTTATTAAGTCCAATGCATTCCTAATATAAACAGGTTTCAACATAACATAAACATTCATATTAAAACTAGCATATGAAATGTCAATAATTTCACCATAAACCATGAATGGTATAAAAATAACACATCCACAGTCAAACATATCACAAAACCTTCAATACAATATGGAAGTTTTGTATCATAATAAATCAACTTCAAATAAGCTTAAAATACATCAAAGGATGTTGACATAGATAAAATCAAAACTATTTGAGAGAAATATCAATTTTTTTGAAATCATTTAAAAGTAACATAATTATAAAATAAAACATTTACTTTGAAAATATCCTTATAAGTTTTTAAGGGAAGATTCTAAGATTTTATAATGGCGGAAAATAGCCGCACCCATCGTATAAGTTAAAAAAGACATTCTTACCTTAATTCTGTCGAAAAGGTTAAAAAGGACCTTATTTGGAAAAAGATAGAAAGATTCCTTTATAAACCTCTTATAAAAAGTCAAACAAGGTTATAAATGACTTTAAACCATATTCTGTAAAATAGAAAGAATGTTTTGAAATAAATTTTTAAGAAACATGGATGTGGATGATAAAGAGGTCCCAATAGATAATTACGTATAAACAACCTCGGATAATGAAGAGATTATGAAATAACCCTTACCTTGTACCTTTCCTTAGTTGATGGTATGTTAACCTCCTGTATAATAGTTAAAATATTGTTATTAAATTATATAAGAACCATATACATAATTATTATATCATATATGATCTTCTAATAATGATTTGTTAATAATACTTTAGTATTATCGTCGTTTCGGGTGTTAATTTACTAATTTTCTTTTATATGTTTTGTTACATAAGTCGTGTTTGTTATGGATATGTTGTATCTTATTCATATCCAGAATGATATAAAGTTCTTAAACATTAATTTTAATCATCAAATGAGAATTAGTCTTGAATGGATACGATGGGGAATGAATCTCATCACATTCGTGGAGACGGTAGTCCGTACGTACGCACGAGCGACAATATCATCCTTTTGATATTAAAATAATATATAATTGGATGGTATATCATATATAAAGAATAATTATCATGTTATATTTATTATTTAAATGAATTACACATAATTATTATACCCATCCAAATAATAATATATTGAATAACAATTACACCACGACGTGGAGATGGTAAGCCGTACGTACGCACGTATGGTGACATGCCATTCAAAGGATGGATAGAATACAGAATATGGTTGTACCATATTTATAATAATATCACAGTATATAGGAGATACTAGAGTTATTATTTTAGAATGGGAATAACAAAGAAAGAAGATGTTGAAAAAGAAAGGAACTTGAAAGAGGGTGGTGAAAACATTACCTCTTCTTCGGGTTCTTCCTTTTGATTTGATCAAAAGGGCTCCTTAGGTTGGCTTTACGATCAAACTAAGGCCTCTAGGTTGAAGTGAGGGAAGTTTAGAGAGTATTTGGGTAGGGTTTGGCCGAACCAAAAGGCTTTGAAAGTGTGAAGAATTGGTTAGAAGTAGTATCCTTTTATAAGGGGGAGGAGGGGCACCTTAGGAAAATCTAGAAATATTATTTTATAATAAATTAATATTCAGTTTCTAATGGATACAAAGTAGATTATTTAAATTTTAAGGTGGGTATGGGTCAAAAACCACTCAACCAATAGAATTTATACAGGTTTGGGTCATTATATTAACCTTATCTTTTAGTTTTAACTCTTAGTTAATTAGTTTGACACTTACCATGTCACTTTGTATTTTTATATTATATAGTTAATAAACTTACTATATACCTCCAAGAGACCCCCAAGTGGTCCATTAATGATACACCTATCATGATATAAGTCTCTTGGATGAACCTTAGATTTTTAGGAATTGAATATAAATTAATAATATAATATTTGTTTTAAAAACTCTTTTATGTCAATTTTGACACTATTGGGTATTTTGTTCTTGATAAATTTATAACATTATTACTTCGAAAAAACAGTCCTAATATGTCATAGTAACCTAGAAAATTATTTTAATGTATAAAAAGTCTCAAATTACATTTATTTGGGTATTTATAATATCAATTATCTTAATCTTTCATTAATACGGTAATTACTGCATCATCATTGTGTCATAAATAAATTAAATTATTTAATGTTTAAAAATTATAAATAAAATACCATTATGTAGGAAATATTTTTATATTTATAATTAATATTTATAGTCGAAAATATAACATATATAACCCTATGTAATTTTTTTTTCTAAAAGATATTTTCTTATGTCATTTTTGTATTTACTTTAACTTAATTAATATAAAGTGTCCCTATCACCTAAAAGTGGCTCCATGGGGTCTCAAAATCGACCCAAAGATTCCCATTCTCGGAAATGTATCCAACAATAAGGTTAGGAAACGTTTTAGGGTAATTTATTATTATTATAATATTATTTTTTTACCCTTATTTACCGGATTTACCCTTTAACCATGGTAAATAAAATATTTACCGAAGTAATTATTCAAAATGTCTAAAAATGGAAGTTACATATTTCAACAATTTGGACATCCTAATTCCAAATATGGAATCCATTTTTCCAAATTCAAAACATAGAAGTGGCAGAAATTAATTTAAAATTAATTCCCACTCTCAAAACAAAAAGTGTGTTTTTAATAAATAATAACTATCAAAAGATTGATACTTGTTTATGTCCGGTTTAATTGTGAAATTATGTCCAATGACCAACATTGTATTAAATGGTAAAAATATATTCTAAATATACTTTAAAACCACTAAAATTCATAATTTATCACTATTAATTATTTCAATTAAAAAAGTTGTTTTTAATAAAAATTTAGTAATTTTCAGTATTCATCAAAATATAAAAGTTATCCGAAAAGTACCAAAATTTCATCCTAAGATAATTTCAATATTATGAATCCAAAAATGAAGTCTATTTTTAAAGATAAAATGTATAAAATTTCAAAAAGTGGGTATTACTATTCATAACGACTACTTTGATTGGTCGCAGCGTGTTAGAATCTCGAAGTTGCGTACAACACACGCTACTATATTATTCAAAGAGAAGCATACCATGGAAGCTTGAGGTGTTACATTCTCACATCCTTCAAATAATTTTGTCCTCGAAATTTCTAGAATATTACTGCATAAAAAGACTCGGGTGGTTCTTCATCATAAGTTTCTCGGGTTCCCACATTGCCTCTTCCATTTTATGGTTTCTCCATAGAACTTTTATCATACGAGTCATCTGGTTTCTCAGCACTTGTTCTCTCGTATCAAGAATCTTGACGGGATATTCACAATAAGAGAGATCAGGTTCCAGTTCTAGTTCCTCATAGGTGAGTGCATGTGTTGGGTCAGACATGTATTTTCTCAACAGTGATATGTGGAACACATCGTGAACTTTGGAGAGAATTTGGTGGCATTGCCAAACAGTAAGCTACATCCCCAATCCGTTCTAGAATTTCGAAAGGACTGATGTACCTGGGACTCAATTTACCTTTCTTTCTGAAACGTATAACACCATTCCATGGAGATACCTTCAAGAAAACATGATCTCCCACCTGAAATTCCAAATCCTTTCTTCAGTTGTTAGCATAGCTCTTCTGCCTACTTTGAGTTGCTTTGATGTGGTTTTGGATTACCTTCACCTTTTCCATCGTTTCCTCCACCAGTTCTGGGCCTAAAAGTTTTCTTTCACCAACTTCATCCCAACAGGTTGGTGTGCGACATCTCTTTCCGTATAACGCTTCATATGGTGCCATCCGAATACTTGAATGGAAGCTATTGTTATAGGAAAATTCTACCAGAGGTAAATATTGATCCCACATACCCTGAAAGTCAAGTAAACAAGATCTCAACATGTATTATAAGGTTTGAATAGTCCGTTCTGATTGTCCATCTGTTTGAGGTTGGTAAGCAGTTCTCAAATGAAGTTAAGTATCCAAGGCCTTCGGAAGAATCTTCCAGAATCTCGAAGTAAAACAGGGATCTCGATCCGAAACAATCGATAGTGGTACTCCTTGAAGTCTCACAACTTCATTAATATATAGTCTTGCTAGACGTTCAAGTGGTAAATCTTCCCTTATATCAAGAAAATGTGCTGAATTGGTAAGATGATCAACAATGACCCATATTGCATCGTTCCTTCTAAGAGTCCTTGGTAGTCCCATGACAAAGTCCATAGTGATATTATCCCATTTCCACTCAGGTATGGGAAAAGGTTGCATGACTCCTCCAGGCTGTTGCCTTCTAGCTTTCACTTGTTGACAAACCATACATCTTGACACAAAATCAGCAATCTCCCTCTTCATGTTGTCCCACCAAAAATGTTCCTTTAAATCTCTATACATTTTGGTGCTCCCAGGGTGTATAGAGAAATTGGAACTATGAGAATCGTCTAACAATTCCCTTTTTAGATCAGGTATATTAGGAACACAAAGTCTCTTCCTGAATTTCAAAATTACTTCTTCATACAAAAAGTCTCTCAATCTCCCATCATTCACAGCTTTAATCTTTTTTTTTAAATTCTTAATCATCGGTCTGAGAACTCTTAATACTTTCTAGTAAATATGGTTTGGAAACCATTTGAAAAAGCACTAATGTTTCACCTTCCATGGTTATTCCCATGTCCATCTTCACTAGATCCATGAAAATTGGATCCCTTTTAATTCTCATATTGTTCAAAACTCCATGATCTTTTCTGATCAAAGCATCTGCCATCTTATTTTCCTTCCCCGGGTGTTAGTGTATCGTATAATCATAATCCTTGAGTAATTCAATCCATCTCCTTTGCCTCATGTTGAGTTCTTTTTGTGAGAAAATATACTTAAAACTCTTGTGATCAGTATAAATCTCACATTTTTCACCATAGAGGTAGTGTCTCCATATCTTCAAAGAAAAGATCACAGCTGCTAACTTGAGATCACGAGTAGGATAGTTTTTCTCATGAATTTTCTAATGTCGTGATGCATAGGCAATAACCCTATCATTCTGCATAAGGACACAACCAAGTCCTTTCTTTGATGCATCACTATAAATAACAAACCCATCATTCCCTGATGGTAGAGTAAATATAGGAGTACTGACTAATATTCTCTTCAGTTCTTCAAAACATTCTTCACACTCTTTTTTCCAAACAAATTTAACCCCTTTACACGTGATCTTTGTTAATGGGTTATCCAATCGGGTAAAATTCTGGACGAAACGTCGATAATAACCTGCTAAACCAATAAAACTGCGCACCTCATTTATACTCATAGGTGCTGTCCATTTTGGATTGCCTTGGTCTTAGAAGGATAAAAAAATATTCCATATTTAGAGACAATATGGACAAGAAAATAAATCTCCTGAAGCCAGAATTCACACTTGATAAACTTCCCATATAATTCATGTCTCTCTCAGAGTCATCAGGATAATGCGCAAGTGATTTTCATGATCTTAGTAGATTTTGGTGTATACCAAGATATCATCAATAGATACCACCACAAAATCATCGAGATATTACTTGAAAACTCTATTCATTAGATCCATGAATACAGAGGGTGCATTAGTCAGCCCAAAAGGAATTACTGTAAACTCGTAATGCCCGTACCTGGTTCGAAATACTGTCTTCGGAATGTCTTTCTTCTTGACACACAACTGATGGTATCCATATCGAAGTTCAATCTTTGAAAATTATTTATGTCCATGAAGTTGGTCAAATAAATCATCAATGCAAGGTAGGGGATACTTGTTCTTTATTGTTATAGCATTGATCTCCCTGTAGTCGATACATAACCTCATAGATCCATCTTTCTTTTTAACAAAAAGAACAGGGGCTCCCCATGGAGAAACACTAGGGCGAATAAATACCTTATTAATAAATTCCTCTAGTTGTTTCTTTAGTTCCACTAATTATATAGTGGCCATTCTATAAGGGGTCTTTGATATAGGCCTTGATCCAGGAATTAAATCAATGGAAAACTCAACTTCTCGTTCTGGAGGATGTCCAGGTAAATATTATGAAAAAACATCTACATATTCTCTCACAATAGGTACATCCTCTATTTGAACATTCCTTTCCTCACCCACAGTTATTTCGTTCTCTTCCTCCCCGATAATTGAATTTAGTTGAGCTACTGGGGGTGGATCTAGATAAGAATTAGGTGGTGACAATTCTTATCTAAAAATAAGGTGTTCTTTATCATCATCATCAAAAATTGTAACCTCCTTATTCTTACAATAAATATTTGCATCATGGTCCGAAAGCCAATCCATACCGAGGATTATATCAAACTCAATCATAGGTATGATAATGAGATCAGCGGATAAAGAACATTTATGTGCTCTAATGGGGACTGATTCACAAAACTTTGTTGCAATGATACTTTCCTTTGGATTTTTAACTGACAACTCCTTTGTTAAATCAAATTAGAAATATCTAATTTTATTAGCAAATTGGGGAGATATGAAACAATGCGATGATCTAGAATCAAATAAAGAATTTTCTAAACTTGAGGAAACCATTAAATTACCTGCCACCACATCTTTTGGAGCTTCTACCTCAGCAGTAGTGATAGCATAAGCTTGGACTTGATCCCTTGGCCTTTTCTGAGTCAAGTTCCCCTGACACTTAGGAAATTCATTTGAATAATGTCCCATCTTTCTACAATTATATCAATCCATGTTGACAACAACTCTCTTTCCCTTGCAATCTTGAGCTTGGTGGCCTTTTTTACCACACTTGTAACATACTCGCATTCCTTTTAAGCAAGTAACGGGGTGTTTCTTCCCACATTTACTGCAGGATGGATTTTCAACTTTTCCCTTCTTCCCCTTATTTCCATTTCTAGATTGATCAGCATATCTCTTGTTCTCTTTCTTTGCTTTAAAGTTATAAGACTTAGAGAATTACTTTTCTGTTTTGATAGCACATGAGACAATGCATTCGTACGACGAGAAGGATTGTGAGACTAATTCTCGATGAAGAAATGGTTTTAACCCATCAAAGAAACAATCAATGTTACTTCTTGGGTTACGTATATAATCTCTAGCATACCTTGATAACCTTGTAAAGTTAGCCTCATACTTTGCGACATTATCATCCTCCTTTTGCCTCAGACTCATAAATTGCCTTTCCATATCTGCTCGATGGTCACGAGGAAAGTATTTTTCTAAAAACAGATCTTTGAACTCCCTCCATTACATATTTGATACTTCATCATCTTCCTTCATGTTTTGAATCAATGACCACCATTGATCAGCATCTCTAGTGAGGTGGTAAACTGCTATGATAATTTTTTCCCTTTCATTACTCCCCAAAGCCTGAAATATTTTCTAGGGAACTTATACATTGCTTAGCTACCAATGAATTTGTACTCCCATTGAATGTTTGTGGTTGTTTCCTCATGAATAGATCTAACATTGATCCTCCATGCTGTGGATCAGGGTGCTCCATACGGGTAAGGTTATTATTCATAACCTGAGTGAGTTGTCCCAGTATGGTGATAAGCTGATCAGCACCAGTTACATCACCAACTCCACTATAATTCTCTTGAGTAGAAGAAAAATCCCTACATGGAGTGTGTGCATTGATATAGTTTAAATTTTTCCACTAGGTGCCATTTCTAAACAATGGCATAAACTAGATCAGTTTATGAATCAAAATACATAATTCCATACTTGTAAAACACTTAACATAAATTAAACAGTTTATGAATATAATCCATTATCATAAAAATGTTTTCTTTGAGGAAGTATATACTCATAAACCCTTCATAATGGTTCGTAAAGAAAATGAGAATTATCCTAATCATATCCCCTGGGAGTGTTGTAACCAAGAGTGCAACAAGGTCCGTTGTCGTGCAGCAGTTCCCATTCGAGTCTAGATCAAAGCGGTGTTTTCGGGTTTTACCCCTAGGTACATCTTTTCCAGAGCTGCCTCTACCTGCTCGTATCCAGACATGGATTTATTTCTCAGAATACTCACAAAATTTCTATAATACCAAAATTCTAGGAAGTTATTCTATACTAACCCTCAAAGTCTATCTTAGGTCTATGTGCTCTAATCAGAGTTTACCTAAATCTAGCTTCCAAGGTTTGTACTAAACTTCCTCTGATACCAACTGTAACGCCCCAACCCCAGTTGCCCAGAGTCGGTGCATTATTACATAACATTGGCATGATCACAAGAAAGATCAAGTCTCGAAAGACCAATTAGCTTAGTAGCCTTGGAATAACTAGATACATTCATAAAGTTTACATTACATCATAAAGTGAAAAACTACTACAACAACATATTGTCTTCATATCCCCTCATATTATCCCTGCATGTCATTCATAAATTACTTCTTCACATCCTGGTAAAAATAAAACATTGAAATGGGTGATCTCAGATGCTCAATAAGGATAACAATATAGCGTAAACATTCATAAATAAGCATAAACATTTAAGGCAATGTATAACTAAAACAAAAGCCTTTAAAACTTGAACTTCAGCATAATATGGAAAAGATAAAATGAAATAATGAAATTTACTTATTCACATGGATATTCTACTAGTCGAATAATCACATGCAATATCAATAACCACTTTCATAATGATGGAATGCATAATTCCAGACTATCATAACCACGTAGCCAAGGCCTCGTGCCAAGACTACAAATAATATTTTTTCAAGGCCTCATGCCAAGACACTAGTTTGTCTCATGAGACCTACCAATGCATCGAGGAGATATAGAGGGCTCCACCTGTCACTTATTAAGTCCAATGCATTCCTCATATGAACAGGTTTCAACATAACATAAACATTCGTATTAAAACTAGCATACGAAATGTCAATACTTTCACCATAAACCATGAATGGTATAAAAATAAAACATCCATAGTCAAACATATCACAAAACCTTCAATACAATATGGAAGTTTTGTATCATAATAAATCAACTTCAAATAAGATTAAAATCAATAAAAGGATGTTGACATAGATGAAATCAAAACTATTTGAGAGAAATATATATTTTTTTGAAATCATTTAAAAGTCACATAATTATAAAATAAAACATTTACTTTGAAAATATCTTTATAAGCTTTTAAGGGAAGCTTCTAAGATTTTATAATGGTGGAAAATATCCGCACCCACCGTATAAGTTAAAAAAAGACATTCTTACCTTAATTTTGTCGAAAAGGTTAAAAAGGACATTGTTTGAAAAACGATAGAAATATTCCTTTATAAACATCTTATAAAAATTAAAACAGGGGTATAAATGACTTTAACCCATATTCTGTAAAATAGAAAGAATGTTTTGAAATACATTTTTAAGAAACATGGATGTGAATTATAAAGAGGTCCCAGTAGATAATTACGTATAAACAACCTCGGATAATGAAGAGATTGTGAAATAACCCTTACCTTGTACTTTTACTTAGTCAATGGTTTGTTAACCTTTTTTATAATAGTTAAAAAATTGTTATTAAATTATACAATAACCATATACATAATTATGATATCATATATTATCTTCTAATAATGCTTTTTTAATAATACTTTAGTATTATCGTCGTTTTGGGTGTTAATTTACTTGTTTTATTTTATATATTTTGTTACATAAGTCATGTTTGTTATGGATAGTTTGTATATTATTCATATCAAGAATGATATAAAGTTCTTAAACATTACTTTTAATCATCAAATGAGAATTAGTATTGAATGGATACGATGGGGAATGAATCTCATCACGTTCGTGGAGACGGTAGTCCGTACGTACGCACGAGCGACAATATCATCCTTTTGATATTAAAATAATATATAATTGGATGGTATATCATATATACAGAATAATTACCATGTTATATTTATTATTTACATGAATTACACATCATTATTATACCCATCCAAATAATAATATATTGAATAACAATTACACCACGACGTGAAGACGGTAAGCCGTACATACACACGTATAGTGACATGTCATTGAAAGGATGGATAGAATACAGAATATGGTTGTACCATATTTATAATAATATCACAATATATAGTATATTCTGGAGTTATTATTTTAGAATTGGAATAACAAATAAAGAATAAGTTGAAGAAGAAAGGAACTTGAAACAGGGTGGTGAAAACATTACCTCTTCTTTGGGTTCTTCCTTTTGATTTGATCAAAAGGGCTCCTTAGGTTGGCTTTCCGATCAAAATAAGGCCTCTAGATTTAAGTGAGGTAATTTGAGAGAGTATTTGTTCAGGGGTTGTCCGAACCAAAAGACTTTGAAAGTGTGAATAATTGGTTATAAGTGGTGTCCTTTTATAAGGGGGAGGACGGACACCTTAGAAAAATCTAGAAATATTATTTTATAATAAATTAATATTCAGTTTATAATGGATCCAAAGTGGATTATTTAAAGGTTAGGTGGGTATGGGTCAAAAACCACCCAACCAATAGAATTTATAGAGTTTTGGGTCATTATATTAACCTTATCTTTTAGTTTTAACTCTTAGTTAATTAGTTTGACACTTACCATGTCACTTTGTATTTTTATATTATATAGTTAATAAACTTACTATATACCTCCAAGAGACCCCCAAGTGGTCCATTAATGAAACAAATATCATGATATAAGTCTTTTGGCTGAACATTATATTTTTAGGAATTTTATATAAATTAATAATATAATATTTTTTTTAAAAACTCTTTTATGTCAATTTTGACACTATTGGGTATGTTGTTCTTAATAAATGTATAATAGCACTATCACTTCGAAAGAAATTTATATAAACAATATTAATATGTCATAGTAACCTAGAAAATTATTTTAATTTATAAAAAGTCTCAAATTACATTTATTTGGGTATTTATAATATCAATTATCTTAATCTTTCATTAATACGGTAATTACTGCATCATCATTGTGTCATAAATAAATTAAATTATTTAATGTCTAAAAATTATAAATAAAATACCATTATGTAGGAAATATTTTTATATTTCTAATGAATATTTATAGTTGAAAATATAACATATATAACCCTATGTAAAAATTGTTTTTCTAAAAGATATATGCTTATATCATTTTTGTATTTACTTTAACTTAATTAATATAAAGTGTTCCTATCACCTACAAGTGGCTCCATGGGGTCCCAAAATCGACCCAAAGATGCCCATGGTCGGAAATGTATCCACAAATAAGGTTAGGACACGTTTTAGGGTAATTTATTATTATTATTATAATATTATTTGTTTTAACCTTATTTACCGGATTTACCTTTTAACCATGATAAATAAAATATTTACCGAAGTAATTATTCAAAATGTCTAAAAATAAAAGTTACCTATTTAAAAAATTTGGAAATCCTGATTCCAAATATGGAATCCATTTTTCCAAATTCAAAACATAGAAGTGGCAGAAATTAATTTAAAATTAATTCTCACTGTCAAAACAAAAAGCGTGTTTTTAAGAAATAATAAATATCAAAAGATTGATACTTGTTTATGTCCGGTTTAATTGTGAAATTATGTAAAATGACCAAAATTGTATTAAATGGTAAAAATATATTCTAAATATACTTTAAAACCACTCAAATTAATAATTTATCACTATTAATTATTTCAATTAAAAAAGTTGTTTTTAATAAAAATTTAGTAATTTTCATTATTCATCAAAATATAAAAGTTATCCGAAAAGTACCAAAATTTCATCCTAGGATAATTTTGATATTCCAAATCCAAAAATGAAGTCCATTTTGAAAGATAAAATGTATAAATTTTAAAAAGTGGGTATTACTATTCATAACGGCTACATTGATTGGTCGCGGCGTGTTAGAATCTCGAAATTGCATACAACACACACTACTGTAATATTCAAAGAGAAGCATACCGTGGAAGCTTTGGGTGTTACATTAATAACTCTTAACCATGAATTTATAACAAAAAATTTCATTTTTAGAACCAAGGGTGATCAACTAGGTGGTCAATCAAATAGTTAACCAAAAATAGAATTAAAAACAACTAAATGATTATACTATATTGTTAACTGAAATCAAGAAGAAAAATGATTATTTGATTTAGTTATAAAAATGATAATTAAAAAAACATGGTTGTTTGAATATCAATTTTATCTATAACTAAAATCAATATTATATAACCCATTATTTCAATAAATGATTTAAAACTCATTGGATAGTTGGTCAAAAAGTATTTTAATACAATTTTAAGATTTAAGATTTTTTTATTTAGAACTGAATTGGACCAGCTCGATTCTGACTAAAAATGGATGACCGAGTTTTCTCACTCATTTTTTTATTTTTTATGTATTTATATATAACATATGATAAAAATAGCAATATAATATTGAAAATAAATAATATAATAAAATTGGTTTGATTACTTGACTTGACTGATCTGATCTGTCCAATCTTGAACCTATCCCCTCTCCGGTCTAATAGTCATTCTGAATCTATAAAGATTGTTTTTAATGCTATCTATTGATAAGATTATTCCATAAATATTTATACATATGATATATACATGGATATATCATATTGTATGATATAACTTATTATAAATCATGGATATTCTTATACCATGTTACTGTATACATATATCATATTGTATGATATAAGTATATCACAAATGTTGTGAATATAGATAAATCATATTATATATTTGAAGAGGAAAATAAATGGTAATTGTTAAAATTTATATTTATCTTCAATATAATATATAATTGATTATAAATTTCATATATTGAAATGGAAAATATAGTTATATGGTTGAAGGGTCAAGAAAATTATCACCATTACCATTACTCGTAACACACAAGTTAATGCATGATCACTCAACAAGCATCCTCAATGGGTGTACACTGTAGAATCCCAAGTATTTATAGAATAATATTTTTCATATCTATTAATATTTATGAATAATATATTAATTTTACGTTAAATGGGACACTTTTCTCAATAGCATACTCAATACGCAACATATAGTTTCTCCAAAATCTTATGTTGCACACAACATTGAGTTATACCGAAAAATAATACAATAATAATATTATTATTTTAAATGGTAGTTAACACCTAGCCGTTTTATTGAAAATAATGAACCAAATTTACTAAAATATGATTATAAATATTTTTTAAATGTTTTTACATTTATCCAATAAATTTTAGAAGCTTAAAATGAGAATGAATCCAATTTTAAGCATAAAATACTCTAATATTTTTAAAAGGCCATTTTATCGCCTTTTGATGACAAACCCTTTTTAAATATAGTTTTTTTAACTTTTATATGCTATATTTTACAAAATAAACTTCTTATTTAGAAGTGGGAAATCAAGATTTACTTTGGTTGAAAGTTTGGTATTTTTATGATAAAATTCATATTTTAATGAATAGTGAAAAATACTGCATTTTAATTCAAAACCACCTTTTCATCTCATTTATTGATATATTTAGATTGTAATTTTAATTGGTTTTAATGTGTAATTGGATTATGTTTTTATAATTTAATCTAATTTTGGTCATTGGAAGTAATTTTACATTGAAATTGGATATAAATACATGTCAATCTTTTGATAGTTTTATTTCTTAAAAACCCACTTTTTGGTTTTGACAAAAAGAATTAATTTTAAATTAATTACTAAGATTTATATGTTTTGAATTTATAAAAATGGATTCCATTTTTGGAATCATAAGGTACAAATTGTGTAAATTGGTACCTTTTATTTTTGGACATTATGAATAGTAACTTCAATAATTATTTTTATTTACCACGGTTAAAGGGTAAATTAGGCAAATAAGGGAAAAATAATATTATAATAATATAAAACTACCCTAAAATGTGTTATAATATTATTTAATGAGTCATGTGAGACCAAAAAAATTATTAGGATGAACTTTTGGAATTTGGGAGCCACTTGGGTGTGAAAATAACATGTTATAATAATTAATTTAAAGTAAAGGGAAATATAACACAAACATGTATCTTTTCACTAAAACAATTTTAAGGTTGGGTTATATAAATGACCGCTTCAACTATAAATATTAATTATAAATATAAAAATATATACTACATAATGGTATTTTATTTATAATTTTTAGAGATTAAATAAATAAATTTAATTATAACAGAATAATGATTCAGTGATTACTTCATTAATAAAGGATTCAAATAAATGATATTATAAATATTAAAATAAATGTATAAATTAATTTTATATATGATTATGACATATTTTATTTTATTTAATTCTTTTTTTTGAAGGAATCAAGTTTTTATGATTTTAACAAAAATCAATTACTAAATAGTGTCAAAATTGACATAAATGAGTTTTTAAAACAAATACTATTTTATTAAATGATATAAAAGTACTAAAAATATAATATTCGTAAAAATTACTTATATGATGTTAAAAATTTAATTAATAATCCACTTGTGGTTATCTTGACATTTTATAGTAACTATAGTAACCATATATTATGAAAGTACAAGAAGAAATGGTAAGAGTTAATTTTTTTAACTAAAGGTTAAAGCTAAACGATAAGGTTAATTTTGTGACCTAAAATTGACTAAAACATATTTTTTGATATGATTTAAACCAATCCTCATCTTATCCTTGAAATATATCACTTTTTAACTATTATAATTAGATAATCAATTCATAATAAAATAATATCTCAAGACTTTCCTGAAGCTCCCTTCCTCTCTCTTATAAAAGGACACCACCTATACCTACTTACTCACACCTCTCAATCCACTTGTATCATCCAAATTCTGATAAAATAAGCTCCCAAAATCCCTCCCTTACTTCTATAATCCTTAATTTGGGCATAAGGTAATTCAATAAATCATTTTGGCTCAAATCAAAAGAAGTTACCCGATTTAGGGGTAACATCTTTTCTCAAGTTCCTTTCATTTATTTTCCTTATCCACCCCCTATGATCTTCTTATTATTTTATTACATAACAAAAATAGTATCCTAAATATACTATTATGTTTTTATGATAATTATTAAAACTACACTTATACACACCTCCATCTAATGGATACGAACATACTGTTTCTGTGTATGGCGAGCTACGGCCTCACGAAACGATGATTGTTCAATTTCGCCCCACCACCTCTCATGGTGGACATTATGATGGAATTGTATTTATATTATATATATATATATATTATATTTATATTTTCTATATGATTCTGTAATTTATATTTACATTATACCTTTATGCTTTTCATGATGTGTAAATACGATAATTTCATTTGAGGAAGTGTGGACTACCGCCCCCTCAAAGTGATATAACTCGTTCATACTATACATGGAACATATAAAAGATGGTTTTATTAAACCTATGATACATACATGACATAAATATAATACTGGTATTATAATATACATTTATATCATTTGATTATTATTATTTTAATATGAAAAATAAATGAAAGTATCGTTCATGCGTACGTACGACCTACCATCTCCATGAACAGTGCAGTTAATTTATTATCTACAAATATTATGAAAATTATAAATACATATAATATATCTATATGATATTTAAATCATGAATAATATTTTATATATGATGTAATTTTGACCATATGGACAATTTACATCAAACAAGTTCATTTTTGACTTAAGTACCGAATATCGACAAACTGACCAATATGAACTTAAATAATTATTTAATTTTTATAACATGATGATAATTAATATAAAATGAATAATAAAATTGAAAAAGGTTTTGAAAAAAATAGAAATTAACCTAAGTTTATTATTTAGGAAATTAAAGAATGAACGAGATAAGTCAGAATCAAGGTAAGGGAATTCATCTCAATATAATTTCATTGAGGCATATTTTGATAAGATACACCTTATTATTTTATATAGTGTATAATAAACCCCTTTGAATTTTTTGTTCATTCAAAGGGAATATTTTTTTTACAAAGTGTTTTACTAAATGACAAAAAAGGAATGTTTTTAATGTATGCAGTGACAATGAATCCTCCACCGTCGTAACTGTTATTTGATATTTGGATTCCTATATAAGCCTTAATGTTTTTAAAAGGAAAAGAAATACCTTACTAACTTTTTGGGTGTTTTGGTATTGAAATGGGTTTTAAAGTGGATTTACTATTTCAATATCTTGAAATGATTTCTTGTGATTTCAAATGAAATTTTATGAATGAAATGTTGATAATTCCAATCTTTTACATGTTATGATTATGTAATGGTACTTGGACATTTGATGAGTGGTTACGTGATAAACCCAAGATGGGTGGTTACATGATAAATCAAAGATGGGTGATTCCGTTATAAACCAAGGATGGTTGGTTACGTTATAAACTCCAATGTATTGGGTATGGAAGTCGGTCGTATGACTATTCTATTTAGTGATATGTGTGGAAGTCGATCGTATGGTTATTACATTTAAGTATGTTTATATCCCAAGTTACCTTTATATGTTATATGTTATATTTTTATTTCTATGGGATTTATGGTAATATTTTGGTTACAAAAAGGGTAATCAATGAGCTTATATTTAGTGAAGTATATTTACTACTTCTTAAAGTTGAAAAGTATTACTTTATGATAAAGTATTCGTGGTTTTCAGGTTATCCCAAAACTAATAGTTTTTCTTATTTTTGTACCATTTACTGATATTTTTATGATCACCCCAATTTTTGAAATGTTTTTCACAGGACTTAAAAGAATAATAGAGTCAAGAATAGGATCAATAAAAAGTCAAGCTATTTAAAACATGAAACAAAACATGTTTCTTTTTAAAGAGTTTTTATTTTATGAAAAAATGGATAGTAAGTAGAAGTGTCTACTTGTAATATTCAAGTTGTTATGTATAAGTTATGAACTAGTTATCTAAATCTCTAAACCTGAAAAGATCCTAAATGTGAATTAAAGTAAAATTATTGACTTATCTCAAGATTAAGTAATGTTTAAGGCTGGGGTCTTATAGTTGGTATCAGAGGTCGGTTTAGATAACATTAGGATTTAGAATATTTTTAATTGAATATCCATAAAATATTTTTAATTTATGATCAAATTGAAATAATATAGCATTTTAATATTACCACATTTCTTTGTCTAAGATATGTTTGTTTAGAATGGTTTTCCATAGAGTAAACAAGGTAGCTATGCTGGGAAGGGTTACAGAGCGAAATAACCTTCCAAATCAACATCCTAAGATGGTTGGAATCAAAACTGAATAGTTTGTTGCAGTGATGGATCAATTGACTTAGGCGATAAATGGTGCTGGTATCTATGCACGAGATCAACCAAACCAACCATAGAGGAAAATGTCGATCGTGGAGTATTTTATGAGGCAACATCCCCCATCATTCAAAGGATCATATGACCTTGTGAAATATAAAGGGTGTATTAAAGCATTAGAAAATATTTTTCATGTAATGGGTTGTTCAGACAATAAAAAGGTTATTCTTGCTATTTATTGTTTTGAAGGTGAAGCTGATCAGTGGTGGTCAATGATTAAAAATATCTGAGGAAGTGAAGAGATTGATTCCATGGAATGGGATGAATTTAAGAATATCTTCCTTGAGAAATATTTTCCTAATGTTGTTTAACTTAGGATGGAAAATCAATTCTTGGAATTGAGAAAAAAGGAGGAAGATTCTGTGGCTACATATAAAGAAAATTTCACCTGTTTTTTAAGGTACGTCCCAAATTTTATCTGGGATATTTATAATAAGATAAATCAGTTTTACTCAATATTGAAACAGAAATATCAAAGGGCATTATATTCCTGTGAGTTCACAAGCTATGAGAAACTTTTCCAATGTTCTAAGATGGTAGAAATAGATTTTTTTGATGAGCATGTAGTCCATGAGAGCAAATAAAATAAGTGGTCTAGTTGGCAGGAAATGGGAAAGAATTCATCAAATAATCCTAGAGGTAAGAATTTTTTTTTAAAACTTGTGAGAAGTGTGGTAAAAATCATCCTGGAGAATGCATCTCAAAGTCTAGGAAGTGCTTTTGATGTGGTAATACTGGTCATATTTCTCATAACTTGTAAGGAAGATGATCAAGAATACAATGAAAAACCAGCACTAAGATGTTTTAGTTTCAATGAGATAGGAAATTATGCCAATGTGCATACAAAGTTGATTACCTAGGGAAGAAACCAGTAATATCAAAAGCATAAGGGCATGTAAAAATCATTTACAACTACTACAGTTGATGTGGGGCCATAATATGAAGTGGTGAAAAGTATGTTTTATGTTTCTTCAAAATATTCCAATACTCTATTTGAATTTGGATCATCACATTCCTTTATTTCTAATAGCTTTGCAAGTAAATTGGAAATAGAACCTCATTAAAGTGATATAAAACTTTTGGTGAAAACTTCGGGTGGAAGTATTAAAGCAACAAATATTTATAGGAATCTTATTATTATCATTAGTGGGGCAATATTTCCTACAAATCTTATTGAACTTTCCATAGTGTAATTTGATATCATTTTGGGTATGGATTGGATTTCAAATTATCATGATAAAATAGATTGTAAATCCAAGAAAGTTTTATTCAATGATTTCATACCTTTGATAACATATTAAGAATCTGAAATATTGATTAAATATAGTAGTGAAAGTTATCTGGATCATGTTGTTGAAAATAAAGAAATGGTTTTGATTAGTGACATTCCAGTAGTGAATGAATTCATAGATATTTTTCCTGATAAATTTCTTGGTATTGTTACCAATAGGGAGGTTGAATTTACTATCAATTTAGTTCCTTATAAAAATCCTATTTCTAAACCCCCTTATTGAATGGTTCAAGTAGAACCTGTGAAATTAAAAAATCAGTTGCAAGAATTACTTAATAAAGGTTTCATTCGACCCAGAACTTCACCATGGGGTGCTCTGGTTTTATTTGTGAAAAATAAAGATGGTTTTATGAGACTATGTATTGATTACAGATCCTTTAATAACATAACTATTAAGAACAAGTATCCATTTCCTCATATCGACAATTTTTTTGATCAGCTCTAGGGATCTCAGTATTTTTTAAAGATTGATTTGAGGTATGGGTACCTTCAACTGAAGGTGAAGGAGGATGAAATTCCAAAGATAGCTTTCCGAACAAGATATGGGCATTATGAGTTTGTATTTATGCCCTTTGGGTTATCTAATGCACCTACTATATTTATGAATATCATGAATGGAGCCTTTCATCAGTTTTTGGATCAGTTTGTGGTTGTATTTATAGACGATATTTTGGTATATTCTAAATGCCAAGAATAAAATGAATGTCACTTAAGGACTATTTTGAAAACCATAAAAGAAAATAAACTACATGGAAATTTTATTAAGAGTGAATTTTGGTTGAAAAAAATTTCTTTCCTTGATCATTTTGTTTCTAAATATGGAATAACTGTTGAACCTTATAAAACAAAAGTTGTTGAAGAGTGGCAAGACCTACCAATATCACATAGATATGTATTTTTCTTGGATTAGCAGGTTATTAGTTAAGGTTTTTTTTAAATTTTTTCTCAGTTATCTATCCCACTAACTAAGTTAACACGTAAGTTATTTATGTTTATTTGGACAAAAGAATGTGATGATTATTTTCAATAATTTAAAATAAGATTGGTAAATGATATAGTTTTGACCTTTACTTTTAGGAATGGTGAATTTGTTATCTATAGTAATGAATCATTGAAAGGACTTGGTTGTGTTCTAATGCAGAATGATTATGTAATTTATTATGATTCACATTAGTTGAAATCTCATGAGTTAAATTACCCTACACATGATTTAGAATGAGTGGCTGTTGTTTTTGCATAAAAAATTTGGAGGCATCATTTGTATGGAATAAAGTATGAAATATATACTATTCAAAAAAGTTTGAAGTATATATTCACTCATAAAGAATTAAACATGTGATAGAGGATATGGATAGAATTAATCAAGGATTATGATTTCATAATTCATTACCATAAATGAAAGGCAATTAAAGTGGTTGACACTTTGAGTCGAAAGAGTAATGATATATTAACCATGATATGTTTGGAATAAGATCCTTTGGTTTCTAATTAGATGATTTTTTTATTGGAAGTTGTTGGTGCAAGGAATTGATCTGTTTTGTTTCAGGTGGCAGTGAAATCATCTCTATCATAAAAAATTAAGCAAGCATAGAAAGAAGATAGTGAGTTACAGAAAAAGGTAAAATTGGTTCAGAAGGTTAAGTTACGTGAATTTAACATTGATAAAGACCATGTTTTGAGGTTTGGAAAGAGATTATGTGTGCCTTGTGATTTATAGTTGAAGAAAGTGTTGTTATACGAAGCTCATAGTTCTCTGATTTTAGTTCATCATAATAGTAATAAGATGTACGAAGATCTTCAGGAGTACTTTTGGTGGGATGGAATAAAAAGAGATATTACTGACTTTATTATGAAGTGTTTGACTTGTCAATAGGTTAAAGCATAATGAAAGTTACTTAAAGGGATGATTTATACTTTTCTAGTGCCGGAGTGGAAATGGGAAAATATATCCATGGATTTCGTAGTGGGATTACCAAATAATTCTCAAGGTAACAATGCAATCTGGGTTGTTGTTGATTGATTGAATAAATATGCCCATTTTCTTCCTATTCAAGATACTTTATCTCTAGATCAACTTTATAGATTTTATATTAAAGAGATAATTAGGTTTCATGGAGTTACTCTCTCTATTGAATCTGATCGTGATCCCAGGTTCTCTTCTAACTTTTTGAAAGGTCTTCAGAAGTCATTGAGAACTGAATTAAATTTCAATATAGATTTTCATCCTCAATTAGATGGGCAGTTATAATGAACTATTCAGACCTTGGAGGATATTCTACATGCTTGTTCAATATATTAACAGGGAATTTAGGATCAACATCTTTCTTTGGTTGAGTTTTCTTATAATAACAATTTTCATTCCAGTATATTGATGGCACCATTTGAAGCCTTATATGGAAAGTGGTGTAAAAATATATCTTTTTGGTATGAAGTAGGTGAAAAGAAGTTGATGGGACTAGAATTGGTATAAGAGATGATAGAAAAAGTTCAGTTGATTCAGAAGCACATGAGGACAACTCAGAGCAGGTAGAAAAGTTGTGCAGATAACTAGAGGAAGGATATTTCTTTTGAGGTAGGTGATCATGTCTTTCTCAAAGTCTCTCTATGGAAGAGTGTGATGTGTTTAGGTAAAAAGGGAAAGCTGAGTTTGAGGTTCATTGGACCCTATGAAATTCTAGATAAAGTTGGATAAGTTTCCTATATAGTGCCTTTACCTCCAAGTTTATCCCAGGTAAACAATATTTTTCATGTTTTAATGTTGAGAAAGTATATGCCAGATCCATCTCATGTTTTGAGTCTAGAGGTAGTTTAGTTCGAAGAGAATCTTTATTATAAGAAATAGATGGTAAATAATCTTGACCACAGAGAGAAAGTGTTGCAGACTAAGGTGATTCATTAGGTAATGGTTTTGTTAAAAAAACCATATGGTTGAAGAGGTAATGCGGGAATATGAAAATTTCATGAGGGATAAATATCCCAACTTATTTTATAAGTAAATAAAATTGCGGGGACACAATTTTCAAAAGGGGGGAATGATGTAGCATCCCAGGTATTTATAGAATAATACCATTTCATATCTATTAATATTTATGAATAAGATATTAATTTTATGTTAAATGGGATGATTTTTCTAATAGTGTACTCAACACGCGACAATGAGTTTCTCCAAAATCTTACGTTTCACACAATATTGAGTTATACCGAAAAATAATACAATAGTAATATTATTATTTTAAATGGTAATTAATGCCTAGACGATGTTTTGGTAGGAATGAACAGAACTAACTAAAATATTTTTATACATGTTTGTTAAATGTTTTTACATTTATCCAATAAATTTTAGAGGCTTAAAATGAGAATGAATCCAATTTTAAGCATAAAATACTCTAATATTTTTAAAAGGTCATTTTATCGCCTTTTGATGGTGAGCCCTTTTTAAATATAGTTTTTGTCATTTTTATATGTTATATTTAACAAAATAGACTTCTTATTTAGAAGCGGGACATCAATATTTAATTTGGTTGAAATTTTGGTATTTTTATGATAAAATTCATATTTTAATGAATTGTGAAAAATGATGTATTTTAATTCAAAAATACCTTTTCATATCATTTATTTATATAGTTATATTGTCCTTTTAATTTTTTTTAATGCGTAATTGGATTATTTTTCTATAATTTAATTTAATTTTGGTCATTGGAAGTAATTTCACATTGAAATTGGATATAAACACATATCAATATTTTGATAGTTTTTATTTCTTAAAAACCCACTTTTTGGTTTTGATAATAAGAATTAATTTTAAATTAATTACTAAAATATATGTGTTTTGAATTTGAAAAAATGGATTCCATATTTGGAATCAAAAGTTCCAAATTGTGTAAGTAGGTACCTTTTATTTTTGGACATTAGGAATAATAACTTCAATAAATTTTTTTATTTACCATGGTTAAAGGGTAAATTTGGTAAATAAGGGTAAAAATAATATTATAATAATATAAAACTATCTTAAAACATGTCATAATCTTATTGGATGAGTCACTGGTGACCAAAAAAATCCTTAGGATGAACTTTTGGAATTTGGGAGCCACTTGGGTGTAAAAATTACATGTTATGATAATTAATTTAAAGTATAGGGAAATATAACATAAACATGTATCTTTTTACTAAAAAAATTTTAAGGTAAGGTTATATAAGTTATATATTCAAATATAAATAGTCATTAGAAAGATAAAAATATTTCCTACATAATTTTATTTTATTTATAATTTTTAGAGACTAAATAAATAAATTTAATTATGACACAATGATGATGTAGTGAGTGCTTTATTAATAAAGGATTCAAATAAATGATATTATAAATATTAAAATAAATGTAATTTGAAAATTTTGATTCCATACACAAATTTTATGGATGATTATGACATATTTAATTTTATTTAATTCCTTTTTTTCTAAGGAATAATGTTTTTACAACTTTAACAAAAATCAATTACTAAATAGTGTCAAAATTGACATAAATGAGTTTTATAAAACAAAAATATTTTATTAAATGATATAATAGTCCTAAAAATATATGATTTGGCCAAATGAATTATATGATGTTAAAAATTTAATTAATGATCCACTTTTGGTTCTCTTGAAATTTTATAGTAACTATAGTTACTATATATTATGAAAATAAAATAAGATATGGTAAGAGTTAATGTTTTTAACTAAAGGTTAAAGCTAAAAAATAAGGTCAATTTTGTGACTTAAACATGTATAAAACCTATTGGTTGAGAGGATTTAAACCCATAATCATCTTATCCTTTAAATATATTACTTTTTAACTATTATAATTCTAGAATCAATTTATAATAAAATAATATTTCAAGGCTTTCCTAAAATGCCCCTCTCCCCTCTTATAAAAGGCCACCACCTCTACCCACTTACTCACACAACTCAATCCACTTGTATCATACAAATTATACTAAAATAAGATCCCAAAATCCATACCTTATTCTTATAATCCTTACCTTGGGCATAAGGAAATTCAAGAAAGCGTTTTGGCTCAAATCAAAAGAAGTTACCCGATTTAGAGGTAACGTCTTCTCTCAAGTTCCTTTTCTTTATTTTTATTCTCCACTCCCTATGCTCTTATTATTATTTTATTACATAAAAAAATTATCCTCAATATACTAGGATGTTTTTATGATAATTATTCTAACTACACTTACACACACCTCCATCTAATGGATATGAACATACCGTTTCTCTGTACGACGAACTACTGCCTCACGAAACAACGACTGTTCAATTTTCCCCTACCACCTCTCATGATGGAAATTATGATAAAAATATATTTATATATGATATATATTATATTTATATTGCCTCTATTATTCTGTAATTTTTATTTACACCATATCTTTATGCTTTCCATGATGTGTAAATATGATAATTTCATTTGAGGAAGTGTGAACTACCACCCCCTCAAAGTGGTATGAATTGTTCATTCTATAGATGGAACATATAAAGGATGATTTTAATAAACCTATGAGACATACATGATATAAATATAATACTGGTATTATAATAATCATTTATATCATTTTATTATTATTCTTTTAATATAAAAAATAAATGAAAGTACCGTTCTTGCCTACATACGACCCACTGTCTCCATGAACGGTGAATTTCATTTCTTATCTCCAAATATTATGGAAATTATAAATACATATACCAGATATATATGATATTTAAATCATGAATAATATTCTGGAGATGATGGAATTTTGACCACATGGACAATTTACATCAAATAGGTTAATTTTTGACTCAAGTACCGAATATTGACAAACCGACCGATATAAACTTAAATAATTATGTAATTTTTATAACATGATTATGAGTAATATAAAATAAATAATAAAATTGAAAAAGGTTATAACTCAAGTAGAAATTAACCTAAGTTTATTATTCATAAAATTAAATAACAAACGAGACAAGTCAGACTCAAGGTAAGGGACTTCATCCCCATATCCTTTCGTTGAGGAATATATTGATAAGATACTCCTTCTTATTTTATATGGTGTATAATAAACCCCTTTTAATTTTAAGTTATTTCAAATGGAATATTTTTTCTACGAAGTGTTTTAATAAAAAAAGGATTTTTTAACATATGCGACAATAACGAATCCTCCACCATCGTAACTGTTATTTGATATTTAGCTTCCTATTTAAGCCTTAATGTTTTTAAAAGGAAAAGAAACCCCTTATTAACTTTTTGGGTGTTTTGGAATTGAAATGGTTTTGAAAGTGGATTTACTATTTCAATATCTTGAAATGATTTCTTGTGATTTCAAATGGAATTTTATGAATTAAATATTGATAATTACAATCTTTTACGTGTTATGATTATGTAATGGTACTTGGACATTTGATGGGTGATTACGTGATAAACCAAAGAAAAGTGGTTACATGATAAACCCAATATTGTTGGATCTATGGTAAACCAAGGATGGGTGGTTACATTATAACCTCTAATGCCTTGGGTATGGAAGTCGGCCATTTGGATATTCTATTTAGTGATATGTGTGGAAGTTGACCGTATGGTTATTCCATTTAAGTATTTTTATGTCCCAAGTTACCTTTATATGTTATATGTTATATGTTGCTTTCTATGGGCTTGATGGTAATATTTTGGTTACAAAAAGGGTAATAAATGATCCTATATTCAGTGAAGTATATTTAAAACTTCTTGAAGGTGAAAAATATTACTTTATGATAAAGTATTCATGGTTTTATTGTTATCCCAAGACTAACAGTTTTCCTTATTTGTGTAACCCTTACTAATTTTTTTTATGCTCATCCCAAGTTTTGAAATTTTTTTCACAGGACATAAATAAGAATAGAGTCAAGTATGAGATCAAGGAAAAATCATGCAATTAAAACATGAAACAAAACATTTTTCTTTTTAAAGAGTTTTTATTTTATGAAAAAAATGGATAGTGAGTAAAAGTGTCTACTTGTAATATTCAATTTGTTATGTATAAGTTATGACCTAATTATCTAAATCTATAAATATAAAAAGATCCTCAATGTGAATTAAAGTCAAATTATTGACCCATCTCAATATTAAGTAATGTTTAAGGTTGGGGACTTATATACACACATGAATACCCCAGGAGATGGTAATAGTTTGATCTTTGTGCTTACTTACTTCCAATTATCCCATATCAAATCTATTTTCCTCATCCTCCCTTTACTTAGAGATGTACTAGAATACTATGGGAGAATTAAAGTACTGCTCAAGTGTTGGGTGATTTATTTCATCCCATTGATACACCGTATAGGAGGGAGTCTGATGGATGCCTCATAGAGATCTTCATCAAGAGTATAATGGAAGATAATAAAAATGTGTATCTTAAATGAAAGGTGCAAAATACAAGTTTTTATTTTTAGTTTCATGGTTTCAGGTTTCATACATGGTTGATCTTGGTAATGGGTTTCTACTTTCTTTTTTTCCTTGAATGAGTGTTGTTAAATCCTTAGAAATTCATTAGTGGTATTAGATAATTATTATGTTTTTATTCTTAAAATCATATTGAAAATAATAAAATATGTCTATAGTTTTTGTATCATATTATCTTTTATAAAAAATGGTATAGGAATTTCATTATGGATGATTATATGATATCTAACATCATAATATATGAAAGGGTTATTGTATTTGATATGTGAGATTATAGGATATAATATGATGTTAATTATCTATTTTTTGAAATATCAGGGCGTAAAATATGGGAAATAATATAATGTAATGTCATTGTTTCATGAAACGAAATAGAGCACTATATCAAAATTATGATATAAGTGTTATCGTAAAACTCGATTCCCAGGCGCAAGAGGTTACTCTCATGTAGACTATCATATCTTATAATAAGCATTGTGTAATATTACTATTGAGTTAATATTACACAGTGCAGAGTTAATATCATGAAGTCCATGTGCACTAAGTTTTTCTTATGTGAGTTTCTTTTTATCTATCTAAATGTGGGATAGATAGCACCCACATCACCTTTTTCACATAGTAATTCACCATATAAGATATATGATAAATCTTATAATAAGATATAAAAGAATGTTTTTTCTTATTTTCAATAAATAATTGAATTGTATGGTTTATAAATTATGAAAAAGGTATTTTGAGATATTTATTTAATTTATAAAATGTTTATAAATTAATTAATTATAAATTGTTTATAATTAATTATTAAATATCTATGAAACATTTAATAAATAAATATTCTATAATATTAAATGTTAATATTAAATACATTTTCAAATTATATGGCATGGCTTATAATATAGATATAAAATTTTTATATGGAAATTATAAGAGTAATTTATAAATTTTTTATAAATTACAAAATAAGGTAATATATATATATATAAATATATATATATGAGTTTATATTTAAAATTATGAATTTTTCATAATTTTTATTTTGAAACTTTTAAAATTAAAAGTTTCTTATTTGAGAAATTACTTAAACCATGTCAAAATTAATTTTGATAATTGATATGATTAAGGTTTAAATAATGTTAAATATGTGATATTTATATTATGTAAATTGTTTACATAATAGATTTGTAATATAAAATTTTTATATTTCATTTAATGTCTTATATTTAAGTAAAATTTCATATAAAAGGATAATATAAAATAGTTTACATTAAAAGTATATATAAAGTGTTTAAATTTATTTAATTATGGAATGTCCATAATGTATGACTAAATTATAAAGTGTTTATAACTACTTTATTTTTGAATTGTTTATAAATTGTTTATATCATGTTTAAATATGAAAATTGTTAATTTATTTAGATTATAAACTACTTTATTCATGAATATAATTGTAATATTATGAATATTTGTATGCTTTAGTTTAAAGAGTTAAATAGATTCTATAAATTGTCATATATGCACATAAGGAGTTACATGCTAGGTATGATAATTGATTTAGTTTTCCTTTACCTTTAATTTGGATTGTACTAGGTTATGATGTTAAATTTAAAGGTTGATTATATATATATATATTATATTTTTAAATTATTATGGAATTAAAGTCACTCTTTAGTAAATCATCCCCGGGTAGAGGGAGTTTGGGTTGAACTGCTCATTGGCCTGGAGGCTTATTCCATATCTAGAAAAGTATGGGTTGACTATTTATTTCTCCATGATTACTCTTTTAGGGATTTTTGATTTCATATTATTATAATAATTTATATTAAAGGGTTACAAATATCTTATGTATGAGATTAATTTTGATATGTATGGATATAATTGGATTTTAATTTGGGTTAGTAATACAAACTTTGAGTTATGTAAAGAGTTAAAAATCAATATGGTTTGAACATATTGATTTTATGGAAGGAATGAGATTCCAAACTAAATAATTAAAATAATACATACATGTAAATGTAATAATTGAGATAATATGGTGAGATTAAATCCCCTTTAAAGTATAAAGTGCCAGATTCCTTCTAAAGTGACACTTTCCATTACCTCGATCATCCAACCAGGTAGGTCATTCTAAAGTTTAGTTCCCCTGGATTATCTTGTGTAATGGAATCAAGTAATTAGGAAAATATAACCATTTGGTGACATATTTTTTAAATATTCTTCGGTCTATACTTAGTTGGGAAACCCTAACTATTAGGATTCCAAATGAATAAATTTGAGACAATCCATATGATGGATTAGATAAAGGGTTATCCACCCAAATCTCTAGGAGACATATATGATATTTTTGATGTGATTTTATACCAGATATAGTCATGGATTATGTTAAGAGATTAACTAGGGTAAGTCCTAATAAAATATGGATCTTAGACCACTAACGGATACAGTGAAATTTAAAAGCGACCATTATTTTACTGGGAGAACATTTAATAAAAGTCCTTATTAAATGAATATATGCATGATACTAATATGATAAAATTTTTCATTGATGATAAAATCAAATCATCATAAACTAACTTGACTTTGAGATCAATATTTTTAAAAGAGAAGTATAACAGAAGAAAAATTTTATACTGGTATAAAACTTAATAATTTTTCTTAATCAAGGAGGAAAATGAGAAATCCCTTACTAAGTAAATGACTATAGAAATTATTCAACACTTTAATATAAATTATTATGTGAATTATATAATGATTTACACAAGGTTTCAAAATAATTAGATTCATTATGACCAAAGGAAATTTAGTATTCACTCATATATTCAATTTGATTGAGTTTATTAATGACTAAAAGAGACTGAATGTTTCAATTAATGATTATTATGATTAAGAAATCCATTCTATAATCATTTTTTGTAAAATTTATGACAATGTGAATGAGTTCAAGAAATTTTTATCCTATTGTTTTTAAGTTTTAAGGATAAATTAACTGAGACATGTTATTTATAGGTTCTAGTGTTGTATTGATAGTATAAGTGGGTAAAAGTTCAAACTAAGAGAAGAAAAATTATTTGTAAAGGCCAAAAATGTTTCTTAGAGTATCCATACAAGGGAATTTAAACCTAAAGGAGGTTTGAGGAAGGAGGAACAATTATTCAATGGTATGTAATTTTATGGAATACCTAAAGGAGTTTAGGAAACTCCAAGGAAAGCTTATTTCAATCATCAGTGTTATGGAAATCAATACTTTGATTTTAAAGGGTATATAATACCAAATGTATATTTTAAAAATATTATAAATATAAAAGAGTTCAATATTGAGGAAATAATTGATGGATATTGTAGTTTTTATTAAAATGATGAATTAAAGGGGTGTTGAATCATGGTTTTGAATGCATATGAAAATATCAATCTCAGATGGATCAAAAAAAGGATGCGACTATTTCCATCTTATTTCTATTATGTGATAAGATAAGTTGTTTGTTAACAAATATTTGTTACAAATGAAATGAGATTACATTCATGGTTTATTATTTTTAAAATTATATAACATTTTTAAAAATAATATAAGGATAAAATGAGTTTTATTTGGGATAAAGAGTTTATACAGATGTTCGTTAAAATACAAGGGATATAACCGCACCTCTCTTCAGTGGAATATTTTAAAGAATAATCATGTTTCAAAAAATTGATCCTAACCCATAGAATACCATATGAGATATGGATAAAATGGTTTATTTTTTAATATTACCACTAATTTAAATAAGTGTTATTTATTAAAACAAGTTTCTTAACTTGATATTTTGGAATGAATATAGTACCTAAGAGACTAGTGGGGGTATGTTTGGACTTAGAGAATTTCACAGGTTAATAAATAAAATATAATACATGTCAAAATTTAAATTGAATGTCACTTTATATCCTAAAAGTTTTAGGGTGTATCAGTAAATGATTAATGTAAAGAGTTACATTATTTACAAACAATATTTTGAAGAAAAATGTTGTTAGAAAGGTTTCCAAGAATGATTTTGATGATGAACTTAGAAAAGTTCTAAGTAGAAAGCATTGGTTATTAATATTGAAACATTTTATATTTTTAAGTTAGGGATTTTTAATACTAGTTCAAATATTTGAACAATAGAAATATGATTCCTAGGTCACACAATTATTAAAAATAGATTTCTTCATAGATGTTACACATTAAAGAGTTTAGTAGGAGGGTTTTATCAAGTGGTCATATAGAGATGCTACATGAATTACATAGAGATGTAATTATTTTAACAAAACCCTAAAAGTATATAATATATAAGGTTTATCTAGAAGTCTATCTTATATAATATTATAATACATGCACTTACATACAATTTTATTAAGTGTTTTTAAAAGAGTTTAATGATATAAAATGTATCATGTTATACAAAAGGATATCTCCAATTTATCATTATTTTATATTGGTTGCATATAATCATGAAGTAAAATGATAATTAATATCTCAAAGTATGAATTTAAGTTATCCTTAATCAATTTTTTTCATGTATTACTATAGGTTGTGAAAAAAGTTTAATTTTAACATATGTATGATTTTTGTGTTAGGATACATAATATGCTCATGAGCCACAAAACATGTTTTGTGCACTGGAAGACCCATGAAGTATACCACATAGAGTGTCACACACTATGTATTCGGTTTAATAAGGGTGTGTGTTTTATTTTTATATTTACCTAATATATAAGGATGGATAAATACATATAATGAGAACCTTCATACTTTTATACCTTTCTTACGCAATCCTTTAGTCTTAGATAATCATGGGGTGGTTGGGTATGTTGTTGATCATGTCATAGATTGTAACTTAACCAAGATAGAATTTATTCTCTCATATAATGAGTATAACATTTGACCCCTTGATTAAGATTGATTTAAGGAGTCTATGGTTTTACCTAGATAATACATGTGACATGCTTATCTATTAGATGAGGAGTTATGATATATTCATTATTAAGGGTGAATGAAATCTTATGTATTCAAACATAACACCCTGACTCCAGTAAGCCAGATCTGGTGGTTATTTTATAACATTGGTATATAATACAAGAGATCACATTATGCAGGATCCAAGAGTTTATTAGTCTTATGAGGCTATATACATACACGATCCTTAAATTACATTTGAAAACTTAAAATACATCATAAAAATTCAAAGAAAACTTTATTATTCCTACTATAATATTTCGATCATTCATAGTACTCTTCTTGGTTTCTTGGTGAAAATGGAAACAAAATAAAGGGGTAAGATCAGCTGCTTAGCATGGGGTAGCGTAAAATGGAAGTTATCATGGAATAAAAAAGGCATAAATAACATGGAAAAATAAATAATAATCAAATAATGTCATATAAATGATGGCATGGGAATGAAATATATCGATGGATAACATAAAAATAGAAATAAATAATCACATGGATAATAATAAATGATTTCATAGTGATGTAATTCATAATTTTGGATATCATAAACATACCATCAAAGCCTAATTCTAAGACATAATACATAAATGGGTAAGGCATACACCAAATACTTGATCTAGTTTATCTCAAGAGACCCCCTTATTCATCAAGGGGATATATAATTTTGGACCCTACCCATAACTTAATAAGTCTATTTAATCCAACACATGAAAGAGCTGAGATAAGAATTTATATCATAATATTTCAAAAGGAACCATTCACATACACATGTATTAGTAACCAATACTTGTCTATATAGAAGTAATGGGTATAAAAATTATCAAAATTTCCTTAGTAAATTGAATTATGTGGCTAACTAGGTGAATATCCATCAATCTAGTTGGAATTATAGGATATTCACACTATAATAGAAAGTATCCCCGATGATGGTAGCGTAAGATACTTTCATCATAAATGGGTATTATTTTGAATCGTTTAAATGAATGAAATGATTAGGGACTAAAGAAATGGTAGACAAATATCATCTTGAATATTATAATATGGTAATATTTTGGAATTATAATAGTTTGCAAGAGAAATATAATAAGAGTTATAGATAATTTCTTAATACAATTATGTATTTGTAATAATGAAACATAAACTCATTAAATAAGGAAATATAAAGGAATTCAATAAATTTTAAAATATAAATGAAGAAAAAGGTATAAAAAACTTACCTTTCTATTTCAATTCAAAAATATTGAGAATTAACTCCTTATACATTTAGAGTTTGGGATATTAGGAGAAAAATGTAGATAAGGTTTTTGGGAAGCCTCACCTTAATAAGTCTCTTGAGGAAAACTCTTAGGAGTGACTTTGAGAGAGAAATGAAGATAGAGTTTGAAACCTTTAACTACTTATGTATCTTTCCAAATCTCATTGAGAGGGAAAATGAGAGAAAAACCATGGTCAATGGTTTTTTAATGGAGAGGAATGGGATTATGGGTGGGTATTTATAGTAAATTATGGGGATTTATTTATTAAATTCTAAATATATCCCTTGGACTTTAGCTTGTGGAAAAATTGAAAACTACTGGCCTTACCATGGTTTTAAACCATGGTAGTTTGATATTTAGGGCGTAGTTTTTGACTTATAAACTATTAAGAAAAAAACTCCATTAAATTATTATTTATGGACATGAAAATGTGTTTATACATAAATAATTGTTTTTAAAATTGTAAAATATATTTTAGGATTTGAAAGTATATTTATAAGTTTTTAAAATTAATTTTATTATTTCAAGATACATTATTTTGATGAATAAACATATTTTTGTTTGAGAAATAATGTATATTATTCATTAAATATTTTTTAAATCATTATGATTTCATAATAATTACCCTATATTCATACCGCATTTTACTATTTATCGATAAATTCAATCGTCTTAGAAAATTGTGAAAAATTCACCATTGGTTAATTCTGATAGAATTATTTGAAATTTAAAGTCCTTTTTATGAAAAACATTTCTTATTTATGATAAATTTAATTATTAAATAAAAACACTTGTGTATTTCAAAATCTTTAATTTGGAATTAAAAATTTAAAAACTCATTTCTAAGGCATATGTATATAGTTACATTATTATTCATGAATATAAATTATTAATAACTAATGAATACCTAATTATATTTATGTATTTTATTATACACATGTATGTATAAGGTTTACATTAATATTACATTGGTCATATATGTAACTTACTATTCTAAGAATTTGATTCCCAATATCTAGATTACAATGATCACCTTACCATTTTAATGCTCATATTATCCCTTATATATACACTTTATTTCAATATCTAAAATCATTCATATCTCTCTCTTAGTTCCAATACCTTGTTTATTCCTTCTATTATTGTTTTATTCATAATAACAACTTATCTTATATATTTTTCATTCTTTTTAGAGTATGATCCTTTTAAGTTCAAGGTTATGGCAGTTTCCTATGTTGTAATATTTTTTGTAGCACTAATTTGGCTATTATTGTGAATGTAATTTTCCAGTTTTCTATTATACTGCAATTTGTTATGATATTAAGTTGAAATAATGGAATGTGCATTTTAAAATAGTTTTGGTGGTGAAGTTTTCATTTACTTTAGTAAAATATTAGGTACTACATCATCAATCTGGTCAGTTTATACTCAAAGAATCGAGAAATTTTGAGCAGATATATGGGATTGATATACTTCATGTCTTGTAGTTACTCAGTTTCTTGGATAATGGGATCATATAAAAATACATGTTTTCGTATGATGCATTTGGTGGATACATGTTGTTGGGACCAAGTTTGTTGGAGATGGTTTTTTAGATACTGGAAGGAATGATTCTTTGCATGTTTTTTCTTTTGTTTTCATTATGAGAAACCAATTCACTTTGTAAGTGTTTGGTGATCAGATGAAGTTGTACTAGACTCAGAAGATTAGACATAGATTTTTAAGAAAGTCCATCACTTGTAGTTTTCTACTTTGAATATTTTTTCAGGGTGAACTTTTTTTTCATACTCACATGTTTCCCAAAGTGGGAAGTTGTATTAGATTCAACATGCCTATTAAGAAGTTCGATATTAAATATGACAATTCTTTTTTATGAATAAAGTTCTCAACATCATAATTTGTCTAAAACTTTTGATCTAATCTTTGTGAAATAAAAGGGGAGAAAAGGTTTTATAATTCTGATGATGTTATGTCGATCTCAATATTATAGCATCACGAATAAGTAATGATACAAGTAGGAAAGAAAAGAGAATATGAAGTTGAAATCTTTTGGTTGAAGGACATCAGTGCAAAATGAACTAGACATTGAATTTAATTAAAGTATGGAAGTTTGAATATGTTGAAGATAGAAGGTTTTTAAAGTTATGATTGAACAATCCATCGGACATTCTAATCTATCAATCTAACTAATTCATTAAATAAACCATCAGTTTCTATTTCTTATAAATAAAGAAGATGCTATTGATACTAGTCCCTCAGAAAAGCTTTGGAACTGATCTATCAGATGGTTCAAGACACTAATTCATTAGACAAGTGCTACAACTGATACTATATCAAATTCAAATTTATATTAGAGGTAGATCGAATTTGTTAAGTATGATTGAGCAGAGAGGTTGGTGACTTTGATAAATTAGCTGAGTTGATGATGATGATGAATCAGATGAGATCTAAAGGCTGATCCATCAGATGGGATCAGAGACCGATCAATCAGATGAATCAGAACAATGTAGTTAACCATTTTATTAAATAAAAAATTATGATTTGTTTCATTTGGTTCAAGACTCATCAAACAGTATTTAACACCGGTAAATCATTGGATTCTTAATTTCATCAAACATAGTTCCATCAGTCTAAGGAACTGTTAATCAAATGAATAAAAGGTGAAATATATTGAAGTTTCCATCAAACTATTGTGGGGTTTTATAGTCTATAGAAGTTTAAACGATGTTTATGGTAGAAAATTTTCAATTGGTTTGGAGCTTTAGAATGGTAAGTCTTATTTATTGCATTTTTTCAATTGAATCTAGGGAATTGGAGTGACAAATAGTTTTGGAGTGAGAAGTTTTTTGGACTACTAGTTTTCCAGACCAAGCACTTGAGAAGTTATTTTTCAAAAGTGGTTATAAGTAAAGGTGTTATATAGAATTCAATATGATTATATTAGAATCTATAAGAGTTTATAAGTGTTGATAAATGGTCAAAATGGAGTTCAAATGAATTTGAAATTTGAGTTTTTTGAAATTATGTGAGTGGGAAAGTAAAATCGGTTTACCTCCCTTTTTCACTTACAAGGAACCTATAAATAGAGGTCAAAGTACAACATGCTCTGAAAATATTCATGTATGGGAGAGAGAGAGAGTGATGGAGTTTTTGAGACATAATTGATAGAGGAAGGTTTCCAGACAGAATTTTTTGATGAAACATTTTATGGATAAAAGAAGTTTTAAGTAGAAGTTGTGGTTAGGATTTTACATATCATTCTGAGCAATCAGACTAACTATTCTAGGAAGATATAGATGTAAATCAAACTTGATTTTGGACTGACAATTTAGACTTGTTTCTAGACTAAAGAACCAAACTGAATAATCAAAGTGGTCTATTGGACTGAGTTTTCTTATAAGGTCTATAAAAATTGTTCCTACCAGCTGTTGGGTAAGGAATTGAAGAATTGCGTTCTAAATAATTACAAAATTGGAAGTTGTTTAAGTAGTATAGTGACATATTTAGAACCAACTGGTTAAGTTTTCTAAAGTTATTAGAAAATCTTATTTACATAATTTTTTCTAGTAGAAGCACATTACTATTGTAATGATCATAGTGCTACACAAGTTTAAGGGTATTTACTACTTCTTATATCCACACAAAATTATTTTTTTCTAGTGTATTTTGTGGTGTTGGATTATTTATAAACCATTCTAAGTTGTAGATACTCTTATTGAGTAGTAAACCTTGTAAATACTTGCGTTCCTGTGGATGTGTGAAGGTTTTTATTTTAGAAAAGTGATTAATATTTAACAGGAGGTGAAGGTTTTTATACAAGAAAGATAACATAAAATAAAAAGTATCATTTATTCAACCCCTCTCCCTCTTAGTGATTACATTGATCCTAGTTAGTTATTTTCAATTTGTATCAGAGCAAAGGTTCACTTCATTTACTATTTTCTGAAGTTCTTGAAGAGAAGTTGTTATGGATAATTTGAATTGTGTGAATTGTAAGGGGATTATAGTTTTTGATGGAAAGGACTATCATATCTGGAAACATATAATGCTATAGTATATTATGTCCCTTGGGTATTATGTTTTGGAATCTACTACAAATAGATTTACTCCTCTTATTGAAAATGTTTCTTTTAAATCTATAGATAAGAAAAATCTGGAAAATGATGGAAGGGATAAGAATTATTTACTTTCATCACTCTTCGAAAGTGTGTTTCTTAGAGTGAAGGGATTTTTAACTATAATAGGTATCTGAGAGAAGTTAAAGAACATATATAAAGGCAATATGAAGGTGAATAAGAAAAAGTTATAAACCTAAAGGATGGAGTATGAAGATCTCAAAATGGGTGAGTATGAATCTATTGGTGATTTCTTTATAAGGGTGAGTGATATTGTTAGAGCTATAATATGTCTTAGTGAGAAGTTGGAAGATTCAACTATTTTTGAAAATATCTTACAAATTCTTCTTAAAAATTTTAATTCTGAATTTTCATCTTTGGAGGATAGATATCCTAAAACTCTATCATTGGATGACCTTCACATTACCCTTGTAACATATGACATGAAAAGAGATAAAGTTATAAAAATCAAAGAAAAAGTTGATTGAGAAATTTATTTCAAAGATTCCAACCAAGAAAATTATAATAAGATTCTATAAGATTAAGAAGTTGGTGATTTTGAATCTAAAATTTAGGTTAGTAACAATTTTGAGGAATTATTATCCTTATTTTCTAATTTTTTTAAGAGTTATAGGAAAGTACAAAGGGAAGCTATATCTATTTTTTTGAATATGGAGTTTTTGAGAATTTTGATGTAAACTGCCCCTGAAGAAAGAATGAAGAAGAAAGTGATGAAGATGATAGAAGGACAATAAAATTTCAAAAGAAACATGTTTACAAATAAAAATACTTTATAAAGGGAAAGGATAAAAATATCTCCAAATATAAAAGGTGATTTTTTTGTCTAAAGATGATGAAGATGAGGAAAATGAAGTTGAGACTAAAACATTCACGGAAGTCTCTAGAGAAAACATGTTTATTAAAAAAGTTAATGATGAAGTTTTTACTGGTTATTAAGGTAGTAATTATAAAGAAGAAGAAACTTAGTTATAATTTCATATAAAAAGAGAGTTTAAAGAAAGTCTCAGAAAGATAATAATACTTGAAAGAGAAATCATGAAGTTGAAAAAAGAAAGTTATATAGAAAACAATCAAGAATATTTTATTGAAGAGAAATATAAGTTACTCGAATATATTGAATAATTAAATAAATATATTGAAAAATAAAATAACCAGAATGGACATCTTAAATTGAAGATAAAATCAAAGGAAGAAGAGTTGGAACTTTTCCAACAAATTTTTTCTAAAGATGAGAATGAAGTTACAAGTTTCAAGAACTCTATCTATGAAGTTGGAAAAAGTTCTGGAAAGAGTAAGCCTGATAATGATAAAAAAATTATCTTTAAAAATTTAAAATAAAATTAAATATGCAACCAAGAAGTAGAAATATGAGAAAATCATTTATGTTTCCAAAACAATGAAGTTTAAAATTCAAAAGTTTCTAAAATTTCTAAGTCTGAAACAAAGGTTGATACTACTTCTGATTCTAATAAAGTTTGTCATGACCCGCCCTCGGGGTCCGTGCCGTGACTACCCCAAGCCCGCCTTCCATAGGCTAGGGGCTGGCGACTAGCACCAAGGCGTAAATCCCGGTAAAAAGGGAAGGCATTGCCTTTGAAAAGTAAACAAACACCATAGAGTAAGCAAGCGGAAAGTATCACTAAGCAAAAACAGAGTACAACTAAAAGTGCGGAAAGTAAAAAGGGGCCGGAAATACAAGCCCAACTGTAAAGTACAACTCGAAAGGGAAAACAGCAACTGAAAAGTAAAGCTGCTACGCCGAGCTGTCCACTGGAAATCCCACCTGAAGGGTGGGTACAGATAGCTCCTCTGCTGCTCGGGTCCCGCCGTCTGCTCCGAGTATGTCCCGCCCAGTGGTCTGCCTCTGGGAACCGCCTCGTCGTATAGTCCACCTCCAGGTACCGTCCAGTCCTCGAACACTCGGCCTCTATCAGTACTGGCCGTCGTCTGCAACCAACACAACGAGGTGCGGGCATAGCCCGTGCAGGGGTGAGTATAACGATACTCAGTAGGGACCCCGAGACCCTCAAGGTCTCACTAAAACCAACAAGGATAACCACAAGAAGATCACAACAGATAAAATCTACTTAGGTATATGCCCATACATATACCTAAGCTATCAAGTAACCCATCTCAGTCATGAGGAAACACAAGGATCATGAGATCAACGGATAACCACTACCCAGGTATATGCCCATACATATACCTAAGTTATCAAGTAACCCATCTCAATCATGAGGAAACACAAAGGTCAAAAGTCTCAGCTCAAACCAGGATTTTCATTATCGAAACCGTAACTGCTGAAGAGCTCCATCTCTAGAGTGTACAGTGGTCCTGTCACGACTCCGAGGCCTCCGCTCACTAACCTAAGACTGCTGAAGTACTCCTCCTGTCGAGTAGTGCGGGTCTGCTGCCAACTACCAGGCGCTCCGTCCGCTGAGGGCCTGCTGCCAAATACCGGGCGCTACCCAGATAGCCTACTGAGGTACTCCTCCTGTCGAGTACCGCGGGTCTGCTGCCAACTACCAGGCGCTCCGTCCGCCGTGGGTCTGCCGCCAAATACCGGGCGCTCCGTCCACTGGGCTAGTCGACTCACTCCAAGTCGAGTCGGTCAAGCAGTCGTCAGGTCTCAGCCGGCTACACGGTCTCCGTACTCTGCACGCTCGTCTCCGGGAGGGTCCGCTCCACGAGCTACTGGTCGATACTCCAAGTATCACAAAGTCCCGCAAAGAAGTATCTCAAAAGACCGTCTCGTCACAGGGGTCTCAACGCAACAGACGGCGCGTCGATCGGACGCCCGATCTGTGAGTTATTAGCCTTTTCGTCCCAGGGGCCCGGTTGGTTTCGAGTGCGAACCAATCCCGGCCGTATCTCAACTGTACCCCGAACTCCCATAGGGTATACTCAAAGGGACCGTTACTCAACGTAACCACCAACGCCGCTGACGGTTCGTCAAACGGACGTCCTGTTTGAAAGATATCAGCTTTCCCGTTCCAGGGGCCCGGTTGGATTTCGGGTACAATCCAACCCGGCCATACTCCGACTGTATCCAAAACTCGGGCGGAGTATGTCAAAAGTTCCGTCTCATCAAGAGGAAGTCAACGAAACAGACGGCGCGTCAATCGGACGCCCGGTCTGTGAGTTATTGGCTTTTTCGTCTCCGGGGCCCGGTTGGTTTTTAAGGCAAAACCAACCCGACCGTACTCCACCTGCGTCCAAACCTCGGGCGGAGTATGCCAAAAGATCCGTCTCACTAAGAGGAACACAACGCGACTGACGGCGCGTCAATCGGACGTTCGTGGCTCAAGATATGAGCGTTTCCGCTCCGAAGGCCCGGTTGGTTTCGTGAACGAACCAACCCGGCCGAACTCAAAGTAATCCGAAACCTTGAGTGCGATATACCGAAACGACCGTCTCGATCCAAGGATCGCGTTGCCGCTGACGGTTCGTCGATCGGAGGTCCAAGGCTCAAGTTATGGGCCAAAAACCAATTCTGGTTCGAAACGGGGGGGTCCGGGTCCGGGCCGACCCGGCCCGACCCCCCCCTGGGCGGCGCGGCGGCGCGGCGGCGCGGCGGCTGGCGCCTGGCGCCGCTTAAGGAGGCCGCGCGGGGGGAATTTAATTCCCCCGCTGAAGGACTGGCGGCGCGGCATATAGCCGCGCCTCTCTTGCAAAACCGCCCCCCCATGTGGGGGGCTTGATTGGCAGAAACGGGGGGGCTTTGCCCCCCACAAGAAAACCGCCCCCTCTTTAAGAGGGGGTTTCATGAGGTGGCCGGGGGATTATTTCCCCCGGTTTATTGGCATCCGGCCGGCCAGCTGGCCGGCCGGTTTTCTCCAACGGGACCGGAAAAATCCGGTCCCCTCTTCGGCTTCCGACGCCGGCGGCCCGGCCGCCGGTCTTCTCTACCGCCGCGGCCCGGAACCGGCCGCGGCGTTCGTCGTCCGGCGCGGTGCGACGACACCGCGCCCCTCCGCCGCACTTTAATTTCTTTCAACGCGGCGCGACGGTGTCGCGTTCTTGATGTTTCTTCCATGGTGTGCGCGCGACGGCGTTGCGTAAAATAAATGCACGATCATCCGCGTGGTGCGACGGCACCACGCCACTTGCTTCCACCCGCAAGAACAAACAAGAACGTTGGAGGGGGTTCGGCCGCGTTCGTGCGGTCCGGCCCCCTCACGTTAAAATAATAACGCAACTTTAAAATAATCAAGTGTCTCACGTTAGACGTGCTAGATCCACGATCAAGAACGAAATAAATAAATATTGAATCAACAACCCCTACCTCGGGTATAAGTTCGAGGATTTGACTATGTCCGCGGAAGTCGACGTCGCGGAGATCGGGCGTCGCGGTAGTCGTTCGTCAATTCCGTTGACGAAGAGATACGTCCGATGTGATAAGTCGTTGGAGAAACCTCTTATGTCGACGAAGGGAATCCAAGGAGGAAGCGGCGTTCCCTCACGTTGACACCGAGGACGAAGAAGAGAGGCGTCGTTCTTCGTCGGAGCTTGAGCGTTCTTCGTCAAGTTCGAAGGTTCTTCGTCAAGTTGAAGAAGAAGAAGAAAAGCTTCCAAAGCTCTCAAGAAATCCTCCCAAGGTGGTAAAAGAATCCCCTAGAATAATATAAGCTTTAACTTATATTATTACATAACTTAACCACAAGAATTTCAAAGGTTTGAAATTCAAAAAGGGTTTAACTCCCTTAATTAATTAAGTAACTTAAGCCATTAAAAGAGGCGTTAAAGGAGTTGGGAGGATTTGAAAGGTTTAGGGGTTCGTGTGGGCCCCACCACACTTAATCCTCCCAAGGGAGGTTAAGTGGGTGTGGGTCCCACTTCCAACCTCCTTTGGTAGGTTTTTAACAAGTTATAATAAAATTTGTTCTAAACAAATTTTATTTAACTCAAACTAAAAACCCCTAAAATTAACTTTCAACCCGCAACAAACGCAACTCCCGAAAAGGTCTCTTTAAGCGAATATCGGTGCTGCGAGTTCATCGGTGCCCTCAGATTTCAATTCCGAGCACCGTATCAAAAGTTAGAAATACCTGCTCGTTCGTTCACTGAACGTACCCGAGCCAAACTTCAGAAATTAATTCCGGGCACTCCGGGCCTCGGAATCAGGTGCCGTCTGAAACCGCGCTCTTGTAAAATTCTAAAGAAAATTAAGAAAAAATTTCCCTTGAATTTTATGGGTCTTTACATTACTCCCACCTCAGGACTTTACGTCCCCGTAAAGATACATCAAAAACTAGGGAAACAAAGAGGGTACTGAGCACGCATCTGAGCCTCCTGCTCCCATGTGCTCTCCTGGAGATTCCCGTGCCGCCATCTGATGCGCACATGAGGAATCATTCGCCCACGCAGGACCCGCTCCTGTCGATCCTCTATCTCCACCGGGACCTCCGTAAAAGTCGCCCCATCGTCAACGTCAAGCTCCCCATGATCAAAGATGTGTGTCGGGTCGTGCACGTATCTCCTCAGCTGAGACACGTGGAAGACGTCGTGCACCCGGTGTAACTGAGGTGGTAGAGCCAGGCGATAATCCACCTCACCAACCCTGCTGAGGACCTGGAAGGGTCCGATGAAGCGCGGAGATAACTTGTCGCCTCGGCCAAAACTCCGAATACCACGTCGAGGTGAGACCCGCAAGAAGACGTGGTCACCATCCTCGAACTCTAGTGGCCTCCGCCTCCTGTCAGCGTATGACTTCTGCCGGCTCTGTGCTGTCCTCATCCGCTCCTGGATGACATGGACCTCTTCTGACGTGGCCCGGACCATCTCTGGTCCCACAAGAGCTGCAAGATTTCTTCTTTGCCGATAAGAGAAACCTGGTCTCATCCCCTGGATGAACCACATTCTTTGACTAAAACAGTCAATCCTAACATGGATAATACTAATCCATACCAAGGATGACGTCGTAAGGCCTCGACGCTACTACTAAGAGATCCAACCGTTACTCTCGCCTCCAAGGGTTGAGTCACACTGTCGGCATCAGTGTGTGGTAACTGGTCTCCTCCAGTAGATGTTTCACAAGTGAGGGTCAAGTCAACAGTCAACTGGAACCTCTTAGTAACATCACAAAAGAGGACAGGAATGAAAACATCACAAAGGATGCGTCTTTTATTATTGCAGTTAATAATACAAGACGCTACACAAAAGCAACATCAACATGGAACTAGAAGTACAAAAGACGTATCCACTAGTTCCTTCCCTGTCCACCTGCTCCCAGAGCTCCATGATCGTAAGCTTCAGCTGCCTGAAGCTATGCTCTCGCATGTTCACCTACTCCCTGTGGTCGGGGTGGACCTCCTGGTGGTGGTGGTGGCAGAGCCTCAAAGCGTCGTCCACCACCTACTGCTCGGCCAGCTCCTCTGCCTCGTCCGCCTCCTCCCTGCGGACCGCCACGGTCGAACCTCTGCCTCTGCCTAGGTGGTTCCTCAACCGTCTGCTGCTCCTCCGCATGGCGGGTCGGGCAGTCACGAGCCATGTGGCCTTGCTCGCCGCATGCAAAGCACTGTCTTCCACTCAAAAGACTGACTCCGCGCTGTGTGCCCTGCACTGCTGAGCCAGTGCCCTGAGGTCGTCTGCCTGAAGGTCTGGTCTATCTGGACCCCTGAGTCATCTGTCGGCTACCTGCTACCGAAGACTCCGCTACGTGCCGCCCTGCGGTGGGTCGCTGCGCTGGTGAAGACTCAGCAAGGAAGCTCTCAATCAGAAGGGCCCGCTCCAGTACTCCTGTCTGAGTCGGTAAGCTGAGGGAGATCAGCGATGCCCTGATCTCGTGTCTCAAACCCTGCTCGAAGGTCCGGGCCCGGAAGAATGGGTCCCGTACCATGTCGGTCGAGTAGCGCGAGAGATCGGTAAATCTCGCCGAGTACTGAGCGACCGTCATGCTGCCCTGCCGCAGCTGCAGAAGCTCCTGGATACGCACCGTACGAAGGGTGGCTGGGACGAACTCCGAGCGGAAGAGGCTCTCAAAGTCCGTCCAAAGTAGAGATGCCTCATCGTGCACCTGGAGCATCAAGCTCCACCATCGTCCTGCTGCTGCGTGTAGTAGGCTCGCAGTGAGGATCACCATGAGGTCTGCTGGTGTCCTCACTAGCCTAAACACTCGTACCACTGCCTCCTGCCAGTCCTCTGCAGCCTGGGGATCCGTCTCCCCGCGAAACCTGGGCGGTCGCTAGCGCTGAAACTCATGCAGTGCGCTGAGGCGACGTGCATCGTCAGCGGCTGCTGCTGGAAGCATCGGGGGCTCGGCGGGTAGAGCTACCGCCGGTGCCACTGCTGACAAAGGGCCCTGCACCGAGGCCTCGTCGCTCGGTGGGCTGTCGTCACGTTCGATTCTCGGAACCCTAACGGGCTGCCGTCGTGGGGCCATCCTGAAAGAAACAACGTAACACGATCAAACGATTATACCTGGTGAGCTGACCTGGTTTGAGCTGTTTTAAGGGGAAAAACCTTTGAAAACACACACGCAATCAGTGTTTTCGTGCACAAAGTCGGAAATCAGTTGTCAGGGTCCTGGTGTATGGATACGTCGGCCGCCCGCACCAACACTGGACTCCCTGAACTGAAAACCACACTCGGTACCCTTAACACTATTGCTTCACAGAAAGAAAGATCAGAGTCTGCGGTAGAACCGACCACCTCTGATACCAATTTGTCACGACCCACCCTCGGGGTCCGTGCCGTGACTACCCCAAGCCCGCCTTCCATAGGCCAGGGGCTGGCGACTAGCACCAAGGCGTAAATCCCGGTAAAAAGGGAAGGCATTGCCTTTGAAAAGTAAACAAACACCATAGAGTAAGCAAGCGGAATGTATCACTAAGCAAAAACAGAGTACAACTAAAAGTGCGGAAAGTAAAAAGGGGCCGGAAATACAAGCCCAACTGTAAAGTACAACTCGAAAGGGAAAACAGCAACTGAAAAGTAAAGCTGCTACGCCGAGCTGTCCACTGGAAATCCCACCTGAAGGGTGGGTACAGATAGCTCCTCTGCTGCTCGGGTCCCGCCGTCTGCTCCGAGTATGTCCCGCCCAGTGGTCTGCCTCTGGGAACCGCCTCGTCGTATAGTCCACCTCCAGGTACCGTCCAGTCCTCGAACACTCGGCCTCTGTCAGTACTGGCCGTCGTCTGCAACCAACACAACGAGGTTCGGGCATAGCCCGTGCAGGGGTGAGTATAACGATACTCAGTAGGGACCCCGAGACCCTCAAGGTCTCACTAAAACCAACAAGGATAACCACAAGAAGATCACAACAGATAAACTCTACTTAGGTATATGCCCATACATATACCTAAGCTATCAAGTAACCCATCTCAGTCATGAGGAAACACAAGGATCATGAGATCAACGGATAACCACTACCCAGGTATATGCCCATACATATACCTAAGTTATCAAGTAACCCATCTCAATCATGAGGAAACACAAAGGTCAAAAGTCTCAGATCAAACCAGGATTTTCATTATCGAAACCGTAACTGCTGAAGAGCTCCGTCTCTAGAGTGTACAGTGGTCCTGTCACGACTCCGAGGCCGCCGCTCACTAACCTAAGACTGCTGAAGTACTCCTCCTGTCGAGTAGTGCGGGTCTGCTGCCAACTACCAGGCGCTCCGTCCGCTGAGGGTCTGCTGCCAAATACCGGGCGCTACCCAGATAGCCTACTGAGGTACTCCTCCTTTCGAGTACCGCGGGTCTGCTGCCAACTACCAGGCGCTCCGTCCTCCGTGGGTCTGCCGCCAAATACCGGGCGCTCCGTCCACTGGGCTAGTCGACTCACTCCAAGTCGAGTCGGTCAAGCAGTCGTCAGGTCTCAGCCGGCTACACGGTCTCCGTACTCTGCACGCTCGTCTCCGGGAGGGTCCGCTCCACGAGCTACTGGTCGATACTCCAAGTATCACAAAGTCCCGCAAAGAAGTATCTCAAAAGACCGTCTCGTCACAGGGGTCTCAACGCAACAGACGGCGCGTCGATCGGACGCCCGGTCTGTGAGTTATTAGCCTTTTCGTCCCAGGGGCCCGGTTGGTTTCGAGTGCGAACCAATCCCGGCCGTATCTCAACTGTACCCCGAACTCCCATAGGGTATACTCAAAGGGACCATTACTCAACGTAACCACCAACGCCGCTGACGGTTCGTCAAACGGACGTCCTGTCTGAAAGATATCAGCTTTCCCGTTCCAGGGGCCCGGTTGGATTTCGGGTACAATCCAACCCGGCCATACTGCGACTGTATCCAAAACTCGGGCGGAGTATGTCAAAAGTTCCGTCTCATCAAGAGGAAGTCAATGAAACAGACGGCGCGTCAATCGGACGCCCGGTCTGTGAGTTATTGGCTTTTTCGTCTCCGGGGCCCGGTTGGTTTTTAAGGCAAAACCAACCCGACCGTACTCCACCTGCGTCCAAACCTCGGGCGGAGTATGCCAAAAGATCCGTCTCACTAAGAGGAACACAACGCGACTGACGGCGCGTCAATCGGACGTTCGTGGCTCAAGATATGAGCGTTTCCGCTCCGAAGGCCAGGTTGGTTTCGTGAACGAACCAACCCGGCCGAACTCAAAGTAATCCGAAACCTTGAGTGCAATATACCGAAACGACCGTCTCGATCCAAGGATCGCGTTGCCGCTGACGGTTCGTCGATCGGAGGTCCAAGGCTCAAGTTATGGGCCAAAAACCAATTCTGGTTCGAAACGGGGGGGTCCGGGTCCGGGCCGACCCGGCCCGACCCCCCCCTGGGCGGCGCGGTGGCCGGCGCGGCGGCGCGGCGGCACGGAGGCTGGCGCCTGGCGCCGCTTAAGGAGGCCGCGCGGGGGGAATTTAATTCCCCCGCTGAAGGACTGGCGGCGCGGCATATAGCCGCGCCTCTCTTGCAAAACCGCCCCCCCATGTGGGGGGCTTGATTGGCAGAAACGGGGGGGCTTTGCCCCCCACAAGAAAAACGCCCCCTCTTTAAGAGGGGGTTTCATGAGGTGGCCGGGGGATTATTTCCCCCGGTTTATTGGCATCCGGCCGGCCAGCTGGCCGGCCGGTTTTCTCCAACGGGACCGGAAAAATCCGGTCCCCTCTTCGGCTTCCGGCGCCGGCGGCCCGGCCGCCGGTCTTCTCTACCGCCGCGGCCCGGAACCGGCCGCGGTCTCCTCGTCCCGCCGCGGCCCGGAACCGGCCGCGGCGTTCGTCGTCCGGCGCGGTGCGACGGCACCGCGCCCCTCCGCCGCACTTTAATTTCTTTCAACGCGGCGCGACGGCGTCGCGTTCTTGATGTTTCTTCCATGGTGTGCGCGCGACGGCGTTGCGTAAAATAAATGCACGATCATCCGCGTGGTGCGACGGCACCACGCCACTTGCTTCCACCCGCAAGAACAAACAAGAACGTTGGAGGGGGTTCGGCCGCGTTCGTGCGGTCCGGCCCCCTCACGTTAAAATAATAACACAACTTTAAAATAATCAAGTGTCTCACGTTAGACGTGCTAGATCCACGATCAAGAACGAAATAAATAAATATTGAATCAACAACCCCTACCTCGGGTATAAGTTCGAGGATTTGACTATGTCCGCGGAAGTCGACGTCGCGGAGATCGGGCGTCGCGGTAGTCGTTCGTCAATTCCGTTGACGAAGAGATACGTCCGATGTGATAACTCGTTGGAGAAACCTCTTATGTCGACGAAGGGAATCCGAGGAGGAAGCGGCGTTCCCTCACGTTGACACCGAGGACGAAGAAGAGAGGCGTCGTTCTTCGTCGGAGCTTGAGCGTTCTTCGTCAAGTTCGAAGGTTCTTCGTCAAGTTGAAGAAGAAGAAGAAAAGCTTCCAAAGCTCTCAAGAAATCCTCCCAAGGTGGTAAAAGAATCCCCTAGAATAATATAAGCTTTAACTTATATTATTACATAACTTAACCACAAGAATTTCAAAGGTTTGAAATTCAAAAAGGGTTTAACTCCCTTAATTAATTAAGTAACTTAAGCCATTAAAAGAGGCGTTAAAGGAGTTGGGAGGATTTGAAAGGTTTAGGGGTTCGTGTGGGCCCCACCACACTTAATCCTCCCAAGGGAGGTTAAGTGGGTGTGGGTCCCACTTCCAACCTCCTTTGGTAGGTTTTTAACAAGTTATAATAAAATTTGTTCTAAACAAATTTTATTTAACTCAAACTAAAAACCCCTAAAATTAACTTTCAACCCGCAACAAACGCAACTCCCGAAAAGGTCTCTTTAAGCGAATATCGGCGCTGCGAGTTCATCGGTGCCCTCAGATTTCAATTCCAAGCACCGTATCAAAAGTTAGAAATACCCGCTCGTTCGTTCACTGAACGTACCCGAGCCAAACTTCAGAAATTAATTCCGGGCACTCCGGGCCTCGGAATCAGGTGCCGTCTGAAACCGCGCTCTTGTAAAATTCTAAAGAAAATTAAGAAAAAATTTCCCTTGAATTTTACGGGTCTTTACAAAGTTAGTAATAAATCCAAATGCAAGAAGAATATTTTAAGTGATAATAAGAAGTTTGGGGCTCAAAAAATTTCTATATTGGAATATAAGAAAGTTTTTGAAAAACATATTCAAAACTCCTAACAGTGTGGAATTTATAGAGTAAAATATTATTTCTCTGGTTGCTGTTGGTATTGTGGTGGATTTGGCCATAAAAAAATATTTGTTGGTTTAATAAACAACACTACTATTATCCCATGATTAATAGGAATCAATGTTTTAGGGGTGGGATGTCAATCCTCTCAAATATGTAATTTTGAGAAATTTGTTTTGAAAATTGAAAATAGGTTCAAACATATGGAAACTATTTGTGAAAGATTTAAAAAACCTATACATCATGCTAAAACAAGTCTTGTTTTTTTTACCGACACAAAAATATGTTTATAAAAATTCATAAAAGTTGGATATGAAGGAAGAGAATGGAAAAAAGTATTATTATAGAAACTACTATCAAAGTTACCAAAGGATAACGACCCTGGATTTTAGATAGTGGGTGATCCTAACATATGATAAGAGATTTTAAGTTATTGAATAATATAAAAGACTTTAAATAAAGAACAATTATGTTTGGAAATGATGACTCTCTCAATATCAAAGGTGTTGGGTATGATATTATCAAGTAATAAAAAATGAAATCCAAAAAGTATTAGTTTGTTTATAGATTGAAACACAACTTATTAAGTGTTTCAAAAAATTTTGATGATGGAAATAAAGTTGTTTTCAGAAAATATGGGTTTTTTTTGAAAAGATTAGAAGATGGAAAAGTTGTTACAAAAGGACAACATGAAAAGGGAAACTTATTTCAAGTTGGTGATATACATAATTCTTTTTATCTAAGCATGATGGAAGAAAATCAGTTGTGGCATAAAAGTTTGGGACACATGTGTTAGAGAAATATGAGTATGTTTTCAAAGCAATATAGTATTCATGATATTCCTAATATGATAAGAATAAGAGATTGGTGTTGCTCAATTTTTCAATAATGGAATATTAAAAACTCTGTGTAGAAGAAAGTTGAAATTTATACAACTCATCCCCTAGAACTAATTCATTATGATATTTGTGGACCAATGAGTAAATAATAAACTTTTTGAGATAAGTAATTCATTTATTTTATTAACGATTTTACTCAGATCACTTGTATTATGTATTTGAAATATAAATCAAAATCTCTAATTTTTTTAAGAGTTTTCGGAGAAGAGTTGAAAAAGAGTGTGGGTATTATATGAAGAAGTTGCGGTCTCATAATGGTTGTGAATATAAGAATAATTAATAATTTATCTTGAAAATCATGCAATTCATCATGAGTTTAGTGAACCATATACACCATAGAAAAATAGTTTTACTAAAAAAATAATAGAAGTTTAGTAGAGATGAGGTGTACAATGTTGATTGAATATAGACTTTATCAATACATATGGAGGCAAGAGATGAGTAAAGTGGTTTATATTCATAATCTATGTTTCTATAGACCATGTTTTGATATGACTCCATAAGAAATTTTCTACAATTAAACTCTAAATTTTAAACATTTAAGGGTTTTTGGGATTACCTGCATCATAAAGAACAAATGAGAAAATTATGGAATGTTTGATTGAAGAGTTGAAGATGGAATATTTATTGGATATTCTTTAGATGGTATTGGATATAGATGTTTCATCTAAGAAACATGAATAATATTTCATTCTGTTGATGTAAAAGTTCTTGAAGAAGCTGAGGAGTATGTTTCAAAAATTAATAAAGAAAAGGAAGATGGATAATATGAAAGATTTTTTGTTAAGAAACATGAAATGGATTCCAAAAATGGTGATTCCACACAAATAGAAGAGTCTTACTTAGCTATTTTCAGTAATGAGGAAGAACTTCATATATCTCATCATAGGCTAAGGAAGCAGGTGTAAGTAAAAAACATTATTGGTGATCAAAAACAAAAGGTTCAAACAAGAAGAATATAAAAGGTGGTTGCACATACTTATTTATATTCAAAATTTTATACAAAATATATTAATGAATCTTTCGAGTATCATAAGTGGATTCATGCTATGAATGAAGAATTGAATTAGATTGAGAAAAATGATAATTGAGAACTTATACCAAAACGAAATGATAAAAATGTTATTGGTATAAAGTGTATGTTATGAAAAAAGTTGAATGAAGATGGTGCAGTGATAAGAAAAAAAGAAAGATTAGTTTTTAAAAGTTACTCATAGATTTAAGGCATTGATTTTGATGATACTTTTTCTCATGTCACAAGGTTAGAAACAATAAGAATCTTCCTTGAAATTTCTGCACAAAGATGTTATAAAATTTTTCAGATGGATGTGAAATTAGCATTTCTTAATAAAGAACTTGATAAAGAAGTTTATGTTGGAAAACCCTATGGATTTGTTTTTGGGAAATATGAAAGTCATGTGTTCAAGTTTAAGAAATCTTTGTATGTGTTAAATCAAGCTTCAAGAGCTTGGTATTCCAAATTGGATACCTGCTTAAGGAAGTTGAACTTTAAGAAAGGAAGAGTTGATAGTAATCTCTATATCAAAGAAAATTAGGATATCTATATCATTGTTATTATATATGTTGATGATATTATCTTTTTTAGGAATGATGAAAGAACTTGAGAAAAGTTTGCTGAAGAGATGAAGAATTTGTTTGAAATGTCAATACTGGGTGAAATGAAATACTTTCTTAGCCTATGAATCCCACAAAATAATAAATACATTTTTTATATCAATATAAGTATTCTAAGGAACTTCTTATAGATTTTGGAATAGATAATTCAAAACATATTTACACACCAATGTTAATGGGAACCAAGTTGTCTAAAGATGGAGAAGGAAAATAAGTGGATTCTAAAGAGTTTTATAAGATAATTAGAAGTTTTTTATATTTGAATACTTCAAGACCAAATATTTTTATGCCAATACCTTATGTGAAAGATTCCAAAGTGATCCAAAATAATATCATCACTTGTAATGGAAATTAATTCTCATATATATTAGAGGCACAATATATTTTGGTATCAAATATTATAGTTCATGAAAAAATTATTTGTTTGGATATAAAAATGGTGATTGGGAAATAAGTGTTAATGATATAAGATACACATCTGGTAGAGTTTTCTTTTTGGGGGAATTTGTGTAAGTTGGAATAATAAAGTCAGGATTCTATAACTCTTAGCATGACTAAAGCTAGATATTTTTCTGCCACCCAATTTGTAATAAAAATCGCATGGATGAAGACTTAGTTGTAATATTTTCTAGTTGAAGTGAAGTTACCCATTATCTTGGGTTGTGATAATCAGAGTGCTATAAACCTCATAATAAATCTAGTAAAACATTTTCATTCAAAACATATTGATATGAAATATCACTTCATCAAATACCATTTGGATAAGAATAAAATCAATATGGAATATATACCTAGAGCGGAACAAGTTGCTGATATTTTCACAAAACCTTTAATGAATGAAGCTTTTTACAAATTGAGGTTGAATATGGGAGTCCAACCTCTTTCTCTAAAAGGTTGAGTTATGTGTTTCTGTTCCCTCTCTCATCTTGTATTTGGATAGTGTTTTCAAGGGGGATAAAAATGACATTTCATAAATATATCCATTGGAATGTGATAAACCTTTTAAGGAAGTATGTTTTTAAGACGAGTTGTGGGTAAGTTGTAAAATCAGTATGTGAATGTGTGAAATATTCAAATAGTTTGTTGAAGTTCTTGTAGGAACCTTGTTTCAATGATTTATGAAGGTTGATTGACAATAAAATACAAAAGGGGATATTCTTAGGACCAAGTTTTCTGGAGATGGCCTTTTCGATACTGGAAGGATACTGGAAGAAATGGTTTTTTTGAAAGTTTTGTATTTTATTATCATTAGGAGAAATCACTTAACTTTTTAAGTGTTTGGTGATCAGATGAAGTTGTACTAGAATCAGAATATGGGACTCAGATTTTTTAATAAAGTCCATCATTAAAAGTTTTCTATTCTGAAGATGTTTTTGGGTGAACTTGTTTTTAAGAATCACATGTTTTCCAAAGTGGGAAGTTGTATTAGAATCAGAATGTATCTTAAGATGATTGAAATTAAATTTGATGATTATTTTCTATGAGAATAGTTCTCAACATCATAAGTTGTCTAAAACTTTTGATCTAATATTGTTTAAAGAAAGGGGGACAATTTTTTTTGTAAGACTGATGATGTTGTGACAATATAAATGTTCTGAATATTATGAAGAAGTCATGATACAAGTAGGAAAGAAAAAAGAATAGGAAATTGAAGTATTCCAATAAAAGTCCATCAGTGTAAGATGAATTAGTTGATGAATTTTTTTTAAAGGATGGAAGTTTTAATGTATTGAGGATAGAAGGTTTACAAAGTGATAATCGACTGATCCATCAATAAGATCGACCTATCAGTCAAAAAATTATTTGAATAAACCATCAATTGCTATTTTCTTATAAATAAATAATTTAATGTTGATACTGGTTCATCATACAAGTTCTAGAACCGATATATCAAATGTATCTAGACACCAATTCATCAAAAAATTGATGACACTGATACAAAATAAGATTCATAATTCTACTGGAGGAATACGAGAGTTGTTAAGTGTGATTGAGAAAATAAGTTGTTGACTTTGATCAATCAGTTGAGTTTATGACACTGATGAATTAGATGAGCTGTAGAGACCTATCCATCAGGTAGGATTAGAGACCGATCTATCAAACTATGCACACAAATTTATTAAAACATTTTCATAAAGAAATAGTTTTGATTTGTTTCATTTGGGTCAAGACTCATCAGACAATATTTTACACCAGTAAATCATCAAATGCTAAATTTCCTTAGATGCAGTTCCATAGGTCTAAGAATATACTAATAAAATGAAGAAAATATAAAACATATTAATGTTTCCATCAAACTATTTTTGGGATTTTTAGTCTATATAAGTTTCAATGATTTTTATGGCAGAGCAATTACAATTGGTTAGGAGCTTTGAAATGGGAAGTATTCTATTTTTCATGTTTTTAATTAGATCAAGGGAATTAGAGTGAAAAATAGTTTTGAAGTGAGAATTTTTCTAGACTATAATTTTTTTAGACCATTCAATTGATAATTTATTATTCAAAATAGGATGTGAAGAAACGTGTCCTGGATAATTCAAGAAGATTCAAGAATAATCAAAAATAGTTGAGAAGTGTTGAGAAAAGGTCAAAATAAAGTTTAAATGAATTTGAAATTTGAGTTTTAGGAATTTTCGTGAGTGGGACAGTAAAATTGGTTTACCAACATTTTTCACTTATGAGGAACCTATAAATATATGTCAAAGTACAACATACTTTGACACTGTTCATGTGTAGGAGAGAGTGATATATCTAGTGTTTTTGAGACAGAATTTTTAGCGGAAGGTTTCCAGATATAATTTCTTGAAGAAACATTTTCTAGATAGAATAAGTGTTAAGAATAATTAGGATTTTTTAGATCAGATCAAGAAATCAAATTGACTATTCTAGTTATAGGAAAAAGTGAATCATCCTTGATTCTAGACTAACAATTCAGACTTGTTTTTGGACTGAATAATTGGATTTAAGAATTAGAGTGAGCTATCAGACTAAGTTTTCATACAAATTCCAAAAAAGTTGTTCTTACCTGCTATTGGGTAATAAAGTGAAGAATTGTGTTTTTAATAATTAAAAAGTGGAAATTTTTGAAGCAGCACAATGACATGTTTGAAACCAATTAGTGAAGGTTTATAAACTTTTTACAAAATCTTATTTACATCATTAATGCTAGAAGAATCACATGCACTGTTGTATTGATCGTAGTGCTACAGTAGTGTAAGGGTATTTACTACTTTTCCTATCCACACAAAAGGATTGTTTCATAGTTTATTGTGTGTTATTGGATTATTTTCAAACCACACTAAGGAATAAATAATCTTATTGAGTAGTGAACCTTGTAAATACTTGTGTTCTTGTGGTTGTGTGAATGTTTTGATTTCAATAAAGTTATAAATATTTAGTAGGGGGAAAAGGTTGTTATACATGAAATATAAAATAAAATAAAAAGTATCACTAATTCTGACCCTCCCCCTATCAGTGATTACATTGATCTTGGTTGGGACTTTTCTCATGTATAAAGATACATGTGTTTAATAGACATCACACAATTTCCATTTATATTTTGAGTAACACTAATTATTTGTTAGATACCAATCTTTTCTTATATTTATGAATTCAAGAATTCATATTTATTGTCAACACTATAAAGTCCCATGAGGTCAAATTTTGTGGTTAACTAAATGAGGATTGAGTTTTACTTAGAGAGGTTCTCAAAAAATATTTTATAGTTTATCCAAAAGGAGTTTTAGATAGATATTCACAAGGCATTGAATAAGATTTGATACATAATGAGATTAATGATAGATTTACAAAAGTTTTTTGGAAAATTTAAAAAAGGGTATTTGAATATTATTTCACAAGTTGTTGTACATGATAAAATATAAGTCGAGATAATAAAACGTGTATGAGGATTTAGTGAAGGTGGTAAATTGTAACATCCCAAGGTTTTCTAAAAATAAATTGAATATGCTTGAAATTTTTTTAAGGTATATATTTATAAGTATCCTTTAAACATAATTCTATTTCTTCTATGTTTTGAATTTCAAGAAACTGTCATCTACAATTGTGTTCAGTATTTTATTTAGAGTCTGATGAAACAAACTTGTTTTTTTGGTGAATAGTAACATGCCCTTATGAATAGTAATATGAATAGTAATATGACCTCATGAATAGTAAATAATAATATTATTTTATTTTCCCATGGCAATAGGATAATGGGATCTTAATTAATTTTCCAATGTCACATAAAACTAATTGCACTTCAATATTGTTATTTTTCGAATTAATTGTAACCTTTTTTAAAAATTAAATTAATAATATTTAGAAAATTATTTTTGAAAAATGGAGTTCATTTTTGAATTATACACGTCAAAAAATAGTTGGGGTAAATTTTTGGTATTTTTCTGAAACTCTTGAATTTTTAGTGAATAGTGAAATGCGATAAAATACCGTATAATCAATTTATCAGTAAAAATGCACTATTTATGGCATCATAAGTGATGCAAGGCCACTTGTGTAACGCCCCGACCCTAGTTGCCTAGAGTCGGTGCATTATTACATAACATTGGCATGATCACAAGAAAGATCAAATCTCGAAAGACCGATTGGTTTAGTAGTCTTGGAAACACTAAATATATTCATAAGTTTTACATTACATCATAAAATGAAAAACTACTACAACAACATAATGTTTCCACAGTCCACACTATAATCCCCTCATAATATCCCTGCAGGTCATTCATAACTTACATCTTCACTTCCTGGGAAAAATAAAACATAGAAAAGGGGTGAGCTCAAATGCCCAGTAAGGATAACAATATAGCGGAAACTTTCATCAATAAGAATAAACATTTACGGCAATGTATAACTAAAACAAAAGCCTTTTAAACATGAACTTTCAACATGGTATGGCATAAATAAAATGAAATAATGCCATTTACTTATTCACATGGATATTCTACTAATCGAATAATCACATGCAAAAATCAATAACCACTTTCATAATGTTGGAATGCATAATGCTAAACTTTAATTACTTTTCAAGGCCTCGTCCCAAGACCTTGGGGCTAACTTTAACCGGAACCCAACCCGGAGTGCCTCTAATAACCGGACACCAACCCGGAGTGCCTCTAATAACCGGACACCAACCCGGAGTGCCTCTAATAACCGGACACCAACCCGGAGTGCCTCTAATAACCGGACACCAACCCGGAGGGCTTACTTTTACCAGTCCCTAACCTGGAGGGCTTACTTTTACCAGTCCCCAACCTGGAGGGCTTACTTTAACCAGTCCCCAACCTGGAACATACTTGTCCAACACATTCATATGAAGTAAAGATTGAAATATAACATAGACATTCTTATTGGAACTAGCATACGAAATGTCAATACTTTCACCATAAACTATGAATGGTATAAAAATAGCACATCTACAGTCAAACATATCACAAATCTTTCAATACAATATAGAAGCTTTGTATTACAATAAATCAACTTCAAATAAGCGTAAAATCCATCAAAGGATGTTGACATAGATGAAATCAAAATTCTTTTTAAAGAAATATCTCTTTTTATTTTGAAATCATTTAAGATCCATATAAAATAAAACATTTTCTTTGAAAATATTCTTATAAGCTTGTAAGGAAAGCTTTGAAGATTTTATAACGGTGTAAAATAACCGCACCCGCCGTATAAGTTAAAAAAACATTCTTACCTCAATTCTGTCGAAAAGGTTAAAAAGGACCTTGTTTTGAAAACGACGGAAAGATTCCTTTATAAACCTCTTATAAAAAGTCAAACAAGGGTATAAATGACTTTAACCCATATTCTTGTAATAGTAAAAATGTTTTGAAATACATTTTTAAGAAACATGGATGTGGATGATAAAGAGATCCAGTAGATTATTACGTATAAACAACCTTGGATAATGAAGAGGTTGTAAAGTAAACCCTTACCTTGTACTTTTCCTTGGTTGGGGTAGGTTAACCTCCTGTATAATGGTGAAATAGTTGTTATTAAATTATACAAGAATCATATATAATAATATGATATCATATATGATCTTTTAACATTGATTGTTAATAATATCTTAGAATTATCGTCGTTTCGGGTGTTAACTTACTCATTTTATTTATATGTTTTGTTACATAAGCCATAGTTGTTGTATCTTATTCTTATCCAGAATGATATCTAGTCCTTAAAAATCATTTTTAAATCATCAAATGATAATTATACTTGAATGGTTACGATGGAGAATGAATCTCATCGCGTTTGTGGAGACGGTAGTCCGTACGTACGCACGAGCGACAATATCATTCTTTTGATATTAAAATAATATATAAATGAATGGTATATCATATATACAGAATCATTAACATGTTATATTTATTATTTACATGAGTTACACATCATTATTATACCCATCCAAATAATATTATATTGAATAACAATTACACCACGACGTGGAGACGGTAAGCCGTACGTACGCACGTATGGTGACATGTTATTCAAAGGGTGGATAGAATACTGAATATGGTTGTACCATACTTATAATAACATCACAGTATATGTGAGATACTAGAGTTATTATTTTAGAATGGTAAGAACAAAGGAAGAAGAAGTGGCAGAAGAAATGAACTTAGAAAAGGGTGGTGAAATCATTACCTCTTCTTCGGGTTCTTCCTTTTGATTTGATCAAAAGGGCTCCTTAGGTTGGATTTATGATCAAAATAAGGCCTCTAGGTTGTAGTGAGGGATGTTGGGAGAGTATTTGGGCATAGTTTGGCCGAACCAAAAGGCTTTTAAGGTGTGAAGAAATGAGAAGGAGGAGTGCCCTTTTATAAGAGGGGTGAGGGGCACCTTTGGAAAAGCTAGAAATATTAATTTATAATAAATTCATATTCGGTTTCCAATGGCTCCAAAGTTGACTATTCAAAGGCTAAGGTGGGGATAGGTCGAAAACCACTCAAACAATAGAATTTAGACAGGTTTGGGTACTTATATTAACCTTATCTTTAAGTATTAACTCTAAGTTAATTAGTTTCACTTTTACAATGTCTCTTTGTATTTTTATATAATATGGTTAATAAACTTACTATATACATCCAAGAGACTCCCAAGTGGTCCATTAATGATGAAACTATCCTGATATAAGTCTCTTGGCCGAACCTTAGATTTTTAGGAATTTAATATCAATTAATAATATAATATTTGTTTTAAGAACTCTTTTATGTCAATTTTGACACTATTCAATAGTTGATTTTTGTGAAACTCATAACAGATTGATTACTTCGAACAAAGTCAATTAAATCAATCCTAATATATCATATTATCCTAGAAAATTAGTTTAATTCATTAAAAGTTTCATATTATATTTATTTTGGTATTTATAATATCAATTATTTTAATTTTTCACTATTATAGTAATTACTGCATCATCATTGTGTCATAAATAAAATAAATTATTTAATGTCTAAAATTATAAATAAAATATAATTATGTAGTAAATATTTTTAGATTTCTAATGAATATTTATAATCTAAAATCCAACATATATAACCCTATGTAACAATTGTTTTTCTAAAAGATATATGCTTGTGTATTCATTTTAACTTAATTAAAATAAAGTGTCATTATCACTTACAAGTGGATCCATGGGGTCCCAAAATAGACCCAAAGATTCCCATGGTCGACCATGTATCAACCAATAGGTTTAAGACACGTTTTAGGGTAATTTAGTATTATTATAATATTATTTTTTAACCCTTATTTACCGGATTTACCCTTAACCATGGTAAATAAAATATTTGCCGCAGTAATTATTCAAAATGTCTAAAAATAAAAGTTACCTATTTACACAATTTGAACATCCTGATTCCAAATATGGAATCCATTTTCCTAAATTCAAAACACAGAAGTGGCAGAAATTAATTTAAAATTAATTCCCGCTGTCAAAACAAAAAGCGTGTTTTTAAGAGATAATAACTATCAAAAGATTGACACTTGTTTATGTTCGGTTTAATTGTAAAATTATGTCCAATGACCAAAATTATATTAAATAGTAAAAATATATTTTAAATATATTTTAAAACCACTCAAATTCATAATTTATCACTATTAATTATTTTTATTAAAAAAGTTGTTTTTAATTAAAATTTAGTAATTTTCACTATTCATCAAAATATGAAAGTTATCCGAAAAGTACCAAAATTTCACCTTAGGCTAAATTTGATATTCCGAATCCAAAAATGAAGTCCATTTTAAAATATAAAATATATATAACTTCAAAAAGTAGGTATTACTATTCATAACAGCTAGTTTGATTGGTTACGGTGTGTTAGAACTCGAAGTTGCGTACAACACACGCTACTGTTTTATTCAAAGGAAAGCGTACCGTGGAAGCTTGGGATGTTTCATTTTAAATTTTTTGATGTCTCCATTTAGTCAAAAAGTTTAAAATATTGTATTTAAAAAGGTTTCACTATCAAAAGTTGATAAAAGTGCAGTACTGAAAATGAATCTGTTCTTGCATTATGACTAAGAAACTCATAATATGGATTCTAAAATTATAAGGATTATATAAAGTTTAAAATTTAGTTAATACTATTCATGACCTCTTTTAATGGCTTTTTTTTTGGTAAGTCATGGTGCAATTGAACTCAGTGTTGCGTGTAGTGCAAGTTATTGAATAACACACTATGAAATCTTGGGGTGTTACAACTTGCTTCTAACTCACTTGATATTTTCACTATTTAAGGCCACTTTATTTGAGATTATTCATAGTCTTGATAAAAATATTATAATAATAATTAAAATAATCTAAAATACCTCCCCTCCTCCACTATAAATATCACCCTCACTCCCCTCTTCCTTCCACACCTCTCAAGCCTTGAGAATTGTCTAATTTCTGCCAAATTCCTTCCCCAATCTTCTTCCCCACGTCCTAGAGCTACTGGTCTCACCAAAAGACCAAAATCAAAGCCCTTAAGAAGGATCTCAAGGAGAAGAGATCAAGAGGTAAAAAACCTCTTTTATTTTCTTTCTTTTATTTCATTTTTTGTTATTCTCTTCCATTACCTTTGTCTTGTGTTGGGATATTTCATTAAATAATCCCCCATTACTGTCCATATTTTTTATGAATGATGAGATATTCCATTACTCTCATCAATCTTGTTTTTATGAAATTTTAAGAGACACCGTTAGGCTGCCGAATTTTCGTAAGAAATTTCTCATGTTTTATTTATTTCATGATTCATTTCTCTTCTTTCTTCACCCCCTCTTATCCAAGAGGCATGAAATATCCAGAATCATGTATATTCTGGATTTTTTCATTTTTATAGAAAATTACAAATCATTATTCCTCTCCTCTCTCACTTATTTAAGGAATAAAAACATTGTCCGTGATGTGTCGAATTACCGACATCGTGGATGATATAATTTTACTTTCCATTAATTCTTTCAAGTCTGGTCATGAAACCATTTATATGGTTGAACCAGGTTATAATATATGTTTTATAACTCATAGATGGTTCTGTAATTCTTTTTTACTCATGGTTCTAATTTATAAGACTAAATGAGGTTGTTATTATCAAAGAACCACTTAAATGATCTAAACGAACATAATTAATGTTTTAACTTATAAGTCATTATCATATAAAGCATAAAAGTGATAAATGGTATAAATTATGGTACTTGAAATATGTAAATACTACTCCAATCCAATTCTGGAGTTTCACTTCCAATCAACAAGAACGATTCATCGTGAACCGATCGTGAAAATCACAAAAGAACTCACCCAAAATAATGCAAGGAACAAAATACTAACAATTAAGGGGTGAAATGAGGTTATGAAATGACCATATAAGATGTTATAAAAATGAACATGTTTATGTAAAATACTAATAACACTCTTTTAACCATTATACAGGAGGTTTAAACAATTTTTAAGTAAGACAAGCCTAAGGTAAGGGAATTCTTAACCCGATTTCCATTCTTTGGGTTAACCTTCTACTTTATAAGTTATGTGCTATTTAAATTGTTTGTGTGATGGGTTCTGTTTATATTATGTTTCATTATGTTATTTACAGAGTATATACATATTCCATCCACTCTATTAAGTCTCACTTCAAGTATATGATGTTTATAAGGGAATTTTCTTCTAAAATCCTCTTTTAAAATTATATTTTATAAAATTCAAAAGCAATGTTTTTATGCTATTGTTTATATTGTATGATTATGTTTTGGTTATTGGGAATTGTTTATGATGAAGTGTGGGACCTATATTTCCCTCTAATGCATTGGGTATGAGTAAGTTGGAGGTCGGACGTATGGTTACTCCAAGTGTAACTGTGATGGTTACACAAAGTAAGGTAGCCATGAGGGTTACAAATTTTAAGGTAGCCAAGATAGTTACAAGATTATGTAAGTATTTCCCCAAGATACCTCTATGATTATATTTATGTTTGTGTGTATCTTGTGTAAATCTCATGTTACACAAATTAAGTATTTATGGGTGGAAATCATGTCTTTTGAAAATGTTTTCATACGTCATGCGTATTCATGGACTAATGTGATTTTTCCTTCTTTTTCATACCTTACTGAGCTTTTGTACTCATCCCAAGTTTTTAAATGATTTTTCACAGGTTAATGGATGAGTAATATAAGGAAGGAAGACATGTTAAATGTTGAATAATTTTCAAGGAGTCTTGTTTTAAGTTTTAATGTTTTATATTCTAAGGAAAATGGAAACTGATTTTATGGTATCCACTATGTAACAATATGTAATGTTATGAATGTTTTGTCTTAATTATCAAAAGCTCTAAACTTGAAAAGATCCTCAATGTAAAAGGAAGTGTTTTCTTGAATAAATTCAAGATTATGTATGTAACAAGTGCGGGTCTTTATATAGATTGATTAAGATATTCCCTAAAGCCTTATACATATGATGTGTGATTAGATATATCATATGATATGATAAGGCATATCGTAAAGCATGGATATGATTATATCATGCTACTTCCTACATATATCATATTATATGTTATATGTATATCATAAATGTTGTGATATGGATCAATCATACTGTATGATTTATGAGGAAACTAAATGATAATTATCAACATTCAGATTTATCTTCTACATAATCTATCATTGATTATAAATTTCATATTATGAAATAATAATGAGATTTTGAAGGATGAAGGGTAAAAGTTTTGTGATAGTTTCTATTTATTCATAATGTATGAGTTAATGCATGATCACTTGAGGAGCGTCCTCAACAACTGTATAAGGAAGAAGACACTATGAGATGGTGATGGTCTAAAACTTATGATTTCTTAATTTTGATTATCCATCCTTAAATATATCTTTATCCACCTCCATTTTCTATGAGAGGTACTAGCATACCATGGGTGGAGGAGAGTCCCACCTGAGCATCGGGTGATTTGGTTCAACCCATGGATACACTATAGAGGAGGGAGTCTGATGACCCCCTCTTGAGATATTCATAAATCATATTAATGAGAGGGATTTTTAATGAACCCCTAACCAATTATTTGTTATTACATATTAATTTATCACAGTGTGCACCCTATGGTCAATCTTGAGGAGTCCACTTACAAAACCTGACTTTCTGTTATCAATATTTATAAACTAAATTATATAATACTAAAGATAAATACTAATATAGTTTATGGGGTTTCAGAATTCATATGATATAAATATATATAATAATAAAAAATATAAATAATAACACAACAAAAAATAAATTATTAAGGAAAAAACTATTGTTCTTAGGGGTTCACGGTGAAGTAACCATTATTCTTAAAAAAATGTGTCATAATTATATTCAATGAAGTGATCAAAATATACCATGATACACTCTAACATATAAAATGTTACTACCCCAAATTGAGATATATTCATGTAGGGTAATACTATATCAAACTAAATCTGAGAATTTTTTCCCCCCACATCACTATCACAATTCTACTCCATTATATACAATATTGTAATGATGAAGGAGAGGAATATAAATGAATAGGAAGAGGAAGTCACTGGTAGGGAAAAAGGGGAAATCACAAACCCTAATTAGTTTTACCACCACTAAAATTTTATAATAAAATGATAAAAACACATTGAAGCACAAGAAACTTAAATATCACTACTTCCCCCTCAAACAACAACGAGGGTTAGTTCTCTATTTTATTGGAGTTGAGAAGAATCATAGTGGGAGACACACAAAATAGAAACAAAATTAAGAGAATAAGAAGAATAATAAGAAACTAATATATACTAAAATTTTAAATATAATCACAATAGAAAATGAAACCCTACCAAGTTATTGAAAATGGCTAACCCAAATGGCCAAATTTTTGAATGGAAGAGGAGGTGTATATTTATAGCCAATATGAGTGGAAGTTTTGGATCCAAATATATCCTCAGATTTTTCTATGTATTAGCTCCATTAAAAGGATAATTTTGGGCAAGTATCCTTATTTAAATTATTTATTATATTTTTCCATTATTTTCTATCAAAATTTTGTATCATTTATACAAATTTATAAAAAATTATGTCATATTTACTCTATAAAATAATTTTGACATTAAGATTATTCAAATTACATGAACCTAATTTTCACACCATTATGAACTTGGTATATGTAGAATCACGTGACTATATAGTTATGAAAAATATTACTTGTACTATTTTATGTCTCCATGTGAATTTTTAGCTTAATTAGACTGGACTCTTGTGAGATATGGGACCATATTTGAAAGTTTTTTGATCCAGGAACAAATTCCATGAACCGAATTGCGAGAACCTTTTGAGCCTCATAATGTTGGATTTAGATGAAGCTACAATTGAATGAAATGTATCCCAAAAATCCTTTAATACTGAAAAAATTAATTTCATAATTTTTATTAGCATAGATAATGTTATGACCAAACTAAAAAAACGACTTAAAATACCTAAAATTCAAAAAATAGGTCATTTTCATAGTTAAGATCAATTTATTCAAAAACCTTCAAATGTGAAAACCCTTAAAATATGAAATTGGTGGGATATAAAATATTTAATTATAGTATATAACATATTAAATTATGATTTCTATCAATACCCCATACTTAACTATTTCACTTTTAGGAAAAATATCTAATATCCGAATCAAAATCCACATAAGAATCAAAACTTAGAAAATTTACAATTTTTTTTTAAAAAAATATATATCATGTATAATCTATAAAAAAATTCCCATTAATTTTTATCTATCACATATAAATTCATTCAACCTTATAAATCCATCCACGATCTAATCATAACATACCTTACATTGATTTTTTTTCACTCTTCAATCAAGAGAAATTTAATCCATATTTATGCTCATACATTAGAAAGTTCATGTATCAACATAGGATTTTGACAATTATCATTTATCCACACCACAAGACATAAAAATATTTTCAATCATGAGTCTTTTTAAAGGTGAATTTAGCGGCTAAGGGTTGTTGGGTAAAAACATTTAAAAATTTAAGACCAAAAGGGGAGGTTTAACTCTTAAGTACAATCACATGAATATTTAATTGAAAACATAGGAAATACCTCACTAAATTCCCCTTAAAAATTTTAAAAACAACACTTCTCCTTTTTTTGATATATACCATGATTCAAATAGTGAATATAGTGAAGAAATTCATCCAAATTTTCATTTTTTATTTTTCTTTTTTTTATGTTATTTTTTTTTCATGGAGGATGAGATAAAATTAAAATACAATAATTAAATGAAAATTCAAGGCCTTGATTTTTGAGTGGGACATGAGTAAAAAAATTAAGCATAATGAAAAATTTAAGCTCACATCTATTTCTTTTCTTTTTCTCTATTTTTTAATTTTTTTTCAATTTTTTTAGAGAACCAGAGGATATAAATGAATTATAAAAATTAATGACGCATGACCATTTTTCAAATTCCCAGAATGTTGATACACACCTCACACACCCAAAAATTAGATTAATCCCAAATAAAACATATGAAAATATTTTCCCCCACACTCAAAATTGAAATATCCATGAAAAGTTATTAAGAGAAAAGGTAGGTAGAGAAAAATAAGTGTGTAATGTGTCCTAAACCTATAAGGAAATTAATGTATATTAAGGGATAAACAAGGGTTAATGTAAATTTTGATCTCAGGTTAACATATGTCTAGCCAAAAAATTCCTCAATCATATAAAAAACATTTCAGAGTCTAAATATTTGAAATATAAAAATCAAAGGTCCTAGTTTGTACCAAAAATCCAAGTTTCTCTCAAGAAAGTGTGGGTATTATGAAAAATATCGAAGTAAGAGTTTTAATGGAATTTATTTCAAAAATTTTCCAAACTCATAAAAATAATTGGAAATAAAATTCTCAGAAAAAATTTCTATATCTATAATCATTTAAAATCCACTTCTTCCAAAATCAAGAAAAATCTCTCAAAGTCAATTCAAGTGTAAAATATGATCAAGAATATTCATTGAATCTCAAAGTTCATAAAACATAAAAATAGAAAAATACATGAAAAATTCTAAGAAAGTTGGAAACCCCACACTTAAATTTATCTAACCTTCATTTTAGCTAATCAAAAATAAAATTAAATGGGTGAAAAAACCAAATTTAAGGAAAAATATATCCTTACTTTATTTTCTAGTGGCATCCTTTAGTTGAGATCCTTAATTCTACCAATTTAAAACTAAAATAAAGTAAGAAACAAAAATATATATAATAAATATAATTAAATAAAAGTATATAAAAATAAAGTGAAAGATAAAATTGGATAAAACATAGTTTGAACCCCCATGTGAGTGATAAGTTTTTACTACCCATAGTCAGGAATTTTCATCACTTTATCCCCAATTCAAAGGTGGATATGGTTTTTATGGAATAAAACACTACATATTATTCCTTTTGATATCCATGAGTGGATACCAAGAGTATGAATCCCTAAATAAAATAATAAATGTCCCAACACCCATGAAAGAAGAAAGAGAGAATTTGAGGTGTAGATAGGGAGGAAAAATAATGTTGGGGTGCCCTTTGTTTTGTTTAACTGGAATAATTGTGTTTAATGATGGTGAAAATAGTATAAAATGATTTAGATTATATTATAGTTTAGATTAAATAATTGATTTAATTATTTTCAATTCTACACCATTATCTACATATGAACCAGTTTACATCTTAACTTGATCCTCTATTATTACATCAAAATTTGTCACTTATTCATCTGTTTCCTCCTCCTGTAAGGTAATAAATTTGTTGGATACATCTGAAAATTCATTATATTAGGATTTAATGATTAATTTTGTTTTAATAAAATTAAAATAAATTTATTTCAAGAAATATTTATTTCCCTGATTTGGTTCAGATTCAAGTGTTTCTTTATTGGAAATTGCCTCTTAGAGATGTGTTATAGTGGATAAAGGAAGGTATTCAATCTCCTCAATATTTTCTTGAAATTACACCACTTGGTTGGTTTCTCCTTGCATGGATATAGAAAGGTAAAAATGTTATAGTTATTTAAATATGGGGATATCATGTTGCAAGATACCTTCTAAAAAATAGTTATATGATTCCTCCAAAAAATGATGATCTCCCATTTGTGCATAAGTATGAATTTGTTCTTCAGGGATCTTCTATGGACATAGATGAGTGTGAATTGATAATATAAATTCATTCAATATATATTTCTAGTACTCCTAAGGTTCCTTAAAATAAAAAATAATTAGTGAAATCTCTTCCACCATAAGTTCTAGTTCAAGTTTGGGTTCAGGTTGCTCCAGCTGCTACTCTTGAAAATCATGATGAATTGTACTATTTGAATATTTAGGTTTCTACAATATTCTCTAATTTCTTACAAATGAGATTTTATTTTAAATTATTATTCTTGATATTTTTTTACACTTGATATTAGTTAGTCCATGAATAATAATTTTAATTTTAATACATCATGGACAAATATTTTTTTTAAGTTTTTGAAATTTATAACTTTTTTGTATTTTTATGAAACAAATATGTGAAAAATCTTGAAATCCTTAGAAATGATTCAAAATTTATTATATGTATTTTTATTTAATCCCTAAATAATACATTCTTATTACCTAAGAATGCAGTATAGTGTGGACCCTAGGTTCAATCTCGAGGAGGTGTCTTAAAAAACCAACTTTCTATTGTCACTGTTTATAAATTAATTAATATAATACTAAATATAAATACTGATATAGTGTAGGTGGTTTTATAATTAATTTTGTATATATATAATAATGAAAAATATAATGAATAATATAACACACAAAGAAATTAGTAAATATGAAACTATTATTCTTAGGGGTACATAGTGAAGCAATCATTATTATTTTAAAAAACATCTCATTATCATATTCAATATAAAGATCAAAATCTATCACAATATAACCTACCATAAAAAATTTTACTCACACACACCAATATCACTTCATGTATGGTAATAATATCTCTAAATATGGCTAGGAGATCTAATCTCCACACATCACCATCAGAATTCTACTCTATTGTATGCAACATTATAACGATGAATGATAAGAATAACGATAAATAGGAAAAGGAATTAAGTGTAATGGAAAATGGTAAAACACACACTATAATAAATTTAACTACCACTGAAATAATATAATAAAATTATGAGAGCACATTTAAGTACAAGAAACTCAAATATCACTACTTCCCCCTCAAAAACAGTGAGGGTTATTTCTCCATTTTCATGGAGTTGAGAAGAATCACAGTGGGAAAAAAATAGAACCAAAAGTAAGAGAGGAATGTTAATAAGAAACTAATATATCTTATAAATGTATAATATAATTACCAAATCAAATTAAAACCTACTAAACTACTGAAAATGGACAACCCAAATGGCTAACTTTTTGAATGTAAGAGGATATGTACATTTATAGCCAAGATGAGTGAAAATTTTGGATCTAAATTTTCCCTATGAATGTTTTCATGTGGTATCCCCATTAAATTTTCTGATTTAGGAAATTTTCCTTCTAGAAATTTTTTAGTATTTGTCTCCTTTATCCTCCCTATAAATTTAGACTCATTTGGAAAACTGTATAAAAATTTATGACATATTTACTCTGGAAAATAATTCTGGCTCAGAGGCTGTTGGAATTATCATGCATCAATTTTCCACACCATTTTGACCTTTATTTCAGTATAATCGCGTGAATACATAGTTATGAAAAATGTTTATAGACCTTTTTTATATCTCCATGTGAATTTTTAGCTCAATTTGACTAGATACTTGTGAGATATGGATCTATATTTGAAAGTCACATGACCTAGAAACAAATTAAAAGGCTCTATTTATGAGCACCTTTTGGGCCTCATAATGTTGGATTCAACTCAAGGTCCTTTTGAATGAAATATATCCTAGAAAGTATATAATCCAAAAAAGGAATTTCATAATTTTTGTTAGTGTAAATAAATTTATGGTTGAATTTAAAAAATGACTTAAAATTCTTAAAATTACAAAAATAGGCCATCTTTATAATTAATCTCAATTTATTCAAAAAACCTAAAATTGTGAAAATTACCCTTAAAATATGAAATTAGTGGGATATAAAACATATAATTATATTATAAAATATATGAAATTATGATCTTAATCACAAATTATGGAAGAAAATGTCAATGGATATCTTTGGTGAAAGGTATAAAATATTATTCATCATGTATAGTTTTGTGGTTTCGAGTTTCATAAATGCTTGATCTTGAGAATGAGGTTTGTATTTTCCTTTTCTGCCTTGAATGAGTTTCAATCGATCCTTGAAAACCAATAATCTATGAATTTAATTATATTTTTATATATACATTTTAAATTTAAAAAAATGGATGTTCTATTAGTCATTTGACTAGAACGTATAAGTTTAAAAATTAAAAACCAAGTTAATTAAATTAAATTTATTTTAAGGTTGAACCAAGGGGCTCAACCATTGATTTTTTTTAATATTTTCATTTATTTAAAAATATGGAAATAAAAACAAAAATAAATAAATAATTAAACAACATAAATAAATTTCATGTATAATTTTCTTTAAATGAAAAAGTTGTTTCCTAGTTGGGAATGTTTTAAAATCAATTAATGAAGTCAGATATTCAAGGAAATAGTGAACCCAATGACATCCTAAATTCTTTAATTTCAACAAGCCATGTAATTATTCATCCAATACTTGTGAACTTAGGTGGTATAATTAGAAAACATCACAGGGGTAATAAAAATGTAAGGGTATAGGAAACTACCAAACAAATTTAATTTTAATTAATAGAGTAAGGGAAATGTAAGCATTATTACACTTCATAGAGGAAAAAATATTTTCCTAAAAAAATTATACATGAACAAGAAACCCTTAAGATAATTTACATGCTTAAAAACTTCATTTCTAAACCTTTCAAATTTAAGTGTGTTTATTCCATTTATTTAAAGGATCCATCCATCAAATATATTTTTTTGAAAGTGAATGTGATAAAGAAATTACTAATACATTTAAAAAGGTTCAGGTTAACACTCCACTTATTGATGTAGTGAAAAAAATGCCATGACATAAAAAGTTCATTTAGGTGGTTTTCACTCATTATCAATGATTATAGTCTAACAAAATATATCATCATGTGTTGGTAGAATCATAAAAAAGGAAGATTTACATGGACCAAAATTTAGATGGATTTGATTTTTTGGAATTAAGATTTTGTAAATGAGGTTATGTTTATATTTAAGATGTTTAAATGGAGGTTTTAGAGGTATAGAGATATTTAAAAATTACCCCCAAAAAAATTTCATGGTTCATGTAAATGGATGGGTCTTGGTGATTGTAATAGAGCCTACTCAGAGTTCAATGACTTACCACCAAGAGTTCTATGGGATGGGAAGTCATGATGTGTCATTCACATTGAAATTGGGAACTTGATAGTATCCTATTAGGATCCTAGTGACCCACACAATTTCTAATGGGATCCACTGGGAGTCTAGTACTGGAACCAAACCCTAACTTAGAGTGGGTTTTTGGTATTTTTTGGGGGTTAATTTGACGCTACTATGGACCTTATTCTAGGAAGCCACATGGTAGAGGTATAATAAACCTATTATTTATTACACATTAATTCATGATTTATTACATAAAAGTACATGTAATACAACCCAGAATATCTAGAATTCTAGTGTATTTGGTAATTAGGTACACAACATAACATCTTTAACATGAGATACAATAACATTATTTCAAACTTCATAACATGCCTCTAAAATTTCATGGCTTTTAAAACTGCATGGGATAACCTGGAGACACACATAAGAAAGGGGTGAGATATAAATCTTAGTAAGGGAATAAACATGGAATAAGGTGATACATGTTATACAATAGGCACATAAATGGGGAATAAAAGGTGTGATAATCATAATCATGAATAATAAGACATGATATAGCATGATTATCATAACATGATAAATATGGTAGCAACTTAAAACATTGAATCATAAACATAGGTCAACGCTATCTTCCAAGGAATCACGATGAAAAATATCTCATAAAGGAATTAGGTTCACTCCCTATCCCAACATGACATCTCATGAGACTAAAAATTACCCAATTCATTGGAGCGCTATATAATTATGGGCACACCAATCACTTTCATTTCATTGTCATGCTTAATTGTGACACATATATCATACAACATGGACTCATTCATCATAATATTTTTATTACACAACCAAGGATTCTGTAATGCATACATTTAAGTTGTAACTTCCCTGACTTGGGAGCCACTAAATAGGTGCCCTGAGTAGGGTCACCACATGACCTTAAGCACGCCTCCCCATACTCTAGAGGTTGACAAATAGTAGTGAGGGTCTAAAAGGTCACATGGGGAGACTATACCCTCTTAACCAGAGTACTCCACAATATAAAATAAATAAAACATCAGAAAAAATATATAATAACCAATGAAAATGCATAAAAAAACATCTCCCGAAGCTGGGTATAAAACATAGACAATAGAAAATATGTCATGACATGCTAAAAAATTCCAAGTGAACAAAACCCAAAATAAAGACAAAAATGTACTGACTCCAAGTCCATAACCTCATCCATGTATGTCCCAAGCCCGAATCAACTCCCAAGCATAAGGTCTTTTCCCTTATCTAGACCTTCAAGTATGAAGTCTGATCGGGTGCCCGATGGCGGTCCAAGTAGGCTGTGAGTACAACTCAGTAGGCCACCACCAATGGAATCTAAAAAATATCTAGTATATATAAATAGTGCATGTAAGTGATAATATATGATAAGTAAATAAAATAAATTTTGGGTGAAATTAGTTAAACAGGTTCACTTAAGTCATTCCTAGTATTATTCCCAATTTCATTACTTATACCATATTCAATACTTAATTCAATTTCATCATGTGTTCAATGGATTAGGAATATTCATCAATATCAATGCATAAGGGGTGATAAATCAAGCTTCCTATCTCACAAGGGATAACACATCATCACATATACAACACACTAACCTTGAAGCATCAGTCTAGTGGTCTCATCGAATGCAACCACTAGGGGGATAAAACTCCATCCCCTTCCCTAATCCATGCATTTTGGGGTGGAGTTTAGAGTCTTAGTCTAACTCGACTCATGGGTGTAGAAACTTATGTCAATACCCCACTCTACAAAGCCACGTGCACATGCTTATACGTATCCAATCACCACACACATTGCACATCACAACCAACCAAAACTAATACTAATAGAAATATCACAATCCATGAAAACCACAATGGGAATTAATATTTTTACACAATCCATTAACACATTTATCATTATTATCACATAGTCATTTATCCCAATTCCCATTTCCTATGGCTAAATCACTAAGCATATTCATTATTCCACAAAACTAACCCATCTGGCACATAAAAACATCCCCCTATGTTAATTCACTTAACACATTATTAATTTCCCATGTTTAGTCCACTTATGAATTTCAAGTACATGACACGATTCATTTGACACATTCCCATTAATCCCATTTAACCCATTTATATGCCAATCCAAAAAATCCCTTAGCCATTATCCACATATAGACATAATTATCCATTTTTAATTTCATTAATCATCACATTAACCAATTTACATGTTTGAAATGGGATATACCTACTTACAAGTCCATTTCACCCCTAATATTTCCGTTAACCATGTTCAGGAGGGTCGGTGCACCCCATGGGTGGCCCTAAATCGGTAAATTCATCCTCTACACACCCTATGGGGATAAAGAGGGGTTAAAATCTCATTTAGATGTTCATTTTACCAAATCTCACTAAAATTATTCAAATTACAATAAGAGGTTCCCAAGAAATCAACAAAAAAAATGCACAAATCAACACAACAACTATGGGATATAACCTGTAGACCACCGATCTCAAGTCTGTTGACAAACACACTCTTAATCATTACTTTAGATCTATATCCAAACCCACTTAGAATCCTTAACCTATATTCCATCGAAAAAAGTGGGTTTTATGGATTTATAAGAATATTTCCCAATATACAAACCCTAATCTAGAAAGGATAATTAAGGAGAGGATTATACTTACCCAAAGATTCAATCCACAACTAACAGTTCTACAAATGACCTAGAGATGAAGGAGAATTACCCTTGGAAAGTCTTGGTCACTAGGGTTCATCACTAGGGCTACAAGGGAGGAAATGGAGAAGAAAAATGAGTAGGAACTTAAAATTATGTAGTGTAAATTTTGTAAAATTTTCAACTTTACTGGACCACATGGTTTATCCCCCATGTTTTTCCAAACCATGCGAAAACCATGCACAAGACACTATCCAAGGGGTGTTTGGTTGCATGGTTACTCAGGGATTTCCATATAGTTTAACTAACCATCCACCAACCATGTGATATTACACTGTCCAAGGTTTTATGTGTTGGTCAGAGTAGATTACTCAAGAGGGGATTGGTGAATTGAGTAACTATAAAAATTTCTGTAAAAATTATTTAGAAAAAGGTTTCCCCAAAGATTAAATACAACCAAATTAATCAAGGTTATACTGTGATAAGATTTTGATTGTTTAAGTAACTTCTTAGAAGATTGATTAATTCTCAGTAATCTTAATTTGTGTTATTAATATTACTTTTGAAGTTATTCTACTAAGAAAAGCCAGTTATAAATTCTTTCCAAGACTAACTATCAAAGTGAAATTAGTGATTTTTGAATTATACAGTAAAGTAATAAAATAGAGAAAACTAAATTTAGTAGCACAACAAATATGAAACAAGTTGTTCAGTCTTATATCGAGACCTAATACACTCCACCTGGTGATCACCTGCCACCAAGAAGTTTATATAAATAAACTTTGATCTACACCCTGGATCGGGGTTAACAAAAGTATACAAACTGTCCAGGCCACACAAGGAACTCTTCCAATGTTTACGTGGGTATAAAATAACGAGGCCACATAGGGACCTCTTCCACAGTTTTTATGGGTATCCAAGAGTAAATAGAGGTTTGAGTAAGGTTATCTTATATCCTTCAATTTAAAACATGAGACAGAATGTGTTATTATACAGAAACACACACTGATTGAAAGTTAATAAAAAGATACACAATCAGAGAAGAAATATTGAGATAGGTTTAGAAGTGCTCTGAGTGTTGGTCTTTGCAACTTTGGACTTCTGAGATGAAGAAGATGGTGAATTTGAGTCCTTGTTTGTAAAACAGAGTGTCATGATTCAGCTTGTGTTCTTTGTAAGGTTTGAAAGTGCGAATATGTTCTATAAGCTTCAAATATGCTTCGTATATTCTTTAGTAGTGTCGAGTTTCATGTAGTAGGCTTTTATTTTTGAAACTTTCTCTAAGTGTGTTATTCGTTATTGTGCTCACAACCTTGTTTTTTAGTTTTGTATCACGCTGCTTGATTCTTGGCCACACTTTTCTTTTATCTTGTAATTCATGTGTTAGAGTTGACAAGTTTTATGGATACCTCACCTCATACCTTGTACTGTCAGATGATATATCTACAAAGAAACATTAATTATGTCAGTGCATTTAAAATCTTCAAATATGACCATTAGAGATTAAATTGAAAGACGAAAAAATAGTTTAAGAAATGGTGTCACAGTAAGTCATGCAAACAGTGTCTCCTTCACACGGTGTCTAGATTGATCACAGTTTCTTGTGGTCATGGTGTCTTGCGGTCACGATGTGTTGTTTACAGTGTCTGCTTCACGGTGTCTCGTGGTCACGATGTCTTGTTCATGGTGTCTCGTGGTCACAGTGTCGGCTTCACGATGTCAGAAAGACATAACCAGTAGCAGAATTACAGTGTCTCAGACTTTTCAAAGTAACTGTGTTCAAACTTAAGTAATGATGATAATAGAATGGATTAGACTTAAGCATTTTTCAAATATGATATTATGAGAGTAAATCAAAGATAGTATAAAGTAAGTAAACTAAATGTAGAGAAATTAAAATCTTGAATGGATCTTCTTAAAGAATGATACTACTTAATCAATAATACACATGAATACACATGAATGTGATATAATTGACAGAAGTTAACTAGGTTTAATAAGATTTGGGATCATTAAAACATGATTAATACATGAGGAGTCCAACAATCTCCCCCTTTTTGATGATCAAAAATCATGTAAAGTCAAAGTGTATATTGTATTCAACTATAGAGATAAATGTCTAACATATAGAAATTTCTCCCCCTTTTGGGATTATCAAAAAGATGGAATAAGAGAAGTCAAACATGCATATTCCATTAATAGAAAATAAGGTTCAGTACTAATGTAAAAGAGAAAAACAAAAGCAATAGCCTTCCTATCAAAAAGGAGTAATCACTGTTCTTCTTCATGGGCTAGCCTTCTCTTTGCCTTTAGAAGCAGTATCAGAAGAGGAAGGCATAGGGGCAGAGGTCGAGGTAGAAGAAGGGAGTGAGGTGGTTGATAAAGAGGGTAAAGGAAGACCTTAAAAGACTGATGGAGCCAAAGTAGGAGAAGTATAAGATCTAAGAAATTGTTGATCGATAATCACAGTCCTGATCTGACTTTGTGCTTGGCTAATAGACATAGTGGTGGAGGCTAGGGTAGAGGTGAAGGAAGGCAGCCTAGGTCTTAGAGGTGCAGCCTCTAGAGCAATAATGGCTGTACTCTGGACATGAAGATAGATCCTCAAGAGTTTGATGAAATCTGTAATGATCTCTCAACCATATTGTATGGCTTTCTCAAAATCATCCTTGTTCTCCATAAACATGTCCAATAATCAAGTAAACTCTATGATCTTTTGGACTTGGGTCTTGAAAGCTTGAGTCACAAGAGTAATCCACAGATTTTCTAAAAGATACTTGAAATGATTTTTCATATCGGTCTTGGATAAGATTCTGTTGAAGTAGAAATCCACTTTCTTGGCAATATCTTGTTGAGCATTATTAATAATTTTTGAGTGGATTTAAACTAGGTCAAGAACTCTATCACTGTTCTTGAAAACTTCAGATAGAGAAGCCGTATTGAAACCATTGAGTACATTTTGAAGCTCTTCTTTGACTACAGTTCTGAGTAGATCACTATCTAAGGAGGGTTTAGAGGATTGACTAGATGCTTTAGAGGAATTGACAACTGTGGTCAGAGATTTGAGTTGATTTAGAAGCTTTTGAAGACACCCGGTATACTCATTAGTTAGTTTATTAAGATTGACAAAAATCTCTCTCATTTCCTTCACAATTTGTTTGTTCCTTTTAGAGACCTTTTCATCTAAGGAAGCTAGATAAGTTTGAATCTGAGACAAAACAACCTGTGGGATTTGAGTAACAACAAGTTCTACAGGAGGAGAAATAGGCTCTGATCTTGAATACAACTCTCTCTGCATATCTTCAACCACACTTCTTAGGGTCTTCACTTCATTACTGAGTAGTTTATTTTTAACTCTTACTTCCTAAATCTCATGAAGCATTTTAGGTTGTATTTACCAAATAACTTTCTCCAATAATAGTGAGGCATCTCTCTCACTTAAATTGGTCACAGGAAGAGGTTGGGTATTCATGAGTTTCTCAATTCCAGACAAGGGGGTAACACCAAATTTCTTCAGACCATCCTTACTCAAAAAATATGGTTGTTAAGATAATGGTTCAAGAATAGGGATTGGTACAGGCTTAGGTTCCTTCTCAGGTATGATATTGAAGACTGATTTCAACTAGAATATAGATTAAAGATCAAGTCCGGTTGTTGAAACATGCTGAGAGTCATCCACATCATAGAAAATGGGGAACTTATACTGAGTGTATATAGAACTTGACTTAGTCGGATTTGAAGCTTTAATAGACTCGAGATTTGGGATTTTCTCCCCCTCAACAGGAGACTCCTTATCAGAACTGAGAAGCTTAGGGTCTTGGTCTAATTCCACAGACTCAGCTCCATGTTCCTCACTCATTTACGATCTAGACAGCTGAAAATCTAGCTCCATTCGTTCTTCATCTGAAGGGATGATTTCAGGAATAGATTGTTCCACTGGGAGTTCCTCAGGATTGGATTCTAGCATAACAGGTAGCTCTTCCACTATAGGTTCTTCCATGTCATGATTTTCAGATTCTTTGGAAACTGATTTTGTTTCAGCCTTGGGTTGAGTTTCCAGATTAACAACTTCTTTAGGAGTAGGGACTTCTTCTTCAATAACTTCATGAGGAATAATAGTCCTTTCTTAACAATCAAAAACAACTTCCCTAGGTGGAACTTCAGCCTCTTCTTCCTCTTCTTCAGAATACTAAAAAATATCATCTAGTTCCAAACTAGGATCAGAAATATTTCTTGGTCTTGAGGGATGTTCCACTGGATTTAATTTCTCATAAATTCTATCATTTTCTTCCACCCATTCATTTTTCCAAGGATTATAGTTTATTTTCATCCTCTTGATGATTAGTTTTGAAAGGTAGTACTCACAATCCTTTATAACTTCCTCATTAGGTCCAACCGTACCTTTGGAAAGAAGCATGGTTGAGATTAGACGAGAGTAAAATAGGGAAGTTGACTTAGATGTGACTTTGATCAGGTCACACATATGGTGTATGATATACTTTAAAAATTTAATCTTATGCCCTTTTTTCATAAGGTGGACCAGAAAAACATCTTGATATTTCAAATCATAAAAATAACCTTTTTTGAGGCTAACCAGATTCTGAATAAACTTGGACAGAAGCCTTGATTCTCCATCTAGTTCAGCCTCAATGGCTCTCCTCTGGGTTCCATTTCCAGTTAAGGCTTTCAGAGCATCTTCCAAATCAAAGAATTCGGTTGAAGGTGGAGGTATTATCTGATAATACTCACAGATGCCTTCATGAGGTATCCTAAGGCATGCAACCCATAAACTCGAAGAGAATGATCATATCTGGCCATTGGCCTAGCTTCTTACAACATAACTATCACCAGAATCAAAAGGAAATTGTATGTAATAGTAAAACCGAGCCACTAACTTAAGGTAGATGGGTCTATCTTCCTTCGAGAACCACTCTAACCAGCCTTGCTGTTCTAACACTTTCAATACCAGATACTTACTAGACAAAATCCATTTGGGGAAAATCTCTTTTTTCAGGTACAACAACACGGTTTACTAGATTCAGATTTAATGGTCCTTTGGGTGCTAGCTTAGGTGCAATCTTATTCTTCTTTGAGCTGCGATTCTCTGGTGTTGTTGATAAAGGATGTTTCATTCTTGGAATTCACTGAAGGTTCGAGAGAGAGAAGGGTTGTAGAGATGAAGAAAGGTTCAAAAAGAGTAAGTAGAAGAAACCCTGAGTGAAGAATCGAGTGATACTTTCTTTATTTTATAATTTAGGAATACCAAATGTTGCAAAAGTAAAAGTGTGGGAAAACAAAAAAGGTGAAAAGGATAATTATTGTGATACGAGTTTTTACAAAAAAAATCATAAATAATTTTTACGGTGAGACCATGTCTGGTCATTACGGTGAGACAATAAATGCAAGTTATGGTGAGATAGTTAATGAAGTTTATGATGAGACAATAAATAAACTTTTATGGCGAGAAAGTAAACATGAACTTTACAGTGAGATAGTGAATGAAACACTAGCTGAGAAACTGTAATCATGAAATAGTAAAGTATAAAACATTAAGATATTGAATTGTAAGACCTAAAATAGTAAGATATCTATTTTAGGTTTATCATGCCTAGTTCATGTATGATGTAGTCTATTCTTTTAGAATTTAATGGTTTTGTGAATATATCAGCAAACTAATATTCATTACCAATGATTTCCAAAGTGATATCTCCTTTTTGATAATGATATCTCAAAAAGTGATGTCTTACATCAATGTGCTTTGTCCTTGAATGTGAAATAGGATTTTTTGAGATGTTAATATCACTTGTGTTAACACAATTTATAGGTACATGTCTGAATTGATATCCATAATCTAGTAATGTGTGTTTCATCCACAAAATTTGTGCATAACAATTACAGTAGCTATATATTTATCTTCTACAGTAGATAATGCAACATAATTTTGTTTCTTACTACACCAAGATACTAGTGACTTGTCTAAAAGGTGACGTGTTCAAGAGGTGCTTTTTCTATCTAACTTACAGCCACCGAAGTCAGAATCAGAATAACTAACTAATTCAAATGATTGTCCTTTAGGATAAAACAGTCCTAGATTGGGTGTATGCTTGAGGTATTTGAAAATTCTCTTCACAACATTTAAATGAGATTCCTTAGCATTTTCTTGAAAACGAGCACACATACACACACTAAACGTAATGTCAGGACGACTAGCAGTTAAGTAGAGTAAACTTCCAATAATTCCTCTATAAGTGGTTTGATTAATAGATTTTACATCTTCATCAAGATCTAACTTAAAAGTGGTACTCATGGGACTGTTACTAATTTTAGTGCTATCCAATCCAAAACGTTTTAGAATATATCTAGTATATTTACTTTGAGTTAAAACAATTCTATCATTATTTTGAAAGATTTGAAATCCAAGAAAGAATTTTAGTTCACCCATTAAACTCATTTCAAATTCGTTTTGCATCATTTTAGAAAAATCAACACATAAAGAATTCTTCGAAGATCCAAAAATAATTTCATCTACATAGATTTGAACAAATAAAACATCATTATAAATTTGTTTTATAAAAAGGGTAGGATCATCTATTTCTTTTGTAAAACCTTTGGAAATAAGAAAAGTACTCAATATATCATACCAAGATCTTGGAGCTTGTTTTAAACCATATAAAGATTTTTATAGTTTAAAAATATTATTTGGAAAATGGGGGTTTGTAAATCTAGGGGGTTGTTCAACAAAAACATCCGCAGCTATATACCCATTTAAGAATGCACTTTTAACATCCATTTGATATAGTTTGAAATTCAAATGTGTAGCATAGGCAAGTAGTATTCTGATGGCTTCAAGTATGGCTACTGGTGCAAAGGTCTCATAGTAAATTCCTTCTTCTTGACTATAGCCTTGTGAAACTAATCTAGCATTGTTTATAACTATGTTACGAGCTTCATCTACCTTATTTATAAACACCCAAATAGTGCCTATGGTGAATGTGTCCTTTGGTCTTTAAAAAAGTTTCCAAACATTGTTTTTTTCAAATTGATTAAGTTATTCTTGCATAGCCATCACCCAAAATTCATCATTTATAGAATCATTAATGTTTTTTCAAGTTGTGACAAGAAGAATTGATGTTCAACCTGATTTCTAAGAGAAGCTCTAGTTTGATTTCCTTTGTCTAAGTCTACTACAACAACATCTAAGGGATGGTTCTTAAGGGTTCTAATGGTTCTATAAAAAGAGGGACTAGATATTTCAGGTTCATCAACATATTCAGGTTCATTGTGACTTGATTCTAAGGAATTTCCAGAGTTCGAAGTTTTCACAGATTCTTTCATAGAATAATTTTAGGATTTTTAATTGATATTCAGATTTGATACATCATCCTCCAGATTCTCTAGGATGGTTTTAGGCTCACATGGATTTGTTTCATCAAATTTGACATGAAAAAATTCTTCCACACATTTATTTCTTTTATTGAACACTCTATAGGCTTTACTAGACATGGAATATCCGAAAAAGATTCATTCATCACTTTTGGATAAATTTTTTTCAAGATTGTCTTTGGTATTAAGAATATAGACTTTGAACCAAAAACTTTGAAGTAGCTAACCTTGGGTTTTCTATTATTCCATAATTTTTAAGGAGTCCTCTTAAGAATAGGTCTGATCAACACTCTATTGATTATGTAGAACACTGTATTGACAGCTTCAGCCCAAAAATAAATAGGTAGGTCATATTCACTAAGCATTGTTCTAGAAATTACTTGTAGGGTTCTATTTTTTCTCTCTACAACTCAATTCTACTGAGGTGTTCTAGGGGTAGAGAAATTGTGACTATAACCATTTTGTGAAAAAAAGGATTCAAACTCTTGATTTTCAAACTCACGGAAATGATCACTTCTTAATGATTTAATTCTAAGTCCACTAAGATTTTCTACAGACTTGGCATATTTGGTAAAATAATAGAAGGCTTCACTTTTTTGAGCCATAAAGAAGGTCCAAGTATATCTAGAAAATTCATCTACAAGAACATAAACATAGTGCTTCCCATTTAAACTAGAAAATCTAGATGGTCCAAACAAATCCATGTGAACCAGTTCTATAGGTTGAGAAGTTGACACTTCTTTCTTTTGTTTGAAGGAAACTTTGTGTTGTTTTCCCTTTTGATAGGGATTACACACTTTTTCATTTTGAAACTCAAGTTTGGGTAAGTCTTTAACTAGAATTTTTCTAGTTATCTTTCTAAGGGAGTGAACATTATAGTGTCCTAGTATCCTATTCCAGTGACAAGACTCTTTATGAAATACACTTAATCATGAAGAATTTTGAGAAGCTAAAGAATCTAAATTAACAGAATAAACATTTTAATTTCTTAATGCATAAAATACTAATTCATATTTAGAATTAAAGACATTACAACCATCATTTTCATATCTAACATGAAATCCATTATCACATAATTGTGAGATACTAAGCAGATTATATTTTAAACCATCAACAAATAGTAATTTAGAAATTAAAACTGAGTTAGAGTTATCGATTTGGACGAGGCCAATAATCTTTCCCTTGGCATTGTCACGAAATGTGACATGTACTCCATATAATTTTATCAGGTTCTTGAAGCATGAGTAGTCTCCTGTCATGTGCCTTGAACATCCACTATCCAAGTACCATAGACTTTTGAAGGATCTCTTTAATCATATTTCCTTCAAAAAGATTAAGCAGAAACAGATTTTGGTACCCATACTTGTTTGGGTCTAGTAATATTATTAATAAGTTCTTTAGGAACCCATATTTTCCTCATAGGTTTCCTATAAGCATTGTGTAAAGTATTTGAAAAATAAACCGTATTTGGTCCACAAAAACTTGAAATAGTAGAATATGTATCATGGATTGAATTAGTTGATTTGAGTCCAGAACTGGGAGTAAAACTATATGTCCTAGATTTTGAAACAAAATTTTTTCTACCAAGGTTTCTTTTACCAGGTTTATAACCAATTCCAATGTTGTATTTAGGGGAAATTTGTTTTCTAAGCATTTGGGTAAGAGTATTTTTCCCATTAGTAAACTTTTCTAGGTTACTCTTTAATTTCTCATTAAACATTTTTAATTCATTGTTTTCTTTGAGAATTTGAGCATTTTTATACTTTTCAGTTGTGAGTTCAAATTTAACAGTCATAGTAAGAGCATCTTGTTTCTTCAATGATTTATATTTGTCTTTTAGTTCATTGCATGTTTCCTAAAGCATGTTACAATATGCAAACATTTCTTCATTAGTAATATTTTCAGAGTCACTCTCATATTCAGAATAGTATGAATTATGTATAGAAGAGTCCAATGTTACCTCAGATGTGTTTGTAATAAAACACATATTGGATTTGTTATCCTGTTCATCATGTGATGTCTCTGAGTCGCTTGAACTATCCTCATAAGCACTCCAGTTTTCTTTCATTGCCTTTTTGTACTTCCTGTCCTTGTCCTCATATTACTTTTTATACTTGAGATTTGGATATCAGCCTTTATATGTTCTTTGCGCTTACATCCATAGAAGATAATTTCATCAGTCTTGTCACTTCTTTTCCAATCCTTTTTCCAGTTTCCTTTTTGGTCATATTTTCCGTTGAAGTTAGGCTTTCTGAAAAAGTTCTTCTTTTTGTAAAATCATTTGAATCTTTTGGATAGTTGAGCCATCTCCTCATCACTGTCAGGTAATGATTGTTCAATGGTGGATCTTTCTACAGAAGCTTCCAATTTCCCTTTATCTTTATGCTTAGAGGTGGTGGTCTTGAATGCAACAGATTTACTCTTTGGTTCATCCTCCTCTTCATTGTTAACATTCAGATCTTCTTCATACATCATCAGTTTTCCAATGAGTTCTTTTATAGGTATCTTGCTGATGTCGCACAATTCTCTAATAGAGACAGAGGTCCCCCTCCATCTGTCAGGTAGACATCTAAGGATTCTCATGATCTATTCCTTGGTAGTGACTTCTCTTCCAAGAGAAATCATTGTGTTGATAATATCATTGAACCTAAGATACATGTCAGAGATAGGTTCATCAGGTTTCATCTTAAAATTATCATATTTAATAGTATAAGTATTAAGTCTCATTTATTTTACACTAGATGTTCTTTCATGTGAGATAGACAGGGTATCCCAAATTTCATGGGTAGTTTTACAAGAAGAAATTCTATTGAATTCCTCAGTAATCTTAATTTGTGTTATTAATATTACTTTTGAAGTTATTCCACTAAGAAAATCCAGTTACAACTTCTTTCCAAGACTAACTATCAAATTTAAATTAGTGATTTCTTAATTATACAGTAAAGTAATAAAACAGAGAAAACTAAATTTCGCAGTATAACAGATATGAAACAAGTGGTTTAGTCTCAAGCCAAGACCTAATCCAATCCACTTGGTGATAACCTACCACCAATAAGTTTATATAAATAAACTTTGATCCACACCCTGGATCGGGGTTTACAACAGTACACAGATTGTCCAGGACACACAGGGACCTCTTCCATAGTTTTCGTGGGTACAAAATAACCAGGCCACACAGGGACCTCTTCCACATTTTTCGTGGGTATCCAAGAGTAAATAGAGGTTTGAGTAAGGATATCTTATATCCTTCAGTTTAATTTAGGATACAAAGTGTGTTATTATATAGAAACACACAATGCTCTAAAGTTAATAAAAAGATTCACAATCAGAGCAGAAATATTGAGATAGGTTTAAAAGTGCTCTGAGTGTTGGTCTTTACAGCTTTGGACTTATGAGATGAATCAGATGAAGAATTCAATTCCTTGTCTGTAAAACAAGGTGTCGTGATTCATCTTGTGTTCTTCGTAAGGTTTGATAGTGCGAAGATGTTCTCTAAGATTCAAATATGCTTCGTGTGTTCTTCAGTAGTATCGAGTTGCATGTAGTAGGTTTTTCTTTTTGAAACTTTCTCTAAGTGTGTTATTCGTTATCATGATCACAACCTTGTTTTTTAGTTTTGTATCACGCTACTTAATTCTTGGACACACTTCGCTTTCATCTTGGAATGCATGTGTTGGAGTCAACAGGTTGCATGGATACCGTACCTCATACTGTTATATGATATTTCTACAAAGAAACATTAATTATGTCAGTGCTTTTAAAATCTTCAAATATGACTGATAGAGATTAAATTGAAAGATGACAAAATAGTTTAAGAAACGGTGTCATAATAAGTCATGGAAATGATGTCTCCTTCACACGGTGTCTATATTGATCACGGTGTCTTGTGGTAATGATGTCTCGTGGTCACGGTGTCTGCTTTACGGTGTCTCGTGGTCACGGTGTCTTGTTCATGGTGTCTTGTGGTCATGGTGTCTGATACACGGTGTCAGAAAGACATAACCAATAGAAAACTTATGGTGTATCAGACTTTTCAAAGTAACCGTGTTCAAACTTAAGTAATGATAATAATATAATGGATTATACTTAAGCATTTGTAAAATAAGGTATTATGATAGTAAATCAAAGATAGTATAAGGTAAGTAAACTGAATATAGAGAAATTAAAATCTTGAATGGCTCTTCTTAAAGCAAGAGACTACTTAATCAATAATACACATGAATACACATGATTGTGATATAATTGAGAAGAGTTAACTAGGTTTAATAAGATTTGGGATCATTAAAACATGATTAATACATGAGGAATCCAACATTATGGTTTTCCTTGGTAGGCTTCACAGTTTGTTTAGTTGTGTGCTAACCATGAGCCTTGGACAAATTGGCCCAATTTTCCTTCCTTTCATGCCCTGAACCTCCAAAACACCCTTGTGTTTCCTCATACTCCTAGGAAAAATTTCATTAACCAAAAAAAATAAATCGAAACCAAAATTTAAACAAGTACATACCTCCATGAAATCTAAGATATTATAACCTCCCCACCTTATAATGAATTTCCATCGAGCTGCTCTTCCTAAGCATCACTGAGCTTCAAAGGTGAAAATATTAGGCCAATGAGCTTGCATATCTGACTCCCTTTACAAAGTTTCTTCTTGAATGCTTCCATGTTTCCATAAGACTCGAACCAAGGGCATAATATTTCCTTGCAAGACTTTCTCACTACGATATATGATACGAATTGGGTGCTCCTCAAAGGACACATCAGCTTAAATATCTACATACTCCATATTAATTACATAATATGGGTTAGGGAGATACTGTCAAATTTGTGAAACATGAAAAACACCATGCATTATAATATACTATTGTGTAAGATCCAATTAGTCATCCATAAGTCTAATCCTCTCTACAATCTCAAATGACCCCACATACCTGGGCCAAAACTTTCCCTATTTTTGAATTCAATGGTAACCCAACCTTGGTGAAACCCAAAGAAACACACTATCACCCACTATAATATCAATATGTCTACAACGTCGATCTTCATAAGTATTCTTTATACTCCAATACATTTTCATACATTTTTGAATCAATTAAACCTTTTTCGATGTCTCCTGTATGAGATTCAGTCCCAACAACTCAAACTCCCTAGCTTCTAACAAAAAAAAGCGATATACATGGTCTCCCATAGAGTACCTCAAAAGGTGAAATCGGAATCACTGCCTAAAAATTATTTTTATAGGAAAAATAAACAAGTGATAAGTGTTTCTCCCATGAACCACTGAAATCTAGGACACAAGCCCTCAATATATCCTCCATCACTTGAATTGTATACTCTGATTGCTCGTTCATTCGCAGGTGATAAATTGTACTAAAAAATACCTGGGTACTAAGTGATTTCAGTAATCCCTACTAGAAGCATGATGTGAAATGTAGATCATGATCTGAAACTATAGTTCTCATAACACCATGAAACTACACTATCTCTTGAACATATATAACTCACCCAACTAATCGATAATTAAAGTCTCCTAAATCAGTAAGAAATGTTCCACCTTAGTTAACCAATCCGAAAATACCCAAACTACATCATTCTACCATGGCATTCTTGGAAGACCCACTATGAATTCCATCATTACGTCATCCCAATTTCACTTCATAATGGTTAATGGATATAAAAAACCACCTGGGAACTAATGATTGACATTAAGTTACTGACAGGTAAGGTATCATGCCACAAAACCCACAACCAATTTCTTCATTCCCTGCCACTAATACTGCCTACAAAGATCACAACACATCTTAGTAAAAGTAGGATGCACTTCCCAATTCAATGCATGGAACTCACGTATTAACTCTCCCCGCATATACACCTATACAACCACATGGTCACAAAAAAACTAGACCGTCAACATCAACATCCCAAATAGAAGGTGAGTCCCCACATTTAAGACTTTACTTCATAGATAAACACTCTGGAACCTCAATATGACTCTCCTCGACCCAGCTCAAAAGCATGAAATAAACTACTATAGATGCAAGGTTCATCTTCCCCTACTAATCCTGTACCTCCAAATGCATTTAAAAAAACAAAAACATCATCTTATACTCATATATGGATTCCTAAACTGCCTGATTCTGAGTCTTCCAACTCAGGGCATCCGCAATACTATTCCATTTTCTTGGAGTGTAAACCAGCTCGAAGTCAAAATACTACAAGTATTCAACCCATATTCACTACCAAATATTCAAATCACGCTGATAGAATATGTACTTAATACTTTTATGGTCAGTATATACCATAAAATACTCTCCCAAAAAGTAATTCTTACAACAATTTAAGGCATACAACACCACGACCAACTCAAGATCATGAGTAGGGTAATTTATTTCCTGAGGCCTCAACTATCTTGACCCATATGCTATAACCCGATCATCCTACATCAATAATTCCCCAAGTTCAACACCAGGTGCATCATAGAACAATGTGTACCTCTTACCTGTTTCTGGTAAGATCAAGATCAGTGTGGTCATCAACTGCTTCTTCAACTCTTAAAAAGAATTTTTACATGCCCCATACCACTCGAACTTAAATCCCTTCTTGGTTAATCCCAAGAGTGGCACTACCAAATGGGATAAATCTTTAATGATTCTTCATTACTAACCATACAATACCATAAAACTACAAATGTTAGATACATTCTTCGGCTACTCCTAAGACACAACAGCCTTCACTTTCTTTGGATCCATTAACAAACCTTCCTCAGAGATAATGCGACCAAATAATTTCACTTTATCAATCTAAAAATGAAATTTTGATAGTTTGGAATGAATCCTATGCTCTATCAGTGTACTCAGGATGATGTCAAGATGTTTGGAATGATTTTCATGAGTTCTTAAGTACACCAAGATGTCATCAATGAAGAAAACCATGAACTGATCCAGATATGGGTGAAATATGTGGTTCATTAAAACCATGAACATAGCTGGTGCATTTTCCAACCTGAAAAACATCACCACAAGCTCATACAACCCATAATTGCTCTTAAATATAGTCTGTTGTATATCAAAAGAGCTCACCCAAAGATGGTGATATCCAAATCTCAAATCGATCTTAGAAAATATCGAAGCACCTCTCAACTGGTCAATCTGATCATCTATTCGAGGAATAGGATATCAGTTATTAACCATCATTTGATTAAACTTATAATAATCAACACACAACCTCTATGATTCACCATAATTCTTGGAAAACTACACCAAAGATCCATAAGGTGACATACTAGGAAGAATGGTCCCTTTTCTCTATAAGTACTCCAACTGAACCTTAAGCTCTTAGAGATCTATTGGTTCCATTATATACAGTAGAATGGAAACAATTTTCACCCCTAGAAGTAACTCGATCATAAACTAAACATACCTATTGGGTGTCTACCCGTAGAAATCCTCAGGAAACACATCCTAAAACTGATCTACCATAGGAGGAAAGATATTCTACTCAACTTCTCCGTTTTCCAACATAAGAAAATCCACTTGGGCTATGAGTTATCCTAACTGTTGAAATACTATCCCCACATAGATCTGTCAAACATCCCACTCATCACAAAGGACATAAGTGTATCCATTGAGAGATGTGAAAGTTACATGATGGTGGTAACAATAAATATTGTCATGGTACAACACCAACCAATCCATACCTAGTATCTAATTAAAACCAGACATCTTGAGGATGAAAAATTCCCACAGAAATCGATACCTACCAACCTCCAGATCACAACCTTTACATTTCATGATGCCCTCAATTCTCACCCTGAATGGAGTATCAATCAACATAACCCCATACATACATTCCATTGGTAGTCCCAATACAACAACAAAATGAGTAAATATAAAAGAGTATGTGGTTCCCATGTAAAATAAAGCACTAGAAAGTGTGGAAGATACAAGATTCATACCTTGAACTATTGATGGTCCAGTCTCACCCCCTACAGGTGTAGACTAAACTCTATGAAGCCGACCTTCCCCTCTACCATGGGCCCTAGTTTGAGTACCCAACACTACACTGCCCTGCTCGTATGGACACCCTCTCCCTAGAGTGCCATGTACACCTCCCCTACCCTTGTGGCCCATCGAACTCCAACTACATTCTTTATATGAGGTAACCAACCCCATTCATGCACTTGGAATATTAACTTGACCTCCATATATTCCCAACTGTCAAGGATTCCTACATAAAATCTGTACATGCCCCATTTTTTCCACACAACCGACACTCAACTCGTGGTCGAGGACACTAACCGCATATGTGCCCTGACCTACCACACTGGTAACAGAACACCTAATCTCCACCCTGAGAGGATAACCCTATCTTCTGACTACTATGTTCACTTCCACCCTAGTGGAAACTCCGAAAATGACACTTCCTGCCTTTATAATCCACACCACTTGTTTGCCCAACTAGTACTACAAGTCCACTACCTGAATCTCCCTTTAGTTTTCCTTCTGAAATAAAAGCCAAATACACTACCTTTGTAAAACTTTTCAAATAGAAAATATTCACTTGGGACCTAATCTCATGCCTAATTCCATCCTAGAAATGTTTCACCACAACAACCTCATTTCCTGCCAACACTGGAATGAAGCATCACAAATCAGTGAAGCAACTAGCATAATCCATCACCGACATACCCCTTAGGATAAACTCATAAAATTCAAAGCCTTATCATACCTCAAAGTATTTGGATAGAAATTATCTAGAAACTTTTATTATAAATATTTCTATAACATTACTTCATCTTGTTAGTTCTACACTATGATATCACACCAATACTTTTCCCGAACTCACAAAATATAGGCCTCCAACTTGACTCACTTCTCGGAATGAGTCTCCAAATGGTCAAGAATCATTTGGATGGAATCTATCCAGAATTCGAATACCTATGTCCCACCCTCTTTAGTAAAGTTCATAGGGTGCTGCTTCTGAAATTACTTGGTCATCTAAAAAATGCTCAACACAACCCACCCTGGTTCTTATTCCATCATTTTCATGAAGTGAGCGTTTTTTTCACGAAACTGCTCTTCTCTATTATCACAGATCACTACATTCTATTGATCCACTACTCAAGGAGTGTTTTCAGCAACATCCTCTTATCTCCCTACCGACACATTTCTTCATGGTTTCATTTCTCTACATTTCTCAATATGATTTTTAGAACACATAATATAAATCTTCTACAATTCATATAAAATAAATCTCTCTATTGGTCAAAAACAATCCAATGCATACACTATCCTAAAATTCATCTTCACATCCCAAACACTACCCTTGACCTTCCCTACCGAGGGCCATGTCTAACTTGGGTAAACCAACTTAAATGGTTACAAATATAACATTAGACACCATTTAAAAATATTTCCATACTTACCATGAAAATATTTCCCCTAGGAACATTTACCATTTCAAAACTTGCTATAGATACCATTTTAACCACATATAACCTCCTTTAAGTATAATTCCTTATCCATTATTAACATTTTATTTCCCTTTTTACCCATTTTCATTGTTTCATTAGGCACCATTTTCATCAATTTCAAGAAAATCAAATTCATTCTACCCTTTATGTCCCACACACCCATCCCATGTGTGTGCCTACCATGATTCATGTCACTTATATACTTAGGTGCCTAGTATGATGCATTAATTCACAAACCCATTCCATTATATCCATGAAAAAAATATCATAAAACTATCACATCACACAATAAGTGAATCAACCAACGGTGAAATATCATCAAATGTAACAAAACACATCAATAACAACAATTCCCACCTTGGTTGACATAGGTTTTTCTCCCATACACAGGTTAGATACTCCCAATAAAGTTCTCATTACCAAGTCCCAATACCTTCCTAACCTATTTTCTATCATCCCCAAATATTAAGTCACACAAAATACCTCCTATGATACCACTTTGTAACGTCTTTGACCTAGGAGACACTAAACTGAGGCCCAAGTCGGGTCACCACATGACCTAAAATGCGCCTCCCCATATGCCATAGATTTTTGAATAGCAATTATGGTCTAAAAGGTTACGTGTGGAGACTATACCCTCTTTACCAGAGTAAAAAAATAGTAGAAAATAAACAAAACAGTGGAAAAAAGATATAATAACCAATGAACTTTCATAAACAAACATCACCTAAAGATGGGTTCAAAACATATCCAACAATAAATATGTTAAGATATTCTAAATAGTTCCAAGTGAACCAGACCCAAAATAAAGACAAATAACGGAATCCCAAAATGAATCTAACTCCAAGTTTGGAACCTCATCCATGTACATACCAAGTCTGACTCAACTCCCAAGCACAGGGACTTTTCCCTTATCCTGACCTATAAGTATGAAGTCTTCTTGGGTACCCAATGGTGGCTTGAGAAGTGTGTGAGTACAACTCAGTAGGCCACCACCAACAGTGTTTACAAAATATCCAGTCTAGATAAATAGTGCGTTCAAGTGATAATATATGATAAGTAAATAAATGACACTTTGGGTGACATTATTTAACTAGGTTCACTTAAGTCATTCCTAGTATTATTCCCAATTTCATTACTTATACCATATTCAATACTTAATACACTTTAATCATGTGTTTAAGGGACTAGGAATATTTATCAATCTCAATGCATAAGGGGAGAAAAATCAAGTTCCCTATCTCACAAGGTATAACACATAATCATGTATACAACACGCTCACCTTGAAGCCTTGATCCAGGTTGTCTCATTGAATGCAACCATTAAAGGAATATAACTCCTTACATTTCTATAATCTATTCATTTTTGGGTGGAGTTTAGAGCGTGAGTCTAACTAGACCTGTGGGTGTAGAATCTTATGTCAATACCCCACTCTATGAATCCATGTGCATATTCTTATATGCATCCAATCACCACACACATACCACATCACAACCAACCACAACCAATACCAATAAAAATATCACAATCCATGACAACCATAATGGGAATTAATATTTTTCCATAGTACATTAACACATTTACCATTATTATCACATAGTCATTTAGCCCAATTCCATTTAATATGAATAACTCACTAATAATATTCACTAGTTCCCCAAAGCAAACCCATTTGTCATATAAAACCATTACCCTATGTTAATTCATTTAAAACATTCTTCATTTCCCATGTTTAGTCTACTTATGCATTTCAAGTACAAGACACAATTCATTTGACACATTCCCATTAATCCCATTTAAACTATTTACATGCCAATCCAAATAATACCTTATCCATTATCCACATATAGACACAATTATCCATTTTACCTTATTTAATCATCACATTATCCAATTTAGATGTTTGACATGGGATCTACCTATTTACAAGTCCATTTCACCCCTAATGTTTCTATTAAATATGTTCAGGAGGGTTAGTGCACCTCATAGGTGGCCTTAAATAGGTCAAGACATCCTCTACAGATCCCATGGGGATAGAGAGGGGTTCAAATCCTCATTTAGGTGTTCATTTTACCAAATCTCACTAAAATTATTCAAAGCGCAACAAGAGGTACCCAAGAACTCAACCAAACATACAAAAAAACCACAAAGACTATGGGATAAAACTTATAGACCACCTACCTCGAATCCATTGACAAAAACACTCTTAATCATTGACTTAGATCCTGATCCAAATCCCCTTTGAAGCCTTCACCTATATTACATTATAAAAAGAGGGTTTTAGGGATTTATAAGAGGATTTACCAAGATAAAAATCCCTAATCTAAAAAAGATAAGAAATAAGAGGATTATAATTACCCAGAGCATCAATCCACAATCAACGGTGCTCTAAACAGCCTATAGATGAAGGAGAATCACCCTTGGGAATCCTTAGTGGTTAGGGTTCATCACTAGGGATGCAAGGGAGAAAATGGGTAAGAAAAAAAAGTGGGAACTTTAAACCCCGCAATGGAAATTTTGTAAAATTTTCATCTTTACTAGGACACACAATTTACCCGTATGGTTTTCCAAACTATGGAAAAACTGTTTACAAGACAGTTTCCAAGGGGAGTTGGGTTACTCAATTACTTGGGGAGTTCCACATGGTTTGAATAACCGTGCATCAATAGTGACACTACCTAATTCTGAACGGTTTACCTGGGTAGGACACATGATTTTCTTAACCGTGCTCTAACTTTGAGACTTACACATATTGTCCTGGTTTTCCTTCATTTCATGCCCCAAACCTCTGGAACACCCCTAGGCTTCATCATTCTCCAAATAATCATTTCATTAGCCAAAATAAGAGATTGAAACCAAAATTTAAAAAAGGACATACTTCCATGAAATCTGGGATCTTACATAAGTCCAAATTCAAATAAGTATAAGTGTATAATGGTGAAAACCTTGATTGGAAATGGGTATGGTATTCACTACACAATTGTTTCGGAATGAAAAAATAATGGTGAAATTTTGATAGCATAACATCATCACATAAAAATTCAAAAAATGGGTTGATGAGAGAGTAAGGGGCATCTCATAATTTGTACATAAAATGGGTAGTAATATGGACATGTATATACATATCCCAACATTAGGAATTTGAAATAGAAGGCATAAGATAATAAAGAAACTTGAATAAATAAAAAAATGCGAGGATACCTTACTTGAGTGTGTGACTCCAAATACTTGGGAGGATCTTCTAGAGAGCTTGTGAGAACCTTGGGAGGACTATGGATAAGGGAGGGAAGAGTAAGGATGTGTTCTAAGTATTTTTAGTTAAGAAAAATGGTATATTGTGTTAGTTTATATAGGAAATGAGTGGGGATTTCTTTATTATTTCTCAAACTTAGGTTTTGGACTCTATATAATTAAAATAACCAAAAAAAATATTCCCATGGTTTCTGCTAAATGGGAGTGGTTTTAATTATTTTATAAGGCTAAGGTGTGAACTTAATAAAATAATACCCTTTCTTATGTGTAAGTGAGTCATACTCTAAAAGAAATGATTTTAAAACCTTAAAATATATTAATGGTTTTTGAGGATTCATAAAGGATTTATAAAATTAACTAAATAAATATAAAATCACATTATTTTAAATGGAAAACATATATTTGGGTCTTGGATCCCATTTATAGTTTTTATTACATCACTTTTGGGTCATTATAATGTCATAATACACAAAGTATATAGATACAATATTTAATTTTTACCTGAAAATTTTAATGTCTCCTAAAATTATAAAAAATTATCCATTGAATAATTTTGATATTATGATTAAAAAAATAATATTAATTTTATCTAAATAATTTTCTAAATATTTGAATTTTCACTTTTAAAATAAGAATCGATATTTATTGAGAAATGTTGGATTCTCTTTGAAAATAACAGTTTTTGAACCCTTATAAAAATTACATTTGACTTCATAAAAATTATGTGATCTTTTAAATTTAATAAAAATTATTTAATAATAATATTTTATTAAAATATTATTTATTTAAAAAATCCCTTAATTCATCAAAAATAAATTTCTTAATTGAATTTGAATATTACCCAAAAATACTATTTTTGTTTTATTATATAAAAATCATTTATAAAGTAAAAATAATAAGATAAAAATATATTAATTATTATTTAAAAAATAAGGTACATACTCATATTTATAGGTTATTGATACATATCCCTTTAATATACCATAAAACCCACTAAGATTAAGTTGCATGACAATAAGACTTTCAAGGGGTGGTTTGGCATACATGGTTTGTGCCATGATCTCAATGAGATTGAACTTATCTCATTAATAGTTTCTATCATGCTTAATTTGTTGGATATATGCTTGGGATTGGTCAAGAGAAAATCCTAGTGATGATATCTCCCTTGGAAGCTCTAATAAATAGGATTCATAGGGTACAATCCTACTGACTAGTACCATCACTTTGTCTGTGTCAATTGGATTTTTTAAAACCCCATATTTATATAAATAATGTGATCACTATTAAATGGATATTTTATCAATGATAAAGATGCTTAATGTTCATTTAAATCTGATAGGTTATAATAAAACCAAATAAGTACATGTGTTTTCTATAACCATATTATATAATATGACATTTAATTAAATTATAAGGGAAATTATATTTAAAACTGTTCAGGTCATTACAATATTTCACCCTTAGGAAATTTACCCTTAAAATTTTCATTTACCACACTAAAACAGATGAGGGTAACTCTATTTCATAACTTACTCTATTTGCCACATCACTTCTTCAAACTTGTGGTTTCTTGACAACACTTTGACCAGATGTATTATCTTATTTCTTATAACTTTATCTCTACGATAAGAGGTCTTCACTGAATAATATTCATATAGGAGATCATTATCCAAATATACCACCTCTGGATTGAGTAAATGTGAGTGGTATGGTATTTACTTTCTCAAGATGGATACATGGAATGCATCATGTACTTGAGATAGGTTAGGTGGTAGTGCTAGTCGGTAGTCCACCGCTACGATGAAATCAAGGATCTCAAATGGGATGATGTGTCTTGGATTAATATTTTCCTTCTTCCCAAATCCCATCACTTTCATTAATATAGATATGCATAGAAATACCATGTCACTAAAATCAAATTATAGGTCTCTTTGATAATTTTCAAGATAGATCTTTTGTTGACTCTAAGAAGACTTGATGTGCTTTTGGATAGTATTAACCTTTTCTATCATTTCCTTGACCATTTTATGACCTAATAGTTTTTGTTCCCCAACTTTATCCCAACATGAAGATGTTCTTCACCTCTTCCCATAAAGGTCTTCATAGGGATCCATTTGGATGCTCGAGTAGAAACTATTATTATAAGAGAACTCAAACATAGAAAGATGTTAGTCCCATACTCATTTGAAGTCAATTGAGAATTATCTTAACATGTACTCAAGTTTCTGGATATTTCACATTGATTTTCCATCAGTTTGAGGGTCATAATCCATGATGAAGTTCAACTCAGTATCTAGAGTCTGTTGGAGACTCTTCCAAAATTTATAGGTGAATCAAGGATCTTGATCAGATACAATTGATAGCGGTGTTCCATGTAGCCTCACCACTTCTCTAATGTATATCATTGAAAGTTGATCAAGTGATAAATCCTCACAAATCATAATAAATTGCACAGTCTGTAAGAAAATCCACCACAACCCATAGAGAATTATTTCCTCTTGATGTCTTTGTAAGACTCACAAAAAATTACATGGTGATGTTTTCCCATTTCCATGTTGGTATGTGTAATGGTTTCTTCATCCCATTAGATTTTTGCCTTTCTGATTTTACTTTCTAACATACAAGACATCTTGATGTATATTCCACGATGTCCTTCTTCATATTGTCCCAATAATAGTGTTATCAGATATCTCAATACATCTTTTTGATTCCTGGGTGGATATAAAAGGTTTAACTATGAGCATCATCCAACAAATCCTTCTTTAACTCAATATTTGATGGTATACATAGTCTTGAAACAAATCTCATAACTCCCACTTCATTAAAATTAAACTTTTAGGATTTCCATTTTCTTATAGTTTTCACTTTCTTATGAATTCCCACATCATTTTTATGAGAATCATTTATATTTTATAGTAGGTACGATTGAGAAATAATTTGTGAAAGGATTGATGATGTTACTTCCTTTATGATTCCTATTTCCATTATTTTCAAATCTAAGAAGATCGGATCCCTCTCAATTCTCATCAATAATATAATTTTTGTATTCTTTATAATTATATAATTTTCTAGTCTGTTCTATTTCCCTAGATGGTATGGAATTGATCAGTCATAGTCCTTGATCAGGTCTAACCATCTTCATTGGCACATATTCAACTATTTTTGTGTGAATATATATTTGAGACTTTTGTGATCCATATAAATTTCAAACTTATTCCCAAAGAGATTATGCCACCATATTTCAAAAGAGAATATCACTATAGAAAACTCTAGATCATGAATTGGGTAGTTCTGTTCATGAACTTTCAACTTCCTTGAAGCATAGGCTATCACCTTTTCATTTTTCATTAATACACATCCTGATCCCTTCTTTTGAGGAATAACTGAATACTAAAAAGAGTTCTCCGCTTGTGGGTAGTGTAAGTACAATTGTAGTGATAGGCCTCCTTTTTAGATCCTTAAATCACTATTCACATTTATCATTCCAAGAAAACTTGACCCCCTTCCAAGTTATCTTGTTTAGAAGGTTTGAAAGTCACAAGAAAATTCTCAAAAATCGGTGACAATACCTAGCTAAGCCAAGGAAACTATGAAGATCTATCACAGATTATGGCCTCGAATATCCTCTAATTACTTATATCTTTGAAGGCTCCACTATTTCTTATTACTTGTGATGATATTCCCCAAGAATGATGAAAGAACCCAGGTTTTTAGAATAGGTCAAAATCCCAACCCTCTTTGAACCTTTGGATTATTCCTAAGGTAACCAGGAAAATCTGGGAAGTTCTAGAAATTTCTAGACTAGACGCCGTGTACTTTAAAAGTACACGCCATGTATGAGTTAGGCAAGTAACATCAGTGTGCTCACTGAGTACATGTCGTGTGATGACCGTGTAGAAATTTCCTACTACACGACGTGTAGTCTTACTCGACACGCCATGTATCTTCTCTTCTGTGTACCAGTTGGGTTTAAGTTGTGTATCAACCCGTGTGGAGTGTCCAAGCCGTGTGGCTACCCCACTTAAGTCGGAGTATGAAAAAGTACACTACACAACATGTAGTTCTTAAATACACACCATGTACTTTTTTTTATTCACTTAAGTGAAAGGCTGTCACATCTTATTTCATAAAATGTCCTCTTCTTCCCCAACTTCAGGATCTCTCCATTTCAAAAACCTGAAGAACATATCTAGCTCTAGATTCTTCATCCATCATCCATTCTTCAATCCATTGGTGGGTGTGGGATCTCAATAGAGAGGCTAACCCCACACACCCTATTCCATTCTTAATTATTTACCTCACGCGTCACAGTTTCCACCAGAGTGGAATTGACAGTATTTGACAGAAACGTAGATCTACGAAGATCGACTTAGAATTGGAGCTCGATATCGGACGTTACTACATCTACAAGTCTCAGGTTGGTGGTGCATACCTATTTTTGTGTTTTTAAAGACCTTTGGGTGGTGCTTCTTAACACGATTATTTGGGTATTTTGAGTGAGACCATAATTTTCTTGTTATTACCTGTTTAATTGTTCATTGACCTATGGGATACCTTTGGGTATGCCCTATTACCTGTGTTTCTTGAGCGGGGCTAGGTGAGTGGCCATTGCTCATCGGGGCATTTTGGCTGGGGGCACCAAAATGGTATTAATTGAATTGTATTGTTCTAAACTGTTGAGTTTAGTTTATTGAACCTTGATATGATTTTTTAGAGGCTTTGAAGGCCTCAGTGCTATTTTTAGATAACTTCTAGGCTACTGAAATTCAACTGTTTAGATTGTTTTTCCTGTTATTGTGTTTTGTTTAAATGTGTAAATATGTAATTGATGAATTTCATATGCTGGAACCCTTTTGGTTGTGTTGGGCATGGACCTGATATTCTTGAGTGATGCTGATCACAGGTTGGGCTTGGCCTGAGTTATGTTGGGTGGTTCTGACCATGAAATTGGGCGTCATGGGCGTTGGTTTGAGGTAGGATGACTGTCAGGTTGGGAATGGACCAGGTTACTAGGATGGCAAGGCCATTAGAGTTGAGTGGCATGGTCGTAGGGACACGAGGTGTCAGAGGTGTTGTGGCTTGGGTAATATTTTGGTGATTACCGCTCACCTAGAACTATGAGTGGTGTGCACACAGAGAGACTCTGTGATGTGGTGGTTTTGACCACTTGTGTGGGTAGAGGCCCCCATTAGTTGCGGTATAGGTACTTTTGGTTTGGGGGTGCTTACCGTAGGAAGCCACATGGAAGGTGAGGATGCTTCAAGGGATATCATTTAGGCTATCAGGATGGGGGTAGAGGCTCAACGTTATTTGAGGGCAGACATCGCTTTCCCTCCAGGTACTTTATTTGAAGGAAGACATCGCTATCCCTCCAATTATATTATTTGAGGGCAGACATCTCTATCCCTCCGGTTACTTATTTGAGGACAGAAATTGTTACTCTTCCGGGTTACTACTGTTGGGCATGCCTTCGAGACGTTGGTACTTGAGACACATGGTGTCAGGGGGCATATGGTGCCGGGTTACATGATATAGATTTCGTCATTGGCCGAAGAAGGTGACACTCCATGGTGGCTGCTGATCACCAATGGAGTTTGTATTTATTTTTGAAACATGCTATTTACTGTTTTTTTATAAATTCATGCCTTCTTAAACACTTATATTAGGTACCCACCATTGGGTGGTATCATACTGAGATTCGTCTTACACCCTGGACGGGCCCTTTGGGACTCGTGCAGACTTTATGGATTTACATGCAGAAAAGTGACCAACTTTAGAAGCTAGGATGCATTAGCTATTGCATGGACATTCACTATTGGAAATTCATGTTTTCCCAATGCTTATTTACCAACAGTTTAAAAAAACCGTTGGTAAAGAAGCTCTTTCCCAACGGTTTACTAAAACCGTTGGGAAAGGGGTGTCCAAGGCACCCTTTCCCAACGGTTATCTTGAACCGTTGGAAAAGAGGTTGTACAAGACACCATTTCCCATCGGTTCTTGTAGAACCGTTGAGAAATGGTCACCCTTTACCAACGTTTTAAACAAACCGTTGGTAAAGGGTCTCTTGGACACCACTTTCCCAATGGTTTTTAAAAACTGTTGGGAAATCTTTCCCCCAAATACTCAATCAACCGCTCTCTCCCCCATTCGTGACAGAACCCTAATCCTGTCCAGGGATCCACTGCTCTCGCGACTTCCCCCATCCGAACCTGTCAAACTACATCCAAATCGTCTCAAATCAGGTATTCTATTCTTCATACACATAAAATATTTAAGTGATACCTTGTTCTTATTGTTATTCATCTCATATTTTAGTTTTAAGTTTTGATTTTTATGTGTATATCATTTTTTTGTGTTTTGATTTAATCTAGACTTTATCCATTCCAATCCATTTAATTAATTAAATCCTTAACCCTCCATCAAAGAAGAAGCATTTCAAATTCATTTCCGTTGTATTCTAGATTTTCTAAGAATGTGTTTTTATGATTTTTTTCCATATTGTAATTAATTGTTACTTGGAAATTTATTTATATGTGTTTAATAATTTTTAGCAAAGTTTTTATGAATGTTTTCTTTAAAATTCATTGAGGAAAGTGTTTTATTAAAATGAATTTTTTTAATAAGGCTTGTGTAATGTAATTTTTTATAGTACACTATGTGACTATGTTTGGTATTTAGTAACACATGAGATAACTGGTGTGTGAGAATGTGTTGTGAAAGAGATTCCATGGTTGGTTCAAGATTATATTTACGTTTTGAGCCTATTAATGAATTGTTTTAAAGATATTTTGAGAAATTTACTTTATGTTTATTGGTGAAAACTGGGAGCTGTAGAGGTGGTTCATGATTAAGACATATAATTACTGCTAAACATGTGGATAAACCTTGCATAGTAGTGAATTATTGAAATGTTTGATGTTTTAGTCCTTTTTTATTTGGAGTTTCTTTTGATTGTGAGGTTTCTTATTGTTACCTATGATGGGAATTTATTTTAGTTTCTAAATCGTCTGAGACTCCCCCACCATGCACAGTGTATGCAACCTATACCCTTATTTAATCATTCTATTTACACAACATATGAAACCTCTACCCTCATTTAATCAATGAAATCAAGTCATTAATTCAAGCCTTCATTTTCACTAGCATGTAAGAAATTGAATGATGTAAACCCATCCTCACATGATTTCTTACCTTATATAGTGTCAAACATATGAAATACGAGATTTTGAATTCATCAGTTAACCATGATCATATATTCCATTTCCCCCAAAATGACTGTACTAATATAACTTTAGGGTCAATTAAATATGGTTCTCATTGTATGATTTATATTATGTGTCTTTCTTGGCCAATAATCACTTTTATGAGGGTGGGGTGCTTTTCACTACCCATTCTGGCATGTGTAGACATCCATAAAAATGTTAGATAAGTCACAAGTTTAATTCAGTAATGTTGTTATCATTGACATACTTTATTATTAATCTCAAATTTAAAAATAAATGTTTTTGTCTATACTTAATGAAATTAAATATTTTTACAATCCATGAACAACCTATTAGTGTAGAAGCCTAAAAGTTATTCACCCATGGGGTGCGCTTGACTTGGGGAAGTAATTGGGTAATGAATGGTATGACCATAGAGGTGCCAATAATGAGTTATTGAACATGAGTGAATGATTTGGGATGCGTATAACACATGATGGGACCTGAGGCATGTTCCTCTTATAGACCTAATGAAAATGAATATAAATAAATTTTAATTTAATTTATGAGTACTTGTTCTTTACATTATTTTAATAGTTCACTACATCGACTAGAAACTTCTTCCTTTATCATTTAATTAAATGTATTTTCTATTAAAGTTCAATCCTATTGAATTGTTTATGACAAAATGACTTATATATATTCTTTTTACAGAATGGACAGAAGTTGGATGTATGAAACCGATCGGATCTCAAGCGATTTTCAAAACAATTTTGAGATCTTTATAGATTTTTCATTTCATAATGCTTCAGATAGTGGTCGCATACACTGCCCATGTTCCAATTGTGTTGGTAGACTTTGGTTGAGCCGTGAAGAAGTCAGCTACCACATAACCAACAATGGTTTTCAATCAAACTACTTTGTGTGGTATCACAATGGGGAGAAAATAAAATCTCAAATTGGTGATGATTGAAATGAAAAGACTGGAATGGAGAATTTGTTAGATGATCGGTTTCCATTTATTCATCATCATGAAAAAGAAAGGATTTCGACTCAAGAAGACTTCGATATGAGGACAGCTGATGCATCTAGTGAAAATGATGATATTGATAGGGTGAAAAAATTTAATGATGCTGCCACGACTCCAGTATATCGACAATGTGATAAAATGAAAAAGCTGGAATTTTTAATCTGATTGTTTCATGGGAAAACTATGTATGGGATTTCTAATACAAAAATCAATTATATTATTACCCTCTTGAAGGATTTACTTCCAGATGATGCAGATATTCCCTCAAACCACTATATGGCATAGAATTTAGTTGAGGAACTTGAATTTTCAAGAAACAAAATTCATGCTTGCCCGAAAGATTGCAGTTTATTCTGGGAGGAAACCGCTGAACGAAATGATTGTATAAAATGTGGCACATCCCGCTGGATGTCAAAATCTGATGGAACACCATCCCGCATTCCACAGAAAGTAATGTGGAACTTTCCATTGATCCCTAGACTCCAAAATATTTTTATGTCTGATGACATATCAATAAAAATTAGATGGAATTATACCAAGAGAAAGAAGACTAATAATGAGTTGGTTCATCCTGTAGATGGATTTTCATGGTAGATATTTGATGCTCGACATCCTGATTTTGCAGCTGACCTCTGTAATGTGAGGATGGGTCTTTCATGCGATGGTTTTAATCTATTTGGGCAGATTCTTACTTCGCACAGCACATGGCCAGTTTTTATACACATTTATAATCTTCCCCCATGGTTGTGTATGAAAAAACCTTTCACTTTCATGAGTATACTCATATCTATTCCTTCTGATCCCGACATTGATATTGATGTCTACATGCAACCTTTAATAAAAGAGTTGAAACTTCTTTGGGATATGGGTGTGCACACATACGATGCATGTTCGAAAGACATATTTCAGATGCGTGCTGCGCTTATGTGGACGATCAATGATTTTCCGTCTTATGCAATGATGTCTGGATGGAGCATGAAGGGAAAATTGTCATGTCTAGTTTGTATGAAGAATACACGATCCAGAAGACTGAAACATTGATGTAGTTTCAATTTTATGGGACATCGACGATTCTTGCCAAAGGATCATCCATATAGAATGAATCGTCAAAGATTTGATAATACCATAGAGACCGATGATCCACCTCAGCATATGTCTGGAACTGACATGCTTAATGAATTGAAAGATTTCAGTTTTTCATTTGGGAAGGGTCAAATGAAATCTGGAAGGAGAAATAATGTTTCCACTGAAACCTGATACAATTGGAGGAAGAGGAGTATATTTTTTGATTTTCCTTTTTGGTTAACCAATTTGTTACTTCATTGCTTAGACGTAATGCATATTGAAAAGAATATATGTGAAATTTTGCTTTCAGTTCTTCTAAATGTCAAGGGGAAGTCAAAAGATGATTTACGATCTCGGTGTGACTTGGTGGAATGGGGCATCAGACCAGAATTACATCCTGTGTGTATCAGTGAAAATAAATGGAAACTTCCATGTGTTTATTATGTGATGACACCTATGGAAAAAAACAATTTCTAGAAGTATTATAGACTATTAGAGTTCCTGATGGCTATTCAAGCAACATATCTAAACTGGTCAATAGAAGAGAGTTGAAGTTAAAATCTTTGAAGACTCATTATTATCACGTTCTACTGCATGAGTTTCTTCCAATAGAAATCCGTCATATTTTGTCCAATAATGTAAGGGTGGCTGTTATTCAGTTGTTCCATTTGTTTAGATATCATTGTGCTAAGAAGTTGTCCAAGTCTTTCTTGCAAAAAATGTTGACAGACGCACCATTAATTTTGTGCGAGTTGTAGAAAATATTTCCTCCATCATTTTTCACATGCATGCTGCATCTGACTGTCCATATCCCCACTAAAATACTTCTTGGAGGACCTGTTTCTTTTCGTTGGATGTATCCAACTGAATGAAATATGTTCACATTAAAGTCCTATGTCTGAAACAAAAATTATCCCGAAGGTTCTATCGTGAACGGTTACTTGGCTCAAGAATGTATGGATTTCTGCTCGATGTATTTGTCTGATCTTACTACAAGATTGAACAGAACAATGAGAAATGAAGAAGAATAGTATGAGAAAATTGAACCCAGTTTTCCATCACTTCCTAAAATAGGAGGAATTCCTAGATCATATACATTGAAGACATTAGGACATGAAGAGCGAGAGATGACACATCGCACAGTTTTGTTCAACTGTGATTTGTTCGATGACTATATAAGGTAACTAAATTTATTATGTATATCTTACATATATATCTATTAAACTATTCATATTTTTTATCTATAGGGAACATAAAACAATGATAAATATGAAGCATCATTCTTTATCATTGAGAAGGAGAGAGACTTTTCATAGCAAAGAGTTTTCTTCTTGGTTAAAATTAAAGGTAAAAAAATTAATGTTTAAAATAACTATATCAATATTTAATTAAGTTTAATAGTCATTTATATTGCAGGTATTGAGTTTTTCTGCTGACTCTATCTCTGAGAAAATAAGAGCTTTGGATTTTGGTCCTAATACCGTGGTTCGTGACTGTAAATAAATTATTATCAATGGGTACAAATTTATTGTCACTGAATGAGCAAAGAACATGAGAACACAATATGATGGTTTTATGGTTACTGTCACAACAAATTGTTATTCAAGTGCATCATATAGTAGACCGCGATTTGAAAATCTGGGTTATTATGGAGTTGTTGAGAAAATAATAATATTGGATTATTACTCTCATGGAAGAGTCAAAATGATGAAATGCCATTGGTTTGATTCGATGATAAGACATGGCACATTTATTGATGATTGTGGATTTCGAGTAATTAATATGACTCACATTATTTCTACCAAAGAACCATATGTGTTGGAATCAATGGATAAAAAAGTTTTTTTATGTCAAAGACCAACTTCGACCTGAATTTGGTGTCATAGTTGAAGTAATTACAAGACATATTTTTGATGATGGTGATGATTGAATTGACACCGTCCTAGTGCCATTGGAACCAATCCATTTATTTCTTTTGATGACTCCAATAGCTCAATTGTTAGAGTTGATTGTAAACCTGAAGTTGTGGTTGAAAATATATAAAATCATTCATCCATGTTCTCAATTATTTTGGTTTACCTCGAGTTGGGTTGTTAAGGTTGGTAATATTCAATTTGATTTAGTATTGATCACAAATATGTTTTAGCTGACTTGACTATTATGTAAATTTTCAATGTTTATTGGTTGTAGTTTTATTTGAATTGCATTTTCTAATTTGAAATTGAACTGTATTCAAACATAGTAAAATAATATTTCTAACTTGGTTAACATTACAACTTGTATGATTTATTAAATCCTTTCAAGCTCTTCTAAAACAATTGATAGGTGACTTGACCATTATGTGAATTTTCAATGTTTATTGGTTACAGTTTTATTTGAATTGCATTTTATAATTTGGAATTGAATTGTATTCAAACATAGTCAAACAATATTTCTAACTTGGTGAACATTACAACTTGTATGATTTATTAAATCCATTCAAGCTCTTCTAAAACAATTGATAGCTGAATTGACCATTCTGTGAATTTTTAATGTTTATTGGTTGCAGTTTTATTTGAATTGCATTTTCTAATTTGTAATTGAACTGTATTAAAACATAGTCAAATAACATTTCTAACTTTGTGAACATTACAACTTGTATGATTTATTAAATCCATTAAAGCTCTTCTAAAACAATTGATAGCTAAATTACCAATGAATCCCCCTATTCCCTCATATATTTAGTTTTTTGGGTTACACATTAGTTTACTTTTTCTAATTAATTACATATTTGTTTTCAAAAGCAGGAAATGAAGCCAATTGAAGAGAGACAAAGGAAAAAATGATGGAGGACAATCGTCGAATGACAGAGTTGGGAATTCCATCATTAGTGTCTGTAGTGAGTACTTTATTTCAAATTGATATATTTAAAGAATATATAATGTCATTGGATTAATTTTTTTGTAAACATTTTTGTATGATCCACCTATACGTCGAAAGTTATTCGACTAGGAGCCTAGTACTGGTCCTAGTACTCAGGCTGGTGGTACGAGGAGGGTTCGTACCAGAGGTGGACGAGTAGCTGCGCGTACCCGACTAGACCCTTCCCCTCCCACTGACATGTCATCCTTCCCACATTATGATCCAAGTGTGTCGTTAGAGACACATAGGATATTTAGGCCTCCCATGTTTTCGCTACCTTCTGCATCTTCTGGCCCATCATTTTCACATCCCATGATGATTCCCACTCCCCAGTCAGCATCTGGTCAGACAGCTATCCCATCTTCTTTTCCTTCTAATTCTGTCTCTCCGAGCTTCTATATTCCATCGTTTTCGACTCTTGTTCCACCACAGAGTGTTCCATCAGTTTCTGTGGATCCAGTGACGCTCAGTGATCAGAATGGCACAAGTATATTTATAGAAACCTAACAAATTTTTATAGAAATATTTATTTTCATTATAACATGTTTTGATAAAATATTTGTTTTTCTTTCATGACAGATACATCTACTGACAGGAGGCATGGGAGGGGGCATACACACATGATTTCGGTGTGGAACCGCCACACACAGGTTACGGTGGATTATAATGAAGACAACCAAATGGTGGAGAAAACATGGCAACAATGTCGGAGTTTTCTTGCGATGCTTTCCAAATACTCCGACATCATTCCCGTCAGCCCGCTATCATGGAGACGTTTTCCACATGAGGTCAAGGATAGATCTTGGGTAGAGATATGGGTAAAAAAAATCTGTTATATTTAATTCCATGAATTATTTTTGTATTTATATGAATTAATATTTTGATTTCAGCTTTGATTTAATTTTCCCGATGGTGAGGGTGCACGACCGGAATGTCTAAAGGATTTAGGCAAGATTTGGAGAACCTAAAATCATGAGTTGTATATTGGCTAGGTTTCTAGAGTTGGAACTGAGTTAGAGGCAGTACCAGTGGTGGATGATTGCCCTATAGAGTAGTATCGTCAGATGATTACTCATTGGAGGAGTACCCAATTTAAGGTATTAATAACATTTGAGGTATTTAAATAATAACTTTCATTTTTTTCATTAATAATATCTGTTGCATTTTTTAATTTTATTTAGGAATAATCTGGAAAAGATAAAAAGAACATTGATGCAAAAAAATACATCCACACACTGGGACGCACTACGATGCCTGATCATGAGAGGAAGCAGGTATGACAATTGTTTATAAGTTTTCTTTACGACTTACACTTTCTTTTGTTTCCTAAATTATTTAATAGTTTTCTAAAGTTTTCATATAACTTTAGTTTTCAATGTCATTGTAGAGGAAAATACAAAATATTGAAGGACATGTGCCTCGAGAAAAACTGTTTTGCTTGAGTAGACAGAAAAAGGATGGAAGTGCCGTCAATGAAGCGACTGAGCAGCAGATTGTAAGTTTTAATCTGTTGAATTTATATTTTAATATATATTTTGTAACTTAATGATATATTTATATTTGTAACAGGCTGCTTTATAGGTCCTTGATGCCCAAGAACCGGAAAATTTTGGACCAACAGATCACTTACATCAAGTGTTGGGAGAGAAGCATTCTGGCAGAGTACGCTGCCGACCTAGGATAGCCCCGATGAGGTATTGTTCCTCCTCAGGTACGAGCTGTAGTGCCACCGAGCTGCAGCAAGTTAGGGTACAGGCATAACAGGCTGAGAAAAGGGCCACATAGATGGCATAACAGTCTACTAGGGAAAACAGTGAGTTTATGAAATTTATTGAAGTTCTACATCGAACACTTCCAGCAAAGGCCAGCCCAGCTTTTGATGAATATATGTCGTCGATACATTATATATATGGTGAACCAGGTTGCAATTCTAGTGGTGGTTAGGACGATTTCCAGCTTGACGATGATGATGGCGAGGAGTCTGATGCGGAAGAGGAGGGAGAGGAGGAGGGCGAGGTGGGTGGCGAGGGTGAGGAGAAGGGCGAGGGCGAGGAGGAGGGTGCTGAGGAGGACGAGGACGATGATAGGGACGAGGAAGAGGGTGATGATGATGGTGATGATGGTGATGGTGATGTGGGACAAATTGATCCATTAAATTTTTGACTAATATTACTGAGATTTGATTTTTAATCTATTCTAGTTGTTGGTTTTATCTAGACTCATAGTATAGTATTGGAGTTGAGTTATTTTTATATATTATCAGTTTTTATGGATGTTGTTGTCTTTTAGTGGTTGTGTGTTTGGGAACCCCCCTCCTTCCTGGACCCTGGACAACCCCCACCATCCTCCTTGTACCCCAGACAGCCCCCAGACAGCCCCCCAGACAGCCCCCACCCTCTTCCTTGGACCCCAGACAACCCCCCGAACACCCCCTGAATAGCCCCCCGAACAGCCCCCCACCCTCCTCCCTGGACCTCGGACAGCCCCCCAGACAGCCCCCCCCTCTTCCTTGGACCCCGGACAACCCCCCAAACACCCCCCAGACAGCCCCCTGACAGCCCCCCAAACAGCCCCCCAGACAGCCCCCCACCCTCCTCCCTGGACCCCAGACAGCCCCCTAGACAGCCACCTAGACAGCCCCCACCCTCTTCCTTGGACCCCGGACAACCCCCCGAACACCCCCGGACAGCCCCTGGACAACCCTCCAAACAGCCCCCCGAACAGCCCCCCCACCCTCCTCCCTGGACCCTAGACATCCCCCCAGACATCCCCCCCACCCTCCTCCTTGGACCCCAGACAACCCCTCGAACACCCCCCAGACAGCCCCCCGCACAGCCCCCCACCCTCCTCCTTGGTCCCTGGACAGCCCCCCGGACACCGACCGGACACCCACCAGACAACCCCGCCGAATAGCCCCCCCACCCTCCTTGATTTCATTTAATACTAGAAAATCTATAATATATATTTTATTTATTTTCATCATGATAATAAATGTAAATCACATTTACACATCTAATCAATATCATAGATTCTTGGTATGTTATAAAAGAGATGTATTCATTGGGAATGACATTGTTAGCTCCAAAATGTATCATAGCATGATAAACTAAAATCTAATCCATACTAAGAATGATATAAAGATATTTTATATGAATGTCCAAAAGATTTTAAGTAAATACCATTCCAATAATAGACACATGAGGATTCTCATAAAATGGACAACATTTTAAGTACATACGGAAAACCGAACAAATCCATTAGGTTTCTATTGAAACTTTATAAGAACGATCCATGGGTTATATGTGATGTGTACGAATCAACCTCACCTCAATCTGAGACGCGGTGTGGCCGACACCACTCAAAGTGTCTGTCTTCTGTTTCAAAAGGACGTCATTTTAATTGAAAAAAATCAACTGACATATGGAAAACTGACCAAATGCATTCGGTTTCTGTTGAAACATTAGGAGAATGATTCATGAGTCATATGTGACATGTAAAAGTCAACCCTGCCTCAATCTGATATGTGGTGTGGCCGACACCACTCAAAGTGTCTGTCTTTTGTTTCAAAAGGATGCCATTTTAAGTGAAAAACATCAACTGCCATACGGAAAACCAAACAAACGGATTCAGATTGTGTCGATACTTTAGAACAACGATCCATGGGTCATATGTGATCTGTACGATTCAACCCCGCCTTAATATGAGGTGTGGTGTGGCTTCCACCACTCAAAGTGTCTATCTTTTGTTTAAAATGGACAAAATTTTAAGTACATACGGAAAACCGACCAAACGCATTTGGTTTTCGTTGAAACTTTAGGGGAATGATTCATGGGTCATATGTGACGTTTAAAAATCAACCCCACATCAATTTGAGATGTGGTGTGTCCGGCACCACTCAAAGTGTATGTCTTCTGTTTCAAAAGGACATCATTTTAATTGAAAAACTTCAACTGGCATACGGAAAACCAACCAAACGCATTCGTATTGTGTCAATACTTTAGAACAATGATCCATGGGTCATATGTGACATGTACGAGTTAACCCCGCCTCAATCCTAGGGGTGGTGTGGCCACCACCACTCAAAGTGTTTGCCTTTTGTTTCAAAAGGACGTCATTTTAATTGAAAAACATCAACTGGCATACGGAAAACCGACCAAACGCATTTGGATTGTGTCTATACTTTAGAAAAACTATCCATGGGTCATATGTGACATGTACGAGTCAACCCTGCCTCAATCTAAGGCACGGTGTGGTTTCCACCACTCAAAGTGTCTGTCTTTTGTTTCAAAAGGACGCCATTTTAAGTGAAAAACATCAACTGACATACAGAAAACTGACCAAATGCATTCGGATTGTGTCGATACTTTATAAAAATGATCCATGGCTCATATGGGATGTGTACGAGTCAACTATGCCTTAATCTGAGGCACGGTGTGGCCGGAATCACTCTAAGTGGCTCTCTTTTGTATAAAATGGACAACATTTTAAGTACATACGGAAAGCCGACCAAACGCATTCGGTTTCCATTGAAAATTTAGGAGAATGATTCATGGGTCATATGTGATGTGTACGAATCAACCTCGCATCAATCTGAGATGCGGTGTGGCCATCACCACTCAAAGTGTCTATCTTTTGTTTCAAAAGGACGTCATTTTAAGTGAAAAAATCAACTGGCATATAGAAAACCAACCAAACGCATTCAGATTGTGTCGATACTTTAGCACAACAATAAATGGGTCATATGTGACGTGTAAGAGTCAACCCCACCTGAAACTGAGGCGCAGTGTGGCCATCACCACTCAAAGTGTCTATCTTTTGTTTAAAATGGACAACATTTTAAGTACATACGGAAAACCGACCAAATGCATTCAGTTTTCATTGAAACTTTAGGAGAACGATTCATGGGTCATATGTGGCATGTAAGAATCAAAACTGCCTCAATCTGAGATACGGTGTGGTTGGTACCACTCAAAGTGTCTATCTTCTATTTCAAAAGGACGTCATTTTAATTGAAAAACATCAACTGGAATACGGAAAACCGACCAAACGCATTCGGATTGTGTTGATACTTTGCACAGCAATCCATGGTTCATATGTGACATGTATGAGTCAACCCCACCTCAATCAAAGTTACAGTGTGGCTGCCACCACTCAAAGTGTCTTCCTTTTGTTTCAAAAGGACGTCATTTTAATTGAAAAACATCAATTGGCATACGAAAAACCAACCAAACACATTAGGATTGTGTCGATACTTTAGCACAACGATCTATGGGTCATATGTGACGTGTAAGATTCAACCCCGCCTCAATTCTAGGCACAGTGTGGCCGCCACCACTCAAAGTGTCTGTCTTTTTTTCAAAAGGACGTCATTTTAAGTGAAAAACATCAACTGACATACGTAAAACCGACCAAAGGCATTCAAATTGTGTTGATACTTTAGAACATCGATCCATGGGTCATATGTGATGTGTAAGAGTCAACCCCGCCTTAATCTGAGGCACGGTGTGGCCGAGATCACACTAAGTGGCTATCTTTTGTTTAAAATGGACAACATTTAAGTACATACGGAAAACCGACCAAAAGCATTTGGTTTCCATTTAAACTTTAGGAGAACGATTCATGGGTCATATGTGACGTGTACGAATCAACCTCGCCTCAATCGGAGATGCGGTGTGGCCGGAACCACTCAAAGTGTCTGCCTTTTGTTTCAAAAGGACGTCATTTTAATTGAGAAACATCAAATGGAATACAGAAAACCGACCAAAAACATTCGGATTGTGTAGATACTTTAGAACAATGATCCATGGGTCATATGTGATGTGTACGAGTCAACCCCGCCTGAAACTGCGACGCGGTGTGGCTGCCACCACTCAAAGTGTCTGTCTTTTGTTTAAAATGGACAACATTTTAAGTACATATGGAAAACCGATGAAACACATTCGGTTTTTGTTAAAAATTTAATAGAAAGATTCATGGGTCATATGTGACATGTACGAATCAACCCTGCCTCAATTTGAGATGCGGTGTGGACGGCACCACTCAAAGTGTCTGTCTTCTATTTTAAAAGGACGTCATTTTAATTGAAAAACATCAACTGGCATACGGAAAACTGACCAAACGCATTCAGATTGTGTCAAAAATTTATCACAACGATCCATGGGTCATATGTGACGTGTACGAGTCAACCCCGCCTCAATCCGAGGTGCGGTGTGTCCGCTACCACTCAAAGTGTCTGCCTTTTGTTTCAAAAGGACGTCATTTTAATTGAAAAACATCAATTGGCATACGGAAAACTGACCAAATGCATTCGGATTGTGTCTATACTTTAGAACAATTATCCATGGGTCATATGTGACGTGTACGAGTCAACACCATCTCAATCCGAGGTGCGGTGCGGCTGTTACGACTCAAAGTGTCTGTCTTTTGTTTCAAAAGGACGTCATAGTGAAAAACATCAACTAGAATACGAAAAACCGACCAAAAGCATTCAGATTATGCCGATACTTTATAACAACGATCCATGGGTCATATGTGACGTGTACGAGTCAACCCTGCCTTAATCTGAGGCATGGTGTGGCCGGAATCACTCTAAGTGGCTCTCTTTTGTTTAAAATGGACAACATTTTAAGTACATATGGAAAACAGACCAAACGCATTCGGTTTCCATTGAAACTTTAGGAGAAAAATTCATGGGTCATATGTGACGTGTACGAGTCAACCCCGCCTCAATATGAGATGCGGTGTGGCCGGAACCACTCAAAGTGTCTGTCTTTTGTTTCAAAAGGACGTCATTTTAAGTGAAAAACATCAACTGGCATACGGAAAACTGACCAAACGCATTTGTATTGTATCGATACTTTAGTACAATGATCCATGGGTAATATGGGACGTGTATGAGTCAACCCCACCTTAATCTGAGGCATGGTGTGGCTGGAATCACTCTAAGTGGCTCTCTTTTGTTTAAAATGGACAACATTTTAAGTACATACGGAAAACCGACCAAACGCATTTTGTTTCCGTTGAAACTTTAGGAGAATTATCCATGGGTCATATGTGATGTGTACGAATCAACCCCGCCTCAATATAAGATGTGGTGTGGCAGGAACCACTCAAAGTGTTTGTCTTCTGTTTCAAAAGGATGTCATTTTAATTGAAAAACATCAACTGACATACGGAAAACCGACCAAACACATTTGTATTGTGTCGATAATTTAGAAGAACAATCCATGGGTCATATGTGATGTGTATGAGTCAACCCCGCCTCAATCCAAGGTGCGGTGTGGCCACCACCACTCAAAGTGTCTGCCTTTTGTTTCAAAAGGACGTGATTTTAATTGAAAAACATCAACTCACATACGAAAAACTGACCAAAAACATTCGAATTGTGTCTATACTTTAGTACAATGATCCATGGGTCAAATGTGACGTGTACGAGTCAACCTTGCTTCAATTTGAGGTGTGGTGTGGCCACCACCACTCAAAGTGTCTGTCTTTTGGTTCAAAAGGACGTCATTTTAAGTGAAAAACATCAACTGGCATATGGAAAACTGACCAAACACATTCGGATTGTGTCGATACTTTAGCACAATGATCCATGGGTCATATGTGATGTGTACGAGTCAACCCCCCTTAATATGAGGCATGGTGTGGCCGGAATCACTCTAAGTGGCTCTATTTTGTTTAAAATGGACAACATTTTAAGTACATATGGAAAACCGACCAAACACATTCAGTTTCCATTGAAACTTTAGGAGAACGATCCATGGGTCATATGTGACGTGCAAAAATCAACCCTGCCTCAATCTGAGATGCAGTGTGGCCGGCACCACTCAATGTTTCTGCCTTTTGTTTCAAAAGGACGCCATTTTAATTGAAAAACATCAAGTGGCATACGGAAAACCGACCAAACACATTAGGATTGTGTTGATACTTTAGTACAACGATACATGAGTCATATTTGACATATAAGAGTCAACCCTGCCTCAATTCAAGGTGTGGTGTGGCCACCACCACTCAAAGCGTCTGCCTTTTGTTTCAAAAGGACTTCATTTTAATTGAAAAACATCAACTGGCATACGAAAAACCGACCAAATGCATTCGGATTGTGTCGATACTTTAGAAAAACAATCCATGGGTCATATGTGACGTGTATGAGTCAACCCCGCCTCAATACGAGGCGTGGTGTGGCTGCCACCTCTCAAAGTGTCTGTCTTTTGTTTCAAAAGGATGTCATTTTAAGTGAAAAACATCAACTGGCATACGGAAAACTGACCAAACGCATTCGGATTGTGTCTATACTTTAGAAAAATGATCCATGGGTCATATGTGACATGTACGAGTCAACCCCACCTTAATCAGAGGCACAGTGTGGCCGGAATCACTCTAAGTGGCTCTCTTTTTTTTAAAATGGACAAAATTTTAAGTACATATGGAAAACCGACCAAACACATTCGGTTTCTATTGAAACTTTAGGATAACGATCCATGGGTCATATGTGACGTGTAAGAATCAACCCTGCCTCAATCTGAGATGCGGTGTGGCCAGCACCACTCAAAGTGTCTGCCTTTTGTTTCAAAAGTACGTCATTTTAATTTAAAAACATCAACTAGCATATAGAAAACTGACTAAATGCATTATGATTGTGTAAATACTTTATAACAATTATCTATGGGTCATATGTGATGTATACAAGTCAACCTTGCCTCAATATGAGGCACGGTGTGGCCGGTATCACTCTAGGTGTATATATTTTGTTTAAAATGAACATCATTTCAGGTAAAAATATATGGTATACAAAAAACCGATCAAATCATGAATTGACTTACGGATTCCACATATAATTGTCATATAAATTTTAAATTGAATTCTAAATGAATTATGTATGTTTATAATTATGTTATGAATTATAATTTAATTATGGATTTGTATAGTTCTAGGATGCATTATATGTTAAATGTGTCTGAATTTGTTCTCTATATGTATGTGTTAGTTGGTTATTTCAGGTACAATAATTGTATATTTATGTGTTAGTTTATTGCAGGTACAATAATTGGATTGAAAATGGGAGGGAATGCACAAAATGAGGCCTGCTGTCCAAATTGCAGACCTGCTGTGCAAATTGCAGGTTGCTGTGCAATTTGCATAACATAGGCTATAACAATGGTTTCAAAACGTTGGAATAGAATCTCTGATGCTTTTTTTTACCAATGGTTCATTGAAACGTTGGTAAAAAACCTTTCCCAATGGTTTAGAAACCATTGGGAAAGATGAGAAACCTTGGTATTTCCCAACGGTTCATGCCAAACTGTTGGGAAAAACTATCCCAATGGTTTGGCAGAACCATTGGGATAGGTTATCTTTCCCCCAATCTATACCAACGGTTCACAGTAAAACATTGGGAACATCTTTCCCAACAGCTTACTTCCCTACGGTTTACAGAACCGTTGGTATAATATATACCAACGGTTTTGCAGCCTTTCCCAACGGTTTAGAACCGTTGGGAAAGACTGTATTTCCAGTAGTGATGGTATGGACCTTGAGGTCTTTCCTAGCTAGATTTACTTTGTTTTGGTTACTTTCCTGTATCAGCATGCTTACTTGTTTTGTAACTATAATTGGTTATCCATCGACACCTTTGCATATAGATATGTATGACCTACTTTGGAGGCATGTTTATTGTTCAGTGGTAGTTACAAGTGATCAACATGCTACTGTGTTTACTTTCCGCTATTGTTGTTTATATTTATTGCTTCCACTGTTCATCGATATTGAATGTGTTTCCGCTCTATGGGTCTGGTTTGAGTCTTCTGAGTCATTTATTCTGCTGCATCTCTATTATTATACTCGGACCAATTCCATTATTATCCTCTGAGAGGGTATAACCTTCCCACTATACCTAAAAAGACCCTTACTGCTAGTCAGTAGCCTTTTGAATTTGGGGAGGCGTGCCTAAGGTTGTAACACCCGACCTATTTAGCACTGTTCAGGTGGATATTCGGGTCCGGGTTGTTACAAAGTGGTATCAGAGGTGTTCTAGACTGGGATTTAGTAGCAGTGTCTTGCTGGATACTAATGAGATTGAGACTTCTCTTTTTATTTCTGCTGGTTTTACTATTTGGGATATGGTATATTGGAGATAGGTTGTTACTAGAACTAGGTTTCTGGCTTGTGTTTGGGTGACTGTAGCCCCAAGCATGAGGGATGGGACAAGTTTCCATGGGTGGGAATTGTTGTTTTCTTTTGCCCAGATTACAATTTATATGATTTCCACCTTAGTGGCTCACTTGGTGTGTGATGTTATTGATTGTGATATGTGACCCTTGAATCGGTGCGGTAAGAGAGAATTGGACCTTGGCCGGGTATAGAAAGGCTTGGTTGTTTGGATTTTGATAGGAACATTTTTAGGGTATTTCAATTTCATAACTGCACGTATGCTTTGTGAAGTGATAATGCCATGTGAATAATATCAAATTACCATACTTTGTATTCTTTGAAATGTGAATAGGTGAAATTATTGATAGAATTTTTGGTTTATTGCAATGTGTTATGCCATGCTTTTTATATTTATAGAATTGCATGTGGTGGGGTATTTGGGTCTGGATCTTATGATAATAGTCATGTACTATGGTTGAGGTGATTTTGATCACCAGGATTGGGTGACTCAATTTTTGGTTTTAGGAAATGTTAGTTTTCAGTATGGGCATGGCCTGAGGTACTTTTGATACTTGGCTCTATTAAGGGCGGGCAAGGAGGCCATGAGGCCAGGAGTCCATGGGAATGGGTTTCATTGGGGGAGAGTAAGGGTAGTAGTTATGTGATTCCTTTTATTGCTTTCCTTATCTACATTAAATATATATTGTTATATATATATATATGGTCTGTCTGACCATTTGTGATATTCAGCGAGTTCCTCTTATACGTCTCGATGGAGAATCAGGTGGGTGATGATACAGTGCCGTAGGTGCAGGATCGGGTTCAGGATCCAGTGCAGGCAGAGCAAGAGCCCTAGGTACAGGCTCTGGGATAGGATCAGGCTCAGGATCCAGTACAGTGGGCAGGGCAGCAGCCAGGTTTGGCAGCGTTCAGACCATGACTTGATGAGCAGCTCTGAGCTAGCCTGATACGTGTCTTGCAGGGAATCGACAAAGGTGCACAGGGTACAGAGCCATCTATGGCATATCTGATGTGAGAGTTCCAGTCACAACACCCACCACTTTTTCAGGGTGAGGGTGGTCCACAGGCAACTAATAACTATATAGAGAGTATGTATATGATCTTTGAGCAGCTCGAGATGTCTCCAAGGCGGAGGGTTAAGCTGGCGACGTACATGGTGTAGGGACTAGAAAAGCGTTGGTGGGATGCGCAGGTGCATGCTCATAGGCACGAAGGGCTAGCATGGAAGGGCTTTGAGGATAGGTTCATTAAGAACTTTTACCCAGATACACTGAGATCCGAGAGACCTTGGGAGTTCTTGAGCCTTCAGTAGGGAGACATGTCCATCATGGACTATGAAGCTACTTTCACTGAGTTGTCTTTCTTTGCACCTGGTATGGTAAGCGATGATGAAAAAAGGGTGAGGTTCTTCGAGGATGGCTTACAAAAAACCATTAGGATCTAGGTGAATATCTTCATGCTGGGTTCATTCTCAGAGGCGGTGAATCAGACACTCATAGTAGAGGGAAACCAGAGGGATATTCCTTAGGTTGGTTGGGGAACAGTTTTAGGTTACAGTTCGGACAACAGGAAGCAAGGATGGGGTGAGTTCCAGTAGGACAGTCAGGCCAAAGACTCAGATAGACCACCTTGTAGTAGTTCAATAGTGGTTTTCTTTCAGTGTGGACAACCATGACTTGTTTAGACTCAGTGCGATAGGCCTCCAAAGGAGTGCTGGGCATGTGGGAAGGTCAAGCGTCTAGAGAGGTTCTATATGCATCCTTCTCAGACAGCTGGTAGACAGGGACCAGGGTAGATGGTGACATCTGGGGTTGGTTCAGGTTTGATACCAGGAGAGGGTATCCGAGGTTTAGCTACATGAAGAGGATGTGACAGGGACAACGAGATCCAGCTGAGGGGTCAGTGACCAGTGGCTGGAGTAGCACCGCAAGGAGGTCAGACATCAAGAAGCCTTACTTCAGGCCAGGTGTATTCCGTGCAGTTTCTAGAGGCTGAGCAGGCTGGTGAGTTGATGATGGTTAGAGGTACACCACAGGTGTGACCATGATTTCTATGTTTTTGTTTTGGAAGACCTATAGAGGCATGTCCATTTTGAGTGCACGTGATGCACATGACCTATGTGGACTGACTAGATGCTGGTCAGTGGTATTGGTGCCCTATCAGGAACATGATATATTTATATATATGTATGAGATGCGTAGCATCAGGGGAATCAAGGATGAGTGTTACTTGAGGTGTCGTGGACATTGGGGCATCAAGGATGCAGGTTACTTGAGGTGCATGACATCAGGTTTCATTTGAGCGTCTATGGGATGCAAGACCTCGTGGAGGTGGACACCGATGTGGTGTGGGATATGTTGGGTGTCAGAAACAAAATGGGAGCACCAATTAGGCGCAGGGGTGACGATGCGTCATGAGAGGACCATGCGTCCAAAAAACAAGTTAGTGAACATTTTCTTGTTTTGAGATTTTTTGGGTTGAGACTGAGCTAGGAAATTCCTAAGGTGGGGAGCCCCCTTGAAAAATTTAGTCAGAACCTTTGAATATGAGGAAGTCTAGGTTACTTTGATCAGAGTGGTATGTTCAGTTCCATCTTGGGGTTTCATTTGATAGCTTGGGGATGAGCTATATTAAGGTGGGGAGATTGAAAGAACAAGGCTTTTTAGAATTGGTCAAAATCCCAACCCTGTTTGAACTTTTGACTTGTTCCTGATTTAACTGGGAAAATCTGGGATATTATAGAAATTTCCAAACTACACACTGTGTACTTTAAAAGTACACGCCATGTATGGGTTAGGCAAGTACCGTCCATATGCTCTCCGAGTACATGCCATGTGATGACCGTGTAAAAATTTTCTACTACACGACATGTAGTGTTACTCGACACGCCATGTATCTTCTCTTCTGTGTACCGACTGGGTTCAAGCTGTGTGTTAACTCATGTGGAGTGTCCAAGACATGTGGCTACCCCGCTTAAGCTAGAGTACGAAAAAGTCCACTACACTGCGTGTAGTTCTTAAATACATGCCGTGTACTTTTTTTTTATTCGCTTATGTGAAAGGCCGTCACATCCTATTTCATAAAACATCTTCTTATTCCCTAACCTCAGGACCTCTCTATTTCGAAAACCCGAAGAACATATCTAGATCTAGATTCTTCATCTGTTATCCGTTCATCAATATGTCGGGGGTTGCGGCATCGAAACAGCGAGGCTAACCCCACGCACCCTATTCCATTCTTGATTATTTTCCTCACGCATCGCAGTTTCCACTTGAGTATAATTGCCTGGATTTGATAGAAACGTAAATCTATGAAGATCTGCTTTGAATTAAAGCTCGATATGGGACGTGCTTACGTCTACGAGTCTCAGGTAAGTGGTTCATACCTCTTTTTGTGTTTTCTCAGACCTTTGGGTGGCGCAGATTAATGCGCGTATTTGGGTTTTTTGAGTGAGACCCTAATTTACCTGTTATTTCCTGTTTAATTGTTCATTGACCTGTGGGATACCTTTGGGTATGCCTTGTTACCTGTGTTTCTTGAGCGGGGCTGGGTGAGTGGTCGTTTCTCATTGGGGCATTATGGCCGGGGGCTCCAAAGTGGTATCAATTGAATTATATTATTATAAACTTTTGATCTTAGTTTATTGAACCTTGATATGACTTGTTAGAGGCTTTAAAGACCTCAGTACCATTGTTAGATAACAACTGGGCTAGTTCAATTCAACTGTTTAGATTGTTTTTCCTATTATTGTATTTTTTTTAAATGTTCATATATGTAATTGCTGAATTTCATATGCTGAAACCATTTTGGTTGTGTTGGGCATGGCCCGAATATTCTTGAGTGATGCTGATCACAAGTTGGGCTTGGCCTAGGTATGTTGGGTGGTTCTAACCACGAGATTGAGCGTCATGGGAATCGGTTTGAGGCAGGATGACTGTCAGGTTGGGCATGGCCTAGGTTACTGGGATGGAAAGTCCATCAGACTTAAGAGGCATGGTCACAGGGATACAAGGTGTCAGAGGTGTTGTGGCTTGGGTACTATTTTGGTGATTACCACTCAACCAGAACTATGAGTAGTGTGAACACAGAGAGACTCCATGATGAGGTGGTTTTGACCACTTGTGTGGGTAGAGGCCCCCATTAGTTATGGTTTAGGTACTTTTGGTTTGGGGGTGCTTGCCTTAGGAAGCCACGTGGAAGGTGAGGAGCCTTCAGGGGATAGAATTTAGGCTATCGGGTTGGTGGAAGAGGCTCGCCGTTATTTCAGGGAAAAAATTGCTGTCCCTCTGGGTACTTTATTTGAGGGTAGACATCGGTGTCCCTCCAGTTACGTTATTTGAGGGAAGTCATCGCTCTCCATCTAGTTACTTATTTGAGGACAGGCATCACTGTTCCTTTGGGTTAATACTTTTGGGTGTGCCTTCAGGACGTCGGTACTTGAGACATGCAGTGTCAGGGGTCACATGGTGTTGGGTTACATAATAGAGATTCCAGCATTGGCCGAAGCAGGTGACACTCCATGGAGGCTGCTGAGCACCAATGAAGTTTGTATTTATTTGTGCAATGTGTTGTTTACTATTATCTTTATAAATGCATGCCTACTTAAACCCTTATATTAGGTACGCACCATTGGGTGGTATCCTACTGAGATTCGTCTCACACCCTACACGGGCCCTTCAGGACACGTGTAGACTTTATGGATTTAGGTGCAGGAAAGAGGCCAGCTTCAGGAGATGGGATGTATTATCTGTTGCATGGAGATGGTATGGAACTTGAGGTCTTGCCTAGCTGGAGTTACTTTGTTTTGCTTATTTTCCTGTATCAGCATGCTTACTTGTTTTGTAGCTACAATTGGTTATCCATTGGCATCTTTACATATGGATATGTATGACCTAGTTTGGATGCATGTTTGTTGTTCAGTGGTAGTTACAAGTGATCAACATGTTGTTGTGTTTACTTTCCGCTGATGTTGTTTATATTTATTGCTTCCGCTATTTATCGATATTGAATGTGTTTCCGCTCTGCGGTTCTGGTTTGAGTTTACTGAGTCGTTTATTTCTCCGTATCTTTATTATTATACTTGGAGTAGTACCACTATTATCCTCAGAGAGGGTATAGCCTCCCCACTATACCTAAAAAGACCCTCGCTGCTAGTCGACAACCTTTAGCGTTCAGGGATGTGCACCTAAGGTAGTGACACCCAACCCGTTTAACACTGTTCGAGTGGCTGTTCGTGTCTGGGTCGTCACAAATGAGACTTCCTTAAAACAAAACTCATATTTTTTGTACTTTGAATAAATATTCTCTTTTCGCAAGGTCTTTAGCATAGTGCTCAGATGATTCTCATGTTTCTACTTGGTTTTTGAGTATATTAGAATATAATCTATAATGACTACCACAAATTTGTCAAAGTAATCTCTAATGACTCTATTCATCAAGTACATGAAGATTTCTAGAGCATTATTGAGCCCAAAAGGAATCACTACGAACTCATAGTGCCTATACTTCATATGAAAAGTAGTCTTGTAAATATCCTCCTTCAACCTAGCTTGATAATATACTGACCATAGATCCACCTCGGAGAAGTATTGTGCTCCACATAGCTGATCGAAAAAGTCATAAATCTAAGGCATATGATACTTGTTCTTTATTATGATCTTTTTGAGCTCATGATAATCAAAACAAATGCGTATTGACATATCCTTCTTCTTAATGAAGTGAAATGATGCACTCCATGGTGAAGCACTTGGGCGTATGAACCCTTTATCCAGATTCTCTTGTAATTTTCTTCAACTCCTCAGGTTCAACAACAACCATTCTATATAGATATTTGGATAATGTTAAAACCATGAGTATAATCTCAATTGAAAATTCAGCCTCTCGACTAGGAGGAAGACTAATAAATTCCTTAGGAAACACATAATCATATTCCCTCACAATAGAAATGTCTTTGAGGTTGATTATGTACTTAGAATCAATAATTTGAGATAGATACATTTTATCATAGGGAAATAATATCCATGATTGTGATATTGGTGCTAAAGAATATTCATCCTCCTCCCTGTACTTGTATAGAATCATAGGGTGATTTGCAATGCGGAAAGTGATTTCCTTATCATGGAAATTTATGTTGGATCTATATAGGGAAAGACAATCTATACCCAAAATTGCATCAAATTAAACTAAAGAGAGTATGACTAGGTTTGTTGGGAATTTATGCCCCCAAATTGTGATAGGTAGGAGTTATATACTTGGGATGAAATAATTGACCCATTTTCCATTTTCCCTGATAACTCCACTTCCATTATTTTTGGTGGTGTTTGAATAGTTCTACTAAAATTTTGTGATATGAAGGAATGAATAGAACTAGAATCAAAAAGTAAATTCTCTATCCTTGAATTATTAACTATCATACCTATCACCACTTCATTTTCTGGATCCACCTCAATGGTTGTGATGGTAAAATCTCACCCTTGATACCTTGGAGGTTATTGGTTGTCTCTGAAAATTCTTGGCTTAGTGCATTGATTTTCAAAGTGCCCTAGTTATTGGAAATTGAAGCAATGAACAATGAGCTTAGGGTTGACTAGAAAATACTACAAAATTGGCTTTTAACAGCACTAGAAATTGTAACAACCTAATCTTCCACGATATGTTTCTCTTTGAATAATACGATAGCATGCAAAGTACGAAACACCGGGTTCAAGCGCACCACGACCTATCAAACTAGCTATTTAAAAAAATTTTATGAATAATAATAACCAAAATTTTAATTTTATATATATCCCATATAATTTTAACATTCATATTTTGTGTTTCTTAGACATAATATAAGGACAAATTTAATTTTTTAGATAAAATAAGTATTTTTAAAAAAATGTAGTTTTTCCGCCTTTTAATGGGGAACCCTTTTTAAATCCAATATTTGATACCTTTATATATTAAATTTAATTAAATTAAATTATTCTTTAGAAGCGGGACATAAAAATTTAGTTTGGACAATTTTTTTGGTGTTTTTCTGATAACTTTCATATTCTAATGAACAGTGAAAAAATACTAAATTTTAATTGAAAACAGATTTTTTAATCAAAATAATTTATAGTGTAAAACTATAAATTTTAATGGTTTTGAAATATAATTATATTATATTTTTATCATTTAATCCAATGTTGGTCATTGGAAATAATCTTACATTTAAATTGGACATAAACACATATAAATCTTTTGATACTTTTTACTTCTCAAAAACCCCTTTTCTAGTTTTGACAACAGGAATTAATTTTAAATTAATTAATGCAACTTATATGTTTTTAATTTGGTAAAATATACATCCTTTTTTAATTTGGAATATCAAAATTATCTTAGGCTGAATTTTTGGTATTTTTCTAAAAACATTCAATTTATGATGAATAGTGAAAAATACTACAAAGTACATAAAAACTAACTTTTCTATTTGAACAATTATTTTTTATTTAAATTTATTTTCAAGTCAAAATATATACATAATACCTTTATTATTCCAATTTAATTCATTGGATTAATTTTATAATAAGATTAGATATATAAAATTTTATTAAACTTTTAAGGTCTTTTACCCACATTCTAGGAACATTTGCAAATTTGCATAAAATGTAATTTTACCGCTTTTGTGAATTGAATTTAAGAAATACAAGAGACATGGTTTAAATCAATAAGTAAAATGTGGTTCAATAGGATGAAAATAATTTTTGGTGAATAGTAACTTTTGAATTTTATTTACCACAGTTAAAAGTAAATAGTGTAATTAAAGGTAAAAATGATATTATAATTACCCTAACACGTGTCCTAATTCTATTGGATAAGTTTATTTCGACAAAAATATACCTTAAGAATAAAATATGATCATTTTGGCCCACTTGGATTAGATTAGGACATTTATTATTATTTTATTTAAAGAAGAGTTAAAAGTGTTAAATTCAATGTTTAAGAACTAAACCATTTTTAATATAGGGTTATTCATAAGATAAATTTGAATATAAATATTAATTATAAATATAAAAATATTTTCTACATAATGGTATTTTATTTATAATTTTTATATATTAAATAATTAAATTTATTTATGACACAATGATGACACATTAATTACCATATTATTGAAAGATTAAAATAATTGATACTATAAATATTAATATAATTGTAAATTGAGAATTTTGATGTATTAAACGAATTTTAAAGGTTAATATGACATGTTATGGTTGATTAAATAATTTTTTTAAATTGATAAATTTTTTATGACTTTCAAAAAAATCAAATACTAAAGAGTGTCAAAATTCACATAAATGAGTTTTTAAAACAAATACTATATTATTAATTGATAAAATATTACTAAAAATATAAGGTTAGAAAAAAGGACTTATATAAGGTTATATATATAAATAATTAACCACTTGGGGTTCTCTTGGATTTTAATGGTAAGTTTATTGGCCATTTATTATAATAATACAAGAATACATGGTAAAAGTTAAACTATTTAACTAAGAGTTAAATCTATAAGATAAGGTTAATATGGTGACCTAAACTTGTCTAAAACCTATTGGTTGAGATTTTTTCGACCCATACCCACCTTATGCTAGAAATAAATCCTTTTGGATCCATTATAAACCAAATATGATTGTATAATAAATTAATATTTCAAGCTTTTCCTAAGTGACCCTCACCTCTCTTATAAAAGGGTACTTACCCTTCTCTCAAAATAACACCTCCAAATCTATTTGGACCAGCCAAAACCTGATCAAATATCCTCCAAACTACCCTAATTTCAACCTAGAGTCCTTACTTTGATCATAAATTCAACTTAAATAGCCCTTTTGATCAAATCAAAAGGAAGCACCTGAAGAAAAGGTAATGATTTCATCACCTCTTTCAAAGTTATTTTCTTCTTCCACTTCTTATTTACTTGTTGTTTACATACCAAAATAATAAATCCAGTACCTTATACTTATTGTGATGTTATTATAAATATGGTACAAACATATTCATTATTATATCCATCCTATGAATGATAAAGTCACCATACGTGCGTAAGTACGGATTACCATCTCCACGTCATGGTGTAGTTTGTTATTCAGCACTTCATTATTTGTATGGGTATAATAATGATTATAATTAATTTAAATAATAAATATAACATGTTAATTATTATTTATATATGATATCACATCCAATTACATACTATTTCACCATCAATGTAATGATATTGTCGCTCGTGTGTACGTACAGATTATTGTCTCCACGAATGCAATGAGATTCATTCCCCATCGTAACCATTCAAGAATAATTTTTATTTTATGATTAAATATAATGTTTAATAACTTAATATAATTCAGGATATGAATAAAATACATCCTATACATAAAAAACATGACTTATGTAACAAAACATATAAAGGAAAACACATCAGTTAACACCTGAAACAATGATACTACTGAAATATTATTAACAAATAAATATTAGAAGATAATATATGATATCATATTTAGGTATGTGGTTCTTGTATAATTTAATAACAATTTTTTAATTATTATATAGGAGGTTAACATACCCTCGACTAAGAAAAAATACAAGGTAAGGGGTTTTCATCTCACTTCTTAATCGCGTGAGATTCATGCTATATTGCCACTATTTCATTTTGTATAGTGTATGTAATGCCCATGATTGTATTATTTTTATAATATAATTTAATTTATGTGTATTTAAATCTTCATTGTTTTATACTTCTTTCATGGGTTGTATGTTTTGTAAGTTACCAAATCAGTAAGGCAATTTCTAATTTTAATTTCCACTCATTGGGTTCTATGCAAACTTCATTGATTATTTTACTCCAAGATTATGTGTGAAATAACTATTTATTTAATTATGTAGTATTTTACACTATCCTATGTGTGGATATAATTTTTATACACATAATAACTCCATTGATAAATTCTCATTTCATCGATATGAACTTGATAAGAGTAATATTAACTCAATTTCCATTCACTGAGTTAATCATCCAATTCATTGGTGTTGTTTTTACAAGAATATATGTGAATATTCTCTGATTTATTTACACTAAATATCCAATAATATTTAGTGTATTTATATTTTTCACAAATAATTATGTCATTGATTTATCCTTAACCTAAGGATACAGTCTTTATTAGGGATTTCATCTCAATTCACATTCCATTGAGACTTTTTTGTTGTTATGCTATAATTATCTTTTATATGGTGTATATATTGTAATTTGACATAGTATATCATGAATACATTTATTATCATGATATTATAAAGTTTTAATTACCTCAATTATTTGTATTCAAGTGTCTCTCATTTGGTTAGGTACTCTAACTAAAATATCATTTTAAATGTTTTAAATATTTTTTATTCTAAATCATTCTCATTAACGTACATCTTTAGAAAATGGTTTTAAGTATTTATTTATATGGGAATGAATGTTTTAAAGTTAAAATTAATTTTAAAAGTTTCAAAGTGGTATGAGACACTTTTATTCAAAAATCTAATTTTTAACAGCTTCTTGATAAATAGTGAGACTTTTAATTATTTTAAAGAAAAAGGGGATATTTCTCTCAAATAGTTTTACTAATTATTTTCATATATGTCAATATAATTCATTATTTTTTATTGAGGTTGATTTATAAAATATTCAATATTGTATTTAATGAGTTATGTTTGATTGTGGATGTGCTATTTTTATACCATTCATGGTTTGTGGTTAAAATATTGACATTTAATATACTAGTTTTAATATGAATGTTTAGATTATGTTTCAATATTTTAATATGAGGAATGAATTGGACTTAGTAAGTGATGAGTGGAGCCCAATATAGTTCCTTGATGCATCAGTGGGTCTCATGAGACAAGCTAGTGTCTTGGCATAAGGCCTTGACAAAATATTATTTGTAGTATTGGTACAAGGCCTTGATTATGTGGTTATGATGTCCGACATTATGAATTACATAATTATAAAATTAGATATTGATGTTACATGTGATTATTAAACTAATAATATCCATGTGAATAATTAAATGAAACTATTTGATTTACGTTTGCTATATTATACTGACATTTAAGTTTAAAAGACTTGTGTTTTAGTCTTATACATTGCCTTAAATGTTTATGCTTATTTATGATAGTTTCTGCTATGTTGTTACCCTTAATGAGAATCCAAGCTCACCCCTTTCTTATGTTTTATTTTTACAAGGATGTGAAGAAGTATATTATGCTTGACCTATAGGGATAGTTTAAGTGTTATGAGTGTGTTCAAAGGGGACACATTATTGCAGTTTTTTTATGATGTAATGTAAAACCTATGTATGTATCTAGTACATCCAAGGATACTAAACTAATCGGTATTTCGATACTTGATCCCTTGTGATCATGATAATGTTATGTAATAATGAAAAAAATCTAGGTAACTGGGGTCAAGGCATTACAAAAATGGACTTTATCAGTGCTAGAAAAACACTGACTACATAAGTAAGGTTAGAAGCCTTGGTCTTTTATTATCACCGAAAAAATGCTGATAAAGGGGTCCTTTATCAGCGCTAAAAAAGTGCTGATAAATCGGACCTTTATCATCATTTTTAAAAGAACTGATAAAGGAACTATTTATTAGCACTTTAATTTAGCACCATTAAAGGAACCATTTATCAGCACTTGTATAAGCACCGATAAAATAGATGTTTATCAGCACTTTTAAAAGTGCTGATATAGGGCCATGCTATAGTGTGCTGTAACAGCACACTACAACACCAGAAAAACACCGGATATCAACGAAAAAAAGTCCCAATATAGGATTTAAATGAAATTAAATTTATAACAAAAAAAAGAAAAAAAAACTATATTATATACATTTAAAAAATTGGTTCATACAATTACATAAATACAAATTATTACATACATTAAAAAACATCAATGTTCCTTTATCTTTTAATCCTGACCCAACTCATGGTATTTCTGAAAAAACCACCCCTAATCGAGAAAAAAATCACACATGTATAAGAAAACAATTATTATGTTAGTAATAATATAAAAAAATAAATTAACACAAAGTGTTAATTTTACTAAAGTTGATTTCAATTTAAGTAAAAAGACGCACTTGGAGTCATACTGGTCACACCATGCATTGGATTGAGGTGAGACTGATTCATACACATCACAAATGAATTATGGATCATTTTACTAAAGTATTTAAATAATTTGAATTCCTTTTCTTGGTTTTTAGTAGGTCAGTTGGCCTTTTTACTAAAATTGATGTTAATTTTAAATAAAAACACACACTTGGAGTCATATCGGTCACACTGTGCATCAGATTGAGGTACAAATGATTCATGCACATCTCAAATAACTTATTCATCATTTTACTAAAGTATAAAAACAATATGAATGTTTTTGTTCAGTTTTGAGTAGGTTAGTTTGTTTTTTTACTAAAATTGATGTTAATTTTAAATATAGATTCACTTAGAGTCATACCGGTCACACCGTTCATCAGATTGATGTGAAGATGATTCCTATACATTCTAAATCACTTATGGATTATTTTCCTAAAGTATTAAAATAATATGAATGTGTTTTCTTAGTTTTGAGTATGTCACTTGTCTTTTTTACTAAAATGTAATTTTAAACTTAAAAGACACACTTTAACTCAAACAGATCACATCGTGTATCGATTTGACATGGGAATGATTTCTAATTGTAAAAAATGATTTATGAATCGATACCCTAAATTATCAAGAAAATACGAATGTGTTTTCTTGGTTTTCAGTGAGTGAAATTTTTTAAAGTCAAATATTGATTTTAAATTGATAACAGACACATTGAGTCAATTGTATTTTTTACTAAAATTAATGTCAATTTAAAATAGAAATAAGTACTTGTAGTCATATCAGTCACATCGTATGCCGGATTGAGGTGCGAGTGATTTGTACACATCCCAAAGTCTCAAAAAAATCCTAAATGTCAATGTTTCCATGATTTCCATTGTATTTATTTGTCAAACTACCAACACTACATGATAAGCTTTGAACAAACCACATCAACTCAAAAAAAAAGAATCCACTTGTATAAGAAAACAATTATTAAAAGTAATACTAAAAATAAATAAATTAAACTAAAATATGAAATATTACATTAATTCTATGGATAATGATTTTCTATACAAATATCAATATTACATCTATGATTGAGCAGTGGGGGGAAGTTTAAGGATAGTGATAAATGTTAACACTGCAGGGGTGAAAGGTTATGATAGAGAATAAGTCTGTGGAAGTTTTTGTGTAGAAAGGGATGAAAGATAGACAAAGTACCCCAAATCGAACAACATAATCTACCTATATAAGAAAAAATTAAAATGTGAGTAATACTAAAAAAAATAAAGTAAACATAAATATGAAACAATACATTAATTATATGGAAAATGATTTCACTATGAAAACATCAAGATTACCTATGTAATTGAGCAGATGCAGCATCATTGTTCTTCCTGAAAAGATTGTGGAGAGAACTTGAAAGAAAGTGATAAATAAAACACTATAGGGTGAAATGGTTTTAATGGGAGAAGATGTATAAAATTTGGATAGAGCACCCCAACTCAAACAAAATAATCCACCTATATAAGAAAAAAATTATTATATGAGTAATACTAGAAAGAAATAAATTAAACATAAATGTGAAACAATATATTAATCATATGGATAATTATTTTACTATGAAAACATCAAGATTACCTCTATAATTGAGCAGAGGCAACATCATTTATCTTCCTACAAAGGTAGTGGAGACAACTTTAAAGAAAGTGATAAATGCACCACTATAGGGGTAAAAAGGTTTTAAGGGAGAAGAAGCATGAAAGATGGACATAACACCCCACCTCGAACAAAATAATCCAACTATATAAAAAAATTATTATGTTATTAATACTAAAAATAAATAAATTAAATATAAATATGAAATAATACATTAATTATATGGACAATGATTTTACTGTGCATACATCAAGATTACCAATGTAATTGGGCAGAGGCAGCATCACTGCACTTCCTACAAAGGCAGCAGAGGTAACTTGAAAGAAAGTGATAAATGCACCACTACAGGGGTGAACAATTTTTAAGGGAGAAGAAGCATGAAAGTTAGATAGATCACCCCAACTCAAACAAAAGAATCCATCTATATAAGAAGACAATTTTTATTTGAGTAATAATAAAAAGAAATAAATTAAACATAAATATGAAATAATATATTAATTCTATGGACAATGATTTTACCATGAAAACATAAAGATTACATCTATGATTAAGTAGAGAAATCATCATTGTTCTTCCTACAAAGGCATGACGCATGGACAAAAATATTCTAAAATAAACGAACTCTAAAAGGAATAATGAAAATTAAAGCAACGTTTCATTATATAAATTTTCAGTAAGATAGAGAAAGTATATCATAACATTACCTTTACATATTTCCAAATGGTTTCCTTCATTATAGTTTATTCTTCCATCATGTGAAGAATAAATTTTCTATATGAGTAGTAAAACATTTAATTTATATTATATTAATGCAATAGAGAACATATAATATTATGAGAAAAAACATAATATATTAAAAAAAAATTACCTTCTAATTTAACCCTATTTCTTTTTTTAAAGGTTTCATGGATTTTTTCCTTTATCAATAATCCAAATCCCCTCTTTGTGGTCCCCTCTAACATACAAGACATTTTCTACCTTGGGATTGGCATGAACTGATTTTTATGTCCTAATGAAATGGTCATCCTTGATTTAATTTTCATCCGACTCACCATTTTCTTTATTCTCCACTAGGAAAATCAACCAATTATTGTTGTTGGATTTGAGAAATAAAATACATGGACTGCTTGTGATTCCATTATGAACGAATTGTCTTTTTCCCCTTCTACCTTGAAATTCACCTTCACAAAGCCAATACTTTCAACTTTCACTCCATTGATATTGTCAACCATTTTGAAATGGAAAAGAGGCACTTGAAATTTTGTATAATAGAACTCATATATCTATTTGATAATAACAAAATGTGATATATTTTCATAAATTAGATTTCTATACTTGGAACAAGATATGTTCATTGCTTCAGCCATAAGCATAACACCACTATTTTTCATCATACTAAATTCATTATGTTCTTTTATATAGAATGTATAACCATTGATTACAAAATTAGTGTAAGATATAACATTTGATTTTGGTTCTATGTATATCCATTGAAGTTGTTTGGAAATTAAACTCAAAATTCCATGTAACTCCTTATAAATTTGATCTCTAAACCATCCTATAAACTATTGATTATGTGTATTTGATATCCATACTTAATCCCTTGATGGATTAAAATATATAAGAATTTCTTTTTGGGATTCAATGTATGGATCAACATCTTCACTATTATGTAATATGTAAAGATGTGTCTGCTCACGCTCTGTCAAGGTAATTGTAACAACATCTCTTCTAGAAATCCCTTCACCCATAAGGCGTTCACTGTGACATGACTTTGGGAGACTGATGCTTTCAACATCTGATAGGTAATCAATATAGAATTTAATAGCTTCTTCAAAAATATATCCTTCTGCAATAAAACTTTATAGATGACTTTGATTCTTGAAACATGATTTCAAAATCTTCATATACCATTCAATGGGATACATCCATCTGTAATGGACATGACCACATAATTGAACCTCTCATACCAAGTGAACCATCAGGTGGACCATTATATCAAATAATGATGGTGGGAAGAACATCTCTAATTCACATAATATGACTGAAATATCCCTATTCATGATGGGAAACTTCACCAGGTCTAAAAATTTACTACATATGGTTTGGAAAAAGAAGCAGAGTCTGGTTAATTTATGTCATACATTTTGAGATATAATGCAATAAAAATCAGCATACATTAAATCTTACATAAAAACATGATAGCCATGTGATTTTAATCCTTGTAACTTCAAATTAGTCATTGACACGACATTCTTGATATTTTATGAATACCCCTGTGGAACTTTTACACAATTAAGGAAAAAGAAAAATTAAAAATTTTCCTATCTGGATAGAGTGTAAGACACTGGAGGAAGAAAAGTTTGCATTTTACCCTTCATCAGTGCCAACTCTTCCCTTATCCCCATTTCAATCAAGTCTAACCTAGCCTTGATATCATATTTCTTTTTTCCAGGAACATTTAGTAATGTTCCAATAACACTATCAAATACATTTTTTTCTACATGTATGAAATCAGTAAAATTTATAATATACAAACAATTATAATACAATAATTTATATAATATTGATCTCTTCTTACAACATGATTTAGTAAGGTTTTTAAGAAATGGTTTACCGAAAACAATGTCAATATTTTTACTTTTTTGTACAGTTGATCACCCATTATTGGATACAGAGTTGTACCTTATTTGATATTCCCATTGAATACTATCATCTAGGATCAGTATTTATGTCATCGATGTAAAAATTTCTAGTGTCCTAAAAACACAATCTTTGAGGAATGTTTCAACTGAACTGAGTATTTCATTTTTCACAAATGGGACACCCCAATATTCCTTTAATCCTATAGCTTGATAAATTTCCATAAGTGGGGAATTCATTTATTATTCTATAAAACATGTCCCTAAATGTGAATTCTTCACTTTAATGAGCATCATACATTATAATAATTTTATTCCACATCAGTTTTAGATCTTCAATAAATAGAGACAAATAGACATCAATATCATTACTAGGTTGCTTTGGTGCATATATAAGCAGAGAAAACATAATGTATTTGAGCTTCATGCATAACCATGTATGCAACTTATAATTTACCAACATGATGGTCCATGTACTGTGAGTACTACTCAAGACACTAAAAGGATTTATTCCATATATAGACAACACAAGATGAAAGTTTCATGGATCATATCTAAATTTAGAAAACTCGTAATAAATTTTCTTCCACCGAGGAGAATATCCTGGATGACGTAGGTTCCCATACTTAATTATTATATCTACATGCCATGTTAATTGTCTCGTGGTTTCTTGACACCCATATAGTCTTCTAAACCATGGAATGATAGGAAATTACCATATAGATTTTTAAGGACTTGATTCATTTTTCTTGTATCAATTTGCGCCACACTTAGGGAATTTTATGAGTGATTCATAATCCTTGCAAAACAATATGAAATCATTTGGATAAACATGTATTTTTTTCGAGATCATTCCCATTTAACATAACATTTTTTAGCATCATATGTTCGACATGGTAGTTCATTTTCTTCTGGTAGCATATATTTCAGAAGACCAAGTAGTCTTGTAAAGCTAGTGTCACTCCATCTACCACCAACTTTAAAATTATATAACTTCAATAAAAATGACAATGTTGTGTATTTAGTATAAAAAGTATATAGTGGTTTCTTGGAAAAACTATTTAACTCCTAAAATAACTTTTTAAAATCATTAAGGTCATATTCAATTTCCATTTTCATTTATTTCACATGATCTCTATCATCTTTTACAAAGGTATTCATATCAAATGATTCATAAACTCTAGTATCATCCCAATTGAGGCCCAAATTCAGTTTTTCCGCATGTTTAGTCTAACATTTATAGATTTGATCTATTCCATGAGAAATCAAATGTTCTTACAACTATTAAAGACTAATTTTTCTTGAATAACAACAATGTAAACATAGACAGAGGATTTAAGAAGGGTCATCTTCATGCTCTCTTGAAAAATTGATGAACTCTTTAACTCCGTCTTCATATTAGTTTGTTAAATGATTATAATGCATCCATTTTCAGTTCATATCCATCCTATTGGCTTCATAAAATATTTGTTTTATACAATATATAAATAAATACACATAAGATATTCATTATAAAAAATGAATGTTATAAACAATTCTAATAAGGGAAACTCAACATTTGATTATTTCAATGAATTTCAGTATGTTGAAGAAAATGGGTAATTGAATTTAAGAAAAGAATTACATCACATAAAATCTTTCTTAAATCCCCTAAACAAACAAAAATATAATATAGGAAATTAAGGAGTAATAAGAAACTCAAATTTGATAAATAGGAATAATAAAATTTCATTCAATTAACTAGAAGATATAAAAATTTATTGGAATAAGTGATGTAACAATCTAAGGAATTATTACATTTAAAATTAATGGTATATCAATATTTTAAAACATCTCAAGACTCTTGGGATTTCATATCACCAAACTGACCCATCCTAAGAAAATTCAAGGTACTACAATTAGATGTAAAATTAACATTTAATAATGGATTACATGAATAAGAAGTTTACATTAAATAAACAAATATCTTTATAATTATTTAATATGATAATAATGTTTTTAAATTGAAAAAGGTGATTTATGAATCAAAATAAGATCTGAGAGCTTGGTATTCAAGGTTAGATGAATTATTAAAGAAAATTTAATTTAAAAAAATGACAAATTGATCATAATCATTACATAAAAAATAATTTTATTGATAGATTGAAAGTGTTTATAAATGTGGATGACATAATATTTAAAGGTCCTAGAGATGAACAATGATAATAATTTTCTATATTAACAATAAATAATGTTTAAATATTGATGATTAGTGAGTTGACATTTTCCTTAGTTTATAGGCGACTCATGGAAGTCATGGGATATTTATTTCCAAATCCATGTATGTGAGGGAAGTGTTTTATATATTTAAAAAAGAATATTGAAAAATCATATTGAAACCCATTGAAAATTGAATAAAATTTTGAAATGTTATGGATAGAATGTCAATCTATATCATAGAGTATGGGAGATTCATTATATGCCAACTTTTTTTTTATAGTAAAATGGTTTGAAATACTATTTTTCTATATGTCATATTTCTAGGTATAAAAGTGATTCTATGGAAATCCACTTGTTATTAGTTAAATAAATACTCAAAATGGGGTGAAATTCTTGAAAATCTACATTTTTGAGAAATAAATTATAATGTCTTATAGTGGTATATAGGTCTCAAAAAAGTGGTATAACTAGAAATGGGTAATCTCAAATGGACATTTTTTTCTAAATTATTGAGAGAGGGGGAGTAGGATGATGATGAAAAATTATAATCTGGTTGGAAAATAGTACATACCATCAAGGTATAATATTTCATATATTATTATTAAGATTATTAATAAATAATGTTGGATTAATCAAAAGAGAGAAAAATAATATAGATTTTTTTAAAAGTGTAGAGACATAGGAATTTGGATTATTGAGAAAAGGTAAAACACATTTAAAAATAGATATAGTTTCCAAAACAAACCCAAGATAACCATATATCAAACGCCTGAGATGCCCCCTAATAGTGTCCAAGGGACATTTTTGATCCTGTTCGGGCTTGCAACAAGCACTAGAGCATGAAAAATTACACAGTGGGAATGATTTGGCCCAAAAAATAAATAAAACTAGTAGAAAGGAAATTTAAATAAAAAATTCCATGATGCATCCATACATTGGATTCCCACACCAACCAAGATAAGTAGAAAAAATAGGATATGAATTAGTATAATATAAAATAAATTCCTTAACCTACCTTCAACTCCCTCAGACACAAAATCCCCAGTTTAAATTTCTAAAATTTCACATTTATGGAATAACATTGATAAAATAAAGAATGAAAAATATGTATGATAACTTTGGGTGATCAATTTGGGAAATGTAAACAAAATAAAACAACCAACTAAACTCCATGTGACACCATGTGTCACCATCGATTCCAGAAATAATAAACTCCACATGAGCGATCAATAGTTGAATCAAAATTAGAAACTAAGAAAATTGGAAGTCTTACCTTACTAGTATAAAATCACTGGACCACAAATAACGACATCATCAAAGAAGAAATATAAAATCAAACAAAAAATTCATAAAGAAAATTAGAAGGCCTACCTCACTAGGTTGAAGAAAATCCAAAACCCTCTTCGAAAACCCTAACTTTAATCAAACACCAGATGTCAGCTGAGATGTTTGAGAGTCAGTCGAGTGGTGTGATTTGAGGTTTGAATTCACCGAACTGGAGCGCCAACAGTGGGTGGATTCTTTGGAAAGATTTTGATATCACGACAAGTTCAAAAATGGTTAGAGTTTTTTTAATTATATCATGACACTTTTATCAGCACTTATAAATAAGAATTGATAAAGAGTCCTTTTATTAGTGATTATCACTTAAGCGATGATAAAATGACTTTTTTCAATGGGTTTTTAGCGTTGATAAAGGTAGGTTTTTGTTAGTGGTAAAATTATAGCACTGATAAATGTTATTTTTATCAGCACTTTTTTTAGCACTCATAAAGATTCTTTTATCTGTGCTTATTATTTAGGCACTAATAAATGATTTATAATTATAATTATAAATAAAAAATTGTAAATATTTATATATACTTAATAAATATATAAAAATATAAATATATTAAATATATTCCCTTTCAAATATATTTATTATAATTTTAAAATTATTTATTTATAATTATAGAAATATTTTGAAAAAATAATATTTATATTATTATATATATTTATATATTTATACATATATGTATTTAATATATATATAAAATCTTGTAAATATATTAATTATTTAATTAAATTTATTATAAATTTAATTATTATTTAAATATATATAATTATTTATTTATAATTATATAAATACTTTAAAAAAATATTTATTTATTTATAATTATAAATATATAATTGTATAAATATAGTTAATATACATTTATAAATATATTTATTCATAAATATTTTTTTACAAATATTTTCTTAACATTATTATTGAATATCTAATTTCAAGTGCATGCATATATGTTAAAAATGAGTGAAATTGAATAAATTAAGAATAAATACACTTTAACAATATTAAAAAAATGGATAAGTTTTATTTGTGTGCATTGTATATAAAAATTCATTAATTATGTATATGTGAAATAAATATAACACATATTTGATCTATGTTAAATTGAAAAATCAAATGACATTCAATTATATGTCGAGTACTATGTAATTAGTCAATATTTTTAATTCATATTAATTTACAATTATAATCCATTATTCAATAAATATATGACTATTTAATATAAAGTGTATAAATATTTTTTAATATACAAGTCATATTTATATCCATTAATATATATGTATATATTTAATATATACAATTTAATCACATTAATTATCATAATTATCTAATTAATAAATTTTTTAATATTTAATAATGTATAATTAATTTATTTGTTTTTATAAATAAATATTTAATTAATAAAATTTGTAATACTTTTCTAATAAACTAATTTTTAATTTATTTAATTATTTCATTTTATTTATTCATACCTTTATCAGTGCTAAAAAAGTGCTGATGAAAGAAATATTTATCAGCGCTAAAAATAAAGCGCTGATAAAGTGTACCTTTTATCATCGCTAAAAATAAAGTGCTGATAAAATATACCCTTTATCAGCACTCAAAATAAATCACTGATAAAGGTTACTTTATCAGCACTAAAAAAAGTATTGATAAAAGGTTGAATTTCTATGTTTTTTCGTTAGCACTGATAAATATTCCATTTATCAGCATTTTTTTCTAGCTTTGATAAATACCAGTGCTGTTAAATGCGATTGTTATAGTAGTGAGAACATTCCTTTCCTCCATCACATTGGTGGGTTTATCCTATCAACAATCACTAGCTTAGTACCCTTCCCTCTCCCAAATAATTTCCTTGCCCCTCATAGGAAATTTCCAGGGTTCTTCTTTCTGCATCTTTGACAAGTAAGATGTTGAAATTTCTTTTCACCGTTATATTTCTCCACTGGAACACTATAATTAAAATCCACTTTCCAATTCTTATCCCTATGATAATCTTGATATTCTACAACCTCCATTTCAACTTTGAGGGCACATTGAATAATTTCCTCATATCTATCAAAGACACAGATCACCAGGTCTTTTCATAGACTCAGTTTTATCCCACCAAAGAAGCGATCAACATTGAATTCAGGGATAACAACAAATCCAAAGGTGTATCATGAAAGTCTTGTGATGTTTTCCTCATACACCCCAATATATTCGTCTTATTTTTTCTTGAGGGAAAGGAAATCCCTTTCCATTTTAAGATAGAGAGTTTCAGGAAAATATTTATTGAAAAACATTTTCTAAAGTTCATTCCAAACAATCACTTCGATCTCTTCCTCAGGCTTCTTATATTTGATAAATTACTACCACAAATAAACTTCTCCCTCAATATAATAAATATTTAGTAGAACCTTCTCTTTCTTAGAACACGGAAGGATATAGAATATCTTTTCAATGGAGTTGATCCATTATTCCGTGATTAAGGGATAAGATGATCCATTGAAAGTTGGAGGCCTTTATCACATAAAGGTCTCAATAATAGATTGTTATCTTTTAGGGGGATTTGTATGCTCCTCTTGATCTAGGTTTCTATTAAGAATTTGAGTCGGATAAGATATTATCATCATAAAGTTTGTGATACCCACTCCCATTGGGTTGGGCATCTTGTTGGGGCAATCATCACATTTCCCTTCACATTGCTTGTTTACCTGATTCCTCCAATTTCTGACCATTGGCTAGAATAAAAAGAAAACTAGGTATGGTTATTTTTAAACTATTAAACACATAAAAGAGGAATCCAATGAAATTAAAGGCATGAATTATAAATTACATATATTTCTTAACTTATGAATTTCTAGCCTTAAATCTATGTTATCCATGATTTATTTCCTAACATATATTCTTATAAGGAATTTCCCCCATTAATAATGGTTCATAATGAGATTATGAATTTACCAAAGCATATCCCTTGGGAGTGTCAAACCAAGTGTCCAATAAGGGCCATTATGGTTCACCATTTTCCCGTCGAGTCTAGATCGACATGGTGTTTTCGGGTTTACCCCTATATACATCAGTTCTAGATCCACATCCACTTATAGTATCCAGAAAGAGATTTATTTTCTTGATAAACCACTTAATCTATTATTACCAAAATTTTGGATTTTTTCTTATACTTAGTCTTACCCTAAGGATTTCGCTAGAGTTTTCTAATCCTAAACCCAAAAATAACTAAACTTTTCATTTTATACCAACTATAATAACCCTATTCTTTATTACACAAGTACACATAAGACAAACCAGAAGATCAATAAGTCTAGTGTCTTTGGGAATTAGGTACATATCATAAAATCTTGATCATGGCATATAACAACATTATTTAAAACTTCCTTAACATGCTTATAAAATTCCATGGATTTTAAAATAACATGGGATAACATGGGGACATACATAAGAAAGTGGTGGGATATAAATGATAGTAATGGAATAAACATGGAATAAGGTGATACAAGTTATATAGTAGGAATATCAATGGGTAATAAAAGGTGTGATAATCATAAACATGAATAATATGACCTGATATATCATGATAATCATAACATGAGAAATGTGGAAACAACTTAAAACACTACATCATAAACATAGGCCAAGGATAACTTCCAATAAATCATGATGGAAAAATGCCCATAAAAAAATCAGATTCAATACCTATCCCAAAATTACATCTCATGAGACTAAGAATTACCCAATGCATTGGAGTACTATATAATTCTGAGTGCACCTGTAACTTTCAATTCATTCTCATGCTTAAGTGTGACACATAGATCATACAAGATGGATTCATTCATCATAATATTTTATTCCACGGTCAAGGAGTGTATAATATATACATGTAAGTACCAATTAAAAGAATTATAAGTGTATAAAGGTGAAAACCCTTAATAGTAAATTGTTATGGTATTCACTACACATTTTTTTTGCATGGAAAAAATCACAGTGAAATTTTGACAACATAACGATGTCACATAAAAATTCATAAAATGGGTTGATGAGAGATAAAAGGGTCTATCATCATTTTAAAATTAAATGGGCATTAATAGGGATATTTAAATACATATCCCAACATTAGGAATTGGAAATAGAAGGCACAATATTATAAAGAAACTTGAATAAACAAGAGAAGGTGAGGATCCCTTACTTGAGTGTGTGACTCCAAATACCTATGAGGAGATTCTTGAGATCTCTGGGTCACATTGGGAGGACTATAGAGATGATATGGAAGAGTTAGTACATGATCCAAGAATTTTTAGTGAAGATAAATGAGATCTTATGTGGGTTTATATGGGAAATGAGTGGGAATTTCTTTATTATTTATCAAACATAGGTTTTGGACTCTATATAATTAAAATATCAAAAATCACAAAATTTATCATGGTTTTTTAAGGTTTCTACAAAATGGGAGTGGTGTTTATTATTTTATAAGTAAAAGGTCCGAAATTAATAAAATAATACCCCTGCTTATGTGGTAGTGAGTCATACTCTTAAATAAATGGTTTTAAAACCTTAAAATATATTAATGTTTTGGAGGATTCATAAAGGATTTAAAAAAGTAACCAAATAAACATAAAATAAAATTATTTTAAATATAAAATATATATTTGGTCATGTATCCTATTTATAGTATATATTACACCAATTTTGGGTCATTATGATGTCATAATACACAAGGTATATTTATACAGTATTTATTTTTTACCTAAAAATTCAACGGTCTCAGAAAATTATGAAAAATTAAATGTTGGATAATTTTGACATTATGATTCAAAAAATAATATTCATTTTATCTAAATAATTTTATATATATTTTAATTTTCACTTTTAAAATAAGAATCAACATTTATTGAGAAATACTGGTTTTTTTGGCAATAATAGTTTTTAAACCTTTATAAAAATTAAATTTGACTTAATAAAAATTATATGATCATTTATATTTAATAAAAATTATTTTTTAATAATATTTTATTAAAATATTATTTATTTAGAAAATCCATTAATTAATCAAAATAAATTCCTTAATTGCATTTGAATATTACCCAAAAATACTATTTGTGTTTTATTGTATAAAAATCCTTTATAAAGTAACAATAATAGGATGAAAATATATTAATTATTCTATAAAATAATGTACATACTCATATTTCCAGGATCTTGATATTTATCCATTTAATACACCAGAAAATTACCTAAGATTAAGGTGCGCAATGGTGATACTTTCATGGGGTAGTTCGACATACATGGGTTGGGCCGTAATCTCGATGAGATTAAACTTCTACCATAGACAGTTTCACTCATGATTAAGTTATTGGATATAGTATTGGGCTTGGTCAAGGAAAAATCCCACTGATGCTATATCTCTTAGAAGCATCGATTACTTGGATTTATAGGATACAATCCTATTAGTTGAGGCCATCACTTACTTTATATTTATTAACTAGATTTGTTAAAACCCTATATTTATATTAATCATATGATAAATTTTGAATGACTATTTTATCAATGGTAAATATTCTTAATGGTCATTTAAATATGATAGGATATAATGAAACCAAATAATTTCATGTGTTTTCTATAACAATATTACATAATAATACATTTAATTAAACCCCAAGGGAAATTTCATTTATAACCATTAATGTTATTACAAGGGGGAAACTACCCCTTTAGTTATTCCTCCCACTACCTTCCTTATAACTAATATTTGCTGATTTAGAGTGTATTAGTTCACCATTAGAGGTGGGTTTTTTCCTTTCTTTCTCATCTCTTCCTTTTTCCCTCAAAACATTTAATTTTTTGGAATTTTGGTTATGTATTTAGGTGTTATTTCATTAAATAATGGTGAAATGACACCACAACCATGTGTTATTTGTATGTGGTGGATATAGGAGGTTTGATAATACATAATTCTCATTTTCACTATCTATTTTAGTGTAGTGATTTCAATTAGTGATTTTATGTCATCAATTTTGCTTAAAAATTTATGATCGATTTGATTGTGAGTTATGAGTATTTTTCTCATAGTTTTGTTAGGAGAAAACCTTAGACCGTTTTCATATTATTGGTTGTTATTTCAGTGTTACCACACCTCCTTGTGAGTTTTCATATATGATCCCCATTTTAATTAATTAAGGGATATTATTTATAAATGTTTATAATTAATTAAATGAGGCTTGTGTCTTAAGATATAGGATCTTGTTCTTGAGGATAATCGATGAAGGCTTGGATAGGAATAAATGAGCATGACTCTAGGGGTTAACTCCATGGAAAGAGTTAAATAGTCCCCAAATTATAATATCATGCGTTTTATGTGTTTTACCTGCATTACAGTATACGGGTAAGGGAATTTGGGATAAATAGGCTCAAATGAAATCCAATGGAATAAAAGAATAAGGATTTTCCTTGACCAATTGGATCAAAATAAATTTTCTTGATATGAGTGATCAATTTTAGGTTCACACGACGACCAAGTTACTTTGTAAACCATGAATTGTTAGGATATTTTGGACCCAAATGAGTTTTTAGGACTAAGATAAATTGTAAGGATATTGGGGTGGTACGCCATGGCTATGTGGGATTGTTTTCCAAGAGTGGTTGTTTTAATGAATGGTTCAACAATAGGTTTACCTTGTAGATGAATTGGGAATAAGGGATGAAATGTTGTCCAAGGATTGATGAGTTTCACCTTTGAGTTAAATTAAAAACTAGGTATGTGTTGAACCGTCAGAGGCTTTATAAGGATTGGTATGATTAATATGAGTAGAAGACTCAAAGTGGACCATGATATTGAGACCCGATGAATAATTTTATATGGGTCTAAATGGGGGGAATTGATGAAAATAAGTATTAAGGGTATGAGAATCACCTTGGTAGTTTTCAATAGATTATATGATAATTGAGTATAGACCTAAAAAAATAGGGTGATATAACCTACCTAAGGTGGGATGGTTGGTTGATAATTTATCTTTTATCAACTTGAGAGTTGATGTGTAAGGATAATGTGTTATGAACTATGGGTTATGAAATCATCTTAGATATGACTGTTGATCATAGAGAGATGTTATAGGGATGTTGAGATTTGTGCATAGTTTTTTTGGTATGTGATGGTCATTAGACAAGGGTAATGTATGGTATATTAGGATACGAGGTATCATATCCATGTTGGTTTATATACTAGGGCTTTGTGATGCCCTTTCTTATTACTTTATTTTCCTAATAGTTGTTTGGATTCTTGGGTATCAATTGGCATGTCTCAAGTACTCACTATATGTCTCCTCTTGAGAGAATTGTCTATGTTATGCCATTCCCATAATTCAAATTCAATTATTGAGGGATTTGACTATGTTACAGTCCTATTATAATCTATATTTAATACTTAAGGGAGTTAGATATGTTACACCCTTACCATGATTTATATATAGCTTGTACATGTGAATATTATTCCCAAGATTCATTCTCAGATGTTAGGGGCCCTAGGGTTAGTCTCTTGGAACTTTTAGTGTGTTTTATTCATAAGGTATTGGATGAATTACCCCAATCCTAGGATTTTGTTATTAATATCTAGTTTGGTGGACTATCTTGTGGTTCCATCATGGTAAAATATTCTACTGTAATAGAGTTTTTCATTAACTTTATCCCAAGAAGGTATGGTCTAGAATTTTGGGGGTTTGGTTAGAATATGATTACTTGAATTGTGAGTGGTATGTTGAGAGGTACAAATTAGCATACAATATGGTATACACACTCACATATAAGTATTGTAACATATTTTAGGATCCCCATTGATGGTGACTTACTGAGTTTATTACTAAGACCTTATATTTGTACCATGATGGATGTGAAACCCTTATGTTTCAGATGGAGGTCAAGGCAATGGAACAATGATAGGGGATGGAGCAATTGTAGTTTAGCAAAGATGAGGAGATGATTTTGACATGGGGATAAGTTACTCTTAGTGATGTTATTATCTGATCTTTTATTTATTTATTTATTTTATATGTCTATACATGTGATTGATCGAAAGATGGAAATACAGTGTATGTATGACCAACATATGTTTTAGAAAGAGTTTTATTTTTATATAACATGATTTAAGTTATTGTTATGGGTATCTCTCTATTATAATATTTTATTATTTTTTATTGTATTTTTTATGACCTCATCTATCTTATATTAGTATACAATTATGATATTGAGGGTATAATCTTCCTTGTAGAGACCCAAAGCTTGACATACACGGACAATACATTACTTTTGAGGAATACTTAATACATAAAAAAACCAAAACTCAAGGACCGTAATAGTTTAGTGTCTTTGGAAACTCGGAACGTAATCTTCTAATCTTGGGGAAAGATCTTCAAAATCTCCCATAAATATCTTCCCCTTTTGTTTTCTTACCTAAAACTTTCTTTAAATCCTGGGGAAAAGAAAACATATAAAGGGTGAGCTCAAATGATCAGTAAGGGTAAGAATAGAGAACATAAAACAATTTATAAATATTTGAATGCAAAAACTTGAACATAAAATCTAAACATCAAAATATTGAGCAAAGACATAAATCATGGAAGTACATAAGGCCTAGATCATAAAGGAACATTAATCATGATAAACTAGCATGGGAATAAAACATGTAATTGTGGCATCTATTAAGCACATGTTATGATTTCCATAGTAGCCAAGGCATTGCTTCCAAGACCATCTTAGTGGACAAAGTCCCATTCTGAATCGAGTTCACTCCTCGTTCCAGTCCTGTAACACTGAACCAGATTAACTTACCGTTCGAGCCATGTCTATCTCATGAGATATAAATCTTTACCTAATGGATCGGAGGGAGATATAGGTCCCACCCATCTCATAATGAAATCATTATTACTTGTGCCACAAAATAAACATACATCATTCATAATAACCCAACGAATAAAATGGGTTTCATAAACATCATCCCATCATCACATAATCCATATAAAATAAATGGATATCATTTCATAATAAGAAGAGTGAAACCATGTAAATCATATAGACATTATACTTGAAACGTACACATTTGAAATAATGTCATTTTATATGGAAAATGGTTTTGATAAAACACTTGAAATGAATTCTTGAGGAAAATATCCTTTCTTCTTCAAAATCAATTTCTTTTCACAAAACGTCATGCAATTTTAAAAGAAAGAGATTTTTTTTTGAAAATAGTCATGAAATATTTTGGAGTAATCTTCATGAAAATAAAGCTTTATAAAACCTTAAAAATCCTTTCATTACGTATAAGTTAAAACAACATTCTTCTCGTACTTTTGCCATAAAATTCAAAAAGTACATCGTAAAAGAAAGATTCCTTCCATACAATGTGGTAAAAGTAAAAAAGGGTAAAAATGAATTTAAACATACATGGAATAAAATTAAATATTTTATGAAAATATTTTGAGAACATATAGACATGGATTATAATCATAACCCCAGTAAATACTTACGAATAAACAATCTCAGATAAGAATGAGATTGGAATAATTATGCCTTACCTTAGGTCCGATATGCTTCGTACGTATCTGAAACTCTTATATAATGATTTAAATAATGTCATTGAATTATTACAGAATCATATTCATTGTTATGATTTCATAAATGGTTCACTCATGACTTTATATTACCCATTCTTTTGTAAATTCCATGTTAAAGCAGCGTTTTGGGTAAAATCGTTTTATTTATTGTACGTGTTTGGACGTGTTATTCTTGATATTATTAATTATATCCTGATTTACTTATTTAAAGAATGTAAAACATAATTTATATACAATATATATTCAGTATATACATATATATATATATGATAGATCGATACATGGAATGAAATACACCGTTCATGGAGACGGTAGGCCGTACGTACGCATGAAGGCTGTTTTCGTTTCCTTCTTGAATGGAATTAAGTATATGACATACATATATATATATATACATAAATCCAGTATCATTATTATGTAATATATTTCATGATTACTTATTATATATACTTTATAATCATTCATGAATGGTTAACATGGAGAATGAATCTCATCACATCGTGGAGATAGTAGTCCGTACATACGCACGAGCAATGATACCATTCCCATGATCATGGAATTGTATTGAAGTATATGTATAATATTTCAGAATCAATATCACATTAAAATAATCATATATATTTATTCTCTACACCATTATAACCATCCAAGTAAGGTGGTGGTGGAAAACAGATTACACCACGGCGTGGAGACGGTATTCTGTACGTACGCACGCACGGTGATTTCATTTTCCGTAGGATGGATAGAAGGTGAAATAGGGTTGTTTCATGTTTATAATAAAATATCAGTATATGTGTGATACTTATGTTAATACTTTATAATGAAACAACTAAAGAAGAATAAGTAGAAGAAGAAATTAAGTTGAAAGAATCGGTAACAGACATTACCTCTTCTTTGAAGCGCCTCTTCTTAACCTCCTCTTTGGGCAATAAAGATGGTCTTTGAAAAATACCATAACCTATAGGATGTTTCTAGGAAAGTTGAGAAGATAAAATTTCAGGGTTTGGCCGAGATTGAAGGCTCAAAGTGGTGTGAGGAGGAGAGGAAGGAGGTGCCCTTTTATAAGGGAGGGGATGGGCAACTTTGGAAAAACTAAAAATATTATTTTACTATAAAGTCATATTCGGTTTTTAATAGCTCCAAATTGATTTATTTCGAAGATAAGGTGGGTATGGGTCGAAAGCCTCTCATAAAATAGAATTTAGAGAAATTTAGGTTTCTATTTTAACCTTATCATTTAGATTTAACTTTAAGTTAAATAATTTTACTTTTACCGTGTCTTCTTGTTTTCTTACACTATAAGGTTAATAAACTTACTATAACAAGACAAAAGAACCCCAAGTGGTTCATTATTAATATATATACCCTTATCTAAGTCATTTGTCTGAACCTAATATTTTTAACAATAAAATAACAATTAATAATATAATATTTGTTTTAAAAACTATTTGATGTCAATTTTGACACTATTTGGTAATTGATTTTTTTGAAAATCATAAAAACATTATTAGTTCTAAAAAAGTTAATTAAATCAATACTAACATGTCATATTAACCTATAAAATTATTTTAATTCATAAAAAGTCTCAAAGTTAATTTATTGTAGTATTTATAACATCAATTATGTTAATATTTCATTAATAAGATAATTACTGCATCATCATTGTGTCATAAATAAATTAAATTATTTAATGTCTAAAAATTATAAATAAAATACCATCATGTAGGAAATATTTGTATCTTTCTGATTAATATTTATAGTTTAATTTATCTTATGTATAACCCTATATTAAAAATGTTTTAGTTATTAAACTTTGATTTTAACTATTTTAACTATTCTTTAAATAAAATAATATTAAATGTCCTAATCTAATCCAAGTGGGCCTAAATGGTCATATTTTATTCCTAAGGTTGTTTTTGATTGAATTACACTTATCCAATAGAATTAGGACTTGTGTTAGGGTAATAATAATATCATTTTTACCCTTAATTACCCTATTTACTTTTAACCGTGGTAAATAAAAGTAAAAAGTTACTATTCACCAAAAATTATTTTCATATCATTGAACCACATTTTAGTCCTTGATATTAACTGTGTCTCTCGGATTTTCAAAATTCTACTCACAGAAGTGGTAAAATTAAGTTTTATGTGAATTTGTAAATTCTCCTAGGAGGTGGGTAAAAGACGGTGAAAAGTTCAATAAAATTTTTATATATCTAAAATTATTATAAAATGACTCCAATGAATTACTTTGAAATTATATAGGTAATATGTATCAAATTTGACCTAAAATAAATTTAAATAAAATAAATAATTATTTAAATAAAAAGTCGGTTTTTAAATAGTAACCCAGTGTTTTCACTATTCATCAAAAATTGAAAGTTTTTAGAAAAATACCAAAATTTCACCCTAGGCTAATTTCGATATTCTGAATCCAAAAATGATGTCCATTTTGAAAGATAAAGTTTATAAAATTTCAAAAAGTGGGTATTACTATTCATAACGGCTAGTTTATATAACATATCGTTGTTTAGTGAAACTCGGTATTGCGTACAACACACACTATTGTGGAAGGTCGCGATTGTGTGTAATGCAAGCCAAGTCAGGGATACATGTAGCGCAAGATCCTTTTGGTGTAGCAAACAAAACAAGACATCAATAAAATTAAAAAGAATATTTTTCATAAAATCTCGGTGTGTTACATTCTACCCCCCTTAAAATGAATTTCACCCTCGAAATTTGTCAGGGTTATAAATGGTTTACTACACGAAAGTTTCTTTAATAGAAACCCACATCATAAAAAGGAATACCAAAAACTATCTTTAAAAACTAAAGTATGAAACATAACAATTACCCAAATTAACTAATCACTGGGTTTCCACATAGGAGAACATAGGTGAAAATATGGATATGGAAGAGAAATATAACCATCAACTTGTGATGAAGAGTGGTAGAGGACATGGCTATGAAAAAGACAAAAATCACAAATCCATAAATTTGTGATGATCTAAGGTACCATCTGATTCATCAGATATGAGAGCACTAGGAATTTTTTTTTTGTTTTCAAGATCATTTCCCTAAAGTTGAAGAATTGTTGAATTAAAAGAAATACTTACTTGATTTTGGTAGAATCTCACCGTTGCTCGTGCCTCGAACAATTTCCACTTCATCTCTTAAAGAAATGAAGTTGAATTTTTCATTTGTGAAGTGTTAACAGATCATGTGATAGAATGATGGGTCATTCCATCTGTCTCAAACAAAAGGTTAGAAAAAGTTATCAAAAATACAAAAGTCCATCTATAGTGAGATTAATCATATATGGTTCCTAAAATGGACTTATACTTCATATATCATACTGCTTAATATAATAAAACTGGTTTCTACTAAACAGGGACTTCCTGTAGGCTAGTGGTAGGCGATAAAGTCCTGTCGCACTTCAGTTGTGGGTTCGATTACCACAGCCTTATCCGACGTGACGGGTTGTCCCCCATCATACAGGTTGTCCTTTTTCTAAAACTACATTATTATAACTTTCCATCAATAATATCGAAAAAGTTCTAGCCTTAAACAATACTAACTTATGTCCAACATAATCAATTCTAATCTTTAGGCTTATCCAAAATACTACTGTCCAATCTCATATTATAGTGAAAATGATTACCAGCAATTTCCTATAACAATAATGTTAATACCATCGTTAATCCCCATATATCATAAGATATGTCTTGTTGGTCACATTCCAAACATTCGAAGTCCTTAATCATGTATTCTCTTGAAAAATGAATACCCATTGAACCTTAGTGAAAACATTAGTGCTGTCAAAAGTTAACTCTTTCCACATACCAAAATCCCAAAATTCTGTATACTCAAACCATGATATCACTTAGTCCTTATAACAATCATGAGCTCATGAATAATATTAAACATATTTTCTCCTTATCCATTAATTATGCGCATATTATCTTCTTTCCAAAAATATCTGAATAACCTTTCATGGTTACCGGTACCATTCAACATATACTTTCAAATACTTTAGGAAAAACAATAGTGTAACACTCCTTAGATGATTCTTTATTCCATAGTACTATTAATTATACAACATAACTCTTTATGAACATACAATCATTCCAATACCTTCTTAAACAACTGACTGAGCTTCAACACTTCTTTCATATCATATATCATTTTTATTCTCCTCATCATCATCCACATAAATACTACCCATGTGACCATGCTGATTCTCTTCATGAGATTTTCCCTTAGGGCATTGGTTTGCATAATGCCCATACATTCCACATTTAAAACATCTAATCATTTTTGATGTCGTAGCAATACCATTATCCTTCTCCATGGTGTTAACTGAACCTTTTCCTTTGCACTTACTGGATTTGTGTCCTTTTCCGCACCCAAATCATCTTCTAGTTCCTTTGAAACATTCTCCTTGATGCCTCTTCCCACATGATTTACATGATAGAAATTGAACTTTCCTTCCTTTATTATCATCATAAAACTCTATCTTTCTCTTATTAGCTGAGTTGGGATACTTACCAAAGATGAAATTATTGATCATATTATGAGATTTTTGATTAGGCATAATAACGATATCTGGACTTCCAGATCCAATTTCATTTGGTTTCTCATGAATAATATCATTCTATTTTCCATCATATCCTCCATTATCATGAATCTTCCTGTTTCCAGCCATTTTCTAAAACCCAAAAAGAATAGTGTGAGAGGCCAAAATCACAATAAAGGGGGATTAACTTCAATATCTAACATCTTAGGTTAAATTCTAAGATAATTACCGTAATTCTATGACTATAACCTATAATTATACTTAACCTTAGGGATATCCCTAGACATACCTTAGAAATATATCTAGGGGTTTCACTAAAGTTTTCGCATCCTAGTTTCCAAAGGTTAACTAAACCTTTCCTCTGATACAAACTGTAGAGACCCAAAGCTTGATGTACATGGAAAATACATTAATTTTGCAGAATACTTAATACATAACAAAAACCAAAACTCAAGGACCGTAATAGTTTAGTGTCTTTGGAAACTCGGAACGTAATCTTCCAATCTTGGTGAAAGATCTTCAACATCTCCCATAAAGATCTTCCCCTTTTTTTTTCTTACCTAAAAACTTTCTTTAAATACTGGGGAAAAGAAAACATATAAAGGGTGAGCTCAAATGCTCAAAAAGGGTAATCATAGAGAACATAAAACAATCCATAAATATTTGAATGCAAAAACATGAACATAAAATCTAAACATCAAAATCTTGAGCAAAGACATAAATAATGGAAGTAAATAAGGCATAGATCATAAAGGAACATTAATCATGATAAAATAGCATGGGAATAAAACATGTAATTGTGGAATCTATTAAGCACATGTTATGATTTCCATAGTATCCAAGGCATTGCTGCCAAGACCATTTTAGTGGACAAAGTCCCATTCTGAATCAAGTTCACTCCTCGTTCCAGTCCTGTAACACTGAACCAGATTAACTTAACATTCTAGATAAGTCTATCTCATGAGATATAAATATTTACCCAATGCATTGGAGGGATATATAGGTCCCACCCATCTCATAATAAAATCATTTTTACTTGTGCCACAAAATAAACATACATAATTCATAATAACCCAACGAATAAAATGGGTTTCATAAACATCATCCCATTATCACATAATCCATATAAAAGAAATGGATATCATTTCATAATAAGAAATGTGAAACCATGTAAATAATATAGAAATTATACTTGAAACAAACACATATGAAATAATGTCATTTTATATAGAAAATGGTTTTGATAAAACATTTGAAATGATTTCTTGAGGAAAATATCCTTTCTCCTTCAAAATCAATTTCTTTTCATAAAACGTAATGAAATTTTAAGAGATTTTTTTTGGAAATAGTCATGAAATATTTTGGAGGAATCTCAATGAAAATAAGTCTTTATAAAACCTTAAAAATCCTTTCATGCCGTATAAGTTAAAAAAAACATTCTTCTCGTACTTTTTCCGGAAAAGTCAAAAAGTACCTCGTAAAAGAAAGATTCCTTCCATAAGATGTGGTAAAAGTAGAAAAGGGTAAAAATGAATTTAAACATACATGGAAGAAAATTAAACATTTTATGAAAACATTTTGAGAACATATGGACATGGATAATAATCATAACCCCAGTAAATACTTACGAATAAACAATCTCAGGTAAGAATGAGATTGGAATAATTATCTCTTACCTTAGGTCCGATATGCTTCGTACGTATCTAACCCTCCTGTATAATGATTTAAATAATGTCATTGACTTATTACTGAATCATATTCATTGTTATTATTTCATAAATGGTTCTCTTATGACTTTATATTACCCATTCTTTTTTAAATTCCATGTTAAAGCAGCGTTTTGTGTTAAATCGTTTTATTTATCGTACGTGTTTGGACTTGTTGTTCTTGATATTATTACTTATATACTGATTGAATTATTTCTAGAATGTAAAATATGATTTATATACAATATATATTCATTATATACATATATATATGATAGATTGATAAATTGAATGAAATACACCGTTCATGGAGACGGTAGGCCGTACGTACGCATGAACGCTGTTTTCGTTTCCTTATTGAATGGAATTAAGTAGATGACATACATACATATATATATATATATACATAAATCCAGTATCATTATTATGTCATATATTTCATGATTACTTATTATATATACTTTATAATCATTCATGAATGGTTAACATGGAGAATGAATCTCATCGCGTCGTGGAGACGGTAGTCCGTACGTACGCACGAGCGATGATACCATTCCCATGATCGTGGAATTGTATTTAAGTGTATGTATAATATTTCAGAATAAATATCACATTACAATAATAATATATAGATATTTTCTACACCATTATACCCATCCAAGTAAGGTGGCGGTGGAAAACAGATTACACCATGGCGTGGAGACGGTATTCCGTACGTACGCACGTGCGGTTATTTCATTTTCCGTAGGATGGATAGAAGGTTAAATAGGGTTGTTTCATATTTATATTAAAATATTAGTATATGTGTGATACTGATTTTATTACTTCATAATTAAACAACTAAATAATAATAAGTAGAAGAAGAAATAAAGTTGAAAAAATCGGTAACAGACATTACCTCTTCTTTGAAGCGCCTCTTCTTAACCTCCTCTTTGGGCACTAAAGATGGTCTTTAAAGAAGACCAGAACCTATAAGATGTTTCTAGGGATGTGGGGAAGATAAATTGGCATGGGTTTTCCAATCTTTAAGGCTCAAAGTGGTGTGAGGAGGAGAGGGAGGAGGTTCCCTTTTATAAGGGAGGAGAGGGGCACCTTTGGAAAAACTAAAAATATTATTTTATTATAAAGTCATATTAGGTTTTTAATAGATAAAAATTGATTTATTTCGAAGATAAGGTGGGTATGGGTCTAAATCCTCTCATTAAATAGAATTTAGACAAGTTTAGGTTTCTATTTTAACCTTATCATTTAGATTTAACTTTAAGTTAAATAATTTTACTTTTACTGTGTCTTCTTGTTTTCTTACACTATAAGGTTAATAAACTTACTATAACAAACCAAAAGAACCCAAAGTGGTTCATTATTAATATATATATCCTTATCTAAGTAATTTGGCCGAAACATATATTTTTAAAAATAAAATAACAATTAATAATATAATATTTGTTTTAAAAACTATTTGATGTCAGTTTTGACACTATTTGGTAATTGATTTGTTTGAAAATCATAACAACATTATTAGTTCTAAAAAAGTTAATTAAATAAATACTAACATGTCATATTAACCTATAAAATTATTGTAATTAATAAAAAGTCTCAAATTACATTTATTTGAGTATTAATAACATCAATTATGTTAATATTTCATTAATAAGATAATTACTGCATCATCATTGTGTCATAAATAAATTAAATTATTTAATGTCTAAAAATTATAAATAAAATACCATTATGTATGAAAGCTTTTTATCTTTCTAATTAATATTTATAGTCTAATTTATCTTATGTATAACACTATATTAAAAATGTTTTAGTTATTAAACTTTGATTTTAACTATTTTAACTATTCTTTAAATAAAATAATATTAAATGTCCTAATCTAATCCAAGTATTCTTAAATGGTCATATTTTATTAATAAGGTTGTTTTTGGTCGAATTACACTTATACAATAGAATTAGGACATGTGTTAGGGTAATAATAATATCATTTTTACCCTTAATTACCCTATTTACTTTTAACCGTGGTAAATAAAAGTAAAAAGATACTATTCAAAAAAAATTATTTTCAGCTCATTGAACCACATTTTAGTCCTTGATATTATCCATTTCTCTTGGATTTTCGAAATTCCACTCATAGAAGCGGTAAAATTAAATTTTATGTGAATTTGCAAATTCTCCTAGGAGGTGGGTAAAAGACGGTGAAAAGTTCAATAAAATTTTTATATATCTAAAATTATTATAAAATGACTCCAATTAATTAATTTGAACTTATATAGGTATTGTGTATCATGTTTTACCTAAAATAAATTTAAATAAAATAAATAATTATTTAAATAAAAAGTCGGTTTTTAAATAGTAACCCAGTGTTTTCACTATTCATTAAAAATTGAAAGTTTTCAGAAAAATACCAAAATTTCACCCTAGGCTAATTTCTATATTACGAATCCAAAAATTAATTCCATTTTGAAAGATAAAATTTATAAAATTTCAAAAAGTGGGTATTACTATTCATAACGGCTAGTTTATATAACATATCGTTGTTTAGTGAAACTTGGTATTGCGTACAACACACGCTATTGTGGAAGGTTGCGATTGCGTGTAATGCAAGAAAAGTTAGGGATGCATGTAGTGCAAGCTCATTTTGGTGTAGCGAACAAGACAAGACATCAATAAAATTAAAAAGAATATTTTTCATAAAATCTCGGGGTGTTACATCCCTAAATTCTACCACATACCCTCACCACTGGTTGATAGTATTTGGCACACAATGAGGTGTGTTTAAGGTCATATTGTGACCTAAATTAGGTACTGTTTACGTAAATAGAGATAGGGATGGTAAAAAATGGCATTACATCCTTATTTTTGGTTGTTTTATGATTTATTTACTGGTATATAGTTGATGATTTTTTTGTTTTATGATTTCTATATGTACCTAGACAACACATTTATGGTGAAAGTTTGAGTTTCTAAGGTGATGAGATATGATTTTATTGGTTTTTATCTATAATTGAGTTGTTTCTGATGAAAGTATTATGTTTATGTGTTTATTGTTTAGATTTTGACTTAATGTTGTAAGTGATCATGCATACATGCATCATACTCATTTTGTTAGTTCAGAATACATGTTCATGAATGTGTGTGACTGAAAAAATAATTTTAAAGAAGGGTTTCATTTAATTAAAATGTAAATAATAAATTTTTTAGTGTTTTTTGTATATTTTTAGGGTAATGTTAATTAGTTGTAACAAATAGTGATGGATTTTTATACTATCATGTGACATTGATTGCTGGTATGCACATATGGTACTATAATAACCTTGGTATGGGTATTATAGGCATTAGAATCCTTGGGTGTGGATTAGTATAAACATGGGATGCCTTGAGTGTGTGTGTGGGTACAAACATTGAATGTCTTAGAGAATTAGAAATCCTAGAGTGGGTAAAGTAAGGTAAGTGGGACTCCCTAGGAATATATAAAAATGGAAATCATAGATTATGCTTATGAGTTATATTAAGGCGTGAGAAAGGTAATATAAATTAGATGCATAATCTAAATGATGGAGGAGTTGAGCCTAGTATTAGTGATAAAGTACTTATGGTAACATGAGTTGGGGATATAGTAGTGAGGTAATATGAGAGTGTAAGTGTGGTTATTGTTAGGGATTTGTTGAGTTCAAGGGAGAGGTTGATTGAATGTTATCGAGGCATATATTTATGAGTTATCTCTTTCTATGGATCCAAGTGAGTACATGATTATATAGTGTATAAGGTACATGAGATGGTAAAAAGTTATATTGACCATATAACAATGTTATTAGTATTTTTCATTTGAATATGATTAAAACCAAAGTTATATAAATTGGATGAAATGAAAAGAGAAATATGGATTGATAGGTGGAGCCACAAATTAAAAATGGATTATGAAGCCTTAGGTAGTGGCTTGAGGTTATAAATCTATATAGGGTATGGTGGGTAGAAAGGTATAGTATGAAATACTCCTATATATCATGATTGTTTTGATAAATTGTGTTCCTTTTGAACCAAATAAGTGAGGTACGTAATGTAAATAAAGTGCAATAATGGTTTTAATAGAAATTATCTCTGGATCAAAAAGTCTAAAAAGACCTTGAGCTATTTGTTGAGTTAGTAAAAAATGGGTCAGTATACCTAAATGATGAATGTGTATAAAGGTATGAAGGATGGGTCATTAAAAAATGAACATCAACCAAGTAGTTACATGTTGTAAATAAATGTATAAAATGTAGTTACTTGTGAAGATTTGAGCTAATATTACAAGATGTCTTCGATGGAAGATGCCTAGTGAATATTACCCCTTATAGTGAGTGTATTAGGGATCTTTGGGTCTCCTGATTAATAGTACATAAGGGGAAAATTGGTGGTATAAGAAGTTTATAATTTCAATATTAATCCTAAAAAATATTTGGAGAATTAAAAAATGATAAGAATTTAATTTCAATATTCAATCCATAGTTAAGTGGACTGGTTTTTCAATGGAAATGAATATCAAGAGATCTATTAGAAATCAAGTAAGTGAGAATTATATTTGGTTCAATACCATAGAACTATAAGATAAGGTTAAAGGGATGTATTAACCATGGTGTTTTGGGACTTAAATGGATTTTTATAAGAATTATCATAGGGTGGAATATAGTTTGTGGTGGGTCTCATGCTGAGTATGAGTGTTAGTAATTAGTGGATTATGATTTGTGGCATGGTTTAAATGATGATTTTACTATGAAAAATTAAAGATATATTTAATTGTATTTTTTGAATGGGTTTATGTGAGATGTACTTGATGTGTTTATAAGGACTTGAGTGTGGTGATGATTGAAAGTGACGACCAATGGTCCATATAAGTGATAAATAGTGGTGTCTTAGAGTATTATAATATATTGAGGTCCTAGAGAAGGACTCATGGGACTAGTTGTTTGAGTTACATTGTGTGGGGACTGATAGTGGTGGTTTTGGGATTAATGGTGGAGTTTGGGTGTGTTGGAATTCGTGGAATGATGACATGGGAAATCCCATGAAGGGGGCCACCCTATTGGTTGCTTGGTTGTACAACACTAGTATCAGATAAAGTATGGAGAACATATAGGATGATAGGTGTGACTAAATCGAATGGAGGGAGACTAATTCATCACCAAAGACACTAGGATATAAGATAAAAAACTCTATTTGGTACCTAAGAAAACAATAGATTTATAAATTTATTTATGGAATATAGGGACAGTTAGTATGTGTTATAATTAATGATGGTGAATTTCACTAAATTTTCTAGGTATAAATTGGTGTGGAGAATATTATTTCTTATGAGGAGGGTACAATGACGAGATTAATGAATTGGAATTTTTTATATTATACTGAATCTTAAGCAGGGGGTAGCAGTTTGGGAGAATATAATTGAGGAATGTTAGAGTGTATCTTAGAGCAGGAAATGGTCTTGTATAGGATGAATACATCAACTATAGGAATTTTATGTCGGTGATCAAGTGTTTATGTGGATTTTACCATGGAAGGTACATCATTTTTTGAGAAAATAGAGATTATTGACACCATAGTACATGGGCCTATTGAGAGTTCAGTATTACTCGATGTAGATATAAATACCTTAACTTTTACAGTTAGTATTTTCTTTTCTATTCCCATATTTTAATCTATTATTAGGTTTATTGAGTGGTAGGAATAATTAGACTTGTTTAGAGGGAGGATGAAAGGATAATTAGTGGTGCCTAAGTTTTATTATAACACCAGGAACCTAGTTTGAAAAAATTGAGTATCTGATGACATCCAACTGGTTGTAGAGCCACTGATAGCCACATCGGGTACCTAGTAGACTTGGACTAGTTACTTAGTGGTACTATAGATTTGTTTTTTTTGAAAAAATGGACTTTTAATATAAAAAGTTAGCCCCTAAAAATGATTGGGCTCAGGATTTCACTCTCATTTCAGTATTCTTCCCCTCTTAGACTTCTCACTATCTGTACATGTGACCCATTAATCCATATTGATATAATATGCCTCCAATTGGTCATAAAAACTTATAGTCATCTTTGTTTACGCCGATCCTCCTCTAATATTATTATTAATTCTCTTACTTTACTGCAGTGGTTATAAATACCTGTTTCTTTGAAATAGGTCTTTTTGAACTCACTAAATCCTTTAGGATCCTTATGGAAAAGATTTTACAAGGTCTTAACCTAAGTGAATCAAAGGTAATATTGGGATTTTACTTCAAAAATTCAACTTTCTTGAAAAAAAATGATACAACCACTAAAATTTCTCTACTTTAGTTTGGTTCATTGGTCTAGGTGGTAACATTCCTTATCTATCTTAACTTTTAGGTATTATCTATATTTATTTTTGGTAGGAGAACCCTTATTCCACTCATAATCATACATATTTAACCTAGAAATGGTTTGGGGCTGAGTGAACCCAATGATAATAAATTGATTCATATAATGAATATTTCTTCAAATGGTTTTATGAAGGAAAATAATTGATTTGGGTTGATTGTCACAACCCATCCCCTGGGGCCCATGCCGTGACTACCCTAAGCCCACCACCCAAAGGCCAGGGGCTTGAGACTAGTGACAAAGGAAATGACCTACAAGTGGGAGGCATTTTCCGAGTACCTGTACACACACACACTCATAACCCCAACCAACAAAGCTGAAAGGGAAAACATGCATGCCACTTAGACAATCACTGAGAGTATAAAGTACAATCTGAGAGAAAAGGGGACAAAATACAATCCCAACAAAGACATGATGAAAATAGGAAAGGAAAAGGGCCTCTGAAAAGTTAGTCCATAGAAAACCCTACCTGAAGGGTAGGTTAAGAGTAGCTTATGGAATCCATATAAGTATGCCTCACCTGTCTAACCTCATTGGGTGCTACCTAGTCTTAGGAAACCAAAGTATCCATCAAGATATCTCTCATCTACATAAGACATGACATGTGCGGGTGGATCCCATGTCGGAGTGAGTAACACAATACTCAGTAGGGACCCCAAACTACAAAGAAAGACCACAATGGAAAATATACACACGAAGTAATGGACAACTCACACAGGTATAACTTAAAATATATAAATCATTATTATTAGTCATAAAGATGAATAATTTTTACTACTAAGGGACTCATCCTTTATGAGTCATTGAAGTTTGTCAGGCCACATAGGTCTTCTCATCTTTTGGGCCACTGAGGTATGCTTAGCTACTTGTCTGTTGGGACACACATTCCATCATTACTATTCGTCTTCCAGGCCACATAGGTCCGCCCGACTGCTAGTCTTTTGGGCCATTGAGATCCTCTTTACTAATCGTCAACTAGGACACATAGCACTACATGAATACTCATCTTTCATGCCACTGAGGTCTGATCGACACTTCCTTCTTGTTGTATCTAGTCACAAGATTCCTGCTTGTAGCATGCTTGATTCTGAGAGAATTTAATCCTCAATCCATCTGTCATATCTCAACCTCCATAGAAACTCAATTGCATTATGTAAAAAATACCTCCTCATATCAAGGTCCCCAATGTCGTAAATGACTCTTCAATCAGGTTTATGGTTTTCAAGTTATGGCCGTTTTACTAAAAAGGGGCCGGTGGGGTCCGACTCCAGTCCGACCCGGCTCAGGGTCTAACCTGACCCAGGTCTGGCCTGGACTAACTGGGTCGTGGGTCCAGCTCACTAGGCTATGGGTCCGGCCCACTAGGTCACAGTTCTGACCTGGCCTGATAGGGGGTCCCGACCCACCTTCTTCTACTTGGCCCGCTATGAGTGGGCCAACTTATCTTGGACATATGTGGCGGTGGTCACCGCTTCCGAACCTGGTCAATGTGGTGAATTATCTATGTGACTGCCCCATAGGTCACCGCGGGCCCCTCCTTCTATGGTCCCACTAGACCGTGGTCCTCCAGCCACGTGACGCGGCTTGATGCCGCGTTCACCGGAGACCCTTCTACCGACTATTGTTGGTGGTCCTTTTCTATTTCCCTATAGCCGATGCTGCTAGGACCTCCACCACCGCAGCATGCCGCCGATGCATGCTGCCTCCCGCACATGGCCGCTGCAGCGTGCCTCTGCCAGCACGCCGACTGGTCCTTCCACGGGCCACCGAACTTGGTCTGATGGTCCGTTCTCCGATCTACAAGTGCCTCAAGAATTATTAAGTCGTCTTTATCCCTTATAGGATGTCAAGTTCATCCTGCCATCAATCTGGGGGTTCGGTCATGAAGAACACAAAAAATCCCATAATGGAGGAATCTGAGTATTGTTCGTGTTGGCCCGATTCCTCCGCATTAGAGTTTTAAAAAAAAAATTCGGGAAGACTAAGATTCTATAAAGACTAACCCCAAATCTAAACCCCGAGATCATACAACCCTCCCACAAGAATAAATAACCCACATATCAGCCTTTTCATGGGTTGATCCATGTTTTTTGTTCCGAAAGAAAGAATAGGGAAACAAATTCAATGAGAACAAAACCCTACCTGATTGGTGTATCATTTGTTGGAAATGATTGACATCAATGCGTTAATCGTTCCTCAATCCATCATTGGCGGTCATTCGTCAGTCACCGTTCGACAACACCAAATCTCCAAGGTTTTAGCACATTTCTCCAATGTGCCAACTATAATGACCCATACTTTACATACATTGTAATTACTTCAAAATTGAAGCATAATTATTACAACATATAACAAAACCATGAAAGGACCGTATAGGTATAGTGTCTTTAGAAACTGGGAAACATAAACAACTGGTTCATAAAGCATCTACACTGTCTCCCATTTATTTCATCATATCTATAGTCCCTTTTGGCATATATTACTTAATAACCTTCTTCCTGACCTGGGGAAAGAAAACATACAAAAGGGTGAGCTCAAATGCTCAGTAAGGTTAAACAAAAGAAATATCAATCACATCATATTCATAAGAACAGAACATTTTCGAAATCATAACCTGCAAAAGAGAGCATAATTTCATAACATGGGATAAATCATAGTAGTGAAATGAAATCCCAATAATCATAACTTAAAACATGAAACTTTTTGGCATACACACATAATCATAGAGAATCATTTCTTATTAGTCAAGACTCATTGCCAAGACTATCTTAAAGTCCATTTCTGAACCGAGTTCACTCCTCGTTTCAGTCCTGTTTCACTGAACCGGTTTAACCATCCGTTCCAGCCATGTCTATCTCATGAGATATAAAATCTTTACCCAATGCATTGGAGGGAGATATAGGTTCCACCCATCTCATAATGATACCATTCTTATGTGTGCCAAAAAATCATAAATCATACATCATTGCATAACCCATAAAATAAAAATGGGATTCTTAAACAACATGACATCATAAAACAATTCATATAAGATAAAGGAATTGATAAAAATAATTCCATCACAACATAATCAAATCAATTTAATAATAGGGATAGAAACAGAACCCTATATTATCTTAGATGGAAAATAATTTTGATAAAACACTTGCACTCCATTCTTGAGGAAAATATCATTTCTACTTCAAAAACATTTTTCCTTTCTTAACATGTCATACAATTTTAAACTAAAAGAATTTGATTAAAAATAAACATGAAAAATTGTAAAGGAAGCTTCTTGGAAATAATGTTTTAAAAATCCATTCATGCCATACAAGTTAAAAAAAACATTATTCTCATACTTTTTTTCGGAAAAGTCAAAAAGTACCTCGTACGAAAAACGAAAAAAGATTCCTTTTATATCTTTTACTAAAAACTCACCGAAGGGTAAAATTGGATTTAAAAAATTTTAGGTGGATGGAAACAATATTAAATATTGAGGAAACATGGATGTGGATGATAAAATACACCCTAGTAAATACCAAAGTATAAACAATCTCGGATAAAATGAGATTTGTGATATTTTCCCTTACCTTAGGTCTGATTTGCTTCGTAAGTGTCTGAACCTCCTGTATAATGATTTAAATAATGTTATTGACTTATTAAAAAATCATAATTATTTTTATTATATCATATATGGTCATATTCTTAGCTTCTTATTAGTAATATTTCATTACTACTTGTTATTCGTGTGTTTATTACTTTTTGTTCTTATGCGTGTTTTGTCGAATAAATTATTATTTTTCTTTTTAGGTTATAAATACCTAATTTCCAGAATGGTATTAGTGTAATATATATCATATTAATTCATTCAATTCATTTATATAATCATTATGCAATTAAGATCATGTAGAACGAGTCGCATCACATCGTGGAGACGGTATTCCGTACGTACGCACGAGCGATGATATCGTTCCCATGATCGTGGAATTTTATTGGAGTGTATATATACTATTTACGAATCAATATCACTTTACAATAATCATATATAATTATTATTTATACCATTATACCCATCCGAGTAAGGTGGTGGTGGAAAATAGATTACACCACGACGTGGAGACGGTATTCCGTACGTACGCACGCGTGGTGATTTCGTTTTCCATAGGATGGATAGATGGTGAAATAGGGTTGTATCATAATTATAATAAAATATCAGTATATGAGTGATACTGATGTTATTACTTCATAATGAAACAACTGAATAAGAATAAGTGGAAGAAGAAATAAAGATGAAAGAATCGGTAACGGGCATTACCTCTTCTTTGAAGCTCCTCTTTGAGACCTCCTCTTAGGGAACTAAAATTGGTCTTTTAAGAATACCAGGACCTCTAGGATGTTTCTAGGGAAGTGTAGAGGAGATATTGGCAGGGGTTGTCCGAGCTTGAAGGCTCAAAGTGGTGTGAGGAAGAGAGGGAGGAGGTGCCCTTTTATAAGGGAGGAGAGAGGCACCTTTGGAATAACTAAAAATATTATTTTATTATAAAGTCAAATTAGGTTTTTAATAGCTCCAAATTGAGATATTTAGAATATAAGGTGGTTATGGGTCTAAATACTCTTATACAATAGAATTTAGACAAGTTTAGGTATCAATTTTAACCTTATCATTTAGATTTAACTTTAAGTTATATAATTTAACTTTTACCGTGTCTTCTTGTTTTCTTACACTATAAGGTTAATAATCTTACTATATCAAGACAAACGAACACTAAGTTGTTTATTATTAATATATATAACCTTATATAAGTTATTTTTCCGAAACTTAGATTTTTAGGAATAAAATAACAATTAATAATATAGTATTTGTTTTAAAAACTATTTTATGTCAATTTTGACACTATTTGGTAATTGATTTTTGTGAAAATCATAACAGAATGATTAGTTCGAAATAATTTAATTAAATCAATACTAACATGTCATATTAACATATAAAATTATTATAATTCATAAAAAGTCTCAAATTAAATTTATTTGGGTATTTATAACATCAATTATGTCAATATTTCATTAATAAGATAATTACTGCATCATCATTGTATCATAAATAAATTAAGTTATTTTAAGTATAAAAATTACAAATAAAATACCATTATGTAGGAAATATTCTTATATTTCTAATGAATATTTATAGTCGAATTTATATTATGAATAACCCTATATTAAAAATTCTTTAGTTATTAAACTTTGATTTTAACTATTTTAACCCTTCTTTAAATAAATTGATAATAAATGTCATAATCTAATCCAAGTGGGCCTAAATGGTCATATTTTATTACTAAGGTTGTTTTTGGTCGAATTAAACTTATCCAATAGAATTAGGACATGCGTTAGGGTAATAATAATATCATTTTTACCCTTAACTACCCTATTTACTTTTAACCGTGGTAAAAAAAAGTAAAAAGTTACTATTCACCAAAAATTATTTTCATCTCATTGAACCAAATTTTAATCCTTTATATTAACCGTGTCTCTCTAATTTTAGAAATTCCACTCACAGAAGCGGTAAAATTAAGTTTTATGAAAAAATTCAGTTTTTTAACTACCACTTAGTGGTTTCACTATTCATCAAAAAATGAAAGTTTCCAGAAAAATACCAAAAATTAGGCCTAAGCTATATTTGATATTATGAATTCAAAAATGATGTTTATTTTACCAAATTCAAAACATATCAGTTACATTAACTAATTAAAAAATTAATTCCCGTCATCAAAACAAATAGCGTGTTTTTATAAGATAATAACTATCAAAAGATTAAGACTTGTTTATGTCTGGTTTAAATGTTAAATTACATCCAATGAACAACATCGTATTAAATTGTGAAAATATATTCTAAATATTCTTTAAAACCACTCAAATTAATAATTTGTCACTATTAATTATTTCGATTAAAAAAGTTGTTTTTAATTAAAATTTAGTAATTTTCACTATTCATCAGAATATGAAAGTTATCCGAAAAGTACCAAAATTTCACCCTAATCTAATTTTGATATTCCGAATCCAAAAATGAATTCAATTTTGAAAAATAAAAATTACAAAATTTCAAAAAGTGGTTACTACTATTCATAACGGCAAGTTTTAATAATATTTTAATAGCATATCGTTGTTTAGTGAAACTCGGTATTGCGTACGACGCAAGCTATTGAGGAAGGCCACAGTTGCGTGTAAAGCAAGCCCATCTAGTGTTGTGTGTAGTGAAAAATTTCTTTAATGATTTATATAACATAAAAACAAAATATTTCTCATCATAGTCTTGGGCATTACATTCTACCCCCCTTAAAATGAATTTCGCCCTCAAAATTCGTCACTTTGTAACAAACAGATGAGGATACCTTTCCCTCATCATATACTCAAGATCCCATGTAGCTTCTTCTAATTGGTGGTTCCTCCATAAAACTTCACCAATCGAGTGGTCTTGTTTCGTAGGACTTTTTCACTACGATCCAGAATCTCTATCGGCTGTTCTTCATAAGAAAGATATTGCTCCAGCGGTACAACTTCTGAGCTGAGTACATGTGAAGGATCAGGTATGTACTTTCTCAGGAGAGATACATGGAGCACATCGTGAACTTGAGAGATATTCGGTGGAAGCACCAATCGGTAAGCTACCTTTCCAACACTATCCAGTATTTTGAAAGGACCGATATATCTAGGGCTCAACTTCCCCTTCTTTCCAAATCTCATGACCCTCTTCCAGGGAGATATTTGTAAGAACACTTTATCACCCACTTCAAACTCTAGGTCTTTTTTCGGTTGTCGGCATAACTTTTCTGTCAACTCTGAGCTGCTCTTATGTGTTGTTTAATAGATCAGACCTTTTCTACCATCTCATCAACAAGATCAGGTCCTAATAGCTTTCTTTCCCCAACTTCATCCCAGTAAGTTGGAGTCCTGCATTTCTTTCCATAGAGAGATTTATAAGGAGCCATCTGAATACTGGAGTGAAATCTATTATTATAAGAAAATTCCACTAAAGTTAGGTGTTGATCCCAACCACCTTTGAAATCCATAGAGCAAGCTCTCAACATATCTTCTAGAGTTTGAATTGTTATCTCAAACTGACCGTCTGTCTGAGGATGATAAGCAGTGCTAAAACGCAACTCTATATCTAGAGTATGCTGAAGACTTCTCCAGAACTTCGAGGTAAATATCAGATCCCGATCAGATATAATAGAAAGTGGTACTCCATGCAATCTTACCACTTCCTTTATATATATCCTGGCAAGCTGATCCAGAGAGAAATCCTCTCTAATAGCAATGAAGTGTGCAGACTTTGTAAGACGATCAACTATGACCCAAATAGCATTATTGCCTTTGGATGTTTTAGGAATTCCTATGACAAAGTCCATAGTGATGTTTTCCCATTTCCATTCGGGTATGGGTAATGGTTGTAACATCCCCTTAGACTTCTGTCTCTCAGCTTTAACTTGATGACAAACCAAGCATCGAGAGACATATTTAGCAACATCTCTTTTCATTCCTTCCCACCAGAAGTACTCTTTCAGGTCCCTATACATCTTCGTGCTTCCAAGATGAACAGAGAATGAAGAACTATGATCCTCATCTAGCAGCTCCTTTAATTTTGGGATGGGAGGAACACAAACCCGATTCCTGAACTTTATTATCCCATCACAATCAAGGTTGAATTCAGGAATATTTCTTACCTTCTTTTGTAACTCTACATCTTATTTCTGTGCCTCTTTAATCTTCACATGTATAGATGGTTGAACATTCATTTGAGAAAGATACGATTTTCCCCCTTCCATTAAAATCCCAAGATCCATCCTTTGTAAATCCATAAATATTGGATCTTTTGTGATCCTCATCATGGATAAGCTAGCATGGTCTTGTCGACTTAATGCATCTGCCACCTTGTTTTCTTTCCCAGGGTGGTAATGAATTGAGCAGTCGTAATCCTTAATCAGTTCCAACCATATTCTTTGGCGCATATTCAGCTCCTTTTGTGTGAAAATATACTTTAAACTTTTATGATCAGTATAAATGTCACACCTTTCTCCATAAAGATAATGCCTCCAAATATTTAATGAAAAGATTACCGCAGCTAACTCCAAATCATGTGTTGGGTAATTTTTCTCATGGATTTTCAACTGTCGTGAGGCATAAGATATCACCATATCATTTTGCATAAGAACACACCCCAACCCCTTCTTGGATGCATCACTGTAGATCACAAACCTTTCTCCACTACAAGGCAGTGTGAGCATAGGTGCACTAGATAACATTCTTTTCAACTCCTTGAAATTATCTTCACATTCCTCCATCCAAACAAACTTAACTCCTTTCCAAGTCAACCTAATGAGTGGATTAGATAATCGTGAAAAATATTTCACAAAATGTCGATAATATCCAGCCAAACCAAGAAAACTTCAGATCTCAGTTACTGTTTTTGGTCTCGACCATCTTTCGATAACCTCTGTTTTTGCTGGATCCACAGATATCCCCTCTTTTGAGATTATGTGACCAAAAAATGAAACTTTTTGAAGCCAAAATTCACACTTGGTAAATTTGGCATAAAGCTTCTCCTTTCTCAGGGTCTTCAATATAATTCTCAAGTGATCTTCATGTTCTTCCTTGCTCTTTGAATATACAAGAATATCATCTATAAAGACTACCACAAATTGATCAAGATAGTCTCTAAAGACTCTATTCATCAGATCCATGAAGATAGCAGGGGCATTAGTAAGACCAAATGGCATCACTATAAATTCATAGTGTCCATACCTTGTATGGAAAGCCGTCTCTGGTATATCCTACCTTTTGAACCTTAATTAATGATACCCTGAACGAAGATCAATCTTAGAAAAGTATTGAGGTTTGCGTAGTTGGTCAAATAAGTCATCAATGCGTGGGAGAGGATATTTATTCTTGATAGTGATCTTGTTAAGTTCTCGATAATCAATGCAGAGTCTCATTGATCCATCTTTCTTCTTAATAAATAGAACAGGTGCTCCCCAAGGTGATGCACTAGGGAGTATGAATCCCTTATAAAGATTCTCTTGGAGTTTCTTCTTCAATTCCTGCAACTCAATTGGGGTCATTCTATAATGTGTCTTTGAAATAGGCAAAGCACCCGGTACGAGTTCTATTGAAAACCCAACTTCACGATTTGGTGGAAGACCGGACAATTCCTCCAAAAAGACATCATCAAACTCCCGTACAATGGGCATATTCTTAATTGTGAGTTTCTCACCAACCATTTGAGATAAATAACCTTCATTCAGTGGAATCAAGACCCATAAGATGGAAGAAATTTCCACTGGAAGGTTATGTTCATCCTTGCATCGATAGACGATCATAGATTGATCTGGAATATGAAATGTTACTTCCCTTCTTTGGAAATTGATATGATCTCCATATAAAGAAAGCCAATCCATTCCAAGAATCACATCAAATTCCACTATAGGAAGGATCAAAAGATTTGTAGGAAGTACTTTCCCACAAACTTCAATCGGGGAAGAATTATAAACTTTTGATGCGACTGTTGTGCCATTAGGTGTTATCACAGCTAACTCAAAATCTAATTGTTGAGGTAATATGGTGATACCCTTAGAAAAATCTTCAGAAATAAAAGAGTGGGTGGATCCAGAATCAAATAAAACATTTTCTACTTTAGTGTGGATGGTAAGTGTACCTTTCACCACATCGTTATCGTACTCCACATCGCTGATAGAAATTGCATGTGACTTTCCTTTGTCTTTAGCCTTAAGATTTTGTTGATGTCGATCATCATCAACAACCCTTGGATTAGGGAATTTATTGGAATAATGCCCCATATCCTTACACTTGAAACATTGAATTGTAGTAGGTTCATTCTGTGTGTCCCTTCCTTTGTTTGCATCATTAGACATCTTCTTCCCATCATTGCGGTATTCAAATGCCCAATGAACTTCCTTTCCACATTTGAAACATTTACTTGTCCCTTTAAGACAACTCCCTCCATGTTTCTTTCCACACTTTGAGAATAAGGGAAAGCTCATCTTCTTTTCAGTGTGCTCTTTAGATTTTCCTTTGAATTCCATTTTCCTCTTCTTATCAAACCCGTATGACTGATGGGTTACTCCAATCTCTATCTCAACTTTGAGAGCACATCAAACGATTTCCTCATAGCTATTGAAGTCCCTTATGGCTAAGGCCCTTTGAAGACTTGGTTTTAATCCACTAAAGAATCAATCGATCTTACTCTCAGGTTGGATAATATTACCAGAAGCGTACCTTGAAAGTCTTGTAAAATTTGCTTCATAGGTACCAACAGATTCATCATCCTTTTGCTTCAGTTCAAGAAACTCTTTCTCCATCTTTGTTTGGAGAATACGAGGGAAGTACTTATTGAAAAATAAGTTCTTAAACTCATCCCATTCGATGGACTCAATTTCATCCCTTTGCCTCGTATTCTTAATAAGATTCCACCATTGATCAGCATCTCCTTCCAAACGATACACTACTAGGATGACTTTATCATGTTTAGAACATTGAAGAACTGAAAATATCTTTTCAGTAGTACTAATCCATTGTTCAGAAACTAATGGATTAGTAGACCTGCTGAAAGAAGGTGGACGCTGCCTCATGAAGGATTCAACAGAATGTTGCTCCTTCCTTTGCTCATTTGGAAGTCCTGCATGATTCATATGTTGAGAAAGTTGTGTGAGCATGGATACAAGATTTTGCATTCCAACTCCCATAACGTTTGGTTGCTCAGGGGGACAATCATTGCATTTCCTGTCGCATTCCGCATTAACACGATTCCTTCGGGTTCCAGCCATTGACTAAAACCAAGAAGAATAGTGTGAGCAACACTAATTATAATAGGAAAACCACATAATGAAGAATAAAATTTCACACTTAAGGTATTATCCAAGGTTATTCATGGCCATTTCTAAAACACTAAGATTGTGTTCTATGCTTAGACTTATCCTTAGGGTTCTTACTAAGGCTTTCACATCCTAGTTTCCAAAGGTTGACTATACCTTTCCTCTGATACCAACTATAACGACCCATAATTTACATACATTGTTATTACTTCAAAATTGAAGCATACTTATTACAACATATAACAAAACCATGAAAGGACCGTATAGGTATAATGTCTTTTGAAACTGGGAAACATAAACAACTGGTTCATAAAGCATCTACACTGTCTCCCATTTATTTCATCATATCTATAGTCCCTTTTGGCATATCTTACTTAATAACCTTCTTCCTAACCTGGGGAAAGAAAAAATACAAAAGGGTGAGCTCAAATGCTCAGAAAGGGTAAACAAAATAAATATCAATCACATCATATTCATAAGAACACAACATTTTGGAAATCATAACCTGCAAAAGAGAGCATAATTTCATAACATGGGATAAATCATAGTAGTGAAATGAAATCCCAATAATCATAACTTAAAACATGAAACTTTGTGGCATACACACATAATAATAGAGAATAATTTCTTATTATTCAAGACTCATTTCCAAGACTATCTTAAAGTCCATTTCTGAACCGAGTTCACTCCTCATTTCAGTCCTGTTTCACTGAACCGATTTAACCCGCCGTTCCAGCCATGTCTATCTCATGAGATATAAAATCTTTACCCAATGCATTGGAGGGAGATATAGGTCCCACCCATCTCATAATGATACCATTCTTATGTGTGCCACAAAATAATAAATCATACATCATTGCATAACCCATGAAATAAAAATGGGATTCCTAAACAACATGACATCATAAAACAATTCATATAAGATAAAGGAATTCATAAAAATAATTCCATCACAACATAATCAAATCAATGTAATAATAGGGATAGAAACAGAACCCTATATTATCTTATATGGAAAATAATTTTGATAAAACAATTGAACTCCATTCTTGAGGAAAATATCCTTTCTACTTCAAAAACATTTTTTCTTTCTTAACATGTCATAAAATTTTAAAATAAAAGAAGTCGATTAAAAATAAACATGAAAACTTGTAAAGGAATCTTCGTGGAAATAATGTTTTAAAAATTCATTCATGCCGTATAAGTTAAAAAAACATTCTTCTTGTACTTTTTTCGGAAAAGTCAAAAAGTACCTCGTACGAAAAACGACAAAAGATTCCTTTTATATCTTTTACTAAAAACTCACCGAAGGGTAAAATTGTATTTAAACAATTGTAGGTGGATGGAAACAATATTAAATATTAAGGAAACATGGATGTGGATGATAAAATACACCCTAGTAAATACCAAAGTATAAACAATCTCGGATAAAATGAGATTTGTGATATTTTCCCTTACCTTAGGTCTGATTTTCTTCGTAAGTGTCTGAACCTCCTGTATAATGATTTAAATAATGTTATTGAATTATTCCAGAATCATACCTAATTTTATGAAATCATATATGGTAATATTCTTAGCTTCTTATTAGTAATATTTCATTATTACTTGTTATTCGGGTGTTTATTACTTTTTGTTCTTATGCGTGTTTTGTCGAATAAATTCTTATTTTTCTTTTTAGGTTATAGATAACTCATTTAAAGAATGGTATTAGTGTAATATATATCATATTAATTCATTCAATTCATTTATATAATCATTATTCAATTAAGATCATGTAGAACGAGTCACATCACATCGTGGAGACAGTATTCAGTACGTACGCACGAGCGATGATATCGTTCCCATGATCGTGGAATTGTATTGGAGTGTATATATACTATTTCAGAATCAATATCACTTTACAATAATCATATATAATTATTATTTACACCATTATACCCATCCGAGTAAGGTGGTGGTGGAAAATAGATTACACCACGGCGTGGAGACGGTATTCTGTACGTACGCACGCGTGGTGATTTCGTTTTCCATAGGATGGATAGATGGTGAAATAGGGTTGTTTCATACTTATAATAACATATCAGTATATTAGTGATACTGATGTTATTACTTCATAATGAAACAACTAAAGAAGAAGAAGTGGAAGAAGAAATAAAGATGAAAGAATCGGTAACAGGCATTACCTCTTCTTTGAAGCGCCTCTTTGAGACCTCCTCTTAGGGCACTAAAACTGGTCTTTGAAGAATACCAGGACCTCTAGGATGTTTCTAGGGAAGTGGAGAGGAGATATTGGTAGGGTTTGGCCGATCTTGAAGGCTCAAAGTGGTGTGAGGAAGAGAGGGAAGAGGTTCCCTTTTATAAGGGAGGAGAGGGGAACCTTTGGAATAACAAAAAATATTATTTTATTATAAAGTCAAGTTCGGGTTTTAATAGATCCAAATTGATATATTTAGAAGATAAGGTGGGGATGGGTCTAAATACTCTTATCCAATAGAATTTAGACAAGTTTAGGTATCAAATTTAACCTTATCATTTAGATTTAACTTTAAGTTAGATAATTTAACTTTTACCGTGTCTTCTTGTTTGCTTACACTATATGGTTAATAAAATTACTATATAAAGCCAAACGAACACCAAGTTGTTTATTATTAATATATATAACCTTATCTAAGTCATTTTTCCGAACCTTAGATTTTTAGGAATAAAATAACAATTAATAATATAGTATTTATTTTAAAAACTATTTTATGTCAATTTTGACACTATTTGGTAATTGATTTTTGTGAAAATCAAAACAGAATGGGTAGTTCGAAAAAATTTAATTAAATCAATACTAATATGTCATATTAACATATAAAATTATTTTAATTCATAAAAAGTCTCAAATTACATTTATTTGGGTATTTATAAAATCAATTATGTCAATATTTCATTAATAAGATAATTACTGCATCATCATTGTATCATAAATAAATTAAGTTATTTTAAGTCTAAAAATTACAAATAAAATACCATTATGTAGGAAATATTTATAGATTTCTAATAAATATTTATTGTCGAATTTATCTTATGTATAACCCTATATTAAAAATTCTTTAGTTATTAAACTTTGATTTTAACTATTTTAACCCTTCTTTAAATAAATTGATAATAAATGCCATAATCAAATCCAAGTGGGTCTAAATGGTCATATTTTATTCCTAAGTTTGTTTTTGGTCAAATTACACTTATCCAATAGAATTAGGACATGTGTTAGGGTAATATTAATATCATTTTTACCCTTAACTACCCTATTTACTTTTAACTATGGTAAAAAAAAGTAAAAAGTTACTATTCACCAGAAATTATTTTCATCTCATTGAACCACATTTTAGTCCTTGATATTAACTGTGTCTCTCAGATTTTCGAAATTCCACTCACAGAAGCTGTAAAATTAAGTTTTATGAAAAAATTCAGTTTTTTAACTACCACTTAGTGGTTTCACTATTCATCAAAAAATGAAAGTTTCCAGAAAAATACAAAAAATTAGGCCTAAGCTATATTTGATATTATGAATTCAAAAATGATGTTTATTTTACAAAATTCAAAACATATTAGTTACATTAACTAATTTAAAAATTAATTCCCATCGTCAAAACAAATAACGTGTTTTTAAAAGATAATAACTATCAAAACATTGACACTTGTTTATGTCTGGTTTAAATGTGAAATTACATCCAATGAACAACATAGTATTAAATTCTAAAAATATATTATAAATATTCTTTAAAACCACTCAAATTAATAATTTATCACTATTAATTATTTCGATTAAAAAAGTTTTTTTTAATTAAAATTTAGTAATTTTCACTATTCATCAGAATATGAAAGTTATCCGAAAAGTACCAAAATTTCACCCTAAGCTAATTTCGATATTCCGAATCCAAAAATGAATTCCATTTTAAAAAATAAAAATTAAAAAATTTCAAAAAGTAGTTATTACTATTCATAATGGCTAGTTTTAATAATATTTTAATAACATATCGTTGTTAGGGAAACTCGGTATTGCGTACGACACAAGCTATTGAGGAAGGCCGCGGTTGTGTGTAAAGAAAGCCAAGCTAGTGTTGTGTGTAGTGAAATATTTCTTTGATGATTTATATAACATAAAAACAAAATATTTCTCATAAAAGTCTCGGGCGTTACACCAACTATTGATCCCAGTTAATCCATTAAATATATAAAACACGTTCTGTTTCATTGCATTTCAGCATCATTACAGTATTTCATTTATGAAAAAATGTTTTGGTTACGTTGCGTTGCAATTCCTTTACATTGAAACAAATTTAAAATTCAAAATAAAATAAACATGTTGTTTATTTTATTTTCCCTTAAGAAATTCTTTTAATAAAATTTCTTAAAAAGTCTAAAAACTAACTTTTTCTCTCAACCCATGACGGTCGAGGTTAAGTCCATTCTTAGGTAAATTTTTCATTCCACACACAATGGTGCCCTCAAATTTTTAATCCGGGCACCCTTTTAGAAGTTTCCAAAACCGCTCACATGCACTATTTTAAATAACCTTTAAAAATTTCAAAAAATTATTTCAGGCTCACCGAGCCTCAGAATTGAGTACCATCAGAGCTCCTGGTCTTGAAATAAACCCATATAATTTAAAAAAAATTACATGGAATTTCGGTACGTTACATTACCCCCACCTTTAGGACTTTTCGTCCTCATTAGCCAAAACAAGGGATAAACAAACAAATGGGGGTATTGAGCATGAATCTGAGCCTCCCACTCAAAGTGACCTCTTAGAGATTCCTATGCTTCCATCAAACGTGCACCAAAGTAATTGACTGTCCACAAAGGATCTTCTCCTATCGATCATCAATCTCTATGGGGAACTCAAAAAATGTCACCCCATCATCAATATCCAACTCTCCCTAGTCGATGACGTGTGATGGATCATGCACGTATCTACTCATATATGATATTTGGAAGACATTATGCACCTAGTGCATCTATGGGGGGAGAACTAGGCAGTACAACACCTCGCTAAATCTGCTCAGAATCTGAAAAAGGTTGATGAATCTCGGAGACAACTTACCACCTCATCCAAATCTATGAAATACCCATCGAGTTGAGACTCGAAAGAACACATAGTCTCCCTCGTCAAACTCCAAGGGCCTCCGTATCCTATTAGCATAAGATTTATGCCTGATTTGTATAATCCTCATCCGCTCCTAGATGACCTGCACCTTCTCGGTGGTAGCCCATACCAACTCTGGACCCATGAGTGCTGACTCCCTTGGGTCTGTCTAGTATAACACTGATCTACATAGTCTCCCATAAAGTATCTCAAACGGTTCCATACCAATGGTGGAGTGGTAGCTGTTATTGTATGCAAACTCCACTAGTGGTAGGTAATCCTCCCAACTACACCCAAAGTCCAAGATACTGGCATGAAGCATGTCCTCTAAAACCTGGATAGTCGTCCCCATATCACCATCTATCTGGGGGTGAAAATCCATGATCAAATGAAGCTAAGTCTATAGTTACTCCTATAATCCCTTCTATAACTGGGATGTAAAGCATGTGTCTCGGTCCAAGACTATCGTTTATGGGACCCCATGGAGTCGAACTATCTCCTACACATAGAGGTTTCCCAAGTCCTCTACTAAACCCTTCTCCCAGATGGGTAGGAAGTGGGATGACTTGGTGAGATGGTCAAAAATCACCCAGATGGAATCACGACCCCTAGTTATACAAGGTAATCCTATCACGAATTCCATCGAGATACCATCCCACTTCCACTCCGGCACCTCAAGTGGCTAAGTAAAACCTGTAGGAACCTGGTGCTCCTCCTTCACTTGCTCACAAGCGAGGCACTGCGAAATGAACTCTGCCACTACCTTCTTCATCCCCGACCACTAGTATTGATGATGGAGGTCCTAGTACATCATCGACACTCCTGAATGTACCACCAAAGGGGAGGTGTGGAACTCCTTCATAACATTATCACATGAATCCACTGGAACAACAATGCATCCCCTGAAAAGGATGATGTGCTCCCCACCTATAGAATATCCATATGGAGCTTGTCATGAGGATAACTGAGCATGTCGAGTCTTGCAGTCAACATCCACAAATTGTACCTACATAACTAGCCATAAGAGTGGGGAAGTGACAGTAATTAACTAAAAATAAGCTACTCCATTATCATCTACTAAGTATATCTACATTGTGGATAACTATTCCAATTCCTCACTCAGTAACTATAAACCGGATCTCTTGCTGAGTGTGTCTTCTACCATGTTCCCATTCCTAGGAGTAGAGAATATCTTGAAGTCATAGTCCTAGAGAAACTATATCCATCGCCGCTTCCTCAAGTTCATGTCCTTCTGGGAGAAGATATAACTGAGACTTTTGTGTTCAGAGTAGACGGTAAACAGCTCAACCATCAAGTAGTTCTGCCACATCTTTAAAGCAAAGACCACTGTAGCTTGATCTAGGTCATGGGTTTCATTGTTCTTCTCATGTTTCCTGAACTGCCATGAACCGTAGGAGATCACTTCTTGCTCCTACATTAGGATACAACCCAATCTAGTCCCTAATGAATTGCAGAAAACTATATACCCAATGATCTCCTCTGGTAGTCTCAAGATGGGGACACTCGTCAGTCTCTACCTCTGCTCCTAGAAACTCTACTGTCACTTCTACGTCCACATGAAGGGATACATTTTTCATGTCAAAGTTGATAAGGGTGATTATACCCTAGAAATGTTAGGCACAAACCTCCAATAGTATCCAGCTAAACCCAAGAATCTCTACACCTTAGTCATGATCTTGGGTGGCTCCCAAGAAATCACCACGTCTATATTTCCTTGATCCACTACAACTCTAGCCTCCGATATAACATGTCCTAGAAAGTGGAATTCTAGAATATAGAACAGAAACTTCAAGTGCTTCCCATTATGATGGTGCTCTCAGAGTTTATCCAAGACTATCCGTAGGTGTGTCTCATGCTCATCCTCAGATGCCAAGTACACTAGGATGTCATTAATGAAGACATGATGAAATGTTTGAGGTAAGGCTAGAAGATCCTATTTATGAGTCCCATGAACACTGATGGAGCATTGGTTATACCAAAAGGCATCACCAAGAACTTGTAGTGGCCATACCAACATCTGAAGGTTGTCTTCGGTACACCCTCATCCCATACATGGAGCCGATGATAACCAGATATGAGGTTTATCTTCGAGAACCATATTGATCTCTTTAGATGACTGAAGAGGTCATCAATCCTTGGAAGTGGATTCTTGTTCTTCATATTCACCTAGTTTAGGCATCGAAAGTCCACACACAACCTCAAAATACCGTCTTCCTTCTTGGAAAATAAAACAGGGGCTTCCCATGGTGAAACATTGGGTCTCACAACGTCCTTCTTCTACAAGTCCTTGAGCTGTACACTCAACTCACAAAACTCCACAGGATCCATCTGATATGCTGGTGAGGATAGAGGTGTTGTACTAGGGTACATATCAATATAGAATTTTACCTCTCTATGAGGAGGTAAACCCAAAACATATTCTGGAAAGACGTCTTCGTACTCATCTGCCACTATAGGAAAGTGAGGACTCCTATCATCCATCGCACTGAGGGTGAGGCTAGCCAACTGGTGAGCGATCAACTTCACCCTCCTCCAAGAAATTCTGTCCTATGCTACAAGAGCTCCCTTCTCACCAGTGAAGGAATACCTAGTACCATCCTCATAGAAACACTACACTCTATGCCTAAGACAGTAAATCTGAGCACGAAATGTGGATAACCAATCCATACCCAAGATGACATCGTAAGGCCTCAATGCTACTACTAGGAGATCCTAGACAAAGCTCTCACCTCCATGAGTAAGATCACACCACTGACACCAGTGTGTGATCATTGAATCCCCTCCTGTAGGTGTCTCTAATCATAAATATCGAACCAACAACTCCACTAGAATCTCCGAGCCCTAAACAAGATTTGTGGTAAGGAAAGAGTGATTGGAACCTGTGTCTATAAGAACTATAGCTAAGGTGGAGAATAAACATATTGTAACTCTAATAATATGTGGATCATCGTGGTAGTAGGCCTCCATAACCTATATCTTGACTCTCCCCTACACTACCACAAAACAGGGCAAGGGAAGCGCTGCCCTTTATCAGTGCTAAACAGAAAGCGCTGATAAAGGGGTATGCCTTTATTAGTGCTATCTAAAAGCGATGATAAAGGTAGATCTTTATCAGCGCTAAAATAGCACTGATAAATGAATGTTTTATCAACACTTTTATTTTAGCGCTAATAAAACATACCTTTATCAGCGCTTTTAATGAGCACTGATAAAGGTTCCATCGGTTTTTATTTAATAACCCTAACTGGCCATCCTCGCTCTCATGCGGTCAAGATTTTGCAGAAGCCGAACCAGGCCCCTTGTTTTCCGCGACCTCGTCCTCCTCATCCTCCTCGTCCTTCCTCGTCCTCATCATCGTCCTCCTCCGCCACCGCCACCGCCTCCACCCCCGCCCCCGCTGCCACAACCGCCGCAGCCTTTGCCGCCACCGCCGCTGCCTCCACCGCCGCTGCTGTGACCGCCGCCGCCTCTGCTGCCACCGCTGCCTCCGCCACCGCCGCCGCCACCTCCGCCTCTGGTGCTGCCTCTGCCGACGCCGCTACCATTATTGATATTCAATTTCAGGTAATTTTTTTTCTACCACTTGAATTGAACGTGTGAAATCCTGACATGAGGTGTTATTGGAAGAGTCAATGGATGATATAGTTGATAACAGTTTTGAATTCATAGTTCATTACATATTATAGAATTATGGAGGATTACTAGAGACCTGTGTTATTGTTTTAGCCATTAAACATTCCAGTATAGAAGTGGGATTATATTTTTATTAATTTTTTATTGGTTTTACAAAAACTCCTTGCAAGAAGGTTGTTATTTGGGTGGTTTTTGATCAAATCGAAAAATATGTTCACTTCCTTCATATTAATGAGGCGATGGAAGTGGAACAACTCATAGACTTATATGTTTTAGATTTTTTGAGACTTCATGAGGTTACCTCTATAATTGTTTCCGAAAGCGATCTGAGGTTGAAATCTATGTTTTGGAAATCATTATAGGTTTCACTATTTTTCCATGGTAAATTATTAACACATTATCATCTATAGATGGATTTATATACAGAGAGGGAAGTCAATGTTCTAGAGGTTACTCTCCAGAATCATGCCCTATATTTCATTGGATATTGGGAAATAAATTTTCCTTTTGTTGATTTCCCCTATAACAATTGTTATCAGGATGTGATAAAGAAGGATCCCTACATTTCTTTATATTGGAATCCATATAGATATCCCTAGTACTAGGAAGAGTTGGGAGAGTGGCCCATTATTGGTTCAAGTGTTGTTCAAGAGATGAAAGGGATGGTGCGATTGATCTGGAAGAATTTAATCATTACAAAGAGTTATAATAAATTCAATAAGAACCATTGGAATCATCTTCTGGTGTTTTAGGTTAGTGATTAGGTGTTTATCGTAGTTTCATATCACTTGGGACATCAACGGCTAGGTTATCAATGTCTGTTTTCATCGAGTAATGGGATAAACATAGCAATTTTGGTCACTAGGGAGTATTTATTATTGGTTTCAGTTACCATCTAGTTTGATAGCTATCCAAGATGTGTTTAATATTTTCCATTTGAGTAGGTTCTCTCGGTTTTTATTTAATAACCCTAATAGGCCATCCTCACTTGCACGCAGTCAAGCTCTCGAGGAAGCTGAACCAGGCCCCTCGCCGCACGACCTCGTCCTCCTCCTCCTCGTCCTCCTCGTCCTCCTCCTTCCTCCTCCTCTTCCTCCTCGTCCTCCTCCTTCTTCGCCACCACCGCCGCCTCCGCCCCTGCTCCCGCTACCACGACCGCCACTGCCTCTACCGCCTCCACCCTCGCTACCGTGACCGCCGCCGCCTCGTCCTCCTCCTCCTCGTGCTCTCAAGGTGGGATGTGAGTTCCATGGATGGTATTCCCTTGGTATATTATTTATATATTGTGTGTGTGAGGACCAAATAGTGAATATAGATGTGAGATAGGAATGATACCATATCTTGAGCCTAATTCCAGTAAGTATTTCCATAATAGATAGTTTGGTCTTAATGTGATTATGATTATGTCTAGGTATGTGATTCATAATTAGTGATGAGTGTCGAGGATGATGCATGTTGTTCAACTTGTTTTATAAATTGTTTATCTTCATCCATGCCTTGTACTTGCACCAATGAATTTGAAGGTGACTATGCGTACACGATAGTTGACCTTTTTAGAAAAGAGTTTCTGGAAGAGTATAAGAGACATGAAGCAATGAAGATCATTAGAGTTTTGGAGAAAATGTGGTTGCTACAAACAATGTGGAAATCGGCTTGTGCAATGCGGCCTAAGTTACAATGTGGCAATCGGCTTGTGCAACGTGACCTAAGTACAATACCTACAAGTTTTAACTTATGCCGCATTGCACAAGACGATTGCCACATTATTTGTACAACCACATTTTCTCCAACACTCTAATGATCTTCATTGCTTCATGTCTCTTTAACTCTTCCAGAAACTCTTCTCTAAGAAGGTCAACTATCGTGTATGCATACTCACCTTCAAATTCAGGGGTGCAAGTACAAGGAATGGATGAAGATAAACAATTTCCAAAACAAGTTGACCAATGTAAGTATTTAATGGTACCTTTATGATTTGTAGCATGTTTTTTTTCTAATTTATTTATTTGTATATGTGACAGAAATACTAGGTGATATGTTTTGTATTATGGGTTTATCAGGAGTCTGTATGATTTCCTATTTCCACATTTCATTTTAAATAGCATGTTATAATTATATATTTATTGTACCCTAATGGCTCAAATAGTCAGGCATATTGTAGATGTTGCTATAATGTTGTAGGATTCTTTTTCCCCAGTGGTAGTACATTTTTAGGATGTTTTCACTGATGAGTTATAAGATTTACTTCTTAATAAAGATATAAACTTTATAATCTAGTTAGTTTTGGGAGAAAATTCAGTTTCTATCACAATTTCTAAAATAAAACCGAAAGAGCATCAGTTGTTTGAATTAAAATTTGATGATATAGAATATAATGGTTTCATATGGCATAGTAATTTACCATGGGGTTTTATAGTTCTCTAAAATAGACTGTTGATTGGTATTTATTCTTTTGTTGGACTATTGGAGATTGAACCTGATGAGAGTCATGAATATATATCCTCATCCACGCATTGATAGTCACATTGATCATCTATGAGGTTATATGATCTTCTCCAAGATAGATTTGACATTAGGATACCATTAGATGAGTTGGACATCGATGGACCTACCATGGACTGCTTTTAGGAGTAGTTATGGCCTGTATGATTTTTTAGCGATGATTTTTGGTTTAACTAATGCATTGGTTGTATTAAGGGACTTGATGAATAGGATATTTCATCCTTTTCTGGATCAGTTTTTAGTTGTTTTTTTCAATTAAATATTAGTGTACTCCCAACCCATAGTTGATATTGACCAACATCTTATCATCACCTTGAGTACATTGAGATAGCATTATATTTATTACTGTTTTCTCTTGTTAATCATTGGTTTCTTCTTGTTCGCATGTCATGTATTTTCTAAGGCATCATTCAGTCTTTGTAAGACTAACCTGGAATAAATTTGATATATGTCAGATTAAATCAGGCATCTTATACATACACGATGTTCACCCCACTGGACACACCATGTATATGGATTTCACATGTGTTTAAAGGAATTTGTACCATGATTTGTTTTTATAAAACCCAAACAATTCTACCTGATTAATTAAAACATAATATTAGGAAAGTTATCAAGATCAAACCCATAAAGACGATGAATATGAATAAAGAATGGATGAATGCCAATCGGTTGACAAAACAGTATGAAGATGGCGTGAAAGAGTTTATCAAGTTTGCAGAAGATCATGCATGTGACCCTTCTCAAATCCTTTGTCCGTGTTTACGCTGTTGTTATTCAAGACAAATTAGTCCAGAGGAGTTGGAAGAACACCTGACCTGTCACGGAATATATCGAAGTTATACATGTTGGAATAAACATGGGGAAAAAACCAATGCAGGTAGTGACTCAGAGAACACGACATTTTATAGATCATTTGATATGATTAGTAGCGTAAATAGTGAAGACGATCGTATGGAGGGTGTGATTATAGATGTGAATGATGATGAAGATCGTATTGAGGAAATGAAAAGGACAATTGAAGATTAACTTCGTGATTGCCCAAAATTGTTTGAGAGGTTAAAGAGTTGTGAAAAAACGCCATTGTATGCTGGTTGCACTAAATATATAGCATTGTCAGCCGAATTGAAGTTGTATAATTTGAAATCAGGAAACGGGTGGAGTGACGCCAGTTTTACGGAACTACTTGCTCTCCTGAATGACATGCTCCTAGAAGATAATGAACTCCCAAGCCGAACATATGATGCCAAACGAATGCTACGATCAATGGGTATGATCTCTGAAAGAATACATGCTTTCCTGAATGACTGTATATTGTTTCGCAAGGACCAAAAATCACTTAAATAATTCCCAAAGTGTGGTGCTTCCCGATACAAGAAAGATGATTCTAGTCCTATGAAAGTTGTATGGTACTTTCCAATCATTACTAGGTTTATACGCCTATATGGAAGTGAGGAGACTGTAGGACAATTGACATGGCATGCAGATACAATAATTAAAGATGGGAAACTACGTCACCCTGTAGACTTTCCTTAGTGGAAGAGAATTGATCATGAGTATCCTAAATTTGGGAACGAGCCGAGAAACCTTCGTCTGGCGTTATCTACAGATGGGGTGAATCCTTTTGGTTTTCAAAGCAGCAGTCACAGTACATGGCCGGTTATGTTGCTAAACTATAATTTACCACAGTGGTTATGCATGAAATGAAAATACATCATGTTATCTACGATTATATCAGGACCAAAACAACTGGGTAATGATATTGATGTTTATTTGGCCCCATTGATCGAGGATTTGAAAATATTGTGGGATTCAGGTGTTACGATGAATAATGCTTACAAAAATGAACAGTTCACTTTGAAAGCCATGTTGTACAAGAAGATAAATGACTTTCCTGCTTATGGAAATTTGTCAGGATATAGCATTAAAGGAACTAACGGGTGTCCCGTTTGTGAACAAGGTACACAATCAATTAGGTCAAAACATTCATCGAAAACCGTGTTTCTAAGACATCACCGATTTCTACCCCAGCGACATAAGTACTGATCTTGGAAGACATCATTTGACGGAAGTTCAGAGGAACGTACAACACCGTCTACACTAACAGGTGATCAATTTTTTGAGAAAGTGAATGAATTGGACACTACTTTTGGTAAACCGTTTTCGAAAAACCTTACGAAAGCTGGTTGGAAAAAGAGATCAGTTTTTTTTGAATTACCATACTGGAATTGTCTGTATGTCAGAAATTTTCTTGATGTTATGCATGTTGAAAAAAATGTATGTGATAGTGTCATCGGCACGTTGCTAAATGCACCCGGCAAAACAAAGGATGGAATTAAGGCTATATTGGACATGGTTGAGATGGGAATACGAGAAGAGTTGGCACCAGTGAAGGGTAAAAAACGAACATTTCTTCCTCTTGCTACTTAAACTGTTTCCAGGTAGGAGAGATATCAGTTTTGCAACTTCTTGAATGATGTAATGGTTCCAGAGGGGTATTCATCAAATATCAAGAACATCGTGTCAATGAGAGATTTAAAATTAAAGGGTCTGAAATCACATGAATGCCATGTTTTGATGCAATATATAATTCCTATAGCTTTAAGTTGAATTTTGACCAAGAATGTCTGCCATAAATTAATGAAGCTCTGTTTGTTCTTCAAAGCTATATGCAGCAAAGTTATAGACCCGGTGAAATTGCCAACTATGGAAAGAGAAATTACCGTCATATTATGTGAATTGGAAATGTTCTTCCCACTGACATTTTTCGATATGATGGTTCATTTGATGGTTCATTTGGTGAGAGAGATTCGACTATGTGGTCCTATACATTATAGATGGATGTACCCCATTGAACGGTATATGAAGATTTTGAAAGGGTATGTCAAAAACCAAAGTCAGCCAGAGGGTTGTATTGCGGAGCAATATATTGTTGAGGAAGCTGTTGAATTTTGTACTAAATACTTGTATGGTGTGGAAATCGTTGGCATACCGAAATATCGTCACACTGAGTGGCTTGAGGGTGAAGGATTTTCTGGAAGAGAGGTTGTCACAATCAATATTATAGATCGGGAGCAGTCCCACCTTTACGTTTATCATAACAGTTTCGAAATTGAACCATATATTCAAACCCACAAAGAAATTCTTAGGCGTTTGAATACTTCTAGGGCTGAAAAATGGATATCAGATACACATAATCGACAGTTTATAGGATGGTTTCGAGACCATATTTTTAAGTAGTTAGATGAAAATCCAGACTCAATTTCAGAACGACTTCGATGGTTGGCCGAAGGAGCAAGTGTGTATGTATTATCTTACAATGCTTATGCAGTTAACAGTTATACATTCTATACTAATGAACATGATGAAGACAATACCATGCAGAATAGTGGGGTTACACTTGTGGCTGAGGCGATGCATGTTTCCGGTGCTAAGGAAAAAAAATCCAATTTATGCGAATATGTCATACTTTGGCATCATCAAACGAATATGGGAGTTAGATTATACGAAATTAAAAGTGCCAATTTTTCAATGCAAGTGGGTTGATAACATGAGTGTTTTTAAAATAGATGAATTAGTATTTGGGAAAGTTGATTTCAGTAAGGAAGGGGAGAAAGACGAACTATTTATAATGGCATCATAGGCAGTATAAGTATTTTATGTTCCAGACCCCGCAAACCGAAATTGGTCAATTGTTATGTTATCGACCAAAACAACTGAAGGGTCAGATGAAAGTTCAACGGAGGTTGACCCTTTTATAGGGATTTCACAATCATTTCACAGTGGTCCAAATGTAGATGATGTTTTTTATGTCAGAGGAGACCACAATGAAGGAATTTACATATTCGATAGAGGAGTCAAATCACTTCAGCCTTTAAAGAAGAAAAAGAGAGTACAATAATCAGGTTATTTGTTTATTGTAACATAAATTGTGTTACGTTATGTTATTATCTGTTCGCTTCTATTTTTATGTAATCTAAATTAAATATTAAACCACTTCTGCAAATAATGACTTCTGCACCTGCTGATGCGCCCAATCCTAAGGAACAAAAGGTCTCTCAACCAGCAGCTGGTGGTCCCACTGCAGAGCAACAACAGGTTTCTCAACCAGATGCTGGTGGTCTCAGTACAGAGCAACAACATGTTTCTCAACATGTTGTTGCTGGTCCTAGTGCTGAGGTACAACAGGTTTCTCAACCTGTTGCTACTGGTCCCATTGCTGATGATAGTGATCTAGGGGAAGATATTGATGCTACTTCTGAAGAAATGGTAGGAAATGAAACCCTGAAAGCGCAAAAAAAAAACAAGAGCATCGTAGTTTGATAGTGTTGGCCAACATCCTTAAGGAAAAAGCAAAAGGCATCAAATTTGAGGTGGGATGGAATAACCGAGGCCAACATGTTTACGCCAACGGAGCCATCTTTAGTAGCTACATTGGAATCTTCACTCGGCAACGCGTGCTGATTGATGTACAGTCGTGGCACCATGTTGTCACCAGGTTGAAGACACTAATGTGGGAAGAGATTATGGTAACATTATGATATCATTTTTTTAATTTATTAAAATAAAATAAAATATCAAAACATTGACTTACTCTTCATCATCCATTGCAGAGTGCATTTATAGCAGATGTCTCGCATAAGGAATATGTATTAAGAGTTTCAGGAAGGATTCATAGAGGTTTCTGCACAATTTTAACGAAATATCATCTTAAAGATGCAGAAGGGAAAATCAAGCCGCACCCACCTCCTATTTACGCACACTTGATATCCCAAGGAGTGTGGGATGCGTTTAGCAACCGTCATGGGGAGCATACATTTCAGGTACATTGTGTGGGGTAATACATTGTTTGACGTTTGATTGTATTCATCACTCTGATTGATAGTTTTTTATTTATGAAGAATCTACTGAGTGCTGAAAATAAAAAACGTGCAATAGAACCAGCATACCCTTACCATAAAGCAAGGATGGGGTACGCTGAACTTGAGAAAAAATTGGTACGTCTTTTAAATCTACCATACTACTAGTATGTGACATAAAACAAAACCATAACCATGTTTCTCTATTTATATGCAGATTGATGAATCGAAATAGAAAGCCATATCCATCCCACATCATGTGCTATAGAAGGAGGCTCGTGTAAATAAAGAGGGGATATTGATAGATAAAAACACACAAAAAGTGTTGGAAACATGTGTAAGTATGACATAATATAAATTTGAGTTGCTTTAAATTGCTATTAAATTACAATAACTACTTATTTTTCTATATTTTCTATCTGAAATATTCACAAGAATCAACAAAAACTGCACCAGATGCAGGCATACTTTCAGCAGCCTTGAAGCAGCCAGAAAAGTATGGCCGCGTCAGAGGTGCGAGTTTTGGGGTGACACCCCGAACATATTATCAAAAACAAAAACAAGCGGGGGATCAAAATGAAAAAATGGAAAAGCTGCAAGAACAATTATCTATTTTTCAATAAGAATGACAATACCATAGAGAGATGATAGAAAAATTGACGAGGGAGAGGCAAAGAGAAGAAACAACTCAACAACAACCCGTGTGTGACGATCTCGCCCCACCCCCACTAGCTTTGAGGAGAGCCATTCCCCTAAAAAAACTAACTTAAATGAGGTAATCAATGTCTTAATAATTGTTTCTGTGAAATGTGATTTACATAGACACTGATACCTTTCCTGTACTAATATTCCATAGGGTGAAAATGACTATGATTTATATTTATCAACTCCCACCTATTGCCTTGTAGCGAGGGCTACGATGTTCAATACGCAAAACAACATGCTACACAACAGACATCTTCCAAAAGATCATCTTAGAGTGTTAATTAATGTAGATAATGAGTTGAGTGCTGAGCTACCTGTTCCAAATGACGATGACAACATTCATATGGTTGAACAAGCTATTGGAACATTCATCCCATGGCCAACAGTTCTTGTAAGAAAACATGTTGAAAAAAAGGTATTCATTTCTAATTTATTTTTCAAGCTGGACCTTTAACTTTTAATGAAAAAAGGTCTGAACTGATGACTGTTATTATAGAATGAAAAAGACTGTGGGGTGAAACGAAATATCAGCTCAAAACTATCTCAAGGATCAACCAACCGATTGAAACAGTCTACTGAGAGCACCTTCACCCCACCCGTTATATATCCACAACTAATATCATTGCAGGCTCATGTGGATAAAAAGTTTAAATACGGCAGTAATAACATATTTGTTTTTGAGAAAGATATGTATGGAGAGGAGATATCAGATTTCATTAGTCCTGAAAATGTAAATGAACTCCTCAAGTATGAATGGCTAGGTGCCTCAGTTGTAAATGTATACATGAGGTAAGTTTTCATGATTTGATTTTACAAAAGCTGATATACTCTGATAATTTTGACTAAATACATTTTATATTTGTCGTAGACGTATATATGAAAAATATTTGAAGGGATTTCCCCATGAACAAAAATTTGGACTCGTTAGTCCTCACACCACATCTTCAAAAGACGAAATAGATTCTGTTAAAGAGGCTGCAATAATGTCATCCCTGCTCAAATCGTTTGAAAACAAAATTATGGATGACAGACTCTTTTTAATACCAATGATGCAGGGGTAAAACTCTACAATTTAATCATATCAACTATATTTTCATTTCTTTCTTTACTTATTCCTTTTTGTATTTTTAGGGAGTATTGGATGCTGATTGCAGTCAATTTGGATACTCCAAAGATTTATTTTCTGGATTCAACGCATGGATATCCAACAAACTGACCACGCATGATGGCGTTTGTTAATTTGTAATACACTAGATCCAACATTTTAAAACTAAACATCTAGTTATATAATTTATGTTATCTTTTAATGAGGATTCTATTATGATAGGGCGGTACATCAATATCGTCTAATGCATGGAATAAATCCAGGGCATAAGGATGATCACGCCTACAATATCTACAACTAGAAAAGTATCTGAGTATATATAATAACATTTCACTATCCAAACACATATCAAAACAAATTACTTATTGTTGTTGATGTTTTTGTAGTGTCCAAAACAAAAAAACGGAAATGATTATGGTTATTATGCTTGTAAATTAATGAGAGAGATCGTATTTCATCAACAAACTAGCATCCCTGATGAGGTATTTTCGAAAATAATTACGTGTTCATTTAAAATATTTATTAATCCTTTGTGTATTTATATTTTTTCAGTACTACCATGACTGTCGCAAAAACTCATATTCAGAAGATGATATACATGTGTTTAGAAACGAATGGGCAACATACCTGATGGAATATTGTACACAAATAGGATGAAGGTGAATTCCTACCACTTATGTTATCTATATATGATCATTGATTGTCCTCCAACCTTCTTTGGTGAATTGAGAATGCTCTGATGTATTGAAATCTTAATTTATTACTCAATGTTTTCTATCCCTGGATTCATATTATTTATCTTTGAAAAAATCAATATTGAAATAAGGCATGATGGTGTGCAGTGCGTATGGGGTGAACGGCGAAACCACCGAGGATCAAAAAAATCCATTTTCTATATCTCATTTGTTTGAACTTGTATTTGAGCACATGTGTTGTTGTTTGACTTGCACAATTATTTCTAGGTAGATGGATGAGATAATCGGTATTGTTGAGGAATTTTTTGGAACCAAAATATGTGTCCCAAGATAATTAAATTAAGGGAAAGGCTGGTTGAGATGAAATCCAAGCTCAAACGACCAGTACATCAACAAAAGAATCAACCCAGTGATGCACCATCATGTAGAATCTGGCCCTCGTGATGTTTTGAGGTGTTTATGGAAGGTATGTGGAGTCTGATAAGCCCCATGGCCACCATAATAATTTTTACAGACAACTCCACATGTTTTTTGTGCCTCGTGCCTCTTTACAAGGATCACGCCATTCACATGGTCCATCTTAGCACGTATGTCCCATTCATCCCATTGATACTCTTGGAAGAACCTGAGAATCTGACAATGCATAAGCCCCACAAAACCCATACTCATCCAACCAAGAGTATTCCTAGTGTGAAGGGGAGATAACCATGGGTAATACCCACAACATAACTCTTTTAAATATATGGGTTTTGATCCTTGTATTCTAAATAGGGTACGTAGGAAGCCTCCATGAGGTTAAATCCCAACCAATGGTAAACCATGGTGACCCCCTCACTGGGGTACACCTTCGCTTATTTTCCCTCTTGTATTTCCCTTAGTGGCATCTGAATAAGTCTTCAAAATGAGAAACCTTACCTTTATGGGATGCACCACACTTGGGTCAGACCTCATTGGGTGTTTGGATCCATCTATCAGGTAAACATTCTAGGTTCTCCCTCCTAGAGATGTACCTACCTGATCCACTTTTATAAGTGTTTTGATCCACCTAGGTCTTAAATCTTTGTAAGACGTTAAATCATGACCCTCTATCCTTGTGGGATGTTAAACTCATGGAATACCACAAGTTAAACATGGGTTTCTATTAATATATTCAATATTAATGTTTAATCAGTCCTTATTAAGGTATTGTAGAGGTGTGGTTTTATGTTTTCCAGCAGATTTCGGAATATTCCACACTTTATTTAGGTGATTCCATGCTTTTACATTATATGATGATTTTATTATGCTGTATTTGCTTGATAAGTGTACTATATGAAATGTTTGTGTGGTTAAAAATGTGTTATCAAAGAAATTTTGGGTGTGTATAGACTGTAAATTTATTTTTAAAATGAATGCAGTTGTATTTCTTGTGGATTTTCATGCTTAAGTCCTTTAAATGTGTTTGAAGAAATGAGAAAGTTGTGTGATGGGTGTTTTCAAATGGATTTAATGTGTTTGTGAATTTTAAATAGGGTTTTCTTATGAGATGTAGAGAGTCTATATATGTGTATTTACATTGAATGAAAGTACATGAGAATGTCTTGATATAAATAATGTGTATAATGTAAATTGATCACAATTTCCATACAAGGTATTTTCTTTATGATGTGCAGGGGATAAGGTGAGAGGGAAAGGGTGGTTTTCTGGGGGCGGGGGAAGGGGGAAAAGTGGTAGGGGAAGGGGTAGGGGGTGTGTTGGGTTCTTTTGAAATATGTAGGGGGTGGGAAGGGGGGTGTGCAATGGGCAGGGGGGAAGTGTAGTGGGCAGGGGTGTGCTGGGGAAGGGGGAAGGGGGTGTTCAGGGGGAAGGAAGTGTGCAGGGGTAGGGGGTGTGCTCGGGGGTGGGTAGTGTGTAAGGGGTGTGCTTGGGAAGGGGGAAGGGGTGCTTCTTTTTTATGGAATGGGGGGACATATAGCCAAGGTATTAAACCGTGGCTATATGTATATATCCAAGGTTTAATGTTGTTGCAAAAGGCCTATCATTGGTATCCAATAGAGGAGGATAATGGGGTTGAAGATATTTCACCACTCTTTTAATGTAATTGATAATATTTGATTTATCTCAAAAGTAAGGGAGATATCCCATGGGGGAAGGGAGAAGGAGGAGAGTGCGTGTAAATGATTTTGTTGAGTGGAATGAGGGATATATGAGGGTAACCCACTTTAATGGTTTATAGTGAAAATTTATTAATTCAACTCATTAATTAGGGGAATTATTAGGCCTAAGGGTAAAATAAATCATTTTCCAACAATGTGGGAATCAATATACACACACTTCTAATCCGTATAGTTTCATTGAGTGGATTACAATCCATTATTCAACCATATAGAGATACTTCCCCGAAAACTCATACCTTACACAAGTTCATCACATTATTTGACAAACCATTAACCATAAATGTGAGACCATCATAACCTTAGAACCAAACTGTAGGTTTATCTATTCCCCCTCGAATCATTAAATAGCCCGTGTTCTACTAAACATTGGGACATTTGATTATTATAGATGATTATCCCTAAACATGCACCAATTTTGTTAATTGGTTATTTTATGTTTTGTGCCTCACTAGTATAATTCCTTTTATCAACCCCATTCTTTATTTCATTATTGTATTAATAACATAATATTTTTTTTATTATGTAGGTGAAATATTTTTCCTCAGTTCGAATGATTTGTTCGGAAACCGCCACCATGGATGACAATTTTTTAGAGCGGATGGATGCAAAAAGGATGGAACATCATTGTTTTTAACTGTTTTTTGGATAAATTTGTAACCAAATTAAACATTGTTTGAAATGTATATAGAAGTGTGTTGTTTTGTATTCATGATTTCAAGTAAATTTATGTATCATTTTTGTTCTTCTATGCATTGTGTGTGGGTATTGTGTGTGCTGTGTGCAGGTTTTGTTTGGACTCTGTGCAGGTGCTGTAATGTGTGCAGGTGCTGGGAAGGTTCTGGTTTTGGATAAGATATTTGTCCTTTATCAACGCTAGTTAAGCGCTGATAAATGGATAATATATCAGTGCTATTTTGAGCGCTGATAAAGGTAGTTTTTATCAGCGCTAGAAATAGCGCTGATATATTATACATTTATCAGCACTGAAAATAGCACTGATAAATACTACCTTTATCAGCGCTTGCTTAGCGCTGATAAAGTGGACCCCCCTTTATCTTCGTTGAGATTAACAACACTTTTTTAGCGCTGTTAAAGGCCGTTTTTAGCGCTATTATAATACATATTTTTAGTAGTGTTATCCACTAGCTCCAAGATCATGTGGTGGACCACCTGGGGGTGGTGGTGGTAGCACATCGAACCTCCACCCACCACCTGCTACTCTGCCGACTGCCCTACCACGTCTGCCGCTCTGCAGACCACCTCACTTAAAACTCTTCCTAAAAGGTCCCTCAACCATCTTCCGGTTTTCTATGTAGTGAGTCAGGAACTCATGATCCATGTTCCCCTACCCACTGCATGAGTAGCACATCCTTCCCCTTTGATGACTCCCTCTATCGAAGGGGTCTTGTACTGCCAATCATGTATCCTGGGGTCTCCCCCCGAAATTCTTGGCCCGTTTGGGACCCTATTTCTACTGCCTTCTACCCACAACTGAAGGCTCCACTACCTGAGGTCTACTGGTAGCTCCTGCTACTGGAACCTGCTCTTCCAGGATTCTCTCCATGAGTAGGGATCAATCCAGCACCCCAACCTGAGTAGGTATGCTAAGTGATACTGTGGACACCCTTATCTCCCGGTGTAGTCCCTTCTCAAAAACTCGATCCCTGAAGAATGGGTCTCATACCATATATGTGGAGTAGTGATAAAGATCAGTGAATCTCACTGAGTACTCTGCCACTATCATGCCGCCCTGCTGTAGGTGAAGTAGCTTCTATATGCACACTGAGCATAACATCATTGGAAAGAACTCCTCTATGAAGAGGTTCTCAAAGTCTGTCTAGGTGAGGGTCACCTCATCATGTGTCTGGATAGTCAAGCTCCACCATCTCCTCGCCGATACCTGAAGAAGGATCATGGCTAATATCACTATCTAGTTTATAGGTATCCTCACTAGACCGAAGACTCGCGCAACCGACTCGAGATAATCCTCTACCACTTGGGGGTCAATCTCACCCCTAAACCTTGTAGGTCTATGCCTATGAAACTCATGTAAGGCACTAAGCCTACGTACTTCCTCCAATGGTAGTTCCGGTAGCAACTGCTAACCAACTGGTGGTGTAAATGCTGGTGCACCTCCCGATGGGGCCATATCTAGTACCAATCCTTGTATTGATGCATCATTGCTGGGTATACTATCCATATGGTCGTACATTGGAATCCTTGCTGGATTTCTACGTGGCGGTATCCTGAAATAGATCAAGATGAACCACAGTAAATAGTTTATACCTGGTGACCTAACTCAAGGACATGAGGAAATATTAAAAAAATCCTATATGATGATTGCAACCTGTGGTTTCATGTACCAAGTCAAAAAGCAAAATTCAGGGTCCTAGTGTATGGATACATCGACCGCCGCACAAACATTGGACTCACCGAGCCAGAAAATTGAATTTGAAACATTTAACATTATTTCCACACAAAAAAACCACAGACTCTCAGTCTTTAAGGTAGGACCGACCACCTATGATACCAATTTTTCATGACCCATCCCCTTGTGCCCATTCCATGACTACCCCAAGCCCACCTCCCAAAATCCAGGTGCTGGAAACTAGTTCCAAAGTCAATAAAGTACAAGTGGGAGGAGGCATTTTATGAGTACTTGTACACATGTACACTCACAACCCCAACCCACAAAGATGAAAGGGAAACATGTATGCCGCTAAGACAACCACTGAGAGTATAAAGTACAAGATGAGAGAAAAGAGGCCATAATACAATCCCACCACTGATAAGATGAAAATAGGAAAGTACAAGGGCCTATGAAAAGTCCGTTCATAGAAAATAATACCTGAAGGGTCGGTGAAGAGTAAATGCCAAAAGTTGTAGAAGTATGCCTTGCATGTTTAACCTCACTGGGCACCACCTAATCCTGGGCCACCAAGGTCTCCGTCAAGACATCACTTGTCTGTATAAGAAACAACATGTACAGGTGGAGCCCGTGCATGGGTGAGTAACACAATAATCAGTAGGGACCCCAATGCACAAAGAAAGACCACAAAGGAAAAGATACACATGAAGCAAAGGACAACTCACACAGGTATAGCTTAAAATATTGAAAGTAGGATTATAAGTCGTAAAGATGAACAATTTGTAATGATGAGGGACTCATCCCCGATAAGTCACTAAAGTCTATCAAGCCATTGAGGTCTTCTCGGCTACTCGTCTATTGGGCCACACAGGTATGCATGACTATTTGTCTTCTAAGCCACATAGGTCCGCACGACTGCTCATCTTCCGGGCCAATAAGGTCTGCTCAGCTACTAGTCTTCTGGGCCACACAGGTCTACATGACTAATCGTCTTGCTGGCCATTGAGGTCAGATTTACACATCCTTCTCATCACATCTAGTCATAGGATCCCCACTCATAACGCGCTTGATTCTAGGATAATCTACTCCTCAAGCCATCATTCATATCTCAACCTCCATGTAAACTCACTTGAAGTATGTCAAAAGGACCGCCCTATTTCGAGGGTCCCAACTCCACAAACAACTTGTCAATTGGGCATACGGTTTTCATGTTATGAACATTTTACTGAAAAGGGTCCGGTGGGGTTCAGGTTCGGTCCGACCTGGTCAGACCGACCTAACCCAACCTAGAGCAGGGCCCACCGAACTAACCTAGGTTCGACCCTGTCTTCTAGGCTTGGCCTGGACTGGCTAGGTTAGAGGTCCAGCCTGTTGGGCCACGAGTTCGGCCCGATGGGGTGGTCTGACCCAATGTGAGCGGGTCAGCTTGTCTCGCTTGGATGCGGTGGTGGTCACCGTATCTGATCCTAGTCAATGTGGTGAATTTTACTTGTGACTACCCCACAGGTCTCCGCGGGGCCCTCCTTCCATGGTCCCTCTAGACCACAGTCCTAAGGCCATTGCTGGCGGCCCTCTTATGCTACCCCACAATGGATACCGCGGGGACCTCTACCACCATGGGACGCTACCGGTGCGTGCCGCCTCCCGTACGTGGCCGTCGCCGGTGCCGGCGTGCCAGAAAATCCTTCCACGGGTCACGATACTTTATCTGGTGGTCTATTCTTCGATCCACAAGCTCCTCTGTAATTCTAGATTCGTCTTCATCCTTGCTATGACCTCAAGGTCATCCTACCATCAATGAGTGGGTTCAGTCATGAAGAACACACAAAATCCCATAACAGAGGAATCTGATCCTTGTTCATGTCGGCCTGATTCCTCTACGTCAGAGTTTTAAAACAAATTTTTGGAAGACTGAGTTTCTATTAAGACTATCTTTGAATCTAAACCCTGAGATCAAGCAACCCTCCCACAAGAACAGATGACCCACAGATCAACATATTTGTGGGTTTATCTATGTTCATTGTTTAGAAATAAATAACAAGGAAACAAATTCAATGAGAACAAACTCTTACCTGATTGGTGGATCATTCGTTGGTGATGGTCAGCGTCACAGTGTTCATCACTCCTCAATATATTATTAGCGGTCATTCATCGATTGTCATTCACCAATGCCAAATATCCAAGGGTTCAGAGCGTTTCTACAATGTGCCAATGATTGATCTAAGTAAATACATTAAAGATAGAAAAAAAATTCTATTTCATTGTGTTATAGCATTGTTACACTGTTTCATTTATGAAACAACATTTTGGTTACATTGCATTGCAACACTGTTACATTTCATTGCAATGCCATTACATTGCGTTGCAACGCCATTACATTTCAATGAATTTAAAATTCAAAATAAAACAAACTTGATGTTTATTTTATTTTCCCTTAAGAAAATATTTTAATAAAATTTATTAAAAAGTATAAAAACTAAATTTTTCCCTTGACCCGTGCCAGTCAAGGTTTAGTCTATTATTAGGTAAAGTCCCCATTCCGGATGCAATGGTACCCTCAAAATTTTCATCCTAGCTCTTGTTTAGAAGTTTCCAAAACCACTCACATACACTATTTTAAATAAACTTAAAAAAAGTTCAAAAAACTATTTTGGGCTCACCGAGACTCGAAATCGAGTTCTGTCAGAGAACCTGGTCTCAAAATAATCCCATATAATTTAAAAAACATTACATGGAATTTTGAGACATTACACTAATTCTATTCTCCTTTTCTATGTTAACATGCAATACTTATGATTTTACATGTCTTGTGCCTCATTATAACTTGGATTAAAATCATTATGATTTTATTTTTATTCAATGAGATAAAAAGGGAAATTATCATCATATTTTATTCAATTTACCATGGTTTAAAATTCATTATTATATTTTACCTCTTGCCTTTTCTGTAAAGTATGACATATTGCCAATTATTTGATCTTCCAGAAAAATTGGGCATGTTGGTATAACATGTATAATTGTATATAAGTTTGAACAGGTATCCACATGTAAAAAAATAGGTGAATGTTATGGGATGGGATCACAATTACCTAACTTGTTATACCCCTAAACCTAGTCCTTAAGGGATGAACAACAAGATTTTCCTGACTTTGTATACATAATTCCCTTTTATCTTGTATGGGTTATAGGGACCTGACTTCATATATACACATCTATATAAATAGATATTCATATATATACATGTGTATAGTATATATAAGTGTGAAAACATCCTATTTTATATGATGACAATGGTGTTATGATTTAGATTTATAGGCTATTCTCGAAACATGCATGGAAGGTATGGACCAACCTAGAATATAGAGTTTGTTATTATCATAGGAATCCATTTTAAATTACTTGTTAAAGCATATTGTTTTTCATTTTTCTTATTTCCACTATCATTGAATTTTTTTTCATGTGTATTATAGTTTATGAAAGGCGGTTAAAGAGTTTATTGGTGACTGACTATGTACTGTTGTATTCATACCCTATATGTGTCCTTATGGGAGGTGTGCAGGGGTATTTATTCATGATCCAGCTAAAGGTAAGAAACTAGAGCATGGGGGGATAGTTTTTCTTGGATTAAAAATTCTAACTGAAGTATTTATACCTTTTTAGTAAAAATATAGGCAAACATGGATACCCATATGGGAGTTCTCATCATATGATCCTCACTTTTAGTTATTAGGGCCAAGTTTAGCTTGCACACTTTTTATATATGATGTTTCTGACCAGTTCCACTTACTTGGTGGAATTTATAGATGATTTTTGGTCTTGGTTGTATTTCATTCATGTTCATATAATTTATTCATAAAATAGTTCCCATTATACACTTGTTTATATTTTTTTGCAGATCATTCACCTAGTATTTCTTAGTGTCTAAAATGGGGTGTTCCAATTACATGAATAAACCATATATTGTTTATTAAGTAATAAAAAGGGGGATATAATCTACCACATGTTTACCTCTCAACCCAAAACATTTACACCAGCCTTTAGTGGCCAGGAGGTGCACCTGAGGTATTTTAATGGTGTGATCTGTTTATTGTTTGGGTATTTGAGTCACAATTAAAATTGTATTAGAGCCCACACTAAGGGATCTTGGGTATGGGACCTAAGATTATCATTGAGATAGGGCTATTAGAACCCAATAACTAACCTATAAATATTCATATCTAACATAATTATGGTGAAATTTTGAGTAACCATGGGTATTCCAAGATTTCATTTTCCTTTTTTCCTTGAGTTAGTCCTAAATTCTTGAGTGTCATACATCATGCTAGTTGTCAATAGGTACACATAGGTAGGATTACATTCAATATTGTGTGCTTGTATATGTTTTTTATATTACTCTAGGAACCAATTTATGTCCCATATTTTTTTGAGATATCAATGATAAAAAATAGTGTTTTCCTATATATTTATTATTGATGGATGAGTTAATATAGATCAATAGTTTATTTATTTACCTGGAAATTCATATTATATTTATAGTTAGTTTATTTCTTGTTATTCCCAAAGTATGATTTTTTTTGAAATGATCTCTTGATCATGAAAAACTGATTTAAAAGGCTCATCCAAGGTGTTTTTAAAATGAAAACTATTTTTAAAAACAAAAGTAATAGATGGAGGAATAAGGTTATGCATAGACTTTTTTATTATAGTACTAAAATTTTGAGTTATAGATTTATTATAACTTGATTTTTATTTCATTATTTACTTTATTATAGAGTAGGACACCTAAATGACCACCTCCTTCCATGCAAGATGGGGTAGATGAGCATACACTGCTAACTCGACCTCCAGTTGACCCCCCATGGTTTAGAATGTCTTGCTCAACTACTTTAATTTGGTGGTCATAGAGCTCATCGAAATGAACCTAATACCTCTGATATTTTGAGGGATTCCCAATTCCATCACACCCCTACCTTTAGGGGTGATGTATATTCTCAGGAATATGAGGAGTTAATTTCTCATTATCATTGTATTTTTAAGATTATAGAAACATTGGAGCAACATTAGGTCAGACTGAACACCTTTATATTAGAAGGGGAACCTTTCCAATGGTGGGATATTATGATCAAGACTAAGAGGGAACAAGTCCTTACCTAGAAGAACATACAAGATATATTATTTGAGGAGTTTTAACCTGAAATTCTACATCAACTGAATGCTTTAGAGTTCATGGAATTGAGTCAGAGATCAATATCTAATATGGATCATACCACCAAATCTACCAATTTACTTCACTTCACTCCATATATGAATATGTTTGAGGAGTTAAAGATGATATTCTTTAATATGTATTAAAATGAGCCACTATAGTCTCAAGTGATTTATTTTAATCTATCTACCTTATTGGAAGTGGTAAATAAGGCTGAACACATTGAGATATGATAAAAATGAGGTTTGGGTGTGGGTAGATCCCTGTACAACCATACCTTAGTTGATATCTATTTTATTAGTTGGAAGTGGTGGTGGGAAGAGATGAGTAGTGGTGTATCTCACTAGAGAATACAGATAAATAGGATACCTTTATCACCTACCCTGGAAATACCTCCTATTCAATGTTATCAAAGTGGGTGGTTAGGCCATATTAAGATAAAATGTACCTTTTAGGAAAAGTATCATTATTGTGGTCAGTATGGATATATTTAGAGATTATTCTAGAGTATTTTTTCTAAAATAATAAATAAAAAACCTCATCCAACCCATTCTTCATTGGAACAACTAGTGGAATAATCTACTAGAGGCATTAAACCACCCTCCTTGGGTTTTTAGTCTCTTACCTTAATTCTTGATGGATTCTTCAATATTAGTGCTTTTTTTCCTACTTCGCTCACCTAAGATACATGGTGGATGAACCCTAGGTTATGGGGTTTATCTGACCTTGTTATTTTTTATGTCTATGGAGTGTAAATCTTGTCTTGAGACCGAATATATCATTTTTCATTGAGTTTGATACATTTTATTTGGTTTGAGATAGGCTACTCAATGTATAATTCTTTAAACTTAAAGACCTTGATTGATTTCCAAATTTATCATGAGCTATGATTTATATTTCTTAGAGGTTGAGTAATATGAATTTATTTATCCTAGTATCAGTGGTTTTTAAGATCTATAAATGGTAATTTATTGGTACATAGGTTCTGTATAGTTGTAACCAATTTATAAAACCCTCAAGGTGTTTGATAAAATGCAGAAATAGATTTTTAAAGAAAATTCATGTTTTAAAATGATGCTATAAGTAGATAACGAATTTGTAATGTTTTATAGAGGTAATAAATTAAGAATTGAATTTTGTTTTCAAATTAAATGGGTACTTTAATAGGGGATTTGATTGTTGTTGATCTTTTTGTTCCTTGGTTATTAGCTAATGATGTTATTACCTAATGATGTAGTGATATTTTAATTGATGTTTTGGGTTTCTCATTGTGTTATTTAAATATGATAGTTATAGAATTATGATTAATTTTTGTTTAAAATTATTTTTTCATATATTGAACTAGATTTGGTTTTAAAAAGGGTTTTCCATGTTTGAAACCACGGTTTAAATATTTAAGATCCGTTTGGAAAAAATTTAAAGGAGTTTCATGATTGGAGTTTCTCAAAGATTTATCAAATTCCCAGTTGGCACTTTATAGAAAGAGTATGGGTTTGTATCATGATTTCTATGATGTATGAGATTGATAGTTTTATTGAATGAGATACATTTGATAATGAAGGTCTATTTTGGTAAGGAAAGGCTTGGAGAGAGGTGCAAGGTGTTTTTATATGTCATTGATGTTTTATGTTGTTGACATATGACTTATGCAATCACCTTCATTTAATAGTTCATGGGAACCCTAGATCTTGGGTAAGGAATGCTAGGAAAAGAAATTCTAGGAGTGGTGAAACATACCCAGCCTTGGTCTACATGAAAACACTAACTAAAAATTACTATGATATGTATAAGATTCCATTTTTTGGGGAGAACCCTTTTATTTAAAAATTAAGATTATTCTCCCCAGTGTCTCATGCCTAGTCGATTATGATGGTTCAATCACTGAGATAATATATGGTTCTAGTTTTCCTTGACCTTATTTTCCCTAGTTACAATCCAATGAATATTTTTTTTACTTTTATTTTATTCTATTGTGGGATATTATTGATGTTGGTTGTCCTACCTTTATTAAGTTACTGCTATTGTTATTTAATTTTCATTATTTACCTTACTCATTCAAGATGATACTATTTATAGTTATCTTTCATACTTTTAAAATTAATTTACCTAGGTTTCATCATTATTATATTTTTAAAAATTAAGTCATGAAATGTTTTCTAGGAGTAAATTAGAAAATAAACAGATTTATGCTAAACTATAAGTTTCTCCTTGATCTAAATGCATTTTTAAATTTTATTCAAAAAATATTACATAAAAATGTGGGTTAATTCTCATTTAATTTTTATATTTTATTAATTTATAGGTTTAATTTAAAATGTATTATTTTTTTAATTTTCTTTCCCTTTAAAAATGTTTCTGGGATAGATTTTGTTCTAAACGGAAAAACATTTGGTTTTGGTTAAAATTAATTCAAATGACGGTTCCATGTGATTGGTTTCAAAATAAAGTGGAAAGCTTATCTCTATAGTTATATTTTCAAACTATAATGAAAATGATTTATGTTTAAAGATTATGCATGTAGTATGGGGAGGTTACATACTAGGATTTTTATCATGCCTATATATTTTAGGTTTAGGTCTAGGTTCATTGAGAATATCTTTTGTCTAGACTCCTTGATTTGGGTCACTCATAGTGGAGATCTTATCGAAAGGTTGGATGGTGACATTGGGGTCATGTAGAGATATTTATTTAGTATTTTGGGATCCTATTTTTATCCTGTATCATGTATGTATTGTCAATTTTGGCTTCTCTATATTTTTAGGATCTTTTATCAAGTCTTTATGTATCTCTTTTATGTTTATTTATGATAATTGGATGTTTATGTTTGATTGTTCTTTGTTTGTTTTGAATCATATTTTAGAACTATTTATTTGGTTTTCATGTATGTCCAACTTATGGATGGGTCATACTGGATTCCAATGAGAATTCCAAAAATGTGTTTGTTTATATTTATTGGGATAAATTATTCCTTTAGTTTGTATCTAATGACCTAAAACTAGAATTGAGCCCATGGGTATTTAGAACACCCCTAAAGACTTACTGTATACTGTATCAAGTTCCTAATTTAGGGTTGCACTCAGTTGGTTCATGAAATTCCAAGTTGAATCCTGGGAGTAAGAATATAGAATCCAATAATTTAAATTTATATTTTTATTAATTTTCACCTTAAATTATATATGTATAAATTTTAAATGAATTTATTTTCTTTTATTTTTGATGATTTGAACCTAAATTTATACATATTTATCACTAAATTAGTTTCCATTATTAAATACTTGCATGTATACAAACATTAAGTCATGTACAATAGAATACCGTAAATAAATAGAAGACAACTCATAAAGAGGTAATCATTATTTTATTTCATCATCATAGAATGTTACATATGATGTATGAATATACTCAATAAAATTGAAAATAGTACAATGGAATAATAAAAAAAAGTAAATAATATAACTAAAACTTGATAATCTGTTATGTCACAACCCCCAAAATTATCATGGATGTGAACAACACTGTGAAACAGAAACAAAACAATAGTAATTTCATCAGCATTTTGAAAATTAAAAATATAAAACATTGATAAGAATTACAGATAATGATGAATAAAGTTAATAAGAGGTATTTATGAGAAGTATAAGGACTTTATAACCATTGTAAATTGGAGAGATATGCGTTGGGAATATGATTATTGGAATAATAATTTGATCGTTAGAATAAAAACCTTAACATTAGAATAATAAAATGACCATTAGGGTAAACGATGAGTTAAATTTATAAATAATGTTTACTTTAAATTAAATAAGTAAATAAAAGTATCAAAATACCATAAAATAATTACTCAATCAATGTAACAAAATGTATGTTTATGTGAACATTTTTTATAAAACAAATTTATATTTTTTAATAAAATATTAATTTTAATTCAATAAATAAATATTAAAATTCTATAATTTAGAAATACATTTTGTAAAAATTAACATATTTTTTAGAATCATCATATCAAAATTAAATTAGGGTAATTTTATGGATATTTTCTAAAAAGTTTATTCTTTTGTGAATAATGAAATACAATCAAATAAGATATTTGATATTATAAGTGAACTACATGATTAATTAAATACTAGTTGATAAAAGAAAGGATTATATTAAATTCACATTAATTAAATAATGTATATATTTACATGAATCATCACTATTGGTAGTATCAAGAAAAGATAATAAATTAATGAATATTTTATTCAGAAACATCTCTCACCTCCACTTATAAATACCATCCCTCACCACCCCACTTCTCTCCAGACCATTAGTTTATTATATTGTCTAAATTATCCTAAAATTCTTCTAAAAATCCTAGAAATGTTTTTAAAGCCCTTTTATAACCAAACAAACAATCTAAGAAGGATTAAGGTGAAGTCTAAGGGAACCACATCAAAATGAGAAAGTAAGTATTTCTTTTCTTACACCATTTAATTTATTTCCCTTATTCCTTGCACATAATCTTTATAATTTCCTAAAAAAATAATTTAATCATATAATTAATAGTATAATTATAATGTAATATTAATTATACCATTGTATCATTCATAAAATTTATTCTTATAGTTGTTTATAATACTCAACCAGTTTTAACCTTCTATATAGATGATGTTATAAAACATCTATTACCACCTTACATATATGGATTCATAAATGTATTTGATGAATAAATATAATATTTCTAACATTATTAATATTATATTAAGATAAATTGTGCATTATATCAATGATATTAACAATAAATGACCGTTTCCACTTTAACCACCCAAAACGAGCATATCAAGACACCTTTCATAATTTGAATCTATTTTGGAAAATCTATTGAACTATAGAAATTTTGTGCTAATATAAGGATAAAGAATTCATATCAATATACTTATAGAGATTTTGGAACCATTTGAAAATGGCCACTGACCTTTACCATTTTACCAAAGCGATATTGAAATTGTAGACCTAACAACTTCCAAATGACCAACGTAAGACAAATTAATCTTATAATATAACATTACATGATAAGAAGTGAATTAATATGAATATTATTAATAAAATAAAAATTATATTTTTAATTAAGTAAATATTTTAAATAATATTTTTTCAGGAAGTTAGAGGATGTACCAAGTGATCCAGGACTTGAGATAAGGGATTTATTTTCACACCTACATTTAAAAAAAATACTTACTATTTTATAAAAAATAATCTATATGAATGTACCAATAAAATTATCTTATGTAAAATTATTTTTAATTAAAGATATTTACTTATACATTTTATATTATCTCTCTTGGAATCATTATTATATGATTTGTTACAATATTCAAAAGGGGAATCTTTCCACTTTCTCTTTCTTTTGGGTTATACTTTCCATTTATACATATGATTATTATATATTTTATCTAGCACCATTATTAATTTATTTTAATTCATTAAATCTTTATTTATTATAGTGACATTCATGTATTTATATTTCTATTTCAAATAATCACTTTTTTAGATAAATCTTTTCAAAGCATATAAGTGATGTCTTTTTATATATTCATTTTCATTCATCCCTTTTATAATGATTGTGTTATTATTATCTAAGTAACTAAGAATATTTTTATACATTAAATATTATGTTTATATTTTTCTTAGAAACACTTAACCCTTTAATTCCTTCAAAATATGTTTTACCTATCTCTTTAAATTTTGGTAAGGTGGTTCTCTTTAAATCTTCATTCATTGCTTAAATTGTTTCTATATGGACTATCATATCTCTTATATATTTTATAAAAATATTTAAAGGTATTAATTAATATATTTACTTTTTTTGAGGTAATATATGTCTTCAAACCTCTATTATATATTCATATTTTTTTATCTCACCTTGTTTGTAAGGGTTCCTAATTACCCCTTCTTTTTCAATTTCAATAAATTTTCTATACTATATGTTAAACATCCTCTTCATATACTACCATGTTTATAATTACATGGTATTATCATCATTTTAACTTATTATTATTGAGATTCTTTTTAATCTCTCTCATTATACCCTTTTCTTAAGTCTTTATTATGATAATGTAAAGATACGAAGGGCGGATGAGCCCGTAAGGGGAAAAGCACGGTAGGGTTTTTTCTCTCATCAACGTCTCCCACTCCTTGGGTTGTCGCGACGATCCTCTCTGCTCTCGGTGAGATCTAGCGGTGAGTCTTCTTGCGGTGGCACTTTGTGGTCTTGGTTGGCTTGAAGTTCTGTTGCTGGCCTCTACACGCCCGATGCCTTCTCTCTTGATAGGGTTTCTAAGGCGGTGTGGTTCCTGTCCGCAATTGAGTTTCCATATCCAGCATTCGGAGGTCTCCATCTCGTCTTCGGGGTGTGCGGTGGGTGATTTTCCATGGTCTTCGCGTGCGTTCTGGGTGGCGACGACAGGATCTGGCGGCCGACCTCCGTTTGGAGGTCTGTTTTTTTCTTTTGCTTCTGTTTTCTTTGCAGTTATCTGGTTCTGGTTATGTTGTTTACTTTGCTGAGTCCACACTTGGATTTTGGTTTCCTCTCTGCTGAATCTGTGATCTGCGTTTCCTGGTCATCCGATTTCCTCAAGGATTTATATTTCTTTAAAGAAGGATGTTGGCGTTATGCTAGAAGTGATTGTATTTGGTCTTGGTAGGCCGCGGTTATTAAGGATTCTTTAATCAAGGTGTTGGTGGCAGATGTTTATTTTGATTTGGTTTTAAGGTGTTTTTGTTGGATCATGTTTGAACTCGGTGATGTTGGTGATTTTTTCTATGGAGAGGATGGTGGTTTCATGGATGAGTCCTTTGAGGGTTCTCACCAGTGATGATCAATAACGGTTTGAAGCCGGCTCTCTGCTCCGGTGGAATTCTTGGCGGATGGATGGTGGACTCGAGGCGGCAGTGCATCACGAGCCATGTTTTGTACGGTGTATCTGTCAGAGATATGGTATGATGATGTCTTCTTTTGAATTTTGAATTTGAATTTGAAGTTTATTTTGGATGTGGTTTCCGGATTTTGGATGGTTTAATGCCTGTATATGGGAACCAGATACCCAAAAACCGGCTATTTGAAAATGAAAAAAATGGTGTTGCCTATTATGCCAAAGTAAGGGTTCCCAATCCTTTCCACTTTATTTTTAAATTTTTTATGATATCTTTAAAAGTTACTCTTGATATAATTTTATACTTATAATTCCATTTTATTTTCATTATTGTGGTCAATTATTGATGATATATTATTATTTCCTTCTTATTATATGATATTTTATAATCCATTACTAAATTGAAGTAAGAGTTTCTCTTTAAAATCCTTATTCTATCTATTTATTATTTCTCTATTTTATATCTTATCTTCTATGTGATATCACCAAATTATTAAAATTATATCTTACCAATGTTTCATTTATTTTTTATTTATTATTGTCTCATTTTATCTTTTAATATTTAAGGGGACCCTCCCACCCATTTCCTTTCTTGTGATTATATTATTCATCACTCTCTATATCTCTTTAATGAAAATATCCATTTTTTCCATATCTACATTCTTTATCCCATGAATATATTCTATAAATTTTACTATATTTTTATAAATTCTCTATCATTGACCTCATTGTAAAACTTTTACTACATACATTGTGAACAAAATATATTTATTAATCTAGTTTGAAGGCTGTTTACCTAGAAAGTTATTCCATTTATTTAATTGGGTAAATATTGATATTATGTATTACCATTAATTAACTCACTCAAAACTAAATATTTTTATTAAAAAAATATAAAGGGATTCCTAAATAAAGTCAGGGAAGCATAAATCGATGGAGTCCTAACACATCATCTTTTAAAACAATATTATAGTCAAGGGGGTGGGAACCAGTACAATACTAAATGATAATAATTTCATCCTAATTTATCTTTGAATCTAGAATATTAACTACCCTTTTTCTCTACCATAAAGTGCGTATTACTTACATTTTTTGATTAATAGCTGACATGCGAGATATAATGAGATATAAAATGGACTAATGAGACCGTATCTTACCCATAATCTATATTTTTACAAGTTTTGATTCAATTTCTACTTCCTTTAGAATAATGTTGTAGATCTTATAAAAATTATGAACACTCTGCATCACTTTGTCTTTGGATGTAAGAGAATCACTAGGCCCATAAAAATCACAAAAATTCAACATCATCAACACATGTGAATCATGAAAAATTCCACTACCCCTCATTGAGTTCTAATTATAGGATAGATCAATATTAATTTTAATTCTAGACCTTGGGGGTCTCTTGAAAATCCATTGACCCTGAGAAGTTATACACATGAGGCCCTAGTGAAAAACATGACTACAAATGGATGGCGAAAACTTCTTATGATTAAGTAGAGACCTAAATTCCTTTATGAGTGATCATAACTTTTCCTTTATGATATAAAATAAGTATCACATTTTGTCATACATTAAAACATTCCTTGCTCCCCAAATGATGAAACATCCTATAATAAGGACAATGTACTGGGATTTCACTTCAACCGGCATGCTGATAATCCCATTGAACTAGCTGTAGTGAAAAGTATTAATGGGAACACCAAAAATGTTAATCCTTAAGTATCACCTAATCTTATTCTAGATCATAATATTATAATCACCTTTGAATAAGATATGAGAGGTAGATTCCACTTTCTGTTGTGCATAATAGATGCACTTTGAATCCATTTGAACAACTTTCCTTTGAACTTATACATCTATATGAATGGAATGGTTTTAGATGTTACACAATAAGAAGTTATATTTAGCTAGTAAATCTTTTCACCATATCTTGGTTTCTCATACATCATCTTCTAGATGATATTTGGTAATTATCATGAATTTAACAATAAAAAAATCCTCCGAGATTGATGAAGTGAAGAAAAGATATTTTGGGTCCTCCAAGAGTCTAATTTAGTTATAAATAAACTTTTTATTAGTTTCCAAGATCATGTTTGTGATACCCAGGTGTTTTTTGGTACTATAGAAAGAAATGATGGGCTTTGGGAAACCATTAAAGAATATAATTTTCCTAGAATAATCATAATTACAACAACTAACATCACCTTGACCAATAACCTATTTGGGTTTCTATTGGAGAATCTAAACGTATCATTGTATGCAATGCAATATCAGGGGAAATATTTTATTTTATTACATCAATATTTTTTCAAGATCCCTATATTTATAAAGCATATAATTTTCCTAAAGATATATTCCTTCCATGTATTACCATGAAAGTTTTACCTATATGCATTCTACAATTTCCTTTTTTCCCTCAAGTTATACCCCCTTATTTAATGGGTTTTTCTAATATTGATCATTTAGACAAAGGATGAATTATTTCAAGCTGAATAAATCCATTTAAAATTCTTTCAATAACCAAGATGAATTCCTTTAGAAATCTAAGGACAACAAGATATGCATGGGAATGGATGTAATAACACAATTAACTAATGTCTATATAACTTAAAAGATATAAATTTACATTTTCAATTATTGATAAGACCAATGATACGATTCATCATCCCCTAAAAATGGTGAATCCTAATCCAATCTATAGAAATGGGCACTTGAAATATTCAACAGGGAAGTTCCCTTATTAACATTGAGTTATTATTTAATGGTTTTGGAATTCCTTATAGAGCACAAGTAAAAGATTCAAATATTAATTTTTTTCTTAGTTGATATGTTTTCTGCTCTTTCTGGTATAGTTTTCAAGGATCTTATTGAAATATTGAACGGATATTTTTTACCAATTATTTCAATATTTATAATCATTGATTATATAACCATGTTTTTATAAGTGGTTCCTTAGAGAACATTACATATTATATTGTTTATCCATTTATTCTTTGATCTTATGAAAGAATTATACTTAGTAAGTAATTGATGGTGATAAAAATTTTACACACCCTCAATGCATTGATAGGTATCACATGGAAAGAAAGATTGGTTATTTGGTGCATGCCTACAAATTTAAGAATTATTTCTTGGCCTCAGTCTTCACAATATGGTTACAATATTTAACATTATCCATTCCATCATAATGAGATTATTTATTATTACCCATGTGATTATTTATTTCCATTCTCATTTCATCCATGGATATATTTTACTCATGTTGTCAGTTATTAGGAATTATTTGATTATTTAGTCCTTTCATATCATGTATGTATTATTGATTTTATGATGAATTATGTTATATGCTTCCCCTTACTGAGTATTTGAGATCACCCCTTCCTATTATTTTCCCATCTCCCCTAGAAATCATGAATATTACTATATTTTATTTCAGGATAATCAATTTAAGAATAAAAAATCATTAAGTGTTTTTATGATATATTTTATATTCCAATGTAATGAATGATCAAGTATGTATGTAGTATCATAATACCACTAAAATTTTTATTATAGAATATTCCAATGTAAAAATTGACCATTGGATTTATGTATCCAAAGTTAGTATTATTATAGTTGGAATTAGAGAAAATTCAGTAGCAATATTAGAAACACGATTTATAAAAACATAGTTAGAGAATAAAATTTCATCATAAAGATTAGGAAATTCTATTTTTTTCTATAATGTATGAATCATAATTCATAGTGTTATTCATTAACTAATTAGTATATTCCATTATTTAGAAATGGAACCTAGTGGAAGGAACCAAAACCATGTCAATAATCATAATCATTATATTTATTATCCCTTTATGTATTGGGATATAATTTTTTAGTTTAAAATAGATATTGGAAATACTATTATATGAAAAATACATTGGGATATATTTACTAGAATTCATGTATGTTATCTCATTGAAAGCCCGATTGTTACACCAATGGTTGTATTTGATGAAATGAACCTCAAAGCATAATGGAAGAATTTTATTCCATGAAAAGAGTTTACAATTAGTGAGGTATGCATAAAATATATTCTTTTAATAGGGTAAAACATAAAACAACCCAAGTTGAACTAAAAGAGTAATAGTTGAACCAATGGTGCCATATGATATGCCATTTTAAGATTAATGTTTCATGTTCATGAGATTAGTGATAATCTTATTTTTTTAGATATTATATTTACTCACACTAACCAATTCACATTAGAAAATTATAGGAAACTGTATCATGCAAATAATGTAGTGAATGGTAAATCTCCATAAATTCACGAATCTCATTAATTATGCATACTTAAAAAAAGAAAAAAACAAATGAAATACTCAACATATTCACATTTTAAGGTAAATGATTAGTACTTAGTTTTGATCCCATATATAGATTCATTCCTATTTTAATGGAACCCTCACTAGTTTTGTACTAGTGATATTAAATTAAAATTGTGAGAATGACATTTATTTTAAGGTGGGGAGAATGTAACATTCAAGATTTTCAATTTATATTTTTATTAATTTTTTCCTTAAATTATATATATTTAAATTTTAAATTCATTTATTTTATCTTTTTTATGATGAATTTAACATAAAATTTATGAATATGAATCGCTAAATTAGTTTATATTATTAAATAAACATGTGTATACAAATATTAACTCATGTATAATAGAATAACATAAATAAATTAAAGATAACCCATAAGAATACAACCATTATTTTATTTATTTATCATAGAAAGTTAATTATAATATTTTAATATACTTTATAAAATTGAAAATAGTACAATGGGACACTAAACACAATTAAATAATAAAATCAAAACTTTATATTTTGGTATGTCATAATCCCTAAAATTATCATGGATGCGAACAACACTGTAAAAAAAGAAAAAAACCATTAGTAATTAAATAATAGTTTTGAAAATAAAGAATATAAAACCATGAAATGAATTTTAGTGAATGATAAATGAAGGAAATAAGGAGAATTTATAATAATTATAATGTATTTATGACTATTTTAAATGGCAGTGATAACCATTGGAAATATGACTATTAGAATAGTACCCTAACCTTAAAATAGTAACCTGACCATTAGAATAATAAAATGTTCATTATGGAAAATGATGAATTAAAATTTTAAATAATATTTATAATTAATTAAATAAGTAAATAGAAGTCTAAAAATTCCATAACATAATTACTTAATCAATATAAAACAATGTAAGTATATGTATACATTTTCAGTAAAACAATTGTTTTTTATTTAGTAAAATAATAATTTTAATTCGATGATTAAATATTAAAATTACATAATATATAAATATATTTTGTAAAAATTAATTTCAATTTTGAAATCATCACATTGAAATTATCTTAGAGTGATTTTTTGTTAATTTTCTGAAAAATTTATTCGTAGTGAATAATGAAATACGCTAAAATATTGTATTTTACATTATAAGTTAAATACATGATTAATTACATACTAAATGATGTAATAAAATATTATATTAGACTAATGTGAATAAATTAACATATACAATCATAAGAATAATCACTATTTTTAGTCTTTGAAAAAATAAATAATTAATATTTTATTCGAAAACATCCCTCTCCTCTACTAATATATATCATTCCACTTATCCTTAAACAAAAAAATTATTATCTTATCTAAATTATACCAAAATACCTCCCAAACTATCTTGGACATGTTTTGGAATCCACTTTCCAACCAAAAGACAAATCTAATGGGGTTTAAGGAAAAGTCTAAGAGATCCATGTCAAAGGGAGAAATTAAGTCTTTCATTTCTTACACCTTTAAATTTCTCTGCCTTATTCCTTATACCACATTTTTCTAAGTTTCACAAAAATAATAATCATATAATTAAGAATATAATTATAATATAAGATAAATTATACCATCATTTAATTTATAAAATCCATTTTTATAGTTGTTTATAACATTCATACCATCATATATGGTTTTAGTTGCTTATATAGATGATGTTATAAAACATCATATTAACATCTAACACGAATAGAGTTAAAAATTTATTTAATGAAATATTAATATTGTGTAAATATAAATTGTGCATTATATCATTGGTATTAACAATAAATTATTGTAGCCATTTTAACCGCCCAAAATGATCATACCAAGACATGTTTCATGATTTGATGCTATTTTGGACCATCTATTGAATTGTTGAACTTTTATGCTACCATAATGATAGAATATATATAAATATAATTCTGGATATTTTGGAAACATTTGAAAATGACTTTAGAACTTTTCCATTATACTAAAGTAATATTGGAACTGTGCACCTACTAACTTCAAAACAACCAACATAAGAAAAATTAATTTAATTATAGAACAAGTCATGATAAAAAATTAATTAAAAGGAATAATAATCATTAAATAAACATGAAAAAGGTTTTGAATCAAGTAAATAATAAATAAAATTTTATTATTTAGGATGTTATTGGATGTACCAAGAAAACCAAGACTCGAGGTAAGGGAATTATTTTCCCACTCTTAGATTTTAAAAATATACTTCCTTTTTTCTATCAATCCTCTATATTAATACACCAATAAAATAATCTTGTATAAAATTACTTTGAATTTGGTAGATTTACTTATTCCTTTTATATTCTTTTACATGGAATCATTCTTTTCCACTTTCTATTTTCTTTGGGATATACTTCCCCTTTCTACCTATGATTTTTATATATTTTCTCTATCACTATTATTTATTAATTCATTTTTCATTTTTTATTTTGGGGATACTCATGCCTTTCTATTTTAGTTTCAAATAATGTCTTTTAAGATAAATATTTTCAAAGTATATAAGGGAAAACTTTCCATATATTCCTCTTTTTAATTTATATATTATTTATAAATTATATAACTATAAAAAACCCCCATCTAATCATGTAAAATCCTTTATCCTTAAATATATGATGTCTTTGGATGTGGTGAACATTTTTGTGTCTGATCTAACTAATTTGATAATGTTAGTCAAATGAAAATGGAAACTTGGGTATTTAATAATCCATCTTCATAACAATAGTACCATCACTATAATCCTATAGAAGGGATTAATTTAGAAGTCATAAATAAAATATAAAAATTGTATATGGGAATTTTTTCAATAGATGCATGAATATTTGCTGATTCATAACATGATTATACTATTATAATTTCACTATAATCCTATAATTATTATATTTTTATTTTATGAGTAACTAATCCTATTTTTATATGTCTAATATTATGTTTTTATTTTTTTAGATAAACTCAATCATTTAATTCCTTCAAAATATGTTTTACCCATCTCTTAAAATTTTGATAAGGGGTTTCACTTATAAACCATTGTTCGTTACTTAAATTAGTTCTTTATGGTCTATCCTATATTCTATATATTTTCTAAAATGTTTTAAAGGTATTAATTAATATAATTCATTTATTTTCTTAGGTAATACATGTATTCATACTTCTATTATATATTCATATTTTTTATCTTATTTTTCTATATGGGTTCCTAATTCCCCCTTCTTTTTCAATTTCTATCATTTTATGATAATAAATTTTAAAAATTATCTTTATATACTTAAATGATTTTGATTTAATTGTATGATCATACTTTTAACTTATTACCGATGATATATTACTTAATACCTCTCACTATACCGTTTTTCTTAATCCATTGTTATTCTTAAGTAAGGGTATCTAATCCCACACCCTCGTTTTGCAACTCTTTTGTTATAATTTATTTAAAACATCATCTTGATATAATTTCATTCTTATAATTACATTTTATTATAATTATTTTGATATATTATTGAGGATATATTATTCATTCATTTTCATCAAACCCTTTTTATAATCCATTATGATGTTAAATTAAGAGAATCTATTCCCATTCCCCATTATATCCATTTAATATTTCTCTATTTTCTATGTTATATTCTATATCCTATGAAAAATGTATTAAAATTATATATTACCTATTTTTCATTTATTTTTTAGGTATTCTTGTCTCATTACCTATCTTATTATTTAAGGGGGAACTTCCACTCCCTTTAATCTCTAGTGATTATATTCCCTATCACTTTCCATCTCTCTATATTAACAATATCTATTTCATTACTATACATGTTCTTTATCTTATAGATATATTCTATAAATTTTATACTATTCATATAGTTTCTACATTAATCACTTAACAATATACCCTTTTCTATAAAAGTTGTGAAAAAACTATATTTCTTAATCCATGTCAAAGGGTTTTTACCTAGAAAGTTATTCCATTTATTTTATTGGGGAAATATTGATAATCTATATTCCCATTATTTCAATACAAAAAATTATTGATTATATAACTATGTATATGTAATTGTTTCATTAGGGATCATTATGCATTATTCTTTTTATCCCTTTATTCTTTTCATGTGATGAATGCATTGGAATTAGTAAGTGATGGGTGGGGCTTAGAATTATATATCCCCTCAATGCATCTGTATGTATCATGAGAAAAACTAGATTAATTATTTTTTGTATGCCTTCCCATCTAATTATAATGTATTGTTTGAGACCTTGGAGATATGGTTATAATGTCTAACATTATGTATTCCATCATTATTATATTATTTATTCCTATCTATGTGATCATTTATTTCCACTTTCATATCATCCATGGATATATTATACTGATTCCATTATTTATAAGGAATTATTTTATAATTTAATATTGTCATATTATGCATATCTAATTGATGTTTTTATAGATTTTGTTTCATGCTAACCCTTAGTGATCATCTGATATCACCCCATTTTATTATTTCCCTACTTCCACAAGAAATTGTGAATATTACTATGTATTAATAAGGATAACCAATGGATTATTAAAAAATATCTAAGTATTTTTATGATGTATTTTATATCCCAATATAATGAAATGATCAAGCATGTATCTTTATTCCTAGTACTACTAAATTTTTGATTCGAGAAGCCGAAAATGTAACAAATGGCTCCAAATCTAGTTAAATGGAGTCATAATTGTTGAAATTGTTATTAGAGAAAGTTTAGTAGCAACCCCATGAACTAGATTTAGAAAATAATATTTAGAGAAAAAAATTTATGATAAATCTTTAGGAAATTATATTAAATTTTCTTGAATGGAGAGAAAATTTGAGATTAATTTTTAATAAATTCAAAGAAGTTATATATTATGAATCATAATTAATATCTTTATTCATTAACTAATTAGTATATTCCATTTTTTAGAAATAGAACCTATTGGAAAGAATCAAAACCATGTCAAAAATCATAATCATTATAGTGATTATACCATGATTAATTGGGATAATAATTTTTTAGTTTAAAATAGAGAGTGGAAACCCTATTATAAGAAAAATATATTGAGATATATCTACTAGAATGCATGGAATTTTTATCATTATAAACCTAATTTTATACCAATGGATGACTTTGATGGGATTACCCTCAAAGTATAATGGAATAATTTTCTTCCCTAAAATGAGTTTATAATCATTGAGGTTTCTATAAAATATATATTTTTAAAGAGGGTAAAACATAAAACATTCTAAGCTGAACTAAAAGTGTAATATTTGAGCCAAAGGTATTATAGGATATGAAATTTTAGGCTTAATGTTTCATGTTCCTAAGATTGAGTACTCTTATTTTATTAGATATTATCATCAATCACACTAACCACTTTACATTTAGAAAATTATTATAAACTTGATCATGAAAATAAAAGGGTAAATGGTATATCTTTATAAACACATTTATCCCAGTAATTATGTTTAAATAAAAAATGTTAAAACTAACGAGAAATTCAACATATTTATATTTTAAGGGATATGATGAGTCCTCTGGTTTGACCTTATATATAGATTCATGACTAATTTAATGACACCATCATAGATTTTACACATGAGAAAAAATCAAAATTACAAGGATTCAATTTATTTAAAGTTAGGTGAATGTAACATCCAATAATTATAATTTATGTATTTATTAATTTTCATCTTAAATTATATATGTGTAAATTTTAAATAAATTTATTCTCTTTTCGTTATGATGATTTTAACAAAAAATTTATAAATATTTATCATTAAATTAGTTTTTATTATAAAATACACATATGTGTATAAATATTAATTCATTTATAATAGAATACCATAAATAAATATAAGAAAACCCATAAATAGAAAATCATTGTTTTATTTATTCATTATAGAATATTAAATAATAATTATTAATATACTCTATAAAATTTAAAATTGTACAATGGTACAATAGATAAAAGTAAATAATAAAACAAAAACTCTATATTCTTGTATATGAGAGTCCAAAAAATATCATGGATGCAAACAACACTGTAAAACGAAACGAAACATTAGTAATATAATCAGAATTTTGAAAATAAAAAATATAAATCCTTTAGATCACTTTTAGGGAATGATGAATGAAGGAAATAATAAACATTTATAGGGTGTACAATTTCTTTTTAACCATTTTAATTTGGAGATATAACTATTGGAAATATGACCATTAGAATAATAACATGACATTAAAATAGTAACCTCTCCATTATAATAGTAAAATGACCATTAGGGTAAATGTTGAATTAAATTTATATATAATTTTTATCATAAATTAAAAAATTAAATAAAATTATAAAAATGATATTAAATTATTTCTCAATTAATGTAACTAAATGTAAGTATATGTTTATATTTTTTAGTAAAAGGAATTTTGTCTTATTTAATAAAATAATAATATTTAATAAAAAAAATAATATTAAAATTTTATAATTTAGAAATCTATTTTTTAGAAATGAATGTAATTTTTGGAATGATCACATTTAAATTTTCTTAAAGTGAATTTTTGGTATTTTTATAAAAAAGTGAAAATTTTAGTGAATAGTAAAATACAATAAAATATAGTATTTTATATTATAAGTTAAATATATGATTGATGTCATAATATAAGATGTAATAAACCATTATATTGGACTCACATGCATAAATTACTCTATATAGTTATAATAATCATCACTATTTGTAGTCTTGAGCAAAAATAATAAAATAATGAATATTTTATTCTAAAACACACCTCTTTTACACTTATAAATATCACCCCACTTCTCCTAAACCCATAATCATTTTATCTTTTATAAATTATAAAAATAAATCCATCCCAAAATATCCTATAAATGTTTTAGAATCCTTTTTATAACCAAAATATACTCAAAGAAGGCTTAAAGTGAAGTGGAAGGGTGCCATGTTAAAGAGAGAAAGTAATTCTTTCATTTATCACATCATTTTTCCCTTGTTCCTTCCACACCCCATTTTTAATTTTCAAAAAAAATAATCTCATAATATAATTAATAACATAATTAATATGAACTATATAATCACATAATTCATACAATCTATTTTTATAGTAGTTTGTAACATTCATCCCATCATGACCGATTTTAACTGCCTATTTGGATGATGTTATAAAATATCTATTAACACATCAAATGGATGGATTTAAAAAGATATTTTATGAATAAATATTATATTTATGAAATTATTAATATTGTGTAATGGTAAAATTTTCATTATATAAATTCTATTAAAAATCAATGGCCATAGCCATTTTAGTTTCCCAAAATAATCGTACTGAGACACGATTCATGATTTGAAGTTATTTTGGAATATCTATTGAACTAAAAAATTTTAGGCTATTAAAATGATAAAGAATAGATATAAATATACATCTAGATTTTTTGAACCATTTTACAATGAATGTAGGGATTTACCATTATAACAAAGTGATATTGGCACTGTGCATCCTACAACTTCAAAACGATCAAAAAAAAAAACAAATTATTCTAATAATAGAATAATATTTGATAAAAAATGAATTAAAAGGAATAGTAATAATGAAATAAAATTGAAAATATTTTTTAATAAATTAAAAAATTAATATAATTGTATTATTTGCTAAGTTAGAGGACATTCCAAGTGGACCAGTATTCGAGGTAAGGGAATTCTTTTCTCATTCTTTTTTGAGAAATATACTTCATATTTTCTGAAAATAATATATATGAACCTACCGATATAATTATCTTATATAAAATTACTTTTAATTCTAGATATTTACTTGTTCTTTTTATTTTCTCACTCATGGAATCATTCTTATATCATTTGTTATAATATTGAAAATGGGGATCCTTCCAATTTTACATTCTTTTGGGTTATAATTTCCATTTACACCTATGATTCATATATATTTTCTCACCACCATTATTAATGTTTTTTAATTAATTTTTTCTTTTATTTATTCTGAGGAAATTAATTTCTTTAAATTTCTATTTCAAATAATATCTTTTCAAATAAATATTTTCAAAGTATATAATGGAAACCATTCTATATCTTCTTATTTTTCATTTACCCCTCTTATAATGATTATGTTCTTATTATATGAGAAAATAAGCCTCTTTTTATACAGATAATATTATTTTTATCTTTTTTGAGAAAATATTAAGCCTTTAATTCAATATTTTTTACCCATCTCTTTAAATATTTGTTAGGGGGTTCTCTTTTGAATATTCATTTATTGCATGAATTGTTTCTATATGGTCTATCCTACCTTCTATATATTTTATAATTTTTTGAAAGGTATTATTTAATTTATTTTCTTTATTTTTGAGGTAATACTTGTATTCATACTTCTCTGATATTTTTTATCTTACTCTATTTGTAAGGGTTCTTAACCCACCCTTCTATTTTAAATTACAATACTTTTGTTATATTTTGTTTTAAAAATCCCCTACATATACTACACTATTTATAATTCCATGTTATTATAATTTTTTAACTTATTATTAATAATATATTACTTAATCACTCTCATTATACCCTTTATATAAGCCGTTATTATGCCGAAGTAAGGGTTCATAATCCCAAACACTTTATTTTGAAATTATTTTGTTATAATCTTTTTAAAACACTATTTTAAAATATTTTAATACTTGTAATTATATTTTATTCCCATTATTTTGGTCTATTATTGATGAGATATTATTCATTCCTTCTCATCAAACCATTTTATAATCCATTATTATGTTGAAGTAAGAGTTTCTCCTCCAAATCCTTATTCTATCCATTTATTATTTCTCTATTGTATAAATTGTTTTCTATATCCTATCAAAAAATTATTAAAAGTATATCTTACCAATTTTTTACTTATTTTTGATGTATTATTGTATATTTACCTCTATTATTGTTTAAGGGGTCACTCCCACCACATCTCCTTTATTGTGATTATATTTTTCTTCATTATCTATCCCTCTCTATTGACAACATCTGTTTCTTCCCTATCCATGTTCTTTATCACATGGATATATTCTATAAAATTTCTAATATATTTATGGTTTCTATATTATTAACTTTATTTCATATAATTTACTCTATATATTATGAAAACATGACATTTATTTATTTATATTGAAGGGTGTTTACCTAATGAAATTAACCCATTTATTTGATTGGTGAAATATTGACAATCTATCTTCCCATTATTTCAATATAGATAATTATATATTATATAACCATATTTATGTAAGTGGTTCCTCAGGAAAAATTATGTATTTTATTTTTTAACTATATATTATTTTCATATAATGAATGTATTGGACCTATTAAGTGATGGATGAGGCCTATAATTATATATGTCCATAATGCATCGGAAGGTAGAATGAGGAAAACTATCTTGGGTATTTGGTGTATTCTTGGCCATTTAAGTATGATGTGTTGGCCGAGGCCTTGATGGTATGCTTATAATGTTCAACATTATTCATTCCATAACTGTGAGATTATTTATTGTTATCTACGTGATTATTTATTTACATTTTCATGTTATCCATGGATATATTAAACTCATGTTTTCAATTATAAGGAATTATTTGATTATTTATTCACACCATATAATGTATTTGTTATTTATGTTATGATATATTTCACTATATGATACCCCTTATTGAGTGTCTAAGATCACCCATTTATATTCTTTCCCTATTTCTCTAGGAAACAATGAATATTTCTCCGTATTATTTAAGGATAAATAAATGGAGGAATACTAAAATTTTAAGTGTTTTTATGATGGATTTTATGTTCCATTATAATTAAATGATCAAGTATGTATCTAGTCTCCCATGACTACAAAAAATTTTATTTCAAAAGGTTATAATGTAATAAATGGACAACATCACTAGGTAAAGGGAGTTAGGAATGCTAAAGTTGGTATTAGATAATGTTTAGTGGAAACCTATGGAACTAGATTTAGAAACAAATATCTAGATAAAAAACATTATGATAAAAATTTAGGAAGCTCTAGAATTTTTTATAGAATATAGAGGAAAATTGATTTGAATTTTTAATAAATTCATAGAATTTATATAATATGAATAATAATTTATAGTGTTTTTCATGAAATAATAAGTATATCACATTATTTATAAATAAAACCTATAAGAAGGAAAAAAACCATGACAACACTCATAATCACCGTATAGATTATCTCATGATGCATTGGGATACAAGTTTTTAGTTTAAAATAGAGTGTGGAAATTCTATTATAAGAAAAATATATTGGAAATTATCTACTATAATGCATCAAATTCATCTCATTGCAAACCTAATTCTTATAATAGTGGTTGAAATTGATGGAATGATATTAAATTCTAGGATTAATGTTTCATGTTACTGAGATTGGATACTCTTATTTTATTAGATATTATCATTAATCACACAAACCACTCCACATTAAGAAAATTATAGGAAACGTGATCATGAAAATAAAGTGGTAAATTGTACATATTTATAAACTCATGAATCTCACTAATAATTCTTACTTAAAAAATGGATAAAACTAATGAAAAAATAAATATATGCACATTTTAAGGTAAATGATGAGTCCCCTATTTGACCTCATATATGGAGTCACACAAATTTTATTGAATCCCTCACTCGGTTTGAACTAGTGAGAGTAAATTAAAATTGTAAGGATTCAATTTATTTAAGGTGGGGAGAATGTATCATCCTAGAATTTTAATTTATATTTTTATTTACTTTCACCTTAAATTATATATGTGTAATTATTAATTAATTAATTAATTATATTTTATTTATGATTATTTTAAAATAAAATTTATAAATATTTATCACTAAATTAGTTTTTATTATTAAATACATGTGTGTGTAAAAATATTAATTCATTTATAATAAAATACTATAAATAAATGGAATACAACTAGAAGAGAAAATATTTTCAATTATTTTACTTTTAAATTAAATTTTCTAATCCCACCAAAGTGTTATTTGAAGGGAAATTGTCACATTTTATGGATTTAGTATCATTTTGAGAATAATTGTAAAAATAGACTAATTTTGGATTTTAACTATTTTAGTTAATTTATGTATTTCAACCATAAACTTTTTTTCACCGATCAAAATTGAAAGATTATTCTTTTCCAAGTTTTTTTGTTTTTTGTGATAAATTTTATTTTTTTGGACCCAAAACTAATTCCATAACTTGGAGACCCAAAACCATCTCACAAGTCAGGCCTTGAAATCTATGCACAAATTTATAATTTTTTAATTATGGGACCATATCTCCAGAAATGCAATTTTAAATAATCTGAAATTTGACAAAGAACTGTATTATTAATTAATAACTTTAATTATGGTGGATTGACATGATTATTCACATTTAAAGGCCATAAATTTATAGTAAACCAAAGATGTGTAATACAATGAGTCTGTCTAGCCAAAATAAATATACAGAGTAAATTGGATATAACTCTCTCCAAACATTTCCAATGAAGCTTAAATTTTGTGTGTCGATGGATGAGACATAATATAAGGACCTGACCATAGATACCAAAATCTGGTAAATTATTTCAATACATTGGCATGATGACAAGGAATCAAATCCCAAAGGACCAATCAGTTTAGTATCCTTGGAAAAACTAGATACAAAAATAATTTTTACATTATATTTTGAAATGAAAAAACACACTTTGTCCCATTTGAAAACTCTCATATCCCTTAAAATATCCCTACAGGTCAATCATAACATACTTTTTCTCATCCTGGGGAAAAATTAAATGTAATAAAGGGGTCATCTCAGATGCTCAATAAGGATAAACAATATAGCGGAAGCTATCATAAATAAGCACAAACATTTAAGGCAAGGTATAAAATTGAAACACAAGACATTTAAACATAATCTTCTGCACAATATGGAAATAATAAATCAAATAATGTCATTTAAACTTTCACAAGGATATTATACTAGTTTAATAATCACATACAATATTAATAACTAATCTCATAATTAGGAAATGCATAATGCCAGGCATCATAACTATACCATCAAGGACTTGTTCCAAGACCATTACCATACCATCAAGGCCTTGTGTGAAGACCATTACCATACCATCAAGGATTTTTTCCAAGACACTAGTTTGTCTCATGATAACTATCGATGCATTGAAGGGCCATAGTAGACCCCACTTGTCACTTACTAAGTCTAATTCATTCCTCATATGAAAAGGGTGAAACATAACATAAACATTCGTATTAAAACTAGCATACAAAATGATAATACTTTAACCATAAACCATGAATGATATAAAAATAGAACATCCATAGTCAAACATATCATAAAACCATCAATAAAATATGGAGGATTATATCATAATAAATCAACCTCAATCAAGCATAAAATCCAACAAAAGATGTTGACATAGATGAAAATATTATAATAAATTTATTAAAAATATTTGAGAGAAATATCCCATTTTACTTTGAAATCATTTAAAATAAATGAAATTATAAAAGAAAACATTTCTTTTGAAAATAACCTTGTAATATTGTAAGGGAATCTTCAAAAATGCTAAGGTGACATGACAACGAAAAAATCCTCTCATGCCGTATAAGTTAAAAAAATATTCTTTCCTTAAATTTTCGAAAAGGTCACAAAGTACTTTGTTTAGAAAAAGATACAAAGTTTCCTTTCAAAAGATTTTATAAAAATTCAAACATGGGTATAAATGAATTTAAACAATTTCAAATAGAAAAAATATTTTGAAATGTATTTTTACAAAACATGGACATGGATAATAAATATGTCCCAGTAAATACTTACATATAAACAACCACAAATAATAATGAGACTGTAAAATTAACCCTTACATAAAACCTTTAAAAGATTATTTTTTGAAAAAATTTAAATTAACTTAAAAATAGAAATAAAATTTCTTTTATAATCCTTTTACATCCTTTTAAAGAGTTATATAAAATAATATCAAGAATAATGAAATAGAGAAAGGATTAATTCTTTAAACATTCAAAGCATCCCATACCACTTTGAACAATTAAATCATAAGACCGATATCATCAAATGAAACTTTAAATAACATGAAGAAAATGTATCCATGATATGAAATATAATAGGGTCAGTACATACCCCACAAACAAGAAATTGGCGGTGATCATGAATTATATCTCATGAAAATTAAAAGTGAGACGAGATTCCCTTACCTTAGGTCCGATACTCTCCGTACATGTTCGAAACTTCTATATAATATTTTTAAATATATTGTTAACATATATCAGAATCATAATATTATTTATGAAATCTTATATTATTCATTTATGACATTATATTAATCATTTATTAACAATTCCATGTTAAATCAACATTTCAGGTAATAATCACTTTGTTTATAATATTCTTGATCATATTTCTTAGATCATGATTTAATTAATCACAGAATGTATAAAATGATTTTTATATCATATATATTTAGAATATAAATATATATAATAGATATATATATATATATATATGAAATTGAATAAACTATTCAGGGATATGGTAGTCCATACGTACGCATGAACGCTGTTTCCGTTTTCTTATCATATTGAATGGAAGTAAGTGAATGACATATATATACATATATATATATATATACACATACACACACACACACATAAAAAAATATATGTATATATTATTTCAGTAGAATTATTATTTCATATATTTCATACTTATTCATTATATATATTTTTATAATCATTCTTCGATGATGAATGTGGAAGATGAGTCTCATCGCATCGTGGGGATGGTTGGCCGTACGTATGCACGAGCGATAGTATCATTCACTAGATTGTTAAATGGTATGGAATTGGATGATATATTAATTATACAGAGTTACTATCATGTTATATTCATTATTTACATCCATTATACTCATAATTATACCCTTCCAAATAAAGTATTGTTGAATAATAATTTACACCATGACTTGGAGACGGTAAGCCATATATACGCACACACAGTGATATTGTTATTTGTTGGATGGATAAAATAAGGTATAATTTTGTACCATAATTATAATAAAATATCATCATGTAGAAGATACTGGATTTATTACCTTAGTATGAAATCAACATAAAAAGAGGAAGTTGAAGAAGAAAAGAATTTTGAAAGAGGTGATAAAACAAATTCCTCTTTTTCTAGTATCGTATTTTGATACAAAAGGAATACTTAGGATGGATTAATACATAATGTGTGGCCTCTAGGATGAAGTGAGATAAGTTGAGAGTAGAGATAGGTTGGGTTTTTCTGATCCAAAATGGTTTTAGAGGTGTGATTAAAGAAGAATGAGAGGTGCCCTTTTATAAGAGAGGGGAGAGATACCTTTGGAAACACAAAAACTATTAAATTAATAAAAATTATTTTTTAAATAAAAATGGATACAAAGTAGATTATTTCAAATATAAGATGAGTATGGATCTAAATCCTCTCAACCAATAAAATTTAGTCATTTTTTTATTTTATTTTAAACCTTATCATTTTGATTTATCCTTATCTAATCTATTTAATTTTAATTATGGTAAGAACATTCTAAAAATTAAATGGTTATAATTATTTACTTATATGGTGTAAATTGACCACAAATGGATATTTTATGACATGTTAGACCTTATAATTACCACTTTGTAATTTTTAAATATTTTATTATTTTTGAATAAATTTATAAAATGTTTTTTTTATAAAATATCAATAGTGTTAATTTTGACACTATTAATTTATTTTATTTTAAAGAAAATCCACATAGAATATAAATTATAAATAAAACATTTAATATACTCTTAAAATGTCATAAAAACCTAGAAAATTCTTGAAACACCTTAATCAATTCAAATTTTATTTCTTTTAATATTTTTAAAAATAATTTATTTGATATTTCTATTAATGAAATAATTTACGCTTCACTATTGCGTCATCCTTAATGGTAATTATTTAATCTCTAAAAATTATAAATAAATTTATATTATGTAGGTAATTATTTTATATTTATAGATACTACCTATAGTCGATGTTATCTTCTAGTTATCCCTATATTAAAATTAATACACTTATATAAAATGAGAGTGTAATATTTTGTCACATTCATTGATTTTAATAATATTAATGTCATATTCATGAGGAAGTGTCCATTAAGTGATTAAATTTCTAAAAATATATGATAAGGGTCAAATTTAGTCATCTAATAGGATTTTTACAGGTGTTAAGGAAATTTTATAATATTATTTTTACAATTAATTACCAAATTTACCCTTAACCGAAATAATAATAAAATTGTTAAAGTTACTATTCATAATGTCCAAAAAAATAAAAGTAACCTATTGAAATAATTTAGACCCACTGATTCCAAATATAGAATGAATTTTTAAATATTTAAAATACATAATTTTAAGTAATTAATTTAAAATTAATCTCCATTGACAAAATGAGTAAATGATATTTTCAAAAGTAAAAACTATCAAAAGATTGAGATGTGTTTATATATAATTTTAATGTGAAAATAATTATAATGAAATAAATTATATTAAATTATAAAAATATAATATAATTATACTTTAAAACCATTAAAATATATAATTTAACAATATAAATTATTTCGATTAAAAAAACTAGTTTCAATTAAAATTTAGTATTTTTCACTATTCATCAAAATATAAAAGTTATTAGAAAAAAACAAAAAATTTACCCTGAATAATTTTTGAAGTTACACTTAAAAATAAGAATTTTATTTTGTAAAATTTAATATATAAGTGTAAAATATCAGATTTAAAATGGGTGCGCCATCAAAAGGTGGCAACACTGCATTTTTTTTTGAAAAATACTTCTTTTATCCAAAAAAGTTAATTTGTTATTATATTATGTCTAAGAAAAACATAAGATGAATGTTAAAATTATATGGAACATATAAAGTTAAAATTTTTGTTAATAATATTCATAACCTCTAATTTAAAATCCAATTTATATATTATATTAAATAATAATATTTTATTTATATACTTTTGTTTAGTAAAATTGGGCCTTGCATGTAACGCGAGCCAAATCATTGTTTTGTGTATCATAATCATAACATTGTTTTGTGTAAAAATAAAGAATGGAATTAAAATTATTCATAAATGAAAATATTTTAAAGTCTTATGGTGTTACATATAATGGTAAAACTTTATAGAAAAAAACTATTCCTAATCCTGTAAGTAAAGGGGTATAAGATGCATATTATTTTGTTGAACAGATTTAAAGCAAAAAATTTCACCTCTTTCCAATAAAAATGTATTCTATATTCATTCCAAATGGTTGACACTCTCGGTGGAAATTTTATGTCGTTTTGTATTTTATTTCATGTTGTAATATTATTATTCAGTTTTAATATTTTTTACTCTTTTTCTTCATCTCATTCTATCATTATGTTTATCTTTTATGTTTCCAAAAAGTTATTTTCCACTATGTTCTTTTATACTTATGATCAAGAGTAACTAACCCATGGAAGTTCTGAGTAGAGAAATACAGTGTTGTACAACATCATTGAAAATTAATGTTTTAGGTTTCTTATTTTATTATAGTTATTCTGAGGTGGATCTTAGTGGTCATGGTGCCTTTGTGTCTACACTTGCCACCCGAGGTTTAGATTTCTCTTCTACAATATTATCTTTTGGTTGTGGAGGTGGATATGTGGTCTATCAATGATCATTGGGTGAACCATATTTTAACAACATGGGAATAAGAGGATGTTCTTGCACATTATGGATCATGTTCATTAAGTATATTTAGTGCTAATAATGAGACGGTGAAGGTTCACTATGGGTGTTCTCCTGGGAGGATCTCCTTTGTGTATAACATTATCTCACATGCATTCATTTTTTCCACATTTCATTATATATATATATATATATTTATTAATATTTAATGAATATTTAAAACTTTTCCACTTTATATTATTTAGTTTTATATTATTTAGAATATAAATAGTGACCATAAAAATTTGCTGTTGTATGAGTTGTCTCCTTGAGATTGACCCTGGGTGTGAACTATATTGCGTACTTAGGTAAATAGATAATTGAATGTGGATTCATGAAAAATACCTAGAAACAGATCCAAATTGATTTTAAAGTATTTTTCATGGATCCCCAATCAATAATTTATTTACCTAAGCATGAAATATAGTGAACACCCATGGTCGATCTCGAGGAGACAACTCACACAACACCAAATTTCTATTTTCACTATTTATATTCTAACTAATATAAAACTAAATAATATAAAGAGTAAAAAATTGAAATATTCATGATATATATATATATATATATATACAATTAAATGTCGATAAAATGAAGGCATACAGAATGATTTTAGACAGAAAGGAGATCCTCCCAAGAGAACCCCCAAAGTAAACCTTCATCACCTCATTATTAGATTCTAATCTACTTAATGAACATGATACATCATATGAATGAAAATAATATTATTCCCATTTTTGGATATATGGTGCAATCAATAATCTTTGATATACCACACATCCACCACCTCGGTCGAGGGAGAACATTGAAGAAGAGAAAGCTAAACCTCGTGTGGAAAGTGGAGACACAAGGCACATTTCCCACTAAGATCTCTATATAAATAACTATAAGAAAATAATAAACATAAAATATGAATGTTAAATGAATTGGGTTCAATACTAGATTTCTTCTCCGATAACTTCCTTGGGTTAGTTACTCATGATCATGAGTATAAAATACCACAGTGGAAAAGAACAGGGTGAAAACACAAAAGATAAACAGAATGATAGAATGAGAGGAAGAAGAAGAGTAAAATATATTAAAATTGAATAATAATATTAAAAAATAAAATAAACAAAAAATAAATAAAATGGCCACCTATAGTGCCAACCCTTTGAAATGAAGATGAAGTACATTTTTATAGGAAAAAGAGGTATACTTTTTGGATCCAAATCTATTTTTCAAAAGAATGTACCTGGTAGACCTAATTAATAACCAAATTTAGAAATATTATATTTTGTAAAGTTGTTAATTTATGTCTTATAAATCCAGCCAAGAAATTTATGATTCATTGGAAACGTTTTTAAATAGTTATATCCAATTTAAATAAGAAATTTATTATGGCTAGGTAGACTCTTCGTATTCCACATTATTGATTTCTCATGCATTTATGGACTTTAAAAGTGCCTAATTAAGTATGGACACCTTAATAAATGTTGTTCATTAATATATTATCCAGATATATGTAGAATTTAAGATCCTTTGGTATCTTATTTTGGTATATATGGTCCCATAATCAAAAGTATCTAGATATATACAATGATTTAGAATACTTACTTGTGAGCGGATTTTGGGCCTCCAAATGATAAACTGAGGTTTGGGTGCATATGAATTAAATGAATCCCAAAAAACATAGAAATCTAAAAAATAACAAATTTTCAATTTTTATCAGTGATGAAAAAGTTATTTTCTAAATACATAAATTAATTAAAATAGTTAAAATCCAAAATTATACCAGTTTTACAATTAAGCTCAAATGCTAGTAAATTCATAAAATGTGACATTTTTCATTAAAGTAACGATTTTTCAGGATTAAAACATTAAAATTAAAAGTAAAATAATATAAAATATTTTTTCTTTCAATTTCCCTAAACTTAAAAATTTCACCCCTAGACAATCATCTTATACCAAGGTCAAAACCAAATTCCCAAAGTATAACTGACAAAAAAACTCAATTATCACATAAAAAAAATGCCCTTTATATAGACTAAAATCACCTAACTCGTAAAAAATAATTAAAATACATTAAATATCATATTGAAACTCACATGGATGTCATAACTAGATACCTAGTAAAAAATTTCTCTCTTTACTCAATGAATTTGTGTGTGTGTGGAGTTTTTCTTATTCCAAAGAACATGTGTGATCTCCATAAAAATGCTATCCTCCTATAATATTTAATTAATTGTGTAAAAAATGTGTTAATAATGAGTTATTTTTAATGGTTTGTTCTAAGGTTGAGGTATGGTAGGTTTTAAATTCAAAAACATCTCAGGTAGAATGAGGAGGGTTAAGTTCTATATTGAAATAAATGCCTGAAAACCATTTTTCTCAAGAGTGGTGTGCTCCTCAATCAGCTCAAAAATGAATCAACTCCAAACACATATTTAATTTATCGGGAAGTTCTCAATTGTAATTTCATAATAAATGATAAAATTTTCCCCTATTTAGCCCATTTTTTTATAGTTTCATCTCGAATTTAGATTTATATTTCTCTTCAGAATCATATTCTTAAGGAAAAGAGTGGCATCTTTTGATCTTTAAAAATTTGTGAATACCCAGAAAAAATTTGTAATGATATTTCGGGACACCCATACATATTTTAATCATGATATTTCTTCCACTGAATTATCAATAAATATGACAAAACATTCATTTTAGATCGAACATATTCTTTAGGGAAAAAAATGCAACTCATATTCTCCCTACCCCATACTTGAGTTCAATAATAACCATGCATCTAAATTATAGAAATAGTTATAAAGGGATAAATGGAATATAATTTAGCTACCTAATAAAATATTTCATGGCTACCAGGGTCTTAATAAAGGTTATATGTAAAGGTAGTCCAAAATTAGAGTTCAATGTAAAGAAGGATTTCAAAGTGGTGCCTCAATTATACTTAACACAATCAATGATCTATAACAAATTTTAAAAAGAGAAAAAAAGGAATTTATGGATCCTAAAAAATGTCTCAAGATTATAAATAAAAATAAAAATGTAAATAATATGAAAAAAAGGTTTATAAATCTCTCGGTTTGGGCAATAGTTTTAATTCAGATAGTACTTTTACACATGAGTTTCAAAATCAATCAAACTTATTTAATTAAAAATATGGGAAATGAGGAAACAGAATACATTTAGAAACAATTTAAATCTTAAAAAATTATAATCAATCAATTTTAAATAAAACTAAGATATTTTGAATTTTCCAAAGTATTCATTTCAGCTCAAGAATCCTAAAAACACACCAAAAAAATAAAAAAATAAAACATGAAAAATTCTTAAAAAGACATGAAAAACAAAATGGAAGAACACAAAAAATTCTTATAAACCTATTGACTTACCTCGCCAAACTTATTACATTTACTACCCTATTTTTATCTTAAATAAAATCAATAAAGTTTTACATAAAGAATTTAAATTGGGTAGTAAATAAAAAAAATAAAAAAATGACACAACCTAATTTATTTTTCAGTGACAACCTTGAGTTAAGATCATAACTACTACTACTTTAAAACCAATAGAAATAAAGAAACAAAACATAAGAAAAATGAATAAAAATAAATAGAGTGGGTAAATAAAAGGGATAATTCTTGGTTTAGACCCCCAAGAGGGTGCTAGGTTTTTACTACCCCTAGTTATGCAATTACATTAGATTTTCCCCAATTATAAGGTGGGTGTTGTTGCTTTGAGATAAACCACCTCATGTGAATTATCCTAGTGTTAATGAGTATGAAATTATATTGGATAACCCTAAAGAATTTAAGAAAATCCCTAACCCCTAATAAATTAGAAAGATAGAATTTGAGGTTTAGAGTGGGATAAAAAACAAGATAGGGGTGCTCCCTGTTGAATTTCATGGTGTCCTCCTTTATATGGTAAGAAAGTTGTTGTATAAGAGGTAGTCACACCACCATAAAATTCTCTAGATATTCTTGTTTATCCATTACTTGTAATGTTTCTTCCACAATATCTAAGGCCTAATATATTTGTGCTATATCTGAAATTTCAGAAAAAATGGATGTTAGAAAACAATTAATCTTGAATAAGATTAAAACCTGATGAATTAATAAAGAAATATTACCTTTAAATCATGTCATATTATTAATTTATCTCTTATGGTAGGACCATCGATAAATTAATTTCAATAAGTGCATATTCATCATCATTTTCCAAAGTAAGAGAGATGTAAAGAAGTGTTTATTTTTCATTATCAATGACAGAAAGATCAAGTTTTAGGTTATCTTCAACAAAGTGATTCCTGGATTCTTCCAAAAAATGTTGATCTCCCATAAGTGCATCATCCTGCATGTTTTATTCAGGTACCTTATTGAGAAATGGTTGAGTGTGGGATGATGTTTTTAATTCCTTTAGTATCTCCTTCCCAACCACCTCAGGTTCTTTTTCATAAAAAATTATTGGTGAAATCTCTTCCACCACTCATTCTGGGTCTGTTTTTGGTTTAGGTTCAGGTTGATCTTGACATGCATGTACATATTTAGATATCCCTTCTATTTTTCTCTCTAGGTCTTGAATTTCATCACTAATACTTTTTAATCGAGCCTCAAGATCCTTTCAAACTTCTTCTTTCACTTGATATTGGTCAGTCCATACATAATAATTTGAATTAAAATACATCATGTACAAAAATATATATTTTTAGTTTTTTAAATGAAATAAAGGGAAATTTTTTACAAAAAAAGTGAATAAAAATAGTGAGTGAAGACTAATTCTATCACCGAAAATGGTTCCAAATTTATGCATAGAGATCCATGAAAAAACCCTATGCATAAATAACTCATAAAGAGACAATCATCATTTTATTTATTCATTATAAAACATTACATATAAAGTATGAATATACTCTATAATATTAAAAAATTTATAATGGAAAAATAAACACCAATAAATAATAAAACCAAAACTTGATATTCTAGTATTCCATGGTCCCTAATATTTCCACGAATGTGAATAAGAATATAAAAAACAAATCATTAGTAATATAATAAAAATATAAAAAATAAAAAATATAAAACCTTCATAGGAATTATATTGAATTATTATTTAAGTAAATAAGGGGAATTTTTAATAATTATAAAATTGGTATGGATGTTGCAAATATGAGAGATAACCATTTGAAATATGTCCATTAGAATAATAAATTAACTTTAAAATAGTAACTTGGACATTGAAATAATTAAATGACTATTAGAGAAAACAATGAGTTAAATTTCTAAATAATTTTTATAATTAACTAAATAAGTAAATAAAATTATCAAAGTTATATAAAATAAATAATCAATCAAATTAATAAAATGTAAATATATGTGTAAATTTTTAGTAATTTTTTTTTGTATTTTTAAATTAAAAATTAATTTTAGTTCGATAATTAAAAATTAAAAATCTATAATTTAGAAATATATTTCTTAAAATTGAATTTCATTTTTGGAATCACCCCATTCAAGTTATCTTAGGTTGAAATATTGGTATTTTTCTAAAGAATTTGAATTTTTGGTGAATAGTGAAATATGATGAAATATGACATTTTAGATTATAAGTTAAATACACAATTGATTTTATACTCTATGATATAAACAAACATTATCTTGGTATCAAATACATGGATTAATATATATAGTCACATGAATCATCACTATTGATATCATTGAGAAAAAATAATAAGCTAATGAATATTTTATTTTAAAATACCTTCTACTCCACTTATAAATACCACCCAATTTTCCACAAATAATAATGTTATTATCTTGTCTATATTTTGAAAAGTACCTCCCCAACTATCCTATTCATGTTTTGGAATACCTGGTCTAACTAAATGACCACTCTAAGAATTCTTAAGGCGAAGTCTAAGGGAGCTATGTCAAAGAGAGAAATTAAGTCTTTCATTTCTTAAAAATTTCAATTTATTTACCTTATTCGTTCCACCTAATCCTTTCAATTTTCACAAAAAATAATTTCATAATATAATTAAGATCATAATTCTACTATAATACGAATTACATCATCATATAATTCATAAAAACCATTTATGGTTATTTATAACATTCGTCCCATCATAATCGGTTTTAACCACCTATATAGATGATGTTATAAAACATACATTACCACCTTACATGGATGAATTTATAAATGTATTTAATTAATAAATATAATATTTTTCAAATTATAAATATTTTAGAAATAAAAATTATGCATTATATCAATGGTATTAACAATAAACGACTGTGGAAATTTTAACCGCCCAAAACAAGCATACCAAGACATGTGTAGAGACGATTTTTTTATTATAAGACTTTAAAATATATATAGAAATATTTTTAGAGCTAGACACTAAGATAAAGTTCAATTTCGAGGCCTGATGTACCCGAAATTAATTTTATAAAAATATTAAAAATATTTTATATCACGCCCGTATGGTTTTTAATGAAAATGAGATAAATCTTAAATGGAATGTTAGATAGAAAATCCAGGACCACAGTTGAGTATGAAATCTAAGTTTTACCCTAGACGTGACCTAAAATAGGTCAGTGCGGTGCATTCAGATAAAAGTGGCCATGGGCTGGTGCATTTAGTAAAATAAATAAATAATTTTATTTATTTAATTAAATAAACTAGACTTAATTTGTCTATAAATATACCATTATGATGATTCTATAGCTTTATCTACATAAAACCTAGATAATTGAGAGGATTTACTTCCACCACACATTGTATAATTAGAATCATATGATGACAAAACTCTAAATCCATGAAAATTAATATGTAGGGAATGAAACGATTCCTCTTCTTCATTGAAGAACATGTTATTAATTTAAGAACAATACAAAACTAGAATGGAATCATAAATTTATGGATCATTCCTCTATTGATTAAATTTATTGTGCATGATCAATTCTACTTCTTGGATCTATGCCAAATGATCCATTGCATTCACCCCTATACTAACATTAAATTGTTTATTTAGTTTATCTCATCCCGGGCATCCCGACTTGTATTCGTTGGCCAAGAATGCTTATCCAATTATTGTTTATCATTACTACCTCCCCAAAAAGATAGCTTAATGAGGGGAGAGATATGGTGACTACCTGAGTCCTGCCTCCAGTAGGCCCCGGGTTGGCGACTCTCACCAAGTGTATAGTAAACATGCATATGGGAGACATTACCCTCTAAGAGAAACATGCAGAAGACAGAGATAATAAGGATTAAACAACCAACATCTTCCTAGACATATATATAAAAAGTAAAACCATGTGAAAAAAATTCAATTTCATACAGCACTAAACAACTAAAAAGAAAACTATAATTACAAAAAATGTAAAGATAATAGTGACCAAGAATCTCAAATAGCTCTTGCTAAACCCCGAGCTAGTAATATCCAGCCCAATCACAAACCTAATCTAGATGACCTAAAAAATATTTTATATATATACAGGGTGAGTGTAACAATATACGCAGTAGGATCCTCCCTAGACCCTCTCATGAAAAAGATAAAGAAATCATACTAAATAATAGCGAAGAATAGTAAAACTAACTCATCACCAAAATAGGTATACTATGTTCACAACCTCACCATGGATAACTCTCACCATGTATCACATACAATAGAACCTATAATATAATAATAAAATATCAAGGGTATCCTGATCATGCTTCCCCATTGGTTTTATTCTCTTCCCCAACATCACACGTCTTGAGCATCTCTCTCTAAAAGTAACTCGACCCAAAAACACCTGGGTAATGCACCACCACATGCACCTCATGCATCACATAAACACACGATAAAATATCAAAAACCAAATAGTAACCAAGTAGTTTTCGGGATCCAAAATAGCCCGTATTATGTATATCAAACATATGTTATTGTAATTCAAGCCATTACAGCCCATACACTAAGTAAGTATCTCAAGCTATCACAACCTATACATGTCATACCTATAATAATCCTTTGGATACTATATCCAGTAATACATGTGTATGAAATAACCATAATCCATCACAACCCTATACACACATATGTGGGAAAAATAACCACCGTACATACTAGAACAAGTAACTGCCAAGAGAAGATAGTGGGGCTAGAAGGGGTAGTCAGTCTTCCATCCTCCCACTAGTATGTTGGGGGAAAAACCTCCCAGAGTCCATTGGGTTTCAGTTTCCCTAACTTACATGGGTGGGGTAGCATATGAAATAACATAATATACATGATATAATATAGCTCAAAACCACACTATGGGCCTAACCAATTCTTAGACTCAACTCTTGATAACGTTGCTCGGACTCCCGACCACCACTACTAAGATCCGATATTATATAAGCACACAAGAATTTAAAAGAGTTACATCAATTAATTATTTCATTAAGAAATTCACTTTACAAAAATTAATTAATTATCCATTAATTAACCATTAAAATTATTCCACATTACATTACATTAATTATCAAAGAACCATCCATGCTATCCAATAATAACCAAACCAATGACTTAGTTTATCAAGATCATCATCTTTTAAGAATTTCATTCCATCATCAATTAATATCACTGGTTAAAAAATTATTTAATCATTATTAGCATCATTACATATCTAGGTACTATATGAAAACCTTATTAAGCTATCACTATGAGAAAAACATGCAATCAAGCACCTCCAACTGCCTCAAGAGGAAGGGAAAGGAAATAAGATAAACAAGCAACTTAGCTATCAACCATTAAATGGATTCAATCAAGCATATCGTATATTTGCTTCTCATTAATGGATAAGACCAAATTTAACCCATTATATCACCTTTATTTCCATCCCTAGCACCAAAATGTATATACCGACGTATCTCTCCATTATAGGCATCAATTGTTTCTACATGATATAAGACTCCTCACCCTATATATCACAAAAACCATCCCAGGATAAAACATACTAGGCTCACAAAAAATTTGGGTATCCATGACCCATGTCACACACCATACCTCTAGGCTTAGCCATATCAGGTTTAGATCACAAGGCTTGTAACCAGAGAACATCATAACAAGCAAGTACAAACTAGAAATCAATAGGGAAACTGGTCCCTCAAATCAATGAAATCTCTCTTCTTATGCAAATGATCTCTCATTACTCTAAAACATGGCACTCGACCTTCTCAAACAAATGGGAAAGTATGGCCCTGAAAAACATCTTTATCACAAAATGAGTTCTTATTCCATCTTGAATTACCCGATTAATTTATTAATAGGTTTTAACTATAGGAAACCTATGGAATTAATCTATAACAAGCTATCAAAGGAAAAATATGATATTATCATTTATTCTGGTTTCAAAAAACCTAGAGAAATACCATTCTCAATTAAAATGCATTTATTTCATTATTATTATTAATCATAATCATTATTCAGGCTTGTTAATGAAATTTATCAATTCCATTATTCACATGGAAGATCATTTCAATTAAACATGAACATTTAACTAATTGATTATCATAAAATTAAATTAACCACCAGATTACAAGAATGCATATTCTTTCATTATTATTAAGATAATTAATTATCAACTAATTTTAGCTTTATGTTATTTAACAATTTCCATCAAGGACAACATGTTAACAAATCAAGGCATAAATATCACACTATCTAGAAAATCATGAGGCAAACTGCTATCATGGTATAAAGAAACAACATCAACAACATGAGATCACTATCCAATTATTTAATCTAGTTCAATTTTTATTAAGTCAATTCCATTTCCATGAAAAGTGATAAATCATGATCATTTTATGATTACAAATAAATAAAATATAAGTAATTAATATCCTACTTCAAAAGGCTTTAATGTTCTTCGCATGAGAACATACCATGTTACAGATCTCCGATCACCTCTCCCACAAGAAATGCATCCATTTGGGGATGCCACGGAAATATCACACCAACAACAACCAAGAGAAACCTAATTAGAAACATTAGATATCAAATGTCGTATAATGGTGATAAGAAATGAGAGGAAAAAAGATAAAACTGAGAGAAACCACTTGAAAACAAATGAAGATAACACCTTGGATCACCAAGTATCACTATAGATCTAAGGTATAAGGCTAAGGATCAATCCCCATTGATGGGATCTCAAAATTCTTGGAAGGAGGGATGTGGATCACCTGGAATGAGAGAGAGAGATCCACTGGATGTAGGGTTTAGATAATGTCCTGAGTATCTAAAACAATTAAATATATAAAACATCAAAAATTTACATAGTGAGTAATACATTTACATGTCATATAAATGTAAGGGATTGGTTCTTTCCAAAAAGTGTGTTATCTCAAACCTTTTAATCCCAATTAAATACACATCATGCAACACCCCATGAAACTATTTCAATAAGTCACGAACCTCACTTACACGGTTCATAATCTTCATACATACAATATTTTATAGCCAAACCCCTCCAAATTTATTCCAAGCCTCCTCCAAGATCCACTAGCCTCGAGAAATCATAGAGGGTTGGACCACACATATTTGGACCTTTACATTTGATACCTCTCAAACAATACTATTCCTTGATAATCCAAAATCAAAACATAGAGAAATAAAAATGGGTCATCCAAACAGCCACCCCACGAGATACCTATCAAATATCTCACTACTACAAGATCTAAACTACCTCACATAGAGGAAACAAGAACAAAAACCCTACAACAACCAAAAATAGTTCCGAAACACTCTTCCGGGGGAGATACCTCTCAAAATAGAGTAAATACACAATAAAAAACAATAGGAAACTACCTCATTATCAAAAGTATCAACATCCAGAAGAGAACAACGTTATAAGATAAGAGATAAACCTCAAACATCTTAGGGCACTGAGTGCGCATCTTCAACTCAAACTCTTAGGTACTCCCCTCTATGCCACATTGCCACCATAATACATGAACAAAGGGAATATAATTCCCATTAAACACCTCCTTCTAGAGGTCATGAATCTCCAAAATCTACTCATCGAAGGTCTCATTATCATTAACATCGATCTAAACCCAATTGATGACATGAGAGTCATTGTGAAGATAATAAAAGATCTATAACGTTTGAATAACATCGTGTATCCTGATCAGTTGTGGAGGAAGTGCTATCCGATATAGTGCAACTCCAACATGATCTAACATCTCAAAAGTCTCAAAAAACTGAAGAGAAATATTAATACCACTACCAATCCTTCACTTCCATGAGGATGAGTCCTCTTTAGGAACACATGATCTACCAAGTTAAACTCTAGATTTCTCATCCTAAGATTATCATAGGATTTATGACAATACTGCTTTGCTTTCATCTTCTCATGAATCACTTGAACCATCTCTATCATATTCTGTACCAATTCCAGCCTGAGAATTACTACCTCTCTAACCCCAGTCAAGAACAAAATAGAATTGAAAGGTCATACATACAAATATTTAAATTGTTCCATACTATTGGTGAAATGGAAACTATTATTGTAATAAAAAACAACCAAGGGTAGGTGATTCATCGATGAACCTCAAAAAATACGGACATAAGAGTGCAACATGTATTAAAGATTTTGGATGGTCTGCTCTGTTTGACCATACATATATAATTGAAAATAATTGTTAAGGAATAATTGAGAACAAAAATCATGTTGGAGACCTCTCCACACCTTGGAGGTAAAATGAGGATCTCGATAAAAAAATGGTCATCCTTAGGACTCCATGGAATCACACCACCTCCTCCAGATGTTTCCTTGAAAAAACCTATACTAAAATAACCTACCTAATCTCTATAAAGTGAGATGATTTCATCAAATGATCCACCATCACACATATAACATCATAGCCTCCCTAAGATCGAGGTAAAATAGTATATAAGTCCATAAATATGTCCTCCAACTTCCACCAGGGAGCATCTAATGACTAGAGAAAAACACTGTGAACATGGTGCTCAGACTTCACCTTTTAGAAGACCAAACATTGAGAAAAAAACCCTGTAGCTGCATGATTTAACCCATGACACCAAAAAAAACCTCTCAAATTTTAGTATATCTTCATCACACTGGGATGTACCATCAAAGGAGAACTATGGAACTCATGGAGAACCATATAATACATCACCAAGGGAAAAAAGAATTAATCGAAATAATACCTGGTGTTATCCATCCTCAAACCAACCATCAGAAGAATCAACAAAAATAACTCAGTCTATCCAGACCAACACTTTAAAATCCCCCAACTGGGAATCCTCTACTTGTTTCACCAATGATGACTGCAACCTCATATGAAAAAAAACTCTGTCCCAAACTCTCCAATATCAAGATGCATCATTGAGAGTTCTTCTATAACTCTCCTGGAATCTCCAGATTCATGCATGGAATCACTATGTGACTTCATGATAAGTGCATTGGATACGACATTGTCCTTTCCTGGTATATAAAAAATCTCAAAGTTGCAATAGTACAAGAATTCCATACATCGAAACTGATGCAAGTTCAATTCAAATTTGGAGAAGAAATACCTTAGGCTCTTGTGGTCGGTAAAAACCAAAAAATTCTCTCTAATGAGGTAATGTCACAAAAAATTTAAAGAAAACAATACTACCACTAACTCAAGATCATGGGTAGCATAGTTACTCTTATGGGTATGAAACTTATGAGATCCATAATAAGCAATTGATATATAAAATATCCCAAGACAAGAAGTGAACTGTCACAGAAAACTTAAAACTGAACTCCCTCAGCTTGAAAATAATGAACCGGAGAACTATCTAACTTCTCTTTTAGGTACTCAATAGATTTTTGACACTGGTCAGTCCACAAAAATACCCGATCCTTCTAGATAAAGGCTGTCAGAAAAGTCACAACCCAAGATAATTCTACTACGAACCTCCTAAAATATCCTGCAAGACCAAGGAAGCCACACACCTCTACCACTATATCGAGGGCTTCCCAAGACAAAAATTACTCTATATTTGAAGGATCCATAGTTACTACCTATCAGGACACAACATTCCCTAAGAAATTAACCTCACGATCCCAAAAATCACACTTCAACAACTTCCCAAATAGATGATCATGATAAAGAACTCCCAAAATGACATGAAAATGCTCCACACGATCCTCTTTTAATATAGAGTACATGAGAATGTCATTGATTAAAACCACCATGAAATTATCTAGTAACTATCTAAACAATAAGTTCATCAACCCCATGAACAAATATAGAACATTCATTACACCAAATTACATCACAATGAACTCATAATGACTATGATGACATCATAAATCAGTCTTCTAAATATCCGCATACTTAAACCATATCTGATGATATCTAGACCACAAATTGGTCTTTGATAACCAACTTGATCCTTTTATTTGATCAAATAAATCATCAATCCATGGAATAGGATATCAATTCTTCACTGTCACTTGGTTCAAGCGATGATAATTGACACAAAGCCACAAACTACCATCAATATTCTTTACAAATAAAACTGGTGCATCCCAAGGTGATACACTCATCCTAACAAAACCTCACTAAAACAAATCATCAAGATATACTCATAGCTCCCATAACTCAAAAGGTTTCATCCTATATGAAGACATCAAGATAGGAGACACATATGGTTGTATCTTGATCCCAAACTCAATCTTTCATAAAGGGGGTAAAGCTACAAACTCCTATGGAAAGACATCAATGTACTCTTCCACAATGATGGGAAACACCAAATCCTAAACCTTTGATGATATTAGTATTAATTTGGGAATCAAAAAAGACATGGAAGGAATATGCCACCCATATGAGGCTATCGATCACCAATAAACACCACTAGCTCTCTATCGACATCATAGAACACAACCTGCCACATAAAAAAAATACAGGATATCCTATAATGAATACAACCAATCCATTCTGATGAAAATTTCATATAGATATATCCTTAAACATAGGAAATCCCCCTAAGAGATATGCTTCCCAAAAACTAACTCGCAGTCTCTACATACTTCATACAAGTCAGCTCGACCTCCAAATGACAAAGAAATACCAAGGGAACTGGAAACCTCTCTAAATTAAGTCCCAAATCATGGATGATGGTATGTAATTTAAAGGAGTGAATTTCTCCTAAATCAAAAAAAAGCATGAACCCAAGTAGAAAATAAGAAGATCAAACATTGAATGATGTTTATATCACCTAGAACTGGTAATGATAAAGCATGAAGCTTCCCATAATCTACTCCACAACCTCTATGACCCTGTTGAAGACCACCTTCATGGTCATGATCTACTATTTGAGGATGAGGAGTTTCTTGGGGCTATCCTCTACCTACCCCATCTAATCTCAGCTAACCCTAAACTAGATCACCCTACTATTTCCTTGGATGAAACCACCTCAATGGAGGAACCTGAAGTGGAAAAACATGCACATGCTAACTACTCACAAAGTTCAGACACTCTTTCCACTAATGACCTTGGACTCCATAGGAAGAATATGCATATGATAACTTACCATAGTTATGATAGCCATGTCCCCCATAGAAATGAGATGATGAGGGATGATACCTACCCCGAATGATCAAAAAATATTCTTTCCTAACAAATGGGAACCCCAATCCACAGCTATGCTTTACAAGGAATACTAACAACTCCCCTCTCATGATGACCTAGTTCTGGCCAGTATCCTCTCAATAACCTCTAATCTCACCAAAAACTCGAGATTCATCTTCAACATAAACAAGGTGATGTGGTGCTAGATCTCTGGATGAAAATCCTCTTCAAAATTTCTCACCCAAGCCTCCTCATTTGGAATTAGGTCAGAAGAATATTGTAAAAGGGTCATGAAATAGATCCCAAACTATCGTACACTAGAGCTCCCCTACCTAAGGGTAAACATATTTTGGAAGCTATCTTCCTTTTTAGTCGAATAAATAAACTATACTTTGAACTAGTCTTGTAAATTCTCCCACATGAATACTGACTCCTCACGTTCATTGAGGAAAAATAACCACCACTTCCTTGCTGATCCACACAACATCGTCGCAGAAAATGAAACCCAGTGCTCTTTCCAAACATGGATAAATTTGAAAGATATATGAACCTCTTACAACATGTCCTCTATGATTTCATCTAAAATGGAACCCTCATACTTTGACAGACTCTAGAAATAAAACACTTAGAGTATCTTACAAGTGTCATCATCATCAAACTATACTCTATGATGATCTATTGTCACATCATACTATACATATTAGGCATGAAACTGAGGAGGATGTCAACCTAGAGCCATGCCTGCAAGAAGGAAATTTTTTTTTGACATCCTAAAACTGGAATATGGAATAATTATCATTAATTAATTAATCATTTAATTATCTGGTTAAAGGTTTTAACCTATCACAAGGTCTACCCATTTCAAACACATGTGAAAATAAGAATGCATCATGATCCTTTCCTAGGTATCTACCCTTAAAATGGTATCACTTTGTTTAGTAATCTCAGTAAACTTAAAGGTCTTTGTATCAAATCATAAGGGGCCCTAAATACACATGTCTCAGTTGGTATCCTATATCCATATCACTTAAAAAACATATTTGACACCATTTCCCTACCAAACCATGTAACCTAATCTATACCTAACTCCATTCTATATCCTATCCCTCAAACCTAAACCTTTTATACAACTCTATCATAACCCACTCCCCACAATGATACCACAGTGAGAGGAGACATATAGTGATTTATTGAGTCCTGCCTCCAGTAGGCCCTAGGTTGGCGACTAGCACCGAGGTTATAGTTAACATGTGTATGGGAGGCATTACCCTTTAAGAGAAACATGATAAAGAGAGATATAAAAAGTATACAACAAACAAAATATGCCTAGACATATATATAAAATAAACTGAAGTGAAAACATGCAATTACATAGAGTATTAAACAATTGAAAGGAAAACTATAAGTACCAAAAGGTAAAGATAACAACAACCAAAAAGCCCAAACAACTCCTGCTAAACCCTGAGCTAGTAATATATGACCCGATCAACAACCTGATCTAGATAACCTAAAAATAGTTTATATATACTTAGTGTGAGCATAGTAGTATACTCAATGGGATACTCCCTAGACCCTCTTGTTCAAAAGATAAAGAAAGTATAATAATACATAGTGAACAACAGTGAAACTAACTCATCACCTAAACAGGTATACTATGTTCCCAACCTCACCATGGATGAATCTCATCAAGTATCACATATAAGAGAACATATAATATAATAATAAAATATCAAGGGTACCCCTATCCCACTTACCTGCTAGTTTTGTTCTCTTCCCCAACATTGCATGTCCTGAGCATCTCTCTCCAAAAGAAATCTAGCCCAAAAACACCTAGTCAAGGCACCACAACATGCACCTCATGCATCACATAACCAAACCATCCCATATAAAAATCCAAATATTAACTAAGTAGTTTAAAGGATACAAAATATCCCATATAACGTATATAAAAAATTCGGTATTATACCTCAAGCCATCACAACCCATACACCGAGTAAGTACCTCAATCCATCACAGTCTATACACATCATACCTATAATAATCCTTTGGATACTATATTTGGTAATACATTTGTGTGAAATAACCACAATCTATAACAACCCTACACACACACATATGAGAAAACTAACCATCATGAATATCAGAACAAGTAACTACCAAGGGAAGAGAGTGGGGCCAGATGGGGTAGTTAGTCTTCCATCCTCCCACAAGGATGTTAGGGAAAACACTCTCCTAGAGTCCAATGGGAGTTAGTTTCCCTAACTGACATGTGTGTGGTATTTTATGAAACCACATGATATATATGATATAATATATCCCAAAACCACACTATGGGAACAAACTTGTACCCAAATGTATCTAATGCTGCTCAGACTCCAGACTGCCACTTCTAAGACCAGATATCCTATAATCACACAAGAATTTAAAAGAGTTACATTAATTACTTAATTAATTAATAAATTCACTTTATATTAATCAATTAGTTATCTATTAATTAACTATTAAAATTATTTCACATTATATTACATAAATTATCAAAGAACCATCCATACCCTCTAGGAATGACCAAAACAAGGACCTGGTTTATTAAGATCATCATTCATTCCACCATCAACCAACCATGTGGGTTAATCATTTATTTAATCTTCATTAGAATCATTATACATCCATGTAATCTAGTAAAACTATCCTAATATACCACTAAGAGAAAAACATGCTATCAATTACCCCCAGCTACCTCAAGTAATGGGAAAAGGAAAGCAGATAAACAAAAAACTCGACCATCGACCATTAAACAGATTAAAGAAATCATACTAGCTCTCAACATCTTATCAATGGGTAAGTCTATATTTAACCTGTACTATCACCACTGGTTCCACCCCCAAAACCCACATGCATATACTGATGCATCTCACCATCACATGCATCAACTACTACCACATCTTCTGGGACTCCTGGCCCCATATATCACAACAACCATCCCAGGATCACATCAAATCCAGGGCTCCCTGAACCACATCACACATAATCCCTACAGGATCAAACATATCATGATTATATCATAAGGCTCACGAACATAGCACATCAAAATTAGTAGGAACAAACAAGAAATTAATAGGGAAATTGGGCCCTCAAAACAAGGCACCTAGCTTTCTCATGAAAACGAGCTATCACAACTCCAAAACAAGGCACTCAACCTTCTCAAGTGAATGGGAAACTTAGGACCTAACAAACATATTTATCACAAAAATAGTTCTTCTTCAATATTTAATTAATTTATTCATTTATTAACAGGTTCCAATAATGGAAAACGTAAGGCATAAAGCTATAATAAGCTATCAAAGGAAAACATGCCCTCATCATTTATCCAAGTTTCAAAAAACCTATAGAAATACCATTCTCATTTAATATTACTTATTTCATTATTATTATCAATAATAATCATACATTAGGTTCATTAACCAATTTTGTCAATTCCATTAATCACATAGAATATCATTTCAATTAAACATGCACATTTCACCAAATGATTATCATAAAATTGCATTAACCACCATATTAAAAACATGCCTCTTATTTAATTATTCTTAAAACAATCAATTATCAATTAATTCGAGATTTATTTTATTTACCAATTTCCATCAATAAGAATATACTAACAAATAATGACATAGATATTGAACTATCTAGAAAATGATGAGGCAAAATGCTATCACGGTATAAAGCAACAACATTGCCAACATGTTATCACTATTCAGTTATTTAATATGGTTTAACATTTATTAGATCAATTCAATTGAAACCCAGAATGATAAAGAATGATCAATTTATGATTTCACATAAATAAAAGAGAAGCAATGAATCTCTTACCTCAAAAGCCATAAACATTCTCTATATGAGAACAGACCATGTTACGGATCTCCGATCACCTCTCCCATAAGAACTACATCCATCTGGGGATCCATGGAAAAATACACCAAAAAACCCAATAAAAACCCATTAGAAATATGGGAGATCAAACTCCATATAATGGTGATATGAAATGGTAGTGAATGAGATAAAACAAAGAGAAACCACTAGAAAAAAAGGAAGAACTCACCTTGGATCACCACTGTTTACTCTGGAATTGGGGATGACCTCATTGATTTAATATTCAAACATCCAAAGTGGTTTATAATGGGTTTTCTCATTGAACCGAAAACATCCAATGATTCTATATCCATTTGGACATACTTTCCAAAGGTAGGTGCTCATTAGTTATAGACCTATGAGACTTAAGAATTTGCATTGGTCGAGAGGATAGGAGGTCGGAATCATCACACCTTTTTGAGTGGAATTATTATCTACTCTGGGACTCTCTTTATAGATTTAAGTCATGTTCGTGAATACTTATTAAATTACCAAGTATAAAATGAGCTTTCCTTTAGATCCGACAATCAATGATTTGATATGTAGGAAATTTAGAGAATCTTGTATATGTATTAGAGGTTCTTCATCGATATAGAATCATCTTTATTTGTTATACATTCTTAGTCAATGGTATCCTTCAATACATAAAAGTATCTCAGTCATTATGATGACCATACTGGTTTTAAAGCCACTCAGTGGGGCACTTTAAGTTTATTGTCATTCAGAAGGACATGGATTATTTCAGAGTTGGGATCGTACCTGTAGATGGGCTACCTATGTATCCTTTATTTAGAAAAATAATTAGAACCCACGTAGTTTGGGTAAGGGAGTATGATGTTTATGCATGATTGATGGCTCAAAGAAAGATGTCATAATTAATTTTACACTCTAATCTCACGTGAGTCATACTAGGTGTGAGAAACAAGAGGTATTGGTAAAACCATACAATTGTGCCATCAAAGATGCAATTATAAGAAATAATGTGGGACTTATGTATGTATGACTGCCCAGATGAATGAATATTAAGATTTACTTTAGGGAAGAAACCTGGAAAAAAGGTCCATAAAGGTATATGTGCTTTATGGAGTTTTGGATACTTAATTTAGGACTTAATCCTGAGAAGGATGCCCAAATTAGAGGGGACTTATGATTGGGTTTTACTCCTAATAAGGAATCCCAAATCAAAAGTAAATTAAGATTGGTTAAGAGAAATTATGACTGGGTATTAACCTTAAAGAAGAGGCCCAGGTTAAAGGGAATTATGACTGGGGCTTACTCATGATAAGGAAGCTCAGGTTAAGGAAATTTGGATTTTTGGAACTTGAGATTGGGAATTACTCTAGAAAAGGAGGCCCATTTGTTAGGGAGACTTGAGACATAGGACTTATTCCTAATAAGGAGGCCTAAGTTAAAGGGAATTATGATTGGGGATTACTCCTGAAAAGGAGGCCAAGGTAGGGAACCTCTCATCTTAAATGGTTGAGGTTTAATGAATTAATTCTCTCACCATAGTGATATGAAGATATATAAATCACTAAGTTTTGAGAGATTTTCCACAAAATTACTTTCAGATAAGGAATCGAATGAAGGAACCATGCCATAAATGGATTTGAAGATGGCCCTGAAGGCTGAATCTTGAATAGGAGAGGTGGATAGACATAGGAGAGGTGAAATAGGCAGGAGGGGCACCCAAAAAGAAGGTGGAGCGCAAGTCCTGCATGGACGCGCAAGTCCTGGTTGAACAAGTATACTTGCGCGACACATGATTACTTGCGTGAAGGTCAACCCTTAGGGTAATACTTGGGAGATACTTGGCTCAAGACCTTATTACTATCCCTAGAGGCTTCTAGAAGAGTGGCGCGGAAGTTCTGTTGAAGGGGTAAGGTAGCGCAAAAGTGTGTCCATTTCCCTTAAGGGCTGGCCACTTAGGTGCGCAATTGTTGATGAGTTTAAACAATTAGGCCATACTCCCCCTCTTTAGATCTTTCGTTATAGGTAAGAAATTACCTTAGAAGTGTTCGGAAGATTTGATAAGAGACCAGGATGCCGTGAGCTCAAATCTGAGTTTCTGGAATTTTTTCTCCTGAAATGGGGGGCCCACCAGGGGTATTTATAGGCCAGAGAAGACCCTGAGTGAGAATCAAAGAGGGCGCACAAGTCACCTGCGTGACCATTGGGTGGTGTGCAAGTATACTTGCACAACCTTGGTGGAACTTGCGTGACCCAAGTGAAAATGAATCTTCGTTCATGCCAATGTCAATTTTTGATGTTTCTTCAAAGGATGAATCAATTTGGACTAAGGTATTTCCCTTTTTCAGTCGTTAGACTCTGTGATGGAAAGGAGTGTCAACAAAATTCCCCCATCAGAGTTGGATCCGAAAGAAATGAGGATGTGACTCTGAGGTAAAGAAGAAAGCCAAGGAACATGCAGCGAAGCGGCCTCGTGCCAGATATAATCCTCCCGTCAGAATCAAAAGACCAACTCCATCAACTCCTAGTGAGTTACTTCATTTAAGGCACTTTAATCAGCATTAATTTATAGAGAAACAAGTATTATTTTCTTATTCACTATTTGTAGTTGCAGGAGCTGGGAAGAAGTTGAAGTCCAAGATTGTAGGACCTTCCTCGCAGCCTTCTGGTACACACACTGAATATCTACGACCAGAGGCTGTCCAGACATGGCGGAGCTTATACTACGATGATGAAACGGCCTGGCTGGATTTGTGCGAGGGGCTACACATCCCTGGAATAGGGAATCTTATGGCCTCCACCGATATCTGTTACAAGGATAACCCTGATGAAGTGCAGGCTTACATCAGAGAGCTGGAAATGCTCATATATTCCACCGATGATTCCATTCCTGTCACCAAGCAGGTGAAGGAAATGATAGATCGTGGCACCAATGAGGGGATTGGTGCTTCCGGTGATGAAGAGTGGCACAATTACATGGCTCTTGAAGATTTAAGTATATTTCCTCATTTTCTTTTCAACTTGATTTTAGTCAAAGATTTGTTACTCAAGGAAATTATTTTCTTCATCCTGTATCTTGAAAAGAAAGGAAATACTGAGGTTCCTTCACCACAGTATAGCCTTGGTGGTATAGGAATTCGGGCTACTGCTGAATCTCCTCACGAATCGGGCGAGATATCTCTAGGCCCGAAATCCATGGATAAGGATTTGGATATGGCTTTCCATTCTCCAATTCAAGTACCTATAAAGGAGACTTCTGACACTCCCAAAAATCCAAAGAAGCAAAAGCATTGAATGAGGAAGTCCACAACTAAACGCTTCATTAGTAGTGGTATGTACTTCATATAATCGTGAGTCTTAACCCATGAAAAGGTTGCTCATACTTCTTTAGATTTTAGGGGCTTCTTCAATTTCCCCTCTGAGGGAGAGGACTGATCCTCCTTTGAGAACCACAGAGGGTACTCGTGAAAAATCACAAGTTCAGGCTAACTTGGCTGCTCATGGAGAAGAGCCAATGTCTGTTCCCAGTATCCCTCCTACTACTGTTGCAAGAAGAGAAGAGCTTGCTTCTGGTAAGTTAACAATGCTTCATAAAATGGTTGAATGAAACATCAACTAACTTCAATTATGTGATACTTTAGGTTAAACCCCTTCACTAGATATCTTGGAGGCAATTGAAACTGATGCCACAATTTTATCTAAAGAAGCTACCCAGGGTCAGAGGATGCAGAATGAAGGTCTCCAAGAAGACATATCAAATGCTCCCACTAGTGAGATTAACCAGGATTCTGAGATTACATTGGATTAAATGATGGAACTTGGCGCATCTTTTGAAGATTTTTTAGATCATGTTAAATTAACATGTAATTTAGAAGATTACGGATGTGAGTGTTACCCTTCATCCTGTTAAAATCTACTTCTTATTATATCTCTGAACATGATCGGTTCAAATGTGCAGTTCTATCTGAGCAAGATGCTGAACTAATAATGCCTGAAGAGGGTACAGAAAACCCTACTATTTTAGAGACATTATCTCAAGTGAATCTTAACCTGGAAAAGCATCCTGAAACTCGTCTTGAAAATCCTGTTGAAGTTAAGAAGGACGAGGAAGATCCTTCTCAAGTTACTGATCTACCGTTGGGTAAGAGATAACAATTTTTTTGTGACTGTACTTAATTTTCAAGATAGTTAATAAATTTTTTTTATCCTTTGAAACTAACCAAAGATTTCAATTGATTATGTAGGTCCATCAATTTTAGTGGCTATATCTAGAGGTGAAGCCTCAGCCTCCGCCCCAACGGGAATATAGAGTGAAGAAACATGGGTCAGGGGGGAAGGAGTAGAATAGGGAACTTTTCTAAGTGAATTAATCCCGAATTACATTCCCCCCTATGATAGAGATGCTGAGTCAGATATGAAGGTACAAATGGTGCTCTAGTTTTCACGACGCAAGGCATGGAAGAACATATGGAAGATCATATATGAAGTGCCTTTAGAAGAGTTCTCATCGAAGATCCTGCGACTGTCATCCATGTTTGTCATGCTGGGACTTGGTGGTTTTGGATATCAAAAGATCCATGCCGCGGGGAAGCAAGTCATCTTAACGAGGGAGCATGAGCAAAAGTGCTGTCAAGATTTGACCTGGGTGAGGCTGTCAGTCAATATCAACGAATTTGAGGCTGTAGTGTCCCGAGCTGAGGCTGATCATGCTACCAAATTGAAGGAGCTGAAGCATAAGATCAAAGATAAAGCCATCCAACAGATGAACCTTTAGAAACAGTTAGATGCTGTTACTGGGGAACTTGAACAACTTAACAATTCCTTGGATGGAGTTCAAATGAATGGTATGAAAGCCATTGCAGAGGCTAAGAAATCACTCCATCAAGCTGAAAAGAGTGAAGTTGGTCGAGTGCATGAGCTTCAAGTGGCTGCCGATGAAGCTCGGGATGCTGTTAATCAAATGAAGATTTATGTTGTCAGACTTTTGTAATTCTTGGAAAATAGAAGAGACTCCAATCTGTGGATGTCCTTCTAACTCTTGTGTATCAATGAAGAATACTTTCATCTTCTATCATTTGTTCTTGTATTATTTGATACCTGCTTTAAATTTTACCTAAGCCAATGGGCCTAGTAAGCATAGTTTTATTTTTACTAGGATTATTATAAATAACCCTAAAAACTTTGAATCTTTTCATTGCTCAATATTACCTAAACCACACGAAATGAATGTTTAGTGAGATGGGACTTGACTTTTGTTCAGAGTTCCCTTGTCTTTTGTGGGAAGTTTAAAGTCACGAACATCAGACATAAAAGGGCTAATGATTAAGGTCAAAATAGATTTGACTGAGTGGGTTAGAATTGAATCAATTCCTTGATAATTTATCTGAAAACATATTACCATGTTCAAGTATGGGGGGAAATATTTAAACGATGAATTAAGAAATTTTTAATCTGAGTAATGATATGAAAAAGGGATAAAAGGCATTATAATAAGTAGTTCCCAAGAATGAAGTTACCAATATTTAAAAAACCCGTTAGGGGTTGAATTATGCAGGGCCACATAAGGGCATTGACTGCATAGTCAAATAATGGTATCTTTTGGCTGACAGGTCCGTTATGTAGACTACTTATGCAAGGACACCTAAGGGCACGTTCTGCATAGTCAGGCAAAAGAACTCTCATCAATTTACTTTTCTACTGCTAAAAATCCAGTGGAAGTTTATGGAGATTCAAATTTTCCATAGAATAGAGTCTGCTGTATAGAGAGAGGTACTTGAATATGGAGAAGATATTTCCAAACAATATTATCTATGAACTAGATTAATGTCACTCCTACGAAGGTCTGACCAAAAAGTAGGGAAGGGAAATATAAACCATAGACTTGAATACTTTCAGATCATGATAAAGAGTATGAGACAAATATATTAATGATGGCTATTTTTTGTGGATCCCTACATATTGTCGTTAAGACAACTAAGGACAAAAGAGGTTTTCCTTCCAAGAATGAAGTTACCATTATTTGACAAACCCGTTAGGGGGTTGAATTATGTAGGGCCGCCTAAGGGCATTGGCTGCATAGTCAAATAATAGTATCCTTTGGCTGACAAGTCTGTTATGTAGACTGTTTATGCAAGGACGCATAAGGGCACATGCTGCATAGTCAGGCAAAAGAACTCTTAGAAATTGTACATTTCGTGACCAAAATTCAAGAAAAGGGTTATGGAGATCTGGAAGTATTTAAGGTTAGGAGTATGACACATGAAAATGGGTATTTTCCAATGCATGAAAGAGATACATAGATCAATTCTAACCATAATCATTTTGTGGCTGGGTGCTGAATGGAGATGTTGGACATCACTATGTATCCCATAAGGATGGGAATCAATCCATACGTAGTTCTTGAAATACAGTTTAACGTCATGTGGGACGAAAGTATGGGAAATCTTAGTTTAGGGTCATAGAACTCAGACCATAATAAGGAATACACAATGCGTGTTTTCACGGTGACTTTTCAGCCAAGGGATTGAAAGTAAAATTTGGGGTTAGGCCCAAATACTTGGGGTTTTATTCGAGGGATGCTCAAACGTTCCTAAGTATCCCATAAGGATGGGAATCAAGCCGCACGTAGTTCTAGAAATACCCTATGTACAGATTTGGTTCATACAAGTGAAGGGTGAAGGAGAATTTAGTTCAATGATGGTTTGAACCAAGATAAAAGGTTCAGACATTGCTATGTATACACATAGTCTTTAGAATATAACATGATTGGAGATAAATGTAAATAATGATTCTATCTTAGGTGAGGGTATCAAATAATTTTGTAGTTTATTTTTGTACATGACAAAAGTACTGTACAGTTTAATGTCATGTAGCAAGGACAAATGTGAACCAATGAAAAGATATTGATTCTGGGGGTGGCTTCACGAATCAACATCGTATGATATGGAGGTGAACCGATGTGAAGAGATTGGTTTTGGGATTGAACCTCATAATGTTGCCTACGTACCCATCCTAGAAGGCAAGGATCAAAGTCCGCGTAGTTCAATTAAAGGATAAATTAGTAATCAAGTTGTTTTTGAGAACAATGACCTAAAAAATAGTGTTGGGACTTACACATGGTTAGCGGCCCAGAAAGGGTTTTATGGTTGAAGTTTACTCTAAGCTCACGTGATTCATACTCGGTGTGAGAAACAAGAGGTAACAACAACCTCAACGATGCACAGTTTAATGTCATGTAGGACATATGAAGGGACTATGCAGTTTAAAGTCTTGCGGTGAGGACCATTGGTGCTGCACAGTTTAGTGTCATGTAGTAGGGACATAATATAGTTTAACGTCAAGTAGGAAAAATATAGGGACACAGTTTAACGTCATGTAGGACATATGAGTGTTGTACAGTTTAGCGTCGTGTATCTAAGATGATGAGGACAATACAGTTTAATTTCATGTTGGACAAAAAGGGGGACTATGCAGTTTAATGTCATGCAGTAAGGACAAAAGAGGACACAGTTTAACGTCATGTTGGATGTATTAGGAATTTTTCACAGTTTAATGTCTTTTTGGATGTAAGGGACTTCTGTACAGTTTAGAGCCATGTAGGTAGGATGTCACAGTTTAACGTCATGTTGGACGATGGTGTAAATAGTTTAAGGTCACATGCATAGACCGGTGATGGTGCAGTTTAACATCATGCTGGATGATAAAGTATTTGTGTTACACAAAATAATTCTTGAGAAATATATCATTGTTTGGAGTAGTGATGAGTTCTCCATCCATTGAGATTAAAGAATAAGATCCATTGGAGTAGAACTTATGTATTGAATAAGGTCCTTCCCATTTTGGCTCCAGCTTGGGAGGTTTCCTTCCTGGCATCATTGGAGTTCTAAGAACTAATACCAATTCTCCCTGAACGAATGAATGAAGACAAAATTTTTTGCTGAAAGCTCATGCTATTCGATTCTGATAGACTTCCAAGTGGTGGAGGGTGTGAAACCTTTTCTCATCTAACTATTCCAATTCATCCAATCTCTTTTCAAATTGTTTATCTGTAGATGACTGATCTCAAATGGCTACTCTAAGTGAGGGTAACTAAACCTCAATGGGCAAGACTTCTTCTGTTCCATATACAAATGAATATTGAGTTGACCGCGTTGCAGTGCGGGTGGTAGTTCGATAAGCCCGTAAAGTATGAAAGAGTTTGTGAGGCCATGACTTCTTATCTTTATCCACCATCTTTTGCAGTATATTTGAAAGAGTCTTTTTAAAAGCTTCTATCTGGCCATTGGCCACTGCATGATACCGAGATGAATGATTGGATTTTATGTTGTATTCTTGATACAACTTCCTCACCTCGGATGAATAGAATTTAGTTCCATTGTCCGTCAATATGGTATGAGGGACACAAAATCTGGTAATGATGTTAGACTTGATAAAGCTAACAATGCATTTAGAACTGAATTCTTTGAGGGGTATTGCCCCTTCCCATTTTGAAAAGAAGTTAGTAGCAGTAATAATGTACTTAAACTTCTTGGATGTAGCCGAAGGATAAGGTCCCACTACATCCATTCCCCATGTGGAAAATGGCCATGAGTATTTATCTATATGATTAAACTCTGGGGGTTGATGAATAAAGTTGGAATGTACTTGGCATGAATGACACTTCTTCGTTAAATCAATACAATCTTGTATCATTGAAGGCCAAAAGTATCCAAGCCTTAAAATTTGATCAGATAGTCTGTGTCCATACTGGTGGGCACCACAAACTCCTGTATGTACTTCTTTCATGATAGCCATTGTCTCTTCACCATCAATGCATCTGAAGAGAACTCCATCAAAACCATGCTTGTAGAGAATTATATCTAGGTGATCTGGGCTATCATACAGAGTGAAATTGACCACACGTCATCAGATTTGTTATTTCCCAGCTCTATCAGGTGGAAGTGTTCCATTTTAAAGTTATTCCCTGATAAGTGTCATCCATCCCTTTGTATGACCGTATGGTTTAGATATGGGACTAATTTCATTGATTTCCTATATTCTGGTTTGAACATAAGGTGAAATTGTATGACAATGGGAAATACTGATGCTTGTCTCGTCCCAATTTGGATCTTCCAAAGCTATAGCTATATTAGCCAATGCATCAGCTTGGGCATTTTGTGATCTCGGGACATAAGACAATTTCAATTCCGAAGGAAATTCCTCCATTAACTCTCTGATGTAATCATACAAATGTATTAGTTCTTCTTTTCTGATTTCATAATCCCCATTGACTTGTTTAATTACCAGGTCTGAATCAACTTTCACATTTAAGTGATTCACTTGTGCTTGAAGCGCCAACTCTAATCCTGAGATGAGAGCTTGGTATTCCACTTCATTATTTGTACCGCCTCCCATAAATAAGAAGGAATAAGGTATCACTGACTTTTCTGGGGAAATGAGTAAAATTCCTAACCCAACTTTGTTGAATTTAGGATTTTCCATTTTCCTCCCTGTTGGACTTCTAGAAGCATCATCAATGTACATTTCCTAGGTTTGAAGACTATATTGAATAGAAAATACTTCCTCATCAGGTAGTTCAATATCTGAAGATGTATCTTCTACTGAAGGATTTTCAACAAGGAAATCAGCCAGATCTTGGACTTTTATTGCCTTTTGAGACACATATTGAATATAAAATTACTGCAAAATAACTTCCCACCTTTCCAGACATCCTGTAAGCATTGGACTACTAAGGATGAATTTGAGCGGGTTATTGCGAGATACCAATTGAACCTCGTGATGTTGCAGGTAGTGTCTCAACTTTTGAACTACAAAGATTAATGTTAGGCAGCACTTCTCAATATTTGAATATCAGGTTTCTGCTTCAAGTGTAGTCCGACTGAGATAGTAAAGGTTGTTTTCATTCCTAGCATCATTCCTCTTATCAAGAAAGGCACCCAATGATCGCTCTAGAGCTGTCACATAGAGGATAAGTGGTCTTCCTTCAATAGGTGGAATTAACACCGGTGGACTCAAGAGATACTTCTTAAGAATATCGAATGCTTCTAGAAATTCTTCAGTCTACTAGTAAGTGACTCCCTTCTTCATCAATTTGGTGAAGGGTAAACTTTTTCCTGCCAAATTGGCGATGAAACGCCAAATATAGGCCAAGTGTCTTTTAAGTCATCTCAATTCCTTTAAATTTCAAGGAGGTTACATACCAAGGATTGACATTGTCTTCTCAAGATCGACCTCGATACCACGATGGCGTACAACAAAACCGATAAATTTCCCTGAGGTTACCCCAAAAGCACATTTTAAGTGGTTCATCTTCAAATTATGTTGCTGAAGTTTGTGGAATATGATTTCCAAATCAGCCAAGTGATTAGAAAGTGTTTTGAATTTAACCACCAAATCATCCACATAACATTCAACAAAATTCCCTAAAAAGGGTTTGAAGATACGATCCATGGCACACTGATATGTTGCGCCTGCATTATTCAGAAAAAAGGGAATTACCCGATAGAAAAACACACCCTGAAGGGATATGAAATCTGTATATTCCTCATCTTATGGATTCATTCGGATTTGATTATATCCAGAATATCCATCCATGATGGAAAGTGCTTCATAGCTAGCCGTTGCATCAATTAAGAGTTCTGTAATCAGTACTGTAAAGTCATCTTTAGGACAATGGCAATTAAGATATCTGAAATCAATGAAAACTCTAATTTTCCTATTCTTCATTTTCACAGGGAAAATATTAGACAAACATTTGGGATATTGAACTTCCCTGAAAAAGTTATCTTTGATAAGCTTATCCACTTTATCCTCAATTTTGGAAGCATTGGTTTGGTGTGTTCTTCTAGCGGTTTGTTTGAATCCTCGATGTTCTTCTGGAAAACCCAAACAATGAGTGGTAACATCAGGATCAATCCCTAGAATCTCTGTATAGTTCCAAGCAAATATATCTCTATTTTTCTTTAAAAAGAAAATATACATCTCTTTCTCTTCAAAAGTCATGGCCGCACTAATTAAAGTGGGGTGTGGATCTTCTTTTGTACCCAGATTTATTTCTCTGAGTTCATCCACTGTGGTAGAGATACCCTCTTCAAATGATGGAGGAGAATCCCTGAGATCTTCCTCTTCTTCTTCAACATGTGTTATTTCTTCTATTTCTACTTTCATAGTAGATGATGAAGTAGAATTTCCATGATCAGAAGAGATAATAAAATTTGAACATCTTGAAGAAGAATCTTCCATTTCCGACCTGATTGATGATGAAGGGTCTTCCTTGGGTAATATAGAGAAGATAATGTATTGAGAATCGAAATCATCATTCACCTCTGGCATTGCTATAACTTCTTTTGGCCTGATAGGCGAAGCATAGACTTGTTGGATTTCAACAAATGAAATGAAGACATCCCCATTTGAGCTTTCATCACTGCTTGGTGAATCACTAATTTCTCCCATGTTGTTTGGATTGATTTCCGTAATTGAAATTATGGAAGTTTCCATAAGAGTATTTTGATTTTGTTCTATCATGTCAATTTGACTGATAGGCAACACAAAATCTGCACTCACATGTGTAAATGGATTTACTGGAATCTTTTCCAAACCATATAGAGCATTAACTTTGGTGACCTCCCTTGTCGTGGATTTTTCCTTACCCTTCATGTGATAGAATTCCGCCTCAATGTATTGAGATTCACATGTTTTGAAAGGGGATTTATCACCATACAATGTCCCAATTTTACCATCGAAACAATATTTGAGACATTGATGGTATGATGAAGGGATAGCCGCATGTTGATGTAACTAGGGTCTTCTAAGAAAGATGTTGAAGGATGTGTCATGATCAACAGCCATAAAATCTGAATTGGATACAAAATCTCCAATCTTAGTTCTAAGTGTAATATCTCCCAGTGGTTCTTGGTCATTTTTATCATATCCTTGCAACATCAGAGTAGAAGGAGATAAATCAGTTTCTGTGAGGCCCAATCGACGAAGTGTATGAATGGGGATGAGGTTGACTCCTAAACCATTATAAACGAAAGCTCTTTGGACATCTACACCATTGACCTTGCCAGATAAGTATAAAGGTCTAATATGTCCATGCACGACATCATCTTCATCTTCATCTATGAAAGATATCACTGCATGAAATTCTGTAGGATTATTCTCTACATGGTAGACTTCAGCTGCAGAAATTTCGGTTTCAAATTCCCGAGGACTTGACAAATCCTCGATGAGTGCTTCCCAAAGATACTTTGATAAATTCAATGCATCCAAGATTTATAACTTGGCTGGTACTTGTGCCAAGTGTTTCAATACATCATACTTTTTATCCAAAGTTCCACGTTTCCCAACAGGAACATGTGGTTTCGAAGGTACCTTAGAAGTTGATGCTTTGGAAGTAGATGCATCTTATATCGGGGTAAGAGTTGGAAATACTCCTAGATTTGTAAGATTAGACCAAATAGGTCTATTTACCTACTGAGGGGAAGAGGGTGAAACCTATAACCGATCCTCCAGAATAATTGTACCAGGACTGAGTCTGCTATTGGTGGAAGAATTTTCTTGTTCTTGTTGATCCCGTTGAAGGGCTCTACCATGAGTTTCTGCTGGATACACAGTTCTAGTAGGGGTAGAATTGGAATAGTGGTTTCTAGGATATCCACATATTCCTCTGTATCCCAGACCTCTTGAACTCCCTCTAATTCCTCTGTTTGATACAGGGAACTCAGGCTCATCAAAATCGAAACTATGGCTGGCATATGGATCTGTTAAGTGAATCATGTTAACAGAACCAAAGATCAACTCTTCATCTGAGGAAGGCTCTGCCTGGTTAGCCAGTTAAGGCTATGCTGTTTTGTGGGGCGGTGCCTGTTGTGCCATTTGGTGGGATGGTGCCTGTTGTTCCAAAGTAAATGGCATAAAATCTGCCAGATTCAAAGACAATTTGGGCTTTGACATGATCTCATCTTCTTCTGACTGTTCCTCTTTCTTTGAATTATGCCATTTCTTTGAGGATTTTCCCTCTGATGAAGAGGGGTTTTCCATGAAATTCGTAGCAGAAGACTCAATTGGTTTCTTTAATTGAGTTTGCAAAATGGCATGAGTTCAGTTGATCATTTTTCTGACCATCCAATCATCATATTTTTTCACATTTTTGTTCTTTACTTCTTTCCACTTGGCATCTTCCTCTGGATTTGTAGCAGTTACACATGCTACCTGAGCTGAAGAACCTTTCAACTTGACTTGTCCTGAGTCCACCATTTTTTATAGGAGGTATTTTAAGACAAAACACTCCTAAATGGGATGCCCCAATATATAATGAAATGGGCAATAATTGGGACGGTCTTCATCTCATTCCTTGTTCGACCTCTTGGGCCTTGGAAATTGAACCAAATTATTTTCCAGAACCGAAATGAAGTAACCAAGAAATTGTTCATTTTAGAAAGAGTAAACTTTTCTATTTAGATCCTTAAATTGTTTTAGTCTTTGATCTCTTTGATCATCTTGAAAAAACGGCCTCTGTTGTTGATGCTCAAGAGGTGGAGTCCTTCGGGAAGATGAAGGTTTGGAAGTAGAAGCAGGTACTGGTGCTTGTTTAAGCATAACTGTAGCAGTCTCTTCTCTACCCATTCTCCTTCCGTGAGCTGATGGAATTACACGAGTTTTATCCTTAGTCTTCATAAGAGATTCTTAAATCTGTTGAGCAATCGAAGTAAGAACTCGAAACCCTCACCTGTATTTCAGAGGGATCAACAGTGTGCGCAACTCATCATGCAAATTTTCCACACAGATTGGCAACAATTCTTCTTGAGGGAGTGCTAATCTCAGGGAATATGTTAATCCCTTCCAGAGAGCAATGAAATCCGAAACCCTTCCATTTTCCCTTTGCTTACAGTTTGTAAGATAAAAAACTTTTGTCTTTGGAAAAGTTCCGTTGAATTGAAGAAGGAATCGTTGACGGAGATCTTCCCATCTGGTAATTGACTGGGATTTCAAGCTTGTGTACCAGACAAAAGCAGGCCCTTATAATGACTATACAAAACACTTGATATTAACTGCTTCTTGTTGCTGAGGGGTTCCCATAATAGGATCGCAATGGGAAAAAAATGTGTTAAGTGTATCCCTAGGTCTCCCGAACCACTAAAGATTGAGAATGTGGTACTTGGAAAATTTGATCGGGGAGGAATTGAATCAAACCATTCAGGGTAAGCTCTCTTTTCTGGTTGAATTTGAGAACGCTTTACCTCCATAGCTTCCAAAAGATTTGTTAATGACTAAATAATAGTTATTAACTTTTGAGAAACATCCGGTTGAGCTTGGACCTGAGCAGGTACAGTGACTGGAGTTTGGATAGATGTGGTGGATGGTACTGCAACTGATGGTAGAACTGACGATTGTTGTTGCACATGACCCGCATGATTAGACCTGTGAAGGTGTACTGGTAGAGGACGATATTCTTGATCCGTCTCAGTAGCCAAAACAAATTTCCTTAACTAACAAACTCCAGTACGATTAGGAGGAAGACTACCCTGAAGTAGTTCTGCATTCAACCTCCTCAATTTCTTCATTTCTTCCTCCTGTTGTGCAAATATTTTCTCTAGTGATAGCAATTTCACTTCTCCAGAGGAAGGGTATGTAACCTGATTATTGTTTTCCCCTTATTGGACACCTTTCAGAGATGGGGAATTGGGTTACTTGAAGGATTACCTAGATTCTGGGTAATCCTTTGATTTCGTGTATGCACACCTTCTTCATTTATGTCTGTGCGCACAACCTCTTGAGCAGGAGCTTCCTCATATGATCCCTCTAAGTGAGCCTCATCTAGGGGATAAGCAACAACGACATTGATGACATTGATTGATGCATAATGCATTTCATCCCTTCTATCAGCATTTCTATGATATTGTCTTCTTCTATGTCCTTGATGAGACATTGCCTTTTGTTGATTCGATCCCTCAAGAATTTCTTGATGAACTGTAATTTGGAGGGAATCTCCTGATACTTTGGCTCTTCGTTCCTCTTGTGGATTCTTCCCTAATTGAGAGAATACTGACTTTCTCTGAGGGAGATATTGAGGATTTGAAAAAGTCCCCAATCCTGTGGACTGGGGATGTTCCTGCTCAACTCCTCGAATCCTATTTATTGATTATGAGAGTTGGGTTAAAAGAGTCCCCAGTCTGGCAAGCTGGGGTGGCTCTTGAGCTTCTATATCTGAGACCTTCTTGAAATCTCTCTTGATCTTATGGACTTTAGTCCGGAAATTGGTTGGATGCATCAACCTGCATCCACTCTTATCACTCGGCTCAAAAGACCGTTATATGATTTCTGACACCTTTGTCCCTTGATGATGTGCTTGCTCCAAATGAGAGGCCTATTCAATATTCTCATTTACTTGTTGAAGGAGTAATTCAACAACTTGTTCTCTGTATTCTTGATTTTGAGAATAACTAGTTGAGGCCTGTTATTGAGTGAGTCTTTGATTACAAACAAATCCCATTGGCTGTGGCCAACTATGGGAAATAACATTACATGAGACCATTTTCAGTGAGCTTTACTGACTGGAGAGTACAATGACATATAGTGCTCCATGAACATCCCATCCCCTTATATGAATACCAGATGGAGAATTGGAAATTAATTGGCGCAATCTTCTTAGTGCGCCAAGGCATGAATGCTGAAGGACTCTATACTGCTTTTCAACCTTTGGATATCAAGAAACTAAGAGATATGCCAAGTCAATTTGGCGTTTTAACCCTTCTATTATCTTGACATGATTTTTATATTCATCATAAGATAATATTTTCTTTTTCAACTGACAAAGATTTTTCCATATGTTGAGACGAATATCATGAATTCCATATTCCGTCAACATCTCTGGAATGTCATACTGAGAATCAGCCAAAGGCAAAAACATAACTGGCACTTCACCTTTCGCCAGTTGTTTTCTCATATTCAGTACTTCCTGTTTATCATTTAATGAAGATTCTTGTACCTGATTAGACTAGAGCTGGTGCTTCCTTTTTGCTTCATCGGATTCAACAATATTGGTAGATAATTCACTGATCAAACTAGAAGATGAACGACCCAGGGGTGGTTTGGAGAATGACCTACACCCCATGCTATCTTCTGATAGAGAAAGTGTTTCACCTGATAGTGGTGAAGCATCAAACATGACTAGATTCACATTTTCAAGTGCCTCATGATAGAAGGGATTTCTCATCACTACATTTTCCATTGGATAATTTTCTAGGAAATTTGCATTACTACTGCGGAGAGGACTTTCACAGCTAAATTCATCATCATGGGGAGGACCACCATGGTGGGTTACAACAAAAGATGAAATATTTTGCTCCTTGATCTTCTTGCCACGCAGAGGGTTCTTGTGGCTCTAATCTGAAGATGAAACTTCGAGATCGACCTAATTGTCATGAAGAAAGCCTTCATGAGGAAGTATCTGATGCATACCTTAGGAATTAATGTTCCCACTATTGTGAACTAAGATAGTAGAATCTTGAGTTGCAACAGATAATTGTCTGAGTACATCAAGAACTCCAGCATCGAGTAAGACCATGTTAGAGATTGGCCCTTGATTTCTTGACTATTCTGGATGGGTCTTCTTTTTAGATGCCTTCTTACTCACTTTGGGAACCACTTTTTGATGAAAGTGGTCATTATGGGCAGGTGTATGTTCCTGATTAAGAGAAATTATTAGGTTAGGCTGATTATCTCCAATCAAATCAGGTGTATGTGCCTGACTTGGCTGTTCGTATGATATGGGGGAGTTTGACCCACAACCCTCTTGGATTGGAACAAAGATGTGTGTCTATTTCGGAGTGATATGTTGATGTGTCACTCCACTGGTAGGGATAGATTTATGTGTCTTTCCCTGAGATGATGCTGAAGCTATTTAATATTCTGACAGGCATCCAAAATATGAGCAGGAATTTGCTTCTACTCTTTCACCATTGACAGAATGTGCTTGGTGACTTCAGCTACCGAAATAGGGATATACATCCATTCCGTGCTTGGAGTAGGTTTGTATTCCTTCCCATGTCCTCCTTTTCCTGTCAGTGAATTCTGACAGTACTCATGTGTGGGGACAGAGATTTGAGTCTGCCTCCTGTTTGTCGCCGGAGCATTCCGACTGACTTCTACGGGTGCTACCAAACGAGACTGTTGGTAGGCTTGATCAATACTAGAAGGTGTATGTGCCTACATATTGCACTCTGCTGAACGTGGTTGATGATCTTCCTTCAATACTGACAGACGAGGCTTCTGGAAGGATTTATGAGTGTAAGCAGGTGTATGTGCCTGTCTACCAGTTTTCAAAACATTGGGTTGGTGGGATCCATCATATGTAGTCAAACGAGCCTGCTGAATAGATGATGATTTATAAATTGGTGTATGTTATTGTCTATAGTACTCTTCCAGAATTTCTTGGCGGGATTGGCGTGCTGCTACCAGGCAAGTCTACTGGACAACGGAATTAAAACTGACAGGTGTGTGTGCCCGCTCGTTGCTTGCCACCAAGTTAGGTTGGTGGACTTCTCCAGAGATGGAAGAGATGAGAACTTGATCACTATTGACTGGATTTCTCCTCTGGCGGTTTGTCTTTCCTGCTCGGGTTCGAGGAACCTAAGCTGAACGCCTGGAGACGATACCCTCATCATGTTGAGGGTGCACTACCGCACGAGTTTGGTGGCGATTGTTGGTGGGATCCCTTGGTAAGGACTCCCGTTTCCTTGAATTAAGGCCTTGAGTGGCCTTATAATTCACCTCCTCAGAATGTGGGAGGGAATGGTTGTTGCGTTCTAGGGATAACGACCCTAAACAGTTGGAGGCGGTGGTTAGCACCGCCTGCTTCTTGGTCACTGGTCATCGCTATCCAGATGACCAGGGTGAGTTGTTCACTTGGAGGTCTTGTAGAGCAGCCTCTAGAGTTGGAATGATACCATGTTGATGGTACTCCTTAACCAGTGCATTCGATACCCATCATTGAAGACGCTAAGTAGGTGATGTCTCCCTCAGAGCGGACGACGATCCAATAGGAGTAGCAGTAGATGCATTCACAACAGGGGTTTTCATAGCAGAGGCATTCACAGACGTGAACTTAATAAAATCCATTCTTGTAATGTAGAAGATCTTGGAAAAGGGTTCATGTTTGATATAACATACATAATCAAGATATGTCTGACCACTATATATTTTGGTTAAGCACATATGTTATTGATTGTTTTGTTGCCCCTCTCATTAAGTTTAAATAGGGGCCTAACAAATAAGTAAAAAAAACATCATTTTTACTTGGTTAAGGATTCACGTCGGGTTCACCATTTTTTATTTCCTCTGGAATTGGGGATGACCTCATTGATTTAAGATTCAAAAATTCCAGGTGGTTTCTAACGCGTTTGTTCGTAGAACCAGAAACATCCAATGATTCTAGATCCATTTGGACCTACTTTCCAATGGTAGGTGCTCATTAGTTATGGACTGTTGAGACTTAATAATTTTCATTGGTCAAGAGGATGAGAGGTCAGACTCATCACACATTTTTGAGGGGAATTATTATCTACTCCAAGACTCTCTTTATATATTTAAGTTATGTTCGTGAATCCTTATTAAATTGACAAGTATAAAATGAGCTTTCCTTTAGATCTGACAATCAATGATTTGTTATGTAGGAAATTTAGAGAATCTTTTATATGTATTCGAGGTTCTTCACTGATAGAGAATCATCTTTATTTGTTAGAGATTCTTATTCAATGGTATCCATAAATAAATAAAAGTATCTTGGTCATTATGATGACCATATGGGTTTTAAATCCATTCAGTGGGGCACTTGAAGTTTATTGTAATTCATAAGGACATGGATTATTTTAGAGTTGGGATATTACCCGCAGATGGTCTACCTACGTATCCTTTGTTTAGAAAAGGAATCAGAACCCACGTAGTTTGAGTAAGGGAGTCTGATGTTTATGCATGATTGATGGATCAAAGAAATATTTAATAATTACTTTTACACTCTAAGTTCACGTGAGTCATGATCAGTGTGAGAAACAAGAGGTATTGGTAAAACCATACAATTGTGCCATCAAAGATGAAATTATAATAAATTATGTGGGACTTATTTATGTATGACTGCCCAAATGAATGATGATTAAGATTTACTTTAGGGAAGAAACCTGAAAACAAGGTCCATAAAGGTATATGTGATTTTTGGAGATTTGGATACTTAATTTAGGACTTAATCCTAAGAAGGATGCCCAAATTAGAGGGGACTTATTATTGGGTTTTTCTCCTGAGAAGGAAGCCAAAATAAAAAGTAAATTAGGACTGGTTAAGAGAAATTATGACTGGGGATTACTATTCAAGAAGAGGCCTAGGTTAAAAGGAATTATGACTGGGGATTACTCTTGAAAAGGAAGCCCAGGTTAAGGGAATTTGGATTTTGGGAACTTGAGATTGGGACTTACTCCTGGATAGGATGCCCATTTGTTAAGGAGACTTGAGACATAAGACTTATTCCTGAGAAGGAGGCCTAAGTTAAAGGGAATTATGACTGGGGATTACTCCAAAAAAGACGCCCAGGTTAGGGAACCTCTCATCTTAAAAGGACGAGGTTGAATGAATGATGTCTCCCACCTTAGTGATACAAAGATATGTAAATCACTATGTTTTGAGAGATGTTCCACAAAATTCCTTTCAGATAAGGAAGCCAAGGAAGGAACCATGCCATAAATGGCTTTGAAGATGGTCCTGAAGGATGAATCTTGAATAGGAGAGGTGGATAGACATAATAGAGGTGAAATAGGTAGGAGGGGCACCCAAAAAGAAGGTGGCGCGCAAGTCTTGCATGGGTGTGCAAGTCCTTGGGGGCGCGCAAGTCCTGGTCGCGCAAGTATACTTGTGAGACACATGGGTACTTGCAAGACGGTCAACCCTTAGGGTAATACTTGGGCGAGACTTGGCTCAAGCACTTAGTACTATCCCTAGAGGCTTCCAGAAATTGGTGTGCAAGTTCTGTTGAAGGGGTAAGGTGGCGCGCAAGTGTGGCCATTTCCCTTGAGGGCTAGATACTTAGTCACGCAAGTGTTTATGAGTTTAAACACTTAGGCCTTACTCCCCCTCTTTAGATCTTCCTTTCTAGGTAAGAAATTACCTTAGAAGTGTTCGGAAGCTTTGAGAAGAGACTAGGGAACCGGGAGCTCAAATCTGAGTTTCTGGAATTTCTTCTCCTGAAATGGGGGCCCACCAGGGGTATTTATAGGCCAGGGAAGACCCTGAGCAAAAATCAAAGTGGGGGCGCAAGTCAACTGCATGACCATTGGGCGTTGCGCAAGTATACATGCGCGACCTTGGTGGAACTTGCATGACCCAAGTGCAAATGAATCTTCATTCATGCCTTTGTCAATTTTTGATGTTTCTTCAAAGGATGAATCAATTTGGACTAAGGTATTTTCCTTTTTCAATCGTTAAACTCTGTGACGGAAAGGAGCGTCAACAATCACAGATCACTAAAAATCAAATGTGGAAGGATAAAGATCAATACATGTTGAAGGGATCTCAAAATCCATTGAAGGAGGGCTAAATAAATCCTAGAATGATAGGTAGAGATCCACTGGCCTCAGGGTTTATATAAATACCCAAGCAGATGAATCATTTAAATATATAAAAAATTAGGGATTTACATGGCGTGTAATACATTTACACACCGTGTAAATGTTGGGAATTGGTTATCAACAAAAAGTGAATAATCTTGAAACTTTTAATCCCAATTAAATACATGTCTTGTAATACCCCATGAACCCGCTTCAAAAAGTTAGGATCTTCACTTACATGGCATGTAATCTCCCTTCTTCCATCATTTTACAACCAAACACCTCAAGCTTTATTCCAAGCATCCTCCAAACTCCACTAGCCTCAGGAACTCACAAAGGGTTGGACCAAATAGATCCAACAACTTACATTATTAATCATTTGTTTTGATGAATTTTCCCAATATTTTTCCCATTATTTATCGATAGACCATGAGGTCATGATTTGACCTTACCGGGCGGGACTAAGTCCAATTAGACCCCCAGATTCATAACGGTTTCACATGTGGTGAATGGATCAATGAGAAAGGATGGTTTTGTGATGTTTTTTGGGTTTTGAATGATTTATTCATGGATCTGGGATCTGAAGTGGTATTTGGCATAACACAGGCAATAAATTAATCATGTGGGGCATGAAAAATCTAGTAGATCAATGTGAATTCATTTTCCGGCTAACAGACATCCAAAAATGAAAAATCGAGGGATTCAACTTAAATTTTGGGAGAAATGGAGGCAAGAAAAATGGTGGATGAGATGGATATGGAATGTTGGTGAATAGATATAACTTTCTATAAAAATTCTGACTATACGGCGTGTACATGGATGAACACACATTGTGTAGTGCCCCTACGACTACCGTGCTATGGTTCTAAAAAATTTAAGAACCAGACACTGTGTGACTAGGTCACACACTGTGTGACCCTCCCCCTGGTGGAAAATACATATGATTAAGCACATGGGTAGATCTTCATGTGGGAGTACATGTCATGTACTAAAATACATAGACACGATCAGGAGTACACAAACATGTCCAAAGGCACAAGAAGGACCCTAGGTGGATAAGAAATGTCATGTAGTCTACCTACATGTTGTGTAGTGCTACTTGGTTAGTGAGATGTATACTGATAGGGTCTTGACAAGATGCAGTGTAGAACCACACACCATGGGGGTCCCCTTAGATTCAATGTACCCCTTCTTCCTATTTTAAGGGGCATTCAATCTCTTATATCTCCTTCGTTTGGACTCAGATCTTAGCCCCAAAATAGCCTATCTTCATTTTTTCCACATAAAATGTGATGGTGGACTTTGAAGTGGATTTTGAGATAGGATGTGATATGTTATGGGTGTGATAATTATTTAGGAGATACTCGACAATGATAGTGATTAGGCAGGGTTATCAGAGAGATTAGAGTGGAACACTCCAGCTAGGATGGGAATGGGTCCTATACTGAATATTAGAGTGAGACATTTCTACCAAGATAGAGAATGGGTCCTCTACCTATCCACTGAGTGGAAACCTCATGTGGAGATTGGGCATGGGTCCTCATCTACTAGATTGGTACCCTTCAGCTGGGTAGGGCATGGGTCCTCTCTCTGCTATTCGAGTGAAACCATCCTATTGTATTAGGTCATGGGTCCTCGACTAATTGAGTGGCACCCTCCAACTAAGATAGGCATGGTTCCTCTACCGATTACTTGAGTGGAACTCTCCTACAGAGTCAAAACATGGGTCCTATATTAAACTATTGAGTAGTACCCATCTGTAGAGTTAGGGTATGGGTCCTCTACCTACTAAGTGAAAACCTCATGTTCTACTAGGGAATGACTCCTCTACTTTGAGATTGTGGCCCCTTAACTACGAGTAACAATGGAGAGGTTTAGTTTGACTTGGATGCCTCTTCAAGAAGATGTGTGAGATGCTTGGAATCATTGATGGACTCTTGGAACTGATGAAACTCTTTTTCGGGGCTGGGCTATGAGATGGAGATATCCTTTATCTATTGTTTAGGATTATTTGGTTTAACTATATATACATATATACCTATGTTTTTGGATTTTATTACTCTCTTTCTTTCAGTTGATATGTTTGTGTATTCCTATCATGTCTCTTACTATGCCTCATTTCATCTTTCAAGGCATCCTATTAGTTAAATTTATACTCACACCTATATGGTATTTTCATACACAAGTCATGTATTATGCATACAACATACATTCCAGTGGCGATTATAGAGGGGAATGTGGATTCCTGGTTTATTTGACTATATACAGTGGTCAGATATTGGAGATTCGGAGCTTGGATCTCTTAGTATTTACATTTCCATTTTTTCAGGTTGGGATATCTTTCTGGTTGTGCATGTATTTCTCCCTTTACTTTTCTATTTACACTATCTCACTCTTTTTATTCCTTAGAGGGTTTTCATGTATGAATATTACACTAGATGTTTCATCTTTTTCTTTTATTCCTCTTTACTACTTTATTGAGATGATTTGGTGTGTGTATATAGAAACATTAAGAAAAGTCCTCCCATATTAATTATTCCTTTCAGTGCTTATCTCTTGCCCCTGGCCTATGCAGGTAGGCTTGGGGTAGTTGCATCTTAAGCCCCATTGGCTCGGGTCATGATAGATTCGTAATAGAGTATTTTATTACTTGGGATGGTGTTTAGAATAGTCCCCTTATGAGGATTTGATTGGGATTTAGGGAAACAATATAGAAGTGTTTTGAATGTGTATTTTAGGACAAGTAATCAAGTTTTGATGCGGAGGTCAAAAAATACATTCACTATAACCTTGACTACCTTCTTATCGACTTAGAATACCAAGAAATTGTTTATAAGGATTAGTGGTACATGCATAATATAGGATTGAGTCTTTGACTGTCCTTCTTGATTCATCTCCCTATTGTGTATATATATATATATATTCTCATCTGACCATGGTATGTTTTTGATTAAAATTATAGGATGCCTCCATGAAGACAACAAGCTAGGTTACTAGTTTTTGGATCATGATGATGATTTGATGAGTGATGAGGCCTCATTTTAGGGTGCATCCCATGAGACTATTCTTCTAGGTGGATATGTAGCAGAACCCCCACCTTTCAAGTAGTAGATCATACTAGCAGAGTAGGATGAGGATGCACGTATGCTTAGTGCACTCTATGAGTTCTAGTGCTAGTAGACACTATGATTATATAGTGAGTTGGATCCCTAGGCAGTGGGGTATTGGATGGAGTTGGTGATCCATGATTTCAAGCTTATTTGGGTACTAATTGATCAGGTGGTTTCATTGGAAGATAGAATTTTCCATGGAGTACTTGGTCATTGGTGAAGTCTTGTTACACAGATGCATGATGATTCGACACTCTCATGGACTGACTTCCAGAAGCTATTTCTTAAGTACTACCCCTACTGTTTGTTCTTAGTTCAAATTTAGGAGATTCTGGAGCTGAATTAGGAAGGGATGTCGATTTTAGAGTATTCCATGAGGTTTACAAAACTTATATGATAATCCATAGATATGATCCATGATGGTTACTTTTGAGAAAAAATTCTTGAGTAGAGACTATGCAGAGATGTACTTGATAGTGTGGTTCCATTGAGAATTCAAACATATACTAGGGTGTTGGAGTGGGAACTAGTGATAAAGATTTTACTATTAGAGAGATTCCATCCAGTTGGAGCTAGAACTATCCATTATATAGACAAGTCATTTTCAATTGAAATTAGACATTAGTTGATGTGATATTAGTGTAGGAGATCTTTCTAGGATCAGGATTGAGAACATGGTTATGGGTAGTAAAGAGGACTAGAGAATCCGGAAGAGGGTAAGTACTATGCATGTGATCGGGTAGGTCACATAGTGCATGATTTCCTAACCTGATGTACTGAGGAGTGCATGCATATTGTGGAAAAACTGAAAAGATAGAGGCAACCCATGATTAGGGATCTCCTAGTAGAGGGAAGGATGTCCACCAAGGAGGTGAAGCTGGAAGAGTAAAAAGTGAATCTCCAAGAGGAGGAGTTATGGGTGGTGGATGATGCAATGATATCCTTCCACCATGACCACCAGGTGGCCCACTTCAGACTCAATGAGCTAGCAGTTGGGACCGCAGACAACTGAAGTCTATGGAGGTGTATAACCCAGTGGAAAATGAGATGATTAGAGGTATGATATATGTTTATTCAACTCTTTATTAAGTATTAGTAGACACAAGTGTGAGTCATTCCTTCACATATTTACTCCTAGTGTGAGAGATGGAGATCCCAATTAAGGCATTATCCCAACAAATGTGTCTTGAGGTTTATATGGGTATTGTTTCTTTTATACATTTTATATTCTGGTAGTGCAAGATATCTCTTGGTAGAGAGAGGTTCGTGTGGGATATTTTTTTCATCACGATGGAACTATATGATGTTATCTTGGGTATGGATTGGTTATCCATGATTTGAGCTCAGATTGACCATAACCTCATCAGATGCCTTCACACTGATGGGATGATATTATCCTTTGTGGGTGAGAGAGATCTCCTGGAAGGATGAGTGGGTTTTTCAAGCAGAAGGTTGCATCCCATCATCCATAATCTGGTGAGTGTAGGTCTTGGTACATGACCTCATTGTCATGAAACATAAAATTGATAGTTATTTAAAGAATATTTTTTATTCTAGGGTAGACCCTAGGTCATCTCTGAAATAGATTTGGTAGCTTATAGTGTGTATTTTTTAAAAAGATTACTAAAAGAGGGGGGTGATTTTGAAAACAGTTTTTAAAAAATAACTTAACTTAAAGAGTTTAATTGTTGATAAAATAAGGTGGTGGTTTATGAATTATAAGATAATAAGATCACTTCAAGTTCAATACACATCTTTTACAGCTCATTGTTCTAAAAATTTCATATGGTTTTGTTTAATTATTTGGTTGAGGGTTGTCCAGATCTTGATTCCCCTCTTGCCTCTAAAAACGTTGCAGAAAGTACCAACCCTTGACACAAAAATCGTGTCTTCAAGGTTTGGACTTAAAGAACTTATTAAAGGATTACAAAGAATACTAATATATTTTTTATGTGAAAGAGAAAGATGATCCTTGTGGTGCCCAATCAGAACAACCCATGTTTCCCACTTTAAATTTCAATCCAATCAGTGCTGAAATGAAAAGTGGTTCACATAATTAAACCGAAGAAATGAATTCAGAGGAGAAACATGTTTAGATAAGAACATAAGGGAAATAATCCACACAAAAATTACACAAAACTAGTAGACGATAAAGTGCAATAACTCCCTCTCAAGTATGTGTAGCTACCTCGAAATGATCGTCCACCATTTAGCTCTCCATCGAGAGGAGGATACGGCTCGGGTGGAACTTCTCCTTCATCCTTGATCCCCATATGAGGATAGGGGACTAAAAAACCTAAAAGGTGATGAAGTGACCCCTATATGAAATAAAATTGGCTTAAATTCACTTCTTATTTGAATTAAAAAATGGGTATCCCAAGGTTCTTTTTTATATCCAAAATGGGAGGTGGTTTTGGGAACCCTGATTTTGAGAAAACCACTTGTACCATTGTTTTCAGACACTAGACAATATTATCTCACTTTAAAGAAAAATAAAAAGTTTAAGAACAACTTCTTGAATATCTACACTAAAATGTTTGAACCCTTTGGAAAAATACATCTCTAGATATAAGTAAAATACATAATACCACATTTTACTTTGTGCATATTTTATTATTTGGATAGATCAGTTCTAATGGGCATCATAGAGGATGAATTAGGCTTTAGTTCCTTCATATGAAATTCATCCCATTAAATTTTCTACCATCCCACAAAATATAATACCATTTGGATACACGGTTTAGTATAAATATTCATTTGAGTCCATTAGTGTGCATGGATCCTACGCTGTTTGGCCCATTTTTTTGGACATCATCATGGGCCCTCCAAATCACCTCCACCTTCAATGATATTATCAAAACAAGTATAATTTCTATTTTTAATCGTAATAAATATAAAATAATTAAATCAAACAGGAAGTTAATTTTTTTATTATTTTTATAATTTACAATACAAAACTATTTTGGCACAGTGGTGGTAATGGTGAAAATGAAACAATGAATCGTAGTGCGATCACACCCTCACACCTAAACATTTTCACTCAAGGGAAAAAGTTACATTTTCAGAAATTATTCATGTAGATATTTATAACATCATAAAGATTTAGCATTCAATGAAAATTTAATTCTTGATAGAAATGTGATCAAATTAAAAAAACATAGTGGATTTATTCTCAATAATTATTGAAAAAGACACCTCAAAAATTGTATCCAAATGAAATTCCAAGAGATGCATGATACCAATCAAAGAAAATAATTTTAAAGTTATTCATGTCACTAATTATCCACTTGTGTGTGAGAAAACCATTTCATGATATTCATTCCACTTTCTATCAAGTAAATATAAGTTATTTTAATGATTTTCTACTTACAAGATTCTTTCCACTGAACTTTCCCCACATCCTTTGTAATAAAATTTGAAAACCCACTCACTTAAGCATTACTAGAAGACAAACCATAAGCTCCCAACCTAGATATCACCATATACTATATATTTCCTTACTCCTCTCATTTATTATTATTTCTTTTCAAAAGTTTCACTTGGAACAAATCTCACACTCTTCTCTCAACCCTTGTTTAATCTATTCATGACACTAATTGTAATAGTTATAACAAGATCAATAGTCAAGGAAGGGTTGTTTTTGACCTTCCCAATATATAACCCATTTTATTTTGTTTTTCTAAGGGCATACATTAATGGGATAATAGATACACATGCATAGGTAAATCTTATATAGTAATGAAATAAATCAGATAAGGAACAAACGTATGAAAAAAATGGTTTTTTAAAGTAGAGAAAAATCAACCTAACTTATATTTACCTTCCATTAAGTAAGAAATTTTCAAACATCATGGTTGGGTATAAAAATGTGTGTAGAGATTAAGTGATGCAATTTTCCCTTAAACCATTAACAAAAGGGCACTATTCTTATCAAAGGTTCTAAAATGATACAACCATTTATATCCTCAACAACAAACCAAATTTTGAAATAAAGTCACACCACAGTATTGAATTCTTGCTGAAATTCACATTTCATCAGAATTTGTTTTTAAATGTTAAAACAACATGAAATACAAATATTCGACATGATTGTTCAATAACATCCATGATTAAATGGGCATAATTTTCCATGATAAAGTTGGCATAAAAAAGTAATATTCTAGAAGAAAAGTGATGGGGACGGAATGGGGTAAAGTAAGAATACAATTTAGAAAGCTAGAAAGAGAAAAAGAAGAAAGATGATGAAAATTCTTAACTGACCCAGGAATATTCCCATCCCCCCACACCTAAAGTGTGCAACGTCCTCACTATAATAAAATAGAATATGGGAAGGAAGGATAAAACATGGTGAATGTCATTCATATATTTCTTCTTGAACATGGAGTTCCTCCATCAGAAACATCAGAAGGACTTCATAGAAGTGCTTTAACCGCAGCCCATTGATAGTGAAAGTTTGCTTGGTTTCTTTATTTTGAAGCTGAACAACACCAAATGGAGATACATTAGTAATAGTGTATGGTCCAAACCAGCGGGAATGAAGCTTACCTGAAAGCAACTCCAGTCTTGTATTGTAAAGAAGGACCTTCTGCCCAATGTGGAACTGGCGATGAAGGACAAAACAGTCACGGGAAGCCTTGGTTCTCTCCTTATAAATCCTGGAGTTATCATATGCATATATTATCATTTCTTCCAGCTCCCGAATCTGAAACTTCCTTTGAGAACCTTCACTAGAAAGATTAGAATTGCATTATTTGATGGCCCAGTAGGTCTGCTGCTCAATCTCAACAGGAAGGTGACAACTCTTTCCAAACACAAGCTGATAGGGTGACATTCCAATGTGAGTTCTGAAAGTAGTATGGTAATCCCATAAGAAATCATCAAGTCTAAGACTCCAATCTTTTCTATTAGGTTAAACCGTTTCTTCAAGAATCTGTTTTACCTCTCTATTTGACACCTCCGCTTGACCATTGATTTGTGGGTGATAGGCAGTAGAAAATCTATGACTGAACCCATACTGACACAAAAGTGATTTCATTTTTCAATTGTAGAAATGAGAACCTTGGTCATTGATGATGAACCTAGGAAAACCAAACCTACAAAAGATTTGAGTTCTCAAGAATTCTACAATTACTTTAGAATCATCAATCCTTGTAGCTCACGCCTCTACCCATTTTGAAACATAATCTACTACCAGAAGAATGTAAAAGTTTCCAAAGGAATTGGAAAATGACCCCATAAAGTCAATACACCAAACATAAAAAATGTCATGAAAGAGAAATGGTTGTTGTGAAATTTCATTTCTATTAGAGACATTACCCATTCTTTGACAATGAGGACAATATTTACAAAAATCATGGGCATCCTGAAAATGTGTTGAAAAAAAGAGTCTAGAATCAATGAATTTATGAGTAGTCTATTGGGTAAAAAACTGGCCCCCACAAGCCAAATTGTAAAAGAATCTAAGGACAGACTGAAACATGCTATTAGGAACACAATACATAAGGACTTGATCACTACATATGCACTAGAGGTAGGGGTCATCCCAAATTCACCAAAAAGACTCATGTTTTAGATGGATGGATTGTTTTTTTTAAATCATCAGAAATGCAAGATGCTACCAAATAATTTACAATTTCAGCATACCAAAGAATAACATCTTTCACTTGGTACAATTGCCCATCGGGAAACATATCATTTACAGGAATACAGGGGGATGAGTCAATGTCCAAGGATGGGTGAATCCTACTGATATGGTCAAACACCACATTCTATGCTCCTTTTTTATCTGTAATTTCTAAATTGAATTCCTGATGAAGGGGAATCCAGTGAATGATACGTGGTTTGGCTTCCGGTTTCTTAAGGAGATACTGGAGGGATGCATGGTTTGAGAACACAATGACTTTAGACCCTAAAAGATATGATATAAATTTATCATATGCAAAGACAATGGAAAGAAATTATTTTTCAGTTGTGGTGTTGTTTTCTTGGGCAGGGTCCAATGTACATGAGGCATAAGAAATGACATGTGAAGCTCGATCAAACCATTATGAAAAGACTGCCCCAACTGCATAGTTAGAGGCATTACATATGAGCTCGAATGGTAAATCCAACTGAGGTGGTTGGATTACCGGGGGGTGACGTGATACTTCATTTTAAATTATTAAAATATTCCTCACATTCTTTATCAAAAACAAATTCTTTTTATTTTTTGAGTAATAGAGATAGGGGGAGTGCAATTTTACCAAATACATGAATGATACGATGGTAAAATTTGGCACGACCTAGAAAATAACGCACATCCCATACATATCTAGGGATTGGTAGGGAAGAAATGACATCCACTTTTGATTTAACTACTGGGATACCATCCCCAGAAATGACATGTCCCAAAACAATACCTTTTCGCACCATGAAATGGAATTTCTTATAATTTAATACGAGATTATTTTCAATACAACGACGCAGGACTAAAGAAATACTACTCAAACATTCATCAAATGAGGAGACAAAAAAAGTGAAATCATCATTGAATACTTCCATGCAATCCTCTTGGTAATATGAAAAAATACCAACCATGCATCGCTGGAAAGTAGCTAGAGCATTGCACAGACCAAATGGAATCCTCCTATATGAAAATGTGCCAAATGTGCAACTGAAGGTCATATTTTACTGATCCTCAGGGGAAATATGGATGTGAAAATATCCAGAATACCCATAAAGAAAACAGCAATGGGACTTCCCTGCTAGCCTATCAAGAATTTGGTCAATGAATGACAATGGGAAATCATCCTTCCTAGTGTATTGGTTTAGACGACGATATTATATACAAACACGCCAACTATTCTGCACACGAGTTGGAACCAATTCATTGTTTTCATTTTTATTACTCTAAGGCCAGTTTTTTAGGAACTAATTGAATGGGACTGACTCATTGGCTGACAGAGATGGGGTAAATGATTCCAGTAGCCAATAATTTTTTTAATTCCTTTTTCACAACTTCTAGGAGGTCTGGGTTTAGTTGACGTTGTGACTACCTCACTGTTTTAGCCTCATAATTTAATAAAATATGATGTGTGAAAATTGATGGGATAATACTAGGAATTGAGAAAGTGTCTGTCCCAATGCTTGTTTATACTCCCTTAATAGTTCAATCATTCAAAATTCATGCTCAGTAGGGAGTGAACTAGAAATTATTATGGGAAAATTGTTTCCATTTTCAAGATATGAATATTTTAAATCTTGAGGCAGTTTTTTCAGTTCCATTTCAGATGGATTTTGGATTGATGGGAGTGTTTTTGAAAGTGTGAGGTCTCTAATCTCATCTAACTTCTCAATGATATCATCCTTAATATAGGAATGAGCTTTTACTAGCTTAACAGTTTCATTAATGGTCATTGGACCCTCATTGTTCAAGAAATTATCAATTAATAAACATGCATGACACTTTGCTATAACACTACAACAATCAATGCATGATTCATTACTATGAATTTAAATCAAGGATGAAAACTCAGAAAGGGGATCATGGGAATGAAAATAACTGTTTTCAGGGGAAGGGAGTACATCAATTGAATTTACTGAGAGAGAGGAATGTTCTTATGAGGGGTGATTCATGGCATCAAGGATGTTGAAATAGAATATTTCACCACCAAATTTCATAGATTATGTACCATTATAGACATTAATTATGGTTTTGGAAGTTTTCAAGAAAGGTATCCCCAATATAATTGGGGTGTGTCCATTCATCCCATCATCTTCCATTTTAAGCACTTTAAAATCAGCAGGAAAAATTAAATTTTGAACCCTCACAAGAAAATCCTCTAACACACTAGAAGGGTGTGATGTACTCCAATTTTCTAGCTGAATCACAATCCTAGTTGGTTTAAATTCTACAACCTAAAATTAAGAGTAAATGGAGTGAGCCATCACATTTATAGAAGAAACTAAATAAAGCACAATATTGGAAAATGAATACTCCCCTATAGTGCATGGAATCGAGAAGGTTCCAGAATCATTTAATTCGGTAGTCAGTGATGGTTCTATCAATGCTAAGAAATTTCTCCCCAAACTTAACTTCTCATTACCACAAAGTCTCCTTCTATGTGTACACATCTTCTTTAAAAACTTGGAATATCATGGAATTTTCTTAACAACATCAATCAAGAAAATGTTAACCTACACTATTTGAAAGATTCCAATATTTCTCTATCAATTTCAGTTTCATTTTGTTTTCTAGTTTGGGTGTTTCTTTTGGGAAAAAGAAGAGGAATGGTTGGGTTAGGTGACTCATCTACATACACACTCTTTAACATGAAATAACTAGGCTTATTCAAACCATCACTTCATATAACTTTTAAATATAGAAACTCACTTTATAAGAATCACTAGGAAAAAATAGGTAATTTTGACGGGTCATGCACTCATTACAAATAGTCCATCGAGAGAGAGTATTTGTGAGGTGAATCATATCCCATCACAAATTGTCGATGAAAAAATATTATTTGCAATGGGAAGATATTCCTGTCACAAATACCTTTGGTCTTGGTGCATGCGAAAATGTGGGAAGACTATTTGTGATGAGAATGTACCCCTATCACAAATAGTCTTCTGCCATTTTTGTTATTTGCGATGAGAGTTTACTCATGTATCAAATGTCATCCCAGAAGGAAAGTATTTTCGACGATACCCACCACAAAAACATTCCATCATTCTTTGTTATTTGGGACATGAATTTCTCCCATCGCAAATACCCCTATTAACCACCATCGTAATTAATAAAGGTGACACTAATTGCAATGGGTCCCATCAGAAATACTCTGGTCACAAATGATCTAGCCTATACACACCCCCACCCAAATTTTTTCCATTTCAATTTTTTCATAAATTCTCTCTCATTATATACTCTCACATTTTTCTCTTTAATTTTTTTTAAGTTTTAAATTTCACATCGGATTAGATTTCAAACGTTGCATCCAATGAAAGATTCAGTTTTAAGATATCTATTTAATGTTATTATTTTTTATAAAATTTATTTTATTTTATATTAATAATAATTATAAGAGGGAGGATATACTTGTTAGATTTAAAATCTGTGAGCATTCAATTTTTTCTAAAATTTTTCTTCTTGGTGATCGAAAAATTTGTAGGCTGAATGAGTTGTTTCTAAAACTAACTTCAGTATGGCGGTTTACTAATTTAAGATTAATACCAATGAGATGTGATTTTATCCATTAGAAGATCTAAAACGAAGAGCTTGGGTCTCAGATCAATTTCTCTAAAACCAGGTATGGTTTTCTTTCAAGGATGGGATTTCTACTACAATACTTTCTCCATAAAAAATACCAGGGCTCGGGTTTGGATTAAAATTATTGGAATTCATTAGATCCTATGGCATACTGAAATCATTTTTTTTATTGATTCTATAGCGGACATTCCAATTAAGATGGACATGACAATTGAGGGTGAGATGTTTGGACACTATATTATTATTCTGGTGGAAGTTGATTTAAGTTGTTTCCTGATTCACAATATTGTCCTGTCTGCCTTAGATGATGACATCTCTTTAAAGGTGAAGTATGAGTGACAACCAAACATTTTTCTTGACTGCCAAGTTATCAAACATTTCAAAGAGAAGTGCTGTAAAAATGATATATGACCTTTTTGTTCATTAAAAGGGCATCATGAAAATTCATGTAGGAAGAAGTTGAGGAGGCAAACAATGCAGGGTGCTGATGCGGTGGAGGCCTCTCAGGATATTGCACATGAGATTCAAGTGAATAAGAACACTAAACATAGTCTACCGGTGCTTCAACTAGAGGAATTCCCTAGGACAGGTTTGTAAACTTTGGCTCCTGAGAATGTTTCCCTAGGTGAGGGTAACAAGATGTCAGCTGTGGTTGTGGAAAAATGAACATGAGGGCTTAGACTCTATGCTTGAGGGGAAACAAACTTCGAGTGATGGTGAGATTCTCTCAAGGACCCAATAAGAAATTATTAAATTAAAAGAAACACAGGGCATCCAGGGAAGGCAAGATGATGTTGATGACGATTCCCCAAAAAAACCAACTTACAGTCAGGTCTTGTCTAAAGGGAAAATTTTTATTGTGGATGATGAAGGCTTTCAACTTGTTCCTCCAAGGAAAGCGAGACCGAGGAAGGACTACTCATATCTGAAGCCAACTATGGTTACCAAATCTCATGGACCTTTTGATTATGATTTTGACTTGTATGGCGACTAAAATGTTTCCTATACATGTGAATTTGACTTTTGAGTTCTTTTCTTTGGTTCTCCTTGGCATGAGGGCATGCGTGCTTGTATGACCCCGTCCTTCTTATTGTCCTTTCCATTTTCTTTTTTTAATAAAAAGGGTTATGCCCTAACCTTTCTTGTATAATTAGTTATTCTTATTTTTCATTCATTAGTTTCAAAAATATTTTGTTTTAATTAGTAGTAATGTTTTTAATTAAAAGTAACTAGTTTTAATTTTTAATAATTTGGTTCAATTACCAATAATGAGTAATAATTAGTAATAATAATTATTAATTAGTAATAATTAGAAGTGATTAGTAATAATTAGTAAAAATTAGTAATAATATGTATAGATTAGTAATAATGTCTAATAATGAGAAATAATTAGTAATAATTTCTGATAATTAGAAATAATTAGTAATAATTGGTATTAATTATTATTAATAGTAATAATTTTTATTAATTTGTAATAATTAGTAATAATTGATAATAATTAGTATTAATTAGAAATAATTACTGATAATTAGTAATAATTAGTATTAATTTGTAATAATCAGGGGTAATTAGAATTAATTATGGGTAATTGGTAATAATTAGGGGTAATTAGTAAAAATTAGGGGTAATTAGTAATAATTATGGATAATTAGTAAAAATTAGGGGTAATTAGTAATAATTAGTGGTAATTAGTAAAAATCAGTAATAATTAGTGGTAATTAGTAAAAAATATTAATAATTAGTGGTAATTAGCAGTAATTAGTGGTAATTATTAATAATTAGTGGTAATTAGAAATAATTAGTATTAAATAGTAATAATAAGTAATAATTAGTATTAAATAGTAAAAATTAGTATTAATTAGTAATTAGTAATAATTAGTAGTAATTAATAATAATTATCATTAATTAGTAACAATTAGTATTAATTAGTGTTAATTAGTAATAATTTCTAATAATTGGTAATAATAAAGGGTAATTAGTAATAATTAGGTGTAATTAGTAACAATTAGGGGTAATTAGTAATAATTAGAAAAAATTAGGGTAATTAGTAATAGTTAGTGGTAATCAGTAAAAATTAGTAATTATTAGAGTTAATTAGTGGTAATTAGTAAAAAATAGTAATAATTAGTGGTCATTAGTAATAATTAGTTTTAATTATTAAAAATTAATATTAATTATTATTAATAAGTACAAATTAGTAAAAAGTAATAATAATTAATAAAAATTAGTAATAATTTGTAATAATTAGTAATAATTAGTAATAATTATTAATAAATAGTAATAATTAGTAATAATTATAATTAATAAGTATTACTTTGTATTAATTAGAAATAATTAGTAATAATTAATAATATTTAGTAACAATTTGTAATAATTAGTAATAATTAGTAATAATTAGTAATAATTAGTAATAATGAGTATTAATTAGCAATAATTAGTATTAATTAGTATGAATTAGTATGAATTAGTAGTAACTAGTATTAATAAGTAATAATTTGTATTAACTAGTAATAATTAGAAATAATTATTAATAATTATTATTAATTAGTAATAATTAGTGGTAATTAGTGGTAATTAGTAAAAATTAGTAATAATTAGTGGTAATTAGTGGTAGTGAGTAAAAATTAGTAAAAATTAGTGGTAATTAGTAATTTTTAGTGGTAATTAGTAATAATTAGAAATGATTAGTGGTAATTAGTAATAATTAGTACTAATTAATTATAATTAGTATTAATTAGAAATAATTAGCAATAATTATTAATAACAATTATTATTTGGTAATAATTAGTATAAATTATTAATAATTAGTAATAATTAGTATTAATTGGTAGCAATTAGTAATAATTAGTAATAATTAGTATTAATTAGTAATAATTAATAATAATTAGTATTAATGAGTAAGAATTAGTAAAAATTAGTATTAATTATTAGTAGTTATTAATAATTTGTTTTAATTATTATTATTTATTAATAATACATAGTAATTAGAAATAATTAGAAATAATTAGTAATAATTAGTAATAATTAGAAATATTTAGTAACAATTAGTAGTAATTAGTAATAATTAGTAGTAATTAGTTATAATTAGTTATTGTTAGGGGTTATAAGTAATTTATAATATATTTTATGACTTTATATTATATTATATTAAAAATTAATTTTAATTACTATAACATAGTGATAATTACAAATTATTAATGTTAATTTTTGAAAAATAAGTGAGTCAGGTTGGATGTGACATGTCTTATTTGAGATGTCCTATTATTATATCAAACTATTCATAAAAAATTTATTTTTTATATTTTTTAGAGAAATAAGGAAGAAGTAAGTCGACAAAATTCTTTATTACATGATCGCGATTGGATAAATCATCATAGTATTCTAAAATGTTCTAGTATAAATACTGTATATATTGAAGGTGTTGAATCTTTTTTATCATTTGTGTCATCAAAAATATAATTTTTTTAAAAGGGACAATTGAGTTTCCATGTAAGAAATGTGATCTAAGGAGGTTTGAAATAGTTAACAACATTAGATGTTATCAATTTCACTATGGTTTTCAAACAGATTATGTTTTTTGGAATCAACATGGTAAGCACAGGTTCATAGAAGATACTAATAATTTGGTTCCAGATCTATCATGGTTTTAAAATTTAGTACATGATGTGGTTGGTCTGTCTTTTCATCAAACTGACATTTAGGATGATATTGATTTAAATCCTTAGTTTGAAACATCTCAATTTTATGAGTTGTTGATGTTTTCTAAATATGAATTATATCTTGGTCACAAGATAAGAAAATTTGAAGTGGTTTTAATATTTATGGCTATTAAGTCAGATAATGGAATGTCAAAAATCTATTTTGATAAGATATCATCTTTGGTCAGAACACTTCTACCTGAAGGAAATGTGTTGCCTATAAATTTCCATGAGATCAAGAGGCTGATTCAGAATTTGGGTCTTAGTTATCATAAGATTCATGCATGTTCAAATGATTACATCTTATATTACAGTAAAAATGAGTCATTAGTTAGTTGTCCTACATGTGAAAAATTTATGTACAAAGTAGCACAACTAAGGAATTATATATTAATTCTTGTAAAATAGTTGAGGTATTTTTTACTTACACATAGATTGCAGTGTTTATTTATGTCTCAGAACACAACATCATTGATGTCATATTATGGTCAGTATAATTTCATTTTGAGTTCTAAAATTAACTGTAAATAATATTTTAACTATTTCAATTCTAAATTGCAATTAAATGAGTCATATGAGGCTGAGAAATATCAGAAATAGGCTAAGTTTCTAGTTGAGACTAAATATAATACCTCCAGTGTAGTAGGATTTGATGATGTAACCTATATATAGGAGACCTAATATCCCTTCGAGAATGGCTGATTTATTGGGATCAACTATCGATTGAAGCGTGAGAGTTATTATGGAACTACTGCGATGTCATAGTACAGTTTGAGAGGAGCTCATGGAGAGTCATCATCATTTGATGAAAAATATGAGAATCAATTATGATATCAGGGTGAGCTTATAAAGAGCATGTGTAGGAAGTAATAAGTTCTCTATCAACAGTAGTAGTAGCAATAAAAGGAGATATGTTAATGGAAGGAGCATCAACATGAGTTGACGATAGAGTACATGTGACATCTGACTCATGGTTTCCGGATGAAGTTCCCTCCACCAGCTCATCCAGCTCTTCCAGATGACCCCTAAATGATTTATATACGTTTTATGATAAAAATTTGAATGTTCAAATTTTTTGTAATATTTTTATTAATCAACATATTTACATTTGTATATAGTGTGTTTTTTATATCATTGTGAATATTGTATTTTTTATTTTATTATTTTTTGTTTTATTTTTTTTATTGTTATTTTTTCATTTTTGTTAATATTGTGTTTTTTTATTAGTTTATTTATTATTTTTATTTATTATTAGTATTGTTATTTTTTTATTTTTTTATTTTTGTATTATTATTCTTATTTTTTAAATTGTTGTGAATATTGTGTTTTTTATTAGTTTTTTATTATTTTATTAATTTTTTTAATATTAATATTTTTTTACTACTAATAATAATAATATTTTTTATTTTTTATTATTTTATGTTTTTTTGTGACGGGTGGATCATCCCGTCACAAATACCAATTTACGATGGGTACATCCACCAATCGCAAAAAGGTTTTAAAAAAAATCAGAGAACCATTTAAAATGCCGCTTTATGCAATGTGCCATTTGTGACGGGACCCTATCGCAAATGACCTTTTGCGATGGGATCCCATCAAAAATAGCCCATCATAAATACCTCAATTTCCAGTTGTGAATTTCAAATATGATAATCCAATAGAGGTGTGACCTTTATTTGATACCAAATTTTATGATCACATAAGGTTGTATCTACATTGAGGTGTGGGGGGGGGGGTGATGTTAGTTTAATTTTATTATAATTTCACTTTTATCCCATTATTACCTCCTTGCTTCTTCAATGAGAATATCTCTCTTTCTCTTTCTCTCCTTTGGTTAGTATGAAAATGTATAAAATTAAAACAGCATAAGAGAACACTAAGGTTTTTTGATGAGGTCCTCTTTATTTTCAGGTTTACTATATCATTGATGTATAATGGTTATTATCCCACATACAATGATTTCCAATTATAATGAAAAGAAGTAGAATAAATGGTATATCCATGGACCTATTAACCTGGAACTGACTGAGAATAATATAAGAAACACCTGACTATTATATGTTATCTAAAAAATATATGTTTTGGCATACTCCTTGTGAAGTAGATCATCAATTTAACTCTGGTTTCCTTCCTAGAAGATGTGAGTGATCTTATTTTTCAGCCGCAATAATCAAGTGGGCTACCTCAAGCTCCTTTATAGTTCTACATTAGATAAATGTTGTAGGTTAAATCTCTCAGTTCCTCGACTTGAACATGATCTATAGTCGACATGGTATTATGCTCTTCTTCTTCATTATTCTTCTTCTTTAGTGAATATTATTAAATTCTTTATGAAGAGTTGGAATACCTTATTCTTTTCTTGACTTTAAAAAATGAGTAAATAGATACAAATTCAGATTTTTCTCCCTATTTTGAGTTACATAATACTTAATAGCAAATAGTTGAACTCCTAAAATTTCTTTATTCTTCTTATCATATTTTTATATTCAATTCACCATGTGGATATAGATCTTTGAATTTCTATTATAATAGGTATTCAACTTATTGAAATCCTGGCCTTAGAAGAACTCAATAGCTTTAGTATTCATCTCATTAAAAACTTCTTATAAATCTAGATAAATACTTGGATCTTTACATTACCCATGATATTTGAAATATTATGGGTATTATATCAATTAAAACTCTCCATGAAATCTATATATACACATTTTACATGTGCATGGGATCTCCTTCTTCATCACACACTTATAGAATGGAAACCTCATGGCATGAAAAACCTTGTTTCAGTACTGAGTCGCTATTTCCTCAACTACTATGTAGTAGTGTGACACAATTTATCATAGTTAGTTTTTCAAGACACCATGATCTCCATTTATATGCATTATCCTCAATATAACTATTTTTTAGATGCTCTAAATTAAACGAGTCTTGCTGAAACATTCACCTTCAAAGTAAAATGATCAGAAGTTGGTTATTTCACTCATGTTGACTCACTAAATTCCATGCTCACCAAAATATCCTCTATGGTAATTTTATACCTCCCTATTTACTATAGGGATAATTCCCTCAAACTACAACAACTCTATTATCTTTTTACATACACCATGACTTCTGCTAAGGTGTATCTATATTTATCTTCCCATTTCACCATCTCCAAGTTGGTAATGAGTTGTAGTAAGGGTTTCCTTTAACTTCATCTCCTTCTTCAAGTAGTTATAATTTTATTTAATATTAAATCATGATCCATGTGTAATAATTATGATTGAACCATGAATCATAGAGAAATTTCATAATGTAAGTTAAATCCCCCTTTTCTCCAGAAGTTTTTTTTGGAAACTCACCTTCAATAAGAGTTCACAAATTTTCACAAAGTGCTGTGAACTCTACATTGGTTAAAATATACTCTACATTCATGAATTTTTAAATTTTCTAAAATTTCATAGCTCTATATCATCCTTGGAAACACTATGTTAGCTATGAACTCTACATTGCTACTCTAAGTTATCTGACTTTTCCAATTTTTCTTCTAGATGAACTCTACATCGGCCATAAACTCTATATAACAATTATATGTTGATCATAGAGTGTACAAAACTTTATTGATTTTTTACTTTGATTCACATAATGAACTCTATTTGGAAACTCTGTCTAGACATATTTTCTATTTTTTTACTTCAACATAAGAGTTCCGGTTTTCACCCATATTAATGCACAATCTTTTAAGCTAATATCTAATGTATCTCATCCACTCCAAATATAATTTAAAATTGTTAAATATAATTTTTCTTCATCCACCAACACTTTCCCTTTATTTACATTAATATTAAAACACCAATCATCACATATAAGGGTTATATGAATTTTCCTTCACAATTTCCATAGGTAGCTTATTCATTCTATTTTTTTTGAAGATGAGTTCTGGGAAAAAGACCAGAACCCTGCAATTTATTCAAAACAAAGGTAGCATAAAAATTACATGAGAGAAAATGTGGTCAATTTTCTAGAATCACTAATAAAAAAATCAATCAACTCCTAAGGGAGATCATTCCTCCAAGTGATCTCATGAGAGACTCCCATGTTAGTGAGGCCGTCGATGATCTTGTTAGCTTCACGGAAGATGTGTGTAGCAATGAAATTGAGACTGTTGAGCGAGTTGAGGCAGTTGATCCATCAGGGGGTTAGAGACCATGCTAGGTGAGTCTCACCCTTCTAGATGGCTTGAAAAATGGTATATGAGTCACTCTCAATCTAGATGTTGCTCCAGTGGAAAAGTTTTGCAAAATATATGGCATGTATGAGACCCAACATTTTGGCCTCCAGAGCAGAAGCAATGTCTCCACTTCCATATAAACACCCGAGAATCCGATCAATATGGTCTCTAAAGACACCTCCGCATCCCGAAGGCCCTAAGTTTCCTTCTAGGGCTCCATCAATATTGACTTTAATCCAACCAGGAGGAGGAGCCTGCTATAAGACTTCAATAGTGTATTTCGGTTTTGGAAATATTCCACTCACTCTAATCTGATGGAGAGTTTCAAGATCAATGATAGAATTATCACAATGATCTTTTTGGATCATGGAAGCCTCTTTGATAGCAAGAAGGATCCTCATTTTACCTGCATTTAGTTTAAATGAGATATTGTTAAAAGTGAAATAATTTCTACTATACCAGAGAATATAAAGAATCTATACCACAATAGTGAGAAAAATGTTTCTAATTTGTGGAGACCTCGGAAGCTCAATCATCCTTTTCAACTGCGAGAAAATAAAGTTATCCAAAAGACATCTGCACCCAAAAAGATCAAAAGTGTAGTTCCAAAGAGAAGTAGCTATTCCTCATGATAAAAAGAGGAGTTTTATATCCTGCTGATGTTGATTGGAAAAACAATATTTAGAGCAAAGATTAAAACCGTAAGACTAAAGAAAACCGTCGGTAGGATTTGTTTGGTGAGAAATTCTCCAAATGAGGGTAAGACATGAAGGTTTTATCCAAGCCTTATTGAAATTGGATATCCAACTGAGATTATCATCAACTTTAGAGAGATGGTGATTATAATATTTTTTTGAGTCTAACAAAACATTATTAGCGGGTTCCTCGACCAGAAAGTCATCATTAGAAGTGAAGTGATAATTTTCAACGATCTCTTGAATAGGGTCCGGAAGATGTGGGCCAGAGGAGTTGATCACATCTCTGATGGAGCAGTTAGTGGGATTAGGAGTAAAAGAATTAGGCATTTCCGAGATAAGAGGGTCACCATACCAGTTATCAAACCAAAAATTTAAATTTGATTCTTTACTAACAATCCATCTAGAATTTTCCAAAATGGAAAAGTAAGAATATTTAATCGAGGGCCAGATAGAGGAAGACATGTAGTGAAGAGTACCAGATTTAAGTTTATTAAGAAAACAAGATCTGAGAAAATTCATGGGAAGAGAGTCATTATGAATGAGGAACCACATAAATTTATCTTGGAGAGCCTCATTAAAGGTTTTAAGATTTTTAATTCCAATACCACATTCTTCAATAGGTTTACAACACGCGGTCCAAAAAACCGTGACCAATTTTCTCTCTAGGATGCTACCGCTCTAGATGAAGTTCCTTATGCCAGAATTTAAGTGCTTAATAAGACCAGCAGGCCACTTGTAGACCATCATGGACTAAACCAACCTAGAAAAAATGGTGGATTTTACCAGGAAAATCCTTCCAGCCATTGAATGGGATTTTCCTTTCCAGGACGAAATTTGTTTATGAATTTGATCCACTATATGCTGGAAATAAGAGGATTTGGGTCGTCCCTAGAAAATGGGGACACCAAGGTAAGTGAAGGGCAAAGAACCTCCCTTAACTCCTAAAACATCAGTAATATGAGTTTTCCTGTTGAGTGGGAAATTTTTAGCAAAATAAATAGAAGATTTGTGACAGTTAACACACTGATCAGACACTTCTTCATAATGAGAGATGATGGATTTAAGGTTATTGATATTTATTTTGTCCCCCTGGAGGAATAAAATGATATCATCGGCATAAAGAAGACGGGAAGGGGCATGCAAATTCTTAGAGGCAAGAATTAGTTTGATCTTTCCTTGGTCAACATTGAGGGTAAGCAATCTACAAAGGGAGTCTTCTGCAATAGAAAAAATTATAACAGAGAGAGGGTCTCCTTGTCTGACACCTTTGGTGCACTTAAAGTAACCTCTAGGAGAGCCATTGATCATAATAGAAATATGTGCTGAATTGAAAATGGTTTTAATTCTATTGACAAAAGTTTCGTTGAAACCAAAACTGGATAGCACTTTAAAAATAAATTCCCAATCAATCGTGTCAAAGGATTTAGTAATATCGAGTTTAAGAGCAATATTTCCACCTCCAATGTTTCTATTCAATAAAATGGTGGATTCAGATGCAAGACAAATGCAATATTGTATAGATCTCCCTATAATGAAGCCAAACTGGTTCCAAGAAACAATTCTGTTGCTAATAGCAGAGAGTCTATTGGAAATGATCTTAGTAATAATTTTAAAAAGAGAATTTAAGAGGGAAATGGGTCGGAAAAGGTGAATTTCATCGGCATTTTTAATTTTGGGAATAAGAGTGAGAAATTGAGAATTAAGACCCTGAGGAAACACCCCTTTTTCAAAGAAGTTACAGACTAAATTACAAACATCATTTTGAACAACATCCCAGTGTTTTTGGTAAAAACCATTATTAAAGCCGTCAGGACCAGGGGTACTATATGGATTAAGGCCAATCATAGTGTCTTTAATTTTAGAATCAAGAGGGATGTCGTTAAGTAAGCGATTATCCTTCAAAGTAACAATGTTCGGAATTATATTGAGAAACATTTCTTTTTTGGTATTGGGGCCATTGAAAATGTCAGTGAAATAGGAGACAACATGGTTGGAAATCCCTTCTTCCGTGTTGATGAGGTTACCCTCAACCATTAAGTAGGAGATAGGCCTACTAGCTTTCCTATCTCTTTGAAGGGAGTTTTAAAATTTGGTGTTCCTATCACCATCTTTGAGCCATTTATCTTTGAAAATTTGTTTCTTTAAATTGTCCTTAAAGTTGAGAAAGGAGATTAATTTAGCAGAAATATTGAATTTATTTTGTGGGTCAGTATTAAATCTGGTTATGTTATTATTATTTTGAATAAGAGTCAAGTATTTCTCCAAACTATGAATGTCTTAATATATTAAGTCAGATTTGGTTTGGCACCACTTTTTAAGAATAAGTTTGAGATTTTTCAACTTAGTGGTGAAAGAAAAGGATTCCATGGAGTTACCCATGGTATCCCAAGAAGAGTTGATTAAATTGACACACTCAGGGTCCATGAACCAGGCCAAATTAAATTTTAAGGGAAGAGAGGGTTTCTGAAAATTTTGAGGGAGAGTGATTAAGATTGGGTGATGATCTGAGGCAAGTTTGGTCAGAGTAACACTGGCGATCTGGTTCCATTTGTCAAGGGCTAGGTCATTAGTGAATGCTCTATCGAGCTTACTCACCACAACTCGATTATAGTGATGTCTATAACAAGTAAATTGGGAACCAACTAGGTTAACCTCAATAAGATTGTTGGCCTCTATGGAGGCTTTGAATTCTCTAGAAGAAATGGCAGAGAAAGATTGTCCAAGTTTTTCGGAGGGTGAGAGAATAGCATTGAAATAACCAACTAAGACCCAAGGGTCCTGAATTTTGGTATTGGTAGTGGAGAGTTCATCCCAAAGAGGTCTTCTATCCTAGTAATTATTTTTGGCATAAACAAAAGTGCTGAAAAGATGAGTGTTATCCAGGTAGTAATCAAAAGTCAAAGCTTGCTCAGAAAGACTGAAAATATTGACATTCTGAAGAGATGAGTGATAAAAGATCCAGAGAGAGTCTGTAACCTTACCATTGTTACAGGCACCTAAGAAGGAAGATCAAAAATTGCAAAGATGCATAAATTTGGGGGAGAAATTCACCTTAGGTTCAGCAATAACAAGAATAATAGGGCAATGAATATTAATAAATATATTTAAGACAATAAGGGTGTCAGGATTAGCGATTCCCTGACAATTCCAATAGAGAATATTCATTAATTTTTGTGCTTGGGGTCTGGCCCCCATTTCATTTTATTTTCTGCCTTTTGTCCTACGGTTTTCTTAGGGGGAGTATTCTAACATGGAGTGTAGGATATCTCAATATTTCCTGAAGGAGAGGCAGATTTTTGGGTACCTCCTGCCTTGTTACAGGAAGTCTGGATGTCCGAAGTGATCTGATCAGGACCAAGAAGTGCCTCTGAAACTGAAACAGTTTCAGAGGGGCCCGAGACAATAGCTTCCTGAGGGGGGGCCTCATCCTGAACCAGGATGAAAGGCACTTTGATGATTGAATCAAATGCAGAGGGACCTGAGGATGAAGCATCTTGGGAGATGTCTCCAACACAAGCCGGTGTGGGCACCTGTAGATTTTCAGTGACCAGACCAACTAAAAAAACCGTACCACCCTATTCATTGAATGAGGGAGGATAGTTGAGAGAATAATATGGATTTTCAGTTACCACCGGATCAGTGTGGACAACATTATGACAAGAACCAACTGCATCATGATTCAAATCCACATTATCAGAAATAGGCACCTCTTGTAATCGTGCAGGGAGGCAGGTTGGAACAGAAATAGAGGGTGAGGAGGAGGGATGAGACACAAAAGAAGACCCAGCCATACCTTTGTTCATAGGGGTCCCTCCCTTGGAAGCCAGCGGTGAGGATTCAGGTATATTACCATTACCCAATGTTAGGGAAGACTCAAGATCAGTTTTTAAGGGGGGATCTATTATAGTAGGAGGATTATGTGTAAGTGGAACAACCTCATTATCCAGATTTTGTTTAATGTTTTGTTCCTCCAAATCTTTGTCCTACTCTTCCACTAAGTCAGCCCAAGAGACCCCGGGGTTTTTCTTAGGTTTACCAATCCATTTTCCAGTGATAGGATTGTGAGGTTCTATTTTATCTGGGAAGGGGGCCTTCTCTTTTCAATTTTTCCTAACTTCAGTCCAGGAAGAGGGATTATTATGGTTGGAGACTCTGTGAACCATTCTACAATTAAGGACGGAGTGTCCAACAATCTTATAGTAATTACAGAAGGGAGGCAGGTTTTTATATTCAAGATTGATAACCGTCATATAATCCATAGAATTGAAAGAGATGATTTTATTTGGTTTGTTCTCAAGGTTGACTTCAATTAAGACCCTAGGAAACATTCCAAGATCAGCATTTATGGTCCATTGATCAATTTTTAAGGGAGTTCCAATATAGGAGGAAAGATCATTAAGGATCCTAGGGTGAAAAAAAACCAATTAAGGTTATGAAATCTGACCCAAACCTGGGAAGATTTGCCTCTCTGTGTATTTGGATTAAAGGAGAAATCCCATTCGGATAGTCTTAGGAACCCATGCTTTAGATTAATATTTCCTGTTCTCCAGACTCTATCAAGATCCTCATGTAAATTGAGGCAGAAATGAAAAAATCCTTTCCCTAGTTTTTAAAAAAGTATTTAAGAATACAAAAAATAGAAAGAATACATGAATACATATTGATAAATTTAAATCCAATAGGTGACAAAGATGATATTATGGGTTCTTACTGTAAAGAAAGAGTTCTATACATGCACTAGAAAATTAAAGGTAAAGAAGAATTTTTTTACAGAATTCACCCACTCCAAATGTTTTTCAAACTATGAAGAATTGTAAACACCATTTCAAGTGAATATTATTATAAATATTTAATATAATAAGAATATTCTCATAGAGGGAGAAGTGAGAAACTTTCTATGCAAGAGATAAGTGATTTATTCAAATGTGTTTTGGATAGTGAATCTAGAGGTTAAATATAACTACTCAATTTTGTAATCACATATAAAGTAGTGTGATTAGTGTTTCAATTGCATTGATACACTATCGATCCCAATATCCTTGTATTATATTATTTTGGGTGAACCAAGTAAAAATAACTACGATTATGTTTATTATTTACTCACTAAAGACAGATATGTGAGGGAGATAAAGTAGTGTTCCTCTCAAAGAGGGAAATAAATCATGAACATGGAAATAAAATTCAAAAACTTAAATAACTTGATTAACCCCCTCTGAAGGTATATTACTTGATTGAGACCAACAAGTGGTAACAAATCAAGGGTTTTGGTAGTGAATTATTTTATCAATAGGAATCATAGAAACCATTCTCATCAACAAATACATCATTATTTTTGAAGGTAACAAATTTCAATGCGGAATAAAAGGATTTAATATTATTTCATGTATTTATGAGTGGATGAATATATAGAATCCATACATGGTATATCAGTAATAAGGAATAGAGCATCCTTATATAATAAATATCATATATAATTATATTCCTATTCCAAGGTAATAAATACCTTAGGGGGAGCTCCAAGTAACCACATATATACAAAGGTGATGTCATATGTGCGAGTTGATTCTAAACATCTATGAAGGAGATTCAAAAGTTTAAGAATCAAAGCAATTGTTTTTTAGAATAAATATGATTATTTTATGATGATTTGAAATGAAATAGTTATTTCATTTTTTATCGACACAATATATTGGTGGAAGACACACAACATATTAGAGAAAAATTGGTGATGTCAAAATCATTAAAAGGATTTTGATAAGACTACCTCCCCATCTTAATAAGAAGGTATTGGTGCTAAAAATTATGGATTTGAAGGAAGTATCTATGGATAGCCTACATATTTCTCTTTTCACATATGAAATGTGTAATGAATATAATTAATCCAAATCAAAGGAGAGCTCATAGTAGGTCACATTCAAGGTGATAAAGAAACTTTTAGTTAAAGAATACCTATATGAAGAACAAGTTGATGAGGTAATGAAATTTTTTTCTTCTAATATAATGAGGGTAAAATAAAAAATTCAAGGAAATTTTCCATTTTATTTATTCTAATGTGGAAAATTAATGCATTTTACAACCAATTTTCTTTTATGAAAATTCAAGATAATGATGAGGAAAATGAACCTATGAGGAAAACATTTAAAGGTAAAATAATTAGAAGGAAGGATATTGTAGAAATTCCACATATTGAGGATAATAATGAAGAATAATTTGTAATCATGGGATTATTTGATCTTGAAGCTAAAATATATGCAACCCATAAATAAATAGACATATAGAGAGAAAAATAAAAAAATAAAAATGATGTTTTATGAAACTCTGAGATACATATACAACAAAAAGTAGAAGAAAAGTTAGAATTTAAATAATAAATTGTGAAAAACAAATTTTTATATTCTATAATCCTAGAGATAGAAGTTTATATTGCACTTATAATTTAATAACAAGCCTAATTTATTGATAGCATAGCCAAGTAGATAAAATAAAGTGTTAAAATAATTTAATAAAATAATGGAGAGGCAATGATATGGCAGTAAAAGTGTGAGGATTAAGAAATAATATTTTCTCTAAGAATGAAATCAAGGATTTATAGTAATCTATTTCTAAAGAGTGTGAAAATACTCATGGGGAATTTATTGGATGATTTTAGGAATGTTTATGTGTGCTTAGGTTTAGTGGTATTGGAAAGTCTATTATGATGAATGATAAAAATAATGGAGGAGTTGAGGTTTATATTAACCCTCAAGAATCAACACCCTAAAGAAAAATTTATTTTCATAATACTTAAATAACACTATTGATACATAAAAGGATGTACTTAACCACCTCATCTAAATAATCTTAAGAAATAGAGAAATTATCCCCTACTATATAAGAATGATATCTCCTTCTATTTTATACTAAATGTTTGATGATGACACTATAATATTTATGAATGATAATATTATATTGATATATGGTTTGAACAAGGTGTTAGAAGAGTACCACCAATAGAGTGGACTGGTTATTAATAAGATAAAGAGAAACTTTCTTGTCTCAAGCGGTTTCCCCCAGCCAGATTTCTACAATTAACTGTAACCTTAACATGCACAGAGGGGCTGTTCCTATGGACTACCTAGGTGCCCTCATATCTTCAGGAAGGTTGAAAATATCTAACTTAGATTCCCTCATCAGCAAGATCGCATATCAGGTCCTCAATTAGAAGAAAAAATATCTATCCTTGGGGTTAAGGATAGCATTGGTTAACAACATTCTTCAAGCAACCCCATCCCATGCCCTCTTATCTATCAAAGTCCCAAAAGGCATCATCAATAACATTGATATGATTTTATGAGAATTCATATGAGATCCTCTCTTATAAGTAAAAAGACACTGGGTATCCTGGGGAAAGATTCAAAATCCATTAGAGGAAGGTGGTATCAATGTTCGAAGAATAGAGGACACCCTTATTTTCATGCATGATAAGTTGGCTTGGGAAGTTTTAGAAAAACATAACTTGTGGGGGACCACCATGAATAACACAATCTTAGGGAATATAGCTACAATGACAGGCTATGATTATTTTCTTTAGTCTTTGGTTGGACCCTCCTCACAGCCCAGCAACCTCACAATCGATGGCTGGTTGGAAAAGGGGATACCTACTTTTGGAACCAAAATTGGTTTAGGGATATCCTTGGTTTCCTAGGATGCCCTACCACTGAGATTTATTTCAGGGAAGTGAGTATTTACCCATCACTTACTAGGGAAGTGCTGGACAGGGATAAAAAGGTTATATTTAACCTCATTGAGCTGAACTCAAACCTCTATAGGTTTGTATTCACCCCATCCTCAGGAGATTTCACTTCAAGGGACTTTCTCCAGACCTTGATAGTGAGGAATAAAGATTATGTCTAGAATGATGTTATTTTGACCAAAAGTATACCAAATAAATATAACTTCTTCAACTGAAGGATAAGAAACAAGTCTCTTCCCATAGATGAAAACATCAAATGATGAAAAATATATATAGTTTTCAAATGCGCTTGCTGTACAAATCATTGGGAGGAAAATTCAGGCCATCTGTTCTTTGAAGGAAAGTGGGAACATGAGGTGCGGACCTTATTCTACGAGTTCACTACCTACTCTACTCCTACCATGGATAATAATCCCTTTCTGGATTGATGGTACCATAACTCGAGTGTTAGGGGTTTGGTGAGATTGGATCATACAATGGGGTTGCACAAGGGATGCTGGTGCCTTTGGAAGGCAAGAAATAAAGTGCGTTATGAGGGTATTTATTCTTCAGGGAGAGCTATCATCATTATAATAAGGAACCTATTATTTTACATGCTCATTATCATGAGAAAATGGGAGGATTCCCCCACGATGAGATGACTTAAAGAAAGTAACTAGATGGCCCATCCTGGTATCAATAGATTAAAGAACAATTGGGTATGTTGGATTCCTCTTACCAGGGGCTTGAAGCTCAGCATGGATGGATCCTACACCCAAGGAGTCATGAGAGGTGGTATGGTAGTTCTTGATACCATTTTTTCTGTCATTCTTGCATTTATGGTTCAGTTGGGCTAGGGGTCCTATCTCAAAGAAGAGGGTACAATGATGCTCACGAGCTTATATTATGTATCCAAAGGATGTTTGATATCACAAAAGTGGAAACTGATTATGTGTTATTGCACAATGCCTTGAATGGTATTGGATCTCCCCCTTGGTTGATAGCCTATGTCATCAGGAAATTCCATGGCATCCTTAACAACAACATCAAAGTGAACCACACATGGAGGAAGGGTAACAATATTGCAGATCACCTGGACTTGATTGATATCCTTGTTCTAGATCACTTATGTTTTTATAAGCTTAATAGATTAAATCCCAAGGGGGTCAATCTGATTAGAGGGGATTCCCTCAGTCTACATTATTTTGGTCCTCCCTAGGCCTGTCCTTGCTTTGGATTGCAGTGACTTTCTTTCCTTACCTTGTCAATCTCTCTCTTCTTGAATGAAAATTCACATGATGATGATGATGATAAAAATGGATAAAAATATCATATGTTTTTATTGAGGGAATTTGGTGAATACCCAATATGTTTGGTCAATTGAAAAAAAAATTTTATGGAGGAAGAAAACTAAAAATAGGAAAGAATAATGCCATATTTATCTTATTCCTTGAATGTATATTTCTTTTTATGTGAAGTATTTAGACATAAAATGATAAATTTTGAATCAAGAACACAAATAAAGGTACCAAAGGAGACCAGAGAAAGTGTATGACAATAATTGGAGAATTTTTCAAATAATTATAAAACAAAAAAATATTTTCATTAATGTGAAATAAAGTGGTTTCCAAGGATATTAATGATGATCTAATTTATCCACCATCAACAAAGTGGGACAATGGTCATGGGTTATGAACATAAAACTGATATGGAAAACATGAATGAAATTTCATTCATGGTGATATACATGTTAAAAACATGTATCATGAAAAATGAGTGAAAAATACTTAAGGTGGATGGATGTTTTCTTGGTTGATTGTCTCAATCATATTTTTCTAAGTATAAGATAATTTTGTGGCTCAGAACATGTGTTAGAATTTAAAAAGAAGTCATGAACTATCAATGGAATAGATGGATCTATCATTTTTCAAGGTATATGAACAAAAAGGAATATTTATCTTATCCATAATGAATATAGATTTATGCTTTCCAAAAAGGAAGAAAATCCTCTATAACTTAAGTGACTTGGCCATTTGATCCAAAATTATTTCAAAAATTTGATAAAGAATGAAGCTAATTGAGATATCCCAAACCACTCATGTGATCACACTTACATGTGTGATTATTTAAAAAATGGAATATTATAAGGCATATCTACAAGACAAAGAAAGGAAAAATATCATGTTTTCTTTAGGTATTTCATATGGATGTGCGTGGACCAATGAAACCTATAGCCTTGAATGAAAAAATGTAAATTGTTTTATTAATTAATGACTATATAAGGATTTCATGGCTAATTATGATAACCCACAAAACCAAGGTATTCAAATACATCACTCGATATTAGTGGTTAGAAAAAATGATGTTTTAATTAATCCAAAAAAAATTTGTGGATCATGCAACATAATTTTATAATAATAATGCGGATGAGTATCTTTGGAAACATGGGATTACACATTAGATTTTGTTGATAAGGATGACCATAATTATAGATAAGAATATACCAAAGACATAATGGAAGGATCCATTTTTCATATCAGTTTAAATTTTCAATAATTATTTTCAATAATTTAATGAAAATAAGATTCACTATGAATTGTGGTTTGGTAAGAATCCAACACTTATGTATTTTGGACTATTTTTAAGTATGTGTTTTCTTCTGAATAAAGAGAAAAAGACGAAGTTTGAAGATCTTGGTGATGTGGGAATATTTTATAAATATTCATAGAAGAGTAATTCTTTTAAGTCATTCAAATAAATACATGGAAATATCATTGAAAGAAAATATACAGGAGGGATTCAAAATAAGTAGTTTTTGAATACAGTCAAGAAGGTTTTAGAAACTAGGGATCAGAATTCGTTGAAAAATAATCTATTTTTTAGGAGGTAAGTGGTGAGGAATTTATCACCTTAGGGAGGGATCAAGGGGCTATGAAAGACTCTATTAAATTCTTCTAAAATGAATAAAATGTAATAGAAATAATATTGCTTAATAGAAAAAATATCTGGGACAAAATCAATGATATTAATATTGTTAATAATCATATTTATCTAATTTAAAATCAAATAATAAAGGCTCAACATCACACAAATAATTAATCTTGTGTAAAATTAAAAACATTTGATGACTCTTCTAAGGATGAAATTTTAGTCAAGTCTATACATGATTTTTTTTAAAATTTAGAAGAACCAAACATGAAATTTTGTTCCAAGGACAAAGGAAAATAATGTTATCGAAGCCAATTAGGTATTCTAAAATAAATTCAATGAATATGGAATGGTGTTAAGGATCAAGGTATGATTAGTGTGAAAAAACTATTCCCAAATAGAAGGAATCGATGTGGATGGAACTTTTTCACCACTTTCTTGACGCATAACTATATTATAATTTTGGCTATGACTGTTCCAAAAGGTTTTAAACATATCAAATGGATGTAAAATCAGAAATTCCTCACTTAATTTCTTTAGGATGAGGTATTAATTGAGTAGCTAGATGAGTTTATCATTGATAAAGATGGATATAATGTGTATTGTATAAAGAAATTCTTGTATGAGAAAAAACAAACACCAAGGTGGTGACATTATATGATAGATGAGTATTTTAAAAGTATTTGATTTCAAAGAGGATGAGTTGATCACAACCTCCATATAAATAAAGAAAAATTTAAGTGTATTTTGGTGATTATATATATGGATAAAATAATTTTTTGAGGCTTGGATGTTTCATAATGCAAAAAATTATTAGAATGTATGAGGTGAATATTCAAATTATTTTTATTAGAGAATTATCGTTTTCCCTTAGGTTCTAAGTGATCTAAAGAGAGGATGGTAAATTTATTTCCCAAAAACATTCCAAGGAGTTTATAAAAGAATTTCAATTGTTTAATTCAAGGAAAATGAAAACTTTGATGATAACCCAGATAAAGTTTTCAAAGGATGAGTAAGGAAACAAGGTTGATATGACATTTTATAAGTACATTTTTTTTCTATACTTAATAACCACTAAACAAAAAAATCACATTTTCTAAATATCATGTTTCCCAATTTCATAGTTGTCCTAAGGAAATTCATATTTTATCTATGAATATGATTGTTCAATATATTAATCAAATAATTGACTTTGGTTTGTTTTATTTAGCCAAATCATAATAGAAACTCATGATAATTACATATATAGATTGGTCAGGTTTGGCTGATTATTAAATGTAAAATTTATGTGGTTCTTTCTATATTGGATGAACCATCATTTTTTACAGTAATCAAGGTTATATCTCTTTAAGCACTATGTAGGCTAAAACTATAGCATCCACTCAAGATTTTAACCAATTTATATGGATAAAACAATAGTTTGAAGATTTTGGTATTGAAATGGTATCTCAAATTCCTATCAAGTGTGATAACATAAGTGTTATAAATCTTATAATAAATCACATTCATCACTTGTAGTCTAAACACATTGACAACACGAATCATTATTTAAAGAATAAATCTGAACAATAATTTGTGAAGTTTGAGTATGTGACAAATAAAGATAAAGTGGTTCAAATCATGATAAATTAACTACTGAAAGTGAATTTTGAAAGGCTTAATATGGATATTGTAGTCCAAATAACTCACTCCAAGTAGTTAATTTAGATTAGGGACCCTACTATCCTATGTTTATTTCTCCCAATATAAGGGTATAATATATTTCTTAATTTCAATTCTTGAATTTCTAAATATCATTTGTGAACTATAAGGGAATTTATCTTTTGGTTCATTGAAAAAAGAGGAGACCATTTTCATAGTATGGGGGAGAATATATTTATAAAGTTTGTGATTTTACTATTTAAAAGAGAGATAGAAGTTTCATGAGGACATTTTCATTCAATTATAGTTTCTCACATATAAATAATGGATCACTTGGGCTTGAATTGGTGATTAGAAAACCATTAATACACTATGTATTAGATGAGAAGTTTTTAGAATAAAGTGAACTAAGTTAGTTATGTAAGGGACTTTTAAAAAACCCAAAGTGGTAGATTATTTGAAAAAAGCCCTTTATTTATTTTTGTGTGTTTTTTTAAAATATTAATGAATGAATATTTCTAAAGAGACTGATAAAGTTATGTAGGAAGGAGACCAAAAGCATTCTGTAAGTAGCTGGAAAGGTTCTACATAGAGAACTCAAATCACACTGTGACATGAATAGTCATATCATGAAGAGAAATTGGAAAAGTTCCACAAGAACATTATAGAGTTGTATTACATACTGAATATAATGTTCACAACCTAAAGAAAAATTTGTAAAGTTTCTCAAAAAATTTATAAGGTTGGAATCATGTTGTGAAGAGAATGAACACACTGTGAAGAGTACTTCATATGACTCCTCAAGAGTTCCCATAACATCATTCTTTTCTAATTTGAGAAAAATTATTCACACCATGGAGGGTCATCCCATATTGTAAAGGAGTTGAGGCAAGGATTGGGGGGCTCCACCTACGTGTTAGCTATGCTGTGAAGAGGATGCTTGTTTTGTGATGATAATTAAAGGATTTTATATATTTATAGAAGTATAATAGTCTCCACATCACAAATCATAATTATTACATAAAAACCAAGTACAACTTAAGATAAAACTATAAAGGTTAGTATCATACTGTGATAATATTTGGGAAAATATTAGTAAACAAGTCCAGGTAAAGTTTATTTCACAAAGAAATTAGAAGCTTCATGAGAAGTTTAAGGTTCAATTTGGTTTCAAAGATATGCACCATGATTATTGGATAGAATAATGAAACACATAACGAATTTAGGAAAGTGTTATTCATGAGAAAATTATTCATATGATCATCACACCGTGAAGGAAATTGTAACTCTTTAAAATTAGTTAAGTTCATGTTATTCACATCATGATGAGTCCATCATGCCATAAAGAAATAATTTCCAGATTAACTATATATGCATTTGGAACTTAATTTATGGAGTTATGAATCAATATTTTAGGTTCTTTCTCAATCTTAATGGAACTCAATAGACATGATAAAACCAATGAGGAAACCCAAAATAATCATGAAGGATTTAATAAATGCGAATTAATCCAAAACCAACCGATAAATAATTACAAGCTTAGTAGTTTCTAAAATTGTTCTGAAGTATAAAAAAAGAGGGAGACTCTATGAAGAACAATCGAGAAATATAAATACAAGAGGGATTAATTATAAGATTCCATGTTTTTACTGAAAATGAGGAGTTTCAACCATGTTTTATAAAACTATATGTGAAGAAGAAGGAATTCAATAATTCATTCACACTAGAAGTTTTCCAAGATATGTAGAATTGAAAATACCATTTTAGGTGTATATTTTCATCTATATTTTTATATAAGAATAAGATCTTCATGGAAGGAGTAGTGAGAACCAATATATGAATATGAGTATTGAGTTATCTAAATATGTTTTAGATAGTGAATCTGGAGGGTTAGTATGATTGCTCCATTTTTTAATCACATATAAAGTAGTACACTTAGTGTTTCAGGTGAATTAATACACTGGAAATAAAATATTCCTTGTATTATCCTAGATTGGGTAAAACAAGTAAAAAATACTTGTATCTATTTTTATACATTATTTACTAAATGAGATAAGTGATGGATATAAATAAGTATTCTTACCAAAGATAGAACTTGATTGTGATCAATGAAGAAAAATTGATAAATTATAATGCCCGGATTCACCCCCTATCTAGGTATATTCCTTGATTAAGACCAATAAGTTTTATGAGAGATAGGGTTTTTTGGGGTGAATTTTGTTTCTCTTGGAATCATGGAAACCATTATCGACCTCAAAGGAATACCTATTTTAAAAGGAAAAAATTTTACTTCTAGAAGAGTAGGATCAAAACATTATTTAATATATTTGGGTATGGACATGTATATAAAAGTTATGATAGATATCTCAGAAAGTATGGATATAAAATCCTTACTTGAGAAAGGTTATAAATAATTGGAAACTAACAACAACAAAATAAATGACTTAGGGTGGCGGGGGGGGGGGGGGGGCTTTAAATAACCATATATATATGAATGTGATGTTATAAAATACTCTCATGTGATGTGGGAGAAGCTCTTGAACATCTATGAAGGAGATTAAAATATTTGAGAATAAAAGATTTAGGGTTTTTTCAATAAATATAAATAATTGAGGATGATAACAAATGAAACAGTTGAAGAATTATTTGGTCGAATCGACATCTTGGTGGAAGGCATGCACAAACTTGGAGAAAATGTTTATGATTTCAATTTTTTAAAAGGATTACAAGAATTATACCTATATGTTTTAATGAGAATGTATCCATGATCAAATAAAAGGATAAAAATGAAGTATCTATGGATATCTTACATAGTATTAATATATCATATGAAATGAGAAACAAAGGAAATGAATTCAGATCAAAGGAGAGCTCATAGAAGGTATTATTCTATAAAATTAAGGAACTTTTAGTTAAATAAGATCTAAATAAAGGAGTAGTTAATGAGGAAATGATCTTTTATTCCTCTAATATTAAGAGGGAAAAAGGAAAATTCAAAGGAAATATTCCACATTATTGCTTCCTATGTGGTAAGGTAAGGAATATTGCTTCAATGTGTTATATGAAAATTCTAGAAAATGATGAGGGGGAAGAACCTATGATGAAACCATTTGAAGGTTATAAAAGAAGGTGTAAACCTCAGAAGAAAATATTAAAGAAAAAAAATATTCATCTCATGAAGTTGAAATCTTGGATGAGTTAGAAGTAGAGGATATAAAGGAATGTAGAGAACTTATTAAAGAAGTTATTGTGGATATTATAGATATTCTATATATTGAGGACAATAATGGAGAATAATTTAGAATCATTTTAAAAATTAATCTTTAATCTAAACATGATGTAACCCTTGAAGTAATAGAAATATAGAGGTTTAAAGATAAAGTTCCAATGGATTTGTATGAAACTCCAAGATGTACATGAAAAAATAAGAAGAAAAAATGTTTGGATTAAATATTGAAATTGAAAAACTAAAATATGGTAATTTGGGAATCCTAGAGACAAAAGTTGAGATTAAGCTTACAATTTAGGAACAAGCTTAGATTATTGATGGTATAACCAATTTAGTGAAAGAAAGAGTTAAAAGAATTAAAGAACTCAAAGGAGAGGTAATTATGTTGTGGTATAATATTGAGGATCAAGAAATACTCCTTACTCTAATAATGACATTGGAGATTTATAGTACTCTAGTTTCTAATGAGGCTATGGAAGTTCTTGAGGAATTTTATGGATGAGTTGAGGACTACCCATGAGTGTAGTGATTTGGTGGTAATGGAAATTATATTGTGATCTATGATTACAATATTGGTGTAGTCAAGGTTAATAATAAACCTCCATAATCAACACCCAAATGAAAAATTTACTATCATAATGGTCAAAAGACCATTATTGATATAGTAAAGGATGAAATGCGAACAAAAAAATAAAGACATATTGCTAGGTAAGTCGGTCCATATCCAACATCTATTATCCATTACAAAAATATATTTATAGGAGGAGGAACAAAAAAATAGTCTTGAATAATTTCCTCATTATCTTATGATATTGATGAATACTAATTTTTTTATAAAGGATTTATACATGGGGTGATAAATTTTTCATCAAGAGCATAAAGGAAGGGGCCAAAAGAGACTCATAAAAGTGTATGAAAATAGATTTATACTTCATAAAACAAGATGAAAACTCAAAAAAGATTATTTGTCCTGTAATATGAAGAGAATTACTTTTAGATGAAGGATGAGTAGGTTTATACATCATTATTAAAGGTGGACCAACAGTGATGGGTGAAGAGAATGATAACATATAAGTGAAACATGGATGGAATTTATTTCAATTGTATATATAGGTCTGGAACATGTATTACAGATATTATTTGTACTTATTATATGATTAAAAATGAATAACTCATCACCAGTATAAAATAGGAAAATATGGAATTGTTAATCATGTATATTATGAGGTACTCAAAATTATTAGCCACATAAAGGCCAATGTTGGTGGAAAAGACTTAATTCATACATATGTTCTACTGGTTGAAGGTCTTAAATAAAATTTTATATGTCTATGCTAATTGTGTGATTAATAAATGAGATGGAATTTAACCAAAATTCACACACTATTAGATTAAGATACATATCTATAATTTTTCATGGTAGATGATATAAAGGGAATATTTATCCCATTAGTGAAGAAAATAGATGCATGGTTTTCAAAAAAGAAGAAAACCATATACATCATAAGAAAATTATCCATTTTATCCAAAGGAATTTGGAAAATTTTATAAATAATGAAGCTTCTTAAGATATCACCAAACTCTAATATGATCACACTCACATGTGTGATTCTTTCCAAAAGGGGAATATTATAAGGAATACATATAAGCTGAAGAAATGAAAATCATCAAGGATGCTCAAGATAGTTCATATAGATATTTTTTGACTAGTTAAACCTAAAAACGTGTATTAAAAGGTTACTTAATTATATTTATTTATGAATATAGAATTATTTCATGGTTAATGGTGATCACTGTAAAAATCGCGGTATTAAAATGTGTCACATGATATCATAGGTTATATGAAAGGATATTAAGATTAAACATTCAACAAAATAATAGAAACATTGGCATATAATTTTAAAATAATTAGGTAGAGGAATGTACTAATTAATGTGGGATTCAACATCTAGGTTTAGAGTTGAGGACTCAAAAAAATAGGGTCATTTAGAGGAGTAACTGCATCATTGAAAACATATCTCATACCATGCTTATAGAGAATAATATACTGGAGGAATATTATAAGGAGGCATTTCTCATGATAGTATATATCTCCAACATTAATTTTCTATATCTATATAGATATATTTCTCCATATAAACTGTGGTATGGGAATAAGATGACACATAATTAGTTTTGAGTGTTTATAATTATGTGTTTTTATAACCAAATAAAAAAAATAGGAAGTTTGAATCTCATCATGATGAAGTAATATTCCCTGGATATTCATCCAAGATAAAATATTACAAGTGATTCAATAAAGGATTTGGGAAAATCATTTAAAGATAATATGTAATGATGATTGTAAAAGATAAGTCTTTAAAAATTGGTAAGTAGATTCCAAAAAATAATATAGATGACCTCACTGAAAAATAGTATAGTTTTTAAGGAGGAAAGTGATGAGTAATTTAGTGTCTTAAGGTAGTTCAAGGGGATATAGGCGACTCTTATTAAGACTCTAAAAAGAGGTAAATACTACAATAAAAAGTAAAATCATTAGGTATAAAATCAATGATAATAGAATTGTTGGTTACTATAAATATTAGGTTCAAAAAAATAATAATGAAGGATCAATAAAAAACCTCTTATTTATCTCAGATGAAACCTAAAAACTTCAAATAGTCTTCTAAGTATGAATTTTGGGTTAGGGTTATGCATGAAGATCTTGACCAAATTGAGGAGAAAAAAACTTGGAAAGTTGTTCCAAGTATGAAGGATAAAAGGTTTATTAAAACCAAATGGGCCTTATAAAATAATCTCAAAAAATATGAAAATATGTCAAGAAAAAATGAATTATTAGTGTTCAAAGGTTATTCTCAAATAGAAGCAATCAATGTGGATGTTACTTTTTCACTAGTTTCTTGACTTGAAACTACAAGATTTTTTTATGGATGTAAAAAATCCCTTTAAATAAAATCATATGGATATCAAATTAGAAATCATTAATGAAGTAGGTCAACATTAAGCACTCAAATGAGTTTTTCATTGATGAATATAAATATATAGAGATACATCTAAAGAAATCATTTTATGGGATAAAACAAACACCAAGGACCTGGTATTCTTAGATGGATCAATTTTTAAAAATGGATTGGATTTAATATAGAATATATTGATAACAACCTCTATATAAATAAGTAGAACGATAAGTGGAAGTTAGTTCTCCTTTATATGGATGTAATTTTTTTTTGAGTATTGGATGTTTCACAATGCAATATTTTTTTCAGAATGCATGATGTTCAAATATTAAATGTCTTTGATTAGTGAATTGTTATTTTTTTCTTGGTTTATAAAAGATCCTAAAAGAGGATGGTACATTTGTTTCCCAAAAAATGTGTTAAAAAGGTTCATAAAATACTTCAAATGGATGATTAAAGGCCAATGAAAACTCTGGAGGCAACCTAGATTATTTTTTCAACGGAAGAGGAAGGAAATAAGGTCGATATTAAACTTCATAAGTATATCATTGGTAATTTTTTGTAGTTTATACCCACTAAATAAAATATAATATTTTCCACATTTCAAGTATCCCACTACCATAGTTGTACCCAGGAAATCCACATGTTAAATATAAAGAGTATTCTTCAATATATAAATCAAATAGTGGACTTTGGGGTGTTTTAATATAGAAAATCACAATATAAACTCTTAGGAATTAGTGATATATATTTAGAAGGTTTTGTGGATGAAGTAAAGCCAAATTTCGGTAGTGATTTTTACCTCCAAATCATTTTAATTTTTTTTAAATCAAGAAGAAAGATTTAATCTCTTTAAGAACTATGGATGATAAATATATATAGAAAACCCTCAAAATTATACCCAATTAATATGGTTGAAACAACAACTTGAAGAGATTGGTGTTTATGTGGTATCTCTTATTGCTATCAAAAATGAAAACTAGAGTTCTATAAATCTTATAAGGATAAAATTCATCACTCATGGAATAAAAAAATTGAGATGAAGTATTATTTTATAAAGGAGAAAGCGAAGAAAAAATTTGTGAAGTTGGAGTTTGTGGAAATTGAAGATAAATTAGTAGATATCATGGATAAGGTATTTTAAAAAGTGTATTTTGAAAGGAATTAGTTAGATATTGGAGTTTAAATGGATCCATCAAACTAGTTGAGTTGTATTAGGGACCCCCACTCCCCCATGGTAATTTCTCAAAGTAGTAAGGTATAATTTATTTCTTGAATCCAATGCTTGAATTTATACATCTAATTTTTGAAATTTCAAAGAATTTATCTTTGGGTTCATTGATATAGGGGTATAATATGATCATGTTATCTAGGATAAGATGATTATAGATAAAGTTTCTTTCTTATTAGAAAGAGGTAGTCAATTTGATTTTATAGGGGAGATGTTTTAATTATAAATTAGGGGGATCATTATGATTTTAAAGTGTTTTAATTATGATCAAGGTATGTGTTCATAATTTGTTTTTCTTTAAATCATTGTTTCTTCCATTGATTATGTCTCACATAGTATTATAATGTGAGACTTGTAATTAATTGATACACTATATATTATTTGATATGCTTTCAAAATAATGTGTACTATGCCAGTCATGAAAGGGATTGTCAATAAACCCAAATGGGGATATTATTGGAAAAAAATATATGTTTTTTGTGTTTTTTACAATATTAAATTGGGAAAATTTAAAAATATGAAAACTAAATTATGAAGTTATTAGAATTAAGTAGTTTTTGAAGTATCTAGAGAAGTTATTCCCACAAGACTCATGTCGTGTAATGAAGTGAATGGTAACAATGTTAAGGTAACTTCATAAGGTTACATAATAACTTTATATATTTACATCATTATATAAACATAAAGATCATGTTGTAAAGGTAACATCATAAGGTTCCTCAAGAACATCATATGGATGGAATCATGATATGAATAGAATTATTAGACCATGAAGAAAACATTGTATGACTACTCAAGAGTTTGTTTTAATTTTCAATTTGATGATTCAAGGAAGATTATTCATGTCACTAAGGGTCATGTCGTACCATGAAGGAGTCAAAGTAATGATTGGGTGGCTCTACCCAAGTGTTATCTATGCCAGGTTGAGAGAGCTCATGCTATGATGGAAATTAGATTATTTTTAGTATTTTTGTAAGTTAGATTGTCTATATTCCACAAAGGATAATTACATCACAAAAATTAAAGCATAATATAATATTAAACCATGATTGTTAGTGTCACTTTGTGATAAGATATGTGAAAATTTAAGTGGATATGTCCAGGCAAGGTTACCTCCATGAAACAAAGGATCACATCATGAGAATTTCAAGGTTTGATTTGGTTTTAATGATCCATACCAAAATTCTTGGATGGAGTAATGGTACAAGTAATGAATTCATGAGGACTAAGTTAGAAAAAAATTAGGGATCTAATCAACATGCTATGAATGAATTTACTGCACTGTGGAAGTGGCTAAATTCATGTTATTCATGATATGATGAGTTGGTCATTCTATGATGGAATAATTAACTTATTAACTATATATGTGGTTAGAATATAAATTATGGATTTATGAATTGATATTTTAGGGTTTTTCATAGTATTAATGGAACTCAATGGACATGATAAAACCACCGATTAAACATAGAATAATCAAAAATTCATTAACAAAGGTTAATTAATCCAAACCATTGGATTAAGAATTAGAGGTTGGAAAATTTCTAAAATGGGTTTGAAGAAAAAAAAAGAGTTATAATCTATAAATAACTATTAATAAATTTGAATCCAATAGGAAATAGGAAGATATTATGGGTTCTTACTAGAAATGTTGAGTTACAGTCATTCTTTGGAAAATCGACGATGAAAAGGAAGGAATGAAAAAATTCATTCACTCCATTAGATCATCAAGCTATGTAAAATTATGAAAACCATTTCAAGTGTATCATATTATCAATATTTTATTTATTAAGAAAACCATTATGGAAGGACCAGTGATAACCCATCCATGAAGATGAGTAGTGAGTACTTTAAACATGTTTTAGATAGTGAATATGGAGCCTCAACATGAATGCTCTATTTAGTAATAACATATAATATAGTGTACATAATGTTTTGGGTGCATCAATACATTATCATTCACATTCTTTTGGGATCATATGAATTTTGGTGAAGCAAGTAAATATACATGTGTCTATTTTGGTGCTTTATTCACTGAAGAGAGATAAGTGAGGGAGATAAATAAGTGTTCCTCTCAAAGAGAGAACTGGATTGTAATCCTGGAAAAAAAAATTAAGAGGAAAAAAACAGTTATCTCATAAAGGTTAATTCTCAAATGAGTCATAAATAGAAGAGGTAAAGGAATATAGAGGCCTTAGTGAAAAAGTTATGGTGGGTTTTTATATACATTCCACATGTTGAAGATAGAGAAGAGGATAGAATCATTGGAATAATTGATCTTGAATCTAAACATTAATATTAAATCAAATAAATAAACATATGGAGGGATAAATATAATAATTACAATATATTTTATGTAAATACAAGCTTTACATATAATAAATTAAAGATTAAAAGTCAAAAATAGAAGTAGAAATTGAAAAAATAAAATATTTAAAATCTGTAAATCCAAAGAGTGAAGTGGATATTAAACTTAAAATTGAAGAATATTATCTAATTATTGATGGATTAACCAAGTCAGTGAAATTAAGTGTTAAAAAAATTTAATTACTTGAAGGATATGTCAATATGCGGCAGTGCAAGTGTGAGTATGAAGAAATATTGCTTAATATATAAATGAAATTAGGGAGTTCTAGTACTCTAGTTTCTAAAGAGGCCGGGGAAGTTCATTGGGAAATTACAAGAAGAGTTTAGGACTACCAATGTGTGCCTCAGTTTAATGGTAAAGGAAATTATACTATGGTATATGATCACAATAAGGGAGTATTCAAGGTTGCTACTAAACCTCAAGCATCAACACCCAAATAAAAATTGATTTTTATAACACTCAAAAGACAAATGTTGTTGCAGAAGATGGTGAAAGTGGAACACAAAATTTTTGTTATTATTTTTTTGTAAGATGGTGAATATCTAATATGATTTATCTATTGAGGAAATATGTTTCAGGAAGGAAAAAACCTAAAAATAGGCAAGTGAAATCCCTCTTTATCATATTCTTTTAATGGATACTAATTTTTCTGTGAAGGATTTATACATAAGGTGATAAATTGTATATCAAGAGATTAAAGGAAGGTTCAAAAGTAGAACTAGAAAATTGGAATAAAATAGATATAAAATTCATAAAATAAGATTCAAACTCCAAATATATTTTGAATTTTGCAAGATTAACATGATTATATAGAGTTGATGTATGGACATGTCCATCCACCATTAGTGAAGGTGAAAAAACTATAATGGGTGATTAAAAGAAGAATTGAGAAGGATATCATGGATATAATTTGATTCTAGGTGTAATAAATGTATATAAAATGGATTCTGGGTAGCTGGTGCACTTCTTATATGGATGTAAGTGAAGCCCCCATTATGGGAATCAAATATGAACAAGATTTAATTTTTTATTTTGGAAATGGTGAGGGACTCAAAATTATTAACTCTCGTAAGGAAAAGGTTAGTGGAAAGGAATTAATAATGATGAATGTTCTCTTGGTTAAATATATCAGTAATAATTTACTAATTTTAAGATAATTGTGTGACTCAAGACATGTAGTGGAATTCAAAAAGTGGTTATGCACTATAAAAGGAAGATATGGATCTATTATTTTCAAGGTAAAAAAACCAAAGGGAGTTTTTATCTCATAATTGATTAACTTAGATTCATTATTTCTAAAAAGGAATAAAATCATATGTTTTATAAGAGATATTTACATTTGAAACTTATTTGGTAAATTTGATAAAGAATTTATTTTATTACGATATCCCTAAACTCTCAAGTGATTATACTCACATGTGTGATTCTTTCCAAAGGGGGAATATTATAAGGAATACCTACAATATAAAGAAAGTAAAATCATTAATTTTTCTTGAGATAGATTAGGTTGTCATGTGAGGACCAATGCCACCTAAATACTTGAATGAAAAGAGGTATATTTTTCTATTAATTTATTATTATAATAGGATGGATTGGATAATAGTGATCTCCCACAAAACCAAGGTATTCAAATGCATAACTCGATATTAGTGGTTAAATAAAATAATATTGGGATCAAAAATTTTAATACTCTACACCAATAATGGCACAAAATCAACCATTAACAAAGTAGAGGAGTATCTTGAGAACCATAGGGCTAAACATCTGGTTTTGGTTGTTATTACTCCTCAAAAAAAATAGAGTTTTTCAGAGGAGGAACCAAATCATCTACAAAATGGATCAGACCATGCTTATAAATAATAATCTATAATAGACATATTTAAATGAGGAAGTGATTACATAACTACATATCTCTAATAGGGATTTTCTATGCCCAATTAATGAGAAGAATAACTATGAACCATGATATGGTAAGAATATAAAAATTAAGTATTTTGAAGTGTTTAGGAAAATATTAGTGAATATCATGCTATGAAGATTAACACTATGCTGTGAAAAGATATGTGAAAATATTAGTGAATCTATCTAGGTGAGGTTCATTAAGTGAAGGAAAGGGTTGCACCATGAGAAGTTTGAGGTTAATTTTAGTTTAAAATATCCATTAAAGGATTCTTATATAGAGTAGTGACACACATCATAAATTTAAGAGGATTTATTTGGGAAGTAATTGTGGATATTAAAATCACTCCATGAAAGAAGTAATTTCCCCATAAAAGTGGATAATCTTCATGTCATTCATGCCATGATGAGTTAGTCATACAGTTAATGAAAAATTTCTATATTAACTATAGATCCAATTGAATCTTAAATTATGAAGTGATAACTGAAAATTTTAAGGCCTTCTTTAGTATTAATCACACTTAATGTCCATGATAAAACCATCAAGGACACCTGGAATTATAATGAATGCTTTAATGAAGGTGAATTAATCTAAACTATTTGAATAAGAATTATAGGTTGAGTAGTTTTTAAAATAGTTCCAAAGAAGATAAAAAAGACTATATGAATAATTATTAATAAATATGAATTGAAGAAGTAATATATAGAAGATTATTGTTGTTTAATGGAATAAAGGTGTTCTATTCATTCTCTAGAAAAACGAAGTAGCAGAAGAAGGCATTAAAAAACATTCACTCTAGAAGTTCATCAAGCTGTGAAAAATTGAAAACACCATTTCAAGTGTATCTTCTTATCAATGTTTTGTAGGAGAATAATATCATCACCAAAGTAGTGAGAACCAATCTATGATGTATATTAGTGACATTATTAAACATTTTATGGATAGTAAGTCTTGAGGGTCAATACTAAAATTCCATTTTAATCACATATAAAGTAGTGAACTCACTATTTTAGGTGCATCAATACACTGTAGATAACATAATCCTTAGATTTTCACAATATGAGTAAACTAAGTAAAATTACGCGTGTCTATTTTAATAGTCTTTTCACTAAAGAGAGATAATCAAGGGAGGGAAATAAGTGTTCCTCTTAAAGAGAGAATAAGACCATGATCTAGGAAGTAAAAATCATTAAATACAATACCCTGATTCAACCCCCTCTCAAGGAATATTCCTTGATTGTGACCAATAATATTAAACATGTGTACTTCTCAACCCTTGATGTTTATGAATGCATTTGGTAATCCGGACATTCACCTTATGTCATGTGATAGTTTATCTATACACTATTTAGATATTCATGTCGTGGACATTACAGTATAGGAGTACCAATTGATAATTTTCATTCATGATCAATTTCAGTGAGGTAAAATTGGAGTTAGATATTATATTTAGAAAATGATAGGTTCATGTTATGAATAAAAATATAAGGCATTTAGAGATAAGGTAGTTCCTATAGATTGAGTGTAGTGGTAGAACAACCGTATCAAGAATCATACCCAAATATGAGAAGAAGACATCTAGTCTTTGTAACCAAAGTGGTTAAATAAAGATTCATTGTGATGTTGTTTGGGGTTGATATGTTTTATGATGGGGATTTTTGTAATGAAATATTCCTTGATGTGTAAAAAAAGGAAATATATTGTTAGACTATATTCTTGGTGAGTTTTATTTTTTAAAATTAAAATAAGGGAAAAGTGGTTATTGAAGCATTTGGGATGTTTAAATGTAAGTTTTAAAGATGTAAATATGGGTGGAAAATTATTTGATATAAAATTTTAGGGTCTTTTAAATGAATATGTGTTGGAGGGTTACATTAGAGCCTACTAGGATCCTATTTGGATGGGTTGGAGTGCTCTATGAATTACCTTTCCATCAAGAGACTGATAAACTATTAGACTGTCAGCTGGGTTTAACCAAAAGTTTAGGGATGGACCCCACTCCCACCTATAGTGGGAGTATTATTTTCATTTACTCGGGGTGAATTTATCCCTATAGATCCTTATTATTCTTGGGAGTTACACAAGAGTGGTAAGTTGACACTTTGATCCTTCCTCCTCCTCCCTTTCTTCTAGTTAGTCCATAGTGAATCAGAGTGGATTGGTTTACCATTTTAGGTAGGTTTAATTATTTATCCTCTCTTCCACCTTCCTTTATTCCTTCATATTTGAGATAGTTTTAATTAGTTATTTGGCTTTGATTTCACTGGAATATAGTGAAATCACATTGAAATATTGAGGCTTTTATGATAGGTGGCTAGAGGAGGTTTGTTAATGAGTAATTATCACTGTCTTTCAATGTTTTAGTGTGTCTATATGAAATTGCATGTTTATATAAGATTTAATTATTTTATATTAAACTTTTATGATCAATTAGGCTATTAATCATGGGTATTTTTATGATAATAGTAATAAGATGATGACTTACACCATTTTTTTTGTCTTTAGTTATGATTTCCCTATCATCTCACAATTTGGAGAGTTTTTATAGATCATTCATAATTGAATTAATTTTGGTAAATGAATTATAAATGTTAAATTTATGTCTATTAATTGAGATAGAAGATCATTTCATGAGTATAATCAGTATGGATCTGGGTGAGATGAATGAGTGTGACATAATGGGTTAATCCCATGAAAAGAGGTTGGTGGTCCTTAAATTACAATACCACCCATTGTGTGTGTTTTATGTGCATAATTTTATGATTAAAATGGGTTTTGGGTTAAGGATTATCAAATGGAAATTGATAGATTATAATAAAGTGTGATAGGTTACCTAGAACCATTATCTTGGAATAGGTGTTCAACTAGAAAGTGATCGATATTAGGGTCACATAGTGACCATGATACTCTATGAAACAAAAATAATTATGAAAGTTTTGACTAAAATGGTGTTTTGGGGTTAAGATAAATTATACAGGTCTTATATTCTTCCCTCATGGATACGTGATATTTTCTTATAAGATTGGTAGAAGGGATGGATGGTTAAATAATTGGTCTTCCTTGTTGATAGAGTGTGAGAGGGGGGGGGGGTGGTAAAGTGTGTTCTAGGGACCAATAATTTTAATCATAGAGGTTAATTAATCAATTGACATGGATTAAACCATGAGAGGCCTTGTTTGATTGTGTATTTAGAGATGAGTAGACCAATCAATGATATTCTTTAGATCAAGTCCTAATAAATTATTCACTTGGGGGTTTAGTGGGTGAAAGAAATTAAAATAAGGCATAACGGAACTAGACTCACCTTAGAAGATATTAATTGATTGTGCCAAAATTGATCATAGTAATAAGTGTATAGGATGAGATGAATTATATAGGGTGGGATGGTTTTTTGATCACTCAACTTATCTTTAATCAAGAGTCGAGGTGTGGGGATGACATGTTAGGACATATACTATTTTGGATCATCTGATAGGTTATCATTGAGTATAGAAATATATTACTAGGATGAACAATATCATGGTATAATGTTTTATGATTGTAATGTGGTTATTTTAGGTCTAGGTATAACACATAAAAATGTAATACATGATTGAAACATTTGTTTATAGACAAGGGATATGGTTTGGGATTTGTGATTCCCTCCCTTGTTACTATCTTTTCACAATAGTTATTTGGATTCTAGGAGCCTAACTGGCACATCATTTCACTCACTATGTGGTTCTTCCTAAGGGAACTGAATATTCTAGTTCCTTACCATGATTAAAATTCATTTCCCAAGGTATATAGATGTGTTATATCCCTCCGATTATTCTATGGAAAATATTGAGGGAGGTAGCTACATTATTACCCTTCCATGATTCAAATATAGCTTTTATGTATGATGATTATTATTGAAAGTCATTCTCAGATACTAGGGGATAAAGATCCTATCTCATAGTACCCATAGTGTGGTTTATTTATAATTAATTTTCTATGGTAATCCAATATAATTACTTAGGTGCTAATATCTATCTTGGTGGAGTGGTTTGAAGGTTATGGTTCCATAATGGTACAAGATCCTAATGTGATGAAGTTTTTAACTATAATTAGAAAAAGTCAGCATGATCAAGCATTTTGGATTTTCTTAAATTATACATGATGAATCAAGATGAATGTTGTGTGTTATGTATTTTTATACTAGATTTTTCATTCACTCACATATATGAATCTTGGAATATTTTAGGGGTCCTATTGGTGGTGTCATGATAATGTTCATACTCCCACCATATACATGAAACTTGGTGGAAGTAAAACCCTTATGTTTTAGATGAAAATCAGGGAAGGGGAATATTGATATAAGATTTAGTTTTAATTTCTTAACAAATATGAGGATATGGCTCTATCATGGGGTTGAGTACCACTTAGAGATAGTGTTTCATATAGAGACCCAAACATCTCGTACTTTGATATCACATCTTAATATATTAATTTACATAAAATTTCATATATACATACCCAAGGTGAGAAATGGTTTAGTGTATTTGGGTACTAGGTACCCAATATTATTACTTTGTGAAAGATCATTAATGTCACCCACAAAGATATTCCAATTTAGTAGTCTTCATAGACAAACCCTAATTAAAACCTTTCTTCATAATGTAGGGAAATAAAACATAAGAAAGGGTGTTCTCAGATTCCCAGAAAGGGGAAATAAGGGAGATATCAATATAACTTGAGAATATGGGTATGAAAACATGATAATAACATTTTAAAACCATAACTTTCATATCATAGATCATAAATGTGAGTCATGACATAAATCTTGGTAGTTCATAAGACACGAATCATACTGGGATCAAATAACATGAGATAGGTGAGCATAAAATTGGAACAATTCATAGATTTCTGGCATACACATATGGTTATAACATTATGAACATGTATAAAGAGAAACGGATTTACTTGTTAAATTTAGGACATGAAATAAGGATCTCGCATAAACTTATGTACATGAAACTAGGTCCATCCATAACATTATGGACATGAAATCCAGGTCTATGCATAAAAATATGAACATGTAATCAAGTTCACACATAACAATGTGAAAATATCATCAGGTTCACACATAACATTGTGAAAATGTAATTAGGATCACACATTTCATATTTACTCATGAGTTATCAATCATTACCCAATGAATTGGAGGGAGATATAGGTCTAACCCATCACATAATCCATATATATGTGTGCCAAAAGATCATAAATAATTCATCATATCACAATCCATGAAAATAGATGGTGTAACGCCATGAACCCAGCTACCCAGATTCGGTGCATTATTACATAACATTGGCATGATCCAAGGAAATCATGTCTCGAAAGACCGATCAATTTAGTATTATTGGAAACAAGATTCATATATAAGTTCAACTTTACAACTTGAAAAGAAATACAACAAGAATTTATTCCATTAGAAACATCCAAGAATCCTATATTATACCTGCAAGTCACTCATAAATAACTTATTCATATTCTGGGAAAATGAAACATAAGAAATGGGTGAGATCAAACACTCAGTAAGAGTAAGAAATATAGCGAAAGATAACATAAATATTAAGCATGGTGAATAATTAAAACCATATACCTTTACCAATAATAAACATGAATACTTTTATGGTAGGATTATGAACTGAGTAAATAATTCCATAATAAAACATAACAATGGGTATTTTACTAGTCGAATGACCACATGAACCATCAATATTATTTTCATAATGGGGGAATGTATAATGCCAGAAATTCTGAAACATTTTGTCAAGGCCTTGGCCAAGACATCTAAAAATGATTATGACCTCAGACAAAACCATATATCAAATTGGGAAAGGGTCTCGGCCAATTCCACATCTAGTTGTCTCATTAGACATATCGATGTGTCGAGGAGAAATATCAAGCTCCACCCGTCACTTACTAAGTCCAATAAATTTCTCATATGAAAAGGTTGAAATATAACATATACATTCTTATTAAAACTAGCATACTACATGTCAATAATCTAACCATAAACAATGAATGGTATAAAAATAGCACATCCACAGTCAAACATATCACAAAACCTTCAATACAATATGGAAGTTTTGTATCATAATAAATCAACTTCAAATAAACTTAAAATCCATCAAAGGATGTTGACATAGATGAAATCAAAACCTTTTTCAGATAAATATCTCTTTCTATTTTGAAATCTTTTAAGATTCACATAATTATAAGGAAAACATTTATTTTGAAAATATTCTTATAAGCTTGTATGGGAATATTTGATGATGTTATAATGGCAGAAAATATCCACACCCACTGTATAAGTTAAAAAAACATTCTTACGTTAAATTTGTCGAAAATGTTAAAAAGTACCTTGTTTGGAAAATGACGGCAAGATTCCTTTAAAAACATATAAGGGTATAAATTACTTTAACCCATTTTCTAGTAATAGTAAAAATGTTTTGAAATACATTTTTATGAAACATGGATGTGGATGATAAAGAGGTCCCAATAGATAATTACGTATAAACAACCTTGGACAATGAAGAGATTGTGAAATTAACACTTACCTTGTACTTTTATTTGGTCGAGGGTAGGGTAAGCTCTTTTATAATGGTGAAATAATTGTTATTAAACTATACAAGAATCATATACATTAATATGATATCATATATGATATTTTAACATTGCTTTGTTAATAATACCTTAGTATTATTGTCATTTCAGGTGTTAACTGATTCATTTTCCATTATATTATTTGTTATGTGAGTCATATTTGTTATGGATGAAATGTATATTATTCATATCCAGAATGATATCACGTATTTAAACATTATTTTTAATCATCAAATGAAAATTAGTCTTGAATGGATACGATGGGGAATGAATCTCACTGCGTTCGTGGAGACGGTAATCTGTAAGTACGCACACGTGACAATATCATTCTTTTGATATTAAAATAACATATAATTGGATGGTATATAATATATAAAGAATCATTATCACGTTGTATTTAATATTTACCTCAATTACACATCATTATTATACCCATCCAAATAATAATGTATTGAATAACAATTACACCACGATGTGGAGACGGTAAGCCGTACGTACACATGTATGGTGACATGTCATTCAAAGGATGGATAGAATAATGAATTTCATTGAAAAAAATTTATAATAACATCAATGTATATAGAATATACTGGAGTTATTATTTTAGAATGGAAAAAACAAATAAAAAGGAAGTTCAAGAAGAAAGGAACTTGAAAGAGGTGGTGAGATATTTACCTCTTCTTCAGGTTCTTCCTTTTGATTTGATCAAATGGACTCCTTAAGTTAGATTTATGACTAAATTAAGGACTCTAAGATTAAGGGAGGATAGTTTATAGGGTATTTGGGCAGAGTTTGGCCGAGCCAAATGGATTTGAAGGTGTGAATTGGAACAAAGGTGGAGTGTCCTTTAATAAGAGGGGTGAGGGGCACCTTAGGAAAAGCTAGAAATATTATTTTATAATAAAATCATTTTAGGTTTATAATTGCTCCAAAATGGATTATTTAGAGGATAAGGTGGGTCTGGGTCGAAACCCACTCAACCAATAGGTTTTAGATAGGTTTGGGTCTATATTTTACCCTTATCTTTTAGATTTAACTCTTAGTTAAATAGTTTGACATTTACCATGTCTCTTTGTATTTTTATATTATATGGTTAATAAAATTACTATATACTTCCAAGAGAACCCCAAGTGGTTCATTAATGATAAAAATATCATTATTTTAGTCTTTTTTATGATCCTTATATTTTTTGGAATATAATATCAATTAATAATATAATATTTCTTTTAAAAACACTTTTTGTGTCAATTTTGACACTATTTGGTATTTTGTTTTTTCTAAATTTATAAATGCATTATTACTTTGATCCAAATTCATTTAAACAACCCTAATATGCCATATTAACCTAAAAAATTTGTTTAATTCATAAAAAATCTCAAATTACATTTATTTGTATACTTATAATATCAATTATTTTAATATTTAATTAATTATGTAATTACTGCATCATCATTGTGTCATAAATAAATTAAATTATTTAATGTCTAAAAAATATAAATAAAATACCATTATGTATTAAATCGTTTTATCTTTCTAATGAATATTTATAGTTGAATTTATCTTATGTATAACCCTATATTAAATTTTTTTTAGTTTTTAAACTTTGATTTTAACTCTTTTAACTCTTCTTTAAATAAAATAATAATAAGTGTCCTAATCTAAACCAAGTGGACCAAAGTGGTTCATCATTTTTTACTAAGGTTGTTTTTGGTCTAACTATACTTATCCAATAGAATTAGGACATGTGTTAGGGTAATAATAATAATATCATTTTACCCTTAATTACCCTATTTACTTTTATCCGTGGTAAATAAAAGTAAAAAGTTACTATTCACCAAAAATTATTTTCATCTCATTGAACCAAATTTTACTTACTGATATCAACCATGTCTCTCGGATTTTTGAAATTACACTCATAGAAGTGGTAAAATTATGTTTTATGTGAATGTTCAAATTCACCTAGGAGGTGGGTAAAAGAAGGTGAAAAGTTCAATAAAATTTTTATATATCTAAAATTATTATAAAATGACTCCAGTGAATTACATTTAAATTATATAGGTATTATATATCTATTTTGACCTAAAATAAATTTAAATAAAATAAATAATTATTTAAATAAAAATTCAGTTTTAAACTATAACTCTGTGTTTTTCAATATTCATCAAAAATTGAAAGTTTTCAAAAAAATACCAAAAATTCACCCGAAGATAATTTATATATTTTGAATCCAAAAATGAAGTCCATTTTGAAAGATAAAATTTATAAAATTTCAAAAATTGGGTATTACTATTAATAATGGCTAGTTTGATTGGTTGTGGTGTGTTAGAACACGAAGTTGCGTACAACACAAGCTACTGAATTATTCAAAGAGAAGCATACCGTGGAAGCTTAGGGTGTTAAATTCTCCCCTCCAAATAATTTATTCCATGAAATTTTTATAATATTACTACATAAAAAGACGCGGGTGGTTCTTCATCATAAGTTCCTCAGGTTCCCACGTTGCTTCTTCCATCTTATGGTTTCTCCATAGAACTTTTACCAGACGAGTCGTCTGGTTTCTCAGCACCTGTTATCTTATATCAATAACTTTGATAGGCTCTTCATAATAAGACATATTGGGTTCTAGTTCTAATTCCTCATAGGTGAGTACATGCGTTGGGTGAGGCATGTATTTTCTCGATAGTGATACATGGAACATTTCATGAACTTTTGAGATATGTGGAGGAATTTTTAAATGGTAAGCTACTACCCCAATTCTTTATAGGATTTCAAAAGGTTTGATGTACTTGAGACTCAATTTACCCTTCATACCAAAACGTATAACACCCTTCCATGGAGATACCTTCAAGAAAACATGATCTCCTACCTGAGATTCCAAATCCTTCCTTCGATTATCAGCATAGCTCTTCTTCCTACTTTGAGCTGCTTTGATGTGGTTTTGTATTACCTTGACCTTTTCCATTTTTTCCTCCACATGTTCTGGGCCTACGTTTTTTCTTTCACCAACATCATCCCAACAGGTTGGTGTGTGACATCTCTTTCCGTATAACACTTCATATGGTGCCATTTGAATACTTGAATGGAAGCTATTATTATAGAAAAATTCTACCAGAGGTAAATATTGTTCCCACATACCTTGAAAGTCAAGTGAGCATGATCTCAAATTGTCTTCTAAGGTTTGAATAGTCCGTTTCTGATTTTCCATCTGTTTAGGGGTGGTAGGCAGTGCTCAAAAAAAGCTCAGTATCCAGGGCATTCTGAAGACTTTTCTATAATCTTGATATAAAATGGAGATCACAATCATAAAAAATCGATAGTGGTACTCTATGAAGTCTTAAAACGTTATTAATATATAGTCTCTCTAGACATTCAAGTGGTAAATCTTCTCTTATAGAGAGAAAATGTGCTTAGTTGGTAAGATGATAAAAAATGACCCATATTGCATCATTCCTTCTAGGAGTCCTTTGTATTCCCATGACAATTTCCATCGTGATATTATCCCATTTCCACTCAGGTATGGGAAGAGGTTGCGAGACTCCTCCAGGATATTTCCTTCCAGCTTTCACTTGTTGACAAACCATACATCTTGACACCAAATCAGCAATTTCCCTCTTCATGTTGTCCCACAAAAAATGTTCCTTCAAATATCTATACATTTTGGTGCTCCTAGGGTGTATAGAGAAATTGGAGCTATGGGAATCATCTAACAATTCCTTTTTCATATCAGGTATATCGGGAACAAAAATTCTCTTCCCAAATTTCAAAATTCCATATTCATACACAAAGTCACTCAATCTCCTATCATTCACAGCTTTAATATTCTTTTGAAACTTTTCATCACTGGTCTAAGAATTATTTATCCTTTCTAGTAAAGATGGTTTGGAAACCATTTGAAAAAGTATTGATGTTTTACCTTCCATGGTGATTCCCATATTCATCTTTACTAGATCCATATATATAGGATCCTTTTCAACTCTCATCTTATTCAAAACTCCATGATACTTTCCACTCAAAGCATCTGCCACCTTATTTTTCTTCCCCGGGTGGTAGTGTATCATGAAATCACAATCCTTGAGTAGTTAAAGCCATAGAATTTGCCTCATGTTGAGTTATTTCTATGAGAAAATATACTTCAAACTCTTGTGCTCAGAATATATCTCACATTTTTCACCATAGAGATAATGTATCCATATCTTCAAAGCAAGGATTACAACTGCTAACTCAAGATCATGAGTAGGATAGTTTTTCTCATGAATTTTTAGCTTTCATGATGCATAGGAAATAACTCTATCATTCTGCATATGGACACAACCAAGTCCTTTCTTTGATGCATCACTATAAATAACAAACCCATAATTCCCCAATGGTAGAGTCAATATAAGAGCATTGAATAATATTCTCTTCAGTTATTTAAAATATTCTTCACACTCTTTTTTCCACACAAAATTAACCCCTTTATGTGTGATCTTGGTTAATGGGTTAGCCAATTGGGAATAATTCTGGACAAAATGCCGATAATAACCTACTAAAACAATAAACCTGCGTACCTCAGTTATACTCGTAGGTGCTGGACAATCTTGAATTTCTCTTATCTCAGAAGGATCAACAGAGATCCAATCATTGGAGAATATATAGTCAAGAAAAGAAATCTACTGAAACCATAATTCACACTTGCTAAACTTCCCATAAAATTTATGTCTTCTAAGAGTCTTTAGGATAATGAGAAAGTGATTTTCATGATCTCCATAGATTTTGAAGTATACCAAGATATCATCAATAAATACCACTACAAAGTCATCTAGATATTCCTTAAAAACTCTATTCATTATATCAATGAAGACAGAGGGTGAATTAGTCAATCCAAACGACATTACTGTAAACTAATAATGCTCGTACCTGGTTCAAAATGCGTCTTTGGAATGTCTTCCTTCTTCACACACAACTGATGATATCCAGATCAAAGTTCAATCTTTGAAAAGTATTAATCTCTTTGAATTTGGTTGAATAAATCATCAATGCGAGGTAGGGGATACCTATTCTTTATTATTATATCATTGATCTCCATGTAGTCAATGCACAACCTCATAGATCCATCTTTCTTCTTAACAAAAAGAACATGGGCACCCCATGGAAAAACACTAGGACAAATACATCCCTTATTACTAAATTATTATAGTTGTTTCTTTAGTTACACTAATTCTGTAGTGGCCATTCTATAAGGGGTATTTTATATGGGCCTTGATTTAGGAATTAAATCAATGGAAAACTCAATTTCTCGTTCTGGATGATGTCTAGGTAAATCTTCTGGAAACACATCAACATATTCTTTCACAATAGGTACATACTCTATTTGAACATTATTTTCCTCACCCACATTTATTTCATTATCTTCCTCCACAATAATTTAATTTAGTTGAGGTAATCAGGGTGGATTTAGATAAGAATCAGGTGGTGACGATTCTGCTATAAAGCTAAGGTGTTCTTTATCATCGTCATCAAAAATTGTAACCTCCTTCTTCTTACAATAACTTTTCGCATCATGGTCTAAAATCCAATCCATACTGAGGACTATATCAAATTCAATCATGGGTATGGCCATAAGATCAACAAATAAAGAACATTTATGTGTTATAATGGGGACTAATTCACAAAACATTGTTGCAATGGTACTTTCCTTAGGAGTTTTGACTGAAAACTCCCTTGTTAAATCAAATTGGAAATATCTAATTTTCTTAGAAAACTTGTAAGATATGAAACAATGAGATGATCCAGAATCAAATAATGAATTTTCTAAACTTGAGGAAACCATTAAATTACCTTCCACTAGGCTTTTCAAAGCTTCAACCTCAGTAGTAGTGATCACAAAAGCTTGGCCTTGATATGTTGGCCTTTTCTGACGTAAGTTTACCTGATGCTTAAGACATTCATTTTAATAATGTACCATATCCTTGCAATTGTAGCATTGAAAATTTATAGTGTCTTTCTTTCCCTAACAATCACCAACAATATGGGATTTTTGTCCACATTTGTAGCATACTCCTTTTCCTTTTAGACAGGTACCAGGGTGCTTCCTTCCGAAATTATCACAGGGTAGAAATTCAATTCTTCCCATATTCCCTATTTCCTTATTTCCTTTCCAGAGTGTTCAATAGATCTATTGTTCTCTTGCTATGCTTTAAAGTCATAAGAATTAGAGAATTTTTTTTCTGTCTTGATTGCACATGAGACAATATCTTCGTATGATGAGAAAAATTGTGATACTAATGTTCAACGGAGAAATGGTTTTCACCCATAAAATAAATGGTGAATCTTACTTATGGGGTTATGTATATAATTTGCTGCATGGGTCACTAACCTTGTAAAGTTATCTTCATACTTTGCGACATTCTCATCCTCCTTTTACCTCAAACTCAGAAATTTTTCTTCCATATCTGCTCGATGGTCATGAGGAAAGTATTTTTCTAAGAAAATTTCTTTAAACTACCTCTAATCTATATTTGATACTTCCTCATCTTCCTTTGTGTTTTGAATCAATGAACACCATTGATCAGCATCTCCAGTGAGGCGGTAAACTTCCATGACAAATTTTTCCCTTTTTCTACTCCCCAAAGTGTGGAATATTTTCCCTAAAGAATTTATCCATTTCTCAGACACTAATGATTTTTTACTCCCATTTAATGTCGGTGGTTGTTTCCTCATGAAGCAATATAACATTGATCCTCCATGTTGTGGATCAGGGTGCTCTATATGGGTAAGGTTATTATTCATAACCTGAGTGAGTTGTCCTAGTATGGTGATTAGTTGATCAGCAATAGTTGCATCACCAGCTCCACTATAATTATCTAGAGTAGGAGGGAAATACTTACATGGAGTGTGTGCATTGATATAGTTTCCATTCCTTTCACTAGGATCCATTTCTAAACAATGTCATAAACTAGATTAGTTTATGAATCGAAATACATAAATTCAAACTTGTAAAACACTTAAAATAAATTGAAAAGTTTATGGATATAATCCATAATCATAAAAATGTTTTCTTTCAGGAAGTATATACTCATAAACCCTTGATAATGGTTTGTAAATAAAATGTGAATTATCCTAAGCATATCCCTCGGGAGTGTCGTAACCAAGAGTTCATCAAGGACCGTTGTCGTGCACCAGTTCCCGTTCAAGTCTAGCTCAAAGCGGTGTTTTCAGGTTTTACCACTAGGTACATTTATGCTAGAGCTGCCTCTACCTGCTCATATCCAAACAAGGATGTATTTTTGGAAAACTCACAAAATATCTACAATACCGAAATTATAGGAAGTTATTCTATACTAATCCTCAAAGTTTATCATAGGGATATTTTCTCTAATCAGGGTTTATCTAAATATAGTTTCTAAGGTTTGTACTAAACATCCTCTAATACCAACTGTAATGCTCTGAACCCAGTTACCCAGAGTCAGTGCATTGTTACATAACATTTACATGATCACAAGGAAATCATGTCTCAAAAGACCGATCAGTTTAGTATTATTGGAAACAAGATTCATACAAAAGTTCAACTTTACAACTTGAAAAGAAATACACCATGAATTTATTCCAATAGAAACATCCAAGACTTCTAGATTATGCCTTCAAGTCACTCATAAATAACTTCTTCATATCCTGGGAAAATATATCATAAAAACGGGGTGAGCTCAAATGCTCAGTAAGAGTAAGAAATACATCGGAAGATAACATAAATATTAAGCATGGTGAATAATTAAAACCACATGTATTTACCAATAATAAACACGAATACTTTTATGGAAAGAATATGATATGAGTAAATAATTCCATAATAAAACATAATCATGGGTATTCTACTAGTCAAATGACCACATGAACCATAAATATTATTTTCATAAGGAGGGAATGTATAATTCTAGACATTTTGAAATTTTTTTTTCAAGGCCTCGACCAAGACGTCTAAAAATGATTAAGGCCTCGGCCAAAACCATATATCAAATTGGGAAAGGGACTCAGCCAATTAAACATCTAGTTGTCTCATTAGACCTACCGATGCATCTAGGAGCTATAGTGGGCTCCACCTGTCACTTACTAAGGCTAATTCATTCCTCATATGAAAATGTTGAAATATAACATAAACATTCGTATTAAAACTGGCATACGAAATGTAAATACTTTAACCATAAACCATGAATGGTATAAAAATATCACATACACATTCAAACATATCACAAAACCTTCAATACAATATGGATGTTTTGTATAATTATAAATCAACTTCAAATAAACTTAAAATCCATCAAAGGATGTTGACATAGATGAAATCAAATCCTTTTTTTTAGAGAAATATCTCTTTATATTTTGAAATCATCTAAGAGTCACATAATTATAAAGAAAAAATTTATTTTGAAAATATTACTATAAGCTTGTAAGGGATGCTTTGATGATGTTATAACTGTAGAAAATAGCCGCACCCACCGTATAAGTTAAAAAAAAATTCTTACCTTAAATTTTTCGAAAAGTTCAAAAAGATACTTTTTTGGAAAATGACAGAAAGATTCATTTCAAAACATATAAGGGTATAAATTAATTTAACCCATTTTCTAGTAAATATTAAAAATGTTTTGAAATACATTTTTAAGAAACATGGACGTGGATGATAAAGAGGTCCTAGTAGATAATTACGTATAAACATCCTCGGATAATAAAGAGATTGTGAAATTAACCCTTACCTTATACTTTTCGTTGGTAGAGGGTAGGTTAACCTCCTATATAATGGTAAAATAATTGTTATTAAATTATACAAGAATCATAAACGTTAATATGATATCATATATTATCTTTTAACATTGCTTTGTTAATAATACCTTAGTATTATCATCGTTTCAGGTGTTAACTGATTCATTTTCCTTTATATTCTTTGTTATGTGAGTCATATTTTTTATGGATGGGATGTATCTTATTCATATCCAGAATGATATCAAGTCTTTAAACATTATTTGTAATCATCAAATGAAAAATAGTCTTGAATGGATATGATGGGGAATGAATCTCATCTCGTTCGTGGAGATGGTAATCCGTACGTACACACGAGCAAAAATATCATTATTTTGATATTAAAATAATATATAATTTGATGGAATATCATATATACAGAATAATTATCATGTTATATATATTATTTATCTCAATTACACATCATTATTATACCCATCCAAATAATAATGTATTGAATAACAATTACAACACGACGTGGAGATGACAAGCCGTACGTACACACATATGGTGACATGTCATTCAAAGTATGGATAGAATAATGAATTTGGTTGTACCATATTTATAATAACATCAAATTATATATAAAATAATGGATTCATTATTTTATAATGGAAACAACAAAGAAAAAGTAAGTGGAAGAAGAAAGGAACTTGGAAGAGGTGGTGAGATATTTGCCTCTTATTTGGGTTATTCCTTTTGAATTGATCAAAAGGGATTCTTAGGTGGGATTTATGACTAAATTAAGTCCTCTATAATGAAGGTATGATTGTTGAGAGGGTATTTGAGCAGTGGTTGGCCGAGCCAAATGTCTTTGAATGTGTGAATAATAAAGAAGGGGGAGTGCCCTTTTATAAGAGGGGTGAGGGGCACCTTAGGAAAAGCTAGAAATATTATTTTATAATAAACTAATTTTTGGTTTATAATGGATCCAAAATAGATTATTTAAAGGATAAGGTGAGGTAGGGTCGAACACCACTCATCCAATTGGTTTTATAAAGGTTTGGGTCACTCTTTTACCTTTATATTTTAGATTTAACTTTTAGTTTAATAGTTTTACATTTATCATGTCTCTTGGTATTTTTATATTATGTGGTTAATAAACTTACTATATCCTTCCAAGATAACCCCAAGTTGTTCATTAATTATACAACTATTATTATAAAAGTATTTTTTCCAAAAATTAGATTTTTAGGAATATAATACCAATTAATAATGTAATATTTGTTTTAAAAACTCTTTTATGTCAAATTTCTCACTATTTGGTATTTTGTTTTTTCTAAATTCATAAAAACATTATTACTTAGAAAAATATTCATTTAACCAACACTAATATGTCATGTTAACCTATAAAATTAGTTTAATTCATAAAAAGTCACAAATTAAATTTATTTGGATATTTACAATATTAATTATTTTTATATTTCGTTAATTATGTAATTACTGCATCATCATTGTGTCATAAATAAATTAAATTATTTAATGTATAAAAAATATAAATAAAATACCATTATGTAAGAAATATTTCTATCTTTATAATTAATATTTATAGTTGAATTAAAATTATGTATAACCCTATATTAAAAATGTTTTAGTTATTAAACCTTTATTTTAACTCTTTTAACTCTTCTTTAAATAAAATAATAATAAGTGTCATAATCTAATCCAAGTGGACCAAAGAGGTTCATATTTTATTCATAATTTTGTTTTTTGTCGAATTATACTTATCCAATAGAATTAGGACATGTTTTAGGGTAACAATAATATCAGTTTTACCCTTAATTACCCTATTTACTTTTAACCGTTGTAAATAAAAGTAAAAAGTTATTATTCACCAAAAATTATTTTCATCTCATTGAACCAAATTTTACTTACTGATATCAACCATGTATATAGTATTTCTTAAATTCCACTCAAAGAAGCGGTAAAAATTATGTTTTATATGAATTTTCAAATCCCCCTAGGAGGTGGGTAAAAGACAGTGAAACGTTCAATAAAATTTTTATATATCTAAAATTATTATAAACTGAATCCAATGAATTAAATTGAAATTATATAGGTATTATGTATATATTTTGACCTAAAATAAATTTAAATAAAATAAATAATTATTTAAATAAAAATTCTGTTTTAAACTATAACTCATTATTTTTCACTTTTCATCAAAAATTTAAGGTTTTCAGAAAAATACCAAAAATTCGACCTAAGATAATTTAGATATTTTGAATCCAAAAATTAAATCCATTTTAAAGATAAAATTTTAAAATTTTTAAAAATTTGGTATTACTACTCATAACAGCTAGTTTGATTGGTTGTTGTTTCTTAGAACTCGAAGTTGTGTACAACACACGCTACTGTATTATTCAATGAGAAGCATACCGTGGAAGCTTGGGGTGTTACATATGGATATTATAAACATTTTATCATAACATAACCTTTGTAAAAGAAACATGTTTCATAATAATTTCACTATTTCATCCAAGAATAACCTATAGAAAAAGAATTATTTTTCATAATCATTTTATCATGGTATAACATTTGTAAGAGAAATATATTTCATAAAAATATTTTCATAATAAATATAAAAAATTCAAACAAATAATAAGAATGGTATCCTTGGATCATATCACCAATAGAGCATAAGTAACAACAAAGGATTTCAACTTAGTTATAAAATGATTTTGAGAAAAAAATAACTTGGAAATATTCATGAGGAAAATAGCATTTAAACTTTTAAAAACAGTTTTTAAAACTTAAAAAGTTTCTAAAATACTTTTATTTAAAATAACCTTATAAACTTATAAATTAATATTTAAAAATCATTTAAAACATATCTTGAGAAAAATAAATTTTTACTTAGAAATCAATTCTTTAAAATCTAAATTTTTTCTAAATATATAGGAGAAAAATTTCTATTAAAATAACCTTGAAAAATGGTAACAAAATCATGAAATCACCGACCATTAATGATAGTTGGAAATACTCTTCACAATATGTAAATTAAAAAAATAATTCCTTTCATATTTTTGATAAAATCCAAATGATCATTTATTTTGAAAATTTATTGGATATTCCTTTTAAATCATTTAATAAAAATTAAAACATGGGTAGAAATGTCTTTAATAAATCCTTTGTAAAATTTTTAAAAAATTTTGAATTTTTTTTAGAAAACATAGATAGAGAATAAAAAGGGGTTTCAACCGAACAGAGAAATAAATATGATTTTTATTAATAATATTCTTTTGAACCCTTGAGTAAATAAAGAGAGGAAAATGATGGGAAACAATGTTTTCTCAATGAATAATTAGAGTATAATAAAAATTCAAAAAGCTATTGAGAATTATATCATATTATTTCATCATCAAAAATATAATCATAAATAATCCTGATAAATAATGAGATTATAACATAAAACATTTACCACTTTAGTATCTTTTAAATCGTAGGATTCATTAAACAATAAAGTAAAATAAAACTTTTAATATCATAAAAAAGTAAATTCACGACCACTTAATTTTATCATGGTTAAATAAACTCTATAATTTTAACCATGATATAAATATAATATATATTACATATACATTTATTTAGAAAAGTTAATTAAGGTTAGAGAGAGAAAGTGAAAAACACATTTCATGGAGACGGTAGGCCATACATATGCATGAACGCTGTTTCCATTTTCTCAATGGAATGAAAGAATGAATGTTAAATAAAATATTAAAATTATATAAATTTTTTTTATTTTATATATAACAGATATGTTTATTAAACCTATACTTTTTACCTTCCATGTAAAGTGTATGTGAAAAAAGAATCATATCACCTCACGAGGCGGTAGTCCTTCGTACACATGGACGATGTTATCATATCCCTCCTAGAATGAAAATAAAGATGGTATATAAGATATAATAATTAAATAAGTATAATTATTTTAAAAATATATTATATATTAATTTATTAAATTTTTATTACTATCCAAGTGAATCAAAAATGAAAAACACATCACATCGGTTTGTGAGGTAGTAGTCTACCAAACACATGAGCAACATTATTGTTTTTACATTGGGTTTGGATGTAAGAAGGTATATGTGGTATTATTATTCAAGAGGTATAAAAATATCATAAATATAATATATAAAAAATAAATCCATCATCACATCCATAAGTGATATGTGGCGATTGAAAACAAATAACATCGGTTCACGAGGCAATAGTCCTCCAAACACACAAATGATGATTTCATATCCCATTTGATAGAAGTTGAGATGGTTATAGGTCATGAGATTAATATAAAAAAAATCTCAGTATATGTAATATAATTATTATTTTTATATAATTATGATTTAATAATAATTAAAGGAGGTGTAGGAATATATAAAATAAAATGCTCGGTTAGAGACATTATCTCTACTTGAGACAAATTATTTTGTTTTGCACCAAAATGATTCTTAGGTTAGATTTATGACCAAAATAAGGATTATAGGATCATATGACTGAATTAATGAAGTAATTTGGGTAGTTATTGGCTCAACCAATGGGTTTTGGAAGTGTGAAGAGGAGAGGAGAGGGGGTGGCCTTTTATAAGTGAGGTAAGTGGCACACTTGTAGTTTTTGAAAAAATGGTTTACCCATATTTTTCACATGAAACAAAGCCCCAAAATGGTATATTATCTAACATTATACATTATAAGGTCTAAATTTGGCCATAAAATTAGTGCTGGATAATTATATAGGTTATTTTACCCCTTACTCTTTTAGTCTAACCCCCGGTAATCCCATTTTCACCTTAACCATGGTAATCAATTTTTTCTATTTTACAATTAATAATGGTAAAAAATTAAGTTAACATATTTGATAATATAAATTATTATTATTATTAGAAATATATAATCTATTTTTAAACATTCCATTCATATATTTGGAAAATTTTAATTTAAAATTAATCCCGTAGATGTGATGAGAAATCAGTTTTCCAAAGAGAGAATGTTCAAAAGTTTAAAAAGTTTTTATATAAAAATTCAATATGAAATTGATTATAATGGATTAAATGAGATTAATATACATATATTTGAACTGATTTTAATTTTAAAACCATCTTAAAATAAAAGTTATGTTTTAAATCCTTTGAATGAAAAGGTGAGTTTTTTAAATTAAAACTACAATTTTTCGCTATTCACTAAAATATTTATCTTTTCAAAAAAATATCATAAAAAAATAAAATGATAATTTTTTAGATGATGATTTAAAAAATGAATTGAATTTTTCAAATAAATTTTATAAAAATTTCATAATTTAATTTTAAAAATAAATGTGCAAAATGTGGCAAATGTTTTTTTAGAGAAATAAAAATAGTAAGTGTAAAATTTGATTTATTTTTATCAATTTCCTAGAAAAAATGATGAATGTTAAATTTTTTATTGAATATATAATATAAATTTTTTATTGAAATAATTCAAAAGAAGTGATTTTTTAAATTTATTGAGGTAAAATGTATTTGCATTTATAGAAATAGTTATTCAGGAAAGACTTTATTTGTTTTAAACGGGTTTTTTTAATTTATAATTAATTGGTTAAAAAATAAATAATTATATATACATGTTTAAACCATATATTTTCATAATTTATTTAATCATATTCATACCTGCAATTCCAACATCTATGCGATAACTGTCATATTAAATAATAATATTTTAATTGTATGTTGTGTTTTTTTAAAACTCACTATTGGATGTAATACAAGATATTGAAGAAAATTAAATTTATTTGAAATAAATATATCATAAAATATCAGGGTGTTACATTTATCACTTTTTGTATTTTTTATTTTCTATATATTTCTATGTATGTGATTGACTCGTCAAGGGCAGTTCAAGTTATGTATGACTTATGTATGTTTTTACATGGTTTTAATTTTTATATAAAACGTGTTATGATATTTTTATAAAGTATCTCCCATTGTAATTCTTTATTTTTTATGGTTTTTTCTATCTTAATTTGTTGGATGGTTATAATAATGAATGTATAGTCCCCCCAATGTTGAATCCAAACTCAAGTTTCTAGTTAACAACCTCTAGTATATGAGGAGTTAGGCCTAAGGTCATGTGGAAATGTGAATTATGTACTATTTTTATATAATGTTTCATGGATGTTATATAAAATGATATGTTAATGTTTTTATAGAAATATATTTCCATCAATTTGTCCAATATCACACCCAAAGATTAAGGATTAAGGAACCATTTGAATTCTATGCATAATAAGGGAGTATTAATTCTCTGATTCTATGATTGATCTTAGTGATTCTATTAATTTGATAAGTTAGTTTATTATATATATATTTAAATTTGTTTAATTGAAACCCAAAATCATAGTTCTTCAATTTTCAAATTGAATTAAGAATCACCCTATTTGTGTGTTGGAGTATGCATTGGTCAATTTTAAGAATATTATGTTCCTTGTAGAATTCAATGCACTAAAAATGGATTTTGATAGAATAAAATTACACTCACCACTAATTATTGGTAATCCATTAAAAAAATAGAAAAATAAATATTCCATGTTTTTAATATTACCCATTCCAATTAATTTAATAGTGATATCAAGTATTTTAAAATTCTAAATTTAATGAAACTCTACTTAGAGGATAACCTCACATTTTGTAAAAATTCTATTTACATGTATCCCATGGATGAACACATTTCAAATGCATGTATTAAACCGATCTCTTATTTTTCTAATCTTATTAATTATTTGTGTGATGATATATTTATGGATTGTAAAACTGTATTGAAAAAATTCTTACGTGAAAGTATATTAATGATTTCTTTTATTTATGGAGTTTTGAAACCATCAATGATTATACAATGGGTATGTTTATTAAATCTCCCATTGAATAAAAAAATATTGAGCATATATATAGTATACATGATATTCATCCCATAAGAGTCATATATTATATTATTTATCACCATTATCTTATATTGAAGTCCCTTCCTAAAATCCATAAATATTAATTTATTGAGAGTGTTCTAATTGCCCATCATAATTTCTACTAATATATTTTAATAACATGAAATTCACATGATAAATATAGTAACCCATACATAAAATACATAATTATTACATTTTTAGGATAAAAAATATAATAATGAAGATCAAAAAATGGATAGGTTTAGTTTCTATAAAAATTAGGTTTATAAACATTAAATAACATAAAACGTTAAACTTTATTTAAATACTTCAACATGGTTATCCTATAGGATTTTATAATATATTTAATACATGTGAGAACTTGTGTAAATACATCAAATAAAGTGTATGATAAAATACAAATAATGGTAGGAGTAATAGGAATGAAAAGTAGATATAAATCTATATGAGTACATGAGTGAGCATAATGGTTATTATCACATCATAATTATGGGATAATAATCATAAGAATCATGTGAAGGAGGCATGGGATGTGACAGGTTCATTATAATGAAACATTATAATGCAAGTATTAATACCAAGACATCATAACATAATGGACAAAGCTAACTATATTATTTACATGCATAACATCATAGACAAAGTAAGCTAAATCATTTCTATGCATAATGATATAATGAGATATAAAGATTTTCCCAATGTATTAGACGGATGTATAATTAATAAACCACAAATCACACTATAATATGTTAAAAAACAATGAATTCCACATATAAATGGAAGGAAAATAATGATACATGAATCCATATGCCTAACATTAGAAACCTATGATGAAATAGATACATGTTTCATAAAAAAATAATATTTTATATTATACCATAAACATCAATAAAATAATTGGAAAGGGAGGAAATTAATCATGAGAGTAAGCATAAAGGGCTTAAAAACATTTAAGGTAGAGAAATATTTATTTTTGAATCATATAGATGATATATCCCATTGACAAGGTAAAGAAACACTATGGTAGAAATGGGAGTTAGTCAAGAAGAGAACTAAAAATAATCCCTCCCACAAATTACATCACATGAGAAATAAGAATAAATAAATAGAAAAAATAGGAGAGTGATATGTAAATACCAAAAAAATAATAAGGAAATAAAATAATAATGAGTATAAAATTCCTTGCAAATACTCTAAAAGATATTTTAGAAAAAGAATATGTTATTTGGGACAAAAATAATAGTTTTTTCTGTATAAATTTTTAATCCTAAAAAATAGGATATTGAGAAAAATAATATACAAAATGAGATTATAGATTTAGAAATACACATTCATAGGGTATACTAGAAATCATCAATGAAAAAAGGGTAATAAGTAATAATTCAAACCCAAGCGAATACAATCAATATGGAATAACCCTACCTTAGGCTTATTTTGGTTTCACCAATATTACAACTCTTTTATAACTAACCCACGTCTATCATACCATTATTATAGAATTATATTAAATTATTTTTTATTATTTGTGATTATTTATTATCATTTGGAATTATTTATTAACCGTTCATTAATGTTAAAAAAGGTGTGGTGAAATGTTTTTATAAATTATTCATTTTCATATTCAATATTCCAGTATTGATACTTTTCATTTATCCATTAGTTCCATTACCTTTATAATCTTAATATCCAACCTCATAGAATTCATATAAGTTACATTAACCTAAAGTGAAGGTGGTGAAAAATAAAAAATTTAAAATATCCTTGTAGGTGGTAAAACCTACCATTAACAGGAAGTGTCAAAAGTGGGAGAGAGATAATACACACACACACACACAAACACACACATATAGATAATACACACTAATCATTAATGAAGTCAATGATACATAATTTTTTTTAATGTTCTTATAGCTGATAAAACCAACTATTTACGAGACGTGTCCAAAGTGAGGGAAATGTAATATATATATTTTATAAATATTTTATAATAATTATAAAATAGAATGAGAAAATTTATTTCATGTATATTTAATAAATAATTATATTAAGAGGTTAAAATTGAAGTGATAATAAGATAATTGAAAAGGATAAAGTAAAGTGACAAGAAATAAGGATTACATCTTCTTTGACTATTACTCATTTTCTAAGCAATCAACTCCATGAAGGCTTGGAATGTAGTACGAATATAATGTCTCCAAGACTCTTAAGAGGATTAATAGGAGAGATATGGGTATATTTTGGGCCCTAAGATTAATTTTATATATAATTTATATGGGGGTGAGAGGGGGTATTTATACTTGAAGTGGAGACATATTTTTAGTTAAAATATTGACTATAAAATTTACTAATGACCAAGACTTGTAAAAATAGTATTATATATGAATAATAACTTTATTATATACTCTTTTAGCTAAGACAATGTTATTATTACATGGTGGATAATGCTTTTCTATGATGATATCATTGTTTCATAATTATTGAAATATATTTATACATTTATTTATATTTTTTATTATTTTTATAAATATAAAAACAATTCACAATTATCTAATTTTTATGTCTCAATTCCAAATATATAATTCTTTTAATTAATTTATTTCTAAAATATGATAAATTAAATTTTTAAATAATCCCCCAATATGTTAAAATCTATTTTCACTATATAAAACATATCCTAACCTATTAAAAATATTTTTCTAAGATTAATAAATTTATTTATATATTTTAGGAAAAAATGTAAAATTTTAATAAAATTTATTTAACTATTAAATAACATTTTTTATAAAATATTATTGTAAATAAAGAATTTTATATTTTACTATTCACTTAAAAATTTAATTATTTTAATAATGTACTGAAAATTCAATCTAAACCAATTTTTTCATGTTGATTCCAAATTTTTAATCCAAATAATGAAAATAAATTTCTAAATTAATTAAATTCAAATTTTATGTTGATTTTAATATACTGGGGGTTTATTACTAAAAATAAATCACCTTACCAAAATAATTACTTTATTTATGTCAGATGAATTACAACATTATATTTTTTAATTTAAATATTCATCTATGATAATTTTATATTCATATATTGGTATTTTAGTTACCTTAATTATTTTATTATTCCAAAATTAAAGTCACTATTCTAACAATCTAGTCACTATTCTAATGGTCAGGTAGTTACTCTAAGAACCATTTTTCCAATGATCATATTGAATTTTTCTACCCTATATATACCCCTTAATCACACAAATATCATTAATTTATTTTCTTTATTGTTATTCTATATTTAAATTTCAATGTGCCTACCTTATTTATAATTAATTTGTTTCTTATTATACTGGTGTTTTTTGGTGTGGTATTTATGGGAGAGAATGATGCACCTTGATTTTAAATTTTATTGATAGTATTTACTTGTGTTTATTTTTATGTGATACTATATTTAATTTTATAGAAAACATTTATCCTTCGTATATAATGATCTATATTGAAGAAATAAAATGTTGTTTTACTTTGGTTTATGGTACATATGATTATATTATATTATATGTTATACCAAATTCCAAATGAAAATATATTTTGAGTATGAAACACATGTGTGTTAAAAAGGAAAATTTTATATTGAAAAATTCTAGGTCATTACATTTCACTGTTTTATAAATTTCATCCTCAAAATTTCAATTCGTATCCTTTGATGAGAATAGATGGGGGGTAACTATCTTTCATTACATCCCAAGGTTCCCATATTTTTTTTTCTTACTTATGGTTTTGCTAAATTACCATGAGAAGATGAGTTTTCTTGTTTCTTTGAACCTTTTCCCTTCAATCCAATATCTTCACCAACATATCTTCATAAGTGAGGTAATGGTCTAGTTGAATCACCTCTAAATTTAGTGCATGTTATGGATCAGGTATTCACCTCCATATAATAGATATTTGGAAAACATTTACACTTCATCCAATTATGGTTGAAGTGGCAGTCAATATTCCACATCTCCCACGTTATTAATGATCTTGAAGAGAAAATGTACCTATGACTGAAATTTCTCTTCTTTCCAAACATCATGAGTCTCTTATAAAGAGATATTAAAAGGTATACATTATCTGAAACATCAAACTCCAAATAACTTTAATGAGTATTAGAATAACTATTCTATCAAATTATCCCTATTTTAATATATTTTGGAATTTCTTGAAACTCATTTATCATATCCTACAAAAGTTTTTGTCCCAATAGTTTCTACTGACCAACATTATCTAAATAATTTGAATTTCTACATCTATTCCCATATAGAGTTTCATGTGGGACCATCTAAATACTTGAGTGGAAAAAGTTATTGTATTATAACTTTAATAGTGGATTATGTTGATCCTACCATCCTTTGAAGTCCATTGAGAAAGCTATCATAATAAATTTAAGTGTTTGGATTGTTCTTCTTGATTGAAAATCTATATGCGCATGGTAGGTTATTGTAAATTTTAACTCTATGCTCAAATCAATATTAAGTCTCCTCTAGAACATTTATGTGAACCTTAGATATTGATCAGATATAATAACTGGTGGTGCCCCCTATGGCTCCCAACTTTCTTGACATATATCTTATAAATTTGATAGAGAAAGAAGTATTCTCAAATGGATATAATGTGAATAGTATTAGTAAGTCAATCCACCAAAAACTATATCAAATTATTTCCGTCAATGTGTTCATTACTACTATATAATAAATATATATTTATTATAAATATATTAAAAAACCATAATCATATAATTAATATCACATATGATTTAATTATACTATTTTTTGAACTGTTTATTAACAATTCTTTGTTAAAATCACTATTTCGGGTGATAATTGCTTTATTTTCAGGTATGTTTTGGTCTTGTAGTTTTAGTACTAATAATTTTTAATGAATTCATCATCTCCAAAATGTTAAATATTATATAAATATCATATATAATCATTATATAATAATTTATAATATTATGTAAAAGTTATATATGGGAAATGAGTTACACTATTCATGGAGACGGTTGGTCGTACGTACACATGAAGACTATTTCTATTTTTGTAATAGACAGAACATAAAAAAGTATATAATATTTCACCTTAAATAACCATAATTATATAAAATATTTCATTTATATTCATTACATATATCCTCATTACCATCTAGGTAAAAATTAAATAAAATATATTTCACATCGTTACGTGGAGGTGGTAGTCCATACGTATGCACAAGTGACATTATTGTTTTACAATAGATTGGAAGTTAAAAAAGTATATGTGATATTATAATTAAAAAAATAGTAATGTTAAAAATATAATATACATATGTTTAATCCATAATTATATCCATCCATGAGAGTTTAGGATGGAAGACATATTACATTGGTTAGCGAGACGATAGTCCATCGTACACATGATCAACCGTTTCATTTCCAATTTGATGGAAGGGGAGCTGAATATAGGTTATTACATTAACATAATATAATATTAATATATTTTAGATACTGTTTTTATTATTTTATAATATTTGGATAATAGTTTAGGGATTTATAAGAAGAAGTAAAATGAAAACACATGGTTAGAAACTTTACCTCTTCTTTAGACAAGATCTTTAGTTGTATACCTAAATCCTTTCTAGATTAGATTTATGATCAAACCAAGGAATATATAATGTGTTTATGGATATCCACTATATCTACTAAATCTGGGTACCTCCCAGCTTACATGTCGCCTCCACGCTCAACCACGTCACCCAAATAACACTTCCATTCCCGATTCTACCCCTAGACCGTCGCGCGCTACCTCCTAATCCATTTCTCCCCGCGCGACTCCTTCCATTCGCCTAACCTGGTACTCCAGCCGCGATTAGGGTTTCGACAGAGCTCCAATCAACACACCGCCGGTGGAATCTGCTCATCTCCTCCTGCATGTCGTCCCTGGAATCAATGCGCTTTCCATCCCCGGCCATTTCTTTGTTCCCACCATCCACACCATCCCACTCTTGGGATTTTCCTCCAATACGATTGTTTCCTCACGGATTACGGGGATGACCTCCTGGATAGGAGATTCAAACGTTCCGATCGGTTTCTAGCGGGTTTGTTCGTAGAACCGGAAACATCCAATGATTCCACATCCGTTTGGACCTACTTTCCAAAGGCAGGCGCTCATTAGCTTGTGGACTGATGAGGCTTAGGAATTTGCATTGGTCGAGAGGATGGGAGGTCGGACTCATCACACCTTTTTGAGGGGAATTATTGTCTACTCCGGGACTCTCTTTATAGATTTAAGTTATGTTCGTGAATCCTTATTATATTACCAAGTATAAAATGAGCTTTCCTTTAGTTTTAACAATCAATGATTAAATATGCAAGAAATTTAGAGAATCTTTTATATGTATTCGAGGTTCTTCATCAATAGAGAATCATCCATATCTGTTTAGAGATTCTTGGTTAATGGTATCCTTCAAAACATTTATATAAAAGTCTCTTGGTCATTATGATGACCAGGCTGGTTTTAAAGCCACTCAGTGGGGCACTTGAAGTTTATCGTCATTCAGAAGGACATAGATTATTTCAAAGTTGGGATCGAACCCATAAATGGGCTACCTACGTATCCTTTGTTTTGGAAAAGGAATCAGAACCCACGTAGTTCGAGGAATGGGGTATGATGTTTATGATTGATGGCTCAAAGATGAATGTCATAATTACTTTTACACTCTAAGCTCACGTGAGTCATGCTCGGTGTGAGAAACAAGAGGTATTGGTAAAATTTAGACAATTGTGCCATGAAAGATGCAATCATAAGAATTTGTTTGGGGCTTATGTATGGATGACTGCCCAGATAGATGAAGGTTTAGGATTTACTTTTAGGGAGAAAATCCATGAACAAGGTCCACAAAGTTATATGTGCTTCATGGAGATTTGAATACTCTAATCTTGGGGCTTACTCCTAAGGAGGATTCCCAAGTTAGGAGGGGACTTATGATTGGGTTTTACTCCTGAAAAGGAAACCCAAATCAAAGGTAAATTATGACTGGTTAAGAGAAATTTAAGGGACTTGGGGCTTACTCCTGAAAAGGAAGCCCAAGGTTATGACTGAGTCTTATTCCTGAAAAGGAGACCCAGTTTAGGGATTAAGGTTTGGGGCTTACTCCTGAGGAGGATGCCCATGATTGGGAACTTTAAGAATTTGGGGCTTACTCCTGAGGAAGATGCCCAAATTAAAGGATTTATAACTGGGGATTATTACTGAAAAGGAGACCCAAATTAGGATTCTCTCATCTTAAAGGATGAGGTTGAATGAATGAACTCTCAATCTTTGGTGACATAAAGATGTTTAAATCACTAGGTTTTGAGAGATATTTCACAGAATTCCTTTCAGACAAGGATGTCAAATCAAGAAATCATGCCATAAATGGCTTTGAATAGTATCTTGAAGACTGAATCTTGAATAGGAAAGGTGAAATGGCTTAAGAGGGGTAAAATGGGCAAGATGGGCACCCAAAAAGATAGGGGCGCGCAAGTATTAAAAGTCGCGCAAGTCCTGCGGCGGCGCGCAAGTATTGGTCGCGCAAGTATACTTGCGCGACATGAGGGATACTTGCGCGATTTTTAACCAGAGTTGAAATACTTGAGCGACTCTTTATTAAACCCTTTATAATCCTCTTGAGGTTCTTCCAGAAAAGGTACGCGCAAGTTATATTGAAGGAATTAAGTCGGCGCGCAAGTGTTTGATAAGTTTCAACACTTAGGCCCTCCTTCTTCCCTTTAGATCTTCCATTCTAGGTAAGAAATTACCTTAGAAGTGTTCTGGAAGCTTTGAGAAGAGACTTGGGCGTCGGGAGCTTCAATCCGAGTTTTTGGAAAAAGATCCTCTCGAATGGGGGGCCCACAGGGTCTATTTATAGGCAAAAGAAGACCCCGGGCGGTTACTGGGCGGTTACTAGGCGATTACCACATATGTCGCGCAAGTCCCTTGCACGACCATGAGGAGTCGCGCAAGTGTTGAGGCGGCGCGCAAGTGTACTTGCGCGACCAAGAGGGAACTTGCGCGACCTATGGGCAATGTTCTCCTTTTTCATCCCTTTGTCGATTTTTGATGTTTCTTCAAAGGATTAATCACTTTCAGCTGAGATATTCCCTTTTCCGATCTTTAGATTATGTGACAAAAGGAGCGTCAACAAAAGTCCCCCCTCAGAGTTGGATCCGGAGAGAAATGAGGATTTGACTCTGAGGAAATTGAATACATTCAAAGGAAAAGGGGGATAATACCTAAATCATAAAAAAAATGTATATTTAGTGAGCTGGAACTTGACTTTTATTCAGAGTTCCTTTGTCTTTTGTGGGCAGTTTAAAGTCATGCATGTCGGACATAAAGGGGCTAATGTTTAAGGTCGAAATAGCTTTGACCGAAATGGATTAGAATTGACACAATTCCTTGACAATTTATCTGAAAACAAATTACCATAGTCAAGTATGAGAGAAAATATGTAAACTATGGCTTAAGAATATTTGAATCTGAGGAATGATATGAAAAAGAGCTAAAAGGCATTAGAAGAAGTAGTTTCCAAGAATGAAGTTACTATTATTTAACAAAACCCGTTAGGGGGTTGAAATATGCAGGGCCACCTATGGGCATTGGCTACATGGTTAAATAAATAGCATCTTTTGGCTGACAAGTCTGTTATGTGGACTGTTTATGCAAGGCCACCTATGGGCACGTGATGCATAGTCAGGCGAAAGAACTCTTAGAAATTTACTTTCCTAGTGCTAAAAGCCAGTGAAAGTTTATGGAGATTCAAATTTTCTAAAGTATAGAGTTTGTTGTATGGAAAGAGGTACTTGAATATGGACAAGATATTTCCGAACAAGAATATCGAAGAACTGGATGAACATCACTCCTACGAAGGTCTGACCCAAACGTAGGGAAGAAGAATAAACCATAGACTTGAATACTTTCAGATCATGAAAAAGGATATGGGACAAATATGTTAAGGATGGCTATTTTTTTGCGGATCCCTACATACTGTCGTTTAAGACAAATAAGGACAAAAGAGGCATTCTTCCTAAGAATGAAGTTACTATTATTTAACAAAACCCGTTAGGGGGTTGAAATATGTAGGGCCACCTATGGGCATTGGCTGCATAGTCAAATAAATAGCATCTTTTGGCTGACAGGTCTGTTATGTGGACTGTTTATGCAAGGCCACCTATGGGCACGTGCTGCATAGTCAGGCAAAAGAATTCTCAGAAGTTTGACATTTTTGTGACTAGAAGTCATGAAAAGGGTTATGAAGATCTGAAAATATTTAAGGTTAGGATTATAACACATAAATATGGGTATTGTCCAATGTATATAGAGATACATAGGTCAATGATAACCATAATCATGTTGTGACTGGGTCCTGAATTGAAAGTTGGACTTCACTACGTATCTCATAAGAATGAGAATCAAGCCATACGTAGTTCTTGAAATGCAGTTTAATGTCGTGCAGGACGGAAGTATGAATGATCTTAGTTTAGGGTCATAGAATTCGGACCATAATAATGAATACAGAGTGTGTGTTTTCATGAGGACTTTTCAGCCAAGGGACTGAAAGTGAAATTTGGGGTTAGGCCCAAAAGACTTGGGACTGGATTCGAGGGACACTCGAATGTTCCTACGTATCCCATAAGGATGGGAATCAAGTCCACGTAGTTCTAGAACTACCCTTTGTACAAATTTGGTTCGTACATGTGAAGGGTGAAAGGGGACTTTAGTGTAATGATGGTTTTAACCTAAGATAAAAAATTTAGGCATTACCATGTATGCACGTAGTCTTTTTGAAATGAAACATGATTGAAAAATCAATGTCAATAATAGTTCTCTCTCAAGTGAGGAGATCAAAGAATATTGTAGTTTATTGTCGTACCAGACAAAAGTGTTGTATAGTTTAACGTCATATAACAAGGACGAAAGTGAATCAATGTGAAGATATTGATTCCAGGGGTGGTTTCACAAATCATCATTATATGAGATGGTGGTGAACCGATGTGAAGAGATTGTTTTTGGGCTTGAACCTTGAGAGGTTGCCTACATACCCAGCCTGGAGGGCAAGGATCAAAGTCTGTGTAGTTAAATTAAAGAATGAATTAATGATCAAGTTGTTCTTGGGGACAATGATCGAATAAAAAATGTTGTTGGGACTTGCACATGGTTAGTGGCCCAAAGGGAGTGTTATGGTTGATGTTCGCTCTAAGCTCACGTGAGTCATACTCGGTGTGAGAAACAAGAGGTAATAACAACCTTAACGATGCACAGTTTAATGTCATGTAGGACATATCAAGGACTTTCTGTACAGTTTAGCGTCATGTAGTTAGGACGATGGGGACAATATAGTTTAACGTCATATTGGACGAAAGGGGGATTGTGCAGTTTTAATGTCATGCTGGACTTTTGATGATTATATAGTTTAACGTCTTTCCGGACGTGAGGGACTTTTATACAGTTTAGCGTCATGTAGTTAGGACGTCACAGTTTAACGTCTCGCTGGACATATTTGCAAAATAGTTTATGGTCATATACATGGACCAGGGATGATGCAGTTTAGGGTCATGCTGGACGGTTCATGGAATTTGTTTCACAGTTTAATGTTGTGTGGGACGAAGTTGCAGTTTAAAGTCATACTGGACCATTGCTGTATAGTTTAACGTCATATAGCAAGGACGAACTGGTGCTGTACAGTTTAAAGTCATGTAGCTAGGACTAAGGTGAACCAATATGAGGATATCAGTTCTGGGGACTTTTTACAGTTTATCGTCATGCTGGACGTTGGAAGTGCCACACAGTTTAATGTCATGTTGCTAGGACACAATATAGTTTAATGTCATCTCGGACAAAATATAGGAACTTCTATATAGTTTATTGTCATGTAGGACAAAATCAGGGACTATGCAGTTTAAAGTCTTGCAGTTAGGACTATTGGTGCTGCACAGTTTAGTGTCATGTTGCAGGGACATAAGTGCGAATAGTTTAAGGTCATATGCATGGACCGTACAGTTTATCGTCATGCTGGACGTAGTTGTAGTTTAAGGTCATACTGGACCATTGCTGTATGAACCAAAATGTAAGAGTCTTGGTTCTGGGAACAATATTTTGTGTTTATACAAAATACTTCTTCAGAAATCTGGCATTAGTTGGAGTCGTGATGTGTTCTCCATCCATTGAGATCAGAGAATACGCTCCATTGGAGTAGACCTTATGTATTGAATAAGGTCCTTCCCATTTTGGTTCAAGCTTGGGATGCTTCTTTCCTGGTATCATTGGTGTTCTGAGAACCAATACCAATTCTCCCTGAATGAATGAACGAAGACGAACTTTTTTGTTAAAAGCTCGTGCTATTCGATTCTGATAGATTTCCAAATGGTGCAAAGTGCACAATCTTTTCTCATCTAACTGTTCCAATTCATTCAACCGCTTTTGGGATTGCTCATCTGTTGATAACTGATCACAAATGGCTATTCTGAGTGAGGGCAATTGAACTTCAATTGGCAAGACTGCTTCTGTTCCATATACTAATGAATATGGAGTAGACCGCGTTGCATTGCGAGTGGTAGTCCGATAAGCCCATAAAGCATGATAGAGTTTATCAGGCCATGACCTCTTATCTTTATCTACCATATTTTGCAGTATATTTGAAAGAGTCTTGTTGAAGGCCTCTATCTGGCCATTAGCCGCTGCATGATATCGAGATGAATGGTTGGACTTAATGTTGTATTCTTGATACAATTTCTTTACCTCAGAAGAACAGAAGTTGGTGCCGTTGTCCGTCAATATGGTATGAGGGACACCAAATCTAGTAATGATGTTAGACTTGATGAAGCTAACAATGCATTTAGAACTGACTTCTTTGAGAGGTACTGCCTCTGCCCATTTGGAAAAGAAATCAGTAGCAGTAAGAATGTACTTAAACTGCTTGGCCGTAGCTGAAGGGTAAGGTCCCACCACATCCATTCCCCATGTGGAAAATGGCCATGAGTATTTAGCTGTATGAAGCAACTCTGGAGGTTGATGAATGAAGCTGGAATATACTTGGCATGAATGACACTTCTTTGTGAAATTAACAGAATCTTGTATCATTGAAGGCCAGAAGTATCCAAGCCTTCAAATTTGATCAGACAATCTATGTCCAGACTGGTGGGCACCACAGACTCCTGCATGCACTTCTTTTATGACAGCCATTGTCTCTTCACCATCAATACATCTGAAGAGAACTCCATCAAAACCACGTTTGTAGAGAATTTTCTCGAGGTGGTTTGGACCATCATAAAGAGTAAAATTGACCACACGTCGCCGAATTTGTTCTTTCTCGGCTCTATCAGGTGGTAGTGTTCCATTTTGAAGGCACTCCCTGATAGGTGACATCCATCCTGTAGTATGACCATACGGTTCAGGAATGGGACTAATTTCATTAATTTCCTCTGTTCTGACTTGAACATAAGGTGAAATTGCACGACGGTGGGCAATACCGATGGTTGTCTCGTCCCGATTTGGATCTGCTAAAGCTGTGGCTATATTAGCCAGTGCATCAGCTTGAGCATTTTGTGATCTTGGGACATAAGAAAATGTCGGTTCTGAAGGGAATTCCGACATTAACTCTCTGACGTAATCATACAAAGGGATTAATTCTTCTTTTCTGATGGCATAATCCCCATTGACTTGTTTGATTACCAGGTCTGAATCACCTTTTACCTTTAAGTGATTCACTTGTGCTTGAAGTGCTAACTCCAAGCCTGCAATGAGAGCTTGGTATTCAGCTTCATTATTGGTACCACCTTCCCACAACAAAAAGGAATAAGGTAACACTGCCTTATCTGGAGAAATGAGCACAATTCCTAAACCAACTTTGTTGAATTTAGGATTTTACATTTTCTTCCCTGTTGGACTTCTAGAAGCACCATCAAAATACATTTCCCATGTTTGAGGACTCTCTTGAATAGAAAAAACTTCCTCATCAGGGAGTTCGATATCTGAATACGTGTCTTCCCCTGAAGGGTGTTCAGCCAGGAAATCAGCCAGAGCTTGGCCCTTAATTGCCTTTTGAGACACATACTGGATGTCGAACTGCTGTAGAATAATCGCCCACCTTGCCAGACGTCCTGTAAGCATTGGACGACTAAGGATGAATTTGAGTGGATTATTACGAGATACCAATTGGACCTCGTGATGTTGCAGGTAATGTCTCAGTTTCTGAACTGCAAAGATTAATGCTAGGCAGCACTTTTCAATACTTGAATACCGGGTTTCTGCTTCAAGCATAGTTCTACTGAGATAGTAGAGACTATTTTCATTCCCAGCATCATTCTTTTGAGCGAGAAAGGCACCCAATGATCGCTCTAAAGCTGTCACATAGAGGATAAGAGGCCTACCCTCAACAGGTGGCATGAGTACTGGTGGACTCAAGAGGTATTTCTTGAGAACATCAAATGCTTCTTGACATTCTTTAGTCCACTGGTAAGTGACTCCTTTCTTCAATAATTTGGTAAAGGGTAAACTTTTGCCTGCCAAATTGGCGATGAAACGCCGAATATAGGCTAAGTGTTCTTGAAGTCCTCTTAATTCTTTCAAATTCTGAGGAGGTGACATACCAAGGATTGATTTGGTCTTCTCAGGATCGACTTCAATACCACGATGGCGTACAACAAAGCCGAGGAATTTTCCTGAGGTTACCCCAAAAGCACATTTTAAGGGGTTCATCTTCAAATTATGTTGTCGAAGCTTATGGAATATGACTTCCAAATCAGCCAAGTGATCAAAACGTTGTTTGGATTTAACCACCAAATCATCTACATAGCATTCAACAAATTTCCCTAGAAAAGGTTTGAAGATACGATGCATGGCGCGTTGATATGTTGCACCTGCATTCTTTAAACCAAAGGGCATCACCCGGTAACAAAACACACCTTGAGGAGCTCTGGAGACTGTATATTCCTCATCTTCTGTGGCCATTCGGATCTGATTATATCCAGAATATCCATCCATGAAAGAAAGTACTTCATAGCCAGCCGTCGCATCAATTAAGAGTTCTGTAATCGGAACTGGAAAATCATCTTTGGGACAATATCGATTAAGATCTCTGAAATCGATGCAAACCCTAATTTGTCCGTTCTTTTTCTTTACAGGGACAATATTAGCCAACCACTTGGGATATTGAACTTCTCTGACGAAGTTAGCTTTGATAAGCTTATCCACTTCAGCCTCGATTTTGGAAGCATAGGTTGGTGTGTTCTTCTCGCGGCTTGCTTGAATCCTCGATGTTCTTTTGGAAAACCCAAATGATGGGTGGCAACATCAGGATCAAGGCCAGGCATCTCTGTATAATTCCAAGCAAAAATATCTTTATTTTGCTTTAGAAAAGAAATATACATCTCTTGTTCTTCAAGGTTCATGGCCGCACTAATTAAAGTGGGGCGTGGATCTTTCTCTGTACTCAGATTTACTTCTCTGAGTTCATCCACAGTGGTAGAGATACCCTCTTCAAATGCTGGAGGAGCATCTCTAAGATCTTCCTCTTCCTCTTCATCATGTGTTATTTCTTCCGTTTCTACTTGCAAAGTAGATGAAAAAACGAAATTCTCATGATCATAAGAGATGTCAAAATTTTCACATTTTGAAGAAGAAGCTTCCATTTCCGACCCTATTGATGATAAAGGGTCTTCTTTGGGAATCAAAGAGGAGATGATGGATTGAGAATCGACATCAATATTCACCTCTGGTGTTGCTATAACTTCTTCTGGCCTGATTAGCGAAGTATAGACTTGTTGGATTTCAGCAGACGAAATGAAAACGTCACCACTTATGCTTTCATCACTGCTTGGTAAGTTACCAATTTCTCCCATGTTGTCTGGCTCGATTGCCGTAATTGACATTATGGATCTTTCCATAAGAGTATTTTGATTTGGGCCTATTTTGTCAATTTGACTGATAGGTAACACATAATCTGTACTCACATGTAAAAATGCATTTATTGGAATTTTTTCCAAACCATATGGAGCATTAACTTTGGTAATTTCCTTCATTGTAGATTTTTCTCTTCCCTTCATGTGATAAAATTCCGCCTCAATGTATTGAGACTCACATGTCTTGAACGGGGCCTTATCACCATACAATGTTCCAACTTGACCATCGAAACAGTATTTGAGACATTGATGGTATGACGATGGAATAGCTGCATGCTGATGTAGCCAGGGTCTTCCAAGCAAGATATTGAAAGCTGAGTCTTGATCAACAATCATGAAATCCGAATTGGAAACAAGATCTCCAAACTGAGTTCTGAGCGTAACTTCTCCCAGTGGTTCTTGTTCATTTTTATCATATCCTTGCAACATCATGGTAGAAGGAGATAAATCAGATTCCGTGCGGCCCAATCGACGAAGTGTACGAATGGGCATGAGGTTGACTCCTGAACCATTGTCAATAAAAGCTCTTCGAACATCTATACCATTGACTTTGCCAGATAAGTACAAAGGTTTTATGTGCCCATGCACAACATCATCTTCATCTTTATCAGTAAAAGATATCACTGCATGACATTCTGCAGGATTATTCTCTATGTGATAAATTTCAGCTGCAGCAATCTCAGCTTCAAACTCTTGAGGACTTGACAAAGCTTCGATGAGTTCTTCCCGAAGATCTCTTGATAGATTCAAAGCATCCAAAATTGATAATTTGGCTGGTACTTGGGCCAAGTGTTTCAATATATCATACTTTTGATCTAGAGGCCTGCGTTTCCCAATAGGAATATGCGGTTTAGCAGGTACCTTGGAAGCAGATGCTTTGGAAGCTGATGCATCTTGTATTGAAGTTGGAAACATCTTTGGTTTTGGAAAATTAGACTGATTAGATCCATTTACTTGCTGAGATAAAGAAGATGGAACCTTTAATCGGTCTTCCAAAATAACTGTGCCGAAGCTGAGTTGGCCATTGGAAGAAGAACTTGCTTGTTCATTTTGAGCTTGCTGAAGGGCTCTACCACGAGTTTCTGCTGCATATACAGTGATAGCAGGGGTAGAATTAGAGTAGTGTCTTTGGAAAGATCCATGTCTTCCCCTATATCCTGAACCTCTAGAACTTCCTCGGGTTCCTTTATTTGATACAGGGAATTCAGGCTCATCAAGACTGGAATATGAATCTGTTAATTGAATCATATTAACAGAACCAAAGATCAATTCTTCGTCTGATAAAGACTCTGCCTGGTTGGCCTGTTTAGGCTGTGCCGTTTGGTGGGACGGTGCCCGTTGCTTTGAAGTAGATGGCATGAAATCTGCCAGAGTCAAAGAAAATTTAGGCTTTGATGCATACTCATCTTCTCCTGATTCCTCTTTCTTCTTTGAATTGTGCTGCCCTTTTGAGGATTTGTCTTTTGATGGAGGCTTTACTACAGCTTTTGTAGGAGACACAATTGGCTTCTTCAATTGTGTTCGCAAAATGGAATGGGTCCGATTGATTGTCTTTCTGACCATCCAATCATCATATTTTTTCGCAGTTTTGCTTTTGACTTCCTGCCACTCGCCTCCTTCTTCTGGATCTGTAGCGGTAATACACGCTACATGAGCTGAAGAACCCTTCAATTTGACTTGTCCCAAGTCGACCATCTTTTGCAGGAGGTCTTTAAAGAAAAAACACACCTGGATGGGATGCCCCAACATTTGATGAAAGGGACAATAATTGGGACGGTCTTCATCTCCTTCCTTGTTTGGCCTCTTGGGCACTGGTAATTGAACCAAATTATTTTCCAAAGCTGAAATGAAGTAACCAGGAACTTGATCACTTCGGAAAGAGTATGTTTTACTCTTCATATCCTCAAATTGTTTTCGTCGTTGATCTTTTTGATCATTTGGACGAAATAGCCTTTGTTGTTGGCGTTCAGGAGGTGGAGCCCTTCGAGAAGATGAAGGTTTTGAAGTAGAAATAGGTACAGGTTCCTGTTTAAGCATAACTGTAGCAGTTTCTGCTTTACCCATTCTTCTTCCTGGAGCTGATGGAATTACACGAGATTTAACCTTAGCCTGTATAAGGGAATATTCAATCTGTTGAGCGATTGAAGTAAGGTCTCGAAACCCTCCTGTGTATTTCACAGGGATCAATGGCCTGCGTAATTCGTCACGCAAATTTGCCACACAGATTGGCAACAATTCCTCCTGAGGGAGTGATAAACTCAAGGAATACGTTAATCCCTTCCAACGAGAAATGAAATCAGAGACTCTTTCATTCTCCCTTTGCTTGCAGTTTGTAAGATCGAAAACTGTCGTTTTTGGCAAAGTTGAGCTAAACTGAAGAAGGAATTTTTGACAAAGATCCTCCCATCCGATGACTGACCGGGATTTCAAGCTTGTATACCAGACAAAAGCTGGTCCTTGCAAGGTTCGCACGAAGCATCTGAGTTTCACTGCTTCTTGCTGCTCTGGAGTTCCCATCATAGGATCACAACAAGATACGTAATGCGTCAAATGTTGTTCAGGGTCGCCTGATCCATTGAAAGTAGGGAAAATAGGGTTTCCAAAACTGGATGGAGGAGAAATTGAATCTACCCATTCAGGGTAAACTTTCTTTTCAGGTTGAACTTGCGCCCGTTTCCCTTCCATAGTTTCTAACCGAGATGTTAATGACTCAATAGTAGTTATTAACTTTTGAGAAACGTCAGGTTGAACTTGGTTTTGGGTAGGTGCAATGAATGGAGCTTGGACAGACGTGGTGGTTGGTGCTGCAACTGATGGTAGTGCTGCCAACCGTTGTTGCGTTTGACCCGTAGGATTAGACCTCTGTGGGTGTACTGACAAAGGAGGATATTCTTGATCCATCTCAGTAGTTACAACAAATTCCTTTGGCTGTCGGACTTCAGCATTCTTAAGAAGAAGACTACTCTGAAGTAGTTCTGCATTCAACCTCCTTAATTCTTTCATTTCTTCCTCCTATTGTGCAAATCTTTGCTCTAATGAGAGTGATTGACCTCCTTCAGAGGAAGGGTGAGAAGTAACCTGATTCTTTTCTTTCCCCTTATTGGATCCTTTTCGGAGAGGGGGAAGTGGGTTACTTGAAGGAATACCCAGATTTTGGGTAAGCCTTTGATTACGTGTGCGCACACCTTCTTCATTTAGGTCCGTGTGCGCAACTTCTTGAGCAGGAACCTCTTCGTCTGATCCCTCTGATTGAGCTTCATCTGGTGAATCAGCAGCAACGACATTGATGACATTAATGGATGCATATTGCATAGAATCCTTTCTATCAACATTTCTGTGATATTGTCTTCTTCCATGTCCATGATGAAACATGGAATTCCGTTGACTTGATCCCTCAGGAATTTCTTTGTGAACCGTCACTTGGAGAGAATCTCCTGATAGCTTGGCTCTTCGTTCCTCTTGAGGCTTCTTCCCTAATCGAGAGAATACTGACTTTCTCTGAGGGAGGGATTGAAGATTTGAAAAAGTCCCCAGTCCGATGGACTGGGGGTGTTCCTGCTGCTTCCGCTCAACTCCTCGAATCCCATTCGTTGACTCTGAGGGTTGGGTTAGAGAAGTCCCCAGTCTGGCAAGCTGGGGTGTCTCTTGACATGCTATGTCTGAGATCTTCTTGAAATCTCTCTTGATCTTGCGAATCTTAGTTCGGAAATTAGCTGGATGCATTAACCTGTATCCACTTTTATCACCTGGTTCAACAGACCGTTGGATGATTTCCGAAACTTCTGTCATTTGATGACGTGTTTGCTCCAGACGAGAGGCTTGTGCAATATTCTCGCCTACTTGATGTAGGAGCAATTCAACAACCTGTTCTCTATATACTTGATTTTGAGAGGAACTAGTTGAAGCTTGATCTCGAGCAAGATTTTTATTATGAACAAATCCCATTGACTGTGGCCGGCCATGGGCAATAACATTGCATGAGACCATTTTCGGCGGGCTTTGCTGACCGGAAAGCACTGTGAAATGTAGTGCTCTGTGAATACCCCATCCTCTGATATGAACATTAGATGGAGCATTGGAAATTAACTGACGCAATTTTCTCAGCGCGCCAAGGCATTAACGTTGAAGGGTTCTCTGTTACTTTTCAGCCTTCGGATACCGAGAGACTGATAGAGATGCCAAATCAATCTGGCGTTGTAACCCTTCTATTATCTTAAGATGATTTTCATATTCATCGTAAGATAATACCCTCTTCTTCAATTGACAAAGAGTCTTCCATATGTTGAGACGAATGTCATGGATTCCATCATCCGTCAACATCTTTGGGATGTCGTACTGGGAGTCAGCCAAAGGACAAAACATGACTGGTACTTCACCTTTTGCCAGTTTTTTCCTCATGTTCAGCATTTCCTCTTTATCATTAAATGAAGATTCTTCTACCTGTTTGGACCAGAGTTGGTGTTTCCTTGTTGTTTCATCGGATTCAACAAGATTGGTAGAGACATCACTATTCATGCTGGAAGATGAATGACCTGGGGATGGTTCGGAGAATAACCTGAACCCCAGGCTATCTTCTGATGGAGAAAGAGTTTCACCTGCCGATAGTAAAGCATCAGACATGACTGGTTTTACGTTTTCAAGTGCCTCGAGATAGGAGGGCTTTCTCGTCACTACATTGTCTTCTGAAGAATTTTCGAGACAATGTGAATCACTACTGCGGAGAGGACTTTTGCAACGAAGTTCATCACCATGAGGAGGACCATCATGATGGGTTACAGCAAAAGATGAGATCTCTTGCTCCTTGGTCTTCTGACCACACAGAGGGTTCCTGTGGCTCTCATCTGAAGAAGAAACTTCAAGATTGACCGAATTTTCATGAAGCAAGTCTTCATGAGGAAGTGTCTGTTGAAGACCTTCAGAATTAATGTTCCCGTTATTGGGAACTGAGGGAGTAGAATCTTGAATACCAACAGATAAATGTCTGAGGGCTTCAAGAACTCCAGCATCGAGCAAGGCTTGGTTACAAATTGGCCTTTGATCTCCTGACTGTGCTGGGCGGATCTTTTTCTTAGATGCCTTCTTACTCGCTTTAGAAACCACTTGATGACGAAAGTGATTGCTCTGAGCAGGTGTATGTGCCTGATCAGGAAAGATGGTCAGGTTAGGCTAACAATCATCGCTCAAATCAGGTGTATGTGCCTGACTTGGTTGTCCGTATGATATGGGGGAGTATGCCCCATAACCCTCTTAGACTGGAACAGATGTGTGTGTCTGTTCCGGAGTGAATTGTTGATGTGTCACTCCACTGCTAGGGATAGATTTATGTGTCTGTCCCTGAGATGATGCTGAAGCTATTATGATATCCTGGCAAGCATCCAGAATATGAGCAGGAATTTGCTTCTGCTCTTTCACCATTGAAAAAATATGTTTGGTGACTTCAGCCGCCAGAACAGGGATATACGTCCATTCCGGGCTTGGAGTAGGTGTATGTGCCTGCTCCTGTCCTCCTTTTCCTGTCAGTGAATCCTGACAGTACTCAAGTGTGGAGGCAGAGAGTTTAGTCTGCCTCCTGTTTGTCGTCGGGGCTTTCCGACTGACTTCTCCGTGCGCTACCAAGCGAGACTGTTGGTAGGCTTGATTAGTATTAGCAGGTGTATGTGCCTGCTGATTACACTTCGCCAAACGCGGTTGACGAGATCCATCATATGTAGTCAGACGAGCCTGCTGACTAACTGCTGATGTATAAGCAGGTGTATGTTCCTGCCTATGGTACTCCGCCAGAATTACCTGGCGGGATCGACTTGATGCTGCCAGACGAGTCTGCTGGACAACGGGATTAAAACGGACAGGTGTGTATGCCTGCTCGTTATTTGCCACCAAGTTAGGTTGGTGGACTTCTCCGGAGATGGCAGGGATGACAACCTGCCTATTGTTAACCGGATTCCGTCTCTGGCGGTTCATCTTGCCTGCTCGGGTTCGAGGAACCTGAGCTGAATTCCTGGAGTCGGTACCCTCATCATGTTGAGGGCGCACTACCGCACGAGTCTGGCGGCGATTGTTGATGGGAGCCCTTGAGAAGGACTCCTGTCTTTTTGAATTAAGGTCCTGCGGGACCTGCTCATTCACTTCCTCGGAGTAAGGGAGTGAATGGAAACTGCGTTCCGGGGATAACAACCCGAAACGGTTAGAGACGGTAGTCAGCACCGCCTGCTTCTTGATTGCTGTTCGCCGTTGTCCGGACGACCAAGTAGAGTTGTTAACTTGGAGGGCTTGACGAGCGGCCTCCAGAGTTGGGATAGTACCGTTGCGACGGTACTCCTTAACCAGTGCATTAGAAACACAGCGTTGAAGACGCTGAGTTGGTGATGTCATCCTCAGAGCGGATGACGTTCCAGCAGGAGTAGCAGCATTGGTTTTCACAGCAGCAGACCTCACAGTAGAGGTGTTCACAGCAGCAGTATTCACAGGGGTGAATTTAAGGAAAGCCATTTTTTGCAGAAGATCTTTGAGAAAAGAGTGCCTGTTCCATGTAACAGACATAATCAAGATGAATCTGGCTACTGCATCTTTTGGATGATCATATGTCAATGATTGCCTTGTTGGCCCAAGGGGCCTAACAGATAAGAAGAACATCACTTTAACTTGGTTAAGGATTCACGTCGGGTTCACCATTTTTGTTTCCTCACGGATTATGGGGATGACCTCCTGGACAGGAGATTCAAACGTTCCGATCGGTTTCTAGCGGGTTTGTTCGTAGAACCGGAAACATCCAATGATTCCACATCCGTTTGGACCTACTTTCCAAAGGCAGGCGCTCATTAGCTTGTGGACTGATGAGGCTTAGGAATTTGCATTGGTCGAGAGGATGGGAGGTCGGACTCATCACACCTTTTTGAGGGGAATTATTGTCTACTCCGGGACTCTCTTTATAGATTTAAGTTATGTTCTTGAATCCTTATTATATTACCAAGTATAAAATGAGCTTTCCTTTAGTTTTAACAATCAATGATTAAATATGCAAGAAATTTAGAGAATCTTTTATATGTATTCGAGGTTCTTCATCAATAGAGAATCATCCATATCTGTTTAGAGATTCTTGGTTAATGGTATCCTTCAAAACATTTATATAAAAGTCTCTTGGTCATTATGATGACTAGGCTGGTTTTAAAGCCACTCAGTGGGGCACTTGAAGTTTATCGTCATTCAGAAGGACATAGATTATTTCAAAGTTGGGATCGAACCCATAAATGGGCTACCTACGTATCCTTTGTTTTGGAAAAGGAATCAGAACCCACGTAGTTCGAGGAATGGGGTATGATGTTTATGATTGATGGCTCAAAGATGAATGTCATAATTACTTTTACACTCTAAGCTCACGTGAGTCATGCTCGGTGTGAGAAACAAGAGGTATTGGTAAAATTTAGACAATTGTGCCATGAAAGATGCAATCATAAGAATTTGTTTGGGGCTTATGTATGGATGACTGCCCAGATAGATGAAGGTTTAGGATTTACTTTTAGGGAGAAAATCCATGAACAGGGTCCACAAAGTTATATGTGCTTCATGGAGATTTGAATACTCTAATCTTGGGGCTTACTCCTAAGGAGGATTCCCAAGTTAGGAGGGGACTTATGATTGGGTTTTACTCCTGAAAAGGAAACCCAAATCAAAGGTAAATTATGACTGGTTAAGAGAAATTTAAGGGACTTGGGGCTTACTCCTGAAAAGGAAGCCCAAGGTTATGACTGAGTCTTATTCCTGAAAAGGAGACCCAGTTTAGGGATTAAGGTTTGGGGCTTACTCCTGAGGAGGATGCCCATGATTGGGAACTTTAAGAATTTGGGGCTTACTCCTGAGGAAGATGCCCAAATTAAAGGATTTATAACTGGGGATTATTCCTGAAAAGGAGACCCAAATTAGGATTCTCTCATCTTAAAGGATGAGGTTGAATGAATGAACTCTCAATCTTTGGTGACATAAAGATGTTTAAATCATTAGGTTTTGAGAGATATTTCACAGAATTCCTTTCAGACAAGGATGTCAAATCAAGAAATCATGCCATAAATGGCTTTGAATAGTATCTTGAAGACTGAATCTTGAATAGGAAAGGTGAAATGGCTTAAGAGGGGTAAAATGGGCAAGATGGACACCCAAAAAGATAGGGGCGCGCAAGTATTAAAAGTCGCGCAAGTCCTGCGGCGGCGCGCAAGTATCGGTCGCGCAAGTATACTTGCGCGACATGAGGGATACTAGCGCGATTTTTAACCAGAGTTGAAATACTTGAGCGACTCTTTATTAAACCCTTTATAATCCTCTTGAGGTTCTTCCAGAGAAGGTACGCGCAAGTTATATTGAAGGAATTAAGTCGGCGCGCAAGTGTTTGATAAGTTTCAACACTTAGGCCTTCCTTCTTCCCTTTAGATCTTCCATTCTAGGTAAGAAATTACGTTAGAAGTGTTCTGGAAGCTTTGAGAAGAGACTTGGGCGTCGGGAGCTTCAATCCGAGTTTCTGGAAAAAGATCCTCTCGAATGGGGGGCCCACAGGGTCTATTTATAGGCAAAAGAAGACCCCGGGCGGTTACTGGGCGGTTACCAGGCGGTTACCACATATGTCACGCAAGTCCCTTGCACGACCATGAGGAGTCGCGCAAGTGTTGAGGCGGCGCGCAAGTGTACTTGTGCGACCAAGAGGGAACTTGCGCGACCTATGGGCAATGTTCTCCTTTATCATCCCTTTGTCGATTTTTGATGTTTCTTCAAAGGATTAATCACTTTCAGCTGAGATATTCCCTTTTCCGATCTTTAGATTATGTGACAAAAGGAGCGTCAACAACGATTAGGGTTCCAGACGACTTCCCTCCGCCGCTTCATCTGCTCTCTCCCTTAACCTTCTATGGCTACGGCTCCTCCAATTTGGTTTCTAGGGTTCGCGGTCGTGATACCCCTCCCGGGATTTCTCCTCCCGCTCGTCCTGTTGACCGAGGGTGGTTGCAGCACTTATCAACGGACTACTTGCTGCCCTCTATTTTCCATCCCTGAGCACAATCTCTGAATCCCCTCTCCCACTCCCCTCAATGAATACCCTCTGAACTCATGACACCGACTCCGCGTGATCAACCCGGCCCCAAGCCCTGACCGAATCGCCTCAGCATCCACCGATTTCATACAACATCAACCGATTCCTTTGAGATTGATTCAGGTCGGTAATTTCGTCGCCTAATTTCTAGGTAACTGTGCATTTATGAAAGGCTTCATTTACTAGGTTGCAAGTATTGAGTTACATGGATCTCTTCTTTTTAGAATGTATGATTCACTAACTCTATAGTTGTTTTCCCACATTCAAATACATGTTCTATATGGTGTTTTGGATGGATCTTAAGTGTATATAGCGTTTATATTATTTTCAAGATCCTATTTGGACTTCAAATATTCCTACCTATTATCCCACCTATATTCCCTTTTCTATTTGTGTTTAACTGACTAGGTTACGGCTAAGTTCCCACTCACTTCTCTATATGGTTCGACATACCATGAAATTGTACTACTTGGAAATAGAATCTTGGTTCCCCTGCATTAATATGGAACTAAAATTTACATAATTACATACAGATAGTTTAAACATTAATGTTTCAACATCATTTATATGTAAGGTTTTCCATATTAGTCATTCGTATATATTTCCGTAGGGTGTTTTGGGTGTTTCTTATATTGATTTAGAGTTCATCTAATTTTCAATATCATGTTTTCCCTTCAAATAATCTGACAATTTTTTCTCTTTTCTGTTTGTGTTTAACTTACATTGTTACACTCCCTCCCTGTTGAGTTCTCTGTATGGTTCGACATACCATGAATGTGTAGTGCTTGGAGATAGTATCTTGGTGCCCCAACATTAAGATGGCACTGAAAATTACATAATTACATATAGGTAGTTGAAACATTAATGTTTCAAGATTATTTATATGTAAGTGTTTCCTAATTAGTTGTTCACAGATATTTCTGGACTGCTTATTAAAGTGTTTCCCTATTAGTCATTCATAGATATTTTCTGGACTACTTATTGTACATCTTTGGAACTCTTGGGAGTTCGATCGGGGAATCCATGCCTAGATGCAGCATCCGAGCTATCTGGATCCTCAACTATCTACTTTGTCACCTTTTTTAGGTATTTCCTCTACATCAAATAATTGAGTTAGATTTTCCAAAGTTGATCTTTACCTTGGGTTTTTATGTGGCTGACTAATCTGATTCTTGTGAAATTTTTACTAATATTAACCTTTTGCTAAAGATTCATTTCTTTGGTTTGTTATCTTTCATTTTTTATCTGTCTGTTGTCATACATATATGTTTTTGCTTCATGGTCTAATGAATATTAACTTTTTGATCTATTTAACGTTAGAAATCACTTTTCCTTGGAAGCTGGTTTCTAATTTGCTAAACCAATTTCAGGATATTCCCAGTGGCCGAGAAACATTGGCTAGAAGCTTGCAAGTGTGATATAGACAACCCCGGTGATGAAAATTTCATTTCTCTTTTTATTATGACCACTCTCTTTGATGTTTTATGTGGATTATCAATTTGGTATGTATATTTAATTTTTAATTAAAATTGTTTACTTTGTAAATTTCATGTTTTTTATTCATGTCATTATTTTACATTTTAAATTTTATAACATACAGTTTGTTGTATTTTCAGGTACTTTTGGATCATTGCTGCATGCAGTTTTTCCACCATCTATAACAATGCATAGCCTCTAAGATTCATCAATTTCCAATGGTATAGGCCTAAATTTATTTTCCACTCAGGACACTGTCTATAGCTTTCTAGGTTAGGCTTTTTCCTTCATGTTGTTTCATTCACACATTGTCTTCATTTGATGTGTGTCCGTTGTGTGGTTCTCAGTCAATTTGTGTTCAGAGTTTTCTTAATGGGTTCTTAATTTCCCCATTGTAAAAGTTATTTATTTATTTAGTTTACAAGGAGATGATGTCCTGGCCTAACTACATTTTTTTATAATATGGGTAAGTATTTCCTTCATGATTCCTTTTTCATGTCTATTAGGTTTTTCTGATTTCTATGGTTTCATTAGGCTTATGTTGTCATTGCAGCCTCCTTTGAATAAATACTACTGATTTCAAGATGGAGGAATTTTGAACCCCAAAACTGATTATTTTGCCATTCAAGAACGTTTTATAGACATCTGCAAGGCATTTGTTTTCTGAAAATCTCTTTATTATAAAAATCGATCTTCGTTACATTTTTCGTTAGCTCATTGATACTTTTAAATTTGGCATACTGTTTCTGTTGTTGTTGTGGTTCTTAATGTTTGTTGCTGCATTGATAGAATTGGTTATCACTAATTGATGATGCTACCACTGAAGCTATAAAGGTTTTCAGTGAAGGAAAACACATTCTATTGGTATATTTATCTGGTTTTAGAATGTATTTCTGATTATACATTTTTTCTGATTGAACAAGCATGTGAACTGTCACCCAATTTTTGAAAGAAAAATTTAGACTGGGTAGCCTACATATGCATGTGCTCATTATGATATGTATGTTTTTTATGGGGTCATCATAAATAAATCCCACATAACCATTAAATTCTGGATTCACTATTGTTTTGTCTGTGCTGGCTGGAATTTCTCATTTTCAAGATAGTTGTACAGCATAGAGGGAATCAGGTGCATGTCCAATCCTAAATTTCAATTTTAGCTGATGATATTCTACCTTATTTCCTCTTATTACATCACTATAACTCAAATGATGATTTCTGTACGTAAATTCTTTTCAATGACCACTTCATGTCTAAAAAATGGTAATCAACAGTTCTCTCCCACTTCTGCTACTATTTATTTTAAGTTGCCTCTTTTTGATTTGATGACATAACATGTATAGTAAATATAGATTGGTTATCATGCATTTTACATCCAACTATTGCACATAATTATAATATAGTTGATGCCAATGGCAGGAAATCAGTGAACATTTCCAGTGTTTGGATGAAAGGTCTAGATCTTACATGGTGACTGGGTGGAGTCACATTACAATTTGGGGGAATAGAACATAATGGAAGAGGGATCATTTGGCGTATTCTGGAGAAGTAGATATTTTATTTTTATTTTATCTTTTATTTATTTTTTATTTCATTAAATGTGAGTATACATATATTTCTTTTTTTGAGGTTAGTATTTCCCTTTTTTCTATTCTCAATATGTTCTTTGAGTGATGTATTATGTGTTTACTATAATATATTACGTTTTGTGTTGGAATCATTTATTTTATAGGTTATTCGTTTAGTATTCCATTTGAGGATCGTATGACCTCAACTCAACATTAATTATCATAATGATAATAATTTTAATTAACCATTTGAATGTTTTCATTAATGTGTTTGAATTCTTCATGGTGAAATTAAAATTTTATTCTTTATAACTTAATGTAAATGTATAAAATATTTATGATGTCAACTTAATTGTGTATTCTACTTTAATTTCCTATCAGTTTTTATTTCATTTTACAATCAAATGTTTTTTTCAATTTTATTTTATATTTAGTTTATTAATGTTATTGAAATCACTATCCTTAGAATAATTCCATTCCTATAAATTTATCGTTAATGTTTTTGACTATATTCATGCGGTATCCCTATTTTCACCACATGTATTTCAATATTATGTACCATCAAATAGTGATTTAAATATATTCAATAGTAATGTTCATTATTAACTTCGAATCATAGAAATTTCTTATTGTGTTTAAATTCTTCATGCTCAAAATAAATTTTTATTCCATTAAAACTTTCTTCAATATATTCTATCCTCGACCCCCACCTCTCCGCACCACCAACCTCCCCCATTTTCTAATTCAAACCCTAGAATGTTTATTTCACTCATATATGTTGTATTCTGTGTTCCTTGCTGAATTTTGTTGTCTTAGGATGCTGTAAAAGAGGCTTTAGGTAAGGTTTTCTATGTGCCAATTCGACCTCATTTTTCCATAGCATGCGTTGTATGCCCTAACTTGGAATTGGGACCTTTTCATCCACTCGTATGAATTTTGAAGTCAATTTTTCTTATTAACGATTCTGGTTGTTGTATGTGTGCATGCTCATATTCGTTGGATTGTGGTTGGGTTTTATTTTGATTTTAGATAACACAAAAGTTGGGCTCCAAAATCGCTATCAATACCAATTCGGCTACTAGAATCATTGGACGGGACGCCCTGACTTGCGAATTTAAAGAGGTTCTCCCTTATCCAATATCACCCGTTCTCTTTAAGATTTTGAAAAGAACATGAAGTAGATGAGTTTAATATCCCATTAAAAAATAATGTAGGTACTTCTGGAAGTGAATGATTGCAATGATAATAGGCGTGTAGTTTTGATTGTTGGCTTATTCTCGGGCATAAAAGATGATGTTATTCCATTGGCACAGCCTTTTGAGGTCTTAGTGCTATGTTTTTCTTTCTAAACTATTACTTTTTAATTCTATAGGAATTATTCGTGATGTTTCCATGTTATTTTAAGAATTTATTTTAGTTTTTATTCATTCATCATCACTCATCAGCGTTGGTTGATATATTTGTGATGGATATCAAGGATTTTTCAACTTCTGTTACACACTGTGGAAGCCCAGTTGCAATTATAATACTCAGGGTAAGTTGATTTCTTTTAATTTTCATTATCCAAATTCTGCCTCCTTTTATTCAACTTCTCCCCTTCAATGGAGATGTTTCTTCTATTGATTTTTAACCTTTTTTATAAATGAAATTACAAGATTCATCTGTTGGTATGACGCCCATTCTTGATAGCTTGGGTGAGTAGTCGTCTCAATACTTAAAATCATTTGTTTCATTCTTATCCACCTTTGATGCTTTTTTGTTTTGTAGGTGCTTGAGTACTGTAATGTATTGATGTTACTCAACAAAAATACATTCCTGCTTTGTATGAGTAATTTTGGTTGTTTCTTCCAGTTCACAAATATTCAATTTCTAAAATATTTTCTCAGCATGAAAGGTTTAATGTTGTAACCATTCTACAAAAAAATGATATGTTAATAAAAAATATATTATCTACTCTTTCTATTCATCGAAACCCTATTATTGACCTCTTTTCGGCTGCTAAGGAAAACACATTCTACGGATGATGTGCCACGTTCTTAAAACCAGTCTTTCTCTATATGGGTGGTAGTTTTGTTTTCGGTTTGTTTTGGTTTAGATTCAGTTCAGGGGCTATTTGATACATTGCATAAAAATGATTACTGTGAAGTGAGGATAATGATTGTTGCTAAACTAACATTGCAGTGAATTGTATGTAATACGTTTTCATGTTCAAAATAAAGTTAATGTATCAATGCTTTCTTTGGGGTATATTTAACTTGCTGGTCATGTCAACTCAAAATCCATGAAACCTATTTTTAGCTGTTAAAACAGATGTATCATATTTTTAAAATTAACATTGCTTTGTATTAGTAGTTTTTTGTTTTGTTTATCTTGATTCAGATTCAATTTCAGTGTCGGTTAGTATTTTTTGTAAAAAGTGATCGATGGGAAATTGATTAAAATAAAAATACCTCCCCCAGTTCCCAGTTTTTGAGTTTTTAGTGTTTTTTTGATATTGATGGTTCTCTCAGAGTCTGGGCACTCATCTCTTGGATTTATAGGCCTGTATTTGTTTCAATTTGAAAATTGTTTAGTGTCTTTACTATACTATCTATTTTTATGTGTTCGTGATAGAAATGTGGTTCTATTTATTATGTGCATGATAATATTCTTTGATGTTTCATTTGAAAACACTTACTAAAACTTCTTATAGTGCTTATCACTTACTGATTGGTTTTATACACAGTTTTCAGCAGGGTTTTCAAACAGAGCCTGAATGACTTGGAAAACACCATACTAATAAACACCAGTTTTTGTGCATTTCCCAGATGGATCCTGATGGCAATGTACAATGTGATTCATTCTATTTTCATTCTTCTTAAATAACAGACATAAGTAATGTTACTATAATTCTCCTTCCAACCTTCCATAATAGGAGCATCAAACCGGTATGTCTTCTCCATCAACTTCAAACACTACCTGTAGGTTTGATTCTTGTACGTCTAATCGGTTATCTACTCAGGTATGTAACAATCATCATATCTGAATAATAACTTACTTCATTTTCATTAACAATACATGCATGATTAGTGTTGAGTTTCAATGAATTAAATATAAACGACGTTTATTTCATTGAAGCTTTTACTGTCCGCTGTTAAAAACCACATATGTTCTGCATTGATTTGAACTTCTTCAAGTAGCTTCAAATTCTGCTAACTATATTCTCTATGTAGAAAAACCTTTCAAAAGAATTTGATACAGAGGATGACATCCAACATGGTCTTCAATGTAGTCGAGATAGTTTAGGTATAATTACTCATTGTACTCAACAAGAAAGGGGAATGAAGGCTGACTTGAACAAGAAAAATGAGAAATTAGATTGACATTTTTTGCTTTACTGTCACGGTAATAATACTAAGTGGTTGTTTAATAGGATTTTCTTCATTTGATTTCCAGCCTTAACTGAAATACACAATGATCTGCAGTATGATGTATTTGCAATTTCTCATGGAGTCTATTTCAGTTGGGATTATCTACAGGTTTATTATAATATTAACATGCAAGATGATTTTCATGCAGGACACATATAATGCTGGATAGTTTTCATGACATGCTGGACATACTTCATTAATTTTGATTTTGTATCAGTTATCATTCATCGGAAATTTTTCATTATTCTGGATGTTACTCATTTTGGAGTAGGATAATGGTGGTGGTGTTTAATTATAGATATTTTAATGCCTTATTTTGGGTTTCTATTACTCACATTAGACGCTATTAAAAACTTGGTTATATGTAATGTATTTGGTTTTCCAACGATATTGTACGTTTCTTGTATGGATGTTACACATAGACTCATCTGCTTGTATTGTGTAGTAAAATAGGGAAGTGAACCTCTATTCCGACACTCATCTTCTTGCAAGTAATTTATTCATAAAGGTTTCTTAATTCAGTATGCAAATTCAATACACTGGGATTTATGTTTCATTAAATTCGTTTGAGGCAGTTATAACTTTTCTAATATTCTGTTCATTTCTCATCTGCTTGCAAAACATAAATATGACCTCTAGAAAAACATCATATGGTTTAATGGAAAAACCATGGACACCTTGACTGAAATTCTGGTCATGAAATTCACCCCATGGTATGATATCTATCTTCACCCTTGCATTATGTTATCTTTTGTTTCCACTTTAAAAATCTATGAAATACTCAAAATATATACAATATACCACTGTTAGTACAACTTAACATGTTATAATACCTCTGGACTGGGTTTGCATTACGTCTCACCTGGTAGGGAAACTAAAATATTCCCTCTAGCAGAACATCATATGGATCAATGAAAAACCCATGGACACCTCGAATGACATTTTGGTGATGAAATTATATACTAGGTCTAATATTTATATTCACCCCTATAGTATGTTATCTTCTGTTTCCTATTTCTTAATCTATAAAATACTCAAAATAGTTACAATATACAACTGTTAGTACGACTGAACATGTTATAATACATGTTGACTGGGTTTGCATTATGTGGGAAGACAATGTGTATGTGTTTTAACTGTATATATGTTTTGACAATTATTGACTTAAAACTCTATTTTATCTCTTGATAAGGATAGCAAGGCCCATAGTGGGACATATATGGATCTCTATGCCTTTGCAACCCCATATGGTGTAACATGGGATCCCTATTTAAGAAGTCAGGTGTATACTCATGAGTTTGATTGGGAAAAAAGACCATAGCTTGAATATGTTAGGTTTTCATTTTATTTACTTTCTAAATACTTCAATCTTATAAATTTTTTAACGATTATTTCTTAAGGTCCCATTCTCTCTTGAGCACTGAACTTGAAGCTACATATGAACTGATGTTATACTTTCTCCCAGTTTTCTCCTATGAATTCATATTAAAGTCCTCCGGCTTTATTGAATAAGTCTTCCCTTCATTCACATTCAAATTTATTGGGGTAAGAAATTGTTTTTTTGAAGGTTGAACATGAGAAATATTTCCCAAATGAGTGATGCTAATGGAACTTTCTATATTTAGCTTTTGAGAATCCAAATTATAAATTGAATCTATCTTTGTAATTATCTTGTATTTTTTGGGATGTTTTTTGGTTCTGATCAATGTTGTTTTTGATATTGCATTTTCAGTGATTGTACTGAGCATCTGTTTGTTCCTTTTAATTTATTTTCTCTCCTTTAACTATTTAAAAACATTACCTTTCTCTTTTCTGGGTAGGAAAAAAATAGGACAACACTCCACACTGCACTCTACCCACCTCTTGATAAAACAGAATGCTGCTGCTGAGAAGAATTTCAAAGATAATACTATCATAGAGAGTATTTCCATCATTGCTCGATGGTTGACTACAGGGAGGATTTCAATATCCTCTACCCCACCCCATGTAGGAACATTATGGAAGAAAATATCAAGGGGAGGACTTTCATTCTATTTGAATTATGGCCATGAGGAGGGCTACCGTGTTACTTCTCAAAAGGTATTCTATCATTATTTATCAATTTTTCCCATGAATGAGGCACTCATGGTAGATAATATAGGGTGGAACTTTTGAGATGCTTTTAATAATGATTTTGGTAGGGACTTCAAAAATAATAGTAACTCATTAATAATTTTGTAATCGATTTATATGATCAGTGATCGCCTGTGATAGTTTTTTAGTGGCATTCAGAACTACTTCCTATAATAGAGCATGGTTATGAGGTTGGTCTTAATTTTTCCATGACCTTTGGCAAGATTTATTTTTTATGTGATATATTATAGGATACTAGGAAGACTTTCTATAAGTGAAAATTCTCATATACAGGTTTATTTTAATGTGTTTACATTGGTGCTTTTGATAGATTCCAGAATGTGTTATAGTGGCCACTAGAGTGGAACAATGACCCGAATTTGGAACATGAATCAGTTTGCAATACTGTTGATAATCTCATATAAATTATCTCCAATAACTCTCCTTGGAGGAAGAAGGGATTCATGTAGGGTACTGAGTGACCATCCAATTGCACAGATGAGTGACCCCACATTAGAAGGTGCGATCATGGGCTTGAATCCTGTATATTTACATTGACATAATTACATCATGGATGGTTTGTTAGATATGTCCCTTTTAATTTATTTTCTTTCCTTTAGTCATTTTATAATTTAATAACAGTTCCTTTCTGTTTTCATGGTAGGAAAAAACAAGACAACACTCCACCCACCTCTTGAAGATCAAGTCATATTGTTGTTGTAACCATAGCCAAATCTCCAGGTTTGTGTTTGTAAATTGTTTTCAATGTTTTTGATGTTTTCGACCTTCCTCATTAAATTGTATGAGAGAAATTTCTCTTTTAATGTGTTGATTTCTCTAAAATACATTTAATGTGAAAATTTCAGGTAATTGTTATCGAAGATGTGATTTACTGCTCTTTGTACTGGACATTTGTGAGACTATTCAAGTAAATATCTCATAATTTCTACTTGAAGATGTGTGTTTTTACCAATTATTTAAATGAGTTTATTCTGAATAAGGTTCACATGAAGATGGGAGATGGGGCGTGGTGTCTATATGGTCATGATTGGGTGGTGGCAAACAACAATCACCAATATGTAGTATGCAATATGACCTGTTATTCAATCAAATACCAAGTCTCTTGACATTTAGTTTTGTAACAACCAGAATCAATTATTCTTCATCTATTTTTCATTCAATAACATGTTAGGTATTATGTAGTAGATGTTGAATATCTATTTTCATTTATTTAATTTGTTCAATAGTGTCCTCTATTCAATATTTGTCTCTAATATATTTTTCAACTAATTGAATGATGTATTCATGTTCTATTCCCCCTTTTTCCATTACCATACAATAGTAATTCCTAATTATAATTTATTCAACATATGTTTTCTTTGTAACGCTTCTAAAAATTAAACCATTATTAGAAGAAAAACCATTAATTGAATACGCCGTGCAATAGCACGGGCGAGTACTAGTATGTAATATATTTGGGTAGGTAGTTTCTAAACCAAAAGGCTTTTTTAGTGTTAAAATGAGAGGATAGTGGGTGACCATTTATAAGTGGGGGAGATGACACATATGGAATTTTTGAAAAGAAAAAGTGATACACATGGTTTTCACATGAAATAAGGATCCAAAATGGATAATTATCAAACCATGGATTAAATAATATCTATATAGTTCCATAATATATGAATTGGATAAGTCTTTAGCTCATTTTAATCCTTATATTTTCAGTTTAACCCCTAGTAAACCAGTTTTAAGCTTAACCGCAATAATTAATTTTTAATATTTTTACTATTCATTCAGACCAAATATTAAGTTGAATTTATTATATAATATAAATTATTATGATAATAATTATGGAATCCATTTTTCTAAATTCTATTAATATAATTGGAAAATTTTAATTTAAAATTAAACCCACAAACATGACGAAAAAGCGATTTTCCAAAGAGAAAATTCTTATAAGTGTAGAATGTTTTAATATCAAAAATAAAAAAGAATTTGATTATAAAGACCTAATTTTTTTATTATAATATAATTTTACTAATTTTAATTTTAAGAAAAATTCAAATCAAAATGTAACTTTTTAATATTTTATACAAAATGGGTGTTTTCAATAAAAATCGGTATTTTTCAATATTCATCAAAAAATAAATCACTTTAGAAAATTATCAAAAATATACTCAAATATAATTTTTTACATTATGATTTCAAAAAGGTATTTAATTTTCTAAAATAAATTTTATAAAAGTGGTAAAAATTAATTTTAACGTATGTGTGCAAAGCACGATGAAACCACCTTTTAGAAAAATAATGTTTTTTAGAAAACATTTACTTTTATTTCAAACTATTATTATTTTTATTTTAATTAATAGGTAACCATTTAATTTATTTTATAAATGTGTAAACCTTAAAATTTTTATAATTTATTTATTTCTATTCATTCCTTCCCATTTAATGGAAAGGTTATAACAGTACCAATAAATAATAATATTTAAATAGTATATTGCATTTCATTTAAACACAGTGTTGTGTGTAATAAAAGATATCAAATAGTTTAAATTTAAATAAATATATTTAACAGAATTTTTTTAGATTAATATTTCATGACACATACACTATTGAACATAATTTTCTTCTTTTAAAATCTCTAGGTGTTACATTTTACCCCCTTAAATAAATTGTGCCCTCGTAATTCTATTTTGGTCATTATAGGTCTAACCTTTGTTGAAAATCCACATCATAATAAGGTTCAATAAAAATTATTCTTAATAATAGAGAAAACATAAGTATGAAGGGCATATATAATAAAAAATAACTAGGATTCCATGTTGGAAAATATTAGTGGGAAGTGAAAATTTGGACATGGAGGAAAAATGTAAATAATTATAGAGAATGATAGAGATAATTGATCACAATAAAGTGAATTATCAACCAAAAACCATAAATATATGATATAAACTAAGGTAATAGGATATAATTTTTATTTCATGAACCTTTTCCAAGATTATTTGGATTATTTTACTATCATGATGGAGAACACCGAAAAATATACTTATTTAATATCTTTTCTTTATAAGCACAATTTCATCCTTTATTTATGATTTGATCAACTTACAATTCAATTATCACTTTAACAAATTAATATAAAAGATTAATTTCATATATCTAAAGTAATAAAACTAACTTTTAATAGATAATAATATCTATAAAATAGTTGCAAGACTTTCCTTATGAAGCTAAACATTTACCAAAAGAAAACTGGTTAGCATGAGTTATCGAAAACAATTAATTAATCTATAAAACTCAATAGTAACACTGAAAATTCAACTTAATACATTTCTTAAGTATCTATTAGTCAAATAATTTAAGTAAAAATAGTTTCAAACTAACCATTACATCACATAGGCTATTGGTAGGCGTTGCAACCTTATTGACCACCGGTTGTGTGTTCAAGCCCCGTAGCCTTTTTAGATGTGATGGGTTGTAACCTAGAATGTGGGTTGTCGTTTTTATGAAATCATATAAATATAATTCATATAATATTCCAAAAAATATGATTATTATCCTAAAAAATAACATAGGTCATCAAATCACTTTTTAACCAAAATGGTTTCCTATATGACTTATTTTTTTCCATAAAATCTAATAATATTTATTGAATATTATTACCTTAACATCAATGATCATATTGAACTTAAAGGTTATCAATAACATTAATCATATTAACACAAAATTTAGAGGTATTATTCCTTAAATAAATTTTAATTCTAAAAATTATAATAAACCAATGGGTTGTATTTCTGAAAAATTCTCCCAAAATATCCTTATTCTTGATAAACTACCATCACATAAAACCTAAAAAGGGGTGTTTAAAAAATTTAACTTATGATCAAAATTAAACTCATAAAATAATGATGGTATCCATAACTCTTAAGTTAATCTTACATGAAGACATATATACTTCCGAAATGAACACAATCCTTAGATGTTTCATAATTCTTATAACCAAAATACAATTGGTAAAATAAGTCTATAACACAATTATTCAATCTGAATCCACAAGAAAATTAACCATTACACTTTGAATATATTAATAACATAATATTAACTTTGATCCCTTATTTTATTCTGAGGTATATTACCTTGATTCTTGGGGAATTTGTTTTCATAGTGCCCTATCATTTTACAGTTGAAACACTGAACATTAGAGGCTTATTTCCTACCATTTAATTCATGATATTGATATAAATTTCTCTTTATAATTGAAGAAAAATCACATTCACCACAAGTATGTTCCATGGTGTTTCTTTCCACATTTATTACAAGATGGAATATCTACCCTTACCTTCTTCTATTTTTCTGAATTTCCTTTTCTAGCATGTTCAACAAACCTATTCTTATCTTTCTTCCCTTAAAATTCATAAGATTTGGAGAATTATTTATTTGTCTAGATAGCATATGATACCAAATCCTTGTATGATGATAATTTGGGGAGACTGGTTCCATTAGAAGGATTGTCTTAATACCATCAAATAAATGGTTAATATTTCTCTTTGAATTTTGTATATATTCTCTTACTTGCCTTAGTAATATTGTAATGTTATCTTGATACTTAGAAAAATTCTGAACTTCCCTTTGTCTTAGAATCAAGAATTGTCTCTAAATATATGCTAATTTCTCATGAGGAAAATATTTTTGCAAGGAGTGTGCCTTAAAATACTTTCACTTCATGCTCTCTATTTCCTACTTATCCTTATTGTTTTGTATCAATGACCACCACTGATCTACATCCCATGAGAGATGATAAACTACTATAACAACCTTATCCCTTTAATTAATTCTCAGAGAAATAAATATCTTCTCTAAGGAACTTATCCATTTCTCAACTACAAATGGATTTATAGTTTCATTGAATGATGGAGGTTGCTAATTCATGAAGAAATATAACATCGTTACATTGCATGGTGTATTATAAGGTTTCTCTATATGAGAAAGGTTATTACTCACAACCTACGTTAATTTCCCCAATATGGTTATAATTTGATCAGTTATAGTTATATATCTAACTCAATATTCAGTATATTTCCCAATAGGGAAGTCCTTATATAAAGTAATTTCATTGAAATAATTACCATTCGTTCTGTTAGGAGACATTTATAAACAATGACATACACTAGATTATATCATAACATTATGAAACATAATGTATAATCCAAAAAAAGTGAAATAATTAATATAAATTGAAACATTTATGCATAGATAATATCATAATCATAACTATGTTTTTTTGGAATGTTTTGAAATCGTAAAAATATTTTCAAATCATTCATAATGGTATATAAAGAAAATTTTAATTATCCCATGCATGTCCCCTATGAGTGTAAAAATTTGTACAAATTAATGCCCATTTTCTTTCACTATGTGATGATCATGTCAAATCCTAATTATCTATTTTAAAAGTTTTTACCCATATTCAAAATTATACTAGAATAATTTCTACTTATAGTGTCTAGATAGGGATGAATTTCTAGGAAAAACCTCATAAAATCTTGCCAAAAATTTAGGACTTTATTCTATACTTATCCTCAAAGTTTTTCATGGGGTTATATTCCCTAATATATGTTTTCCTAAATCTAGTTCCCAAGGTTTATACTAAAATTCCTCTGATACCAATTATAAAGACTCTAACCCTAGTAGCCCAAAGTTGGTGGTTACTTTATTATAATGGCACTAGATATAAGTTATCTCATCTCGAAGGGTTGAATAGTTTATTAGTCTTAGAAAACAAGATACATACTTAAATATAATATTATAGTTAAAAAATTAAAATAAAACAATTTGATTTATTTAATAACACCATTATTCCCTTTAGAATATCCCTGCATATCAATCATTATACACTTCTTGGAATCTTGGGAAAAGGAAACCTAAAAATGGGGTGAGCTCTAATTATTAGTAAGGGTATGTATACAATGGAATATATCATGAATAAATAATAAATAATCAATATGAAAAGATAAATAACTAAAATACATTCCATTTATTCAATAACATGAACATGGAGAATAATATGGTAAGAATAAATGATGATCAAATAATTACAGATAAATAATCACATGAGCTTGAAACATATCAATAGATATTATAACTAACTGAATAATCACTTGGAATATCAATAATATAGGGAAATCATGTTATGGATGGTCACACCAATAAAGTCATTGGTATGACTTTTACTTGGTTGGATGATCTTCCATCTGATTTGATATCTCTTTATGATAGGGATTATTGTAAAATCCTATCTTTTAGACTTAAGTAGCTCTTTAGGTTTTAATAAATATGCCTTGGTCACTTTTTCAAAGGATCATTTAAAAAAACATGGAACATCAATAACTAATCTCATAATGATGTGACACATAATTTCAAAAATCATAACCATATTGTCAGGGGATCATGCCAAGGAATCCTACATAAATGGGTAAGGCCTTAGCTAAATACCTAATATAGTCTATCTCATGAGACATATCAATCCATCGAGGGGATACATCAGGACCCACCCATAACCTACTAATTCCAATTCATTATGTATATTAAAGGGGTGAAACATAATCAATATAAACATTCATATTGAAAAACTTGCATACAAAATGTTAATACTTTCACTAATAAATAAACATAACCGTAAACCATTCAGAGTAATAAAAAAATGGTATCAAAATAGTACATTCACAGTCAAACTAATTATAAACCATCTAGATAAATAATAAGGATGGTATATTAAATCATATTACCAATGAGACATAAGTAAAATAAGGGTTTTTTTATTTTTGAATAAAAATGTAATAAAAATTACATTAAAAACATTCTTGAGTAAAATATCATTTTAACTTTGAAAATCACTTTCAAAAATAAAAAATTTATAGAATATTAAGGAAAAAAATTATTTAAAAATTTCCTTATAAAATTGTAAAGGAATCTTCAAACTAATGAGTGGACATGATGATGGGTAATTCTATACATGCTATATAAATTAAAAAAACATTATGTTCACACTGTTATAAAGAGGTTAATAAATCCCTCATTCAGAAAATGACATGAATATTCCATTCAAACAATTTTTTGAAATTAAAAATTGTGTAAAAATGTATTTAATTAATTATTTGACCAATTTTAAATTATTATTGAGTTTTTTAGAAAACATGGATATGGAAGGAAAATGGTTTTGAACTAAAGAGAGAAATGAAGCCAGTTTTATTTTAAAACATTATTTTGCTATCAATTGTTCTCAAAAGAGAGAAAAATGAGAGGAAAAAATGTATTATATAGAAATAACTAGAGTATAAGTAAATTCATGAGTGTATTAAAATATATTTCAGAATATTTTATCATTGAAAACTTGGTCATGAACAATCCCAATAGACAATGGGATTATAATACAAACCTATATCACTTTAGTAACTTTTGAATCAGAAGCCCTATGAAAAAAATAACTTAAAATGAATCTTTAAATACCATGAATAGAATGGAATTAATGATATAACATATCAAATAGATAGTATATAAACCTTACAAAATAACTAAGTTGTGAATATTTCATACGTATCATAAAAGTAAAAGTGAGATGAGAAACTCTTACCTCAGGTATGATTTCCATCATACATGTCTGTACCTCCTATATAATAAAAATATATTTATTATAAATATATTAAAAAACTAAAATAACATATTTAATACCATAAATGATCTAATTATAGTATTTTGTGACCTATTTATTAACAATTATTTTTCAAAATCATTGTTTTAGGTGACAATTGCTTCATTTTTCATGTATGTTTTGGTTTGGTGGTTTTGGTTATTGTACTTTGATCATGGTTAGATATTCTCCAAAATTTTAAAAATTATATAAATATCATATATAATAATTAAATAAATAAATATATATATATATATATTTATACTAGTCCATAAAACATATATATGGGAAAATGAGTTACACTGTTCATAGAGACGGTAGCCAGAATATACACATGAAAACTCTTTAAATTTTACAATAGATGGAACGTAAAAAATGTAAATAAATTTTCACCTTAAATACAAATTATTATATAAAATATTCTATTTATATTCATTAAATATATCATTATTACCATTCATTACAAAATAAAATTGAAAATAATTTCACATCACTGTGTGGAGGCCATAGTCCACACGTATTCTTGAGCGACATTATCGTTTTCCAAAGGATTGGAAGGTGTAGCATCCCCATCTAAGGAGCCACTAGAAGGGTGTTATGAGATGGGTTGGCTACATAACCTCAAGAATATCTTCCCAAACACCAGAGTCTGCTGACTAGCAGTGAGGGCCTTTTTAACATGGCCATAGGGAAGACTATGACCGCATAGGTAATATGTAATATACAAAAGAAAAAAAATCAGTTTATTACAAATAGCAGAAGCATATAAATACTAAAACTACAAAAAAAACAAAATAAATAACCCCAACTAAATAAATAATAAGTATGGAAGATGATAAATAAATCGGATATACAATGCTGCCAGGATATTATGTCTCTGCTAAAGTAAAAGTACGAAAACCATGAATACAAACATACAATCAAAGTTGTAATGAAAACGACACAAAGTGAAAAAAATCTATCTCAAGAAAAGGATCGGTCCTCTTACACAATATCCATCCTAAGAAAAAAACAAAACTCAAGCATTAGAAGAGGCATGCTCCCCCTTATCCATACCTACGAGCATAAAGTCTACTTGGGTACGAAATGACGCCTGAGAAGGGAGTGAGATAAAATCCCAGTAGGCTGACAACCACAATGTCTAAACCATTCCATTTCATATTATAAACAAAATTAGTGTTCCAAAATATGATAAAAGTAAAAAATAAAATAAACATAATAAAATAAATATATCTTGGTCGGGGTTATCAACGACACCGTCCCATATCACCTGCTTAGACGTAAGTCATGAATCTAAATAAGGTACCCGTAATAAGAAGGATATATATATATATAAAGGCTAGAAAAATAGAAGATATACATAAGGAACATACCCCAAGCTTATGATTTAACTTGGGTCTAATTTATGTGTCAATAAAGTCTGCTTTAAATTACCATAAGATATCATAATTCACACGGAACTCAAACAATATCAATAATAACCTTCCATGAATTATCATTATTATCACGTTTAAGTTGAGAGTTGGAGTCCGAGCCTATCCTGAACCTATTTCTATAATACATCCTTCAATTTATCCAATAGAATCTTTCCCATATAAGGAAATCTTCCAAAAGACCAAGTATCTCTTGAGGTATAGATTTATCATGAGTACATCCCAATAACGCACATAAGGGGTAAAGTATCACCCAAGGAATGACATATCCACTTTGCCAATGGGTCCACCCTTGAATGTCCCTTTGGTAACTTATATCACTCATGGTTATTTAGAAACCTAGTGAAACCCTCACCTGGAAAAGTCTAAGACATCGCCTCCCTGGCGTAATGTGTGACCGACTAGGAACATAGAGTCCTTGTGTAGTCTTAAATACAGAACCCACATTTTCTAACCACCTAGAATTTAATTAGATTTCAAGTAAGTAGATATCACATATAATTAATTTATAATTGTAACAAAAACATTTATGCAACAATGATCCATGTACTTCCTAATCATTTAATTCAGGCAGTCACAACCAAAAAGATTCAACAAAAGTAGAAAAATGCACAACCTGATTATAATTGTAACAAAAAAAATCATTGGGCATAAATAACCAACAAAAACCAGAGTTTATGGTTCACCATTATCCTAAAATAATTTATTTAATTAAGACTCAAAGAAAAGGGATCATGAAATATATGAATTTAATTAATTTAATTATATGGGGATAATAGAAAATAGACCAAATACATCGGCACCCCCAAAGGGTTGTCCACAATGTTAAAAAAAATTTAAACAAGATAATTTATCTCAACCAATGGTGCAATAGTTAAGCCAAAAAATTTAAATAAATTAGAATAGGTAAAATTAAACATCATCAATAGGCACTGATGAGTGGCACAACATTCGATTTAAAAAACGCAATGAAATGATGGGTAAGAAAGGAGACACCCTACCTCCTAACCGTAGATGATCCTACACTCTGTGATGATCTTTAATTTGACCTAAAATTGAATAAATCAGATTATTTTATAAAAACACCAATTTCAGGTAAAAACAATCAGCAATAGATTGCTTGATATGTAGTGGAAGATTTTGTATGATTCTTGGTGCATGAGATTATACTTACCAAGAACATTACTGCGTGCCACACAACATCAAAATCAGAGAAGGAATAGAGCTGCAGTGGGTATCTGAAGGTAGATGAGGGGTGGTGCACACCACCAAGTAGGGGGCACAATGCACCAGGGCGCAACACACCAAAAAGGGGGAGGAGAGGAAGAGGGAAAGAAAAAAAAAGAAATCAAAGAAATAAAAGGAAAGGAAAAAAAAATAAAAGGAAAATTAAATAAAAAGGAAATAAATAAAATAAAATAATAAAAATAAAAATGGATGGAGAAATGAAAATAATTAACAAAAATGGGTTTACCCGATTTTATTTTTTTTAATTTTTCTCTGACCATTTTTTTTATATTATTTGTTTTTATCCCTCTTTAAAATTTTTTTATTTCTTTTTTAACCCATTTAAATTATTTCTAGTTCAAACACTGCATAGGGCGTGACCTAAAAATTTAACAAAAAACTCAAGTAATTATTTAATTAATTTTAATAGCTGCTCTTGGGACCCAAAAGAGGGTGTGAAAGCACGCTCCATGGGACACTTTATGGTTTTGGAATAAAAATTTAAACGGTCTATACCTTTATTAAAGCTAGAAAATTACAACCTCCCCTCCATAAGAAAACCCATCCACAAGTTTCCCTTTAGAGGGTAGTGAAAAATCGCCTGATAAAAGTTCAATCCACTATGCATGTACATCAGTCTCCTACTACCCGGTCTCATCCTGAACATGTCCTTGTTTCCATAATACCCATACTAGAGGAACATACCTACCTCGGAGAACCTTTATGCTATGGTCGACAATACATATTGAGTGCTTCTCAAAGGATGCTTCCTCTTCAAGCTCAATGTCGTCAGGATCAAAAGAACGAGATGGGTCTGGATGATACTATCGAAGTTGAGATACATGGAAGACACCTTGCATGACATGGTACCTATGGGTTAATAATAAATGATAGGCTACTAGCCCAAACCTCTCCATTATGTCGAACGACCCAAGGTATCTTGTTGATAACTTCCCCCATCTCCCGATTCACCTGGGAACCAACCTTGGCGAAACACAAAGAAAGAATAGATGTCCCACCTTGAACTCGAGAGGTCTACAGAGAAGATTAGTATATGATTTCTATTTGGAATGAGATTTAGTAATATAGTTATAAATAAACTAAACTTGCTCAGATGTCTCCTGAATGAGATGAGGAACCAACTGAGCTGCCTCACCTGCATCGAGCCAACCAAAATGTGAACAAAACGGTCTACCATAGAGGTCTTCATACGGATCCATTTGAATCATCACCTAAAATATGTTATTATAGGTAAAATCAAAAATTGGAATATGTTTCTCCTAGTAACCTCCAAAATCAAGGATACAAGCCCGTATCATATCCTCTAACATTTATATGGTCCGCTCGGACTGCCCATCGGTCTGAGGGTGATATGATGTACTCAAGAGTACATGCGAACCCAAAGCCTTCTGAAACCCTTACTAGAAACATTAAGTAAAGTGGAAATCTATTTTCGAGATAATAAAGTGATGTACTCCATGAAGTCTCACTATCTCTCAGATATACAACCTTACCAACTCATCAATAAAAAAGGTCTGTAGAATAGGTAAGAAGTGCACAAATTTGGTCAATCTATCGACAATCACCCATATTGTGTCACTGCCTCAAGGATATCATGGAAATACTGTAATGAAATCCAAGGTGATGTCATTCAATTTCCACTTAGGAATGGATAGAGGTTGTAGAAGTCTAGCAGGTCATTGGTGCTCTTCCTACACCTGCTGACAGGTGGAGCACTGAGTGATGAAACCCGCTATCTGTTTCTTCATACCCGACCAACAGTATTGACAACACATGTCTCTATACATATTAGTAAGTCTAGGATGAACTGTCCAAACTAAGGTATGAGATCAATTAATCATCTCTTATCGTATATAAAAAGGAATGCATTCTCATCCATGGTAAAGCAGAGTTTCACTGCCATTAACAACCCAACTGGGAAGAGGGTTCTCTCCCATGACACTTTCCCTTAAAACTATCCCCTATGGATCAAATAAATGTTGTTATAGGACTCACTCTAGAATAGAGGATGTCACTATATGATCTATTATAATTGGTTTCCTGCGCTGTTCCTGAACCTCTAGATGCATCTCAAAAAGCAAATTAATCATCTAGTATTCACTACTGGATGACTGGAAGAATTGTGTTTGTTTCTTACAGCTCAAAGAATCATCTATGAAATTTCTATTACCAGGGGTATAAGAATGATCAAAATTAGAAAAATGAAGGTGTTCGACCCACTTGTGATGACATAAATTCAATTCTCGCTGTGTGGATATATATTTCAAGCTTTTATGATCCATGTAAACAATGAACCTCTCACCCAAAAAGTAGTGTCTCCAGCTGTGTAAATCATGAACCAAAGATGCTAACTCAAGTTCATGTGTAGGATAGGTACACTCATGAGGTCTCAGTTGGAGGGATCCATAAGCCATGACTCGATCCCCCTGCATTAAAACTGCACCCAGTTTGATTCTTGAAGCATCATAGTAAATAGTATAGCTTCTGCCTAGATCTAGAAGAATAAGGATCAGAGCTGAGGTTAGTGTTCCCTTTTACTCCTAAAAATATTTTTCAAAAGCATATGACTAGATAAAATTCACACCCTTCTTTTTTAGGGAATAAGAGGTGCTTCTTAGTGGGAGAAATCCTGTATGAAATGCCTATAATATCGTACAAACCCCAAGAAACCGCATATGTTGAAAACTTTTTTGGAATAATCCCATGAAACTACGATGCTCACATTTTTAGGGTCCACTGATACACCTTCCCCAGATATTATATAACCCAATAAGTGAAATATCAATCCAAAAGTGGTATTTGCTGAGATTTTCATATAGATGGTGCTCTCTTCATGTAATCAGCATGATCTTAAGATGAGTTTCATGGTCGTGTCTGGAATGAGAATACATACACTAAGATGTCATCAACAAAAACCACCATAAAGGTATCAAGGTATAGGTTAAAAACCCAATTCATCAGATCCATGAAGACTTCTGGCGCATTCATGAGGCCAAATGGCATAACCAGATACTTGTACAAGCCATACCTACTCCAGAATGTCGTATGTGGTATGTCATATAGTTTCACACACACATAGTGATATCATGACCTCAAATCAATCGTGAAAAAAATAGTTTCTCCCTGGAGATAGTGAAAGAGTCTGTCTATACGAGGCAATGGATATTGATTCTGTACTGTAAATCTAGTTGGTACAACAGTAATCTACACACAATCGAAGGGTACTGTCTACCTTATTAGATAAAAGAACTAGTTAACCTCATGGTGATGTGCTATGTTTGTTAAAACCCTTAACCTAGAGGTATTCAACCTACTTTTTGAGTCCATGTAGCTCTGTAGGTTTCATCCTATAAGGGGGAATAGCCACTGGTGCTGCACCAAGAACTAGATCAATAGTGAACTCCACATGCCTCATGGGAGGTAAGCTAGAGAAATTATCAGGGAATAAATCCGCGAAATGATTCACAATGGTAGGAAATTCCACTAGCTATGTTCCCTAATCACTCATGAAGAGACTTGCAAATTGAGCTATCACTCTTCCCAATTATGCACATTTAAGCCCAGTTTGATCTGCCTACATATCCCTGTATTTATTATGTAGATATGTCTTTTCCTCAGGTGATGTGAAGGGCACTCAATAGTGATAGAAATCCACTTGGGCATGATAATGAGTAAGCCAATTCATACGAATAATGAAATCGATTCTATACATATTAAGAATGTACAAATTACAAAGGAAATGGTACACACCAATCTCAAGTGGGGACTCTTGACACTGGAATATGACCTCTGTCCTAACCCCTAGATGAGCGTTGAGATGCATGATGCCACAAAGGTACTAGATTATAAAACCAAGGCTTTCAACAGCATCAACAGATAAAAAGGAATGCAACGGACAAGTATAAAAAAAGCAGAAACTACAGTAGAGGATACTAGAATAGTACCTATAACTGTATATGGTCCTACACTCTTGTCCTCTAGTGCAGGTGGCACTGTGTACATACAACCTAAACCATGACCTTGAGATGCTGCTTGACTGGCCTGGGTAGGTCCACTCTACTGATGCTGATAGTTTGGGACTTGATTTCCTCGACAATGACCTCCACCATTACCTTGTCATGATTGTATCGTGGAAAACGAAATTCCATGCTTTTGTGGAGTCATAGATCCTATACCTGATAGAGGTGATGGAATGAATCATCTTCAACTAGATGATGATGAGAAAGACCTACAGAAATTATGAAGGTGACCCATCCTGCTGCAAGCTCGACACTCCATTGGGTCTCTCGTGCATGAAGGCTTCTTATGGACAACTCTTCCTCACTGATGACATGTGAAAGAACTATCAAAATGTGTTTCTTGGATGGGATTTCCTCCATCTGCAATTTCAAAATGGGTCTTCTTATTTCATGAAGAACTATCACTCTATCTCAGAACTGAACCTCCCTGGCTTATAGGGTTAGATTCCATGACATTTTGTTTAGAAATAAGGGTATAATTCATAATCTCAATAATAGTGGTCAAAAGAAATAAGTTCAACTATAAGTGGATGGTATATCCAAGTCCATCCTCGAAGCACCTCGTAGTTTTCTATGCATCACCAGTCAGAGATGGGAAAAAACACTAAAGCTATATGAAATGAGTAGAATACTCTAGAATAATCATAGATCCCTACTAAAGATGTAATAATTTCCTAGAATGATTATCTCTCAAAGTCTATGGAAATAAGTGATCACATAAAGCTACTTAAAAGTATTCCAAAACCATGTATCTGGTGTGATCTGGCTGAGATATAACATCCCACCAATTCTTGGTAGTGTTATAAAGCATGTAGACTGCAAGTTTGAACCTCCGCTCTAGAATCATCTCAATGTGGTCAAATATAGACTTCATGAATTCTATCCATGACTCTAAGACATGAGGACCCCCAATCCTTGAGAAGGTGGGAGGGTGCTATTATAGAAAGTCTTGTGTAAGCTCTCATATAGATGGGGTAGGTTTGGGAACATTTTTTACTAACTACATAAACCTGAGGAGTCTGTCCCTGAACTGAGCGTCAGGTCCCATCAGAAGATCAGTAGGAAGTGGTACCACAGGTGGCACCATGAGTGGTACTATAATTAACACTACAAGAGTCACTACAAGAGATACTTCTGGTGGTTTGAGACTCAACATATCTAGAGTGTTCTCATCACCAATATTCTGAGGGATGACATGAAGACGTCATGGAAACATTGGTCTATAATGTACAAACACACTCCTTTATACACAATTCATTATAGATGAAGAAGACATGAAAATGTGAAATAAATAGGGTAGACATATAGCCTGACTCTTAGCACTACACAACCGATATCCCACTCCAGAAGATGGGTCTAGATAAGGAAGAGAAAAATTAGAAGGGTCACTAAAATAAGGCCTACAACCTATTTTCTAGGTAAGGTAAAGTTAACATCTATTAAACTATCACAAATTTATATTTAACAAAATGCACTTAAAACTTTTACAACTAGGCACAACAACACTTAGATGAAAATAGGAAGATGCATGATAAAAGTAGATATGGCATGGAAATATGTTTGTAATTTTATTCCTATGGTGCCAAATATGATGCATGTAAATGAATTTACCTTGTATCATTGGGCTACACAACCGATATCCCACTCCAGGAGTTGGGTCTAGATAAGGAAGAGAAAACTTAGTAGGGTCACTAAAATAAGGCATACAACCTACTTCTTAGGTAAGGTAAAGTTTACATCTATTAAACAATCACAAATTTATATTTAACAAAATGCACTTAAAATTTTTACAACTAGGCACAACGACACTCAGATGAAAACAGGAAGATACGTGATAAAAGTAGATATGGCATGGAAATATGTTTATAATTTTAATCCTATGGTGCCAAATATGATGCATGTAAATGCATTTACCTTGTACATCAATCCTGGGTTGTTATAATTCCCCCCTTAATTATAGAATTTAATGATATACTAGATTTAATTTGGTATATCAAGATCAAACCCCCCTCAAGGGACGATCTTCATGTCTACTTCATCAAGGTTTAATTTTTCTTAAGATATTATTTTGAATTTCAAGTAATACATCAGACGAAGGTGGTGGATTGTTTAGATTAGAAATATTTATTCCAACTTACATTAATTTATTAGTTCTCCATCTTAGAACTATCATAACCTTTAATTCATTATATGGTTATAATAAAAACACAATACATAAAATAGGGAATAAAGTGAACCTCCTTTTTCATTAATACAAGCAGCTGGATCGAGAATTTATTCTTAACCAGTTCTCCCTTTCCAATTTAGCTCTAAATCTATATGGACTCTTCAAGCTTGAATATCTATGTTCTAAATCCAAGTTTCATTTAAGAAACATGTGTTATTTAACATACATACATTAGGAATGTACTAATCCTTTTTAGTTTTTCCAAATGGTTTCTTAGGAGAGTTCTTCAACAAGTCATTTCTTTCAGTTTGGAATGATGTTACATTCTTCTAAAGATTTATTCCTTTAGTTAATGTATCCATAGATTGTTTTCAAGAGTCCATGGTATGTAAACTTCTTACATAGTAAAGGAAATTGACTATCCCTAGAGTTTCATACTTATTTGACTTCTTGGACTTTATTTGAGAAAACTTCTTCTTTTTCCACTACCTAAGGACAAATCATCCTTGTTATTCATAATTATCTTAGGATTATTCTCTTCAATACGTTTCTTTATCTTACATACCAAGGTTATATTTTCTTATTTCACTAGTTTTCTATGATATTTATTTTTCATTTTATTTTAACACACCATTATTTGATTTTTATGTACATTTATTATTCCAATGACCACATCCATTACACATAACATAAAAATTTTCAAGTTCTTCAAATCTATTCAGAGTAACATATAATTCATTTTCACCTATGGTTGTTTCTTTAGTTAGTATTTCCCCTTGATTTTGGATCTCTTTTTCTTCTATATGTTAACATATTATTCCATAAATCTTAAAGCATATGCCCAAATTTTTTATTATAAAAAATAACCAATAAACCATAGTTTCCTTATTTTAATTACACACTATCTGGATTTTCCAGATCTGGAAGCTTGATATTTTTTAGCATTTACATCAATTGTTTAGGATTTATTCAAGGAACCAACTCTAATAAAAACTCTTCTCTCCATCCTTGAATCATAGAGGCTTATTTTAACTTTTAATCACCCATCAATGAAAATATTTTGAGTTTAATTCTACAATGTGCACCCAAATTGATTTAACATAGACATTGAATTTTGAGTTGGATGAAACTTTTTCTTTTCTAGCTACTTGGAATTGATTAGTGGATGACCTCAGGATATTTTTTACACTATATAGAGGTCCCTCAAAAAAACAATCATCCTTAGTAATAGGTGTGGAAAAATATTTCCTTTCAACTTTTTTTGAAGATGGACATTGAGATATCTATTGATTATTAATTTTAGCTTCCATATTCAAACATTTCATATTGAGAATGCATTTTTCATAATCCATTGTCTTCCAGTTTTCTTTATTAGATTTCTTGGTTTTATCAACCTCATAATTATACATTTTTTGTTCTCTTATAGTAGATAGAAAAGATCTTTAATCTTGTTAGATTTAATCTTTGGTTGAGCATCTTTGACAATAATTAATTCTTTTAATGCATGGGTGTTCTATTCAAGATATTTCTTAGATTATTATATTTCTTGAATTATAGGAGTAAAGTAGTTTTAAAAACATTATATATTTCTTTAATCTATTAATTAATTTCACATGTGACTCCTTATTTATATAGATTAACATAATTTTTTACACATTCTTCTAAAGGATTCTCTATGGGTGATCTCCTCCTTCATATCTATAAAATTTTCACGTACATATGATAATATTTCATTAGGGAAGTTATAAAAGATTTATTTTAAAGAATGTGTTGATTCATCCTATAAGTTCTCAGAATTGTGATCATCCGCACCGATACATATCTATTCAACATGAAACATTTGACAAGATATTTTAGTGCCCCTTTATGTACAGATAAAGAACTATATGTGAAAGATCTATTATCCTTTTTCTTGATAGTGGATTCCATCATCACATCTTTATCTTCCAAGAATGATTATTTATTTATTTTTATTTCTTTATGGAGAAACTGATTTTTATTTCTGTTTATTTAATAGGGATGAATTCTCATCATTAGTTTCTTTAAGAGATAGATTATAAACAGAATAATTTGGATTATATCTACATTGATTACCTTGAATTGTTATAGATTTAGTATTCTTTTATATCTTAAATAAGTAATTTCTAAACATTCTACATCTCTATTTTTCCCATTTTAATAGCCTTGGAACATATAACTTTCACCATTTCTTTGACATGAAATACCTAGGCTTATTCAAACCATCACTTCATATAACCTTTAAATATAGAAACTCACTTTATAAGAATCACTACGAAAAAAATAGGTAATTTTGACGGGTCATCCACTCATTACAAATAGTCCATCGAGAGAGAGTATTTGTGAGGTGAATCATATCCCATCACAAATAGTCGATGAAAAAATATTATTTGCAATGGGAAGATATTCCTGTCACAAATAAATTTGGTCTTGGTGCATGCCAAAATGTGGGAAGACTATTTGTGATGAGAATGTACCCCTATCAAAAATAGTCTTCTGCCGTTTTTGTTATTTGAGATGAGAGTTTACTCATGTCTCAAATGTCATCCCAAAAGGAAAGTATTTTCGACGAGACCCACCACAAAAACTTTCCATCATTCTCTGTTATTTGGGACATGAATTTCTCCCATCACAAATACCCCTATTAACCACCATCGTAATTAATAAAGGTGGCACTAATTGCGATGGGTCCCATCATAAATACTCCTGTCACAAATGATCTAGCCTATACACACCCCCACCCAAATTTTTTCCCATTTCAATTTTTTCTTAAATTCTCTCTCATTCTATACTCTCACATTTTTCTCTTTAATTTTTTTAAGTTTTAAATTTCACATCAGATTAGCTTTGAAACGTTGCATCCAATTAAAGATTCAGTTTTAATATATCTATTTAATGTTATTATTTTTATTAAATTTATTTTATTTTATATTAATAATAATTATAAGAGGGAGGCTATACTTGTTAGATTTAAAATCTGTGAGCATTCAATTTTTTCTATAATTTTTCTTCTTGGTGATCGAAAAATTTGTAGGCTAAATGAGTTGTTTCTAAAACTAACCTCAGTATGGCGGTTTACTAATTGAAGATTAATACCTATGGGATGTGATTTTATCCATTAGAAGATCTAAAGCGGAGAGCTTGGGTCTCAGATCAATTTCTCTAAAACCAGGTATGGTTTTCATTCAAGGATGGGATTTCTGCTACAATCATTTATCCATCAAAAATACCAGGGCTCGGGTTTGGATTAAAATTATTGGAATTCATTAGATCCTATGGCATCCTGAAATCCTTTTTTTCATTGATTCTATAGTGGAAATTCCAATTAAGATGGACATGACAATTGAGGGTGCGATGTTTGGACACTATACTATTATTCTGGTGGAAGTTGATTTAAGTTGTTTCTTGATTCACAATATTGTCATGTCTGCCTTAGATGATGACATCTCTTTAAAGGTGAAGTATGAGTGACAACCAAACTTTTTTCTTGACTGTCAAGTTATCAAACACGCCAAAGAGAAGTGCTGTAAAAATGATATATGACCTTTTTGTTCATTAAAAGGGCATCATCAAAATTCATGTAGGAAGAAGATGAGGAGGCAAACAATGCAGGGTGCTGATGCGGTGGAGGCCTCTCAGGATATTGCACATGATATTCAAGTGAATAAGAACACTAAACATAGTCTACCGGTGCTTCAACTAGAGGAATTCCCTAGGACATGTTTGTAAACTTTGGCTCCTGAGAATGTTCCCTAGGTGAGGGTAACAAGATGTCAGCTGTGGTTGTGGAAAAGGAACAGGAGGGCTTAGACCCTATGCTTGAGGGGAAACAAACTTCGAGTGATGGTGAGATTCTCTCAAGGACCCAATAAGAAATTATTAAATTAAAAGAAACACAGGGCATCCAGGGAAGGAAAGATGATGTTGATGATGATTCCCCAAAAAACCAACTTACATTCAGGTCTTGTCTAAAGGGAAAAATTTTATTGTGGATGATGAGGGCTTTCAACTTGTTCCTCCAAGGAAAGCGAGACCGAGGAAGGACTACTCATATATGAAGACAACCATGGTAACCAAATCTCATGGACCTTTTGATTATGATTTTGACTTGTATGGCAACTACAATGTTTCCTATACATGTGAATTTGACTTTTGAGTTCTTTTCTTTGGTTCTCCTTGGCATGAGGGCATGCGTGCTTGTATGACCCCGTCCTTCTTATTGTCCTTTCATTTTTCTTTTTTAATAAAAAGGGCTATGCCCTAGACTTTCTCATATAATTAGTTATTCTTATTTTGAATTCATTAGTTTCAAAAATATTTTGTTTTAATTAGTAGTAATGTTTTTAATTAAAAGTAACTAGTTTTAATTTTTAATAATTTGGTTCAATTACCAATAATCAGTAATAATTAGTAATAATAATTATTAATTAGTAATAATTAGAAGTGATTAGTAATAATTAGTAATAATTAGTAATAATATGTATTAATTAGTAATAATTTCTAATAATGAGAAATAATTAGTAATAATTTCTAATAATTAGAAATAATTAGTAACAAGTGGTATTAATTATTATTAATTAGTAATAATATTTATTAATTTGTAATAATTAGTAATAATTGATAATAATTAGTATTAATTAGAAATAATTACTGATAATTAGTAATAATTAGTATTAATTTGTAATAATCAGGGGTAATTAGAATTAATTAAGGGAAATTGGTAATAATTAGGGGTAATTAGTAAAAATTAGGGGTAATTAGTAATAATTATGGATAATTAGTAAAATTTTTGGGTAATTAGTAATAATTAGGGGTAATTTGTAATAATTAGTAAAAATTAGGGGTAATTAGTGGTAATTAGTAAAAATCAGTAATAATTAGTGGTAATTAGTGGTAATTTGTAAAAATATTAATAATTAGTGGTAATTAGTAGTAATTAGTGGTAATTATTAATAGTTAGTGGTAATTAGAAATAATTAGTATTAAATAGTTATAATAAGTAATAATTAGTATTAAATAGTAAAAATTAGTAAAAATTAGTAATTGGTAATAATTAGTAGTAATTAATAATAATTATCATTAATTAGTAACAATTAGTATTAATTAGTATTAATTAGTAATAATTTCGAATAATTAGTAATAATAAAGGGTAATTAGTAATAATTAGGTGTAATTAGAAATAATTAGGGGTAATTAGTAATAATTAGAAAAAATTAGGGTAATTAGTAATAGTTAGTGGTAATCTGTAAAAATTAGTAATTATTAGAGTTAATTAGTGGTAATTAGTAAAAAATAGTTATAATTAGTGGTCATTAGTAATAATTACTTGTAATTAGTAATAATTAGTTTTAATTATTAAAAATTAATATTAATTAGTATTAATAAGTACAAATTAGTAAAAAGTAGTAATAATTAATAATAATTAGTAATAATTAGTAATAATTAGTAATAATTATTAATAAATAGTAATAATTAGTAATAATTAGAATTAATAAGTATTAATTAGTATTAATTAGAAATAATTAGTAATAATTAGTAAGAATTAACAATAATTAGTAACAATTTGTAATAATTAGTAATAATTAGTAATAATTAGTAATAATGAGTATTAATTAGCAATAATTAGTATTAATTAGTATGAATTAGTATTAATTAGTAGTAACTAGTATTACTAAGTAATAATTTGTATTAACTAGAAATAATTAGAAATAATTATTAATAATTAGTATTAATTAGTAATAATTAGTGGTAATTAGTGGTAATTAGTAAAAATTAGTAATAATTAGTGGTAATTAGTGGGAGTTAGTAAAAATTAGTAATAATTAGTGGTAATTAGTAATATTTACTGGTAATTTGTAATAATTAGCAATGATTAGTGGTAATTAGTAATAATTAGTAATAATTAATTATAATTAGTATTAATGAGAAATAATTAGCAATAATTATTAATAACAATTATTATTTGGTAATAATTAGTATAAATTATTAATAATTAGTAATAATTAGTATTAATTGGTAGCAATTCGTAATAATTAGTAATAATTAGTATTAATTAATAATAATTAATAATAATTAGTATTAATTAGTAAGAATTAGTAAAAATTAGTATTAATTATTAGTAGTTATTAATAATTTGTTTTAATTATAATTATTTATTAATAATACATAATAATTAGAAATAATTAGAAATAATTAGTAATAATTAGTAATAATTAGTAATAATTAGAAATATTTAGTAACAATTAGTAGTAATTAGTAATAATTAGTAGTAATTAGTTATAATTAGTTATTATTAGGGGTTATAAGTAATTTATAATATATTTTATTACTTTATATTATATTATATTAAAAATTAATTTTAATTACTATAACATAGTGTTAATTACAAATTATTAATGTTAATTTTCGAAAAATAAGTGAGTCAGGTAGGATGTGACATGTCTTATTTGAGATGTCCTATTATTATATCAAACTATCCATAAAAAGTTTATTTTATTTATTTTTTAGAGAAATAAGGAAGAAGTAAGTCAACAAAATTCTTTATTACATGATCGTGATTGGATAAATCATCATAGTATTCTAAAAGGTTCTAGTATAAAAACTATATATATCGAAGGTGTTGAAGTTTTTTTATCATTTGCATCATCAAAAATAGAATTTTTTTAAAAGGGACAATTGAGTTTCCATGTAAGAAATGTGATCTAAGGAGGTTTGAAATAGTTAACAACATTAGATGTTATCAATTTCACTATGGTTTTCGAACAAATTATGTTTTTTGGTATCAACATGGTAAACACAGGTTCATAGAAGATACTAATAATTTGGTTCCAGATCTATCATGGTTTTAAAATTTAGTACATGATGTGGTTGGTCTGTCTTTTCATCAAACTGACATTTAGGATGATATTGATTTAAATCCTTAGTTTGAACCATCTCTATTTTATGAACTGTTGATGTTTTCTAAATATGAATTATATCTTGGTCACAAGATAAGAAAATTTGAAGTGGTTTCAAAATTTATGGCTATTAAGTCAGATAATGGAATGTCAAAAATCTATTTTGATAAGATATCATCTTTGGTCAGAACACTTCTACCTGAAGGAAATGTGTTGCCTATAAATTTCTATGAGATCAAGAGGCTGATTCAGAATTTGGTTCTTAGTTATCATAAGATTCATGCATGTTCAAATGATTATATCTTATATTACAGTAAAAATGAGTCATTAGTTAGTTTTACTACATGTGAACAATTTATGTACAAAGTAGCATAACTAAGGAATTATATATTGATTCTTGTAAAATAGTTGAGGTATTTTCTACTTACACATAGATTGTAGTGTTTATTTATATCTCAGAACACAACATCATTGATGTCATATTATGGTCAATATAATTTATTTTTGAGTTCTAAAATTAACTGTAAATCATATTTTAACTATTTTAATTCTAAATTGCAATTAAATGAGTCATATGAGGCTGAGACATCTCAGAAATAGGCTAAGTTTCTGGTTGAGACTAAGGATAATACCTCCAGTGTAGTAGGATTTGATGATGTAACCTATATATAGAAGACCTAATATCCCTTCGAGAATGGCTAATTTGTTGGTATCAACTATCGATTGAAGCGTGAGAGTTATTATGGCACTACTGCGATGTCATAGTGCAGTTTGAGAGGAGCTTATGGAGAGTCATCATCATTTGATGAAAAATATGAGAAGCAACTATGATCTCAGGGTGAGATTATAAAGAGCATGCGTAGGAAGTAATAAGTTCTCTATCAACAGTAGTAGTAGCAATAAATAGAGATATGTTAATGGAAGGAGCATCAACATGAGTTGACGATAGAGTACATGTGACATCTGACTCATGGTTTCAGGATGAAGTTCCCTCCACCAGCTCATCCAGCTCTTCTAGATGACCCCTCAATGATTTATATACATTTTACGATAAAAATTTGAATGTCCAAATTTTTTGTAATATTTTTATTAATCAACATATTTAAATTTTTATATAGTGTGTTTTTTATATCGTTGTGAATATTGTATTTTTTATTTTATTATTTTTTGTTTTATTTTTTGTATTATTGTTATTTTTTCATTTTTGTGAATATTGTGTTTTTTATTAGTTTATTTTTATTATTATTTATTATTATTATTGTTATTTTTTTTGTATTTTTGTATTATTATTCTTATTTTTTAAATTGTCGTGAATATTGTGTTTTTATTAGTTTTTTATTATTTTATTAATTTTTTTAATATTAATATTTTTTACTACTAATAATAATATTTTTTATTATTTTATGTTTTTTTTGCGACGGGTGGATCATCCCGTCACAAATACCTATTTACGATGGGTACATCCACCAATCGCAAAAAGGTTTAAAAAAAATCAGAGAACCATTTAAAATGCCGCTTTATGCAATGTGCCATTTGTGACGGGACCCTATCGCAAATGACCTTTTGCGATGGGATCCCATCAAAAAATAGCCCATCATAAATACCTCAATTTCCAGTTGTGAATTTAAAATATGGGAATCCAATAGAGGTGTGACCTTTCTTTGATACCAATTTTTATGATCACATAAGGTTGTATCTACATTGAGGTGGGGGGTGATGTTGGTTTACTTTTATTATAATTTCACTTTTATCCCATTATTACCTCCTTTCTTCTTCAATGAGAATATCTCTATTTCTCTTTCTCTCCATTGGTCAGTATGAAAATGTATAAAATTAAAACAGCATAAGAGAACACTAATGTTTATTGATGAGATCCTCTTTATTTTCAGGTTTACTATATCATTGATGTATAGTGGTTATTATCTCACATACAATGATTTCCAATTATAATCAAAAGAAGCAGAATAAACGGTATATCAATGGACCTATTAACTTGGAACTGACTGAGAATAATATAAGAAACCCCTAACTATTATATATTCTCTACAAAATATATGTTTTGGCATACTCTTTGTGAAGTAGATCATCAATTAAACTCTGGTGTCCTTCCTAGAAAATGTGAGTGATCTTATTTTTCAGTCGCAACAATCATGTGGGCTACCTCAAGCTCCTTCATAGTTCTACATTAGATAAATGTTGTAGGTTAAATCTCTCAGTTCCTCGACTTGAACATGATCTATAGTCGACATGGTATTATGCTATTCTTCTTCATTATTCTTCTTCATTAGTGCATATTATTAAATTCTTTATGAAGAGTTGGAATACCTTATTCTTTTCTTGACTTTAAAAAATGAGTAGATAGATACAAATTCATATTTTTCTCCCTATTTTGAGTTACATAATACTTAATAGCAAATAGTTTAACTCTTAAAATATCTTTATTCTTCTTATCATATTTTTATATTCAATTCACCATGTGGATATAGATCTTTTAATTTCTATTATAATCGGTATTCAACTTATTGAAATCCTGGCCTTAGAAGAACTCAATAGATTTTGTATTCATCTCATTAAAAAACTTCTTATAAATCTAGATAAAGACTTAGATCTTTATATTACCCATGATATTTGAAATATTATGGGTATTATATCAATTAAAACTCTTCGTGAAATCTATATATACACATTCTACATGTGCATGAGATCTCCTTCTTCATCACACACTTATAGAATGGAAACCTCATGGCATGAAAAACCTTGTTTCAGTACTGAGTCACTATTTCCTCAACTACTATGTAGTAGTGTGACACAATTTATCATAGTTAGTTTTTCAATACACCATGATCTCCATTTATATGCATTATCCTCAATATAACTATTTTTTAGATGCTCTAAATTAAACGAGTCTTGCTGAAACATTCACCTTCAATGTAAAATGATCAGAAGTTGGTTGTTTCACTCATGTTGACTCACTAAATTCCATGCTCACCAAAATATCCTCTATGGTAATTTTATACCTCCCTATTTACTATAGGGATAATTCCCTCAAACTACAACAACACTATTATCTTTTTACATACACCATGACTTCTACTAAGGTGTATCTATATTTATCTTCCCATTTCACCATCTCCAAGTTGGTAATGAGTTGTAGTGAGGGTTTCCTTTAACTTCATATCCTTCTTCAAGTTGTTATAATTTTATTTAATATTAAATCATGATCCATGTGTAATAATTATGATTGAACCATGAATCATAGAGAAATTTCACAATGTAAGTTAAATCCCCCTTTTCTCCAGAAGTTTTTTTGGAAACTCACCTTCAATAAGAGTTCACAAATTTTCACAAAGTTTTGTGAACTTTACTTTGGTTAAAATATACTCTACATTCATGAATTTTTAAATTTTCTAAAATTTCATAGCTCTATATCATCCTTGGAAACTCTATGTTAGCTATGAACTCTACATTGCTACTCTAAGTTATCCGACTTTTCCAATTTTTCTTCTAGATGAACTCTACATCGGCCATAAACTCTATATAACAATTATATGTTGATCATAGAGAGTAGAAAACTTTATTGATTTTTTTACTTTGATTCACATAATGAACTCTATTTGGAAACTCTGTCTAGAAATATTTTCTATTTTTTACTTCAACATAAGAGTTCCGGTTTTCACCCATATTAATGCACAATCTTTTAATATAATATCTAATGTATCTAAACCACTCCAAATTTACTTACAAATTGTTAAATATAATTTTTATTCACCCACCAACACTTTCCCTTTATTTACATTAATATTAAAACACCAATCATCACATATAAAGGTTATATGAATTTTCCTACACAATTTCCTTAGGTAGATTATTCATTCTATTTTTTTTGAAGATGAGTTCTATGAAAAAGACCAGAACCCTGCAATTTATTCAAAATAAAGGTAGAATAAAATTACATGAGAGAAAATGAGGTCAATTTGCAAGAATCACTAATAAAAAAATCAATCAACTCCTAAGGGAGATCATTCCTCCAAGTGATCTCATGAGAGACTCCCATGTTAGTGAGACCGTCGACGATCTTGTTAGCTTCACGGAAGATGTGTGTAGCAATGAAATTGAGACTATTGAGCGAGTTGAGGCAGTTGATCCATAGGGGGGTGAGAGACCATGCTAGGTGAGTCTCACCCTTACAGATGGCTTGAAAAATGGTATATGAGTCACTCTCAATCTAGATGTTGCTCCAGTAGAAAAGTTTTGCAAAATATATGGCATGTATGAGACCCAACATTTCGGCCTCCAGAGTAGAAGCAATGCCGCCGCTTCTATAGAAACACCCGAGAATCCAATCAATATGGTCTCTGAAGACACCTCCGCATCCCGAAGGCCCCGAGTTTCCTTCTGAGGCTCCATAAATATTGACTTTAATCCAACCAGGAGGAGGAGCCTGCCAGAAGACTTCAATAGTGTATTTTGGTTTTGGAAATATTCCACTCACTCTAATATGATGGAGAGTTTCAAGATCAATGATAGAATTGTCACAATGATCTTTTTGGATCATGGAAGCCTCTTTGATAGCAATAAGGATCCTCATTTTACCTGCATTTAGTTTAAATGAGATATTGTTAAAAGTGAAATAATTTCTACCATACCAGAGAATATGAAGAATCTCTACTACAACAGTGAGAAAAAGGTTTCTAATTTGTGGAGACCTCGGAAGCTCAATCATCATTTTCAACTACGAGAAAATAAAGTTATCCAGAAGCCATCTGCACCCAAAAAGATAAAAAGTTTAGTTCCAAAGAGAAGTATCTGTTATGAAAGATAAAAAGAGGAGGTTTATATCCTCCCGATATTGATTGGACAAACAATATTTAGAGCAAATATTAAAACCGTAAGACTAATGAAAACTGCCAGTAGGGTTTTTTTGGTGAGAAATTCTCCAAATGAGGGTAAGACATGAAGATTTTATCCAATACTTATTGAAATTGGATATCCAAATGAGATTATCATCAACATTAGAGAGATGATGATTATAATATTTTTTTGAGTCTAACAAACCATTATTAGCGGGTTCCCAGACCAGAACGTCATCATTAGAAGTGAAGTGATAATTTTCAACGATCTCTTCAATAGGGTCCGGAAGATGTGGGCCAGAGGAGTTGATCACATCTCTGATGGAGCAGTTAGTGGGATTAGGAATAAAAGAATTAGTCATTTCTGAGATAAGAGGAGAACCAGACCAGTTATCAAACCAAAAATTTAAATTTGATTCTTTACTAACAATCCGTCTAGAATTTTTCCAAAATGGAAAAGTCAGAAGATTTAATTGAGGGCCAGATAGAGGAAGACCTGTAGTGAAGAGTACCAGATTTAAGTTTATTGAGAAAACGAGATCTAAGAAAATTCATGGGAAGAGAGTCATTATGAATGAGGAACCACAAAAATTTATCTTGGAGAGCCTCATTAAAGGTTTTAAGATTTTTAATTCCAATACCACCTTCTTCAATAGGTTTAAAACAAGCGGTCCAAAAAACTGTGACCAATTTTCTCTCCAAGATGCTACCGATCCAGATGAAGTTCTTTATGCCAAAATTTAAGTGCTTAATAAGACCAGCAGGCCACTTGTAGACCATCATGGACTAAACCAACATAGAAAAAAGTGGATTTTACCAGGAAAATCCTTCCATCCATTTAATGGGATTTTCCTTTCTAGGATTAAATTTGTTTATGAATTTGATCCACTATGTTCTGGAAATAAGAGGATTTGGGTCGTCCCCAGAAAATGGGGACACCAAGGTAAGTGAAGGGAAAAGAACATCCCTTAACTCCTAAAACATCAGTAATATGAGTTTTCCTGTTGAGTGGGAAATTTTTAGCAAAATAAATAGAATATTTGTGCCAGTTAACACACTGATCAGACACCTCTTTATAATGAGAGATGATGGATTTAAGGTTATTGATATTTCTTTTGTCCCCCTGGAGGAATAAAATGATATCATAGGCATAAAGAAGACAGTAAGGGGCATGTAAATTCTTAGATGAAATAATTAGTTTGATCTTGCCTTGGTCAACATTGAGGGTAAGCAATCTGCAAAGGGAGTCTTCTGCAATAGAAAAAATTATAACAGAGAGAGGGTCTCCTTGTCTAACACCTTTGGTGCACTTAAAGTAACCTCTAGGAGATCCATTGATCATAATAGAAATATGTGCTGAATTTAAAATGGTTTTAATTCTATGGACAAAAGTTTCATTGAAACCAAAACTGGATACCACTTTAAAAATAAAGTCCCAGTCAATCGTGTCAAAGGATTTAGTAATATCGAGTTTAAGAGCAATATTTCCACCTCCAGTGTTTCTATTCAATAAAATGGTGGATTCAGATGCAAGACAAATTCAATATTGTATAGATCACCCTTTAAGGAAGCCAAACTGGTTCCAAGAAACAATTCTGTTGCTAATAGCAGAGAGTCTATTGGCAATGATCTTAGTAATAATTTTAAAAATTGAATTTAAGAGGGAAATGGGTCGGAAAAGGTGAATTTCATCGGCATTTTAAATTTTGGGAATAAGAGTGAGAAATTGAGAATTAAGACCCTGAGGAAACACCCCTTTTTCAAAGAAGGTACAGACTAAATTACAAGCATAATTTTGAACGACATCCCAGTGTTTTTGGTAAAAACCATTATTAAAGCCGTCAGGACCAGGGGAACTGTCTAGATTAAGGCCAAACACAGTGTCTTTAATTTTAGAATCAAGAGGGAAGTCATTAAGTAAACGATTATCCTTCAAAGTAACAATGTTCAGAATTATATTGAGAAAAATTTCTTTGTTGGTATTGGGGCCATTGAAAATGTCAGTGAAATAGGAGACAACATGGTTGGAAATCCCTTCTTCCGTGTTGATGAGGTTACCCTTAACGCTTAAGTAGGAGAGAGGCCTACTATATTTTCTAGCTCTTTGAATGGAGTTTTAAAATTTGGTGTTCCTATCACCATCTTTGAGCCATTTAGCTTTGAAAATTTGTTTCTTTAAATTGTTCTTAATGTTGAGAAAGGAGATTAATTTAGCAGAAATATTGAATTTATTTTGTGGGTCCGTATTAAATTTGGTTATGTTATTCTTATTTTGAATAAGAGTCAAGTATTTCTCTGAAATCTGAATGTCTTAATCTATTAAGTCATATTTGGGTTTTCACCACTTTTGAAGAATAAGTTTGGGAATTTTCAACTTAGTGGTGCAAGAAAAGGATTCCATGGAGTTACCCATGGTATCCCAGGAAGAGTTGATTAAATTGACACTCTCAGGGTCCATGGACCAGGCCAAATTAAATTTTAAGGGAAGAGAGGGTTTCTGAAAATTTTGTTGGAGACTGACTAAGATTGGGTGATGATCTGAGGCAAGTTTGGTCAGAGTAACACTGGCGATCTGGTTCCATTTATCAAGGGCTAAGTCATTAGTGAACGCTCTATCGATCTTACTCACCACAACTCGATTATAGTGATGTCTATTCCAAGTAAATTGGGAACCAACTAGGTTAACCTCAATATGATTGTTGGCCTCTATGGAGGCTTTGAATTCTCTAGAATAAATGGCAGAGAAAATTTTCAAAGTTTTTCAGAGGGTGAGAGAATAGCATTGAAATCACCAACTAAAGACCCAGGGGTCCTGAATTTTGTTATTGGTAGTGGAGAGTTCATCCCAAAGAGGTCTTCTATCCTGGTAATTATTTTTGGCATAAAAAAAGTTCTGAAAAGATGAGTGTTATCCAGGTAGTAATCAAAAGTCAATGCATTCTCAGAAAGACTGAAAATATTGACATTTTGAAGAGATGAGTGATAAAAGATCCAGAGAGAGTCCGTAGCATTACCATTGTTACATGCACCTAAGAAGGAAAACCCAAAATTGCAAAGATGCATAAATTTTGGGAAAAAATTCACCTTAGGTTTAGCAATAACAAGAATAATAGGGCAATGAATATTAATAAATATATTTAAGACTTTAAGGGTGTTAGGATTAGAAATACCCTGACAGTTCCAATAGAGAATATTCATTAATTTTTGTGCTTGGGGTCTGGCCCACATTTCTTTTTACTTTCAGATTTTTGTCCTATGGTTTTCTTAGGGGGAGTATTCTAACATGGAGTTCAGGATATCTCAATATTTTCTGAAGGAGAGGCATATTTTTGGGTACCTCCTGCCTTGTTACAGGAAGTCTGGATGTCCGAAGTGATCTGATTAGGACCAAGAAGTGCCTCTGAAACTGAAACAGTTTCAGAGGGGCCCGAGACAATAGCTTCTTGAGGGGGGGCCTCATCCTGAACCAGGATGAAAGGCACTTCGATGATTGAATAAGATGCATAGGGACCCGAGGATGAAGCATCTTGGGAGATGTCTCCAACACAAGCCGGTGTGGGCACCTGTAGATTTTCAGTGACCAGACCAACTGAAAAAACCGTACCACCCTGTTCATTGAATGAGGGAGGATAGTTGAGAGAAGAAGATGGATTTTCAGTTACCACCAGATCAGTGTGGACGACATTATGACAAGAACCAACTGCATCTTGATTCAAATCCACATTATCAGGAATAGACACCTCTTGTAACCGTGCAGGGAGGTAGGTTGGAATAGAAATAGAGGGCGAGGAGGAGGGCTGAGACACAAAAGAAGACCCAGACATACCTTTGTTCATAGGGGTCCCTCCCTTGGAAGCCAGCGATGAGGATTCAGGTATATTACCATTACCCAATGTTAGGGAAGACTCAAGATCGGGTTTTAAGGGGGAATCTATTATAGTAGGAGGATTCTGTGTAAGTGGAACAACCTCATTATCCATATTTTGTTTAATGTTTTGTTCCTCCAAATCTTTGTCCTGCTCTTACACTAAGTCATCCCTAGAGACCCCAGGGTTTTTCTTAGGTTTACCAATCCATTTTCCAGTGATAGGATTGTAAGGTTCTGTTTTATCTGGGAAGGGGGCCTTCTCTTTTCTATTTTTCCTCACTTCAGTCCAGGCAGAGGGATTATGATGGTTGGAGACTCTATGAACCATTCTATAATTAAGGACGGAGTGTCCAACAATCTTATAGTAATCACAGAATGGAGGCAGGTTTTTATATTCAATATTGATAATCGTCATATAATCCCTAGAATTGAAAGAGATGATTTTAGGTGGTTTGTTCTCAAGGTTGACTTCAATTAAGACCCTAGAAAACATTCCAAGATCAGCATTTATGGTCCTTTGATCAATTTTTAAGGGAGTTCCAATATACGAGGAAAGATCATTAAGGATCCTAGGGTGACAAAAAAACCTATTAAGGTTATGAAATCTGACCCAAACCTGGGAAGATTTTCCTCTTTGTGTATTTGGATTAAAGGAGAAATCCCATTTGGATAGTCTTAGGAACCCAGGCTTTAGATTAATATTTCCTATTCTCCAGACTCTGTCAAGATCCTCATGTGAATTGAGGAGGAAATGAAAAAACCCTATCCCTAGTTTTTAAAAATGTATTTAAGCATACAAAAAATAGAGAGAATACATGAATACATATTGATAAATTTAAATCCAATAGGTGACAAAGATGATATTATGGGTTCTTACTGGAAAGAAAGAGTTCTATACATGCACTAGAAAATTAAAGGTAAAGAAGAATTTTTTTACAGAATTCAACAACTCCAAATGTTTTTCAAACTATGAAGAATTGAAAACACCATTTCAAGTGAATATTATTATAAATATTTTATAGAATAAGAAGATTGTCATAGAGGGAGAAGTGAGAAATTTTCTATGCAAGAGATAAGTGATTTATTCACATGTGTTTTGGATAGTGAATCTAGAGGTTAAATATAACTACTCAATTTTGTAATCACATATAAAGTAGTGTGATTAGTGTTTCAATTGAATTGATACACTATCGATCCCACAATCCTTGTATTATATTATTTTTGGTGAACCAAGTAAAAATAACTATGATTATTTTTATTATTTACTCACTAAAGACAGATATGTGAGGGAGATAAAGTAGTGTTCCTCTCAAAGAGGGAAATAAATCATGAACATGGAAATAAAATTCATAAACTTCAATAACTTGATTAACCCCCTCCAAAGGTATATTACTTGATTGAGACCAACAAGTGGTAACAAATCTAGGGTTTTGGTAGTGAATTATTTTATCAATAGGAATCATAGAAACCATTCTCATCAACAAATACATCATTATTTTTGAAGGTAACAAATTTCAATACGGAATAGAAGGATTTAATATTATTTCATATATTTATGAGTGGATGAATATATACAATCCATACATGGTATATCAGTAATAAGGAATAGAGTATCCTTATATAAGAAAGATCATATATAATTATATTCCTATTCCAAGGTAATAAATGCCTTAGGGGGAGCTCCAAGTAACCACAAATATACAAAGGTGATGTCATCTGTGCGAGTTGATTCTAAACATCTATGAAGGAGATTCAAAAGTTTAAGAATCAAAGAAATTGATTTTTAGAATAAATATGAATATTTTATGATGATTTGAAATGAAATAGTTGTTTCATTTTTTATCGACTCAATAAATTGGTGGAAGACACTCATCGGATTAGAGAAAAATTGGTGATGTTAAAATCATTAAAAGGATTTTGATAAGACTACCTCCACATCTTAATAAAAAGGTATTGGTGCTAAAAATTATGGATTTGAAGGAAGTATCTATGGATAGCCTACATAGTTCTCTTTTCACATATGAAATGTGGAATGAATATAATTAATCCAAATCAAAGGAGAGGTCATAGGAGGTCACATTCAAGGTGATAAAGAAACTTTTAGTTAAAGAATACCTAGATGAAGAAAAAGTTGATGAGGTAATGAATTTTTCTTCTTTCTAATATAATGAGGGTAAAATAAAAAATCATGTAAATTTTCCACTTTATTTATTCTAATGTGGAAAATTAATGCATTTTACAACCAATTTTCTTTTATGAAAATTGAAGATAATGATGAGGAAAATGAACCTATGAGGAAAACATTTAAAGGTAAAAGAATTAGGAGGAAGGATATTATAGACATTCCACATATTGAGGATAATAATGAAGAATAATTTGTAATCATGGGATTATTTGATCTTGAAGCTAAAATAGAAGCAACCCATAAATAAATAGACATATAGAGAGATAAATAATGAAATAAAAATGAAGTTTTATGAAACTCTGAGATACATATACAACAAAAAGTAGAAGAAAAGTTATTATTTAAATAAAAAATTGTAAAAAACAAATTTTTATATTCTATAATCCTAGAGATAGATGTTTATATTGCACTTATAATTTACGAACAAGCCTAATTTATTGATATCATAGCCATGTAGAAAAAATAATGTGTTAAAAAAATTTAATAAAATAATGGAGAGGCAATGATATGGCAGTAAAAGTGTGAGGATTAAGAAATAATCATTTCTCTGAGAATGAAATCAAGGATTTGTAGTAATCTATTTATAAAGAGTTTGAAAATACTCATGGGGAATTTATTGGATGATTTTAGGAATGTTTATGTGTGCGTAGGTTTAGTGGTATTGGAAAGTCTATTATGATGAATGATAAAAATAATGGAGGAGTTGAGGTTTATATTAAACCTCAATAATCAACACCCTAAAGAAAATTTATTTTCATAATACTTAAAATAACACTATTGATACATCAAAGGATGTACTTAACCACCTCATCTAAAGAATCCTAAGAAATAGAGAAATTATCCCCTACTATATAAGAATGATATCTCCTTCTATTTTATACTAAATGTTTGATGATGACACTATAATATTTATGAATGATAATATTATATTGATATATGGTTTGAACAAGGTTTTGGAAGAGTACCACCAATAGAGTGGACTGGTTATTAATAAGATAAAGAGAAACTTTCTTATCTCATGCTGTTTCCCCCATCCAGATTTCTACAATTAACTGTAACCTTAACATGCACAGAGGGGATGTTTTTATGGACTACCTAGGTGCCCTCATATCTTCAGGAAGGTTGAAAATATCTAACATAGATTCCCACATCAGTAAGATCACATATCAGGTCCTAAATTGGAAGAAAAAATATATATCCTTGGGGTTATGGATAGCATTGGTTAACAACGTTCTTCAAGAAACCCCATCCCATGCCCTCTTTTCTAACAAAGTCCCAAAAGGCATCATCAATAACATTGATATGATTTTATGAGACTTCATATGAGATCCTATCTTATAAGTAAAAAGACACTGGGTATCCTGGGGAAAGATGGAAAAGCCATTGGAGGAAGGTGGTATCAATGTTCAAAGAATGGAGGACACCCTTATTTTCATGCATGATAAGTTGGCTTGGGAAGTTTTAGAACAACATACCTTGTGGGGGACCACCATGAATAACACAATCTTAGGGAATATAGCTACAATGACAGGCTATGATTATCCTCTTTAGTCTTTGGTTGGACCCTCCTCACAGCCCTGCAACTTCACAATTGATGCCTAGTAGGAAAAGGGGATACCTACTTTTGGAACCAAAATTGGTTTAGGGATATCCTTGGTTGCCTGGGATACCCTGCCACTAAGATTTATATTAGGGAAGGGATTATTTACCCATAACTTACTAGGGAAGTGCTGGACAGGGATAAAAAGGATATATTTAACCTCATTGAGCTGAACTCAAACCCCTATAGGTTTGTCTTCACCCCATCCTCAGGATATTTCACTTCAAGGGACTTTATCTAGACCTTGATAGTGAAGAAGCAAGATTATGGCTAGAATGATGTTATTTTGACCAAAATTATACCAAAAAATATAACTTCTTCAAATGAAGGATAAGAAATAAGTCTCTTCCCACAGATGAAAACATCAAACGATGAAGAATTTATATTGTTTTCAAATGTGCTTGCTGTACAAATCATTGGGAGGAAAATTCAGTCCATCTCTTCTTTGAAGGAAAGTGGGAACATGAGGTGCAGACCTTATTCGATGAGTTCACTACCTACTCTACTCCTACCATGGATAATAATCCATTTCTGGATTGATGGTACCATAACTTGAGTGTTAGGGGTTTGGAGATATTGGATCATACAATGGGGTTGCACAAGGGCTGCTGGTGCCTTTGGAAGGCAAGGAATAAAGTGCGCTATGAGGGTATTTATTCTTCAGGGAGAGCTATCATCATTAGAAGAAGGAACCTATTATTTTACTTGCTCATTATCATGAGAAAATGGTAGGATTCCCCCACCATGAGATGACTTAAAGAAAGTAACTAGATGGCCCATCCTGGTATCAATAGATTAAAGAACAATTGGGTATGTTGGATTCCTCTTACCAGGGCCTTGAAACTCAACATGGATGGCTCCTACACCCAAGGAGTCATGAGAGGTGGCATGGTAGTTCTTGATACCATTTTTTCTGTCATTCTTGCATTTATGGTTCAGTTGGGCTAGGGGTCCTATCTCAAAGAAAAGGGTACAACGATGCTCACGAGCCTTATATTATATATCCAAAGGATGTTTGATATCACAAAAGTGGAAACTGATTCTGTGTTATTGCACAATTACTTGAATGGTATTGGATCTCCCCCTTGGTTGATAACCTACGTTATTAGGAAATTCCATGGCATCCTTAACAACAACATCAAAGTGAACCACACATGGAGGAAGGGTAACAATATTGAAGATCACCTGGCCTTGCATGATATCCTTTTTCCAGATCACTTATGTTTTTATAAGCTGAATAGATTAAATCCCAAGGGGGTCAATCTGATTAGAGGGGATTCCCTCAGTCTACATTATTTTGGTCCTCCCTAGGCCTGTGCTTCCTTTGGATTGCAGTGACTTTCTCTCCTTCCCTTGTCAATCTCTCTCTTCTTGAATAAAAATTCACATCATAATGATGATGATAAAAATGGATAAAAATATCATGTGTTTTTATTGAGGGAAGTTGGTGAATACTCAATATGTTTGTTCAATTGAAAAAAGATATTTTATGGAGGAAGAAAACTAAAAATAAAAAAGCATAATGCCATATTTATCTTATTCATTGAATGAATATTTCTTTTTATGTGAAGTATTTAGACATAAAATGATAAATTTTGAATCAAGAACACAAATAAAGGTACCAAAGGAGACCAGAGAAAGTGTATGACAATAATTGGAAGCTTTTTCAAACAATTATAAAACAAAAAAATATTTTCATTAATGTGAAATAAAGTGGTTTCCAAGGATATTAATGATGATATAATTTATCCACCATCAATAAAGTGGGACAATGGTCATGGGTTATGAACATAAAACTGATATGGAAAACATGAATGAAATTTCATTCATGGTGATATACATGTTAAAAACATGTATCATGAACAGCGAGTGAAAAATACTTAAGGTGGATGGATGTTTTCTTGGTTGATTGTCTCAATCATATTTTTCTAAGTATAAGATAATTTTGTTTCTCAGAACATGTGTTAGAATTTAAAAAGAAGTCATGAACTATCAATGGAATAGATGGATCTATCATTTGTCAAAGTAGATTAAAAAAAGTAATATTTATCTTATCCATAATGAATATAGATTTATGCTTTCCAAAAAGGAAGAAAATCCTCTATAACTTAAGTGACTTGGCCATTTGATCCAAAAGTATTTCAAAAATTTGATAAAGAATGAAGCTAATTGAGATATCCCAAACCACTCATGTGATCACACTTACATGTGTGATTCTTTAAAAAATGGAATATTATAAGGCATATCTACAAGACAAAGAAAGGAAAAATATCATGTTTTCTTTAGGTAGTTCATATGGATGTGTGTGGACCAATGAAACCTATAGCCTTGAATGAAAAAATGTACTTTGTTTTTTTAATTAATGACTATATAAGGATTTCATGCCTAATTGTGATAACCCACAAAACCAAGGTATTCAAATACATCACTTGATATTAGAGGTTAGAAAAAATGATGTTTTAATTGATCCAAAAAAATTTTGTGGATCATGCTACATAATTTTATAATAATAATGCGGATGAGTATCTAGGGAAACATGGGATTACACATTAGATTTTGTTGATAAAGATGACTATAATTATAGAGAAGAATATACCAAAGACATACTGGAAGGATCCATTTGTCATATCAGGTTAAATTTTCAATAATCTTTTTCAATAATTTAATGAAAAAAATATTCACTATGAATTGTGGTATGGTAATAATCCAACACTTATGTATTTTTGACTATTTTTAAGTAAGTGTTTTCTTATGAATAAAGAGAAAAATATGGAGTTTTAAGATCTTGGTGATGTGGGAATCTTTTAAAAATATTCATAGAAGATTAATTCTTTTAAGCCATTCAAATAAATACATGGAAATATCATTGAAAGAAAATATACAGGAGGGATTAAAAATATGTAGTTTTTGAATACAGTCAAGAAGGTTTTAGAAACTAGGGATCAGAATTCATTGAAAAATAATGTATTTTTGAGGAGGGAAGTGGTGAGGAATTTAGCACCTTAGGGAGGGATCAAGGGGCTATGAAAGAATCTATTAAATTCTTCTAAAATGAATAAAATGTAATAGAAATAATATCACTTAATAGAAAAAATATCTGGGACAAAATCAATGATATTAATATTGTTAATAATCATATTTATCTAATTTAAAATCAAATAACAAAGGCTCAACATCACACAAATTATTAATCTTGTGCAAAATGAAAAAAATTTTATGACTCTTCTAAGGTTGAAATTTTAGTCAAGTCTATACATGATTTTTTTTAAAATTTAGAAGAACCAAAAATGAAATTCTGTTCCAAGGACAAAGGAAAATAATGTTATCGAAGCCAATTAGGTCTTCTAAAATAAATTCAATGAACATGGAATGGTGTTAAGGATCAAGGTATGATTAGTGTGAAAAAACTATTCCCAAATAGAAGGAATCGATGTGGATGGAACTTTTTCACCACTTTCTTGACGCATAACTATATTATAATTTTGGATACGACTGTTCAAAAAGGTTTTAAACATATCAAATGGATGTAAAATCAGAAATTCCTCACTTAATTTCTTGAGGATGAGGTATTAATTGAGTAGCTAGATGAGTTTATCATTGATAAAGATGGATATAAAGTGTATTGTATAAAGAAATCCTTGTATGAGGAAAAACAAACACCAAGGTGGTGACATTATATGATAGATGAGTATTTTAAAAGTATTTGATTTCAAAGAGGATTAGTTGATCACAACCTATATATAAATAATGAAAAAGTTAAGTGTATTTCGGTGATTATATATATGGATAAAATAATTTTTTGAGGCTTGGATGTTTCATAATGAAAAAAATTATTAGAATGTATGAGGTGAATATTCAAATTATTTTTATTAGAGAATTATCGTTTTCCCTTAGGTTCTACGTGATCTAAAGAGAGGATGGTAAATTTATTTCCCAAAAACATTCCAAGGAGTTTATAAAAGAATTTCAATTTTTTAATTCAAGGAAAATAAAAACTTTGATGATATCCCAGATAAAGTTTTCAAAGGATGAGTAGGGAAAGAAGGTTGATATGACATTTTATAGGTATATTTTTTTCTATACTTAATAAACACTAAACAAAAAATCATATTTTCTAAATATCTTGTTTCCATAGTTCATAGTTGTCCCAAGGAAATTCATATTTTATCTATGAATATGATTGTTCAATATATTAATCAAATAATTGACTTTGGTTTGTTTTATTAAACCAAATCATAATAGAAACTCATGATAATTACATATATAGATTGGTAAGGTTTGGCTGATGATTAAATGTAAAATTTATGTGGTTCTTTCTATATTGGATGAACCATCATTTTTTACAATAATCAAGGTTATATCTCTTTAAGCACTATGTAGGCTAAAACTATAGCATCCACTCAAGATTTTAACCAATATATATGGATAAAACAATAGTTTGAAGATTTTGGTATTGACATGGTATCTCAAATTCCTATCAAGTGTGATAACATAAGTGTTATAAATCTTATAATAAATCACATTCATCACTTGTAGTCTAAACACATTGAAAGCACGAATCATTGTTTAAATAATAAATATGAACAATAATTTGTGAAGTTTGAGTATGTGACAAATAAAGATAAAGTGGTTGAAATCATGATAAATGAACTACTGAAAGTGAATTTTTAAAGGGTTAGTATGGATATGGTAGTCCAAATAACTCACTCCAAGTAGTTAATTTAGATTAGGGACCCTATTATCCTATGGTTATTTCTCCCAATATAAAGGTATAATATATTTCTTAATTTCAATTCTTGAATTTCTAAATATCATTTGTGAACTATAAGGGAATTTATCTTTTGGTTCAATGAAAAAATAGGAGACCATTTTCATGTTATGGGGGAGAATATATTTATAAAGTTTGTGATTTTACTATTTAAAATAGAGATAGAAGTTTCATGAGGATATTTTCATTCAATTATAGTTTCTCACATATAAATAATGTATCACTTGGGCTTTAATTGGTGATTAGAAAACCAATGATACACTATGTATTATATGAGAAATTTTTAGAATAAAGTGAACTAAGTTAGTTATGTAAGGGACTTTTAAAATACCCAAAGTGGTAGATTATTTGAAAAAATACCTTTATTTATTTTTGTTTGTTTTTTTAAAATATTAATGAATGAATATTTCTAAAGAGACTGATAAAGTTATGAAGGAAGGAGGCCAAAAACGTTCTGTAAGTAGCTGGAAATGTTTTACATATAGAACTCAAATCACACTGTGACGTGAATAGTCACATCATGATGATAAATTGGTAATGTTCCACAAGAACATTATAGAGTTGTATTACATACTGAATATAATGTTCACAACCTAAAGAAAAATTTGTAAAGTTTCTCAAAAATTTTATAAGGTTGGAATCATGTTGTGAAGAGAATGAACACACTGCGAAGAGTACTTCATATGACTCCTCAAGAGTTCCCATAACATCATTCTTTTCTAATTTGAGAAAAATTATTCACACCATGGAGGGTCATCCCATATTGTAAAGGAGTTGAGGCAAGGATTGGGGGGCTCCACCTACGTGTTAGCTATGCTGTGAAGAGGAAGCTTGTTTTGTGATGATAATTGAAGGATTTTATATATTTATAGAAGTATAATAGTCTCCACATCACAAATCATAATTATTACATAAAAACCAAGTACAACTTAAGATAAAACTATAAAGGTTAGTATCACACTGTGATAATATTTGGGAAAATATTAGTGAACAAGTCCGGGTAAAGTTTATTTCACAAAGAAAATAGAAGCTTCATGAGAAGTTTAAGGTTCAATTTGGTTTCAAAGATATGCACCATGATTATTGGATAGAATAATGAAACACATAATGAATTTAGGAAAGTGTTATTCATGAAAAAATTATTCATATGATCATCACACCATGAAGGAAATTGTCACTCTTTAAAATTAGTTAAGTTCATGTTATTCACATCATGATGAGTCCATCATGCCATAAAGAAATAATTTCCAGATTAACTATAGATGCATTTGGAACCTAATTTATGGAGTTTTGAATCAATATTTTAGGTTCTTTCTCAATCTTAATGGAACTCAATATACATGATAAAACCAATGAGTAAACCCAAAATAATCATGAAGGATTTATTAAATGTGAATTAATCCAAAACCATCCGACAAATAATTACAAGCTTAGTAGTTTCTAAAATTGTTCTGAAGTATAAAAAAAGAGGGAGAATCTATGAAGAACAATCGAGAAATATAAATACAAGAGGGATTAATTATAAGATTCCATGTTTTTACTGAAAATGAGGAGTTCCAACCATGTTTTATAAAACTGTAGGTGAAGAAGAAGGAATTCAATAATTCATTCACACTAGAAGTTTTCCAAGATATGTAGAATTGAAAATACCATTTTAGGTGTATATTTTCATCTATATTTTTATAGAAGAATAAGATCGTCATGGAAGGAGTAGTGAGAACCAATATATGAATAAGAGTATTGAGTTATCTAAACATGTTTTAGATAGTGAATCTGGAGGGTTAGTATGATTGCTCTATTTTTTAATCACATATAAAGTAGTACACTTAGTGTTTCAGGTGCATTAATACACTGGAAATAAAATATTCCTTGTATTATCCTAGATTGGGTAAAACAAGTAAAAAATACTTATATCTATTTTTAAACTTTATTTACTAAAGTGAGGTAAGTGATGGATATAAATAAGTATTCTTACCAAAGAGAGAACTTGATTGTGATCAATGAAGGAAAATTGATAAATTATAATGCCCGGATTCACCCCTTATCTAGGTATATTCCTTGATTAATACCAATAAGTTGTATGAGAGAAAGGGTTTTTTTTGGGTGAATTTTGTTTCTCTTGGAATCATGGAAACCATTATCGACCACAAAGGAATACCTATTTTAAAAGGAAAAAGTTTTACTTCTAGAAGAGTAGGATCAAAACATTATTTCATATATTTGGGTATGGACATGTATATAAAAGTTATGATAGATATATTAGAAAGTATGGATATAGAATCCTTACATGAGAAAGGTCATAAATAATTGGAAGCTAACAACAACAAAATAAATGACTTAGGGTGGCGGGGGGGGGGGGCTTTAGATAACCACATATATATGAATGTGATGTCATAAAAGACTCTCATGTCATGTGAGAGAAGATCTTGAACATCTATGAAGGAGATTAAAATGTTTGAGAATAAAAGATTTAGGGTTTTTGGAATAAATATAAATAATTGAGGATGATACCAAATGAAACAGTTGAAGAATTATTTGGTCAAATCGACATCTTAGTGGAAGGCATGCACAAACTTGGAGAAAATGTTTATGATTTCAATTTTTTAAAAGTATTACAAGAATTATACCTATATGTTTTAATGAGAATGTATCCATGATCAAATAAAAGTATACAAAGGAAGTATCTATGGATATCTTATATAGTAATAATATATCATATGAAATGAGAAACGAAGGAAATGAATCCAGATCAAAGGAGAGCTCATAAAAGGTATTATTCTAGAAAATTAAGGAACTTTTAGTTAAATAAGATCTAAATAAATGAGTAGTTAATGAGGAAATGATCTTTATTTCCTCTAATATTAAGAGGGAAAAAGGAAAATTCTAAGGAAATATTCCACTTTATTGCTTCCTATGTGGTAAGGTAAGGAATATTGCATCAATGTGTTATATGAAAATTCTAGATGATGATGAGGGGGAAGAACCTATGATGAAACCATTTGAAGGTTATAAAAGAAGGTGTAAACCTCAGAAGAAAATATTAAAGAAGAAAAATTATTCATCTCATGAAGTTGAAATCTTGGATGAGTTAGAAGTAGAGGATATAAAGTATTGTAGAGAACTTATTAAAGAAGTTATTGTGGATATTATAGATATTCTATATATTGAGGACAATAATAGATAATAATTTAGAATCACTTTAAAAATTAATATTTAATCTAAACTTGATGTAACCCTTGAAGGAATATAAATATAGAGGTTTAAAGATAAAAGTTCCAATGGATTTGTATGAAACTCCAAGATGTACATGAAAAAATAAGAAGAAAAAATGTTTGGATTAAATATTGAAATTGAAAAACCAAAATATGGTAATTTGGGAATCCTAGAGACAAAATTTGAGATTAAGCTTAAAATTTATGAACAAGCTTAGATTATTGATGGTATAACCAATTTAGTGAAAGAAAGAGTTAAAATAATTAAAGAACTCAAAGGATAGGTAATTATGTTGTGGTATAATATTGAGGATAAATAAATACTCCTTACTCTAATAATGACATTGGAGATTTATATTACTCTAGTTTCTAATGAGGCTATGGAAGTTCTTGGGGAATTTTATGGATGAGTTGAGGACTACCCATGAGTGTAGTGATTTGGTGGTAATGGAAATTATATTGTGATCTATGATTACAATAATGGTGTAGTCAAGGTTAATAATAAACCTCTATAATCAACACCCAAATGAAAAATTTACTATCATAACGCTCAAAAGACCATTATTGATATAGTAAAGAATGAAATGGAAACAAAAAAATAAAGACATATTGCTAGGTAAGTTGGTCCATATCCAACATCTATTATCCATTACAAAAATATATTTATAGGAGGAGGAACAAAAAAAATAGTCATGAATAATTTCCTCATTATCTTATGATATTGATGGATACTAATTTTTTTATAAAGGATTTAGACATGGGGTGATAAATTTTTCATCAAGAGCATAAAGGAAGGTGCCAAAAGAGACTCATAAAAGTGTATGAAAATAGATTTAAACTTCATAAAACAAGATGAAAACTCAAAAAAGATTATTTATCCTATAATATGAAGAGCATTACTTTTAGATGAAGGATGAGTAGGTTTATACATCATTATTAAAGGTGGACCAATAGTCATGGGTGAAGAGAATGATAACATAGAAGTGAAACATGGATGAAATTTATTTCAATTGTATATATAGGTCTGGAACATGTATTATGGATATTATTTGTACTTATTATATGATTAAAAATGAATAACTCATCACCAGTATAAAATATGAAAATATGGAATTGTTCATCATGTATATTATGAGGTACTCAAAATTATTAGCCACATAAAGGCCAACGTTGGTGGAAAAGACATAAGGCATACATATGTTCTATTGGTTGAAGGTCTTAAATACAATTTTATATGTCTATGCTAATCGTGTGACTTAATAAATGAGATGGAATTTAACCATAATTCACACACTATTAGATTAAGAGACATATCTATCATTTTTCATGGTAGATGAACTAAAGGGAATATTTATCCCATTATTGAAGAAAATAGATGCATGGTTTTCAAAAAAGAAGAAAACCATATACATCATAAGAAAATTATCCATTTTATCAAAAGGAATTTGGAAAATGTTATAAATAATGAAGCTTCTTGAGATATCACCAAACTCTAATATGATCACACTCACATGTGTGATTCTTTCCAAAAGGGGAATATTATAAGGAATACATATAAGCTGAAGAAATGAAAATCATCAAGGATGCTCAAGATAGTTCATGTAGATATTTTTTGACTAATTAAACCTAAAAACGTGTATTAAAAGGTTACTTAATTATATTTATTTATGACTATAGAATTATTTCATGGTTAATGGTGATCACTGTCAAAATCACAGTATTAAAATGTGTCACATGATATCAGAGGTTAGATAAAAGTATATTAAGATTAAGCATTCAAAAAAATAATAGAAACATTGGAATATAATTTTAAAATAATTAGGTAGAGGAATGTACTAATTAATATGGGATTCAACATCTTGGTTTAGAGTTGTGGACTCAAAAAAAAAATAGAGTCATTTAGAGGAGTAACTACATCATTGAAAACATATCTCATACCATGCTTATAGAGAATAATATACTAGAGTAATATTATAAGGAGGCATTTCTCATGATAGTATATATCTCTAACATTAATTTTCTATATCTATATAGATATATTTCTCTATATAAACTGTGGTATGGGAATAAGATGACACATAATTAGTTTTGAGTGTTTAGAAGTATGTGTTTTTATAACCAAATAAAAAAATAGGAAGTTTGAATCTCATCATGATGAAGTAATATTCCCTGGATATTCATCCAAGAGAAAATATTACAAGTGATTCAATAAAGGATTTGGGAAAATCATTTAAAGATAAGATGTAATGATGATTGACAAAGATAAGTCTTTAAAAATTGGTAAGTAGATTCCAAAAAATAATATAGATGACCTCATTGAAAAATAGTATAGTTTTTAAGGAGTAAAGTGATGAGGAATTTAGTGTCTTTAGGTAGTTCAAGGGGATATAGACGACTCTTATTAAGACTCTAAAAAGAGGTAAATACTACAATAAAAAGTAAACTCACTAGGTATAAAATCAATGATAATAAAATTTTTGGTGACTAGAAATATTAGGTTCAAAATAAAATAATGAAGGAACAATAAGAAATTTCTTATTTATCTCAGATGAAACCTAAAAACTTCAAATAGTCTTCTAAGTATGAATTTTTGGTTAGGGTTATGCATGAAGATCTTGAACAAATTGAGAAGAAAAAAAATGGAAAGTTGTTCCAAGGATGAAGGATAAAAGGGTTATTAAAACCAAATGGGCCTTATAAAATAATCTCAAAAAATATGAAAATATGTCAAGAAAAAATGAATTATTAGTGGTCCAAGGTTATTCTCAAATAGAAGCAATCAATGTGGATGATACTTTTGCACTAGTTTCTTGACTTGAAACTACAAGATTTTTTTATGGATGTAAAAAATCCCTTTAAGTAAAACCATATGGATATCAAATTATAAATCATTAATGAATTAGGTCAACATTAAGCAGTCAAATGAGTTTTTCATTGATGAATATAAATATATAGAGATACATCTAAAGAAATCATTTTATGGGATAAAACAAACACCAAGGACCTGGTATTCTTAGATGGATCAATTTTTAAAAATGGATTGGATTTAATATAGAATAGATTGATAACAACCTCTATATAAATAAGTAGAATGATAAGTGGAAGTTGGTTCTCCTTTATATGGATGTAATTTTTTTTTGAGTATTGGAAGTTTCACAATGAAATATTTTTTTCAGAATGCATGATGTTCATATATTAAATGTCTTTGATTAGTGAATTGTCATTTTTCTTTGGTTTATAAAAGATCCTAAAAGAGGACGGTACATTTGTTTCCCAAAAAATGTGTTAAAAAGGTTCATAAAATACTTCAAATGGATGATTAAAGGCCAATGAAAACTCTGGAGGAAACCTAGATTATTTTTTCAATGGAAGAGGAAGGAAAGAAGGTCGATATTAAACTTTATAAGCATATCATTGGTCATTTTTTGTAGTTTATACCCACTAAATAAAATATAATATTTTCCACATTTCAAGTATCCCACTACCATAGTTGTCCCAATGAAATCCACATGTTAACTATAAAGAGTATTCTTTGATATATAAATAAAATAGTGGATTTTGGGGTGTTTTAATATAGAAAATCAAAATATAAACTCTTAGGAATTAGTGATATATATTGAGAAGGTTTTGTGGATGAAGTAAAGCCAACTTTAGGTAGTGATTTTTACCTCCAAATCATTTTAATTTTTTTAAAATCAAGAAGAAAGATTTCATCTCTTTAAGAACTATGGATGATCAATATACATAGAAAACCCTCAAAATTGTACCCAATTAATATGGTTGAAACAACAACTTGAAGAGATTGGTGTTGATTTGGTATCTCTTATTTCTATCAAAAATGAAAACTAGAGTTCTATAAATCTTATAAGGATAAAATTCATCAATCATGGAATAAAAAAATTGAGATCAAGTATTATTTTATAAAGGAGAAAGCTAAGAAAAAATTTGTGAAGTTGGAGTTTGTGGAAATTGAAGATAAATTAGTAGATATCATGGATAAGGTATTTTACAAAGTGTATTTTGAAAGGAATTAGTTAAATATTAGAGTTTAAATTGATTCATCAAACTAGTTGAGTTGTATTAGTGACCCCTACTCCCCCATGGTAATTTCTCCAAGTAGTAAGGTATAATTTATTTCTTGAATCCAATGCATGAATTTATACATCTAATTTTTGAAATTTCAAAGAATTTATCTTTGGGTTCATTGATATAGGGGTAGAATATGATCATGTTATCTTGTATAAGATGTTTATAGATCAAGTTTCTTTCTTATTATAAAGAGGTAGTCAATTTGATTTTATAGGGGAGAAGTTTTAATTATAAATTAGGGGGATCATTATGATTTTAAAGTGTTTTAATGATGATCATGGTATGTGTTCATAATTATTTTTTCTTTAAATCATTGTTTCTCCCATTGATTATGTCTCACATAGTATTATAATGTGATACTTGTAATTAATTGATACACTATCTATTATTTGATAAGATTTCAAAATAATGTGTACTATTCCAGTCATGAAAGGGATTGTCAATAAACCCAAATGAGAATATTATTGGAAAAAATATATGTTTTTTGTGTTTTTTACAATATTAAATTGGGAAAATTTTAAAATATGAAAACTAAATTATGAAGTTATTAGGATTAAGTAGTTTTTGAAGTAGCTAGAGAAGTTCTTCCCACAAGACTCATGTCGTGTAATGAAGTGAATGGTAACAATTTTAAGGTAACTTCATAAGGTTCCATAATAACTTCATATATTTACATCATTATATAAAGATAATTATCATGTTTTAAAGGTAACATCATAAGGTTCCTCAAGAACATCATGTGGTTGGAATCATGATATGAATAGAATTATTACACCATGAAGAAAACATTGTATGACTACTCAAGAGTTTGTTTTAATTTGTAATATGATGATTCAAGGAAGATTATTCATGTCACTAAGGGTCATGTCGTACCATGAAGGAGTGAAATTAATGATTGGGTGGCTCTACCCAAGTGTTATCTATGCCAGGTTGAGAGAGCTCATGCTATGATGGTAATTAGATTATTTTTAGTATTTTTGTAAGTTCGATTGTCTCTATTCCACAAAGGATAATTACATCACAAAAATTAAAGCATAATATAATATTAAACCATGATTGTTAGTGTCACTTTGTGATAAGATATGTGAAAATTTAAGTGGATATGTCTAGGCAAGGTTAACTCCATGAAACAAAGGATCACATCATGAGAATTTCGAGGTTTGATTTGGTTTTAATGATCCATACCAAAATTCTTGGATGGAGTAATGGTACAAGTAATGAATTCATGAGGACTAAGTTGGAAAAAAATTAGGGATCTAATCATCATTATATGAATGAATTTACTGCACTGTGGAAGTGGCTAAATTCATGTTATTCATGATATGATGAGTTGGTCATTCTATGATGGAATAATTAACTTATTAACTATATATGTGGTTAGAATATAAATTATGGATTTATGAATTGATATTTTAGGGTTTTTATTAGTATTAATGGAACTCAATGGACATGATAAAACCACCGAGTAAACCTAGAATAATCATAAATTCATTAATGAAGGTTAATTAATCCAAACCATTGGATTAGGAATTAGAGGTTGGAAAATTTCTAAAATGGGTTTGAAGAAAAAAAAGAGTGAGAATCTATAAATAACTATTAATAAATTTGAATCCAATAGGAAATAGGAAGATATTATAGGTTCTTACTAGAAATGTTGAGTTATAGTCGTTCTTTGGAAAATTGATGATGAAGAGGAAGGAATTAATAAATTCATTCACTCCATTAGATCATCAAGCTATTTAAATTATGAAAACCATTTCAAGTGTATCTTATTATCAATATTTTATTTATTAAGAAAACCATTATGGAAGGACCAGTGATAACCCATCCATGAAGATGAGTAGTGAGTACTTTAAACATGTTTTAGATAGTGAATCTGGAGCCCCAACATGACTACTCTATTTATTAATAACATATAATATAGTGTACATAGTGTTTTGGGTGCATAAATACACTATAATTCACATTCTTTTTGGATCATATGAATTTTGGTGAAGCAAGTAAATATACATGTGTCTATTTTGGTGCTTTACTCACTGAAGAGAGATAAGTCAGGGAGATAAATAAGTGTTCCTCTCAAAGAGAGAACTGGATTGTAATCTCGAGAAAAAAAATAAAGAGGAAAAAATAGTTATCTCATAAAGGTGAATTCTCAAATGAGTCATAAATAGAGGAGGTAAAGGACTATAGAGGCCTTAGTGAAAAAGTTATGGTGGGTTTTATATACATTCCACATATTGAAGATAGAGAAGAGGATAGAATCGTTGGAATAATTGATCTTGAATCTAAACATTAATATTAAATAAAATCAATAAACATATGGAGGGATAAATATAAAAATTAAAATAGATTTTATGTAAATCCAAGCTTTACATATAATAAATGAAAGAGTAAAAGTCAAAAATAGAAGTAGAAATTGAAAAAATAAAATATGTAAAATCTGCAAATCCAAAGAGTGAAGTGGATCTTAAACATAAAATTGAAGAATATGATATAATTATTGATGGATTAACCAAGTCAGTGAAATTAAGTGTTAAAAAAATTTAATTAATTGAAGGATATTTCAATATGCGGTAGTGCAAGTGTGAGTATGAAGAAATATTTCCTAATATATAAATGAAATTAGGGAGTTCTAGTACTCTAGTTTCTAAAGAGGTCGGGGAAGTTCATTGGGAAATTACAAGAAGAGTTTAGGACTACCAATGTGTGCCTCAGTTTAATGTTAAAGGAAATTCTACTTTGGTATATGATCACAATAAGGGAGTATTGAAGGTTGACACTAAACCTCAAGCATCAACACCCAAAGAAAAATTGATTTTTATAAAACTCAAAAGACAAATGTTGTTGCAGAAGACGGTGAAAGTGGAACACAAAATTTTTGTTATTATTTTTTTGTAAGATGGTGAATATCCAATATGATTTACCTATTGAGGAAATATGTTTCAGGGAGGAAAAAACCTAAAAATAGGCAAGTGAAATCCCTCTTTATCATATTATTTTAATGGATACTACTTTTTCTGTGAAGGATTTATACATAAGGTGATAAATTGTATATCAAGTGATTAAAGGAAGGTTCAAAAGTCAAACTATAAAATTGGAATAAAATAGATATAAAATTCATAAAATAAGATTCAAACTCCAAATATATTTTGAATTTTGCAAGATTAACATGATTATATAGAGTTGATGTATGGGCATGCCCATCCACCATTAGTGAAGGTGAAAAAACTATAATGGGTGAATAAAATAAGAATTGAGAAGGATATAATGGATATAATTTTATTCAAGGTGTAATAAATGTATATAACATGGATTCTGGGTAGCTGGTGCACTTATTATATGTATGCAAGTGAAGTCCCCATTATGGGCATCAAATATGACCAAGATGTAATTTTTTATTTTGGAAATGGCGAGGGACTCAAAATTATTAGCTCTTGTAAGGAAAAGGTTGGTGGAAAAGAATTAATAATGATTAATGTTCTCTTGGTTAAATATCTTAGTAATAATTTACTAATTTTAAGATAATTGTGTGGCTCAAGACATGTAGTGGAATTCAAAAAGTGGTTATTCACTATAAAAGGAAGATATGGATCTATTATTTTTAAGGTAAAAAAACCAAAGGGAGTTTTTATCTCATAATTGATTAACTTAGATTCATTATTTCTAAAAAGGAATGAAATCATATGTTTTATAAGAGACATTTACATTTGAAACTTATTTGGTAAATTTGATAAAGAATTTATTTTATTACGATATCCCTAAACTCTCAAGTGATTACACTCACATGTGTGATTCTTTCCAAAGGAGGAATACCTACAATATAAAGAAAGTAAAATCATTAATTTTTCTTGAGATAGATTAGGTTGTCATGTGAGGACCAATTCCACCTAAATACTTAAATGAAAAGAGGTATATTTTTCTATTAATTTATTATTATAATAGGATGGATTGGATAATAGTGATCTCCCACAAAACCAAGGTATTCAAATGCATAACTCAATATTAGTGGTTAAATGAAATAATATAGGGATTAAAAATTTAAATACTCTACACCAATAATGGCACAAAATCTACCATTAACAAAGTAGAGGATTATCTTGAGAACCATAGGACTCAACATCTGGTTTTGGTTGTCATTACTCCTCAAAAAATAGAGTTTTTTAGAGGAGGAACCAAATCATCTACAAAATGGATCAGATCATGCTTATAAATAATAATCTATAATAGACATATTGAAATGAGGAAGTGATTACATAACTACATATCTCTAATAGGGATTTTCTATGCCCAATTAATGAGAAGAATAACTATGAACCATGATATGGTAAGAATATAAAAATTAAGTATTTTCAAGTGTTTAGGAAAATATTAGTGAATATCATGCTATGAGGATTATCACTATGCTGTGAAAAGATATGGGAAAATATTAGTGAATCTGTCTAGGTGAGGTTGATGAAGTGAAGGAAAGGGTTGCACCATGAGAAGTTTGAGGTTAATTTTAGTTTAAAATATCCATTAAATGATTCTTATATAGAGTAATGACGCACATCATAAATTTAAGAGGATTTATTTGGGATGTAATTGGGGATATTAAAATCACTCCATGAAAGAAGTAATTTCCCCATAAAAGTAGATAATCTTCATGTCATTCATGCCATGATGAGTTAGTCATACAGTTAATGAAAAATTTCTATATTAACTATAGATGCAATTAAAACTTAAATTATGAAGTGATAACTCAAACTTTTAAGGCCTTCTTCAGTATTAATCACACTTAATGTCTGTGATAAAACCATCAAGGACACCTTGAATTATCATGAATTCTTTAATGAAGGTGAATTAATTTAAACTATTTGAATAAGAATTATAGGTTGAGTAGTTTTTAAAATAGTTCCAAAGAAGATAAAAAAAGACTCTATGAATAATTATTAAGAAATATGAATTGAAGAAGTAATATATATAAGATTATTGTTTTTTAATAGAATAAAGGTGTTCTATTCATTCTCTAGAAAACCGAAGTAGGAGAAGAAGGCATTAAAAAACCATTCACTCTAGAAGTTCATCACGCTATGAAAAATTGAAAACACCATTTCAAGTGTATCTTCTTATTAATGTTTTGTAGGAGAATAATATCATCACCAAAGTAGTGAGAACCAATCTATGATGTATATTAGTGACTTTATTAAACATTTTATGGATAGTAAGTCTTGAGGGTCAATACTAAAATTCCATTTTAATCACATATAAAGTAGTGCACTCACTATTTTTGATGCATCAACACACTGTAGATAACATAATCCTTAGATTTTCACAATATGAGTAAACTAAGTAAAATTACATGTGTCTATTTTAATAGTCTTTTCACTAAAGAGAGATAATCAAGGGAGGGAAATAAGTGTTCCTCTTAAAGAGAGAATAAGACCATGATCTAGGAAGTAAAAATCATTAAATACAATACCCTGATTCAACCCCCTCTCAAGGTATATTCCTTGATTGTGACCAATAATATTAAACATGTGTACCTCTCAACCCTTGATGTTTATGAATGCATTTGGTAATCAGGACATTCACCTTATGTCATGTGATAGTTTATCTATGCACTATTTAGATATTCATGTCGTGGCCATTATAGTATAAGAGTACCAATTGATAATTTTCATTCATGATCAGTTTCAGTGAGGTAAAATTGGAGTTAGATATTCTATTTAGAAAATGAGAGGTTCATGTTATGAATAAAAATATAAGGCTTTTAGAGATAAGGTAGTTCCTATAGATTGAGTGTAGTGTTAGAACAACCGTATCAAGAATCATACACAAATATGAGAAGAAGACATCTAGTCTTAGTAACCAAAGTGGTTAAATAAAGATTAATTGTGATGTTTTTTGGGGTTGATAAGTTGCATGATGGGGATTTTTGTAATGAAATATTCCTTGATGTGTAAAAAAAGGAAATATATTGTTAGACTATATTCTTGGTGAGTTTTATTTTTTAAAAATAAAATAAGGGAAAATAGGTTATTGAAGCATTTGGGATGTTTAAATGTATGTTTTAAAGATGTAAATGTGGGTGGAAAATTATTTGATATAAAATTTTAGGGTATTTTAAATGAATATGTGTTGGAGGGTTACATTAGAGCCTAATAAGATCCCATTTGGATGGGTTGGAGTGCTCTATGAATTCCCTTTCCATCAAGAGACCGATAAACTATTAGACTGTCAGCTGGGTTTAACCAGAAGTTGGGGATGGACCCCACTCCCACCTATAGTGGGGGTATTATTTTCATTTACTCGGGGTGAATTTATCCCCATAGAGCCTTCTTATTCTTGGGAGTTACACAAGAGTGGTAAGTTGACACTTTGATCCTTCCTCCTCCTCCCATTCTTCAAGTTAGTCCATAGTGAATTAGAGTGGATTGGTTTACCATTTTATGTAGGTTTAATTATTTATCCTCTCTTCCTCCTTCCTTTATTCCTACATATTTGATATAGTTTTAATAAGTTATTTGGCTTTGATTTCACTGGAATATAGTGAAATCACATTGAAATATTGAGGCTTTTATGATAGGTGGCTAGAGGAGGTTTGTTAATGAGTAATTATCACTATCTTTCAATGTTTTAGTGTGTCTATATGAAATGACATGTTTATATAAGATTTAATTATTTTATATTAAACTTTTATGATCAATTAGGCTATTAATCAGGGGTATTTTTTTGATAATAGTAATAAGATCACGACTTACACCATTTTTTTGTCTTTAGTTATGATTTCCCTCTCATCTCACAATTTGGAGAGTTTCCATGGATCATTCATAATTGAATTAATTTTTGTAAATGAATTATAAATGTTAAATTTAGGTCTATTAATTGAGATAGAAGATCATTTCATGAGTACAATCAGTATGGATTTGGGTGAGATGAATGAGTGTGACATAATGGGTTAATCCCATGAAAAGAGGTTGGTGGTCCTTAAATTACAATACCACCCATTGTGTGTGTTTTATGTGCACAATTTTTTGATTGAAATGGGATTTGGGTTAAGGATTACCAAATGGAAACTGATAGATTATAATAAAGTATGATAGGTTACCTAGAACCATTATCTTGGAATAAGCATTCAACTAGAAAGTGATCGATATTAGGGTCACATAGTGACCATGATACTCTATGAAACAAAAATAATTATGAAAGTTGTGACTAAAATGGTGTTTTGGGGTTAAGATAAATTATACGGGTCTTATATTCTTACCTCATGGATACGTGATATTTTCTTCTAAGATTGGTAGAAGAGATGGATGGGTAAATAATTGGTCTTCCTTGTTGATAGAGTGTGAGAGGGGGGGGGGGTAAAGTGTGGTCTAGGGACCAATAATTTTAATCATAGAGGTTAATTAATCAATTGACATGGATTAAACCATGAGAGGCCTTGTTTGATTGGGTATTTAGAGATGAGTAGACCAATCAATTATATTCTTTAGATCAAGGACTAATAAATTATTCACTTCAGGGTTTAGTGGGTGAAAGAAATTAAAATAAGGAATAACGGAACTAGACTCACCTTAGAAGATATTAATTGATTGTGCCAAAATTGATCATAGTAATAAGTGTACAGGATGAGATGAATTATATAGGGTGGGATGGTTTTTTGATCACTCAACTTATCTTTAATCAAGAGTCGAGGTGTGGGGATGACATGTTAGGACATATAATATTTTGGATCATCTGATAGGTTATCATTGAGTATAGAAATATATTACTAGTATGGACAAGATCATGGTATAAGGTTTTATGATTGTAATGTGGTCATTTTAGGTCTAGTTATAACACATAAAAATGTAATACATGATTGAAACATTTGTTCATAGACAATGGATATGGTGTGGGCTTTGTGATTCCCTCCCTTGTTACTATCTTTTCACAATAGTTATTTGGATTCTAGGAGCCTAATTGGAAGATCATTTCACTCACTATGTGGTTCTTCCTAAGGGAACTGAATATTCTAGTTCCTTACCATGATTAAAATTCATTTCCCAAGGTATATAGATGTGTTATATCCCTCCCATTATTCTATGGAAAATATTGAGGGAGGTAGCGACATTATTCCCCTTACATGATTCAAATATAGGTTTTACGTATGATGATTATTATTGAAATTCATTCTCAGATACTAGGGTCTAAATATCCTATCTCATAGTACCCATAGTGTGGTTTATTTATAATTAATTTTCTATGATAATCCAATATAATTATTTAGGTGCTAATATCTATCTTGGTGGAGTGGTTTGAAGGTTATGGTTCCATAATGGTACAAGATCCGAATGTGATGAAGTTTTTAACTATAATTAGAAAAAGTCGGCATGATCAAGCATTTTGGATTTTCTTAAATTATACATGATGAATCAAGATGAATGTTGTGTGTTATGTATTTTTATACTATATTTTATATTCACTCACATATATGAATCTTGGAATATTTTAGGGGTCCTATTGGTGGTGTCATGATAACGTTAATACTCCCAACATATACATGAAACTTGGTGGAAGTAAAACCCTTATGTTTTAGATGAAAATCAGGGAAGGGGAATATTGATATAAGATTTAGTTTTAATTTCTTAACAAATATGAGGATATGGCTCTATCATGGGGTTGAGTACCACTTAGAGATAGTGTTTCATGTAGAGACCCAAACTTCTCATACATTGATATCAGATCTTAATATATTAATTTACATAAAATTTCATATATACATACCCAAGGTGAGAAATGGTTTAGTGCATTTGGGTACTAGGTACCCAATATTATTACTTTGTGAAAGATCATTAATGTCACCCACAAAGATATTCCAATTTAGTAGTCTTCATAGAAAAACCCTAATTAAAACCTTTCTTCATAATGTAGGGAAATAAAACATAAGAAAGGGTGTTCTCAGATTCCCAGAAAGGGGAAATAAAGGAGATATCAATATAACTTGAGAATATGGGTATGAAAACATGATAATAACATTTTAAAACCATAACTTTCATATCATAGATCATAAATGTGAGTCATGACATAAATCTTGGTAGTTCATAAGACATGAATCATAATGGGATCAAATAACATGAGATAGGTGAGCCTAAAATTGAAACAATTCATAGATTTCTAGCATACACATATGCTTATAATAGAATGAACATTTATAAAGAGAAACAAATTTACTTGTTAAATTGAGGACATGAAATAATGATCTTGCATAAACTTATGTACATGAAACTAGGTCCATCCATAACATTATAGACATGAAATCCAGGTCTATGCATAACAATATGAACATGTAATGAAGTTCACACATAACAATGTGAAAATATCATCAGGTTCACACATAACATTGTGAAACTGTAATTAGGCTCCCACATTTCATATTTACTCATGAGTTATCAATCATTACCCAATGCATTGGAGGGAGATATAGGTCTAACCCATCACATATTCCATATATATGTGTGCCAAAAGATCATAAATAATTCGTCATATCACAATCCATGAAAATAGATGGTGTAACGCCATGAACCCAGCTACCCAGAGTCGGTGCATTATTACATAACATTGGCATGATCCAAGGAAATCATGTCTCGAAAGACCGATCAGTTTAGTATTATTGGAAACAAGATTCATATATAAGTTCAACTTTACAACATGAAAAGAAATACAAAACGAATTTATTCCATTAGAAACATCCAAGCATCCTATATTATACCTGCAAGTCACTCATAACTAACTTATTCATATCCTGGGAAAATGAAACATAAGAAATGGGTCAGATCAAACAATCAGTAAGAGTAAGCAATATAGCGAAAGATAACATAAATATTAATCATGGTGAATAATTGAAACCACATACCTTTACCAATAATAAACATGAATACTTTTATGGTAGGATTATGAACTGAGTAAATAATTCCATAATAAAACATAACAATGGGTATTTTACTAGTCGAATGACCACATGAACCATCAATATTATTTTCATAATGGGGGAATGTATAATTCCAGACATTCTGAAACATTTTGGCAAGGACTTGGCCAAGACATCTAAAAATGATTAAGACCTCGGACAAAACCATATATCAAATTGGGAAAGGGACTCGGCCAATTCCACATCTAGTTGTCTCATGAGACATATCGATGTGTTGAGGAGCAATATCAAGCTCCACCCGTCACTTACTAAGTCCAATAAATTCATCATATGAAAGGTTGAAATATAAGATATACATTCTTATTAAAACTAGCATACTACATGTCAATAATTTAACCATAAACAATGAATGGAATAAAAATAGCGCATCCACAGTCAAACATATCACAAAACCTTCAATACAATATGGAAGTTTTGTATCATAATAAATCAACTTCAAATAAACTTAAAATCCATCAAAGGATGTTGACATAGATGAAATCAAAACCTTTTTCAGAGAAATATCTCTTTCTATTTTGAAATCATTTAAGAGTCACATAATTATAAGGAAAACACTTATTTTGAAAATATTCTTATAAGCTTGTAAGGGAATCTTTGATGATGTTATAATGGAAGAAAATATCCACACCCGCTGTATAAGTTAAAAAAACATTCTTACGTTAAATTTATCGAAAAGGTCAAAAAGTACCTTGTTTGGAAAACGACAGAAAGATTCCTTTCAAAACATATAAGGGTATACATTACTTTAACCCATTTTCTAGTAATAGTAAAAACGTTTTGAAATACATTTTTATGAAACATGGATGTGGATGATAAAGAGGTCCCAATAGATAATTTCGTATAAACAACCTTGGATAATGAAGAGATTGTGAAATTAACACTTACCTTGTACTTTTATTTGGTCGAGGGTTGGGTAAGCTCTTTTATAATGGTAAAATAATTGTTTTTAAATTATACAAGAATCATATACATTAATATAATATCATATATGATATTTTAACATTGCTTTGTTAATAATACCTTAGTATTATTGTCATTTCGGGTGTTAACTGATTCATTTTACATTATATTATTTGTTATGTGAGTCATATTTGTTATGGATGAGATGTATATTATTCATATCCAGAATGATATCAAGTATTTAAACATTATTTTTAATCATCAAATGAAAATTATTCTTGAATGGATACGATGGGGAATGAATCTCATCGTGTTCGTGGAGACGGTAATCCGTAAGTACACACGAGCGACAATATCATTCTTTTGATATCTAAATAACATATAATTTGATGGTATATAATATATAAATAATAATTATCATGATGTATTTATTATTTAGCTCAATTACACATCATTATTATACCCTTCCAAATAATAATGTATTGAATAACAATTACACCACGATGTGGAGACGGTAAGCCGTACGTACACATGTATGGTGACATGTCATTCAAAGGATGGATAGAATAATGAATTTCATTGAAAAAAATTTATAATAACATCAATGTAAAGATAATATACTGGAGTTATTATTTTAGAATGGAAAAAACAAATAAAAAGGAAGTTCAAGAAGAAAGGAACTTGAAAGAGGTGGTGAGATATTTACCTCTTCTTCAGGTTCTTCCTTTTGATTTGATCAAAAGGACTCCTTAGGTTGTATTCATGACTAAAGTAAGGCCTCTAATATTAAGGGAGGATAGTTTATAGGGAATTTGGGTAGAGTTTGACCGAGCCAAATGGCTTTGAAGGTGTGAATTAGAACAAAGGTGGAGTGTCCTTTTATAAGAGGGGTGAGGGGAACCTTAGGAAAGGCTAGAAATATTATTTTATAATAAAATCTTTTTAGGTTTCTAATTGCACCAAAATGGATTATTTAAAGTATAAGGTGGGTATGGGTCGAAACCCACTCAACCAATAGGTTTTAGACAGGTTTGGGTCTGTATTTTACCCTTATCTTTTAGATTTAACTCTTAGTTAAATAGTTTGACATTTACCATGTCTCTTTGTATTTTTATATTATATGGTTAATAAAATTACTATATACTTCCAATAGAACCTCAAGTGGTTAATTAATGATAAAAATATCATTATTTTAGTCTTTTTTATGATCCTTATATTTTTTCTAATAGAATATCAATTAATAATATAATATTTCTTTTAAAAACACTTTTTGTGTCAATTTTGACACTATTTGGAATTTTATTTTTTCTATATTCATAAATGCATTATTACTTCGAACCAAATTCATTTAAACAACCCTAATATTCCATATTAACATAAAAAATTATTTTAATTCATAAAAAATCTCAAATTACATTTATTTGTATATTTATAATATCAATTATTTTAATATTTAATTACTTACGTAATTACTACATCATCATTGTGTCATTAATAAATTAAATTATTCAATGTCTAAAAAATATAAATAAAATACCATTATGTAGTAAATATTTTTATCTTTATAATTAATATTTATAGTTGAATTTATCTTATGTATAACTCTATATTAAAAATGTTTTAGTTTTTAAACTTTGATTTTAACTCTTTTAACTCTTCTTTAAATAAAATAATAATAAGTGTCCTAATCTAAACCAAGTGGACCAAAGTGGTTCATATTTTGTTAATAAGGTTGTTTTTGGTCTAACTATACCGATCCAATAGAATTAGGACATGTGTTAGGGTAATAATAATAACATTTTTACCCTTAATTACCCTATTTACTTTTATCCGTGGTAAATAAAAGTAAAAAGTTACTATTCACCAAAAATTATTTTCATCTCGTTGAACCAAATTTTACTTACTGATATCAACCGTGTCTTTCAGATTTTTGAAATTACACTCACAGAAGTGGTAAAATTATGTTTTATGTGAATTTTCAAATTCTCCTAGGAGGTGGGTAAAAGAAGGTGAAAAGTTTAATAAAATTTTTATATATCTAAAATTATTATAAAATCACTCCAGTGAATTACATTTAACTTATATAGGTATTATATATCTATTTTGACCTAAAATAAATTTAAATAAAATAAATAATTATTTAAATAAAAATTCAGTTTTAAACTATTACTCTGTGTTTTTCGCTATTCATCAAAAATTGAAAGTTTTCAAAAAAAAAACCAAAAATTCACCCGAAGATAATTTAGATATTTTGAATCCAAAAATGAAGTCCATTTTGAATGATAAAATTTATAAAATTTCAAAAATTGGGTGTTAATATTCATAACAGCTAGTTTGATTGGTTGTGGTGTGTTAGAACACGAAGTTGCGTACAACACAAGCTACTAAATTTTTCAAAGAGAAGTGTACCGTGGATGCTTGGGGTGTTAAATTCTCCCCTCCAAATAATTTATTCCTTGAAATTTATATAATAGTACTACATAAAAATATGCTGGTGGTTCTTCATCATAAGTTCCTTAGGTTCCCATGTTGCTTTTTCCATCTTATGGTTTCTCTATAGAACTTTTACTAGACGAGTCGTCTAGTTTCTCAGCACTTGTTCTCTTATATCAAAAACTTTGACAGGCTCTTCGTAATAAGAAAGATTGGGTTCCAGTTCTAATTCCTCATTGGTGAGTACATGCATTGGGCCAGACATGTATTTTCTCAATAGTGATACATGGAACACATCATGAACTTTTGAGAGACGTGGAGGAATTTCTAAATGGTAAGCTACTACCCCAATTCTTTGTAGGATTTCAAAAGGTCCGATGTAACTGGGACTCAATTTACCCTTCCTACCAAAACGTATAACACCCTTCCATGGAGATACCTTCATGAAAAAATGATCTCCTACCTGAGATTCCAAATCCTTCCTTCGATTATCAGTATTGCTCTTCTGCCTACTTTGAGCTGGTTTGATGTGGTTTTGGATTACCTTCACCTTTTCCATTTTTTCCTCCACATGTTCTGGGCCTACATGTTTTCTTTCGCCAACATCATCCCAACAGGTTGGTGTGTGACATCTCTTTCCGTATAACACTTCATATGGTGCCATTTGAATACTTGAATAGAAGCTATCACTACTGGAAAGATGATCTTTCCCAACACTTCTATACCAACGGTTTGTAAAAACCGTTGGTATAGCTACCCTTTCCCAACGGTTCACCAAAACTGTTGGGAAAGAGTGACCTTTCCCAACGGTTTTGGTGAACCGTTGGGAAAGAGTGTGGGAATTGAGACCTTTCCCAACGGTTCACCTAAACCGTTGGGAAAGGGTGTGAGAATTGAGCCTCTTTCCCAACGGTTTTGGTGAACCATTGGGAAAGAGTGACCTTTCCCAACGGTTCACCAAAACCGTTGGGAATGGTCACCCACAAATTCAACATTCAGCAGAGATGAATTCACCCCACTCTAACCTTTCCCAATGGTTTTCAAAACCGTTGGGAAAGGGCTTTCCCAACTGTTTTTGAAAACCGTTGGGAAAAACCACCCACAAATTAAAGGGCTATCCCAACGGTTTTCAAAACCGTTGGGATAGGGTCTTTAATTTTTTCCAGATCTACTAACCGAGAACATTATATAAATCAAAATTTTAAATAATTATGATAATAATTATATATATTTATGAAATTATGTTTACAAAAGTGATGTTAGCTTAGTGGTTAAGTCGTTCGATTATAAACGAGGGGTCCTGGGATCAAATCCCAAGGGATGTTTTATTTTTGGAATTTATATACCAACGGTTCCATTACCGTTGGTATAGATTTCTTATTACCTATACCAACGGTTTTTGGAAAACCATTGGTATAGACCTATCCCAACAGCTTACTTGGCTACGGTTCTTCAAACCGTTGGTATAGGCTATACCAACGGTTTGGAGGCCTATACCAACGGTTCCAAACCGTTGGTAAAGGTTAGTTTTCTAGTAGTGTATTATTATAGAAAAATTCTACCAGAGGTAAATATTGATCCCACATACCTTGAAATTCAAGTGAGCATGATCTCAACTTGTCTTCTAAGGTTTGAATAGTCTGTTCTGATTGTCCATCTGTTTGGGGGTGGTAGGCAGTGCTCAAAAAAAGCTCAGTATCCAGGGCATTCTGAAGACTTTTCTAGAATCTTGATGTAAAATGGAGATCACAATCATAAAAAATCGATAGTGGTACTCTATGAAGTCTTAAAACTTCATTAATATATATTCTCTCTAAACCTTCAAGTGGTAAATCTTCTCTTATAGAGAGAAAATGTGCTTAGTTAGTAAGACGATAAAAAATGACCCATATTGCATCATTCCTTCTTGGAGTCTTTTGTAGTCCCATGACGATGTCCATTGTGATATTATCCCATTTCCAATCAGGTATGGGAAGAGGTTGCAAGACTCCTCCAGGATATTTCCTTCCAGCTTTCACTTGTTGAAAAACCATACATTTTTACACCAAATCAGCAATTTCCCTCTTCATGTTGTCCCACTAAAAATGTTCCTTCAAATATCTATACATTTTGGTGCTCCCAGGGTGTATAGAGAAATTGGAGCTATGAGAATCATCTAACAATTCCCTTTTTATATCAGGTATATCGGGAACACAAATTCTCTTCCCAAATTTTAAAATTCCATCTTCATACACAAAGTCTCTCAATCTCCCATCATTCACAGCTTTAATATTATTTTGAAACTCTTCATCACTGGTCTAAGAATTATTTCTCCTTTCTAGTAAAGATGGTTTGGAAACCATTTGAAAAAGTATTGATGTTTTACCTTCCATGGTGATTCCCATATTCATCTTTACTAGATCCATATATATAGGATGCTTTTCAACTCTCATCTTGTTCAAAACTCCATGATACTTTCCACTCAAAGCATCTGACACCTTATTTTCCTTCCCCGGGTGGTAGTGTATCATGAAATCACAATCCTTGAGTAGTTCAAGCCATCGTGTTTGCCTCATTTTGAGTTCTTTCTATGAGAAAATATACTTCAAACTCTTGTTCTCAGAATATATCTCACATTTTTCACCATAGAGATAATGTCTCCATATCTTCAAATCAAGGATTACAACTGCTAACTCAAGATCATGAGTAGGATATTTTTTCTCATGAAGTTTTAGCTTTCATGATGCATAGGCAATAAATCTATCATTCTGCATATGGACACAACCAAGTCCTTTCTTCGATGCATCACTATAAATAACAAACCCATAATTCCCCAATGGTAGAGTCAATATAAGAGCATTGAATAATATTCTCTTCAGTTATTTAAAATATTCTTCACACTCTTTTTTCCACACAAAATTAACCCCTTTATGTGTGATCTTGGTTAATGGGTTAGACAATTGGGAAAAATTCTAGAAAAAATGCCGATAATAACCTACTAAAGCAATAAACCTATGTACCTCAGTTATACTCGTATGTGCTGGGCAATCTTGAATTTCTCTTGTCTTATAAGGATCAATAGAGATCCAATCATTGGAGAAAATATAGTCAAGAAAATAAATCTCCTGAATCCAGAATTCACACTTGCTAAACTTCCCATAAAATTTATGTCTTCTAAGAGTCTTTAGGATAATGAGCAAGTGATTTTAATGATCTCCGTAGATTTTGAAGTATACCAAGATATCATCAATAAATACCACTACAAATTCATTTAGATATTCCTTAAAAACTCTATTCATTATATCAATGAAGACAGAGGGTGTATTAGTCAATCCAAAAGGAATTACTGTAAACTAATAATGCTCGTACCTGGTTCGAAATGTTGCCTTTGGAATGTCTTCCTTCTTCACACACAACTGATGATATCCAGATCAAAGGCCAATCTTTGAAAAGTATTACGCTCTATGAATTTGGTCGAATAAATCATCAATGCGAGGTAGGGGATACCTGTTCTTTATTATTATATCATTGATCTCCATGTAGTCAATGCACAACCTCATAGATCTATCTTTCTTATTAACAAAAAGAACATGGGCTCCCCATGGAGAAAAACTAGGAAGAATAAATCCCTTATTAATAAATTATTCTAGTTGTTTCTTTAGTTACACTAATTCCATAGTGTCCATTCTATAAGGGGTCTTTGATATGAGCCTTGATCTAGGAATTAAATCAATGGAAAACTCAATTTCTCGTTCTGGATGATGTCTAGGTAAATCTTCTGGAAACACATCAACATATTCTTTCACAATAGGTACATACTCTATTTGAACATTATTTTCATCACCCTCATTTATTTCATTCTCCTCCTCCACAATAATTGAATTTAGTTGAGCTAATGGGGGTGGATTTAGATAATAATCAGGTGGTGATGATTCTGCTATAAAGCTAAGGTGTTCTTTATCATCATCATCAAAAATTGTAAACTCCTTCTTCTTACAATAACTTTTCATATCATGGTCTAAAAGCCAATTCATACTGAGGACTATATCAAATTCAATCATGGGTATGGCCATGAGATCAAAAAATAAAGAACATTTATGTGCTATAATGGGGAATAATTCACAAAACATTATTGTAATGATACTTTCCTTAAGAGTTTTTACTGAAAACTCCCGTGTTAAATCAAATTGGAAATATCGAATTTTCTTAGAAAAATGGTAAGAAATGAAACAATGAGATGATCTGGAATCAAATAATGAATTTTATAAACATGAGGAAACCATTAAATTACCTTCCACTAGGCCTTTCAAAGCATCAACCTCAGTAGTAGTGATCACAAAAGCTTGGCCTTGATCCGTTGGCCTTTTCTGACGTAAGTTTACCTGATGCTTAAGACATTCATTTTCATAATTTCCCATCTCCCTGTAATTGTAGCATTGAACATTGATAGTGTATTTCTTTCCCTTACAATCACCAACAATATGGGATTTTTATCCACATTTGTAGCATACTCCTTTTTCTTTTAGACAGGCACCAGGGTGCTTCCTTCCGCAATTATCACATGGTGGAAATTTAATTCTTCCCATATTCCCTATTTCCTTATTTCCTTTCCGGAGTGTTCAACAGATCTCTTCTTCTCTGGCTTTGCTTTAAATTCATAAGACTTAGAGAATTTCTTTTCTTTCTTGATTGCACACGAGACAATATCTTCGTATGATGAGAAAAATGGTGATACTAATGTTCAACAGAGAAATGGTTTTCACCCATAAAATAAATGGTCAATCTTACTTATGGGGTTATGTATATAATCTGATGCATGGCTCACTAACCTTGTAAAGTTAGCTTCATACTTTGCGACATTCTCATCCTCCTTTTACCTCAAACTCAGAAATTTTCCTTCCATATCCGCTTGACGGTCATGAGGAAAGTATTTTTCTATGAAAATTTCTTTAAACTACCTCCATTCCATATTTGATACTTCCTCATCTTCCTTTGTGTTTTGAATCAATGAACACCATTGATCAGCATCTCCAGTGAGGCGGTAAACTTCCATGACAATATTTTCCCTTTCGCTACTCCCCAAAGTGTGGAATATTTTCCCTAAGGAATTTATCCATTTCTCAGACACTAATGGATTTTTATTCCCATTTAATGTCAGTGGTTGTTGCCTCATGAAGCAATATAACATTGATCCTCCACGCTGTGGATCAGGGTGCTCCATATGGGTAAGGTTATTATTCATAACCTGAGTGAGTTGTCCCAGTATGGTGATTAGTTGATCAGCAACAGTTGCATCACCAGCTCCACTATAATTATCTAGAGTAGGAGGGAAATACTTACATAGAGTGCGTGCATTTATATAGTTTCAATTCCTTTCACTAGGATCCATTTCTAAACAATGTCATAAACTAGATTAGTTTATGAATCAAAATACATAAATCCAAACTTGTAAAACACTTAAAATAAATTGAACTGTTTATGGATATAATCCATAATCATAAAAATGTTTTCTTTGGGGAAGTATATACTCATAAACCCTTCATAATGGTTTGTAAATAAAATCTGAATTATCCTAAGCATATCCCTCTGGAGTGTCGTAACCAAGAGTTCATCAAGGACCATTGTCGTACACCAGTTCCCATTCAAGTCTAGCTCAAAGCGGTGTTTTCAGGTTTTACCACTAGGTACATTTGTGCTAGAGCCGCCTCTACCTGCTCATATCCAAACAGGGATGTATTTTTGGAAAACTCACAAAATCTCTACAATACTGAAATTATAGGAAGTTATTCTATACTAATCCTCAAAGTTTATCGTAGGGCTATGTGCTCTAATCAGGGTTTATCTAAATATAGTTTCCAAGGTTTGTACTAAACTTCCTCTAATACCAACTATAATGCTCTGAACCCAGTTACCCAGAGTCAGTGCATTGTTACATAACATTTACATGAACATAAGGAAATCATGTCTCAAAAGACCGATCAGTTTAGTATTATTGGAAACAAGATTCATACATAAGTTGAACTTTACAACTAGAAAAGAAATACACCATGAATTTATTCCAATAGAAACATCAAAGACTTCTAGATTATGCCTATAAGTCACTCATAACTAAATTCTTCATATCCTGGGAAAATATAACATAAGAACGGGGTGAGCTCAAACGCTCAGTAAGAGTAAGCAATACATCGGAAGATAACATAAATATTAAGCATGGTGAATAATTAAAACCACATGTATTTACCAATAATAAACACGAATAATTTTTTGGAAAGAATATGATCTGAGTAAATAATTCCATAATAAAACATAATCATGGGTATTATACTAGTCGAATGACCACATGAACCATAAATATTATTTTCATAAGAAGGGAATGTATAATGCCAGACATTTTGAAACATTTTTTTCAAGGCCTCGACCAAGATGCCTAAAAATGATTAAGGCCTCGGCCAAAACCATATATCAAATTGGGAAAGGGACTCGGTCAATTAAACATCTAGTTGTCTCATGAGACCTACCGATACATCTAGGAGCTATAGTGGGCTCCACCTGTCACTTACTAAGGCTAATACATTCCTCATATGAAAATGTTGAAATATAACATAAACATTCATATTAAAACTAGCATAAGAAAGTTTAATACTTTAACCATAAACCATGAATGGTATAAAAATATCACATCCACATTCAAACATATCACAAAACCTTCAATAAAATATGGATGTTTTGTATCATTATAAATCAACTTCAAATAAACTTAAAATCCATCAAAGGATGTTGACATAGATGAAATCAAATCCTTTTTTTAGAGAAATATCTCTTTATAATTTGAAATCATCTAAGAGTCACATAATTATAAAGAAAACATTTATTTTGAAAATATTACTATAATCTTGTAAGGGATTCTTTGATGATGTTATAACGGTAGAATATAGCCACACCCACCATATAAGTCAAAAATACATTCTTACCTTAAATTTGTCGAAAAGGTCAAAAAGATACTTGTTTGGAAAATGACAGAAAGATTCATTTCAAAACATATAAGGGTATAAATTACTTTAACCCATTTTATAGTAAATATTAAAAATGTTTTTAAATACATTTTTAAGAAACATGGATGTGGATGATAGAGAGGTCCTAGTAGATAATTACGTATAAATATCCTCAGATAATGAAGAGATTGTGAAATTAACCCTTACCTTATACTTTTCCTTGGTAGAGGGTAGGTTAACCTCCTATATAATGGTAAAATAATTGTTATGAAATTATACAAGAATCATAAACATTAATATGATATCATATATGATCTTTTAACAGTGCTTTGTTAATAATACCATAGTATTATCGACGTTTCAGGTGTTAACTGATTCGTTTTCCTTTATATTCTTTATTATGTGAGTCATATTTTTTATGGATGGGATGTATCTTATTCATATCCAGAATTATATCAAGTCTTTAAACATTATTTGTAATCATAAAATGAAAAATAGTCTTGAATGTATATGATGGGGAATGAATCTCATCTCATTCGTGGAGACGGTAATCCGTACGTACACACGAGCAACAATATCATTATTTTGATATTAAAATAATATATAATTTGATGGAATATCATATATACAGAATAATTATCATGTTATATATATTATTTATCTCAATTACACATCATTATTATACCCATCCAAATAATAATTTGTTGAATAACAATTACAACACGACGTGGAGATGGAAAGCCGTACGTACAAACATATGGTGACATGTCATTCAAAGGATGGATAGAATAATGAATTTGGTTGTACCATATTTATAATAACATCAAATTATATATAAAATACTGGATTTATTATTTTATAATGGAAAGAACAAAGAAAAAGGAAGTGGAAGAAGAAAGGAACTTGGAAGAGGTGGTGAGATATTTGCCTCTTATTTGGGTTCTTACTTTTGAATTGATCAAAAGGGTTTCTTAGGTGGGATTTAATACTAAATTAAGTCCTCTAGGATGAAGGTTGGATAGTTTAGAGAGTATTTGGGTAGAGGTTGGCCGATCCAAATGGCTTTGAATGTGTGAATAATAAAGAAGGGGGAGTGCCCTTTTATAAGAGGGGTGAGGGGCACCTTAGGAAAAACTAGTAATATTATTTTATAATAAACTCATTTTTGGTTTCTAATGGATCCAAAATGGATTATTTAAAGTATAAGGTGAGGTAGGGTCAAAACCCACTCATCCAATTGGTTTTAGACAGGTTTGGGTCACTATTTTACCCTTATATTTTAGATTTAACTTTTAGTTTAATACTTTGACATTTATCATGTCTCTTGGTATTTTTATATTATATGGTTAATAAACTTACTATATCCTTCCAAGAGAACCCCAAGTTGTTCATTAATTATACAACTATTATTATATAAGTCTTTTTTCCAAACCTTAGATTTTTAGGAATAGAATATCAATTAATAATGTAATATTTGTTTTAAACACTCTTTTATGTCAAATTTCACACTATTTGGTATTTTGTTTTTTCTAAATTCATAAAAACATTATTACTTAGAAAAAAATTCATTTAACGAACACTAATATTTCATATTAACCTATTAAAATTAGTTTAATTCATAAAAAGTCACAAATTAAATTTATTTGGATATTTAAAATATTAATTATTTTTATATTTCATTAATTATGTAATTACTGCATCATCATTGTGTCATAAATAAATTAAATTATTTATTGTATAAAAAATGTAAATAAAATACCATTATGTAAGAAATATTTTTATCTTTCTAATTAATATTTATAGTTGAATTAATCTTATGTATAACCCTATATTAAAAATGTTTTAGTTATTAAACCTTTATTTTAACTCTTTTCACACTTCTTTAAATAAAATAATAATAAGTGTCCTAATCTAAACCAAGTGGACCAAAGAGGTTCATATTTTATTCATAATGTTGTTTTTTGTCGAATTATACTTACCCAATATAATTAGGACATGTTTTAGGGTAATAATAATATCAGTTTTACCCTTAATTACCATATTTACTTTTAACCGTGGTAAATAAAAGTTAAAAGTTACTATTCACCAAAAATTATTTTCATCTCATTGAACCAAATTTTAATTACTGATATCAAACATGTCTATAGGATTTTTAAAATTCCACTCACATAAGTGGTAAAAATTATGTTTTATATGAATTTTCAAAATCTCCGAGGAGGTGGGTAAAAGACGGTGAAGCGTTCAATAAAATTTTTATATATCTAAAATTATTATAAACTGAATCCAATGAATTACATTGAAATTATATAGGTATTATATATCTATTTTGACCTAAAATAAATTTAAATAAAATAAATAATTATTTAAATAAAAATTCGGTTTTAAACTATAACTCATTATTTTTCACTTTTCATCAAAAATTGAAGGTTTTCAGAAAAATACCAAAAATCCGCCCTAAGATAATTTAGATATTCTGAATCCAAAAATTAAATCCATTTTAAAAGATAAAATTTATAAAATTTTAAAAATTGGGTATTACTACTCATAACAACTAGTTTACAGTAGCGTGTGTTGTACACAACTTTGATTTCTAAGAAACAACAACCAATCAAAATTGGGTAATGTTACTCATAACAACTAGTTTGATTGGTTGTTGTTTCTTAGAACTCAAAGTTGTGTACAACACACGCTACTGTATTATTCAATGAGAAGCATACCGTGGAAGCTTGGGGTGTTACATATGGGTTTTATAAACATTTTATCATAACATAACCGTTGAAAAAGAAACATGTTTCATAATAATTTCACCATTTCATCCAAGAATAACCTATAGAAAAAGAAGTATTTTTCATAATCATTTTATCATGGTATAACATTTGTAAGAGAAATATATTTCATAAAAATATTGTCATAATAAATATAAAAAATTCAAAAAAATAATAAGAATGGTATCCTTGGATCATATCACCAATAGAGAATAAGTAACAACAAATGATTTCAACTTAGTTAGAAAATGATTTTGAGAAAAAAATAACTTGGAAATTTTCGTGAGGAAAATAACATTTAAACTTTTAAAAACAGTTTTTAAAACTTAAAAAATTTCCAAACTACTTTTATTTAAAATAACATTTTAAACTTATAAATTAATATTTAAAAATAATTTAAGACATATCTTGAGAAAAATAAAATTTCACTTAGAAATCAATTCTTTAAAATATAAATTTTTTCTAAATATATAAGAGAAAAACTTCTATTAAAATAACCTTGAAAAATGGTAACAAAATCATGAAATCACCGACCATTCATGATAGTTGGAAATACTCTTCACATCATGTAAATTAAAAAAATCATTCCTTTCATATTTTTGATAAAATCCAAATGATCATTCATTTTGAAAATTTATTGGATATTCCTTTTAAATCATTTAATAAAAATTAAAACATGGGTAGAAATGTCCTTAATAAATCCTTTGTACAATTTTTAAATTTTTTTGATTTTTTAGAAAACATAGATAGAGAATAAAAAGGGGTTTCGACCGAAGAGAGAAATAAATATGATTTTTATTAATAATATTCTTTTGAACCCTTGAGTAAATAAAGAGAGGAAAATGATGGGAAAAAATGTTTTCTCAATGAATAATAAGAGTATAATAAAAATTCATAAAGTTATTGAGAATTATATCATATTATTTCATCATCAAAAATATAATCATAAATAATCCTCAGAAATAATGAGATTATAACATCAAACCTTTACCACTTTGGTATCTTTTAAATCATAGGATTCATTAACGAATAATGTAAACTAAAACTTTTAATATCATAAAAAAGTAAATTCATGACCACTTAATTTTATCATGGTTAAATAAACTCTATAATATTAACCATGATATAAATATAATATATATTACATATACATTTATTTAGAAAAGTTAATTAAGGTTAGAGAGAGAAAGTGGAAAACACATTTCATGGAGACGGTAGGCCATACATATGCATGAACGCTGTTTCTATTTTCTCAATGGAATGAAATAATGAATGTTAAATAAAATATTAAAATTATATAATATTTTTTTATTTTATATATAACACATATGTTTATTAAACCTATACTTTTTACCTTCCATGTAAAGTGTATGTGAAAAAAGAATCATATCACCTCACGAGGCAGTAGTCCTTCGTACACATGGACGATGTTATCATATCCCACCCAGAATGAAAATAAAGATGGTATATAAGATATAATAATTAAATAAGTATAATTATTTTAAAAATATTTTATATATTAATTTATTAAATCCTTATTAATATCCAATTGAATCAGAAATGAAAAACACATCACATCGGTTTGTGAGGCAGTAGTCTACCAAACACATGAGCAACATTATTGTTTTTACAATGGGTTTGGATGTAAGAAGGTAGATGTCGTATTATTATTCAAGTGGTATAAAAATATCCTAAATATAATATATAAAAAATAAAGCCATCATCACATCCATAAGTGATATGTGGCGATTGAAAACAAATAACATCGGTTCACGAGGCAATAGTCCTCCAAACATACAAATGACGATTTCATATCCCATTTGATAGAAGTTGAGATGGTTATAGGTAATGAGATTAATATAAAAAAAATCTCAGTATATGTAATATAATTATTATTTTTATATAATTATTATTTAATAATAATTAAAGTAGGTGGAGGAACATATAAAATAAAATGGTCGGTTAGGCACATTATCTCTACTTGAGACAAATTCTTTTGTTTTTCACCAAAATGATTATTAGGTTGGATTTATGACCAAAATAAGGATTATAGGATAATATGAGTGAATTAATGAAGTTATTTGGGTAGTTATTGGCTCAACCAATGGGTTTTGGAAGTGTGAAGAGGAGAGGAGAGGGGGTGGCCTTTTATAAGTGAGGTAAGTGGCACACTTGTAGTTTTTGAAAAAATGGTTTACCCACATTTTTCACATGAAACAAAGCCCCAAAATGGTCTATTATCTTACATTATACATTATAAGGTCTAAATTTGTCCATAAAATTAGTGTTGGATAATTATATAGGTTATTTTACCCATTACTTTTTTAGTTTAACCCCCGGTAATCCCATTTTCACCTTAACCATGGTAATCAATTTTTTCTATTTTACAATTAATAATGGTAAAAAATTAAGTTAAAATATTTGATAATATAAATTATTATTATTATTATAAATATATAATCTATTTTTAAAAATTCCATTCATATATTTGGAAAATTTTAATTTAAAATTAATCATGTAGATGTGATGAGAAATCAGTTTTCCAAAGAGAGAATGTTCAAAAGTTTAAAAAGTTTTTATATAAAAATTCAATATGAAATTGATTACAATGGATTAAATGAGATTAATATACATATATTTGAATTGATTTTAATTTTAAAACCATCTTACAATAAAATTTATGTTTTAAATCCTTTGAATGAAAAGGCGAGTTTTTTTAAATAAAAACTACAATTTTTCGCTATTCATTAAAATATTCATCTTTTCAAAAAAATATCAAAAAAAAAATAAAAAGATAATTTTTTAGATGATGATTTAAAAAATGAATTGAATTTTTCAAATACATTTTATAAAACTTTCATAATTTAATTTTAAAAATAAATGTGCAAAATGTGGAAAATTGTTTTTAGAGAAATAAAAATTGTGAGTGTAAAATTTGATTTATTTTAATCAATTTCCTAGAAAAAAATGATGAATGTTAAATTTTTTATTGAATATATAATATAAATGTTTTATTGAAATAATTCAACAGAAGTGATTTTTTAAATTTATTGAGGTAAAATTTATTTGTATGTATAGAAATAGTTATTCAGAAAAGACTTTCTTTGTTTTAAACTGGTTTTTTTAATTTATAATTAATTGGTTAAAAAATAATTAATTATATATACATGTTTAAACCATATATTTTCATAATTTATTTAATCATATCCATACCTGCAATTCCAACATCTATGCGATAACTGTCATATTAAATAATAATATTTTAATTGTATGTTGTGTTTTTTAAAACTCACTATTGGATGTAATGCAAGATATTGAAGAAAAATAAATTTATTTGAAATAAATATATCATAAAATATCAGGGTGTTACATTTATCACTTTTTGTATTTTTTTATTTTCTATATATTTCTATGTATGTGATTGACTCGTCAAGGGCAGTTCAAGTTATTTATGACTTATGTATGTTTTTTACATGGTTTTAATTTTTATATAACACGTGTTATGATATTTTTATAAGGTATCTCCCATTGTAATTCTTTATGTTTTACAGTTTTTTCTATCATAATTTGTTGGATGGTTATAATAATGAATGTATAGTCCCCCCAATGTTGAATCCAAAAGTGGGAGAGAGATAATACACACACACACACAAAAACACACACATATATATAATACACACTAATCAATAATGAAGTCAACGATAAATAATTTTTTTTAATGTTCTTATAGATGGTAAAACCAACCATTTACGAGATGTGTCCAAAGTGAGAGAAATGTAATATATATATTTTATAAATATTTTTTAATAATTATAAAATAGAATGAGCAAATTTATTTCATCTATATTTAATAAATAATTATACTAGGAGGTTAAAATTGAAGTGATAATAAGATAATTAAAAATGATAAAGTAAAGTGACAAGAAATAAGGATTACATCTTCTTTGACTATTGCTCATTTTCTAAGCAATCAACTCCATGAAGGCTTGAAATGGGGTAAGAATATAATGTCTCCAAGACTCTTAAGAGGATTAATAGGAGAGATATGGGTATATTTTGGGCCTTAAGATGAATTATATATATAATTTATATGGGGGTGAGAGGAGGTATTTATACTTGATGTGGAGACATATTTTAGTAAAAATATTGACTATAAAATTTATTAATGACCAAGACTTGTAAAAATAGTATTATATATGAATAATAACTTTATTATATACTCTTTTAGCTAAGCCAATGTTATTATTACATGGTGGATAATTCTTTTCTATGATTATATCATTGTTTCATAATTATTGAAATATATTTATACATTTATTTATATGTTTTATTATTTTTATAAAAATAAAAACATTTCACAATTATCTAATTTTTAGGTCCCAATTCCAAATATATAATTCTTTTAATTAATTTATTTCTAAAATATGATAAATTAAATTTTTAAATAATCCCCCAATATGTTAAAATCTATTTTCACTATATAAAACATATCCTAACCTATTAAAAATATTTTTCAAAGATTAATAAATTTATTTATATATTTTAGGAAAAAATGTAAAATTTTAATAAAACTTATTTAACTATTAAATAACATTTTTTATAAAATATTATTGTAAATAAAGAATTTTATATTTTACTATTCACTTAAAAATTTAATTATTTTAATAATGTACTGAAAATTCAATCTAAACCAATTTTTTCATGTTGATTCCAAATTTGTAATCCAATTAATGCAAATAAATTTCTAAATTAATTAAATTCAAATTTTATGTTGATTTTAATATACTGGGGGTTTATTACTAAAAATAAATCACCTTACCAAAATCATTACTTTATTTATGTTAGATGAATTACAACATTATATTTATTAATTTAAATATTCATCAATCATAATTTTACATTCATATATTTGTATTTTAGTTACCTTAATTATTTTATTATTCCAAAATTAAAGTCACTATTCTAACAATCTATTCACTATTATAATGGTCAGGTAGTTACTCTAACAACCATTTTTCCAATGATCATATTGAATTTTTCTACCCTATATATACCCCTTAATCACACAAATATCATTAATTTATTTTCTTTAATGTTATTCTATATTTAAATATCAATATGCCTTCCTTATTTATAATTAATTTCTTTCTTATTATACTGGTGTTTGTTGGTGTGGTATTTATGGGAGAGAATGATGCACCTTGATTTTAAATTTTAGCGATAGTATTTACTTGTGTTTATTTTTATGTGATACTATATTTAATTTTATAGAAAATATTTATCCTTCGTATATGATGATCTATATTGAAGAAATAAAATGTTGTTTTACTTTGGTTTATGGTACATATGATTATATTATATTATAAGTTATACCAAATTCCAAATGAAAATATATTTTGAGTATGACACACATGTGTGTTAAAAAGGAAAATTTTATATTGAAAAATTCTAGGTCATTACATTTCACTGTTTTATAAATTTCATCCTCAAAATTTCAATTCGTATCCTTTGATGAGAATATATGGGGGTAACTATCTTTCATTACATCCCAATATTCCCTTGTTTTTTTTCTTACTTATGGTTTTGCTAAATTACCATGAGAAGATGAGTTTTCTTGTTTCTTTGAACATTTTCCTTTCAATCCAATATCTTCACCAACATCTCTTCATAAGTGAGGTAATGGTCTAGTTGAATCACCTCTAAATTTAGTGCATGTTATGGATCAGGTATTCGCCTCCATATAATAGATATGTTGAAAACATTTACACTTGATCCAATTCTGGTTGAAGTGGCAGTCAATATTCCACATCTCCCACATTATTAATGATCTTGAAGAGAAAATGTACCTATGACTGAGATTTCTCTTCTTTCGAAACATCATGAATCTCTTATAAAGATATATTAAAAGGTATACATTATCTCAAACATCAAACTCCAAATACCTTTAATGAGTATTAGCATAACTATTCTATCAAATTATCCCTATTTTAATATATTTCTGAATTTCTTGAAACTCATTTATCATATCCAACACAAGTTTGTGTCCCAATAGTTTCTATTGACCATCATTATCCAAATAATTTGGATTTCTACATCTATTCCCATATAGAGTTTCTTGTGGGACCATATAAATACTTGAGTGGAAAATGTTATTGTATTATAACTTTAATAGTGGATGATGTTGATCCTACCCTCCTTTGAAGTCCATTAAGAAAGCTATCATAATAAATTTAAGTGTTTGGATTGTTCTTCTTGATTGAAAATCTATATGCGCATGGTAGGTTATTTTAAATTTCAACTCTATGCTCAAATCAATATTAAGTCTCCTCTATAACATTTATGTAAACCTTAGATATTGATCAGATATAATAACTGGTGGTGCCCCCTATGGCTCCCAACATTCTTGACATATATCTTATAAATTTTATAGAGAAAGAATTATTCTCAAATGGATATAATGTGAATAGTATTGGTATGTCAATCCACCAAAAACTATATCAAATTATTTCCTTTAGATGTATTCAAAAGATACATGACAAAAACCATGGTGATGTTCTCCTATTTTCATGTTAGTATGGGAATTGGTTGCACAATACCCTTGGATTTATAATACCCTACCTCAAATTCATAACATTCCAAGAACTTTTAGGTGTAATATATAGTCCCTTTATTCATATTGTTCCACCATAAAATGTCACTATAATCTTGGTACATCTTGGTACTTTATGGGTAAATTGATAAAGATGAGCTATGTGAATCGTACAACATTTCATTATTTATATTAGGTGTTGATTAGAAACATAGTATATTTAAAAACTAAATGAATCTACCTTTATCAATGTTTAATTCATAAAGCGTCACTTATTTAGTTTCTTTCACCTTCTTTTGAATCTCCATATCATCCATTTATTCTACCATTATTTTCACTTGGATGGATGGTTGGGAAATGGCTTGGGAAAGCTTCGATGCCATTCCTTCAATTATGATTTACAAATTAATCATTTTCATATCCATTAATATAGGGTATTTATCAACCCACATCATAAATTTGGTATCAAGTACTTTTCTATTAATATAATTATCAATTATTAGAGATAGAGTTTACAGAGACTCAAGAGGCGGGATGAATTGAGTTATTAAAATATCTTAAGCATGGAAAGACACACTATTTTTGATATATTTATACATTAATCTTTCCTAAAACATAATAATCAATTGAAATAAAATCATATAAAAAAAATAATCTAACACAAATTTTTAGTGGTTTGTAGAATAGAAGTTCCCTAGTCCACTCCACCAACCCTCTTCACCATGAGTTTAGTGATTTTTACTAGACCAATCGTTTTGCTGAGGACTATGAGTACTTTTTCTAGGGACTAAATGAATGAGTGAAAGGAGTCTAAATTATTTACAATATCACATGATATTTCAAAGAGGATCTCTTAAGGATTTACAAAAAACATCCTTCAGATTCATTTACCAGGAACCTTTTACAATGAGTGATGAGAAAATATAGAGTTTATTGGTTCAAAACGAAGTTATAAAATAAAATTGAAAAGCAGAATATATATCTAGGATAGATGATTAGAAAATATTGCATTTAGAGGAGAGTCTTAAAAAAACCATAATGATTATTGATACCACACAACTATAGATCACAAATTTTATTCTTATTCTTCATTAAAAATAAAGCAGTGTATATAATCTTTGAGAAAGAATGAATTACTGTATATTCAGAATATTCTTATCTTATTATATATATATATATCTCATTTTTATTGAGATCTCATGCTTTTTATATATTTTAAATTCATGTAAAACTTCACATTTAAAATTAAAACAGATGATCTATAAAATTTTGGATCAGAGAGACATCATTTTCTCATAAATACCTCAACAACAGTAAAGAAAAATAAATCATCATTGAAATTGTTTCCTTTCTTAATACTTTTCTCTTATAATAATAATTTTTACCATAAATAGGCAATTAGAAATTTAAATATTGCATGAAAACATTAAAATTTCACTCAAGTGATTCAACAGTAATAAATATATATTCTAGTGTCATGTAGTTGATTGCTGATCATCATGTAGCCATAATATATATTTAAATTTACATAGATGAATTGATCTATATAGACAAATTAAAATAGAAAAATTAATTCCTGTAGGATTTTTATCACATAGACAAATATGATGTAGCTGAATAGAAACACATTTCCAATTTCACCATGTATCTAATTCATATATCATATTACCCCCAAAAAACTGATTCATGTAATCGATTGATCTATGTATCTACTTTCTCAAAAAGTTGATTGAACAATGTATGAAATTTTCACATAGGTTATTCTGTGACGTAGCCAATTTATGTAGGCGAATCATTCACATAGGCAATTTTTATAACCGAATACTCACATAGCCCTTTCTCAGTGTATCAAAATTCCTCATGTATCTATTTTATATAGACCTAGAAAAAATTTAGCCAGAGTGTCCAAAAATGTATAATTAAAGATTTTAACAGCCAAAACACTTAAAATAAAGACAAAAAATGATGAAAAAATTTGATAAAAAAATCAACAGTAACATATGTAAGGTTATTTTATATCCTCAAAACCTAAAGTACCTAGGAATTTTTGGAACAACATTAATAGTCCAACAATACCTCTCTTTTTGATGATAAAAACCCTATAAGGTATTTAACATTAAAATTTGAAAAGTTTTAACAATATTTCACATAAAACTATAATATATATATATTAATTGAGGAATTAACCCCCTTTTATTAGTACTTAGTGTAAAAATATCTAACTTCTACCCCTATTTTTTTCATTAAAAAGGAATGGTAAAGAGTAAAAAAATATTTATATAAAACTTTGAGTAATAAACCATTTGATTATTATGATAAAAATGAGTATCTAATTATGGAAAGAATAAAATTTATTAAACAAAATAAATATATTAAAAATCATTAAATGAAAACAATCATTAAGAAAAATATAATAAATAGAAAAAAATAAAATGAAAACAACCACTAAGAGAAATAATAGAAATAAATAAACTGGTATTTCATTGTTTGGAAAATGTATACAAAATTACATTCACTCAATACCCTAAAAAAAGTACAACAATATCAGTCAGAAGACCCCGATCTGTGTATATTTTCAAACTGAGTGGGTGGTTTGGGTTAGGTATTTTGATGGAAAGTTCGGTTTGAGATGTGTTTGGAGTCTCCATTTATGATGAAAGAACTTTCTCTCCTGGCATTGAAGTAGATCCAATTTCTGATCCAACATCAAATTTTACTTGTGGATGCTGGGAAGGATCACTAAGAATATTTTTAAGATGACCTTGAGTCGTATCAAAATAATAAGTGCCAACAACGACAAATGGTACTCTCCTTGGAGTTTCAGATGATGAGGGTCATCCATTGGAATACTTAGCAGCTAAGGGTACATCAACCTTGGTTGGTTATTTTTGATACATTAAGGATGAATCATAAACAAATTCAATTTTTTTATGGTACCTCTAAAAGTATCAGTGGGATTAGGAAAAATATGCCATTATCTTCTCATATTAAATAAATCTCCAGCACACATATTAATCCCAGGGATAATTTATTACATTCATAATTCAAGAAGAATGAGAAAGTCCCATTTATGAATTTAAGAAACATATGATAAACCACTTATAAGAATTCATTTTAAGGATTCAATCTATCCTGATGATAAAATTCAAGGATCAAAAACTACCAGAGGATTGAGTAAATGAGAAATGTAAAAAATAGATAGACATGATAAAATTTATACTAAAATATTCTTTACGATCTTCTCTATTGAACTCTTTATACCAATCATTCATCCATTAATAGTCTATAGATTTTTATCCATACTTCCCACATCCTCTGACAATTTTTTTAAAACTTCCTTAAGAGTATTGATAAAATATTATTTAATTTTAGTGCTCACAACAACATGATAAGGTCAACTTGAATAGTTACATTATGAGCAGGTGTAACTAATTCCACAGAAGGAACAAATGTTGAGGTCTGTAGAAAACCAACTCTTTACCTGTAGGGGACACTGGAAAAACTGGTGCTTCTCTTGATTATGAACTTGATTCCTTTTTTTTAAGACTCAAAATACATATTCACAATTTTGAGATAGATATATTTTAGTTTGTTGAAAACAATTTGAATGTTCTCATTGATTGGTCCAATGGATCATGTGACCATATACCTTGTATTATTAGATACTCTAAGGTTTTATTCTACCATTGTACTATGAGATTCATGAATATGACAACATAGTCATCCAAGCATATGCCTATTCCAATAATAAACTTCTTAATAGATTCTTTGGTGTCTTGGTACTCACCTATGAGAACCTTTTTAATCTCTTGAAACATTCATGGTGTAATTAGGTTACATAGAAGACATTGGATATAAGAAGAAAAAAAATTAAATTCTGATAGCATTTGATCCACTCCACTCTAAAAATTAGGAACAACTAGTTGTTCTGAGGTGGAAGATTCATAGGGATGTTACTTTTTAATGAATTTAGATTTACTGATTACCAAACATCATAAAATGTGTATGTTTTCCTTAATTTTATTCCTAATGGATTTACTTTTATCAATAACTTCTTGAGACATATTTGATTTCACCACTAGAAGATTATGGAGTGTGTCTATTTGAAATTAAATTATAACTCCAAGTTTATTAAACTCTATTCTGGTAGGCAAAATATATTTTAATCATATTACTACACCTTTCATTTCATCATGTTATTTATAACTTTCACTAGAAGCATATTTTTGAACAAAAGGTACTAATTGAATACTCATTATCAGCTCTATTTGGGTAGTTAACAACCCAATCAATTTAGAAAAAAATCAGTCTTAGTGACAGAGGGCTATTTGAGTTCACTAATATCATCTTTATAAAAATATCTCCACCTTCAAATGATAATAATATGTTCTAATATTATCACAATACTATACTAAAGTTGAAGAAAAATATATATTTTATGATCTATCTAAGATGTTACAAATAAGGGTGATTCCTCATGAACAATTGGTGGTGGTGATGGTGTCGGGGGTGTGTGAGAATTCTAAATAGTCTCCATATCCACATCACCATATCTAGCTCCATCAACAGGAAATCCAAGAAGAATTATATCAAGTGTACAATGATCTACCTATGGTTAATATCTTCCTTTAGCAGTTGAAACACTAGTAACAATCTCAATATGCATCTCCTTAGGAACAACAATAGTTTTCTCAATAACTATATCTATATGATGAACAACTTTAGTATACTCAAAAAATCATTTATAAACAACCTATTACTCTTGAATTTGAACTAGATCTACCATAATAGGAATTTCCACTGGCAACTAAGGCTCTATTCCAGTAGACACAGTCTCTTGTACCTCCATAGTAGACATTATCTCAGTAGGCACTACATCACTAGGTGGTGTGGTTTGAGATGAAACCCCTTAAACGAAACCTTCATGACCAATAGGTTTCAAATAAATTTAAATACATTCCTATAAATATTAAATTATTTTCCATAGAATCACATATAGAGTATTTCCTCTATGACACTTCACTATATCTCTCTCATTAATATCAACTTATTTTATATTTAGAACCAAGGATATAAGTCTACTATAGGGATAATAGTTAATTTTTCCCTTTCCATTATAGTAATAATTCTTAAATTGCATCATTTACCTAGTAAAATAAATATTTAGATTATTTATTATAACATATATCAAGTACATGTATTCAAATAAACCCTTCTCCATCTCACCAGATCTCTGAGTTGTCCCAGTTTACAAAAAAATATACAAAATTTCTATTCTACTGGAAAATACATTATAAGTTTATTCTTAGAGTAAGAGATACCACATGGAAACTTGAACACCACTGTTGGACATACAAAACTTAATACACCAGTGTCTGAATAAAAATGAACTCGCTCTCAGGGGGACAATGAAGAAACTTATCCAACTCAGCGGATAAAAACAAAAACTTCTTACCATTGATGTTTGAGGAGATAACATCCGCCATTTTATTGAGTGGAAACTTATAATACCTCATAAAATCAGTTACCTCTTCCTTGGATAGGAAACCAAACTTCCTTTCATCAAAGGTGAAATCCCAACATTGAAACTAGAGAACCTTCTACAGTAACATATCAGTACTCTTTAGCCATGCCATATCAATGGACTTTCCAGTGATTACTCATCATGACATGCTTCCTTTGAATTTCTTAGAAGAACCGAAACTTATCTAATCACTCAAGTTTGACTTTAGAATGGAATATAGGGTCGGTTGAACATTGAGAGAGGATTTAGAGGTCCATGGAGACAGTTTTCCTTTGAGAAGATGATACATATGCTTTAAAGACCCATTTCTTTTGTAATACTTTGAAATATTTTTTTTTCTCTCTCTCTCTATATTTATAGATCTAGGTACTGAGAAGGTATTTTATTTAGAGGCCCAATGCGACCAAAATTAATTTTATAAAAATATTAAATATATTTTATATTGGAAATACACATTTTATCAAATAAAATGAGATAAATCTTAAACATAAGATTGAATTAGAAACCCAGGACCATGGTTGGTTCTAGAATTTATTGTTTACCGTATGCATGACCTAAAATACATTAGTGTGTGGGGTTCAAATCCCTCTCTCTTTGGTAGTATGTTCAGTGGATTAATTAATTAATTAATTAATTTTTTACCTAAACAAATTTTTTATAAATATAATACAATGGAAAATAACCCAAGTTTAACCTCATAATATTGGGATTTTCAGATAGCTTCTCCTTCCTATAATATTGGTAAATAAACTCAGATGACGATGAAACTTTGGATGAGAGAATATCGGAGAATAATGAATGAAAATATGTATTCTAATAATTTTTGAGCACATTATTTGATGATGAAAGATCCAATATCTTGGTCGGACTTTTAAATTTTTGGTTTACACCCTGGTTTATTAATCTGATTGAGCAGATCGATCCCTATTATTGGATTTTCACCAATTCTGGACAACTACATGCATCCATGTATAGAAACTTAATTACATTTCAATGTATTCTAACCCCAGATTCTTATTCTTGACTGTTGTCCAAGAATGATTGAATAATGATTTTTGACGCTTTATTCATGTGCTTTCACCCCACTATTTCTTCACATGTGTCACCGGTTGGACCTTACAGTCCCAATTCAACATTTTCGGGCAGTACCAAGCTCGGCAGACCCCCAAAATCGTAACTGTTTTATAAAAAAGGTGGATCGATGAAAAATGCATAGATATTTGATTTCTTCAGGATGAGGATGATCGTTATAATAATTAATGATCAAATATTCAAAGTTAAATGAATCTAGGGTGTGTGGTGCATGTGGGTTCACACAGGAATCCCAACAGATTTGAGTTTTTGTCCACCAGAGGAATAAAATTCATCAGGGATAATAGATCCACCAATCATGGGAGAAATAATGGAAGAAATCAAATTTGGAAATTATATCTAGAGTGCGAATCACATATTTGAGAATTTGGAGAAAACATGACTACACTTCATGTTCCTGGATGAACAGACAACATATAGCCCCTTTTCTCTGGTGGCTAGGGTTTTATGAAATAATAAGGATGGAATGATGTGTAGCCCTATCACACACAATATACCCTATCCCCGGGTGGATGAGATGTGTGATGAGTCACATAGGAAAGAATCTATATAGGCGTACGTAGATAGGCACATGGCTATGTAATGAAGTACACAAACACAACCAGGTTACATGAGAAACACCCCATGTGAAGCACAAACTATGTACCAAAGTATATGGACATAGTGTCATGTACATCGACACAACCAGCAGAACATGACCCCACCCCGGTTAGTCTAGAAATTCCATGTATTCCACCTACATGGTGTATACTACTATATAGGTTGGGGGCCATGTTTTGGAGAGGGATATGACTAGGCGATGTAGTGGGACCACATTCTATGTGGGTCCCCTCACACACCGTGTGCCCCTTGTTCATTTTTAGGAAACTTCAATGTTCCATATCTCCTTCATTTGGACATGAATTTGGGATCATGAGTATCATGTATTATGTTTTTTTATCCACATAGAACGTGATGGTGCCCTCTATTTTGTATCTAGATATATGATGTGAAATGATATATTTATGATTCTTTGTTTGTAGATGCTTGATGATAGAGGTGATTAGGCATAATCATTAGAGGATTATTTTTAGATTTTAACCCCAATCAGCATGGGTGTGGGTCTCCTACATCTACATTCTGAGTGGTACTCTCTATTGGAGCTAGGCAGTGGGTCCTTGATGACTACCAAGTGGTACCATCTAGTTGAGCTGGGTAGTGGGTCCTTGAGACTACTTAGTGTTATACACTAGTTGAGATGTTTAAGGGGTCATTGACGACTATCTATTGGTACCGTCTAGTAGATCTGGGTAGTGGTTCCTTGATGAATACTGAGTGGTACCCTCCATTAGATATGGGAAGTTGGTGCTTGATGAATACCGAGTGGTACACACTAGTAGAATTGGGTAGTGGTTACTCGATGACTACCGAGTGGTTCCATTTAGTAGAGATAGGAACTGGGTCCTCGATGACTTTAGAGTGGAACTCCCACATTTTACAAGGGAATGGGTCCTCTCATTCAAATTTGTGTCCCCTCTACTATACAATACAATGATGATGCATGGCTTGACTTGGACGATTACTTTTGGACATACATGTGATATACTAGGCATCGTTGATGGACTTTGGGAACTATTGGAGACTCTTCTTCTTAAGATGAGCTAGGAGATGGAGATCCCCTTACTCTCTCATTTGAGAATATTTTGACTGATCATATATATATATATATATATATATATATATATTCTTTTGTATCCACACCTTGGATTTGGTTACTCTCTTTCTATAGGAGACAACGATGTACAAGGTATGACACGAGATTTCTGTGTTTATCTTCTCATGGTTATATGTGTTTAATCTCCTACTAGGGATGTAAAGGACTCGACATGTAGTTCATTTACTCACTGTGTTGATACCCCTATGCTAGGACACAATTAATCTTTCTCTTTTGGTTTGGGTTGAGCTATTATATTTGATTGTATCTTGAATCTACTATCATTCTATTCCTATTTTATATCTTACTTCTCCCCCTTCAAATTTTGAGTAATTCTACTAGGGATGTATATACTCAACCCAATATGATATTTTCCTACACTATTTGTATCTTGTGCGGATGATGGACAGGTCGGTGGTGACTTTAGAGGATCTTAGGGATATCTAGTATTTTGGACCACGTATGGTGGTCACGGCTTGGGATTCAAGAGCTGGCCTCTCTCAACATTTTACTTTTCTAGTTTTTCAAGTTGGAACATATTTCTGGTCAGTTGTGTATTTTACCCCATTAATTTTCATTTTTCATTATCATACTCTTGTACACCCTAGAGGTTATGCTTGATTGGTTTACCTTTTAGTTGTTTCATCTCCTTTTTTGTTTTCCTATACACTTCTACACTGATATGGTTGAGTGTGTGTGTACAAGTACTTAGGAAAATGCCTCCTATTTGGGATATTTTTTTGGTGATTCTTTCCACCTCTGGATTATGGAGGATGGTTTGGGGTGGCTGAGGCTTAAGACCTGTCTTGGGTCGGGTTGTGACACATCAATATCTGAGAAATTTTATTCCTTGGGAAATGGTTTGGACTAGTCCCCTTATGAGGATTTGGTTGGGTTTAGTGAAACATTATCAAAGTGTCTTGAGTGAGGCTCTCAAGTAAGTGAATCCAATGATGGTGTAGGTGGATAACATATCCATTCATCAGGACCTTATCTATATGATTTTTGAGTCATCATTCCAAGACATTAGTTGCATCAATCAATATTACATACATCATATAATATTGAGTCATTGATTGTACTTTTTTAAGTCTGCTCTCTGTTGTTGTTGTTGTTATATATATATATATTCTCATCTAGCCATGGATCATCTTATTAAATCTCAAGATGCCTTCATGACGAGAGACATCTAGGATACCCATTTCGGATCATAATGACAATATGATGAGAGAAGAGGCCTTAGTTTAGGGTTTATCCTGTGATATTTTCCCTCTTGATGGGTAGGTAGTAGCACCTCTACCTATTTAGTAGCAGATCATCCCAGAAGTGCATGGTGAGGATGCACACATTCTTAGCATGCTCCTCGATTTTCATCACCAGAGGCTATTGAGGATGCACACATGGACTGACTTCCAACAAATATTCCATTAGGAATACTACCCCTCCTACTTGAACTCGGTTCAGGTTAATGATCTCCAGAAGTTGTACAAGGGAGGTATGATGGTGGATGAGTATGCAATGAGGTTTACAAACCTTACCCAATACTCCCTTGACATGATTCAGGACAACTACTTCCAAGCATGAAAGTTTGAGAAAGTACTCCTTAGAGATATCCATGCTAGTGTGGCACCCTTTTGAATCCCCACCTATGATGGGGTGATGTATTAGGAACTAGTGATAGAATGATTTATGTCATAGAGATGTCAAGCAGCTAGAGATAGTAGTGGGTTTCACAGAATTGAGTCATCTACAGCAGTTAACAGGCGCCATTCGGTAGGATCTCGGCACAAGAGGCCCTTTTGCGAACAGACTCTAAAACATAGTTAGGGAAAATTTAGAGAAATAGGGTATCCCATATAGGGGAAGTACTTCACTTGTGATGGTTGAGGTCACATAACATGAGACTTCATAACCAGACATGCAAAAAAGCACATGAGGATAGGTAACAGAGCACTACGGTAGATGCAACACTATGATCATAGATCTACTAGGAGAGGACTTGGTGGTCCCCACGGAGGCAGATCTAGAAGAGGAGTCGGAGAATCTATTGGTGATAGACTACACTATGATATCCTTTTACCACCACTCCTAGGTATCTCAAATTAGCCTTAGAGAATTGGTAGTCAGGGTTGTAGACAACTTTAGGCTTTGGAGGTTTATGATCCCACAGTACACGAGATGATTAGATGTACAATATGAGTTATTCTTATATTTATTCAAATTATTATAAAAAAGTTCCAATCATTCATTCATATTTATACTCATGGTATGAGATATGGATTTCCCTATATAGGCACTAGCCAAGAAGCTTCAACTTGATGTTCCTACAGGTATCACTGCTTCTGTATCTTTTATCTACAAATAGTGTGATCTATTACTTAGTGGAGAAAGTTTTACATGGAACCTTTTGGTCATCACAATAGAATCTTGTGATGTAATATGGGGTATTTATTTCCTTCCAATGGTATGGGCCCTGCTTTACTATCACTACAAATAAGGTAGATGCATATGCACTAATGGGATGAGATTCTCCTTTTCTAACATGAGAGATCACATGGTAGGGAATGTGGGTTCCACAACAAGGAGGATACAACCCATCACCCATATGTTGGAGAGTATATCCATTGGTGTAGTAGGCTATTTAGGCATCTATATTCCTTTATTTGTGAAGGATTATATGGATGTATTCCCAGAAGATGTTTCAGGACTACCTCCAAGGTGGTAGATGGAGTTTTTCATTGAATTGTATCCTATGACTTCTCTGATATCTTTTGCGGAATATTTGATATCCCATAAATAGAACTAAGAGCTACGATTTCAGTTGGAGGACCTTCATGTGAAAGGGGTAATCAGACCCAATGTGTCCTCCTAGGTTGCTCTAGTCTTATTTAGAAAAATTGTGGAAGGGAAATTGCTGCTTGTTTGGATTATAATCACTTGAACTAGGATATGATGAAAAACAAGTACCCCTTTTTAAGGATTGATGACCTCTTTGACCACTTACAGGGTGCGAGATGGTTCTCAAAGATTGATCTCAGCTCCGACTACCACTAGTTTAGGGTTTTCGAATCTGATATTCCAAATATGGAATTATGATGCCACTACAGACTCTATGAGTTCTTAGTGACGCTCTTTGGTGTGATGAATTCCTACACTATGTTTATGGATTTGATAAACCAAGTATTCCAGCCATACTTTAACTATCATGTTGTTGTTTTCATCAATGACATGATCATATACTCTGCATCAGAGGAGGAACATGCATAACACTTGAGGATAATTCTTGATTTTCTTTGAGAGCACTAGATTTATGGGAAACTCTCAAAGTTCCAGTTCTGGATTTATAGGTTCACTTTATGGGGAATGTCCTTTATGAGTGTGGTTTATCCTTGGACACAAAAAATATTTATGTAGTGATTTATTAGGATCCACACAAGAGCGTGTTAGAGGTGAGAAGCTTTCTTGGATTGGTAGGGAATAATATGATATTTTTGGTAGATTTCTCTAGAGTTTCAACCCCTTTGACCACCTTGACTTAGAAAAAGCTGCCATTTACCAGGTGTGAGTAGTTCCAGAATGCCTTTGAGAAGTTCAGGCTGAGGATTACAAGTCATCCTATGTTGAGACTACCAGAGGAGGGTGTGATGTATGTGGTATGTTGTTATTACTCAGGATATGGGATCAGTTGCGTGTTAATGTAGTAGTAGACAACTATCACATATGGTTCAAGGAAGTTGAGACCCCACAAGAAGAACTACATGACTTATGACCTAGAATTGGAAACAATTTTCTTCATCAGGAGAATATAGAGGAACTATATTATGGGGATCACTTTGTGATTTAATCTAACCATCGTAGTGTCTGGTACATCTTCATGTAGAGATACTTGAACCCAATATAGTGGCACTGGTTGGAGTTCCTGTAAGACTGTGACTTTGAGATAGTAAATAATCCAAGAAATGGAAACATAGTAGCATGTTAACTTATCATAAAGTCCCAGACTCACTTAATGTTGGAGGATTCAGAGTAGTTGGCCTCCTTACAGATGACCCTGATGAAGCAGGAGGGTATAACTTTTCTATAGTCGATGGTGTTGACTCCTCCGCTTCTTGAGCATGTGAGAGAGTCGAATATGGGAGAAATTAACCGTGAGGTCTTGAATGACCATATATCCATGAGGGAATCACCATATGGATATTCTAGTGGAGGTAATCATGTCATCTTTTTCTAAGTAGAGATGTTGGTTCTAGTCATGATGTGTGAGGAGGTGATGTAAGAGTTCCACAGTTCTCCCCTAGCTATACATCCTGGTGTGGGGAATATGTAAAGAGAACATCAAAAATAGTTTTGGTGGTCCAACATGAGATGAAGTGTAGCGAAGTTCATCTATCTGCACCTCACCTGTTAGTAGGTGAAGTTGATCAAAATGTTTCATTAGGTTTGTTTTATTCCCCTAAGATTATGGAGTGTAAGTGGGATGACATATCCATGGAATTTGTGATAGAGATTCCACACATAGAGAAGGTCCATGACACCATTTGGGTGATATTTTATTAAATCTTGAAGTAAAAAAACTTCCTTTATATCCCGGAAAAGAGTTTAGTGGATAGTTTAGAGAAATTGTATGTATGGGAGACCATACTTCTTCATAGGTATACCTTGACAATTTTCTTTGATCACAATGTCCGGTTTACGTCATGATTGTGGAGAATCTTGTAGAAGGAATTCAAGACTTAAATGAGAATGAGTACAACCTTTCACCCCTAAACTAATGGGCAGATCAAGTGGAAATGTTTTTTGAGGATATTATGAGGGTGTGTGTGTTAGACTTTGGTTGGAGCTCAGAGGATTACCTACCCTTGGTAGAGTTTTCATACAAAAACAGATACCACTCTACTATCTGAATAAAAAATTTTGAGGCCTTATATGGGAGAGCCTATATGTCACCATTGTGCTAGATAGAGATCAACAAGACATATCTTGTGGGGCCAGATATGGTGCAGATGATTACAAATAAGGTTGAGGTCATCTGTGAGTAGATGAGGATAGCCTATAGTAGATAGAAATATTACACAGATCATCATCATAGGCCCTTAGAGTTTAATCCGGGTGACCACATTTTCTTGAGAGTATCCCCCACTATGAGGTTTGTCGAGGTTCAATAAGGGAGACAATCCATCCTTGAGGTTCAATAGGCCATTTGAGATCATGCAAAGGGTTGGAGAGGTTTCTTACTTCCTTTCCTTACCCCCACAACCAGAGTGGGTGCATGATGTCTTCAATGTGTCACGTCTATGGAGATACGTGACCCCCCCCCAAATCATCGTTTAGGGATACCTGGACATTAAATATGTATCCAAATTTTCATATCACCTAGTAGAGGTCATGGATCTATAGGAGAGGGCCCAAAATGGATAGACCATCCCCTTGGTTCACTTGTTGTGGTAGCACAGAAATGTGTAGGAGAGTTTCTAGGAGCGAGAGAGCCGAGTGTGGGATCAGTATCCTGATTTTTTTGTTTAGTTTTAATTTTTAGGGATATAATGTTTAAAAGATGGAATTATGTAGAGACCCTATTTCTTCTTTGTAAGAATTTAATATATATATATATATATATGTATATTTACAGAGTTAAGAACTAAGACGACATGTGATTCTGAGGCCCTTTTCTCCCAAAATTAACTTTATAAAAATATTAAATATATATTATACTGTGAAAACATAGTTTCTTAAATATAATAGGATAAATATTAAACAAAAGCTCAGATCAAAAACCCAAGACAATGGTTGAGTCCGGAATGAATTGTTTACCATGACAGTGACCTAAAATAGCTTGATGTGGGGAATTCTGACCCCTCACTCATTGTCAATACGTTCAGTGGATTAATTAATCAATTAATTCATATTTTAACTAAACAAAATGTTAATAAAATATATAGCCATGATGATTCATCCAGGTTTAGCCTCATAATCCTGGGATCTCCTAAGAGTTTCTCATTATTTCAATGATGGTGAATCACCTAAGAGGATGACAAAGCTTTGGATCAGAGTAGATCAGAGCATAAAAAACACAATGATGTCTTCCAATAATTAGGGAGCATGTTATTAAATGAATTATAATCAAATATCTAGGTACAAATCATTAATTTTCGGTTTACAATCAATTTGATTAAATTGATTGAGTAGATCGATCCCTGTTCTTGTTTCTGTGCCAATTTTTCCCAATTGTACGCACCATTGAATATAAAATTAATTAAATTTCAATGTTTTCTAACCTAAAACTCCCATTATTCTTAATTTTTGAATAACTCTTAGTCAATGATGTTTAAACTTTTTTATTGTGCTTTTACCCCTTTATTTATTTGCATTCATCACCGGTTGGACCCTGTGGTCTCGGTTTGACATTACCATGCGGTACCAAGCCTGATCAGACCCCTAGAATCACAAAAGTTTTGATAAAAAAGAAAGGATAAATGAAATGAGAACATATATGAGATTATTGCAGGATGAGGATGATCATTAAAATTAGTAGTGATCTAATTTTATAAGGTTAAGGAATCCTAGGTGGGCAGTGCATTTAGGATCGCACGTGAATCCTATCAGATTCGAGTTTTGGCCACCAGAGTGTTTAAATCCATCAATAATGCTAGATCCACAAATCACTGGTGGAATTGTGGCTGAAATCAAAGGTGTCAATCTGATCTGGAGCATAGATCATAGATTTGATAATCTAGATAAAATACAAAACATGCTGTGTATAAGGATGAACACACGACATGTGGTCCCTTAGCTGTGACAACTAGGGTTTCGGGAAATAATAAGGTTGACATGACATGTATCCCTCTCACATGCCATGTAGCCCATCCATGGGTAGATGAGACATTTGATGAGTCACATAGACATCAATACATGTAGCAATATAGGGCCAGGCATACGACCATGTACCAAAGTACATAGACAAAACCAGGTTATATGGGTGACACCCAATGTGAAGAATCATGCCATGTACTGAAGTACATAGACATGGGGTCATGTACAAGGAGATGGACACCGGGACACAACCTGAAAATAGTTGGTCTAGAAATGCCCTATAGTCCACCTACATGGTGTGTACTACAAAATTGGTTGGGGCCGTGTTCTAGCCAGGGGCGTGACCAAGCAGTGGATCGTGGCCACACATTATGTGGGTCCCCTCATAGATCGTGTACCCCTTGGTTTATTTTTAGGAAACTTCAAGGTTCCATATATCATTCATTTGTACTCATATTTTATCCCACACGTAGCCTATCCTGAGTTTTTTCCATGTAGAATGCAATTATTCACTTCTTTGTTGATTTAGAGATATTATGTGAAATTTTCTGGGCAGGAGGCTTGGTTTAGCGATGCTCGATGATGACGGTGATGAAGCAGAATGAACATAGGCTCCTTTTTAGAGTGGAACCCCCATCAACATGGGCATGGTTCTTCTACAACTAACTTCCATGTGGTACCCTCTAGTAGATATAGGCAGTGGGTCCTCAATGTCTACCGAGTCGTACCCTCCTGTTGAGACGGGCAGTGGGTCCTTGATGACTACTGAGTGGCACACATCATTTGAGATGGGAAGTGGGTCCTTGATGACTACATAGTGCTTCCCTATAGTAGATATGAGAAGTAGTTCCTTGATGAATACTGAGTCATACCCTCTAGTAGATCTAGGTGATGGGTCCTCAAAAACTACCGAGTGGTACCCTCTAGTAGAGCTGGGTAGTGGGTCCTCAATGACTATTGAGTGGTACCCTCTTGCAGAGATAGGCAGTGGGTTCTAAATGAATTTAGACTGGAACCTACCTATTATACCAGGGCATGAGTCTTATACTTCATGGTTAGATCCGATTGATTGTGAGGCATAGTGATGACGTGTGGTTTGACTTGGACAGTTAATTCTGGGCAGATGCAAGAGATGCTGGGATCGTTGATGGATTTTTGGAACTGTTGGCAACACTTCTTCATGGGATGATATGTGATATGGAGATCCTTATAATATACCATTTGGGATTCTTTTGAATGAATATATATATATATATATATATTCATTTATATCAACACATTGTATTTGGTTACTCTCTTTATATGGGAGTCGAAGACATATAGGATATGCCACATGATTTTCATGTTTATCTTCTCATGATTGGATGAGTTTACTATCATTCTAGGGGTGGAAAATACTTGGTGTGTATTTCATATAATCTCTGTGTTGTGTCCCCTATAATCTTGTAAGAGGTTACTCTTTCTCTCTTTGTTTGGGTTGAGCTATTTTATTTGACTGTATCTTGTATCTACTATCTTTATATTCTTGTCGTATCTCTTAATGCTCCCCCTTTAGCTTTCAGAGCATCTAACCAGGTATGCATATACTCAAAAATGAATGGTATTTTCCATCATGTTTCATGTCTTATGAAGTTGATAGATAGGTCAATGGTAACTTCATAGAAGCTTAGGTATACCTGGTATTTTGGACTGCATAAAGTGGTCACAGCTTGGGATTAAGATGATAGGCTATCCCATTAGTTTAATTTTCTTGTTTTTCTTGTTAGACATGTATTTTTCCCCTTTAATTTTTTGTTTTCACTATTTTACACCTGTACACCCAAGAGGTTATGCATGCTTGGTTTACTTTATGGCCATTTCATCTTCTTTTCTATTTTTCCTCTTCACTTATACATTGAGATAGTTGGGTGTGTGCATATTTGTACTTAGGAAAAGGAATCCCATTTATGATATGAATTTTGGTGCTTTTAAAAACCCCCTGGCCTGTAGATGCGGTCTTGGGGTAGTTATGAATCGAGCTCCGTCTTAGGTCGGGTCACGACATATGAAAAAGGAAAAAGGGTTACAATCTGATCAAATTTTAGGTCACAGACCTAATTTCCAAAATGTTTACACACCCTAAAGGGTTTTGGGGTCAATTATAACTAAATAAAATAAAATAAAATAAATTTTAAAAGAAATGAATTTCATTTTATTAACACACAACATTTAAACAGATTGAATAATAGACTAATTAATTTTCATAAAGTATTAATAAAATAAATAAAAATAAATATCATTAATAAAAAAGAAATAAAAAAATATAAATAAAATTTATTGAAAATAGAATAAAAAAAATTCAATTTTTATAAAATCAAAATTCTCACATGGAAGGGGATTGATGAAAATATCTAGTAAATGGTTCTCATTAGAGATAAAATCAAAAGTAATATCACGTTTTTGAGGGTGATATCTCAAGAAATGATTCCTTAAATCTACATGATTCATTATAGAATGATTCATCAAATTATTAAAAATGTTTATTGAACATGGGTTATTAAATTTAATTGAGGGTTGATTATAATTGAATCCCAAATCCATCAATCCATGTTTGACCCAAAAAACATATGCCCAAAACTACTTGCAATAATACATTCTGCTTTGTCAGGAGATAATGAAACATAGTATTGTTTTTTAATAGAATAAGATACCAAAGATTTTCCTATAAAATGATATGTTCCAAAGGTAAATTCCCTATCTAGTCCATTAATACCAAATTCATTATCCTAATATGAAGGTAAATTTAAATAAAATGTTTTTTCTAAAAAGTATGCAAAGATAAATTATTACATTTAAATACCTTAAAACTATTTATATATAATTTAGATGACATTACTTAATATTTTCTTGAAAACTAGTATGAATATATAATAAAAACATAATTTATATTACATTAGTAGTTAAATATAGTAGACTCTCAATTATCCTCTATGAATTTATATATCTTATGGTTTTCCAACTTTATCCAAGTCATGATTTTCATTATAAGTCATAAGATTTGAATGTTCCTTACCACTTTCAAGTACAAATATTTTATGTTATTCAAGTTTTTATTTTATTTATCATATTCCCAAAGTATTTTTGATAAATTTTAAAACCTATAAAAAAATTCAAATCACCCATCATAATGATTTCTAAATTTTTTGGCCCATGTTTGGAAAATTCATTATACATTTTTTTATTTGTTGAACCAAAAATAACATCATTAATATATATATATAGATATATAAACTATAAAAAAATTCTAAATGTGAAGATTTATTAAAAATATTATAATCTTAATTACCTACTAAAAATATATTTAATTAAAAAATAACTTAATCACTCATACCAAGATCTAAGTAATAATTTAAGACCATAAAGATGTTTGATTAATTTAAAAAATGAATTTGGAAAATTATGATTTTAAAAACTAGGAGGTTGTTCAACATAATATTATTTGATAAGAAAAATATTTAGAAAATTATATTTCATATCCATATGATATATTTTGAATCTCATATGTGATACATAGGCAAGGATAATCCTAATGGATTCTAATCTCGCTATAGGTGAAGTGTCTTTATAATTTATTCCTTCTTCTTGATTATAACATTTTGCTACTTGTATTGCATTATTCCTAGTGGTCACACCAGGATCATAATATTTATTACTAAAAACCCATTTTTCCTATTATAGTACAGTTATAGGGTTTATCAATGAATTCCCAAACCATATTCCTCTTGAAATGGTTTAATTATTCTTGCATTAATACAACCCAAATCTCATATACAAAGGTTATTATATAGTCTTAGGTTCTAGTTAATATAGAAAGGTAAAAATATATATAAGGTTTTCTAAACTCTTTCTAGTCCTAATCCCTTCATATAATATTTCTATAAGTGTTTCTAAGGGATGTTTCTTAAGGTTTCTAGATTGTCTAGGAAACACACTTTCTATTTCACTATTATACATCCTTTAATGAATTGGTTTTGGAAAATCAAGTTCTAAATTTTCATTCTTTTTAATTTCATGGATAGGTTTAGGTCTCATGTTTTCAAAAGAATCACTCAGTTGATTAATTTGATCCATTTTTTGATCAAATGGCTCACTGTTATCAAATTTCACATGAGTTGATTCATCAACCTTCTTTGAACTTTTTTTGAATACTCTATATGCCTTGGAAGTAGTAGAATACCCAAGGAAGATTTCTTCACCATCCTTAAGATCAAATTTATAATACATTCATTGGTGCATAGAATATATACCTTACATCCAAATTCTTTACAGTAACAAAAATTTTCTTTTCTATTTTTCTATAGCTCATATGGTGTTTTCTTTAAGATAAGTCTTATTAAGAATATATTTATGACATAACATTATATAGCTATAGATTTATCCCAAAAAGTACTAGGCATGTTATATTCATGTAACATTTTTCAAACGGTTTATTATAAATTCCTTTTCAAACTCTCAACAACAACAATATTTTGAGGTGTCTTGGGAGTAGAAAAAGTATTTCTAATACCATGTTTTGAAAAATCATAATTAAACTCATGGTTTTAAAATTCTACTCCACGGTCACTTCTAAAAGTAATTTTTTTGTCTTATTTATCTTTTTGAACCGAATTGAAAAAATATATAAAAATAGAACATGATTCACTTTTAACACTTGAAAAGAAAACATATATTAATATAGAAAACTCATCAAATAATACATTAAAACATATTTCCGAATTATTCTGGAAACTCTATATAATCCAAAAAAATCCATATAAATAAGTTGTAGAGGTCTATAAGTAACAACCTATTTAATTGGTTTAAAATATTACCTGTGTAACTATCCCATTTAGCATGAATCAGAGAGTTTATTTTTATTCAATTTAAGATGAGGTAAATATAAAACTAAAAAATATTTAGATAATTTTCTCAATGAATAAACATTATAATTTCCCAAAATTTTATACCAAATCCAAGATTCATTTATTTTAGAATTTCAAACAGTTCATATTTTATCTACTAAATAAATTACGATCTAGAGTATAAACAATTTTTTTTTGTTTTAGGTTCCTTGAATTTATGAATTTTTTCTTTAAAAATTGAACAAATATTTTATGAAAAATAAATTAAATAAACTTCATCATAATGTTTATAAATACTTATTAGGTTATTATTGAATCTTTCCACATAAAAAAATGTTTTAATGAGGACTATGATTGGATTACCAACAGATCAAATTACTATAATTTTGCTTTTGGAATTATTACCAAAAGGGACATAGAATCCATCAAATTTTGATAAGGAGTGATAATTAGACAAATATCCACTCATATTCCTTTAGAAAAATACTATATATATATATATAGTAATTTTCATTTATAATCCTGAATCTTTTCCCTACATAGATAAATCAAACAAGACCTAGTTCTGGTACCTGTACTTTCATGGGTCAAGCACAAATAAATATTTGGGTACCCAAATCTTTTTATGCTTTCAATAAATTACAACACTATGTTTTGAAAAAAGTTTTGAAACAAAATCATTTTCAAATCTAAATAATTATGGGTTTCTAAAAGTTAAAATATTATAATAATGTCATAACTCTTTATAATTAAAACATGTGAATTTAGAAAGATTTTTTTTCATTAAACTAGACACAAAATATTTTTTGTAGAACTTTGGTTTTTAACGTTATATTTCTATTCTAATTTTTTTTGGGATTTATTGTTTCCATGAATTTGAATTAAGTAATTCTCACCTTTAATAAAAACACTAGAATCATATTTGAAGTCTTGAACTTGTTTCTTCAAATTTTCAATCATATTACTATGTCCAATACATAATGTATTAGAATTTTAATATTTTATTTTTAATTATGATATTTTTTTATTTAAGACCTCCTTTTCAATTATCATATCATTTTGTACTTTTTAAGAACATTCTTTTTATTTTTCCAATATTCATACTTAGTTTCTAGAATAGTATAATATTTATTTAATTTATAATATAAGAAATTTACTTTTTTAGATTTAGGTTAATGCTCATAAGAATAATATAAATGTTCCTAATTATAGTGTGCCATAAAGCACATGTTGGATTTGTGATTATAAATTCCAATTTCTGATTATGAAGTTGTTACATCACTGGAATCCTCTGAAGAGTTCCATGTTTCCTTAATGGTTTTATTAGATTTATTCTACTATCAAACCTTCTTGAAGTAATTTTTATAAAAAAAATTCTTTTCTTGTAGCTAGGGAAATCCAGGATTGTTATGTACAAGCTTCTTCAATTAATATCACCTTAATTATTTATAATTTCCATCATAATTATTATACTTATTAAAGAGTTTCTTAAAACCTATTATATTATTATATAAAATTATTAATTTCTTGGAAAAGTGATAAAGATCACTATCTAAGGAAAAAATACTTAATGTAACTTCATCATATGTTTCAACTATTTAAATTTATTTTATCTTCTTATCATATTTCAAAGTTGATAATTTTAAATTAGCATTTTCCTTCTTAATTAAAGTGTGTTCTCCAACTTCAACTTCCTTATCTTCCTCATATACACTAAAAGTTTTAATAAGATATTTTATTTTATATTTTTTGATCTCTTTATATTGTCTAATATAATCTAAAACTACACTCCACTGAGGTTGTAAAAATCTTAGTAATTTTTATCCTTGATTTGGATTAGTAATTGTTGTTCCTAGTGAAATAACATTATTTACAATATCAATGATTCTTTAATTAATCTGATTAATCTTCTACCATTCATTCATTGTGAAGGTGACTAACATAACTTTTTTAATATCATATTTGAGAGATTTCACATTTTATGTACCTTTATAGGAAATCACTATATTAGTCCATATTTCTCTGGTTGTTTTACATTGAGAAAATCAATTAAACCTTACTAGACCTAGTCAAAAAATTATTGAATTCATATATTTAAAATTTAAGTCATAAATATATTTAGTATCCAAATACAATGTTTTTGGTTGTGTTTTTTGGAATTTTATAAGGCTTAAAAACATTAATATAAACCTTTAGACCAAGGTTCATTAGATAAACGATCATCCATGCCTTCAACCATCCTTAATTATCTCCATCAAAATAAGGTGATATTACTATTTTATAACTGATCTTTTAGGATCCATTTCATCCATTTGAAATAATATATTTAGACTTTACCTTTTATAGATAAAAACTCAAGAGTCATAGACTATGATACCAATTATTGTTAGATACATACTGAAAAATGACTGAAGGGTCAGGGGGATGAATTGAGTTCTTGAAATTTTCTTCATTTGGAAAACAAACCTATTTTGGATATGTCTATCATATAGTATTTTCTTAAATAAAAGGGGGAAAAAATAAAAGTACAAAAAATAAAATAATATGACACATAGATTTATAGTTGTTCATGGAATGAAATAACCCTAGTCCACTCCACCAACCGTATTTTCTATGAGTTTTGTGATTTTAAATAGACCATTCCTTTTACCGGGGACTACCAATCCTTTTTATAGGGACTACATTCCTGAGTTAAAGGAGTAGAAACTTATTAAAATAACATATAATCTTTCTAATGGGACCCAATAAGGATTTACAAACAACAACCTTTAGGATCTTTTACCTAGAATGTTTTACAGTGAGAGATGAGAAAACAAAGAGTTTAAAAGTTCAATTTTTTTTAGTAAAATACAACTGATAGATGAAGGAAATCTTTGGGGTAAATGATCAGAAAATACATAATCTAGAGTATATTCTTCAGAAACAACTACAAAGATGATCAATACAACATATATGTAGATGATGATGCTTCATTTTCTTTTTCATTAAAAACAGACCAACATAATTTATCTTTAAGAAAGAAATAAATCTTTTATATCAAAAAGAAAATTCTATTCTTATATATATATATATATATATTTTACTTGAGAGCTTGTGATTTATATATTTTGAAAATGCATGAAAACCTTCTAACTTAAACAAAAAACCCACAATCCATAAAATTCAGGATTAGAGAAACATCTTTTTATTTGAAATACCTTGAAAAATAAATTATCCTTTTACTTTTTTCCTTTCTTAGTACTTTCCTCTTATTATTATCATTTTTACTAAAAATTAGTAATCCATAAATTAAATATTGCAAGGTAGAATTATAATATCAATCATGTGATTTAATGGTAATAAATAAAAATTTTAGTACAACACAACCAATTGTAGATCACCACATAGCCAATTTCTATATTTGAAGTCATATAGGTGAATTGATCCACCAATCCAAATTTACACATCCAAAATGATTGATGTAGGACTTTTACTCATGTATCCAAAATTGACACAACTGAATGGATCCACATAGTCGATTTCATCACATATCCAATTCATATAGTTGATTACCATATGTACCTGATTCGTGTAATAGATTGATCTATATAGCTAATTTCACATGTAGCTGATTGAACAACATAGAAAACTTTAAAATAGGTGATTACATGACATAAATAATTATCATAGGTGAATCATTCATGTAGGTGATTAACATATCCAAATGCTCACATAGCCATTTATCTATGTAGCTAAATGACTCATATTGATGATTTTTTTGTATTTAATTTTTTTTGATCCAATGTTTGTATAATTGAAAACTTAAAGTATTTAATATCCAAAATAATTTAAGTAGAGATATAACATGATGAACATACTTACAAAAAAATAAGTAGTAATATATGAAAGGGTATTTATGATCATAAAAAACTTAAAGTATATGGGATATATTGGAACAATATTATAAGTACAACATTATCTACATTATTTACCTTCCCATGACGGTAATGTATTGATAAGTTATCTTTAACCCTATTTTTTGAAGCATGTTCAACTCACTTAATATGAATATATAATTTAAAATCTTATAAAAAGTATATATGTCACACTTCTCTCTATAAAGGTAATTACCCAAAATACTTAATGAAAATATCAAAATTATTAGTTCAAAATCATGCATCGGGTAGTTCTATTCATTAGATTTAAATTTCTATGAGGAATAGGATAAAAATTTATCATTTTGTATGTGAATGTATCCCTAGACCTTTTTTAAAGCATCTAATAATATTAAAAACCTTCCCCATTTAAGTATTGCATGAGTAGCCATGGTACGACTAACCTATTCTTAATCTCAATAATTATTTCTTTACATCCATCAATCCATACATAATTTACTCCATTCTATGTTAACTTAATTAATGGGCTAGATCATCATGACATATTTATCACAAAGTATCTATAGTTCCAAACTAACATTAGAAAACTACATATCTATATGAAACTTATTGGTTTTGTTCATTCCTCAATTTCCTTTGAGTTTGAAGGATCTATAGAGATTCCATCCCTCAGGATCACATTCCCTAAGAATGTGACTTTATGCTTCAAAAACTCATACTAACAAAAATTTAGGAATAATTTCCCACTCCTTAATGTATTAAACATAGTCATTTTATGTTTCTAAAGTTCTTACTATTGATTCATTTTCTTAAAATGATATCTTTTGTATAATGGTTTGATAAATTAAAATAAAGTATGTGTTTATTAATATTTACTTAGATTTTGTTATTTGTTTTTGTAAAAATGTACTTTTTATTTATTATCATTCCAAAATACATTTCTTCTAAATCATAGCTATACCAGAGCATCACAAAGCTATATACAAATGGAATAAATTTTATAATATACATTTTAATCCATTATAAAGGAAGTTGGCATCCCAAATATCCTAGAATATTTATTACAATTCAATCCTATATATAGAGGACCAGGACTTGTGGTTAGAAAACTGATAAAATAAAAACATATCACAATCTTTGTGATTTAAAGGGAGCTATTTCTTTCATTTATTAACTTATTTAGAATTTTTTTATTGATTTTATTTCTATGAGTATAATAATAAAATAACTAATATATTTTCTTTGTAATTTTTTCTTTTAGATCCTTATCAAACGAAGAAGTCCCAAGTTAAATACTATGTTAGTGATATTTGTTAATAGAAGAAGTATTTGTGTAAATAATTTTCCCGCAAATATTTTTTAAGATTCTATGGGGTAAGAGATTATCCTTATGATCCTTTGATAAAAGAGGTTCCATCTTAGAACCTTGTCCTTATAGATTAGGGTTTTAATTATCTCACTATTTTTTGTTAAAAGAAGATATTTTTTGGGGATATATAATTGAATACCATTCATTAAAAAAGTTTTTTAGGGGACTTAAAAAATGTAACATGGAACCCCATTTCATTGTTATTATTTGTTTTATACTCTAGATATTTTATTATTTTTCTAGTTATTTTAATTCAAAATGTCTGAACATTATTAATTGTTTTTATTTATTCTACACTTATAACTTTTATTTACTTAGTTCTTTCCTAACAAATTTACATTAGTCATTTTGAACTATAACTTATTTTAAGAGGGAATTATTTTTACATGATTTTTAAATCTCCAATTCATACCCACTTGAATATTTATTAATAGGGAAATTTTTTATATTATCTCAAGTATCTACCTTTTTTTTCCTTGTATTAACATATAATAGTGTAATGATTTTATTATATAAGCTAATCTACCAATCAGAACATTATAGAATCTTAATCATAATCACCTAACTATATTTGATGGTTATAATTATGAATATTGGCGAGATAATATGAAACTTGTTTATCAATAATAGTGTTTATAATTAAATAGTTATGGTTGGAGAATATAAGAATTAAGATAATTCCATTCTAAATTGTACTCTTGAAAAAACACATAATATTAGTCAAACTACAATGTTCAGAAAAAACTTTTATATTCAATAACATGAATTATCCACATTCAGATATCATCTTGTGATACCAAAAATATAATTTAGAATAAGTTTGATGTCTCACATTTCATAACTTCTCATGTTTTAAAAAATATAAGGTCTATACTTTGTGTGGATTATCAAGATTTTGATTTCTTACCGAGAGTGTTTTTTTACATATATACATCAAAGGTTTATGACTATTGTGAATAATATACATGCAATTAGAAAATGAGATATTGTAATAAACATATGATTGAGAAAGTTATTGAAACCCTTTTCAATGAAATGGAAAATGAGATAATATTTTTAAGAGATATAAACATTTTATAGTTTCGAATCTTGATAAACTTATTAGATAATGAATGAAATATTATAATTATTTGAAAAGAGATGGAGACGAAGAGAAAAGGAAGAATAAAGTTTCATTCTCAAGTATAACTACAACTATAATATCTAAATCTACATCAATGAATCATTTATACGAAAGTGATATTGAGTTTAGTGAGAAAGATTTTTCTTAACCGGTGAAAAGAATGGGAGGAGTATTCTAAAAGAAAAACTTTGAAAACAATAATAACATGAAATATAGAAAAGATAGATATGATAAATCTAGAAGGAATACATGAAAGATTCAAGAGAGGTCATTTTCTATGAATATAAGAAATTTGGTCATATTAAACCAAATTTCCAATGTTTAAAATGGAAGGAAAAATATTTCATAAAATAATTAAAATAAAAGTGAAATAATGTTATAAAGACTACTATTACTCAATATTCTAGTGAAAAATATTATTTTGGAAGTAGTTTAAAAATAAATTATAGTAGGAATATTTCTAGATTCATTATCACTATTACTTATAATGAAACATGAATCATGGAAAATGTAAATGAATCTTTATCTATAAAGTATTTAGATTCTATTTATTCATATGATGATAAGGAATAAAATTATATATCATTTAAATAGATGGAATAATATATGTTTGACTTAGAGAAACGATATAATGAATTTTTGAGGAAATATAGTCATGATAAAGATGATCTTGGAAAGCCTAATGAGGATATTTAAAAAATTTCTTATTAATGGAATACCAAACCAATTTCTATTTCATCAGCTTTTGAAGATCAAGATGATGTTTTAAAACTGGATTCTAAAAATAAAAGTGCAAAAAAGTTATTATCCAAGTTTATTTTTAGAATGAAAAAAAATTATAATAATCTAGAATAATGTTAGGCCTTTAAATCTTCATTAATAAATGTTTTTATTCTTAAAAAGTCACATTTTTATACAGTTTTTTTTTCCAGAAAAGTAAACCCATTTATACTAAATGTGAAATGGGAGGTCATTGATGGAATAAGTGATCTTTAAGGATACCTAAATCCTTTTGAACTTCTAAATATTATATTTTTAAAGAACTTGTAGCAGTATAACACATAAGATTTAGTTAATCAACCCAAACAAGTTTGGGTACTACAACTTTTGTTTCATACATTTTAGGAGAATGTGCTATGTACCAGTGGCAGAAACACTTGGTACATGGATAATGGTTTCTATTGACACCTGAATGGAAATAAGTCGAAATTCTAAAACTTAAAAAAGTTAATAGTGGTTATGTTACTTTTTGGTACAATACATGAAGTTAAATAATGGATTTAGGTTATGTATCTTTCTGTGGTGAGACCTTAATTTAAAATATTATTTATATTGTAGGACTTGAGTATAACGTCAATAACATTATTAAATTATGAATTAAAGGTTATATCATGATTTTTGGAAATGATAAATGTACCATCAAGAATTTCAGAATGATTTTACATATTATCATCAAATTAGAATGATAATGTTTACACACATGACCGAGAGGACTTGACCTACCACAAAGTTTCTTAGATTAGTTTAATTAATGAAAAGTCTTAGTTTTTTGAATATAAGGTAAGGATACTTTAATGTTCTAACCTTGACTAAAATTTCTAATAAGGAACTTATAAAGGACCACCTGAAGCTTAAGTTTAATTCCTTTATAGTTTGTTACTCTTCACAATATGAAAAGAAACATAGTATAGTTTTAAACCTATCAATGAAATCTAAACTTTTGGACTACTATAATTAGTTTATATAGATCTTTTCATACCCACATAAAATGATAGTATTAGAGTAAAACACTTTGTCTATGTATTAGTTGGTGACTCTATTAAAATTACTTGAGTTTTCTTTTGTATTACATAAATTATAAGCACTCAAGTTATTTAAAAAAATTTCTTATCCTATTCAAAATTAGAAAAACTTCCAATAATCACTATCTAGAGTGATCATGTAGGAAAATTTGAGAATCCTACTTTTAAAATTTTTTATAGTGATAAATAAATTAAACACAATTTTTTAGTACCAAGAACATTATAATAGAACATGGTATTTGAATGAATATATATAAATATTTTTAAAACCACATAGTACATGTTAGATGAACATAAAATTTCTAATCACATTTGGTTTGAAGTTACAATCACTTCCTTCTATTTTATAAATCATATTTTTCTTCATCAGGTTTTTAAGAATACACCTTATGGATTATGGAATTAAAGGAAACCAAAAGTTGGTTCATTCATTGTTTTCATATGAAAAGTATTCATCCTAAATACTAGAGATGATATTTATAAACTTGATCTAAAATATGATGAAGGAATTATTCTTGTTTAATCCACCAAAGGAAAGGCCTATTAGGTTTTTAAATAAGGGCCAAATACTATTAAAGTAATGTTACATGTGAAGTTTAATGAAACAAATTCCTTCAAAAATTAATTTAAAAAATGCACGAGTTTTCAAAGTGATTTGGATTTTTTTTAAACCTATATATTTTTTATAAATGTTATTTTACCCTAAAAAACATACTATGACTAAACGAAGAAGTAAATATTTCATAAGGTAATAATCAAGTGGATGAGTAACAATATACCTTTTATCATATTAGCTATATAATGTTAAAGGAAAATATTACTAACAATGTTATTAGAGATTTTTACTAAACTATCAAAACCCAAAGGTCTTATAAAGATTTAATTTGAAAATATATCATTCTTATATTAATTTGAACCAAAAACAAAAAATTATGCCTTGGGTTATGAAATTTTGTTAATGGTTATGCAATAAGAACTCAATCAATTTAAAAAGAATAAAGTTATAAATTTAGTTAAAATTATTAATGATATTTGGGTTATTATAACTGAGTGGGTCTTAATATAAAAATGTGATGAAAATGAAAAAATTGTTCAGAATAATGATAGGATTTTTGAAGAAGGCTATAATCAGGAAGATGGAAAAGACTATCAAGAAAAGTTTTCTCCAATAGATTGATTATAATCTATCCATTCTATTATCCATTTCCACTAATATGAATATCAACTTATTCCAAATGGATATAAAGAGTGGATTATTTAAAAAATATGTTTTTGTGAAATTTTATATTGAATAATCTCTTGTTTTTTAAATTACATTTTTTTGGAACATGTTTATAAATTTACTATGTCAGTTTATAGATTACAAATAAATTGACAAGACTAATATGGTCATTTATACAGATTTATTAATTTTTTTTAATGGAATGGAAGATCCCAATCTATTTATGAAGAAATTAATTAATGAAATTGTAATAATTAAAATCTACATTGATAAAGATTTTTGGATTTACCCAAAAATAACTTATAGAATGTTTCTTGAAACTTATACAAAATAAATTTTCAATGATCAGGATGGGTGAACTTACTTTATTATTTTAAAAATTTATCAGTAACCAGGTAGACTAATATTATTTGATAATAAGTATATCAGATATTTACTAATGTGATTTGGTTTTAAAAATTCTTCAAGTATTAATACTATGGTTGGAACCCATTGGAAACTTGATCTCGATGAATATGATACAAATGATTATTAATGATTTTATAGAGGAATGATCAAATGTTTAATACACTTGATTATTTATCATATATAAATTATGTACTCTATTTTATTATGTGTAGGATTTCAAAAAAATATGAAAGAATCCCACTTAGAAACAAAAAATAGATATTTAATTTTTTTAAAGGGAACTTTGGAAAATTAAAATTTTATATTAGTTGGGATCTAAATATATTTTAAAGAGATGCTTGGATATAGATTAAATAGGTTATATAATGTATATAGAAACCTATTTTAAAAGATGTCACATTCTCTATGAGTCATTATTATATTGGTCTAACAAGAAGAAACATTTGTTACCACTTTCCAATGATGAAGATGAATATATATCAACTAGAAAATGTTGCACTCAATTTTTTTGGATGCAATATGAACTTTCTAATTACAGAATTATTTTCACTCAAACTATGATCTTTTCTGATAATACTAGAGAAATTTATTTATTTAAGAACCAATAATATCAATTATGATCTAAACATAAATATATAAGACATCACTTCCATTAGGATAATTGAAAAAAATAAGATATTATTCTTAGATATATCATAATTGAAAATCAGATTGCATATATTTTACCAAACATTTACACTTAAAAAATATTCTAATCTATCAGATATAACATGAGTATGATCATTTTTAAATTATCATCTTCCATTTTTATTATTTATTTTCCATTGAAAAACTCCTCGTAATAAAAAGAGAATTTATAGTATATTATTTCTCTAAATTTTCTTATAGGATTAATATATTTTGAAATATTATAAATGGAACGGAGTAATATATATATTTTAGATATTTTATTTTCAAATGTAATTTTTTGACTAATAAATATATTTGAAGAAGTATCTCAAAAGGAATTTACCTCAAAACATTTTATCCTAGAACCAAACATCAGTAACATATTTTATATTAAATTTTTTGAATTTGAAATTTTAGAGGAAAATAACTTATTTCAAAATTTGAAATTTATATTTTCAAAGATATCCATAAATTCATATTCTCTGGTGGGATCAATATGTTACTATTAATATTTTTATGAAAAACTATTTATATCCTTCATGATTTTTTATATACAAGTCAGTGGACCATTACGACTTGATACAATCATTTTTTTGTGAATATCTGATAAAATAACTCTTTAAAATTTATTTTTTCATCCAATGCTTCAATAATTCAACTGATGGATACATATGATAATATTTCATCTTGGGAGAGTATTTAATGAATATTCATTGATCCAATTTTTTATAATCATTATGAATTTCTACTGAAGAGTGTATTTAAATTTCAAATGTGGGAAAAAAATATATCTTCCATATAATAAGATCTATCTATTTTATCCTTTAATAGTACACCAAATTTTACTCATCAATGTCATATGAAAATTATAGAGGAAAAAATAAAGTAAAGTTTACAATTTAGAATAGTAAATATTTTATGAATCTTAAACAACTTGTGGGTGTAATAGGGATTCCTATTAAGGGATAATATCTTTTGATTTCAAATAATATTCTTGATAAATGTTTAAATTTTATAAAGGATAGGGAAATTGAAAATATTTTTTAACCAACTAATAATAAATATAAGATAAATAATTTTGGATCAAAATGTTGAATCATTTTCATAGGGATACAAAACTTTCTTCTTCCAAGAAGGGGAGATAAGGAATCTAGAAAGGTTTAAGACATTTATAATTTAGATTTTATAAACGTAATGTTGATGTTTTTTGTAGTCCAATTAATGTGATAATGCATTAAATAATTTCATTTTGGAGTAGTAAAGGTTAAACTACTTCTATCCTGTTGAATATTAAATTGAATTTTGTATAAAGTGTTTATATATGTTGGTAATGTCAACCTGGTAAGTCTCGTAATGAATAAGTAAATTTCTTTTGGGATCAAAACCATTTCAAAATGAATCTTGAATATAACTAAAAGGAATATATGGTTATTTTCTTGAAAGAAAATCTTTAGGTGCATGTCTTACAGAAGGAAACTTATGGAAAATCAAATAGTGATTTATTTAGTGAACCAAGAGATGGGATTTTCACACCTTCAGAAGATGAGGAATCAAAATTATCATTTCTAATTGAAAAAATAAGAAAGTTTGAAATGAGAATGTTCATAACAAAAAACGATATGAAGGTGGAAATGTATGAGAAGTATATTTTTTATATATAAAAGTATAATAAATATATATTTTTTAATAAAAATATAATAAAGATAACTGATCACTATCAATAAGATATCTAGAATAAAAAATATAAGATAATGAAGAATAAATTTAATCTTTAACTGAGGAAATCATATTTTGGGTCAAGAAAATAATATATAAAGGAAATAATATTAGAAAGGTGAACATATAGAAATAATAAATACATAAAAAATATATCTCAAATCTAAGTGACTATGGATAATTCAACCTCCAATGGTTATCATATATGTTGGTGATAAAAAAAGATACCCTAGAATATGTTATATTTTTCTTCCACTAGTACAGGAAAAGGAAAAATAAAATTTATGGAAGTTAATGTGTATGATTATTTTCATTCATCATCACTATTTCTTTATAAAAATGGGATAAAAATGTATAATAGAAAAATTAGAATCTCTTTAAAAAAATCAATTCTTTTATAAATAAAATCCTTTCACCACAATCTAAAAAATCATTACTAGAATAATAAAATCTAGAAGTTACCTATTCAAAAGATACAATGTCTTAAAATCTAGTCTTATACATTCTGAAAGATCTTAGAATATTGATGCTAAAAAATATTTGGATGAAGAAATGGAAAAGTGAAGTTCAAAAATAGATCTGAAAACAACATCTTCAATTAATGAATCAGAATAAGTTAAACAAAATTATAAGGAAGATAAAGTTGAACAATTAAATGATATTTTTGATATTTACTAGTTCATACCATGTAATAAAGAACAACTCAAAGATTATCCATAATATGTTGGTGTTAGTTTAAAATCAATAAAGAAATTTTATGAAAATGTTAATAAGTTTATAAAAAACACTTTATAAATTTTTTTCTAGTTGATTAAGATATCTATTTTAATGAGTTTATTACGTTTTAACATTCTTTTAGACAAAGAAAACATGATAAATCAACGTTCTGACAAACCCTTAAATTAAGAAAAATTTACTGAACAATCTATGTTCTTCCAAAAATAAATACATTATTAAGTAATATATATTATCAAAGAAAAAATATGAAAGCACTTAAATCTCAAAATGATATTCTTAATAAGTAAATTTATACAAATTTTTTTATTAAACTTTAAGGAAGTTTTGTTTCATAAATTTTAGAATATTAAGAATATTTCTTAGTACATGGAAGATATGATTATCTGAGAATAAATAGTTATAGCTAGATACAAATTAATTCAAGAAAATATATTATGGTATTCAATGTATGAATGAGTCTCTTAGAAAATTTTTGGGAGATCAAAAAATTTTTAGGATTTAGAGAAGCATATCAACGAGTCTTATAAAAAATCATTAATCATTAATTCTAATCAAATTACATTTTTATTTGAAATCACCTTTATTGAAATTTTTGAATATTATAAATATTTATTTTATTATACTCCATATTTTCTTAACTAATTTACTCTCATTGTTTCCTTTTTAAAATCATAAATTTTAGGAATTTTAGTGAGGGGAAGGTATGTTTTTTCATCAAAAGGGGGAGAAAGCTTTATATGATAATTTTTTACTCAAGTGGATAACTTCTTAAAAATACATACTCTAAGAAGGTTTATTTTGTAAGAATAATAATCCTTTAATTTATTTAAATTTAAATTAATTTAAAACTAACTTTCTAAATGTGTTTTATTTTTATGAAAATTGGAGATATTATTGAGTCATTTTTCAAAAATTTCATTTTACAAATCATTGTTTTGCTAAATCAGAACAAATAATGTTATCAATGTTTATTTATATATTTTTTGAGTTTATTTATAGAAAATGTCCTTCTAGATTACTATCCTTTCAAAATAAATGTATTATGAATAATAGTTGTACTAGATCTTCTCAAAGCTTTATCTAAACTATAAATTAATGAAATAATTTTTTTGATTTGAATTCTAATATTTTACAATGAAATGTAGCATCCTTGAAAGTTTTTTATGACTAAAGACTAGTCCAAAAAAATAATGAATTGATATCATATCAGGATATCTGTGATTGAGAGTGAGAATCTATTTTTTTTGTTAATTTTTTGTGTGGTCTTAGTTATTTTTATTTATTTTTAGGATAATTTTAAAATAACATAGGATTTTTTTATTTCTATTATTATGATCCCTATTAATCTAAAAATTATCGGGGTAAGGTCTTGTGCTACTGATATTTGTTAATAAAATAATCTTGGTGTAATGAATTATACTACTGACTTGTTTAAAGAATATATGGTTTAATAAATTGTCATTCCGATACTTTAATCAAATAGGTTCCATCTTAGAACCTTGTATTTACAACCAAGTGTTTTATTCTTTAATCAAATTTACATTAAAATGAAATTGGTTCTAAGGATAAGAACCTGAATAAATTACATTAACAATGATTTATTTTGGGGACTTATAAATTGTAAATCAGAACCCCATTGTTTTGTTTTTATTATTTTACATTGTATATTTTTTTATTATACATGTTTGTTTATTTTAGAAAATGTGAATATTATAAACTACTTTAATTTCCAATGTTCTTTTAACTTTATTTTTATTTGTTTAGTTTAGAATTAATTTTCTTAGGTCCTTTAAAACTATAAACTTTTTATGAGGGAATTTTTTTTTAAGTTTTCAATTTATCTCCTCTTGAATCTACCTTACTATAAAAACACTTCATTTCTCTGGAAATATATGATAGTATAATTAATAAAGACCATTATATATTTATCAAGGTAGTATCTAAATACCATATTCATCAAGTCCAAGAAGTTTTACAGGGTTTTTGTAAGCCCAAATGGTATAACCATGAACTTATACTGTCTAAATGTTATACAAAAGATAATATTTTGAATAAATTCTATAATGAAATTTATTTTCTGATATTCAAAATTAATATCCACTTTTGAGATGCATTAAGCTCTAAAAAGTTTTTCAAAGAAGTCAAAAAATTTGTCAGTGGATATTTGTTATTTATAGTGATACTGTTAACCTCTCAATAATTGATGCAAATCCACATTTAACCATCATTATTATTGATAAAGAGCACTGGTGCACACTAAGGTGATACACTATGGAATATAAACCCTCTTTCCAAATGATCACACAATATTTATTTAATTCCTCTAGTTCAATTAGGGATGTTCTATAGAATATATTTGATATAATTGTCAAACATAGTATTATTTATACTAAGAACTATAACTGAAAATCAAGATAAAGTGTAAAAAAATATTTGGGAATAAATAAATATATTCCATTAAAATATTCATGTATTCATTGTTTAAATTTTCCTATACATAAACCATTTTAGAAAGATATGTTTCTCTATTGAGTATTGATACTTATAACTTTTAAGAATTCTAAAAAGTATGTTTATAATCCTATTTGTATTTATATAGGAATATGGTATTGTATTATATATTGAAATATATTTCCTTTTAACAATAGTTGATACAATATTTATATAATTAGAGTTAATACATGCCTAATATAGAATCAAATTTCACTAATGGAAGTATTTTCAGATTTTACAGAAGTGTATTGCCATAAACATTGATTAGGAAAGCGTTAAAATCTTGGGTTGAAATAATTTCACCACTCACGGTTTTATAGATACTAAACTTGAAGGTATCTTGGAGATAATTAAATATTTATAGTAAACTTATTAGATATAAAGGGATGTGTTAAACCAAAATAAATTAATTATTTCACCATTATTAAGTGAATAATAAGTGTACCTTACTCTAATTAATTTTATTAATCTACCTTAGGGGTGTTGATGGCATGATCACATACTTTATCCATTGGATTTGATAGTTGTTGTTTTTAGTTATCCTTGAAGAACCTTAGTTTGGAACAATATCATGTATAGTGCCCTAGTTCTTTATAGTGGAAGCATTAGACCATATGCGGTGCATCGAGTGCATCCTTCCATTACATTAATTTATTTAATGGCCTCTTAACTTCCCTTACACAATCTTATGCTATATGCCCTTTTCCTCCATACTTAAAACATTTACCAAATCCATTAAGAAAGTTACTTGAGTATTTATTTTAAATTTTTTAACATAGGATAAATTTAATTTTCATACCTCTATGTCCTTTGTCATTTGATCCTTCAACATGAAACTATATCCTTCATTTAATATATCCATATTATCCTCAAAACACTATCCCTTATTTAATTGCACTTAAACTACTTCTTTATCACTTTAGAAGTCTCTAATAACTAGTGTTTTTTATATTTGTGGTTTTTTACTATTAAATATTATATCTATTTTTCTATCATGGTTGATAATAAAAATAGAGTCATACCTAGAAATAATATCGAAATTTATCTCATATATCACAAATATTTATTCTACTTCTACTTGAGAAATATAAATTCTGCCTCTATGTGTGATGAATATTCATTTCAAGAAATATTTTCTTAAAGTATCAAAATCTATTGATTAAAATTTATACTTTAGATTTTAATTCTTGATAAATTTCCACTATTGATAATATTCACTTTTAAAATGATATATTATCAAAATAATATTCCCATGCTCAGAAAAATAAAGCATAAAAACATATATTTTACATTGTTTTGACATGATCTTTCATAATAATTATTCACTAAATAAATACAATCGTCATCATATGAATGATTTGATATCTAATTTCACTTTCTTTAGTGAATATGGACATTACACATGATTCATGTTATTATTCCTAACTTTGGATTAATGATTAAGTACCACCATGAGGTTTTTCACTCCATCTCTCATTGCATTAGGATTGTTATTTAGAAAATTATTACATTTTCTATCATATGGGTTGTTATCTCAGTTTATCTTAGTTTCCACCATTTTCTAAAATACAAATGGTTAGAATAAAACGTGATCCAATAAATAATTTAAATTCAACTTTTTTAGGTTAATTAATACTATGGTATAAATTAATAAAATTTATAAATTTAACTCGGGTTATTTTTTTCCATCTAAACTAATTTCTAAATAAACCAAATCTTTCTTTTATACCTAATATAATGACATATATATCACTTATATAATTATTACATCATTTTATGAAAAATGTAGATAATAATACATATCCCAAAATTGAAATTTTTTATGTCTTAGAATATTAGGTAAATAGAAAATTAAATTTCACAAAACATTGAAATTTATTTAAATCTTTCAATATACTCCTCATATAAGATTTTATAATATTATTAATACATCTGATCACATGGTGACATACATCAAAGAAAGGGTGAGCTAAAATCCTGGTAATAGGAAGAATAAAATGAATGAAAACTAATATATAAATGAAAATGTGTATATGAGTGACCATAATAGTCATTATCACATAATAAGAATAGTATAATAATAATTATTATTATTTGAAAGATAAATGGAATATGGCATATGAATAATAATTTAACATTGAATGTAAAAATTTATTTCTAATACATAATAACATTATGGATATCTAACCGCATCCTATCCATGCATAACATTATATACAAAGCTAACTACGTCATGTCTATGTATAATGATCTCATGAGATATAAAGCTTTATCAAATGTATTGGAGGACTATATAAATACAGGAAAACCCATCACATTATAATATGTTTAAAAATCATACATTCCACATATAAAATGAAAGATAATAATACAACAACCCAAATTTTATTACTCAATTTATTACAATATTTTAAATATAAATATCTATAAAATACAATCCAAGTATCTATAGGTCTAGTGTCTTTGGAATATTAGGTGTTTAAATACAAAAAAATTAAATAATAGTCACATTATATTTATTTGAAATCCATTACCAATTTCTATATCCCTTTGATATTATAATACTAAATATGATATCTTGGGGAACATATATTGAAAAGGGGTGAGCTATAAAGCCATGTAAAGTAACAATCTGAGTAAACATGAAACATATGGGTAAAAAGGAATATCAAGATAACATAAAAGATAATAATAACATGGAATCATGGCATACAAAATATTATAGCCTAAGATAATATAATCAATGAAATGTGGAAACAACATAAAACAATACATCATAAGTATAAGTCAAGGCTTGTCACTAAGAAAACATAACATAGTGTTCTAGGATAACCACCCATGCACCGTACATGGTATCACATGAGATAAAAACATTGCACAATGAATTAAAGAACTATTAGGGTACAAAATTCATATGTTTAAATTTATTTGTGCCACATATATCATATATAATAATAAATAATTTCATCAATAACCCATTTAAAGTAAAATGGGTTTTAAATAAAAATAATTGAGTTCATAAGATCTTAAATGAAAGGTTATTTCAAAATATTAATCCTACGAGAAGGGATTTTGAGTTTATTACAAGTAAATCCACAATAAATGAAGTAAAAATAAATATATAAGTATAAAATTGAATTAAAATGGGATTGGGTATTAACAATAAATGAGGGTATCATGGAAAATTAAAGAATAATTTTGGAATCATAATAAGTATATAAAATGGATAAGGAAATATAGTTAATGAGAGATAAAGGTAGTACCTCATTAGAAGGGAATCATTTTTAAAGTAAGGTAATGCCTATGAATACCTTGAAACATAATAAAATGAAAATAAAAAGGATTATTAAAAAGGAAGTACTTGATTAAAAGGGGATAGGAAGTGAATCCATTTGTTTGTGAGGTTTCTTCTTAATGGTTGGGAGGATATCCTTAGAACCTTTAAAACTCAATGGGAGGGACATAAAGAGAGAAAATGAGAGGAAATTCGTGTTAAAAGGATTTAGAGTGACTAAGGATGCTAAAAAGGCTAGTTATTTATAGAAAAATATGGGGAATTATATTTTAATTTCTGAACATATGCCTTGTACATATAGTTAATAAAAAATTAAAAACCATTGGCCTTCCCCTGGGTATTCCAAGGGTATTTTCCAAGGGGGAGTGGTTTTTAATATTTTAATATCTTAAGTAGAAAAATTATTTAATTAATAATATTTTGGTGGTGGAAGAGATTCATTTCCACAATGATTTCTGTTTAAAATAATAAAATATACTTTAGGTTTTGGAGGATTCGTTTTAGGTTATGAAAATTAACACTGTCACTTTAAAATACATTATTTTAATGAGAAAACACATGTTTTATTTATCACGCCTTTATATTATTTATTACATCACTTTTATATCATTTGGATGTCATAATACTTATCGTAAATTTATACCGTATTTTACTTTTTCCCTAAAAATGCAACTATCTTAGAAAATTATTAAAAATTCAGCAATAGATAATTTCAAAGTGATGATTTAAAAAAATATTTTATCTAAATATTTTTTTTAAATATGATAATTTTATCATTTATATAATTTACTTATTTATCTAAAAATACCAATTTTTATTACATGATCATGTTTTTAACCCTTAGAAAATCTACATATGATTGCATAAAATTATTTTATAATATGTAAATATTATTGTTTGAAATTGTTTATGTAAATAATATTTTTTTTAATATTCCTAATCCTATCATAATTTTTTTTAATGAAAAATAGACATATATATTTTAAAAAAACACAATTATGGATTTATTATATCAAAATAAATTTTATCATATTTATCCTCTAATCATTTAAATTTTATATTTTGTATGAGGGAGATACATTGAAATAATATAAGGAAGATAAGTAATGGAATTAGAGAAACCAAAATTTTATTTCTATAATAACTTACACCTTAATACTACTTAAGGTCAATATAGATATACCCTCATGACACTCACATAATCCCTAAGGGTAAGGTGTGAGATGGTGGAACCTTCATGGGGTGGTTAAATAAAAATTAACTATGTTGTGATCATTATATATCTTTAACCTATCCTTTAAATTACCCCACTCATGTATCAGTTTTTAAATATTGACTTCGGATTAGTCATGGGAAAAACTCACTGATATTACCTCCCTCCTAGGATTTAATATATGCACTTAATAATGGTTGTTTTTATTTTTGGAGGCCATATTTACCCCCTTATACATCAATTATATATTTCTTTTACACTTTATATACACTAGTTATAATGGTAAAATTTTCACCAATGGTTATAACACTTAATAATCATAATAACCAACAATAATAATTCTCAATAGTCAGATCCTAATAGTCTCATTCCAAACTATACATTATATATAATTCAATATTATCATAATTTATTGTTCACTACTTCACTTATAATGGTTCTACACTTCCCTTGATAATGTCTATCATATTTACAATTATTCTTTTTATTTTTACAATTATTATGGTATGAGTGGTCTTCATGGGAGAATCCAGGCCTATGGAGATTACATTAGTGTGTGCATTATTCTTTTGTGTTTATATCCATATATTATTCATATATATTATAGCTAACATTATTTCAGGATGTGGAATAGTATTTCTAGGTACTTTTTTTGTAAAATATAAGGAAATAGTCACTATAAAACATGAGATATTTTATTAAAAAAAGAATGGAAATTTTAGGTTGTTATAAATAATCATACATGAATTCATATTATTAACATGAGAAACTCATGATAAAATAGAAACAAGTTTCATAAGAAACCCACATATCATGTCATATCATAGAATTTAAATAAATCGATGGAAATAAAGATAAGTAATCATGATAGTAAAAACAAAGGTTTTACAAAATATTTCAAATATAGACATATCTATTTTTAATCATTTAAATGAAATATTTCATGTATAAGGTAAATACACTTGATGGTATAAATGTTAGGAGGTCAAAAATCAAATAGAAAATAATCACCCCAAAAAATTTCATTACATGAAAATTAAGAATAAATCAATAGGAAAAAAGAGATTTTCAGGTAAATATCCCAAAAAGAATAAGAAAAGAAAAGAATAATTGGCAGAAAATTCCTAGTAAATATTCTGAAAGAACATTTAGGGAAATAATGGGTTATCAGAGAAAGAAAGAAATCTTATATTCATATAATATTTTAATCATCATAAATGAGATATTTAAAAGAATAATTTTCCAAAGGAGGGGATAAATTTTGAAATAGACATTAATATAGTATAACATAAAGTATTAATTTAGAAATGGTACTAAGTAATTATTCAATCCCAAAACAAATATAATCAGTATAAAATCCCATTACAATAGGTCCCATTTAACTTCATTAATCTTACAACTCATGTATATCAATCATAAGTCTCACATAATGACCTATTTTTCTTAATTATTACTTATTTTGATTCAATAAAGTATCCATCATTTATATTTATCCATTATTTTTATTACCCCTTTAATGATATATACATATAAAAGCTATAATGACCATCCATAGAGGCGTGGATAAACAATGATTTGACAGTATTCTTATAGGAAATAAAACCAACCATTTAAAAGAGATGTCAAAAGTGAGAGAGAGATAATTTATATATATTATAAATAGTTTAAAATAATTATATATTAACATAATAAAATTTATTTATGTTATATTTACTAATTAATTATATTTTGGTGGTTAAAATGGAAGTGATAATAAGATAATTGAAAAGGAATAAAGTGAAGTGAATAGAAATAATTTTTTCCTAAAGTGGGTTGATTCTAAAAGGTATCATACTCTTATAAGGACTGAATAGAGTGATATGGGAATAATTTGTGAAATAAGATGAATTTTATAAGTTATTTTTTATGGGAGAAATAGGGGTATTTATATTGGGGGGGTATTTTGGTTTAAAATATGACTAAGAATATAATTCCACACACTTTTAGCTAAATCCCTGTCATTATTACTTGGTGGATGATGTTTTTCATGATTATGTCATTATTACTTCATTATTGCATCATATTTACCCATTTATTTATAAATTTAAGTATTTTTATGAAAAATACAAAACGTTTCACCCCAAACTAAGTCTGATCATCCAATTCAAAATACAAAAATCATTTTATGAAAATAATTTTCTAAATATTAGAAAATAATTTTTTCAAAAATCAAATAATACATTAAAATCCTATTTTTATTATATAAAACATTTTCTCAAATTTTAAAAATATTATTTTAGGCTTAATGAATTTATTACAGATTTTAAGAACTGAATTTAAAATTTTAATATAACTAATTTAACTAATAAATCACAGTTTAATTTTCATAAAATATTATTATAAATTTAGAATTTCATATTTTACCATCCACCTAAAAATTAAATTTTTTTATAAAATTATAAAAAAACGCACTATACTAATTTTTTCATATGGATTCCATATTTCCAATACATTTTATCAAAAATAAATTTCCATTTTTTTTGAATTCAATATTTTAAAATTATTTTTAATCAATTTTTTAAAATATTTACTTTCAATGGTAGAGTGGGAACCTAAGAATACCAGAAACAACATTAGAAATTTATTCTTTAAAGAAAACACTAAACCATTCCAAAATAGTCTTAAATGATTAGACCTATATACCTTGTAAATATTTTAATCGATTAAAGGTTTAATATACTATGATTTTATTACTAAAAATAAATAAAATTACTAATTTTTTTTTTATTTTTCTGATGAATTTAGAAATTTTATTTATTACTTTGAATATTTATATATAATATTTTTATATTCATACATTATTATTTTAATTACATTAGTTATTTTAAAATTCCAACCATGAGATCACTATTCCAATGTCCATGGTACTATTATAGAAACCTTGTTACTATTATAATTATCATATTTTAAATGACCATATTACCTTTTACTACCCTATATATACCACTAATATCCTAAACATATCATTCATCCAGTTTCTCTTAAGAATATTGTATATTTCATTTGGAATATTCTTGGGGTATATTTATAATTTTTTTATTATACTAGTGTTCATGGGTATGGTATTTATGGGAGACCGTGGTATACCATAATTTAAAATTCTAGCTATATTATTTACCTGTATTTATTTTCCCATTATATTATTTTTATTTTTATGGATTGTATTTATCCTTCATATGTAATTTTCTATATTAAAGAAATAAAATATTGTTTTTCCTTAATATGTGGTGTATGAGATTATATTATATTATAACATATAACATATTCCAAATGAAAATATGTTCTACGTATGAAACACATTTTCATTGAGAAAGAATGTTTAAATTGAAAAAGTATAGGTCATTATAATTAAACTCTTGTGTAATCATAAAAAATAACTGGTTAGAAATTGGTCAATATCATTATTATCATATCATCTATATACATGTATAATATTTTCCTTGATTATGAGGAAAAATAGGTGTTGCACCACAATATAAATTAAACCACACAATTTTTATCATTTTAGAAAACATGGTAAAATTATTGTTAGAAGTTGGGATTGTATGTCATATACTTAATGGTAAATGGTTTATCTATGCATAAATTGTGTTTAAAAACGTCATCCCAACAACAGATCATAATGAGAATGATGTATAGGTACCGAATCAAGTGGAAACTATTTTTTGATTTTCTATATATTGTTGAAATATTAACCATCCCACTCAAAAGACTAGTTTTTAATACCAATTTTAACCAAACATTGTAAACTTTGGTGGGAAAGTATAATTATTGTTTCCATGATGGAAGCTCTAGATATTTTAATATTTATACAATCCAAAATCTAAACAGATGGAAAACCATGCCAATAAACTTGAAACCACAAACACTTTTCAATCATGATATAATCTAAAATGAAGTTTCTTAAATCCTATAAAAAAATGAGTGAAACAATTTTTATGAAAAAATACTTAAAACCAATTTTTATATAAATAAATGAAACAAAATTTAATACTAGATAATATTATAAATAATAATTTAATATTTTTTTCAATATAAATCTTTTAAAATAGGATTCATTCAAATTGAAATAAAATTTAAAGTATAATTACTATATTTAAAATTTCTCATTAAAACATGGTAAAAATAAAAAAATACATAACAACAATTTGTTCTATTTCAAATCCATGATTGGAAAGAATAAAAATTTAAACAAATATAAAAAACTAGAAATTTTTTCTTATGTAAACTAATAAAAAAAAATTTAAAAACATTCTTTGCTACAAAATAATAATAATAATAACTACATAGATATGTTTTTTTTCATTAAAAATAATCAAAGATTAATTTTTTCTGATAAAATAAATGTTTTATTTTTAAAAAATAATTAATATTACAAAAACATATTTTCTATGTTATTTTAACGATGAGATACATATTATATTTAAAAATATCAATAATAAGATGCCAAATATATAATGACCATGAATAGGTGGCCTTTCTAGTTGAATTAACATTTTCCTCAAACACATTTCTCAAATTATGAGTGGTCAATGCCTGTCACATTTGTAATAAAATAATTTTTGGTGAATAATTCGACCCTAAATAATAACAGAATATAAATTATGTAAAATTAAAATTTTATGATCAAATTCTTAAAGGATCATAATAAAATAAGTACTCAATTTAATTATACAAATAATCTTATATAACAGTTCTACAAATCAATCCATTCAAAATAAATAAAAAGAAAAATCATATACCACAACTTGTACCCTAAAATGATATTATATCAATTAAATAAAAAAAAATTAAAACTTCACCTATGCACATGATCATGAAATTCAAATGATATTTCAAATAATGGCTCGTGTTAAAAATATGAAAATAGAAATATAGTTGGGTATCCACTTTAATAATCATGTCCTAATCCAACCACCAAGTGTCAATGAAATTATTATTGCTCCATATACCCAAATTTCTTCCCTAGATCCTGTAGATGAACTTGTGTAGCCACATAACATTTTTTAATGCATGTATGAAAAAAGTGCATAAGAAGGGACTGAGTATGAAAGACATAAAAAAATTTAACCAACTGAAAATGAGCTATATTTTGTGGTGAAGTCATATATTTTTTATTGGAATAATATTATTTCATCTTTTAAATGAAATTATATCTATTTCTTAACTAACAAACTTTTATCTTTTGAGTGGGTAACTTGTGTTGTTTCAATTGAAAAACACAAGAATAATATAATTTATCATACAAATGGAGTATTAGTATACCTTTGTATATCTTTAACCATGCATAGTGATAGATCTTGTTTATATGAAAGTTAAGGAATGTTTTATATTTTAGTGAACTATTTTAAATTGTTAGAGGACAATGAGTATCCAAGTTAAACCTCAAACCAATATTTCTACAATCCTAACTAATATTTAAGAACTAGAAACTACACATATTTTATAGAAACATTACCTAATTAACACTCTATTTTTCTCTAAAATATCATTTTATTTTTCTACATTCACATGTTTTGTTTTTTATTTTTAACAATTAATAAAATCCCATATTATTATTATTTTTTACAAGTTATTTAAATAAACTATATTGTAAACCTTTAACACCAATAGAGAGGAACCCCGCTGTATTGTCTATATTATACATCTGATTAAAAATGAATTAAATTAATGTGTAACAACATTGTGATCACTAATAAGGGAGAGAAGAATGTTAATCCATGATAGAATTTTAACATGACCGATTCTAGTGGGAACAATGTCATATCATGTCATATGACTACCAATATACTCTAAACACAATAATGATAAAATTTTAATGTAAGGGTTTACCAATCTGGGTATCACATCTTATCATCATAATAATAATCATCCATTGGTCTTACATACACATCCAATAAAAATAAAATAATAAATAAATTTAAAACATTTATTCTATATACAAGACATCAATCATACAATATATACATATGCACACTATAATGACCTAATTTTTTACTAGAATAGTTATAGAGCCTGGTTCTTACATGAAATCAAGTTCTGTTACACATGTAATATAATAAGATAAAAATATCTAGTAAATTTCATAATCATACATAAAACTTATTAAACTAAAATAACTATGGTATCGTAGTGAAATTACTATAGCAATAATTAATAAACACTATGATATAACAAGATGAACCCAAGAAATATCATGAAATTAATATATTAGGGAAGATAACCTCATGGTTAAATCATATACATAGGATAAAAAAATATAAAACAAAATAGTAGAATCTAACACAAAATACCTTAAAATCACCTTTTTATTATATCCACACCACTATCCTGCTAATTCCAAATCAATTATATGTACTATGACCCTTGCTTTAACCTAAATGTCAAACATATGATCTGCATGCCCACCATGGTACATGTACATATTTTGTTCATATAAATCAATATAAACCACCATAAAACCTATAATATAATCAAATATATATGTGTTTACAAGTATAATATGAAATTAATGTGATAAACAAACACATTCATCACACACATAAAATTATCAGGTTCTCACATAAACACCCTGATAAATAACATTACCTATTTCAACCAAAGGATATAAATGGGAAGGTAAATTAATTTTTATCCATGGTCATTATATCAAATAATATAAGGTAGTCTTAGGTATAGCCTTTTTCAACCAATGTATGAATGTAAATAAATTCTAATTAGAACAATATGATATTCCCACGACTAGACTTGGTCAACCTACAAATAGGTAAGGTGAGTTCATATGATTGTTGGGACTTATAGATAGAGACATATGTGATATGAGTAGTTATCCCTAGTCAACCTTTGGTGTAAGAAAACATTAGTATAAGTGAATAGGGTTGGATTTTGAGTTTCCTTGGTCATCCTATGGTGCAGGGATGTACTAGTAAAAGAAATATGATAGGCTAAGGTCTCCTGAGTAATCCTGTTGATGGGAGTTGATATAAAATAATAAATATATACATTAATGGATCAGATATATCCTTGTTCAACCAGTATAGGAGAGTAGGTAAGAACAATAATAATAGATGAAATTATTAGTTATAATTATTTAACCTACCAATGAGTACATGGACATACTAATTAGGATAAATGGGGTAGTTGAGGTTTTTAGAATAGTCTCCTATGGATCATATGAGGCCTTATGAAGCCCTATAATATATATTTCTGTCATAAATCAAGGATCACCTATTTGATAATCCATTTTCACATTAAATAACACAAGGGGATATATTTTTTAGTTGATAAATATCTCACAATTTATTAAGGATGATGAGATTTGGAAAGTAAGAGGAAGCATGGGGTGAATAAGTGCATCCATACTTTTTTCCCATAAAAAATAAAATTTTCATGATTATTAGTGTATAAGATCTTCACAAAAAATAAAAATCTATGATAAGAGATTGAAAGATATATAATGACACATGATTTTTTTATAAGTATTACCTACTCTTTTTATCAAGAGACCACACCCTTAATGAAAGTAGTTGTACTCCCATGTAAAACAACTTTGTTTTATTATCAATAAAGAATAGAGGAAATAATAAAGAATATAGTATTGAGTGTAAATGACTATGAATGACATTATAAAATACTACACAATTTAAAAAAAACATTGGATATTGTGGGCACTTTTTTCTTCTCCTCAAACATAACCCTTTTCTATTTGGAATGATTTATAGAAAGTTTGGATGTTTTAATAATGTTTTGTTAGACATCTCTGAAAAAATTCTAAATAATTATCAATATTCACAAATCATGGAATAAAATTTTGAATTAAAATATAGTTTTTTTAAAATAAAATTAAAAATAAAGGATCATATCTCTCAACCGACTACAAAAAACACTCAACTAAATCCTTAATATTAGCACATATCTCGTAAATATTATGATGCAATTATTTCTATCATGATTCAATTATTTACAACCTTAGAAACTATAAAAACTATATAATTTCTTTATCAAATGACATGAAAATACTACAAAGCGACTCATTAGATTTTAATTATAGCATTTTTAACAGATTTCCATATCCTTTGAATTGTAGCATAATTTCATGTACTATGACATGATGCTCTAAATTATGTTGCAAAATCATCCTGGTAATACTTAATTGTGCACCCATTTTATGTCCTTAAAACTTATCAAATCACAACATGGGATTGTAGTGTAACATCTGTGTATGAGTAAAGATATAATTACCACTTTTATCAAACATCAAAACCTAGAGAATTAATCATCGAACAAATTTTTTGTATTGTAGCATTTTTCTCATGTATGTGAAATATTCTTCTCCCAACAGGACATTGTAGAATAATGTATCCTCCATCACAATGTGTTTTTACAAAACCCATGAAAAATAAATTCCTTTGTCTTATATATATATCTAATAAAACTCCAAATAATCCTTTAGTAAGTTGAAAATAAATAAAACATGAAAATAAGGTCATTTATCATTAAATACAAAAATAATAAATTATTCATTGTACATTCCCAATGTGAGATTTATAAAAAAATAATTACTTGATAGAGTGCCATTTTTCAAAGTACTCTAAACCTTTATATAAAAAAATATTATGTTCACCAAGTCTCATTGAGGCCTTTTCAACTCCTCATTTTTGTACTCAATTCATTATGGATCTTTAATCCCCCTTTATATTTATGATAAAAATGTATTGATCACCAAATAATAACATCATTTGCCAATAATTCTTTATGAATCCCGCTGTAAGGAATTTAACACCCAAATTTTGATATATTTTACTATTTAATTAAGTATTTTATAATCTATAATGATGTTGTAGTTTGTTTTGAGAATTTATAGATGATTTTCAGAGGTTTTTGAAGGGTTCTTGGTTAGGGGATGTTGTGTGGTGACATGGCTTTAATAGAAGAGGATTTGGTGCATTCCATAGGTTCTTGGGTGTGTGTGAGAGCATTGTGATATGAGTTGGTTTCACTACATTTCATGAATATATATTTTTATCTAGTTTTCATAATTCATTATTAATTTATATAAAGGTAAGATAAATTTTTATTTTTTTAGTATCATGCATGATAAGTATTTTGGATATTTGTTATTGGGTTGTATAATTACCCCTATATATGAATCTTGGTGAGTATGGAGATTTTTTTCATCATGATATCAGTAAGAGGAAGGAATCTTAATTCTATAGTGTATCACCACAATGTTGTGGTTTTGGTGAAAGGGGGTTGGAGCCCAGATGAGGTTGTGGTGTCAATATTGGTGTAGTGCCATATTTGGAATCTTAGTTTCCCTTTTTAGTTTTTGGATTTTTTAGAAATATTTGGTATTTTTGGATACTATGAATTTGATTACTATTATGTTATATCATTTGTGTTTATTATATTTTTTTAATCATGAATAATATATATATTTTTAAATTATAGTCCTTCTTCTATAGGTTCTATCATCTGTAAGGGAAAATCATCCCCCAATTATTTTGAAAATACTTGGCTATTTATTTCCAATAGTTGGTGTCACAACCTACCCACACATGGAAACCCTCATATACATGCAGTGAATATCACATGGTCCCTCAAGTCCCACCTCTAATAGGACCTAGTTTTGTGACTATAACCAAGTGTATAAAACATATAAGTTGGAGTTATTACCCTGGAAGTACCCATATTATGATGAGGATGATATATTATATTTTTTCTCAATAGTTTTTTGATAAATAAATGATTATGTTAATGTAAATTTTCCTATGTATGTTTCAGAAGTAATTCCATTGAAGGGTAATAATTTATATGATGAAAACATAGGAAGCATGAACACCATATATGAAATAACTACTTATAGAATATAACACAAGGGAACATAATTTTTTGAGATACAAAAGATAGAAAAACATAAATAAATTGTTTCTAATGAACCTAATATATTTTTGATTAGTGCTGAAGGATGAAGAAGCACTATCATCTACATTTGGAGATAGATAACTAAGTTTATTGGATGTATAGTTATATAAGATATAAAGTATATCTAATGGTTGTTAAATTGATCTTTGAATAAAAAACAAAAGTGATAATGGTTTAAGAAGAAATTTTGATAACACATTTTAGAAATATTGATAATTCAAAATCTGGGGAGATTTAAGACTATAAGAGAATTTTGGATATCTATTAATGAAACCAACTGGTTTATGTATTAAACATAATTTATATAATATATTTATCTAAGATATAGAAATAACCAAAAACTGTGTTTATCATAATTTGAAGAAACCTAGTTGATAAAAAGATTTATCTTGAGTAAAGAACAAACAAAGTGTAATTATAAGTTGAGATATTTTGATAGAGTAAGAGAAATATAAATTCAAATTGATAAGTTGAGTATAGATAAGAGTTAGTTCAGAGCATTGAATTATAGTGGCTGAAATTGAGAAGAAGCTTCAATCCAAAGTTAAAATAGTAGGAACATCCTGAGTGTGTGAAAGAGTTGGTATTCCACAATGGGGATGGACCTGGTAAAAATCCTTGTTTTCCATTTGGTTTAATTTATAATCATTAAATAAGTGTATAATTCTTGAGGGTGTATTTTAAGGATCCATAAATCCTAATAATTATAGTGGTTTGATTATCTTAATGGAAAAAATTAAGTTTAAATTGAACTTATTTGGTAAAAAATGGTCACCCTTGATTCTCCCCTCTTAGAGTGAATGCCTGATTCTCTATGTCTCTTAATTAGTAAAAAATCACAAGTTACCTATGATTGGATCTATATGTTTTTTCATAGAGGTGTTTTTATTGATATACATGCAGTGAAAATTTCTATATGTTACATAGATTCTTCAACTAGAAGTTAAGATTGAGATAAAGAAACTAAATATATTCTTGGTGGAAGAAACGTGTAGGCATTATCAAAGCATTGAAAAACTATAAGAATAAAGAGGAATAAAAGAAATTTAGTTTAGCCTCTCAAAAGTATTAAAATGAGGATATTCCATTACAATATGATTAAAAAAGTGGTGATTATATTGATAAATATATTAGAATATATTCTCTAAATGAAGGATGTTCAAGGTGTGGTAGCTACACGTTTGTAGAATATATTTATTTTTTTACTTTAAAATCAATTATTATATGAAGAGTGTCACTAGTGAAGATTTTGGATACGTACTCCCATGCGTCAAGGGACAAAAAGAATAAATTAATAACTTTAAGAAGGATGTTGATTAAATGATTAAAGAATTGGAATAGAAGTTACATATGTGTAACACTTTAACAAATTTCATTGAGGATAAAGATCAATCCAATGTATCTCTTTGATGGAAAATTCACTCCCATGGAAGAATATTTATAGAGGAGTTTTTACAAAAAATATGTTTCAATGAAGTTTTTTAAAGAAATGTCTCATGAAATAGAAGTTTCAATTTTTTTAATGAAATATCAATTAGAAATAAAATAAAGAAGAATAAAAAATCTAAAAAACTCCCTTTTATAATAAAGAAAGTGGCATGATGATTAGTTTTGAAAACTAAATGTTGAATATAAAAAGAACATCAAGTTATTTGAAGATCATAAAAACTCTGTATGTTTAAAATGTATTTATTTGGTATTGAAATTGAGAAACATGGAAGATAATCAAGTTGAAGGTTTATAGAAATCCAAGAAAAGTACCACAATTAATGTATCTATGGTGGTTGTTACTTTATATAAGACTCAATGTTGTAGCAGGAGATGCTTGAATATGATATGAGATACATCTTTAATCAGAATGAAGAATAAGGTAAGCTCACATTTCAATGAGTCTATAACTGATAATTTTGGTGTTGGTTATAGATCCAGACAAATACGAGTTTATAAAATTAAGAAACCTACATTCTCTTTAAAGGTGGATTAAGATAAGAAAAGAAGAAGGGGTTCCCCTCAAGATGTTTTGAAGGAGGAATCTAATATCTGTAAAATGAAAAAACCACATACTAGCTAGTGTTTCACACAATAAACAAATTAAAGCCTGGTTGGTTATTTCTTTTGTTGTGGGATGTTTGGAAAATAGTATATTTATTATTAGAATAATATTTAAGCTTCCAAAAAATGGAGAAGGCCTAGATTAAGGGGGAGTCAAGAGGAACATAAGAGTAACTTAAATAAGTTTAATAAAAATTCAATGAAAAGTAATATCTATTTATATACAATATATTTGAATATCTCGATAATTTCTATGAAAGTTGGGGAATGTGTGTCCATAATAACAGTGAATTCTATTTTACAAAAATAAATCATAATTGAGCTAAATGTAACCAGAGCAATCTATAATGGTTGAGTAAAAAAGGAAGATAAATTGTAAATCTTGGATGATGTGTAAAGTAAATGAAAATTTAAATCAAAATATACATAAGAATAAAATAATTGAATATATATATATATTTATATTAATAAAAGTAAATTATATTGGGGAAGTAATAGACACATCATGGATTTATGTAAACTATACATGGATATTAAATTAAAAGGAAACAATATAAAGAAACAAAATGCATCAATATTTGAAATAAAGAAATAGATTGGAATTGTGGAAGAAATATTTTATGGAGAAGTTTAGGCTCACTTAAGAATAGAATCTGTGTGTAGGTTGTATGAAATTTAGACACACTCTAGAAAAATGCATTACATGGATACTCAAATGTGAGAAATTGATAAATCAATTGAAGTAATATTCAGAGTATAAAAAGATTAATATGAAATAAAAATAATCATAGATGAATAAAGATAAACATATTATGAATGTTTGAGTGATTTTATATCCAAAATAGTTATAGGATGTAAGGAAGTTAGAAGTATAATAAAATAGTAATTCCTATTCTATTCTATCAAAAGTTTAAAATAATTATCTATAAACAACAAAGAATAATGGAATGTGGAAGAAATATATGTAGTCTATAAATATTAATTCTTGGAAAACTAAAGTCAAAAACATGATCGAATATGAGGCTAAAGTGAAGGGATTTTTAGGGTTGAGAAATCCTTCTCAACCTGTTGCTCTAACTAATGATCAAATAAAGATATTTCTTATCCTCTTTTCGTATAATTTATTTTGAAAATTGGAATTGAAGGTGATGTAATTCAGAGAGAGCTCTGAAATGAATTTAAATAGAGATCAACCCTTAAGGGGTAGTGAAGTAGAACTGAGTAATTATATAGAAAAAAAGTTTAAATTAAAGGTTAAAAATTCTATACAACCAATGAATTGGGGAAATAGATGTTAAAAATCCAATAATTAGAAAAATTGAATCTCCCAGAGGCACATGATCTAGATGATAATAATAATGATATTATGGATTTTGAAAATTCATTGAATAAAGTTTCTTTTTTATATAAGTTAACATTTCTATACTTTCACATTCAAATATAAAAAATAATGTTTTAAAAAAAATGGGGGTGGGTAATTGATCTTTTATAACAATATATGAATTATCTTGAAAAAGGTGAGAAACCTGTTATTTTATTTTTTGATCTATTTGTTGAGGTAGATATTGGAAAGTAAGATGAATAAAAATCATAATAATTTAATCCTAAAATAATATTTTTTAAAATTTTGAATCACTTGTTTAATTTTATCACTACTGGAAATCTGACCTTTCCCAACGCTTCTATACCAACAGTTTGTAAAAACCATTACAAACCGTTGGTATAGGTTCCCTTTCCCAACGGTTTGGCCAAACCGTTGGGAAATCCCACTTTGAGGCCACCTTTCCCAACGGTTTGTCCAAACCGTTGGGAAAGCCCACATTTTGGCCACCTTTCCCAATGGTTTTGGAAAACCGTTGGGATAGGTATACCCTTTCCCAATGGTTTGGCCAAACCGTTGGGAAAATTCCACTTTGTGGACATATTTCCCAACGGTTTGGCCAAAACCATTGGGAAAGGGTATACCTATCCCAACGGTTTTCTAAAACCGTTGGGAAAGGCCACCCACAAATCAACCTTTCCCCAGAATCAAAATCCAGAAAAAAAATCTATACCAACGGTTGTCAAAACCGTTGGTATAGGCCTATACCAACGGTTTTGACAACCCTTGGTATATATACTTTTATTTTTTATCCTTTCTTCTTACCCAGAACATTATATAAATAAAAATTTAAAATCATTATGATAATACATATATATATTTATGTAATTATATTCATAAAAGTCATGTTAGGTTAGTAGTTAAGTCGTTGAATAATAAACTAGGGGTCCTGGGATCAAATCCCACTGAATGTTTTTTTGGAAATACATATACCAATGGTTCCATAACTGTTGGTATATATTTTCATATTAATTATACCAACAGTTTCCAAAACCGTTGGGATAGGTCTATACCAACGGTTTTGGGAAAACCGTTGGTATAGACCTATCCCAACGGCTTACTTGGAAATGGTTCTCCAAACCATTGGTATAGGCTATACCAACGGTTTGGAGGCCTATACCAACAGTTCCAAACTGTTGGTATAGGTTAGTTTTCTAGTAGTGTATGGACAATTTTAATGTTTGAGTTGATCAAACGTGTTTTCAACACTAAGCATGGATCATTTAGAGTTAGATTTGGTTGATTTATGGATTATTTATTTAAGAAAAGTTATGTTATAATTATATTAAGAAATTAAAGATTTAAATTTAGTTTAAATGAGGAAAAGGGTAGCAGAATAAAATGTGCGAGGAAGGCATAACACCCTAATATTTTACAGTTTGTCTCTTTTTAAATTTAACTTCTTCGATAGCTTATGTTATATAAAACACCGAGATTAAAAAAATGATTAAATATTATTATTTACTATATTAAATTAAGAAACTAGAATAGAGGGAATGAATTATATTAAACAAATTATGAAAATAAAGTTTACACATGAATTTATTGGATAACAATTAGTTAGAAATTAAAATAAAAACCAACTAAACATAAACGATGTGTTTTTTATAAAAAACTATTCTTTGACCACAATAGAGTTTTGTATTAATAAATTCATTTAATAAATATTAGTGGAAGATATTAATTATATTTATATGTTATATATTCAATCAAATCCTTTGACATTCATCCAATAGGTTTTATAGGCTTAAGATAACAATAAATCCAATTTTAAGAATAAAAATTTATATTATTTCTAAAAGGATGTTTTGTGGCCATTAAATGATGCACCTATTTTAATAATAAAATTTGTAACTTTTACAAATTTTATTTGATAAATAATCTTTATGTTTTAAATTGTAACTTCAAAATTATATTAGAGTGAATTTTTAGTATTTTTATAAGAATATCATTTTTTATGAATAATAAGAAATACAATTTTTTTGTAAAATATAGTTTCTTTTGTGATATCATTAAAACATAAATATGATATAAAAATTTATTAAAATTATATAAAGACTTGTTTATGATAATATAATAAAATATCATAAAAAAATAATTGAAAATATATGAATTATAAATTATTTAATGATAATTATAACAATCAATTTTAGTGTTGATGCAATGCCTATGCTATGTTGGAAAAGTACAATTTGGTTCTTTATAGATAATAATTGAGTGTTAAAAATAATTTTCAGAACTTTTATAATAATTATTATTTATAAATTATGATTTTTAATTATTTTTTCAAATTTTAGGTTACATAACATGAATCTTATCGAAATTCATATGTAATGCTTACACAATGTAAGAAAAATAAAAGTAATTAAGTTATCTTAAAATGGATATGAGTAAATATACATAATGAATGAATCAAATAGTATTATATTATACCCCATAAATTTATTTTTATTATATTAATATATTTTTAATTTTTTTTGTATATAAAATAATAAAATTTAATTCTTATGCAATGTTTCTGCAGTGCTTGTGCCGGAGAAGAAAAATCCATAAAATAATTTTAATTAAAATTATAAGAACCATTAAATGAACATAAAATTTATATAAATATTATTGGATGAATAATGTTAGGCCATAACCATATTTGGTTCAAATTTGGGACCTTTTTGATCCACATGGTTGACTTTAATCCCCTTATAATATTTTATTTAAAAGAAAGTCAATCTATTCACACTATGGGTTTTAATTAATATAACATTTTGATATATGGTTTCCAAAAGATATGTTTGAACATATATAGTATTTGTAAATATAAAATATTTATATTCTTCATTGAAATTTATTTTTTATTTTTATTGAAGACTTAAATGCCCTAAATGCTTGCTCAATGATGATTAAATAATTATTAAATTATTGAAAAAATAAAATAAATGATATTAAAAATATTAAAATAAATATAATTTGAGATAATTAAGACTATCCATGAATTATCTAGATAACTATGAAATGTATAAGATATAATAAAATATATTTTTTCGAAATTTTAATCTTTTTTTGATGTTTTTAAAGTCATATAAATGAATAGTGTTAATTTTGACCATAACAACATTTCACGAATACAACATTTTATTAAATTACTTAAAAATCATAAAAAATACTAAATAAGGAAAAGTGTGATAATATTTGGTCTAAAATTAAATACCATTTTCTTTATATTCCTTTTTATGTCTTTTCCCTAGAATATCATTAATTATATTTTAATATGTTAAAGAATTCATAAAGTGTCCCTCACCTCAATTATAAAAGGGCACTCAATCCTTGAATTAATTTAAATACCTTGAGACTTATGGACAGAAATTACTCTAATAAAGTCTCTTATACAGTTCCGAATCCAAGTTCGGGAGGTCTTGGTCTTCTAAAAAGAACAACCTTATATTCCTTAAGAATAGGTCTAAAGGAAGCCCACCTAAGAATATGTAATTGTATTTACCCACTCATTCAAGTTTTCTTCTTCTACATCAGATTTATGTGTCGATTACATGATAAAGTAATGAATAAAGTATTATATATATTCTTATTTGTTATTATGATTATGGGATTACCATATTTCACCTTTTATCCATCCTATGAAAAGCGAAAGCACCGCGCATGCGTATGTATGGCTTACCGTTTCCACGCTGTGGTGTATTTTTTTTTTCATCACCAATTTAAAAGTATGGTTATAATGATGGATGTAATTGATATATAAGATTCTTATGGAATTAAATTTATTCTTGAAAATTAATAAAACACACATTTCATTACTGTTTCACCATTAAGGGCCTGATACCATCGCTCGTGCATATGTCCGAGCCATCATCTCCATGATGCGATGTGATTCATTTTACATGTTAACCATTAAAGAATGATTATTAAAATATATTGAATGAATAAATATTATATCTATTACCATAATATAATTCTTGAGATGCCGTACATATATCATATGAACAATAATCGGTAATTACACAACAAAACATGCATTTGAAAATGAAGCAGTTAACACCCATGACATGGGTAATGATGAAATACTATTAACAAAGGAGTGATTAGATGATATAAAGGAATCAAATATGATATAATATTTATGAATATGGTTTTTTTATAAATGATATTTTAAAATCATTACATAGTATTTTAAATCACGTTCAACTAAAGGGAAGTGTAAGGTAAGGCACTTCATCACAATTTTCACTCCATTGAGACTTACAAGGTATTGTATGCCCAATGATTTTTAGGTGTATCTAATACCCCTTTGAGATAATTTTCATTTGACATTATATTTCTCTTAAATACCCATATAATATAAATAATGGATATAAGTATTTCCTAAACCATATACCATTTTTACAAACGATGTCTACCTTGAATGTTATTTGATTAACTGGGGAGATATTGAAAAATTTGTATCCTCTATTCAATAAAGATACTTAATTATAAAAAATATTGATTAATGAATTTAACCAAAAATTTATATTTATGAATAATTATTTAGGCTTGTAGTTATAGGTGGGTATCAATATTATATATCCCCATGATGCATTAACAGGTATCATGAGACAAAACAATTGTCTAAATTAAACAAGTTTCTACCTTTAGATTTAAACCATATTGTGAAAGGTCTTGATGGTAGTGGTATCATGTGCCAAATTAGTGGAATCCAATAAATAATCATTAACTTAATTAAGTTTTATTTCATTATTATCCATGAGATTTTCACTATGAAAAAATCTATCAATGCACATCATTCTTAGTTTATTGATTAAATGGCATGTGTGTTTAGTTATTTTCCTTACCATATTATTTATTATTATTTACTCATGGTAAATTCCATTGTATGTAACCCTGTAGACGCCGGAAAAGTCCGTTGTTCCCAAACGAAGCTCCGGATGCGGAAGCGAAGTGATATTTGGAGTCAGAGGCACGTTCCGGAGGGCCTGGAGGACTTGCGCGAAATTTCAGAGGCCCGCGCGCAAAGTTGAGTCGCGGCGCGCAATCCTCCCGGGATGCGCGCAATGCGCTGGGCCGGTGCGCTATTTTGCGCGCCCGTGGCCTGCGCGGCGCCCTTGCGCGCAGGGTCCTGATTCCGCGCCCGCGAAGTGAATTCCGCGCCCGAGACCGGATTCCGCGCCCGGGGTTGCCTATAAATATAAGGCGACCCCCGACGTTTTGAAGGTTGCCAGAATCCGAAGCGTCGCTCGTTCGCGCAATCCAACCCCTTCCGCGCGCAATGCCGATCTTCAGGTAACCTCCTTTCTTTCGCGCAATAGAGCCTTGGGGTTCGCCTTCGCGCGCAATCCCCATGGCTCATTTCCTTTGAATAATCCTTAACCCGAAGGCCTTTGCGCGCAAAAGAAGCCTCTTGCGCGCAATTGCCCCCGGGTGCGCGCAATCCAGCCCGATTGCGCGCACCCCCCATTTTCAAAGTGGCCATTCGTTAGATAATGATCCGTTGCCCCCGCGTGCTACCCGAAGCCCGGTCCGCGCAATCTCAATCATCCGCGCGCAAAGGGTTGGCCTGATTGCGCGCCAGCCCGCCATTTTGGGCGCCGACCCGCTGTTTTGCGCGCAAAGCTCCTCTTTTGCGCACAATCCGCCAGGGTCGCCCCCCTTGACCCCCTGAGGGTACCCGCCTGTGTGGCGCCCGATGATCTTCATCCTAGGTGCCCGCAACGTGCGTTGTCTTCCCGTGCGGCCCTCCAGGCTCGCGCGAAGTGACACAGACCCATCAGCGGCAATCCATCGTCCCGCATGACGCTAAACTGCATTCGTCCCGCATGACGCTAAACTGCATTCGTCCAACACGACGTTAAACTGTGCATCGTCCAACACGACGTTAAACTGTACCTCGTCCAAGCTACAAGACGTTAAACTGTTCAGCATTCGTCCCGCATGACGTTAAACTGCATCCATCCAACATGACGTTAAACTATACCACGTCCGCACTGCAAGACGAAAAATTGCCAAGTGTTTTGTCCAACATGACGTTAAACTGTACCACGTCCGCGCTGTAAGACGTTAAACTGCAAAGCACCTTTGTCCTCAACACACGACGTTAAACTGTACTTCGTCCGGCAAGACGTTAAACCGTCCGCTTCGTCCTCAACACATGACGTTAAACTGTACTTCGTCTGGCAAGACGCTAAACCGTCCGCATCACCCGATCCCGTGCCCCGCACGCAGGGTCCCCCCGGTTTGGATGTGGCCCCCACCCGCTCGTCTCTGCAGGGATGTCGAGATTGTCCCTCTTTAGGGTCAATTTAATGGGAGCGGCTTTTCCCTACGGGGGTAGGGTATTACAAACCCCTAGTTTCTTGTGGGGGGGCCGCGCATGTGTATCTCCATTGCGCCTCCCCACTGCCGAAGCCAGTAGAGGGTGTGACTGGGATCGAGGTGTCTCCTACTTTCGGTCCAAGTCCCTTCCAACTGAGTTTTTCCGCATCCGGGCTGCCTCAAGTGCGTAAGTCCTGACAGAATGAACTACGTGGAATTTGATCCCTGTCATCTAAACAGGGTACGTAGGAAGCCTCCCTGAGGTTCAAGCCCACCACCTGGTCGTCCCGGTCGTATTCACGTCGGTTCGTCCATCAGTGGACCCCTCCAGGGTTCACGCTTGCGTCGATTCACCTATGAATCCGCCCCTGTGGGAGACTGAACGTGTGTATCTCCACTGTGCCTCCCCACAGCCCCTTTTTCCATTTCTCCTTTTATCATCCAGCATGACGTGAAACTGTGATCCACCCGGCCGTTCCATCTCCCTCTGTGCGAGGTGGTTCGGTTCAATCCTCCGCCCGGCGGCCTCGACCTCTTCGTGAGTCGGCTTGCCGACATCCAGCATGACGTTAAACTGTATACCCGAACTACGTTGACTTTGATCCGTGCTAACGCGCAGTACGTAGGAAGCCCCTACGGGGTCCAAGCTCTTCACTCCATCATCCATCCTGATCCTTACCCGGGCCGCCACATCCCGGTGGGGTCATGCCACTTCACTCCACTCCATATCACTTGGGAAGCCGCCCATGCGTTGGCCCCAGCGTCGGAGGTTCCCCGCAAGGGGTTCTGTCATCTGATACACTCTTCGTGTTGATCAGTCTGATGCCGTCCCCGCTGGACGTTAAACTCGCGGCGTACCCCGTGTTAAACATGGGAAGCTGAGGAAAACCTCAGGGGACACAGTTCCCCGCACCCAGTGCGGGATGCCTCAGGCCATCATGCCTTCGAGAATCCCTATTAGGGACGGAAGACAGACGTGCAGAGCCGCAGTGTTACGACACGCCCCTAGCACCCAGAGCCACCCGACCTCCTCACCGCAGGTTGCTTCCCCGACCAGACTCCTTGGAGCGTCCGGGCGGAAGCAGCGTAATTAACCGGTGTCCATGAAGATACGGCGCCAGGAACGAGATTCACGAGCATGTCTTAAATCTATGAGGGAGACCCGGATTAGGCGACGAGTTCCGAGGAGACGTCCAAGGAAGGAGGAGCCGACATCCCATCATCCCGGTTTCGATCAAGGAGAAGACGCCCCTGAATAAGGGACGGATGCCGCCCGCCTTTGGAAAGAGGGACTGCGGGACCACAAGCCGCGCGCCCATCCCCTCGGGTTGACGGGTGCACGCGCGAACGCGTCCTGGCGGAACAGCGTAACCCGACGCACATCCGCACCAAAACAGAAAAATGGTGAACCCGACGTGAATCTCTTCTCCTCGATACGAAGACCGATGGCTTTCAGAGGTGTTGGAAGACCGGCATGTTGCCCGGCCAAGCATTCAGTCTTACCCGCCAGGGGCTGGGGAAGGGACATCGGGCACTCCGTCTCGCAACGTCGAGGGCCTGGGTTCCCCCCACGGAAGGCGTCGTGGCGCTAATGGTTGGTTGTCGATTCCTTTTTCCTGTCAGTGTTAATGGGTCCTTCTCCCTGCTTTCAGAAATCAGGTCGCCCGATCCAGTGCCCGATCGCCACCCGCCCACTGGCGCAGGGGTAGGGGAAACACCGACGCGGCTACTCCGCGTGGTCCCGCCCGTTCCACAGCCGTCCCAGCAGCCGAAATTGCGGTACAAACACGCCCTCTCTCCCCCTCGGAGGTCATCCAGAGAAGGGTGATCAACACCCTGGTGCGGAGATATGAGGAAGAGGGAGTCATCCCCACTCGGGACATGGCTCGCCTAGACCTTGAGGAGGCTGCAACTCGCCACCACCGCCGCCCCCGAGGGCCGCGCAGGGAGGCACCGCTGCCTACCTCAACGTCCAACCGCTTCGGGAGCTTATCCCCGGAGCGCTCTGACAGTTCCCTTCCCTATGCGGATGAGGTGGAAGACGCCCGAGATCACCCTATCCGGGATTCGCTCCAGGGATCTACGGTAAGGACTCCCGCCAGGCCACGGCGACACCGCCGCCGGGCCTCTCAAGTCGAAGAGCGGGCTCTCCACCTGCCGGCGCCGCTCATCCCGACTCGTCTGTCCCGAAGCCAACGTCGGGCACGAGCGGAAGAGGATACCCACCTTGGGGCCCTAGCAACAGCGGCCGCATTGGCCCAAGCCACTGTTGGCTCCAGTCGCCAGGCCCCTGCGCATCCTGAGCAGGGGAACGTCTATGCCCGACCTGGATCGAGGCCTCGACCGCCCCAAAGGCAGGTTGGGTCGACTCTCCCGGTTGCTGGTGCAGGCAGTAGCCACCGCGGACCACCTCGTGGTAGCGCTATTCACCAGCGGGATCTACTCCGTGTGGCCGATCCAGGAGGCATGGGTCATCCCACCTTCCGATCCCGGCCCGGAGGCCTGCCCGGAATCATCTCTCCCCGCGTCCCCTTTGATATCTGTCCCGGTGCCCCTCGCACCTTGGTTTCCAGTCCTCTTGGCCCCAGCACCAGTGCAGCCGGAGGACGCCAGGACAGAGATCAGCCCTGCCCCGAAGAACCACCCAGGGGCAGGAAGGCAAGGCGTCGACGCCGAGGGAAGAATGTTACGGAATTCCGGACAGAGATCCGACCGGTTCGCTTCTCTGATTCAGAGGCGGAGTACGATTCGGAGACAGAGCCCTTTCCCCAATCCCGCCAGTCAAGGGCAGGGGTAGGAATGCGGCACGTCAGCCTCGTGCTCCCCGAGAGCGAGATCGATGTGATCCCCGCTTCTCTCCGAAGGTATATCCGGAGTAACGAGGGCCTGGTAGACCCCCAAGGATCAAGCTTGCGGTTGGTACCGGCCCCTCCGGAAGTGCCTTCCGTCTCGATCGGAGAAGCCGGAGACTTTTTCTGGGGACCGACGGTCGAACCACGATCTGGTGCACCCTCGGCGAGCACCGATGCTACGGCAGGATGTTCGCTCGCCGGCCCGTCCTATCGTGATGTGGTAGCCAGGGCACCGCCACCCTCAGAGGGAGGCCCGGGATATGGAGGCCAATCGGCCTGTTCGCCGTATTCACCGCCGGCCAGCCCGTCAGCCCGGCGGCCCGCCTCGGCACCACTGCCGGTTCCCCGTCCGTTCCCAGCCATTGAAGAGGACCAAGGAGATCTGGGTCCCGAGTTTGAGTCGTGGAACTTCTGGACCGTCCTTGCAGAGGGCCACTTCCCTGAGAAGTTTTGGCCAGTCGCAGGACCGGGCTTTGATGCACCCGAATCGCTCACCCCGGATGAGTTCGAATGCTTCCGCCGAACTCTCCGGGAGACTCGCTCCTGTCTTCACCGCCTACAAGTGCCATACCCCGGGAGTCAAGTGCACCTGGAGGATATTGGTGAGCAGTGCCGTCAAATTGACCTGGCCATGCTCCCCGCGGCTCGGCACCCCGGGTCATTTGAGCACCACGAGGCCCTCCAACAACGATGCGTTGAGTGTTTTCAAGTACTCCGCAAAGTTATCGAGGAAGCCACTCCCCACGTGCATATCCGTGGATGGGGGCAGTACGCTGCCCTACGCTTCAGTGTGATTCGCTGACAGCCCGATTCGCTGGGTGGCCCTGAGGGTATATCCCCAGGGACAGAAACGGTCAATATGGCTGACCTGTCGGGAGAGGGGAACGACTTGGAACTTCTCGACGGGGGCTTCCCCCCCGAAGACAAGCCGTCGTCAGAGCCATCGGTGAGAGTCACTCGTCATCAGAGGAACCTCCTGGGGCTCCCCGCACCCACTGAAGCACTGACGTTGATCCGCAACGTCAGCAAAGGAAAAGAGCACAGCGAGGCTATAAAGCCCGCCGACCCATCTGCCTCCATGCAGAGGGCAGAGGAGGATCCCGAGAAGGCTACGCTACGTCAGCAGCTCACCGAACAGAAGAAGTTGGTTGACCAGCTCCTCGCCGAGCGCGCTGCAGAACGGCGGCCTGACTACGGTGATCCTAGGCCAGGACAGCATGGACCGGAACAACCGCTCCTCGACGAGACTCTCCCGGGCAACCGTGATTACGCCGTGTTCGCTGACAGGAGAGAGGCCATTGCCTACGGCAAGAGGGCGCGGTATGTTTCGCCACACCCTCCCGAGCGGCGTGACTACCTGAGAGACCCCGCTCGGATTCCTCCCGCTGCCCCAAGGGCCGCTCCGCCCGCCATCCCACGAGCTGCCGAGTTCGACGACCCGGTCGACGACCCGATTGAAGGGTCGTGCAATGCGCTCGTGGTTAGAGATCCTCGCCAGGACTGGAACCCATGTCCGGACGATCCGATGGCGGCACTCATTGCCCGCTTGGAGGCCTTGGAGACTCGGCAGGTGGCGATCCCACCGGACGGCAAGCCCTACCCAGCATGGGTGGATGACATGCCGGCGCCTCCGGGATTCGGGAATCCCACTTTCGCTCCCTTCAACGGGACTGGAGATCCGCCACAGCATTTAGCCCACTTCAACTCGAGGTGCGGGCCTATGTTGGGGACTCCGGCGTAGCAAGAGGCCGCTAAGCTTCGCTGCTTTGTTCAGACACTGGAAGGGCCAGCATTTTTCTGGTACAGCCAGCTCCCCGTCGGGTCGGTAACCAGCTGGGAGGACCTCCGTAGACAGTTCCTCTACCAGTTCAGTTCCACGACCCGGAAGACAAGTATCGTAGACCTCTTCAAGTGCAAGCAGAGGCCTGATGAGTGAGTCGCGGACTTCGTCGCCCGATGGAAGGGTCTCACGTATTCCCTTGACATGCCATTGACTCAGGAGCAGTTGCTGACAATGTGTGTCGGGAACGTCAAGACCGAGCTGGTCCCTTCCCTGATCACTCAGAATTACCCCGGAGGGTTCAGGGACTTCTCAGACAAAGCTCAACGTCTTGAGGAAGCCCTGCAACAGGCCATCCAGGCACACCCGCTGCCTCCTATGATTCCTGCAAGGAGAGTCAGCAGGGCTGAGCCCGCTGCTGTTGCCCAGATAGAGGCCCCCAGGCCGTTGGAGCTGCTGCCGGCGAGGCCAGCTCCACAGCCTCACAGGAATCCGCCTCCACGAGCTCAGTTCCCGGCCCAGCAGCGGCAGCCCCAGAACCGGCCGGCCCCTCCGCGTAATGTACCGCCACAACCCAGGCGAGATAATCAGGGTCCACCTCCTCGGCCGGCCCCTCCAGCCCCTCGTCAGGACCACGCTCCCAGGGGCCCACGACACCTAACTTACTCATTCCACGAGGATCAGGTCCCCGGTTATTTCCGGAGCGCCCTGGAGCAGAGGATTGTGCGACTGCCTGAGTGTTGGAGGCCAGAGGAGGCACATCTTACGAATAACCCCCGCTACTGCCCCTACCATCGGGCCCTGGGGCACACCATCCAGCGGTGCTATGTGTTTAAGGATTGGCTCCAAGACCAGATTAACAACAATGTAATCAGGTTGGGCCCAGCTCCAGCACAAGTGGCGGGCGTGTTCGTGGGATCAGATGACGATAGTGGCAACGAGGACGAATGGCAGCTGGTCTCCGACCGCGGATCCCAGAAGTATAATAACTGGATGGCCCGCAAGACGACCATTCGCGCCCATGGAATCATCCGTGCGCGCTTGAATCAGCCTGAGCCCCCAGAATCTGCGGGTGCTGCTTCGGCATCGTTGTCCCAGCCTGCCTCTTCCAAGAGGAGCAAACGGCGGCAGCGCAAGAAGGAAGAGCGCGCCCCGCCGGTTCCGCCACTATCCCGCACTCTCGGCGATTTCATGCCCCCGGAGATGGGGGTCCCTCCTCAGATCCGCCCGGTGATGGATGATTTGTCCGATGACGGTGTTGGGTACGCTTCGGTTAATACCGTCGAGCTGGTAAATCCCTTTTCGGTTCCCGACGTTGAAGAACACCAGGTGGACCTCCCTAGTGTCCCCGGTCGTCGCCACCGTCGGAAGAACCGTAGCAGCAGGAGTCACCGGGGCACAGCCGTTGGTACCTCCAGCCAGGCCGTGCACGCCACTGAGACTAGGCAGCAGGCTCAAAACCGAGCACAACGTGTGCCGCCCCCCCATTCGGGGATGACGGATTCGCCTCCGCCGCTGTTTGTGGTGTGGGACCAGGCAGAACCGCCTCAGCCGCGTCACGACCAGCTCCGCCCTGCCACGGGTCCATCCCGGCCTCCTGACCCCAGTACGGTGACCATTTCCCGGACTGCAACCAGTGAACAGCGAGATGCGCCAAGTACCAGTCGGCCGCCGATCCAACCGGCAAGGCCCGTCATGCCGCCAACCGCAGAGCAACCTCCTGCAACCAGGGGCTCGCGCTTGGCCAAAAAGTATGATGTCCTGAAGCACTTGGCCGACATCCCAGCAAGGCTCTCCATCCTTGAGGCTCTGCGCATGTCATCTGAGATGCGCGAGGCACTCGCTGAAGCCCTGAAGAGCCCCCTCCAGTTTGAGACAGAGGTTGCGGCTGCAGAGGCCTTTCACGCCGAAACGATCGAGGACGCCGAATGTCAGGCAGTTATCTCGTTCTCTGGTAAGGATGAAGACCCTCCTATACAGGGACACATTTGTCCGCTGTATGTCACTAGCCAGTTCAATGGCCTTGAAGTCCGGCGCTGTCTTGTCGACACGGGGTCCGGGATTAACCTGATTCCAACTCGGACGCTCCGGAGATTGGGGTTGTCTGAGGATGACTTGATTCCCTCCGACCTCAGGATCCAGGGGTACGACCGCACCGAGCAAACCCCGGTCGGCAAGATACGTTTGAAGACCCAGTTCGGTGACTTGGTTTCCAACACCGAATTCATGGTGGTCTCTCAGGACACTGCGTACAACGCATTGATGGGAAGGCCATGGCTCCATCTTCACGCGGCGGTTCCCTCGTCATACCACCAATGCCTCAAATACTCCCTTAATGGTTGAGTAGGCGTGCTTCAAGGAGATGCCTCTCCTTTTGCCTCGTGTGAAGCCCGCTATCTGGACGCAGACTATTACAAGAGCAAGGATAAGCAGATCCTGGTAGGTGAGGTTGAGCCTGTCGCTGTTGCAAGTGATCCCTGGGCAAGTCTGGATGACGCTTACGTCCTCCCGATTCACCGGTTGGACGTCGCCATGGTCTCGACAGCCCGCGAGTCTCCTGATGAGATGACCGCGACCGCCCGCGCCAGCACCAGTGGCCCAGCAGGATCTGGTAGCCCCAATGCAGTTTCCAATGCAGTCTCTCCCATGGACGATCCCTCCCCGAGTGGAGAGGACGTGGAAGATGCACCCCCAGCCTTTGAGGAGGGCGTCCCCACCACGGTCGATGAGTTAATACAGGTGACCCTTGGAACCGAGGCCGATCCAAGACCCACATTGGTCAGTGCCGCCATGCCCTCTGAGGAGCGGCAGCAGTACGTGGACTTTCTCAGGCAGCACCGTGATGTGTTCACTTGGGGCTATGACGAGATGCCGGGGCTAGATCCTCAGGTAGCCGTCCACCGCCTTGGTCTCCCGGCGAACCATCGCGGGTTCAAGCAGCCTCCCAGGAAGATGCACCCATCCCACGGTGCCATGGTTGAGGCCGAAGTTGACAAGCTTATCAAAGCCAACTTCGTGAGGGAAGTTCAGTACCCCAAATGGCTGGCCAACATTGTGCCGGTCAGGAAGAAGAACGGGCAGATTAGAGTCTGCATCGACTTCCGCGATCTCAACCGCCATTGTCTGAAGGATGATTTTCCCCTTCCAGTGACAGAGCTGTTGATTGATGCCACGGCAGGGTTCCAAGCCCTCTCCTTCATGGATGGATACTCCGGATACAACCAAATTCGGATGGCCCCTGAGGATGAGGAGTTCAGTGCCTTCAGGGCCCCCCAAGGTACCTTTTGCTACCGGGTCATGCCCTTCGGCCTGAAGAATGCAGGTGCCACCTATCAACGGGCGATGCACCGCATATTCAAGTCAATCCTCGGCACACTGGTGGAATGCTACGTCGACGACTTGGTTGTCAAATCGCGCCAGCGTCAGGACCATCTCAAAGATCTTGAGAAAGTGTTCGGCTTCCTCCGGTCTCGCTGCCTGAAGATGAACCCGTTGAAGTGTGCCTTTGGGGTCACCTCCGGAAAGTTCCTTGGATTTGTGGTAAGATACCGGGGTATTGAGATCAACCCAGAGAAAATCAGGGCGATTAGCCAGATGCCTCCCCCACGTACCATCCGGGAACTGCAAGGGTTCCAAGGCCACTTAGCCTATATACGCCGATTCATCGCGAATCTGGATGGCAAGTGTAAGCCCTTTTCTCGGCTCATGAAGAAATGTGCCACCTATGTATGGGATAAAGAGTGTCAGACCGCTTTCGAGGAAATCAAGCAGTACCTTCTTCAACCTCCGGTTCTGATGCCGCCTGTATCCGGGAAGCCGCTGGTCCTCTATGTGACCGCCCTGGAACGGTCCCTGGGTGCCCTTCTCGCCCAGAAAAACAACGAGGGAATGGAGAATAGCCTCTATTACCTCAGTCGCATGCTCCTCGATGCGGAAGTTAGGTATTCCCCCATCGAGAAGAGATGCCTGGCGCTCGTATTTTCCGTACAGAAATTACGGCACTACTTGCAGCACCATGAGGTACAGTTGGTTTCTCGGGTAGACCCGTTGAAATATATCCTGAGCCGGCCTATGTTGACTGACCATCTAGCGTGGTGGGCTGTGATCCTCCAGCAGTTCGACATCAGGTATGTGTCTCAGAAGGCCATCAAAGGGCAAGCATTGGCAGACTTTCTGGCAGCTCACCCGACCTCCGCGGATCAGCCGCTGGATCTAGGCTTTCCTGATGAGACCATTCTCTCGGTTGATCGAGCCGATCCATGCTGGCAGATGCACTTTGACGGTGCCTCCCGGAGCCCCACCGGTAGAAGACTCGATAATCCTAAGCTCAACAGAGTGGGCTTGGGCATCGTCTTCATTACCCCGGAGCGAGCCGTGCTTCCATACTCGTTCCTGTTGTCAGAGGGCTGTACCAACAATGAGGCGAAATACCATGCCCTCATCACCGGCATCGAGTTGGCTCTCGAGATCGACGTGCCCCGTCTATGCGTGAAAGGGGACTCCGAGCTGGTCGTTAAGCAGATCAATGGCGACTATGTTGTCAGGAAGTCGGAACTTGTGCCATTGCTGGAGTGCACCCTCCTTCTGATGGCTCGGTTCCCTTCTCGGCCAGAAATTGTCCATATTCCCCGGTCGCAGAACGGTCGAGCAGATGCTTTGGCCAGCCTTGCTGCGTCACATGCGGAGCCTGAACAGGACAACCTGATCGTCCGCGTGACGCGCCGCAGGCTCATCGCTCCCGTTATCCCGGAAGAATATCGCGGCCCGTTGGTAAGTAATCTCACCACGGTTTCCCCTATGCCCGGAGCCCCGAGTACCCCAGATATGACAGTCGGATCAGCCCCTGATTAGAGGACGCCTTTGGTTGAGTACCTCCAACATGGCACTCTTCCATCAGATCGGGCCGAGCGCGAGCGAGTTCGACGTCGCGCATCGCAGTTTGTCCTCCAGAGCAGCCCCGGCCTGGAGCAGATCCTCTACAAACGCGGATTTGATGGTGTTCTCCTCCGTTGCCTTCAGGGAGTTGAGATCCCACGAGTCATGCAAGAGGTTCATGCTGGTTCATGTGGCGCCCACCAGACTGGTCCGAAGCTGTCCCACCAGATTCGGAGGTTGGGATACTTCTGGCCCTCCATGATCCATGACTACATCGAGTATGCCAGGAGGTGCCATGTGTGCCAGGTTCATGCGAACTTTGTGCATCGGCCGCCGGAGCCTCTCAATACCACTAGGTATTCCTGGCCCTTTGCAGTCTGGGGTCTGGACGTTGTGGGACCTTACCCACCGGCGACAGCTCGCCAGTGCCGGTTCATTCTGACCGCCACGGACTTCTTCTCCAAATGGGCAGAGGCGATTCCGCTCAGAGAGGTCAAATCCTGTTCGATCGCTGACTTCGTGACCTCCAACATCATCTATCGATTTGGAGTGCCTCACGCTATCCTCACGGATAACGGAACCAATTTCCGAGCAGCCGAGTTGAAGAAGTTGTACGCCAAGTATAACATTCGCTCGAACCATACATCTCGCTATCATGCGCATGCGAATGGACAGATCGAGGCGTTTAACAAAACCCTCTCTAACATTCTGCAAAAGATGGTTGGTCAGAACAAGAAGACTTGGCCGGACAAGCTCCCCAACACCCTCTGGGCTTATCGGACGACGACTCGCAATTCCACCCAGATGACCCCTTATTCCCTGGTGTACGGAGCTGAGGCCGTCCTGCCCATCGAGATCCAGTTACCGTCCTTGCGCACTGCGGTCTACGACCAGCAAGCGCCGGACAGAGTTGCTGAAGCCCGTCTAGTCAAGTTGGAAGCACTGGATGAGAATAGGCTTCGCGCTTTGCACATCTTGGAGAGGCATCAGAGCAGAATGGCTCGAGCTTTCAATAAGAAGGTTCGCCTCTGCTCCTTCCTGCAGAGTGACCTAGTGCTAGCCCTGAGAGCACCGATGATCCCCGGCAGGAAGCCGCCCAAGTTGGAGCCCAAATGGGAGGGACCTTTTGTCATCCACAAGGTCTATCCCAATGGCACGTACTCCCTGGTGACTATGGATGGTGAGCGTGTCACTCCTCCCACCAACGCTAGGTTCCTCAAGCAGTACTTTGTCTGAGTATGCCGACGTCCTGCACGACGTTAAACTGCATTCGTCCAGGCTACAAGACGTTAAACTGTTCAGCATTCGTCCGCGCTGCAAGACGTTAAACTGCCAAGTGCCTCGTCCTGCATGACGCTAAACTGCACCACGTCCAAGCTGCACGACGTTAAACTGCCCAGCGTATCGTCCTGCATGACGTTAAACTGCCCCTCAAGAACTACGTGCGGCTTGATTCCCATCCTTATGGGATACGTAGGACCGTCTGGACATTCATGTTTCAGGCCCAGCCCCATCCTTTGGGAATTTCCATCCCATCTCGGGCCCTTGTCCCAGTTGCCTCCGAGTGTGCGGCGTATGGTGTGAACGCGGGGCTATGCCCTCATTCACGTCGGTTTGCTCGCCATGCTGTACGCCCCCCACGTTTGGGGATGCCTTCTGCTCCCCCTTCTTTTTTCTCTATTCGTCCTGCATGACGTTAAACTGCACTTCAAGAACTACGTGCGGCTTGATTCCCATCCTTACGGGATACTTAGGACCGCCTGGACATTCATGTTTCAGGCCCAGCCCCATTTCTCGGGAATCTCTATCCCGCGTCGGGCCTCTGGCCCAAGTTCCCCTCCTTTTTGTGCGAGGCGTATCGCGTGAGCGGGGGATTATTTCCTCATTCACGTTGGTCTACTGGCCGCGCCGTACGCCTCCCCCGTGTGTGGGACTACCTCACACCTCCCATCGTCCTGCATGACGTTAAACTTCCTCTCAAGAACTACGTGCGGCTTGATTCCCGTCCTTATGGGATACGTAGGACCGCCTGGACGCTTGTGTTTCAGGTCCAGCCCCGTCTCTTGGTTGATCACGGGGATCTGCCCTCTTTTGGTTGCTCTCAGGGTGAGTCCTCCGACCCTTTCCGGTGATCTGTTAACATGTTTTGGGTACTTTGGTCTATGACTCGTAGTGTCAGATTCAATCCCGACAAGTCCTGTGTTGCTTGTCAGGCCTCGCGCTTCCTCTTGTTCGAGCCTTCACTCAAAGGGATCCTCGTTAGCGGTTTGGGTATGATGCCTCAGTGCTCTCCTACCGCTCCGGGTCGATTTACCGGCGAGTCCTGGGCCGCAAATCGATATGAATCCTGCGCTTGAGCGGTTGATGCTCGTTTTCTTGCCCCGCCTTAGGCTGACGCGATCAGATGTTGTGTTGCGAATATGGTCAGCAACGTCCTTGATCGCCATGTCAGATCTTTCAGGCTCTGAACATTGGTTGCGCAGCCCTCATCACACTCCGCCTTTGTGCATTGTAGTGGAATCTCGGCGCTCTTCATACTGACCTTCAGTACACCTCTACACATTAGGCAGACCAACCAGGGTAATGATGTCGTTCGAGGCTCCCATGATCTGAGCACCAAGGGTATATGCGGATGTCCTCCCTAAGGGCCATGCGTAGCTGTACCCTCGTCCCCATAAGGAGGAGGGAGTCGCCCGAACAATCGCGTTCTGGGCCCAGTATACCTGGAGGCTAGCATCTCTGCCCCTCGGGTGATGGACATACGCAGACCCCTATCCCGAGACTCTTCTCCTGGAATCGTGCGTGACCGCAGGGCTGGGTATGTTCCCACCTCCACCGTCTCCGCCGTACCGCAATAAGCGGATTCCACCATGGTCCGAACCACACGACCTTAAACTGTGTTGTCCGGTCCTACCACACGACCGTAAACTGTGATCGTCTTGGCCGCCCGACGAGAAACGGCACTCCATCGTGATGTTCTCCTCAGAGGACACTCATGTTGGGCGCTGGTTAATAACCACGCCATTCATCAATGCCTTCCGTGGATTGATTATTGTGGCGACGCCAGAGATTTCTCAATCACAGGCATGTCGCCGCACAAAGAAAAACCATTCATCTTTAAGGACAAACAAGAAATATCAAATGCCGCTCCTTCTGTGTGCGAGGGTCAGACCCGCACTCTTCCCCGCGCTGGTGCCCGATTGTGTTGCGCCGCGCTTCAAGAACTAAGTGTGGCTTGATTCCCATCCTTATGGGATACGTAGGAACGCCCGGATGTTTGAAACTTAGGGTCCAGCCCCCCACCTCTTAGAGATTCCCCCTTCTCTGGGGAATCCGCCGCCTTCAGGTCACCCTCAAGGCGTGTTCCCCGACCCCTTGCAGTGGTCCACCGGTGTCAAGAGTACTCTGGTTTATTGCCAGGAGGGTCAGGATCCGCTTGGTCAGGTTTCCTCCACTTTTCAGGCTTCGTGCTCCCTTTCATTCGGACCCATCGTCTACGCCCTGGGTGGAGCCCCCGTGAACGGTTCGGACACAATGCCTCAGTGCTCTCCCACCGACTCGGGCCGGTACCCCCAATGGCCTCGGGCAGAAAATCGATATGAATCCTGCGATTGAGCGGTCGATGCTCGTTTGCTGCCTCATTCCACCAACGGTTAGTGCGATATTGATGCTGCTTTTCCGCCACGGTCGGCAGTACTCCCATATCGTTACTCCGGTGCCCCCAGTCCTTGAGTGAATGGCCGCATGATTCACATTTTCCACCTCCCATTCTAACCAGGCGAAACCTCGACACTCTTGACACTATCCCTCAGTGCATCTTCGCATATCCAGGGGATAGGACCACGATGTGGCGTACTTTGAGGTCCTTATGGTCCGAGCTCTAAGACCTTAAACTAAGATCTCTCCTTATGGTCCGAGCTCTAAGACCTTAAACTAAGATCTCTCCTTATGGTCCGAGCTCTAAGACCTTAAACTAAGATCTCTCCTTATGGTCCGAGCTCTAAGACCTTAAACTAAGATCTCTCCTTATGGTCCGAGCTCTAAGACCGTAAACTAAGATCTCCCCTAAACGGGATTCTACGTCCTGCATGACGTTAAACTACACTCTCAGAACTACGTGTGGCTTGATCTCCAGCCTGATGGAGTACGTAGGAACGCCCGGGCATCTCAACTCGGGTCCAGCCTTAGGGATCGTTAAGTCCCGCCCCTCCTCGTCGCCGGCCGTCTGGCCTGGCTTCTGGTAGAGTGGTGCAGTTGTGATATTCTCCCCGATTCAGCTCGGGATGCCCCATTGCAATGGAGGGAAGCGACAGTTTCCTCGTCAAAGAGGTGCTGTCTTAGAATTGGGGTGACTCACAGCCAGATTAGTGCATCCGCCTAATACGCTTTCCCCACGGTGGCGCAATTTTGAGAGCGTTGGATTCTGTCCGAACAAATCGTCACTTCGCCCCACGCTTCGCATGCCCTGTTGATCTGGATTTCCACCCTTGTGTCTGAAGGAACCCCCAAAGCGGTATTCATGATAACATGTGGTCCGCCTCCTGCAATATGAATGATGACCTTCGGTCCGTCTATTGCAGTTGTTATGGTCGATCCACTGTCCGCCTACCGTCTTGGGCATTTCCTGGAAGGCCGACCGTTGTGGATGTCTGGATTCGGGACACGCGATTCACTCTTTCTCATTTCCCTATGTTCGGATAAAATCTCAACGCCCCTAGCGTCGTCCCGCTCGTGTGTTGGAACAAGTTGGGGGGATGATACATTGATTAGGTCTGAGGTCTCCTTTCCTAGGAATGACCTCCCTCTTTTCTCCATAAATCCAGGCCCAATTATGGATGCCTGATGCTTGGTTAACACTCCCGCAAGACAACTAATTGTGGTTGAGCATGTTAAGCCAAAAGATGCAGATAAATATATTGATTCATACAAATGGATCAAAGTAGCAGAAGCAAATGTTTTGGGAACGGCAAAACAAAGCCCTTAGGGATTAGCATGCTGAATGAGTCTTTCTAATGCCGCTACCCTTTGGCTGGTGGCCTCCAGAGCTGCTTCTCGCTCTCTGCGTGCCCTCTCTTCGTCGGTGGTCGCAGCACGTAGTTCGTCGATTCTGGCCTATGCACGCTCCCGCTCGACCTGAATTGTGACCATCTGTTGGCCCGCCTCCGTCAGCTGTACCTCGGCGTCAACCAGCTGGGCTGCTAGTTGCTCCACAAGCTCGGTACACGTTGCGACGAAGGCCTCCTTCTCTGCCGCCTGCCCTTCGAGGCGCCGGACTTCCTGCTCCGCCGCGAGGAGCGCCCGCGTGCTCTCCGACATGTCCCGAATTTGTGTGGCGTCGGCACGCCGGCAGCTCTCGCGCATCTTTTCGGCCATTAAATCACGGACCGTCAGATGGAGGCGTTGAGCATCAGCTCCCCCGGCACACAGGAAGCGCAGCCAGGTTTGAAGTGATCCCATGCGCCCCAGCCACTCCGACGGGTCTCGCTTGAGGAAGCGCTGGATGCACTTCCACCCCCTGCGGCGCGTTATCCGGCTCTCCTCGACTGCCTCCGCGTCTGAGTCGTCCATCTCCTCGGGGTCGGCAGGCCGGTAGGCAGGGAAGGCAGCCAGCAGGTCTGCTGCAGGGTCCGCCCCTGGGAGGTCCTCATGAGGGATGGGTTCCCCAACATCCGGGCGAACTTCTTCTCTCTCCCCAGCGGCGCTGACACCCTCGTCAGCCCCCGACCTCTCTCCGATGTCAGCACCGCCGGCGTCCGCAGCCCCCTGATCAGCAGTTGGTGGGGCCGGCTCGGTGTGGGAAGTCTGTTCCGGAGCAGGCGGCATGTCTGCCACCAGTCCACTTGTGGATGGCCCGGGTTCGGCAACCCGACGAGCCTCCATTGTTGAGATCACTGCGCAGGGCATGCTGCGGTTAGTCACGGATCGTCAACGGAAAGCACCAGCAGTAAAGTAAGGAGACTTACAGGAGTTCAGAGCGTCATCTTCCGCTATCCCGGCCGCCGCAGGAACAGTTGCAGCAGGGGACCCTTCCGCGCTTGTCAATTCGATAATGGGTGCCTGGCCCCCGCCTTTTCCTGCTGGCGCCTCTCCTACTCCCGCTGAGGATGCCTGACCAACATCCGTGTGCTCCTGAGAAAGATGGAGAAATGGGTTAGAAGCTGCATAAGAGAATGGATGAAGCAGATTGAGTAGGGATAGAAGCGGACCTCGAGGAGCTCAGTGACATCAACGTTGTCAGAGCCGGCCACCTCGCCGCTCTCCCGTGGGCTCCCCTGATGGGATCTTCCCTCGGAGCCTTCATCCTCCCCCATTTCCTCCTCTTCCTCGGAGTCGCTGCCACTTTCATCTTCCGCCGACAGCATCTGTTCTGGAGCGGGCTCTAGACCGAGCATCACCTTCACCAGAAGGGATGGCTCCGCACGCTGACCACGTTGGCGCGCGTAATCGTCCATGGCCGTCAGATACGCATACTGTCGGTTGAAGTCCACTCTGTCGGCGATCTGGAGGCGCCCGACCTCTGGCAGATAGATTCCTTCTCTGAGTATCTTTCGCCAGATGCCTTCGGTCCCCAGTGACTGCCGCAGGGTCATCCAGGCCGACCACAGCGCCGGGAAGACCGCGTCGTGGGAGGGTTCGAGCAGACGTCTCACCTGCTTCCCGGGCCGCTCGTCGACCACCGCACGTGCCCCCTCTCTGGGCGCTGAGGTCGTGGCGGCAGCTCGCGATGTGCCCGCCGCCGAAGTCCCTGCCCGCGCCGGCTCCGCTGCTTGGCGCGCCTCCGTTCTCCCCCGTGTGGCGGCGCCTCGCCTCCTTCCTTGACGCCCGGTCTCCGCACGGGTAACCTCGAGCCGCCGAACTGGCTTCCGTAGAAGCCCCTCGGGGTACGCGATGGCCCAGTGTTCGGCGTACTCGGTTGCCAAGCCTGCGTCAACCCCGGTAGGAGGGAGAGTGATGACGTCGCCAGAGCCGAAAGCGGCAAACATCAGCCACATCTGGCGAAGGACGCAAGGGTTCGTCTCCTCCCGGACAGCAGTGAATACCCTCTTCGGCATCCGCTGAAGGCACCTGAACTGCCTGGCGAACCGGGTTGGCACGTAAGGCTCGCAGATCACCTTCCCGTCGATCCGAGCCACGAGCACCCCGCCCCGCATGTTCAGGAAGTATTCATGCTGCTCCAGCGGACCCTGCCCATTGTCGATCATCTAGCCGGCGGGAGTGGGGAACGGACTGAAGTTGAAATTGGCATGATTTCCAATCCGAATCCTCACACCCTCCTCACTTATGGTCATCGGAGCGACCCCCGCGATGTTCAGCAGGGAGGGTCGCAGGCCGTTGCCCGGAGGAATGATGGTGTTCGGAAACGTGTACCCACCGAGGTGAGTAGCCACCCAGCCGTGGAAGAACTGAAAGGGCCCATAGATCCTTCGTGGCGACCCCCCTCGTGAGATGCGTCCCAGGATGGCATACAGCCTCTCCAGCACTGGGACCCCGAGGTTGTATCTTTTGTTGGCGGCCATAGCGCCCGCCATCGCCAGTGTTGCCGGGCGAACGCCCATTCTCGCGTCCCGCACTGGCAGGAGCCACCCACTCAGAAAGGCGGCCAGGAACGCCGCGTACTGGACATTTGGGTCCCGGGCCTCGATGACGCGGTACCCCCATGAGCGGTAGTCGCCCGTCTCCAGGACCCGCCAGTACGACCCGTTCCGGCTCCTCTGAGCTGCGGTCGGGCACCGCTTCCCCCTGCCTGGCATCTTGACCGCTGGGTCATGCTCCAAGAACTGGCCGAACCACTCCTTGTAGGCTATGTCCTTCTGTATGTCCTTGATCCCAAGCCGCTGCGTAGCCAGGTCAAGTAGATTCCATGTCAGAATGGGAGTCCGTGACCTGTCCTCCCAGATGTTCTTCGGGGGCAGGAACTCATCGTATTGGTAGCCCTCCAGCGGGATACCTCCGATGCAGTGGATGTCCCAGAGACCAATGCCGACCTCCCCATGGTGAAGATGGAAGGTGTTGGTATCCGGAGACCAGTGGGTGAACAGCTCCGGCCCGAGCTCGGACTGCTGGTAGAAGTGGAACTGCGACGTCCACACCGCCTCAAACAGGCCGATGTACCGCAGCTCCTCTGCGAAGTGATCGCAAGTGTGGCGTACCCAGAATGCCCAGGCCCACTCACTGGTGAAATTTCCCCCAGACCGCAAGTCCCAGCCCTTCAGCCAGCCCTTGGTGTCGTCAGTGACACTCTGGCGATATGTGCTCGAGTAGAGGGCTGGAGAATTCTCCGCAGTAGGCTCACCCCCGTCAATGGTTCGCGTCCTCGGGTTCAGGACATAGACGTCCAAGTGCTTGGTCTCCTTGGCAGGATGCCCATTGTTGGTGATGTTATAGCGGGGAAGCTCGTCCTCCCGAGTCACCCAGGTCCGTGGCACATCAACCTCGAACCCTGGCACCGGAACCTCATCTAGGATGCCGAAGTTCCAGAGCGGCAGGTTGTCCGATAGTGGATATGTCTTCTGGGCCGACGTCAGCAAGTCGAACAGGGATTGATTGTTGGAAACAATCTCCTTGGCTCCGTAAACCTCCTCGTTCGCCGCCATCTCTGCTCTGCGAATGGCGGCATCCCCCTCATTTCCTTGATGCGCGACCATCTCAGAAGTTTCGGGAGTCGTGCGGGTTAAGGGATGAAGCGTGCGGGATCGGACGAGGCTGGTAGAGAAGTTTGAAGGTTGGCGCGCAATCCAAGTGGACGGCGCGCAATTGGGAAGAATGTCGCGCAAAGTTCCTGGGTTTTCGCGCAAAGACAGGCGAATTCCGGATGGTTTTGCGTGCCGATCGGGAGAATTTCGCGACCGGAAAAGGCGATTTCGCGCACGAGAGCGTTGAAGCTTATCGCGCGGAAGGCCTGTGTACGGAACGCGGAACCCCGGACCCCTATTTATAGACGAGGCCGGGATTCCGCGCCGCGCGGAACGCTCGATTGCGCGACCGCGGCGGCGAATTTCGCGCCCGACGCCCCTTTTTGCGTGCCTAAGTCCCGCGTAGCCCAGGACTTCGGCATTCCGGCGTCTCCCTCGGAACCCGATCGTTGTGACCTCTCGCCGATCAGATTCCGAGGGGGGGCTTTTGTAGACGCCGGAAAAGTCCGTTGTTCCCAAACGAAGCTCCGGATGCGGAAAGCGAAGTGATATTTGGAGTCAGAGGCACGTTCCGGAGGGCCCGGAGGACATGCGCGAAATTTCAGAGGCCCGCGCGCAAAGTTGAGTCGCAGCGCGCAATCCTCCCGGGATGCGCGCAATGCGCTGGGCCGGCGCGCTATTTTGCGCACCCGTGGCCTGCGCGGCGCCCTTGCGCGCCGGGTCCTGATTCCGCGCCCGCAAAGGGAATTCCGCGCCCGAGACCGGATTCCGCGCCCGGGGTTGCCTATAAATATAAGGCGACCCCGACGTTTTGAAGGTTGCCAGAATCCGAAGCGTCGCTCGTTCGCGCAATCCAACCCCTTCCGCGCGCAATGCCGATCTTCAGGTAACCTCCTTTCTTTCGCGCAATAGAGCCTTGGGGTTCGCCTTCGCGCGCAATCCCCTTGGCTCCTTTCCTTTGAATAATCCTTAACCCGAAGGCCTTTGCGCGCAAAAGAAGCCTCTTGCGCGCAATTGCCCCCGGGTGCGCGCAATCCAGCCCGATTGCGCGCACCCCCCATTTTCAAAGTGGCCATTCGTTAGAGAATGAGCCGTTGCCCCCGCGTGCTACCCGAAGCCCGGTGCACACAATCTCAATCATCCGCGCGCAAAGGGCTGGCCCGATTGCGCGCCAGCCCGCCATTTTGCGCGCCGACCCGCTGTTTTGCGCGCAAAGCTCCTCTTTTGCGCGCAATCTGCCAGGGTCGCCCCCCTTGACCCCCTGAGGGTACCTGCCTGCGTGGCGCCCGATGATCTTCATCCTGGGTGCCCGCACCGTGCGTTGTCTTCCCGTGCGGCCCTCCAGGCTCGCGCGAAGTGACACGGACCCATCAGCGGCAATCCATCGTCCTTCATGACGCTAAACTGCATTCGTCCCGCATGACGCTAAACTGCATTCGTCCAACACGACGTTAAACTGTGCATCGTCCAACACGACGTTAAACTGTACCTCGTCCAAGCTACAAGACGTTAAACTGTTCAGCATTCGTCCCGCATGACGTTAAACTGCATCCGTCCAACATGACGTTAAACTGTACCACGTCCGCACTGCAAGACGATAAACTGCCAAGTGTTTTGTCCAACATGACGTTTAACTGTACCACGTCCGCGATGTAGGACGCTAAACTGCCAAGCACCTTCATCCTCAACACACGACGTTAAACTGTACTTCGTCCGGCAAGACGTTAAACCGTCCGCTTCGTCCTCAACACACGACGTTAAACTGTACTTCGTCTGGCAAGATGCTAAACCGTCCGCATCACCCGATCCCGTGCCCTGCACGCAGGGTCCCCCCGGTTTGGATGTGGGCCCCGCCCGCTCGTCTCTGCAGGGATGTCGGGATTGTCCCTCTTTAGGGATGATTTAATGGGAGCGGCTTTTCCCTACGGGGGTAGGGTATTACAAACCCCTAGTTTCTTGTGGGGGGGCCGCACATGTGTATCTCCATTGCGCCTCCCCACTGCCGAAGCCAGTAGAGGGTGTGACTGGGATCGAGGTGTCTCCTACTTTCGGTCCAAGTCCCTTCCAACTGAGTTTTGCCGCATCCGGGCTGCCTCAAGTGCGTAAGTCCTGACAGAATGAACTACGTGGACTTTGATCCCTGTCTTCTAAACAGGGTACGTAGGAAGCCTCCCTGAGGTTCAAGCCCACCACCTGGTCGTCCCGGTCGTATTCACGTCGGTTCGTCCATCAGTGGACCCCTCCAGGGTTCATGCTTGCGTCGATTCACCTATGAATCCACCCCTGTGGGAGACTGCACGTGTGTATCTCCACTGTGCCTCCCCACAGCCCCTTTTTCCATTTCTCCTTTTATCGTCCAGCATGACGTGAAACTGTGATCCACCCGGCCGTTCCATCTCCCTCTGTGCGAGGTGGTTCGGTTCAATCCTCCACTCGGCGGCCTCGACCTCTTCGTGAGTCGGCTTGCCGACGTCCAGTATGACGTTAAACTGTATACCCAAACTACGTTGACATTGATCCGTGCTAACGCGCGGTACGTAGGAAGCCCCTACGGGGTCCAAGATCTTCACTCCATCATCCATCCTGATCCTTACCCGGGCCGCCACATCCCGGTGGGGTCATGCCACTTCACTCCACTCCATATCACTTTGGAAGCCGCCCATGCGTTGGCCCCGGCGTCGGAGGTTCCCCGCAAGGGGTTCTGTCATCTGATCCACTCTTCGTGTTGACCAGTCCGATGCCGTCCCCGCTGGATGTTAAACTCGCGGCATACCCCGTGTTAAACATGGGAAGCTGAGGAAAACCTCAGGGGACACAGTTCCCCGCACCCAGTGCGGGATGCCTCAGGCCATCATGCCTTCGAGAAGCCCTATTAGGGACGGAAGACAGACGTGCAGAGCCGCAGTGTTACGACATGCCCCCAGCACCCAGAGCCACCCGACCTCCTCACCGTAGGTTGCTGCCCCGACCAGACTCCTTGGAGCGTCCGGGCGGAAGCAGCATAATTAACCGGTGTCCATGAAGATATGGCGCCGGGAACGAGATTCACGAGCATGTCTTAAATCTATGAGGGAGACCCGGATTAGGCGACGAGTTCCGAGGAGACGTCCAAGGAAGGAGGAGCCGACATCCCATCATCCCGTTTTCGATCAAGGAGCAGACGCCCCTGAATAAGGGACGGATGCCGCCCGCCTTTGGAAAGCGGGACTGCGGGACCACAAGCCGCGCGCCCATCCCCTCGGGTTGACGGGTGCACGCGCGAACGCGTCCTGGCGGAACAGCGTAACCCGACGCACATCCGCACCGAAACAAACCCTTAATGAGAATTTTAGCTCACCCCTTGATTCATTTTCCCTTCCCTAGTTTATGAAGACGAAATCCTTGAATAATTATCAAGGATATAGTTTATTTTCCTTTTTTATGATCTATGTTTAATTACCCATACAATAAGGGAACCATGTATGTGTCTAGTTCTTAAAGACTAATAAAATATTTGGTCCTTTTGTATTTGAATATTGAATCTATTTTCATTGTAATAAAGTAAGGCACTGGATCCGGGATACTGAGGATAGGGTATTTATAGTTGGTATCAGAGTAAGTGTAGTAGAAACCTTGGATACTATATTTAGAAAATCATAGATTTAAAAAAATAAACCTATGACTAGCTTTGAGGATAAGTTTAAGTATATGATATCATCATATATATTGGGTAATGAAAATGTATAACCAAGGTTAAACTTATGGACTCATATATTGATATGGTGACATGATTTAGACATTCTATAAATGAATCACCATATCTATGTGATTTACCACTATGATTAGTGTATCTAACATGGTTAATTTTGGTTTTAGTTATTGGATTGAACCAGAATGAAGTAGGTTAACTTTGAATATGATATAAAATGTATTTTCAAGAAACTAAATGGGAATATTACTTGATTAAAGGATATTTTGATTATGTATACTCAGTTATCAAGACATATGATGAAAAAAATCCACCTTCACCAACACTCAAACTCACTAAAGAAGAGAAGGATAAAATTCCCTGATAGCTCGGGTGATGGAGACCCTGGAGGAAATACAATTTAGTTTCATATATTCAATATATGTGAGAATAAAAAAATAAGTGAATGTATTAGTGGAATTGGAAGATACTTTGCCTGTAGAAAATAATGATATAATGTAAGTAATTTCTGAGAAAAAATGAAACATTTTGAAAAATTGTATACTTAGGTTATTACTGATGGTTAAATGTTTTAAATGTAAAAAATATGATAATTATTGAAATATTTTTAATAGGTAGAAAAATCATTAAGTTAATTAGTAATGTTATACAAGTAATTGTTGTACTGATGATGATGATGAGACTAAAAATTCCATATGATGGTAAACAAGTATTAAGGAATAAGTTAACAAATCATAGTTAATGGTTTAAGAATGATGTATAATGATTAAAATAGTTGTGTATTTGGATTCAAGAATTATTTTATCAAGTATTCTCTATTTATAATAATCAGGAGGTATATAGATATTCTACTACAGTGCTTATTATTTAAAGATTTTGAGGCATGTGATGAATAATAATAACGATCATGAAAAATGATTCAGTAGAAAGTTGACCTTTTATAAAACACATTATTTGGGAAAGATAACACTAAATTTGTACCCTATGTTGAGATAATAATGAAAAATATGTGTTTATGGGATAATATTGGTTATTGATTTGATGGTTTATGTAATCTTTGTTGGTTTTACTACATGTTTGGTTTAAGGAATAAATTCGACAACTTGAGATTTTATTTTTGGAAGCATGTGTGTTTTCATTAAGGGTTTTATGTGATCAAGATATTCATATATTTGGTTTGAAAAAATAAAAGATACATTATGTTTTTTTGAATAATGTAATGTTAATTTGATTTTGGAAATTTAGTGGCATTCCATAAATATTTTTGGACTTTGAATTTGAATAGATGTATTTTTCATAAGTCTTAAGGTTAACTACTTATGGAATGGATTATGTTAAAATTTTAATATTATGATTTATTGATAAAATTTTATAACCATGTTGGTTTTTTTAAATATTTAATGGTTTAAGGAATGACTTATGGATCTTATGATTTAATAAAGTGCTTTAGTCATGAACAATTTATCTTGAACACCCACTTCCTAGCATTATAGATGAAGTGAAAAAATATTAAAGAAAAAAAAGGGTGATATTATATTATTTAAATAAATAAGGTAAGATTTTTCAAGTGATTATTTAGATAGTAAATGAACCCCTCAATTGTAGGAAAATGATTTTGGAACAAATATGTTATCCATTTATTGAGAAATCACTTTTATTTTAAATAAATATAGATTTATAGATTTATGATGGCTAACATTATAATGATCATGTTCTCTATCACTTTACATCAAAACATGATAGTTTTATTTTTATTCCATGTCCATATTTTCACTTCCCACTAATGTTATCCTTTTTGAAATCCTAATTTTGTGGTGACCTTCATATTTTTTATTCCCTCCTTTAATAGGATGTTTTACTAACCCATTTTAGGATAAAGAATTTGAAAAAGAGTATTTTAAAATGAGAACTCCATGATAACCAATAATAATTTTAAATTATGAGGAAAAAACTTATTAAAGGTGGGGTGAATTTAACACCCCATGATTTTATGGTATTTCTCTTTTTAAATTTGACTTATTCAATAGCTTACGTTACACAAAACACCAAGTTTAAAAAATGATTAAATATTATTAATTAATAGCTATCACCTTAAAATTGGAATGGTGGGAATGAGTGAGATTAAATAAATTATTAAAATATGGTTTACAAATAAATTCATTGGTTACCAATTAATTAGAAATGAAAATAAAACAAATTGAACATAAAGGATGTGTTTTTTATATAAAAAAACCTTTTATGACCAAAATGACATTTTATCATAATAAATTAAATTAATCACTATTAATGAAAGATAATAATGATATTTATATGTTATATATTCAATATGACATTTTTAAATTCATCCAATAAGTTTTATACACTTAATATAAGAATAAATCAAAATTTTAGCATAAAAAGATAAATTTTTATGATAGAAATATTTTATACCTTTTAATGGCGTATTTGTTTTAATACTAAATTTTGAAAGTTTTATAAATTTTATTTTAAAAAATAATATTCTTTTTTGATGGAGAAATTTTAAAATTATCATAGGGTTATTTTTTTGGCCTTTTTTTCAAGATGTTTTAATTTTTTAATGAATAAAAAAATACAGTTTTTATGAAATATGGCACCTTTTGTGATATCATCAAAACATAATTATGATATAAAAACTTATTAAACTTATGTAAAGACATTTTTTATGAAATAATATATATTTTATGATATCATAAAAACCTAAATATGATATAAAAATTTAGTAAACTTTTGTAAATACTCATGTATGATAATATAATAAAAATATCATACAGAAATAATATAGAACATATAAATTATAAATTATTTCATGAAAATTATAAAAATAATTTTTAGTGCCTATGAAGTGGATACACAATATTTAAAAAGTTATATTTAGTTCTTTATAGATAATAATTGAGTTATAAAAAGTATTTGAATGAATTTTAATTAATTATTATGTATAAATGATGATTCTGACTAGTAGTTTTGAATTTTAGAGTTATATAACATTAATATTATCCAAATAATTTTGAAATGATTGAAAAAGTTAGGGAAATTAAAATTAAATACGTTTTCTTGACATGGATATGAGAAAATATACATATTGAATGAATCTAAAAGACTATCTTGAGCCCAGTTATTTTTTTATGATAAAAATTTATTTTTAATTTTTTATATATAAAAAATTAACTTTAATGCTTATGAAATGATGATGTAGTGCTTGTGAAATAAAAAGAAAAATCAGTAAAATAATTTTAATTAATATTATATGAACCTTAAAATGACCTAAAAAACTTGAAAAATATTATTGGATGAATAAGTTTAAGCCATAATTATCCTTGATTTGAATTTGGAACCTTTTGGATCCACTTATATAACTTTAATCCCCTTAAAATATTTTATTTATAAGAAATTAAAGCTATCCACACAATGTTTTTAATTATTATAACATTTTTATATATGGTTTTATAGAAAATATTGTTTTTCCAGGAAATGGCCTGGATGGGATTCACCTAATGGTTTTATTATGGGGGTTAAATTCTTTTCTTAATTTCTTGTATTGATTTTACCAATTTTTAGTCTTCCCTAGAAACTCCTAATGGTTACCACATCCATAAATGGATACAGACCTTCTTTTCAAAGTCAGGTGGTCAGTTGGGGTTTCAAACCCAATGATGCTTAAGATCGCACATTGGTCAATAGGATATGAGGTCAAGCTCATCACACCCTTTTTTGGAGAACTGTTCCATACTATAGGACTCTCTTATAGTATTAAGATATGTTCGTGATTCTATTCCTAATCCTAATACAGAACCAGTTAACCAAAAAATATTATCAAACGTTAACCCTTTTCCATGTAATGGGTAACTTCTTATGGGATGAATCTTTATAACCAGGTTCTTCATAATTATTTACCATGTAGGGAGGCGATTAATATTCTTAAGAGAGGATTGATTCATCATGAGATGTACTATGTATCTTGGTTATTGAAGGAATCAAAACCTCCATAGTTCATTAATCTTGTATATTTTAATTTCATATGGAAAGGAAATATGTGCGAGCACTTAGGCACTAGGTATTCATGCTTGAGTCTCAAGGAGACTTCCTACATATCCCAATTGTGGTGAGAATCTGAGTTGTTCTAGTTCATTTGGTTTCGTAGTCCACTAACATAAGAGGTAGAATGATCATCCCATATAAATGATTGGGTCCCAATGCTTGGGATGTCAGAGACATGGGGGGACATACACCGAATTGAATTCCTATTTAAGCTTAGGAATTATAAATTCATCCAACATGTCCTAGTTATTAGAGGAATTAGATTTATCATAGATTAGTTATTCCCTTAAGGCTGGCCATAAGGAAGATGCCCTTATATGGGGTTAATCATATCATGCCACTCATTGGGGCTAAAACAACAAGGTAACCATGGCTGGTGGAGATGAGTTATGAGAATGATATGACCATTGAAACTCCTTAAGCCCATGTGATCCATGATTGGTGTGATAAACAAAGGAAAATAAGTAATCAATCTCACTGCATATGGATGTGGGACTTATGTACTAGGACCACCATTAAGAGGATTTACTATGGGGACCAGTCCTTAGGGAGGAATCCTACGTATCTTGGTTATGTCATTAATCAGAGTCATCATAGTTTAGTTCAATTATTAGTTCGCTAATGGATGGGGTATAATGGCTAGCCCATGAAAATGATTGGGTCCTGATGGTTGGATTTTCGGAGACATGAAAAGAATCATAATGATATGGATTCCCATTTGAGCATGGGCCTTAGGAAGGTGACCTACATATCTTATTTATTATAGGTATTAGAGTTCTCATAGTTTAAACATGCCACTTGGACTATCTCCAAGGTATATTCCCTTATGTGGACACAATTATATCATGCCATTCTTCAGTGATTACACACTAAGGTTTACCTAAACGGTGGAGATTCATGACACAAACAATATGACCATTGAAAATCCCTAATCTCATGTGATCCATGTTCGATGTGAGAAATAAGAGATAACAAGTAATCCATCACACTTTATATGGATATGAGAATTATGTGCTAAGATAGCCATTGGGATGATTAATATGGAGCCTAGTTCTTTGGAAGGCATCCTACGTATCTTGGTTATAGAAGGAACCAGAGTCATTGTAGTTCAGTTAGCTGGGGCTTACACACTGATGATACCCTTTCCTTTATAGATGATTATGATGTGAATGATATGATCATTGCACCTCCCTAATCACATGTGATCTATGCTCGGTGTGAGAAACAAGGGACATAAAATAATAAGTCTCACTACTTTAGAATGCGGGACCTAAGTACTGGTACAACCCTTTGGAGGTTAATATAGAGTTCATACCACATAGAGGCATCCTATGTATTCTGGTTTTAACACAAATCAATGTCTTCAAAGTTGTTTTTGTTGGGGATTACACACTGAAGTTTTCCTTATAGTTGGGGATTACACACTATGTATGGACAAGATTGTCAAGTCCATGGATGTTTTATTGAGTTCAGGTCGAGCCTTAGGAAGGTATCCTTTGGATCTTGGTTATGTAAAGAATCCTAGTCATCATAGTTTAGATGATCAGGGATTACACACTGAGGTAGCCCTATTGACCTATCCTTCTTGCCTACAAGACATGTGAGGATTGTCTACTCGACATGCCATTACTGTTTTCCTAACACGTCCAAAGACAATTTCATGATCTAGTTTACTTTTATGGGGGACACAGATAACTTGGATGACATGTACGAAGATTGTCACATGATCAAGGGTGACTTGTCTGGGGAACATTGTAAGACCATGAAAACTTGTTTTGGAAGCCATCGAATGAGACTGAGTAAAATTCTTAGAGGTTTTTACGTGATCTAGTTGAATTTTCATAGTGTCATTATGAAAACTGGATGACACACTTTGAGGGTGTCGTAGAAGTAGATGCGACATGCCAGGAGGGAGATTCATGATTCATTATGACATATATTGAGGCCATCGTAAGATCTGAATGGTGTTCCTAGAGGTCATCATGAGAGCCCGTTGACATGCCTGAGTGATATTGTGAGACTTAGCAGACATGTACCAATGCCACCATGTGAGTCATGAAACTTGTCTGAAGGACACCAAAAGGTTTGGATGGTCAGCCTGAATGGATTCCTGAGACTGGTGTGGCATTCCCATGAGGTTCCATGTGACTTTTTTTTATGTTTCTAGAAGACTTCGCATGATTCATATAGAATTACAAATGATTGTCTCATGATCTGGATGACATGTCATGGTGTTGTCCTATGACCCAAATGGTTCATGCGAAGAGAATAAATATTAGCGTATATGTTCTTATCATAAGTATTCATTCGTTTATTATTTTTTCTATACATTATATTGAAAATGACATAGATATGTTCAATGTTGTCTTGTTTTAAGTCTCATGTGATTTAGCAGATATGTGGGATATTTTTCACGATTCTTTCTAGAAGTCCTTCATGTGATCTATTAATAACCATACAACGTTACTATACATGTTTCATGATAGATCAAGTTTTTATCCTAGATATTAACGGATGTAAAACATACCAATCACAAGATTAGATGCTCAGTGAAATCTGATATGGGGATTGGGTGTGCCGGTGTGAGGTTCCAAGAGTTCTTTCGTCCATATATGTGTCCGCCTCTATCTCAGTGCATAAGTGTCTTTTTTTCATTTTGGGGTGTGTAATTTATAGGTGTAACCACCCTGTTTTTTCACCAATTTGCAGAACAAATATTGAAAAAATCCCAGTTGGAAATGGTTTCATGCACTCCATAAGTTCCTACCATAAATCATTCTAGGGGAATCACATGATTTACAATGACTACAGGATCATCCCATCAATGCCTCCTTTATTGGTTTATTTCCAATTAAAAGGGTCTTATTGAATATTGGGGACATGCCGAGGGACTTTATAATAGTCATATAGACATGTACAAGGGCCTTCTTGAGATTAGGTCTCCTATCAAAAGGCTATAGCTTGATATCAAGAGACTTGTATGGAACCTTTAATGAGACAAGGATGTCTTGTCATGGGGACTTTGTGAAACTAGGCTGACTTGTCAAGGGATTTTTTGAGACCATATTTTAGATAACCTTAATGTGTTGCATGATTTTTATGATCTCCGGAGGCTCTATTATTTTCCAACTTTATTTCCTTTTTTTATTTTACAATGGTTTTAAATCATTCAAGGATATATAAGTGTTTTTAAATACCATATCTTCTACCTCTTTGTTATGTGTGGTAGGATCAACAAATGGTTTTGTGGAGATGGGTGAGTATTTCATTGTAAAATCCATATGTTTTTTCATTATGAAGTCAAAGGGGGATCCTGAGGTCTCCTGGACATTCCTAAGGCTCTTTGTGTGATGAGGATGTCTGGTTAGTGGGATTTCATGGGATGAGGAAGACATGTCATTGGGTGCTTATGGTGTCTTGTGGATCTCTTGGGGCATGTCACATATTTTTTGTGGCTGAAAGAGGCTACAACTTTCCACATTTTTATTTCCCTTGTTTATTTTACAAAGCCCTCAGGTTTTGTGAGTTTTCTTGAGTGTTGTCATGGATAATCACTCTCACCATCGGTGATGTGTCATGTGAGTTTTATGAACAAAATATGCTCCCACCTTCTGGATATTTTTCCTCCTATTTTTCAAATGGTTTGTCAGGCGTCCGGTAGTTGACAATCCGCGTGACCTTGGGGATATTATTTGTCTTCCATCACATGCTTTGTGATTTTTCAGGGTGACTTAATGGGAGAAATACTTATTAAAGTGTCTATGTGGGATATTTCATAGGTTATGCACCGTGGATGAGCATTTTCATGACCTTCTACTGGTTATGGAATCACATCTCCCTAGGGGTTTCAAACAATTTATTTTTTCATGGACACCTTATTCTTCCTTTTCTTTTTGGGGAAAATAATAACCATATCTAGGTGTCTCTTACTTTGTAAATTTTATGATTCCCATTTGGTAGGCATTAACAAATTCCCCTTGAAACGACCACAACTATTATAAATAAAATTCCCATTTATTTTTTTAAATGTATTATTATATAATATGGTTACAAAAAACACACACACTTATTTTGTATTATTATTACCATTAGATTTAGAAGGTTTTTATGTATCATAAGAATTGATAACATAATCATTGAACAATTAATACATGATTATTATAAATATAGGGTATTATCAAATCCAATTTCTATAAACAAAATAAGTGATGTCCTCAACCAGCATGATCATACTCTATAAAGCCTATTTATCAGAGCTTCTGAGTGAGATAGTATTTCTAGGATTTTTCCTTGACCAAGCCTAATATGAGATCTAACAACTTAATTATGAGCGAAACTATTTGTGGGAGAAGTTCAAGCTCATCAAGATCATGAACCAAAACAAGTTCTCCAAACCACCCAATGAAAGTACCCCCATCGCACACCTTACCCTTAGGGAATTTTATGATGTATTAAAGGTATATGTAATAATACCCTATAGATATGAGTATGTATACTATTTTTAATATATTAATGAATATATTTTCATCCAATTATTATTACTTTGTAAATGTTTTTAATTTTGATATAATAAAGCACAAATTTAATTTTTGGTCAATATTAATATTAAATTAATGAATTAATGAATTAATTTATTTTTAAATAAATAATATTTTATTTAAATATTATTATTAAATAATATTTATTAAATATAAATTATCATATAATTTTTATATCAAATGTAATTGGGGTTCAAAAAAATATTATTGTCAAAAAACCTATCATTTTCAATAAATGTTGGTTTTTATCTTAAAAGTGAGAATTCACATATTTATAAAATTATATAGATAAAATGTATATTATTTTTTTAATTAGATAATCCAATTTATCTAGTTGTTAATTTTTTATAATTTTCTGGGACAGTTGAATTTTTCGGATAAAAAGTAAACACCGTATAAATATACTTTGTGATTTATGACATCACAATCACCCAAAAGTGATGTAATAAATAATAAAAATAAGATCCATGAAGAAATATATGTTTTAAATTTAAAATAATATGATTTAAATTTATTTGGTATATTTTTTAAAGCCATTCTGAATCCTCTAGGACTTATAATATATATTAAGATTTTAAAATCATTTCTTCAAGAGTGTAACTCACCTCAACATCACCAAGGGTAATATTTTATTAATTTAGTGACTTATAATTCTAAAATAATATAACCCACTCACCTTTGGTAGAAACCATGGGAAAAAATCATTGTATGGATGTTAGTTTTGGATATTTTATTATGTGGAATCGAAAATCAAAATAATAATGAAATCTCCCCGTTTTCCTATATAAACCCATACAAACACCAATTTATGTTCACTAAAACTCATTAGATCATTTAAAAACTATTTACTTAACTCCCTAGAGTCCTCCCAAGGTGATCCAATCTTTCAATAATCCCCTCATATGCCTTTGGAGTCACACACTCAAGTAAGGGACCCTTACCTTTTACTCCTCCTTTCAAATTCGAGCACCTTCTTTGAAATTATTTCTTTTAATTTCAATTAGTTATATTATAATCCATTTCTAATAATTTTCATACTATAAAATTGATGTTATTTTAATTATTTATCATTTATACTACCTTAGTTGGACCGTCACCGAAGCCGTTACTATGCCGAAATTTTGTAAGGGATCTTCCACTCTTATCTTTTATCATGCACTCATTTTTTGTTATGTCTTTTAATTTTTATTTACTTATTATGAGATATGATATTAAATATTCCACTTAATGGAAATTTTATGTCCAACTAATGAGATCCCCATTTATTTCTCATCAACCATTTTTTTTAATTTTTAATTGACGTTGTTATGCTACCGAAATTTCACCACAATTTTACATGCCAAAACAATTGTGTAGTGAATACCATGCCTGTTATTCTATAAAAATAATTCACTATGATACATATATACTTATTGATTTGGGGAATACATGTATGTATTCCACATTCCTTGATCAAGTAATAAATTATTATGAATGAATCTCTGTCAAACGATCTATGTCGCACACTTAAGCATGGGAATGGAATGATTATGATGGGTGCACCAAGATATAACTCTAATGCACTGGTTAATGTTTAGTATCATGATATTTCATGTTAGAACAAGGGTGTACCAGATATTTTTATAAGAATATTTCTAGTATGATGTTGTTGTAGTTTCTCCATGAATTATGTTTTTGATTTAGTGTTTTAAGTTGTTTCCACATTTCGCCTGTTATGATCATTATACTATATCATTCCTTATTATTCATTTTTTTGTTCCTCATTGATATGCCTATTGTCTAAAATGTATCACTTATTCCATATTTATTCCCTTATTTTTATTTATACATCAACCATTGCCTATGTATGTCCGTAGGTTATCCCATACAGTTTTATGTTCGAAGGAGTATTTTGAGAATGTTAAAGATGTTTTCAATAAAGAATGTTAATGGATTTTTTAATAATGCTGTTATATTCCATGTTCAAGATGTTATGTTGTGTACCTAATTCACAAATACACTATACATATTGATCTTTCGGGTTGCATTAAGTGAAATTTTATGTAATAAATCAAGTATTAATATGTAATAATGAGAAGGGATGTTATAATTAGTATCAGAGGAAACCTTTAGTTTTTTTGGTAATTAGGATTAGATAACTCTAGAGAAATCTTTAGGGATAAGGCTAAGTGTGATAAAACATACCAAAATAATGTTAAGTATAGTATAATTGGTTTATCATGCAATATAATTCCTATCTAGATACTATAAGTATGCATGGTTCTTGTAAAAATGTTCCTATGAGTAACAACTCCAACAAGGTGTTCGAGACCTTAATCAGGGAAACATGGTATACGAAAATGGGCCTTATGAGCACTTGGTTTGACACTCCAAGGGAAAATGATTTGGTAAATTCATAAGCTCAATATAAACCATTATTAAGGGAACAAAAAAATTCCCCTAAGAATATATGTTAGGAAATAGATCACAGATAACATAGGTTGAAGCCTAAAAACCCATAAGTTAAGGAGATAAATGTAATTTATAATTTATCTCTTTAATTTAATTTAATTCCCCTTTATATGTTTAATTGTTTAAAATAATCATTCTTAATTTTCCTTTTATTCTAGACAATGTCCGAAAATAGGAGAAATTGGGTAAACAATCAATTCAATGGGCAATGTGAGGATTGTCCTGATGAGATACCCAACCTGATAGGAGAAGGAAATGAAAACATTTTAAAGATAACCTCTCAGTTAACATAGGTTATGAATAGAAACCTAGATTAGGAAGATTTCCCAAACGACCCTAAGAGAGAACAAACCATAATTGAGAGATTCATACAATAAAGGCCTCCTACTTTAAATAGATCATCTGAAACCTTTGTTGCATAATAATGGATCAACTCCATTGAGAATATCTTCTTTGTACTTAAATGTTCCGAACAAGAGAAGGTTCATATGGATTCTTATTATATAGAGGGAGAAGCTTATCAGTAGTGGAAATTGATCAATAATACAATGGTAGCGGAATATATTGAATCAATTGAGTGAAATGAATTTCTGAAAATAATTTTTGATAAAGATTTTCCTCACAACCTCTAACATTAAATGGAAATGGATTTCCTCACCCTCAATAAAAAATACAATTAATCTATTAGTGAGTATGAGGAAAAATTCACTAGACTTGCATGATATACCTTTGGTTTTCTCATTATCCCTGAATTCAATGTTGAAAACTTATTTGGTGGGATAAAACCTAGTATATAAAAATACTTGGTGATCCGTGGTTTTGATAGCTATGAGAAAATTGTCCGATATGCCCTCAAATTTGAGATAATGACTGGTGAATCTAAAGGGTTTTACTAGGGTAGTAAGCATAAAGTGGAGTTTAGTTCTGATGGTCTGATGGAGAAATCTAATAGTGCTAAGACATTTGTATATCCCACTTGTCAAAGGTGAGGTAAAAAGAACCTCAAAAATTTTCCAAAGGTATGAATAAATTATTTATGTGTGGGAAAGAAGGACACCTAAATAATAATTTCTGACAAGAGAAACACACTAATGTGATGGAGGAAAAGAATGATCCATTAAACCTATATTACACTGTCCATAGCTTCAACTATAAATAACCAGGACACTTTTTAAACCAATTCCCAAAGAAAGGGTTTTTGGAGGCAACAAACAACCTCCAAGGTAGCAAGGGAGATATTTTTCCATCACTACCATTAAAGTGAATCCCGAAAAATAAGTGGTGAAATGTATACTAGTTATTCATTAAACAATAGTGAACATACTTATTGATTCATTTTCCACACATTCCTTTATATCCTAAATGTTTTTTAGAACTATTAAAACACCCCCACAAATCATGGAAGCAGAGATGTCGGTGAAAATGGAAAATGGGGAAACTATTTCATCCTATGTATATAACTGCTCCCCTATCACATTTTTTTGGATAAAAATTCCAGTGAACCTTTTAATACTTCCATTGGTGTAATTTTATGAAATTCTGGGCATGAATTAGCTTTCCATGTTAATATAAAACATAAATTTTTGTGAGGATGAAATCACTCTTCGTATGGCAAATCGACCTCCAATTCTATAAAATTGCAAGGAGGAGGATGAATATTCTTTAACACTATCAGATCAAGCAAGGATATTTTTACCCTATGATAAAGAGTACCTTTCATAAATTATTGAGTCTAAGGAAAGAACCATCCTCGAATACATGACGATTATGATGGAATAAACTGATGTGTTTGTTGAGGAATTCCATGGATTAATTCTATCCAAGAGGTTTAATTATCAATAGAGATTATACTTGGGGCATTGATAATATCCAAGCTCTATATAGGATGGTTTTTGCGGAACTTGAGGAGCTAAAGAAACAAATGTAGGAGAATTTAGATAAATGGTTAATATTCCCATGTTCTTCACCATGGGAAGAACGATTCCTCTTCGTCAAGAAGAAGGATGGTTCAATTAACCTTTTCACTGATTATCATGAGCTCAAAAAGATCAAGATAAAGAACAAGTACACTTTTCCATGAATTGATGACTTGTTTGATCAAATATGCAGAGCACAATACTTATCTAAGGTGGATATGTGGTTAAGATATTACCAATTTATGGTGAAGAATGAGGATATCCCCAAAACATCTTTTTAATAATAGGAATGTGAACTACGAGTTTATAGAAATGCCATTCAGACTCATTAATGCTCCAACAATCTTCATTGACTTAATGAATAGAGTATTTAGAGATTACCTAAACAAATTTATGATAGTATTTATAGATAATATTCTAATATACTCCAAAATCAAGGAGGAATAGGAAGAGTATTTGAGGAATATGTTAAGGACCTTTTGAAAGGAGAATATATATGGAATGTACAAAAAGTCTGAGTTCTGGTTTATAGAAGTCTCAATCATGGGAGAATATAAACACAAACAAAGAGATATTTATGGATTATTAAAAGAATAAATCAATTTAAGGATAGATGAGGCTAACATCCATGATATATATCTATATATTTCTTGAATTAGATAGATATTATCACTAATTTGGGATAAATTTCTCACAATTGTCAAACACTCTTACGAATCTAACATGTAAGGGAGTCATGTTTTCTTGGGATGATTAATGTTAAGAAAGATTGGATTATCACTACCACTGTTCTATCCCGACTCACAAGTGGGGAAATTTTTGTAATTTTTAGAAATGATTCGAATATGGGATTGGTATTTTTGTTGATTAAGAATGACAAATTCATTTCCTGGAGCTTAAGATAGTGAAAATTGCATGATCAAAACTATCCCACACATTATCTGACGATGGAATATGTGATCTTTACATTGAAAATTAGATGAAATTATCTTTATGGGGAGAAGAGTGAAATATTTAATGATCAAAATAGCCTAAAATATATATTCACATAGAAAGATCTTAATATGATCTAATAAATATGGTTAGATATCATCAAGGATTAAGGCTACTAGATCCATTACAATACTTGTAATGCAAATAAGTTGGAAGATGCTAGTAGAAAGGACCCACAAATTATATCATTAATGAGACATGAAAAGTATTTGATCTTATTATATTTGAAGAATATGGACATGGGAATCATAAATAAAGTAACATCATTAATCCTTTCACAAATAATTTCTCAACCGTATCTTTTGGAAAGGTTAAATGATGCTCAAAAATATGATTTGGGAATTTAGAAGAAATTAGAAACTATATGAATAGGTAAATCTATAGAGTTTAATGTTAGTGAATAGGGAATTATGAGATTTGGGTCAATAATATGTGTTCCATAAAATTCCATGTTAAAAAAGGAACTTTTGGATGATACTCATAGGTTGAATTTTTCCATTCAGATAGGAAATAGAAAGATGTATCAAGATCTCTAAGAGCACTATTACTGGGACAACATGAAGAAGGATATAACTAAATATACATCATAGTGAATAGTATATAATAATGTTAAGGATTAAAGGAAGAATTATAGGTGTATTATTCAACCATTACCCATTACAACATAGAAATGATAAAACATCACTATGGACTTTGTCACTAGACTTCCAACGACATCCAAAGGAAACCATGCTATATGGGTTGTTGTGGATCATATTACAATGTCATCACACTTCACTGAGATTTATGATTTTTTTACAGGATCTACTGAAACACAAATACATCAAAGAATTGGTAATGATGCATGGAGAACCACTATCAATTATGTTTGATTGATATCCAATATTCACCTCTATGTTTTAGACAAGTCTCCAACAAAATCTAAATACTGAGCTAAAATTCAATACGACTTATGTCCCTCAAACCGATGGACAATCTGAGAAGACTATCCAAACACTTGAGGACATTTTGAGAGCATGCCCAATTGAATTTAAAGGAGGATGGGACCAACATCTTCCTCTGTTTGAGTTCTCTTATAATAATAATTTCCACACGAGTATCCAAATGGATCCCTATGAAGCCAATTATGGGAAGAGGTGTATAACACCTGCATGTTGGGATGAAGTTGGGGAATGCGAACTATTGGGTCCTAAGACGCTTTAGGAAATAGTAGATAAGGTTAAAACAATTCAGTAGTACATCAAACTTACTTAGAGCTGATAGAAGAGCTATGCTAATTTTTTTTGACAAGACCAAGAGTTTAATGTTGGAGAAATGGTATTCCTCTTCATATCTCTATGGAATAAAGTGATGAGATTTGGGAATAAGGGAAATCTTAGTCCAAGATACATCATTCCTTTTGATATCCTTGATCATATTAGAGTAGTGGACTATCAACTAGCACTTCCACTAAACCAATCTCAAGAACATGATGTATTCCATGTATCCCTATTGAGAAATTACATACCATACCCCTTAGATGTACTCAATTGATAGGTGGTACCATTCGATAAATATATTTCCAATGAATATCAGCTGGTGAAGATCTTAGATTGTAGATAACATGTTCTATGAAAGAAGACAATGCCCCTCATCAAAGCTTTGTGGAGAAACCATAAGTTTGAAGAAGCAATGTGGGGATCATAGGAGGCGATGAAGCAAAATTACCCTCATCTATTTTATTGCGGGAAAAGAAAATTTCGAGAGCAAAATTTCTATAAGGGGATGATTATAACGACTCAAACTATTATAAATAAAATTCCCATTTTTATTTTATTAAATATATTATTATATAATATGGTTAAAGAAAAAACATACACTTATTTTTTCTTATTATTCCCATTGGATTTAAAAGACCATTATGTATCATCACCATTGATAATATATAAATTTAATAGTGACTACATGATTAGTATAAATATAGGGTTTTAACAAATATATTTTTCATAGACAAAGGAAGTGATAACCTCAACCAGTAGGATTATACCCTATGAAGTCCATTTATTAGAACTTTTGAGGGTGATATAATTTCTAGGAGTTTCCCTTGACCAAGTCCAAACTGAGATCTAATAACTAAATCATGAGAGAATCCATTTATGGGATAAGTTCAATCTCAACAATATCACAACCCAATCCATGTTCACCGAACCACCCAATGAAAGCCCCACCATCACACACATTACCCTTAGGTGTTTGTTAGTGTATTAATGGGATATATAATAAGACATTATCAATATGAGTATGTATATTATTTTTTTAGAATAATGAATATATTTTCATCTTATTATTGTTACATTTTAAATGATTTTTATTTTGATACAATAAAGTAAAAATTGTATTTTTGGGTAATATTCAAATTCAATTAATGAATTTTAGAATTAATGGATTTTTTAAATAAATAATATTTTAATTAAATATTATTATTAAATATTTATTATTAAATATAAATTATCATATATTTTTTATAAATTTAAATTTAATAAGGGTTTAACAAATGTTATCATAAAAAAGACCATCAATTTCAATAAATGTTGATTTTAGTTTTAAAAGTAAAAATTCACATATTTATAATTTTTTTAGATAAAATGAATATTTTATTTTGGAATCAGGACATCAAAATTATCGAACAGTGAAATTTTCACAATTTTTTGAGATAGTCGAATTTGTGGGTAAAAATTAAATAACGTATAAAAATAGTATGTGTTTTATAACATAAAAATGACCAAAAAGTGAAGTAATAAATAATAAAAATAGGATACCCAAACAAATACATGTTTTCCATTTAAAATAATTTTGTTTCAGGTTTATTTTATTTATTTTTTTAAGCTATTATGAATCCTCCAAAACTTATAATATATTTTAAGATTTGAAAATCATTTCATCTAGAGTGTGACTCACCTCCACACCACCAAGGGTAATATTATAATAAGTTATACCCTTTTAATTCTAAAATAATGAAATCCTATCTAATTTGGTAGTAACCAAGGAAAAAAAACATGGGGCAGTTTGGGGTTTTGGATATTTTGTTATGAAGAATCTAAAACCAAAATAATAAATAAATCTCACCCTTTTACTATATAAAACCACAAAATATCCCATTTATATACACTAAAACTTCATAGAGTATATCCAAAATCTTCCCTCCACTCTCCAGAGTCCTCCCAAGGAACCCTGACCTTTCAAGAATCCCCTCCCAGGCCTTTGGAGTCACACACTCAAGTAAGTGATCCTTACCTTCCTACCCTCCTTTCAAATTCAAGCACATTCTTTAAAATTAGTTCATTTAATTTAAATTAGTTTTATTTTCATCAATTTATAATAATATCTTTACATTAAAATTGATTTTATTTTAATGAGGGATCATTTATCCTCCCATATTTGGACCCTTACCTATGTTGTTACTATGCCGAAATTCCGTAAGGGATCTTCCACTCTCCTATTTTAATCAATAAATCATTTTATGTTGTGTCTTTTATTTTTCATTTTATTATGATGGGATGTTATATTACATATTATGATTATTGTCCATTTTATGTACAAATAATTATATACCCCTTTCTCTCTCATCAACCATTTTTATGATTATTTATGTAACGATGTTATAGAGTCGAAATTTCAACACGATTTTCCATGAAAAAATTGTGTAGTGAATAACATACCCATTATTCTGTCAAGGGTATTCACCTTTATTAACATATAATTATTTATTGAGTACTTACATGTTTTTATTCCCCATTACATTATAATGGGATAAATTATTATGATGAATGAATCCATGTCATTTGATCTATGTGGAACACTAAATCATGAGAATGAAATGATTATGATGGGTTCACTCTGATAGCACTCCAATGCATTGGGAAATGGTTAGTATCATGATACCTCATGTTGGGAGAGGGGTATACCTAATTATTTTGTTGGACTTTGTCCACAATGAATTTGGGGCATTTTAGCCTTGACTTCTACTTATGAATCAGTGTTTTAAGTTGTTTCCACATTTCCCATGTTATGATTATCATAGTATATCATGCCTTATTTTTCATGTTCCTTTTTTCCTCATTAATATGCCTATTGTATAACATGTATCACTTATTCCATGTTTATTACACTAATGAGATTTATATCTTACCCCTTTATTATTTATGTCCCCAGGTTACCCCATTCAGTTTTAGGTTTAAAGGAGTATTTTGAGCATGCTAAAGATGTTTTCAATAAATCATGTCAAGGAAGTTTTTAATAATGTTATTATATCGCATGTTCAAGATGTTATGTTTTGTACCTAATTCCCAAATACAATGGACTTATCGATATTTTGGGATGTATTAATTGTAATTTTATGTGATAAATCAAGTATTAATGTGTAATAAAGAGTAGGGTTGTTATACCCCTTTAAAGAGCAATGTCTGTGGGGAAATGGGATCGGTTTTAAGAAAAGTAAATACCCACCTAAGAATATGTTTTTGTCTCAAATAATTATCTTTGGAGATGATTGGTCTACCATGTGGAATTTATTATTCCATAAGATTCACTATAAATAAAAAAGAATTGAGGGGTTCATTAACCTACTACTCCAATATCTAGATCTCTTTCACCCTACATCTATCACGTGGCCTTATCAAAAAACTTCCATATAATATCTGACCATGAGAACTCACTGTGAGACCATATTGAGATAAATCCTCCACAATAATACCTTTTCTTAGGTTCCCACTGGATTTAAATATGATCTAAATCTCAGTAATTGTTTGATCTTTGGTTGTGGGTATGAGTGATCATCTTGAGGGTTCCGTGAGGCCTTCTAGCTTTATCCCATGATCTGTTGGATATAATGTTTCTCACGTGAGAATGTCAAGTTCATGAAATCATTATTCTTTTGAGGGGTAATGCGATTGTGTGATTCCTTATAGGTTTATGCAACTAGCAAGATCTTTAGGGGACATGCAGTCTATGAATCCTTTTTTTGTGATTCATGAATGACTTTGATGATTCATGGGATGTGAATGATGATGCTGGAATTTTTATGACTTCACTATTAAAAAGAATATATTTTATCTATTTGACATGTTCCATATAATTTTATTAAGATGGATCCTAGTTCTAATTAAAGTTCCTCTTCTGTAGGTAATCAGAGGGCCATGATCACTAGAAACTATAATTTTGACTACTGATACCATATGAATTCTTATAATGAGGTTCTAAAAAGTTTTATCCTATAAAAGCTTTAAAATTATCCTTTATCACACTATATTTATCTATATGGGTTCTACTTGTTGGAAAATGATTCAATTCCTCCACCAAACATCAATTTGATGTCTTTTTGAGTGTCAACTTATCTTGACTATATTCAGATGAAAATTGTTGAGGATGGTTGACTACTTATAGATTAATACCAAGAATTTTCTTATATGTTGTAAAACAATACCTTGGGTCCAGATGGTTGTGATATTACTCATCATTATATTTCATAGAGTTACTCAAGCTTGAAATAGGATCTCTGTCATGGTGTTAATTGTTTTGATGAATGGGTGTGGACCTTTTGGGTAAGGATATTCTACTTACAGTTCACTGACTAGTTCTAAAGGGTCTATATTTATGAAGTAGTTTGGATTTTCCTATTTATTATCTATCACTAGCTTGATATTCTTTGAGAGCTGATTAGTTTTTGGTTCCTTGGAACCAACACATTCCATTTGTCCCATGACGAAGTGGGAATGAGCCTATGGGAAATCTACCAACTTGGTGGTATTCCCCCTCTCAGAGCGATTCAGGATGAGTTCTTCCCTGCTATAGATGTCTTGGTTGACCCTTTTTAGAATCCAGTCATGGAAAGGTACATGATAAACACTATGAAGGAGAAGTTGAGGAAGAAGATGATGATGTCCTTACTTATCTCTTTTAAATACCAGATCAATATTTTCTTTTATCACAGTTGGGTCAGGCTGACTACTATATGCCCCCATTTGTGCCCTACCTAGGAAGTTCATGATAGTTATAGCTTGTATTAGGACATTTTGGTAGTTGGGGATCATACTTCATGAGGATATTGAGTGAACATAGAGATATCTTTCAGTATTAGGCTAGCAATATTTATTCCCATGTTCTTGAATGAATGGATTTTCCCAAATAGGGATAGACATTTGAGAATCCGTGTCATCACATTGGTGATGGAATAATAGCTAGAGGAATGAAAAAACCCTAATCCAGCAGTGAAAACCATCACAAGACATTACCAACTCCCAAGAAACATTTAACAAGTTAACATCCACTATAGTATCAATATCCATTCAGGTTTTTATTTGGTTGGATAGGAGAAAATTTCCATTAAAAAAATAAATACAACATTTCCAGTAGGATCCTTGATTCCCAATATCACCCTGAGTTTCTGAAAATATTTAGGGTTGAGGATATGTCACTATGATTTAAAGAGGTTACAAATGCACTGAGTCAATCTGATAGCTTTGATTTCTTCTCATATCATGCACCGACAGGGCCAATTATTGAAAATGGAAGTGGCTACCTTGACGAAAGGTCATATATGATCTCCCTTTGGGGTATTTTTCTTATAGCTAGGGTGGAATATTTGATCATCTATGAACTATATACACACTATCAGGTTTCTTATCAGTTTGTATGTACCCAAAAGTTATCTCCTCTTCCTTCGGCTCGTGTAAAAGTTGAGCGTCTCCTTGGGATCATTTGCTAGTTCTGGATGATGTTGTAATTTGAAGAAAATGATGATAAGATCATTCTTTTATCTTCTACTTCTCCCACTTTCCATAATATTATGCTCAGGATATTTTAGCAGCCTATCCAAGTGGTGTGATAATACAAATGTATCTTCTTGTTGACAAAGAGTTTTATTCACCAAACCTTCTTTTTGTTGCAAAAATAGAGTTCATTCAAGACTTGGGAGATACATCAAGGAATCACCCTCATTCTAGTGATGACTATCCTAATAACATTACATAATTTATTGAGAAAATCATCCCTTCATCATAAGAAACAGGTGCTGACTCTATTGAGGTGGTGACATGTGGAGCCTCCGCTCTTGTTTCCTTACTATTACAATTATCTATTCTTCCTTATAGAATTCCCATCCCATCAATCACAGAGGCTTAGACATTATACAAGAAAATCTAACATTAGATTCAAACATTGATTACTAAGACCTCTTCAGAAACATTTCATAAATAAGGGGAACACCATCATAAGATGTTGAATGACTTGGTGGAGGATGGTTTTGATCTCCAATCACTATATGAAATAATGAAAAAAATTATCCTGGAATGGAACGAATTGTCCACCAATGAGGGGTACTTTCATGATTTTGAAGACGAGGCTCCCCTTTTCGAACAGATGAAGGAGGATTTGGATGAATTGGAGTAGAGTTGTCAGTTTATTTCTAATTTGAAAGACCATATGGATGTTTAGACCATGAAGACATGAATATATGAGGAAATCAAAACTCACTTGAGGTATGGACTCTAAGATGTTTCATCCTCATTGGAAACTGCTCAAAATAGGGTTGAGGATCATACTACTCTAGCTGAGACTCTCCATACTGGGGTTGAAGAAATAGAGGTAGGGTGACTGACACTTCAACATTCAATTGACACATCCCGCTATACTCTTGAAAACATGTCCAACTCAGTAGATCAAATCATAATGTAGTTCTATGTACTCTATTTTTGTTGATATTATTGGAGGGACTATGAAATATGGAGTTTCCTTATTTTTCATGGTTTATCAATGATTTGATTTCCTGAACCATTAATTTTTTATCTAGTTTTTTTCCTTTTGATTCATGATATGAATGTTATTTATCTAATATGATATTATATGAATATCTAAGAATACCTATAATTTGAATAATATCATGTAAACCTGAATTTCTAGATTCAAATGTTGAAATTATAATAGATTCTTCTTGAGAAATGCTCACGAATGATCACCAACATGTGATTCATCATTGATATATCTACTCTAGTTATCTGGAGATAACATGATTCAAAAAAGAATAATTGGGTAGTATATATGTTCTAGAGGTATAATTATATGTATTTATATGAAAATGATAGGCTTTTAAGGAATAAGTTGATTTTTTCTAAGGAAAAATGGCGTGCCTTATAATATTTTTCATTCATGCAGACTAAATCATTATTGCGCTATAGTTTAGGGTATTTTAGCTCAAAAATTCTATCATTTTAGTTTAGGGTCTTTTAGCTTGGACCTTGAATCAGTATAGTTTAGGTTATTTAAGGTCATACCTAATATTGTTGTAGTTTAGGGTCTTTTAGATCAGAACTTCTATCCCTATAGTTTAGGGTCTTTTAGTTCAAACCCTATAATGACATGTAGTTTAAAGTCTTACTACCAGGACTTGATCGATGATCATGGGATATGGTGCATATATATTAAGAATGAACCAAAACATACTAAGATGTTGGGTTATACTATGGTGTTTCCATGGCTCATGAGGATCATAGCTCCTTTCCTACATGGAGGGAATGCCTATGGTTGGTAGGTTAAATCCATTTTTCATCGATAACATTGTCAAACCAAGGTTTTCCATACTATTTTACAAGGGTCATGGAAGATTTATGGGGGTAATATTGGTTTAAGGTAAAATAATTGGGATACCAGGTCCACTTGGATAGTTATAGTATGGGTGATATATGTCATAACCCATAAGATTGTGTCATTGAAAATTGGATTGGGAATACATGTCGAGGATGGCCTAAAACATCCTGAGGTTCCAGGTTCCTCCATGGTTTTTTCAGAGATTAAAAAGATTAAATATTCATTATTTCAAGGAGGATATGCATTTAGTTGGTATTTCAAAGCCCTTATGCATCAATATCATGGTCAATAAAATATGACATCCACTTTTATTTGAGGGCCATGAGACGTTTTTGAAGACTCATTCATCTAGATGATAAGGTTGGTCTATAGAGGAAATCTATACAATAAGGGTTATGGATCCCTAGAGAAGTTAAACTCATATTTTTGAGGCACATGCCCTTTTCTCTGTGGTTTTGAATCATGAGGTGGGGGGTATCAATGGTTTGGGAATGGGGTGTTGCGTTTTTTCTTTGATATAGGGTACAAAACTGGGTGATTTAATGTCTAGTATGTCAAATCGACTTAGATAGTTTTGTACATACATTGTAAATCATGGTCTAAAGTACTTGGGTCAGGTGGATGATACAGGTCAATTATTCTGAGAATGGCTTAGAAAAAACTGAGGTTTTGGGTTCTTCTCCACTGATTTTAGGGCTCACAAGGATCGGAAATCATTTTTAGTTGAGTGACACATAAGTTTGATTACCATAGACACATATGAAGAAGTTATAGTCATACATGTATAGTTATGAAAATGGCCCCTTAGTGCTGGGTATCATTTTCCACAGTACATGGAAGATTTATGGTGATCTGAGGTTCTCAAATCATGAATTATTATCTATGGAAAGTGTAATATCCAAGAAGGGTTTAAGCACACTAAAAGTTGTGTCATTGCCTAACTAATATATTCTCATGGTGAAGATATGAGACAAATCATTACTCTAAATTTTTCTTGAACTAAGGAATCCAGTGAGCATATCTTGGATTTTACTAGGGAAACAAATTTGGCCCCATGAGATTTATTCCTTATTTATTCATGCCCTAATTTATTCCTAAAACCTAGAGATGAAGATTTTAGCAAGCAAAGAATTTACTTTTTCTTAGACCAACCTTTATAGGTTTTCAAGTTAACAATTTTTGTGTCTCTTTCTCTAATAGTTTAAGGTCTCGTGATTTGGACCATTATAGGCTAGATTTTAAGGGCATACAACTTTGACCAATAGTGCAGGTGGTTTAGATCTTTGTGCACATGAACCTAATATGAGGGATGATACACAAGATCCCAATTAGGATACCTAGGGTTAAGAGTACCCCAAAATACTTCTGAGAGAGAGAAGAAAATGATTTAAATCATGACTTGAGGCTCTTAGGTCTTGAGTAATGGTTTGGGAAATTAATACCGGGGATAGTCCAGACAACCCTTAGGTTATAGGATCTGCCAACATGATGTCAAGATCCAAGGATTACAAAGATATCCTTACAGAGCTACGATTTCTATGATTTGTAAGTCTAATCCATTTATGCATAGATATCTTGGTCAAACAGAGATATCTTTTTTCCTTTCCATGGTCCATGAAAGGGTTGAGGAATCCCAAGGAGTTCAAGACCTGAAGTGTGGTATATGGATTTCAGTGTATAAAAGATGGTCTCAGTACCCAGTACTTTGGTTGAATAAGGTAAGGATCTTGTGTTCCTTTGATAAGGAATGACAGTGAGTGATGGATTTTATAGTTTGATGTAATATATTAGGGATTTACTTAAATTTATACGGTTTAATGTCATGCGGTAAGGACATTTTCCTTTAAGATTAAGATCTTGTGGTAAGGGTGTATTTGTTTATTTGTAGTTTAACATCACGCTGTAAGGACATGGGAATCGATGTGAAAAGTTGTGCATGGTATAATATATACATAATAAGGTAAAAAATAGATTGAACTCATGTGAGATTATATGACTCACTAATTGTGTAGTTGGGGTTTACTTTTTACCTATTATTCTATCTGGGCATATGATTGATGATTTGGGCATCACTATATATCTTGTGATGATAAGAATCAAGACACAAATAGTTATTGAATGAGGAACTCTCTAAATTGGTTTAAGTTGTATGTAGAGGTGGGAATTATTTCCATTGATTATTATAGATGGTCCTAGTATTGGAGATCCATGTGTCACTATATACCCTATGATGGAAGGAATCAAGACACATGTAGTTCATGGGGAACCATGCAATTTAACATCATGTGGAAAGGATGTGGGATTATCTATGTGAAAAGAGGGATTTTGGTTGGACCCAAATATGAAAACCTAGGTCTCAATACGTATCCTATGGTAATAGAAATAAATAGATATGTATTTCTTTAGTAATGACCTTCTAACTCATTTTAGGACTCTATGCAGAGAGGGGGAATTTTTATTTTTGTTATGACTGGACCGAAGATTAATGATCTGGGAATCACTACATGTCTTGTGATGTCAAGGATAAAGTCACACATAGTTTTTAAATGAAGGTGTGGTAAGAGAACAACACAAACAATAGTGGTCTACTTGGGCGGGGTCCACAAAAATGTATAGTTTTATATCATTCAAAGGGCATAAACAATGTAGTTTAACATCATATGGAAAAGACTAATGGTATGCTGTTTATGGTCTTGCATCATGGTCCTTGATGATCCTTTTATGAGATTTTATGCCTAATTTGTGCCAGGAATCCCTTATCAAAATTCCCAAGCTCACATGAGCTATGCTTGGTGTGGGAAACAAGAAAAGACAAGGGTTACTCTCACTATGTAGAGGTGTAACAATATTGGAAATGGATATTCTGTATCATGTAGTGGACGGAAAAAGATATAAGATTTATGTGTCCCTATTTATCTCATTTAAAATGAGAATAAAGCAAAACGTAGTTCTAGAGAACATGTACAATTTAATGTGATATGGAAATTAAAATATCCATGTAGTTTAACATCTTGTGGTAAGGACATGGATCAAACGATGTGAAAGGAAAGTAATCCTATGGTTGTGTCAAAGAATAGACATTCAAGCATCAATACATATCCTTTTATAAAAAAAATCAAGATATATGTTGTTCTAGAGAACAGTGTAGTTTAATTTCATGCAAAAAATATATAAGTCATGTGGTTTTAATGTCTTGAGGAAAGGACATGAAGGTACTGTGCAGTTTAAAGCCTTACTTCCAGGACTTGGGATACTGTGAAATTTAGCATCGTACATCCATGATGAGCTTGTGGGTTTTAACATCATGAAACTAGGATGAGAGGTTCTTGATGATAGTTATGAAAATATTTCTTGAGAAATATTGAATTGGTGGAGGGTGTGACATGGTTCACATCCATTTTGGCCAATTATTATGCTCCATTATAATACGCCTTATGTATAATGTAAGGACCCTCCCATTTGGGTTCCAGCTTTAGAGACTTCATCCCCAGGGTTATAAGAGCCAATACCAGTTCTCCATGGATTAATGAACGGAGGTGAAAATTTTTATTAAAGGATCATGTGATCTGATTATAATAAACTTCAAGGTTGTGTAATGTACACAATCTATTCTCATTGGGCCACTCTAATCCATCCAAATGATTTTTCAATTTCTCATCATCTAAGAGCTATCCATAAGTGTCTATTCGGAGTTAAGGCAACTTGAATTTTATGGTTAACACTGCCACAATCCCATACACCATCGAATATGGGTTTTCTTGTTTAACAGTACGCTTGATGGTACAATATGCCTATAGAGAATGGAGGAGCTTGTTCGGATAAGAATTATTATCCTGGTTTTTCATATTCTAGAGTATATTTTACAAAGTCTTTATAAGGAATATATCTATCCATTTTCCACTACATGATACTAAGATGGAGTATTGGACTCGATATTGTACTTATGGTATAGTTTTCCCAACTCTGTAGAACAGAAGTTTGTGCCATTGTCCATAAATATTGTGTGATGCACCCCAAACCTGGTGATGATACGAGACTTTAAGAAGTTGACTATATTCTTAATCTCATATTTCATGAGAGTTACTTCCTTAGCCCATTTTTAAAAGAATTAGTAGTAGTAAGGATGTACTTGAACTACTTAGTTTTGAATAGGGGATATAAACCCTTGACATCCATTACCCAAAAAAAACACAAACAAGAATATTTAGATGTTTGTATCAATTTTGGGGGTAGATATATGTTGTTTTCATGGATCTTTCATGCATGAAATTACCTAGTAAACTCCATATAGTCCTATATCATGGTTTTCCAGCAGTAACACAACATCTTGATTTGGTGGGACAACCAGGTCATTGACTGATGAGTTCCATAGGATATAGGATGGACTTCTTCCATGATGGAAGGAATATATATTTATGATATGTATTTTAGTATTATTCTATCAAATCCTTTGTTATAGAGGTATTTTTCTTCATTAGGACCATTTGCAGGGTAAAGTTTTTTTCACTGCATCGAATATGTTTCCACTCGGCTCGGTCTACCAGGATAACTACATTTTGGAGATAACCTATTATGTACTACATCTATACAAGGGTGGAAACCAGTTCATCACACCTTTGGGGGTGTTGAACAGATTGATTTATTTCATATCAAATATGAATATCAACAAGACCATTCTCTAGTGCCTGATATGTAAGATTGCGTCCTCATGATAAGGGTCATCCAGGAATGTGGATTCATTGGACAAAACTTCAGTGAGAGAATTCTATGATTTGGGAACATGGTGAAATGTGTGATCAAAATGGAGCTCTACCATCAGTCACAAGACACAACCAGTGAGAGGGTCTAATTGTTTTTTGACAAAATATTCTCCATTGATATACTTTATCATAGTTTCTAAATCCCCTTTGATATTCTAGTAGTCTATCTGTAGCTGTGGGGATAATTCCTTGTAAACAGTGAGGGTTTTTTATTTAGCCTTATTATTTATATAGGCCAAGGATAATGACAAATAGTACAAAAAAATGTACTTTTCTAGATAGATAAATACAATCCCTAGGGAAACCCAATTGAGCTTTGGAATTTAAATCCATTTGATGATTGTACTTTGGCTGGTTTCATTGATATACATCTCCCATGTGTGGGGAGTCTCATGGGAATAGAAGACCTCCTCATCTAGAAGCTCGGTGTCTAATGGTGTATTCTTCAGGGTAGAATGTATTACAAAGGAATCATCCATATATTTACATTTCACTGACTTTTGTGACATGAACTAGAAGTCATATTATTTAATAATGAATACCCACCAGGTGAGACTCCCAATTAGCATAGATAAACCAAGGATGTACTTGAGTGGATCAATACAAGAGACCAGATATACATTGTGCTACAGCAACATAATGCCTCATATTTTTCACTACAAAGATGAGTGAAAGGTAGTTCTTCTCAACATCATAGTATCATGTCATTCTAACTAGAATCATCTGAATGAGGTAATAGAGATTATTATCACTCCCCACATCATTTTTCTATACGAGGAGGATTCACAGTGAGAATTCCATGGTGAAAAAATATAATATGACTGGCCTCCCTTCCACTAGAGGCCTTGGAACTAGTGGGTGCAGTGGGGTACTTCATAATACTTTCAAAGGATCCATAATAGTCATTGTCCCAATGATAGGTGATCCCTTTCTTCATTATCCTAGCAAAGGGTAGATATTTTTGTGGCCAAGTTGGCTATGAATCACCGAATATATGTGAGGTTCCCCGAGAGCCCCATTTTTTAGTGATATTTCTGGTGGGTGAAATTTTTGAAAAAAATAATAGACTTATATAGGTTAACCTAGATGTCATTGTGATGTATCACAAAGCTAAGGAACATTCCTGATGTAACTCAAAATTGAATTTTAGTGGATTCAACTTTTTACTATACTACCAAAGCTTGTTAATGAGTTTTTGAAGATCCATAAAGTGTTCACATTGCTATTGAGATTTGACAACCAAGTATTTAACATAAAATCTAGCTATCCTTACTCAGAATGGATTAAAGATATGATGCATGGTGCATTGGTATATGGATCCCATGTTCTTCAAGAAAATCGGTACGACTTGATAGTAAAATATACCTTGGGGTGATATGAAGTTAGTGAATTATTCATCTTCAGTGGCCATATTTAAGTAATTGTACCGTGAATACCTATCAATGATGGAATGGTCTTGTAAGCCCATAGTTCTATCAATCAAGAGTTCTGTGATTGAAAAAGGGAAAGCATACATTCGAAAGTATTGATTAAGTTCTTTTCAATTGATAAATACCCTAATATTCTAATTATTTTTGTTAATAGGGATGATTTTGGAAATCCATCTTGGGTATTTCACTTCTTAGAAAAAGTTTTTTTTGAGTAATTTGTCTACTTACACCGCTAAATTGGTGTCATGAAAGGGGTGCCTCCTTCTGACTTCCTTCTTGCAGCCTCGATGATCATCAGGTAAGCTGAGATGGTGCGTAACCACATATGGATTTAGTCTGTGAATTTTGTTACAAGTGAATACATATCAGTATTTCATTAAAAATGTGATGTACATCTCTTTCTCTTCATGTGTCATAGAAGAACTAATTAGTATTGGCTGCAAATATTTTTCTATTCTTATATTTACCTTTATGAGATCATCAATGTCATGAAGACACCTTACTTGAATGTGGGAAGGCTTTTCTGGAGGTCATCCTCATCTTCTTCCACTTCTGAGTCTGTGGAGACACCTTCAGATGAAGTTGGAAATATAGGGGCTTCTCTATCACTATCGAGGTGATATAGGCCATAATAAGAGATATTATAATTCCTTACTTCTTGAGTCATTGTATAGAGATTCTAGAGCTGATTTTCTATCGCAATGTGGCTAGGAATAGGAGGATCTTGGGCCTCTAGGACCTGGTCTATCACCTCAACTAGATTTATGGGGAGCACATAGTGGCTATCAAGAATATTCTAGTGATTTTCAGGGGTGTTTCCCAAGCTTTTGAGAGCCACAACTTGTATATCATCATCCACCACTGGTTATTTTACGAACCTCTTGTAGAAACTTGCATCAGTATATGTGGCTTAATAGGTCTGAAAGGGGGAACTATGACCATGTATTATTCCCATATTTCCATCAATGGGGTATTTCAGAACTTAATAGAATGTTTAAGGTAAAGACATGTGGTTGTGGAGCCAATACCTTCTGATAAGGATGTTGTATATAGTGTCTTACTAGATAACCAAAAACTCAATGTCATATGTTAGATCCCCAAACTGAGTTTTCAGTTCGATCTTCTGGAGTGGCCTTTACTCAAACTTATTTTTCCCTTTAATGGATAAATTTGTGGGAGAAAAATACACTTCGCTGCATACAAAAAATTATAGGGTTCGAATTATAATGATATTGATCCCGAAGACATTTTCAATTAGTCCCCTTTATATTTCAACATTATCGAGTCTTCCTAAAACACATAGGGGTATGATGTATCCCTAGATGGCCTCTTATTGATTATAATCTGTGAACGAGATGAAAATATGGAATTCTACTGATATGGTATCTATTTTATAGAACTCATATTTAGTGTATTATATCTCATCTTACTATGGAATTAGGAGGGATTTAATGAGTTCATCTTTGAGATCTTTTGAATGATGGAGTACATCAAGGATTGAGATCTTGGATAGGACAACTACAAACTACTTTATAATTTCTTACTATTGTTCTAGAGGTTGGTGCATCCCAAGGTGGGGTTTCTCCTAGACAAGTGGCTCAAAAATTGGTCCATTTTAGGTATACATGTCTAGGTCTTATGTAATGGTTGTGGGAGAATATTCTACCAATGTATTGGGTTGTGTCGACCTTCCCTGTTTCCTGGGATGATCAGATAATCATACCTACTCAAGGTGGTCATATAGGGTAATTGGGTGTAGACGACCAATGGAAGATTATGAAACACCTCCATGTATTTACTATGATTTCTAGAGTGTCTGCCCATATGTCTTAGTTTCATATATGTCTTATGTGGGGACGAACCCAAATTATTAGGTCTGACCATGCATGTTTTATCCCTTATATCCATGTCCCCTATGCATGGAACCTCATACTCCCCAGTTATGTGTCAGAATCTCATATTTTGATGAATTTTCATCATCAAAGAAGGGGAATTCCATGTGTATCATGTTGAAATAACTAAATATGAGCTCTTTTTCTGATAAGGACTCTATTTGGTGGGGTGTTTCTTGAGCTTCAGATGTTGTAGGGAATAAATCTACAAGAGTGAGATCTTTTTTTGAAGGAGAATACGACTATTCTTATTATATCTCTTCTTGATTCCAATGATAAAACCTAATTTTGGGAGGTGCATTTTATGATACCTCCTTAGGTGGCGAGGCTATTTCGAGTCTGTGAAACTGTTCTCTATGGTGAAATGAGCTCAGTCAAATTTTTTCTGAGTCATACAGTTGTTGAACTTTCATTCACGGCTAGAAATTTTTTTTACAACAACCCTCTTCTTCTGAATGCGAAATTATTATGTAGAATACATGATATAGGGAGTTATCTAACACCACCTATCCATAATTTACCATTCCTTGAAGAAAATATTTAAAGATGAAGCAATCATGGATATTATAAACCAACATTCTATGGAATGGGTAGTATTCAGGACCATCTATGAAGTTCAACTCAATAGGATTCCTGGGATGTGTAAGCTTAAGAAAGTTATTTTCTATAGATGATAAGAAATAATTGGGTACTTGTTAATTTCATAAGGAATACGGTTTATTCATCCATTAATAAAATATCAGGTGATCCATATTTATTTGTGATTCTAGCAGAGTGTGATTTTCTGGTTGTTACCACTTGAAATAAGGTGATGGGTGGTTCAAGACCTTCTTAGTTTCTTGGATGGGCACTACTTTTGGATTGAGAGTGACAACTGCAACTTCTACCTTTCCTATCCTTTTTCTCTATGTTGAGGCCATGAGTTATGCTTTGGATTGAGTTTTCTAAATGGTACCTTCAAATCATTGTGCCATTTCTATGAACAAACATAACCCGAATGGATACATTATTAGGATCCAAGGCATTTTCATATCATTTGATAGATTTTCAACAAAGTGTTCTAGTAAAGGTTCTTATGAGAGAGAGATGATGAGTGAATATGTTAATCACTTTCACCTAGATATGATGTCAGACAACCTCTCATTTTCATTGTTCATATAGTTTTTTAGGTCGAATTTTTTTCTCATCATAGAGATGAACTGATAAAGGAACTGAAAAAGAAGTTATTCCCATGTAATGGATCATGCTGGAAGACTACTGTACGAAAAAAGGTTGGTCCTATCAGAGTCTGTAAAAAACACCTCAACTATGTTGGCTCGTATTGGTCTTGAGGGACCATCATTGGTCCGCACTAGGATAAGATGTTTGTGAGATGTTATTTGGGGTCTCCTGCATCATCAAAGGTTGAGAAGGTAGGATTTCCAAAATTGGGTGGGGGGGGGGTTGTCATCCACCCACTTGGGATATGGATTCCTCTAAAGCTAAAAAAAGTGAACTTTTTTCCTTTAATAGATTTCATTCAATTATCCCGGGACTCAATGATGTTCATTATCTCTGGGGGTACTACTGTAAGAGATGCCTCCCATTTAAAGGGAGTGGGTGGAGGTCAATGAGGTACAACCTCCTTCATCTTATGCTAATTCTTGATTCATCATAAGACTGAATGATTTCCCTAGAGGGGGAGAGGTTGTTGCTGCAATGGAGGGAAATCATGATCATTTTGGACTTCATTATTTATGTAGAATGACATCCTATATCTAGAGAAAGTATGATTATTAGAAGTAGCTCTTTCTGATGGATCAATTTTTTTTATATTTATGGGAGAAGAGATAGTTTCCTCATCATAAAGATGAATACCAATAGGAATATTTCCCCTAAGTATCTCCTTGTTGAGTAGTATGATATTTTATTTCTCATTCTCATATTGAAACAATGATTCCTTAGTGGATGCAATTTTTATTATTCTGGGTTGTTATTGGGATGTATCCACACATTTCCCTTTTTCTTTGGTAGTGATCCATTATAGAGGTGGAAACTCGATATTTCTAGGTTCCAGGTTTTGGACCCTACTATAATTCTCAGTTCATGTGGTCTTGGTTAGTGTATCTAGACCACCCTCTTCTCAGGGTAGATTTTCCACATTTCAGAACTCCATATTTTTGTCTTGATCCACCATGTCTATGATGTTGATAGTGAAAAAATTCATAGAGGCATATCGATCAATGGTTACTGTCTTATTACTCTCAACGCCACAAGATGATTCTACACTACCTTCATCAGGGTCATTCTTTGAACCCATGGCCATATTGGCTCATTTTGATTTGTGACATTGGTGGGGTTCTATTTCCTTTTTCATATGTTCCTCATGTACAGGACTATAAGTAATGACCTTGAGGGACTTTCTGATCATGATTTCTAAATGGGTCCCAAATAGAAGAGGATTTTATTGTGGTTGGAGGAATGGATGGGATGCTGATGATTGATATCTACCACCCAATACAGAGAAGACTGATTCTCTATGTGATGATGATAATGATAAAAATGCCCCAAACTTGATGACCGGGGGTTATTTGAGGCCCCATTTGACATCGATAGATCGTGTTGTTGAGAATTTAATGATTCTAGTTGGGGATTTGATGATTCCTGTGAATAACATTGAGATATAAATGACCCCATATGAATAGGATGGGGTTGATCTATAATCACTATTTATTTCAACAGGACCCTCTCAGGGGATGATGAACCTAGTGATGGTATTGAGATATAAATTCCCCTAGCCTAGTCGGATGGGGTTTGTTTGATACTATTGATGATATGACTTGAATCATCTCTAGAATTAGTGATCAGAGAGGTGGAGGTGGTGGTAGATATTCTCTTGTCTTGGTGAGCTGGGTCCACTCCTAGACTGTTGTTATGAAATATGATATTACTACCTTTCTGTAGTGGCATAATTGTGTTTTCATTAAAGTTTGGTGAAATGGAAAACCATGAATGTAGTCAGTTTCTACATGATTCCATTGGTTTGATTTCAACCATGGCTTCCATGTATGAAATTAATTCTCATTTCTTCGAGGGGTCCTATTCAAAGAATCATTAGATATCCTATCCCTCCATTTTTGGAGTTTAGGAATCATTAATGTTGGATCATTCTATTGTTGTGACCAAATGGATCGCGCATTACTTGGTACTATGATATTGCGTGAGGCTATGTTATTATAAGATACCATATCTGAAGAGTTCTATTATTCTAGGGACATAGTGAAGTGTAATTATCTATATTGTTTCCATCCTCAAATATGAACATATGGTTATGATTGTGAAATCATATAGTATTGATTTTCCATGATATAGAGACAAACACTATTCATGTATTTGCTGTAATGTCACATATATAGGAGCCATCCAAATGTGCCTCGTACCCGATTATACACATGAACTCAAGCACATTTACTCAAATTCTAGAGGCTACCAACTAGTAGTGAGGGCCTAGGTATGATAGTGGGAAAACTAAACCCTCATTGTTAGAGAGTAACATGGAAGAAACAGTAACAATACAACAATGAAAGTAGTAATAACAAGCAACAAAAGTAAATAGTCGAAGATTGAAAATATAACAACCAGATGTCATAACATACAAAGGATGATGATGCATATCACATGTTCTAGGAAAATAGCCAAAACAGGTCACACTACAGTAATACATAATACAAGTACCAAAAGTACATAAATGAAAAATGAAACTCAGAAGCATCGCAATCCTCGGCTTGACCCCATTCTCTCCTGCTCCTATGAAACAAATCAAGTACATGGAGAAGGTAACTTTCCCTTATCAACACCTAAAACAATATAATATATTTGGGTCTAATACATGGCCCAAATAATGTGTGAGATTAAATCACAGTAGGCAACCATCCAAGATCTATGCGGATCTGTCAGTGAATATATATAACATGCATTGTACAATAGTAAAAGTAGTAAGCTATGAATTAATCAAAAGTAAATTGTCCTACAGGAACTAGTTTCCATTTACTATCATTTCATGTTAATTAATAGTTCAATTACATTTAATTATATAAGACTCGGAATCTAGCCTAATCCCAACGATCCCCATATAAAAGTAAGCAAAACAGATGTCTCAAAAGACCCTCTAAATTAGTGTAAGTGAAGATTGTATCCAAGCTTGTGATTTGCCTTAGAAGATGCGTCATAAGTCATTCCATTTTAGTATTCAATTATCTGTAAATGTCAACTCATTAAATATAAATAAACTTAAATAGAGACCATCCTTGGTATCCCTCATTGGATTCAAGATTCGCTCGATATTTAATAAAGTCTCAGTGAGCCTAACCACTACATCCATGGCTCACTCATGACTTTTCATGATAATGCCCTCGTAGAGTCCACCCATGGTATTTTAATAGAGTCCATGGTTCACCCAATGTATATTTTTCAATAGTCTTATGATCCCAAAAATTCCTTTTAACCCGAGGCTATGGGTCACCCATTGCAATTTACCCCTTTACCATTTTATATAAGAAACAATACTTGTAAATTAAACTATTAATTGGATTTAACATCAATAACTCACATGGGAAATTCATATCACAACAAACAAAAGTGGATTAAACTATTACATGGTGTAGAATTTAATAGACTTCATTTTAAACAACCCAGGAAGGGAATTCAAGGCATTCCTTATTGGCATCCTAGGCCAAACGGCCATAAAATATCATTCACAGGAAACACACCCATGGGGTGTCCCTTAATCAAGGTAAAAATCCCTAAATATTATTTAATATGATTAATAAATACTCTAAAAAAATAGTAAGTAGAAATAGAAAATATTCAATCAAGGAGGCACCCTAATAATCGGTGTGCAGAACTATGAAACATATATTCAACTTGACAATTAACGAAAGGCAAGAGACCACCTGCCCTGTGATAGTATGACTCTCCCCATCTATCATCGACCCTAAATTCAACCTAGAATAGTTTATATCTAAAAAACATTCATAGAAGCTCAACCCTTGATAACTAGGTTGAGAGAATAAATCATAAATAATGGTTCAAGATGAACCGAGAGATCATCGAGGGGATTCCAACACATATGATGATGTTTGAATAAGAGATCGATGACGAAACAGGAGGCTACCCTATCCTCGGATCACCTGGGCACACTATTTGTATAATAAAGGGGTGAGTTACTATCCATCTAAGAAAAATGATTATAATTCCGTATTTAACGAAAAGAAAAGAAACGTACAAGGTGTGTACTTGAAACTACACGTTGTGTAGTTCCTATTTCCATACGGTTCCTAGCCAGACTACTACATGATGTGTATCAGGATTATACGACATGTAACCCAATTACACAACATGCACCTAGGTTACATGGTGTGTAACCATATTTTCCTCCACTTACATAAGAACAACCTAAAAATTGAATATTTGTACCTCAAAGGAGGAACTGAGTTCTTACAAACTTCCCCCCTTACAAAAATTCATCCCTGAATTTACCTTCCAAGGGTGGAAAAGATTTTTCTGAGAACAACTCTTGCCACTGATCACATGCATTGGCCTCCCACTCCCAGGTATCATCCTGTAAATGACTATGATTCCATAACACATGCACTAGAGGAATATACCATCCTTGAAGAACCTTCATGATCCTGTCAACTATACGTATCAGATTCTCCTCAAAGGATGCGTCAACTAAATATCAACCTCCTCAGGCTGAAAAATATGATCTGGGTCTGAGTGATAGAAGCACAACTGAGATACGTGGAAGAAATCATGCATTGATCAATACCTCCAAGGTAACTACAATCAATAGGTAACTGAACTGACTCTATCCAGAATCTCAAACGACCCAAAAAATCTTGGTGAAAGATTTCCCTGTCTCCTAATCTGCCTTTGTCCCAACCTTGGTGGAACACCAAAGAAACCATGATCCCAAATCTCAAACTCTAGAGGTATTCTGTGGTGAATGGAATAAGATTTCTGATGATATTATGCAGTGTATATTCACTTTTGAATTAACTAAACCAACTCAAGAGTATCTTACATGAGACATGGTCCTAGTAAAGCTTCCTCACCAACCTCCAACCAAAAAATGGGAGAATGAAATGGTATATCATATAAAGACTCATAAGTTGCCATATATATTGTCTCTTTATAGCTATTATTATAGGTGAAATCAACCAGGAAAATGTGCGTCTCTCAAGAACCCCCAAAATATAGGACACATGCTCACAACATGTCCTCTAGTACTTGTATCGTACGCTCTGACTAACCATTAGTATGAGGGTGATATGTTGTGATCAGAAGCACCTATGTACCCAGTGCCCTATTAAAACTCTACCAGAAATGAGATGTAAAATGGGAATACCTATCTAAAATGATAGAGAATATGATGCCGTGTAGTCATACCACCTCTTAGATATACAACCTCCCAAGATCATCTAGACTAAAAGGTTCCTTTATCATCAAGAAACAAGTGACATTTGTAATACTGTCAACAAAAACCCACACATCATCGTTACCTCTTGGAAACCACATCAAACCATTCAGAAATCCATTGTGAAATCATTCCATTTTTACATCAGAATAGGTAATGGTGTAAAATACCAATTTTCACTAATGTTCTGCCTTCACTTGCCGATAGGTGGAACTCCTCATAACAAAACCAGCTACCTCTCTCGTCATACTCCACCACCAATACTGAAGACATAAGTTACAGTGCATCTTGGTGTCCCCAGGATGTACTGCCCAAGCTTAAGCATGCAACTCATGTATCAACTCCTCATGTATATTTATTGGAACCCAAACATGTCCATGTACATGCAGGATTTCATCATTGCCTACCATCCAACTAGGAGGAGGGTACTCAACTGATATACTCTCCTGTAGAACTAGGGCTTCATAATCTGATAGCTGCCTTATCTTCACTATGTACAGTAGGGTAGAGGTAATAGTTATGGATGAAAGAATATTCCGTTCCTGCTTATCGTACACCTCCAAGTCCATCTCAGAGAATAATTCCATAATCTTACACTCGCTAAAATCCTACTGCACTTCCTGTATTTGAGTCTTCCTGCTCAAAGCATCAACCACTAAATTGCCTTTCCCAAGTGTGTAGGAAGCTCAAAGTTGAAAGACTGAAGGTATTCCAACCACCTTTGATACCTCAAATTTAGATCATGCTAATTGAAGATGTATGTAACACCCCAAGATTTCATAGTACGTTATTTCTTCAAAGTAATTCAATAACTTTCACTTCACGCAACACCGAGTTCAAGAACACCACGACTTACTAAACTAGTCATTCAAAAGTGGTTATGAATAGTATTAACTGAATTTTGAACTTTATATAATCCTTTTAATTTTAGAATCCATATTATGAGTTTCTTAGACATGATGTAAGAAAAAATTCATTTTTTCCAGTTAAAAGAAGTATTTTTCAAAAAAATGCACTTTTACAGCCTTTTAATGATGAACCCTTTCAAATCCAATATTTGAAACTTTTATATATTCAATTTGACAATAAAAACATCTTCTTTAGAATTAGTACATAAGAATTTAGTTTCAATAGATTTTTTGGGTTTTTCTTATAACTTTCATATTTGGGTATATAGAGAAAAATACTATATTTTAACTAAAAACAACTTTTTTAATCAAAATAATTTATAGTGTAAAATTATACATTTTAATGGCTTGAAAGTATAAATAGATTATATTTTTACCAATTAATCCAATGCTGGTCATTGTATGTAATTTCACTTTGAAATTGGACATAAAAAAGTGTCAATCTTTTGATAGTTATTATTTCTTAAAAATACGTCTTCTGGATTTGACAACGGGAATTAATTTTAAATTAATAAATAAAACATTTATGTTTTGAATTTGGTAAAATAGACTTTATTTTTTTATTCGAAATATCAAAATTAACATACGGTGAATTTTTGTTTTTTTTTTCAGAAAACATTCAATTTTTGATGAATACTGCCAAACACTGAGTTATTGTTTAAAACCAACTTTTTATTTACATAATTATTTATTTTATTTTATTTCATTTGAGGTCAAAATAGATACATAATACATATATAAGTTCAATGCAATTCATTGGAGTCATTTTATAATAAGTTTAGATATATAAAAATTTTATTGAACCTTTACCGTCTTTTACCCACCTTCTAAGAGTATTTGCAAATTTGCGTAAAACACAATTTTACCACTTCTGTGAATTGAATTTCAAAAATCTTAGAGACACGGTTGATATCAGTTAGTAAAATGTGGTTCAATATGATGAAAATAATTTTTGGTTAATAGTAACTTTTTTACTTTTCTTTACCACGGTTAAAAGTAAATAGGGTAGTTAACGGTACAAATGATATTATTATTACCCTAAAACAAGTTCTAATTCTATTGTATAAGTTTAATTCGACAAAAAACAACCTTATGAATAAAATATGATCCCTTAGGTCCACTTGGATTAGATTATCACATTTCCTATTATTTAATTCAAAGAAGAGTTAATAGTGTGAAATTCAAAGTCTATTAACTAAACCATTTTTAATATAGGGTTACATAGAAGATAAATTAGACTATAAATATTAATTAGAAAGCTAAAAATATTTTCTACATAATGGTATTTTATTTATATTTTTTAGAAAATAAATAATTTATTTATGACATAATGATGACACAATAATTACCTAATTAATGAAATATTAAAATATTTGATATTATAAATATTCTAATAAATTTAATTTGAGACTTTTTATGAGTTAAACTAATTTTTTAGGTCAATATGACATGTTAGGGTTGGTTAGATTAATTTTTTTGAAGTGATAATGCTGTTATGTATTTAGAAAAAACAAAAATACCAAATAGTGTCAAAATTGACATAAAATAGTTTTTAAAACAAATATTATATTATTAATTGATATAATAGTCCTAAAAATCAAAGGTTCGTCAAAAAGACATATATACTAATATATATTATATTAATGAACCTATTGGGGTTCTATTGAAATTTTATTGTATATTTATTAACCATATAATATAAAAATACAAAAAGACATGGTAAATGTCAAACTATTTAACTAAGAGTTAAATTTAAAAGTTATGGTTAATATGGTGAGCTAAACCTATCTGAAACCTATTGGTTGAGAGTTTTTCGACCCATACACAGATTATCCTCTAAATAAATCATTTTGGAGCCATTAGAAACCGAAAATAATTTTATTATAAAATAATATTTCAAACTTTTCCTAAGGTTCCCCTCACCCCTCTTATAAAAGGGCACTCCCCCTTCTCTATAATTCACACTTTCAAAGCAATTTCAATCAGGAAAACCCTGCCCAAATACCCTATCAACTATCCTACCTTTATCCTATAGGCCTTCCTTTTGTTATAAATTCATCCTAAGGATCCCTTTTGATCAAATCAAAAGGAAGCACCCGAAGAAGAGGTAATGATTTCACCACCCTCTTTCAAGTTCTTTTCTTCTCCCACTTACTATTTCTTTGTTATTACCATACCAAAATAATTACTCCAATACCTTATATATATAATTTGATGTTATTATAAATATGGCACAACCATATTCATTATTCTATCCATCCTATTAATGATAATGTCACCATGCGTGCGCAAGTACGGCTTACCGTCTCCACGGCGTGGTGTAATTTGTTATTCAATACTATGTTATCTGGATGGATATAATAATGAGTATTATGTATATAAATAATGAAAAAAACATTATAATGTCTTTCTAAAATGAATATACCATCCAATTACACACCTTTAAGGAAATTATATTGTCTCTTGTGCGTACGTACGGATTACCGTCTCCACGACACGATGAGATTCATTTCCACGTTCACCATGAAACGATGATTATAAAAATATATATTATTAATTAATATTTAATATAGGAAATAATAATTCTATTTGATATATACATATACATATGTATATATGTATTTAAACATATCTCAATCACATACTTCCGTTTAATAATACATTAAAACAGAAAAGACGTTTATGCATACGTACGGACTACCATCTCCAGAAATTGTGTTTCCATTTAATAAATCTATCTATTATAAATATATATATTCTGAATGTATATGATATAGAAATCAAGTATTATATTTGGGAAGAATGAAAATCATGATATACGTGATACGATCAAGAATAACAATATAAAACACGTATGATAATGAAAGCGATTATTACCCAAAATGTTACTTTGACAATGAAATTATTGTTAAATGGGGAGTATAAAGTCATAAATGAATCATATATGATATAATAAATATTTATATCGTTATGGTATAATTTAATAACATAACATGGTCATTATAAAATAGGTTAAATGTACTCTCATCCAATGGAAAGTGCAAGGTATGGGTTAATTCCTCAATATCATTATTATCCGAGATTGTTTATTTGTAAGTATTTACTGGGCAATTTTTATCATCCAAGTCAATTTTTCATAAAAATGATTTCAAAATGAATATTTTAAGAATTTTTTAAAGGTATTCTTTATCAAGATCAGAATTTAAAATGTTTTATAGATTTATCTTTCTAAATCATTTTAATTAATGTCCATGTTTTCAAAATGGTATTAAGTATTTATTTATATGAACATGAATGTTTTTAAATAATAAATATTTTCAGAATTTTCAATGTGGTATGGGTCACATTGATTCAAAAATATCTTTTAAATGAATTCATTAATAAATTCATTACATTTAAATGATTTCTCAAAAAAGGATATTTTTTCTCAGAGGTTTTTAATGATTATTTTCAACTATGTCAACATCATTTTTCTATATTATTCTTGATTGAGGTTGATTTATTAAAAATAAAATCTGAAATATTATATTTAATGAGCTATGATATGTTTGACTACGAATGTGCTATTTTTATACCATTCATCGTTTATGGTTAATGTATTGACATTTTGTATGCTATTTTTAATTCGAATGTTTATGTTATGTTACAAAATTTTTATATGAGGAATGCAGTGGACTTAGTAAGTGACGGGTGGAGCTCACTATAGCTATCAATGCATCAGTAGGTGTCATGAGAGAAATTAGTGTCTTGGAACAGGGCCTTGAAAAATGTTTTATTAGTAGTCTTGGCACGAGGCCTTGACTATGTGGTAATGATGTCTGGCGTTAGGCATTCCGTCATTATGAAATTAGTTATTACATGTGATTATTCGACTATTAGAATATCCATGTGCATGTTTATATGGAAATGTTTGATTTAATTTTTCTATATTATTTTCATGTTTATGTTTCAAAAGGATTTTGTTTTTATCACACACCTTTCCTTAAAAGTTTATAGCTTCCACTAAATTATTTACCCTTACTGGGAATCTGAGCTCACCCCTTTCTTATGTTTTATTTTTACAGGATTCCAAGAAGTGTATTATGATTAATATACAGGGTTAAGCTAATTGGAATAATGGTGTTCTCAAAGAACAGTTTATATTGTGTTTTATGTTTGAAATTGTAATGTAAAGTTATTGTTCGTAATATATTTTCCAAGACTGCTAAACTGATCGGTCCTTCGGGACGTAATTCCTTGTAATCATGCCACTATATTAACATAAAGCACTGGCTTTGGGAAACTGAGGCCGGGGCGTTACAGTTGGTATCAGAGGAAGTTTAGAAACAACCTTGGAAACTATATTTAGATAAACTCTGATTAGATTACATTACCCAAAGATAGACATTTAGTATTAGTATAGAAGAACTTCCTAGAATTTTGTTAATATAGATATTTTTTGAGTTTTCCAAGATTATACATCCTTATCTTGATATGAGCAGGTAGAGGCAGCTCTGGAACAGATATACCTTGGGGTAAAACCCAAAAACACCCCTTTGAGCTAGACTCAAATAGAAACTAGTGCATGACAACGAGCCTTGTTGCACTTTTGGTTACGACACTCCGGGGGGATATGCTTAGGATAATTATAATTTTAATTACAAATAATTATGAAGGATTTATGAGTATATACCTCCTCAATGAAAATATTTTTATGAATACAGATTATATCCATAAATTGTTCAATTTACGTTAGGTATTTTACAAGTTTGGGATTATTCATTGCAATTCATGAACTGACCTAGTTTATGCCATTGTATAGAAATGACACCCAATAGAAGGAATGTGAACTCTAGAAATACGTATGATCCAAAGAGTTAGAAGGATCATATCTTTCACTGTATTAAGCCAACATTTAGAAGGGAAATAGTCTCCCATGTATTCTTAACAAATGAAGAAATAGTATCATGTGTTAATAAGATAAGTAATTAATTCTCTTAGTCCTATGGCTTTTAAGGGAAGCAAGAGAGGAAAAGGATGGAAGAGAGAAAGATGGATAAAGGGAAGAGGGAAAAGAAGGATTCTCCCATATGTGATAATTGTGGAAAGAATCACCTTAGTAAATGATTTAAGGGAAGAGGGGTTTTTTATAAGTGTGGAGAAAAAGGACACCAAGTACATGTTTGCAAGGGGAAGAAAAAAGGTTTCAAATGTAAAATGATTCATCTTCAATGCGTTGGGGCACTACAAGAATCAATGTCCTAGTCATCACAGTATACCAAAAATGATGTTATTGGTTAATAATCAAGTTATGATACTACCTCAGATGTCGAGGAATGACTAGTGTTCTTATGTTGATATTATATAATTATTTAATTTGAGTATTGTATCAACAATATACTCGTTATATGAATTAGGGAGATAAAAAAGGATTGTACTATAGTACTATTTTATTGAGGATTTGAGATTATATGGTTCTATGAAAAGTGACTTAATAGTAAGCTACAGTTTTTTGAAAATACCTGGTTGAAGGAAATGAAATCCTTAATATGGTCCGGATAATGAGGTAGTGATTTTGGAATAAGAGATGGCTGGTTTGGATAAATTATATTGGATATTCATGACTTCTATGGAACTGATTAATAGTTTGTTTATATCATCATTATAGGAATATTAAAAAAATTTGGATATAAGGAATATATCCAATATTCTATAAAGAAAAGGGAGAATGAATGTAATCAATAAGGTTTTATGGTAATTAAGGGCGTTACCATGTTTTAAAATAATACATGATGAAGGTGTTCACATGTTATTACATGGAAAAAAGGATCTTCATTGTGTTTAACTTCCTTTTAAATTTTGGACTATAAGTTTGGATAGAAGTATTTTGAATAATTTTAAAGGTTAGAATGGTTTAAGATTGAAATTAGATATTATTGTTAAGGTTATTTTTGGACTGTTATAAAAACGACAACACACAGACCGTGTGACAATTCATCACGTCAGACAAAGCTATGAGAATCAAACCCACAACCATAGTGGGATTGGGATATTTAACCTACCACTTGACTATATGAAGTCCCTAGATTGTATAATCTAATTTATTTTTTAAAAAGGTCTGATAAGTGAATTATAAATTCATTATTTTTGTAACCCTATACGATTAGGATAAATAGAATATTTTCTTGAAATTTTATGGAGTGATAGAAGAGTTTGTGGTAGGAATTAGTTAAAAAATGTAACTCTAATTATGAAGTATATATATATATATTTCACTTTTATTCTATGAATAAAATAATTCTTAAACATTAGTTAAGTGACTTTGTCTTAATCTCCTTTACTTGAGGCATCATTTGATTTCTAAACAACATTATTTTATACGATGTATAAAACCCTTTGACTTTCTATTTCAAGGGGAATATTTTATACGAAGCGTTCTACTAAACGACAAAAAAGGAATGTTTTTTAACATAAGTGGTGACAACGAACTTTCTGCCTCTGCGTGTTTTATTTAATCTTTGGATTCCTTAACAAGCCAGAATGTTTTTTTTAAAAATAAAATAAATACCATATACTATTTTTATGTATTTTGGTATTGAAAATGGTTTTGACAACAGATTTGTTATGTAAAAATATTTAAATGATATATTGTGATTGATGATTTCAATCACTCCCTATAAATATTTACATTTTCACCCCAATTATGTGTCTCTAGTTTCCACCAATGTTCTCTTAATCAAGATCATAATTTTGTGGTGAATTTTGCATTTCCATTTCCCTCTTATTAAGACTAAATATTATTAACCCAATTTATGATGTGGGTTTTCCACAAAGGTAATTTTCTATTTTTAACCTTTTTTTCGAAGAAAAATTTCAAATTGCGAGGAATAAATTTATTGAAGGAGGGGAGAATATAACATCCCAATATTTCATAGAACGTTATTTATTCAAAAGTAATTCAATAACTTGCACTACACACAACACCGAGTTTAAGCGCACCATGACTTACCAAACTAGCCATTCAAAAGTGGTTATGAATAGTATTAACTGAATTTTAAACTTTATATAATCCTCAAAATTTTATAATTCATATTATGATTTTATTAGACATGATGTAAGAACAAATTCATTTTTTCAGATAAAATATGTATTTTTCATAAAATGCACTTTTACCGCCTTTTAATGGTGAACCCTTTTTAAATAAAAAATTTGAAACTTCTATATATTCAATTTGAAAAAATAAACTTCTTCTTTAGAATCGGGACATAATAATTTAGTTTCAATAAATTTTTGGAGTTTTTCTGATAACTTTCATATTTGGATGAATGGTGAAAAATACTATATTTTAACAGAAAACAACTTTTTTAATAAAAATAATTTATATTGTTAAATTATAAATTTGAATTGTTTGGAAGTATAAATAGATTTTAATTTTAAAATTTATTCTAATGCTGGTCATTTAAATTAATTTCACTTTTGAAATTGGACATAACCAAGTGTCAATCTTTTGATAGTTATTATTTCTTAAAAATATGCCTTTTGGTTTTGACAATGGGAATTAAATTTAAATTAATAAATGCAACTTCTATGTTTTAAATTTGGTATAATTGATTTCATTTTAGAATTCGGAATATGAAAATTATCTTAGGGTTAATTTTTGGTATTTTTTAGAAAACATTCATTTTTTGATGAATACTGAAAAACACTGAGTTATTGTTTAAAACCAAATTTTTATTTAAATAATTATTTATTTATTTAAATTTATTTTAGGTAAAAATATATACATAATACCTATATAAGTTCAATTTAATTCATTGGAGTCATTTTATAATAATTTTAGATATATAAAAATTTTATTTAACTTTTACTGTCTTTTACCCACCTCCTAGGAGCATTTTCAAATTTGAATAAAACTTAATTTTACCGATTATGTAAATTGAATTTCAAAAATTTGAGATACCCAGTTGATATCAGTATGTAAAATGTGGTTCAATAAGTTGAATATAATTTTATGTGAATAGTAACTTTTTTACTTTTATTTACTACGGTTAAAAGTAAATAGTGTAATTAAGGGTAAAAATGATATTATTATTAGCAAAACACATGTCCTAATTCTATTGGATAAGTGTAATTCGACCAAAAACAACCTTATTAAAAAAATATGATCATTTAGGTCCACTTGGATTAGATTAGGACATTTATTATTATTTAACTCAAAGAAGAGTTAAAAGTGTTAAATTCAAAGTTTAATAACTGAACCATTTTTAATATAGGGTTAAAAATAAGATAAATTAGAATAGAAATATTAATTAGAAATCTAAAACTCTTTCCTAAATAATAGTATTTTTTTTTATTTTTTTGACATTAAATAATTTATTTATGACACAATGATGATGCAATAATTAAATAATTAATGAAATATTAAATTATTTGATATTATAAAAATCCAAATAAATGTAATTGGAGACTTTTTATGAATTAAACTTATTTTATAGGTTAATATGACATGTTATGGTTGGTTAGATGAATTTTATTCGAAGTAATAACGCTGTTATAAATTTAGAAAAAACAAAATATCAAATAGTGTCAAAATTGATGAAAAATAGTTTTTAAAACAAATATTATATTATTAATTGATATAATAGTACTAAAAATATAATTTTAGGCCAAAATACTTATATAATAATATATATGACATTAATGAACAAATTTGGGTTCGATTGGAATTTTATAGTATGTTTATTAACCATATAATATAAAAATACAAAGAGACATGGTAAATGTCAAACTATTTAACAATGAATTAAATCTAAACGTTAAGGTTAATATGGTGACCTAAACCTGTCTAAAAAATATTGGTTGAGAGGCTTTCGACCCATCCCCAGATTATCCTCTAAATAAATCATTTTGGAGCCATTAGAAACCAAAAATGATTTTATTATAAAAAAATATTTCAATCATTTCCTAAGGTGCACCTCACCCCTCTTATAAAAGGGAACTCCCCCTTCTCTCTAATTCACACTTTCAAAGCCATTTGGATCAGCTAAAACCTACCCAAATACCCTCTCAACTATCCTCCATTTATCATAGAGGAATTTCTTTTGTTAGAAATCCAACCTATGGAGCCCTTTTGATCAAATCAAAAGGAAGAACACGAAGAAGAGGTAATGATTTCACCACCCTCTTTCAAGTTCTTTTCTTATTCCACTTACTCTTTCTTTGTTATTACCATACCAAAATAATTAATCATGTACCTTATATATATACTATGATGTTATTATAAATATTTCACTACCACATTCATTATTCTATCCATTATATGAATGATAATGTCACCATGCGTGCGTACGTACGGCTTACCGTCTCCACGCAGTGGTGTAAATTTTTATTCAACACTATGTTATTAGGATGGATATAATGATGAGTAACATGTATATAAATAATGAAAATAACATCATAATGTCTCTTTAAAATGAATATACCATCCAATTCCCCACATTTAAGTAAATGATATTGTCGGTCGTGCGTATGTATGGATTACTGTCTCCACGACACGATGAGATTCATTTCCACGTTCACCATTAAACGATGACTATAAAAATATATATTATTAATTAGTATTTAATATATGACATAATAATTCTAATTTATATATACATATACATATGTATACATGTATTTACATATATCTCAATCACTTACTTCCGTTCAATGTGACATTAAAACGGAAATGATGTTTATGCGTACGTACGACCTACCATCTCCATAAACGGTGTTTCCATTTAAAAAATATATCTATTATAAATATTTATATTCTGAATATATATGATATATAAATCATGTTTTATATTCTAGAAGTATTAAAATCATGATCTAAGTGATACGATCTAGAATTACAAGTTAAAATACGTACGATAAAGAAAGCGATTATTACCCAAAATGTTACATTAACATGGAAATTATTCTTAAATGGGGAGTATAATGTCATAAATGAATCATATATGATATTATAAATATTAATATGGTTATGGTATAATTTAATAACATACCATGGTCATTATACAAGAGGTTTAATGAACCCTCGATCAAAGGAAAGTGCAAGATAAGGGTTAATTCCTCAATCTCATTATTATCTGAGATTGTTTATGTGTAAGTATTTTTCTGGGACATTTTTATCATCCATGTCCATTTTTCATAAAAATTATTTCAAAATGAATATTTTAATAAATTGTTAATGTTATTATTTATCAAGAACATATTTTTAAATGTTTTATAAATTTGTCTTTCTAAATATTTTTAATTAATGTCCATGTTTTCAAAATGGTTTTAACTACTTATTAATATGGACATGAATGTTTTGAAATAATAATTATTTCAAAAAAATTTAATGTGGAATGAAAAAATTTGATTCAAAAAGCTCTTTTAAATGACATCCTTTATAAATGTGTTACATTTAAATGATTTCACAGAAAATGATATTTTTTCTCAAAGGTTTTTAATGATTATTTTGAACTATGTCAATATCCTTTTTGGATATTATTCTTGGTTGAGGTCGATTTATTATAAATAAAATCTGTAATATTGTATTGAATGAGCTATGATATGTTTGACTGTGAATGTGCTATTTTTATACCATTCATGGTTTATGGTTAATGTATTGAAATTTCGTATGCTAGTTTTAATACAAATGTTTATGTTATGTTTCAACATTTTCATATGAGGAATGTAGTGGACTTAGTAAGTGATGGGTGGAGCCCTCTATAGCACCTCGATGAATCGGTAGGTCTCATGAGACAAACTAGTGTCTTCTCACAAGGCCTTGACAAAAATTTTATTTGTAGTCTTGTCACGAGGCCTTGACTATATGGTAATGATGTCCGACGATAGGCATTCCCTCATTATGAAATTAGTTATTACATGTGATTATTCCATTAGTAGAATATCCATTTGAATGTTTATATGGTATTTTTTATTTTATTTTTTCTGTATTATGTTCATGTTTATGTTTGAAAAGTCCGATGTTTTTATCAAACACCTTGCCTTAAATGTTTATAGCTTCCGCTAAATTATTTACCCTTACTAGGCATCTGAGATCACCCGTTTCTTATGTTTTATTTTCCCAAGATTCCAAGAATTGTATTATGATTGATATGCAAGGTTATGAAAAAGAGAATAATGATGTTCTCAAAGAACTATCTATTCTGTGTTTTATGTTTGAAATTGTAATGTAAATTTAATGTATGCAATATATCTTCCAAAACTTCTAAACTAATCGGTCCTTCGGGACTTGATTCCTTGTAATCATGCCAATGCATTAAAATAATGCACCAGATCTGGGTAACTGGGGTCTAGGAATTACAATGTACTTGAGGTTTTGTTTGGTCTGTGTACACCAAAAAATGACCTCCAAACAAGTAATGTCTCCTACAATGCAAAGCATGAACTAGCATTGCTATCTCAAGGTTGTGTGTAGGGTAATTACTCTCATGTGGCTTCAACTTCCGAGACCCATACACAGTAACTTGTACCACCAGCATAAGCTCTTCCCCAATAATGATACTTGATGCATCATAGTACATAGTGTAACTCCTCCCCATCTCTTGAAAATTTAGTATTGTTGCTGAAGTCAATCTTTATTTCAGCTTCCAAAAGGCTATCTCGTAGGAATCTTTCCATATATACTTTTCACCCTTTTTATTTAAGATTGTATATAACTCTGCTAAACATGATAAATCCTGTATGAAATGACTGTAGTAAAATCCAAACCCAAGAAACATTGCACCTCAAAGGTGTTCTCGAGATTCTCCTAGAAAACTACTACTCTAACATTCTCTAGGTCCATTGATACTTTTATCTCTAAGATGACGTGACTGAAGAAGTGAATTTGATCCATCCATAGGTGACACTTTTCGAGAATTGCATATAACTGATTCTATCTATGTTTACTCAAAAATATCTCAAGATGTGTGGTTATGGTCATTTGAATTGTGATAAGACACCAAGATATCATCCAAAAAACCACAACGAACGAGTGAAGATAAGGATGGAACCCTCAGTTCATTAGTTCCATGAAAACCATTAGCATGTTCATGAGACCGAATGGCATAACAATCATACAAACCATATGTTCTCCGAAAGGATATACAATGTATGTCTGATGATCTAACATGAAACTAATGATAACCAGATCTTAGATAAATCTTATAGAAAAACAATGTTCCTAAGAGCTGATCAAAGAGAACATCTATTTTCGGAAGAGGATACTGGTTATTAACCATAAACTAGTTCAATTTCTGATAATCCATGCATAGACTAAGGGTACCATCCACCTTTTTCACAAAAATGACTGGTGAATTCCAAGGATAAGTACTGGTTCAGATGAAACCCTTAGCTTCCAAATTCTCTAGCTAGTTCTTGGGCTCTTACAACTCCATCGTAGCCATCATGTAAGGATGAATGGATACTGGTGAAGCTCCTTACACTAGATCGATATAGAAATATACCTATATCTCTTGTGGTAAACATGAAAATTAATCCGATAAGAAGACCCTATAGTAATCAAAAAATTGAGGAAAATTCATCTAATATGTTCGCTTGTCATCTAGATATAAACTCACAATCTGGGCTATAATCCCGGCCAACCGACGATGATCGTGTCCATATCGACATGCTTGGAAATCCTATTCACCTTTGTGTTGAAACAATACACGCTCTACTGATGTAAAACTCACCCTACAATGATAAAAATAGACAAAGTCTTGAAATGATACCAACTTGTCTATTCCGAGAATGGCATCAAAACCTATCATCTCTAAGATATAGAGATCCCATATGAAGTGAAACCCATCAACCTGAGGGGCCACTGCTTGCACCGATGCACACCTACTAATTTAATCCCTAAAAGTGTGTCTATATTAAAAACATCATTAGAAGTAAAAAACGATCTCAAGGTTCTCTATAACAGGAACAGATATGATACTATGTGAAGCCCCAATATAAATAGTGTAGAAGCTAAAATAGAGGCTACTAGAACAGTACCTCTGATAGTAGAGGGTCAGGGATCCAGCTCTTACCGAGTCTATTGCACTGCATAAGTCAGATCTGAACCAAAACCCTGTGACACTGCCTGGATACCCAGAGGGGATCCAACCTACTGTCACTGAGAACCTTGGTTCGAGCGACCACGACCATGACTACCACCTAAAATTGAACAAACTGATGCATTCAAGTTACCTAACTGGTGAGAAGCTATTGACCATTTTCCTGAATACATAGTCAGTGCAAATCCTCTCTCTCTAGCTGTTGGTGGAAACATCCAGCAGAAGCGCTGTATATGGCCCATCATTTCACAATATCGTCACTCAATAGGGTTCATTGGACAATGTGGTCTTGTATGCCCAATTCGTCCACATGGTAGCACTTCACCTAGATACCTGAAGATACATCATAGCTACTGGCATCACCAAAAGAAATCTTCATATGACACTTCCTACTACTTGTTGAAATAGTACCAAGATTCGGTGCTGAACTGCCCTGGCTCGCACCAACATATTCCCTCAGATTACACTAGGTAATCAGTGCCTGATTCACTCTAGTAGATACAATAGTATTCTTGAAGATATTTACTTGTGATCAGATGTCACTCCATGGACCATCCTCAAATTTCCTAGCCTTTGACAAATCATCACCCATCAGAATAGGTGAAATGTGACGGAGATTCATAAAGTGGGATGAGTAATCCATAAAAGATAAAGCTCCCTACTCCAGATGAATAAAATCTGCACTTTGTCAGACCTCAACATATCAGGATAGAATGAATACTAGAATACTATATGAAAATCTTTCCAATACATATCTCAATAATGTTTCATCTGAATGACAACATCCCACCATATTTTTGATGAATCACAAAACATATATGTAGAGATCTTGACCCTCCACTAAGGAGGCATCTACAGATGTTCAAAGATCAATAACATGTCCTCTAGCCACGACTCTATAACCCGTGGTCCACAATACCCTGAAAACATGGATGTATGCTACTACTGGAACACTCACATCAACTCTACCATAGAGGTTGTAGTGTATGGTGATCCTTGAAAGGTTTTCAAGAAACTCATAAATCCTTTACAAAACTATGTATCAGAACATGCGTCTGGTATAACAAATGGTGCCACAACTATAATGAATAGAGGATCCACTGGAATCCCATGGAATACCAACTCAAGGATATGATCATTGCCACTCTCCTAGTGTACAACTAGAGGTCTTCATGGAGGCATGAATCTATTAGATCAATCACACTCCTCAGCTCAAGATCACTATCAAGGTTCATAGTTAAAGAGATTATGAACAAAATAGGAGAATAAAAACCTCAAAGGTTACCAAAGGAGGAGTACATGACATGTAGAAACCATACACAACATGTACCCACAATCTCTTACCTAGGAGTGTACTTCCACCGTCCAAGGCATGTAACCAACCTAGGTACACAACATGTAAGACTGGGACATTTCATGTACTCATGTATTTCCTCTTAGCCATGTACTTATATATAGCCATATCCATATGGGGTCTGCCTGTGTAAAACTACACAGTGTGTAACTAACTTACACGATGTGCACTGTCCAAAACCAATACTATTTTTTGTTTCTTATCACATAGCTGGATACATGGTCATTTACCACAAGGCATGTACACATAGTACACGAAGTGTACATGACGTGTACACATAGTACACAACATGTACTTAAGAAAAATCTTTCTTCCCAAATAGAAGAACACATGGTGTGTGTTTATAGAACCAAATTTCGCGTTGTCTATATATTTAGACAGTAAACCTCTAAAACTTTCCCACAACCCCAATTTTTTGAAAAGTAAACCAAAGGTATTCACAATTCTAATATTTGGGGACCATACTCCAAATAGGTAAATTTTTTGCATCCATATATATTTCATATCATAACAAAAGTTCAATTTAAGATAACGACACGATCCACCAAATTCCGATCTAAGTGGGCCCATAACCCATAGGGAAGAGGATCCAAAACTCCCTTTTATACCACTTTTTAACATCCCGGATCTGGGATCCACTCAAAGGTGCCCCATACCCGGTTGGCCACATGGACACAAGTGTATTTCCAAGAATGCTAGAGGCTTGTAACTAGCAGTGAGGGCATGGATGTGATAGTGGGGAAAATATTCCCTCTTTGGTAGAGATTAACATAAAAGATACAATAAAAATACAATAGAGGAAATAATAATACTAGTAAATAGAAGTAAATAGTCTAAGACTTACAATATAACTACTATAAGTCATAACATAAGAAGGATGATTCCACATGTCACATGTTTTTGGAAAAAAACAAAAAATAGGTCACACTATAGTAATACATAATACAAGTGAAAAAGTATAAAACATAAAATAGAAACTCAGAATAATCATAAGCCTCAACTTGGTCTCATTATATCCTACTCCAAAGCAACAAATAATGTACATGGAGAAGGGAAATTTCCCCTATTGACACCTACAACAATATAAATTGTTTGGGCCAAAAAACATGATCCAAATAGGGTGTGAGACTAAATCCTAGTATGAAACCACCCAAGATCCAGGATGATCTATCAGAGAATATATATAATAGGCAGTGTACAATAGTGAAAGTTGTAAGCTAGTAGTACTCAAAATTAAATAGTCCTACAATAACTAGTTTCCATTTACAACCATTTCATGTTCTTTAATTGTTCAATTATGTTGAATTATATAAGACTTTGAATCCAACCTAAGCCCGATGATCCCCATATAAATTTAATCACAACATATGTCTTAAAAGACTATCTAAACATGTTTAAGTGAAGACTGTATCCAATACTATTCTTTTCCTTGGCGAATGCATCATAAGTCATTAAATTTCAATATTCAGTTATAAGTAAATGTCAACTCATGAAATATAAACAACTAACAATAGAGCTCATCCTTAGTATCACTCATTGGATTTAATATCCACTTGAAATTAAAACAATTATCCATGAGCCCGACCACTATATCCATGGCTCACTCATGACTTGTCATGATAATACCCTTTTTGAGTCTGTCCATGTTCATTTAGCTAAGGCCATGATTCACCCAAAGTATAAGGTGAAATATTCATATGAGTATGACCTTTCCTTTTAACCTAAGACTATGGATCACCCATTTCTATTTACCCCTTTATAATTTTATAAAATAAGAAACACATATAAATTAAACTATTACATGGCTTTAACATCAATAAATCACGTGGTCAATTCATCTCACAAGAAGCACATGTAAACTAAATTATTACATGGAATTAACATCAATAACCCATGTGGGAAATTCATCTCACAAGAAACGCATATAAATTAAACTATTACACAGCTTATAATTTAGTCAACAATATTTTAAACAACCCAAGATAGTAATTTAAGGCAGGACTCATTCGAATCCTAGGCCAAACAACCATAAATAGTCATTCATGGGAAACACACCGATGGGTTGTCCCTTAATCTAGGAAAAAAACCATAAAAATTATTTAAAAACCTTCATAAATTACCTAAAAACAATAAGAAATTGAAATAGAAAATATTCATTCAAGTAGACACCCTAATAATGGTTGTGTGGCCCTCCAGAACATATATTCAACTTGAAAATTAGCGAACAGAATGAGACCACCTACCTCAAGAAAGTATGACTATCCTCATCCAGCATCGGGCTCTAATTCGACCTAGAACATATTAGATCTAAAAAAAGCATAAATTATCAAGCCTCAATAACTAGGTTGATAGAAGAAATCATGATGAATAAATAAATAGGAATCAAGAGCTCACTGAGGGGATTCCAATGCATCTGATGGTGTTTGAATCGGGGATTGGACGATGAAATGGGAGGCCACCCTATCTTTGGATTTCCTGGGCATGCTATTTATCGAATGAAAGGGTGAGTTTTTGTTCGTATAATAAAAATGACAATAATTACTAATTTAACAAAAAAACACTATATTTACATGAAACTAATCGTCATGTAGTGCATGTTTCTGTAATGTTTCTGGCCAGACCGCTCTATGGCGTGTATCAGGATTATACAGCATGTAACCCCAATTACATAATGTCCAGCTAGGTTACACAGCGTGCAACCCTATTTTTTCTCAAATTACTTAAGAATAACATAAAAAGGGAAGATTCATACCTAAAAGGAAGAACCCGGATCTTACATTTTTCATGATCCTCCATTCCCTGGTTTCGGGCTACAGAAAAGGCAACCATATCCAGCAATCAACAGAGTGTATTGTGAGATGAAGTTGATACTCGTATCATGGATAAGGGAGATGTATATCCTTCTATCACTGAGGAGTAACCCACATATTTTGGTGTAGATAAGGAATGAACTCATTCTCTAGCTCATTTAGAACCTCATAGTCAGAAGTAGAAAGGGGAAAGAACATAATAAAGAGGTTATTTATAGATAACTCTCTCCATTTGTCAATGTTGACCTCTTATTCATTCGACATAACTTCCTCCATCTAGTGGGACTATAAAATATTATTCTAAGGGTCACTTTTGGACTAGATTGCAATGGTGGTGGAAGTTTATAGGGAACTTTATGTAGTTGACCCCTATATTTTGAGCACCTCTCTATATGAAGGAGTTTGTGTTTTGAATACCTATCTATACAAAGGTGTCTAGGTAAGGGGAGTATTTATTTATCCATGGGATATATCTCTGTGGGGAGGTCAAAAATAGTTTATGTCAGAAGTAGATTCCCTAAAACCCATCACCACAAAACCATGAGGAGGAATATCATGGAAATGATCATCTTTTACTTCGTTAAAAGAGATGGTGGACCCTTGGGGTGTTGAGAATGTGTCTTGAATGACCTCAAGGACACTATCATTTCATATAATAGAAATTATAGTCTCATTCTGCATCATGGAAGGAATATACCAACCAAAATTTTGGAATTGTGTAGGTATATGCCCCTATTGTATTTCTGTTTCTAGATCTTGTTTATAACTTTCTTGTGCAATAGGAGTATGATCCCATTGCTGAAAAGCTGCTGGATTATGCCAGTGATCTTCCTCATTATTGACAGGATTATGATCTTGTCCTATGAAAAGTTTGATTCTCTCTTTTTGATCCTTGGTTATAATGAGAGTCTGAGCATGATCTTGATCCATTGGAATATTTTGATATTCATTCATGATAGGTATATGATCCTACCATGAGGCATGTTCCACTATCACCTGGTGATCCACGGTTGGAACAAGAATATGAGCTTAGTTCGTATATGCATTCCTTATTGGAATAAGCCGACATACCTTCAAAATGGGAGAATATATATGATCTTACTCTTGTATTTACTTGTAAGGATTCTACTGAAGTCTTTCATCGACAGAAGTAGGAATATGTTCCTATGTTATGTTATCTACTAAAGTATGCTAGACAAATTCATTAACAGAAATATGAGCCTTTCCTAAGGAATGTGCCATTATCAATTGGTAATCCACGACAATAAAGGAAATATGAACCCAAAAAAATTCCTTTGGAATATGTCATTGGTATTCCTAGATAGGAATATGAGCCAATCCCTAGGCATTTCCCCATATTTCTTTGTGAGCCCCAACCAAAATGGGGATCTGAGCCCGATCTTGGGCCTCTGAAATATGCCGCAAATACTTTTTGACAGATATGTTCCCCTATCCCAAGGCTTGTGACACTATCACATGGTGATCCTCAATTGGAATGGGAATATGAACCCTATCTAAAACCTTATGATTTACCATAATATATTGATAATCCTCCATGATAGGAGCAAGAATGTGTGCTTTCTCTAGATAAACCACTTGTTCATAATGATCAGAGTGTTGAGTTGCCCTGACTACAAGGTTAGGAATATGCACCTATCCCTAGATCTGTACCAGTTTTTGAATATGCCGATGGTTTTCTCTAGCTATTTCTATTATATAATGGAATTTTAGAAAAGTGTATGAAGGGATATAAGTTTTCACATTTTTAGAATCCACTATATAATGCAGATATCTTTAATTGAAACATGGATATGAGCTAACTTCTATCGTCCTTATGGAATCAAAATATGGAAATGGGATTCATGTGTGGGGGTAGGTATATGCACCTCCCCTATGCATACTATGGGAATATGCCCACATATTTTCTCTATGTGAGAAGGGATATGAGCCTTGTCACTTGTTACTACCGAAATATTCTGAAATACTTCATCAGTAGGAGTGGGGATATTAGATAACTCATGGTTATAAAGAGTCTTCCTCACCCGATGTCTCTTTTTTGTCACCTATTCATGGGTATCAGAGGTAAAAGTGTGTTGGGCGGTACCCTCATAAAGATATTGATGGCTATAAATGGGATACTGCTAGTGATAACAGTTGGTAGTAACCCTCCTCAGTGGCCACTAAACTGGAAGGGATCCATATTTGACTCCTTAGTCCACCTTCATTAGAGACTAAAGGTTGTGGTTCTCATGCTCTGGGGATAATCTCCTAAAGTGGTTGGCTATGACAATGAGGGACACTGTATTAGCTGTAGATTTTCTTATATGATGTGGACTTGTCGGTTTCTGTACTTGGATACCCTCATGGGTGGATTCCCTGGCAAGGATTGTACCACTTTAGTGGTATTCCTAGACCATTGTGTCTAACACCTGAAATTGAAGCATTAGGGTAGGTGAGATCATTTTGCGACCAAAGGGGGTTGCATGCATAAGTGATTTACTGGAACAGTTGCTGGATGAAGTCATTATCTCATATTAGGATGCTATTGATGAGGCAAGTATATACATTAATACAAAAAACAAGAAACAAGGTTACCAATTAATGAAATATTGTAGGCATGATGTGTTCTTAATCTGATATGAACGGTTAACATAATTTTCCTTTTATTCCTAATATGGAAATTCTGCTAATGTGGGCTTTTCAATGTGAGGATGAAGTTATTTCATGGTAACCCTAGTTATATAGAATCGACTATAAGATTTTATGTGAGGCTTATCATCTTTGTTTAATATGCTGAAAAAGTGTCCTGACACATGGAAAGCCAACCATCCTTCAATTTAAGAGTTTTACACCTGGATCATTGCTTGATATAGAATGAAAATAAAAAATGGTGTAACACATGATTAATCGATATTTTTATTATTTGATAAATTCAATTTAGGTTCATCATTTTTGTTTCATCGATAAATGTTATGGATGAGATTCTCCAAACGGTTTGATTGTGGGGGGTTTAATTCCTTGATCAATCGATCACATCATATTTACCATTTTTTAGTCTTCTCTAGAAACTCCCAATAGTTCACACATCCATAACTGGGTACAAAACTAATTTCCAAAGGTAGGTGGTTAGTTTGGGTTTTACACATAAATATGATTAGGAACACACATTGGTTGAGAGGATGGGAGGTTGGGATCATCTCACCATTTTGGGGGGAATTGTTTCATATTCTAAGAATCTATTATATATTTAGGATATGTTCACGAATATTTTAATTATCCCAATACATAACCAGTTACTCTAACCAAATGAACATATGTTAAACCTTTTTATGAGTATAAGAATGGGATCTAATTAGTGAATCCATCTATATATATCAAAGGTTATTCATCCCTTTCCCAGTAATGGGAAGATTCTTATGTGTTGAAGCCATATAACCATGTTCTACAAAAGTTTCTACCACACTGGGAGGTGGTTATTATTCTAAAGAGAGGATTGAGCCATCATGATTCATCCTACATATCATGGTTATTGTAGGAATAAAAACCCACATAGTTCATTAAACTAGTTCAGTTTAATGTTGTACTTAAAAGAAATATGTGTGGGAACTTAAGCACGTGGTATTCAATCTCGAGTCTGAAGGAGGCATCCTACGTATCCTGATTATGGAAAAAATAACAGTTTTTATAGTTCATTTGGTTTCTCAGACCACTGATAGATGAGGTAGAATGATCAGCCCATGGGAATGATTGGGCCCTAATGGTTCGGATTTTATACACATGGGGGGAAATACACTAAAGAGGATAACTATTTGATCTCGGGCCTTAGAAAGGTGTTCTACATATCATAGTTATTACATGAATAAAATTTCTCATTGTTCAGTCATGACCTTGGATCTGGCCCCAAGGTTGATTCCCTTATATAAGAGAAATCATGTCATGCCACTAATCAGGTAAAATCATCGAGGTTACCCTAGATAGTGGAGACACATGATCTGAATGATATGACTATTTCAAATCCTTAAGCCCATGTGAGCCATGCTCTGTGTGATAAACAAGGGATAAAAAATAATTAGTCTCACTACATATGGATTTGAGACTTATGTACTGGGATATCCCTTGTGATGATTTATTATAGAGCTTGGTCCTTAGGGTGGCATCCCTCATATCTTGGATTTGGTAGGACCACTGATGGATGAGGTAGAATGGTCTTCCCATGGGAATTATTGGGCCCTGATGGTCAGAATGTTAGAAACATGGTGGGACTTATACTGAGATAGATTATAATTTGAGATCAGGCCTTAGGAAGGTGTTCTACGTATCCTAGTTATTTTAGGAACTAGATTTCTCATTGTTCACTCACACCCATGGGACTGGGACCAAGTTATATTCCCTTATATGGAGGAAATTACATCATTCCACTCATCTAGGATTACTCACTGATGTTTTATTGGATGGTGGAGATTCATGATATGAATTATATGACCATTGAAACTTCCTAACCTCATGTTATCCATGCTCAATTTGAGAAACAAGGGATACCAAGTAATCAATCTCACTTCATATGAATGTTGGACATATTTTTTGGGATATACCATGGGATTTTTAATGTGGATATTGAACCATATGAAGGTTTCCTACGTATCCTAGTTATATTATGAGTCAGATTCATCATAATTTAGTTAGTTGGGGAATATACAATGATGTTCCCCTTACCTTGATTGATATTTATGATGCAAATGATAAGGCCATTCTAGCTTTCTAATCCCATGTGAGATATGCTCGGTGTGAGAAAAAAGGTATAGAAAATGACCATTATCACTTCTTATGGATGTGGGACCTAAGAATTAGGACTACCCTCTGAAGGTTAATATAGAAATAGATCCTCGAATAGGTGTCTTATGTATCATAGTTATAGTAGAAATCAATGTCTTCATAGTTATTTTGATTTGTTTTTACACACTAGCATTTCCATTATATTTGGGTCTTACATACTGTGAATATACAAGGCTTTCAAGTATTGGAATGCTCGATTGAGTTGGAGATCGGGCCTTAGAAAGGTGTCATATGTATTCTGGTTATGTCAGGAATCAGATTCATCATAGTTCAGTTGATTGGGGATTACATATTGAGGATTACCTATTTAATTGGCCTTCTTTACTGCCTGACATGTGGAGATTGTCTTCTCGACATTCCTTGATTGTTTACTGGAAATATCAGAGGGTGTCTACCTGACATGTCCAAAGACAATTGAATGATCTAGTCTAATTTTCTAAGGGATTTCACATATCTTGGATGACATGATTGAAGGCTATCACATGATCAATGATGACTTGTTTGGTGTACATTGTAAGAGAAGTAAATCTTTTCATAGAATCCATTACATGATCCCAACTGACAATCTTAGAGGGTGTCGTATGATCCATTTGAATTTCACTTATGTCATCACAAAAATTGGATGAAATTCTTGGAGGGCATCATGAGATTCAACGTGACATGTCTAGAGGGTGATTCAGGATTCATGCTTAAATATTTGGAGACCATAACATTATCGGGATGGCGTGCCAAGAGGGAATCATGAGTGTAATTTTACATGCCTGATTGCTATAGTGAGACCCATATGACATGTACCGGTGCCCCCATGTGAGTCGGGAAACATGTTTTAAGGGAACTTCAAGGTTTGAATGGAGATCCAATAGGGATTCAAAAGACTAGAGTGGTATGCTCGTGGAGCATTATGTGACTTTCTTTTAAGTCTCTAGAGGATTTCACATGATCCAAATAGTATGTCAAAGAAGTGTCACATGATCTGAATGACATTCCCTAGTGTAGTCACATGACCCGTATGGTTCATGTGAAGAAAATATCAATTATTATATAGGTTATTTTCATAATTCTACTGTCTTTTAGTCTTTATTCTAGCCTTTATTTTGCGAATGGAATAGATTTGTTTAGTGTTAGCTTGTTTTAGCTCTCCCAATACTTAACAGATATGCGGGATGTTATTTGCATGTCGTACCATAATTCCTTCACATGATCTTTGAATAATCACTCAATGTGCCTATAAATTGTGCATGATCACTTATATTGTAAACCAATATCTTACATGACAAAAAACTTCTTGGCCGCAAGACCAGCCACTCCGAGATATCCTCTCTAGTGATTGGGTTCACCTGTGTGAGGTTTCAAGAGTTCATCTATCCATGTAAGGTTATAAATATATCTCTATGTGTAAGTGATTTTTTCTCATGCTGGGGTTGGGGATTTATAAGCCTTTCCACCTCAGTTGTCTTCTGCATCTCAAGACACGTATAGTGGAAATTCTGGTTGGAATTGGTGTCATGAACTCTATGAGGTCCCACCATAAATTATTTCAGGGGCGTTGCGTGATTTTTAGCAACTGTTTGACCATACAATCAATGAATCCTCCATTATATTATTTCCAATTAATGGGGTCTTATTGAATCAAGAAGACATTCTTAGGGACTTCCATATTTTCATATCGACATGTCCAAGGGACTTTGCGAGACCAAGGAGCATGTCGAAAGGCCTTTGCGTGATCTCTTTTGACTTGTTTGGAACATTTCAAAAGACAGAGATGGATTGTAAGGTTTCCTTCATTTAATCCGGCCAAAAATTCAAGTGGTGTTGTGAGCCCATGATGTAGACAACCTTAGCAGGTTGCATGAGTTTTACGATAGCAAGAGACTCCCGCCTTTTCCCCCTTTACTTAATTTTTTTATTTTACAGAGGTTAGAGATCTTGCGAGGCTGTATGAGTGTTGTTTAAGACAATAATTTCTACCTAATAGTGATGAATCAAGGGATATACAAAGGGTTTTTTGGAGACACATGATCATTCAATGGAAAAATACATAAGTTTTTCCTTATAGATCCAAAGGGGGAGCATGGGGTTGCTTGGACCTACCTGAGGATCTTCACATGACGTGGATGACATGCTAGTGGGATTTTGTGATAAGAGGTTGCAATGTCACTGGGTGCTTGAGGTGTCTTGAAGATCACTTAGCGTGTGTTGCATTTTGTTTATGACCACAAGATGCTCCCACCTTCCCCATTTTTATTTCTTTTTTTTACAATGTCTTGGGGTTTCTCACATTTTCTTGAGTGTTGGTGAGGACAATCACTCTCCCCATTGATGATGCGTCACATGTGTTTTATGATTGTAAGAGGCTCCTTAATTTTGGATATTTTTTTATTTATATTTTATAATATTGTTTAGGTGTCATCCAGTTGATAGTCCATGTGACATGAGGGAGCTTGTATAGCTTCCATCGCATGATCCACGATTATCTGGGTCACCTTCACAAGAGAATAATTACCTAACTAAGGAAATTTATGGGAATGTTTTTTTTGGTTATGCACCATGAATGACCATCCACATGACCTTATTTTGGTCATGAGATCATGTGTCCCATGGGATTTCATGTTATTTACAAGATCATGGCCACATTCTTCTTCCTTTTCTGTATAGGGAAAACAATACCCATATCCAGGTATTTCTTCAATTGTGAATTTATCAATGCTTATTTGGTAGGTGTCAATAGAGGTGTTTGACCATAAATAGTATTTGGAAATATAAATGATTTATATTGTTCAATAAAATTTATTTTTAATTTTTAGGGAAGAGATAAATGCTTTAAATTCTTTCACATCGATGATACAATAATTATTAAATCAAGGAAAAAATCAAATAAATGATATAAAAAATATTAAAATAAATATAATTTGAGATAATTAAGCTGATACATGAATTATATAGATAAATATAAAATTTATAATATATAATATAATATAATTTTTTTTTCAAATTTGAAACTTTGTTTTGATGTTTTTAAAGTCATAGTAATGAATAATGTTAATTTTGGAAATAATGTTATTCAAGGAATATAATTTTTTTTTAAATTACATAAAAATAATAAAAAACTTGATTAAGTCCAACTGAGATAGGATTAGGTCTAAAATTTAAGCCCCTATGAATTATAGTACTTTTCTAAGTCTTTTCTTCTAGAATATCCTTAACTATAATTTAATATTCTTAGGAATTCCTAGAGTGCCCCTCACCTCAATTATAAAAGGGAACTACGTCCCTCAATTTATTTCACTACCTCGATCCCTCTAGATCATCCGTAATATACCAAATTCTTTTCTAAAATTCCCTAGAAAAGTTATTTAGGTACTGGTATTCCAAAAATACCAACCTTAGATTCTATAAGAAGAGGTCTAAAGGAATTCATCTGAAGAAGAGGTAATTGTGTTTACCCACTCATTCAAGTTAATTTATTCTTCTACTTCTTATTAATGTATTCATTACATGATAAAGTAGAAAATAAAATATTATCTATATGCTAATATTTTATTAAGATTATCGTATGACCATATTTAACCTTTTATACATCCTATAAAAATGAATGCACTGTGCATACATATGTACGACTTACCATCTCCACAGAGTGATGTAATATTTTTTTATAACCAATTTACAAGGATTGATATAATGATGAAAATAATGTATTTATAAGATAATCATGACATGATATTTATTTTTTGAAATTAATATAACACCCACTTCCTTACCATTTCACCATTAAGGGAATGATACCCTCGCTTGTTCGTACGTACAACCTACCATCTCCACGATATGATGTGATTCATTTTACATGTTAACCATTCAAGAATTATTATAAAAACATATGTAATTAATAAATATGATATATATGTTCTTAACATAATTTTAGAGATGAAATAACTATATCTTATGCATAATAATAGGGACTTACATGATAAAACATGCATTGGAAAATGAAGCAGTTAACACCCGAAACAAGGACGATGATGAATTATTATTAAAAAGGGTGATAAGATGATATAAGATAATAATATATAATATCATAAATATAAATATTCTTCTATTATAAATTAACACTTTAAAAAATTATACATGAGGTTAACGAACATTCAACTAAAGGGAAAAATAAGGTAAGAGACTTCATCTCAATTTTCACTCTAATGATACTTACCTAGTATTGTACATCTAATAATTTTTTATATGGTGAATCTACTACGCATTTGAGATAATTTTTTATTTGAAATTATATTTCTCTAAAATATTCATATCATTTATATAATTAATATAGGTATTTCCTAAACGCTATATAATTTTTACATATAGTGTTCAATTCGAATGTTATTTGATTAACTGGGGAAATATTGATAAATCCATAACCTCTACCCAATATAGATATTTAATGATAAGGATTATTGATTGATGAAATAAATCAATCATCTTGATATATAAATAATTATTTGGACTTTTTTGTGATGGGTGGGGCCCAACATTATATATCCCAATGATGCATCAACATGTCTCATGAGACAAACTTGTTGGCCAAATTACATGGTTTTCTATCTTTATTTTTAAAACATTTTATAAAAGTAATTGATATTAGTGGTATCATGTGACAGATACATGACATCCAATAATTAAGCATTGAATTAATTAAGTTTCCAGTCATTACTATCCATGATATTTTCACCATGAAAAAATTCATGGGCACATTTCATTATAAGTTTATGATTAAATGAAATGTGATTTCAGTTATTTACCTTAGAATATTTTTTATTCTTTTTGATTTATGTTATATTATACTGTATAGAATTCTTATAGATACATTGATCTCAACCCTTTATTTGTTTTTCCTACCCTAGGTTATAATGATGAAATCATTGAATATGTGTTAACGATGCAGTTTATTTTACTTTGTTGTGTTATATGTTTAATTACCAATATAATAAGGGAACCACACATGTATATCATTATTCAAGACTAATAAAATATTTAGTCATTTGATATTTAAATCTTATATCTAGTAGTAAAGTAATAAGGTAAGGCACTAACTTTGGGATACTGGGGTCAGGGTGTTCTCAATAGGTTCTTACCTTACCCCAAGATATCAATAAGGGGGATTCAAATTCCTATCTATAAGGGGGAGAGGAAATTTATCCTTCTCACAGAAGGATTTTGATTTTATTATCAATAATGGGGATATAAAATTGAATGATTTTAAGGGTAATTTTCTATTGGAAACAAATCAAAAGGTGAGATTGAAGTACCCATTGAATTATGATAATGAAATATTTTCTTTGTGGTTAATAATTTATGGAAAAGTCACTGAGTAAGTTGAATGTGGAGTTTCCAATGGATTCTTCAGAAGTATTTCCATAAAATTTTCATACTTTGGATGTTGGAACTATCAGAAGTAGGAACCCTATAGATGTAATATCTACTCCTAGATGATAAATTTGGAAAGATTAGATTTAGTGATCTAAATGATTGAAATAATATCATATGAATTTTTTCACTAAAATTATATATTTATTACTAGTGTTGAAGGATTAATAAGAAATGCTAACTACATTTGGAGTTGAAGAATTAAGTTTCCCAAATGTATAGATCTAGAAGATATAAATAAAATATGAAAGTTGTTAATCTGTTTTTCAAGTCAAAGAAAAAAGTTCTAAAGGTTAAATGAGAACTATCAAAAATATGTTTAAGAACTGTTGAGAATAAAATAGTTAGAGAGATTGAATACTCAAAAGAAATTTTTTAGATCTATTAAATAAGATCAAAATATGATAGACCAACCAGAAGTTACACACTATACTTATGAATGATATAGAAATACCTGAAAACTATGGTTACCAAAAGTTGATGAAACTTGGTTTTTCATAAGAACAATACTGAGTAAATACCAAAATAATAATCATCAAAAGATGATATATTTGGATGGTAGACCCCAAATATGAATCAATAAGATTAGTTGAGTCTACATAATAGAATATTTAGAGCATCAAAAGCTGAAGGCTAAAGCTGTGAAGAAGCTAAAAGCCATGTTTGAACAATATGATGGTGTAATTGATGGAGACTGTTAAAATCATAATAATCTTGATAAAGGATATTTAATGTATTTAAGGATATAGAATATTGAGATAAGTTAGAATATAGGTATAACCATAAGAATTTTGTGGACTTTTATGAATGATTATTGACTCAAATATGGTGAATTGTTTTGGTGGATTTGAGAGCACTGAACGACACGAGATGCACTTTAAATTTTTTTAAATTATAAAAATTATGATGATTCTAAGATAGATGTTCAAATTTCAATATTCATAAAGGAAGGATTGTGATTCTAGATGAGATATACAGATGAGCTAAACAATATTGACACCGAGTTTTGAAGGAAATTTGGCAGAGTTGAATCCTAATATATTTTGAAGATATTGATGGTGGTCAATTTAAGAGATAAGTATGAGGGAATTTAAGATTTAATCCTAAGAGTTCTTCATAATTATTAGATAAATCTTGGATATATAAAGTTGTAACATCATTTTATTGGGTAAATATCTGAGGAAAAGTATGAAGAGAGACACTAATATTATAAAGAAATAATATTTGGAGGGAGCAACTAACTAGAGCTTTAAAAAAATATTCTATTGGATAGAAGTTTTGAGAATACCAAATCATGAAGTTTTTGATGAATTGAGTAAGTCATTAAGATTCAAAACTCTTGAAGAAGGTAATAAAAATCTATGTTAATTCCCAACCTACATAAGTATTAAACATCGTCGTTATATGTAGTGATAGATTTAGAAGATCAGTATACCAGAAGAATTGGATAGGATAACATACATGATGAATTGATTGAATACTCAATCAATAATTAATTTTCCATCCATGAGGAAATATTAGAATAACCTTTTAAGATTGGTAGTTCTAGTATAAACAATTCCATTGGTCCTACAAGGTTATATATAAATCTTTCTGGTAGATAGTAAAACCACATTTTTAATATTGTGATTTAATAGTTTAGGTTTAACACTACTCTTGGGTTAATGGATAATGTATTTATCTATTGAAACAATTTGAGGAAGTGAATAATCTATGGATAGAAAATCTAAAGAACAACAAGGAACATGCTTCCCACACCAAGGACAAACATTATAAAAACACTTGTCCATTGTTTTATTTAGTTTATCTAAATTACATAAGGGAGTAAGTGTTGATGGTGTAAATAAAATATTAATACATACTAATATATTATAGATGTTTGATCAACATAACGGAAGAAAAATGTTTAAGTTGAACTTAATCTATAAAAATTTGGTCACCCCTCATTAACCCCCTATCCGGGTGATTGTATGACCCCCTAAGACTTTGAACTCTCATATACCCTAGGGATATCATAATGATTCCCCCAATAAAAACCATAAAATGGAATAAATCCGAAACAACATAATATAACCAAATGTATAATATATCATACAATATAAAGCCACAAACATAAAATATCAAAAATAATCACCTAGGAAGCAACTCTGACAACAATACCAAGACGCAAACTAATAATATTTAGCTCGGTCACTAAATCCATCCTATAAATATGTAAAAAACAATTCGTATGTATAGAGGTGAGAATAACATGTATAATTAGTTGGATCCTCATAAAGACCACTCAAGAAAATGTGGAAGAATTATATTGATGCTTTGGTAAATAAATAGTTGAACTAATAAGCATATATCAAGTCAACTACCACCCAACGTCACCAAGGTACACTCACTAAATATCACATACCATTAAAATAAAATAATTTTGAAAAATATTGAAATAGGGTACCCTACAACCACTTTTATACTGGTTTGTCACTCTCATACCTCAATGGAAAACATAATGTGCTACTATCTCTTCCATATCCATCTATCACATTATATGTATACATATATATACATATATATCGATTCATAGTTTATGTGGGTTGGATCTCCAAACTACCCCTCCTAACCCTATATATTGTATAACATCTCATATTATAATTAGTCAAAATACACATTCCATATTCAATGTGGGTTAGACCACATATCTGCTTATCGTAACCTTGTGTAGGGTCTAACATCTCATGTTGGCATCAATTCATAGCCAAAACTCCATATCCATCTCTGTATCCATCATAGTACAGTATCATGAACATGGAGGAAATATAACTCAGACCATCCTACTCCCATTCATTACCCACATGATGTATTAATACCACAATGAACTATTCCTAGAATGGAGAGCGTAGAAGAGGGAGTTTTCAGTCATCTGTTCCCTCACTAACCTAGATTTATGTGGAAAACATGCAAAACCTAACAAATTTGGGCCTCAGTAAGCAAATCTATCATAGGTGGGATGAATATTGAAATCTTGTTGAAAATAAAAGTATTATAAATCTGCACACAACCCCAATCGGGAAATATTTTTCGATAAAATCCCTATCACAACCCACAATCATTACCATATTCCCACAACCATTCATGAACAACTGCTGCCACGTTTACCTCACCAACCAACCCAATTTCCAAAAATATATATACAACCACCATTCACGTTTTTTATTTGATTCATGAAACAAATAAATTCTATATTTAATATTACTATTATAAATAAATTTTTGTTTACATTTAATTCCATATTCAAAGACAATAATTTCCATCATTTACACCTATTTAATCTAATCATTATCCATTCATTTAAAGCATTTATATTTCATTAACACCCCTATACTTATTCAATTATTGAACACATTTTATTTCAATATTTTTCATTACCAGCCATATATTACACACCATTAAGAATCTATAAAACAACCTCACAACACAACATAAGCCAATGAATTCCATATTCATCCAATTTCATTCCCTTACCATGTAAAAAAACCCCACCACTATTTCCAAATCAACAACCATATAATCATTCCACATCAATCAACACCTCTCCTCCTTCCAACAATGGAAAGTTTTCCACATCCATGCTACTAAATATATCCCATCTCAAAATAGACATAATAAATTCCCAACCAATGTCACACAACCAAAAAATAAAAAAAAGTTTATAATGTCATATATTAAATAATTTGGAAATAATGACTTCCACTATTCTCATTCAAATCCATCTTTTATAACAATTAAATATCTCTTTAACAAGTGAAATTTATTAAAATTTATTTGTTTCAACGAAATTATTTTTATCCATATGTGGTTAACATTTTATAAAAGGTGGTCCCAATAGTATGTTCATGGAAACTACAATAAATTCTCTACAACAACAATATTTTTTTAGAAACAACCAAAACATGTCATAAATCATATGGAAAATATAATGGAAATAAGTAAACACATGTGAGACACCCCTTCCTATAAATTTATACTTTTTAGTTAAATTAATTATCATTATTAAATTAATAATTTCTATCCACCCAAAATAATAAAAATCATGAAAATCCCATAATTCACATATAAAAAAAGAGAATTACCAAATCCCTTACCTCAATCGATGCTTCAAAATTCACCATGAAAGGAAAAGGAAATTAAGGGATTATTATATGGAAAATATCTAAAAAGATAAACTTTAACCATCTAAGTCACAACAATACCTCATAAAAATTATAACACCAGTACCCCAATGAATCCAGCATTACCACTATGGATTCCTGAGGAAATAATGAAAAGAAAACTAATAAAGAGAGGTAATAACTCACCTAGAATAAAAAAACCAATATTTAGAAGCTAATTACAATTTGTGATTTGTGGTCTCTCCAATTTCACCAAAGGTGATCCTCAAATAACCTAGGGTTTGGTTGAAACAAGAAAAATAAGACAGATTCAGTTGGTTTTCTAATTAATATGGGTTCTGAGAAACCATAAGACCATAACATAAGGGTGATGGACATGCTATAACATTTTTATGTTGGGAGAATATCTATAATTCACACATAATTTCTCCCATATATCTCCCCTCTTAAATTAGATCAACCCTTTGAACAAAAATAATGGAGGGATGACTATGGTGTAAGGGATGTCACTGTGTTATAACACCCCATCTCCCAAAATTACGAGTGAACCCCTTGATCCCAACAATGACGCAATATAATCACCATGATGCGACGTCCTCTAAAATAGAGGAACCATAATAATGTCCACTCCAAGATCCACACTAAAATTATGTTAACCAAACCACAATCCATTGGCCCTACCATCAAATAATTAAATCCCCATACTAAAACTACGTTATAGTCTAGGGACCATGATCCAAGGGTTTATAAAATTAAAGAACCACTGAAATAAACCTATAAACCACCATATTGTATATTCAATGATCATAACCACCGCCCTAACATCTAAAACCAAACATAAAACACAATGATGTAAAACTACCCCTAAACTAGAATCCTCAACTCGCACTCTACCTTTCTTATACCAATATCCTCCTAATGCCTTCAACACATGAATCATACAAAATAAGAGGCTAAAAAGGTTTTTTATATTACATTAGACACATCTAAAAAAATTATCTTCAGAAAGAATAAAAAAACCCTATAAATAAACTAATTTTCAACCCAAACACTCCCACTAAAGATACCTCTAAGATAAAACAATTCCACCCCCATTTCATAAACATCATAAAATATAATTCCCAGTCCAATCATCCATAATCAAAAATCTCATCAATCCAATACTCAAATTAAACATCTAAAAAATTATATAAAAATAAGTTTTAAAATATATTTGAATACTGAGCTCACATATGTGACTCATATTACCACATATTATCCACAATGGCCACCACACCTATACAAAACTTCAATCAAAGGAATAAATCACCCAAATATCAACTTCTCTGAAACATAATGGATATCCGCCGACCACTCCATGAGTATTGAATCATACTCCACATCCAGATCTCACTAATTAATCACATTGAAATCTTCATAAATATATTAATGAAGCAGTAGAAAATGATAGACATCATGGACCCAATATACCTATGGAGGAAGACCAACTAATACACTACCTCATCAACACACCTCAAAGAAACTGATAAATTGATAGAAATCACACTCCTTCAAAAAAATATTTGTTTTCCATGATGAAGGAAAGCCCAAAATAATACATAATCACTAACAAAGAACTTCACATGTCCCCTCCTCTAATCAACATATATCTTCTGACACTCATTCACCACCTTTATTCACTCCTAAATCATCCTAACATTCTTTATTGTGTTCTGCACCACATATTTCCAAAGGACTGTTGAATGACAAACCTTGGACCATCATAATGGATATTTTTAGGGATTCTTATTAAAATTTATATCAGAGTCATTCTAATAGAAGAGTGATAACTTATTTTATACAAAAACGCATCCAAGGGAAGGTTTATTACCCATGATATACCAAAATCTAGAACACAATCCATCATAATATCCTCTAGGGTTTGAATAATCTACTCCATCTGAAAATTTATTTGAGGATGGAAACTAGTTATAAGGTTTTTCTAAGTTCCAAAAGTTTTTTAAAGACACTACCATTACTAATAGGTAAAGAGAGTATCCTCATTCGAAATAATGGTCTTAGATACCCCATGAATCCCCACTACCTCATCTACATTACACATTAACAAGGAATCCATAACACTGGACTACCTAATTTCCAATAAGTAAGATAAATTTATCAACTGATCCACAATCATCTAGATAATAGCACACCCCCTTGTGATTGGGGTAAAATATTGATGAAATCCATAGAGATGTCCTCAAATTTCTACTCAGGGACTTCCAATGGATGGAAAAAACCTCTTAGAACATGATTCTTTACCTTTACCTATCAATAGAACAAATATCATTATATGAACATTGCTACCGACATCATTATCCTGGGACACTGAAGTTAAAATCTGAAGGCATGATACCTCTTGGATATATAAGGACACACGACCACCACCAACATATGAAACTCATGGAGAACCACATAAAAAATTACTGATAGAAGAATAAACATACCATGAAATAATACATGATATTGATTATTCTCCAACCATACCTCTAAATAATTTATATGAAATAAATTGTCCCACATCACCTCTATCATTGAGCCACCCTACTGATACTCCTATACCTACTTTATCAATGAAGATTATATTAAAATATGAAATGGTAATACCCTTACATAATCTTCATATTAATCAGGATTCTTCACTAAAGTGCTATCTATAATTCTCTAAGTATCTATATAATCATGAACTATATCTCCCTTTGAAATCCTGGTCAGTGAATCAACAACCAGATTACCTATCCTCAGGGTGTAGGAGATCTCAATGTCACAGTCATTCACTAACTTTATACACTACAGCTAATGATAATTCAAATGTCCTTGATAGAAAATATAACTTAGGAACTTGTGATTTGGGAAGATGAAAAAGTGCTCATCGATGAGGTAATTTCTTCATATCTTTAGAGAAAATTACACTTCCACTAACTCAAGTTCATGGGTGGAATAATTATGATTATGGGGACAAAAATTCCTAGGAATATATGAGATATGTTTCCTCTACTACATCAAGATTCGACCCAATATGAGATGATAAGTATCATAAAAGAAATCAAACATTACTCCCTCCTATGAATACTAAAGGATGGGATCACCGATCAAATTTACTATAAAGAAGTTGAAAGATACTTAGAATTGATCAGTCCAAAGAGGCCTAAACTTATTATTTAATGATTTTAATGTGGTTTTTATCCAAGGGAAATTAGATATTAACCACCAATAATATCCTATTATACTCAGTATTATATTTATAGATACCCGAAGCTTGATGTACATGGATATTACATTACTTTTGCGGAATACTTAATACATAACAAAAATAGACACACAAGGACCGTAATAGTTTAGTGTCTTTGGAAACCTAGAACGTAATCTTCTAATCGTGGTGAACGATCTTCAGCATCTCCCAAAAAAGATCTTCCACTTTTTGTTTCCTTACATAAAACCTTTCTCTTAATCCTAGGGGAAAATAAAACATAAAAAGGGTGAGATCAAATGCTCAGTAAGGGTAAGCATGGATAAAATAAAACATACCATATACATTTGAACATAAAAACATGAACATAATGTTTAAACATAAAAAGCTTGAGAAGTGACATAAAACATGGAATTACGTAAGTCATAGATCATAAAGAAACATTAAGAATGATAAAATAGCATGGGAATAAAACATGTAATTGTGGTATCCATTAAGCACATGTAATGATTTCCATAGTAGCCAAGGCATTGGTGCCAAGACCATCTTAGTGGACAAAGTCCCTTTCTAAATCGAGTTCACTCCTCGTTCCAGTCCTGTATTACTGAACCGGTTTGACTTGCCATTCCAGCCATGTCTATCTCATGAGATATAAATCTTTACCCAATGCATTGGAGGGAGATATAGGTCCCACCCATCTCATAATGATACCATTCTCATGTGTTCTACAAAATCATAAATCATACATCATTACATAACCCATGTAATAAAAATGGGATTCTTAAACATCATGACATCATAAAACAATTCATATAAGATAAAGGAATTCATAAAAATAATTCCATCACAACATAATCAAATCAATTTAATAACAGGGATATAAATAGAACCCTATATTATCTTAGATGAAAAATAATTTTGATAAAACACTTGAAATGAATTCTTGAGGAAAATATCATTTCAAAAACATTTTCCTTTCTTAAAATGTTATACAATTTTAAACTAGAAGAATTATATTAAAAATAAACTTGAAAACTTGTAAAGGAATCTTATTGAAAATAATGTTTTAAAAATCCATTTATGTCGTATAAGTTAAAAAAAACATTCTTCTCGTACTTTTTTCGGAAAAGTCAAAAAGTACCTCGTACGAAAAATGACAAAATATTCCTTTCATATCTTTTACTAAAAACTCACGTAAGGGTAAAATTTGATTTAAACAATTGTAGGTGGATGAAATAATATTACATATTGAGGAAACATGGATGTGGATGATAAAATACACCCCAGTAAATCCCAAAGTATAAACAATCTCAGATAAAATGAGATTGTGATATTTTCCATTACCTTAGATCCGATATGCTTCATACGTATCCAAAACTCCTGTATAATGATTTAAATAATTTCATTGACTTATTAAAAAATAATATTCATTGTTATTATATCATATATGGTTCACTTATGACTTTATATTACCCGTTCTTTTGTAAATTCATGTTAAAGTAGCGTTTTGGGTAAAATCGTTTCATTTGTCATTCGTGTTTTAACTTTTAATTATTCATATGATTACTTAGATCATGATTACTTACATCCAGAATTTGAAACATTATTTATATATAATATATATTCAGAATATATATATAATGGATCGATAAATGGAAAGAAACACACCGTTCATGGAGACGGTAGGACGTACGTACGCATGAACACTGTTTTCGTTTCCTTATTGAATTGAATGGAATTAAGTAGATGAAATAAATATATATATACATAAATCCAGTAGCATTATTATGTCATATATTACATGATTACTTATTATATATACTTTATAATCATTCTTGAATGGTTATCACGGAGAGTGAATCTCATCGCGTCGTGGAGATGGTATTCCGTACGTACGCACGAGCGATGATATCATTCCTATGATCGTGGAATTGTATTAAAGTTTATGTAAAATATTATAGAATCAATATAACTTTACAACAATCATATATATTCATTTCTTTCACCATTATACCCATCCATGTAAGGTGGTGGTGGAAATTAGAATAAACCACGACATGGAGACGGTATTCCGTACGTACGCATGCACAGTGATTTCGTTTTCTGTAGGATGGATAGATGGTGAAATATGGTTATTTAATAATTATAATAACATATTATTATATGATTTATACTTATGTTATTACCTCATAATGAAAAAACTAAAAAAGAATAAGTGGAAGAAGAAATAAAGTTGAAAGAATCGGTAACAGACATTACCTCTTCTTTGAAGCGCCTCTTTGAGACCTCCTCTTAGGGTACTAAAATCGGTCTCTGAAAAAGACCAGGACCTCTAGGATGTTTCTAGGGAAGTGGAGAAGAGAATTTTGCAGTGTTTGGATGAGAATGAATTCTCAATTTGGTGTGAGGAAGAGAGGGAGGAGGTGCCCTTTTATAAGGGAGGAGAGGGGCACCTTTGGAAATATAAGAAATATTAGTTTATATTAAATCCCAACCCCATGTAAAAAATTCCAAAATGACTCATATTTGAATATTAGATGATATATGGTTGTAATATCATCAACCAATAATGTTTATACATGTTAGGAATTTTGTTTAAACATTATCAACTTGATTTATCCTTATTTAATCAATTTTATTTTATTTGTGGTAATAACATTCTAAATTTTAAATTGTAACAAATAATTACTTATTTGTTATGAATTATCCATAATTGGATACTTTATAACATTTTAGACTATATAAATATAAATTTATAATTGTTAAATATTTTTGTGATTTTTAATCAATTTTATAATATGTTATTTTTATAAAATAAAAATAGTGTCAATTTTGACACTATTAATTTATTTGAATTTAAATAAAATACATACAGGAGATATGTTCGAAATAAAAGGTTTAATAGATTCCTAAAATGTCATATGTGTTTATAAAATTAGTGTAGAACATTAAATAGTTCATATAATATTTATTTTATTATTTTTAATACCATTTATTTAGTTTATCTCTTAATAAAATAATTACTAAAACATTTTGTATAATTATTTAATAAACTTATTTGTTGCCTAAAAATTATAAATAAAATCCTATGATTAATATAAATCTATTAAATTTTCCAATAATAATTTTACTCGTATTTATCATCTTAAAATAACAATATTTAAATTGTTATATTTAATAAATTATGAAGGTGACAACTTTGGCATCATTTAAAATAAAAACATATAAGTGTCATAATCACCTTAATAAGGATCCAAATGGTCCAAAATTATACCAGTGGATGATTAGGGTTTATATATACACTAATAATAAGTTTTGTGCAGATTTTTGTGCCTTTTGATATGTATTACTATTTCAATAAAAACTATATTATTGATTTTTCACTAAATAAATAGTTTCTGCATCATTAATGTATAAGATAATAAGGTAATTAAATAAGTCTTAAAAATTACAAATAAATTACCATGACAAATAAAAACATTTTATCTTTCAAATGAGTATTTATAACTGAATTTATATTCTGTATAAACTTATATTAAAAATACTTTAATTATTAAAGTTGAGTGAGACATATTTCACTTTCTTTTAAATAAAACGAACTAAAGGTCTTAATCACCTCCAAGTCGCTTCTAATGGATTCCATTTCGACCCAAATATTACTTATGACAAAATATAATCATGAAATTATATTAAGACAAGTGTTAGGGTAATTATATAATATTATATTTACCCTTAATTACCTGATTTACCTTTTACTATGGTAAATAAAATTTACCATAATTACTATTCATAATGCCCAAAAATAAAAAGCAGTCTATTAATATAATTTGGACCCACTGATTCCAAATATGGAATCCATTCTTCAAAATTAAATACACAGAAGTTTCAGAAATTAAATTAAAATTAATCCCGTTGTCGAAGGAAAATGGGTTTTTGTTTAAAACATTGCAAAAGATTGAATTTATTTAACCTACGAATTCAATGTAAAATCAAGGATAATGACATAAATTATATTAAATGGTAAAAATATATTCTATTTATACTTTTAAATCATTCAATATTATAATTTAACCACATAAGTTATTACGATGAAAAAAATCGTTTTTAATTAAAATATAGCGTGTTTTTACTATTCATTAAAATATAAAAGTTATCAGAATAATATGAAAAATTTATCCAAGGTAAAATTTTATATCCTGATTCCAAATAATAATTTTATTTTGTAAAATTGAACTTATAAACATGTTAAAAACTATATTTAAAGTGGGTGCGCCATCAAAAGGTGGCAAAACTGCATTTTTTGAAAAATAATTATTTTACCCAAAAAATTAATTTTGTTCTTATACCATGTTCTACAAAATGTGTAAGATGAATAATAATGTTATAAAATTTAAAATTTAGTTAATAATATTCATAAAGTCTAGTTCATAATAATATTATAATAATATATCGTTGTTTAGTAAAACCCAGTATTGCGTACAACACACGCTATCGAGGAAGGTCGTGATTGTGTGTAATGCAAGCCAAGTTAGGGTTGCGTGTTGTGCAAGACTCCTTTATTGTTTCATATAATAGAATCCAATCATTTTTCATTTATACATTGAATATATATATATATATATACACTCAATGTTGCGTAGAATGACTATTATCAAACGAACATGAAATTGTGTGTAACACAATCTAAGAGTAGTGTTGCATATACTGTAAGCTAATACGGTGTTGCGTATAGCACAAGATAATATTTTTGTAGCTTACAACATAAGACATCATTGAAATTAAAAGAATATTTTTCATAAAATCTCAGGGTGTTACATTCTACCCCCCTTAAAATGAATTTCACCCTCGAAATTCGTTGGGGGTTATAAATCATTTACTATTCCAAAGTTTCTTTAATATAAATCCACATCGTAAAAAGGAATAGCAAAACTTGGCTTTAAAAACCAAAGTATGAAACGTAACGGTTACCCAAATTAACTCATCACTGGTTTTCCACGTAGGAGAACATAGGTGAAAATATGGATATGGAAGAAAAATCTAACCATCAAGTTATGATGGACAGTGGTAGAGAACATGGATATGAAAAATCCATCAATCACAAATCCATAGATTTGTGATTATCTAAGGTGCCATCTGATTCATCGGATATAACAGCACTAGGACAACATTTTGGGTTTTCAAGATAATTTCCCTAAAGTTGATGAAATTGGAATTAGAAGAAATACTTTCGTAATTTTGTTACAGTCTCACCGTTGGTCGTTCTTTGGACAATTTCCACATCATCTATTAAAGAAATGATGTTGAATTTTTCATTCGTGAAGTGTTAGCAGATCATGTGATAGAATGATGGGTCATTCCATCTATCTCAAACAAAAGGTTATAAAAGTTATCAAAAATACATAAGTCTATCTATGGTGAGGTTAATCGTATACGATTCCAAAAATGAACTTATACTTCATATATCATACAGCGTAATAAAATAAAACTAGTTTCTACTAAACAGGGACTTCCTGTAGGCCAGTGGTAGGCGATAAAGGCCAGTCACACTTTGGTTGTGGGTTCGATTCCCACAGCCTTGTCCGACGCGATGGGCTGTCGCCCATCCTGCAGGTTGTCCTTTTTTCTAAAACTACATTACGATAACATCCCATCAATAATATTGAAAAAGTTCTATCCTTAAACAATAATAACTTATGTCCAACATAATCCATTCCAATATTTAGGCTTATCTAAAATTCTTCAGTCTAAGCTCATAGTATAAAGAAAATGATTACTTGAAATTTCACATAACAATCACGTGAATGCCATCATTTATCCCACATATATCATAAGATATATCTTGCTGGTAAAATTTAAAACATGTGAATACCTTAATCATGAATTCTCTTGAAGAATGAATACCCATTAAACCTTAGTGAAAACTTGAATGCAGTTAAAAGTTAACACTTTCCACATACCAAAATCCTCAAAATTCTATATACTCAAACCATGATATCACTTAGTCCTTATATCAATCACGAGCTCATGAATACTGTCAAACATTTAATTTTCTCCTTATCCCTTCATTATGCGCATATCATATACTTTCCAAAATATTTGAATCACTTTTCATGGTTACCGGTACTATAAAATTATTGAAAACCACAATAGACTAATAAAATAAATATTCTAATACACCATAAAATTACCTCAACAACATTATTCTTGAATACCAATACATAAACAATTCAGTCCATCCTCTTCAATGATTGTCCTGCAATAAGTCCTTCCTTGATTTAGAAGTTACTTTTTAGGTCAGGGCATTGAGTTGGGTAATGGCCATGTTCTCCACAAATAAGACATTGAACTCCATAACAGTTTGTCACTCTATGACCCTTTTCCCCACACAGATAACATCTTCCCCTCCATTTGATGTATTCCTCAAGGTTATTCTTCCCTTCTTTAGAAATCTCAATCTTCCTTTCTTTATGATCTTCAACATGTGAATATGCATAAAAGTATACCTTCCTCTTATTTGATGAATTAGGCATACCACTAAATTTCACCTTGTTAATCATATATCGCGATGACTGATTCGTCATAATGACAATATCATTATCTCTAGGAATTACACAATTTTGTTTCTTATAGTCACCATTTTGTCCATTGGATTCAATGTTAACCGAATTGCTTCTGGTTCCCTCCATTCGACTAAAACACAAAAAAATATGTGAGAGGCAAAAATCATGCTAGGGAAAACAACATAGTAAAGGGGGAGTACTGTCAATATCTAAAATCTTAGGTTCAATTATATGATCGTTACCGTAGTTCTAGGACTATATCCTATATGTATACTTATCCTTAGGGACATCCCTAGACATACCTTAGAAATATCTCTAGGGATCTCACTAACGTTTTCACATCCTAGTTTCCAAAGGATAACTAAACCTTTCCTTTGATACCAATTGTAGAGACCCGAAGCTTGACGTACATAGATATTACATTACTTTTGCAGAATACTTAATACATAACAAAAACAGACACACAAGGACCATAATAGTTTAGTGCCTTTGGAAACGTGGAACGTAATCTTCTAATCGTGGTGAAAGATCTTCAACATCTCCCATAAAGATCTTCCACTTTTTTTCCCTTACCTAAAACCTTTCTTTTAATCCTGGGGAAAAATAAAACATAAAAAGGGTGAGCTCAAATGCTCAGTAAGGGTAAGAATGGATAAAATAAAATATACCATATACATTTGAACTAAAAAACATGAACATAATGTTTAAACATCAAAAGCATGAGAAATGACATAAAACATGGAAGTACGTAACACATAGATCATAAAGAAACATTAAGATTGATAAAATAGAATGAGAATAAAACATGTAATTATGGCATACATTAAGCACATGTAATGATTTCAATCGTAGCCAAGGCATTGCTGCCAAGACCATATTAGTGGACAAAGTCCCTTTCTGAATTGAGTTCACTCCTCATTCCAGTCCTATATTACTGAACCAGTTTAACTTGCCGTTCCAGCCATGTCTATATAATGAGATATAAATCATTACCCAATTCATTGGAGGGAGATATAGGTCCCACCCATCTCATAATTATACCATTCTTATGTGTGCTACAAAATCATAAATCATACATCATTGCATAACCCATGTAATAAAAATGGTATTCCTAAACATCATGACATCATAAAACAGTTCATATAAGATAAAGGAATTCATAAAAACAATTCCATCACAACATAATCAAATCGATTTAAAAATAGGGATAGAAACAGAACCCTATATTATCTTAGATGGAAAATAATTTTGATAAAACACTTGAAATGAATTCTTGTGGAAAAAATCCTTCCAAAAAAAATTTCCTTTCTTAACATGTCATACAATTTTAAACTAAAATAAGTTGATTAAAAATAAACTTGAAAACTTGTAAAGTAAGCTTCTTGGAGATAATGTTTTAAAAATCCATTTATGTTTTATAAGTTAAAAAAACATTCTTCTCGTACTTTTGTCGGAAAAGTCAAAAAGTACCTCATACGAAAAATGACAAAAGATTCCTTTCATATCTTTTACTAAAAACTCACCTAAGGGTAAAATTGAATTTAAAAAATTGTAGGTGGATGAAATAATATTACATATTGAGGAAACATGGATGTGGATGATAAAATACACCCCAATAAATCCCAAAGTATAAACAATCTCGGATAAAATGAGATTGTGATATTTTCCCTTACCTTAGGTTCGATATGCTTCATACGTATCCAAAACTCCTGTATAATGATTTAAAAAATTCCATTTACTTATTACAGAATCATATTCATTGTTATTATATCATATATTATTCACTTATGACTTTATATTACCCGTTCATTTGTAAATTCATGTTAAAGTAGCGTTTTGGGTAAAATAGTTTCATTTTTTCGTTCGTGTTTTAACTTTTAATTATTCATATGATTACTTAGATCATGATTAATTACATCCAGAATGTGAAACATGATTTATATATAATATATATTCAGAATATATATATAATGGATCGATAAATGGAATGAAATACATCGTTCATGGAGACGGTAGGCCGTACGTACGCATGAATGTTGTTTTCATTTCCTTATTGAATTGAATGGAATTAAGTAGATAACATAAATATATATATACATAAATCCAGTAGAATTATTATGTCATATATTTCATGATTACTTATTATATATAGTTTATAATCATTCTTGAATGGTTATCACAGAGAGTGAATCTCATCGCGTTGTGTAGATGGTATTCCGTACGTACGCACAAGTGATGATATCATTCCTATGATCGTGGAATTGTATTAAAGTGTATGTATAATATTACAGAATCATTATCACTTTACAATAATCATATATATTCATTACTTTCACCATTATACCCATCCATGTAAGGTGGTGGTGGAAATTAGATTACACCACGGCGTGGAGACGGTATTCCGTACGTATGCACGCGCGGTGATTTCGTTTTCCGTAGGATGGATAGAAGGTGAAATATGGTCTTTTCATACTTATAATAACATATAAGTATATTAGTGATACTGATGTTATTACCTCATAATGAAACAACTAAAAAAAAGAAGTGGAAGAAGAAATAAAGTTGAAAGAATCGGTAACATACATTACGTCTTCTTTGAAGAACCTCTTTGCGACCTCCTCTTAGGGCACTAAAATGGGTCTTTGAAGAAGAAAAGTACCTCTAGGATGTTTCTAGGGAAGTGGAGAAGATAATTTTACAGGGTTTGGCTGAGATTGAAGGCTGAAAGTGGTGTGAGGAAGAGAGGGAGGAGGTTCCCTTTTATAAGGGATTAGAGGGGAACCTTTGGAAAAATAAGAAATATTAGTTTATATTAAATCCCAACCCCACTTAAAAACTTCCAAAATGACTCATATTCGAATATTATATGATTTAGGGTTGTAATATCATCAAAAAATAAAATTTAGACATGTTAGTAATTTATTTTAAACATTATCAACTTGATTTATCCTTATTTAATCAATTTAATTTTATTTGTGGCAATAACATTCTAAATTTTAAATTATAACAAATAATTACTTATTTGTTTTCAATTGTCCATATTTGGATAATTTATAACATTTTAGACCATATAAATTTAAATTTATAATTTTTAAATATTTTTGTGATTTTTAAACAATTTTATAATATGTTATTTTTATAAAATAACAATAGTGTCAATTTTGACACTATTCATTTATTTGAATTTAAATAAAATATATACAGAAGATATGTTCGAACTAAAAGCTTTAATAGATTAATAAAAGGTCATATGTATCTATAAAATTAGTGTAACACATTAAATAGTTCATATAATATTTATTTTATTATTTTTAAATCCATTTATTTGGTTTATCTCTTAATAAAATAATTACTACAACATTTTTGTATAATTATTTAATATACATATTTGTTGCATAAAAATTAAAAAAATCCTATGATGAAGATAAATCAATTAACTTTCCCAATAATAATTTTACTTGAATTTATCATTTTAAAATCACAATATTTAAATTGTTATATTTAATAAATTATGAAGGTGAGAACTTTGGCATCATTTAAAATAATATAATATAAGTGTCATAATCGCCTTAATAAGGATCTAAATGGTCAAAAATTATGCCAGTGGATGATTAGGGTTTTTATATACACTAATAATAAGTTTTTGGAAGATTTTTGGGCCTTTTGATATGTATTACTATTTCAATAAAAACTATATTATTGATTTTTCACTAAATAAATAATTTCTGCATCATTAATGTATAAGATAATAAGGTAATTAAATAACCCTTAAAAATTAAAAATAAATTACCATGAAAAAGGAAAAAATTTTATCTTTCAAATTAGTATTTATAACCTAATATATATTCTTCATAAACTTATATTAAAAATACTTTAATTATTAAAGTTGAGTGAGACATATTTCACTTTCCTTTAAATAAAATAAACTAAAGGTCTTAATCACCTCCAAGTGGATTTTAATGGATTCCATTTCGACCCAAATATTACTTAGGACAAAATATAATCATAAAATTGTATTAAGACAAGTGTTATAGTAATTTCATAATATAATATTTACCCTTAATTACCTGATTTACCTTTTACTATGGTAAATAAAATTTACCGTAGTTACTATTCATAATGCCCAAATTTAAAAAGTAGTCTATTAATATAATTTGGACCCACTGATTCCAAATATGGAATCCATTTTTCCAAATTCAATACACAGAAGTTGCAGAAATTAAATTAAAATTAATCCTTTTGTCGAAAGAAAACGGGTTTTTGTTTAAAACATTGCAAAAGATTGAATTTATTTAACCTACGAATTCAATGTAAAATCAAGGATAATGACATAAATTACATTAAATGGTAAAAATATATTATATTTATACTTTTAAACCATTCGATATTATAATTTAACCACATAAGTTATTACGATGAAATTTCTTTTAATTAAAATAGAGCGTGTTTTTACTATTCATTAAAATATGAAAGTTATCAGAATAATATGAAAAATTTATCTGAGGTAAAATTTTATATCCTGATTCAAAATAATAATTTTATTTTGTAAAATTGAACTTATAAACATGTTAAAAACTAGATTTAAAGTGGTTGCGCCATCAAAAGGTGGTAAAACTGCATTTTTCGAAAAATACTTATTTTACCCGAAAAAATTATTTTGTTCTTATACCATGTTCTAGAAAATTTGTAAGATGAATAATAATGTTATAAAATTCAAAATTTAGTTATTAATATTCATAACGGCTAGTTCATAATAATATTATAATAATATATCATTGTTTAGTAATACCCGGTATTGCGTACAACACACACTATCGAGGAAGGTCGTGATTGCGTGTAATGCAAGCCATGTTAGGGTTGCGTGTTGTGCGAGACTCGTTTGTTGTTTCATATAAAGAATCCAACCGTTTTTCATTTATACATTGAATATATATATATATATACACTCAATGTTTCATAGAATGACTATTATCAAACGAACATGAAATTGTGTGTAACACAATCTAAGAATAGTGTTGCGTATACTGCAAGCGAATACAATGTTGTGTATAGCACAAGATAATCTTGTTGTAGCTTACAACACAAGACATCAATGAAATTAAAAGAATATTTTTCATAAAATCTTGGGGTGTTACACTATTGAACATTATAATATTCCTAGGTTCTTCCAATGACACATCTTCCACAAAATTTAAAGGATTGACTATTACCCTATTTTAGTATACCACATTACCAATAAAATTCACATCTCATGTCTAAAACATGCACTTGGAAAAATATATTTAGATATTGTAAACCTCAAGGACCTGTATAATAACCCAAATATTATCTCCATGCTCCTCATTTAACTTTGAATATATGAGTATTTCATTGAAAAACACTACCATGAACTAATTCCGGAACTTATGAAACATGGACTTCATGAGTACTATAAAAACAATGTGAGTTTTTGTTACACCAAATGACATAACTATGAAGACAAATTTTCAATAGAAACACTTGAAATTAGTATTTAGGATATCATTATCCTTTTCCCTCATGTAATGATATCAAGACCATAAATCAATCTTTGAAGACCAAATAGATCCCTTTCACTAGAAAAAAAAACCAATAATCGAAAGAGGGTAATAGTTCTTGATAGTTACCTTGTTCAGCCTCTGGTTGTCCTTAAAAAACCTAATATCAACATCCACATTCTTGTAGGATGATATTGGACCACTATACATTGATAAGCTATGTTAGATAAATCCCTTTTTCATTAAATCATTGAACTAGATCCTAAAATCTCATTTCTCAAAAGCTTATAGATGATTATGATCCATCAATATTATATATAGACTTAGATTCAAATCTATCTCAAAATTGATTCCACATCGAGGGGGAAAGATTTCAACATCCTCAGGGAAATCATCCAAAACAACTCTATAGTTTTGGGAAACTCCACCACCTGTTCGTCCATCAAATCCAATATAAACAATGCTAACTAAGATAGTAACAAATCGAAGTACCAAAAAATCAACCAATAATCCTACTCTCAAGGAAAAACATGATTTATCGACACTCATCACATGATGCCACTTTCATCTAGAAAAACAATCAATGAAAATAGCAGAAAGAAATCCATCGATGACTGGTGTTTCCCCATCATCTGTGAAAAACACCATCAACCATCAATCAAGATTATTTTATATCCTAATAGTGTGGTAAAAAAAAAGAGGTATTGAAATCCTATACTAATTCAGATCTACGAATAAGCTAAGTATGTTTCAATAAAGCGGTGTGATGATTTAGAATTAAATAAATCAAAAGGCATGGTAAATGATAAATGGATGATACCATGAACAATATCCATACAATTTGGTCCCAAAATCTAGATAGGATAAAAAAATACAATTAAAGATCCCCAAAATCACTACTTGTAACAAAATCCATATGTTTTCTAAACCTTATGTCCCTAAGGGAAAGAGAGATTATGGGGTTGACCTCTACCAACTCCATCGTCACTTGACAAAACATAATCTTGTCTTCCCTAGTGTGGTTATAGAGGAACCAACTAATGGTGATTATAAAGATTCTAAACTCATATATGATTTTTATCTCCTAATGGTTGAACATTGATATCTTCAATTTTTATGACATCTACTGAAAAATCCCACTAGAACAGATCTCTTGGTAGATGTGTAATATGTACTAGCTCTAGATAAATGAGTAGAAATCTATTGAGGCTGACTACCCATTAGTCAACACCTTGACTTCCCCAATCATGATTGATAAATCTAATATTTTCATATATTTTATAATATAATTAAAATTTTTTAGTCTCAGAATAGTCTTATTTTATAGGAAATTTTCACATTCTTAGATTTATGCAGTAATATGAACTTAATTAGGAAAAGGCCTAATTTTAGATTTTAAATAGTTTTTAGTTAATTTTTATTATTTTTTTGGAAAAAATGTTTATAAACTATTTGAAATTGTGAAATTAATTTTTTTAATAATCCATAAATATTGGGCTTCACTTTATTAAACTATACCTAATTCTCAATCAAACATATTTTGACAAAAAATAGCTTAACACCTGGGCCTCAAATTTCATGCACAGATCTAGAGTCTTTTTAAGATGAGACTGTATCTAAAATCGGGATAGGAAAATTAATCGAGAATTATACATGGATATAGAGTATAGTTTAAATAATAATTTAATTAACTATACACATGCCTCATGCTACATCCTTCATCCTCATAAATGCATAGAAACTTGGTGAATTGGAATTCAAACAGTCATTCGGGAAAAAATATTTTCTAGAGTAAAATGATAATAACTCATTAATTACTTGGCCAATAGAGATAAAATTATCAAATTACATGAAACAAAAAATTTAGAATAAATTTAAATAAGGAACCATTTTCAAATCTATTTATTTAATAATTTTACCATGAATAAACTTATAGAGTACATATTTAAAGAAAAATATATTCTCCCCTCTCCTTGTGTATTTGTATTCCACATTATTTCATGGGTTGGAATCCTTAGTTGTCCATTTTTCATATCATTTTAGTTTTTTATTTTTCTATGATAGTATTTTAATTTTATTTTATTATTTTTTTCTTCATATCTCATTCTATCATTTCTTTTCATTTTAGGTGTTCTACGATTGTGTTCCTTTTTCAAATAAACTAAAAATGGATAAATAAACTCTACATTTTTTTAAAGGAGGGAATGGTAGTTTAGTCGAGTTTAATTTCACTTAACTTTTCATCATTTTGTTTAATTATAAGGATTTAAATGGTGGTATATCGATTTTTGTGAGTGGATTACCTGTTTTCTCTTCCATTTATTTCTTCTTATTGCTTAGAATTTGTCCTTCTGTTTAATATTTTTTCATGCATATGGTTGATCATGACATGGGTAGTGATGGTTAGAGAATAGATTTTATATATGGAATTTTCAATAGGATTTTCTTTTATGCATATTTCTCAATATGGGGTAATACCAGTTCCAATGATAAGGCAAGGTTTGACATGCCATAATCACATCATTGAAATTAATATTGAGGTTTCTATTAAATAATATTATCAATCACCATGACCACCCAATAAAATTTTCCATAATTATTATATTTAAACCATTATTTTAACAATTTAAATTTCATTTCATTCGTATATTATTAATTTATGTCACATTCATCCCAAAGAACCTATTTTATGTTAGTATATAAGTTAAAAAGTATATTAGTTAATTCATAATAATGACAATAATAAAATGGTGTGTGTGAGTGGCCTCCTTGATAGATTGACCCTAGGTCATGCGCTGTATTATATACTTAGGTACATAATATGTTTACTATGGATCCATGAAAAATCACCACTGATCAATGATATCCTCCAACAATAGGTTAACAACTTATGGAGCTCTAATAGCTGTCCTATTTAGATGATCCTGGATTTATATGCATCCCCTCAACCACCTCAGCCATCTTATTTTTAGTGTTGAGGTTTTGAGATGATTTAGTATATCAAATTTTATTATTTTGATAAATTTAAAACCTAAACTCATTTTATTTTTAAATTATTTAATTTTTTATGGGAATTAAAGTTTATCATTAGTTGAATAATCCTAATTTTAATATCCATATCTTTATTTTTTTCATTATAAATTGGATATTTTAATTTTAATTACATGTATTAAATATTTAATTATTTAAAATTGTATTACATGTTTTAATTTTTTTTATCATAAATATATTTAGTGTTTAATTTCACTTGTATTACTTCATTACATGATCACTTGATTCCAATTTTTTATCACATGTATAATTTTTATGTAAACTCTATTTTAAGGTGTGAATATTAATACTTTTTTAAATATTTTATTTCTAATATTTTTTATTTTTTTCTATATAAATTTTTATTGAACATAAATATTCAACATTTATTCTTATTATTTATAATTCTTTTTGTTTAAATCTAGAGATTTGTTTTAAAAAAATTCTATACCCTTAGGTATCTTATTTTTATTTTTCTTTACCATTATACGTATTTCAGAGACTAGTTTATACCATTATATAATATTTTTTTACCCTTATGTAATATTTATTAGTTACTATTTACCCTTACATGAATTTTATAATACCCTTACATAGTGAATGAAAGTTTTGTTAACATTTACGCAATATATTGAAAATGAATTCTACATTTACACAGTGTTTAGAAATTCAATTATACCCAAACACAATGTATATAATCTTATTTTCACCTTTACAGAACTTCATATTACCTATACATAGTGTTTATTAACTACAAATATCCCTTATGAAACTCTAATATAACCCTTATGAAGTGTTTATAATTTCTTATTACCCTTATATAGGGTGTTAAGTTACCCTTACACAAGTTGTATAAATTGCAACTTACCTTTACATAACTATTTCTTTACCCTTACACAAGATGCATAAAATTTAGCTTATCTTTACTCAAATACACCTTACCTTTATGAAACTTATATATATTCTAAGGTTCACCTTTATTTATGTTATACAAATTTTTTTTACCAATAAACATGTATATAAATTACCCTTACATAAATATAAATTCAGATTTTCTCCAGTTTACTGTATTTCATGATTTTCATGATATGTTGATTTACTAAATGAAAATAATAATTGATTAAATCGTTTTCAGTGATTCTATATATTCATATTAATGATATATAATCTATGCGAACCATTTGACATTATTTTAAACACATTTATATGATGATTAATTATGTTATTCATTCAGAATATATCCATAGCATGGGAATAAAATATTTCAAATGTTTTTATTGTGTGTTAATTTATTTTGTTTTAATGTTATTAAAATAATAATTTTATATTAGAAATATTTTCAAGGTATTTATCATGTTTGGAATAAATCTCAATAATTAATTATTTAATTTGACCATGAAACTTTAAAATAAATTTAATGGTAATATGTTTCTATATTTATTTATAACTATTTACTATAAATATATATTTAATACATATGAAACACTTGAGTGGAGGTGGTTCGTAGAATTTTTAGGAAAAACTATCTGTTGAAACATTGATCTATTAATAAGGGTCAAGGAAAATAAATTTAATAAGAAAAAAGAGACACACTATTATCTAGTTTGACTCTGCCGAATCACTGATGTTTTTTTGGTTTCCCAAAGTTTCATTATTCTTTTTCAATTATTGATATTCCATACATCAATACTCCACACCATCCTTCTTCATCAACATAATATAGATTTCTGGTTAGTTTTATTTTTCAGTGGGAGTGTCAGTAATTCAACATGAATACATGGTTATACCTCCACTTAAAAGGTATTTTTTTGGTCATACCCACCTAACTATGAAGTATGATCACTTAGGTTATGATTTTCCCATTGAAAAATGTATTATTAGGTTTGGACTGTCCTTAGAATAAATATTTTTTCATGAATCCTAAAAAGGTAGGAAATGTCTGGTATTTACATAGAAATAAGAGGGTACTTCTTCTTCCCAAAAAATTTAGGAAATTTCTGGTCTAATTGGTAATAGAATAGGTTTAGTCTACACCTATAAAATACTTCTTCTTTGATTTATTGAGTACCAGTACTATTGATGAGTTAGATGGGATTCAAGAATAGATGTATGTTTATTATAAACTGAACTACTATATAACATTAGTGTTATTATTCTTTATTTTAATTCCATTACTTATATATTTTAATACCACACTCACATCAATCTATTGTTGTGTATTCATAAATAATAAACTAATAATTTTTTATGATAGTTTATGTTTAAAAAGACTATTCACCCCCACTAATAAATCATACCCTCAATAACTGTACCTAAAACATTGTATCAAATGGGTTTCCTTTGGAAAAGTTAAGTCCTGATTTGATCATTTTTTATTCCAACACTATCATAGACCTAATAGTATAAGGAATGATCATTTTTTAAATGGAATTTCAGGAAACTGAATTCATATATCCTCTCATAACAACTCACTTCAATGAAAGTAATTATTCATATTGGAAGGATTTGATAAAGGTATTTTAAGAATATTCATATATATTATTAGACTAATATGATTAAACCTCATAAATTTCTTGAAGTAGATTTTTGTATACACTAATTGGAAATGATTATTGAAAGTATGTGTTAAATTATAAGGTCATGAATTTAAATTATTGTTTTTTAAGTTAAAAATGTATGGTCATATTTCATAATAAAAATTTTACTATGAGATTTTGGGGACTATAAAAGTCACTCATCATAGTAAAAATAAGGTATATAGGACGAAATTAGAAATACATCATACAAAATTTTAGGAATTCATAATGTATGATCACAAGAACATCAATGATATATACAAATGATTTAACATGATCATGAATGGAATGGTTTATCATGGGGATTCTATGAAGAGTGAATTAATTATTATTAGAATAATTTGAGAATTACATAATTAATGTACCTGGAAGATGGTTTTAATCAAATAAATCAATGATTTGACTCAATACATTATGGATAAACATATTTGATATATTGTTTTATATCATTTAGAGTAAAGAAATCAATGAATGTAAAGTTTCTGATAGAAAGGGATTAAATTTTAAATATTATAAATGTATTTCTTCTAACTATTCTAATTAAATTGTATGATCAAATAGTTTTTAAATAAATTAGTTGAATCAAATAGTTAAATATTTGAAAAATATGGGGAATAAGTAACAATGTTAAATGGAAATTAGGTCAAATAAGTATTAAAAGGGATTAAAAAAGAAAGTTAATTCAAGTAAATAAAAAAATCGTTCCAATTAACATATTATTAATGTAGGAAAATATGACACATCAAATCCAATTTTGTGAGATTAAATAAGGAAGAATAATACAATCAATACAAGAAATTGATGATGAAAGATTATAATACTAGTTGGTGTTTTATTGAGGAGTCAGATTGAATAAACGAGGAATCGAATGGTGAAAATAAAACAAGTAATATTTCTTTGATGGATAAACATTATGAGAAACCTAAATATATTTTTCACCATTGTCAAATACTTCTTATTTTAGTACAAATTATGATTATCAAACAAATTCTGAGTCAGATTCAAGTTCTTATGATGAAACATACTTCCAAAGTTCTGGTTATAATGAATTAAAAAAGGATAATGATATATAACAGGAGGGTTTCCTGAAATTGATAGTGTTTTTTGAATAACTTATTCAGAAATATGTAATTTTGAAATGGAAAAATAATATTTTTATAAATAGAATATGAATTATAAAAATTCCGCTTCATGTTATAATTATAAATAGATGGAAAGTATTTTAAAATAAAATAAGATATTAATAAATGAGAATAAAATAAATAATGATTTTATGTCCTAAAATAATAAAGGTCATGAAATTAGATTCAAATTGGTTTTAGATGACATGTTTAAATTGATAATGAATAAAAAAAATCAAAAGAAGTAAATTATTAAGATAATAAATTCACCATCCTTCTCAAATAGTAAAATCTATAAAAACGTTGAAAATCATAAAAAATAAAAATAAAAATGTTAAAAAGAAAATTTATTATTTAAAATCAACTATTTCAACTTTTTTTGAACAGGAAATGTTATTTGATAATATTATTCCTATAAATAATTTAATCAAATAAAAATCTAGATTTAGTTATAATAATAAGATTCATAATATGTATATTACTTTGTTTTTTAACAGTACTAATGGAAAGGGTTCTAATGTTACCTACTTTAATTGTGGAACATTTTTTCATTATTCATTAAATTGATATCTAAATCATGTATTGTCATTAGGACACACATATTCAATTATTTCAATTTATGATTTTAATATTAAAATAAATGAAACATATACAACATGAGTTCCTAAAGGATTATATTCAAATCAAATAGGTCCTAAGATGGTATACATTTCGGGTTAAGTATTTTCCTTTTGGACTATTTTTTTCTATTTTTTTATATGAAACGGTATACTAGAATTCATCAAACTATTTGTTTTATTAATGTACAATAATAATTCTCAACTTATTTATTTTTGGGTTATTGGAAAATGATTGATTTTTTTTAATTCACTGTAAATATATTTGAAATTACATAAATATATTTTTAATAGATGCACCAATTCAGGGGAGAATTTACGATTTAAGTTATTTAATTATTTCATTAATTTGTAATGGTTCATTACATTAAATTAAGGGAGTTTTCCCTTTATTATTAAATTGGGTAATGTGTTGAATTAATTTGAACTTTGTTTATAGTACATAAGAAAATTTATGTATGGAATTATGATTTTTATCTATCTAATTCATTTTGTGTTGATAGATATTTGGATATATAGGTTTAATACTCAATTCTTATTTAATTTTATTGTTTACTTGATTTTATGTAATCATGTTCATGTTTAGAAATTGGTTTACTCCATGTCTTTATTTGGTTATTTCTTGAGCTTTAATGTTTTTAAATAGAGGTAGTTTTATTTAAAAAGTTTTGATCTTTTTCATAAATTTCAAAAAAGGGGAAGAATATTTGTGAGTTTTTGAATTGAAATTTCATATTATCAATTTATAAAAAGTTATTGATTTTTAGTGTTTATGTTTTGGGATGATTTAGTAAATTGAGTTTTATTGTTTTGATAAATTGAAAATCTCCACTAATTTTATTCAAAACTTTATAAATTTTATTATATGAACTAAAGTTTAACTTTAGCTTAAGAATACTAATTTTAACATCCATTTATTTGTTTAGTTCAATTTAATTTTTAAATTTTAATTTTAATTAAATTTATTAAATGTTAAATTATATAATTTTAACATGTTTTATATTTTATCTAAAATAATTATATTTAGTGTTTAATATCACTGACATTACTTCATTCAATGATCATTTGATTCAATGTTTTTATCACATGTATTATTTTTTGTATAATCTATTTAATGGTGGACATCTAATTATATCACAAACCAACCGAGGTCAAATCTAAACTTGTCACCCAATATGACCCACGATAAGGCCCGAGAGGTGTTCCCAATCATACTAGGCTGGTAACTAGTGTGGGGTATCAAAATAAATCAATTAAGAATGATTAGGATGACAAAAAATTACAAATAAATAAATTTAAAATAAAAAATAAAAATATAAACACCAGAAGTGATGATAAAATAAAACTCTACATACCACCGTGTGACCCTGTAGGTAACCACTGACTAATAAACTAACGTCTCCCCCTGGTGGTTGAAACTGAGTTAGAAGAAACACAAAAGCTAAAAAAAATAAAACTATATGCTTGAGTATTAAAACTTAGTAGGCATTCAAAAATAGTTCATTCCCAATGCATTTTATTTAAATAAAAGATCCATCAACTTCAGGTTTGAAATACAATATATAAAACTAGGGTTTTCACACATTTACTTCTTTAAGACAAATAACAGTGCATTTCCATTTTCAATTTAAAAACCAGATTCTTTTTCAAGAAGAAGATGTTAACATTTTAAAGTATGAGGATGATGTTTGTACTTAAAAAGGAAGGGAGGATGTGTAAAAAAATTTCTAAACCTTTTTAAATAAACAATTGAATCCATTTTATCAATTTTTGAAAAAATATACACTACACAAGGAAATAAGAACAACAAATATAAAACATGGGAAATGGAAAAATATCACACAGGAGTGGCCAACCAACAAATGAATCTCAATAATCCTACATAGATAACTATGTGATGAAGAAAATGGGAGAACTAAGAAGCTTAGTTGATAATCTTGAACATATATACATATGAATCATCTTGATGAAATTCCTCAACTGATGACATACACTGACCCACACACTCGATCAAACCCTACCTGGTCTGACCGAGGGGCACTATCCCAAAGTGAAGAGAGGTCCATGCTAATTGATACTATCTGTATTGAAATCCTAAGCTAGTTTATCAAACATTAACCTAAAATCTTCTAGTTATGAAAGGTTCCTTTATCAAGAATAAAGTGGGTGTGATCCAACAATGCCAAAATAATAGTCACTCACAAGCACATACATCATACACAAGAGACAAACACAATAAGTCACCCCCTGAGGCACCCCAATGAATAATATGTTTAATTTAAACTATTTAATTACAAGGGAGTCTCTCATCATGGACCTCCCACAACATTAAACAAAAACAAGGTAAGGGAATCATCCAAGGAGAGTTTTCAGGATAACCCATTTCACAAAAGTTCCAAAGAAGCCTCAAACAACATCGAAAGATCACCCATTTTCAAAAGGAAACCAATTTTTTTGTCACATGTTAAACTATTTTCAATATCACAAAAGACCACTATTTTAAATACAAAATCACTTAGAAAACAATTTCAACAAACCAAAACCATTTTAACAAGAATCATTCACACCATTTATAAACTCACCTTCTTGAAATCCATTTAAGAAATCCAAACCACCATTTTATAGGAGAAACACTTTTAGAAAACCAAAACCATTTAGAGATCCATTTAAGAAATCGAGATACATTTTCAAACCAAATCCATTATTTGGAAACCATAAACCACTTAAAAAGGACAACTGGACATTTTAACAAACCATTAATGTGAGAAGTCAAATAAAACAATTTCATGTAGTTCCATACTAATTTTACATTAAATAATTTATCTAAAAATCATACATCACTATTTTTCTTTAAAATGTGGAGTGAAAAGGAGAAAATTAATGTTTATTATATTTAAATTCAATATGAAAAGTTAGACCTACCTCAAATAGGCCTATTTTTGACAACGATAAATCGAACAAACCCTATATGCTTATACACACATCAATTTACACACACATATATATAAATTCCCCTAGCTCTATTGAATATATTCCCAATCCATGAGGTAATATGTAAAAATAGGGAATATATATACCTAGAAACACACACACACACACACACACACACACACACACACACACATATATATATATATATATATATATGCCTTACCCATGAGTGCACATATAAGAGCCCCTGATTCCCGCGGCTCAAAACCAAATTAAAAAAGAACTGATGCACTCTAGAAAAATAGAGGGAACTCAAAGAACACAAAACCCCTAAATTTAAATACAAAAAAAGTAAAGGAACGAAAAAACCCTAACCAAAAACTCATGGTGAACCCAATTAAATTGATAAAGGTGTCTAGAACCAACCTCTTCGAGACCCAACAAACCATAATCATCAAGAATTGAACATAAGAAAAAACCCCTAATGAGTTAGGGTTTTTCCAAACCATACCAACCCCATGTTAGAGAAGAAAACCAAGAAAATATTTAAGAGGAAGGGAGAAGAGAATTTTTGAATATGATTGGACACTAAACCGAGAGAAGATGTAATGACCAGAGGGAGAGGGGAGGAGGCAGTTGCACACCATGGGGAGCCTCCTTTGGTTGAGGTTTCATGTGAGAGAGGATATATGGAAGGAGGGGTATTCACATGGATATGGGTAAGGGGGAATCCCTCTTTTAGGGTTTTATTAAAAAAATATATATAATAATAATAATAACTATAATAAAAACAACAACAACAACAACAACAACAATAATAATAATTATATTATTACTATTATTAAAACATTTTATTTTATTTTTTTTATTAAATAATTTTTTAACATTGTGCATAATGAATGATTTAGATACATGGTCTTTTAGATAGTATGCTAACCATACACAACCTACTAGAGAGAAGGGACCCTTATAGGGGCTAGCCGCACAGTCTGAGAAATCATGCACCAACTGTGAAACTCAACTCTATCATTTGACAGATCCATTTCAAATGATTATCACATGGTTTCCTATAATCATGATAAATTAATTATCAACCAACATATGGGTGAAATATCACTATTGGGACTTGAATAGTTTGGTTCAAACTATGCTCAAACTATGAACAGGGTGAAAAACCACCCAAATACTTTGAAACTAATTTTTTTTCTTTGGGAGCTCAACCCCAAAATTGACCAAAATATACAACATTAATAAAAGTATTAAAATAAAGAGACACCATGGTTGGGGTGTGAAAATTCTCCCCAATACAAAAAAATTCTACCCCAATAATGTTACCTAGTTGAATGAGGAATAAAAGAAAAACATGAAACAACATGAGGAAAAATGAAACCACGAACCTCAGTGTGACGTTTTACCTCCACAAGTCACACCCAACAAACTCTAGAGAGAATAAAAACAAGAGTAACCATGGGGAAAATAAAAGGGTTCTCCCCATAATAAAACCCCAACTTTCATGACCAATATTGAAACTCCTAACACAGACCAACTATAGAAATACCAACATGAACCAAAGTGGAAACCCCCAATATAGACAAAAATCCACATAGACAAACCCCCACCCTAAGGAGACCTTGACCAAAACCCCAAACCAATTTTCAAACCAAACCGCGATTCAAAAACTCCATGAGAGACAAGAATATCCAAAATAATCACAACCCAGAGTTAAAACCAATCCAAAAGGAAACCACTATTCAAGGGTTCACATCTATAATGTAGAATGAAAACTATAGAGGTTTAAAAGGATACAAGTCAACCAAGCCTTTCACAACCAAAGAGGAACTTTCAAGAACCAGGAAAACCACAATAGGTGGAATTAAAAAAAAAACAATATAACAAGAAAATGAGGACTATTCACCTTCTACAACAAAAAGTAACCTTCGAGGAAAATGAAGCTTAAATAGAGAATATTAAATCATCCCCAATATAGAACTAGAGACAACAACTGGACTAAGGTCCCCCACACCTAATGGCTGCTGACTATGTGAAAAGATTCAATCTAAGACCTATGATGGGATCCCTGATATCTTGAAGAATATTCTTCCCCATAGTGAAGAGTTGAAAATATTCAACTAAAACATCCTCTTTTGTAAGTATAGCTTATATAATCACCTTTCAGATGACCCAATTAACCACAAAAAATGAACATATTTTCATAAGAAACTATGAATGATGAACTCTTTCTATTTTTCTACTAATGAAGGTGGGAAACAAATAAAGAAGTCTCCGAGGTGGTCCATAGTTATGAAAGGCTCTAGCTCCACCACTGAATTCAGAGTGTGGGTAGAGTTTTCAATGGGAATACTTAGAGAAACACTTATTCAAAGTTTCATCAAAATCCATAACCACCTCAATTTTGAAAAGTTCAAGCCACTAAAAAATGACCAAAAATGATTCCCAATACCTACCTACAACTAAACATAGAAGATGGCATTCTAAATTCCAACATTCCACTCCTTACTAGTAATTTTAAGGGGCATACTCAAAAATAAGAAGCACAAAGCTGAATCAAAATTCATAATAAACAAAATCTCCTCAATTAAATTAAAAAACAAAACCCAAACTCAAATCACTATTCTGATCATAATTATTGCAATTCAAAACAAAGATCCCTTGAAAAATGATTGCAATCACAAAAATAAAACCCCAAAAAACTTATTACTAACATTTCAAATCATTAAAATATCATTTTTTGATTAATATTTTTTGAAAAACAAATAAATTAATAGTCATCATTGGTATTCCATGAAGTATCACATATATATATCATTGGGTTATCTCAAACACCCATCCAAACATACTACCAATTATCCACTTTCTATATGCGTACATCCATAAATTTGATGATTCAAAGAAACACCAAGGGTTAATTCAAATCATTTTTAATTTCCAAAATAGATAATTAATCATAAATCCCAAATTCCCAACTAATTTTAAGAATCCACTTATCATTAAAATAGTACTTCTCCAAATTATCAAGAAACCATTATTTCAATTTCCAAAAAGTATTTCTATAATCCCAAAATGATTTCAAAAACACATTCCATTTTCCCCTTTGAAAAAAACACATTCCATTGAAATAAATCCTTTCTTAGAAATCATTTCTAGTTCAAAAACAATTTTTACACTCCAAAAACCACTTTCCCTTTTGAAAAAACCATTTCCTAAAAACCTTTCTAATTTTTTGAAATCCCCTTTGGATAAACAAAACTAAGACCAAACATAAATCATGCCAAAACCACAAGAATATGAAATTGGTGGCTATTACTAACTCAGATACATGTCTTATAAAGAACATGCTCTGAGCGAGTATCAACCACATGAAGTATCTTGAACCATACAATCAGGCCACACCTAGGTCACTACTCCATGCAAGCTCATCGCGTGGCACCCGTTCACTCCCATTATCATCCCATATCCACTCAGACCAAATATAAAACTCAAATACCAAACTACCCATGGAAACATAAGGCACTAGATGAGAAATGATTCATTATTTTATTCCCATACTTACCACTCGAGTCCTGAAAATCCTAATCTCCATGATATTGGAATTGACCGAGGGGTAGCATCCCAAAGTAGAGAAAGGTCCACACTAAGGGCCACTATCTAGAGTGAAATCCTAATCTAGTGAAATAAATGTTCACTCAAAATATTCTAAATATCTCAGGTTCCCATTTCTAGACTATAGTATAGGTGAACCAACAATTCCAAGAAATCATCCAATCACATGAACATACATCATACACAAGAAAAACACAAAACAAGTCACACCCCAAGTCACCCCAAGGAACAATATCATTATTTTCCACCATTTAACTGTAAGGGATTATCTTTTCATGGACCTCACATAACATTAAAAATTAAAAAGGTAATATAATCATCCAATTAGAGTTTTTAAGGCAACCAATTTCACCAAATTACCAAAGGACCTCAAACACACATCGATAAATAACACATTTCAAAAAGGAAACCAACACATTTCTATCACACATCAAACCATTTTCAAGATACCAACACACAACTATTTTAAATCCAAATTATCTTGGAAATACCATTAAAGAAACCAAAACAATTTTAAATAAGAATAACTCACACCATTTATAAACTCAACTTCTTGAAATCCATTTAAGAAATCCAAACCACCATATTATAAATCAAAAAAATTTAAAAAACTAAAACCATTTATATTTCCATCTTGTCAACCAAGATAATTTTACAATACAAAGCCATTATTTATAAACCATAAACCACATATAAAGGATAATTGGGAAATTTTACAAACACTTAGTGCACGAAGTCAAACAAAATAATTTCATTTAGTTCCACACCCATTTCATATCAATTGTTTTTCTAAATCTCATACATCACTTTTAGCATTAAAAATAGGAGGATAAAATAGAAAATTAATGTTTCTTAAATTTAAATTCAAAATAGAAAGGGAAACATACCTCAAACATGCCACTTTTTGATGATGAGCAATTGAATTAACCATTTGATCCTACACACACATGCATTTGTATGACATTTTCTTCTTATTATTAAAACATTTTATTTTAATTTTCTTCTTTTATTTTCATTTTATTTTTATTTAATAATATTTTTAACACAAGGGATACCATTGGGTTTCACCTCATGATCTTCCAGACCATGCACCAACTGTACACAACCTACTGAAGATAAGGGACCATCACAGAGGATGTTTTCATTGTTTAAGAATCCATGTGCCAATAGTGAAACTAATCTTTATCATTTTACGGATCTATTTCAATTTCTTTTTACATGGTTTCCTTTAACTATGTCCAAGCTATGCTCCACCAAAATAATGGAACACATGCACTTCTAGGCTTTACATGTTTGGGTCCAAAATGTGCATAAGGCCAAAAACCATCCAAAGACTTCAAAACTCAAAATTGTACCCAATCCTCGACTAAAAGATCCAACATCAAGAAATGGATAAACATAAAGAGAAAATACGGTTGGGGTGTAACATATTACATGTTTAAATTATTATATTTTTTAAGCACATTGTAGTGTTTTTTGTATGATAATAATATTTTTTGAATTGTTTTCATCATTTATTCTTAATATTCATATTATTATTTATAATCATTTTTTTTTCAAATTATAGGAAAAATTAATTTTTTAAAATTTTCTTTTACCCTTAAATATCTTGTGTTAATTTTTATTTACCATTAAACATGTTTTAGAAATCAGGGTTTACATTTATATAACCATGTTTTTACCCATACATAACATATATTAATTCTTCTGTACCTTTTCATGACATTTATACTACCCTTATCTAGTGCATGACAGTTTTTCCTACCTTTACATGATATATTTAAAATGAATGTTACCTTTATGGAATGTTTAGAATTTTAGTTTTAAACTTATGCAGTGTAAATAATATTATTGTTACCATTATGAAACCTTTTATTACCTTTAAGTAGTGTTTATTAACTATATATTACCCTTACACAACTATAAGATTAAAATTATTTAACCTTTATAATTTATTTTCATCCTTATGAGACATGTTAAGTTACCCTTACATGAGATTTATAAAATGTTTCTTACCTTTATGAAACTATTTCATTACCCTTACGTGAGCTATATAAATTTATCTTACCAATACATAACTATAACATACCTTAGTAAAACCTATATATTCTAAAGGTTTCCTTTACATAGTTTATACAAATTATTTTTTCTCTTACACATGCATATAAATTACCCTTACATAGGTATAAATTTTGTATTTTATCCAGTTTACTCTATTTCACAATGTTCATGATATATTGAATTTATGAATGAAAATAAAAATTATTAAATTGTTTTAATGAATCTGTAAATTCATATTGTTAATATAGAATATATGAAAAGTGTTTTTACATTATTTTAAACACTTTTATATGAATATTAATTCTATTTTTCATTCACACATATATTTATCGCATAGAAATCAAATATTGAAAATGTATTTCAATATATTTTATATAGTTTAGAATGATGATCAAGAATTAATTGTTGAATTTGATCATGATACTTTATAATATAGGCAAGTGAAATATGTTTCCATCTTTATTTATAACTGTGGGTTTTAAAATATATTAAGAAATAGGAAACACCAACATAGATATGGTTTATGGATGTTTAATGAAATACTATACATTTAAATATTATTATATAAATAAGGGTTTATTAAAAGAAGTGGAAGTAAATAAAGGAGACACAACATTATACAAGTTCACATTGATGAATTCCTAAGGCATTTCTGGTTCCTTAATGTTTCTTTATTCTTCCTTAATTTTTTAAGGGACAAAGATTACGACTCCACTCCAACCTATGTAATCATCATCTTCCAGGTTTTTGGTTAGTTTTATTTTTGTGTGTAATCTTCTATAATTAAAGGTCCACACATGGTTATAACTCCATTTAAAAGGTATTTGTTTGGTTATGATCACTTGACCAAAAACAAAAATCACTTAGGTTATTATTTATTCTTTGTAAAATGAATTTATCGGTTTGGCCTATCCTTAGAGTAGACTAGGTTCTTCTTAATATAAAAAATTACAAGAAATGTTTGGTCTGTCCTTATAATAGACTGGGTTATTCCAATTATTGAAAAAGGTAAGAAATTTTTAGTCTATCTAATAATAGATTAGGTTGATTCTACAACTGAAAAATATTTCTTATTCTTCATTTTAGATATTATTTATCCCCTCACTGAGTTAGAGGGTATTGTAGAGTAGATGTAGGTTCTCTGTGAACTAAAAAACTAAAAAATAATGGTGTTGTTTTTGTTTATTTTCATTCCACTTCTTCTATTTGAAGACCACCCTCTTATTCATCTATTTTTATTTTGGTATAAATAATACCTTCATAAATTTTTAATCAAATTTTAAAATCATGAAAGGACTATTTACCCCCCATGTAAAGACCCAAAGATGATGTACATATACACTGTAATACTTTCACAGAATACTTAATACATGACAAAAACAGACGCCCAAAGACCGTATTATTTTTGTGTATTTGGAAACTCGGAACAAAATCTTCTAATCATGGTGAAAGATCATAAACATCTCCCATAAAGTTCTTCCCCTTTTTGTTTTGCCTAAAACTTTTATTTATATCTTGGGGAAAAGAAAACATAGAAAGGGTCAGATTAAATACTCACTTAGGGTAAACATGGATAACATAAAACAATCCATAAACATTAGAACGTAAAAACATGAGCATGAAATCTAAACCTCAAAATCATGAGCAATGACATAAAAAATGGCAGTACATAAGACATAGATCATAAAAGAACATTAATCATGATAAAATAAAATAGGAGTAAAACATTTAATTGTGGAAAACCGTTAAGCACAAGATATAATTTCCATATAAGCCAAGGCATTTCTTCCAAGACCATCTTAGTGGACAAAGTCCCTCATTGAATCGAGTTCACTTCTTATTGCAGTGCTGTATCACTAAACTGGATTAACATACCATTCCAGCCATGTCCATATCATGAGATATAAATCTTTATCCAATGAATTGGAGGGATAAATAGGTCCCACCCATCTCATAATGAAATCATTATTACGTGTGATACAACATAAACATAAATCATTCATCATAACCCAAAAAATTAATTGGGTTTCATAAACATCATCCCATCAAAACATAATACATATAAAACAAATGGTATATCATTTCATCATAAGAAAAGTGAAACCATGTACATTATAGAGAAATTATACTTATAGCATCCCATCTTTTTATAACATAACTTTTATTCCATTACACGGAACTGAGGATCTTTAAGGTTTATTGTCTTGGAAACAAGGAACATAATACATGAAAAGAACAAAAAAACACTCTTCTTAAACACTTGAAAGTATTCTACTTAAGTTAATCCTAGGTTCATTACTGCATCTCATAACCTGGGGACATACATCAAAAGAAAGGGTGAGCAGAAGGCCCAATTAGGGAAACAAGAGAAACATTTTACATGTGAACTTGAGATACTTCAATAAGGACATGAAAAGAACTTTAAGGCATGAGAATGAAATCATGAGGCATATCATAATAAAAATAACATTTTAATAACTTGAATTTTTTGCTGCAAAATTTAATATTGACAATCATTTTGTTTCACCAAGGTCCATCCCCAAGGTGTCGTTAAAAATTACCAAGGTTATTCACCAAGGCGTCGTTAAAAATGGTCATCTCTAGAGATTAAGTCTTTACCCAATGCATTGGAGCGCTATTTGGGCGCACCCTTGACATGTCTTTATTATCATGTGAGACACATATATAATCATCAATCATTTCATAAACAACCCATATAGCATAAAATAAATGGGTTTCATTTCATAACGTTTTAAAAACTGCTTTAAAGACATGATCTTTATGTCACTTTAAACCCACGGAAAAGGGAAAGCGGGTTTCATGTATGTAAATCCCAGAATTTAAAATAGATCATTTTGATATATATTTGAATACCCCTATAGAAATAATATCTTTGAGTATTCACTTAATAACATAAAATAATTTTGAGATAAAGAGGGAGGCATTTTGAGACGAAAACTATGCAGCATAACGTCTACGATACATGGTTTTAGAAAACATTGAAAAGAGAGGGGACATGAGTCACCTACTCAAAAATGATACATAAAATAGTAGGGGAACCTAATATAACGTATTTAAGTACATGGTAATGAAATTTGAATGATATACCATATGATACAAAGAACTTCAAAGGAAGGCAAAAAAATAAGATTTCTCTTATGAAAATTCAGCAGCCTAACGGCGTCACTTAATCTTCAAAAACAATTGGCGAGATCAAATAGGGTGTCTCATCATATGAACATAAAAGATCAGTATGATAGATATAGATATCATACCCCAACATAATAAAAAGGTACTTGAAAGACTTGACATGGAAGTAGAACATTGAAAAATGAGAAGGGTGAAAGAATCCTTTAAAAATTCAGCAGCCTAACGACGTCACTTAAACTTCAAAAAAGAATGAGTTGATGAGATCAAATAGGGTATCTCATTATATGAACATAAAAGATCAGTATGATAGATATAGATATCATACCCCAACATAATAAAAAGTTACTTGAAATACTTGACATGAAAGTAGAACTTTGAAAAATGAGAAGGGTGAAAGAATCCCTTAAAAATTCAGCAGCCTAACGACGTCACTTATACTTCAAAAAAAAATGAATTGATGAGATAAAATAGGGTCTCTCATCATATGAACAAAAGAGTCCAGCATGATAGATATAGAGATCATACCCCAACATAATAAAAATTAACTTTAAATACTTGACATGAAAGTAGAACTTTGAAAAATGAGAAGGGTGAAAGAATCCCTTAAAAATTCAGCAGCCTAACGGCGCCACTTAAAACTTCATAAAACGAAATAATGAGAGTAAGAGGGGATCTCTAAATATATGAACATGAAAAGGGAAGTAATAGGAGTATAAAAGAACACCCCTTAACATAAGAACAAGGATCATAAAAGAAATTACATAAAAGAGATTTCTTGAAAAGAAAGAGAGAGATCAGATCCCTTACCATAAAACGTAACTCTTAAAACTCAAAGGCTTGGACCTTGAGGGCTTGGGGGAACCATGGGAGGACTCCTTTGGAGGTAAGGAGACCAGAAAGTCATTGGGGGAGAGTTGGGAGTGAAAAATAAATGTGGAAAGAGTGGGTATTTATAGGGAAAGTGAGGGGACAAGGCATTAATGGCCAAAGGACACCTCACAAGTGCTTTTCTCAAAACCATGTGATCTCCCTTGGAATTTACCAAGGAGTTAAGCCACATAGGGCCCCCAAAACAATAATTCATCAACCTTGGCCGAAAAACCCTTAAAATATCTCATGAAAGCATCATGACACAGTTATGATGTCATTAAACATACCGAAACCCTAAAACTGTATTTTTACTATTCACTGAAAATTCAACTTTCTCAGAAAGATCCCAAAATTTCACCTTAACCAAATATCAATGCTATGATTTCAAAAATTAACTCCATTTTATAAAAATAATTTTCTAATTATTTTTAATTTAATTTTTAAATAAATACACTATTCACCGAAAATTCATTTTTTTTCAGAAAAATCCCCAAAAATTACCATAACATAATATCGACGCTCTGAGTTCAAAAATGAAATCCATTTTATAAAAATATTTTTATAAATACTTTTAATTAAATTTTAAATTTAAAAACACTATTCACCCGAAAAAACTAATACTTGAATAATAATTTATGAAACTGTTATTTACCCATTTTATTGAATCTCATTACTTAATCTAGGTGTCTAAATTATATTAAAACTTTCTTTGAGTGAAATTACTAATCCATTTGGTCACATTACTAATCCTAAGCGTAAAATCACTATTCATAATTTACTATTCATCAAAAAAAGTTGGTCTCATTAGACTCTAAATTTCGTACTGAACATAATGGTAGAATACCATTTTTCGAAAATCATTACACATTTTTATTTATTTATGGTTTACATAAACATTTTTAAAATATAATTTTTCTAAAATTCATCAAAAATATGCATACTATATTTATCCGGACATTTGAAAATTCCTAAACTTCATCATAAGAAGAAATCCCAATTTTTATTTAAAACAAAGGATTACACAAGGTAGTTACGGTCTCCTTACATAGCCCCTTATCACACCAGCATAGGACCTAAGTGTAAGGTGTGCTAAGGTGAGAGAATCCGAGGGAGGCTTGGCCAACATCGCACGATTAGTAATTTCTATTAGTTTGAACTTCTCGCAAAGGCGATTCCATTCTAGCTTCACACGATGAAGAAAGGCTTGGGTTTGGTCCAGAGCAAAGCCCAGTGGTGCTACCTCCTTCCCAAGTTCTGTTAGATGGGCTTCGATAGGTCCAAGAATACTGGGTGAGGCCATTGAATCTTCTTTCTATATTAATTAACCAAGATTGCTTGTATTTAGAGACAATAGTCAAAACGTTTAGTTTCCAGCGGTCATATTGACCAATAGTCAAATAACAGTCAAAACCCAACAGTCTCATTTTAATTATACACATGTTATCAAATGAAACATTTTTGTTGAGTATAAAAAATAAAATAACACATAAAATTAGGAAACAAGATTTATTGAAAATTTCGGGTCGTTACAATCTTCCCCCCTTAAGAAATTGCGTCATCGTAATTTTTATAATTGGGTTTTGAAATTTCATTCAAAGTCCCACATCAGAAAAGGAGTCAGTAAAATTATTACTTTAAAAGAAAGAAAGAGAAGTAAAAAGGTCACCCGATTTAACCCATACTAGGATCCCATGTAAAGAAACATGGACATGGAAGAAAAAAAACAAAGGGTCAAGTTCTGGGGGAGAGTGATAGAAAACATGATTAGGAGAAAGTTAACCATAAGAAAATCCCAAACTTATGATGTGTGTAAACGATCTTTGATTACCTAGTAGGAAACGTAAACCAACAACGTTTCTGTTTTACGTTCCATTTCATAATTTTGAGGAATTCATTTACTACATATAACAGAAACATAAGAAAATAAACCTACCTTCATGTAGAGTTTCATCCTTTAATAAGTTTCTACCCAAAAATAATCTTTTCTCCAAACGATGAGAATTCAAAAACACTTGGTCTCATCAAAACACAAGAATCATCTTCATGAGAATCACATAATCCACAAAAGATTAACCATCTATTTCATCTATCTTTAAACATTATCCCAAAAAAAGAAAGGGTAAGTTAAAAAAAATCTTCAGAAAGAAATAATCCCATAGGAATGGAAACTACTTTGAAATCTTCAAAGTTCCATGGTACTACCCAGAGTAGAACATTCCGTAAATATCTTTCCTTAAAAATCCTCAAAATAAACCAAACAAAGATTGAAACCCAAATACAAGAAGGATTTGATAACATAGTCTTCCAAGGTAAACTTTATCATTCTTCTCCAAACAACATCAACCACTCCTAACTTCTGATAACAAAAGTAACTAACCTAAACATATTTACCCCAAGATAGGTTAATCATTTCCATAAGTAACCTAAATTACAATAATTCCGCCTTAAATTCATCGATTCTTCAAAATATAAGTCAACCTTAATCCTCAATGAAAATACCGTAGTAATATATTTACCTTGATTATATAGGGTTCCCAAAATAGTGACGATCTTCCAAAATAATAATCATCTTTTAATCCCCTAATCATCTCTGTCATATTAATATGGAAATCGTCACATTTTCTATCACATTGGTTGTTGGGACATGTTATTCCATTTTCCACCATTAACTAAGAAGAGAAAGTATAACTAGGGGCTTAAATACTTAATCAGTAATCATGAAAAGGAACTTAAATCATATTAGGATAACTTGTAGAAGAAAAGTATACCCTAACTTTTGTTCCCCTAGGTTTCAAACTAGGTTATCCATGATCATATATTCTTATGCGAATCTTTATTTTATTTTATCTTTGTTCCTTTAATAATGGTTCATACTAAGCCTATGAATTTACCAAAGCATATCCCCCAAGAGTGTCGTAACCAAGAGTGCAGCAAGACCCGTTTTCGTGTACCAGTTCCTGTTCGAGTCTAGCTCAAAGCGGTGTTTTCGGGTTTTACCCCTATGTACATCTGTGCCATATCCACCTCTACCTGCTCGTATCCAGACAGGGATGTATTTGTTTGGCAACCCCTTACTCAATACTCACCAAAATATCTGGAAGCATTCCAATACTTAAACTTTTCTATAGGGTTCTTCCTAAAGTTTTCATATCCTAATTTCCGCAAATAACTAAACCATCCTTTGATACCAACTATAGCATCCCGTCTTTTTATAACATAACTTTCATTCCATTACACGAAACTGAGGATCTTTAAGGTTTAGTGTCATGGAAACAAGGAACATAATACATGAAAAGAATAAATAAACACACTTCTTAAACACTTGAAAGTCTTCTCCTTAAGTTCATCCTTGGTTCATTACTGCATCTCATAACATGGGGACATACATCAAAAGAAAGGGTGAGCAGAAGGCCCAGTAAGGGAAACAAGAGAAACATTTTACATGTGAACTTGAGATACTTCAATAAAGACATGAAAAGAACTTTAAGGCATGAGAATGAAATCAGGAGGCATATCATAATAAAAATAACATTTTCATAACTTTAAGATGTGGCTGCAAAATTTAATATTGACAATCATTTCGTTTCACCAAGGTCCATCCCCAAGGTGTCGTTAAAAATTACCAAGGTTATTCACCAAGGCGTCGTTAAAAATGGTCATCTCTAGAGATTAAGTCTTTACCCAATGCATTGGAGTGCTATTTGGGTGCACCCTTGACATGTTTTTATTATCATGTGAGCCAAATATATCATCATCATTAATTTCATAAACAACCCATATAGCATAAAAGAAATGGGTTTCATTTCATAACGTTTTAAAAATGGCTTTAAGGACATGATCTTTATGTCACTTTAAACCCACAGAAAAGGGAAAGCAGGTTTCATGTATGTAAATCCCAGAATTTAAAATAGATAATTTTGATATATATGTGAATACCCCTATAGAAATAAGAGCTTTGAGTTTTCATATAATAACATAAAATAATTTTGAGATAAAGAGGGATGCATTTTGAGACGAAAACTATGCAGCATAACGTCTACGATACATGGTTTTAGAAAACATTGAAAAGAGAGGGGACATGAGTCAACCACTCAAAAATGATACATAAAATAGTAGGGGAACATAATATGAAGTATTTAAGAACATGGAAATGAAATTTTAATGATATACCATATGAAACAAATAACTCGAAAGGAATACAAAAAAATAAGATTTCTCTTATGAAAATTCAGCAGCCTAACGACGTCACTTAAACTTCAAAAATAAGTGGCGAGATCAAATAGAGTCTATCATCATATGAAAATAAAAGATCAGTATGATAGATATATATATCATAGCCCAACATAATAAAAATGTACTTGAAATACTTGACATGGAAGTAGAACTTTGAAAAATGAGAAGGGTGAAAGAATCCCTTAAAAATTCAGCAGCCTAACGACGTCACTTAAACTTAAAAAAAATGAATTGATGAGATCAAATAGGGTCTCTCATCATATGGACATAAAATATCAGTATGATAGATATAGTTATCATACACCAACATAATAAAAAGTTACTTGAAAGACTTGACATGAATGTAGAACTTTGAAAAATGAGATGGGTGAAAGAATCCCTTAAAAATTCAGCAGCCTAACGGCGTCACTTAAACTTCAAAAAAAATGAATTGATGAGATCAAATAGGGTTTCTCGTCACATGAACATAAGAGTACAGTATGATAGATATAGATATAATACCCCAACATAATAAAAAGTTATTTGAAAGAATTGACATGAAAGTAGAACTCTGAAAAATGAGAAGGGTGAAAGAATCCCTTAAAAATTCAGCAGCCTAACGGCGCCACTTAAAACATCATAAAATGAAATAATGAGAGTAAGAGGGGATATCTCATTATGTGAACATGAAAAGTCCAGTAATAGGAGTATAAAAGAACACCCTTTAACATAAGATCATGGAGCATAAAAGAAATTACATAAAAGAGATTTCTTGAAAAGAAAGAGAGAGATCAGATCCCTTACCTTAAAACGTAACACTTAAAACTCAAAGGTTTGGACCTTGAGGGCTTGGGGGAACCTTGGGAGGACTCCTTGGGAGGTAAGGAGACGATAACTTTGTTGGGGGAGAGTTGGGAGTGAAAAATAAAGGAGGAAAGGGTGGGTATTTATAGGGAAAGTGAGGGGACAAGGCATTAATGGCCAAAGGACACCTCACAAGTGTTTTTCTCAAAACCATGTGCTCTCCCTTGGCATTTACCATGGAGTTAAGCCACATGGGGCCCCCAAAACAATAATTCATCAACCTTGTCCAGACAACCCTTAAAATATCTCATGACATCATCATGACACAGTTATGATGTCATTAAACATACCGAAACCCTAAAACTGTATTTTTACTATTCACTGAAAATTCAATTTTCTCAGAAAGATCCCAAAATTTTACCTTAACAAAATATCAATGCTCTGATTTCAAAAATGAACTCAATTTTATAAAAATAATTTTCTAATAATTTTTAATTTAATTTTTAAATAAATACACTATTCACCAAAAATTCATTTTTTTCAGAAAAATCCCAAAAAATTACCATAACATAATATCGACGCTCTGAGTTAAAAAATGAAATCCATTTTATAAAAATATTTTTCTAAATATTTTTCATTAAATTTTTAATTAAAAAACAATATTCACCTGAAAAAACTAATACTTGAATAATAATTTATGAAACTGTTATTTACCCATTTTATTGAATCTCATTACTTAATCTAGGTGTCTAAATTATATTAAAACTTTCTTTGAGTGAAATTACTAATCCATTTGGTCACATTACTAATCCTAAGCGTAAAATCACTATTCATAATTTACTATTCATCAAAAATAAAGTTGGTCTTATTAGACTCTAAATTTCGTACTGAACATAATTGTAGAATAGAATTTTTCGAAAATAATTACACATTTTTATTTATTTAAGGTTTACATAATTTTTTTTAAAATATCCTTTTTCTAAAATTCATCAAAAAAATGCATACTATATTTATTCGGACATTTGAAAATTCATGAACTTCATCATAAGAAGAAATCCCAATTTTTATTTAAAACAAAGGATTACACAAGGCAGTTATGATCTCCTTACATAGCCCCTTATCACACCAGCATAAGATCTAAGTGTAAGGTGTGATAAGGTGAGAGAATCTGAGGGAGGCTCGGCCAACATCGCACGAGTAGTAATTTCTATTAGTTTGAACTTCTCGCAAAGGCGATTCCGTTCTAGCTTCACACGATGAAGTTAGGATTGGGTTTGGTCCAGAGTAAAGCCTAGTGGAGCTACCTCCTTCCCAAGTTCTGTTAGATGAGTTTCGATCGATCCAAGACTATTGGGTGAGGCCAACAAATCTTCTTTCTATATTAATTAACCAAGATTGCTTGTATTTAGAGACACTAGTCAAAACGTTTAGTTTCCAGCGGTCATATTGACCAATGGTGAAATAATAGTCAAAACCCAACAATCTCATTTTAATTATACACATGTTATCAAATGAAACATTTTTGTTGAGTATAAAAAATAAAATAACACATAAAATTAGGAAAAAAGATTTATTCAAAATTTCGGGTCGTTACAATACTTGAAACATACATATATGAAATAATTTCATCTTAGATGGAAAATGGTTTTGATAAAACACTTGAAATGAATTCTCGAGGAAAATATCCTTTCTTCTTCAAAATCATTCTCTTTTCACAAAATTCAATGCAATTTTAAATGAAATGGATTTTTTTGAAAATTTTCATGAAATCTTGTAGAGTAATCATCATGAAAATAAGGCATTATAAAATTGTAAAAATATGTTCATGTCCTGTAATTTAAAAAAACATTCTCCTCGCACTTTTAACAGAAAAGTCAAAAAGTACCACGTGTGGTAAACAAAAGCAAGATTAATTCCATAACACAAAGAAAAAGTCAAGAGGGGTAAACATGACTTTAAAAAAACATGGAAGAATATTGAACACTTTATGAAATTTGTTTATGGAAAATGATGAAAAATACAACCCCAGTAAATACTTACGAATAAACAATCTCAGATAAGAACGAGATTGGAATAATTATCCCTTACATTAGGTCCAATTTCTTCCATATAAGTTCGAAACTCCTGTATAGTGGTTTGAAACATATTATTAACTTGTAACTGAACCAAAATAATATTTATTATATCATAAATAATTCACTTATGACCTTATATTATCCGTTCTTTTGTCAATTCCATGTTAAAGCAGCATTTTGGGTAAAATCGTTTCATTTATCGTACGTGTTTGGACTTGTTGTTCTTGATATTATTACTTATATACTGATTTACATAATTCTAGAATGTAAAACAAGATTTATATATAACATATATATTCATTATATAAATTTATATGGTATATCAATAAATGGAATGAAATACACCATTCATGGAGACGGTAGGTCGTACGTACGAATGGACACTATATTCGTTTCCTTGTTGAATTGAATGGAATTAAGTAAATGAAACATATATGTACATAAATCCATTATAATTATTAGTTCATATCTTTCATGATTTTTTGTTATATTTACTTTATAATCATTCTTGAATGGTTAACATGGAGAATGAATCTCATCACGTCGTGGAGACGGTAATCCGTACATACACACGAGCGATGATATCATTCCCATAATTATTGAATGGAATTGGAGTGGATGATATAATATCTCAGAATCATTATTATGTTATAATAACCATATATAGTTATTATTTACACCATTATACCCATCCAAGTAAGGTGGTTGTGGAAAAGAAGATTACACCACGGTGTGGAGACGGTATTCCGTACGTACGCACACACTGTAATTTTGTTTTCCATAGGATGGATAGAAGGTGAAATAGGTTTGTTTAATATTCATAATAACATATCTGTATATGAGTGATACTTATGTTATTACTTTATAATGAAACAAATAAATAAGAGGAAGTATAAGTTGAAGGAAACTTGAATGAATCGATAGAAGAGATTACCTCTTCCTCGACGCGCCTCTTTTAAACTTACTCTTAGGGAACTAGAGGTGGTCTTTTAAGAAGAACAGAACCTACATGATATAAATAGAGATTTTGATAAGAGAAATTTGTAGGTTTTGGCCAATCTTTGAGCCTCAATGTTTTTTAAAGTGGAGAGGGAGGAGGTGCCATTTTATAAGGCAAGAGAGGGCCACCTTTGGAAACCTCAAAAATATTAATTTATAATAAATCTAACCCCACATAAAAACCTCCCAAAACGACTCATATTCTAATATTAGATGATATAGGGTTGTAATATCACCAATAAATAATATTTAGACATGTGGGAAATTTATTTTAAACCTTATCGACTTGATTTATCCTTATTTAATCTATTTAATTTTATTTGTGGTAATAAGATTCTAAAATTTAAGTTTATATTAATAATTAGTTATATGTTGTGAATTATCCATAATTGGATAATTTATGAAATTTTATACCATATAAATTTTAATTTATAATTTATAAATATTTTTGTGATTTTTAAACAACTTTATATTATGTTATTTTTATAAAATAACAATAGTGTCAATTTTGACACTATTCATTTATTTGAATTTTATAAAATCCACACAGAAGTTATGTTCAAAATAAAAGATTTAATAGACTCATAAAATTTCATATATATCTATAAAATTCGTTTATCACATTAAATAGTTCATATAATATTTATTTTAATATTTTTAAAACCATTTATTTGATATTTCAATCAATAAAATAATTTCAACATCACTATTGTCTCACCATTAATTATAATTTTTTAATCCTTAAAAATTATTAATATATCCACATAATTTAGATAATTTTATTATCTTTCTGGAGACTATTCATGTTCTAAGTTCCATGATTTTTATCACTAAATTAAAATTATTATACTTATAATATTTAAGGGAGTGACATGTTGTAACTTTCTTTGGCTTTAATTATATTAATATCATTTTCATGGTCAATAGTCCATGAAACGAATCTATTCTAAACCTTACGTGATATGGGTCGACTTTTATTTATCAAAAAGAATTTTGGCAGGTGTTAGGGTAATTTTATAATCTTATTGTTACCCTTAATTACCAGATTTACCTTAAACTGTAGTAAATAAAAATTACCGTAGTAACTATTCATAATGTCAAAAAATAAAAGTAACCTATTAACATAATTTGGACCCACTGAATCCAATTATTGAATCCATTTTTGAAAATTCAAAACACATAAGTTTCACTAATTAATTTAAAAATAATTCTGTTTTTAAGAAAACATGTTTTAAAAGTAAAAACATTGTCAAAGATTGAAATGTTTTTACCTATGAATTCAATATAAAATTAATTGTAATTCCATGCATTATATTAAATGATAAAAATATATTCTATTTGTACTTTAAATCCAGTCAATATTATATTTTAACCATATAAATTATCTCGATGAAGAAAGTTGTTTTTAATTAAAATTTAGCATATTTTTACTATTCATCAAAATAAGAAATTTATCAGAAAAATATCAAAAATTTATCCAAAGTAAATTTTTATATCCTGATTCGAAAGAAGAATTTATATTTTCAAATTTAACTTATAAACATGTCAAAAACTAGATTTAAAGTGGTTGTTCCATCAAAAGGAAGTAAAACTACATTTTTTGAAAAATTCTCATTTTACCCGAAAAAATTATTTTGTTCTCATTCCATGTACTATAAATTGTGTAAGATGAAATATAATGACTTAATATTTGACCTGTAGTTAATAATTTTATAACAGCTAGTTCATAATAATATTATAATAATATATCGTTGTTTAGTGAAACCCGGTATTGTGTACTTCACACAGTATCGAGGAAGGTCGCGATTGCGTGTAATGCAAGCCGAGTCCGGGCTACATGTAGTGGAATCTCCCTTTGGTGTTGCATATAAAATAATAAAAACTGATTTCATTTCAATATTAAATAAAATCTATACTTAATTTTGTGTATAATAATTTCTAAAAAAACGTACCTAAAATTGTGTGTAACACGAGCCAAGAATAGTGTTGCGTATACTGCATGCTAATACGGTGTTACATATAGTACAAGATAATCTTGGTGTAGTATAAAATAGATGAAATCAAAGAAATTAAAAAGAATATATCTCATAAAATTTCGGGGTGTTACATTCTACCCCCCTTAAAATGAATTTTTCTCTTGAAATTCGTCGGGGTTATAAATCATTTACTACTTGGAAGTTTCATTCATAGAAACCCACATCATAAAAATGAATACTAAAACTTAATTTTAAAAAGTGAAGTATGAATCATAACGGTAAACCAAATTTACTCATCATTGGGTTTCCATATAGGAGAACATAGGTGAAAATATGGATATGGAAGAGAAATATAACCCTCAACTTCTGATGAAGAGTGGTAGAGGACACAGCTATGAAAAAGACAACAATCACAAAGCCCTAAATTAATGGTGATCTAAGGTACCATCTGATTCATCAGATATGAGTGCTCTAGGACAACATTTTTGGTTTTCAAGATAATTTTCCTAATGCTGAAGAATTTTTGAATTAAAAGAAATACTTACTTGATTTTGGTACAATCTTACCGTTGCTCATTCCTTGAACAATTTCCACTTCATCTATTATAGAAATGAAGTTGAATTTGTCTTTTGCAAAGTGTTACAAGATCATGCGACAGATTGATAGGTTATTCCATCTGTCTCAACCATAAGGTTAGCAAAAGTTATATATATAAGTCCATCTATGGTGAGATAAATCATATATGGTTCCAAAAATGGACTTATACTTCATATATCATACCGCTTAATAAAATAAAACTAGTTTATACAAACAGGGAATTCCTGTAGGCCAGTGGTAGGCAATACAGGCCTGTTGCACTTCGGTTGTGGGTTCGATTCCCACAGCCTTGTCCGACGCAACGGGTTGTCGCCCGTCCTGCAGGTTGTCCTTTTTCTAAAACTACTCTATTATAACATTACAGAAATAATATTTAAAAAGTTCTATCCTCAAACAATACTATCTGATGTCAAACATAATCAATTCCAATCTTTAGACTTATCCAAAATACATATGTACAACATCATAGTATAAAGAAAACGATTACTGGAAAGGCCACACAACAAGCATGTGAATACCATCATTTATCCCCCATATATTTTAAGATATATCTTGTTGATCGCATTCCAAACATGTGAATACCTTAATCATGTATTCTCTTAAAAAATGAATACCCATTTAACCTTAGTGAAAAACATGAATGCAGTAAAAAGTTAACCCTTTCCACATACAAATATCCAAAAGAATTCTATTTACTCAAACCATGATGTCACTTTGTCCTTATATCAATCATGAGCTCATTAATACTACCAAACATATTATTTTCTTCTTATCCATTCATTATGCGCTTATCATCTTCTTTCAAAAAATATATGAATAACCTTTCATGGTTACCAGTAACATTTAACATATACATTCAAATAATTTAGGAAAAACAATAGTGTAACAGTCCTTAGATGTGTCTTTATTCCATAGTACCATTACCTATACAATATAGCTCTTAATAAACATAAATCATTACACTACCTTCTTAAACCATTGGCCGAGCTTCAACAATTATTTCATCTCACATATCATTTGTATTCTATTCATCATAATCAATATAAATACTACTCATACGACTATGATGATTCTATTCATGAGATTTTCCCTTAGGGCATTGGATTTCATAATGCCCATACATTCCACATTTAAAACATTTAATCGTTGTTGACGTCGTAGCAATACCATTATCCTTGTCCATGGTGTTAATTAAACCTTTTACTTTGTACATACTGGCTTTGTGTCCTTCGTTTCCACACCCAAAGCATCTTCCAGTTCCATTGAAACATTCTCCATGATGCCTCTTCCCACATGATTTACATGAGAGAAATTGAACTTTCTTTCCTCTATAATCATCATGAAACTCCATATTTCTCTTATTAGCTGAGTCATGATACTTACCAAAGTTGAGATTATTGATCACACTATGAGATTTCTGATTAGGTATAATAAATACTTTTTGACTTCCAAATCCCATTTCTTTTGGTTGCTCATGAATAATATCATTCCATTTTCCATCATATTCTCCATTATCGTGAATCATCCCGTTTCTAGCCATTTTTTAAATCCCAAAACGAACAGTTTGAGAGGGAAAAATATTTCTAGGAAAGAAACATAATAAAGTGTGATTACCTTCAATATATAGCATCTCAGGTTTAATTCTAATATCGTTACCGTAATTCTAGCACTATAACCTATACATATACCAAACCTTAGAGACGTCCCTAGACATACCTTAGAAATATCTCTAGGGATTTCACTAATGTTTTCGCATCCTAGTTTCTAAAGGTTAACTAAAACTTCGCTCTGATACCAACTATAAAGAACCAAATATGACATAAATAGACCTTAAAATAGTTTCACATAACACTTAATACATGAAAAAAACAGATGGCCAAAGACCGTATTAGTTTAGTGTCTTTGGAAACTCGGAACAAAATATTCTAATCTTGGTAAAAGATCTTCAACATCTCCGATAAAGTTCTTCCCCTTTTTGTTTTACCTAAAACTTTTCTTTATGTCAAGGGGAAAAGAAAACATAAAAAGGGTGAGCTCAAATTCTCATTAAGGGTAAACATGGAGAAAATAAAACAATCCGTAAACATTAGAACGTAAAAACATGAGCATGAAATCTAAACATCAAAATCATGAGCAATGACATAAAACATGGCAGTACATAAGTCATAGATCATAAAAAAACATTAATCATGAAAACATAGCATGGGAATAAAACATATAATTGTGCAAAACCATTAATCACATGATATGATTTCCATAGTAGCCAAGGCATTGCAGCCAAGACCATCTTAGTGGACAAAGTCCCTTATTGAATCGAGTTCACTCCTCATTCCAGTCCTGTATCACTGAACCGAATTAACTTACCATTCTATCCATGTCTATATCATGAGATATAAATCTTTACCCAATGAATTGGAGGGAGATATAGGTCCCACCCATCTCATAATGAAATCATTCTTACCCGTGCCACAATATAAACATAAATCATTCATTATAACCCAAAGAATAAAATGGGTTTCATAAACATCATCCCATCATAACATAATCCATATAAAAATCTGGATATCATTTCATCATAATAAAAGTGAAACCATGTAAATCATAGATACATTATACTTGATAATACACATATGAAATAATGTCATTTTAGATGGAAAATGGTTTTTATAAAACACTTGAAATGAATTCTTGAGGAAAATATCCTTTCTTCATTAAAATCATTTCCTTTTCACAAAATTCCATTCAATTTTAAAAGAAATTTATTTTGTTTAAAATAGTCATGAAATATTGTAGAGTATGATTCATGAAAATAAGGTGTTATAAAACTGTAAAAATCTGTTAATGCCGTATAAGTTAAAAAAACACTCTCCTTGTACTTTTAATGGAAAAGTCAAAAAGTATCACGTATGGTAAACAAAAGAAAGATTCCTTCCATAGCACAAAGTAAAAGTGAAGAGGGGTAAAAATGACTATAAACATACATGGAATAATATTAAACAATTTATGAAATTTTTTTTATAGACATGAATGAAAAATATAACCCCAGTAAATACTTACAAATATACAATCTCGAATAAGAGCGAGATTGGAATAATTATCCCTTACCTTAGGTCCATTTCTTCCGTACGTGTCCAAAACTCCTGTATAGTGGTTTTAAACATATTATTAACTTCTAACAGAACCATAATAATATTTATGATATCATATATGATTCACTTAAGACTTTATATTATCTGTTCTTTTGTCAATTCTATGTTAAAGCAGCATTTTGGGTAAAATCGTTTCATTTATCGTACGTGTTTGGGCTTGTTGTTCTTGATATTATTACATATATCATGATTTAAATAATTCTATAATATAAAACATGATTTATATATAACATATATATTCATCATATAAATATACATGGTAGATCAATTAATGGAATGAAATACATAGTTCATGGAGACGGTAGGCCGTATGTACGCATGAACGCTGTATTCGTTTCCTTGTTGAATTGAATTGAATTAGGTAAATGAAACATATATGTACATAAATACAGAATAATTATTCTTTCATCTATTTCATGATTATTGATTATATATAGTTATAATCATTCTTGAGTGGTTAACATGGAGAATGAATCTCATCGCTTCATGGAGGCGGTAATCCGTACGTACGCACGGGCGATGATATCGTTCCCATAATTGTTGAATGGAATTGGAGTGGATGATATAATATCTCAGAATTAGTATGATGTTATTATAATCATATATAGTTATTCTTTATATCATTATACCCATCCAAGTAAGGTGGTGGTGGAAAAACAGATTTCACCACGGCGTGGAGACGATATTCCGTACGTACGCACGCGCGGTGATTTCGTTTTCCATAGGATGGATAGAAGGTGAAATAGGGTTGTTTCATATTTATAACAAGATATCAGTGTATTAGTGATAATTATGTTATTACTTTATAATGAATGACATAAATAATAAGAAGTATAAGTAGAAATAAAATTGAAAGAATTGGTAGAAGAGATTACCTCTTCCTCGACGTGCCTCTTTTAAACTTCTTCTTAGGGCACTAGAGTTGGTATTTTGAGAAGACCAGAACCTATATGATATAAAAAAAGATGTTGAGAAGAGAAATCGGTAGGTTTTGGCCGTGATTTAAGGCTCAATGTGTTATAAGGAGGGGAGGGAGGAGGTTACCTTTTATAAGGGAAGGGAGGGGCACCTTTGGAAACCTAAAAAATATTAATTTATAATAAATCAAAACCAACTTAAAAAACTTCAAAAATGAATTATATTCATATTTTAGGTGATATAGGGTTGTAATCTCATCAACCAATAAAATTTATACTTGTTGGAGATTTATTTGAAACCTTATCATCTTTATTTATCCTTATTTTATCTATTTAATTTTATTTGTGTTAATAAGCTTCTAAATTTTAAATTGTTATAAATAATTACTTATGTGTTGTGAATTATCCATAATTGGATAATTTATGACATTTTAGACCATATAAAATTTAATTTATAATTTTTAAATATTTTTGTGATTTTTAAACAATTTTATATTATGTTATTTTTATAAAATAACAATTTTGACAATTTTGACACTATTCATTTATTTGAATTTAAATAAAATCCACATAGAATATATGTTCAAAATAAAAGATTTAATAGACTCATAACATTTCGTATGTATCTATAAAATGTGTGTATCACATTAAATAGTTCATATAATATTTATTTAAATATTTTTAAAACCATTTATTTTATATATCAATCAATAAAATAATTTCGACATAACTATTGTGTCACCTTTAATGATAACCATTTATTCCCTAAAAATTATAAATAAATTTAAATTATGTCTATAATTTTATTATATTTCTGGAGAGTATTCGTGTTCGAAGTTTAATGAATTTTATCACTGAATTAAAATTATTATACTTATAAGATTTAAGAGAGTGACATGTTGTCACATTCTTTGGTTATAATTATAATTATATCATTTTCATGGTCAATAATCCACGAAACGAATCTATTCTGACCCTTAGGTGATATGGGTCGACTTTTATTCATCCAATATAATTTTGGCCATTGTTAGGGCAATTTTATAATCTTATTTGTACCCTTAATTACTCGATTTACCTTAAACTATAGTAAAAAAATTACTGTAGTTACTATTCATAATGTCAAGAAATAAAAGTAACCTATTAACAGAATTTAGACCCACTGAATCTAATTTTGGAATCCATTTTTCAAAATTAAAGACACAGAAGTTATAGTAATTAATTTAAAATTAATCCCGTTTTTTTGAAAATAGGTTTTAAAAGTTAAAACATTGTCAAAGATTGAAATGTTTTTACCTATGAATTCAATATAAAATTAATGGTAATGACATGAATTATATTAAATGGTATGGAAAATAATTTATTTTTTCATTTTCTAAAGGCCGGTTTAAGGGTTGCTGGTACCCAATATAGAACAACACCACTGCCAATTCACCACTTCAAAACATCCACATCAAAATCAAAATTCAAATATCCAAACTGAAATCATGAGACAAATGCCTTGAGATGGGCACCCACCATCATACCATGCACCCTGTGCATCGATCCGGAAACCATCATCACACACCACCATTCACAGCAGGACGCCGGTGGAACCGCAGCCTTCATCGCCGCTGAAGGGTTGTCAAACCACACCTTCATCACATCCACCGGGAAAAACAAATTCATCCGCATCAATTGAAGCATGGGTTAGCTCACCAACATCCGTCTTCATGACCGTCGACGATTCAAAATAGAAAAAAACAAACCTCCCACGACCAAGAACAACCAGGCCGAAATCATAATTGAAGATGACAGAAAGCCAAAAAAACGATCCATATCCAAACCTTCGAGTCATCACAACACTAACGATGCGACATCCACAAACCTGTACTGCAAAAACCCGTCGCCACCTTCGAGATTGCACCCGGCGACCCGATCCACCCAACGCACCCCAAGCCAGCTTAGAGACGAAGCGTCAACCTCCACTACAACAGGTGGAACTCAAACAAATATCCACACCGCTCCACCATGAGAATCCCTCTCCAGACCGTGGAGAAGCCGATATGAATGAGCCCACGAAGAAGACGCTGCCACATGGAGAGACATTTCCTGCCACAAGCTCTCTAAGCGATGAGGAGAAGATCACAGCCAGCTCACAGCGAGGGGTAGGAAGGCGGCAGCGGGGAAAAGAAACCCTAAGGCAAAGCCCCTTACGAGCACATCAATAGTTTAATGATGTCCGTATAAATATATTCTATTTATACTTTAAAACCATTCAATATTATAATTTAACAATATAATTTTTCTCGATGAAAAAAGTTGTTTTTAATTAATATTTAGCATATTTTTACAATTCATCAAAATAAGAAACTTATTAGAAAAATATCAAAAATTTATCCAAAGTAAATTTTTATATCCTAATTCCAAATAATAATTTTATATTGTCAAATTGAACTTATAAAAATGTCAAAACAACATTTAAAGTTGGTATGCAATCAAAAGGAGGAAAAACTACATTTTTTTTGAAAAATAATCATTTTACCCGAAAAAATTATTTTGTTCTCATACCATGTTCTATAAAATGTGTAAGATGAATTAAAATGTCTTAAAATTCATAATATATTTACTATTATTCATAACGTCTAGTTTATAATTATATTATAACAATATATCGTTGATTAGTGAAACCCGGTATTGCGTACTACACATGATATTGAGTAAGGTCACGATTGCGTGTAATGCAAGTCGAGTCAGGGCTACGTGTAGTGCAAGATCCATTTTCTGATTTGTATAACATAATAAAAACTGATTTAATTTCTACATTAAACAAAATCTATACTTAATGTTTCATTGAGTAATTTCCAAAAAAAAATGTACTCAAAATTGTGTGTAACACGAGCAAAGAATAGTGTTGTGTATACTAAAAGCTAATATGGTGTTGCATATAGTACAAGATAATCTAAGTGTAGTGTACAATAGAAGACATAAAATAAATTAAAAAGAATATATCTCATAAAATCTCGGGGTGTTACACCCCACTAGTATATATTTCCATCAGTGACTCTGTATAACACTTCTACACCCCAAAATACATAGTCAATGTATATACAATGAATGCATAATGAATAAATGGGTTCCTTAAGTACTCTAGATTATATTCTATAGACTCATAATTCTAGAAAATATAGGTAAAAAATAAAATAAGATCCTAAAATTGAATCCCAAACTCTTACATTCTTTGGATACCATACTGAAGGGAGAACATATCCTGCCTCTTCACTACCCTCATCATTGAAGATAGAAACCTCACCTAAAATTCCCAGTGAAAATAATCCTATCAAATATCCATCACCTTATGGTCTCTAAGATACAAGATCCACCAATACCACACTACTCATCATATATTAAAAATATCCATTAAAACCCAATATACTTCCCTATATTATATTAAGTTAAAGGAGATCTCAAGATCCTCCATCTAGTGCTCTGTCTCTAAATTGATGATTCTCCCTTCATATTCAGTAGATCCTTGGAAGAGGAAATTACGGAATATCTTCTTCAATCCTCATACTCACCATCTAGATCATTCTTTTTATGATTAAACGAATCATCCCTTTAAACCTCACTAACCCAAACCAAACACTAACAATGAATGACATGCACCTCTTTAAAGAGGAAGTAAATATCCTAATCTTAGTAGCATAGATATCATTTAAGTTAGTTTTACCTAAATAAAAAAATCATAAGTATGAATCATGTACCTCACCAAGGTCTATAACCTAATATCAATATTACATTGCCTAGGATATTATGTAATCTTAAGGTCCCTATGTTGAATCACTAGGCCCATAATTTCTTGTGTCATAACCGATTTCCATTTATACATAATTTACTATGTTTTAATAATAATATTACCCTACAAAACCCATAAGATCTTCATCATCTCCTAAATTTAGTCCCTATAATAACTCTCATCCATAACATAGACACCACTTTGTCAGGTTCCACGCCCACTAATAACCTCGTAAGGGAGAGAGTGACACCCAATGCCCTCCTCTAGAAAGCCCATGCCTGGTGATTAACATAGAGGCTACAAAACATAATAGTGGGAGGTATTACCCTTATATATCCTAGGATAATAATAAGGAAAATACCAATCAACACCATAATATAAAATAAATTCATGATCTCATAATAAACAAAAATTTATGATATGTTATACAATAGAAATTCTCTAAAATAAAACACAAAAAATAAGATCCTAGTTAGTAACTAAGACAACAATCCAAAGCTCAAATATAGTAAAATCCATCTTGGTCACCAATTCCATACGAGAAACCTATAAAACAAATTTATAAATATGGGTGAGAATAAAAAGTATAATTAGTAATACTCTCCTCAAAATTACTCATGAAAATGTGGAAGAAGGAAATGATTGAGTAAATGAACAAATAATAGAACCAATAAGAACCCATCAGGTAAATTACCACCCAGCATAACAGTGGACCACTCACAAAATATCAAATCTATGTATAATATATATATATATATATATATATATATATGAATATTGTGAGAGGGTACCCCGTAACCAATTCCCCACTAGTTGTTTTCTCTCACTCCCCAACAAAAAATGTCATGTGCATCCATAACTTCCATACACATCAATTTCTTAATATGAATAAACAGAGAGACACACACACACACACACACATGTATTCATAATTGATGTGGTTTATATTGGAAACCTATTTATCCCAACCTCATATGGGATTTAAAATCTCATTTTTGAATCAATCATAATAATCATGTCACAGTTCAAGTGGGATGGTCGGTAGCCCTACCTATCCCAACCTCTTCTAGTGTGCAACATCTCAAGTTGGAATCGATTAAAAAATCCAAATCAAAGTCTATATCCATCACAACATGGTATCATAAATATGAAGGAATGCAACCTCATTACCTCCTCCTCACATGCATGACCAAAACCATGTAACAATACCACAGTGCACTACACGTGGAAGGGAGAGCATGGAAAAGGGTGTAGTTCACCATTAATTTCCTCTCAAACCTAGATGATTAGAGAAAACACAATAAATAAAAATATATGGGTTACAGTAAGGATATATGACTTGATTGGGATTTTTATATAAATCACAATGAAAATAAAAGTATAATAAATCCACACACAAGAGAAACCTAGATGGTTCACACTAAAACATCCCTATCACATCCCACAAGAATCACCATACTGGTGTAATATTTCCTGAACATGTACTTCCACCTCTACCTTATCAACCAACCCACATTCACATATAAAATAACTAAAACAAGCATTCATGTTTTTTCATTTTATCCATGAAATAAATCAATTCTAAATGTACAATTACCATCCATATTAAATCCAAAATTTCTATTTGTTTCCATATTCATAGACAACAATTATCAGCCTTTACACCCTTTTAATCCACTCATTACACATTCATTTTAATAATTTTCATTTCATTAACAACCATTTACATATTCAATTCCATCCCATATTCATTTATCACATTAATTATTACCAATTATACATATTTCACCACTGGGAATCTATAGAAAAACCCTATATCACAACACAACTGAAAAACCATTACATCCATCATAATTTAATCTCTTTCTCACTTAACCACCTCGACCACTATTTCCATGTGAATAATTATATCATATTTAGACACCAAGCACCACTTTCCCTCTTTCTAATCATGTAAAGGTAGTAAAAATCCCATCGTAAACACATCCCATCTCATTCTAACCACAAAAATTCCCAACCAAGTCCACACAACCACAATAACATAGTAAGCATATAACATCATATATCAAAAAATTTGGAAACATCCACTTCCATAATTATCATTAAAATACTTCTTTTATAACAATTCAATCCCTCTTTCATACACAATATTTACTTTAATTACCAAGTTTTTCTCGACCCATTTATTATCATATATAAGTGACTAAATCTTTATAAAAGAGATCCTGGTAGAAAGTTAAGAGAAAAAACACACAATTCTCATTATAAACAACGATTTTTCAAAAGTAGTAGGGAACAAGAATAAATCACATTGGAAATATCATGGAAATAAACAATAACATGTAAAAACTTCTCCTCATCAATTTAACCTTTTTAGTTCAATTCATTATCTTCATTAATTCAATTATTACCATCTACTAAAAGTAAAAAAAAGCTTGAAACAAAAAAAAATCACACACAAACGAGGAGAGTTCTAGAATAACCTAACTTAATTGATGTTTCAAAATTATATATGAAAGAAAAAGTAAATTAAGGGATGATTGTAAAACCAATATCAAATGATGGAAGCTTAAACCACTTAAATTTCAATAATCAATCATAAAATATACACCCCCAATATCCCCCAAATAAAAATACATCTACCTCAAAGGATTACCAAGGAAAGAGAAAGAAGAAACTAATAAAGATAGGTAAATAATAATAATGGAACAATAAAAACAAATATATAAATCATGAGGGACAATGGAAATTTAAGGGAACTCTAAGGTCTTTAATGTAGTGCCTCATTTAACCGAGGGTTTAGGAGAAATGAGGTAAATAAGAGGGATTCATATTGGCTTATGAATTTATAGAAGTTCAGAAAAATCATAATACAAGGATTTAATGGTGATGAACACACCAAAACAAGTTTATTTAAGGCGAATCTCTAGAAATCGCACCATATATCTCCCATATCTATCCACTCTTAAATTCAGTTATCCATTTAACCTAACATAACTGATAGAGGGTCTCTATATAAGGTCTATCAACATATTGCAACATACCATCTCCAAAAACCAGGAGGAAATCCGTTTAACCCAACCATGATGTATCATAACCACCATGATGCAATATCCTTCAAAGTGGAAGAATAAAAAAATTGACCACTCTATGCTCTACACCATAGTGATTCTAACCATGCACAAATCCTCTTGACCTCCCTTCAACTAGATAAATATCCAGACAAAAACCACACAATTATTAGAAGACAATGACGTAAGGGTACCTAAAATGGAATAACCTCCCAATATCAACCTCCAAAAAACACAATTCATCTCTAAGGCTCCACACTAAAACCCTTGTTTGTGCATGTGCATATTTCCTTTAATTTGATTTCATATGATTTTGTTTTATTATTTTATTCTGTATTTTGATGATATCATAATTTATAGTATTAGGATTTTTGTGATTCTTATCACATTGGAAGGATAAGATATTTATATATATATATTATTACATAATGAGGAAGTTTGAAAATGTTTATCTATTTCTCAAAAAATTCAATGAAGTTGCTACTTTGGTTTTAGAAACTCTACATTTCACAATTTTAAAATATTTCTGTATTTATTTTAATGTAAATTCTACGGTTATCTAATTTACATGAAACTTGATTATATAGAAAGGAAAAATGTTTATCTTGATTTCATTGGTTTAAATAAAAGTCTAAAAATATCTTTTAAATGTACTTTTAATTACTTGAAGTTATGCTATGCTGTTTTGTAGTATGAGTTTTTTCAGAATTGTTTTTATTCCTTTTTGTAATGATTTTAGGATATTTAGATGTCTATTTTCATTTGTTATTTTTCTATTGGAAAGATAATAAGTTTTTATACAAATCATTAGTTTTGACCAAAGTCTGAATCTTCTATTAAGAGCCATTAAAAATTCGTTGAAGTTTGTCAAAATATTCTGTCCAGATTTCTCACAAAAGTATGGTTCTTTTTTATCTCAAAAGTATGGTTCATTTTTATCACAAAATTATGGTTCATTTTTATCACAAAATTATGGTTCATTTTTATCACAATAGTATGATTCATTTTTATCACAAAATCATGGTTCTTTTTTATCTCAAAAGTATGGTTCATTTTTATCACATTAGTATAGTTCAGTTTTTATCACAAAAGTATTGTTCATTTTTATCTCAAAAGTATGGTTCATTGTTTATCTCAAAAAATTATTGTTTACTATTCATACCCTAAGTTACTATTCATACCCTACATTACTGTTCATACCCTACATTACCGTTCATACCCTACGTTACTGGTCATACCCTACGTTATGTTACTATTCATTCTGATGTTATTGTTCACTTCGAAGTTATTATTCACTCCGAAGTTACTGTTGACTCTAAAGGCATTGTTCACTCTGAAGTTACTGTTCACTCCGAATTTACTATTCACTCTGAAGTTACTGTTCACTCTGATGTTACTGTTCATTCGGAAGTTACTGTTCATTTCTTGCAATTTTTTTAACAATTGATTTTCTGCAAATATATGGATTAGTTTTTAACGATTTCTCCAGTAAAATCCTTATTAAATATAAGGATTGTAATGAAATAGTTTTTAATGTTTTTGGTGCTATATTAAGAGAGAAAAATTAATAAAGTTTTTCAACATATTTTGCAAATATATTTGGAAGTTTCAATATTTTTTAAATTCAAATATTTAAATTTAATTTCAGAATCTACTGCTAGTTTTTAGAAACTGTTTTGACTATGTTTAAACGATTTTAAAGGGATTTAAAAATCTTTTCTAAATCATTAAATGCATTTATTATTCTAGATATTTTATTGGAAGTCTTATTAAAAATATTTCGAATTCCTTTATTAGTTATTTATTCTACAGGAATAAAAAAGGCAACAGTGCTGCTATTTTCATAGAGATATTTATGGGATCTATTGACTCAATTAGTTTTGAATATCTGAAGCAGAGTTGCTTCACACGTTAGATATTTCTATTCTATATATATATAATTCTCTCTTGCAGGAAAAAACACAATAAAAAGTGAAAGTGCTGTGAACATTGAATCTGTTGTGCATTTACAACATCCTGTGACACATTGCCTCACCACCTGCTTGTTATCTCAAGTGCTGAATTAATTCTACTTCAACTACAATTGCATTGATGAGACGTGCTGATTTAATCCTCAAGAACTAGTACTCGTGCTTTAGTTTTTATCTTCTCTTTCATCTGGTTTTGAGTCTGTAACACTAGTTTCCATTGCTTACACACACTCTATTTTTCTGTTTATGCATTTTCACACAAAATAATTATTTGTTATTATTTTTCCTTGGGTTTTGGCCCCCAGATTCTAATGTCAGGATCTTAAGGTTATTACTCCCTATATCTAATGTAAAGACTGTTTGGGTTGTGACTTCTAGTATCTATAGTCAGGTTGTAAGGGTTGTGACTCCCCACACAAAAGTCAGTGTTGTGGTTATCCCTCCACGAGAAAAGGATGTTGTAATTGGGTTATGATTCCACTTTAAAAATAATTTTTAGTGCACACATATCTCTCGCGGAGTATAGAGGTATAAGAGTATAGTAGGACCACTTTGGACTAAACTACTAAAAAAAATCTTTGCGTTATTTAATTTTTTCCGCTACTAATTTACCTTAATAAATAACTTTGATAATTAATTTATTTGATTAAAATTTTTAATATGGTCTATTCACCCCCCTCTAGACCATCTGCCTTTACCCTATCTGACCTAACAATTAGAATCAGAGGGTAACCTTATTAAGAATAGTTTTGCTCTATCTTTATATTTCTTTACACCGAATATCGACACCATTGGTTATTCCATAAGGCATTTATCAAACCGGTTTTTTTAGTCTGCTTATGTATTTTATTGTACTAACCTATTCCTAGACCTCACAGTCTAAGGATAATGATCATATAAGATGGAAGGATTGAGCCTGAATGATTCTTAGATTCCTCAGAAGCCACCACATTTTGATGGCAATGATTATGGATACTGGAGATCCCGAATGGAGGCATACCTCAAACAGTTGAGCATTGAGCACTGGCCTATCATGTCAAAATAATACAAACAACCTGAAGATGATCTAGATACTCTTACAATAATTGATGAAAATAGATATGTATTAAATTAAAAAGTCGTTAATATTTTATATTGTGATTTTAAAAGAAGTGTTTTTAGTCATGTTCCTACTTTCAATACAGCTCATGAGATTTGGAAGACTTTTAAAGTTACTTACCATAGCTCTAACAAATTGTTCCAAACCAAGCTTGGAATGCTTCATGTTGAGTATCAAGACTTTAAGATGGGTGAAGACAAAACTGTAAATCAAATGTTCCATAGATTCACAAGCATTTTGAATTGAATGAATTCTCTTGGAGAATATTTGGAAAATCCAATACTTGTTAAAAGAGTCCTACTAGTATTACTGAAGAAATGGAATGCAAATAAGGTTTCCATTGATGAAAGAAAGAACTAAAAAGAGTACAAACTTGATGAATTGATTGGATCAATACACCAATATGAACTAGAACTGAAGAACATAGCTGATGAGGAGACAACAAAATGAAAAGGTGTAGATTTTAAGTCTATAAATGTTATGTCTAATAGTTCTTTTGATTATGTTCTACAGGATATTGAAAAGGAAGACATTTCTCAGATTGTAACTGGAGTCTACAAAATAATGAAAAATAATTGTTTCAAAAACTAGTTTAGTATAAATCCCCTAAAAAAATATAAGGGAGATACGAAATGTGATACAAATTACAATTCTACAGATGTTACTTGTAATGAGTGCAGGAAGAAAGGTCATATCAAACCCGATTGCCCTAATTTAAAGAATAAAGTCAAATATAAAAAGAATAATAAAAAGGAATTGACATCTAGCTGGAGTTGTATGGAAGAATCTAATTCTAGTGATAAATCTGGAAATGACAAAGAATATTCTAACTTGTATTTCATGGCATCACTGGACATGGTTTGTAATTCTAGTTATTATTCTGAATGTTCTGATTCTGAATATGAATCTGAGAACCCCAATGTTTTTGAATTAAATAATGAAATTGATAGATTAAGAAAAGTTATTTTCAAAGATGTTGTTTTATATAATAAACTTAAAGAAGACAATGAAAAACTCATTTCAGAAAATAAATTATTTTTTCAAGAAAATAAAAGGTTAAAAACACTGCCTCTACTTCTCATTCAACATTTTATGATAATTTGAAAACTGCTCAAGATTTGAATGAGAAATTGAAAAAAGAAGTTGAATGTATTAAAAAAAATTATCTGATTTTATTCAAGGTCATGAAAAATATCATGAGATGATGTCTTTGACAAAAAATGATAAAAATAAATATGGTTTTGGTTATGATAAAAGATTACCTCAAATGTATAAAACCTATTTTGTTAAAAGTAAAAATGGATGTACATCAACTGTTACTTGTATTAAATGTGGAATAAATGGTCACTATGCCAATGACTGCTCACTTATTTATACAATATTTGGGATTTACAAAAACTAATATTTATAAATCCTTATTATTGAGGGTACCTTACAATACATGTTTAAATTCTGTATGGGTACCTAAAAATTGTATTAGCAATCCTATTGGATCCAAAGTAGCTTGGGTACCAAAATTTTCAATTAATTGATTATTGTAGGAAAAATGCCTTGGATGTCTAAAGAACGACATATGGTACATGGATAGTGGATGATCTAGACATATGACCAGAGACCCATCAAATTTTACCTCTTACTGCACATGTGATGGAGGCACTGTTACTTTTGGAGACAATTCCAAATGCAAATTAAAAGGTTTTGGTTAAGTTGGTATTTGAAATTCTACATTTATTTCCAATTTTTTATATGTTGAAGGTATAAAACATAATTTAATTAGTATATCACAATTATGTGATGATACAATGGAATTTAAATTTCAAAATTATAAATGTTTAGTTTTTAAAGACGATTCTTTATTATTTTACGCTAATCATAAAGATAATATTTATACTAATTATTTTGCTGAACTAACTGTTCAACATGTAAAGTGCTTCAATGCTGTACAGAATTACTGCATCCTTGGGCACCGACATTTAGGTCATGTTAATTTCATAATGATTCATAAGCTCTCAAAGCATGATAATTTTTTACAGCTTCCTTCTTTTAAGAAAGAACAACGTCATGTTTGTGATGCCTGAATGAAAGGGAAGCAATACAAAATTTCTTTTAGACAGATCAATAAGATACGTACTATTAAGCCTTTATAGTTGGTACATCTTGATATATTCGGTCAAACTCAAATTTCTAGCCTTTGTGGAAATAAATATACTTTAGTTATTGTTGATGATTATAGTAGATTTACTTGGATATATTTTCTAGCTCATAAAAATGACACTTTATCTAAATTCACTGATTTCTATATATTAGTTCAAATTGAAAAAGGTTGTATGATTATTTCTATTCTTAGTGATAATGTAGGTCAATTTCATAATTTAGATTTTGAAAAATTCTATGAAAATAATCGATATTTTCATAATTTTTCTGCACCTAGAACACCACACAAAATGGGGTTGTAGAACGGAAAAATAAAACTCTTATTGAAATGGATCGAACCATGTTAAGTGAATATAATCAGCCTAGATAGTTTTGGGCTGAGGAGGTTTTTTCTGCATGTTATATTTCAAATATAATTCTTATTAGACATTTGATAAAGAAAACTCGTTATGAATTATTCAAAAAAAAAATCTTAAAGTTGGTTATTCTGGAGTTTTTGGATACGAAGTTTTTATTTTAAATTCAAAGGATAATTTAGATAAATTTGATGCTAAATGTGATGAAGGTATTTTTCATGGTTATTCTAATAAAAATAAAGCTTATAGAGTTTATAATAAAAGAAATATGGTTATTGAAGAATCTGTTCATGTTATGTTTGATGAAAATAATGTTAAAATAGATTCTGATTCTAATGTTATTGCTGATGAGTTTAGAGATTTTAATTTTGGGGAAGATATCACTCAAGGTAATAATGAATTAATTTAGGGGGAGCATACTACTTGTCAACCTGATCCAAGATTATGTAAGATTCACAAAGATCATCCTATTGAAAATGTAATTTGAAATGTTGATTCAAGTGTCGAATCCATAAATTCTATTTTAAATGTTTGTGCCAATTCTTCTTTTATTTCTCATTTTGTTACTTTTAATATTAATGATGCTTTAAAAGATGCGAACTGGATTGTTTCTATGGAAGATGAATTAAATCAGTTTGTTATAAAATATGTTTGGACTTTAGTATAATTTCCTAAAGATAAGAAAGTAATTGGAAATAAGTGGATCTTTAGAAACAAGCTGGATGAATCTAGAAAGATTTTCAAAAACAAATCTAGACTTGTTCCTCAAGGATACTCTCAAGAAGAATGTATAGACATTGAAGATTCATTTTCACCTATTTCTAAGTTAGAGGAAATTATAATTTTGTTATCCTTTGTATGTTTTCAAGGTTTTAAATTATATCAAATGGATGTAAAAAGCTCTTTCTTAAATGGTTTTATTACTGAAGAAGTTTATGTTTCTCAACCCCCTGGTTTTGAAAATGAAAAATTTCCCAACCATATTTTTAAATTATCTAAATATTTATATAGTCTCAAACAAGAAACTCATGCTTGGTATGAAATAATTTCTTTAATTTTATTAAAACATGGTTTCAAGAAAGGCAATGTTGGTCCCACTCTTTTTAATAAAATATCTTCTGTTGATATTTTAATTGTTTATATCTATATTGATGATATAGTTTTTGGATCATCTAGTGAAATTATTTGTAATGATTTTCCTTTTTTGATGCCTTCTGAATTTGACATGAGTTTAATGGGAGAATTAAATTTCTTTCTTGGACGTCAAATTTCTCAAAGGAAAGATGAAATTTTTCTTAATCAATCAAAGTATGCTAAATATTTAGTTGAATGATTTTTTCCTGATTCTACTAAATCCATGAAAACCCATATGGGTACTAATTGTTAATTAGATAGTGATGCATCTGGTAAATCAGTTAATTTTACAGTTTATAGAGGTACGATAGGTAGCTTGCTATATTTAACTGCATCTAGACCTGATATCATTTTTAGTGTTTGTTTATGTGCTAGATTTCAAGCTGATCCTGAAGAAAGACTTGTTAAAGCTGTAAAAGAATAATTATATATGTTAATGGAACTATTGATTTTGGTTTATTTTATCGAAAATATAACTGTTTTGATTTAACATATTATTCTGATTCTGATTTTGGAGGCTGTAGAATTGACCAAAAAAGCACATCAGGTATGTGTCATTTTTGGGGAAAATGTTTAATTTCTTGGTCATCTACGAAACAATTATCTGTTGCTTTATCTACTACAGAAAACGAGTATATCTCTACTACTAGTATTTGTGCTCAAATTTTATAGATTAAGCAAAATTTATGTGATTTTGGTGTTTATCTTGATAAAATACTTATTTATTGTGATAATACATCTGAAATTTCTATTTTTAAAAACCCCTTAAAACATTCTAGAACAAAAAATATTGATCTTATATTTCATTTTCTTAGATATCATGTGAAAAAGGGTGATATTGTTTTAGAATTTATCCCTTCTAAAAATAAGCTTGCAGATATTTTTACAAATCCTTTAGATGCAGTTCAGTTTGAGAAAATTAAATTTTCTCTTGGTATGCTGGAATTTTGAATTTTATTTTCTATATTTGTTTATGGGTAACATTTTTTCACTTTTTTTATTTACAAAAATGTTGAGAAGTTTTGGAGAGATGGTTTGGGGAGAAATAATTTGAATTCAATCATTTTGAAAATTTATTTAGGGTTTAAATGTTTTGGTTTTGTAATCAAACAAAAAGGGGGAGATTGATTGTGCATGTCCATATTTCCTTTAATTTGAATTCATATGATTTTTTTGATTACTTTTATTCTATATTTTGATTATATGATAATTTATATTATTCATATTTTTGTGATTCTTAACACATTAGAAAGATAATATATTTATCTATATTTTAGTAGTTAACGAAGAAGTTTAAAAATGCTTATCTATTTCTCAGAAAATTCAATGAAATTGCTACTTTGGTTTTAGAAACTCTACATTTCACTATTTTAAAATATTTCAATATTTATTTTACTGCAACTTATATGGTTATCAGATTTACATGAAACTTGAATATATGGAAAGATAAAATGTTTAACTTGATTTCATTAGTTTACATCAAAATCTAAAAATATATTTTGAAAGTACTTTTACTTACTTGAAGTTATACTACGCTGTTTTGTAGTAGCAGTTTTTTCAGAATTGTTTTGATCCCGTTTTTAATGATTTTAGGATCTGTAGATATCAGTTTTAATTTGTTATTTCTTTTGTTGGAAGGATAATAAGTTTTTCTACAAATCATTAGTTTTGACCAAAGACTGAATCTTCTATTTAGAGCCCTTAAAAATTAATTGAAGTTTGTCAAAATATTCTGTCAAGATTTCTCACAAAAGTATGGTTCCTTTTTATCTCAAAAGAATGGTTCATTTTTATCACAAAAGTGTGGTTCATTTTTATCACAACAGTATGGTTGATTTTTATCACAAAAGTATGGTTCTTTTTTATCTCAAAATTATGGTTCATTTTTATCACAAAATATTGTTCATTTTTTATCATAAAAGTATTGTTCATTTTTATCTCAAAAGTATGGTTCATTTTTTATCACAAAAGTATGAATTATTTTTATCTCAAAAGTATAGATCTCTTTTTATCTCATAAATGTATGGTTAACTGTTCATACCCTATGTTACTGTTTATACCCAACATTACTGTTCACACCATACTTTACGTTACTATTCATTCAGAAGTTATTGTTCACTCCGAAGTTATTATTCACTCTGAAGTTACTATCCACTCTGAAGTTACTGTTCACTCCGAAGTTACTATTCACTCCAAAGTCACTGTTCATTCCGAAGTTACTGTTCATTCAGTTCAATTTTTTTAAAATTGATTTTCTATAAATATATGGATTATTTTTTAATGTTTTTTTGTAAAATCTTCATTAAATATAAGGATCTTAATGAAAGGGTTTTTAATGTTTTTGGTGCTATATTGGGAGAGAAAAATTAATAAAGTTTTTCAACGTCTTTTGCAAATACATTTAGACGTTTCAAGATTGTTTAAATTCAAATGTTTGAATTTAATCTCAGAATCTGCTGCAAGTTTTCAGGAACTGCTTTGACTATGTTTAGATAATTTTAAATGGATTTAAAATTATGTTTTAAATCATTCAATGCATTTATTATTCTGGAGATTTCATTGGAAGACTTATTCAAAATATTTTGAATTCATTTATAAGATATTTATTCTACAGGAATAAAAAAGGAAATGATGCTGCTATTTTCTTTGAGATATTTATGGGATCTATAGACTCAATTAGTTTTGAATATCCTAAGGAATTGGAGTTGCTGCACCTGATAGATATTTTTATTCTCTATATATATCATTCTCTCTTGTAGGAAAAAAACACAATAAAAAGTGAAAGTGCTATGAACTTTGAATCTGTTGTGCATTTATAAAGTCCTGTGACACTTTGCTTCACCACCTGCTCATTATCTCAAGTACTGAATTAATTCTTCTTCAACTACAATTGCATAGACGAGACATGATGATCTAAACCTCAAGAACCTGTACATGTGCTTTAATGTTTATCTTCTATTTCATCTGGTTCTGAGTCTGTAACACTACTTCCCATCTCTCACATGCGCACTATTTTTCTGTTTATACTTTTCCACATAAAAGCATTATTTTTAATTATTTTTCCTTGGGTTGTGACTCCAGGATTCTAAATTCATGATCTTAGGGTTGTGACTCACTGTATCTAAAGTCAAGACTGCTTGGGTTTTGACTCCCAGTATCTAAAGTCAGGTTGTAAGGGTTGCAACTCCTCACACAAAAGACAGTTTTGCGGTTATCCCTCCACTAGAAAAAGATTTTGTAATTTGGTTATTATTCCCCTTTAAAAATCATTTTTAGTGCACACGTATCTCTTACCGAGTAGAGAGGTATAAGAGTAGAGTAGGCCTAATTTGGACTGAACTACTATAAAAACATCCTTGCGCTATTTAATTTTATCCTCTTCTAATTAACCTTAATAATTAACTTTTATAATTAACTTATTTGATTAAAATTTTTAATCTGGTCTATTCACCCCACCTCTAGACCATCTACCATTACCCTGTCCGACTTAACAACCCTAACTTGTAAGATTCAACATAAAACACCACGATGAAAAACTAACCCTAACTGAAATTCTTAACTCATGATCCACCTTTTCCCAATATCCTCACAATACCTCCAACACTAGAATCAAAAAATGTAATGGTCTATAAAGGTCTAGTCCAATAAATTCATTTTCAGGGGATTTACATACAGCTAGTGGAATTTTAATCCTATAAAAAGAAATGGGTAGGGTTTAGGATGTTAAAAATGGTATTAGTTTGGAACAATATGTTAGTTGAGTTATTAAGAATGAAGATATGATGCATCAATATTTGAGATATAGGGTTTAAAAATGCATAGAATACCAATTTATATGAAAATTCAATTTAATTGAGAAGTTCAGGCATACAAATATTATTAAAATATTCCAGACATACTGTCACCTTTTCTTCATGGGTTTAACTAATTACAGTTAGATATGATAAATTTATAAAGAGACTATGGACTCAGAATTCATCTTTTAACTGATATTTTATAGCTCTTGATTTCGTGATTGTTCTATTGTGATCTTGCACAATGTTTTAGGGTGAAAAAGTGGTGATTTTTTTACTTCAATTATAGAAAAAATTCACTATCTAAGAGAATTAAAAATTAGAATGATTATTCCCCTAGAAATATGGTTCCAGGTGAACCACATGTAAATTGGTATCTTGTCAATAGCAATGTGGAAACCATTTAAGAAATGAAAAAAAGGAAATTTTACAGTGTAACCATGTTATGTGGATAAATCCTAGTAATTTCAAAGAAAAAAACCACTAATATATTGAGTAAAATTGGGACTCAAATAGGCATAGACATGGATAAGAAAGATGAATTAGATCTTAAATTTACTCGGTACTCCTATTGATATTTAATTAAAAATTTTAGTGCACATGCTCGAAGACCCAACAAGTCAATGGTTTATTTAGCTATCCAAACTGTGGTTGATCAAGGACTAACCTATATTGTATTTGAGGAATTTTTTAATGAAAAATCTTAGCATCATAAATTCCGATTATCATGGAAAAATATTTCTTTTAACTTAATAAAGGAGACATCTCATTTTGGGAATATCGAGATTTATTAAGTTTACTTAGATTATTTTCACTAGAAGTGGAAACTTCTTAATCTCTCAAAGCACCCATGTTAAAGACTATCTTTTGACATGAAACCCACACTAAAGTAGTTATGTTATGAATTCATTATTACACTATGCTGGTGATAAAGTCAATGTTTTAGAAAAAAAAATCGCAGATAATTTTAGTATAGGAAACACAGTTTTCCACCCAGCATAGGTGGAAATTACAATGATATAAATAATCACATAATGGAATGTTACTCCTTTGGTAGTATAAAATGAAATGACTAGTCAATAGAGATAGTTTAATTTCCTCTATTTGGTAATAACTAGAAGGGTTACTTCCATTGTGTCTCTTTTTCATAATTTAAAAAGAAATAAAAGGAACAACTTTGGGAGTATCAAAACAATGGACGAGAAATATATATCAAACTTTTTTATGAATATCCTTAAAATAAAAAGGACGATGAAGGTTCAAATATGTCTCTGATCTCTCATGACCAACCAAGAAGATATTATCAATGTGGTTCTCATCCTTATAATTTTATTCAATTAGAGTGATTCAATAAGAACCCTAAAATCTCATCAACAACCATATTAGAATTGGAAAAATTGTAATTTATGAGGGGTTAACCAACATCTTTTTAGAGATTATATGGATATGGATAATGAATAACCAATTCTCGTGAGGTTTCAATGTAATATTATTCTTGATTCAAACTTAATTCACGTTTTTTGACACTAGTGTATCCACCTATTTTATTGTTTATCATGTGGTAAATAAAATGAGTTTTCCTGTGTATTGATTCATCATGTAATGAGAATCATGAAACCTATTAGTTAATGATAGTGAAGCGGAACTGAGTGTTCTATATGTTCTATTACCATTGATTCAGTCATGTTTTTATGGGAGTTCATGTTATATATGGATATATTTTATTTAATCATGTGGATGGAATGGTTGATAGAATTTAAATCTCATATATAATACTATGCTTAGTGAGTTATGTTCACATATCCTAATGGTGTTGTTCATCTATTTAAATGGGAGAGAGACATGAATTTCAGAAGAGTAGGGACTCTAGTAAAAGTCGTGGGAACTATCTATCATTAGATGAAAAATATATCAACACAATCTTAACATTCATGGATATTACATCATTTTAGATTAATAATAAGCACATTGAAAAATTACATGATGAAGGTCCATAATAGTTTAGTGTATTTGGAAACATGGAACTTAACATCTTCTAACATGGTGAAAGATATCTAAAGTCCCCTATAAAGATCTTCCCCTATTGTAATCCCACTTAAAAACATTCTTCATAACCAGGGGAAAGGAAACGTAAGAAAGGGTGAGATCATATGATCAGTAAGGTAAATTATAGGAGATCCATAATCATAACATGAATATAAGGGTATGATATTGGGAGAATAATATTATAAGATCATACCAGACATAGTAATGATGATAGACATGAATCATGGAATAAAGATTGGAAGTTCGTAAGATATGAATCATAAAAAAATCAAGAGCATAATACATAAGAGAATAAAATTGGAATAAGACATGGAATTGTGGAATAAAAATAATCATAGAAAATATTATGTTAAGACTACCAACCGAGACCTTTATAACATGTTAGGTTTGGGCTAATCACCCATGTAAATGCTTCAGGCATGGGATGTCCTCTTGTGTACCCTATTGTTTAGGGTTTGGGATGCCCTCCCATGTACCCTTTTTTATTGTCTTGAGATTCCCTCCCATGTAAATTCTTGTTATGGTCTTGGGATTCCATCTCGTGTACCCTCTTATTATGTTCCTAGGATACCCTCCCTTGTACCCTCTTGTTACAGTATACAGATTCCCTACCATGTAACCTATTATTATGGTCTTAGGATACCCACCCTTATACCCTTTGATATAATTGAACATTTATCATTACCCAATAAATTGGAGGGAGATATAGGTCCTTCTCATCACATAATTAAACTATACAATCATGTTCTAGAAGATAATAAAACAATCATCATATAATGAACCATTACAAAAAAGACAGGTTTCTTAAAAATCATATAATAACCCATGAAATGAAATGGGTATCATAAACATTTCATTATAGAATAAAATATGGGAAATATAATTGTTTCATAATCATTTCATAATCATTTCATCATAGAATAACCAGGGAAAATACGATGGTTTCATAATCATTTATCATTATATAACCCGTGGAAGAGAAAAGAGTCCCATAAGGAACATGTCATCAAAAGAATGAACCATTCCGATAAATAATAAGAACGTTAACCTTGTATAATAACATCATTAATTCATAGGAAACCTCCTAATATGACATATTATATGTAAAATATTTTTGAAAGATCATTTAAAACACCTCTTGATGAAAATATCTTATCTACTTTGATGGATTCTTTTTTAAAACATAAAATCTTTTGAAAAAAAATTTCCTTTGAAAATAAATTTGAAAATTTATAATGGAATATTTGAAAAACATAAATAAATTATATTAATTTACAATCAAAATTATCTTAAAATATAACATAAAAACATTTTTAAAAACATTTTTAGAAAACATGGTTTTTTAATAAAATAGATTTCTGAATGAAGAGAGAAATGAAATTGTATTTTCATAAAATAGTTTCCAAAATTATCATAATAGTGTAAAAATGAACCATTAAATTAATGTATCATGAATAAATATATTATAATAAATATCAGGATAGTTCTTGAGATATGGATACTAATATTTCATCAATTTAAGCATAATCATTAACAATCCTGATAAATAATGGGACTATAACAACAAACTCTTACCACTTCAGTAACATTGAATCATAATACCCATGAGTGAATAAAATTAAATAAATCATAAAATATCATTAAAATAATTATATTTGTGATACAACCTTTCAAAGTTCTGTATATACACCTAGTAAATGAATATAGATGCATAACATAACATGTGTCTAAAAGAAGGAAAATTAAGACAAAATTACCTTATAAATTTGGTAAATTTTGAACCTAAAACACCATGAAAGAGATATCATAAAATTTCTATATGAATACTATATATGTATAAGGATACAATTCATATAAAACATTCGTGGGTGTTACATACACCACACTAGAGAAACGATTGGTGAATATGGCCTAAGTCCTGTATAATTAAATGTAAGACTAGAAAACCCCTTACTACATGAGTAACTCTTGAATCATGATCCCCATGAAATAATAACATAAATTAAAGATTTTAATATATTTAAATAAATAAAATTAATTATATAACATTTCATAGTTAAGTATATACACCACACAAAATAATTGAATTATTAATATGGAATGTATCTCACGGATATAAAAAGTGAGATGAAAATCCCTTACCTTAAGTCTTGACATTCTTTGTACATGATCCAATGTATTTTTAATAAATATATGTTTATTATAAATTTAAAAAAGAACCATATTATTATATATAATACCTTATATAATTTTATTATTTCTTTATGTAACCCTTTTATTAGAAATTTCATGTTAAAGTTACATTTCACGTAATAACTGCTTTTTTGTATATGTTTTGACTTGTTATCATTGATCCTATTTATTAGAGCATGATTTAATTATTTTAATAATATAAAACATGATATAAATATCATATATATTCATTATATAATTATTTATAATAATATATATAATATTGAAATATGAAATGAAATACACCATTCATGGAGACGACATGTCGTATGTACAAATGAATGTTGTTTCCATTTTCTTATCATCTCTCTAAAGAATGAAAAATAAATTACATATATATATTATCATTAAATTTTATTTATAATTTCATATATATCAAAAAGTATTATTAAACTCTTCCTTAATATATTCCATTTAAAGTGTGAATCAGTAACATCGATTTGAGTAGGCACTAGTCCACATGTCAACAAAAGAAGTTATAATATTCCCAAAAAAGGAAAGCATCAAGGTATGTGTTATATAATAATTACATAAGAATAATGAAATCATAAATATCACATAAAATTATTTTGTCTATCATTATTTAGAACATTTATAAGATGTAATGAAAGAAAGAATGAAATCAGTTCATGAGGCAGTAGTCTGTAGTATACACAAATACTGATTGTATATCCCATTTTATGGAAGTGTGTGAAGGTATATGACATAAAATTAACTTAAAAACATATCTCTATATTTAATATAACATATTTATTATATAATTTTGATATAATAATAAGTTAAGGTTTGGATAACGAAATAAAGTAAATGTTCTCATTGAAAAACATTACCTTTTGTTCAGGTAATTCCTTTTGGTTTTCACCAACAAGATTCCTTGGTTGGATGTTTCAAAAAAGTTATTATTATTCGTATAGAGGAGGGATTTTTTGTGTTAATTTTGGAAGGTTTTTATGAGATAATGGTCTTTCTAGGTGTGAATAAGTAAGGGGTGAGTTCCCTTTTATAGTGGAGGAAGAGTTATATTCTTGTAAATACAAAAAGATAAACATTATTGAGAGGTATACCTTACGTATTGTGTCTTCAATAATAGTTTATTTTAGATAAAATTGTTTTAATTGTCAAAATATGTCCATAAATTTTCTTTTGGACGTATGTTTAAGTTATCTGGACCTTATGTTATAGTTTAACCACTAAGTAAATATTTTTTACATTAATCACTATAAATAATTTTAATTATTTTCACTAATATTTTTGGTAAAAAACTAATTTTATCTTAATTTAAGTTTTAAATTTTTATTTCTAAAAATATTTAATTCATTTCTCCAAATAGTAAACATATAAGTGGAAGAATGTAATTTAAAATTGATTCTACAAATGGGGCAAGACAACAAGTTTTTTTAAAGTGAAAATGTTTAAAATTTTGAAATGTTTGTATATCCAAATTTTATTGAAAATTGATTAAAGTTACATAAAATGGATTAATATATGTATAATTGATCTATATATAATTTAAAATATATATAATATAATTTAATTATATAAATTAATGATAAGAAAATGCGGTTTTCAATTAATACTCCATATTATTCACTATTCATCAAAATTGAAACTTCTTAGAAAAATACCAAAAAAAAACATAAATTAAATGTTGATATTAAAAATTAAAATTATGAAGTTTATTGTTTCCAAAAAAATTATAAATTTATCAAAAATTAGTTTTAAACAAATCTACCATTGTAAATTGGAAAATTAACTTTTATAATAAAACAATCTTTTTGTCTTAAACTAGATTTCTTCTTATTTTATGCCTATCAAAATTATAGGACGAATGTCAGAATATTTGGTTGAATTTAAAAAATTGAAATTTCATTTATTTCTCTCACTAATAGTAATTATTTTAATTTATTAAGATAAAACTCTTTTATGGACATAGAAATAGTTTAAAAAACACATATTTTTTATTCAATTGGTTTTTATTTTAATTTATGATTAATTAATAATCAAAGAATTCATTTTATAAACACGTGAAAACCATTGTTTCATAATTTAGTTAATATTATTTATATATTCCATTTTAAGGGCTAGTATATAACCATAACAATATTTTAATTATTATAATAATAACAACAGTATATTATAGTTTAGTAAAATTTTGTCTTAACTGTAATGAAAGCTATCAAAGGAAGTCAAAATTGTATGTAACATAATCCGAACATAGAGATGCATTTAATGAAATATAATCTAAGTATTTTTTGTATTAAAATAATAACTTGGTGTTACATATAAAAAATAACAACTTTTTGTAGTGTGAAATAAAATTCATGAAGGAAATTAAATTTATTTGAAAAAATTTAATTCATAAAAAATCGGGGTGTGACATTCTTCCTCTATTAAAATGAAAATTTCCCTCAAAATTCATTTGGGTCATCAATGGTTTGATAATTTAAAGTTCCTTTTATTGAGACCCTCATCATAAAAAAATGAATTCTAAACCATCCTTTAAAAAGGAACGATGAGACCAAAATAGTTACCCAAAGTGGCTCATAAATATGTTTCAACATAGGAGAGGATATGTGGCATGTGAAAACCTGGACATAGAAGAGAAATATAACTTTCAAGTTCTCATGGAGAGTGATAGATAACATGGTTGGAAGGATGTTAAAGATCAAAAAACCAAAAAACCGAGGCTTTAAAAAGGTCATTAATATCACCAAAGATGATAATAACATGACCACATATTATTTCAATACCCTTCCCATAATGTTGAGTAATTATCATGAGAAGATATACTTACTTGATTTCAGCATAATATCACTCTTTTTTTGTACGTGAACAATTTCCACTTCACCTACTATTACAAGAAATGAATGTTATTTTTTCATTATTTAAGAATTCACATATCATGAGATCCATTAATAGAATGATCAGTCATTCCATCTATCTTTATCCGAACAAAATATTTAACATGTCTTGTACAATATGCATAAATAATCATAAAGAGAGATAATACTTTAATATATAAAACCTAATATGAAGTTTAACATAAAAATTCTATAAATGGTTATCCTTGTACCCTTCCAAAATATAAAATTCCAAAAAATTAAAAAGAAGGCCACTAAATTTCTCAAAACCAGTTTAACATTGACCCCCATATATCATATAGTATATATTGATTATCACATAAGAAACATGTAAATATCTTCATCTTCTATTCTCTTGAAGCATAATAATAACCTAAATTACCATAAATCCTTATCAAAACCATGCATTCTATCTTATTACAATGTTTAGTAGATATATTACTTAATTACAAAAAGGTTTTCTACTCCATCCATGATAACATAAACCACCTTTTCAAAAAATCCTTAATAAGTTCCAAGGTAATTCGTACTGTACAATTTACTTATTCATATGAAACATATCTTTATCCAAATATCCTTATCTCAACATTAAGAACATATTATGGGTTATATTTCAATCAATCACGTGTTTCCCATTAATATTACATTTACATTAAATCACTTTTCTTGGTCATCATCATCATTCAATATATTTATTAAAATACTTAATGTAAAACATATACTTCATGATTTATATAGTATAATTATTTAATTCCTACACATATACACTTCAATCATAAAAAATTATTCATATACCATTACTTAGGCTTCATTATCTTAATCCTTAATACCCCATTCCTAGAACATGATTTATGAATCATTTCTTAAGTGTCCTCAACATCAATTTAATAATTTAAACAGTATTTTTAGAACATCCCATACGTTTCCCATGTCATTTTCAATCTCTTTATATTCACCTATATAACCAAAACTCATGCAAACATCCTGATTTTATTTATTATATTTCTACTTACGACATCTATTTACATAATTCATATACCTTACACATCTGATACATTCAATGTAAACCTAGTTACTTCCAGTTACTACTGTTGAAAAATAACAGAAAACATAGTGTGAACAACAGTTTTCATAGAAGAAAACCATATATTCATGAAAAATTACTTATCATATTCCTAAATCATGAAATCTTATATTATATTTATGGAACCATAGACTTATATTTAGATACATACCTAGACATATCCTTAGAAAAATCCATATGAATATCACTAATGTTTTCTCATCTATGTTTCCAAAGGTTGACTAAACCTCCCTTTGATACTAACTATAGTGGGCCAAGATTAACATATGAGGATATTACATCATTTTAGATGAAAATTATGCTCATTAAAAAAATTAAATGCCTAATAACCATAATAGTTTACTATCTTTAGAAACTCAAAACATAATGTCTTCTAACTTGGTGAAATATCAACAAAGTCTCCCATAAAGATCTTCCCCTTTTGTACTCCTACTTAAAACCTTTCTTCATAACCCAGGGAAAGGAAACATAAAAAAGATAAAGTTTAGATTCCAAATATAGGTAAATAAAAGAAATACAGAATCATAGATGAACATAACAGTATGAGATCATGAGAAGAACATAGAAAAATCATACCTTTCATAGAAAACATCACAAACATGTATCATGGTATAAATATTGGTAGTTTATAATACATGAATCATAAGATAACCATAATCATAATCCATAAGATAATAACATAGGAATAAGACATGGAATGTTTCATACATATAAGCATAAAAAATAATATGTCAATTCTATATACTGAGACATTCATAACATGTTGGGTTTTTTAAAATCACCCATGTACTTTCTTCGGGCTTGGGATGTCCTCCCATGTACCCTCTTATTTTGGGCTTGGGATTCCCTACAATGAACCCTCATGATACTGGATTGGGATGACCCCTCCTTTAACCTCTTGTTAAATGGTTGGGATTCCCTCTAATGTACCCTCTTGTTATGGGCTGGGGATGCCCTCCCATGTACCCTCTTGTTACGGGCTTTGGATTCTCTCCCATGTACCCTCTCATTACAGGTTGGGGAAACCCACCCATGGACCCTTTGAGCACACTGAACATTTATAATTTTGTAATTCATTATATGAAGATATAGGTACCAATAGTCACATAATGAAATCATTTTTGAATGGTCCACAAGATAATAAACCATTCATCATATAATAACCCATAACAAATATGGGTTTTATAAACATCATATCATAATACATGAAATGAAATGGGTATCATAAAAATTTCATCATACCATAACATATAAAATATATAAATATTTTATAATCATTTCATCATAGAATTACCTGTGAAAATAATCGGTTTTTATAATAATTTATCATTGTATAACATGTGGAAGAGAAATAGGTCTCATAAACAACATGTCATCAAATGAATAATCATTTTAGAGAAAGAATAATAATGGTACCACTAGATTGTAACTCCATTAATGGATATTTAACAACAATATATGTCATCTTATATGGAATATCATTTTGAAATATCATTTAAAAGATTTCTTGAGTAAAATTTTCTTTTTTTCTTTGAAAGACACTTTTTTAAAATATAAAACATTTTTAAAACATTTTTTCTTTAATTTTTTTTTTCTGAAAAATTATAAAGGAAGCTTTTAAAAGAATAAAAAATTTTAAAAATAAATTTCTTTGAAATTTAACTTAAATAATCATTTAAAAACACATTTGAAAACCTTTTTATAAAACATGGTTTTTGAATAAAAAAGATTTCTGACCGAAGAGAGAATTAAAGTCATATTTTGTTAAAAATATTTGATTAATTATCATAAGAGTAAAAATGGTTTAATTATATGAATATTTCATGAATGAACATAGGATAAAAAAATTCAGGATATTTCTTGGGATATGGATAATAATATTTCATCAATGGAAGCATAATCATAACCAATCCCGATAAACGATGAGATTATAACAATAAACTATTACCACTTTGGTAACAATGAATCATAATCTCCATGAGATAATAACATTACATATAATTAAAGTATAATAGAAATAAGGATATTAATGATAAATAAGATGAAGGGAATTATATACACCTCATAAAATAATATAGGTGCAGATCATAACATGTGTCTCAAAGAACAAAAATTGAAAAAACTAATTAACTTATTGATTTGGTAACTTCTGAATAGTAAAACCCATGACATAGAAATAATGAAATACATATTTAAAAACCATATAAATTTTAGGATAAGAGTCATAGGTTACATTCATGGGTTTTATATACACTACACAAGAGAAACGAGTGGGGAATATGGCATAATTCTCATAGAAATAAAAGTGAGGCTAGAAACCCCCTAACTACATGAGTAATTTTTCTATCATCATCCCCATAAAATAATGAAATAAATTAAAAATTTTAATGCCATGAAATAATGTAAATTCATCATATAACATGTCATGGTGAAGTATATAAAGTACTCAAAATAAATTATTGGTGAATATGGGATGTATCTCATGGATAGAAAAAGTGAGATGAAATCCCCTTACATTAAGTCTTGATGTTATTAATACACCTAAAAACCACATGTATAATAAATATATGTTTATTAAACATATTAAAAATAAAAATATTCATATATATCACACCATATATTATTTTAATATGACATTATATTACATTTTTATTAGCAATTTCATGTTAAAGTTATGTTTTGGGTAATATCCGCTTTTTTGTATATATTTTGGCATATTACTATTGATACTCCTAAAGAGAAAATGATTTAGTTATTTCAATAATCCAAAAATATATATAAATATCACATATATTTATTATATTATTATTTATAACAATAATTTAAAAAGAGAAATATAAAATTAAATATATTGTTCATGGAGATGGTAGGTCATACGTACGCATGAACGCTGATTCCATTTTCTTATTGTAAATTTAACAAAATAAATGTAGATGATATATTTATATATTATATTTATATTATAATAATTATTTAATATATATCACATATTTTAATTAATGTTATTTTTAATACATTCCATTTAAAGCGTTAATGGATCACATCGCTTTGAGGAGGCAGTAGTCCACACGCCATCAAATAAAGTTATCTTATTCCCACAAAATGGAAAAAATGTATGTATGTGTTATATAATAATTATATAAGCATAAATTAATAATAAATATCATTATTATAATGTAAAAACTATATCTATATCATTATTACCAACATTAATATGTGGTAATGGAATAACCAACAACATCGATTCACGAGGCGGTAGTCCACTGTACACACGAACAATGATTGTGTATCCCATTTGATAGAACTGCGTGAAGGTGTAGTTTACAGAAAAAATAATTATATTTATTATAATTAGGTTATTATATAATATTTATATAATAATAATTTAAGGGGTGGATAATGAAATAAAACAAAAGTTCTCATTGAATAATGTTACCTCTTCTTTAGGTAACTCCTTTTGGTTTGCTCCAAAGGGACTACTTCATTGGATTTATGACAAATGTGAGGCTTATTGGTTGAGGGGAGAGAACTTGGGAGATTATTTTGTCAGTTTTTGACCACAAAAAGGTATGTATAGTTATTACTAAGTTAGGGGGTGAGTTCCCTTTTATAGTGGATGAGGAGTGACATTCTTGTAAATACAAAAAGGTAAACACTATTGAGAGCTCTCCCTTATATGTTTTTTCCCAAATTATGGCCCATATTTTATAAAATGGAGTATATGGTCGAAATATGTGCCAATCCAATGGATTTTGGACATGCGTCTAGGTTATTTTTCCACTTAAGATAATGTTTAACCCCTAAGTCAACTCGTTTTTATCATAATTGTTGTAATTATTTTTATTACTTTCCCTAATATTTTTGGTAGAAAACTAATTTTACCTTGATATAAAATATATATTATTATTATTATTATAAAAAATATGGTTTTCATTTTTACCAACTATAAACACATAAGTGTCAAAAAGTAATTCAAAATTTACCCTACCAATGAGACAAGACAATGAGTTTTTTAAAGCGAAAATGTTGAAATGTTTTTATATCAAATTTAAATGTGAAATTGATTAAAATTAAATAAATTTTATTACTAGATGTATAATTGATCTAAATATTCTATAAAAACAATTTTAAATTTAATTTAATTATACAAAGATATTATACTAAAATGTAGTTTTCAATTAATATTTTGTGTTTTTCGTTATTCATACAAAAAATGAAACTTCTTAGAAAAATAAATACAATATAGCCCAAGTAAAATTTAATAATGAAATTATAAAAATGAATATATTTTTTCAAATAAAAGTATAAATTTTTTTAAAAAATGTTTTTAAAACAAGTCTTCCATAAAAAGGTGGTAAAAATGCCTTTTAGAACAATATGTATTTTTTGCCTAAAACTATTCTTATTTTATGCCTATAAAAATTATTGGATGAATTTAAAAAACCTTGGTTGAGTTTATAATATATAAATTTCATTAATATATCTCAAAAATAGGTATTAATTTAATTTATTAAGATGAAACACCTTTATGGGAAGAAGAATTATTTTTTCTAAAAAATCATCTTTTATATCCAATTGTTTTTTATTTTCATTTATAATTAATTTATAACCAAACAATTCATTTTATAAACTTGTGTAAACCATAGTTTCATAATTTAGGTAATATTATCAATATATTCTATTACAATGGATTGTATATAACTATATCAATATTTTAGTGAAAATATTAATAATATATTGTAGTTCGGTAAAATTTAGTCTTGCATGCAATGAAAGATATCGAAGGAACTCAAAATTATGTAAAAAATTCAAAAATAGAATTTTGTATACCTAAAGATAATATAAGTCATTCATATAGTGAAATCATAACTTGGTGTTTCATATAAAGGAATAATAACATGGTTTAGCATGCAATGAAATCCATCAATGAAAGATAATTTATTTGAAAAAAATTAACTCATAAAAACTCAGGGTGTTACAAAAATATTAAACTTGGTGTAAATAAATATAATATTAAGTAGGGATCTCCACTAAATATTAGATCTATACCTTGATTTTTTACTAGATAATTTTTTAGGAGTACCACTGGAAAGGGAAGAGGAATTTTCTATCAACCTACTCGCAGAAATGATTCCTATTTTTCATCCATTATATAATGTCACCAATAGAATTACCTAAAATAATGGTTTAGTTATAAGAGTTGGAAAGTAATGGATTTATTAGACCAATTACACCACTTTTGGAAACACCAGTTTTATTTCAAATTATGTTGATGACACTCTTCATCTTTGTATGAATTATCATGGACTGAATAAAGTTATGATAAAAAATCATTATCCTCCCCATATAATTGATGATATTTCTAATCAATTGATTGGATACAAATTGGTTATCTAAAATTAATCTAGGATTAGATTACCAAAAAATCATATTTAAAAAGGGGATATTCATTGGATATTTTTTGAATTTATTATGGCTACTTTGAATACTTGTTTATCCCATTTGGTCCAAAAAACTCACAAGTAGTCTTCATGGAATTGATAAACTGCATCTTTCTTAGGTTACTTGAATATTTTTGTTAATGTATTCATTGATGATAACTTTTTATACTCTTGTTAAATATATGATCATGAGTGTTTCTTGGAAATCATATTGATCACATTGTGAAATCACAACCTCTATGTAAAATTCTATAAGTGTGAATTATAGATAAAAGATGTTTAATTTATTTGTAATTCCATTTTTGAAAATGGAATATTGGGTGAACATGAAAATATTGAGGTTTTTATTTCTTTAAAGACTCATAATAATGTCTTCATTGTATAAATATTTTTAGGATTATTAGGTTATTATCATCATTTTTTTCATGATTTATCATGTATAGGTTTCCCTATAACAACTTTAGAAAAGAAGATCACTACACCAAACTGATAGTTCATCGGCTATTTTTAACTATAGTTTATTAAACCAAAGTTATATTTGGTTTAAATAATATACTGGTGGTTTCTAAAAAACCACCGCTAAACCAGTAATTTTTTTAACAGAAGACACTCTCCCCCTCCCCCCACAACCCCGACCCCTCGACTCCCCAAAGACCTACCTCCCCCTTCATCACCCCTCACTGTACCTTTACACTACCACTCACCGCTCTTCACCTCCCTCACCCACCTCACCACCTCCTCTGTGCCTCCCTCACTGGACCTATCCATCCTCACTACTCCTCACTATTCACTATGCCTGCCTTACTCTAAATCCTCCATTGAAGCTTTCTCAAGGTTCTTAGAAACATTCTTCTTAGTTATAACATGGTTTTCATCTTCTCCTATTTCCCTGCCTTGTTTACTTCTTATTTCATATCTTGTATCTCTCTAGGCTGAACCTGAGGGGATATTTTTGATGTTTGGTTTATGTTTTTTACATTATATTGTTTGTGGAATGTTCCTCAAGCATATTTATTGCTTCTATGAGAGTTTTATTGCATTCTCACATTGATGAGGTAGGTGTCTCTATCGAGTACCTTTCCAGAATAATATTTCAATCTCGGTAATTACAAATTATATTCTAAATGATTTTTTCAGGATTATGGCATGTTTTTATGGATTTCAATGGGATTTTTATGCTATATTTTTGATAATAAAAAGGTTGCAAAGGATTTTATTTAGTAATCCTATATATGTGTGCATCTAAAGAGTTTGATAAAATTTCCATTTAGATTCTAAAGTGCAATTGAGTGTTTTTAATATTATTTTAACCTTGGTTGGATTTCTGTAGTTAGTTCACATGGGAAATTGAGTTGGGGGAGTGATTTGGTTTCCTTTTTTGGGTTTTAGGACTATTTGTAAATTCTTATAGATGGTTACAATGATCCCTATGATTTATAAATTGGGTTTTTTATGTTTTTAGACATCTTTTTTGTGTTCCATTAGATGTAGTCATATCCATATGTGAATTTGGGCATATATCCTATATGTGTATTTTGTTCTTCCACCATGACCAATCTCAACCATGACCTCTCTCAACCACACAACCATCATGATTATAAAATATAGGTACACGATATTTCAATAAAATTCCAAGTACTTAGTCCTTATCCAACATAAAATCATGAATAATAGGTCATATCTATCAACATTAAACAGTAATCCTCTTGGAGTCCATACACCCACTCAAAGGTAATCATGGAGTATATTCCATCACCAACTCCCATTAGTAGAACAACACTGGGATCCAACCACAATCCAAGGTGTCTAACTAGTAACATAGATTCTATATGATTCCCTCATGAACTAAGAGAATAAGTAATCCTAAGAATCAATTTCATTATCACCAATTTACACTAGGATAATTCTAGTGAGTGGTTAATAACCTCTAGCATCTAACCCCATGATCGTCCCAAGACCAATAGCTTATCATAAGATACGAACCTATTTGACAACATACTACCCCTATCAATTAAGGTGATTTTATGTTCTTGGTCATTTCCTATAGATTTTCCTAGACAATTACCAATCTCCAATGCTAAATAGTGCGTTACTAAAGGGTTAACCACTTGGATGTCCCTAAACTAGCTCACTAAGGTTTTCCCCATGAAAAAATCAATCCATCACACCAATAAAGGCAAAACAAAGGTACACAATTTTGTTTATGACTCCATTATCCCGACTGGTATAGCCATTGGGAATTTTTAAAATTCATGGACCAAACATGAAATGCCCAAATTTATTTTATATGGATCATCCGAGGACACATGGGGAACATTGAGCCCAACTAATCCCTACTAACATTCCTAAACCCAGTTCCATATCATTCACATACATGCACATTCATGCATGAATATTTCTATGTTTTAAAAGGGATACCTAATATGGTGTTAAATTTACCCCAATCCATAACTCGTTTGCTATCTCTATCCAAGATCAGACTAAGAGTTACTGTTCTCTTGAGCTCCTTTCCCATACCATAAGGCTCCGATAATTAATTTTGAATTTTTTAAATAATTATAAAACATTATCCAATAATGAATAACCATTGATAAATCACAAAGAATCACCGTGACATAAAAATAAAAACCAATGGTCTGTGAAAGAAACAAATAATTCCTCTAGAACCCCTTTGACAAAAATCCCCTTGAATTGACCATCAATTCCAGTCTAATATTGTAAAACTCCCAAAAAATACTTTATAATTCATTTTCATAAATTATAAGAAATAAGAATAATTTATCCTTCTTAGGAATCCTATAGACACAATACCATAAATTCCCATGAATCAAAGATAAAAACACCATTATATGGTGTATTTTTCATTAAATCCATATATGAAACCTTCTAAAATTAGAGGAAGAACCACAATGAGAAAGAGAGAAGATGGGTGGAGAAGATTACATTTCTTTAATATGGTGACAAAAATTCTAATCAACCTCCAATAAAGGGGAGGGGAGATCAAAATAAGGGAAAAATGGTGGGGTGGGCTAACAAATTACCACATTAAATAACCTACCTAACTAAATAAGTAATAACCAACCCTGAAGTAATAGGACTAACCCTTCTAAAAAAATATGACCAAATGACCATTTCAACATATCCCACTGATGAATTGCTTTATTCCACACATATATGATTTTGTTTCAGAATGACACAATGCATCACGTCATAAAAATAAACCCTAGAAAAACACCCATAACATCCTAACCAAACATTTCCGCATGACCAGGGAATCAAGGCACAACCAACCATCCAGAGGAAACATAACAAAACTCCACCAAAGAATTATTTAGGATGAAACAATTTGGTTTTAATGTGACACAATCTCCTCAAGTATAATTTATATAAAAACACCATTATTGTGGTGTGATTTTATCAAACCCCAGAATTTAATCTTCTGAAACATATAATCTATTCCATAATGTCCATTGTTGTAGTATGATTTAGATATCCCTTCAATCATCCAAGATAAAAAATCATGAAAATAGTTCTTAATTTAATCAAACTCCTTGAAATGGATTTCACCATTATATATTGTTTAATATCTGACTGCTAGGCCATCAAAGTTCCTCACACCATGGGAATAGTCCTTTTGGACTTGATCATTTTTATATGATACTCCACCAATCAACCATTCCCTAATTTACCAAGGGTATCATGTCTTTTTTAGTCTTTTTCAAATATATATCACCATGTTATACACAACCTTCATTGATTTTTCATTTTAGACCTAGAAAACATTTTATTCCATTTGTGGATATTTTATAAATACAACAAATATTTGTATGTAATACTCAAGATAAGTCTATACAAGTGGATGTAGTAAGAAGATAGTAGAAAACCTTATTTAAAATGATTTATTATTTACTATATATATTTATATAGGGAAACCTTATTTAACATATTGTTTTTTTCAACTACTATATATAAATATCTTTCTCTTTTTTGTAATAGTTATGAATTTTAATTTTTTTAATACTATGTAGGCACATTGTGATATAGATGGTTAAAAGATGGATCACATTACCGAGGAATACACCTCATTATGCTAAGGGTTTAGAGAATTTTTTAGATTTTTCAACTTTCAATCGATCCATTGAAGGGAGAATAATATGTCCATGTCTTAAATGTAAATTTAGAATATGGTTGAAGAGAGATGAAGTTTATGAAAACATGATATTGATGTAATTCCCTACTCAATATTTGTGTTTGATTTGACACCGATAATCGAACATTACAGAGAGGTTGAACACATATGTCAATCTATAGAATGTGCTCCGGACTTCGTTGATAATGGAAAATGAAATGAAAATACTTATAAATGATGCATTCAGCATTGAAATACACAAACATCAACATAAAAAAATATCATAAAAATCAGTTAAGGGTTTTACATATAACAACATGAAAAGTGTTGTTTTTTAGACTGTAGGACAACCATATCAAGATTGTAACATATAATTGGATTCTTCTCTTGATTCTTTGGAGACTAATGTAAGAGAAAAATTAATTGAGAAAAATATGCTTCATGGTTTAGTTGACGATGGAAATCAAGAGTTTTATATTGGATGTTTGAAATTTTCAAAACATAGTTTTCTCCTTAAGTTGTACCATATCAAATCTCTATGTGGAATTAAAAATAAGGAAATATCCCTCATATTGGAATTTGTGTGTGAGTAAATTCCTGAAGTAAGAATCCCCGAGTCTTTTTATGATATGAAAAAAGTTGTTAACAATCTTGGTCTAAATTATTCAAAAATACATGCATGTCCCAATGTTTGTATACTTTTTTGGTGAGAGGATTCAAGAAGACATGATTGAAAAAATGTTCTTCTTATAGATGATAGTTAATGGGTGATGTTGGATATTTGAATCAATATACTACCATGAAGAAGATAAAAATTAATACACCTGCAAATTTTTTACATTACTTTCCTTTAATTCTTTGATTGTAAATATTATTCATGTCATCAAAAACAACGGAACACAAGAAATGGCAGTATGTACATAATAAAAATGATGGGTTAATACAACATCCAAGAGATTCACAATCATGGAAGAAATTTGATTCATTAGTTCCAAGTATCTCATCTAATCCTAGGAATGTTCGATTGACATTGGATGCCAATGGATTCAACCCATTAGGTACATTGAGTACCAGTTATAAGATTTAGCCAGTTATTTCGATCCTTTACAATCTACCACTGTGGATGTGTATGAAAAAAATTTATTTTTTAATTTAAATAATTATTCATGGAGAACAAATTTATGTTAATAATATTGATTTATACTTGAAACTTTTAGTTGAATAATTATAGGAGTTATGGAGCAACAATGTTGAGACATATGATGATTATTCTAAAACAATGTTCAAAATTCATGCTTCTCTAATATGGACCATTAGTGAATTCCTAGGATTTAGGAATTTAGTTGGTTGGAACACATACATGTGTTTGGATTTTCCTGTTTGTAACATTGATGTTGATCCCAAATAGCTACTTCATAGTAGAAAATGTTTCTTCATGTTCCATAAAAGATTTATTGATGCATATCATAGATTTCAGATAAACAGTTCAAAATTCAATGGTTTTATTGATTGTAGACCTCCTCCAATGTTGTTAACTAGTTATAAAATATTTTCAAAATATGGAAATGTTAAAACAAAATTTTGGAAGTTTCATAATTTGAATGATATTGGGAAATTAGTTCTAAGTGCATTATAAAGTGAAATTGGCATGAAACAATGGAAGAAAAAATGAATATTCTTCAAACTACCTTATTGGGAATATAATTTGTTGTGTCATAATCTTGATGTGATACATATTGAGAAAAGTGTTTTTGGAAATTTGATCTTCCCATTTCTAAATGATCATAGAATGTATAAGGATCATATCAATGCTCGAAAATAATTACAATCAATGAACATAAAACGTGATCTCCGGCTAGATGAGAATGAAAAGTATGGTCCAACATTTTTTGCAATAAAAATAGGGATAATGATAAATTACATCAAATTTTAAATCATTTGAATGTATATTATGGGTATTAAAGTAACATATCATGGTGTTTTGACTTAAATAATCATAGGTTACATGGATTGAAAAGTCACGATTCAAATATTTTGTTACAACAGTTACTAACATTAGCATTGCGTACATTATTACCGGAAAATTTTACTGCTGTTGTACTCCAAATCTGCACATTTTTCAGAAAAATATGTGAGAAATATCTACATCCATTTATTCTTTACAACATTTATTAGAGATTTGTATTGACACTTTGTGCAACAGATATGATCTTTCCTCCGTCGTTTTTTTACAGTCATGATGCATTTAATTGTGAATTTGGTGAGGAAGCTAAATTAGAAGGCCCCATACATTATTTATGGATGTATCCAATTAAGAGGTACTTTAATTTTATGTTTTTTAGTTAAGTATATTGTTATTGTCACTTAATTAAATAAATAATCATGTTTTTTTATTTTTTTCACTGATATCTTGGGCATTTGAAATCATACGTGAGAAAAATGCTTAACCTGAAGGCTCTATTTCTAAATGCTATTTGGTAGAGGTGTGTATTAACATTTGTTCTAGATACTTGAATGATATTGAGAAAAGATTTAATCAAGTTGTACATGTTGAAGACACCTCAAATAAATCTCAAATACATTGGAAATCAAAAACATTTCCCGCTATTGACCGATTAGTTGGGAGGACCTCAAATGTTACACTAACAAAAATTGAATTATTATAGGAACATAGATATGTACTACGGAATAGTGAAATTGTAGATCCTTTTATATAAGAGTTAAGGATAAAAACAAAGAGCAAAATTAGTGTCCAAACATGAAATGATAAATACATAATGAAATCTATTAATAAAGAGCTTGTAAAATAATTTTCACGACGTGTAAGTTCATAAATATTTCAATAAATACCGATAGTAGGTTGACACATATATTTTTTAAATATAATAATGTATATTTCAGTTTTTAGATCACAATTAATGATACACTTGAAGTGTTGTCAGAAGATTTGATGTTTCTTACTCGAGGTCCTCTAAACCAAGTTAGAAAGTTCCACACTGACAACGTGAATGGATTTAGATTTTGTACAATCGATAGAGAAGAGGGTTTGAAAATACCAAATATTGGTATATTTACATTTTCTGAATTAGGATACTATGGAAAGATGACTAATATTATTGAATTAAATTACCACAATTATTTTTTAGTGGTTTTATTCAAATGAAAATTGGTCGATATTTTTAGAGGTGTTAAAAGAGATTCCTTGAAATTTACTTATATGAACTTCTCTCACTCGATGGATGTTGGTGATCGTGAACTGCATAATCCATATATCTTATAATCATAAGTGAGAATGGTATATTATTTTAATGATGTGTTGGATGAATGGTGGATTATAGTTTCTCATGTAAAATAATGTGATTTGTATGATATGGGTGATGAAGTGGAAGATTTAACCTCTGTAATTGAATCACATCAAAAATAAGAGAAGACTTATTTTTCCACCATGATATTGAAAATATTAGTCTAGAAAGGGTGGATGAAGTGCATGAAGTAATAGAGTAGTAAAATGACACAATTGAAGGGGAAAATGATTGTATGTACAAATATGTATTCATTTAACAACCACTTATATCATTTGTGCAGTTATTCATTATCATTTTTATGTATATTTTGTTTATTAGTACTGTAAATATGTTATCATTTTTATTTTTTTTCTTTATAATGTTTTTGAAATATATGTTCTAAACATAATTTTATTTGATTAAATGACAGGAGTGCCAAGGAGGAAGCAGGGTTCCACTTCTAGTTCTTTGGGTGGATACTAGAGGGTGACTATTATAGGTAAAAATTTAATATGAATAAATTTATTTCACTTTTTTATGCTAACTATTTGTTCATAACAGATAAAAATAATGAAATTATGGATAAAAATATGAAAAGTTCAGATGTATGGAATCTGACCAGAGAGAAGATAGTTGTCCCATTTGATTCCTATGGGACCCCTATAGATGACACCACATGATTACTTGGCCATATTCTAGGGTAGATGGCCTCATAGCTAGTTTCCCTTATTATTATGTTTTATGATTGGAGATTTTTCATCAATGTTAACTTGAAAGAAAAGGTAGATGTAAGTTGTGAAACTTGGATTTCTTTTATGTTTCTATGAATTTTGCAGTGGTTGTAAAAATGGTGGTTATAAATTGTAACTCCTATTATGAACTAATTAGTATTATTATTTATTTTAATCTACCTTTAGCGACTGTTTAATCCACCTCTAAATAAATGGACCAAGTTTAGCAACAGTTTAAACCGCTGCTATATACATACACCGTAAACATTAATGGCATTTTTTTGGGCTTTAACAGTGGTTTTCATGCAAAAAATGGATATTTTTTAATGTTAGTTAAAATAGCTGCTAAAGGATTGTCATTTTAAATTATTATTTAGTGGTTGTTGGTGTGGTTTTCGCGCTATTTCCCTTAAAAAAATGAATCTTTTTTAAGGGCAGTTAAAACTGCCGCTAAAAAAGATTTCATTTTTTCTAGGCCAAACTGCCGTAAAAAACCACACCAACCACTGATAAATTGGTTTAATATGACAATTTTCAGAAACCACCACTAAATTGAAGAAACTTCTATTTATTTAACGCCAACACCATATTTATCAGCGGTTTTTTGAAACCCCCATAGAAGTATAAGGTTGTGGTTTTATTCGAATCCATAACAAAAAAACACTGCTATTCGGTGAATTTCATGTAGTGGACTATCCCATTCTGTTAAATAAGTGATTTTCATAAATCATTTCTAGGAGATAAATACTTTTTTACTCTAGTACAAATTTTTGTCTTTACAAAACCATTTTGGGCTATATTGTTTATTATGATTCATCTGAAACTATATTGTGTTGTGTTATCAAGTAGGGAGATCATATCATCGCTTATGACTCATGAAAGTTGTATACTCATGAAAACAATTATTCAATGAAAGATCTAGAATTATTTTTGGTGGACCATGCATTAGAAAAGGCAATATTACCTATTTGGTGAGAATTTAATTATGTTGATTGATCATAAAATTTTGAAGAATATTTTCTTATAAAGAGACGTGAAACATAAGTAGTGACATTGGATAGAATACGTCCAAATATTATACATTGAATTGGATTATACACCCAATAAAGATAATTTAGTGGAAAATTATTGATTGGAGAAATATTTTCTTGTAATTAACTTTTCATTTTAATTATTTTTATCCTACCATTCTATCATTTTATGAGTAATTATGTTATTTTTTTATTATAGATAAATTTTGTTATTTATGTTAAAAATGGTTAAAATATTGTTTTTTATTTTTTTCATATGTATTTTTAATTAATATTGAAAAATTTGAATTTAATTTTTGTTGTCTTAATGTTGTTTTAGGATTAAAATATTTTATTATGAAGGGATTTAGTTGAATGAATATGGGTCTGAACTGATATGAGGAAGTATTGAACTGATACAGTAGAAGTCGAGAAAATGGAAAAGGAATTGATTTTTTAAGGACAAATCCAGTGCTACATAAAAATTTATCATATTGGGTGTATGAAATTGATCAAGATACCAAAATACTGTATTTTAATGTAAGACCATGTATGAATTTCATTATTTTCATGTATGACATTGTGAAGAAACCACATATGAATTCCAGTGTGTATGACTTTTGGGCATACAACGTTGATGGATTATGTATGATATGTGGAAGGATGTAAAACATTTTTATACATAATATTTTAATTATTATGCTCCATAACACATCTTGAAGTTTCAAAAACATAACATTAATATGCATATTAGTTTTCTAGGTTTTGTAAGAATTTGAACATAAGACATTAACTGTGTATGACATCAGCCAATTATTTTTATGAATTCATTGTGAGTATGTCCTAAGAATTTTACAAAACTACAGGAATATTATAAGAATCTTTTGCACTATAACACAAATATTTTTGGTTCTACATCATTATTAATTCACACCAATAACATGCATCCACATGGGTTATAATATGAATGATATTTTAATCAAGAATAAGAGGGAAAATAAAATATTTAATGTAAGACTAAATCACTAAAGGGAAATAATTAATTAAGATGTATAAAAAATTAAAAAAATTAAATAGAGTATGAATATTCTAAGGATTTTACTTACCAAATATTAATTTAGGAAGGAGACAACAAGAAATGGAGTTTTCAGAAAGGTAGAATGACCTAAACCAATGTTGCTTCTATTTTCATGGCTTCATTTTTCATTTTATTCTTTTTATTTTGTGATACTTTTTTCTCTTTCTACCCTAACAAATTTACCCTTAAAATAGGTTTGAATCCTATTTGTGATTAGGGAATGGAATAGTGTGAATTGAGATTATTGAGTACCAAAAATAATGAATAGAACACTCTTTTTTAATTGTTTACGTTTTTCATAAAAGTTCTTAATTCAATTTTTGATTGTCTTTGATTTAATTCTATTCAGTGCATAGTAACATTGGTAGATGAAAATCTATTTCCATACACATAAATCCAATATATAATGAAATAGATAATGATTGAGTGGTGAAGTAAATTAGAATTTTGGGATCATGTGTGAAGGGTAGTTGTCATGAACCAAACCAGTATTCCATCTAACCCAAACCCCAACATAGATTGTGAAAAGTTCTAAGAGGTGTTCCCAATCCTCCCAGGATGTTTACTACCAGTGAGAATCAAAGATAATACAAGTGGTAGTGATGTTCATCAATTATAAATAGATAACAATAACCAAAACAGATAATGATACTAAAATAAAAAAATCCATTGATCAAAAAAATACAAAAATAGAATCCTCTACAACAACAATGGAAAAAAATTGAAACAAAAAAATAAAATGAAAACCAAACTAGAAATTTCATGATCTCCTTGTGACCTTTTGGTCAACACCAACCATAAGACCAACATTCTCCAAAGGAAAAATCGAATTGGAAACCTAAACCTAGAAAATCTATTGGGTATACCAAGGATTTACTAGCACAAGTTGGGTGTGAGAATAAATATCTCAGTATGTAAGAACCATATATTCCATATATTTATAGTCATAAAATAGTCCATAGATAGTAGTTTCAAATACATTTATAAAAAATGGTTTAATCATTTTTAAATAATCTATACATAACTTTTTCTTTTAAAAACAGCCCACACCACTTTACCTTTTCCGAAACAGATTTCCTTTTAAAGAACCCATTTTTTGAAAGAAATATTAAAAGAAGAAGCTTAACTAGGTGATAAAACGTCTATTATGAAAAAAATAAAGAAAAAAATATAATAAATAAGAAGCTAGAAAATAATATAAACAAGAAGTAGAATAAAACTACAAATTTTGATTCCAATCATAGGAATTTTTAAACTGTCTCTAAAAGAAATCCATGGATGTATTCAGTTTGGAATCACCTATCAGTATATGGGGAAACTCTATAGTCAATTACCAAATAACTACTCTAATATAGCCTCACTAATAGAAGAAATCACCTGGACACTCAACAAATCTAGGGGGAACCAACCCATCTAATCAGGGTTGATAAGAAACCACAATTTAACCCTCTAGATGATGCCCATGAAACCAATGATAAAAGTATATAGAGAATGAGGAGTTCCTCACTTGCATGACATGTACCATTAACCCACACATGCCACTATGCTTTATTAGAAGAAAATTTGACACCACCTATGTGATGAACGTCTCCTCGTAGAGGCTACCATAGATGCTCCCATCACACACTAAATCATACAAGGTGTTGACTGGGCCTTTAGATAACATGATATTTAAAACCAATTTAAAAAACATCATAAAATACCAAATGAGCCTTCAATTTTTCAAAACAAAAATATGTTTCCAAAACCATTTCAATAAATAATATGAAACCATATAACAACCTCAAAATTTCTAAACAAACATTTATTTCATATGGTCACCAGTCCACATTCCAAGGTTATAAATAACCCGGATTTTGAACACACAATATAAAACACAATTTGAGACATTTTGAAACTAACGAACCATTTAGAATATGTAAAGGAAGTGAAAAGGAACTGTTGAAAAAGTGTGTTTTGGAAATATGGGGTTTAAGGTAGTTAATATCATAGAATGGAACCATCAGTTTGGTGGCTATCTATATGTACAACCCATACACATATGGATATTCCCACATAAAATGACAGAACCAATAAAAGTCATATGATAAAAAAGTTTTTAATTAAATAATATCATTAACTTCATAACCAATTAAAAGTATTTTCACATGAGCATGAAATCATTTTAATCACCATAACCTAGAACCCAAACTCATCCCATCATACTGCTATTTATCAAAACCCAACCAAGGACAATTATTATATCCAAATTATAAATTACATTTAAAAAAAGTCCATTAGCCTTTCAACAAAAACCTTTCAATAATATGTATATATGTATAACAAAGGAAGCCACTTTGAAAAACATTTCACTAAATTTAGAACACATAAATACAAAAAAAGTTTATACAAACACATAAAAAACAATATAATCACATTAATAAATCATTTAGGAAAGCTGAAACATCAAATGGAATGTGCTGAAAAGGAAATGGAAGGAAGCACCAACATCAATGGTCTAAGAACAGTAAAAAAATATGAAAATGGAAGAACAAGGATCAATAGATGATCTGTACACCACAAAATCAAATAAACACAATCCACGCATCAACCATTCACCTCAGGGTTTGACTAAGGGATAAACCCACCATAAAAGAACCAAGAACCAATATAGGGAAAAGCGAATAGAAGGAATGAAAAATAAAACCAATGGAACTCACCTTATATTGAAAGTAGAACTAAGGGAGGGAGAGGAACCAAGGGATAAGATCATGGAAGCCCTATCATGTTCTAGACATGAGGAAGGCTGAGGAATAACCCAAAATGGGTTAAAAAGAGGGAGGGGAAAAAGGAAAATTACCACTTTAGTATAAACTTGGGGAACTAACATGGTATGGACGCACAATGTCTCAAACCATGAACTGTGTGAAGCCTACCCGAGAAGGGGGACACCTGTATATGATGGATTCATAGTTTTGGTAACAATGTGCCAACCATGAAACTCAACTCTTCTATTTGATAGAGCAACTCCACATAGATTTCACACAATTTCCTCTAATCGTGTGCAAGCCATTAAATTTGTACTATACACCCAACAAATTTCACATGGTTTCATCAGGGCATCAAAATATTTGGCCCAAACCATGCTTAAACCATTCCATTGAAACTGTTCTAGAAGAAAATGAATTGGAAAAGTTCTCATCATTAAAAAGGCCATATGGTTAACCCCTAAACCATGCACGCAAACCGTGCCAAGGGAAACAACAAACTCAAAACATCCGAAACTCAAAAATTATCACTATAAACATGAAACTAACCTAAAAAAAGATCTAAAATCAAGGAAATAATAAAAAAAATGAATATCCATGGTTAGAGTGTGAATATTCTCACCAACACAAACACTTTATGCCCCCAGAAAGATACTCTACCGAATGATGACCAACATGGTCCAAAAACCCCATAAAACAAGGGGAAAGCCACCAAAGAAAATAAAACCAAGTTGCGCCATTTCCAAAAAAAACTACAATATAAATATTAAACAAAAGATAATCCACAAGGATTTCTATTTAATGATCTGCATCTATAAAGCAGAACCACAGGATTACAAGGTAATAGAAAAAACATGACCTTTTTAATGAATAAGAACTTACAACATATAATACTAATATAACATATAAAATTAAACCATTCCCTATCCAATAATAGTGACAAAGATAGGCTATGTTTCCCTACACCCCTGATTTCCAACTACGTGAAAATATTCACTTTGGTGTCTATGGATGGAGCCCTAATGTCTTGGAACATATACATCCCCCATGTTTAGTGTTGGAATCCTTTGGATAAGAATTCATATTCTTTAAATGACACTTGTAAAACATCTCCAAATTTACCAAATGACCGCATCGATAAAAAATGTTTGAAGGATTATGGAAAGACAATTTCAAAATCCCAAGATGACCACACTGGAAGCACATGAATGATCAATATAACAAATGAGTAAATGGAACTGATTAATACTACCTAAAAATAACAAGTTCCTCATGAAAAAACTCATAACCAGATGGATAACCTTTATAAGAACTACGAGAAACTACATTCCCAACCACCACCGACTGCATTTTCGAAAACAATCGGCTAGAAATGCTTCTTTAACCAAATTCATGTACCGAATTTCCCCAGATGATATAAATCAATCTATAATCATTTTATAAATATAAAAAAATGAAAATAGGGGCCTTCATATGATCCTTAGACACTGCCTTCTTATAGAAGGAAACTGACTCCTTGAAGCAGCCAACATAGTCCTTCATCGTCTGCTGAGCATACTAAACACTCAAGATCTCTTCCAATTTCCTATCATTAACTCACTCATGTATGAACCATAAGATAAAACGTTGTGTTAAAAACTTCTAAATACATTCCAACCTAAAATTATTATAGGAATACAACCTTTTACTAATCCAAACCTAGCCCCTCAGACAAGCATGTAACAGCTTGTACCCTCACAACGTCGGGAGTTCCTAAAGACATGAAAACACCTTAAACTTTCTCTAGCCACTCAAAAAACTGTAATGGACATCAATCACCCGGGAAAACATGAAAAAATATTAAAGAACTCAAATATACCACTATAATTAGAATTTGGGTAGAGCCAAGAACTCGAAGAGACTCACCCATAACCTTTGGTAAATTTCTTGGTGGCATACTTTGAATAGAAAAAAGATACATAAGTGAATCAACATTTTCCAAATAAAATTGAAAAAAACTAATCATAAAAACCATTATCAAAAACAAAAAACAAAAAATCAAAACAAGAATCCTCTTTTAAAACCACCATTTTAATACCAATTTCAAAACCACGACCTTCCAAGACCACTTTACAAATACCAAAATTTTCTTCCAAAAAGAGTTTCAAACACAAAATCCCACTTTTTAAATGAAACCAATCTTGAAATCAATTTTCCCTTTGGAAACCCCTTTTACCAAAACCATTTTCATTTTTCAAATCCACTCACATCAACTAAATCCAAAACAACGAACAACTTTCACCAAGATCCTGAGATAGGGAACTAGTGGTCATACATATCCTAGACACGTGTTTTAGAAGAGCATGCCTTTAGTTGGAACCAACCACTAGAAACATACTTAACTATTCACTCGAGCCTCAGATGGGTTGCTACTCTATTTAAACCCATTGTGTAACACTGGTTCACTTCCATTTTCATTATTCGTCCACATAATCCAAACAAAGAGACTCGGAACCTGGACTACACCTCGTAACTAAAGGGACAAGATGAGTAAGAGTTTACAAGGATCTTATCGTTCGTACCTCTTGAGTACCTAATGTATAAATCAAAAAACTACTTGAAAACCCAAATAAAAAATGGATTCTCTAATACCATTTTTTCATAGACCAAACAGGGATTCCATCAATCCTAACACTTGAACTGACCTGTGATAGGGCCTGAGAGGTGTTATCAATCCTTTTGATCTTGATACTAGCACGTGTAATCAAATATTATTCAAGTGGGAACATTTTTTCTAATAATAAACATATAACAATAACCAAAATAGTTCTAGAAACAAGAAACCAAAAATATTTTAACAGAAATGAAACTATAGAAGAAAAATAAAACTAAACCGATATCAATACGATCTATTAATGACCTTTTGGTTACAACCAACCATAAGACTAACTTTCTCAAAACTAAACCATGAACTAGAAACCTACCCCAAAAAAACAGATCAGGTCTACCAATGTCGAGTGGCACAAGTAAGGTGTGTGTATAAAAAGATTAACAGGTAAGAACCATAGATTCCATAGATTTCCTTTCTTGAAACGCTCCATAAAAACTAGATTGAAAAACATTTAAAAATAAATTTTCCTCATTTTAGACAATCCAAACATATATTTTCATTTCAAAAAAGACACCAATTTCTCATTTTTAAAACATATTTCAAATTTAAGAACCCATTTTAAGGAATATAGTACCAAATTAAAGGATCCGAACCCAGAGATAAAACATTTATGGTGAAAAAATATAGAAAAAAACATAGGATATAAGAAGCTAGAAAATTAGATAAACATGAAAAAGAATAATGCTAAAAATATAGATAATAATCATCATAATTTATTAAACATACCTAGAAAAAATCCCCATAAGTACTCGGTTTGGAATTACCTTTCGATATATGGTGTAACTCTATAGCTAATAACCAACTGGATTCTCTAAATTAACCTCAATAGTGTCACAAACCACTTAGCCTCTCAAGAAATCAAGGGGGTTCCAAACCATCTAATCAAGGATAAAGATAAACCATCACTTGATCCTCTAGATGACTCAGAGGAATCCCATGATAATAGTAAATGGAGAATGAGGATATCCTCACATGCACAATATGAACCAATGACCCACAAATTCCACCGTGCTAGACTAGCCCAAACTCTAACACCACATATTTGATGACCATATCCTTAGAGGGACTACCACAGAGGTTCTCATCACACATAGAATCATGAAAGGATCCAAATATTCCTTCACATCACATGAGATTTCAAAATTTTTCCAAAACATCATAAAATACCAAAGATGTTTTTATAATTCCCAAACCCAACTCTATTTACAAAACCATTTCTAGAACGAAGATGAAACCATAAAACACAGTCAAAATTAACAAATGGGACTTTATGTAATTTTTTGACAAAACAACATTCAAAGTATTCCAATGCGCTATGATTTTAAAAAAATAATTTGAAACCACATTTGAGTCATTTTGAAACCAAAGAACCATTTATAAGATAGAAGGTAATAGAGAAGGAAGGTTGTAAAGAGTAATTTTTTGAAATTCTGGGATTAAGGTAGTAATTTCCATAGAAATCCATCTTCATTTTTGTTTATATAAATATGTGAACCACATGAACATAAGGATATTCCCAAATCCAATGGAACAACCAATAGAATTCAGAGTACCAATGGTTTTAATTAATGATGCAGAATCACTTCACAACTAATTAAAAGGATTTTTAAATGAGCATAAAACCATTATAATCACCAAGACCCACACACCAAACCCAACCCATCATGAAATAATTTATCAAAACACAAACAATTACAATTTTTATCTCAAGAAACAAAATTAAATTTTAAAAAATGTTGATGACATTTCAAAAAACACCGTGCTAGCATATGTATATAAGTATAACCAAGGAAATAAATTTTTAAATGATTTTCATCAAATTTATACAATGGAAATAAAAAAATGATTTATATTAACACATCAAAAACAATGTAATAACATCTATAAATCATTTTGGAAATCTCAAGCATCGAATTGGATGTTCCATAAAGAAAATAGATGAAAACGCATACCTTAATGGTGTGATAACGTAATAAAACTCTGGAAAAAGGAAGATCACAACTAATGTAACGACCCTACCCCAATTACACAGAGTTGGTGCATTATTACATAACATTGGAATGATACAAGGAATCATGCCCCGAAAGACCAATTAGTTTAGTACCCTTGGAAGTACTAGATACATTCATATGTTTTACATTATATTATAAAATAAAAACATCAAAAAACATTTGTCACCTTTTTACACAATTATATCCTTAGCCTATCCCTATAGGTCAACCATTTAATACTTCTTCACCTCCAAGGAAAAATAAAACATGGAAATGGGTGATCTTAGATGCTCATTAAGGATAACAATATAACAGAAACTTTCATAAATAAGCACAAAAATTTAAGGTAATGTATAAGACTAAAACAAAAGCCTTTTAAACTTAAACGTCAGCATAATATGGAAAAGATAAAATCAAATAGTTCCATTTACTTATTCATGTGGATATTCTACAAGTCAAATAATGACATGCGATTTCAATATCGAATTTCATAATGATAGAATGCATAATGCTAGACTTCATAACCAAATAGTCAAGGCCTTGTGCCAAGACTACAAATAATATTTTTTCAAGGCTTTGTTCCAAGACACTAGTTTGTCTCATGAGACCTAGTGATGCATCAAGGAGCTATAGCGGGCTCCACCCGTCACTTACTAAGTCCAATGCATTCCTTATATGAAAAGGTTAAAACATAACAAAACAAATCGTATAAAAACTAGCATATGAAATGTCAATTATTTATTCATAAACCATAAATGGTGTAAAAAAATACATCCATAGTCAAATATATCCCAAAAATTTCAATACAAAATTTAATTTTTGTATCATAATAAATCAACTTCAAACAATCTTAAAATCCTTCAAAAGTTGTTGACAAAGATAAAATCAAAACTTTTTTAGAGAAATTTCTCTTTCTATTTTGAAATTATTTAAAAGTAATATAATTTAAAAAAAAACATTTATTTTTAGAATATTTTTATAATATTTTATGGGAAGCTTCAACGATGATATAATGGAAGAAAATATCCACACTTGCCATATAAGTTAAAAAAAGACATTCTTACCTTAATTTTGCCGAATTGGTCATAAGGTACCTTTTTTGGAAAATAACAGAAAGATTCCATTCAAAGAATATAATGTAAAATAAGGGTATAAATGACATTAACCCATTGTCTAGTATATAGTAAAAATGTCTTGAAGTACATTTTTATGAAAACATGTATGTGGATGATAAAGAGGTCTCAGTAGATACGTACGTAAAAACAACCTCGGATAATAAAGAGATTGTGAAATTAACCATTACCTTATACTTTTACTTGGTAGAGGGTACATTGAACTCCTTATAAATAGTTAATTAATTGTTATTAAATTATACAATAACCATATATGTAAATATGATATCATATATGATCTTCTAATATTGCTTTGTTAACAATATTTTAGTAGTATAATCATTTTGGTTGTTAACTGATTCATTTTATTTTATATACTTGGTTACATATGCCATGTTTATTTTGGATAGGATGTATTTGATACATATAAAGAATTATATTATTTTCATAAACAGTATTTGTAATTATAAAATGAAAATTATTCATGAATGATTACAATGGGGAATGAATCTCATCACGTTCATGGTGATGGTAATCTGTACGTATGTGCGAGAAAAAATATAATTATATTGATTGGGAAATCGTATGTAATTGGATGGTATATCATATATAAAGAATCATTAAAATTTTATATTTATTATTTACATCAGTTATACTCATTATTATACAATCCAAATAATGAAGTGTTTGAATAACAAACTACGCCACGATGTGAAGACGGTAATCCGTACATACACACGTGCGGTGACTTTGTCATTTGTAGGATGGATAGAATAACGAATATGGTTGTAACATATTTATAATAACATAAAATTAAGTAGAAGGTTCTGCAATTATTATTCTGGTATGAAAAAAAGTGAAATAGGATGTGGAAGTATAAAATAACTTGAAAGAGTGTGGTGAAATTATTACCTCTACTTTGGGCATTTCCTTTTGAGTTGATAAAAAGGTATCCTTAATATGGATTTATGATCAAAGTATGGCTTATAGGTTGAAGTGATAGAATGTTTGAGGATATTTGGATAGGGTTTGGCCGAGACAAATGGATTTGGAGGTGTGAAATTAAGAGAAGGGGAAGTTCCCTATTATACGAGAGGTGTGGGTCACTTTAGGAAAAGCTTGAAATATTATTTTATAATAAAATAATTTTCGGTTTCTAATGGCTCAAAAATGAATTATTTCAAGGATGAGGTGGGGATGGGTCGAAATAATCTCAAAAAATAGGTTTTATATAGGTTTAGGTGCTCATATTAACCTTATCTTTTAGATTTAACTCTTAGTTAAATAGTTTAGCATTTACCATGTCTCTTTGTATTTTTATATTATAAGGTTAATAAACATACTATAAAAAGAAAAAAGAACAAAATGTGGTTAATTATTAATATATATAAATTTATCTAAGTTATTTTTCCAAACATTAAATTTTTAGAAATATTATATAAATTAATAATATAGTATTTTATTTAAAAACTCAATTATGTCAATTTTGTCACTATTTAGAATTTTTTCTGTTGAAAGCTATAAAAAATTTATTACTTAGAATAAAATTTATTTAAATAAACATAACATTTCATTGTAACCTATAAAAGTACTATAATTCATCATAAGTTTCAATTTAAATTTATTTTTATTTTTTTAATATCAATTTTTTTAATATTTCATTAATAAGGTAATTACTGCATCATCATTGTGTCATAAATAAATTAAACTATTTAACGTCTAAAAAATATATATAAAATAAAATTATGTAGGAAATCGTTTTACCTTTATAATGAGTATTTATAGTCAAAATTATAACTTATATAACCCAATTGAAAATTTTTTTTACTAAAAGATATATGTTTATGTCATTTTTGTCTTTACATTAAATTAATTAATATAAAGTGTCATTATCACTCTAAAGTGGCTCCATGGGTTCCAAAAAACGACCAAAGGATGAAAATGGTCAGACTTGTATCAACCAATAGGAATGATATACATTTTAGGATAATTTAATATTATAATAATATTATTTTTTAACCTTATTTACCAGATTTACCCTTTAACCATGGTAAATAAAATATTTACCGAAGTAATTATTCATAATGTCTAAAAATACAAGTTACCTATTTACACAATTTGTAACTCCTAATTAAAAATATGGAATATTTTTTTCCAAATTCAAAACACATAAGTGGCAGAAATTAATTTAAAGTTAATTCTCGTTGTAAAAACATACAACATGTTTTAAAGAAATAATAACTATGAAAAGATTGACACATGTTTATGCCTAGTTTAATGTGAAATTACATAAAATGAGGTAAATTATATTAAATGATAAAAATAAAATCTAATGATACTTTAAAACCACTCAATTGTATAATTTCACACTATAAATTATTTTGATTAAAAAGTTTTTTTAATTAAAATTTAGTATTTTTAACTATTCATCAAAAAATGAATGTTTTCACAAAAGTACCAAAAATTCACCCTTAGCTAATTTCGATATTCCGAATAAAAAAATGAAGACTATTTTGAAAATGAAAATTTAATAAATTTTAAAAAGTGGCTATTACTATTTATAATGGCTAGTTTGATTGGTCGTGGTGACTTAAAACTACATGTTGCATACAATGCAAGCTACTGCATTATTCAAAGGGAAACGTACCATGGAATCTTAGGGTGTTCCATTCTCCTCTACTTAAAATAATTTTTCCCTCATAATTTCTATAATATTACTGCATAAAATGAATTGTGTGGTTCTTCATCATAAGTTCCTTGGGTTCCCACATATCCTCTTCTATCTTATGGTTTCTCCATAGAACATTTACCCGATGGGTCGTCTAGTTTCTCAGCACTTGTTGTAACACCCGAGACATTTATGTTATATAAATAATTAAAGGAATATTTTTCTACACAACACTTTCTTGGCTTTATTTACACGAAATCGCGACCTTCCTCGATAGCTTGCGTCGTACGCAATACCGAGTTTCACTAAACAACGATATGCTATTAAAATATTATTAAAACTAGCCGTTATGAATAGTAATAACCACTTTTTGAAATTTTATAATTTTTTATTTTTCAAAATGGACTTCATTTTTGGATTCGGAATGTCGAAATTAGCCTAGGGTGAAATTTTGGTATTTTTCTAAAAACTGCCAATTTTTGATGAATAATGAAACCACTAAGTGGTAGTAAAAAAAACTGATTTTTTCATAAAACTTAATTTTACCGCTTCTGTGAGTGGAATTTTGAAAATCCGAGAGACACGGTTAATATCAAGGACTAAAATGTGGTTCAATGAGATGAAAATAATTTTTGGTGAATAGTAACGTTTTACTTTTATTTACCACGGTTAAAAGTAAATAGGGTAATTAAGGGTAACAATGATATTATTATTACCCTAACACATGTCCTAATTCTATTGGACAAGTTTAATTCGACCAAAAAAACCTTAGGAATAAAATATGACCATTTAGGACCACTTGGATTAGATTAGGACATTTATTATTAATTTATTCAAAGAAGGGTTAATAGTTAAAATCAATGTTTAATAAGTAAATCATTTTTAATATGTGGTTATACATAAGATAAATTAGAATATAAATATTAATTATAAAGATAAAAATATTTCCTACATAATGGTATTTTATTTTTAATTTTTAGACATTAAATAATTTAATTTATTTATGACACAACGATGATGCAGTAATTATCTTATTAATGAAATATTGACATAATTGATGTTATAAATACCCAAATAAATGTAATTAGAGGCTTTTTATGAATTACACTAATTTTATAGGTTAATATGACATGTTAGTATTGATTTAATTAACTTTTTTCGAACTAATCATTCTGTTATGATTTTGAAAAAAATCAATTACTAAATAGTTTCAAAATTGACATAAAAGAGTTTTTTAAAAAAATATTATATTATCAATTGTTATTTTTTTCCTAAAAATCTATGGTTCGGCCAAATGACTTAAATAAGGTTATATATATTAATAATAAACAACTTGGGGTTCGTTTGGCTGGTTATAGTATGTTTATTAACCTTATAGTAAAAGAACACAAGAAGACACGGTAAAAGTAAAATTATTTAACTTTATGTTAAATCTAAATGATAAGGTTAAAATAGGAACGTAAACTTGTCTAAATTCTATTGGATTAGAGGATTGCGACCCATCCCCACCTTATCTTTGAAATATATCAATTTGGAGCTATTTAAAACCGAAATTGACTTTATAATAAAATAATATTTTTAGTTTTCCCAAAGGTGCCCCTCTCCTCCCTTATAAAAGGGCACCTCTTCCCCCTCTTCCTCACACCACTTTGAGCCTTCATGCTCGGCCAAATCCTATAAATTCCTCCTCTCCACTTCCCTAGAGACATGCTAGAGGTCCTGGTATTCTTCAAAGACCAATTTTAGTTCCCTAAAAGAAGGTATCAAAGAACCACTTCAAAGAAGAGGTAATGTCCGTTACCGATTCTTTCATCTTTATTTCTTCTTCCACTTATTCTTCTTTAGTTTTTTCATTATGAAGTAATAACATCAGTATCACTCATATACTGATATGTTATTATAAGTATGAAACAACCATATTTCACCATCTATCCATCCTACGGAAAAAGAAATCACCGCGCGTGCGTACGTACGGAATACCATCTCCACGCCGTGGTGTAATCTATTTTCCACCACCACCTTACTTGGATGGGTATAATGGTGTAAATAATGACTATATATGACTATTATAAAGTAATACTGATTCTGAAATAGTATACATAAACTCCAATACAATTCCACGATCATAGGAACGATATCATCACTCGTGCGTACGTACGGAATACCGTCTCCACGATGTGATGCGACTCGTTCTACATGATCTTCATTTCATAATGATTATTTAAATGAATTGAATGAATGAATATGATATATATTACACTAATACCATTCTGGAAATGAGGTATCTATAACCTAAAGAGAAGAATAATAATTTATTCGACAAGACACGCATAAGAACAAAAAGTTATAAACACCCAAATAACAAGTAGCAATGAAATATTACTACTAATAAGCTAATAATATGACCATATATGATATCATAAAAATAAGTATGATTTTGGAATAATTCAACAATATTATTTAAATCATTATACAGGAGGCTCGGACACTTACGAAGCAAAACGGACCTAAGGAATGGGAAATATCACAATCTCATTTTTATCTGAGACTGTTTATACTTTGAAATTTACTGGGGTGTATTTTATCATCCACATCCTTGTTTCCTCAATATGTAATATTATTTCCATCCACCTACAATTTTTTAAATCCAATTTTACCCTTCGGTGAGTTTTTAGTAAAATATATGAAAGGAATCTTTTGTAGTTTTTCATACGAGGTACTTTTTGACTTTTCCGACAAAAGTACGATGAATGTTTTTTTAACTTATACGGCATGAATGGATTTTTAAAACATTATTTCCAAGAAGCTTCCTTTACATGTTTTCATGTTTATTTTTAAACAACTTCTTTTAGTTTAAAATTTCATGACATCTTAAAAAAGGTAAATGTTTTTGAAGTAGAAAGGATATTTTCCTCAAGAATGGAGTTCAAGTGTTTTATCAAAATTATTTTCCATCTAAGATAATACAATGTTCTGTTTCTATAACTATTATTACATTGATTTTATTATGTTGTGATGGATTATTTTTATGAATTCCTTTATCTTATATGAATTGTTTTATGATGTCATGATGTTTAAGAATCCCATTTTTATTACTTGGGTTATGCAATGATGTATGATTTATGATTTTGTGGCACACATAAGAATGGTATCATTATGATATGGGTGGGACCTATATCTCCCTCCAATGCATTGGGTAACGATTTTATATCTCCTGATATAGACATGGCTGGAATGGTAGGTTATACCGGTTCAGTGAAACAGGACTGAAATGAGGGTGACTCGGTTCAGAAAGGGGCTTTGTCCACTAAGATAGTCTTGACAATGAGTCTTGACTAACAAGAAATGATTCTCTATGATTATGTGTGTATTCCAAGAAGTTTCATGTTTTATGTTATGATTATTGGGATTACATTTCACTACTATGATTTATCCCATGTTATGAAATTATGATCTCTTTTGCAGGTTAAGATTTCCAAAAGATATGTTCTTATGAATATGACGTGATTGATATTTATTTTATTTACCCTTACTGAGCATTTGAGCTCACCCTTCGGTATGTTTTATTTCCCCAAGTCTGGAAGAAGGTTATTAAGTAGAATATGCCAAAAAGGGACTCTAGATATGATGAAATAAATGGGAGGCAAAGTAGATGCTTTATGAACCAGTTGTTTATGTTTCCCAATTTCTAAAGACATTATACCTATACGGTCCTTTTGTGGTTTTGTTATATGTTGTAATAAGTATGCTTCAATTTTGAAGTATTAATAATATATGTAATGTATGGGTCGTTATTGTTGGTATCAGAGGAAAGGTATAGTCAACATTTCGAAACTAGGATGTGAAAGCCTTAGTAAGATCCCTAAGGATAAGTCTAAGCATAGACCACAATCTTAGTGTTTTAGAAATGGCCATGAATAACCTAGGATAAGACCTTAAGTGTAAAATCTTATTCATGATTATGTGGTTTTACTATTATAATTAGTGTTGCTCACACTATTCTTCTTGGTTTTAGTCAATGGCTGGAACCTGAAGGAACCGTCTTAATGCGGAATGCGACGGGCAATGCAATGATTGTCCCCCTGAGCAACCAAACGTTATGGGATCTGGAATGCAAAATCTTGTAGCCATGCTCACACAACTTTCTCAAGATATGAATCATGCAGGACTTCCAAACGAGCAGAGGAAGGAGCAACATTCTGTTCAATCCTTCATGAGGCAGCGTCCACCTTCTTTCAGCGGGTCTACTGATCCATTAGTTGCTGAAAAATGGATTAGTACTACTGAAAAGATATTTTCAGTTCTTCAATGTTCTGAACATGATAAAGTCATCCTAGAAGTGTATCGTTTGGAAGGAGATGCTGATCAATGGTGGAATCTTATTAAGAATACGAGGCAAAGGGATGAAATTGAGTCCATAGAATGGGACGAGTTCAAGAACTTATTTTTCAATAAGTACTTCCCTCGTATTCTCCGAACAAAGATGGAGAAAGAGTTTCTTGAACTGAAGCAAAAGAATGATGAATCTGTTGGTACCTATGAAGCAAATTTTACAAGACTTGCAAGGCACGCTTCTGGTATTATTATCCAACCTAACAGTAAGATCGATTGATTCTTTAGTGGCTTAAAACCAAGTCTTTGAAGGGTGTTAGCCATAAGGGACTTCACTAGCTATGAAGAAATCGTTCGATGTGCTCTCAAAGTCAAGATGGAGATTGGAGTAACCCATCAGTCATATGTGTTTGATAAGAAGAGGAAAATGTAATTCAAAGGAAAATCTAAAGAGCACACTGAAAAGAAGATGAGCTTTCCCTTATGCTCAAAGTGTGGAAAGAAACATGGAGGGAGTTGTCTTAAAGGGACAAGTAAATGTTTCAAATGTAGAAAGGAAGTTCATCAGGAATTTGAATGCCGCGATTATGGGAAGAAGATGTCTAATGATGCAAACAAAGGAAGGGATACACAGAATGAACCTACTACACTTCAATGTTTCAAGTGCAAGGAGATGGGACATTATGAAAATAAATTCCCTAATCCAAGGGTTGATGATGATGGTCGACGTGAACAAACTCTTAAGGCTAAAGACAAAGGAAAGTCACATGCAATTTATATTAGCGATGTGGAGTACGATAACGATGTGGTGAAAGGTACACTTACCATCCACTCTAAAGTAGAAAATGTTTTATTTGATTCTGGATCCACCCACTCTTTTATTTCCGAATAATTTTCTAAGGGTATCACCATATAACCTCAACAATTAGATGTTGAGTTAGCTGTGACAACACCTAATGGCACAACAGTCGCATCAAAAGTTTATAATTCTTCTCCGATCGATGTTTGTGGGAAAGTGCTTCCTGCAAATCTTGTGATCCTTCCTATAGTGGAATTTGATGTGATTCATGGCATGGATTGGCTTTCTTTATATGGATCTCATATCAATTTCCAAAGAAGGGAAGTCACATTTCATATTCCAGATCAATCTATGATCGTCTATCAATGCAAGGATGAACATAACCTTCCAGTGGAAATTTCTTCCATTTTATGGGTATTGATTCCACTAAATGAAGGTTATTTATCTCAAATGGTTGGTGAGAAACTCACAATTAAGAATATACCCATTGTATGGGAGTTTGATGATGTCTTTATGGAGGAATTACCGGGTCTTCCACCGAATCGTGAAGTTGAGTTTTCAATAGAACTCGTACCGGGTGCTTTGCCTATTTCAAAGACACCTTATAGAATGGCCCCAATTGAGTTGAAAGAATTGAAGAAGAAACTCCAAGAGAATATTGATAAGGGATTCATACACCCTAGTGCGTCACCTTGGGGAGAACCTGTTCTATTGTTTATGAAGAAAGAGGGATCAATGAGACTCTGCATTGATTATCGAGAACTTAACAAGATCACTATCAAGAACAAATATCTTCTCCCATGCATTGATGACCTATTTGACCAACTACGTGGAGCTCAATACTTTTCCAAGATTGATCTTCGTTCAGTGTATCATCAATTAAGGGTCAAAAGGGAGGATATACCAAAGACGGCTTTCCGTACAAGGTACGGACACTATGAATTTATAGTGATGCCATTTGGTCTTACTAATGCCCCTGCTATCTTCATGGATCTGATGAATAGAGTCTTTAGAGACTGTCTTGATCAATTTGTGGTAGTCTTTATAGACGATATTCTTGTCTATTCAAAGAGCAAGGGAGAACATGAAGATCACTTGAGAATTATATTGAAGACCCTGAGAAAGGAGAAGCTTTATGCCAAATTTACCAAGTGTGAATTTTGGCTTCAAAAAGTTTCATTTTTGGGTCACATAATCTAAAAAGAGGGGATATCTGTGGATCCATCAAAAATAGAGGTTATCGAAAGATGGTCGATACCAACAATAGTAACCGAGATTCGAAGTTTTCTTGGTTTGGCTGGATATTATCGACGTTTTGTGAAATATTTTTCACGATTATATAATCCACTCACCAAGCTGACTCGGAAAGGAGTTAAGTTAGTCTGGACGGAGGAATGTGAAGATAATTTCAAGGAGTTGAAAAGAAGGTTATCCAGTGCACCTGTGCTCACACTGCCTTGTAGTGGAGAAAGGTTTGTGATCTATAGTGATGCATCCAAGAAGGGATTGGGGTGTGTTCTTATGCAAAATGATATGGTGATAGCTTATGCCTCACAACAGTTGAAAATCCATGACCAAAATTACCCAACACTTGATTTGGAGTTAGCTGTGGTAATCTTTGCATTCAAGATTTGGAGGCATTACCTTTATGGTGAAAGGTGTGATATTTATACTGATCATAAAAGTTTAAAGTATATTTTCACACAAAAGGAGCTGAATATGTGTCAAAGAAGATGGTTGGAGCTGATTAAGGATTACGACTGCTCAATCCATTACCACCCTGGGAAAGCAAACAAGGTGGAAGATGCATTAAGTCGACAAGACCATGCCAGTTTATCCATGATGAGGATCACAAAAGATCCAATATTTATGGATTTACAAAGGATGGATCTTGGAATTATAATGGAAGGGGAAAAATCTTATCTTTCTCAAATGAATGTTCAACCATCTATACATGTGAAGATTAAAGAGGCACAGAAAGAAGATGTCGAGTTACAAAAGAAGGTGAGAAATGTTCCTGAATTCAACCTTGATTGTGATGGGATAATAAAGTTCAGGAATCAGGTTTGTGTTCCTCCCATCCCCGAATTAAAGAAGGAGCTGCTGGATGAGGCTCATAGTTCTTCATTCTCTATTCATCCTGGAAGCACGAAGATGTATAGGGACCTGAAAGAGTAGTTCTGGTGGGATGACATGAAAAGAGATGTTGCTGAATATGTCTCTCGATTCTTGGTTTGTCTACAAGTTAAAGCTGAGAGACAGAAGTTTAAGGGGATGTCACTACCATTACCCATACCCGAATGGAAATGGGAAAACATCACTATGGACTTTGTCACAGGACTTCCTAAAACATCCAAAGGCAATAATGCTATCTGGGTCATAGTTGATCGTCTTACAAAGTCTGCACACTTCATTGCTATTAGAGAGGATTTCTCTCTAGATCAGCTTGCCAGGATATATGTAAAGGATGTGGTAAGAATGCATGGAGTACCACTTTCTATTATATCTGATCGGGATCCGAGATTTACCTCGAAGTTCTGGCGAAGTCTTCAGTATACTCTGGATACAGAGTTGAGTTTCAGCACTACTTATCATCCTCAGACAGACGGTCAGTCTGAGAGAACAATTCAAACCCTAGAAGATATGTTGAGAGCTTTCTCTATGGATTTCAAAGGTGGTTGGGATCAACACCTACCTTTGTTGGAATTTTCATATAATAATAGCTTTCACTCCAGTATTCAGATGGATCCTTATGAAGCTCTCTATGGAATGAAATGCAGGACTCCAACTTGCTGTGATGAAGTTAGGGAAAGAAAGCTATTAGGACCTGATCTTGTTGATGAAATGGCAGAAAAGGTCAGATCTATTCAAAAACACATAAGAGCAGCTCAAACTCGACAAAAAAGTTATGCCGACAACCGAAGAAAAGACCTAGAGTTTGATGTGGGTGATAAAGTGTTCTTATGAATATCTCCCTGGAAGAGGGTTATGAGATTTGGGAAGAAGGGGAAGTTGAGCCCTAGATATATCGGTCCTTTCAAAATACTGGATCGCGTCGGGAAGGTAGCTTACCGATTGTTTCTTCCACCGAATCTCTCTCAAGTACATGATGTGTTCCATGTATCACTCCGGAGAAAGTACATACCTGATCCTTCACATGTACTAAGCTCAGAAGTTGTACCGCTGGAGCAAGATCTTTCTTATGAAGAACAACCGATTGAGATTCTGGATCGTAGTGAAAAAGTCCTACGAAACAAGACCACTCGATTGGTGAATGTTTTATGGAGGAACCACCAATTAGAAGAAGCTACATGGGAGCTTGAGGATATGATGAGGGAGAGGTATCCTCATCTGATTGTTACAAAGTGACGAATTTCGAGGGCGAAATTCATTTTAAGGGGGGTAGAATGTAACACCCGAGACTTTTATGTTATATAAATCATCAAAGGAATCTTTTTCTACACAACACTTTCTTGGCTTGCTTTACACGAAATCGCGACCTTCCTCGATAGCTTGCGTCGTACGCAATACCGAGTTTCACTAAACAATGATATGCTATTAAAATATTATTAAAACTAGTCATTATGAATAGTAATAACCACTTTTTGAAATTTTATAATTTTTATTTTTCAAAATGGACTTCATTTTTGGATTCGGAATGTCGAAATTATCCTAGGGTGAAATTTTGGTATTTTTCTAAAAACTTTCATTTTTTGATGAATAGTGAAACCACTAAGTGGTAGTTAAAAAAACTGAATTTTTCATAAAACGTAATTTTACCACTTTTGAGAGTGGATTTTCAAAAATCCGAGAGACACGGTTAATATCAACGACTAAAATGTGGTTCAATGAGATGAAAATAATTTTTGGCGAATCGTAACTTTTTACTTTTATTTACCACGGTTAAAAGTAAATAGGGTAATTAAGGGTAACAATGATATTATTATTAACCTAACACATGTCCTAATTCTATTGGACAAGTGTAATTCGACCAAAAACAACCTTAGGAATAAAATATGACCATTTATGCCCACTTGGATTAGATTAGGACATTTATTATTAATTTATTTAAAGAAGGGTTAAATAGTTAAAATCAAAGTTTAAAAAGTAAATAATTTTTTATATGGGTTTATACATAAGATAAATTAGAATATAAAAATTTATTAGAAAGCTAAAAATATTTCCTACATAATGGTATTTTATTTGTAATTTTTAGACATTAAATAAGTTAATTTATTTATGACACAACGATGATGCAGTATTTATCTTATTAATGAAATATTGACATAATTGATGTTATAAATACCCAAATAAATGTAATTAGAGACTTTTTATGAATTACACCAATTTTATAGGTTAATATGACATGTTAGTATTTATTTAATTAACTTTTTTCTAACTAATCATTCTGTTATGATTTTCACAAAAATCAATTACTAAATAGTGTCAAAATTGACATAAAATAGTTTTTAAACCAAATATTATATTAGTAATTGTTATTTTATTCCTAAAAATCTAAGGTTAGGAAAAATGACTTAAATAAGGTTATATATATTAATAATAAACAACTTTCGGTTCGTTTGGCTACTTATAGTATGTTTATTAACCTTATAGTATAAGAACACTAGAAGACACGGTAAAAGTAAAATATTTAACTTAATGTTAAATCTAAATGATAAGGTTAAAATAGGAACCTAAACTTGTCTAAATTCTATTTGATTAGAGTATTTCGACCCATCCCCACCTTAGTTTCGAAATATATCAATTTAGATCTATTTAAAACCGAACTTGACTTTATAATAAAATAATATTTTTAGTTTTCCCAAAGGTGCCCCTCTCCTCCCTTATAAAAGGGCACCTCCTCCCCCTCTTCCTCACACCACATTGAGCCTTAATGCTCGGTCAAACCCTGCCAATTACTCCTCTCCACTTACCTAGAGAAATCCTAGAGGTTCTGGTCTTCTTCAAAGACCAATTTTAGTGCCTTAAAAGAAGGTCTCAATGAAGCACTTCAAAGAAGAGGTAATGTCCGTTACCGATTCTTTCATCTTTATTTCTTCTTCCACTTCTTCTTCTTTAGTTGTTTCATTATTAAGTAATAACATCAGTATCACTCATATACTGATATGTTATTATATGTATAAAACAACCCTATTTCACCATCTATCCATCCTACGGAAAAAGAAATCACCGCACATGCGTACGTACGGAATACCATCTCCACGCCGTGGTGTAATCTATTTTCCACCACCACCTTACTTGGATGTGTATAATGGTGTAAATAATGACTATATATGACTATTATAAATTAATACTGATTATGAAATAGTATACATACACTCCAATACAATTCCATGATCATAGGAACGATATCATCACTCGTGTGTACGTACGGAATACCGTCTCCACGATGTGATGCGACTCGTTCTACATGATCTTCATTTCATAATGATTATATAAATGAATTGAATGAATGAATATGATATATATTACACTAATACCATTCTGGAAATGAGGTATCTATAACCTAAAGAGAAGAATAAGAATTTATTCGACAAGACACGCATAAGAACAAAAAGTTATAAACACCCGAATAACAAGTAGCAATGAAATATTACTACCAAGATGCTAAGAATATGACCATATATGATATCATAAAAATAATTATGATTCTGGAATAAGTCAAGAACATTATTTAAGTCATTATACAAGAGGTTCTGACACTTACGAAGAAAAATGGACCTAAGGTAAGGGAAATATCACAATCTCATTTTTATCCGATATTGTTTATACTTTGAAATTTACTGGGGTGTATATTATCATCCACATCCATGTTTCCTCAATATGTAATATTATTTCCATCCACCTACAATTGTTTAAATCCAATTTTACCCTTCGTTGAGTTTTTAGTAAAAGATATCAAAGGAATATTTTATCATTTTTCGTACGAGGTACTTTTTGACTTTTCCGACAAAAGTATGAAGAATGTTTTTTAACTTATACGACATGAATGGATTTTTAAAACATTATTTCCAAAAAGCATCCTTTACAAGTTTTCAAGTTTATTTTTAAACAAATTATTTTAGTTTAAAATTGTATGACATGTTAAAAAAGGAAAATGATTTTGAAGTAGAAAGGATATTTTCCTCAAGAATGGAGTTCAAGTGTTTTATCAGAATTATTTTCCATCTAAGATAATATAGGGTTTTGTTTCAATACCTATTATTACATTGATTTGATTATGTTGTGATGGAATTATTTTTATGAATTCCTTTATCTTATATGAATTGTTTTATGATGTCATGATGTTTAAGAATCCCATTTTTATTACATGGGTTATGCAATGATGTATGATTTATGATTTTGTGGAACACATAAGAATGGTATCATTATGAGCAGGGTGGGACCTATATCTCCCTCCAATGCATTGGGTAAAGATTTTATATCTCATAAGATAGACATGGCTGGAACGGTAGGTTATACCGGTTCAGTGAAACCAGACTGAAACGAGGGTGACTCGGTTCAGAATGGGACTTTGTCCACTAAGATAGTCTTGGCAATGAGTATTGATTAACAAGAAATGATTCTCTTTGATTATGCGTGTATGCCACAAAGTTTCATGTTTTAAGTTATGATTATGGGGATTACATTTCAATACTATGATTTATACCATGTTATGAAATTATGATCTCTTTTGTAGGTTAAGATTTCCAAAAGATATGTTCTTATGAATATGACATGATTGATATTTCTTTTATTTACCCTTACTGAGCATTTGAGCTCACCCTTTTGTATGTTTTATTTCCCCAGGTTAGGAAGAAGGTTATTAAGTAGAATATGCCAAAAAGGGACTCTAGATATGATGAAATAAATGGGAGGCAAAGTAGATGCTTTATGAACCAGTTGTTTATGTTTCCTAGTTTCTAAATACACTATACCTATACGGTCCTTTTGTGGTTTTGTTATATGTTTTAATAAGTATGCTTCAATTTTAAAGTATTAATAATGTTTGTAATGTATGGGTCGTTATTCGTGTTCTCTGGTATCATGAATTTTTACAGGCTCTTCACAATAAGATAGATCAGGGTCTAGTTAAATTTCCTCATAGGTGAGTACATACACTGGTTCAGGTATTTATTTTCTCAATAGTGATTTGTGGAACACATCATGAACTTTGGAGAGACTTTGAGGCATTTCCAAACGATAAGCTACAACTCAATTTCGTTCTAGAATTTCGAAATGTCTGATGTACCTGGGACTCAATTTACCCTTCTTACCAAAACTAATAACACCCTTCCATAGAGATAACTTCATGAAAACATGATCTCATACATGAAATTCTAAATCCTTCCGTCAGTTATCGGTATATATCTTTTTCCTACTTTTTAGCTGCTTTGGTGTGGGTTTGGATAATGTTCACTTTTTTACACTGTTTCCTCAAAAGTTTTGGGCCTACGAGTTTTCTTTCACCAACATCATCTCAACAAGTTGGTGTGAGACATCACTTTCCGTATAATGCCTCATATGGTGCCATCTAAATAATTTAATGGAAGCTATTGTTATAAGAAACTTCTACGAGAGGTAAATATTGACCCCACATACCTTGAAAGTCAAGTGAGCAAGATTTCAACATGCATTCTAAGGTTTAAATAGTCAATTTTGATTATCCATTGGTTTGAGGGTGGTATGTAGTACTCAAACAAAGTTTAGTATCTAGGGATTTCTGAATACTTTTCCAGAATCATGATGTAAAACATGGATCACAATCAGAAATAATCAATAGGGGTACTCCATGAAGTCTTACAACTTCATTAATATATATTATTTCCATACTTTCTTGTGGATAATCTTCTCTTATAGCAAGAAAATGTGATGACTTGGTAAGATGATCAACAATGACCCACACTACATCATTCATTCTAGGATTATTTGGTAGCCCCATGACAAATTCCATCATAATATTATCCCATTTACACTTAGGTATGGGAAGAGGTTGCATGAATCCCTTAGGATATTGACTTCAAGTTTTCACTTGTTGACAAACCATACATCTTGACACAAAATCAGCGATCTCCCTCTTCATGTTGTCCTACCAAAAACGTTCCATCAAATCTATATACATCTTAGTGGTCCCATGGTGTATAGAGAAATTGGAGCTATGCGAATCATCCAATAATTCCCTTTTTAGACCAGGTATGTGAGGAACACAAAGTCTCTTCCCAAATTTCAAAATTTAATCTTCATATATGAAGTCACTCAGTCTCCCATCATTCACAGCATTAATCTTCTTTTGAAACTCCCCATCACTAGTCTAAGAACTCTTTATCCTTTTTATTAAAGATCATTTGAAATCCATTTAAAAATGTATTGATGTTTCTCCATCCATGGTTATTCCCATATCCATATTTACTAGATCCATGAAAATAGGATCCCTATCAACTCTCATCTTTTCAAAACTCCATGATCTATTCTAATCAAAGCATCTTCCACCTTATTTTCCTTCGCCGGGTGGTAGTGTATAGTGTAATCATAATCCTTGAGTAGATCAAGACATCATATTTAACTCATGTTGAGTTTTTTCTGTGAGAAAATATACTTCAAACTCTTGTAATCAGTATAACCTCACATTTTTCACAATAGAGATAACATCTCCATATTTTCGGAGAAAATATTTCAGCTTCTAAGTCAAGGTCATGAGTTGGATAGTTTTGCTCATAAATTTTTAGCTATGGTAATGCATAGGAAATAACTCTATCATTTTGCATTAGGACACAACCAAGTTCATTCTCTGAAGAATCACTATAAATAATAAACCCATCATTCCTCAATGGTAGAGTCAATATAGGAGCATTGAATAATCTTCTCTTCAGTTCTTTGAAACATTCTTCACACTATTTTTTCCAAAAAAATTTAACCCCTTTACGTGTGAGCTTGGTTAATGGGTTTTCCAATCAGGAAATATTCTTGACAAAACACAGATAATAACCTAGTAAACCAATAAAACTATGTACCCAATTATACTTCTCGGTGCTGGCCATTCTTGGATTTCCTTTGTCTTTGAAGGAACAATAGAGATCCCATCCTTAGAGAAAATATGGCCAAGAAAAAAAAATCTCCTGAAGCCAGAATTCACACTTGCTAAACTTCCCATATAATTTATTTTTTCTAAGAGTCTTTAGCATAATGCGCAAGTGATTTTCATAATCTTTGTATCTTTTTGAGTATACCAAAATATAATTAATAAATAACAATACCAATTCATCAAGATATTCCTTGAAATCACTATTCATTAGATCCATGAAGATAGAGGGTGCATTTTTCCATCAAAAGGCATTACTGTAAACTCATAATGCTCATACCTGGTTCAAAATACTGTTTTCGGAATGTCTTCCTTCTTCACACAGAACTGGTGATGTCTAGAACTAAGGTAAATCTTTGAGAAATATTAAGCTCCATGAATTTGATCGAATAAATCAGCAACGCGAGGTAAGGGATAATTGTTCATTATTGTTATAGAATATATCTCCATGTAGTCAATGCACAACCTCATAGATCCATCATTCTTCTTAACAAAATGAATAGGGCTCCCCATGGAGAAACACTAGGGTGAGTAAATCCCTTATTACTAAATTCCTCTAGTTCTTTCTTTAGTTCCACTAATTCCATAGTGGCCATTTTATAAGGGGTTTTCGATATAGGCCTTGAACTAGGAATTAAATCAATGGAAAACTCAATTTCTCATTCTGGAGGATGTCCAGGTAAATCCTCTGGAAACACATCAACATATTCTTGCACGATACATACAACCTCTATTCAAACATTATTTTCCTCACCCTTAATTAATTCATTCTCTTCCTCCCCAATAATTGAATTTAGTAGAGCTACTGGGAGTGGATCTGGATAAGAATAAAGTGGTGATGTTTCTACTCTAATGATCAGGTACTCCTTATCGTCATTGAGAATTGTAACATCCTTATTTTTATAATAAAGTTTCGCATCATGGCCCAAAATCCAATCCAAACCAAGGATTATATCAAATTAAATCATGGGTAATATTATGAGATCAGCAGATAAATAATATTTATATGCCCTAATGGTAACTAATTCACAAAACCTTTTTGCAATGATACTTCCCTTAAGAGTTTTGACTGATAACTCCCGTGTTAAATCAAATTGGAAATATCTAATTTTCATAAAAAATGGGAAGATATGAAATAATGGGATGATCTAGAATCAAATAAATAATTGGATAAACCTTAAGAAACCATTAAATTACCTACCACCATGTATTTCAGAGCTTCAAACTCACCAGTAGTGATCGCATAAGCCTGGCATTTCTCCCTTGGCCTTTTCTGGGGTATGTTTCCTTCGCGCTTAAGACATTTGTTTGAATAATTCCCCTTTTCTCTACAATCGTAGCATTCAACATTTACATCCTCTTTCTACCCCTTACAATCACGAACATGGTGTACTTTTTCACCACACTTGTAACAGACTCTCATTCCCTTCGGGAAAGTACCAGGGTGTTTCTTTCCACATTTTCCATAGGATGGATATTCCAGTCTTCCATTTTTCTCCTTATTTCCATTTACAGAGTGTTCATAAGATCTTTTCTTCTCTTTCATTTCTTTAAAGTCATATGAATTATAGAATTATTTTTCTATCTTGATAGCACATGAGAAAATATCCTCGTATGATAAGAAGAATTGTGAGACTAATGATCACCGGAGAAATGGTTTTAACCCATCAAAGAATCAATCAATATTTCTCCTTGGGCTATGTATATAATCTGCATCATGCCTTGGTAACCTTGTAAATTTATCCTCATATTTTGTGACATTCTCATCCTCCTTTTGACACAGACTCAAAAATTTCCATTCCATATCTGCTCGATGGTCATGAGGAAAATATTTTTCTAAGAAAATATATTTAAACTCCCTCCATCCCTTATTTCATACTTCATTATCTTCCTTTTTGTTTTTAATCAGTGATCACCATTCATCTACATCCCCTGTGAGGTGATAAACTACCATGAAAACCTTTTCCCTTTCGTTACTCCCCAAGGAATGAAATATTTTCTCTAAGGAACTTATCCATTTCTTGGATAAAAATGGATTTGTAGTCCCACTAAATGTTTGTGGATGTTACCTCATGAATCAGTATAACATTGATCCTCCATGTTGTGGATCGAGATATCCTGTGTGAGTTATCCTAGTATGGTGATAAGTTGATCAACACCAGTTGCATCACCAGCTCCACTATAATTATCATGAGTAAGATGGAAATCCTTATATGGATTTCATGCATTGATATGATTTCCATTCCTTTCACCAGACACCATTTTTAAACAATGGGATACTATAGATTAGTTTGTGAACCGCAATACATAATTCTGAACTTGTAAATCAGTTAACATAAATTGAACAGTTTATGAATATAATCCATAATCATAAAAATGTTTTCTTTGAGGAAGTATATACATATAAATCCTGCATAATGGTTTTTAAATAAAATGTGAATTATCCTAATCATATCTCTTAGGAGTTTCATAACCAATACTGCAACAAGGCCGTTGTTGTGCACCAGTTCCCATTTCAGTCTTGCTCAAAGCGATGTTTTTGGGTTTTAACCCTAGGTAAATTTGTTTCAGAGATGCCTCTACCTAATCGTATCTAGATAGAGATGTATTTCTTATAAAACTCCCCAAATTTCTATAATACCAAAATTCTGGGATGTTATTCTATACTAATCCTCAAACTCTATCTTAGGGTAGTGTTCTCTAATCAGAGTTTTTCTAAATCTAGTTTCCAAAGTTTGTACCAAACTTCCTCTGATAACAACTGTAACTCCTCGACCCCAGTTACTTAGAGTTAGTACATTATTATATAACATCGACATGATACAATGAATCATGTCCCAAAAGATCGATTAGTTTATTAGCCTTGGAAGTTCTAGATAAATTCTTACGTTTTACATTAAATCATGAAATAAAAAAATCAACAACATTTTTTCCCCTTTTAACACACATATATCATAAGCTTATCCATACAAGTCAACCATTAAATACATCTTCACCTCCTGGTAAAAATAATACATAGAAAGGGGTGAGTTCAGATGCTCAGTAAGGATAAAAATATAGCAAAAAATTCTAAAAATAAGCATAAACATTTAAGGAAATGTATAAGACTAAAACAAAATCTTTTTAAACTTAATCTTCAACATACTATGGAAAAGATAAAATCAAATAATTCCATTTACTTATTCACATGGATATTCTACCAGTTTAATAAACAAATGAAATTTCAATATACAATTTCATAATGATGAAATGCATAATTCCAGACTTCATAACTACATAGTCAAACCCTTATGCCAAGAATAAAAATAAGATTTTGTCAACCCCTTGTGAGAAGACAATATCTTGTCTCATGAGACCTATCGATGCATTTAGGATCTATAGTAGGCTCCACTTGTCACTTACTAAGTCCAATGCATTCCTCATATGAAAAGGTTTAAACATAGAAAAAACATTCATATTAAAACTAGTATACGAAATGTCAATACATTATCTGTAAACCATTAATGGTGTAAAAATAAAACATCCACAATAATAAAAATCATAGAACCATCAATAAAATAAGGAAGTTTTGTATCATAATAAATCAACCTCAAAAAAGATTAAAATCCATCAAAGGATGTTGACATAGAAGAAATAAAAACTTTTTTAGAGAAATATCTCTTTCTATTTTGAAATCATTTAAAAATCATATAATTATAAAAGAAAACATTTAATTTGAAAAAATTCTTATAAGATTGTATGGGAAGCTTTGACAATTATATAATTTTGGAAAATAGCCACTCCCACCGTATAAGTTAAAAAATACATTCTTACCTTAATTTTGTCGAAAAGATCATAAAGTAACTGGTTTGGAAACCAACAAAAAGACTCCTTAAAAAAATATAAGGTTAAATAAGGGTAAAAATTACTTTAGACCATTGTCTAGTAAATAGTAATTTTTTTTGAAATTCATTTTTAAGAAAAAATGAATGTGGATTATAAATAGGTCTCAGTAAATACTTACATAAAAACAAACTCGGATGACAAAGAGATTGTGAAATTAACCCTTACCACATACTTTACCTTGGTTGAGGGTATGATAAAATCTTGAATAATAGTTCAATAATTTTTATTAAATTATAAAAGAACCATATATGTAAATATGATATTATATATGATCTTCTAATATTGGTTTGTTAATAATATTTTAGTAGTATCAACGTTTCAGGAGTTAACTTATTCATTTTCATTTATATGTTTGGTTATGTAATCCATTTTTGTTATCAATAAGATGTATTTGATTCATATACAGAATTATATTATGTTCATAAAAGTAATTTTGAATCAATAAACGAAAATTATTCTTGAATTATTATGATGGGGAATGAATCTCATCATGTTTGTGGAGACGGTAATCCGTACGAACGCACGAGCAAAAATATCATTATTTTGATGGAGAAATCATATGTAATTTGATGGTATATCATATATAAAGAATCACTAACATGTTATATTTGTTATTTAATTCAGTTATACTCATTAATATACTGATCCAAATAATGAAATGTTTGAATAAAAAACTATACCACGGCTTGGAGATGGTAAGCCGTATGTACGCACATATTGTGACTTTGTCATTTATAGGATTGATAGAATAACGAATATGGTTGTACAATATTTATTATAATATCATAGTATGTTGATGGTACATGATTTATTATTTTGGGATGAAAACAACAAAGATAGAGGATGTGGAAGAATAAAAGAACTTGAAAGAGGGCGGTGAAATTATTACCTCAAATTCGGGTGTTTGTTTTGAGTTGATCAAAAGGGATCCATAGGTTGGATTTCCGATCAAATTAAGGAATATATTTTAAATTGAGGGAAGCTAAGAGGATATTTGGTCAGGGATTGTCTAAGCCAAATGGATTTAGAGGTGTGAAATTAAAAGAAGGGGAAGTTCCATTTTCTAAGAGAGGTGAGGGTCACTTTAGGAAAAGATTGAAATATTATTTTATAATAAAATCATTTTGGGTTTATAATGGATCAAAAATTAATTATTTTGAGTCTATGGTGGGGATGGGTTGAAAAAATCACAACCAATATGTTTTAGATAGAGTTAGGTTATAATATTAACCTTACCTTTTAGATTTGACTCTTAGTTAAATAGTTTGACATTTACCATGTCTCTTTTTATTTTTATATTATATGGTTAATAAAATTACAATAACTAGCCAAAAGAAACCCAGATGGTTCATTATTAATATATATAACCTTATATAGGTCCTTTGTCTAAACCTTATATTTTTAGGAATATTATATCAATTAAAAATATAGTATTTATTTTAAAAACTCAATTATGTCAATTATGAAACTATTTAGTATTTGATTTTTTTTGAAAGCTATAAAAACTTTATCACTTAGAATAAAATTTATTTAACCAACCCAAACATATAATATTAACCTAGAAAATTAGTGGGATTCATCATAAGTCAAAATTCACATTTATTTGGATATTTATAATATCAATTATTTTAATATTTCATTAATAATGTAATTACTGCATCATCATTGTGTCATAAATAAGTTAAATTATTTAATGTCTAAAAATTAAAAATAAAATAAAATTATGTAGGAAAGCTTTTGAAATTTCTAATTAGTATTTATAGTCGAAAATATATCTTATATAACCCCATATAAAAATTGTTTTACTAAATGATATATGTTTATGTCATTTTTGTCTTTACATTAAATTAATTAATTTAAAGTGTTATTATCACAATCAAGTGGCTCCATGGAGTCCCAAAATCGACCCAAGGATTACCATTGTCGGACATGTATCAACCAATTGAAATAGGACACATGTTAGGATAATTTAATATTATTATAATATTATTTTTTACCCTTATTTACCGGATTTATCCTTTAACCGTGGTAAATAAAATATTTACCGAAGTAATTATGCCTAATGTTTAAAAATAAAAGTTACCTATTTACACAATTTGAACCTCATTATTCCAAATATGAAATCCATTTTTCAAAATTCAAAACACATAGTTGGCAGAAATTAATTTAAAATAAATTCTCGTTGTCAAACCAAGAAGTGTGTTTTTAAGAAATAATAATTAATAAAATATTGACACTTGATTATGTCCAGTTTAAATGTGAATTCACATAAAATGACTTAAACTATATTAAATGATAAAAATATAATCTAATGATACTTTAAAACCACTCAAATGTATACTTTAACACTATAAATAATTTTTATCAATAAACTTGAATTTAATTACAATTTAATATTTTTCACTATTTATCCATAATTAAATGTTTTCAGAAAAGTACCAAAAATTCACCGTAAGCTAATTTTTTAAAAAAAAATTTAAAAATGAAGTCCATTTTGAAAAATAAAAATTATAATATTTCAAAACTTGTTTATTACTATTTATTATGGCTAGTTTGATTGGTTGTGGTGTATTAAAATTCTATGTTGCGTAGAACGAAAGCTACTGCATTATTCAAAGGAAAACATACCGTGGAATCATGTGGTGTTATATCTCAAGAGATGATCTTAAAACCATCATATTAAATAAAAACAAGCCACACATAAACCCATATTCCTATGGTTCAACCAATATAGAATCCCACCAAGGAAGAACCAAGAACCAAGAGAGAGAGAATAGAAGAGAAGGAAAAGATCAATAAAACCGAAGGAACTCACTATATATTGGATGAAGGAGACCTAATAGAGGTAGGAGAACCAAGGTAGAGGAGATTGGAAGCCCACAAATGAACCTTAAATGATAAACAAGGAAGAGAGACATGAAAATCATTACAAAGAGGGATGATAAAAGTGTAATTTCCACTTTATAAAGAAATTGGAAAACTCACACAGCTTTGTCTCATGGTTTCCCAAACCGTACACCAACCTTGCACACCCTACTGAAAAAAGGGGATATAAGGACCCAACCTTAAAAATTAATTAATTTTGTGTTAAGTAAATAATTTTACTTTCATTCACATCAATGATGTTTTTAGGTTTATAAATTTAGAGAATTAGGATACAAATCATACATAACAACTCAAATATTAAAAAGTTGTAACTTCTACTCACTATACATTAAAAAAAAACAAAAACTACTAAAATGAAACATTTTTTATTTTCATGTTTAATTATCACAAAATTTTTCTTGATCCCACAATTTTCACTATTCTCCCATAAATACTATAAAAATTTTTAAAACTTGGAATGAGCATAAAAATATCTATAAAGGATACAAAAAGAAGGAAAACTATTTTTCTTACTAAACATGTAAACCATGAATACTTTATCATAAAGTAGTAATTTTTACCTTTAAAAATTATTATATACACCACAATGAATATAATATCATTTGTTACCAATTTTGTAATTGAAATATTACTAGAAATAACCATCAATATAAAATATAATATATAAAGGTATCTTGGGACATAATAATGCTTAAATAGAATAACCATAGGGTCTAATTCCACACATATCACTAAATTGAATAGCCATATGGCCAAATTCCATACCCAATGAATTTTAGGTTATAACATAACCCCCATCCTTGGTTTATCATGAAACCATCCGTCTTTGGTTTATCACATAACCACCTTTATTTGGTTTATCACATAACCATCCGTCAAATGTCGAAGCACCATTATATAATCATAACACATAAAATATTTTCAACTAGAAACATTTCAGTCATAAAATTTTATTTTCAATCACAAGAAATAATATCATGACATTGAAATATTCAAATCACTTTCAAAACTATTTTCAATACCAAAACACCCAAAAATAGAATAAGGCATTTCTTTTCCTTTTAAAAACATTATGTCTTCTAACGTAAACCTAATATCAAATAATGGTTATGGTAGTGGAGAAGTCATTGTCATCCCATACATTAAAAAATATTCCTTTTTTAATTTATAATGAAATAAAATTATTTTTATAAAAAGATTCCATTTGAAAACTATGTAGTAAATGATAATTCAAATGGGTTGATTATACACCTTATAATAAAAGGGGGTGTATAACATCAAAATGATCCATATTGAAAAGAGAGTAAGGCAGAGTCCCTTACCTTGAGTTTGATTAATCATGTATGTTACATGATCTTACTGAATAATAAAAATAGGTTAATTTATACTTTATTCATAACCTTTTAATATTTTTTATTCCTTTTATATCATTAACTAACATGTTATAATAATAATTTAATTACTTGAGTTTATGTTAGACATTTTGTTGATATTTGGTACTTGATTCGAGAATGAACATGGATTGATGTATCTAGTTCATGTGGTCATAAGTCTTTAAACTAATAAATAATATCCATTCAATTATTACCATTTTATACATTAATTATACTCTTAAATAAAACCATTTGGCGTTGTTATGAAAAATTAACAATGTTATATTCAATGAGATGGTAAGTCGTGCATACACAAGAGTAAAATTTTCCATTTTTTATTTATCGTTATGGAAAGAAGGTAAGTATTATTTTATCTTTCCATAATTATAATAAAATCTTTATTATGATATTAATATTTTAAATATACTTATATATATATATCATACAATTGATTTAATGTAAAAAATGAGTCACATCGCTTCGTGGTGGTGATAGTTCACCCATACGCGGGAACACCATTATCATTTTTATGCACATGGAAAGTAGGAATAAAATTGATATATTATTATCACATAATGATTAATATGTCATTAATTTAAAATATGAACATTAATTCTATCTACATAACCACTCATGAGAGACGGTTATGGAAAAATAATTATAATAGTTCCTGGATGTGATAATTCACACGTACGTATGAATGATTAATTTCTTTCCCATATAATGTAAGTGGAGATGGATTTAGGAGATTAAATTAACATAATAACATCTAATTTTATTTAGGATACTAGATTTATTATTTAATCTTGTAATAATATTAATTAAAGGATGTTTAAGAAGAAAAAATGTAGAATTACTTAAATAAAAACCGTACATTTTCTTAGATGATCACATTTCTTAACACTTTAACAACTATAAAGAGGTTGTTCTGCATAAAATAAGGATTAAATAATGTGGGTAGGGATTATAGTATGGGTTTTGGGCAGAGTTACATTGAAATAAAAGGTTTGAGAAGTGTGATTAATAGAGAAGAATGGGTGGCTTTTTATAGGATAGGGGAGGAGAACACTTGGAATTATAAAAGTATTAAATTAGTATAAATTAAATTTTGATTAAAAATGGGTCCAAAATCATTTATTTAGAATTTAGGATGAGTGTGGGTCTAAATATAATCATCCAATGTGAATTATAAAAGTTTTGAATAAAAGTTAATCCTCCTTTTGTGTTTTAACCTTTTTAACTCTTATAGTGTTATTGAGTAATTTACACTATGAGAGTTAAAATAATTACCAAATCATGAAAAACGATCAATAAATGAGTTATTAATGAAACATTTGGACTTATATCATATGTTTTGTAAAATATTTTATATTTAGATATTTTATATCATTTATTTAGATATTTTATATTTTAAGTAATGAATTATGTCAATTTTAACACTATTCATTACTTGATGTTTTTAAAAACTCATAAAAACATGATTATTTTGAGAAAATAAAATAAAACATTTATAACATGTCAAATTCATCCATAAAATTCATGTATGGAATCAAATATTTCAAATTATAATTATTTGTATATTATTAATATGATTTATTTGACTCATTCTTAAATAAATCTATTACTGCATCATCTTTGTGACACTATTTAATTTAATTATTTATTTCCTAAAAATTATAAATAAGTTACCATGATTTATGAAAAAGTTTTATCTTTATAATTACTATTTATAGTCAAATATATACATTATATTACACCATAATAAAAAAATATTAGTAATAAGAAATATATTTATGACATCTTTGCCTTTACTATGAATTGAATGTTTTAAATATCATAATAACACCCAAGTGGCTTCCAAAGGTCACAATATCGACCCAAGGATGGAAATGGTCGATAATAACTCATAAAATAAGATTAGGAAATATTTTAGTGTAATTTTATAATATTATAATATTAATTTTACCTTTAATTACCCAATTTACATTTTACGATGGTAAATAAAATATTTATGTTACAATTCACCAAAATTATTTTGGTCCTATTGGAATGTATTTTTCATAAATATTACAACTATATATGTATTTTTTTTGAAAATAAAATTCATATAAGTGGAAAAATTAGGTTTAGGACTAATCTTGTTGACAGATCAAGAAAATGACTTTTAAAGTAAAATATTGAAAAGTTCACATAATATTTCTATTTAATTTTAATTAAAAAAAGAATCCAATGAAATACGTCATATTAAGTAATAAAAAATTCATATAATGATACCTTTAAACCTTGAAAAATTATAATTTAAAAATAAAAATAAATTAGATGAAAAGGTAGTTTTGAATTATAATGCAACAATTTTCACTATTCATTAAAATATGAATTTTATAAGAAAAATACCAAAAATTATACCAAAGTAAATTTTGATTCCCCACTTCCAAAGAAGAATATTTTTTTGTAAAATATAATATATAGAAGTGACAAAAACTATATTTAAAAAGGTATCTCCATCAAAAAGCGATAAAACTTTTAGAAATATTAGAGCAGTTTATACTTAAAATTGTGTTTATTCTCATTTTAAGCATATAACATTAATTTGAGGAATGTAAAAATATTGAATAAACATGTGTAAGCATAATATAGTTAGTTATGTTCATTCACATAGACACTATGGATTGGTGATAACTACCATTTTAGATAATAATAACAATATATTATTTTTTGGTATAACTCATTCTTGTGTGCAATGTAGGATTTCAAAGAAATTGATTTATTATTTGTCAAGTATGATATCAAAAATAGAATCCCTTTTAAAAATATTAATATCTAATTAATAAATATTAATAGATAAAAAAATTATTATTCTATAATTACTTGGGATGTTACATCCTTCCCCCTAATGGAAATTGCATCCTCAAAATTTTAATTACTAATCAAATAAGTGGGGGTATTTCTCCATAATATAATTTTTAGATTCCAATATTGCCTCTTAAACCATATAATTTTCCACAAAACCTTAACTTGAAGAATCACCTTACTCAGTAACACATTCTCTCTATAGTCAGTAATATAGACTGACTGTTACTCATAAGAAATATTTTCTTATAACCAAACTACTTATGGACTCAAAACATGAGAGAGATATGAAATATACGTACTTAATATTGAAACATGAAAAACATTATGCACCTGGGATAGAATCGTAGGTAATTCCACTTGATAGGTGAGTGATCCAAATTTCTCCCTGATTTCATAGGGTCCAATAAACCATGTAATCAACTTCCCCTTCTTTTCAAAACACATCACACTTTTCCGTGGATATGTTTTGAGAAAGACATGACCACCTACCTCAAACTAAAGATCCTTCCTCTAGTTATCCACATAAAGTTTCTATATACTTTGTACTGTCCTCATGTACCTCTAAATCAACTAAACTTTCTATTCCATTTTCTACCAATTATGTTCCCATCAACATCCTTTCACCCACTTCATCCCAAAAAGATGTAGTTAGACCCCTCATTCCATATAATTCCACAAATGGTTCCATCTGTATATTATAATGAAAACTGTTACTTTAAGAAAACTCTACCAAAGAAATATATTGATCCCAACATCCCTGGTAATCCATTTAACATGAAAATATCATATCCTCCATCATCTGAAATTTTTATTCTGACTACCCATATGATTGAGGGTGAAATGTTGTACTTAAATTTAATTCAGTACCCAATGACTTCTAGTGACCTTTCTGAAAGTTATAAGTGAACATGAGATCATGACCAGATACAATTGAGAGGGAAAATCTATGTAAGATGACTATCCCTCTAATATACATCCAAGAACGTTGATATAAAGACAATGTGTCTTAAATAGGAATAAAATGATAAGATTTAGTCAATCAATCAATAATAACCTAGATCACATTATTACCTTGAGAAGTATTTTGTAATCCCACTATGAAATCCAGGGATATATTTTCCCTTTTCCACTCTGTCACCAAAAAATGATGAATAGTCCCTTTCAATAACTTCCATTCTACTTTAATCTAATAAAAAATCAAAATATCAGAGTAAATTTAGATTTATCCTTTTCATTCCATCCCACCAGAAATACATTCGAAGGTTTATGTACATCATAGTGCTTCTTAGATTAACTAAAAAATAAGAAATATGAGATTCAAATAACAAACATTTCTTCAACTGTGAATCAAAAGGCACACATAATATCTTTCCAAACCTCAAAAAACTATCTTTATCAATTTTAAATTTAGGTAACTTACCCTTCTGAAACAATTCTACCTTTTTTTCACAACTCACTACCTTCATTACACACTTTCTTAATTCTGTCTAACTGAGTTGACTTCACTAACACCTAAAATAAAAAAGATTAATTTATTACACTAACATGTTACAAGATAAAATTCATCAAATCATTGACCAAATGATCTCATTACAAACATACCATGGTTAACATTGCATTAATATTTCGACTCAAAGTATTAACCACTTGTATTTGTTTCCAGGATGGTAATGAATTATTTAGTCATAATCCTGGATTAATTATAGCTATCACCTCTTTCTCATGTTCAATTATTTTTGAGTGAATATATACTTCAAAATTTTGTGATCAGTATATATTTTACACTTTACTCCCTAAAATGATGCATCCAAATTTTTAATGCAAAAAAATAGTAACTAATAAGAAATAATGTGTATATTAACTTAACTCATGAGGGTTCAACTGATATGAAGAATAATAAATTACTGATCATTATATATTATGACACAACTATTTCCTTTCAATGAACTATCACCATCGATAAGAAATTCAAAATTTCTGGAAGGTAGGGCCAAAACTGGAGAATTTACCAATCTTATTTGCAGTTTCTGAAAACAATCATCAAATTATATTCCCATGATGAACATAACTCTTTTACATGTTTACTTTGTAAGTGGTTTATGTATCTAATAAATTTTTTAGACAATCTTTTAGTAACAACCTAATAATCCAAGATAACTAAGAATCAATATGATATTGGTTGGTCATTGACACTCTTCAATAACTTTTGTTTTACATGGGTCAAAATTTATTCCATATTTAAAAAGAATAAAAACAAGGAATGGAATTTGTTTCAGTCAAAATTCATTCTTAGTAAACTTTCCATATAGTTTCATTTATTTTAAGGGTTTGAAAACAATCATTAAGTGACTTTCATGTTCCTTCTGAATTTTAGAATAAACCAAAATATCATCTATAAAAACAACCACAAACTGATACAAAAACAGATGAAAGACTCCATTCACGAGATTTATAAATACAGTTGGGGTATTATATAACCCAAAAGGAATAACTATAAACTCATAATTCCCATATCTCATTTGGAACACTACCTCTGGAATTTCATCCTCCTTCACCATTAACTGATGGTATCTAGAACTCAAATAAATCTTCAAAAAATAATGAGCTCCCTAGAGCTAATCAAACAAATCCTTGATATGAGGAAATGGATAATTTTTCTTAATAGTGATGTTATTCAAGGCTCTGTAATCAATACAATGTCTTATAGAACCATATTTCTTTTTTAAAAATAAAACAGGAGCACCCCATAGTAAAGTGTTAGGGAGAATTAAACATTTATCAATTAATTCTTATAATTGTTTTTCAATTCCGACAATTCTACTTGAGCCATTTTATAAGGGGTTTTAGAAAAATTCTTAACATCAGGAACTAAATCAATACTAAATTCAAATCTCCAATCAGGAAAAATTATAGTCAATTCATTAATAAAAATATATATAAATTCATTCACTAATGGAATGTCACTAAGCAAAAATATTTGTTTCTTTTCAAAAACATGATATAGATAACATTAACTGCCATATTTAATCAATCTCTTAGCTTATTGGTATTTTATCAATGTTATAAAACCATTGAATAAAAATTTCTTGGATTTGAAATCTATTTTATCTTGATAAAATAAAATCCAATCCATACCCCAAATGATATCAAATTCCATTATGGGAAGTTCAATAATATTTATAAGAAAAACCATCCCACTAATAATAAAAGGAATATTACCAAAAATATTGGTTTCTTTAATACATCCACATGGAGATTTTACCAAAAGTTCTCTATCAAATTAATGAGGTAATATTTCTAATTCACATGCAATGATCTCAGAAATGAATGAATGTAATGATCGAGAGTCAAATATAGTATTGGAATATTTTTATAATCCGCATAACATACTTATCACCACTTCATTTTATGATCCCACATCAACCGTAGGAGTAGAAAATGAATTTTCCATGCTCTTTTACTGTCGATATTACTAGATTCCACTCTGGGTAATCAACTTTGGACACAAATTGACATAGTGCCCTAAATAATTACAAGTATAACAAATTACCCATAACTATTCATTGCTTTCTTTATCATCTCCCCTATAATCGCGAGCAATATGACCAGTCTTACCAAATCAGAATCACTTCCCAGAATTTGAGAGACATTCTCTAGGATGTTTTTAACACACTTACAACAAGATAGAAGTTTAGTTTTCTAACCTCCAAACATTTTTGATGAATTCTTTCCCATTTCCTTCCAAATAGATCATGTATTCTTCATGCTATTGTGGAATACATAGTCATTATAAAACTCCATTTCTATCTTCTCAGTATGCCAGACAAGTTTCTCATAGCTTTTACGGTCACAAGAATCTAATTACCTTTGATATTTTGGCTTCAATCCTCAATAAAAACAATTTATCTTACTATCAATATATCAGATAAAATTTGGGACGTACCTTGAGAAACAGGTGAAATTTTATTCATATGAAACCACAGAATATTACTCATTTTGATTCAATTTCAAGAATAGATTTTCCATCCTAACTCAAACATCCTTAGGAAAATATTTCTCATGTAAGATATTCTGAAATTCATCCGATTCCGTGGAATCAATCTCTTTACTTCCTCTGATATTTTAAATCATTGACCACCACTGATCGACTTCACCTTAAAACAATAAATATAAAGACTAAACTTTTTATAGTCTGAACACTCCATTACATCAAAAATATTTTCTTGGGATTTAATCCACCCTTCAGCTAGCACAGGTTCAAATGATCCTCTGAATGATGAGGGGCCATTCATTTTGAAATTATCCACTACCAACATATTTCTATGTGGATGATCGGGTTAATCTCGTGCATGGATGCCACAACCATTTATCTCCACATTCAACATATCCATTACTATAAAAATAGTTTATTTTCGATTCCAACCAACTTAGGATGCTGATTTGGATGGTTTTTGCCTCTGTATGCCATCCCAGCACAACTGTCTTTTTTATTCTGCGGAAAACCATTTTGAACAAAGATATCTTAGACAAAGAAACATGGTAATATTGAAATTCTATATCATTTCAAATTGTCCATGAAGTAAAAAATTATTTATAAATATTCTATTAACGGTATTATAACTCCTAAAGTTATCTACATCAACATCTGATACCAAATATAAGGCCTAATCCTGAAACATTACTTAATCTTGAGTTAAGTCAATGATTTGACTTTCTTTCACATCAAGGATATTTTCAGGTTTATAGATTAAGAGAATTCAGAAATAACTTGTACATAAAAACTAAAATATTACAAATTGGACACTTCTAATCACAATCTATTATTAACAAAACAATAAACTAGTAAAACTAAACATGGTTTATTTTCATGTTCAATTATCCTAACATTTACCTTGATACCATCATTGTCTCTATTCTCCATTAAATCCTGTTATTTTTTTTAAAACATCAGATGATCATAAAAATAATAGTAAGAGATAAAAAAAACGAGGAAAATAGTTAGTCTTGCAAAAACATGTAAACCATGAATATTTGTCATAAATTAATACTTTTAGCCATTAAGAATTAGTAAATACACATCACTAAATATAAGTTCATTGATTTCCATTTTTTTAATCAAAATATTACTACAAAACCCATATAAATTACATATAACATATAAAGGTAACTTTTAACATAATCATACATAAATAGAATAACCATACAGTCGACTTCCACACATATCACTAAATGGAATAGCCATACGACCAACTTCTATACCCAATGCATTAGAGGTTATATCCTAACCACCCATCCTTGGTTTATCATGGAACCACCCATCATTGGTTTATCATGTAACTACCCATATTTGGTTTATCACATAACAACCCGTCAAATATCCAAGTACCAATATATAATTATAACACATAATATATTCTCATTTATTTAAATTTCACTAATAAAATTTCATTTCTAGTCACAAGAAATAATTTAACGATACTAAAATAGTCAATCCACATTAAAAATTATTTTCAATACCAAAACAAACAAAAAGGGAATAAGGTATTTCATTATATTTTAAAAATATTAAGGCTTATAGAGGAATCCAAATATCAAATTATGGTTATGGTGGTGGAGAAGTCGTTTTGGCTACACATGTTAAAAAAACATTCCATTTGCCATTTTGTAAAGAAAGTAAAATTCTTTATATATAAACATTCATTTCTAAATCCTTGTAATTAATTACAATTAAATGGGGTTGATTATACACATTATAAAAAAAGGTGGTGTATAAAAAAAATATGGCTTAATAAAAGGATATTAAGGTGAAGTCCTTTACCTTGAGTTCGTTTCGAAAAGTATGTTCTAAGTTATTCCTAAATAATAAACATAGGATAATTTATTCTTTCTTCATAACCTTTCAATTTTTATTATTCATTTTATTTCATTAATTATCATGTAATAATAATTAGTTAATTTTTGGAGTTCATGTCGGACATTTTTTTGATATTCGGTATTTGAGTCGAAAATGAACATGGTTTGTTGTCACTGGTCCATGTGGTCATAAGTCCTTCAAATCCAAAATAATATTCATGAAATTACTTCCAATATTATACATAAATTATAATTTTAAATAAAACTAGTATGTATTTTTATAAAAAATGAACAATGTTACATTTATGGAGACGGTAAGCCGTATGTATGCATGAGTAATATCTTCAGTTTTTTCATTTTTCATTATGAAAAGAAGGTAAATATTTTTTATTCTTTCCACCATGATCATAAAATCATTAATTTCATATTAATATTTTAATAATACTTATATATATCACACAACATATGTAATGAATAGAAATGAGTCAAATTGCTTTGTGGAGGTGATCGTTCCCAAATACGTAAGAACACCATTATTATTTTTGTGTGCATGGAAAGTAAGAATATAATCAATATATTATTATTACATAATGATTAATATGTCCTGAATATCTGATATGAATTCTAATTCCATCTTTATAACAACTCATGAGAGATGGTTATGGAAAATTAATTCTATCAGTTTGTGGAGGCGATAGTTCACATGTACGTACAAATGATTAATTCCTTTCCCAATTAATGGAAGTGGAGATTGATTTAGGTTAAGATATTAAAATAAAAACATCTCATTATATTTAGGATTTTTAATTTAATATTTTATCTTAGAAGAAGAATATTTTAAGGATTTTTAAGAATAAATTAAAAATAAATAATTAAATTAAAACATTACCTTTCCTTCAGACGAGCTCCTTTCTTATCACCTTAACACCTATAAGGATAAAGTTATACCTAAAATAAATATTCATGAATGTGGGATGGGATTATAGTAAGGTGTTTGGAAGATATTTTCAAAAACAAAATATTTTGTAAGTATGAGTAATAGAGAGGAATATGTGTCTTTTTATAGGAGAGGGGAGGGGCACCCTTCGAATTATTCAAAGTATTAAATTAATATAAATTAAATTTAGATCACAAATGGGTCCAAACTCATTTAGTTAGAATATAGGATGATTATGGGTCTAAATATAATCATCCAATGATAATTAGACAAATTTTGAATAATTTTTAATCCTTATCATTTTCTTTTAACCCTTTTAACTCTTACTATTTTATCAAGTAGTTTACACACTGAGAGTTAAAATAATCACCAAGTCATGAAAAACGACCAATGAATAAGAAATTAATGAAATTTTTGGACTTATGAAACCTTTTTGGTCATATATTTTTTTATAAATTTTATATCATTTAATTAGATATTTTATATTTTACATTATAAATTATGTTAATTTTATCACTATTCATTACATGACTTTTTTTTAAAATAATAACAAATTGATTCATTTTAAAAAACTAGATTAACTAATCTATAACATGTCAAAGTAATCAGGAAAATTCTTATATGACAGAAAATATTTCTAATTATATTTATTTTAATATTATTAATCTCATTTTTTGATTATTTCTTTAATAAATATATTATAATATCATGTTTGTGTCACTATTTAATTTGATTATTTCTTTCCTAAAAAATATTAATGAATTATCATTATGTAGGTAATATTTTTGTATTTTTAATGAATATTGATATTTTATTATATAAATTATATGACCGCATATTCAAAATGTTTTAGTAATAAGAAATATATTTATAACATCATTGCATTTACTTTAAATTAAATGCTATAAATATCGTAATTACACTGATGTGGCTCTCAAAAGACAAAATTTCAGACCAAGTGTGGCGATAGTTGATAATAACTCATCTAATAAGATTAGGATAAGTGTTAGGGTAATTTTATAATTTTATTATATTAATTTTACCTTTAATTTCCCTATTTATCTTTAACCGTGGTAAACAAAATACTAAAGATACTATTCATGAAAAATTATTTTGGTCTTATTAGACCAAATTTTTCATATTGGGTACAACCATTTATATATTTTCTTGAAAACTCAGTTCACATAAGTATTTAAATTAGTTTTAACACTGAACCTGTTGATGGATCGATAAAAATGCGTTTTTAAGTAAAATGTTGAAAAGTTCATATAGTTTTTTGATTTTATTTTAATTTCAAAAATCATATAATGAAATAAGTAGGATTAACTGATAAAATATTAATCTAATGATACATTAAAACTATGTAAAATGATAATCTAAAAATTTAAAAAATATAGTTGAAAAGGTAGTTTTGAATTAAAATGTAGTATTTTTCACTATTCATTAAAATATGATTTTTATTAGAAAAATACCAAAAATTTAACCAAAGTAAAAAAATTTCCCATCTTAAAAATATCTTTTTTCTCAAATATAACATTTAAAAATGGCTAAAATTATATTTAAAAAGGGTTCTCCATCAAAAGATGGTAAAACTACGTTTTTGAAATATTAGTGTAATTTATACATAAAATTTGATTTATTCTAATTTTAAGCCTCTACAATTTGTTGGAAGAAACTAAATTTATTGAATAAATATGTGTAAGCATAATATGGTTAGTTTTTTTCATTATCTCCAATATAATGACTATGTGATAAATACTATTTAGAATAATAATATTTATGATATATAATGTTTTGGTATAACTCAATCTTGCGTGAAACGTAGGATTTAAAAAAAAATCCCATTGTTTCTTGTTGATTATTCTATCAGACATGGAATCACTTTTAAATTAAAATTAATGTCTAATTCATAAATATTAATATATATGAAAAAATATTATTCTATAATTAATGGGGATGTTACAGGGGACACCCGCATGGGTTGGCCGCAAAGTCTGGGAAATCATGAACAAATTGTGAAAATTAACTCTGTCCTTCGATAGATCCATTCTACAGACATTATTAAAAATTACCTATAACCATGAATAGGTTATGTTCTTTTTCCCAGACACCCTATACATTCTATATAGTCTATCTTCGGCCTCACATGGTTTGCTTTGAACCATGCATAAACTGTTCCAAGAAAATAGTACTAGAAGAAACTAAAATAGAAACACTGTCAAACTTAATAGGCTATATGGTTAACCCTAAAACCATTCACAAAAACCATGTATTGGGACAAAACACACTCGAATCCTCAGAAAACTCTATAAATCTCCCCAGGAACTTGAGCTAAACCTCAAACAAAATATCCAACATTTGGGAAAAATAAAATAAAAGAAAAACTATGGTCCAGATAGGATAGTAGAAAAAACATTATTGGGTGACTTAAGAAACACAAAACATGATTGATTCATTATTTTTTTAACTAAGAGTGGGTTAATACATCACTTCCCATAAATTAAAGGTAAATAGACTATTCCAAGATCTTGATTAAATTAATTCTTACCATTTCCATTCCACCTTGGTTGAGAGGTGAAACAATCCTAGAACCTCTTCTCTTTAGTTAATAAGAAGAAGAGTTAAATTATTTGAAACTATATTAAAATTATTATTGAACATCCATCTGTGAACTATCACCCTCTAAATCATTTTATTTTCATATCTTTTCTTAAATATCTTCATTTTAACCATATTTTAATTTGACAATTCAAAATCACCCCATTTAATAACTGAAAATGGAAAATAATTTTTTTAGCACCCCTCAGTATGGATAAGCCTTGGTTTCTAGTATACTACACATAACCAAAGTAAAATAAATGATTTTACACACCCTAAGAAAAGGCAATGTTAAAAATTGGTATTATTATTATGGTGGTGGTGCTAAAAATACAAATTTGTAATTTCTTGACTAGATATTTAATTGATGAACTATTATATCCTGGCCCTATGTGTGGGAGGGAGGATGATTCTAACCAGGCATAAAAATTTAAACAAACATGATGAATTCAAATAGATTGACACAATAAAATAGAGTTAGAATTCTAGTGTTCACATTGATCCTACCACCATGGAATAAAATCTCAATCAAACTTGAGATATCCTTAAACACTCATTTTAGAAATAAAAACAATCACATTTCCATTATTAATTTAATAAATGATTTTTAATTAAAAACTAGACTAATTTAATTATTTCCCAAGTTTCAAGGTCTTTCTAGTGATGACCCCAATTAGAATATCAAGGTGTTTTCAATACACTACTAGAAAAAATATATTTAGAAATATAAATATATCCCTATTTAGTCTATTTCATGGTATATATGGTCCTATATCCATAGAAATGAGATGACTACAACTATAAATTTTCCTATAACCATGGGAAATATAGCTAGTGGCTATAATTGTTTTCATTTTTTATATAGACACATAAAAATAATTATGGTTATATTTTATATTATAACCATATCGAAATGTTTTTCAAAACTATAAGTGGTTGAAGTATTTGGATATATTTATATTCAAATTATCTTATTAATTTATTTTTTCTATTTTTAGGGGTTTTATTGCCTATGGAAATGGTGTCCAAAAAAATATCTTGTGACCTATTTATTGTCCATGCTCTCCTTCTATATCTTTATCTGCAACGCATCCTCCATCCTATTCATCATTAAATTCCTACACTAACTTCTTCACCATGTGATCCCAACTTCCCCCTTTATCTCATGATCTATCCACCATTTTTTTCTTTAGCAGAACCCTACTCCTCCAGCTAGAAGGACCATGCCTAAGTGTTGCATCCAAACCCTAGTTCTTCTGTAATCACTGCTATATCTTCTCCTCATAATTAGTCTTATTACTCCATATACTCATGTATTTTTAATCCTCCTCTTTATTTTATTAATGATTCCTCTAATTTTCTTATATCTCTTGGATTATACATTCCATATAATTATTCTTTAGAAATATTTTTTGTCATGTTTTTTCCTTATTAAATACTCTTTGTTTCTTCTAGTCTTTAAAGTATTTTAAAATTATTTGATGTCATCTTGTAAGATTTTTGTACTTGAAATGTGGTCACTTAAATTATGGGCTGTTAATTAATAGTTTCTATATAATTATTAGTGAATTATTGGTTGATTGGATATTCTTGTGGAAAACTTGACTACATTTACTAAACAACTATCGAGGATACATAAATGTATTTTATATAATTAATATAATATTCATTGTTTATAATATTGTTAATTCATTATTGTTAATGTTTTGGTGGTTTTTATATTTATTTTTATATCTTTTATTTTGTTAATTTGAGGATTACACCTCTAGTTCATTTTTAAAAAATGTACACACATTTCAATGAATATTTATACTAAATAAATTAATACAAAAATATGTATATATTGAATTTTTTTTCATAAATTTACATTGATTGGGATATACTATATGAAATTTAAAAATAATGAATTATAAAATTCTATGGTGTATGAATATAAATATAACTATAAATTAAAATTTAATGAAATATATTATAAAAAGAGAGAAAGCATAATCTGATTATCATAGGTAAAAAGAAATTAATTTTTTTTGAAAAAACTGAAAAAGAAATTAGAGACAACCCATTAACCATTAAAATATTTATTCTAAACATATGAAAAAATAGATACATGATTTTAAAAACAACAACTTAATTGTGAATAAACAAAAGGCTATTTGATGAAAATTATTTAAAAAGGGAAGTAATATTAGAGAAACTAAGACTAAATGTATTAAACATAATAGGGTTAAACTAAAAATTAGTAAATATAAAAATATTTTACATCACTTATAAAAATATTTAATATAAAAAATAACAACATTTAATGTTAAATTTAACAATATTTTATATGAAACATCATTTTATTTAATGAAAATGACTTGAATAAATTATATATAACCATAATAAAAATCATTGAGTTAATAGAAAAAGGAATTTTACATGATGAGGGGGTTTATTGTGGATTTCCTAAGATTAGGTCTTATATAAATTTTATTACTATTGCACCGAGTCTCATAGTTAGAACATTATCTTCATACATAACCCATGCATGTGTGTATTTCATCCTCCTCAAATTTTTTTGAAGCCTATTTTAATTTTATTCAAACACTTGGATCATACCTTTTATTAGATTAATCATAAACAATATTTGTTATGATTTATCCAAATTTTACTCATTAAATATTATATGTATTTTTCTAGTATTTGGTGTATTTTTTATATTAATTAATTTCATATATGGAATGTTTGTGTACTCAAAATATGGTCTCTTGATTGGTGTATGATCATTTTAAAATTTAAATATAATAATAATTTAATTCTTGGTAGATTGGATATTCTTGTGGACTAGTTAAAGTAATTTATGAAATAGATTAGGGGATACATTAATATATTTAATGAAATTAATATATTATTCATTGATTATTATATGGTTAATTAATTATTGTAAATGGTTTAGTGTTTCTTAATTTTTTAGATCACTTTTGTTATGTTCATCCTATAATAACACCTCTAGTTCATTTATATAAAATTATATACACATTTTAAGAAATTTCATCATGAATATACTAACACAACAATAAATATTTTTAAAATTGTCTCACAAACTTACATTGATTAAGATATAATGTAAAATATTTAAAATTATTTAATTAATAAATATATAATTTTATGAATATAAAATAAAATATAAATTAAAATTTAACAATGTATATTGAAGAAAGAGAAGAATGAGAAAGTGGATTATCATAGGAAAAAGTTAATTTGAATATTATGAGAAAACCATAAAAGTAAATAGTGATATCCTATTACATAGAAAAAATATTAAATGCAAGAATATATATAAATAGATACACGATTTTAAATATAATAACTAATTTATGATTAAAAAATGGTATTCAATGAAAATGATTTGAAAAGGCAAGTAGTGTTAGAGAAACCAAACATAACATTATTAATGTTAATAGGGTTGAACCAAAAATTAGTAAAAAAATATATTTAATATTAGATATAATAATATTTAATATAAAACATAATAATATTGAATTTTAAATGTAGAATTATTTTATATGAAACATAATAATATTTAATGAAAATGTTTTGAAACATTTTTATATAACCATAATAAAAATCACTAAGATAACGGAAAGAGTTTTTTTATGGGATGGTGGGGGGGGGGGGTTGTCACAACATTACTAGGTTCAATTTATAGACAGAATTTATTACTACTTCATTTAGCTTCATAGGACACACTCAATCTCCTTACTTCATTCGAAAGTGTGTGTTGTAGGCTCCTTGATTTTGTTGAAGCCTCCTCTAAATTTCTTTATCTCTTGGATCATATCTACTATCTTATTAACCATAAACAATATTTATTTTCTCACATAAAAAAACCTATCAAGTTGAATCATTTTCAAGATTATTTATTTATATTATGTTTATTTATATCATAGTGGATAGAATTTAGATGTACAACATTATTCGGATCACTGATAAGTTTTGAAAGGAGTTAGAATAATTTTTGTAGCTTTCATTCAATACAGATTTAGATAGAAGATTCATACTATGCCCATGTGATGGCTATATTGTAATATCATGGTTAACATATATGTATGTGAGTTACGATATCACTAATTGTTTAAAAAAAATAATGCATGGTATCACAAATCAGAAAATTTTCAAGGGGAGAATGTAAAAAAATCAACTCATTGGATTGGAATGGATGATTTTATTTTTTATTAGTTTTAATTTATTTCTTAAGATAATAATATATAAATATTAGTGAAAGAGGAAATAAACAGTAAATCACAATTTTTTTCTATTGATAAGAATGATGATTTTGATCATGTTAGAAAGATGATGGACATTTTGAATACCCCAATATACCAGGCATTTGAAAAAAAATGAGAAAACCCATGTTTTTAAAGAGATTATATCATTTTATAGAAATATATAGATTTATTAATATGAAAATTAACTATATCCATATATTTTTAAGGATTTACTACTGGATGATACATGTATTCCCGAAAATTATTACATGGAATAAATATTAGTTTAAAAATTTGGAATTTTATCTACTAAGATGAATCTGTTCCCTAATGATTTTTCTAGAAGGAAATTGAAAAGTTGATTAAGTGAAAAAAATGTGGTACATCGAGATATAAAGATAATAAAGATGGGAATCAATCCTGCATAACATAAAAAGTGATGTTTCATGTTACTTTGATTCCTAGACATCAAAAAATTATTATATTATAACAAATGAAAAGAAAAATGATATATAAAATAGATGAATGAAATAAGGATAATGATGAAATAATACTAACTTTAGATAGGTTATCAAGAAATAAATTTTATTGGTTACATTATGCTTTTTTATCTGACCTACGAACTGTAGGATTTGGATTATCATGTGATGGTTTTAACTAGTTTAACTTATTCCATACTGCATACAATACTTGACCCTTTCTGCTCACATTTTTAACTTTATATCATTGATATATATAAACAATAAATTAAATATCATGATTATATCGTTATATAGACTTAATGATCTTGGAAATGATATTTAAATATACTTGAAACAATTAATATATGAGTTGAATGAGATTTAGACCATCAATTCATAGGTGTATAATGCATTTAAAAAGGAGAAATTTCTGTTTCATGTAGCTTTATTATATATGAGAAATGATATACATACTTACATAGTGATGTATGTTTTGAGTAAAATAGAGTAATAATCCTTACCGTTATCTATAAAACACACTTGATCATGGAGTTTAATGTTTTGGTGAAATTTTTTCTTTATAGGGAAACAATGATTTCTATTGATGGATTATCCAGAGTGAAAAAATTGGAGACAATTTTATAATGACATAGAGATAGATGAAACACCTCATTGAGTTTTAGGGAATGATATCCATTAAGAACATGATAGTTTGAATTATTTTCTTTTCACGTGCCAATAAAATTCTAAAAATTGATGGATTGTTCATTCAAATTCAACAAAAATTAGTGAAAGAAAATTATTTTCTATGAATATTTGTATTGGTCATCTAATTTATTAAATCATTGGTTATATTTAATACATATTAATAAAAACATGTGCAAAATGTTGCATAAAACACTTTTAAATATCAATAGTAAAATAGGATATAATTTATTATCAGCTCGTGATTTGATAGACTGTGGCATTAAAACAAGTCTTCATCCTGAGTGAATTGGATAGAATCACTGGAAAGTACCCTTGGACAATTTTTTGATGAAAAATGTGAAGAAAAAATATTCACTTTTGTCTTATAAATCTAAAATGTTTTATATGGTTATTAAAGAAAAATTTTACAGTGGGTGAGTACATAAGATATGAAACTAAAATATCTTAAAACCCAGGACTACCATGAAATATTATATGATTTTACTCCCACTACCATTATAAAATTACTTTCACATAATGTGAGAGTTGTTGTGAAAATGAAATGTCATTTTTATTGATGATTTTGTACAAAAACGCTATATATATGTGTTTTTAATAAAATGAAAACAATACACGATTAATATTTATGACTTTGAGAATATAAGATGAGAAATATAATACAATTGATCCTATTTTTACTTTTCTACCCCCAAACAAGGGGAATATTTGTATGACACTTTTTGTCTATATTGAATAGAGAAACGTTATAAATGCAAAATCATATAGTATTATTAGTTTTGGTGTGTTTGATGATTTCATCATGTGAACCAAGAAATATGTATTTTTTCATTCAATAATTTTTTTCATAGCTTCCACCATCTTAGAATTTTAATATTTTTAATGAACACATAAAAACTATAAAAAAAGGATATAATTATTTATCAATAAAGAGGAAGAAAAAAATACACAATAAATAATTTCTTTCTTGGTTGAAGTCAAATATTTTAGATTTTTTTCATGACTTAATAATATATAATTGTTTAATATTTGATATTGGTATATTTCATGTTTAATGTTTACCAATAAATGATACTTCTGATGAAATAAATGAATTTTCATTTGGTCTGACTAACGTGAATGTGATTGTAAATAAATTGTTATGAACGACATTAAATTATTTATAAATAGATGTGACGAAAACACGAAAAAACAATGTGACAATGTCGTGATAAGTGATGGCATGGATTGTTATGCAAGTGCATCAGACAAGAAACCATGATCATAAAATATATCATAACATGGGATTACTAAGTGAATCATTTTATAAGATTAATACACACATGCAAGTGTTGTAAAGATGAAATGAAAGTGGTTTTGTTTAATTAAAAGACAAGAAATGTATATTGACAATTTTGGATTTAGAGTGGATAATATAAAACTTGAGTTTCATACCAATAAGCATTACATTCTTATATCATAATCTAGATAGGTTTTTTATATAACATACTCATTAAAACAAAAATATAGTTTTATTGTTTATATCATTATAATAAATTTTTAATGATGACATGGATTATAGTGATGTTTTAAATAAACTTATTGGTATTCACCTGAATGTTAAATTTTATGACTCAAATGATTCAATTTTTAGAATAGATTATAAAACCAAATTTTCAATAGGGCACTCATATTATTGACACATTATGAGGTAAAACGGTATATTATGGAGATATTATAAATTTGTTTTTTATACTTTTATAAATTATATGTAATTATTTTTTGAATCACATTTCCCAAATTTTAGTTATTAATATAAAACAAGTTGTAATGTATTGCATTGGATTATATATTTTTGCCTATAAATAAAATATAGTCTTCTATAACAATATAATTTTACTAATCAATAATTTCATGGGTAATTTATAATTATATCTTCTTAATATGTGTTTTAATTATATTGTTAACCATGCCGTCTTCATTTAAATACTTTGTAATATGTAATAAAAGTCATTTAAATATATTGAAACAGATTTAAAATAATGTAAAACATGTTGAAATTGAAAACAATTTTGAAAAAACCATGATTTGTTACTGGAGAAAAATATATGCTTAAAAACCCACGAACAAATTAATTACTAAGCATAAATATTATAATATTAAGAATATGTTAATATAAATAAAAAATAATTTTAAAGAGAATAAAATAATAATTTTTAACATTTAATAAATCATAGAATTTGTCTATGTTTTACTAATGATGTTATAACATATCAAATCATGAATTTTGTTTTTATTCTTTGGTTTTTAATTTTGATATTATTTTATACATTTTTCAGGTTGATGAATATAAATATATAATGATTTATGAAGGGAAAACCTCATCAATGTTCTGTTTTTTATTCTATTATAAATTGATTTGTTTATCAAGATGCTTTGTCATAGGGGTCAAAAAAAAATAATTATAATTAAATTATAACTTTCAGGTTGATGAATACCTTTATTAAAAAGAATTTTTTATTTTTAATTTATATTTTAATAAAACTTATTTATTTATTTCACATTTACATTATTTAATTTATCTTAGAATACTATTTTTTATTTTCTGCTCAATATATATGATTATAAAATTGTTAAAATAACAACATAGAGAAATGAGTAATGAATTATAGATTTAAGGATGTCTCCTCAAATCATTATTATGATTATTGAATATTTTATTTTGATATGTAAAAAATATGAAATTTATTTTACCCTCAATGTTATCTTAGATAATTACATTCAATATACTTTGAATAGAATTCACCAAAATCTATAGGCCTAGTTCTAAATATATTATTATTAAAATTTTGTATTGAATGAAACATGAAATGTCATTATTCCTTGATTTGTTATAGAATTTTTTTATATTATGAGTTCTTTGTTTTTTGTTTTTATGCTTGGATATTATGTTATTTCATATTATTTATGTTTTTATCTTTGGGATTAATTTATAATCAATGTTATGTTAGAAAATTATTTAAATATATGAATATATTATGTTGAAAATAAAATTAGTATGGCCTAGGTTATTAGTATGGAGGATTCTACAATTCAACCTCCCACTATATTACTTCAATCATGAGGAGGCTATCCTATGATGAATATATACCATTATATTCCATACCTAATAATTATGCGACCTTTTATATATCCCTTTCCACCCACATCCACAAACGATTGTAGTTATAAGACTCACATCGTTTTATATTATCCATTCCCAATATCTACTATACATGGTACTACTCTTCCATATATCCCACCAGTATATCCAAATCTACTATCATTAGTATAGATCCATCCAACTGTTTATTTCCATCAATCAATACATTTTCCTTCACAAAATTTATATTGTACTCCAGTTGTAGATATTCTTCCTCCCATAGTATAGTGGACTACTACTCCTCCCCCCAAATGCAACACTTTAGTAGATTAAAAATCCTCCATCTACTGTTATGTGTTTAAAAATTACTGAACGTGATTAATTATAAATTTATACATATTTTTTTAATGGTCTATTTTAATGATTAATTATATCCTCTACGAAACATAAAGGTCACAAAAATACATGAGAGGCCTAGAACATACACACACATCTTGTGGTTTAATATAATGAGAAAGAAAATATAATTGGTAAAAAAAGGTTGAAATGTATAATTTTTACTAATACACTTACTAAAAAAACAACATTTTTCCCATTCAAGCAATAAGTTATAGAGAAGTTGGGTTCTAAATAAAGGTTAATGTACAGTATGATATCTGGATATGTAATGTTAATAAACATATATATATATATATATATATTATTTTATAACATTTTGTTAAAAAATATTTCCTCTAATAAAAATCTGATATAATTTCACTGATGGATAGAATAATGGGGATATGATGTTAAAGGAGTTGGGAGAAATGGGGTGAGTATATAATTATGACTTGTATATTGGTTGGAAAGAAATAGTTGGTATTAATATTGTAGAAATATTAGTCATTATTGATATCCCACTACCAGGGTAAAAAGATATGTCCATGTATTATGAAAATCAGTAGTTGAAGGTACTAGTTATATATATAATTTTTTATTTACATGAAAATTATTTTTAATGAATAAATTTGTAATTTTATTGAGATTAAATAAATTTTATAACTTTTTTATTAGAGAAATTTGGAAAAATGAAATAAATAAATGTTCTATGAACTAAAATAGCACTCACAAACACATTTATTTTCCAAATAATGAGAAATCATAGGTAATTTAAAATTGAATTTTGATATAATTCTTGAAAAACCACGTGTTTTCTAAGTAAATGTTTTTCTTTATTTCAATCTTATTATTTGAACTAATCATAATCAAACTGAATTAAACCTATCCACTATAGTAACCACATAGTTTCATATCATTCTACTTATGTACATCACCTCTATCTTTACTGGCTATGACTCATCTATCCTCACTATCTATGTTTGGTTTAGTTATATTTCCAGAAATATGTTCTTAAGGACACATATTTTTTTTACATTACTATTGAATGTTATCAAGATTATAATTGGATAAAATTTATTTCATATCCTTAAGGTGTTTTTTTTCTTATATTTTAAATCAAAAGTTATTTTATATCATAATAACATTCTTTAGTTGTGTAATAATGGACATTTAATGAATTATTATACGAATTTAAATGATTTTTAACATTAATGATCGTTATAGAGGGTTTAGATCATTTTGGTTTATTTTAAATCCACATCAAATATGGAGGATCAATCCTATTTAAATAAATTTTTTTTATTTTAAAACTCTTTTGATTCAAATAGTTTTGTGTATACAAAAATTTTAGGATTAAGATAGTTTAGTATGTGGGTGTTTCATGAAATTAAATATTTATTTGATTGTAATTTTTTTTGATTTTTTATCAAACCTTTTGGTTCCATTAAAGAATAATAATACATATTCCAAAAAACAAGAGATTTATGGACCTATACATTGCTCATTTTTCACACCTATAATAAGAAAAACATTACCTAGATTCCAAATTAATACGTTTTTTTACTGAATAAATAGACTAGGAAAGAGGGGCCCTTTTTCTAACAATAAAATAAAACAACATTTCTTACCATTGAGTTTAATTGATAACCAAAGGGGCTGTGACATATAAAAAACAAATCACATAACCATGTGACACACACCTCAATTCACTATAAATGGTTTATTATCTTAAAATTAAATATATATGGTTCCTCTTAGTCAATAGTAATCCTAATAACTATTTTGCGATTTATGTATATAACCATGAATCATTAAAGAAACCTAGTTTTTTATTTTTTTAATAAACAAATAAACATTGGAATTGAAATTAGAAACACAACAAATTTCTGAAAAATTATTTGGTTCTATCATTTTTTTCATGAAATACCATGTTATTATTCTTGTTAATCAAAAAATTCCCATTATAATGTTTACCTATCCAATGGTTCATATAAAATTCAATAATAATCCCATAATTCATCATCAATATTAAGTGTGTAGTGACTCATTTAACCACACACTATCAACATTAAAATCCATTTCTATTCACTTTCTAATACCTCTACCTACGTAATGGTTTTTGGAGGATATATTATTCTTGATTTTTTGTAATGTCACAAACCCCCCTAATAGTTTCTATCTGACTATTCTAGAATTGAATTCTATTTTCACCGGTGATATCTTTTAGTAATCCATAACTATAGGAGATGTGTTTTCTTATAAATTTTTTTGATGAACATACATTTCTTTCTTGTTAATATAGGGTTTGATATCATTTTAATACATGAAAAAATGAAACAAGAATGAATTCATTGTCATCTGCTCTTGATTATTAAAAATTTCTCACCATTGATTAATCCCTTAATAGGTTTAGTAATATACACTCATATGTATTTTAATTTAATAGAATGATCATAACATGTTTTTAAAATCCATTTTTTATTCTCAATGCATAACTTTTATAGAAGAATAACCTATATGATAATCTTTCACATAAATACTTTTTTGAGAGTAAAAATATCATTGTTGAGTAGTTTTATAAATAATAAAATTGTGGTGTATTTTCTAAATTTCTCGGTAGAAAAGAACACTTCCATCTGGTCTTAATATATTGTTTCACTATTCATTTTTTCTACAATTAGTATATTTTTAGAATATTATATAAGAAGTTTTTATTTAAATTTTCTATAACAAAAAACATTCCCACTAAAAATGTACTTTCATTACATAAGATATGAAAGGTAAACCTGAATATGATGGATAAATTATTTGAGTTTAACTTAAACCCTCATTGAGTCTATTAAATTTCTCTAAATAGTTTTTATCCAAGGACATTGTCACATTTTTTACTAGAAGTGAATATAATGGATTAGTGACCTAGATAAAATTGAGACATGAATAAAATTAATCATAACCTATCGAAATTAAACTACTCTAAATCAATGCGTATGAATCTAAAATCATCTTGAACATACTTAAAAAAATTCAAAACTAATTTTAATGGATTTCATGATAATCAATCAAAACAGAAACAAAATGACCCAAATCAAACACAACTGAACCACAAAAACACCAGATTAATGAAAATAAAATGATAAAAATGAAGCCAAATGATATTGAAATGAATTGAATCTTACCAAACTGAATAAAATTGAAGGAAACATTCATGAACTAATATTTATTCAATGTAACCAACTCCTATTGTAATTAATTATACCAAAATATACTAAAATACAAAGAACCAAAGTAAATTAAACAATTGTTACACCCACTAGGTCACAAGTATGTTTTATTTTTGGCTACTATTTTCTTTATAATGGTTATATAGGATTTTGGGATTTAGGGATCAATATTTTGTTATTTGGGGAGAAACAATATGTTATAATGATTTGTGCATAGTTAGTAGTAACTATGAAATGCAGAACTATTAAATCTTGCAGAATTTTTACATAGTTTATGTATAGTTTGTCTAGCCATGTGAGAGTTCTATTAAAATTGTTCAGAAGGTTGGGTTTTGTCTTCAGGTGGTTACAAAACTTTTTCTTAGTTTTTATAACAATGTGGATATTATCATGTTGCTATATGATTTAGTTTTAAGGATATTGGGGAATAAATTTTTAGTTCATAGTTTTTCTAACTATATAGCCTAACTGTGTGACCCATATGAATTTCACAAAAGTATAAAATTATCCAAACAACCTTTATTTTCTTACAAAAATGTCACTATAATCTGACATTTTCTTGACCTATAAATCCTAGAATGTATTAGGAGGTTATTGCTTTTGTCTTTTGGTGATTCTCATTTAGTCATGGCAGATATCTCTAAGGTATGCTCCAATTTTCACCCATTTTCTCCTGATATTTCTAGATCTCTCCTCAATAACACTTCTCCTTCAGCATTTAAAACTCTTAAGGGATGTGATGGCTATATCTAGAGGAGTTGGTGTGGGAATTGATGATGTTTCTTATGGATATAGTCTTGTAAGGGACTGATCTCTTTATTTCCAATCACTTTTTTTGAAGTAGACTAAGTATCCTCTATTCATGAGATAAGTGTCTTTATAAAATGGTTCTTTCTCATGGAACATCTTAATGTTAATGACATTTTCTTTTATTTGGATTATGAAAATTGTTGGTTTGATATCTATAAGGATTTTTTATATAACTGCATCCTTGGTGTCCTAGAAAGTTGTTTTAAAATGTTTTTTTTTAAAATAATTTTACACGGTTTATGTGTTTGATGAAATTACACAAATATATTTTTTGACTCGAAAATGGGTTTTTATGCAAGGGAACAATGAGTATATTTTTAGATTTTTTTTCAATTTTTTTGGCATGGTATAGTTGAATTTTTTGAAAAAACGTAGTATATGGGAACCTAGGGTGCATGGGGGTATAAACATATGCAAACCGTAGTGAGTGTGGTACAACTAGGGTTTTGGTTGTGAAACTAATAGACTATGTAAGAACTCAATTTTATTCAGATTCACTCTACACTGACTAGTTTTACTTTACATATCCCAGTTACATATTCTAATATGATAGATCCCAATTTTTTATCGGTTTTAATCATGATAGTGATATTTCATGGCCTAATGTCTCACATGTTTATCTTATAAGTTTACATGGATTGTTTTTATTATTTACCACTACAAAATTACTTACATTTTTTTAAATTATTGTTTTATTAAAATATGAAATGTCTTAGGGGAAAAAATGAGGTTTTAAAGAAATGTTTTCAAATAAAATTTTATCATTAATTTTTTTTGTTTTATAGATAGAGATAATTGTTTCATAGTAAAAGAAATTATATTGATTTATAGTGGTATCCTACAGGGTGTTTTCCTCATACCCTTCATATTCTGTTAGGCATATGTAGACTAGTATTTTTAGGATATTTCTAGGAAAAGGGAATGGTGTCATATTGATTGATGACTAATCATTTTCTATGTCACTTCATGGCATTTTATTATGGTGGTGAAGGACGATCACATAGAGAATTGTTATGGGTTTTGATTTTATTTTATTTTGATGATAAAATATTTAATTTTTTTCATGTCTCATGGTTACATACCCCTTATTTTGTGATGTACTCTAATTTTGATCTTTATCTTATATTATGTATGACATGTTGTATTTTTATTTAGGGTTGAAATTGTTCCAATGGATTTGTGTGTTAATAATCAGGTTCTTGTTGCTAGCCAGTAGTAATCATGAATGTGCTTTGGTCCTTATGGAGAGCCATATTGGGTGATGATTTAGGTTGAACTGGGTTAGTTCATTATTAAATGATATCGAAGGAAGGTTTGTTTTTTGGAGGTGGTTATTAGACTAGAGTTTGGGCCATCAGGACATTAGTGATTTCTGTTGATGGGTGCCTAACAAGATCACTTTTGTGTAGGGCCTCAAGTAACCTTGGGTGGTTAGTTATTTTTATCAAGCATTATTCTTGATTCTAGGTTGCTTTAGACAAACCTTGTCATGTTTTTCTATAGGTTTCTAATTTTTTCACCTCTTGATCATTGAGCCTATTATTTTTCTAAATCATTTTAAGTGATGTAATATCAATTCCTGAATTTCATATTTTTATTGAAATATGTATTCCTAATAAAATCAGGAATTTTCTATTGTGTTTAATAGATAATGACTCTTAAATGGATCTCTTCAAATTATAGTGAAGGACTCACAAGATAAGTCCGACCGATAAACTGTCCAATCGAACCCACTTTAATGGAAATGGAAATTTTGAGTATTCAATCACTAGGTCAGGTGGGTAGTAGAAATTAGGAATAGATATCAGATCATTCTTTATAGGTTTTGGAAACAATCATCCAATAATCCGCGGTGAAAAATAATCCTAAGAAATTTAGGAATGGATTGAGATAATATAAATTATTTTCCACTTTTTGAAGATGAAAGAGGGATATAAGATGGAAATTTACACTTATATTGTTGAAGGATATTGATGGAAGTTGTGGGATTACGTCATGTAAGATAAATTAATTGAGTACCTCACTTGGAACACTTTTTATAAGGAATTCAATAAGTAGTTCTATCCTATGATGTTTTCTTCAGAAAAGGATTAAGAGTTTGGGACTTTGGATCAAGGAGGCCACCTTGTGATGCAGTATGATACTCATTTCACTGAGTTATTTCACTTATATCTAAAAATTTTCACTAATGACTACCTCATGTATAGAAGAGTTGATATGGTTCTGAATCATGAGATCTAATCTATAAAATTTCTCACATTCTTATAGAACATTTTTAAGGTAGTTGATAAAGTGGATAGGGATAAAGTAGAATTATCCAATAATATGTATATTACTGGAGGTTCAGTTATAGTAGGGGCATCTAGGATATGTCATCTACCCAGGAAAGGAAGCATAGTAAATGAAATTAGTTTATGTTATGATAAGTTACCAGGGCTTCTTTAGGAAAACACCAAGTGGGTTTCTCATAGTGTATAAGGAATAGTTATAATAATCCAAACAATAAGATAATAGACTTCATTTTCCAATATTGTAGAAAATCCATTCACCATAAGTGTTTTGGTTGAAAATTATCCCTAGTTATAAGATCTAGATCCACCCTTACTAGAGACTCCAAGGCATAATCAGATGCAGAAAAAGGTGATATATATCACACTCATTCAATGTTTGATACTCATGGTGTGAAAAAAGATTAGGGAGGGGCTAGGTCATAATAAATTTGTGAAGTGCTGTGGGTACTAGAGGAATCAAATGTGGGGTTAGTTAATATGAGAGGTAAAGTGATTTTTAAACCTTTATATTACTAGAATTATTCTTTGATATTGGTGCATCTCATTATTTTATACCCTATAACATGATTAATGTGATGGGATTATTCTTTGAGAATATGTAATTTATGATGGACCTTCCCAATATATTGGGAAGGAAGAACCAAGGTTTTAATTATTACATGTTCTAGGTTATGATCATTGACAATAAGTTCATATTGGATCTTCTTGATATTGATATATTTGAAATCATAATTGGAATAGATTAGATGGATATTTTTATGTCTCATATCAATTCTTATAATCATTGGGTTCATTTTCAATCTCTTAATAGGGTAATCATATATTTTAGGGTGAGTGGGATCCTAGATCAAATAAACCCGATCCTGTTGTTCCTATGGTATGAATAATATCATTCTAATTGTTAGAGATAGTTCTTGAAACCATCCCCCAAAATTTAATGGTATGATTAGTTTCACTGGGAGTGAGAACCCTGATGTATTTCTTGATAATTTTTCTAGGTTACCTATATAGAGATAAGATGAGTTTACTATTTATTTTATTTTTTGTACAACTATCATATCATTAACATATTATTGTATGGTTCTAATTGAGTTAAAGGAAGTTAAAGATTAACATGAGGAACTTGAGGTTAAGGGTTTTATTATTCTAAGTGTTCCACCTTAGGCATCACCAGTTCTCTTCAAAAAGAACAAATATGAAGCCTCCAAATTTATATTCATTACTGAATGATTAACCAGGTGTATATTTTGAACAAGTCTACTTTTCCAAATATTTGAAATTTCTTTGATCAAATAAAGGGATCCTAATGGTTTTATAATATTTATGTATGATGAGGGTACCATCATATTAGAGTCCAAGATGATGATACTCCATTAGATATCATTAATGAGTTGGAATGAACATTATGAGTATATAGTTATGAAATTATTTCTTATTGAGGATACTTCTATGTTTATGTGTTGTATGAATTAGATACTTCATCAATTCATAGACTCTTTCGTAATTATTTTTTGTGGATGATATTTTGGTGTATTATATGATAAAGGAATTACAAAAGGATCATCTATATATTGTTCTCGTAATTTTGAGAGAACATTGTCAGTAAGGAAAGATTTATAAAATTAAATTTTAGATCCATGTAGTGACTTTTTATGGGCCATGTAATTTATAGTATAGTAATCTAATTGGACCTTGAAAATATTCAAGTGAAGATGTATTAGGAGACACCTGGGAATATTATTGAGATTTAGATCTTCTAGTTCTTGGTTGGTTATTACAGGCATTTTGTTTTGGACTTCTCTAAGACGACTTCTCATATGATATAGTTGAACCATAATGGTGTTAAGTTTTAATGGAATGATAATTTCCAAATACCATTTGAGTAACTAAGGGTGAGATTAAATTTGAATCTACTTCCAATTCTTCTAGAAATGGTGTTATGTTATGACATTTTTTATGATGCCTTAGGTACTAGATTAGGTTATGTACTGGTGTAAGGGAAGTAGGTGGTGGACTATGGATCTTTCCAATATCAACCTCATAAGAAGTATTATCATACCCATTATTTCAAATTCTATTTTTTGATGTATGAAATTAATATTTGGTGTCACTATCTCTGCAGAGTGAGGTTTAATATATATTTAGATCATAAGATCCTAAAGTATATTTTTATTGAGTGTGATATGAACCTATGACAGAGATACTAGGTTTTGTATCTTTTGACTTTTGATACTGATATTGTATATAGTAATAGAAAATTAAATGTGTTTGTTGATTAATTGAGTAAGAAATTACTACCTCAATCCTTGAAGGAATCGATGGAGGCATGGTCTTTGATGAGTTTGTTCACAAAGATATTCTTGGATATAGAAGAAGTTTATGGGTAGGTGTGTTTTTCTTGTGTGGAAGTAAATTATTCAATTTATGATTAGATCTATATTGTAAAACAAATATACACCAATTATCAGTGTTTTAGTGAAATCCTTAATATTGGGGAGACCTCATGCGACTGGTTTCAATCTCATAATGATGTCTTGTGTTACCAAGGTATACTATCCATTCTGATAACACAAAGGTAGGATTTGAGGGTTAGTAGTTGGTCTATACATTAGGGGACTACCAATATGCATCATGATTCAAGATATTGGTATTCATGGTCAGGGGTGAGGTAGTTTATTATAGACTTCATTTCACGATACCTTACATTTCAGAATATTATGATGGAGCATTATAGTCATACCAGTTTGTCACTACTTGTACCCATTTTGCTATGAGAGTGGAATGCGATACCACTAGAATTTTTAGTTGGTTTAAAATAGACACAAACTGGGAAAACATTATTTCAGGACTTATTAAATTAGACTGTGGCATTAAAACAAGACTTCATCCTGAGTGAATTGGATAAAATCACTGGAAAGTCCCCTCGGACAATTTTTTGATGAAAAATGTGAAGAAAAAATATTCACTTTTGTCTTATAAATATAAAATGTTTTATATGGTTATTAAAGTAAAATTTTACAGTGGGTGAGTACATAAGATGTGAAACTAAAATATCTTAAAACCCAGGACTACCATGAAATATTATATGATTTTACTCCCACTACCATTATAAAATTACATTCACATAATGTGAGAGTTGTTGTGATTATGAAATGTCATTTTTATTGATGATTTTGTACAAAAACGCTATATATATGTGTTTTTAATAAAATGAAAACAATACACGATTAATATTTATGACTTTGAGAATATAAGATGAGAAATATAATACAATTGATCCTATTTTTACTTTGCTACCCCCAAACAAGGGGAATATTTGTATGACACCTTTTCTCTATATTGAATAGAGAAGAGTTATAAATGCAAAATCATATAGTATTATTAGTTTTGGTGTGTTTGATGATTTCATCATGTGAACCAAGAAATATGTATTTTTTCATTCATTAATTTTTTTCATAGCTTCCATCATCTTAGAATTTTAATATTTTTAATGAACACATAAAAACTATAAAAAAAGGATATAATTATTTATCAATAAAGAGGAAGAAAAAAATACACAATAAATAATTTTTTTTCTTTGTTGAAGTGAAAGATTTTAGATTTTTTGCATGACTTAATAATATATATTTGTTTAATATTTGATATTGGTATATTTCATGTTTGATGTTTACCAATAAATGATACTTCTGATGAAATAATGGAATTTTCATTTGGTCTGACTAACGTGAATCTGATTGTAAATAAATTGTTATGAACGACATTAAATTATTTATAAATAGATGTGACGAAAACACGAAAAAACAATGTGACAAAGTCGTGATAAGTGATGGCATGGATTGTTATGCAAGTGAATCAGACAAGAAACCATGATCATAAAATATATCATAACATGGGATTACTAAGTGAATCATTTTATAAGATTAATACACACATGTAAGTGTTGTAAAGATGAAATGAAATTGGTTTTGTTTAATTAAAAGACAAGAAATGTATATTGACAATTTTGGATTTAGAGTGGATAATATAAAACTTGAGTTTCATACTAATAATCATTACATTCTTATATCATAATCTAGATAGGTTTTTTATATAACATACTCATTAAAAAAATGTAGTTTTATTGTTTATATCATTATAATAATTTTTTAATGATGACATGGATTATAGTGATGTTTTAAATAAACTTATTGGTATTCACCTGAATGTTAAATTTTATGACTCAAATGATTCAATTTTTAGAATAGATTATAAAACCAAATTTTCAATAGGGCACTCATATTATTGAAACATTATGAGGTAAAACGGTATATTATGGAGATATTATAAATGTGTTTTTTATACTTTTATAAATTATATGTAATTATTTTTTGAATCACATTTCCCAAATTTTAGTTATTAATATAAAACATGTTGTAATGTATTGCATTGGATTATATATTTTTGCCTATAAATAAAATATAGTCTTCTATAACAATATAATTTTACTAATCAATAATTTCATGGGTAATTTATAATTATATCTTCTTAATATGTGTTTTAAGTATATTGTTAACCATGTCGTCTTCATATAAATACTTTGTAATATGTAATAAAAGACATTTAAATATATTGAAACAGATTTAACATAATGTAAAACATGTTGAAATTGAAAACAATGTTGAAAAAACCATGATTTGTTACTAGAAAAAAATATATGCTTAAAAACCCACGAACAAATTAATTACTAAGCATAAATATTATAATATTAAGAATCTGTTAATATAAATCAAAAATCATTGTAAAGAGAATAAAATATTAATTTTTAACATTTAATAAATCATAGAATTTGCCTATGTTTTACTAATGATGTTATAACATATCAAATCATGAATTTTGTTTTTATTCTTTGGTTTTTAATTTTGATATTATTTTATACATTTTTCAGGTTGATGAATATAAATATATAATGATTTATGAAGGGAAAACCTCATCGATGTTCTTTTTTTTATTCTATTATAAATTGATTTGTTTATCAAGATGATTTTTCATAGGGGTCAACAAATAAATAATTATAATTAAATTATAACTTTTAGGTTGATGAATCCCTTTATTAAAAAGAATTTTTTATTTTTTATTTATATTTTAATAAAACTAATTTATTTATTTCACATTTAAATTATTTTATTTATCTTAGAATACTATTTTTTATTTTCTGCTCAATATATATGATTATAAAATTGTTAAAATAACAACATAGAGAAATGAGTAATGAATTATAGATTTAAGGATGTCTCCTCAAATCATTATTATGATTATTGAATATTTTATTTTGATATGTAAAAAATATGAAATTTATTTTACCCTCAATGTTATCTTAGATAATTACATTCAAACTACTTTGAATAGAATTCACCAAAATCTATAGGCCTAGTTCTAAATATATTATTATTAAAATTTTGTATTGAATGAAACATGAAATGTCATTATTCCTTGATTTGTTATAGAATTTTTTTATATTACGAGTTCTTTGTTTTTTGTTTTTATGCTTGGATATTATGTTATTTCATATTATTTATGTTTTTATCTTTGGGATTAATTTATAATCAATGTTATGTTAGATAAATTATTTAAATATATGAATATATTATGTTGAAAATATAATTAGTATGGACTAGGTTATAAGTATGGAGGATTCTACAATTCAACCTCCCACTATATAACTTCAATCATGAGGAGGCTATCCTATGATGAATATATACCATTATATTCCATACCTAATAATTATGCGACCTTTTATATATCCCTTTCCACCCACATCCACAAACGATGGTAGTTATAAGACTCACATCGTTTTATATTATCCATTCCCAATATCTACTATACATGGTACTACTCTTCCATATATCCCACCAGTATATCCAAATCCACCATCATTGGTATAGAGCCATCCAACTGTTTATTTCCATCAATCAATACATTTTCCTTCACAAAATTTATATTGTACTCCAGTTGTAGATATTATTCCTCCCATAGTATAGTAGACTACTCCTCCTCCCCCCAAATGAAACACTTTAGTAGATTAAAAATCCTCCATCTACTGTTATGTGCTTAAAAATTACTGAACGTGATTAATTATAAATTTATACATATTTTTTAATGGTCTATTTTAATGATTAATTATATCCTCTACGAAACATAAAGGTCACAAAAATACATGAGAGGCCTAGAACATACACACACATCTTGTGGTTTAATATAATGAGAAAGAAACTATAATTGGTAAAAAAAGGTTGGAATGTATAATTTTTACTAATACACTTACTAAAAAAACAACATTTTTCCCATTCAAGCAATAAGTTATAGAGAAGTTGGGTTCTAAATAAAGGTTAATGTGCAGGATGATATCTGGACATGTAATGTTAATAAACACATATATATATATATATATATATTATTTTATAACATTTTCTTAAAAAATATTTCCTCTAATAAATATCTGATATAATTTCACCGATGGATAGAATAATGGGGATATGATGTTAAAGGAGTTGGGAGAAATGTGGTGAGTATATAATAATGACTTGTATATTGGTTGGAAAGAAATAGTTGGTATTAATATTGTAGAAATATTAATCATTCTTGATATCCCACTACCAGTGTAAAAACATATGTCCATGTATTATGAAAATCAGTAGTTGAAGGTACTAGTTATATATATAATTTTTTATTTACATGAAAATTATTTTTAATGAATAAATTTGTAATTTTATTGAGATTAAATAAATTTTATAACTTTTTTATTAGAGAAATTGAGAAAAATGAAATAAATAAATGTTCTATGAAATAAAATATCACTCACAAACACATTTATTTTCCAAATAATGAGAAAGAATAGGTAATTTAAAATTGAATTTTGATATAATTCTTGAAAAACCACGTGTTTTCTAAGTAAATTTTTTTCTTTATTTCAATCTTATTATTTGAACTAATCATAATCAAACTGAATTAAACCTATCCACTATAGTAACCACATAGTTTCATATCATTCTACTTATGTACATCACCTCTATCTTTACTGGCTATGACTCATCTATCCTCACTATCTATGTTTGGTTTAGTTATATTTCCAGAAATATGTTTTTAGGGACACATATTTTTTTTACATTACTATTGAATGTTATCAAGATTATAATTGGATAAAATTTATTTCATATCCTTAAGGTGTTTTTTGTCTTATATTTTAAATCAAAAGTTATTTTATATCATAATAACATTCTTTAGTTGTGTAATAATGGACATTTAATGAATTATTATACAAATTTAAATGATTTTTAACATTAATGATGATTATAGAGGGTTTAGATCATTTTGGTTTATTTTAAATCCACATCAAATAATGTGGATCAATCCTATTTAAATAAATTATTTTATTTTAAAACTCTTTTTATTCAAATAGTTTTGTGTATACAAAAATTTTAGGATTAAGATAGTTTAGTATATGGGTGTTTCATGAAATTACATATTTATTTGATTGTAATTTTTTTTTGATTTCTTATCAAACCTTTTGGTTCCATTAAAGAATAAAAATACATATTCCAAAAAACAAGAGATTTATGGACCTATACATTGCTCATTTTTCACACCTATAATAAGAAAAACACTACCTAGATTCCAAATTAATACGTTTTTTTACTGAATAAATAGACTAGGAAAGAGGGGCTCTTTTTCTAACAATAAAATAAAACAACATTTCTTACCATTGAGATTAATTGATAACCAAAGGGGGTGTGACATATAAAAAACAAATCACATAACCATGTGACACACACCTCAATTCACTATAAATGGTTTATTATCTTAAAATTAAATATATATGGTTCCTCTTAGTCAATAGTAATCCTAATAACTATTTTGTGATTTAGGTATATAACCATGAATCATTAAAGAAACCTAGTTTTTTATTTTTTTAATAAACAAATAAACATTGTAATTGAAATTAGAAACACAAAAAATTTCTTAAAAATTATTTGGTTCTATCATTTTTTTTCATGAAATACCATGTTATTATTCTTGTTAATCAAAAAATTCCCATTATAATGTTTACCTATCCAATGGTTCATATAAAATTCAATAATAATCCCATAATTCATCGTCAATATTAAGTGTGTAGTGATTCATTTAACCACACACTATCAACATTAAAATCCATTTCTATTCACTTTCTAATACCTCTACCTATGTAATGGTTTTTGGAGGATATATTATTCTTGATTTTTTGTAATTTCACAAACCTCCCTAATAGTTTCTCACTGACTATTCTAGAATTGAATTCTATTTTCACCGGTGATATCTTTTAGTAATCCATAACTATAGGAGATGTGTTTTCTTATAAATTTTTTTGATGAACATACATTTCTTTCTTGTTAATATAGGGTTTGATATCCTTTTAATACATGAAAAAATTAAACAAGAATTAATTCATTGTCATCCGCTCTTGATTATTAAAAATTTCTCACCATTGATTAATCCCTTAATAGGTTTAGTAATATACACTCATATGTATTTTAATTTAATAGAATGATCATAACATGTTTTTAAAATCCATTTTTTATTCTCAATGCATAACTTTTATAGAAGAAGAACCAATATGATAATCTTTCACATAAATACTTTTTTGAGAGTAAAAATATCATTGTTGAGTAGTTGTATAAACAATAAAATTGTGGTGTATTTTCTAAATTTCTCGGTAGAAAAGAACACTTCCATCTGGTCTTAATATATTGTTTCAATATTCATTTTTTCTACAATTAGTATATTTTTAGAATATTATATAAGAAGTTTTTATTTAAATTTTCTATAACAAAAAACATTCCCACTAAAAATGTACTTTCATTACATAAGATATGAAAGGTAAACCTGAATATGATGGATAAATTATTTGAGTTTAACTTAAACCCTCATTGAGTCTTTTAAATTTCTCTAAATAGTTTTTATCCAAGGACATTGTCACATTTTTTACTAGAAGTGAATATAATGGATTAGTGACCTAGATAAAATTGAGACATGAATAAAATTAATCATAACCTATCGAAATTAAACTACTCTAAATCAATGAGTATGAATCTAAAATCATCTTGAACATACTTAAAAAAATTCAAAACTAATTTTATTGGATTTCATGATAATCAATCAAAATAGAAACAAAATGACCCAAATCAAACACAACTGAACCACAAAAACACCAGATTAATGAAAATAAAATGATAAAAATTAAGCCAAATGATATTGAAATGAATTGAATCTAACCAAACTGAATAAAATTGAAGGAAACATTCATGAACTAATATTGATTCAATGTAACCAACTCCTATTGTAATTAATTATACCAAAATATACTAAAATACAAAGAACCAAAGTAAATTAAACAATTGTTACACCCACTAGGTCACAAGTATGTTTTATTTTTGGCTACTATTGTCTCTATAATGGTTATATAGGATTTTGGGATTTAGGGATCAATATTTTGGGATTTGGGGAGAAACAATATATTATAATGATTTGTGCATAGTTAGTAGTTACTATGAAATGTAGAACTATTAAATCTTGCAGAATTTTTACATAGTTTATGTATAGTTTGTCTAACCATGTGAGTGTTTTATTCAAATTGTTCAGAAGGTTGGGTTTTGTCTCGAGGTGGTTACAAAACTTTTTCTTAGTTTTTATAACAATGTGGATATTATCATGTTGCTATATGATTTAGTTTTAAGGATAGTGGGGAATAAATTTTTAGTTCATAGTTTTTCTAACTATATAGCCTAACTGTGTGACCCATATGAATTTCACAAAAGTATAAAATTACCCAAACAACTTTTATTTTCTTACAAAAATGTCACTATAATCTGACATTTTCTTCACCCATACATCCTAGAATGTATTAGGAGGTTATCGCTTTGGTCTTTTGGTGATTCTCATTTCGTCATGGCAGATATCACTAAGGTATGCTATAATTTTCACCCATTTTCTCCTGATATTTCTAGATCTCTCCTCAATAACACTTCTCCTTCAGCATTTGAAACTCTTAAGGGATGTGATGGGTATATCTAGAGGGGTTGGTGTGGGAATTGATGATGTTTCTTATGGATATAGTCTTGTAAGGGACTGATCTCTTTATTTAAAATCACTTTTTTTGAAGTCGACTAAGTATCCTCTATTCATGAGATAAGTGTCTTTATAAAATGGTTCTTTCTCATGGAACATCTTAATGTTCTTGACATTTTCTTTTATTTGGATTATGAAAATTGTTGGTTTGATATCTATAAGGATTTTTTTATATAACTGCATCCTTGGTGTCATAGAAAGTTGTTTTAAAATGTTTTTTTTAAAATAATTTTACACAGTTTATGTGTTTGATGAAATTACACAAATATATTTATTGACTCGAAAATGGGTTTTTATGCAAGGTAACAGTGAGTATATTTTTAGATTTTTTTTCAATTTTTTGGAATGGTATAGTTGAATTTTTTGAAAAAACGTAGTATATGGGAACCTAGGGTGCATGGGGGTATAAACATATGCAAACCGTAGTGACTGTGGTACATCTAGGGTTTTGGTTGTGAAACTAATAGACTATGTAAGAACTCAATTTTATTCAGATTCACTCTACACTGACTAGTTTTACTTTACATATCCCAGTTACATATTCTAATATGATAGATCCCAATTTTTTATCGATTTTTATCATGATAGTGATATTTCATGGCCTAATGTCTCACATGTTTATCTTATAAGTTTACATGGATTTTTTTATTATTTCCCACTACAAAATTACTTACAATTTTTTTAAATTATTGTTTTATTAAAATATAAAATGTCTTAGTGGAAAAAATGAGGTTTTAAAGAAATGTTTTCAAATAAAATTTTATCATTAATTTTTTTTTGTTTTATAGATAGAGATAATTGTTTCATAGTAAAAGAAATTATATTGATTTATAGTGGTATCCTACAGGGTGTTTTCCTCATACCCTGCATATTCTGTTAGGCATATGTAGACTAGTATTTTTAGGATATTTATAGGAAAAGGGAATGGTGTCATATTGATTGATGACTAATCATTTTCTATGTCACTTCATGGTGTTTTATTATGGTGGTGAAGGACGATCACATAGAGAATTGTTATGGGTTTTGATTTTATTTTATTTTGATGATAAAATATTTAATTTTTTTTCATGTCTCATGGTTACATACCCCTTATTTTGTGATGTACTCTAATTATTATCTTTATCTTATATTATATATGACATGTTGTATTTTTATTTAGGGTTGAAATTGTTCCAATGGATTTGTGTGTTAATAATCAGGTTCTTGTTTCTAGCCAGTAGTAATCATGAATGTGCTTTGGTCCTTATGGCTGCCATATTGGGTGATGATTTAGGTTGAACAAGGTTAGTTCATTATTAAATGATATCGAAGGAAGGTTTGTTTTTTGGATGTGGTTATTAGACTAGAGTTTGGGCCATCAGGACATTAGTGATTTCTGTTGATGGGTGCCTAACAAGATCACTTTTTTGTAGGGCCTCAAGTAACCTTGGGTGGTTAGTTATTTTTATCAACCATTATTCTTGATTCTAGGTTGCTTTAGACAAACCTTGTCATGTTTTTCTATAGGTTTCTAATTTTTTCACCTCTTGATCATTGAGCCTATTATTTTTCTAAATCATTTTAAGTGATGTAATATCAATTCCTGAATTTCATATTTTTATTGAAATATGTATTCCAAATAAAATCAGGAATTTTCTATTGTGTTTAATAGATAATGACTCTTAAATGGATCTCTTCAAATTATAGTGAAGGACTCACAAGATAAGTCCCACCGATAAACTGTCCAATCGAACCCACTTTAATGGAAATGGAAATTTTGAGTATTCAATCACTAGGTCAGGTGGGTAGTAGAAACTAGGAATAGATAGCAGATCATTCTTTAGAGGTTTTGGAAACAATCATCCAATACTCCGTGGTGAAAAATAATCCTAAGATATTGAGGAATGGATTGAGATAATATAAATTATTTTCCACTTTTTGAAGATGAAAGAGGGATATAAGATGGAAATTTACACTTATATTATTGAAGGATATTGATGGAAGTTGTGGGATTACGTCATGTAAGATAAATTAATTGAGTACCTCACTTGGAACACTTTTAATAAGGAATTCAATCAGTAGTTCTATCCTATGATGTTTTCTTCGGAAAAGGATTAAGAGTTTGGGACTTTGGATCAAGGAGACCACCTTGTGATGCAGTATGATACTCATTTCACTGAGTTATTTCACTTATATCTAAAAATTTTCACTAATGACTACCTCATGTATAGAAGAGTTCATATGGTTCTGAATCATGAGATCTAATCTATAAAATTTCTCACATTCTTATAAAACATTTTTAAGGTAGTTGATAAAGTGGATAGGGATAAAGTAGAATTATCCAATAATATGTATATTAGTGGAGGTTCAGTTATAGTAGGGGCATCTAGGATATGTCATCTACCCAGGAAAGGAAGCATAGTAAATGAAATTAGTTTATGTTATGATAAGATACCAGGGCTTCTTTAGGAAAACACCAAGTGGGTTTCTCATAGTGTATAAGTAATAGTTATAATAATCCAAACAATCAGATAATAGACTTCATTTTCCAATATTGTAGAAAATCCATTCACCATAAGTGTTTTGGTTGAAAATTATCCCTAGTTATAAGATCTAGATCCACCCTTACTAGAGACTCCAAGGCATAATCAGATGCAGAAAAAGGTGATATATATCACACTCATTCAATGTTTGATACTCATGGTGTGAAAAAAGATTAGGGAGGGGCTAGGTCATAATAAATTTGTGAAGTGCTGTGGGTACTAGAGGAATCAAATGTGGGGTTAGTTAATATGAGAGGTAAACTGATTTTTAAACCTTTATATTACTAGAATTATTCTTTGATATTGGTGCATCTCATTATTTTATACCCTATAACATGATTAATGTGATGGGATTATTCTTTGAGAATATGTAATTTATGATGGACCTTCCCAATATATTGGGAAGGAAGAACCAAGGTTTTAATTATTACATGTTATAGGTTATGATCATTGACAATAAGTTCATATTGGATCATCTTGATATTGATATATTTGAAATCATAATTGGAATAGATTAGATGGATATTTTTATGTCTCATATCAATTCTTATAATCATTGGGTTCATTTTCAATCTCTTAATAGGGTAATCATATATTTTAGGGTGAGTGGGATCCTAGATCAAATAAACCCGATCCTGTTGTTCCTATGGTATGAATAATATCATTCTAATTGTTAGAGATAGTTCTTGAAACCATCCCCCAAAATTTAATGGTATGATTACTTTCACTGGGAGTGAGAACCCTGAGGTATTTCTTGATAATTTTTCTAGGTTACCTATATAGAGATAAGATGAGTTTACTATTTATTTTATTTTTTGTACAACTATCATATCATTAACATATTATTGTATGGTTCTAATTGAGTTAAAGGAAGTTAAAGATTAACATGAGGATCTTGAGGGTAAGGGTTTTATTCTTCTAAGTGTTCCACCTTAGGCTTCACCAGTTCTCTTCACAAAGAACAAATATGAAGCCTCCAAATTTATATTCATTACTGAATGATTAACCAGGTGAATATTGTGAACAAGTCTACTTTTCCAAAGATTTGAGATTTCTTTGATCAAATAAAGGGATTCTAATGGTTTTATAATATTTATGTATGATGAGGGTACCATCATATTAGAGTCCAAGATGATGATACTCCATTAGATATCATTAATGAGTTGGAATGAACATTATGAGTATATAGTTATGACATTCTTTCTTATTGAGGCTACTTCTATGTTTATGTGTTGTATGAATTAGATACTTCATCAATTCATAGACTCTTTCGTTTTTATTTTTTGTGGATGATATTTTGGTGTATTATATGATAAAGGAATTACAAAAGGATCATCTATATATTGTTCTCGTAATTTTGAGAGAACATTGTCAGTAAGGAAAGATTTATAAAATTAAATTTTAGATCCATGTAGTGAATTTTTATGGGCCATGTTATTTATAGTATAGTAATCTAATTGGACCTTGAAAATATTCAAGCGAAGATGTATTAGGAGAAACCTAGGAATATTATTGAGATTTAGAGCTTCAAGTTCTTGGTTGGTTATTACAGGCATTTTGTTTTGGACTTCTCTAAGACGACTTCTCATATGATATAGTTGAACCATAATTGTGTTAAGTTTTAATGGAATGATAATTTCCAAATACCATTTGAGTAACTAAGGGTGAGATTAAATTTGAATCTACTTTTAATTCTTCTAGAAATATTGTTATGTTATGACATTTTTTATGATGCCTTAGGTACTAGATTAGGTTATGTACTGGTGTAAGGGAAGTAGGTGGTGGACTATGGATCTTTCCAATATCAACCTCATAAGAAGTATTATCCTACCCATTATTTAAAATTCTATTTTTTGATGTATGAAATTAATATTTGGTGCCACTATCTCTGGAGAGTGAGGTTTAATATATATTTAGATCATAAGATCCTAAAGTATATTTTTATTGAGTGTGATATGAACCTATGACAGAGATACTAGGTTGTGTATCTTTTGACTTTTGATACTGATATTGTATACAGTAATAGAAAAGTAAATGTGTTTGTTGGTTCATTGAGTAAGAAATTACTACCTCAATCCTTGAAGGAATCGATGGAGGCATGGTCTTTGATGAGTTTGTTCACAAAGATATTCTTGGATATAGAAGAAGTTTATGGGTAGGTGTGTTTTTCTTGTGTGGAAGTAAATTATTCAATTTATGATTAGATCCATTTTGTAAAACAAATATACACCAATTATCAGTGTTTTAGTGAAATCCTTAATATTGGGGAGACCTCATGCGACTGGTTTCAATCTCATAATGATGTCTTGTGTTACCAAGGTATACTATCCATTCTGATAACACAAAGGTAGGATTTGAGGGTTAGTATTTGGTCTATACATTAGGGGACTACCAATATGCATCATGATTCAAGATATTGGTATTCATGGTCAGGGGTGAGGTAGTTTATTATAGACTTCATTTCACGATACCTTACATTTCAGAATAATTTAATGGAGCATTATAGTCATACCAGTTTGTCACTACTTGTACCCATTTTGCTATGAGAGTGGAATGCGATACCACTAGAATTTTTAGTTGGTTTAAAATAGACTCAAACTGGGAAAACATTATTTCAGGACTTATTAAATTAGACCATTTACTTTATGTTATGGAGATGAAGAATGTAGAAGATATTTGGCACCTATATGTCTACAGGATTGTATAGATTCACATACTATTTTATGGATTAAACTCATTTGGGACATCATCATTTATGAAGACAGGGTAAGCTAGTTCTGAGGATTATTGGACCTTTTGTGATCATTGAACATCTTAGAAAGGTGGAAAACAATTTGGACTTAACATATTTCTTGACATGAATTAATGACATGATTCATATTTCCCAATAGAGGAAGAATCAACCAAACCCTTTTCATCTGATAAAATATTAATATATTAATCATTATCCTGAAAACGAAGTGGTTAATCAACCAGTTTTGATTTGGGATCCTCAAAATAAGGTGCTATATGGAAAAATGATTCCATTGGTTGATCTACTATGGAAGTTTATATGAGATAACCATGGGGAACATAAGTGTGATGTGATAATGATGTAGTAGTGGCCTTATCTCTTTAGGAGAAAAAAATATTGAGTTCTCTGTAAGCATAAAAAACTGCATAGGAGGAGATATTTGACACCCAAGGAGTAATAAGAATGTTTTATTTTGGGATTTGATTCCATAACATGGTTCTAAATGTTTTCTAGAGTTTAGTGTTTAGGGTTTTGGATTTTTGGGTGAAACTATCCAAGAACATAGTCTTCACAAGGTCAATATTAACCATGTAGTAACCATGTGATATATATCATTTATCTTGAGTGGGTTTTTCAATAGTATGAGAATGATTTTTAAATCGTGCAAGAGTACTATGATAAATATTTATATTGTTGAGTTTGTGTCTAGAGTAAGTTTAATGACTTGTTCCAATTTTGTCTAATAATGTAGTTATTTCTATATAATTAGGAACATTAGTTTTCCAGGGATAGTAGGTACCAAATGGTTAGAGAATAGTCATTCTTAACTTTTCAACCTAACTGTATGACCCATGCAACTTTTTAAGACTGAAAAATTACCTTGATACCCTTTCACCTTTTAAACCAAATTATCAGCTTAATATATCATGATCTCTACATAAACATCCCATAATACTCTAGGAGATTATGCCTTGGTCCTTTGGAAATTTTCTTTTGTTCTTGGTGGTTCTCTCTGAGGTATGTTCTAATTTCCACCTGCTTTCACTAATTGTTTCCAGATCTTTCCACAATATATGTTTTCCTTCTAGTGTTGAAATTAATAAAGGGTTTTACGGATGGATATGTAGGTATTTATGGGTAATTTATGACGTTTAATATGGTTATATGCTTGTTAGGACCTAATCTCTTCATTTCAAATCGCCATTTTCAAAGGCGACTAACTTACCTTTGTGGGAGAGGTAGGTGTCTCTTTACAATAGTTCTGTCTCATGACACACCTTATTATTCTTGAGTTTTAATTTAGTATAGATTATGAGAATGGTTAGTTTAATATATATAAGGATTTTTTTAACTGGTAAGATTAAATATTATATACATTTTACTATCACTTAGTCAAGGATTTTTAATGATTTATTCGATAATGCACTTGGTATGTCTTGTTTTTTTCAAAAAATATGCTTGAGATGGTTCAAAGTGGAAAATGAAGAAAAAGATAAATCCACCTGTTACATGTTGTGAAAAATAATTATACTACTTCAAGAAGAGTTTCATAGCATGCTACAAGTCATGAATCAAGTCATGATGGATTTTATGAAAACTAAAAGTGGAGATGCCATCACACGACATGAGTTATAGATACATGTCATGAACCATTTGAATGCACTTCACACTCTAAATGATAAATCATTGAGGACCATACAAGTCATGAGTCTTGGATACATGATGTGAAAGGATTCAAATATTAAAATCTCAGATGAGATAAACGTGAGATACATATAGTTTCCAAATCCACGGAGAAAACCATGGATCAACATAACATGACATGAATCCTTATTAGAAATTGTGTAATATTTCCCCTATTTATATAGTTGTTCGGTATTAGATTTCAAAAGGTTCCAGAGAAGACATCTTTTTTTCATTCAATCCCCTCTCATTATCTTCCACTCCCACTACACTAAACTCAAAATTTATTAATCTCTTGTCATTATTTTGATTTAATATAAGCATCATGAGTTTTTTCGATGACTTCTTCATTCATTTTTGCATCATCACCTTCATTCATAATTATTCTGAGCACTAATCATTGAGAAAACTTTGTTTCACTCATTTAAAACCCTACTTCAAGTTAGTAGATAATTGATTTATGTTTGATTTGAGATCTACATTGCTTAATCCTTGTTACATGTTCATTAAATTTGGTTATATAAAATAATTGCAAACTTTTCAACTATTTAAACACTGTATTTATTAGAATGATAATCCTAGTTTCAATACCTCATCTTTCTTTATTTAATCCTACCATGAAGGGCCAAAAACCTAGGGAGAGGATCAAGAGTAGGGGTATCCGAATTCAATAAATATTTTAATGATAAACTTGGTAAATGTAAGTGTTAGTAGTTAGGATAAATAGAAATAGTGTATTCCCCTCATTCAAACATCCCTAACCAAGAGACATTTGAATGAAAAACATAATCCTAGTCAGAGTATATTAGTTTATGAACAATAACCTAAAATAAAACATTCTTTCGAATGTAAGATTAATGAATATAGGTTGTCACTATCTCCAGATCATGGAATAGTTACCTCTTTGGTAGAACTAGTTGATTTTAACATAGTTAAATTGCGAACTATGCTTTCTTTATAGTTTAAACCTTATGATCCTACCATGTTATAATTGAGATAATATTTTCTATAGAACCCTAAAATTGATCCTGATCCCTTACATATTCATGAATTCACACCTCATTTCCATAGAAATAGTTTTCCCAAACTAAACATACTCAAGAGGAATCCTACCCCAAAGGGTTACAAGACAAGGGTTACCATTTCCAACTAGTTGCCTATGGGATTGAACATATATTATCATTATACTACATCTCAGTGGAAATTGATGTTTGGGAAGAAATTAATTCTAATCTGATCGTATCCCACATTAATTAAAATAATTTTATGGGTGATTCAAATTTTGGAACCATTTCTAGGGATACAAAGCTATTATTCTTATAAAAAACCATTGGAAAATGACCTAGTATTTCCTCTCCCTCACCCCATATCTCAATTCCATTCTTGAAAGACACCATTATGTACCTACTCTCATGGCATAGTGCAAGAATAAGAGCCCTTAGACTTGTTCAGGGAGACTTGACGAACAAGAATAGTTATCCTTTGATCCCAATATTGAACAATATCTATTTGCAGGCCACTAGTAAAACCTGACTGACCAAAATAATCTAGCGTAACCCAACCTTCCTAACCCTCCAAGCACGCAATAGATAATTCCTTGAGAGAACCCAGTGCAAAAAAAGAGAACCATCATTGATTATAGATTCCCATTAATCCATGGTGCTACACCAAGCATAATGCGTCCACCTATTCAATCTCATAATTTTGAAATAAAACCTAGAAACATTCATATGATCCATAACATGGTCTAGTTCAGTGGAATTCAATGTGAATATTTATAGGATCACATCTTCAACTTCCTAAAAGTATGCAATACCTTTCGCAACTAGGGAGTATCATCCAATGTAATAAAACCTTTTATATTCCCCTTATCTCCATGAGAATGAGCCACCGATTGTCTCAAGAGTCACGTACTAAGTCAATCATGACATGGGATGATCTATCCATTTTTTGGACAAATACTTTCCCCCAATATGAACTTTGAAGCTATAGAACGACATTAAAAACATCACTCAGATTAACAGAGAATCTACATAGGAAGCTTTTGATATATTTAAGGAGACTATGAGGAAGTTCCCACACCATAGACAGTACACGTGGATCCAGATCCAAAAAATCTAGAAAGGTCTCAAAATAGCCTCACACAAGTCGTCAATGCTACTGCTGATGGAGGACTGATTTTCAAGACACATGAACCATGCAGTTCAATTTTTTATGAATTCTCTCACAATTCTAGATTGTGGAAGAGTGATTGTGGACTACATCAGAGTGGAATTCACCATGTGTTTGAAAATAACAAAATAGAAGTGCAAGTATAAGTTCTCAAAAAATAAGCTTGAGTTATTCCAGTTGCCTACTACAACACCCACTCATGTTCTTGTAATGTAGATACTATCATAAAAGATGTACGGTGGCCCACACCTATACAAAGAATTAATGGAATGAATTAAATATCCGAAAGCACAATATTATATTTACATCAATTAAAATTAGAAGGACCCACCATTAAAATAGAAACAATAGTACTATCAGCAGTGGATAGCTCAATAGACACCTTAAAAAACAAGGGATATTATAAAAAAAGAAGTGCTCAAGTGCCATTTTATATCCAAGGGCCACTGTGGTACCCATCCATGAACCCTAGGACAATACAACCACAATAGGCACAATAATAACCTTTCCAGAAGACAGAACAACAATGGTTTCATCTATATCAACAAAGACCTCAGTAGCAACCTTCTCCTCCCCAGATTAATTTATAAAACCTCTTGGATATTTTTTTTTTCAAAAATCAAACCAGTAAATGACTACTCAAAAAATAGTTATGTAAAAAAATGAGTTTCCCAATGTAATAACTATGTTTAGAAGGGTTAGATCTCAAAGACTCTATCAGAAAGATTACAAGGTACTTCACCTTGAAATATAGACACATCCAAGGGAGGAATCCAAGGATGTAGTGATGAGAAGTGGAATCTTCTGGATTTTCAACATATAAATGAATGTTATGAAAGAAAAACTGAGGAACCTAAGAAGAAACCACCAGTATAAGATGAAATAGTTAATGAGACCACCCAAGTAGTACCCCAAGAGGCATCCCTAGACACAAACACCCAAACACCTGAGCAACCAAAATAACCAGTCTATGTTGCTCCACCACCATAAAATCCAACTCTCTCATATCCAAAGAGATAATGACATGGTATATAGTCAGTATAATATAAGATGTTCTTAAAAAGGCTCAAGAAATATCATATCAACATACAATTTGTAGAGCCTATTTCTCAGATGCCATTTTATTACACATTCCTAAATATATGCATTCCAAATAGAGAAAAAATGAATGATCTTGTTGTCCTCTCACTGAATGAAGAATTATATACTGTTGTTCCACATAAAATCCCACCAAAGATGATAGAACCTGAATTTTTTTCAATCCCATGTTCCATTAGAGAATGTAAATTTGTAAGAGCTTGGAGTGATCTTGGTGAAAGTATTAACCAAATTCCAATGTTTGTATTTCAAATGATGGGACTTAAAGAACATAAACAAACTTGAGTATCACTAAAAATTGCATACTTTTATTTAAATTTCCCTATAGGAGTTCTCAAGGATGTTATAGTAAAAGTCAAAAAAATTATCATTCCAATTTACTTCCTAGTTTTAGACATTGAAGAAAATGGTAACATCTCAATTAGTCTCGGAAGAGAATTAAAAGATACAATAAAATAATTAATGGATATAAATCAAGGACTTATAATATTTCATGATAGATAAGAATATGTGGTCATCAAGCTAATCATGGATTCTAAATAATCAGATGAAGTTATTGATTGCAACACTATCTCTCTTAACCAAGAAGTAAATAAATACATGGACATAAAATAAGAAATTGAAGAGTCACTCCCTAACGATGAAGAAGAATATGATTTTGAGGAAGTTAGCTTCAACAAACCTCTCATAACGAATAATTTTCCATCTTTCATTCTGTCAATTATTCAACCACTGACATTAGATTTGAAGCCTCTACCTAGTACTCCAATGTATTAATACTTACGAGATTGAACCTCTCTACTAGTAATCATTAACTTTGATCTATATCAGGAATAAGAGGAAAAAATAGTTGATGCCTTGAAACTAAATAAATAAATTATTTCTTGGGGAGTGGATGACATTATAGGAATTAGTTCAACTGTATGCACTCAAAATATTCTTCTTGAGGAAGATGAAAAACCCAAACACCAACCAGAATGGTGGACCACTCCACTAATAAAGGACGTTGTTAAAAAGGATGTAAAAAAACTCATATATTCGGGAATAATAATTAAATCATTGATAGTGAGTGGGTAACCTTGATACATGTGTTACTTAAGAATGCTATACCTTTTTTTGAATGAACTTATGAATATTAATTGATCTCAACATGCACCATCACTGGATGGAGAGTTTCTATGTATTATAGAATATTAAATGAGGAAACATGAGAAGACCATTTTATTTTTCCATTTATGGATTACATGTTTGAAATACTAGACAAACATGAATTTTATTGTATCATGGATAGATATTCAGGATACAATTAGATTGCAGAAAACCCAACGTATTACCCAAAAACCGCATTCACATGTCCATTTGCCACTTTCTCTTACTAGCGCATATTATTCAATATGTGTAATGCTCTGAAAACATTTCAATGATGCATAAAACATATTTTCAAGATATAGAGGACAAATTCTTAGATTTATTCATGCAAAACATCTTAGATTATGGAAGATATTTTTAATCCTACCTAAACAAACTTGTGTTAGGCTTTTTCCTTTATGAAGAGAAATGCGTAATTTTGAATTGGGAAAATTTTCATTTTATGGTTCAAGGGGGCATAGTCCTCATACATAAAATTCCCAAATATGGAACATAATTTGATCAATCTATGATAAACTTCATAAAATATTTATTAGAACCTTCAACGATTAAGGGAATATGGAGCTTTTTATGAATTGCTAGATTCTATAGGTGATTTTTGAAATATTTTGCTAAAGTTTCTCACCCTATGAAACAACTATTGTCAATTAAAGTAATATTTGAATTCACTGAATAATGTTGGAATTCATTCAATTCTCTAAAGAAAATCCTGACAGTGGCCCTTGCAATCATTTCACCTAATTATGACAAATAATTGGAATTGATGTGTGATTCCATCAACCCTGATGTTAGCACTATTTTAGGACAATGATTTGGTCAAATTTTAATTCCAATGTACTATTTTATCCACATACTTAATGAAGCTCTATTTAATTTCAAAATTAAAGAGAATGGACTCTTACCTATTGTGTACGCTTTCGAAAACTTATTTTCCTGTTTGTTCTTATACAAAGTGATTGTATACACTGATCATGCTACTAATAAATATTTAATGAACAAAAAGGATGCCAGGCCAAGGATGATAAGTTGGATCCCCCTGCTCAAAGAAGTTTATATTTTCATCAAAGATACAAAAGGCATAGAAAATGTGATCGTTGATTATCTATTACGAATTCCTATGCCACTCATCAAGGACGATGACGATACTGACATAGATGTAGATTTAACTGATGAAACCATTTTCATCATCAAGGTAAAACTATGGTTTTTTGACATTTATAATTATCTTGACACAATATTTTAGCACTAAGACATATAATATCAATAACAGAGAATATTTTTAGTTGAAACAAAACATTACTATTGGGATGAACCACTCTTTTTAAAGCATTGTGATGATTGATTTCTGTGACATTGCATTCCAAAAAATGAAATCACAAATGTGATAGAAATGTTTCATACATCAATAACTAGAGGATATCATGGTCCTGAGTGCACTATAGAAAAGATTCTACAAGGTTGGCATTTCTAGCCCATGCTACACTAAGAATCAAGGGAATTATATCGAAGTTATGATAGGTGACAATGAACTGTGGCCTTTGAGAAAAGAAATGACATGCCTAAAAACACAATAATGGATGTTGGGATATTCGATGTATGGGGAAAAGAATTCATGGGACAATTTCCCAATTCACATGGAAATTCTTACATTCTTGTTGTCATTGACTACATCCCAAAATGGGTAGAAGCTGAAGCCACATCACATGACACAAAAAAGTGGTCATGAATTTCTTAAAAAATAATTTTTTCTCAAGATTTTTATTTCATATATTACTCATTAGTGATTGAGGAACCAATTTTATTACATAGTTTGTTATATTATTGTGAGAAAAGTTTGGAATTCACTATAACACAGGAACTCCCTGCCACCCACAAACAAGTGGACAAGTGGAATTGTCAAGTCAGGAGATCAAAAAAATCATTGAGAAGATGGTGAACACAAGATGAAGAGACCTGAGTTTGAAACTGGATGATGAACTATGGACTTACCATAAAATGTATAAAACACCCATTAGTGTCACACTGTTCAGATTGGTTTATAGTAAACCATGTCATATTTCAGTTGAACTAGATCATTATTCACACTAGGAAATTAAGAGGCTAAATTCGGATTCATAGAAATATGTAGAAGATAGAGTGATGAATTTGGTTTAATTAAAATAATCAGGAAATATTATTATAATAATGCCAAGATGTACAAAGAGAAAAATAGGAAATTTTATGATCGATGAATTGCAAGAAAAATCTTTTACGTAGGAATTAAGGTCTACTATTTTAATTCTAGATTGAAATTGTTTCTTAGGAATATGAAATATAGATGGTACAACCATTTCATAGTCATTAATGTTTTCTCCTATGGGACTATCAAAATTAAAAAATAATGAGAACCACCTTTAAAAGTAAAAGGTCAAAGGATTAAAATCAATCAAGAATCCTTATATGAAGGTGGCGTTATTATCCTGATGTTCATCTGAGCCCTAAAGATGTCAATATATCGATGTTAAAGGAAATATTGATAAGAGAAAACCTAGGGTAGGTCATCTTAGACTAGATTAGATTATAATTTCCTTAAGAAATATTAGGATATTCCAGAAGCTAAAGGCCAGGGTTTGTATTAAAGCTGAACCAAAAAATTTCAATTACACATCGTGTAACCCTATTGCATGATGTGTATCTTTTTTTTTTGAAAAAATCCTATAAAAAATACATTAATTAACATGAAACGTTGTTACACATCATGTTACCCCTCGAAAAAGTTTTTAAAAAATAGGCTGTGAACCCTAGGATCATAACTCAACACCTCACATTCCATTCCCGACCCTCAGCCTTCCTCCCACCACCACCCTCCACTTCTTTATCCCATGACCGACTTCTCTTCCACTCTCCCCTTCCTTCATGGACAACACCACTTTCTCCCTATAAACCACCACCCACCAACCAATTTTCTCCCTTTTCCCTCCGGTAAACCCCCCTCCATCCTCTCTCTACCGCATAATCCCCACCCCCTAGAGAACAACATCCATTGCGCCCCCATTCTCATCCCCCCATTTGAGCCTCAACAAAACCCGCATCATCTAGCCACACATCTACACCCATCCATGTTCCTTCCATGATGGCATGAACAAAAATTGTGTGCTCTGCACATTTTGAGCCATCTTTGGCGCATGAATTCATCCGCTAGCCAAACATATAAGTAGCACCACACCTTAGGCACCCTTAACACCTCGTGCAACATCTCTTATGACTCCCACAATAGTCCGTGTTACACCCACTACTCAAGAAAAATCCCTAACCATCTTTGATGACTCATCCGAGGATTAAAACATAAATTTACATCCCATTCAATTTTTTTATAACCCAAAGTATAACATCATCCTCAACCAGCTATAGTCGAAGACCATGAGGAAAAACAAGACCTTGGACATGGCCATTATCACCTGCATGAACATCAGTAATGTGATCCTATAGATCCTCGAACGAATCCATATCCCTTTCATTATTGTGGTATGTTAGAAAATGTATTGAGATATATTCCTAGATTTACTTTACACATTGTAGATTGTAGTGGATATCTTACTTTTTCATTTGGGAGGCTGACTACATGACCTATCATTTTCTCAATTTGGCATCGATAGGGGAATTTACAAAAAGAAGTTTTCTATATATGATATATTTTGGAAACTACATCTTGAGCCTCCCTAGCCTGATTTGAGGCACCTATGAAAGATGATTTAATGAGATGAGAGGAATGTGCATCACCCCTAAATCACCTATGGAAGATGATTGCACAAGAACAAAACATTGGTTACTCCATAGAGTCCAAAAACACACCTAGTTTTACTAGGCAGAGTCCTAAGGGAGTGTGATCTGTGTTGACATCTACATTTTGGTAGCAGCCATGGGCAGCCCATCCGTCAACATGTCTTCCATGTTTTCCTACTACTTCCAGGCTCATGTATAGTGGAATAGAGGCACTATGATGGGTGAGTCATTCATCACCCACCTCACTAGACAAATCATAGTCTTTGATGCTTCTTTTCCCCTCACACCCCTTATAACAATGGAGGATATTAATTTTATGATGTTGTACAGGATACAAGTCTTTGTTAGGGATGATGAAATTTACCACTGGGCAACATGCATACATAAGGTAGCACCTGAAACGGACACACCACCTACGATGGACCCACCACCTATGGTGGACCCACCACCTCCCCATCCACACCACTCACCCATAACCCTACCTTTATCACCATCGTATCATCTCATTCTATACCCACCCATCCCACACTTCCAAATCACTGGGCCATGCAACTATGTATCATGGAGAACATACAATGGATCTCTACACATCCATACCTCCCATTCATCATGATTTCCCATTTACCACCCCACCACCACCATATTATTACGTAAACACTTGACCACCGATAGCACCTGTTGGCCCCTTCTTTTATACCACAGTAGCACCACCCACATACCATCCAGATCTACCCTCCTAGATCACTGAACCAACTACCCAGCAGGAGTACCTCACTGACCCGGCCCAGCGGGGCAAGGGACAATCCACTGCCACATCCACCGAGGTATTGTATGTTGATCTAGCTACCAGGATCACAACCCAACTTACTATCGACACCTCCCAAACACCTACCCTAGCCCATATTACTAACAAAATGATCCACCCACTATGGATGATCCATCATCCCCAAATTGCATCACTATCACTGATCCAGTTGGACAACTACCACATCCACCTGATCACAAGTGAACTATGGAAGAGATTTTTGATTCTTCAAACATATCATAGTTTTCCAGTTTTCTCATTTTTTTCTTCATACTTTTGTATCAAAGTTGGATAATTATCCTTATTATAGTATATATCTCCCAAAATTTTTTTACTAATACACTTATTTATATATGGGAACTAATTTTCTACCACTTTTCTAGGATTAAATTTAAATCTTGGAATTTTATAAAAACCATTTCTAGATCTTATGTTTAATCTATGGTTTTTGATGGACCCATAACAAAATCTATTCTAGTTTAATGAGTTACTCAGCATGTGAAAGATATCAAGTGTTTACTTCAAGAACTCTCACTAGAGATTCATGCAAAACAACCACCAGCAAGAGCTATGTTACCTTTCCTTCCACATCGGATTTATGCTTGCAATGCTGCTGTAGTCACCAATCCTATCAAAAGACCCCATGAGTTGAATGAAACTACCATTAACTATATATTATATAGGAGAAACTATGATGATGGAAAACACTCCCTGAAATTTTGATCCATTCATCTGGATAATGACATTTTTAGCTCTTTTTGGTATGAAACCTATAGTTCATCATTTTTCATTTCTGAGTCCTTACACTGATTATAGTTCTTGAGTATTTTTATTTTTTTCTTGGGTTCCTTTAGGTGTATTGTATAAACATTCCCACACTTAAATAAAATTGGTTTCCATTTCTCATTATACTGTTCACCTTCCTATAATTCAACTTACACAAATTTCAACCATGTGGACTAATGTTATATCTAGTAAATGATTTATTTTTTCTAACCCATTTCGAATGTATCCCCAAGTCTAAAATCAAGATAATCAAGTTCCAAGATGGCATGGCACTTATTAAATGGAGCTCTCTATTCTGTCCATATATATGTTTTCACTTGGCATTTTATTTTTTGAGATTTATTTTCCTTAACACTCCAACATTAATTCCATGGAAAGTGATGGAAATGTCTCATTTAAAGTGTAGGGTAGTTGTTCATAAGTTTTAAATTCGATAAACTTGATTTATTCATGATCTCAAATATCTAGGAGTCATTTTTCAAATCGGAAGCATGTTTTATACATGAAAATTATTATACCTATTTGAATAATATAAAATGTTTTGTTGGAAATTGTTGGAATCTATATTATGTCTATGTTTATATTTTTAGAATGATTTCGGAGCATAATAGTTTAATTCAAAATCAGAATTTTTAAAATTATGGTCAATTAAAATATTACTTGGTTTTATACCCTTAGTGATTTCATGTTTCAATATTTATTCTCATTATTTAGAGGATTATAATCCTAAAATTGCAAACAATTTCTAGATAATATTTTTTAAGTGATACATGGGACATGTAAACCTATCAGAACTTTCATTGAGATCTTATTGAGGTTATGAGTGAACAAATACAATTTTAAATTGATTGAGGAAATAATTGTAGAGATACTTTTTCCTGACACCCACCTATAATCATTCACTCATTAATCTTAGAGTTTCTATGAATGACCTTATAATATGAATCTATTTTAAGATGATTATGCCTTCATACACTAATTTTTATAATTAATTACTTTACTTTGAAAATGTGTGGGGAGGATTTAAAAAACATGGGATGATTCTAATGCAGAAATTTATTGTGTTTCACATCAGAATATTTGGTTTAGATCCATTAAAACTTTGTATCATTTCACATCAATTATATTCCTTTTCCAAATACAAAAGAAAAAGAAAAATTCATATGGGTTGTGTAGTAGGAAAGTCAAAAATCACCATTTCTAGACTAATGAATCCCTTGAAGGATCATATGTGGTTAAGGGATGGTTGTGAGATCTGGTCTAGATATGAACTTTGAAACATAAAAATGAAAATGAAAAGGAAGGAACATGATACCCTTATTAGACTTACATAACATATAGATGGATTCAAATTGAGTTGCTGGGAGAATAGATTTTATTAAGCAATAGAGGATCAATTTTATTACACTTGTCATGAAATTCAGGCATTATAAGTTAGATAATACCCTCATTTTTATCATGTTTTCACTATTTTTCCACCTTCCCACAACCTCAGAGTCATTAGAGCCTAATTTATGAAGCCCTCATGATAGATTTTTTATTTTTATTTACAAAGTGGAGATGATATAACCAATGAATGCTTATAGTCAAGATCATGTACTTAGTGTATCAACATAACTCCAATTATCTTATACCCTGAGTGATGAGAGAAAATTCATTGTGAGGTAAATTGAAAATGGGTATATAATTCAAGGAAAAATTAATTTATTTTAATTAAAAGAATAAGAATTTTTTCAAATAACTAACATATGATTCATTAATGATTATTATATAAAGTAATTATTCTTGTGGAAAACCTTTTATTCTTATAATTAGTTTTATTTTCCAAGATATAATGAATGTTACATTCTTTAATTTTTTTAACCTTTTTGAAATCCCTGTTGAGATCTTTTTGTTTTATTTTAAGAACTAGTTCAAGTATGAGGCATTTGATAAGATGAAATATTATATATATTGCTGTTAATTAGTTAAGGGATTAAATGATTTATTTGATAATGCAATTGGTATGTGTTTTTTGTAAGAAAATAGGATTCTAGAGATTAAATGATGAAAATGTAGATAAAGACCCAATTTACATATTATAAGTTGTGAAGCCTCATTATATGACATGTAGAAGAGTTTCACATTACGCTTCATGTCATGAAGATAGTCATGACAAATGTCATGAAAAGTTTATGTGGATAGTCCATTACATGACCTGAGTTGCAAATACATGTTTTTAACCATTTGAATGCAATTACCACTCCAAAGATAAATCTTAGAGATGTATACATGTCGTGTGTCTATGATACATAATGTGAAAGGAGTCAAATATTCAAATCTCGGACAAGATACATGTTGGATAAATTTAGTTTCCAAATCCATCATAAAAAACACACATCAACATTACAAGACATGAATCACTAGTACATGTCATGTAGTATTTCTCTTATATATACAAACGCTGGGAATTCGATTTTAGGAGGGTCTAAAGAAAACAACTTTTGTTATTTCTTCCCCTCTCATTGTCTTCCACTCCCTCTACCGTAAAATCTAAATTTCTAATTTTATTTATATTATTTTCATTTAATACAGGAATCATGAGTTGTTTTTGAATATATTTTCATCCCTTTTTTCATCATCACCTTGATTCAACATTTTTCCAATCACTAATCATTGAAAAAACATTGTTACACTCATTTCCATCCCTATTTAAAGTAATCATTTAATGGGATTGAGTTTGATTCAAGATCTACATTTCTAAATCCTGTTTACATGATATTTAAATTTGGTTGGATTAAATCATTCCTGTTTTTCAATCTTTTAAACTCAATCTTTCTTAGCATGATAAGCATGAATTTAATTTCTTGTGTATTTGAATTCAATTCTACCATGAGTGACTAATCCATGTAGGGTAGGGATCGTGATTAGGGGTATCTAAACTCAATAAATCTTTTAATTCTCAACTTCTTAACCATAAGGGTTAGTAATCAAGATAAATAATAATAGTTTATTCTATTCATTACAACATCCCTAACAAGGAGACAATATAATGAAGTACCCTATCCTTCTTGGAGTAGATTAAGTTATAAACAATAGCCTAAAATAATTTCTACCTTCGATGCTATTATTAATGAATCCATGTTTTCACTATCTCAAGATCAAGTAATAGTTACCACTAAGGTGGAACTAGTTGATTTTTTCATAGTCAACTAGTGACCTATGCTTGCTTCATAACCCAAACCATAGGATCCGGCCAAGTTAGAATTAAGATAATCTTCTCTAAAAAACCCAAAAATTAACCCTGATCCCTTTTTTATTTATGGATTCAAACCTCAACTCCATAGAAATAGGTTTAGCAAACTAAATACACTCATGAGGACTCCTACCATAATGGGATCTAATCCATAATTTACCATTGATATCTATTTCCCTGTGGGATCGACCCCAGACTATAGATATACTATGTATCAATAGAAATTGATGTCTGTGAAAAAATTAATTCTTATATTACTACATCACATGTGAATTAAAAAATGCATGTGGGAAGGTCTATAACTATATATTTAGTGTCATGGAAAATATTTTTAAAGGGATTTTAAATTAATTAGAGTTTTACGTACTTCATGTGTCAGATGAAATGAATGAAAGATTATTTGGAATCTGAAATCAGTTTTCAAGCATGAGAGGAGTAATTATTTTTATTATAGAAATGTTTTATTAAATTATGGGCATGATTTAGTTGTTTTTTTTTTGAGAAAACATAGAATATAAGAACCTTGGGAACTTCATATTAGGGAAATATAAAAACCATAGTGAGTGTGGAAGCACCAGGGGACATGGTTGTGATACCAATTGGCTATTGTAGGACTTGGTGTAATTAAGATTCAATTTATTCCATCTAGTGCTCCATTGCATGTCCTAGTTCTGTATTAAAATAGAATAAAGCCCAATTTTTGATTTTTTATACTCATTATAGTAAAATTTCATGCCCTGATTGATAACATTTTTATCGTATGAGTTTCAATAGATGGTCTTGATTATTTTCCTCTATATAATTACTTGAATTTTATCAAATTATTAGTTTGTAAGAATATGAAATTATTTAATGAAACATAAAGGATATTATTTGAAAAACTTTTTCAAATAAATTTTCTTTATGAAACATGCTTTTTATATATAAGGATAATGGTTACATGGTGACAAACTTTTTATAGATTCATTGTGGTATGATACTGCTAATTTTACTCACATTTTACATATTCCCTAGGATATATATAGACTCAATTTTATATGATCTTGGTAACGGGAAATAAGTTATGTATCTTGATGAATTATCTTGGTTGATGTTTCTTTGAGTTAGTTTGGAATGGTTTTGATAAACAGTCACATGGGGCTTGGTTTTGGTTTATTTCTAGGATGCAACTTCAAGCATTATTTTTGATATGTCTCATATTCATGTACCTCTTTTTTTAAGATATACTCTGGTTTTTTATCTTTATATTATATTACATGGGATATGTTGTGTTTTTATTTCTAGTTGAACTGATTCCCATGGTTTTGTGTGTTGATACCTAGGTGCTTGTCCCCAACCATGGTTATCAGGAACACACTTTGATCTATATGGGGAAACATCTTGGGTGATATGTCAGGTTGATCTGGTTTGGTTTGTTACAAAAACATCTAAAATATTTTATCCAATGTAAATCAAATATACAAAATCCAAAAAAAAATCAATTAAAGCAATTTGACTAGAAAAAAACCAAAAAAACTGAAATAAACCATATAAAATTGATAAAGATAAAATTGATTTTTTAGTCAAGTATTATAATCCCAAAAAAAAATTTAAAATAAATTGAATCCATAAAATAATAAATAATTTAATTAAACATAATTATATTTTCAATATTGAAAAAACATAACTGAATCAATAATAAACATAAATTTAATCAAAAAAATTTCTTGTAATTTAATGAAACAAAATGAACCCAAAATTAAACAATAATAGAAGGAACCTAAATGTACTAGTATGTACATTATACAAATATAATAGAACAAAAAGAAAAAAAAGAAAAAGTACACGTAAAATAAATAAAATTTAATTGAATTGTATTGGAATAAATCCAATAAAAAAACATAATTGAATGAATATAATGTAAAATATACCATACTAGATAATTTCTGGGTTGAGATATCTAAATCAAATTTAAATGAATATTCCATTCCAAAAATAAATGAATCATATTAAATAAATCTGATCTGAAATATAACAAACAAAATTAAGATGAAAAATATTCCAAACAAAATTAAATGATACTTCACTAATAAAAATGGAATATAAATAATAGTAACCAAATTTCATTGTACCGAACTTTACAAAATTCAATTAAAAACAAAAAATAAAACTCTACTAAGTAAAACTAAAAAGGATAATTATGTATCAAACCTGGGATAACCTTACCCAACTCAACATATCCTTTATCAATCTAAATTTCTTTAACCGAACCTAAATAAAACAAGTTCAAACAAACCTAGCCTAAAGTAACCATACTTGATCTACAATTACTTAATATGACTCTAAAAGAATGAAATACACGCACATAAGTGAAAATTTGTCTTTTGATATATAATTAACGCATATATCCTCATATTTTTTGATAGGTGGACTTTTTATTTACAATTTTGTTCATAATTAAACAATATAGTGATTATTATTAGTTTCAATTTTTTTATAAATTTGATTCCTTTTATGATATATACTATTTATTGTGTTAATTATTTGGTAATAAGTTTTTATTTTTTTATTTTAACTAAATTTAATATTACATGACTAATTGAGATATTTTTCCTAGTTGTTTTGGGTTATCATGTAAAATTATATGATGATACTTTATCTCTTTATCTTCCCCATAAAACACATTGAATATTAAAGGTCGCACACCCTGATCTACCCTATTTTGTACAAGAAGAAAAAGATATATGGAACCACGATAAATATAATTGCCCAAGAAACATGGTAAATATATTTAGCCTTTTCATATGTTAATAAAATTTAATTATTTACATTATTTTATCATTTTAATAAATGTAATATATCTATTAGTAGAACACTTTGGAGGTATTAGTAGAAAAAGTACATAATAAATTGGACTTGATGGATTTATTTCAGTAGGTATTAGTATATAAGAATATAGGTTGTGTGCATTATTGTCCTAGAAACAAGATTGTACAATCAAAATACTAGGCTTTTAATAGAAATTCTATGAATAGTTATACTGTTATAGTTACAGAGGAAAAAATTAGTGATACAATCGAATAAGAAACATTACAAATAAATAAATTCCAAATGATAGTCAATGAAAAGATCTTGAAATCAATTATCGATATTTCTTATTTAATTCCACCATACTGTTTTCATAAAATTGTTGCTTCTTTGAGGATGATGAGGTCTATTTATGAGGATTCCAATGATCCTACTATTTATTTAGGTGTTATTGATGATGAATCTTCCCACGATGATGATGAAAAAATGAAATGACATATTTTTATGGTGTTTCTATAAAACATGTTATTAAGGATGATTTTGGTGGTGGTAGGGAGGATTCAAACTATATTATTGCTGATTTGTGGAATCATTTTTAATTTCAAATGTATTTTTGGTTTATAATGAAGAAAACTTTATTAATTATTATTTTTATATATTCTAGTACATTATCAATTTTATTTTTTTATTCATTATATGTATTTTATATAAAATGAAATTGTTTTTACATGAAAATCATTCCAATATGCAGCCATGATAAATTCTAATGGATCCAAGTATCAGTAGGAAACTTATGCATATATATATATATCTATCTATATATATATATATATCTAGGGGAATCCATCATGGAATTACATTTATTACCCTGAGTTGTGTTCGGGGAACTACACCTAACCGTGAGAAATAGTAGTGAAAATACATTAATTTCACAGTTAGTTACCATGTATTTAATGTTTATATAGTGGGAATATGGTCATGGATATAACTATATATCCATGTTAGCTGTCTGTAGATACTGACTAACACTAATTTCCATAAAAATAGATTCAATACCCATATACAAATGGCTATAAGATATGTCCATGGACTTCTTGGATATAACCATTGTTTTTGAGAAAGGATATAGCCTAATTTTATTTTAGTTTTAGTCTATAAAACATTGAATATGATAGGAGTGGTGGAATAGCATTTCATTTGGAGGGAATCTCCCATTTCACTAGAAGGTGCAACTAAGGTGTAGTCACACAATCTATAACCAGGATAAGTACATGATTGGGATGAACTACAGAGATGATTCTGAAAAATATTTTTTCTATTTCATGATGAAAAACCATTACAAAGGAGATATATTCCCTCAGTCATGTTTCAAGATAGATTATTTATTACAAATTGGATAGGATCAAGAAATTGTTTTATATCTTCTCTTATAAAGAAAAAGAAGGACACCACTTGAGTGTCTTTTTTATTCCAAGGATTACTTGATAGTGATGGAAACTTACTAGATCAATATTTAGGAAGTTATTTAATATAAAAATAAACATTAGAGGATATGGGGCTCATTGTGAATATAAAAAATCAATCAAAGTAGTTTGGTATAATAATTATAGGTACCAAAAGTTTATTTGAGGTTAGGTCATCTAAATAATCTCTTTTTATTATATCTAAACTTGAGGAACTAATTAGTATTGTTAGAAATATGTAACTGATTAAATATAGTAAAAACATACACCAATGATGGTATATGGTTTTTTGGTATATTCCGTTCACTATACTAACCAATGTGTTGAGGTATAGGGTATGAGAAGCATTGTAGTAACATACTATAAGGAGTAGTTTCAAAAGGAAATTTTTGGATGGAGAGAAAATGGTATGTTTAATATGTACCTAAAAACTAAAAAAACAAGGTTAAACCCACTTATTAAAATCCAAATTAACTACAACAACCATTCCAACAAAAATTAAAACATTCATGACCCTTTTAATATCCATACAAAGAGTCTCACAAAAAATCAACTTACTCACCACCCCCTTTCTGGTAAAATAAAAAATTTAAAACACCCTCAACCAATGTATAATCCATAGTGTGATAGTAGAAATGTTATGATTTTTAGGATCTATAGAATATCATGATGGAGTTGAAGAACCAACATGAATGTATTTTAAAAATCATCTCTATAAATTTAATATAAATTCTAGCTTTGATAGTCCCAAACCCAAAGGGAAATGTCAGTATGGTAACTACAAGAATAAATAAGTGGATTGACCCCAATGATACAATGAACATGAGTAATTCCAACCTAATTTTAAAGAAGAATAATATAACCAAACAAAAAATATTCTTGAAAAAAATCAAAGAATATCCAAGAATAAGAAAAGAAATTATAATAAGAGAGAGTGAGACCGAGAAGGAATAGGTACGAGACAACCTTGTAGAGGTAGAAAATGGAAAATAAAGATCTCCCACTTCCATTTTCATCAAGAATAATCCAATACAAAAAAAGGTCAAATATGAAGAGGTTCAAAAAAAATTCTAGAAACATTCTAGAATGTTGAGATCAATATCCGTCTCCTAGAATATCTCAAGGAAATTCCCAAGTCTGCTATGTTCCTTACGTAACTATAGAAAAATAAAATAAGGACATATGGGAATGCTAATATAAATTTGGGAGGAAGTGTTCTATCCTTTATCACCTTACACTTTTCTAGAAAATTTCAAAATACTGATATATTTTCTATACCTTTAAAAATTATTCCTATAACCATTTTTAGATATTTTTTGACTCTGGTTCTTCAATTATTTTTAGTAATCAATCAATTTTTACTTATTTATAGATGCGTGAATAAAATCATAAAATATTGGTTTTGTATCCTCCAAACAAGTATAAAAATTTTCAAGTAGGAGTTTTGGAGGATGTTATAGTTGGAGTTTTGGATTTAATCTTCCTAGTAAACATCTAGTTATTGAAAATGGAGGAATATGAAACCCACTATAATCACCCATCTTTTTGTATATGGTATTCTGGAAGATAATAAATTTCATAATCAATGTGTACAGGGGAACTCCCACTATAATGTTTAGATATATCACTATCCACTTAAACATATTTAATGTTATAGAGTTTCCTTAGGAGCATCATTCAATTTTTACACTATCACATATTGAGGTGGGTGAGCCCAGTGGGGATCTAGGTATGTTACATGATATTTTAGATATCTTTAAAAAAATTAATTTATAAAATATGGTAGATAAAGATAGTGTTATTAAATATATAAATTCTATTTTTATTTTTGAGGTAGAGGCAACTCATAGAGTCCTTGATGTATTTGATTATTTTTTTATAACGAAGAAGCTATTTTTCTCAACTTGTCTTCAAAGAATCCAAACTATATAAGTGAGAAATACAAAATTTTTTATCTTTAGAACAACCCCCAAATATGAAGTAATATATTTACCTACCAATCTCAAATATGCATACCATATGAGAGGATAAAAATTTACAGTCATTATTTCTAGAAATATGTAGTGAAACTACGAACAAAAAGTTATTGAAATTTTAATGGAAAATTTGAATGTAATAGGTTTGAGTTATTGAGATATTCTAGGTGTAATTACTAAAAATATACTTAGATAAAATCATATTTGATAAAAATTATATACCTTTTAGTGAGCCCCAAATACGGTTAAATCCAACCATGAAGGAGGTAATAAATAAAATATAGATATGTTTTTAGATGTATAAATAATATACCCTATATATTACTCATAATATGTCATCCCCACTCATTTAGTTCCTAAAAAACTAGACTAACCATTGTAAGGAAAGAACAAAATTAATAGATACAAGTTAGAATTTAGAATATACGGAGAGTTTGTATATATTTTAGGGACATGAACCGTGTCACTAAAAAAGATAATTTCCTTATTAGTTTCATTAATTATATTCTATAATGTTTAGAAGTCCAAACTCTCTATTTTTAGATGAATTTTCAAGTAATTTTTAGGAGACCAATACTCTCATGGATTATGAGAAAACCCCACTTACATGTCCCTATAGTACCTTTTCAGATAGGTGGGTTCTATTTTTAATAAACAACTCCCTAGGTACATTTAAAATGTGTATGAAAATTATCTTTTATGATCATATTGAAGACTTACAGGATGTATTTTTAGATGGATTAACGTTTTTTCGAAATTATTTTGTTGAATGTTTGGAAAGTTTAACGAATGTTTTGTCAACATTCATTATTAAAAAACTTTATTTTAAATGATGAAAAGGTCCATTTTATAGTGAAAAGATGAATAATCCTTGGGCGTCTTATTTAGAAAAAATATGAACTGTGGTGGTTAATTATAAAATTTAAATGATATGTTCATTTCTACGTGAAACATGTGTGAAACAAGTCGGATCCTTTCTAAGACAAGAAATATTTTATAATAGATTCATAAAGTAATATAATAATATTTATTTTATACTTTCCATGTTACTTCTAAAAATTATAAATGATTTTTTTGATGATTTTATATAGGATTTTGATGAATTAGAGATGTTGATCACAACACCAGTGATAGAACCCATAAGATGGCAACACCCAACAGAGTTACTTTATAATGATTAAAACCATACTGTTGGAGGATTTGTTTCCAAAATATATTAATCTAAATCTCATGTCAATGTTTACTTATAATGGAATTTGGATGCTTCCTAGACCCACTACACAATAACTATAAAGAATTTTGTTGGGTTATTTTTTATTTTAAATGAATTAGATCATATATATTAGGAACTAAATATAATATATTTTTTTATTTTATATCCATTAGGTATTTTACAAATAAATTATAAGCTAAACTAAGTCTAGCCAAATGGATTGTTCTCCTTAAATATTTTCATCTAGGGATCAATTAAAATAATGGATTTGGTAACCATGTGGTTGATCACCTGAGTAGGTTTTCCAACATAATAGAAGTAGAGATTCAAGTCATTGACACAGTAAATTACCATATTATAGGAGAGTGGTTATACATTATTAAAGGAGATGTACCTTGGTATGATGATGTGGTTAACTTTTTGGTGACTTCTTAAGTCCTATATCACTTAAACTCCCCAAAAATTTTTCCAAATCAAAGATGAATCAAAATTTTACATTTGGGAAGATCTGTACTTGTGGAAAATTTATAATGATAAATTGATAACAAGATGCTTTCTTAAGATTGATATTATATATGTTCTTGAGTTTTTTAATACTCTAGATTATGGAGGTTACTATGGACATCAAAACACTATTATAAAATTCTACTAATAAAGAATATATTTGATATATTTTTTAAAATATTTATTCGTTTTTTATAAAATTTGTGAACAATGTCAGTGTAATATTAATATCTCTTAAAAACTATAAATTATACAATGTCCCAAAAGATTTTGCGATATATTTTAATTATGGGTAATATAATTCATGATAACATTTCCCATGTCATTTGATGACTCATATATCAGGCCAATAGTTTATTATGTTTCAAAACAGCTGGAATACAAGGATCCCAGAACTGATTATGATAGTTTTTTGTTGTACTATTTTAGGGATAACAATTTTTACTGTTTTTAGGTTTTAAGAGCCATAATAATTGATTAAATGACAAAATTAATTTATGGGAATATATAATATTTGATTAGAAAGTATGGGGTGAACCATAATACATTGACACCCTATTATCCTCAAATATATGGTCAAGAAAAATTATTTAAGATGGGGATCAAAGGAATTTTAGGAATAACTATCAAACTAATATAACTATTCTATAGAAAAATATTGGAAGAATATTTAGGGGACTATATGATATCATACAAAACACCCATAGGAATGGGCCAAAATATATATATTTTTGGAAATATTTATCATATACCTATATAGTTTGAGAACAAGGCTTAATGGGTAGTAAGAGAGGTAAATATAGACCTAGATAGAGTTGGGAAAGAGAAAAAACTGTAGATTTTTTACTTGGAGGAAATTATAAGAGAAAATTCTGAGAACCCAAGAAATTAGAAAGAAAGAACTAGAGTGGCTCATGAAAAATTAATTTAGAAAAAGAAATTTTATTCAGGGTACTATGAGTTAGTTTAGAAATCTAGACTCAAGCTAATTCCATGTAAAAATTGTTCTTGGTGGGAAGGTCTATTTAAAGTCAATCACGTTTTTCCTTTTGGTTTTTTGTAGAATTTTATACGAGGATAAGAAAAACCATATATTTTTAATGGGAACTTGATGAATAAATTTCTTGGAAATATTCCCCAATAACAAGTGGAAGAGATCACACACCTCTAATTTGTCTATCAATGACAATCATCAGATTATACCATTACATAAGCACTGAATTTGTTTTTTTGATTCCATTTAAATAAATCTTTACTAAAAAATATATTAGAACCGATTGAGGACACTATATCATTCAAGTGTTGGATAGGGAAACATTTTAGTTAAGGATTTTTCTTTAAACAAATTTCTTTTCCAAATATAGGTTCTTTTTCTTATTTTTTTCATGTTCATTTTTCAATTTTTGTGTGTTATAAAACCCTTGGAAATCAATTTGAGAGACCAAGGAACTTTGGAATATTTTCTAATATTAAGAAATTAATTTAACCCATAAAATAACCCTATATGAATGTTGAAATAAAAATTGTTTTTTAAAATTCTATGTGAGGGAAATTCATCAAAATTCAACTAATTTTTTAATCACGTCACATGTAATATAATCCCAAATTTTAAGTACTTACCTGAGGGAAATTTATAATTATTTTAAGAAAATTCTTACAACTCTATTTTTTTATATAAATAAGAAACATTTGAATAACTATAATTTTCTGAATAATCTATTCAAAACCTATGAGAATTAATAACATTTGTGCTATAAATGATTAATGCATTTTTTTTATTTTAGAATCCCCTTTTACAATATTTTTTTTTCAAGACAACGTTATCATTTAACCCTTATAGACCTTATTATTCATGTGTAAATTTCATAAGAATCCACATTATAGGAAAAAATATCCATCTACCTTGGTCTAGATGTTAATGCATGATCAAAGTTAAATTGAAGAATGGAGGAGAAAAAAGTTGAGATAAAATGAGTTTTTGTGAGTAATCTTACTGAGATTATGTAAAGATTTATTTAATTATCTTAATTTTTATGATTGGAAAATAATACAAAGAAAATTTATTGGGAAAGATAAATATCAATCAAATATATCCTTGGTATCCACACCATTATTTGAAGACTAAAACATACATTTATATCCCTAAAAAAATCAAAATATTCATAAATTTGAAGATATTTCAAAACTAATAAATTATAAAAAATAAGAGAATCTGGATGAAAAATTGATGATATTTATAATTATATCTAAGAAATTACTTCCTAACAAAATTAAAGGGAGAGGAAAAAATTTGCATAAATGAAATGAAGCAGGAGCTACCTAATCTAAAATATTTTTTATTCCATAATCCGTATTGATGATTTTAAAGTGATTTTGTAATTTTTTTAATACTTAATATATATGAATAAATTACTTATTGAAAGTAAAGAGACTGAAGGAAACTATCTCTTTAAACTAGGAAAAGGTATATCACAAAGCTACACAATAATCAAAAGTAACTATTTTCCTTTGATAGGATAGAAAAAAAAAGAATTTAAATTTTATATAGGAAAAATGTAGAAGATATGTTTGATACTAATAATGTACTATTGGTTTGGTATTTACATTAAAAATTTTAATGAGTGTAACTATTTCAATTATTAAGAAAAGTGGGAGGATTCTATCCTTGAAGGAATTTTAAAATCATTCGTCATGTTTCATCATTGATTTGCACCCCCTAATCCACATTAGAATATTATTAATAGAACCCACCAAACTATAATATATAGAAAAACACGAAAAATACATCATGATATGAATAGATACATAACACATTATGTGGATAAAAAGGAATTAATTAATCCTATCATGACCCTAGAACGAACTCAGAATAAAAAGGCTTTGATTAAAATATATACAAGACTGTTGAGTGAAATAATTCTAGCAAGGTTAGTGTAAATGATGATGGGAGGATTGAAAAAGACGGAATGAATTGAATTAAATGCATAAAGAAAATGGAATTAATAACATTAAGGAGGCATGATGAGATTGAGAAACATTATTGTTTATAGAAAAATTACATCAGCTAATATTTAATTTTTTTGGGTAGTATTTTTAAACTCACTTGATTGGGAGTCCAAGGATTAATTATGGGGAAATTGACAAAGGTGATATTTTTTTTACATTTAAATTTTTATTTTAATTATTTTATTTCTAATATATAATCCTATTATTGTTAACTATATCATATTTAGTTTATTGAAAAATTATATGATGTATCATAAAAATGGTTTAAATCTGGATTTTAAATTTTTCAATCTTTCTTTGAAATTATTAGAGAAAATTATATACTAAATTTTAAGGTGATTTTATTTTATTTTAGGATACTTAGATGTTATTTTTAAGGGAAATTTTTGAATCAATGTTTGTCTGCACCAATATGAGGAAACATAGAATCAATTTTGAATAAGGAAAATAGAATAGGCATTTATTCTCTATGGATGAGTTCAGTACTATGTATGAATTTATCATTTTGGGAATAGGAATTTATTATTGTAGAGACCCGAAACATGACGTACATTGACATTACATTACATTTGCGGAATACTTAGTACATAACAAAAACACACACACAAGGATCGTAATAGTTTAGTGTCTTTGGAAACTCGGAACATAATCTTCTAATCGTGGTGAAAGATCTTCAACATCTCCTATAAAGAACTTACTTTTTTATATACCTAAAACCTTTATTTATATCCTGGGGAAACGAAAACATAAAAGGGTGAGCTCAAATGCTCAGTAAGGGTAAACAAAAGAAATATCAATCACATCGTATTCATAAGAACATAACATTTTGGAAATCTTAACCTGCAAAAGAGAGCATAATTTCATAACATGGGATAAATCATGGCAGTGAAATGTAATCACAATAATCATAACTTAAAACATGAAACTTTGTGGCATTCACTCATAATCATAGAGAATCATTTCTTGTTAGTCAAGACTCATTGCGAAGACTATCTTAGTGGACAAAGTCCCTTTCTGAATCGAGTAACCCTCGTTTCGGTCCTGTTTCACTGAACCGGTATAACCTACCGTTCCAGCCCTGTCTATCTCATGAGATATAAAATCTTTACCCAATGCATTGGAGGGAGATATAGGTCCCACCCATCTCATAATGATACCATTCTTATGTGTGCCACAAAATCTTAAAACATACATCATTGCATAACCCGTGTAATAAAAATGGGATTCTTGAAACATCATGACATCATAAAACAATAAATATAAGATATATGAATTCATAAAAATAATTCCATCACAACATAATCAAATCAATGTAATGATAGGGATAGAATCAGAACCCTATATTATCTTAGATGGAAAATAATTTTGATAAAACACTTGAAATGAATTCTTGAGGAAAATATCCTTTCTTCTTCAAAATCAATTTCTTTTCACAAAACATCATGAAATTTTAAAAGAAAGAGATTTTATTGAAAATAGTCATGAAATCTTTTTGACAAAGCTTCATGAAAATATGGATTTATAAAGTCGTAAAAATCCGTTCGTTCCGTATAAGTTTAAAAAAACCATTCTTCCCGTACTTTTGTCGGAAAAGTCAAAAAGTACCTCGTACGAAAAACGACAAAAGATTCCTTTCATATCTTTTACTAAAAACTCACCGAAGGGTAAAATTGGATTTAAAAAATTATAGGTGGATGGAAATAATATTACATATTCAGGAAACATGGATGTGGATGATAAAATAAACCCCAGTAAATGCCAAAGTAAAAACAATCTCGGATAAAAATGAGATTGTGATATTTTCCCTTACCTTAGGTCCGATTTGCCTCGTATGTGTCCAAAACATCTGTATAATGACTTAAATAATGTCATTGACTTATTACAGAATAATATTCATTGTTATGATATCATATGTGGTTCACTTATGACATTATATTACCCGTTCTTTTGTAAATTCCCTGTTAAAGAAGCATTTTGGGTAAAATCGTTACATTTATCATAGGTGTTTTGACTTGTAATTATTCATATGATTACTTAGATCATGATTACTTAATTCCAGAACATAAAACATGATTTATATATATATATATATTCAGGATATACATATATATAATAAATCATTAAAGGGAAATAAATACACCGTTCATGGAGACGGTAGTCCGTACGTATGCATGAACGCTGTTTTCGTTTCCTTATTGAATTGAATGGAATTAAGTAGATGAAATACATATAAATATATAAATAAATAGAGTATCATTATTATGTCATATATTTAATTAGTACATATTATATATACTTTATAATCATTCATGAATGGTTAATCATTGAGAATGAATCTCATCGCGTCCTGGAGACGGTAGTCCGTACGTACGCACGAGCGATGATATAGTTCACATGGTCGTGAAATTGTGTTGAAGTGTATGTATACTATTTCAGTATCAATATCAATCTATAATAATCATATATAGTTACTCATTACACCATTATACTCATCCTTGTATGGTGATGGTGGAAAATAGATTACACCACGGCGTGGAGACGGTATTCTGTACGTACGCACGCGCGGTGATTTCTTTTTCCGTAGGATGGATAGATGGTGAAATAGGGTTGTTTCATACTTATAATAACATATCATTATATGAGTGATACTGATATTATTACTTCATAATAAAACAACTTAAGAAGAAGAAGTGGAAGAAGAAATAAAGATGAAAGAATTGGTAACAGTAATTACCTCTTCTTTGAAGCGCCTCTTTGAGACCTCCTCTTAGGGCACTAAAATTGGTCTTTGCAGGAAGACCAGAACCTCTATAATGTTTCTAGGGAAGTGGAGAAGAGATTTTGGCAGGGGTTGTCCGAGCTTGAGTGCTCAAATTGGTGTGAGGAGGAGGGGGAGGAGGTGTCCTTTTATAAGGGAGGAGAGGGGCACCTTAGGAATACCTCAAAATATTATTTTATATTAAAGTCAAAATCGGTTTATAATGGTTCCAAAGGGTCTTATTTCGGAGCTAAAGTGGGGATGGGTCGAAATCCTATCAACCAATAATATTTAGACAAGTTTAGGGTATTATTTTAACCTTATCAATTAGATTTAACTCTAAGTTAAATAATTTAACTTTTACTGTGTCTTTTTGTTTTCTTTCACTATATGGTTAATACACTTACTATAACATGCCAAAAGAACCCCAAATTGTTTATTATTAATACATATATCCTTCTCTAAGTCATTTGGCCGAACCGTAGATTTTTAGGAATAAAATAACAATTAATAATATAATATTTGATTTAAAAACTATTTTGTGTCAATTTTGACACTATTTGATATATGATTTTTGTGAAAGTCATAACAGAATTATATGTTCGAACCAAGTTGATTAAATCAACACTAATATATCATATTAACCTATAAAATTAGTGTAATTCATAAAAAGTCTCAAATTACATTCATTTGAGCATTTATAACATCAATTATGTTAATATTTTCTTAAAAGGGTAATTACTGCATCATCGTTGTGTCATAAATAAATTAATTTATTTAAAGTCTAAAAAATATAAATAAAATATCATTATGTAGAAAATCATTTTAGCTTTCTAATTAATATTTATAGTCGAATTTATCTTATGTATAACCACATATTACAAATGTTTTGGTTATTAAACTTTGATTTTAACTATTTTAACTATTCATTAAATAAAATAATATTAAATGTCATAATCTAATCCAAGTGGACCTAAATGGTCATATTATATTCATAAGGTTGTTTTTTGTCGAATTACACTTATACAATAGAATTAGGACATGTGTTAGGGTAATAGTAATATCGTATTTACCCTTAGTTACCCTATTTACTATTAACCGTGGTAAAAAAAGTAAAAAGTTACTATTCACCAAAAATTATTTTCATCTCATTGAACCACATTTTAGTCCTTGATATTAACTGTGTCTGTCGGATTTTCGAAATTCCATTCACAGAAGCGGTAAAATTAAGTTTTATGCAAAATTCAGTTTTTAACCTACCACTTAGTGGTTTCACTATTCATCGAAAATTGAAAGTTTTCAGAAAAATACCAAAAATTAGGCCTAAGATATATTTGATATTATGAACTCAAAAATGATGTCTATTTTACCAAATTCAAAACATATCAGTTGCATTAACTAATTTAAAAATTAATTCTCGTCGTCAAAACAAATAGCGTGTTTTAAGAGATAATAACTATCAAAAGATTGACACTAGTTTATAACTGGTTTAAATGTGAAATTACATCCAATGACCAACATTGTATTAAATTGTAAAAATATATTCTAAATATACTTTAAAACCACTCAAATTAATAATTTATCACTATTAATTATTTCGATTAAAAAATTTGTTTTTAATTAAAATTTAGTAATTTTCACTATTCATCAGAATATGAAAGTTATCCGAAAAGTACCAAAATTTCACCCTAATCTAATTTTGATATTATGAATCCAAAAATGAATTCCATTTTGAAAAGTAAAATTTACAAAATTTCAAAAAGTGGTTATTACTATTCATAACGGCTAGTTTTAATAATATCTTAATAGCATATCGTTGTTTAGCGAAACTCGGTGTTGCGTACAACACACGCTATCGTGGAAGGTTGCGATTGCGTGTAATGCAAGGCAAGTCAAGGATGCGTGTTGTGCAAGCTCCTTTTGGTGTAGCGTACAACACAAGACATTAGTGAAATAAAAAAGAATATTTTTCATAAAATCTCGGGCTGTTACATTCTACCCCCCTTAAAATGAATTTCGCCCTCGAAATTCGTCGGGGTTATAAATGGTTTACTATTCGAAAGTTTCTTTAATAGAAACCCACATCGTAAAAAGGAATACCAAAAATTGGCTTTAAAAACTAAAGTATGAAATGTAACGATTACCCAAATAAACTAATCACTGGGTTTCCACATAGGTGAAAATATGGATATGGAAGAGAAATCTAACCATCATGTTCTGATGGAGAGTGGTAGAGAACATGGCTATGGAAAATCCAGTAATCACAAATCCATAAATTTGTGACGATCTAAGGTACCCTCTGATTCATCACGTATAAGATCATTTGGACAACATTTTTGGTTTTCAAGATCATTTCCCTAAAGTTGAAAATTTGAATTAGAATAAATAATTTCTTTATTTTGGTACAATCTCACTGTTGTTCATGCCTTGAAAAATTTACACTTCATCTCTTAAATAAATGAAGTTGAATTTGTTATTCGTGAAGTGTTAGCAGATCATGTGATAGAATGACGGGTCATTCCATCTGTCTCAAACAAAAGGTTAGCAAAAATTATATACACAAGTTGATCTATAGTGAGATTAATCATATATGGTTCCTAAAATGGACTTATACTTCATATATCATACTGCTTAATATAATAAAACTAGTTTCTACTAAACAGGGACTTCCTGTAGGCCAGTGGTAGGCGATAAAGGCCAGTCGCACTTTGGTTGTGGGTTCGATTCCCACAGCCTTGTCCGACGCGATGGGCTGTCGCCCGTCCTGCAGGTTTTCCTTTTTCTAAAACTACATTACTATAACATCCCATCAATAATATCAAAAAAAAACTTCTATCCTTAAACAATACTCACTTATGTCCAACATAATCCATTTCAATCTTTAGGCTTATCCATAGTACTGCAGTCCACTCTCATAACATAGTGAAAACGATTACCAGAGATTTAATACCATCGTTGATCCCCATATATCATAAGATATGTTTTTTTGGTCACATTCCAAACATTAAAAATCCTTAATCATGTATTCTCTTGAATACCTTAGTGAAAACATGAATGCAGTTTAAAGTTAACACTTTCCACATACCAAAATCCTCAAAATTCTATATACTCAAACAATGATATCACTTAGTCCTTATATCAATCATGAGCTCATGAATACTATTAAACATTTCATTTTCTCGTTTTCCCTTCATTATGCGCATATCATCTTATTTCCAAAAAATATCTCAATCACTTTGAATACCACATCAATAAATATTGCAATACTCAATGATACACCATTATTTTGGAATCCCATTACATAAACACTTAATCATTCCACCACATCGTTGTCATATTCAACATTGCCAATAGTGATCGCATGTGACTTCCCTTTGTCCTTTGCCTTCAGTGGTTGCTCATGTTGATCATCACTAACCCTTAGATTAGGGCATTTATTAGAATAATGCCCCATTTCCTTGTACTTGAAGCATTGAAGTGTTGGTGGTGTGTTCTCTGTAGTGTTTGCTTTATTCACATCATTAGAAACCCTTTTTCCATTACTTCAACACTCAGCTGCTCGATGACCTTCTTTTCCACACTTAACACATTTCTTAGTCCATTTAAGACAATCTCCACCATGCTTCTTTCCACACTTTGTGCATAAGGAAACATTCATCTTCTTTTCACCATTATTCTGAGATTTCTCCTTGAACTCCATCTTTCGTTTCTTGTCAAAACCATGAGATGGATATGTAACACCAACTTCCATTTCTACCTTGATAGCGCAACACACAATTTCTTCAGAGCTACTGAAGTCTCTTATAGCTAATGCCCTTCGAAGACTTGGTTTTAAGCCACTGAAAAATCGATCAACTTTACTTTCAGGTTGGATGATAATTCCAGATGCATACCTTGCAAGTCTTGTAAAATTCGCTTCGTATATACCAACAGATTCATCATCTTTTTTTCTTTTGTTCAAGAAACTCCTTCTCCATCTTTGTTCGAAGAATACGAGGGAAGTACTTATTGAAAAATAAGTTCTTGAACTTTTCCCATTCCATGGACTCAATTTAATCTCTTTGCATTGTATGCTTGATATTATTCCACCATTGATCATCTTCCCCTTCCAAACGATATACTGCTAAGATAACATTATCATGTTCAGAACATTGAAGAACTGAAAATATCTTTTCAGTGGTACTGATCCATTGTTCAGCAACAAGTGGATCAGAAGACCCACTGAAAGAAGGTGGACGTTGCCTCATGAAGGACTCAATAGAATATTGTTCCCTTCTCTGCTCATTTGGAAGTCCAGAATGATTCATAGCTTGTGTAAGTATAGAAATAAGATTTTGCACTCCATCTCCCATAACATTTGTTTGTTCAGGAGGAAAATCATTGCACTGTCCATTGCATTGATCAACACGGTTCCTTCGGGTTCCATCCATCGTCTAAAACCCAAAAAGAATAGTGTGAGAGGCAAAAATCATGCTAGGGAAAACAACATAATAAAGGGGGATTACCTTCAATATCTAACATCTTAGGTTTAATTCTATGATCGTTAGCGTAGTTCTAGTACTATAACCTATACGTATTCTTAACCTTAGGGACATCCCTAGACATACCGTAGAAATATCTCTAGGGATCTCACTAACATTTTCGTATCTTAGTTTCCAATGGTTGACTAAACCTTTCCTCTGATACCAACTGTAGAGACCAAAAACTTGACGTACATTGACATTACATTACATTTGCGGAATACTTAGTACATAACAAAAACACACACACAAGGATCGTAATAGTTTAGTGTCTTTGGAAACTCGGAACGTAATCTTCTAATCGTGGTGAATGATCTTCAACATCTCCTATAAAGATCTTCCTTTTTTACCTAAAACCTTTTTTTATATCCTGGGGAAAAGAAAACATAAAAGGCTGAGCTCAAATGCTCAATAAGGGTAAAAAAAAGAAATATCAATCACATCGTATTCATAAGAACATAACATTTTGGAAATCTTCACCTGCAAAAGAGTGCATAATTTCATAACATGGGATAAATCATGGCAGTGAAATGTAATCACAATAATCATAACTCAAAACATGAAACTTTGTGGCATTCACACATAATAATAGAGAATCATTTCTTGTTAGTCAAGACTCATTGCCAAGACTATCTTAGTGGACAATGTCCCTTTCTGAATCGAGTAACCCTCGTTTCAGTCCTGTTTCACTGAACCGGTATAACCTACCGTTCCAGCCCTGTCTATCTCATGAGATATAAAATCTTTACCCAATGCATTGGATGTAGATATAGGTCCCACCCATCTCATAATGATACCATTCTTATGTGTGACACAAAATCTTAAAACATACATCATTGCATAACCCGTGTAACAAAAATGGGATTCTTGAAACATCATGACATCATAAAACAATACATATAAGATAAATGAATTCATAAAAATAATTCCATCACAACATAATCAAATCAATGTAATGATAGGGATAGAATCAGAACCCTATATTATCTTAGATGGAAAATAATTTGATAAAACACTTGAAATGAATTCTTCAGGAAAATATCCTTTCTTCTTCAAAATCAATTTCTTTTCACAAAACATCATGAAATTTTAAAAGAAAGAGATTTTATTGAAAATAGTCATGAAATCTTTTTGAGGAAGCTTCATGAAAATATGGCTTTATAAAGTCGTAAAAATCCGTTCGTGCCGTATAAGTTAAAAAAAACATTCTTCCCGTACTTTTGTCGGAAAAGTCAAAAAGTACCTCGTACGAAAAACGACAAAAGATTCCTTTCATATCTTTTACTAAAAACTCACCGAAGGGTAAAATTGGATTTAAAAAATTGTAGGTGGATGGAAATAATATTACATATTGAGGAAACATGGATGTGGATGATAAAATACACCCCAGTAAATGCCAAAGTAAAAACAATCTCGGATAAAAACGAGATTGTGATATTTTCCCTTACCTTAGGACCGATTTGCTTCGTATGTGTCCGAACCTCCTGTATAATGACTTAAATAATGTCATTGACTTATTACAGAATCATATTCATTGTTATGATATCATATATGGTTCACTTATGACATTATATTACCCGTTCTTTTGTAAATTCCATGTTAAAGAAGCGTTTTGGGTAAAATCGTTTCATTTATCGTAGGTGTTTTGACTTGTAATTATTCATATGATTACTTAGATCATGATTACTTAATTCCAGAACATAAAAAATGATTTATATATATATATTCAGGATATACATATATATAATAAATCATTAAAGGGAAAGAAATACACCGTTCATGGAGACGGTAGTCCGTACGTACGCATGAACGATGTTTTCATTTCCTTATTGAATTGAATGGAATTAAGTAGATGACATACATATAAATATATAAATAAATCCAGTATAATTATTATGTCATATATTTAATTAGTACATATTATATATACTTTATAATCATTCATGAATGGTTAATCATTGAGAATGAATCTCATCGCGTCGTGGAGACGGTAGTCCGTACGTACGCACGAGCGATGATATCATTCCCATGGTCATGAAATTGTGTTGAAGTGTATGTATACTATTTCAGTATCAATATCACTCTATAATAATCATATATAGTTACTCATTACACCATTATACTCATCCTTGCAAGGTGATGATGGAAAATAGATTACACCACAGCGTGGAGACGGTATTCCGTACGTACGCACGCGCGGTGATTTCTTTTTCCGTAGGATGGATAGATGGTGAAATAGGGTTGTTTCATACTTATAATAACATATCATTATATGAGTGATACTGATGTTATTACTTCATAATGAAAAAACTTAAGAAGAAGAAGTGGAAGAAGAAATAAAGATGAAAGAATTGGTAACGGTAATTACCTCTTCTTTGAAGCGCCTCATTGAGACCTCCTCTTAGGGCACTAAAATTGGTCTTTGGAGGAATAACAGAACCTCGATAATGTTTCTAGGGAAGTGGAGAAGAGATTTTGTCAGGGGTTGGCCGAGCTTGAGTGCTCAAATTGGTGTGAGGAGGAGGGGGAGGAGGTGTCCTTTTATAAGGGAGGAGAGGGGCACCTTAGGAATACCTCAAAATATTATTTTATATTAAAGTCAAAATCGGTTTATAATGGTTCCAAAGGGTCTTATTTCGGAGCTAAAGTGGGGATGGGTCGAAATCCTATCAACCAATAAGATTTAGACAAGTTTAGGGTATTATTTTAACCTTATCAATTAGATTTAACTCTAAGTTAAATAATTTAACTTTTACCATGTCTTTTTGTTTTCTTTCACTATATTGTTAATACACTTACTATAACATGCCAAACGAACCCCAAATTGTTTATTATTAATAAATATATCCTTATCTAAGTCATTTGGCCGAACCATAGATTTTTAAGAATAAAATAACAATTAATAATATAATATTTTATTTAAAAACTATTTTGTGTCAATTTTGACACTATTTGATATATGATTTTTGTGAAAGTCATAACAGAATTATATTTTTGAACCAAGTTGATTAAATCAACACTAATATATCATAGTAACCTATAAAAGTAGTGTAATTCATAAAAGGTCTCAAATTAAATTCATTTGAGCATTTATAACATCAATTATGTTAATATTTCCTTAAAAGGGTAATTACTGCATCATCGTTGTGTCATAAATAAATTAATTTATTTAAAGTCTAAAAATTATAAATAAAATATCATTGTGTAGGAAATATTTTTAGCTTTCTAATGAATATTTATAGTCGAATTTATATTATGTATAACCCCATATTAAAAATGTTTTAGTTATTAAACATTGATTTTAACTATTTTAACTATTCATTAAATAAAATAATATTAAATGTCATAATCTAATCCAAGTGGACCTAAATGGTCATATTATATTCATAAGGTTGTTTTCGGTCGAATTACACTTATCCAATAGAATTAGGACATGTGTTAGGGTAATAGTAATATCGTATTTACCCTTAGTTACCCTATTTACTATTAACCGTGGTAAAAAAAGTAAAAAGTTACTATTCACCAAAAATTATTTTCATCTCATTGAACCAAATTTTAGTCTTTGATATTAACCGTGTCTGTCGGAGTTTCGAAATTCCATTCATAGAAGCGGTAAAATTAAGTTTTATGCAAAATTCAGTTTTTAACCTACCACTTAGTGGTTTCACTATTAATCGAAAATTGAAAGTTTTCAGAAAAATACCAAAAATTAGGCCTAAGCTATATTTGATATTATGAACTCAAAAATGATGTCTATTTTACCAAATTCAAAACATATAAGTTGCATTAACTAATTTAAAAATTAATTCTCGTCGTCAAAACAAATAGGGTGTTTTTAAGAGATAATAACTATCAAAAGTTTGACACTAGTTTATAACTGGTTTAAATGTGAAATTACATCCAATGAACAAAATTGTATTAAATTGTAAAAATATAATCTAAATATACTTTAAAACCACTCAAATTAATAATTTATCACTATTAATTATTTCGATTAAAAAAGTTGTTTTTAATTAAAATTTAGTAATTTTCACTATTCATCGGAATATGAAAGTTATCCGAAAAGTACCAAAATTTCACCCTAAGCTAATTTCGATATTACGAATCCAAAAATGAATTCCATTTTGAAAAATAAAATTTACAAAATTTCAAAAAGTTGTTATTACTATTCATAATGGCTAGTTTTAATAATATCTTAATAGCATATCGTTGTTTAGTGAAACTCGGTGTTGCGTACAACACACGCTATCGTGGAAGGTCGCGATTGCGTGTAATGAAAGGAAAGTCAAGGATGCGTGTTGTGCAAGCTCCTTTTGGTGTAGCGTACAACACAAGACATTAGTGAAATAAAAATGAATATTTTTCATAAAATCTCGGGCTGTTACAATTTTGATCCCAGAATATCCCATTTAGAACATATTACTTTTAGTCTTTTCATGTATGAATATTCCAAGAACCTATGTATAACTTTAATAACATAAGTATTTTAGGCATATAAATTTGATGGACAACATATCATATTTGGCTAGGTTTAAGAAATTTCTCCTTTACATATATGAATTACTCAGAATTATAAGACTTAATATGTATAAATTATATGATTTTGATATATGTAATAATTTTCTATGAAATTTTAGACTTTTCTTGTAGTAATATTACACCATATGACCTCAACCAGTTCTTCATATGAATTCCTTACATGTATTAGTTTAGAATTTTCCAAAACTACAGGATGATTATAAGAATAATCATCACTAAATAAAGTGTTATTATACCACATCAATATTCATTCACACCAATAATAGGTGGCTATATGGGTGTTTATATTATCTCTATTTCAATCTATAACAAGAGTTAAAGCTATGTATTTCTAGGAAGACCATATTTCTACTAAGATATATTTCAGAGTAAGTATGAAATATTAAAAATAATTAAAATTAGTGGGAATATTGAGAGGATTATAAGAACTAAATAAGAATAAATTAAATAGAGTACAATAATAGAAGTTCTCATAAAGGGAAAAGGCCTCACACCACTACTTCTACCAATTTTCATTTTTTATTCCTCCCATTTCATTCTTCTATAATGTAATCTATTTATCATGTCAACAATTTTTCCCTTAGAATTGAGGGGTAAATCCTATTGGTGATCAAGGAAATGAAGGATTGAAATTTTTATTTTAGAGTACCAAAATTCATTAATAGAAATCCCTCTTCAATTAAAAGGTTTCTATGTTAATTAGTAGTTCTTAATAACCTATGAAATTGTGTGTGATTTAATCTCATTTATTTAATTATACAATTGGTTTATGATCATCCATCTCCTACCATATTGACATATTCTATATATGTGAAATTGTTAAGGATTGAGTAGTGAAGATCTTGAAAATTGATGGATCATGTTGAACATTCCAGGGTGGATTAGGAAACACAAATTTTTATTGGGTATTTACTGGGTTAACTAAGAGTGTGTTTATACATGAATTTTCAAAAAATAAATAAATAAAAACCAAGTGTATATGTCCGTTAAATCAATAATCATAATTTCCAATCCACCCTGTGTGATAGGTGACATGATTGTGGTACTTATCTCTTTCAAGTTGATAAAAATAAGATTAATATAATTTGAAACTATGATAGCATTATAATTTAACAAACATCCCGGAACCATTAACCTATTCATGATTTTATTCTCCAAAAATTATTTCAATCAAATTATTTATATTTTCATTCAATCCAATAATTCAAAATAACCACTTTTTCTATATAAAAGTGATAAATAAATTTTTATCACACCTCTATGGAGACATCCCATGCTTCAAATATAATATGATTAACCTAGTAAAATAATATCTATTTCACACCCCCTGAAAAGGTGATTTAAATGATCTATTCCATAAGTCATATAATCACATGTTCAAAGAATCTTGATATCAATGGAAACAAATGGGGGTGATCGATGACATGATTTTTTATTATAATTAGTATAATAATATCATGGTTTCCTTTCTAGTCAAACTTATTCTTGACTTATTTGAACATGTTAAGTAGGCTCAATGGTTGGACCCTAATTTACATACAATTACAGAAACCAATAATGGTGGGGAGGCCATTAATGTATGGATGGAGGATAATAATTATGTTTTTGTTTTCAAGATTATATTGTAATATCTCTTTCATATTAGGATAAAACTCATCGTGATTATCATTATTCAAGGTCGGATATCCACCAGGGTGTTCCAAAAATGTACAAGTTAATGAATAACCATATTTACTAGCAAGTTATGATGTGAAATGTTGTATAATATGTGAGGCAATGTATCACTAATAAATGTGTGAAGGAGGAATAGAAAATACTAGTTAGTATGTTACTATCATTACCCATACCTATATATAAAAGGGATGATATTTATAGGTTAATTTTCACCATATTATTGAGGAATATTTTGAATCATGATGCCATATGGGTGATTATGGATTTTCCGACAAGGTTAAAACATGTCATTTCTATTAGGGAGAAACATTTGGTTATGCAATTGGAAAAGCTATATATTTAGAATATGATGAAGTTACAGGGGTTATATATTTGTTTTTCTATGAACAAGACCCTATATTTACTTCATGGTTTTGTTTGTCTTCACAAAAATCATATATAACCAATTTGACCATTATCACAATACACCATCCTCAAATGGATGGGTAATCTGAGTGTATAATCGAGAATTTGGAAGACATGATGAGGAAATGTTTGATGGAATTTAGTGGTTTATGAGATGATAATTTACCTCTATTAGAGTTTTCATAAAATAATATTTATCAGATGGTCATACATATAGCTCTATATGATTCATTTTATTGTTATCCTTGTCACTCTTCACTTTTGGGTTGAGTTCTAAGAAACATCACTGATTACTCTAATTCTTGGGCAAGATACTATAGAGAAAATCTAGTTGATAAAGGAATTGATGAAAATAGAAATTAATTTTTTGGAAATATTATGAAAAGAATCATCATCAACCTTTATCATTTGATGTCATAAATCCTGTATTCTTATGAGTATATCCAAGGTTGAGTCATTGTTGTCTTGGAATGGAAAGGAAACTAGCTCCTCCATATGTTGAACCATTTAAGAATCTTAAATGTATTAGTGAAGTGACTTATCGACTTGATTAACCCATAATATTAATCTCAATTTGTTAAATTTTCTATATATCCCAATTAAATAAGTGCCATCCTGACCTCACTCATGTGATTAGTTAGGATCATGTTACACTTGGTTCAAATTCCACTTTCATTCACACCCCAAATCGGATTCTGGATTAGGAATAAAAGATCTTATGAGGCTAGAATATCTCATTTTTATATGTATTATGGAATAATATTCAAAATTATGAATAGAATTAGAAATGAGAGAAACTATGAAAAATAAATGACTTGATATTTTTTGATAAATCAAAAACCTCTATCATTTTGAGGATGGAATTCTAAATTTTGAGGAGAATATAACACCCTAATTTTAAGGGAGTTTACAATTTTATCATGCATTAGTTATGTTTTGAATTAGTTAGGTTTAATTTTGGGATATCTCAAAGGGTTTTTAGATGATTTTTAAGGATTTATAAGGGAACATAATTGGAGCATGGTTGGAGGAAACCATGTAGAATTCCCATGTAATCATGTTGGATAAAATTGGGGTTCTAGGGGTTAACACATGGTTTTTAAACGGTTTGGTTAAACTATGTGCCCATACCATATGATCTTGGTAAGGGTTCTTATGTTGTGCATGGTTAAAAAAATTTATTCCAAACCATTTGGCCAAATCATATACCCATAATATTTTTTCGAATAGTGGATTCCATGTGATTAGAATATGGTTTCTCTAATTATGTATCCCATCCATGAATGATTTTAAAATGATTAAAAATATATAATTTTACCCAAAACGTTACCAAAAAATTCTTATTTACAACATAATTTTTAGGGATGTCAAACAAAAGGATTACCTTAGGTGATTTTGGTGATTTTCTTTACTCTAGAGCTATTTCTTCTTGAATCTTATAGTGTTCGGCCTAGAGACCAAAGGTAAAGCTTCCAAATATCCTTGTAATCTCTTTTCTCCTCATTTTCTCTTAGGTGAAGCCCTATTTTCAGATTCAAATTCTCCATTATTGTTGTATTCCAGATTTTTATAGGCATATCCATCTTTGATTTTTTCATTTGAGCCTTGGTAGATGAGTCTTGTTTGGGGATAGAGATCCATTATAGGAAAAAATGACCTAAAGTTGAGTGATATATGTTTTATTGAATTAATTATTTTGAGTATAAATGTGTGAAATTGGGTTATGAGGGTTTTTAATGCTTTTTATGTGTCCAAAGGTGGTCCAAGTTCATTTCATAGGAATTTGATGAATGATTTCTATTGAGAAATTACATGGAATGTAATTGAGTCACATAACATATATCTATTTCTAGAGAAAAGATATGATCCTGGTTCATTATGGGAAATTAATTCATTTAGTGAAGCCATTACACATCATGTAATGTTTGGGATAATTATATATTAATATTAAATGGTTGGTTTTCATCATATCCCCCTAAAATATTACATGATGTAAAAAGGAGTTACACACCATGTAATTTTCAATCAGTTTTCTATTAGTGTTATGTTGATGATTTACCTTCTCACCCACATGTATATTTCCATCTCTTGACCTATAAAGGTCGTAAAGGTGATTATATTCCACTTTTCTCTTTTTTAGACATCCCACCTATGCGATGAATCCCATGTATGTTGTTTTTCTTTGGTTACCTATTCTATTTAATTGTTCTATGATCATTGTGGTGTAATATATAGAACATGACCATATTTTGTATTGAACATGATTGGTTTTGATTCTGGATCCTTATTTCAATCATCTGTACCTTCTTCCTCATTTGTGTTTCCATTTGAATCCTTTTTGATCACTAGTTGAAGGTAGGTGGTCTAAACATTAACCCTATGGTCTGTTTAGTTCTAAAGTATGTACAATATTATATTTTCTCCAACATATAATGAACATGAACTAATTAAATGATGAATTGGATAATTCCTTGGAACCACTTTGGGTTCAATTGATTATTGAAATGTATTATGGATAAATTTTTAGGTGATGTAATGCTTGTTTATAAATGAATTTTTTAATGGAAGAAAGTTTTATTAGCATGAAATGGGATACAGGTGATGTCTTGATAATTATTTACTTTGGATTGGCCTAATTATTTAACTAATTATATTATTATTGTTTTAAAACAAAATGATAAATGAAATTTTTAATTGAAAGATAAATGGAAATTTTCATAATTGACCATTGATCCATATGATATGATATTGTGGTATCCACATTTCAATGATATGTGTTGGGATTTATATACTATAAAGCTTATTTAGTGGCTAATGCCTATTGAAACATGATTAAATGATAATATACAAGGATTTGGATAGATATATGATGAAATAATTATATATCAGGCTATTCCTAGAGACATGATGAAATACATATATTGCGTCTCATGCCCAGTGAAACATGTAGAAATTATTATATATTGGGTTTGGCCTTGATATATGCTGAAATTATTACATACCATTCTAGGGCCTATGACATGTTGAAATGCTTATATAGTGGGTTTTGACCAAGTTTTTTGTGATTTATACCTTAGTTATAAGGTTAATCTTGGAATTGTTTTGAGACATGCTGAGAGACATTCAGACATGGCGTCGAGGTAGGTTATATTTTAAAATGTTTATATGGTTATATTGGCCTGGTTGTGATACTTGATCAGAAATATTCTAACAAGGTGGTGAATTATGTTGATATGGTATTAATTTAAATGATTAATTAATTAATAAAACTATTTATTTCTTTATTTCATACACTTATTGTAAGACTTTTTATATTTTGAAATGGTGGTGTGGACCTACTAAGTAATACTCACACCCTACTCATGCCAATATTTGGTACCCGAGAATATTACATGGGTGTAGGGATGGGAAAGGGTAAAGGACCTATTTGTTGACTATTTATTGTAGGATGTGATATAGTTATGAGATGTGAATAACATGGTTTCATAACTAGAGTATTTTGAGTCTTCATTTTATTCTGTAAGTATTTTATTTTTATTACTTATTGAATGAAATCTAGTTACATCCCAACATGTCAATAAATTATTCCTTTATTATTTATTAGATTTTTTTTGATTTTATTATTGTTTTCTCACATTATGACATTGTTTCCATTATTTCATTTATTATGGTATTTATGCATTCATTTATATTTATTATTTCTTCTTTTTTGTAACTTTTTCCTAGGGGGTACAGTCTCCCCACTATACTTATGACACCCCCACTACTAGTCAGCACCCTATTGTATATGGGGAGGCATGATGAAGTTATCATAACCAACATATTTCAGCCACGCGAGAGAGTTCCAGGCCGTGAGACATTATGAAGTGGTATTAGAGCACAAATTGTTTCTTTTATTTTTTTACTATTAGGTAAAGGTATAATAGGGAATGAGGTGTGTCAAGACATGGTAATGAGCTTGTGTGTGGGAGTATAAAACTCGGGTATAGGATAAAAAATATGAGTTCATAGGGGTGTATTGTTGTTTATGTTGTTTTCATATTGTAGTTGATGTCATGTTACCCTGAGTTATTGACATGTTGTGTGAGATTATTATTTCATGATGTTTTTGGTTCTTTAGATTTATACTCATAGCCTGGTATGACATTAGGTGAGTGTTTATTCATCATGATAGTCATATGAGATATATATTTACATTCAATGTTCATCATTGGGATATATTTATTGCACGTGATATATACTTTCTTATTGATATTTGATATAAGATATCCCAAATATCTAATAAATTAAATAAATAAATTTATCTTTCATTATAGAAAACATATAATCCATGTTTAGGGAGACTAGGAGAAGTGTTACTCTATTATTGACATATGTTGATATTAACCGCATTTTTTCTAGTGTTCTAAGGAGTCTGTTTGTCTTGTAGAGAAAATTCATCCTCATTATCATTGAGTTGAGAATCATGATAGTTGTAAGAAACACACTCCAAATGTAATTAGACTATAACATCTCTTATTTACTAAGGATTTTATGGATGTTCATCTTTGTGACATCTTCTTGAGGGTTATGTGATCCATGTGAAAGTAATTGTTCACACTGTTCCTTTGTTGTCTAAGTTAATAAGAGAGTTCCAGCTGCAGCATCTACCTAAATTCATTGGGGAGAGAAGACCCTATGATGTTGGGTTCTGGATCAAGTAATTCTAGTAAATATATAATCATTTTGATACACCCATAGATATAATGGTGAAGATTTTTAGGTATATACTTCGTCGACCATCCAAGAATTGGTGGGACATTCTAGAGAAGGTAAGGAAATTAGAGGAGTAATCATGGAATGACATTGAGATAATGTTCCTAATCCATTTATATCCAGATATGTTGATGGATGAGAAGGCTTGTGAGTTCATGAACTTGACATAAGAGGGAATGTTAGTGTGGACTACGTGGAACATTTCACCGACCTATAATTCTTTTCACCATCATTGGAAGATGATGAGATCTATAAGGAGATGCATTTTGGGATGGTCTTCAATGTGAGACAAGGATGCATATTAATGTGTTCTATTTGACTAGTTTTGTTGATGTGATGAATCACAAACTCATAATGTACGGGAATCTGAGAGGCGACAAGTACGACAACTAAGATATTTTAGCAGGGAAGACAAAAAAGTCTTCCTCTAGTGGGAAAAAAGTGTCTCTATGACATGTTTTTATATGTACTATGTGGTTAGAAAGCTAAGATTGTGGGAAGACATATAAGGATAGTGTTCCATTATAGTTATATCAGTGTGTCCATATGGTCCATGCATGACCTCAGTGTCTATACCTATATTTTGAGTTTCATTCATGCAGTATATTGTTCCACCTATAAAAGTTTTTTAGTGGTATGCAGTAGTAGATAAATGTTAGGGAAACATGATAAGCACTAGATTATAGGAAGGACTCAACTACTCCTTAATAGATTTGTATTTGGAATTACATAGGATGTTATGGTTGAGGATTGGGATATGGTACCCTGTGTAAGAAGGACACTACCAAGAATAAGGGATAGAACATGGGAGTTTGGATAGAGACTAGGGAAGAGGGGTTGGTTATCTTCATGTTATTCAAATTACTTTTACTATAGTGGATACAAGACCGTCTTCTCTTAGAGGTACGATTCTTGTATCATCTACCATTTCTTTTTTTGTTATAGGGGAATCACATTTCTTTTTATCCATTATTTTTGTAAATGGTTTGGGATTAGATATGGAAATATTGGATGGGGTTTTCACCACAAATATCCCATTGGGACTGTATTCAGGGAATATAAAACATTTCATGGCTTGTTCTCTAGAGATTGGTGGTTACCATCTCTTGTGGGAATTGTTTGTGCTAGAAATAACAAGTTTTAATTTGATTCATGGCATGAAATTTTTAGTTCTACACTAGTATTATATCAAATTTTATCATAAAATAGTTACCATTGTATCTCTATAAGGAGGCATCTATTATAAGAAGGGATAGTGGGATCTTCAGATCGGTCATGTAGGACCAATTCAGTGCTAATTATATAGTCTCATAGCTTAAATAGTTATTTATTTCTAGATGATGGGGGAATGTTTTAGGATTATTTTCGTTCAGTGGTAGAACATTTTTTGGGTTTTTTACAATAATTTCTATAGCTTAATTCTGAAGTAAGATATCGAGTTAACCATTGGGTTGGTGCTGAGATAAGAGATGGTTTCTATCCCGCCTCGTATAATGGCAGTAAAAGATCTTCAAAAGTTCAATGTTTAGTTGGAAGATCTGGAAACTAAAGGTCTCATATGACCAAGTAAATTTCCATGGGGTTATCAAGATCTCTTCACTAAAAAGGTTGATGGAACATTGTGCTTATTAATGGATTCTCATATATTTAAGTAAATGAAGATCAAGAACCAAAATCCTCTTCCACACATAGATGATCTTTCCAATCAGCTAATAGGTTCTAAGAGCTTCTACAAGATTGATTTAAGATTAGGATAAAATCATTTCTGGGTGATACCTTCATAAATCCCTTAAACTTCATTTAAGAGATGGTATGGTTCCCATGAATTCTTAATGATTCCATTTTGTTTGAGTAATAAACTAGTGGTATTCATGGATTTGATGAATTAGATCTTTTATCTGTTTATGGTTCAATTATTGGTGGTGTTTGATTAAATCTTAGTATACTCTAAGTTACAAGACAATCAGATCAAATATTTTGATGTCAACCTGAGTACATTGAGAGAGAATAATCTTTATTCTAGTTAAACAAAATTCATTTTTTGGATTAATAAAGTTCAATTCTTGGTCCATGTAATCTAAGAGGAAGGGGTGTTAGGGGAACTAGTACAGGTTGAAGACGTGGTACATCAGGATTATCCGAAGAATATCTTTTAAATTAGTATTTTTATAGGATTATAAAGTTATTATCAGTGCTTTATTTAGGACATCTAAAGTTTAGAATCATCTATGTTAAGGATTAACAAAAAGTGACAAAATTTTGTGTGGTTTGATTATTGTGATTGATATTTTCTAGAGTAAAAAAAGGATGAGATCAACACCTATCGTCACATTACCTGTACTAGGTAATGCATTTAATGTGTACTCTGATTCATCCAGATTATGACTAGGAGTAGTTATAATGAAAAAGGATCAGGTGGTTTCTTATTAATCTAGACAATTGATACCGCATGAGAGGAATTATCTAACTCCTGATTTGGGTTTATGAATAGTTGTACATGACATGAGATGTTGGAGGCATTATATCATCAGTCAATGGTTTGAGGTATACACAGACCATTAGAGCTTCATTTAAATATTTTCTTAGTGGGACCAAAACCTTTTATAGATGAGGTGGGTTTAGTATCTTTAGTATTTCAACATTGAGATATATTATACATCCTGAAAGGGAAACATTGTTTCCGTTTCATTAAGCTGAATTATGAAGATAGATGTAGTACCAGTGTCTTACGATGAGTGGTGGGTGATGGCCATCTTTTCATACATGCATCTAGATTTTCATGAGTCTCAGGTACAAATATATCTAACTTCAACATTGGTTATACCTATGATTTTGGATTGGATAAATATCGAGCTATAATCGGATTTGGAGGGATTAGTTCTAAGATACGACATATATGGTGGGGAGACTCCATTGAGATTGTCTCTTGGCAGTGGAAATTTTCTTATTTTCCTTGTCCATGTATGAGTTCTTACATGCATCTGTGAGGTGCTTATGAAAGAGTTTCACATTTCTAAATGGGTGGTACATCTTGGAATGAAAAAGATGTGTCATGATCTCTATATATATTACTAGTGGTTTGGAAAGAAGAAGGAGGTAATAGGATTTGTTTCTAGATGTTTCACCAATCCACAGGTAAAAGTCGAGCCTTAGAGTCCAACATGTATTTTGTATCTTTAACCATCCTTAATTGTAAAATGGATGATGTAATTCTGGTTATTGTGATAAGATTATATAGGAAAACCCATAATAATGATTTTTATGGGTGATTTTTTATCGACTGACAATGGTATCTTACTTTTTACCTATTAGGTAGACCTTCACAGTTGATGATCTAGGCATTCTTTAAGAGCACAAGGTAGTTTCATTGCATGATGTTCTGAGGAGTATTATTTCAGATAGTGATCATCCATTCACATCGTGGTTCTGTAAGGGTCTTTTGATGGATCTGGGATCACATGTTATATTTAGTATGACCTATCATCCTCATACAGATGGTTAATCTGAGAGGACTATTTAGGTTATAATGGATATTTTATGAAACTTTGTTTTAGATATTGATGGTTCATGGGAGATTCTTTTGGAACACAGGGAGTTTTCATATATTAAATTCTTATAAGAATCAATCCAAATATAACCTTTTGAGCCTTGTTATGGTAGTCTGTATAGTTCACCACTTTCTTAGTTGGATGAAGCTGAGTTAGTGCTTGTTGGGAATAATCTTGTTCATGATACATCTTAATATGTTTTTTTAATTAGAAAGTGGTTGGTGACCACACAGAGCAGGAAGAAATCATAAACTAATCATCAGAGATGATATTTGGAGTTTGAGTTTGTCCATTGTTTCCTTTTTATGGTGTGTCCTAGGGTGGGGAATCACCATATCAAGAAATTGGGAAATATATAACCCAGATATGTTCGACCATTTGAGAGAGTGGATAGGGATAGTCTAGTGGAGTACTGATTATCCCTTCTATAATGCTACAATTCCATGCATGATGTGTTCCACGTGTCATACATTCAAATATATTATTCATAACCTTATCATGTGATATACTTTGATTAATTTGAGCATATTCTGGATGCATCTTTTGAGAAGCATCCAATATAGATTATAGAACTTAGTGAAAAGTATCCCTAGGTAGGGCGATTCCTTTGGTTCAAGTGTAGTGGTAGCATGGGTGAGTTTAGGAGGCGAGCCGGGAGAAGGAGTCTAATTTGTAATAAAATCAGCCAGAATTGTTTTTTGAGATCCCATAATTATTTTTGGAGTATCTCAAGGGAAATATGTTATAATTTGGGGATGTTTTAAGATCTTTTATTTTTCTAGGTATATCCAACATTGAGTTTTTTTGTGCATGCGTGACTGAGTCTTATTTAGAGATGGAGAGCCTTTGTTGGGGAAAATGACCTAAATTTTGGGGATATTTTTTTTTGAATTAATGGAGTTGTGAAATATATGTGTTAAAACAGTTTACAAGGGTATTATATGCTTTGAATGGGTTCATAGATGGTTCATGTACATTCCCTAGGATCATGCTAAAGGTTTTCTAGAGAGCAGTTATACACCATTAAATTAATTTACATGACGTGCAAATATTTCTTGGATAAAAATCTATGATCCTAGGCTATGAAGTGAAATTAATACATTCTGTGAATCTTTTAAACATTTGTTAATGTTTCGGATAATGAAATATTAATCCGAGGAGATAGGTTTTTTGGAATATCTATTAAAAAATAATTACATGATGTGTAAAGTAGACACACACCACATAAAATCTTGAGTCGGTTCTTACAAATACCATGTGGAAGATTTTTCTTCTCACCCACATGAATCCTTCTTCCTCTAAACCTATGGTGATCATCCTGGTGATTTTAAGTCCCTTACATATATTCTGGATATTCCTTTTGTGCGATTAATCCTCAATATGTTTTTTTTATTTTCTTTCCTTTTCTCTTCCATCGTTCTCTGATCATTTCAGTGTATTATATTGAACGTTGTCAGTATTGGTTTTGATACTTATTAGTTTTGATCCTGGATCCTTCTTTTCATCATTCGAACCTTATTCTACATTGGCATTTTTCAATGGAAGCATTTTTTGATAACCAGTTGAATGTAGGGGTTTAAAACATAACCTAATGGTCCGTTTAATTGAAAAGTATGTGAAATATTGAAATTCTTCCAAGACAACATGCATTGGAATTAGTTTAATGATGAATTCGATTAATTCTTGGAATCCCTTTGGGTTCAATTGATTATTCACCTAGATTATATATACAATTCGGGTGATCGAGCCCTTATTTATAAATGAATTGTTTAATTGATTAAAGTATGTTTAGCATGACATGGGATTCAAATGATATCTTGATACAAAATCACCTTGTCTTGGACTGATTATTGAAGTGGTTTCCTTTTTATTGTTTTAAAACCAAATCATAAATGAAAATTTTAATTTAAAGATAAATGGTAATTTTCATAAATAACCATTGAGGCTTATGATGTTATAATATGATATCCTCTTTTCTATGACATGTGTTGTGATTTCAATGATATAATTCTTATATATAAGACTATGCCTAGTGACACATGCTAAAATGCCTATATACTTGGCTTGGGCCTGATACATGTTGAAATACTTATATACTAGGTTATTTTGAGAGACATGATAAATTTCTTATATAGTAGTCTATGGCATGTGAAACTTGCTGAATTTCCTATATTCTAGGCTTGGCCCAGATACATGCTAAAATGATTATATTTCAAGCTATGCCCCTCGACATTCTGAAATTATTATAAAGAAGGTTTTGACCCAGATTTTTATTTATTTATATATAGGTTTTAATTATGATGTACATGGTTGCGAGACATGCTCAGAGAAATTCTGACTTGGCACTGAGGTAGGTTATGTTTCACCAAGTTCATATTGTTACGTTGGCATGGTTATGAGACATGCTTTTAGACATTTTATCAAGGTGTCGAAGCATGTTGACGTGGATTTAATTTTATTAATTAATTAATGAATACGCATGTTTATTGATTTATTACATAATCTTATTAACAAAATGGTTATTTTTATAAATTATGGGGTCATCCTACTAAGTTTTACTTACACCCTACTGAGGCCGCTATTTGGTACCTGAGTAGATTACATGGATATAATACTGTTCATGGCAAAATGACATTCCTAATGATTTTTTCTTGCTAGATGAGATGAATGTTGGAGACAAGATAGACATGGGATTGGAATTGCGGTATTTTGAGTCTTTATATTAATATTCTAGTCTTTTATTTGTATTACTTCAAGCTTGACATTTAGTTATATTCTATAATGACATTACACTATTCCTTTTTTATTTATTGTATTATTGTATTAGATTTTTTTCTATATTCTATAGTATAGTATTATTTCCATTATTTCTGTTACACTAATATTTATCTATTTATTTATATTAATTATTTTTTCTATATTGTAAATATGTTCCTCAGGTTATAGTCTCCCCACTATACTTATCACACACCAATGCTAGTAAGAAGCCTTAAGAATAAGTGGATTAATGCTTGAGGTCTCATAACTAACCCATTTGGGCCATGTGGCAGAGTTTAAGATCATGGGAAATTACAAATATTGTGGTTAAGGTGTTATTTTTTTTGTATTTTCTTGTAATTCATTACAAGGATGTTGTGAGAGATCTAATCTTCAAGTTTATTATGTGGTTCTTTGGGAAGATCTTTTTTGAGTATGTGGATTCTATGTAGTCTTATTTATTTAGAACATGTTGACTTATGGTTTTTAAAATGAAATGGTTATTTTTATTAATGGAAACCCGTCTGAAAATCCTTTTTGGTTTATTATTTTTTAGTAATATGGATTCTAAAATAATGTTAATGGGCGTCATCCAAAATGTGTTTGATAAAATTTCTATGTGGTTTTTGGTTTCTAAGGGAATGGTTTTTGGTGTGTAAACCTAGAATTAACATGTGTTATCATGCATTCATGACTTATATGGGTGGCTATTTATTAGCTTATACTTTTTTAACACTATCTCATAGGTGGGTGATGGATTTTAATACCATGTTATGACATGGGATGGGGGGTGGGGACTGATATTCCTCTCATAGTTTTGGTCCATTCAGTTAGGCCCAACTTGGTGAGAGATGCATTGAGGAATGGGTCTTATATGGGAGGGTTTGATTCATTACATGGGTGAATGGGTTTTGGGTGTGTGTTCCATTGTATTATGAGTCGGTTTCACTAATTTACGTACATATATATTATTATATGGTTTTCATACTTTTTTATTATTTTATATAAATGTGATAAAAGTTATTATTCATTTAGTAATGTGTGTGGGAAGTCATTGGGTGTATTTCCTACTAGGTTGTATACTCACCCTCATGCATATGCATCTTGGTGCATATAAATATGTTGTTTGTAAAGAAATAGATCACGGGTAAACCTATTAATTCTCTATTAGTGCACTGTGATGTTGTTATTATGGTCATGGGAGGTTAGAGATTAGAGTTGGTTGCGGGGTAGAGTTTAGTGTACTACCAGATTTGGAAACTTATTTTTTCTTTTGAGTTTTTGGATCTTGTAGAATTATTTGATATTATTATTGGTAGTTGTAAATCTAATAACTATTTTGTTATGTTATTTTTTAGTCTTCTTTTTATCAGGAAACATATTCATATTATGTAATTATAATTCCTCTATTATAGTTTGTGTTGTATTCAAGGGAAAATCACCCTCTAATTGTTTAGTAAATCCCTAAGAATTTATTTAAAAAAATTATAATATGGGAGATACGCTTAAAGAAAATAAAAATCTGATCATATCTAAAGAAATGGATTATGGTCAGGATGTTACAAGGAATATCCCTTTAAAACTTCTCTCTCTATTTATAAACCCCCCAAGTTATTAGTAATTATACCCCTCTACCAAAATATATCCCAAATTATTCTCCCTCTTTGTCAAAAAATGAAAATTAATGAAAGAGAGATCATATAAACCATATATTTATATACACTTTTGGTAGAAAATAAACTCATAAAAATACTCTGAAGCACTAAAATATTTCCTTTATTAAGTTATTTTTTAATATATCCATGGCTTACTCATTTTTTAAAACATATTCGATGTTTAACTCACCATGCTTCATTTTATCCTTAACAAAATTTATTTAATGTCAATATTTTTCAACCTTATATACTTTATCATATTATTTGAAAATTTATTATCACATTGGTTGTAACATCCAAGCATGATTATGATCTGTGACTTCTACTCTCATGCCTTCAATATGTGACTTTATCTAAATCATTTGAGTAGTGTATTGTAATTCCAGAACATACTATGATTTTTTTGCTAAACCTGACATAAATTTTCTTCTTAAAATTCCATGTAACACATATTTCCCAATTAAATAATACCCCTCAAGATGTATAAATTCCATCTCTAATGTCACCTACCCAATAAACATAGAAAAACATAATTATGCATTGATTTATCTTTTTCACACCTCAATCCATACTCAATAGTTCATTTTTGGAATCAAACACAAAGTGTAACAATAAATATTATTTGTGGTATTAAAACCATAAAATACAGTACACTGAAAATAATCCTTCAAATGTCAATTTGATATACATTATTCCCTTCTAAATAATTGTAATATTTAGTCCCATGTGCAATAGTATTAGACGATTCACTCAATTATTCCATCCTAAATAATTTTATAAACTCACTATATAGTCTGTTTAATTCAACACTTGCTAACCCAATGTAATTTTTTTCTCATTGAACATAGACATTTCATATTATTTCTTTTTTTATTCAGCCAAATATTTACATGTTTCAACATTATTACTGGAAAAAATTATAAAATAAATATATATTTTTAGAATTGATGAATTAATGTTGATTTCATTGAGATATAGAAAATTTACTACCATTTATCTTTGAAACATCATGCACTTGAAGTTGTTATATAATAGAGAGTACCATGATCAGGGTGCATGTTTATGTTTATAATGTTTCTTATTGAACTTTGACAGTTGAGAACTATCACTATTATAAATAACCCCCAAAACTATTTAATATTTACATTATCATCAAGAACAACAATTAATAATCCTAACTTCACATACATTTAGATAAATTTTTATTTTCGTTAATAACAAATAACAATAAAAATTATTTTAGTTTCAAAATTTATAACAAGATAAAAAGTCTCATAATTAAATACATTAATTTGATAGTGAACTCTGTAAATAAGATATGATTTATTTTTATCCAATCACATTTAAAATTGATTCTGTATAAAAAATTCATTTTTTACGTATCAAATTATTTTATTTTGTATTTGAACCTAATTTGTTTCTTCCATTCATCTCAATATGAAGTAGTTATTACTCTATAGTATAAATTTAATCTTTATATTACAAAGTCACTTAAATATTTTTTGATTAAATTGTGAAATTAATATTGGGGTATTGGAACTCTTATGGGTTATTTGAGTTTGAACACATTTTATATTATTTATAATAATTTGTTTATTGATTTTCTTGTTTTATATGTCTTGATAATTTAGATCATTTTTTTTTCAATCCATCCACATTATTTGAATCTTTTGAATCAACATACACATCTTGAGAATTTGTTGCTACAATTTAATTTATATCAAGCATATTATAACTACATTATTAAGATTAATTAATCTCACCATAAAAGAAATTTTTTTAGATCAATCATATTTATTGGTATGTATCTCTTTTGATTATGTTGAACCTATTGTGGATGAGTTTTATTTTTTTTCATTAAAACATGGTGGTTGAGATTCTTCTAGGGATGATGATACTTTTCCAGGGGAAATGAGAAAATTTTCAGTGTTGTATATTTTTTTGAATTAATAAATTATGGTTATAAATGTGTTGAAGGGTTACTTGAGTTCTTAACGAGTTTTTAAATCTTAATAAGTGGGTAAGATTTTTTATACAGAAATATGATGAGAGATGTCGGCTGGAAAATTTCACATCGTGAATGGTTTACTGATGTGTTCCTGTTTCCAAGAATATGACATGAACTAGATCAGAGCCTAAAACATTTACACACCATGAGATTGGTTCACATCATGAAATAGTTGATCAGGGATATTTTAACTAGAGGAGATATATATTTTTATCCTTCCACCACTGTGGTATTCTTCTTCCATATGATTTTCTCTGTTAAAGAGGATTGACCTCTCGGCCACCACTAAATTTGGATTTGTTCCTAATTTTTGAGTGATTTTATTTATTTTTGATTTTATTTATTTTTGATATATTTTACTTGAATATTCATTTTCATTCCCTATTGAGAGTGTTTATTTGGTCATTAGATAAAGGTAAGTAGTCTAAAATAATGTCCTATAGTCTTCTTCCTTTCTTTAAGTGTGGAAATATTATGAGATTTTACCAACTCAATGTGAAACTAATAGAATAATAGGTGATGATAATAATGTATTTTTTTCAACTCCTTGTATCCCTTTGGTTCCATTAGTGTTGAGATATGTCTTGAGGCAACCCATAGGGTGAGCCTACCCTTGAACGATATTGAAATGGAAAATGGTTTGAAATATGTTCTAGAATTACATGAGACTTGAGGTGATTTAATGTGATAGATTTACCTTGGAAAATAGATTTTTTATTTATTAAAATGTCTGGTGATAATTTGATATGATATGGGTGTGTGTATTAAGATCTAACATGATGAATGAAAGGGAATTTAAATTTATAAGGTACTTAAAAGGATTAAAAATTGTGGATTACGATGTTATGTTATGTTATTCTTGACATTATGACTTATTGTTTTACTTATGATATATTTCTTTTATAGAGGGATTGGTCTAGGTATACTATAATGCTTATAGGTCTTGGATTAGTTATGCAAAACTCTTAAAGGGCTTGGTTTAATTAAATTGTAATGCTTATATAGAGGACTTGGCCTAGCTATGATGTAATACTTATAGAGCTTGGCTCGATTACACTGTAATGGTTATAGGGATTGTTCTAGATATGATGAAATGATTATATAGATGGATTTTCCTGGATATTATATAAGTATTATATTTCTTTGATGAGTTTTGATGTAATTATTACGGGGCTTGGACCGATTACAATAAAATTCTTATACATTGAGATTTTACGGATTATGTGATTATACCATGGACTTGTGGTTGTGGTTGTGATGGTTATACTAAATTCTCATAGATATCCTAATACGGTTCAAAATCATGTTAACTATTATATTTTATTAAATAATTAATTAATACTCATATTTATCACATTATTTTATGCACTTACAATCATACATGTTTTTGTTTAGAAATGGTGGTGTTCACCTACTCAGTTTTTATCACACCGTATTCAGGCTTCCATTTGGTACTCAAGTAGATTATATGGATGAAGGTGTGGAAAATGAAAATAGATTTTGTTTTTTATTATTTGTTTCTAGATTGGTTGGAGATTAGATATATGACTACCATGGGTCAATGGTTGGAGTTCTTTTGAGTTTGTTTGTGTCAGTTTGGTATTTTATCTATTTTATACATAGCATGACATGTAGTTTCACTCCATAATATCATTACATTATTCTATTATTGTCATTGGATTGTTCAATTTATATTTATGGTTTATATTATCTACAGTTTTTTACCTCTTCATCTATTTATATCACTCATCTTTTTTTTACTATACTGAAGCTATGTACCAGGAGGTATATTCTCCCCACTATGTTCCCTACACCCCTAATACTAGTCAAAATCCTCTTTTATATGGGGTGGTGTTCTTGATGTCCAATAACCAACTTTTTTTGGCCATGTGAGATAGTTATATATCGGGGGATGTTACAAAAATATTGTTTGTCAATTACCATGCACTTCCATGATAATTATACCAAATGTTTCAATGATTTTATTTAAATTCATTTTGTAATAATGATATCTTATTCCACTGATTTTATAACCATCAAATATATCTTTCTTGGATTATTCATCAAATTTTCTCATGTTCCTCTCATTGATTTTGTTAAAACTTGGGTAGAAAAGCACCTTTAACCTCCTAAAATCTAACTTCTTTACAAACAGAGTCTTATAAGAATTATTCAAAAAAATTGGTTGATGAGAACAAAAATCAAGAATATAAATATACACTATAGTTTCTTTATTTATATAAAAATAATGAGGTTACATGCTCTAATAATGTGGTTTTCCCCATGCCTTATAATATCCCAACCCCTTGAAATTATATATTTTTGTTTAAATTTTTATTAAAATTACATGAAATGGAATTTGGAATTATTCTAAGAAGTAGAGAAGGACTCAGAAGCATCATAGGGATTCGATATATGAAATATATAAAAAATGGTGTTTGTAGTATATGGAACATAGTTAGCACATGGTTAGTTCTAACTGTGCCCCATGGACATACACCTTAAATAATGGAGAATCATAACTTTCAATCCATCAATTTGTGGTACGATAACCATTTGAGGATGGATAATGTTCTTGGAACAACATCTCCCTGGTTGGCCTACCGTGTGAGTGGCCTAGAAAACCACATGACTCGATTTCCCCATGGATAATGGTTACTTCTTGGTTGGGACATGATTTTTAAAATATTGTGACTTAACTATGAAACTCATTAAAATTATCTAGTATAATATTTCTCCTCAAGTTATTATTTCAAATTATTTTGATTTTCATCATCATTCCACTCCTAGCACCATAAGGTTCCAACCAACTTGTCCCAACAACCATAAGGTTGGTTCTCCATAAATTATAGAGTGTTTTAAGATCCATTTCTAATGTTTTGAATCCCCACGTAAGACTACAAGTCAGTTTAATTTTATTTTATGCATGATTCATAGCTTGGTTATCCCACTTATCCTAATTTTAATGCACCTAATCATCAAGAAGTTCATAAATTTTGTTTTTTAAACCATTTGGGCTTATATTGAAGGCCATGGTCGGATGAATGTTTTTCTATGAGAATATGTTTGGTGGTCTAGAATATTTTTTCAACAGTCTTGACGTTTCGAATTATAATTTATTATGTTCTATTGCGCTTCTTTTCTTTACATTTGATTCATTGTTCATGAAATTTACTTTGGGCCTCCAATTGATGTTTTAGACACTTCACGGATCCATTCGAGTTATGATATCTAACTTGTGGTTGTCTATGGGGTGTTCTAGTCCCTATATAATGGTATAATAGTGTTTTAAATGGTGAAATATGAGGTTTATGGCATTTAACCGGTTACATTTAGTTCAAGTAATATTATTATGAAATAAGGGGCATATTGGTTTAAGGTGTAAATGAAATGTTTTATGATAAGACTAAAGAGATAAAGGGTGAATGGTTAAGGATGAATGATTATGTTTTAAAATGGTTTTAAAGAAAACTTGATGGTTGTGTTATAATAATATATGGTAAAACAGTTTATTTATGAATTTGTGTTAAAGGTAGTAGATGTAATGAGACATGGGAAAGAAATGAATGCTGAATGAAAAGGTACACCTTGGTTGTTTTAATTTTTTAAAATTACTAAGAACGTTTGAACATGAATATTGATTGTTAATGGGTTGAATGGGTGTTGTTCATGATGTTACACAGCATGAAAATGATGTTTTTCATGGCAGTACCGATCAGGGAATGGGTTTTGGTCATGACATCACACACCATGGAAATGATGATGTTCATGGTGATCCACATTGAGGAATGGGTATTAGTCATGTCATTCCACCCCATTGAAATGATTTTGTTCATGGTGGTCTATGTCATAGTTGAGATTCTCATACATGAATTTATGTATTACCAGTTTTGTTTCTTAAACTAATGCTTCTTGATTGAATTTTTTTGATTCATAAGGTACATGGTTCGTATGACTGTCATGGGCCAAATTATATATTATTTTTTTGGGTTTCATCTAAAACCTGATGACCAATGTGGATAAATCGATAAATGGTTATTTATAAAACATAGTTACATTACCAAAATTTCTTATATTTTATTTTAATTTTTCATTCACTGTTATTACTACTAGACTATATGTTTTTTAGACACAATTGGTTGTGTCCTACTATATTGTACTCACACTCTTCTTGGGCCACCATGGGTACCTATGAAAATGTTATGGTTTCTGGTTAGGATAAAGGAAATTACCCTGTGATACATGGATGAATTGGGTGTTGGGATAGAGCATGGATGTGGTGACCATGAATGATGTCAGAACCCATGTTTGATATTATCAGTGTGTCTTTATTTTTCATTTCATTTGATATATGACAATATTTATATATGGCATAATTTTCTGTGTTTTTTGGGCCTTTACCCAATTTTGAGATTTGGTTATTTAATTTTTGGTAATTTCTAGATATTTCTTCATATGATTAATTATAATTTATTATATTATTTCACTCTAATATTATCCTCATGTCTTATATTTAGACCCTCTCAACTAGTCCTTAGCCTCTAGAATATGTGGTGGCATTCTTGAGGTCACATGATGAACTATTTTGACTACTAGTTTGAGTGAGATGATCACGGGCAGTACAAAGTGGTATCAGATGGGGTTCTATTCTATTATCTAATTATTTAGGTTTGTTTGACATGAGAATAGGATATGTAATGCATTGGTTATGATCTCATACATGATATTATCTAACCTATATGTGGGTAAAACCCATGTTCCTAGGGTATGGTTTTTTTATTTATATACAATAGTTACATTTGTATGTTATTTCACATTAGGTGAATCCCATGTTTTGCAATGTTATTGTTTTATGGGATTTTACTCATGGGATTGTATGAATTGATATTGAGTATGAATGTATCATTTTAGGCATTGAAGGGTTTGTGTGAAATGAATAATATAATAAAATAATAGAAACTAATGTGTGGTATGTTGCTTTAAAATATATAAATTAGGGTGTGAGAAATAAAAGGATTTTCTATTTATTTTTTAGTTTTTAGAATCAATTCCCAACTGAGGGGTTTTAGCTATTTTAAATTGAATGATGTAAAATCAAGCTCTTAAAATGGTGTTAATAATATTAATAATAATAATTTGTAATTTTGTTTTACCCTATGTAGGCTACTAACCGTGAAGAGGGATAATTGTGTATAGTTACAGTGATGTGGTTATGCCATTTGGGAGAGTGTTTGTGGATTCTCTTTATATAGATAGTTGTGACCCCTATTTTGTGTAACAATGAACCATTTTGTGTTATGTGGCTTGAAATATGAAATTTGAATTATATAGAGATGAATCCTTGATGATGTTTTCTAATATGGATACAAAAGGAAATTGATGATAATTCACCTCTAATAGTGCAACCAGAGACCCCATTGATTTTATGTGACAGAGAAGAAGAGAAATTCCATGAAAACGTCCATAAATTTATGATGTTAATGGAGAGAGACTAGGGGTAGGATGAAACCAGTATGTTTGTTCTGATTAGGTAGTATGAACAACATAATCCTCTAATATTCACTGGAGAGGGTGAAACTGAGGTTGATGAGTTATGAATTAATTCTATCCAGATGATCTTTAACCACTTGTAGATTCCTATGAAGAAGAGGGTTTAATTGGAAGCTTATATGTTATAGGGACTATTGATTTAATTATGGGATATTCAACTCTAGAATAAGGAACTAAAGGGAATGGTTTTGAAGTAATTTTAGGAGAAGTTCTAGGGAAATCTTTTCCTAGAAAATAAATGTTATGAAAGGGATTCAGAGTTTATGTGTCTAAATCAGGGGACTATGTCAGTGCTAGATTCTATTGTATTCTTTACTAAATTACAAAATTTTTCTATAATGATGGAATGATATGATAAAATAATATAATTTCTTTTTTCTTTATGGAATTAGATATTAGATCAACACACTGGTAAATATCACCCATTTGAAGAAGTTTACTAAAGTGGTAAATTATGATATAATTTATGAGAGGAAAACGAGGGATGATTTTTATGGTGGGAAGGTAGTACCAACTCTTCGACCTATCATGTGTCCTCAAATGGTATGAAACATCATTACGAGAACATTCATTAAGGTGGTGGTGGGAAGGGAAGCTAGGTGAGGGGATCAACAACTCTTGGAAGTGAACACATAACCAGTTATCGGTGTGGTAGACCTGTTCACATGTGAGTCCTATTTCTTTATCCACCAGTGGAGTGTCAAGATCCGTGTAGGATGTGGAACATACATAGGTTTTACTGGAAACACTGATAGATAGGTTTTTATGGAGTGTATAGCATAAAACATTTATCTGGTAGGGGGTCTACTACCCCATATCAGGCTGGCTATTGGATTTCAACTGGATTAGGTAGTTGGGGTGGGGGCTAAAGGACTCTAGGACTAGATCATATATATTTTTAGAGCAATGCATCACAATGGAATTAGATAAGAACTCTAGGTATAGTGATACTTCATATTCATTGAGTTCATGATACACTATTCAGTGGTGAGTCTAGACTATCCAATTTTTTAGGTATGATTCTCATAGATTCTATGCATTCAAGTTCGTTATTTGATATTTCATATTCAGTTTATTTTATATATTCTCATTTTATGAATGTTTTGGTTCTGGAAGGGGAGGTTTTGTATGGTGTTATATTGATCTACAAATCGATAGTGGTGTTATTAGAGGGTATCTATCAATATAGGGAGTTTTCCCTCAAGATTATTTGATATCTTCTCTATGAGTTTATCACACTTGAGATGTATGGTTTTTTACATAACACTAACAATAAATTAGTTGGTTACAAATAAACCTCATATTGATTTTCACTATCGAACAATGAAATTCAAATATTATACAGGTAATGGTTACATTCACCTTGGATAATTGGATATCTAGTTATTATGCATTGGTCCAATTCACTATATGTTGGGTGAAATTATAGACAATGTTTCAAATCTCTCAGTAGATGATGAGGGGTGGAAGGATGATAGAATTTCCTTATATAATGGATTAGTTTCTAGATGTATTTCCTATGGATTTATTAGGATATCCACCTGAGATTGATATTGAGTTGATTTTTATATTTTAGGTAGTTTCCATTATACCATATAGAATGGAACCAGTAGAGCTTCAAGATTTTAAGACTCGGTTGGTGGAGTTAGAGGCTAAAGGGTATATCTATTTGAGTGCATCACCTTGGTATTCTTCTATTCTATTTTAAAATAAGGATGATGGAATGTTACACTTATGTGTTGATTACCAGAAGGTGAACCAAATTAAAATCAATAATCGATATCCTCTTCCATATATTGATGACCTTTTCGACAAGTTTTGTGTTTCTAGTGTTTTCACTAACATAGAATTGAGATCAAGGTATTACTTGTTGAGGGTGGGACCTTATGATATACCATAGACTCATTTTAGAAGTAGGTATAGTTTTAATTAGTTTTTTTATTACATTTTGGATAAAATAATTCTTCTCTTATGTTCCTGGCCTTGATGAATGACATATTTCACTCGTATTTAGATCATTTTGCATTCAACTTTGTTAATTACATCGTAGTGTTCTCCCAGACTCAAGACAATCATTCCAAGAACCCTGAAATAGTATTGAGTACACTGAGATATAATTTAATATAAACTTAACTACCTATGTTTTAATTATGGAATGAAAATTTAAATTTCTTAGGCCATATCATATATGAATAAGGGGTGTTAGTGGACCCTATAAAGTTCCCATCAATGGTTTCTTGGGAGAATTCCAATTTTTTTTTGATATCCTCATCATTTGGGTTTACCAGGTTACTACCTAAGGATCATTAATAACTTTTACTTCTTGGACACACAACTCTTGAACTTGAAAAACATGGGTGTTAAGTAGGAATGTTCACCATCATGTTAGAATGATTAATATTAATTTATGCGGTTTTTAACCACATCACCGTGTCTAATCTTACCCAATCCAGGTGGGAAATATACCATATATTTTGATTTTTGTGAGATAGGACTTGGGGTAGTTTTAATGTATAGATATATATTCATATAATATGAAGAATGTAAGTTGATTCCACATTAAAGTAACTATCATTCACAAGATCTCAAGTTGGTCATAGTTGTTAACTCCATAACATTTTTGGAACATTATCTATGGGGGGGAAAGGATTACTATATATAATTACCATTAGATCCTAAAATATATCTTTCCACATCATGATCTAAATATAACATATAGAAGATTATTTGAGTACATAAAATCATTTAATTTTGAGCTAGATTATACACCAAGAAAATGAAACAATGTTGATGTTGCTTTGATTAAAAAAAAACAGACTCCAGTGGATCAACAATTGGGTTTTGAGTAGAAGATGATGGCCTTGTTCTCTACTATGTATGTAGGTATTTAGGGAGAATGAGAATAGATATCCCTCCTATTTTTATCCATTGTTCCATATATTCTTTGTCAGATCAAAAGGGAACAATATAAATTTATAGAGTATTTGTATTTGATTGAAAAATTTTATGGTGGGGAGTGACCCCCTAATTGGACCATCAATAATGAATAGATTATCCATGTGCATATATGTTTTATTATTCCTAAAAATACAGAAGAGGAACATAAAATTTAGTTTTGTAGCTCAAAGTGGGTGGTGCACCATAGTCTGACCTAAATTTAACATGATCTTCAATGACAATGTAGATGTATAGGAATGAAGAAGATGATCATAGGTTTTATGATGTGATGTCACTCTTACTAGAAGGAAAAGGATAAGAATCAGCGGCTAATTTTTTGGTTTCACCCATTACCTATCCCAAAATGGAAGTGAGACAATGCTACCATGGATTTTACTATGTGTTTACCAAGATAACCTTATATAAATGACATGTTGTGGGTGATTTTTGACTTATTGACAAAGGTTTCTTTTTTATTTCCAAACCGAGATGCCTTTATTGTTAATCTATGTGGTGACTTGTATGTTTAGAAGGAAATACATTTTCATGAGGTTCCTTAGTGTATTGATTCGTATTGTGATATTTTATTTACTTCAAACTTTTATAAAGCATTGAAAAAGGATCTTGGACCACATGTGTTTTTTAGTATATATTATCACCCACAAATGGTTGGGTAATCATTACATACTATCTAGGTGTTAGAGGGCATACTATGGGAATGCATCCAATATTTTGGAAAAACATGGGAGAAGCACCCACCACTTGGTGAGTTATCCTCTAAAAATAAATACCTTGAGAATATTTAGATGTAACCATATTATTCTCTCTATGGTAGGACATAAAAATAGCCTTTATACTGGATGAAAGTTAGAGAGTTAATGTTGTTGATATTGAGTATTGTAGAGGAGATGTTAGAGGATGTATAGTTGATCTAGAAGAATATGGCTATGAACTAGATTAGTTAGAGTTAATACACCAACCAAATCCATCTATCTCACAAGTTTTTAGTGGGTGAACATCCTTTACTTCATTTTTCATTGGGATTGATTCATTATAAGATTCAGAAGTAGGGTATGTCGGATCCTAGGTATGTCAAGCTATTTTCAATTGTAGAGAGAATTGGTTTGGTAGAATATCAATAGGCTCATCCATAGTAATATAGTTTTATACATGATGTTTTTTCATGTGTAATATCATTCCATGTATCTCCTTGACCATCCATTATGATTTATGTTTTATATTTTTAGCTTGAGGTTTATTCATTTATTGAGGAACATCTGATATAGGTTGTAAATAGAAGCGAGAAAATTATTCTTGGTAAGACCATGCCTTTATTCTAAGTGTTTTGGAAATATGGTAGTTTTAAATAGGAAACCTGGGATAGGGAAACTAATATTCCATCACATTAGCCTAGCCTTTTTACCTTGGAGGCTTAGTTATGATGGAGAGTGTGGCTTGGGTATGGTTATTTATATGGTGGGTAGTTTGTAAGACCTAGGATGTTTGTAAAGGTATATTTTGGTTTAAATTTTTGTTAAACTCATTTTAAAAGGATTGGGTAATGATTTAGAAAAGTATTAAAGGTTGTCGAAATATCCTGAGGGTTCAGGACATGAATGGGATGGAAAATATGGTTTATATAGCATGACAAAAAGTTAGTGCACAATTAGTGCTAACCATTCACCATGACCATGGGGAATGTATTTGGGGAAAAATAATGTTTAAAAACAATGAACGAATATCCTAGAAAACATAAAAGGATTGAAATATCCATTCTCAAGACTTACGTAAAATCGGATAAACCATGGAAGAAGCATATAAAACTTTGTGACTCAATTTCTACATAGATAGAGGATGCAACCTGATTGGTCCATAACTTTGAAAACCATGTGGCCAATCTATGAAACTTTTTAAAAGGTTCAAATTTATTATTTTCACTTCTAATAATATATAAAATTCCCCCAATTTTCCCCCTCACTCCACTCCCAAAATTCTAGGGTGTTAACCAACTTCTCACATCTCTCTCAAGGGTGGGTTTACATCAATTATAAATTGTTTTTAGAGATTATTCTTTTGATTCAAATCCACAGATAAGTCTATAAGACAATTTTCTTTTATTTTTATATGATCCAAACATTGGATATCCCTCTTCTCCTGAATTTCATCTATGTTTCTTTAAATAGTTGACCAATTTGTGTTTTTATCCATTTAGTATTGAATCAAGGGTCAGGGTTGGATGAGTGTCTATCTATAATAATAATGTAGGTGGTCTACAAGATTTTTCACATAGTTTATGTGTTTTATATGTGTATTATTCAAATATTATATCAGGCTCATTGATGAATATGAGATTGTACCTATGGCCACCCAGGGGGTGTACCAATCCATTTATAATGGTACAATGATGTTGTAAATGGTGATAAATTGGGTCTATGAGATTAATCCAGTAACATTTTTTTCTTTGATTGTTAGAAATACATAATAGGATATTTAGTTTACGATGGAAATGAAATGTGTTTTGATATCACTAGATCCTCCGCCCCGTTGGTGAGGACTCGACAAGTGTATCCAAGGGACATAAGTTCAAAATCAAGAGGAGACCTATTTTAAGGTTACTATAGTAGTAATATAACAGGCACTGTAGAAGGTATTGGAATAGATGCTATAGAAGGTACTATTTGATACTGTTGCAGCTGGAACTATTCATCAGTTAAGGCTTTCAGGCCACTGGTTAGGTCCTTGGGTCCTTTAAGGCCTTCGAGCCTTTAAAGGACTTCAGTTGAGTAAGGATTTCAAACCAATTCAAGGCCTTAGGACCACCTCAAGGCCTTCAGGACACCTTAAGGCTTTTGGGCCACCTGAAATTGTGCTTTATAGACCAAGGATAATCAATAAGGTGAAGAATATAGATGATGATTCATAGAAGGTGTATTCACTAGAAAAGAATCTAACAAAGGTTGAAGAAAGAGAGGGTATGACATTTCCATTAGAACCTGCCTGTGCATGCACGAGATGCCTATCTGAACAACCATGTGAAGGTGGAGGGCTGATATGACAATTCAGAAGTTGGGAAAGAGTAGTTCCATGTATTTATAGTCTGTATATTTCCCCTAAGACCTACGGGTCATGTAATATCTAAGCCTATAGGCCTTTTAAGGGTTCCCCCTCATCCCTTGAAAGGGAAGCTATCACGAATAAATAAAAAAAGAAGGCCTTCAAGACAATCAAGCAAGAAATGTGTTATGATAAGACTTAAGGGAGAAAGGTGGAATGGTTAAACGTTCATGTGTATACTGTTAACTGGTATTGAAGAATACCTGATGTCTATGTTACATGAATAAATGGTAAAATTATTTAATTATGAAATTGGGTAAAATATTGTGGATATAATGTTCCAAAAAAAGGATTTTTGAAAGAAAAGTTTCACAATGTGTTTTTAATGTGTTCAAAAGGTTAAGAATATTGAACATTGAATATTCATTGTCAATGGGTTAAATGGGTGTTAGTCATGAAATATGACACCATGGTATTGATGTTATTCATGGGGATCCTAATCAAGAAATATGTGTCGGACATGATGTTCTACACCATGATAATGATGTTTTTTATGTAGTTCTACATCATGGAATGAGTTCTTGTTCCACAACATGAAAATGATGTTTTTCATGGTGGTTCACATCGAGTTGGGATTATCATACATGATATTTTGTATCCCTAGTTTTGATTATTTTATTGATTCTCCTTTATTGAAAATATGTGACCCATATGTTACATAGTTTTGATAACCTACATGGGTTGAAGTAGGTTTTATTTTCTCAAGTGTCATCCTGATATCAATGACCAATGTGGAAAAATTGATTACCAATTATATATGAAATAGGGTAACATTCCCTTTATGTTTTGTTATCTTGTAAATTTTAGTACACTATTATTATTTTAAACATGATATTTATATATACATATTTAGTAGTTGCCTAATGAGTTGTACTCAAAGCCTACAGTAGCCACCGTTGGTATCGATGCAGACTCATGGTTGCAGGGTAAGATAATGGAAAATACCCTATAATATATGGATGAATTTGGTGTTGGGATATATGATGAAATAGGGGACCCAAAATGATTTTAAGAAACAATTTTGGTATTGTCGGTGTGTCTTTATCATGAGTTACCTTTGACACAAAATATTATTATGACATGGCATATTTTACTATATTGGTTGTTAAACTTTAACTAGTTTTGGAATTTGGTTATGTGATGTGTGGTTAATGATGGATATTATTTCCTATTATTTATTATTATTTAATTAGTTTTTTCACTCTGATAAAAAAATTATAATCTCCCCATGTCTTATATTTAAACCCTCCTTGCTAGTTTTAAGCTTCCGACATATATGGAGGTACACCCGAGGTCATGTGATGAAATGGTTCAACTACTAGTTTAAGTGAGAAATCTAAGGGTATCACACTAGTTATTTAGTTATATTAATCCCATTTTACTCTTTTATGAAGCATTATATTAATGTTTTTTATGATTATAATTATTTTTTCAACGTATAAATTTATGTAGTCTAATCCATTGTGAGATAAAAATATTTATATAGTATACCCTATTTTATTTTCATCAATTTGGTGATATGTTTCATGTCTATCAAGAGTTTGTGACTTATTTTACGGTGAATAATCATAATTCATATGATTATATTCAATATCCAATGTAATTAAGTACTGATCTAGGATTTTTTATTTCATAATAATAAACCATAAACATCCTAATTCACTTATTCAAGTGGCATCTTAATTTTAGTCATCATCATCTTATAGATTTTGTTCACCAACTTATCTTTTTAGAAACATCCCAAGTGTTTCTTCAATCCTAGTTATGCTTCTAAATTTTCCACCAAAAGAAATATTTTATAAGTATACTTAGGTTATTTTAACCCTAATGGATAATTATTATATTCTATATCTCATATCATTCTTTCACACTAAATAAAAAAGAATTTATTTTATTTCATATTTGAAATAGATTTGTTTCTTATCTATTTTCATTTTAGAATTTTCATTAAATCAATTAATGTCCTTGGGACATATCCATTATTCTTAAAAAGCACCCCATCCCTATTATTAAATATTTTAGATATACTAAATGAATTGTGTTTCAATCCATCTAAAAAGAGAACATCATTGGAGGTAGTCTTCTTTTTATCAATTTTAGTTCTTATAATTCCTTCCGCATTCAATGAACAATCATTCCGAAAGGTAAACAACATTCATTCTAATGGTGAATAAAATTATAGAGCTTCTTTCCCTTCATTTGTGATGAGAAAACACTATCCAAATCCAATTATTTCACATTTCAATGCATTGTATGAAACCTAAAATACCATTTAATTTTATTAATCATCCCAATTTTTATTAGATTTAGAGTTACATATTTGGGTTAACTATTCTAGTAAAATTTAAATATATTAATTTTTGTTATTATCTTATTGAAAAAACATACCCAATGTTTCTTCAAGTGGATCAGAAGAATTTTACACGTATATCTTTTCTTTGGAATATTTATTTGGGTTCTTCTTAGTATTTTGAGACTATACACCTCTTAAACCATATCATATGTTTAAATAAGATATTTTCTTTGTAAGAAAATATGGATTTCTTACATCTATATAGTACATAACACCAATATATGACTTTAAATCTAAATATATTTTTATATTAGAATTTTTCTCATTAAAAAACTACTTGTTTCCTTTTATTTGGTGAAACATTTTAATGATTTTTACAACCTTATCATACTTTTGTGAGATTTAATTCACAATTATTTTTAATTAGACAAAGTAATATCCACATTTTTCTCCAATAAATCATTTTTTAGAACAACCAGTTGATGTGAAAATGTGTGTTTCACATTTTCTTGGTGAACCTACAACTTTATTTCCCATTGTTTGATCACTAACATTGATTTATTTATATCATTGAGTACTAAAGTGAGTTCTCGGTAATTTTGAGAACAATAAACAAGTTTCATTGAGATATTAAAAGCATTATTTTTTGATTTTAAATATTCTATAACTATTTTTCTGGAATTTTAAAATCAAACCAAAAATTTCAATGTTAAACTCTCAGTTTCATTTACTTTTATTCAAGATATTTAATATCCTATTAGTTTTTAATAAGATTCAGGACTATAATTTCCAAAAAATTATCTCTTTAATATGAATTTATTATAAATAAACATCATTTCTTAATAATTTATTAATTTTTTATCACCCACTAAGAAATTTAATTTGTCAATGGATTTATGTAATGATAAAACCCCCCTTTCAAGTATTATATTCTTTTTTGAAAATACTATGAGTTCCATTCTATGTTGGAACTGAATATTTATTTATTCTTCTCTATAAACCTCTACATGACTTTGTTCTAATTCAATAAAGGTGTAATTAATTTGATTTTATATATCCATCAATGCTAGGTATACTTCATCATCCTAGTTATTATCTTCCACTTCACTTTCTTCTGCATAAGATAATGCTTCATGTTTTCTCAATAAATTTATCTCAAAAAACGAATTGAACATATACTTATATCTAGATAAAATCATTATATTTTGGTTAATGATCACCTTATTTCTCTCCATTGATGATCCTCTGATATGATAATCATTTTAATTATTCTTCTCAGAAAAATTTATTGAAAAATGTAAAATATTTCCCAATTTGAAACATTCAATAGAAAGTTTAGCTTTATACTAACTATTAAATATTTAAAATAAATTATTGAAAAATAATATAAATCCATTTATGTGTATTATATCATAACTGTGTTTTAATTTATCTTCATATGACTTTTTGGAACCATTGATTTTCATGACATTGAAGGCTTTAAAATTTGTCACCTTCTTCAATTTCCCTTCCATATTCAATATATGACCCATTCTCATCTCATACTATAGTAAGATATTTTTTAATTTTTTGATTGTAAACTTATCCACGTATTTACCCTCATTTCAAAAAAATTGGTATTGATTATATATGCCATGATCTTCTAACACTTCTTTATAATGGTAAAAATTAATAACATCATTATAAATCCAAATATAACTAATAATTTTGTAAACCCATTTGAATAATTTATCCACAATTTTTTATTTATCTATTCATATATTCTCATATTTAGTATTATATGTTTGATGCCAATTCTTTCTATCCTTACTATTTCCTTCATGTGTATTACTAATTATCATCCATAAAACATTTACTACTTTGTAACCCAAGAGTTTTCTCAAATACTTCTTTGAGAGTGATGAGATTAACTCATTACATACCCCCATACACTTTTATATTCATTATACGTTAATAAATATAACATTATCCCTCTATAGGATGAGTAGAACCATTATAAATGATTTCATGTACATCTATCCCTAATGATATAAGACATGGAACCGTCTTCTCTTTCCATATGGGAAATAATTTTTTTGAACATGGGTAAAACCTTGTTGTTGATGTAATTTATAATCTATTGGAAAATTGAAGTTCCCTGTCAAGATCCAAGTATCTTTGAGAGGGGGAGGGGGTGAATCAGTGATGTATTTTTATTTTTATGTTTCCTTCTAATTGAAAAATCCTTCACCTCCTCTTAAAGAGTTTCTTCTCTACAGATCACACACAACCACAGGAACACAAGATTTACAAGGTTCAGTACTCAACAAGAGTAACTACATCCTTGGTATGGAACTGAAATTGTCCAGTACCACAAAATCCACAAGAAAACAAACCTTTTATGTGGAATAAAATGAGTAGGATATACCCTTACACTCGTGTTGCACTTAGAAAACAATATGTAAGCCAATGTGCACCCTCTTAGTACATATAGGGAATTACAGTATTTCAGTGCTTCTTTACAATTGAACAGTTGTATTCTATGAAGTAAAAATATTCACTATCTTACCCAGAAGGTGGTTTGAACTCCCTTACACACAACTGAATGTGTGCGAAGACCCCAAATTTTTCATGCAAAACACTTAGGGTTTCTTTCACGCAATTCAAATGGATTTCACGTAAAAACTCCCTTTTGGCACAAAAAATATTTTTCGCGCAACTTCATTTTTCTGAGAAACTTTCCACTTTTCACACAGCTTCCAAATTTTTCATGCACCATTCTTCATTTCATGAAAACATCTTTCTTTTCTCGCAACCCACTTAGCGTAAAATTTTACGCACACCAGAGCTCAAAATTTCTTCTAAGTGTTGACCATATAAAATAGGAGGGAGTAACCTTGTATTTATAGGACTTTTTAACCCTGCACGAAAAACACTAATCCGTCTGTCAAAACCTCTTCATGCATGTAACAGCTCTTTCCCACAACATCATATTTCGTGAAATGCTCATAGATTTTCGCATACCTCATGCCTTTTCCAATTTCATGCTTCTGGTCTCGAAACACATTTTGCATGAAAAACATCATTCCTCTATTCCGTGCACCATCCCAATATTTCACACACTGCTTTATTATTTACACAACCCACTAATATTTTAAAATACATTTATTTTTTGTGCATCCCACTGATATTTCGCACATCCCACTATTATTTCGCACAACACATTATTTTTTCCCACAACATTCCTAAATTTCTGCGCATTTCATGCCTTTTCCATTTGTCAATGTTCTGAAGTTAAATCATTCTTTGCATGCAAAAATATAAACCATATCTAATCTTGCATGCAACATTTATTGTCAAAAATACATTTTTTCATCTCCTATTTTTCATGCCCCTAAAATTTTTCAGACACTGGAAAACGACGCCACCTAAAACTGTTCTTTTGTGCCACCTCCAGATTGTCTGTTCCTTTATCATTTATCTCTTAACAAGGTCCCATAACCATTCTTCATCTTTCATCATGAACTCCAATATCATGATATATATCCTTTTATAGATTATATTTAGCATCATTAGAGTTACAATGGGACGTACTGAAACTTCCTTCTCTTCCAGTAGCATCATTCATTCAAATCAAAACTGTATATGACTAGCATCATCATTTCTCCCCCTTTCCTTAATAAGGCTAACATCACAAGTTCTCCTAACTTATGATATTTTTGAAATACATATAATCAAATCATATTCTGTTTTTAATTCCTTTACCATGTTAATTTATTTATCTTCTTTGACAATAAAAGACAATACTCTACAAAAGCTAACTATTCAAACATCATTCTCCATCCAACTTGGTCCCAACAAAAATTAACCAAATTATATAGGAAGTGTAAAAAAAACTCCAATACTGTGTAATAAATTGGAGCCTATACTATGGAACCAATTTTTGGATGATCCATTAGATCTATCCATGATTTGATACCAATTTATCTTTCTAATAAAGCTTGTGGTATGGATTGGAGGTGAATTAGTACATACACAAAATATTCTGAAAAAAATGAAATTAAAATGTTGTTAATTTTATATGATAGTAAAAAATTAATCAAACTATAATTATGAAAAATAAAGTGATAGATATAATTAAACATGTTCACACGAGTTTCACATGGTCAATTATATTTTTTATCATGTTTCTACAACCTTTGTACTTAGCAGTTGTGATCCAACATTAAATATAATTGATTTATAATAAAAATGGACTTTGGAGAAGAGAAAAAAATATGATTTTATACTCCTATGATTATAAAATGTGTAATATTATATAATAAATAAATATTTGAGTACAAAAAACCATGAACTATATTCATTAGTCCTCATCAAGTTACTTCAAGAAATGGTTTTTTTTGTGTACGATTATCTTCTACCAAATAATGTATCTTTTCTCTTTGTAATTCAATATAAATGTTTTTGGTGGTTATATCAATGTTTCATCTAAAATATTCAAAAAAATAAGATATTTATTGATATTCATAAATCATGGAATAAAACTGTATATTATGGCATCATTATTTTTCATAAATTGATTCAAAAATTTAGGATCAAAACAATTAATATACTATAAAAAATCTTCAATTATATTCTTAAGATATAAAAATATCTTCAATATACTACAATGTAATTATTTTTTTATAGTGATATTATTTCTATCCTTCAAAACCTCATAAAATTTCATAAATTCATTATGGTGTGGAAATAAAATATTATTACAGGATTCCATGGCCATGAATTCCATTATATTGAATAAATTTATATATATATAATACATTATTTAATAATTTAATACAATGTTGAATGATACTTTACATTATGGAATGATTCCCTCCATGTAAATCCCAACTATGAACCCATTTCATCTCTTTATTCCAGATCTAATCATGACTTGGGATTGTGGTATGACACCAAAAAATAAGTGAATTCATAACCCTAATAATAAAAAAATTAATGAACTCATGATGTAATCCTGTTGAAACTATTATATATATTATAGTACTGTTACCATGTATGTAAAAACACATTCTCTAATAGACCATTGAAACAAAATGCATCCCCTGTTATAGTGGGATTTTCTATAACTCATGAAAACATCATTATTTTTCTTATATAAAGCTCTAATAAAAATTTAACTCGTCCATGATTATGTTGAAATTAAATTCAAGATGATAATTATTTCCTATCTCATAAATCAAAAAAATCAAGAAATCAATCATCGAACTCTCCAAATTTTATAATTAAGTAAACACCATATTACTTAATTAGTAACATTTTATTAGTACTACAACCATAAATGTAAATAAAAATACTATGTTCAACAAATATCATAGAGGACTTATCAACCCCCTTTATCCACTAAATTCACAGGGGATCATCTGTGGTATATTATATGTCATAACACCAAACCTTACTAAGTTCATCACATCCTAATCGGCTATAAAAACCCCTTAGTGGGCTATCCATTTGATTTTATCCAAACACATAAAATTGACATAATCATAAATGAATCCAAAATTAAGTCATATACCCTATGTAAGATCTATTATCTTCTAATAGGTCACTCCCAATTCTATATAATATCCCATTAAATATTACACCTTATTTAGGTTTCACACTTTCTTACCCAATATTACATACATGAAACAAATGCACATACATATAAAGATATAGAAAATGATAGGGACTAAATACCTCATAAAAATATTATTTAAATCATCCAATTTTATGAGATTAGGTGACTTTAATCAAATAAAATTAGATAATTTGATAAAACCATCAATCTTATGGATTTATGGTAGAATAACCCTAAATAGTTAGTGAAACAAAAAATAGAAGGTAATATGATGATAGACTTACTAATAGATGAATGATGCAATAGACAAATCTAGAATCATGTATGAATCAGGTTTTTGGGAGCACATGGGATGTGAGGAAACCAAATTGTGAGTGTATTATGTTATATTGATAGTGAATAACGAAAGAGTTAATATTTAAATGGGATTTAATTAATTTTAATATGATTAAAATTTTAAGCATAAAAATGTTACCAAACCATTCAGTACCCAGTTTATATTAGTGTCTTGGTGGCCATCCAGGGACCTCCCCTCCCTCATGGAGCTTCATCGGGTACCCAATTCCTCCCACTGTGTACCTGGTGATGTCTGATGCATATTACAATGATATAACCTCTCGACCATTTCCCAAAAAATATTAACTTCCTCGAGAAAATAGGAGGACCCATAAATATATTTCATATTAAAATATCTAATTTATAATAATTATATTCAAATTATAACTCAAATTCTAGGATAATTATACCCTCCCCACCATACCATTTCTCATCCTTGAGAAACATCATTGATCATCCTAAGAAATAATTGACCACTAAGGCATCATGTTCAAATTTCATTCCAAACTTATTATACACACTGATTATTACCTAAATGATACACCCATATTGGAATTAATTTCATTATATACTATCACATGAAATTAAATTCAACCTATACTCCACTGTATATATTCCCCTAAAATTATATAACAATCCATGAACCGTGGTAAAAGGAAATTCCATTCCTTCAACATTGATTCCCAAAATAGGGAAATATTCATTCAATACATGATTTTGGATATTAAAACCCCAATGTTTGATGTCAATGGCTGATTACACAACAAACATTACTTAAATATAAATAAATTATATCCTGATTATGTAACCCATAGCTATAGGTCTCTTTATTGAGACATAGTCTATCACATGAATCATTAATTAATTAAACACATCATTATACTCCACTCATATGTACTGATATTCCCTATATCCAGGGTGTACTTCCAACTATCCATGAAAAACCTTAACTGCCATTGGTTTGGGATGTCTATGTACATAAACATAAACATTACTATAATCCATCCACGACAAGGGTTATATTGTTATGAAATAATTGGTATACTCCCCACTTTTTGTTTTCCCGTATCCTTATTCAATTGGAACAAACCTACCCAAAATATATCACTCACAATCTGTACTTAAAAATATTCAAGTAAACCCATCATACCACCCTTTATCTAGAATTTGAAAACATTACAGTGAAATATTTTATTATTTAATATTGTTAGATACAGCTCATCATCACAATTATTTGGTCCCAAAAAACATTTCACCCACAACTTTTATAGGAAAATCTATATTATGATTCAGAACCATACTTTTATAAAATAAATGGAATTATTTGAAGAATAATTCCAAAAAGATGAGACCCTTAGTTGTTACCACATAATATGTGTGTTGGAATATACTATGTACATTGTTCCTATTTTCGATGAATCTTTTTTTTATAAATACTCTATCATATCACCATCGAGGTATTTCTTATTCTTTCTATCACACTAAGATAAAATGTGCCACATATTTCCACCCTATAAGCACTATATGAAATGATTCCATTTTATAAAATGATGTTATTAACTACCCTACTAACTAGTATAATATCTATCTCTTTCAATTTTACCTTCCCCCATCTAATTCCTTCCAACCATAACCTAAATTTCTTCAACCTCAAGAGGTAAGTAATCAGAAGATTATTTTTTAAATGTTTTCTTGATTACCTCAGAGTATGTTTCAAGGGAAAAGGATATTATATGTACTTATACTGTACCACAAATTCCATTATAAATTTAACGATATTTCATAAACACTTTTCTCTATAAGTCTAATTTGAGATGAAACATACTTCAAAAATGGAAATATACTCTTCCTCCTCCAATGGTAGCATACTATTCTAGTTATCACCCAAGCTATCAGAGTTCCATAAACTCCTAAATATTCTCTAGGTTTAATATATCTAGAAATAATTTCTCATAAAGGAGATATTTTAAATCCATACAATACAATATTTAATCCTCCCTTTCATGTTCTAAAGCCTTACAATAATAATTTGACATATCCTCAAACTAAGAAATCTATATGTTCAATTGTGACTCCATTAGAGGAAAAATTGATCAAAATGTGAATAAAATATTATCAATCCATTTTTAGTGTCTTGTAATCCCAATTTACCTCCAAATTTTAGGTAAGACAAATCTTGAAATTCATAGATGACTTTTACCCCCACCACTTCTCCTCATGAAAATACTCTATCGAAATCCCATAAAACATGATGTATAATCACTAGAATGGATAAGTCTACAAACATGAAAATCCTAAGAGTTACTATAAATTTTTCCATTAATCATTTAATGGGAGATTTTTGTTTATACATCACCCTATAGAATAAAGGTTCTATGTAATAATATTATTCCACAAAACATATCAATCTTCATTTTAAAAAGAATTTCAAAATCTATATAAGTAATCTTTAAACTAACCCAAGGGTTATTCATCATATCTGAAAACACTAATATTGAACCTAATATATATTTACATCAAATACAAATAATTATTTCTAATCAAAATAGTCCCACAAGGAATTTATGACATAATTATTACTTTTAAAACACATTGAGAGTCATAACACGACTATTCATAATCTTTCTCACATTATAAGTGGAAAACAATATTTGAAGTATCATAACAATCAATACCATACTCAAGAATTATAAATATATATCCATGAGAAAGCATACATGTCTATAATACATTTAGACCCACTTACCTCATACCTTTAGGTGTCACATCTAACCAGTTCAAGGTTCACATGATTAATCAATAATATTATGTATCCCACTAGTACAACCTTTAATACATAAACTATATCATAGAAACATTATCTTTTACTCCATTCTCATACTAACTCAAGGAAATATACATGGCTAAACTAATCCGTCCTTATGGATATCATATTTCATAAAAACATATCAAAGTATTTCCTAGATATGATATATTATTTTCTATCTTAAAAAGAAATATTAAGCGAACCCTATTGCAGAACTAAACCACCCATATGGGGTTATATCTGTCGAGGTATATTTATACACATTCTTCCCAATCAAGGGTTGATTATTTCCACTCCAAGTTACATATAAAAATGACGAATATAAAAATTATAAGTATCTTAATGTTTATTTAAAATAGGTTTATTTAATTAATTTTCCATTGATAAGTTCATAAGGAAAACCAGAAATAAGTTATTTTTGAAGTTTTAATTAAGAAACACATTTTTTGAATTAATTTATAAACACATATATGAATTCACATGTAATGTGAACCTATGTACCATATAAGATGCATGTATGCATACCAATTACTTCACTAGGATAATATTAAAAATAATAAATCATAATTCGAAAACACTATGGTATTTAAAAAATAGATAAATAGTAATAAAAAATAACTACTATAATCCCAAAAACATAGTGACTTGGGGTTTTTCCCATATCGATGTTATACATACTAATGTTTGACTTTAATCCCAAATTCATGACAATTCTATCTTCGTCTACTAGAACCTCAAAATCATAATTCAAATAAAATAATGGTTTTTCTACCATTTTGTAATGCCATGGACATGTCCTAGAAAATTTATCTATGTTGAGACACCACGTGACCTCAAGCATTCCTCCTCATAATAAAGAGGTTTCTGACCAATGAGGAGGGTTAGATAATATATTTTCAAATAAAACCCCCTCAATATAATAAGTATATAATAAAATGGAAATTAAAATAAATGTGAATAGTAAATATATACCATAAGTAAATATGGAATCACTATGAAAGGAAAATATAGTAAATAATAAACACTATGATATGATAAGATAAACCAACTATATATCATGAAAATATGACATTAGGAGAAAATCACCTCATGGGTTGATTATATACATGGGATAACAACAATATGAAATAGAAGTAGTGACACTTATATAACCTACCTTATCCTCCCTACCGTACCATATTTACATTATTTTTGAGAAAACACATTCTTAATATCCAATACTATGGACCCTTCTCTCCCCCACATGTTAAGCATAAAGTTTGTTTCTGATGCTTTCTTCCAGGGCATGTCGCTCGGGTCATCTGGTCGATGCTCGCTAACAGTTAAATTGTACTCCACATTCCTTCTTTCTAAAGGCGGGTGACATTCATCACTTCTTGAGGGTTGTTTTCTCCTTGATCAAAAAAAGTTGATGGTATGTCAGCCCCTCCTTCCATGGATTACTCCTTGTAATTCCTCAACTATTATGAGTCCCCCTTATAGATTATGACGTTGTTCGTGAAACCAATTACCAATGCCATTTATTTTTTGGAAGCTAGTTAATTATGCCACTTATTCCATTAATTTCTAATGGGACATGTTAGGGAATCAACCTTTGGTCAGGGGAGTATTCACGTTGGGCATTGATGGCATGTCGAGATGTTGGAACAATGTAACACCCATAATCTACCTTGTTAGATGAATTATCACAGGAATATAAACCCAAGGATTTCCACACCGATTATGGGGTATCATATGATAGGGGGAAGTCTCTGAGGTTTTACATAGCTTCAGATGTTTAACATGGGGTATGCCATGAGTTTACCATCTAGAAGAGATGGATTAGACTGATCAGAACACTTACTTTAGTGGACCATATAGGAGAATCCCTAAGAGCACCTAGAGTGTTTGTCATATGGATGGATTATAATTCCATGTGAGGGAATTACTAAGGTGGTGAATCTCATAAAGATAAAGTTTCACACCATGAAGGTTTATCTGGACACCACTGAGGGTTGGTCAGGGAGGTGGAACCAAATTAGGGGACACCACAGTTTACCATTGGTTGGGATTATACTTCAGGTATTCTTCCTACATAACCTATTTAGAAGGCATGGATCAAAATCTACGTAGTTCTAAGGGGAACTCTTTCGGGCTTTGCACATGGCTAGTGGACCATCACAACAAGATCATTGTTGGTTGAATGAGTTTGGTTTTTGTGGGGCATATGCATGGTTAGATGTTCATATGAATGGTGTGATCCCACTAGGATGTGGTGTATTGGGTGAGGATCAGGGTGAATGATCGGGGAAGTGATGAATAAAAATGTGGAAAATGAGATGGAACCGATGTGGATATGTAGGTGTTAGGATTGAACCTTGATGGAGATTATTACATATCCCCATGGCTGGGAATAAAAGTACACATAGTTCTGATGAGGCATTGTGACACCAATGTAGGTGAGTCATGAGAATTAAATGCATGGGTGGGGACCAAAAGGAAATGGAACCTCCATGTCGGGGCATGATCCTCCTGAGATATAGTGGCTCAAGGGAAAGACTAGGCTAGAAGTGAGTGATGGTGTTGGACCTCGTAGAGGATTCTTACATACCCTGTGTAGAATACAAGGAAAAAATTCCTTGTAATTCGGTGAGTAATAGAGAATGGAATCTAGGCTCACACATGGATAGTGACTCAAAAACATACTTGGGATTATTCATGTTTAGTGGACCGTATAAGTATTGATCTGGACACCACAAAGGGTGGATCAGGGAGGGTTAATCCCTTGAAGAGAGGTACTAATGTTTACATATGGTTGGTATTGAACCTAATAGGGGCTTTCTACGTACCTTATTTTTAAGATAGAGATCAAAAACCATGTAGTTTGGTTGATAGGGGAATAAGGCTTACACATTGTGGCAGACCATATGGTCTCATGGTCACTACTAATCATTATGTCCAGGTGAGTCATGTTCAATGTTAGAAACAAGACGTAAAAGTAGAGTAGATGATCGTGTTGAGAAAGATGGCTCAGCACGGGATGGATTGGAGCTTACGAATTTGATGTAGCCCAGGGAGATGGAGATTGAGACTTACTCTAAAAAAGACACCCGAGGAAGTGGTTCAGTGCTTATATGGAAACTACCAGAGGTGGGACACCCCATGTTCATTACACGGGGAGAGACGACAGTTTAACATATTGTGATGAGAATGATGGTGATTTCTATTTTAACATCAGGAATCTTGGATGGGAAGGATTCACTCCTTACCCCCTATACTTACATGACTGATACCTACTGGCACATATAGAAGGGATGGAATCAGTAAGACCCAACATGAGGGGTATGGAGGAATGGTCAATCTTGGGGTCCATGTTAGCATATCAATGTGAAGAAACAATAGATTTTAGCATAACTTTGTGGAGAAGAATTAGGTAAAGAAACACATCATGATAACCCACAAAAGTAACCAAAACATTACCATATATGTTCCTAGAGGGATCCATGGGAGAGAGGTGCATGGAGAAGAAGGATTTTCTAAGAGGGGCATCATGTAGCTATAGTGCTATGTGAAGAGGGGGATCTTTGCAAAGGAATGTGCCTCGTGAGGCATATTGAAAAGGGTCTATGAGAAGAAAGGTATTTCACAAAGCATGGATACCTATCCGAGGTGTGGAGTCTACATGTGTTTGGAGGTTTCTTCGTGAAGGTTTAATGCTCTGCGGAGTACCTATTTCCCAAAAGGGACTCCTACATTTGCGATGGCCATGACACTTCATGAATGGAATCCCCAATTTATGTAGAGGTAAATAAGAAAAGGGAAAACTATTTTCCAATGATTAAATACCTTGGGTGATTCATGTTTTCCCTGGTTCGGAGAGCTAAGGGATCTTCATGAAATAGGAGCTTGGAAGGTGAAATATCAGGGTAGTGATCCTTTTGGATGGGGGTGATTCGGATATTTATATGCACTGGGTATCAGGATTCTTAGAGATGCGCCATGAAGGAAATTGAGCTTTACGAATGGAGGTGGGACTGTTGGACTTGAAGAGAATTACATCACTGCTTCGCGACATTCACAAAGCTCATCGGACTCACAGAGGCATCTATTAGTGCATCATGGTGTCTGCGGTGGTGAAGGTTTTGGGGATGAAGCTTTGTGATGTATCACCATTTTGTTTTTTTGGATTATAAGGGTTGAATATTGTGCCAAATAGTTTTGGATGTCCATAATCCATCATGGGAATGTATTTTGGCACCAACCCCCCCCCTAAGAATGGGATCATGGGAAGAAGGAGGGTCATATTCAGAGGGTAGATCGCTGAAAACATGTAGATCCCAAATTTTTCACATGATGTGGGAGCGTGGGGAGAGATCATTGTGAAGCATGCCATAGATGAGGGCTCTGCGAAGCTCATGAGGCAACCTCCTATAAATTCTGTGTGAGGTTTATTAATATTTTTTACCCAACTAGGATAACAAACATCATATTTTTCTGGATAGTCCTTGAAGCAGTAGGTGTACTATTAGTGATGATGGTTAGGGGTCCATTGGATCCTTTCATGAGGGGAATGACGATTGAAATGAAATGTAGCAATCGAGATGTTCAGACCATGACAATCATGGCTGTGAGTAGAACCATTAATGAGGAGGAACCTGGAGCTGATATGAATGATCTTATCTTGGTGGGATCCAGTGACGATGATCAATCACACGACATGGAGCCCAACTAATCTGATAAAATTCTAGAGGAGGATCCTACTGAAAAACTCTTCGAGGTGTTCCTAAAATATGAACCCTGTTACCTGGAGAAGCTGGATGAGTCCAATTCTGATTTGAAGGATAGCTAAGATGTCCATCTTCGGTCATGGAAGCTGATCAAGTGATTCATCATCAGTACCCCATAATCAGAGTGGATAAGTCAGATGGGATCTCTTCAACCTTGGTTGCACGACCTATATTCAAGATGGGTAAATGCACAAGTTCCTCAAAAACTATTCTGAGATTACCTTGTAGAGAATGTATGGGAGAACGATCATTTCATGGGTGTTTCCTATCACCAGAATACGTATATCATCACTTAGATACTCTTGGAGGCTAATGAGGAGGTCCAATGCATGGAATCACGGATGAATGAGTGCTCCTCCTTCACTAACACCCAATCAGAACTCATATCACGTTTGAAGATCCAATTGGCAGAGGCTGAAGAGAAGCTGAGGCAAGCATCTCATGAAGTGGTCAATATCTGAGATGAGGGGGATTGATTACATATCACGGCCTATGGGCTTCACCTAGAAGAAAACGAGGAAGGAAGGGATCTCTAGTGACAACATAAAATCCTGGATGCCACACGCCAAAGAGTGGCAGAGCTAAAATGCTCCATTTAAGGGGAAAATCCATTAGTGTTGTCTTTTTCCAAACTCACAAATAATTTTTCATGCTTTCTTGTTTATTTGGAACTATATACACATTTCTTACATGTTTTAAATTATCTCAAATCTATCATTTCTAGGATAAGACTAATGGCCAATCCCTAAGCTCATGTAGGTCATGCCTAGTGTGGGAAACAAGGAAGAAATGTAATTGTTCAGTTCGTATGGGAGTAATGGATAATAATCGAGTGCTCTAGGTTTGAAGTAATTTGACCAAACACCTGGGGAATTCTGGATGATAAAGGTCATTAATTGAGAATAAGTTTATTGGAGCAACCTAATTTCGTTTCCTAATGTGCTCTAATGCATGATTGGGGGAAATCCAAGTGAATTAGAATCATCAAAAAAAAGGGGAGATGAGATGTTTCAATCACATTCCCAAAATTTGAAAAAAATGAGGGTGGTAAGACAATGGAGGATAACTACATAATGTATTCAAGACAAAGCATCCACTCTATGTTATCCTGAAATGATAACAAACAAAAGAGGGAAAACCACTGACCGAATTTGAATATATGAGGTCAAAATCAAAGTGTCATCCAAATAATTTTGGGGTATTGGCCCAAAACATTAGTTGTTCCAATGTCAAAAAGGTCATTCTGTCAAGGGGACCCTTCAGATATATAAGATTATGAAGATCATAATAAGGGGAACACAATGTGCAAGGTGGAATGATGGAATGTTCTAAAGGATTCCCACACACTTAGATTTATGCTGTAGTGGATGAGAGCACATTAGTAAAAGTGTACTGGTATAAGATCAAATATCAAACCTAAATCAAGAGTGGGGACCTATATAGAATGGTAGAAGGTGACTTGTAGTTTTACATCATGTAGATGAGGATGATGAACATGTAGTTTAATGTTGTATGGTAAGGAAGATTCATGGTATAGTTTAATGTCACATGACCAAGATGTTTCACCTAGTTTAAGATCATAATGCATGGAACATGGACCACATTTTAATGTAATGTTATATGTACTATGATGTCTATTCCTATAATATATTCAGGGTACAAATGAGACAAATCCAATGAAAATGACCCAAAGGAGGGATAACACACCATAAAAATATAAAGGGATAGACATTTAAGAGGCATATGGGATGTGGTGAGGGATAAAAACCAAGATGAATGAAGGAAATGGATATCTAAACCACACTATCTGTCCTTGTAAGTCTATTATTTCATGGTCATAGATTTTGGACCGTAATCAGGACAAAGGTCCAAGAAGGTTAGTGAACCTATGGCTGGTCCTATGGACAAAATTCACGGGCATCACTACTTATCCCATGAGGATGGGAATCAAGATGCATGTAGTTCTTGAATCCCATGTAGTTTAGTGTCATGTGGTAAGTATGAAGGTTATTCATCATAAAAAAGGAAACAATGATGTGGTTGGACCAAGGATCAATGATTTGGGCATCACTATGTATGCTATAAGGATGGGAATTAAGCCACATGAAGGTCTTGATTTCCACAAAGGACTGACCCTTGAACTGAAAGAAGAGGCACTAGATATTTATTTTCTATTATTTTGTTTGTATGATATTTTTTGAATGACTAGACCAGGATGAAAAAGTATTGGTCATGTTACCGGAATTAATCCATATATAGGTCTTAACATGTGGTATGGTGGAAGACCAATTCCAAAGGTGATTTCCTCTATAGTGTGAACACCATAATGGTGTTACATTTTTAATCGTGCGGTCAAGATGACAATTCCACAATTTATGGTCAAATAAAAGGACTGAACCATTCATTTTTGCATCATGTTGTACAGGAACAAAAATTTAATGTCATGTGTGATGGGGTAGAATATTTTAATATCATACTACATAGATAGAAGATATCTTATTTTATGTTTTTATAACTCATACCATAAGGTTTTACAACATCTCTATGTTGGTAGGGCACTACCAAGACTCCTAAGACAACATGATCCATGCTTGGTGTGGGAAACACGGATTGATTCTAGGATTTCCCCATCATATGAGAGTGCACAAAAATGAAAAGGAAACACTGGGTTGGAAAATCCAACAATGTCGACATTCCTACTCGATGTGTACAGATGCATGGGGGGACTACACCATAGGTATTTTAAATACACAAGAACATGAAAGGAAATTAAAATGTGAATCATAATGTCTGATATTTTGGATGGAATTAGGGATATGTAATGATTGAAGATAACTGTTGATTGAAATCAAGACACAACATCTATATCATGAGACCTGATAATGGAATAAACAAATGACGGTTTACTATTAAACAAATTTGAAACATGGTGCCTATCCTAAAGTGTTATTTGAAATCCTCTAGGGTGATTAACCTGGAAGGTAAGAAAACCATAAGCCTAAGCATCCATATTTTTAGGGGGTCCCTTTAGATGTGAAAGATGATGGAGCCCTAAAAAGGAATTCATGAATCATGGAAGTGGAATGGGGGATTTTCCATGTGAAATAAAATGTTCCAAGTCTCATACTATTGGAAATCAGACATTATGGTGTCAAACATCCACATGTGGGATTAGATTTATTTTCGCTCTAGGGGTGTTGTGAATAGTTTAATGGTCATTTTTATGGGACCACAAGCTCTCAGTTAATGGTCCAAGAGTTTGGACCATAGGATCCGAGTTTAACATCATGTTCATGGGATGTACTCATGCGATTTAACATCATACGGTAAGGATTAAAATGTCATGGAATTTATCATGATGTGACCAGGACATTATCATCCTGAACGAGGAGTGTGTTTCATGGAAAATAACCCGACATGAGTGGGGACTAGGAAGATCCACACCACATCACACATTCACAAAGGGGAACCCATGACAAAAGGGGGAGAAATTTTCATCATTCTATGGCTGGACCTAGGGAAAAAAAGTCTAGGCGTCACTGTGTATCCCATAATGATGGGAATCAAGCCACAAGTTGTTTTTGAATACGGTATGGTAAGATACCATTTCAACAATTGGGAGATAATCTTCCAAATGAGAATAACATTGTTTCTTCTTAGTTTACCGTCATGAAAACTAAGATAATAAAAATACTATATTAAGGTCATAAAATTTGGATTGTAAAAGGGGATTTTACAGTGTGGCTCCATGTGGCGAGCCAATGTGAATGAGGCAAGAAACGTCCCCATCAGGTGATATAATCCCAGATGATACCCAGGCCTAGGGGAGAAATGGATGAGCTTGTGATTCTATTACTGGATACATGGACAATATGTCTAGGTGTCGCTACATATCCCATAATGATTGGAATCAAGACACACTTTGTTCTTGTTGGTGGCATGGTAAGAAACTGATTCCAAAAGTGAAAATTTCTTCATAGATGAAGACATTATAGTGTCACGTAGTTTATCATCATAAAACCAGGATATAGAATGCATATTTTAACATCATAAGATAAAGACGAGGTCTATTATCTAGTTTATCATCATGAAACAAGGACACCGGGGATCTTAGTTTAGGATCGTAGAGCTCAGACTATAAGACGAGGCTTCCAAAGGGGAAATGTGTAGTGCGACGCTATGTGGTAACCCAACATGAATATGAATCAATGGGATTCACACCATACCACACATTCCTAAGGGAAAACCCATGCATAGTTGGAAGTCATATGGCATGGACTTGGATGCTATGTTTAATGTCATGAGTCTGGGGCGTAAACTTCTAGTTTAAGGTCAAAGAGGTTGGATCATTAAGAAAGGGACCTGGTTCAAGGGATGTCACAGAAGGTGGTTAAGTAGAAAAATATGATGTGTATGGGGGCCAAGGATGCCTTATACACCGTGAAAAATTCTGATGAAAATCTGCACATTGTTTAATTTCATAAGTCATGTACTTGAATTTTCAGTTTAATTCCATGATTATTGGGCATAAAATTCTAGTTTTTTTTCATAGAGTTTGGACCATTAGGATTGAGCAATTATTACATGCCCGAAAAACCCTATCACAATCCCTAACCCCATGTGAGATATGATCGGTGTGAGAAACAAGGGGAAGAGGGGATTCTTATGACACATGGAGACACACAATATGGGAAATGGGATGTCAGGTTTAGAATGTACCAACAATGCTGATTGGCCTGCTCAATGCGCAAAGGTACACAGAGGGGTAGCACTGAGGGTGTTGATGTTCTTCATAAACATAAGTACATGGAAAGATATGTGATTCATAGTTCCCAATTTTTCGGACATAATGAGGGGTGTCTTAATGATGGAGTATAACCCCTGAAAAAATTTGAGTAACAAAATCTGTAGCGCTTGACCTGGGAAGGGAATAGAAAAATGAGGGCCAACTACTGGCCATAATAGAATTACGGATCCTATCTGAAAATGTCATTTGAAATATTCTCGAACATCGTCCCACGATGGTAGGTGATCTACAATGAAGAGAATCCAACCCTTAGGGGGGTCCCTTTAGATGTAAAATGTGATGGGGACCCAAACAAAGGGGCACATGGAGTATGGAAATGAAATGAGAGAATTTACATATAGAATCTAATAACTAGGTCCAATGCCACATCACATCTGAGCATGATAATGGTGAATATCAGATAGAGCGATCCAAATCCATTCTTCAAAGAAGAATCCTTGGGAGTGATCCTGGATATTTCCTGGAAATAGACCAATACCATATAAAGAGAACTATAAGAGAAGGGGTCTAATGGAAATATGGGTTGAACATGAAGATAAAATGTTTGGGTGTTCCAAAATATCCTATATAGATGAGAATCAAGACACACATAGTTCTTGAATATCATGCAGTTTAATTAAATGTGATAGAAAAAGAGATATTAGTTTAAATTTGTAGATCTCGTACCGTACAACACTATTATAATAGGTATACATGGCATGGAGAGATGATAAACCCAATGTGAATGAGTACTGTGGAAATCCAGACCACACCACATATTCCAGAGACAAAAGGGGTGTTAAACATGGGATGGACCTGAAGACAATATTTCTGGGCATTCCTATGTATCTCGTCAGGATGGGAATCATGCCATACATAGTTATTGAATATTTCGTGCCATTTAACATCATGTGATAAGAACGAATGCTGGGAGATGTATTCTTGAGGATGGTATGTGGAACAGATGTTACAATCCCACATGAATGAGGACCAAAGAAGTCCATACCACATAATGTACACTGAGGAGAAACCTAGGCCATGAATTAGAAATAATTAATTTTTGGACCATAGAATAAATATCTAGTCATTCCAACCTTTCCGAAAAGGTGGGAATCAATCTCCAAATAGTTCTTATAATGGCACAGTGGGTGGCAACCACCAAAGGTGATTCACTCTCAAATGAGGATATCATGGAAATTTATATTTTACCATCATGCAACTAGGATTATGTATTATTTTAACATCAAGTGGGATAGGGTAGCTTAACATAATGTTAAGGAAAGGGGAACTTTCCATTCAAGGTCATTAAAAAAGTACCATGGTCATTACGTAGACAGGTGACTATAATTTAATGTCATGTGGGATGGGGAATCAAAGTTTAATATCATTTTTCTTAGATGAAATAGATATTATTTTAAGGTCACAGAACTCATACCATGAGGTGGAGATACAAACATAGAGGTGTGTATTATAGTACCATAATGTAACCCGACGTGAATGAGGATCAAGGGGATCTACATCCTTCCAAACACTCCTGAGATATCCCATGCCAAGGGACCAAAAAGATAAAATTATAGCTGGTCCCAAAGCCTAAATTTTTGGGTGTTCATACATATCCCATGAGTATGTGAATCAAGTCATACATAGTTCTAGAAGATTCTAGTAAAGAGGAAATAGATCTTAGTTTATGGTCGTAGAGATCACAACATGAAATGACTGTGTGGTTTAACATCATGTGGGACATTGGTGTATAACTTAATGTCATGCAGGATGATGGTGTGAAGTTTATTATTATGTGGGAGGATGGTGTGTATTTTATCATCGTGAGGGATGATGCTGTGTAGTTTATCATCATGTGGGATGATGGTGTGTATTTTATTGTCATCCGGGATGATGGTTTACAGTTTATCATCATGTGGGATAATGATGTATAGTTTATCGTTTTGCGGGATATTGGTGTGCTATTTATCATCATGTAGGATGATGATGTGTAGTATATCATCATGTAGGATGATCATGTGTAGTTTATCATCATGCAAGATGATTTTTCTATGTATTTTTATGTCATGATGCTCAGGTTGTGAAAAGGTTCTCATGCAATGTACTATTTGAGAAACTTGAATTTGTGGAAAGACTAATTCACTTAGAACCCATGGTGACTGAAGAGTATTCACTATTAGGGTAAAATTTTTGAATGATACAGGGCCCTTCCCATTTGGGATACAACATTGGAGGCTTCCTTCCAGGTACCATCGACATTCTTAGAGAAAATATCATGTCACCTTGAAGGAAGGAGCGGTGACAAACATTCTTGTTGAAAGCCCCAACTATCTTGTTCTGGTGCCTCTCTATATTTTGTAAGTCCCATAGCCTATTCTCATAAAGGGATTATAGTTTGGCTATATAGACTTCAGTTACCATGTTTGATGTCTGCTGATCATAAACATTTGTATAGAGTAGTAGAAACTAGATCCCAATGGGCTGGATTGCCTCTGTTCCATATACTAAGGAATATAGTTTCACCATGGTGTAATTTTGGGTTTTCATCCTATAAGACCAAAAAAATTGGTAATATTTTCTGACCAACTCTTCTTATTTTAGCACACCCTCTTCTATAAAATGTTTGAGAGGGTCTCATTAAACTCTATGAACTTGCCATTTTCCTATTCCTGGTAGTGAAAAGTGTAGTTGGAACAGATGTTGTATTTGGCATACAATTTTATTAGATTATATTATTGTAATTCAGTGTTATTTTATTATGAGAATAATGTGAGGGGCTCAAAATATATGGATGATATTGGAGCTCATGAACTCAAAAATAGAACAGGCTTTAACCTCCTTGAGTGGAATCACCTCTACCCACTTAGAAAAGTAATCTGTTTTGGTTACAATAAACATGCACAAGCGAGATGTTGTTGGTGGATGAGGTCCCCCGAAATTGAGTCATCAGATCGAAAAGTTCTAAGAATATATGGTGTTATGGAGGGTATATAGAGGTTGATGAACAAATTTGGAATGAATATACCACACATTAACCGCTTAGAAAACTCAGTGCAGTCATGAACCATGGCAGGTCCAAAGTAGCCCAACCTTTGAATCTAGTGAGAGAGTGTCAACCCAACCTAATGGGTTACATAGGAACTAGAATGAACTTCATAAATAAAATGGGCAATCTCATTGCATAGAATGTAGTGGAGGAGAAGTCCATCAAATCCACATCAATATGGGATTTTCTCAAGACTGGGACTACTCTAGAGGGTGAACTACATTGTACACTGATGGATTCTCTCATGCTCAGCTCTATCTATTGGGAGATTTACATGATAGAGATAACTGACAAAATTTTTGTCCAATTGGATGTTTATTACACTATGGTATGGGGATCTTAGGGATACAATGTGGATGCATTGGTGGTAAGGTTACTTACATGCTGGTTCTCATCACTATCTGTGCTGACTGGGGAAAAAACGTTCAATGTGCTACATGGATGAATAAATCTTCTTGGTTGGGCTTTGAGAGGGATGAGGATAAACCAACAAGGGAATTTTCTCTACCATTATATGACTAAGGAACACGATTCACATCTAGGTGAGAATGGAAGTGGGCCATCAACTGGTGAACATGCTTAATCTAGGGTACAAGCTGTGACTTCCTGATTATATATTAACCATTGATCTACTTGATGACTAGATTAGAGTCCCCCTTCACATGTAGGTGGGGAATATTAATCTCAAGGGATTTCTCAAGACAAGTGATAAGGGCCTTATACTCTACCTCATTGTTGGTGTAGCCTTCTGAAAATAAGAATGAATGAGGAAAGTTTCCTATATGGACGTGATGAAGACAACACCTAGGACTACTATATTAAGTTGGGGAATATTGAGCATCCTACTGGTTAGACACTAGGAGGCACCATCAAAGAGAGTCTTCCAAAATTACATGTCTTGATCCACCGAGAGAATGAACTCATATAGAATTTCCAGATCCAAGGAATGCTCTTTGGGATCTGGATGGGTGGCCATAAAATCTACGGATGCTTAAACATTAATGGAATTATATTAGATGAACCTCATGTCAAACTAATTAAGGATCAAATCCCACTAAGCTAGGTGGACTTTAAATATATGGAGGCTAAGAATGTACTTTAATAGATCCAAATGGGAAAGAAGCTGTATCCCACGATGCTATAGATAATGCTTCAACTTTGGCACAACAAAAACCAGCAAGTGGTTTCCCTTCTCAATAGATAAAAATTTGGTCTCTGTGTCGAAGAGAACATGACTAATATATTAGAAAATTTTCTCTATCTTTTAATTTTTAGTTTGAGTGAGAAGAGAACTGAGGGAACATTCCATGGTGGTCACATAAAGGACTAGTAGGTTTACAGAGAACAGTGGAATCAGAACCAGAGGTCACAATAGATACTAATTTATTTTCCCAAAAGTGGTCTCACACACTTCATCCCATTGATAGAAGACACATTTCTTCATGATCCTAGAAAAGGGATTACACTTTATAGACACATTAAAAATTAATTGACATATATAGGCTATGTGTCTTGGAAACCTCATTTCTCTTTAATGATACTTGGAGAAGGAATCTAACTGATAGCCTTGATCTTCTCTAGGTCGATCTCAATGTCTCTGTATCTAACAATGAAGCCGAGAGACTTACCCAGGGTAAAATTAAAGGAACACTTCAAGGGATTCATCATTAGATGATGGGTGATAAGGAATCCAAACACTTTATCGTGATCTATATGATGGTTCTGATGTTTGTTGGATTTTACTGCCATATCATCTACATTTAATTCCACTAACATCCCAAGGATTGGATTGAATATGCAATGCATAATGTGCTAATAGGTAGATCATGCATTCAAAAACCCTATGGGAATTACTTGATAGAATAAGGTTATAGGCATCACCCTAAAGGCATAAAGTCTTCATCTTCAGGGGCCATCTGGATATGATTGTACCTATAATATCCATCTGTGAAGGAGAGGGAATGGAATGTAGTATTAGAATCGATCAACAGTTTTGTGATCGGAAGGGGAAAATCATCTTTCAGATAGTGATATTTTAGATCTATAAAATTGATTTAAACACTAATATTTCTGTTCTTCTTTTGGGTGAGATTTATGTTACCCAATTATATGGGGTATTGGACTTCCTTAATGAAGTTTTCTTTGGTAAGCTAATCAACCTCAGCCTCAACCGTGACACCACGAGATGGGTAAATCTTCCTAGGAGGATGTTTTAACGCATGATATCTTATCGAGAGACAATGGTAGTGAATGGATTCATGAGGATCTAGTCCATTAATCTCATCTTAACTCTATGAGAATACGTAATGGTGATTCTTTTGAAAATCCACATACTATTTCTGTTCTTCAATAGTTATATCTTCACTAATCAGTGTTGTCCTTAGGTCTGACTTGGTATTGAAATTCACCTACACCAACTCATTGACAGTAGTGGAGACATCTTCTTGAAATTTAAGAGGAGAATATTCCAAGTCCTCTTCATTGTCCAAGGTGATATGATCATCTAGAGGATGAAATTAATCTTAGTTAAATGACCACGGAGGAATGAATGTTCTAGCTTGAGTGGTAGTGGAATCATAACTAGGAACATACCACACTGTAGAAACCATGGAAATAAAAGCTGTTGAACCAATTCCATTAGGCATCTGACCAAGGGTCCCATGCTTATTGATAGGAAATAAGTGGTGGTAGGTCGATCAATATCAGCTCAGTCTAGATCGATGGAACAAGCATGTAGCGCATATGATTGTTTCCATATGGTGAACATCTCGATACCTAACATGGGTAAGGGGTTCTGGTATAACCCATTTTTGGTCTATATAGGAATCTTAGGTAATCTTCTGGTATTCCATGATCCATATAGTTTGTTTCCCACTCTATCTATAGAATAATAGGAAGTGTCCTTTGTCTGGGGTTGTGGGATCCAACCAATGAATCAGGAGGATGAATGCATCGTCCAAATCTACCCACATGGAAGTTGAAGGAGTAGTGTGCTCAACCTCATTATCCTGAACCTGCATGTCCTTACTCTTGTAATAGTCAGATTATAAATAGAGAGCCTCAAAAAGAGTAAGAGGGAAAATAGTCACCCTAGAGTACGCCCACTTGACCATTAATAAAGTACTTTAGGCATTGGTGATATAAAGAGGGAATTTTGGCATGCAGATGGAGCTAGGGACTACCTATCAATGTGTTGTAGGTAGAGTCCTCCGAGACAACCCTGAATTTAGTATTGTAAATCGAGCCACAAATCATAGTATTTAGGTGGATATTTACACCTGGATTTGTTTGGTCCTATCATATCTCTAAATTTTTAGGTCATAGGGACTCAAATATGCTTCTGACTAACCTAGCCTGTAGAGCATCTAAGTCGAGATGGGATTGATCCTGGAACTATGTACAAAAGATAGTGGTGAAAAAACACACCATTCAACTGGAAAGGAATGTATAGTAGGTGTATTTTGACCTATAAAGAGAAACTTTATCTTCCCCTAATAATGTGATGTTGGCTTAGCATTCTGCTCTCTCAACATCCATAGCATGGAAAGCTTCTGCGGCCACTACATCTATTTTGGTTTGGAGGGGGATTTTCAAAGACACTACTATGGATTCACACAAATATTTGGATAGGAATAGGGCCTTGAGGATTGAATTATTTGAATTTTTTTTGGATATGTTCTTCATCACATCTTACTTTCATGCTAGGCGCACATTCATGCTGGGAGGGAGTTGCTCTGTGAATGATGTTATGACAAGAGAAATGGTCATTTGAACTGGAGAATTCTAGGTAGTACTGGGAATATAACACTTATCACTAGCTTAACCCAATAAAATTACTACAATATTGATATCATATGACTGAGGTTTTTCCATAGAAGGACACAACAAATCATGGCGCGGTCACAGAGGCTCTACCGGACCGAGTAGTATGGACGAAAATGGCAGTGAACCCGACGAGACATGATGAATGGACTATGCATGTTAAGATATGTGCGATCGATAGAGGGAATGTATTGGCTACAGGCACTGTCCGGAGCTCTTAGATGGTTCACATGGTCACAACCTCATCGATGATGGTCTTAAATAGGTAAATTTGGAGGATCTGCCTGACATTATTCATTACTGAGAACCACATGAGGGCCTACCAGATCAATTCTATTTACTTTTTCATAGTCCTGATCATCACATGAGAAATAATTTAATATTGGGGGAACTCTTAGAATGATCCCCACATCTAGAGGCATGATGTTTTTGAGAGTACGATATGGATTTGGTGACGGCAGGGGGATTTTCAAGATTCTTGGTTCCTGCTCTTCTGAGAAGAAGAAGAATATGGTGTGGATACTGAAGCTATAGTTGATGGAGGCATGATTACATCGGGATGATAGAGAAACTTTGAATAGGAAAATATTACACCATGGCTACAATAAAATTCTCTGGGGGCTGACCAATCATTATACTTCTAGAACCCATGGCTAGAGACCAGATGCCAATCAATTTCCCTATCACTGTCTGGCTTTGTAGAGACACATGTTACCTGTTCTAGGGTGGGGCCCTGTCGGACAACATTATTATCTACCTAGACCTGGATAAAATACTTGAACATAAATATATTCTTGAGAGTATGTATAAGTAGTTAATGATAGGTCCAGTAGTTGGGGAAATCAGTGGGATCAGCCTCTTGGGGCCTCCTTCACTTTGAAAACATCTCAATTCTCTGATCCATGGAACATTAGAAATAACTGAGGTCCTGTGCCTCAAAAATGAGTATATCTGGTTTCTCTATTCTGGTAAAGGGACTCTAGGGCCCTAGCCTTGATGGGAGACTAAATCTTAGATATGAGGTTGATACTGATTATCTCACCTATGCAGTGGTGCATTATGTGGTAGCTCTAGCCGATTCTTAGGTGGGCGATGCTTAGCCTGAGGCTGGCACTGTGGTTGATATTGTTCATGAGGCTATGGGTATATCTATACTGATAACAATTCTATTTTCATGGGGGACTCTACATTTGTAATGAAAATAGTCTTTTCCATGGTGTATCTTGTTTTAGGATCCATGGGAGGAAACATGCATGCCTATTTGGCTTGCTGCAAGGATTCCTCTAGGCGCAGATCCTTGTAGAAGAAATATTGGAATCCACATGGAAAATTATATAAGATGTGAGAGGGAACCTATACAGTATTCACATTCCACAAAGAAATCATCAATGGGTACTCTTGAGTTAGTGTCATATTGAGTGAATACATGTGGGCTTTTAACCTAGTGAAAAGTCTGTAACTCACTCATCTTATAATTTCTTTCACTTAAAGAGGTTAAAAATGATGGTTTTTTTGAGTGGTGGAGGTGAAAAAATTCAAAAACTACCTATGAAGATCCACTTAACCAGGTATAGACGCAATGGGTAACTGGATGTACCATAAAAAGCAAAAACTTATGATGTATGTATGAAACAGTAGATTTTGGCGACTTCTTATACTGCTGGAGTTCATATCTTGTGCCAACACCATGAAATAAAGTGGGCTAGATGCTGCATCTGGTCATCCATCCCATTGAAGGGGGGTTAAAGTGGGGTCAATAACATCTGGGGGTTCTATAATATCATCTAAAAATAATAGATATGGCTTTACATTAGGGGAACTTCCACCTATCTCCATTCAAGTGCCTTGAGGCACAAAATGATAGTGGCCATCAGGTCACCCTAGCAAGGATTCTTGTCCTAGTGGGGATTCTTGATCACCAGTGCATTAGTGGGCTCTTCAACATGATATGTAGGCCAAGAAACCCATAGATTAACTGGTGGTACCTTTGGAGGAACAACCTAAAGAGCTGATCGGGGAACAACCTAACATGGGTCTCGAGGAGGGTTCACACACTGTTTAGGTGTGTTCAGTGTTGCATGACACTACAATTTTCCATAAAATCTGGACTCTATCCAATCGTGGTGTGTAGGGTTTTCAATATTAATGGATGGATCCATTCTTATAAGGTCGTATGGCTACCCCTTCTACCTCGGTGGAGGAGGGATGTGATTGTATGGAGGATCACTATAATCTGGATGTCATCCTGTAAGATGCTCAGCCAAGAGCTCATCGATGACCAATTTATGATTAGAAAGCTACTAATTCATGGTGTCCATTATGAGGTCAACCTAAATCTTCTATACTAAACCAGATGGTTCAGATTGACTAGAAGTCCTAGATGTTAATTTTCTCTTATTAGGGTCTCAAACAAAGGGTAATGAGTCATAGGGTTCTATAAGGTTGATAATATTCCTTTACTAGCAAGTGATAGTGCCTCGGGATACAGTAAATGTGGTATTTCCCCATGGGCAGGTCATCCTCTTTGGACCCTACTTCCGCGTCTCTATATTTTTAAATGTGCCATGCTTGGCCATATTTAGCATGACTATGACCAGTGGCATATCCTTGATGTCACTAAGGAGGTCCATCTATCACCAGATCATGATAAAATGGAGAACATCATACTTCCCCATCCCTAGATTTGTATATTATATGATTCCTTTTTGATGAATCTATAGAGAATATGGAATCTCTAAACACATATCTGATAAATAATATTGTAACAGCTCGAAAATGTAGGGTACTGATCCATAGGAAGCGTAGAAAGGTAAACCATGAGACACCACTGGCCAATGTCATCAAAGATTTCTTGACAATTCGGATGAAGAAAAATATTTTTTTAGATGAGGGAGTTCATCACCTAGGTAGTCCAAAAAAAAGTAGATGAATTATTCCTAGTTAAGGGATTCTAGAATGTCAATGTCTGGGGTCATGGCCGGTCAGAACGTCTCAGATAACTGGTCCGCCGCAAGAATGTCCCATAAACCTCTTTATTCAAAATTAGGACCTGGATATTAGTTTCCCCATTCTTCAACTGGATGATGATAAGGAAATGAAAATGGTACTAATTTATACTATTGTAGTAATGCAATTTTTAGTAGAGATAACAATACAGTAGATGATAGACCACTGCTGACTGGGTCTCCTCTTGGGGATGGTACCAACCACATCATCATCTCCCTCTAGGATGGGGAATTGAAAACTGCTTCATCTCTAAGGGAGGTAGTCAATGGTGGTGGATCATTATAGTTCTTAACCTTTACCAAAACCCCATAATACATATCTATGATCTCATGTCAAGGTGGAGAATGATCCTGGCGACAATAGAGACGACTGCATAGCAATATCTTAGAAGTTATCCAAATCTACCTCCTCTTGCATGTACCTATGGAGGGATTCTAGGATATGGTGTATCTCACTTTTAGGGAGGATGATGCTCACACACCGAGTTCCTACCCCAATACATAATATAGAGGATCAGGGTGAATCTTCCATCATCGAGTCATATTACTCTTTGGAATCTAAAAATAGGATTGGATTAATGTTGATCTTGATCTTTTCATAGTTATTCTTTCAATGAAGACGGCTCTCTCTTCTACCTTGGGATGGTTCTTTAGGGAAAGGTAGACTTTCGACATAGGGAGTAACTCCATGAAATTTGGTGCTGGATCAGGGAGTACCTCTTCTTGAGTTGGTTGTGACAGGAGGAGGACCATCATATCTGTTGTCATCAGAGCTGGGAGGACCTCTGTACTAATTTCTAGATAGGTAGGGAAGACCTCTATGGTATGGAGTGCTAAAGTAGGGATAACCTTCACTGGATTAGATAAGAACAAGGTAAGGACCTCCATGTGGGTTGTCTGTGGCTCGGGGATGACCTCCATGCCGGTTGATCCCGATATCATGAAGAGGGAATTCAAATTGATCAAACTAGACATGGGGAGGACCTCCATGTTTACTATCGATGAATCGGGGAGGGCCTCCAAATGGATGGTTGCTGGAGAGAGGAGTACCTCCACTAGAATTGGGAATGATGCAAGGAGGGACATCACATTGGAGATATGAGACATGAGGATGAAATCTATATCTAAGATCATAGGCTTGGGGGGGACCTCCATTCTAGGTTCCAACTAGATGGGGAGGGCCCTCGCTTGGATAGATGATGGTAACATGTGGACAAACTCCATACTGGGAGCGAGATTCAGGAGGAAATCCTCGGGATGGAGATGGTATGGGGATGACCTCTATACTAAATCTCATCATCACAGGTTGGACCACGGCGGTTAATGTTCATCCTAGAGACCAAAAAAGGTTTCCAAACCTTCCATGAGGTGGCTAATGTCTTGATCTCTATTAGAAATTGAAGTTTCCCTTATCTATAATAGTATGGAACTGGTAGTGTATGTTAGTGGTGGCATAGACCACCGAATCTATAGAATATGATTCCCTTGAAGTAAATCTTCTTGATCTTCTTCCCAATGTCGGTGTCGAGTTATCAGGGTGAGGGCCGATGGAGTAGGGATATAAGCAATCTGCTCCTCGGCCTGAAAGACCGATAATTGGTGGCACAAATGAGTCCTGGTGGGAACCCTCCTTAGAAGATCCTGGACATTAGTATTTTTTGCGTTCACTCTAACATCCCTTACCCTGTCAGTGTAGGGGAATGATTAATATGAGCCTTCTCAGGAGAGGATACTGAATCTTATGGATATTGGAGTGGGGAGTAGTGGATCCCTATGTGGCCCTTGGGGGAAGTAGTGACGAATTGGAACAAGAGCCTCCAAGTCCTTGTGGGCCATCTCCCTTGTGGGGAAAACCCCTTCCTACTCATATCATTGACAAAGAATTCCCATGAAGAACCTTTAAAAAATTTCTTATGGTGAGATGGGGTATGGCCCCCGATTTCGGTGGTTGTGGGTGACATCGTGGAAGATGTGGAGCTATGAGAGAATTCCACATTATTTTTGCTCTTTCCCTAGAATTTTTGGGCAGGAGGAAACTGGTTTCATAAAGGTTTGGTCCTAAAATGTATGAATATTCAACCATCTATATTGATATTATGAAATCAATGCCTAATTCCCCCAATATTGTTCATTCATCTACGGTTGGAGAGAGATATCCATGCTGATAGTTCCATAGATCAAAATTCCCAATGATTAACGACCATGAATTATATAGAATTTCACAATCCCACTATTTTCTTGGCAGGACCTGGAACAGGATAGCTAGATCTGGAGACACGCTCATGTATCAATGTACCGAGTGTCACTATTCCCCATAGATGACAGAGAAAATATTCTTGTCGAGTTCACCATTTACCATTTTTGATGCTTTTCACTAGGTCACATATCTTGGGTAATCATTTTGAGGATTGCAGATAGTTGCATTGTACCCCACATTCCCACTTTCCAAAGGCGCATGATAGTCATCAATTTTTTAGAGATATTATTCCCTTGATAAAAATGGGATGATTGGATGTTAGTCCCCACTTTCATAGATTCCTCCTATAAATTTACAACATAGTCCGGGTCTCCCTTACAGATTAAGACATTTTTTGTGAAACACATTCCTAGATCCATTTATTATAGATTCTATTTAATTACAATGCTTCTTCCAGGACATTCCAAAGGGAAAAGTCAGAGAATCAATCTTCAGCCAGGGGAGTAGTTATGCTGGTCATCTATGGAATGTATGGATACTGAAACACTGGAACACCTGTATTCTTATTCATCAGAGGGCAGATCAGAGGGAAAAAAACTGAGGTTCCCCATGTTGATTGTTGGGTATCCTATTCAAGAGTCATATCTTAATGGTTTTCATCAGATTCCCATGTTTAAAATGGGGGTATTCCACAATTTTAATGTCTAGCAGAGATACATCGGTATGATCGAAAAACATACGAAGGTATATAAGATAGAATCATAACTATGAGGGAACACAAAGAGTGTTTACTATATGGATGTATCATAATGAGTAGTGAGGGTGGACTTGAGATAGTGCATCTCATAAAGAGAATGCTTCACAATGTAAAGGTAGATCTAGACACCATTTAGTGCAGATGAGGGAGGTGGACTCCAATAAGGAGGACCCCAATTTTTTCCAATGTTTGGGATTGAACCTTTTAGAGTCTTCCTACATGACCTTTTTAGAATCCAGGGATCAAAACCCACATAGTTTTAAGGGGTACGGCTTGGGGCTTACACATGGCTACTGACCCATCGCAATAAAATCACTCTTGGTTGAATGAGTATCGACTCTGCAGGGAATATTCATGGTCAGATTCTTAAATGAATGCTATGATCCCACCAGGATGTGGTGGTCTGGATGCAGACAAGGATGGATGATTGAGAATGTTTTGAGTGGAACAAAGTAAATGAGATAGAACTGACGTGGAGATGGCAGGGTTGGGATTGAACCTCAAGGAGGTTTTCTACGTATCCCGGTGGCTGGGAAAATAAATCCATGTAGTTATGATGGGGAATTTAGACACCAAAAGAGGTGACTCGTGAGAATGAAAATCATGTCTGGGGATCCCAAAGAAATGGAACCTTCAGATTAGGGCATGATCATCCGGATATATAGTGTCTCAAGGGAAATACTAGGATGGAATTGAGTGACATGCATAAAACTTAGAGAGGCATCCTACATACCCTATTTACATGGCTGGGATCCAGGTCCACGTAGTTCAGTGAGTATGGGGGCATGGAATTGGGGTGCACACATAGACAGTGACTGAAAAACACATTGGCGATTTTTCATGTTTAGAGGCCCATATGAGTACTCATATGGACACCACTAAGGAAATATAAGGGAGGGTTGAAACCATTGAGTGGTGGGGGGGCACCAATGATTTTCTTTGGTTTGGATTGAACCTCAGAGAGGCTTCCTACATACCCTATTTAGAAGACAGGGATCAAAACTGACATATTTTTGTTGAGAGGGGCATGTGGATTATGCACTGAGGTGGAAAATATAGTTTCATTGTAACAACTAATCTCTAATCCCATGTGATTCATGTATGATGTGAGAAAAAAGAGCTAATGTTAGACATGATAGTCACATCGTGAATGATTCGTCAGTGAGAGATGGAGTGAGGCTTACACATTTTATAATGCCTAGGGAGATTGAGATTGAAACTTACTCTAAGAGAGATGCCCAAGGAGGTGGCTTTGGGATTACATAGAGACTTACCAAGGTGAAACACCCATTTTTATTACACATGGTGATAGTATAATTTAAATTCATATGCTAACGTCGATGGTTCTTGATTGTGTAATGTATTGCAGCTCATATAGTAAGGATTCACTCTTTACCCCATGGACTGATAAAACTGATTCCTACCCACACTGAGGGAAGGGAAGGCATCAACAAGGCCCAACATGAGGGGTGTAGAGGAATTTTCAATCATGGGGTTCATGTTAGCTTATATATGTGAATAATCAATAGTTATTAGCTTACCTATACAAAGATGTATTAGGTAGACCAACACATCATGAGACACCACATGAGGAACTAGAAAAATACCACATATGAGACTGATGGGCCGCAAATGAGAGAGGTTCATGAAGTATAATTCCTCACTAATAGGTTCTTCATTATGCTCTGGTTCTTCGCAAAGCAGAGGAGCTACATTAAGGAAGGTGATTCTCGAAGCATGGAGAAAAGGGCCTCTAAAAAAGAAGGATCTTCTAAAATCATGGAGAACCAGCTGAGGCATCGAGTCTACATATGGTTGGAGGGTGCTTCAAGAATGATGAATTATTTGTGACTTACTAAGTTAAAAAAAGGGAGTCATACCTTCATGATGTCCATATCACTTAATGAAGGGAATCCCCACATAAAGTGTAGGTAAATCGAAACAAAGGGAAAGACGGTTCGTGATGCTCAAATACCTTAGTTGATTCGTTTTCTCATTATTTCATAAGGCTAAGGTATCTTTACAAAATGGGGGCTCAGAAGGCGAAGGTTAGGGTAGAATTATTTTGGGGTGGTGGTGAGGGGCATTTTTATAGGCACTAGGTATCAAGATGCTAAGTGGTGTGCCATGAAGGCAATCACACTTCATGAAAGGTGGCGGATCCATCGGACTTGAAAAGTGTACCATCAAAGAATTTAAGAATTATTAGTTCTCATTAGACTTTTGGAGGTATCCTTCAGTGATTTTGGAATTCACAGAGCTCATAGGACTCACGAAATCATTTTTAAGTGCTTCATAGTGTTCACGGTGTTGAAGGGCTTGGTGTTGGTGCTTTTTGAAGCGGTCCACTTTAGTGATTTTTATGGATCATAAGGTCTGAATGTTGTCCTAAACAATTTTTCCATCCCTAATCCATCTTTGGAATGGGTTTTAGTGACAACAAAGTCCCCACATCCACCATGGTTTACTTATTGGGTGTGAGAAAAAAATAGTAGGAAAACACCAATAAGACCCCAATATAATAATGTATATATGACACAATTCCATTTTTGTTTTATTTCATGATAAACCATCTTGTATTGAATGGTAGGAAACCCTTACATGGTAAAAAGTCATTGTGGCCCAATGTACCATTTCAATTTGATGTCCCAAAGGCCATATGAAAATAAATCTAATTAAATGGAAAAAATCTCATTCTACGAATAATACTACTACAATGTTTTCACTGTTACACAACCCACAAAATATATAAAACATATTACAATACTTGTTATTTCTATAGTGATTTTGTTGTACTTTTTATAGTTCTTCTAGAACACCTGGAACCCCACCCCAAATTGAGAGCCATTAGGGGCCAAAACCCTGACCCCCAAGATGGCGAATAGAGGGTTGTACCACTCAGACACCACATCATCCTTAAATATAGTATATATTTGTGTAGGTATAATTTGAGATTAAAATTATAAATAATATCATGAAATACAAATGTTGAATTATCTGGTGCATGTGTAGCCACATAAATGATCACTATTACCTTTTGTGACAAAACAATTAAATTGGATGGTAAATGTATCTAAACCTGAGGTCTTGCTATCAATTTATATAACATAGGCTCATTTATTACCTTTTTAATAACATATAAATTCTAGTAATAAATAAAATAATTATTACAAGTTGATTTCTAAAAAATCAAGAAAAATATTTACAAAGTCTGTTGTAGCTAAGAATGGAAAATGTAAAAAAATAATAATTTGAGTATAATTTATATGTATCCATGTGCATATTCAATAATTAAAATATTAAATATAAGAAGTAAAGTATATAACTGAAATAATAAAATCCATCAAATCTGTATATTAAAATAAAAGAAAAAGATAAGTATTAATTGATAGATTACTATAAATGAATTTACATGAACTAAGAGTTTATATAAACCTTATATAACCATTGTATATTATAAATATCGGGGAAAAAATATTATAAAGTAACTATAGAAATGAATGTATATTAAGGGAAATGAAAATATTTAATTCATGTATAAGAAAGAATCCATGGATTTGATTAGTCCAAAATACCCTTATGATATACATTTTTTAGCTATTAGGAAGGTGGTAGAATAACATACATTTTATATTGACTAAGACCAAATATAAATTCCAAAAATATATTTTAACAAGAATCATATGTGGGATATGTTCATGTTAGTGAAAATTCCTACTATTTTGATGTTTGATAAACAAACCCATGAAAATGGGTATACTAGTATAATAAGGGTTTATATATATAGGGGTTAAGTGGTATTAATGTACAAATTATTTATCAATAAAATGGTGTTCACTCTGATACCACATTTTTATTAAATTTATTATACATATATAAAATTAAAAATCTATATAATTATAGGATGAATTTGATAAAATGTATTGGATATTTATAATCAAGATCTTGAAATTAGATGAGGTGTAATTTTTTTTATTTTTCTATAAATAGTATAAAATGTAAAAATAGTGAAATATGATGAAATGTGATAAAAATGTCATCACATATATGTAATCATGAATAAAATGGACAAGGTAGTTCTATTTTCCTAATTTTGGCACTATCCAATATAGTTGAGCATAATGGGATGTGATGTGGGTCTATAAGGAGTAGTGGAGCACTTGAGATCATGTAAAAAATAAAATACTCAATACTTTATTCAATTGTATTCCACTCCCACAACATTAAAATCCCACACATCTTCTCATTTATCATCACACCAAGTTTAAATTCTATCCTCATAGTTATTTCAACAAATCTCATTCATAACTCTATCACTATAAGAAAAATGGTAGGACTCCTAAGTATACTCACATTAATATTCACGTGAAACTACATGAATGTCCTCACTCAATTTATCTTACAATACATACATAACACACCAATTTTGTGACTTTGGATATGAGTCAAACAATGAATACAATGAATGATTTAATCTTAATTGTCCGCTTTTATTTTTTTCCTTTTTCATTTTTTATCTTATTTGTCTCTTGGATAGTGATATGAGAAGGAAATGAAGAGAATGAATGAAAAATCATGAAAGTAAGAGAAACAAGACATTAAATACCATTTGGATTATTTTTATTTTTTTATTATTTATTTTCCATCTTTGTTTTATTATAAGAGAAAAGGTAGAAATTAATGAAGTATAATGAATAATAACTTGTTCCCATTTATCTATATTTTCAAGAATAGTGACACATTCATCACATCACCCAAAAATGAATTAATTCAAAAATAACACACATTAAAAGAGCTTCACCTTCACTTAAATATTATATATTAATGGAAAAATATTATGAGTGATGGTAGGTACGAAAAATCATGGTGGAATGTATCTTATACCTATAAGGAAACTCATGGATTCTATATACTAAAAAAATATAGATGTAAAGGGATGGTCTCAAGTAGAAAATGTAATGAACCTAATCCTAGTATTTAAGTGTAAATGTTTGATTTATTACATTGGCATAGGATATAAGGAAGCACATATTGAAGGACCAAAGAGTTTACTAGCATTTTTAAACTAGATACTTATATGATTTCTATATTAAACTAAAAACTCAAATTATAAAATATTTTTTTCTCAAATAATTTTATTAATTTTATAATATCCTTGAATAAAAATTATAGTACCCTTCATGGATCCATAGGGAAGGGAACAAATAAGGACGACCTCAAATTCTCATTATGGTTCAAGTTCAATAAAAATATCATTAATCAATAAGCGCAATCATAGAAAGTATGTAATTGACCACACATATAATTTAAATAATTTGACTAGAATAATCAATATGGAATTGTAAATTACTAAATATATATTCCATTTAATCAATAAACTTATAATGAAAAGCATCGAAAAATAATATCCTTGGGAAAATATAAATTATAATAATAATTTAATATATAATGAAATGAATTCTTAATTATTATATTTCATGATATTAAGCATCATGATAACTTTACCATCAAGATATTTCACAAGATGCTTTTAAACTATAGGTAAAAACTCATTAAATTCTAGATTGATGATTTTTCTCCTAAGAAATATCGATGCATTGAGGGGCTATATATGTTTAGCCTCCTCCCATCACTACATGTATAAACCATTCCTCATATATCAAATAAGTAATTTAATTTCTGAACAATGTGACTTATCATAAAACATCTATATTTATTAAATAATACAGATTTACTAATCTTTCCCAAGATAAAAAAAACATTCTATGTATAAGAACTTATGTAGAAAAGATATATGGTTTAATCAAAAAACATATCCATGATAAATAATATAGATATTTTGGATATATTTAATGTCCACATGAAAGTGAATAATTCAAGGAAAAGTTAGTTACTGCACAAATGAAACAAAAAAGTGAATGTCATACATTCAATGGTAAAAATGGTCATAAAACATTCATAGAAAAAACAAGTATATTATCAATCCAACATATAACCCATGGAGTATATGTAAAATAAAGGGTTGTGGTCATTGATGAATATAAATTACATAAAAGTAATTTAAAAACATTATTTAGGAAATTATCCATTTAATTTTGAAAACTACATTTGAAAACTAAATGTTATGAAAAATTGGAAAATTATTTTATTTGAAAATAACCTTTGAAAATTATAATGTAATATTAAAAAAATTTACTGGTCATGATAGTAGGTAATTAAATATGTTCTTAGTACATTAAAACAAAGATTCCTTTCACATTTTTAGTAAATTCCAAACTTGTAATGTTTTGAAAATGACATGAATATTGCTTTTATATTGTTAAATAGTGAATATGGATTAAAATGTCTTTAATAAATAATTGTGAAAAGTTTTAAAAAAATATTATTTTTTTGGGAAAACATTGTTTTTGAAGAAAAAATATTTCATATAGGAGAGTGAAATAATGTCAAATTTTGTTAAAACAATATCAACTATTTTAAATACAAATGTAACGACCCCAACCCAGTAGCCTGAAGCCCACTTATTACTTTAACAAATTGGAATAAGATACATGTAATCGCATACTAAGGGAATAAGTAGTTTAGTATTCTTGGTAAACTAGATACACAGTTATAATCCACATTTCATTTTGAAATATAAAATACACAAATAATTTCGTTAATTATTCCATTATTCAACCTTTGTGTAACCATGCATATCAATCATAACATAATTCTTTGAATCATGGATAAAAATGAAATACATGAAAGGGGTGAGCTCAAATTCATATTAAGGGTAAGAATATAGTAGAATCTATGAGTAAATATTATATAAAAAATATGGAAAGGTAAATAACTAATACACATTTCATTTAAATAATCACATGATCTAGGAAACATAACCATGAAAATTCTAACTAATATGAAGGACCCTAGACTATCCTGAGAGGGGGGGGGGGGGTGAATTAGGGTGTCAAATTTTTGTATTCTTTACAAGATTTTATTCCTACATTGGTAGGAAGTTGTTAAACATGTATGATGGATATATACAGAAATTAAAACATTCACATTCAGAAGGAGAACATAAAACTTTTACTTGGTTCACCACTAAGTGCGACGTCCAAGGAGCATACGTCAACAGGTTTCGGGTCATACTTAATTCTAGTAATCTTTACTAGATGTTGATTACAAGAAATTAAGCACAGTCACTCTGTCCCAAGATTACTGCATAAAGGTTTAAGGATATATCACTACTTCCCTCAAACAACTTCTATAGATTCCCCATGGCTCACTTCTTTGGAGAGATCTTCACTCAGTTTATCTTCTCGAAGGCCACATTAATATATTAGTGTGAAATTATTTTTCTCTATTCAGAATGAGACACTTATTTAATGGATGTTCTGACTTGATGCTCTTTTATATTCATTTTTCTCTTTTAGTTCAATTACTGAATGCACCAAATCATTTTCCTCTTTTAGCTAGAATCACAAACTCCATTTATGTTGTTTCCTCTTCTATGAAATGTCCTTGATTCTAAATACTATCTATGCTCTATGTACCATTCTTGTTCTCTATACCACACCTATTCTACATACCAGGCTTGATCCACATATTGTGCCTACTCCATGTACTGTGCCTTCTCTGAGTACCGCAACTTCTCCGCATTCCACACCTGCTCTATGTACCACACCTACTCCGCATACCATTCATACTCTACATAGAACCTTCTCTGTGTATTAACTTCTCCGCGTACCACTCCTGCTCCACATACCATGCCTGCTCAGCATATCACCTCTACATACTGCCTCTTCGTACCGCCTTTACTTACTGCCTCTGCATAATGCCTAGGCGTACAACTTCTACGTCTGTGTAATTCCTTCTTCGAAAACCATTTCTTCCTTCCAAGGACTTCTTCTTCAAATTATGCTAACTATTTCATCTCTCACGTACCACTTTTTCGTATGTAAAATCTCTTTTGTAGACTACTCTTCCAATTTCTTGAGTCGTTTTGTCTTTCACATACCGCTTCATCCTATGTGAAATCTCTCCAACGTACCACATTCAGATTTAACAAAGTTCCTCCACAACGATGATATTTTCTTATCAAATCCTTTCTCTCTTAATGATGTGATTAAGAATCCTTATAGAGGAAAACAACTCAAAATTTTATCTCATCTGACTTGCCCACAATTTTAATGTGGGAAAATCTTCACCGCATACTAAACTCCATCCGGGTAATGTAAGATTACACCACACACTGTTAACCATCTACGTACTATAATCATATCAGTCCATGTACTGCATATCTTGCACCAACGATGAGTTGTTCTAATTACCAAAACTCCTTCCCCAGTGAACTATCACCACAAACCATTTTTGGGTAAGTGAACTACTCTGTAAACCGTTCCTGCTGACTCCTATGTGGTTATGGACCATTCCCAAAACATGGAATGTGATCCATGTTATGTGGTATTCTGTTCCCTTATTGTTCCTATTTTATTTTTCATTTCACATACCGTTCGCTTCTATGTGAAAAAACTTTTTTTTCCAACATCAATCTTCCAATTCTGAGGGATGACATTTTTCAAACAATGGGGAACTGCACCACCTTTAATATTTGCTTCGGTAAGAACACTCATGTTTCTTTACTATCATCTTTTTTTAACAATCAGATGATTTAATCACAAACCTTATCTATCATGATATATAATCTTTGATTGATCACCTTTACCACTATTGAAGCTTCACTACCTTCCAGAAATATCATTATTTCTAAATAGAAATGAATATGATTGGTATCACCATTTATCAACTTTACATGATCACCCTTAAATCTTCAAATATCCACATGATCCCTCATGAAATAATGCATCTCTCTTCCTGTAATCTCTTGCATGGTTTATTTGAATGGTTAGATATTTCATGAATATTTTATAACTTCAATACCTTCAACACTCTATGAGATAGTTTCATTATTGTAGACAATGTATCACCTTTGATACATGTAATTTAAACTTAAGATAACTTAAACAATATTTTGAATTACTGCTCTCAATAACATTAGAGTTCTTTATTGTCTCCTTCTTCATTTTTACCGTCATTGAAAACTATTGGAAAAAAATACAACCTTATGAACAAAGTGGTCTAAACAATCCCCCCTTTGTATTTTGTTCTCAATATCGTAAATTCCTTCTTAAATGAATGTGTAAATATCAAAATGAAAATATTTTATCTACCCTTACATTCATTTCACTTCTCTCCCCATTATTGAAAGGAAATAAAAAGTTTATGGGAAAAAGGTATCAATACACACTTAAGCAATGTACCAACAATTAGTTCACTCAATTTCTACTTGAGAAATTCTTGGTGTAAAAACATGAGGATTTTATTTAGACAACAAGGATATCAATTATTCATTGATCATGATACAACATGAGATGATAACTCATGTACTTTTTCTTAAAGGGACATAAACGTTCATTCTAGGATGAATAAATTGATATTGATAGGGAATAATCAACCTGAAACTCCTGTAATCATTTCAACAAAGAGATCAAAACACATGCCAGTGAAATTTTCATGATTAGTGGCCTTTGGGAACTTCCATTCTCTTTATGTCCCTGATTAATCTAGTTACCCCTTTGTAAAATGACATCCATTCTATGTAACAAGTGATGAGAGATTGATAAATGAAATACCATTTCCAATTACATGTTCATCAAGAAATTTCCTAATTAATTGAATTTAATACGGACTGAAGTTGATACTGATTGAAATAATAATTCTAGAAGCTTCTTCATTTGTATCCCCCTTAAGGGAAACACTCATCGTAATCTTTATCAAGGTTGATCCTTCATAATTTTAATCTTTGTGTATAAATTGAAGAATCTTCCAAGGATGTAAACTTCTTCAGCTTTTCTATCGATAATTTACCACACTATCCACTTTTCATGTTCTCCCCCTAAAACCCTACTTCACCATTAATTACACACATCATAAGTTCAAATACAATTCAAAAAAGATTAATGGAATAAGGTTGATATTTCTTGCATCATAAATATGAGATACATGGTTGAGATGATTTTCTCAACCATGTTTATCCATTTAATTAAATCTTCATGCTTTCACATCTGAACATATGTTCTGATATTTGTTGATGTGGCATGGCTCTCTACACACTCTCTTCTACTTTGTGTAGACAACTTTTCTTCCTAACAACCATCATGAATGATACATTATTACTCCTATTAAGTACTACTTCTTTCTCTGGTATTAACATTAGAGAACCATTTTCTATGTGACCATGTTTCTTAAATAACTTATAGAGAACTTATTTAACACATGTGTTTCTCTTGGTTTACATTATCTCATGCTCTTTATCTCCATCACATGAATGTTTTTCTTTTCCTTTACCACCCGCATTGGCCTGTTCATTTTCAAGTTTCCTCTTTCTTTCCAAATCGTTTTTCCAGATGACCAGCATGTCATTAGAAAATATTTCAGAAGGTTTCAGTCTTCTATACATGTTCAATATAGTTTCATACCTCTTAGTTTCTCTTTTGGATGAATTTATCTTCAATTTCAGGTATCCAAATTCTAGGGTCTTATCAGCTTCCCTACTTGAGATCTTCTTAGGGAAATTTTGGTTCACAATATACTTCTAATTTCTTCCCATGTTAGATGATTCATACTTAGCTAGCTTCAGAGGTCTAATCATTTTATCAACGATGGAAGCATGTTGAGTTGGGCATATACCAACCTTGTGACCATTGAGGTTGCATACATCATAGATGTTATCAAGAATTCCAAATCAGTTTGATGTAAACCGATGATTCTGGATCTATGGACATTTCTTCTTCATCACTGGATTTCTAATCCATGTGCTAGCCTTCCTTTTTTCTTTTACATTATGAGGATTTTACCAATGTATTGATTCACTATGTCCAAATCTATTACACCACCAACACTAACCCAAAAATATTTATTTCTTTGAATTATGTTTTGGGCCATCTCCATGAATTGTTGTGATCTTTGTGGAGAATAAACTAGCACATTATTCTTCCTATTCACCCCAGATGTGGTGATATGTATCTCTTCACATTTCCTTATCCAATTTTTTTTTGATATTCTCTTCCAACCTGCACCACTTACAGAAAAATATTTAGAAGTACGAGTACAAGGTGGTTTGGATGGCACCGTATTCATCTCAACAACTTGTGGTATATCATTGAAATTTGTAATTGTCTAGGTATCACATGTTAGAGGCCTTTCAAATTAAGGATCCTCCAGTGAGAATTGATTATCAACAAACATTATTTCTTGAGATAGATCATTAAAAGATTTCACGATATTATAGTCACATGTTGAATGCCTTTCAACTTTAGAATCTTCCTATGAACATTGAATACTAATAGGAACTGTTTCCTTATTTTATGAAGTCTCAATATGCGTCCCCTCAATATTGGTCAATTGAGCTTCAAATTCTAGACATTTCCTATTGAGGATGACTTTTTGATCTTCAATCATTGTAATATTTCTTTCACCATCCTTTCTGATTCTAACAACTTCTTATTCATGCAAAAATATTTTATTTTTAATCAAGGAGTCAAGTTACTTGATATTTTTAGATATACCTTCAAATTATAGACCCTTGATATTAGTGAAATTTTCTAGTTTCCCTTTAATTACATTGATCATTTCTTCAAGATACATTCAGACTCTCTCTTCCTCTTCAACTTCTTTGAGCCATTTTGATGTATTTCTTTGATGTTTCCTTTTTTCTTTCTTCAAATTCTTATATCTTCTAGAGAGCTTATTACATTATGAAATTTTATTTACTAAGAATTCCTCTATATTATCATCTTCTATTTCCTATCAGGTGATCTAAACATTTACGCATTGAAATATTCTACAAACAACAACAACTCTTTATTCTAGAAAATCAGGCTAAAATGTTCTTAATTTATCCTGATCACTTGAAAATGATATAGAAGTGACTTTATTTCCTATAGTAGAAAACTGAGCCACCCGATCACTACTTTCCAAGCCCTATTTGTTTAAATAATATAATTTCATGGGTAACCAGAAACTGTATCTTATTTGGACATGAGGGACTTCTTCAACTTATTCTTATCTTTATTTTTCCTTTTCTTCAAGGTCCTTATAGATATAGACTTATGCACAGAGTTGAATAAATATGCATAAAAAATAAACTACATTGTTGGATCAAGAAAGAAAAATAAAATCCTATTCTGAATATAATTACTGTTGAGTATCCAAAATATGCTAACCTTTGGGTTTAGATACCATTTGAAGGACTCTAGACCACTCTAAGCGGGGGATGAATTAGGGTTTCACCTTTTTCTCTAATTTACTATATCATGTTCCCACATTTCTAGGAACATGTTAGAAATATATGGTGGATATGTGAATTAATTAAAACATTCACATAAATAAGGACAACATGACACTTTTACTTGGTTCACCACTAAAGCTACATCTAAGGTGCATACACCGACAGGTTGCCGATCATACCTAATTCTAATAATCATCACTAGATATGGATTACAAATATTTGGGCATATTCACTCTATCCCAAGATCACTACCTAATGGATTAGGGAAAACTTACTACTTTCCTAAATTCAAATCCATAGACTCCCTCTAGCTAAATTCTATTGAGAGGTCTTCACCTAGTTTATCGACCTGAAGGCCACTTCAACAGATTGGTATGAAAGTATTATTGTTTGTTCAACATGAGACACTACTTGAATCAAAGTCCTTAATTGATTCTATTTTATATTATTTTTTATCCTTTAGTTCAATTAATGAACGCACTAAAAATTCTTATTTAATCCACTAGAATCAAAAACTCCCATTATGATGTTTTTTCTTCTATGAACTATCCATGATTCTGTAGACTCTCTTTGATCTGTGAACTGCACCTTCTCCATGTTCCATGCCTACTCTCCGCATACTGTGCCTGCCCCTCATATGGTACATGCTCCGCATATCACCTCTGTGTACCACCTCTGCATAATACCTCCACATACCGCCTCTTCGTACAACCTATACTTCTTTGTAATTCCTTCTTCACAAACTTATTTTTCTTTCTGTGGACTTCTTAAAATTATGAAAATTATTTCATCTCCCACGTACCAATTTTTCCTACACAAAATGTATTCTATGGATTGAAATTTCAATTTCACGAACTGTTTCATATTTCGCATACCAATTCATCATACAAAAAACTCTCTCTGGCCTACGACTTTTAGACTTAGCTAATTTCTTCCACAATGATTATATTTTCTTATCGAATTCACTCCCTTTTAATTATTGGATTATAACTCCTTATATAGGAAAATGACTCCATAAATTTCGCTAATCCTATTTACCCAAATTTTCAATGTGGGACAATCTTCACTGTATACTTCACTCAATCCACATACTATAAAAATCCATCACTTAATCTTAACCTTCCACATACCGTAAGCCAACCGGTCCACATAATACATATTTTTTACCAGTGAAGATCCATCCCACGTACCAAAACTCCTTTCACCATGAACAATCACCACAAACCATTTTGGTTCCAAGAACCACTCCACGTACCATTAACACGATCAGGTACACAGTCATGAACCATTCCCAGAACAAGGTACGCAATCCTTGTTCTATGGTATGTGGTTCCCCTATTTAGCCTATTTTATTTTTCGTTTCTCATACCATTCACTCCTAAGAGATACACCATCTGTTTCCAAAATCAATCTTTTGATTTTGAGGCCAAAACTTTAGGAAAACACTGAAGAACTTCACCAACTTAAATATCTTCTTCAGCATGAACACCAATGCATCTCTAATGTTATATTTCTTCTTCAACAATCAGCTCCATTCATCACGAACCTTATCTTTCCTGATATATATCCTTTGATCGATCACCTTTAGCACAATTTCTAATTCACTATCTTCTAGAAATATCATTCTTTCCAAATAGAACAAAATATGACTAGTATCACCTTTTCTCATCTTTACATGATCAATCATAAATCTTCAAATCTCCATATGATCCCTCACGAAATAATGCATGTCTCTTAAATTAGAAACATCTTTAGTTTATTTGAAAGGGGACATGTTGCATGATCACTTTATAGCATTAATCCCTTTAACCCTCTATGAGAAGGTTTTATTGTTATTGACAATCTATCACCTTTGATACATGTACTTAGAACATAAGAGCAGTTCAAAAATCATCTGAATTACCACTCTTAATAAAAATGGAGATCTTTATCATCTATTTATTCATTTTGATCTTTATTGATAATTTTTGAGAACAAATACATCCTTATAAAGAATTTGGTCCCTATATAATCAAATAATCACATTGAATAGTAATAATAACGGTGGAATGCATAATGTTGGATGTTTTCACTATTAAGATTTATCCTCAAGATAGATATTTTCATGATCTATCCTCATGAATTTTCAAGTATGTAGGTAGAAACCAATCTGATTTGTGTCAACAACTATACTTTAGACAATTTAAAACAGCTTGGAAATAGAAACAAATGTTTTGTAACCAAATGATTTCATCTCAAGATACTATCGATGCATCGAGGGGGTCACTTTAAACCCTCCTACGGTATATCAATACCTACCAAGTAAAACTGACCATAAACAATTTACTAAATTATAGAAGATTGTATCATAAGTGATAAAGATCAATGAAATAAAATATTAAAAAAAGGATAATGACATAGATGAAAATAATTTAAATTATATCATATAAAAATTATTGATGAAAAACTACTATTAAACTCATATGAAAACCACTTTCATATAAAAACACCTTTTCATTTAAAAATCATTTTTCAATTCCAAAACACCATTTTATTTGAAAATCAATTATTAATACAAAAATACCCAAAACCTTAAAGATGGTTTTTTATTTAAGGAAACATAAAATATTGGATAGTAATATCAAAATAAAATAATGGCCATAGTGGCAGAAAATTCATTGTTGTTGTATACGTTATGAATAGAACATTCCTTTTTTTCAAAACATTTTGTGTAACACTCGACCCTAGAATCTCAGAGCCGATGCATTATTTTAATACATCGGCATGATTACAAGGAATCAAGTACTAAAGGACCGATCAGTTAAATAGTCTGGGAAAATAGTTTACATACATGAACGTTAAATTACAAATTCAATCATAAAACAAAACATAAATAATCCATTGAGAACGCCATTATTCTGAATGCTTAACCTACATATCAAACATAATCCACTTATTGGAATCTTGAAAAAAAAATAAATGGGTGAGATCAGATGCTTAGTAAGGGTAAATAATTTAGCGGATGCTATTAAATTTTATGGAAATATGTATATTAAGAAAAATAGCATGTTGAACATAAAATTGGACATAATATCCAGAAAACAAATCAAACATTACCTTATAAACATAAAAATGGATATTCTACTAGTCGAGAAATTTCATGTAATAATTAATTTCATGATGAGGGAATGCCAAATGCCAAACATCATTACCATATAGTCAAGGCCTCGTGATATGACTACAAATAATTTTTTTTCAAGGCTTTGTGCTAAAACAATTGTTTTTATCATGAGACCTACCGATGCATCAAGGAGCTATAGAGGGTTCCACCTGTCATTTACTAAGTCTACTACATTCCTCATATAAAAATGTTGAAACATATCATATACATTCGTATGAAAACTAGAATATGAAATGCCAATACTTCAACCATAAACCGTGAAATATATATAAATATCACATCCACATTCAAACATATCATAACTGATTCAATACAATATGGAAGATTGTATTATAATAAATCAAACATAATCAAGAATAATATCATGTAATGTATAGTTGAAAATGATCTGTAAAACCTTTTAAGAGAAATATCACATTTCATGAAATCATTTAAAAGTCAAAAATTTATAAAGGAAGTCATATAAAAGGGAATTTCGAATCAAAGTGTCCCATACCACATTGAATCTTTTGAATGGAATTAACATTGTAAAACAATTATGTCTACTTAAATAAATCCCTGAAACCATTTGGAAAACATGGACATTAATGATAAATATTTAGAAGAATAAATATTTTAAACATTTAAAATTATGCTTTAGTTAAATATTACCTTAGAATAATAATTTTGATATTTATTTTATGAAACATGGATATGTATATTAAATTTGTCCCTGGAAATAATTACACTTAAAAAATCTCATATAATAATGAGATTGAGGAATTAACCCTTACCTTGCACTTTCCTATGGCCGAGGGTAAATATAACATCCTTTATAATGACCATAGTATGTTATTAAATTATACCATAACTATATTAATATTTATTATACCATACATGATTCATTTATTACTTTATACTAACCATTTAATAATGATTTCCATGTTAACGTAACATTTCGGGTAATAATCACTTTCTTTATTATACGTGTTTTAACTAGTTATTCTTGATTATTTAAATTAGATAATGATTTAAATACTTCCATAATAATAAAAATGATTTATATATCATATATATTTAGAATATAAATATGTATAATAGATAGATATATGAAATTGAAAGCACCATTTATGGAGATGGTATGTCGTACGTACGCATAAGTGATGTTTCCTTTTTCATATCGTATTGAACGGATGTAAGTGAATATGATATATGTATGTACATATATACATACATATATATATATATCCAATAGAATTATTATTTCATATATTACATACTTATTAATAATTTATATTTTTATAATCATCATTGAATGTTGAACGTGGAAATGAATCTCATCGCGTCGTCGAGACGGTAAGCCGTACGTACACACGATCAATGATATAATTTCATTAATGATAAAAAGGTGTGGAATTTTATGGTATATTAATTACAAAGAGAAATTATGATGTTATTTTCATTATTTATATACATATTACTCATCATTATATCCATCCAAATAACATAGTTTTGAATAAAAAATTACACCACATCGTGGAGACGGTAAGCCGTACGCACACATGCATGCATGGTGAAATTATCATTAATAGGATGTATAGAATAATGAATATGGTTATACCATATTTATAATAACCACACAGTATGTAAAAGGTACTGGAGTTATTATTTTTGTATATAAATAACAAATAAAGAGAAAGTGGAAGAAGAAAATAACTTTGAAAGGCGTGATAAAATAATTACCTCTACTTTGGGTGTTTCCTTTTGATTTGAAAAAAAATGGCTCTTTAGTTTGGATTTCTGCTCAATGGAAGGACTCCAGGATGAAGTGAGGGATGTTTGGATGATATTTGGGTAGGGGTTGGCTGAGCCAAATGGCTTCAGCGGTGTGATTTTGAGAGAAATTATGTACACTTTTATAAGAGAGGTGACGGTCACTTTGGGAAAAGATTGAAATATTATTTTATTATAAAATAATTTTCTATTTTTAATGGTTTAAAATTTATTTATATCTAATATATGGTGGTGATGTGTCAAAATAGTCTCAAAAAATATGTTTTAGACAAGTCTAGGTCACCATATTAACCATATCATTTAGATTTAACTCTTAGTTAAATAGTTTAACTTTTACCATGTCCTCTTGTATTATTATAATAAATGGTTAAGAAACATACTATAAAAATCCTAGATAACCTCAAGTGGTTCTTTAATAAAATATATATCATTATATATTTCATTTTACCAATCCTTTTATTTTTTGGATTATTATATCATTTAATAATAGAATATTTGTTTTAAAAAATAATTTAGGTCAATTTTGACAGTATTAGGTATTTTCTTTTTACCAAAGTAATAACAAGTTATTTACTTCAAAACAAATACATTAAATCTACCCTAACATGTCATGATCTCCTATATAATTCGTATATTTAATCAAAAGTCTCAATTTAAATTTATTTTGATATTTATAATGTTAATTATTTTAATCTTTCATAGATGAAGTAATTACTGCATCATCATTGTGTCATAAAAAATTATAATTACTTAATATCTAAAAATTATAAATAAAATAACATTATGTATGAAATATTTTTATCTTTCTAATGAATTATTTTAGTGGAATTTAAGTTATTTATAACACTATATTAAAAATGGTTTATTTATTAAACATTGAATTCAAGACTTTTAACTTTTATTTAAATAAAACAATAATAAATGTTATAATCTAATACAGGTGGATCAAAGGATCATATTTTATTCCTAAAGAATTTTTTGGTCGAAATACACTTATCTAATAGAATTAGGACATGTGTTAGGGTAATTATAATATCATTTTTAACTTTAATTACCATGTTTACTTTTAACCGTGGTAAATAAAATTCAAAAGTTACTATTCACGAAAAATTGTTTTCATTCTATTGAACCACATTTTACTTACTTATGTCAACCAAATCTCTTGGATTTTTGAAATTCAATTCACAGAAGTGGTAAAATTATGTTATATGCAAATTTAAAAATATTCCAAGAAGGTGGGTAAAAGACGCAAAAAAAATCAATAAACTTTCATACATCTGATATTAATATAAAATATCCCCAATAAATTACATTAAACTAATATAGGTATTATGTATCTATTTTTACTTTAAATTAAATTTAAATAATAATAATTATTATTTAAATAAAAGTCAGCTTTAAATAATAACGTAGTGTTTTCCACTATTCTTCAGATATTGAAAGTTTTTAGAAAAATTCCATAAATTCACACTAATATATTTTCGATGTTTTGAATCTGAAAATTATTTCTATTTTACGAAATTCAAAACAAATAAGTAGAATTAATTAATTTAAAATTAGTTCTCGTTGAAAAAACCAAAAGGCAGGTTTTTAAAAAGTAAAAACTATCATAAGATTGACATGTGTGTATGTCAAATTTAAATGTGAAATTACTTTTAATGAACTGAATTTTATTAAATGATAAAATTATAATATAATTATATTTACAAACCATTAAAATTAATAATTCAACACTCTAAATTATTTTTATTAAAAAAGTTGTTTTCAATTAAAATTTAGTATTTTTCAATGTTCATCAAAATATGAAAGTTTTCAGAAAAGAAAAAAATATATATCTAAACTGAACTTTTTATGTCCTACTTATAAAGAATAATTTAATTTCATTAAATTGAATATATATAAGTGTCAAATATTGGTTTTAAAAATGGTTCTCCATTAAAAGGCGGTAAAATTTATTTTTTTGAAAAAAATTTCTTTTCTTTGAAAAAATGAATTTGTTATTATATTATGTCTAAGAAACACATAATATGCATTCTAAAATTATATGAAATATATAAAATTTAAAATTCAGTTAATATTATTCATAACCACTTTTTGAATGGCTTGTTCAGTAAGTCGTGGTGCACTCGAACTCGGTGTTTCGTTTAGCGTAAGATTTTAAATTACTTTGAAGAGATAACACATTATGAAATATAGGGGTGTTACATTCTACAATCCTTTAATAAATTGCATCTTCACAATTTGAAATTTATTTTTCGAAAATACAAGGTTAAAAATAGAAAAGTACCTTTGTGGAAAACCCACATCGGAAATTGGGTTAATAGAATTTTGTCTTAATAAGAGATAAAATAGAATTTAAAAGTCACCACCAAATTACGATCAATATTTGGAGACCATTGGTGGAAATTAGAGACATGTAATTGGAGGGAAAACATAACAATTTATAGGGATTGATTGAGGTCATCAATAAAAAACAAGTGTAAAATTGAGGGCCTTAAATCCATCAATCTATGATGATTTTAAATATCATCAGTTCAACAAAACATAAGGTATTAGGATAAAACATATTTGGTTTTGAGATCCCTTCCCTAATGTATAAGAATTAATTTAGTCCTAGAATAATAGAAAAAAATATATTGGACAAATAGAGTTTCATCCTTCAACTAATTCCTATCACAAACTCATCTTTCACTCTAAAAGATAATAGAATTTAAAAGTATTCTATTTATCCTAATCATATTGGGTTCCAAAAATAATTAATTTATAATTCACTTGTCATAATTTTTTAAAAAACTACATTATAAAAACTAGGACATCACATAGGATAGTGGTAGGTGGTGCACCCTTGTCTCCCTTCAGTTGCAAGTTCACGTCTCGTGGGCTTGCCGGACAAGACATGTTGTTGCCTGAACATCGGGTTGTCCTTCTTATAAAAAATAAAAAAACAAACTTAAGAAATATTTTAACCTTAATCTATAGTATCAAATGTCTAACTTAATCCATTCCATCCATTAGACCTTTCCAAATTAGTTGTGTCCAAACTCATAGTCCAAAAATATATAAGGAAGGCCAACATAACATAATGAAGATCTCTTTTTTCAACATAATAACATGTGAGTACCATCATCATGTATTCTCTTAAAACATGGTAACATCATGAAATACCATAAAACATTATTTATAACATTAATTCTCCCATATTACTTATAGTATGCTCAACATACTCTTTATATCCAAAAAATGTTGTAAACTACAACAACAATGGAATAAAAAAACACTTAATTAGTTTCAAAGTAGTCAATAATATAGAATATAATTAATCCAAATCAATCATATCTTATTACAAATTCTCTACCTCAGTATCAGAACCATATTAAGGTTTATCTTTACTTCAAACATTTATTTTCAAAAATTTTTAACTTGACATTGAGTCACTTTTCTTAGAACTATATAAATTCATATCCTCAATGAAAAAGTACTTTAGTATAATCTTTATTTATTTCCATAATTCAAATAACCAATATATAGTTGATAAAACAAAAAAATTAATTAATTATTTAATAAAAACATAAGAACACTAGTCATTACTCTTCATCTTTGGTAGTATCATAGATTGATTATTATCCAATAGCATCATTTTGGGTATACTATGATGATTTGGACATCGATTCCCATACTATCCAAACTCCTTACAGATGAAGCATTGTACATTTAAAACATTTTTCTTAAATTTTCAATCATGTAATTAGGGTCATTTTTCTCCACACTTATAAAAAAATCTCATTCCCTTTAAGAATTTACCAAGGTTATTCTTTCCACAATTATCACATATGGGAAAATCCTTATTTCCATTCTTCCCTTAATCTATCTTTCTCTCTACAATCCTTTTCTTCTCTAGATTCCCTTCAAATCCATAGGACTCAAATAATTTTTTAATTATTTTATTAAAACCTAATACTATTTCATCATATTTTGAGAATATGTGGTAGAATATTCCAATTCTAAATACTGGCTTAATACCATGAAAGATATGATCCTTCTAACTCATTGGATCAAGTGTATTGCTGGAGTTCCCATTCTTTCTACTAGGAGCCATTTCTAAACAATGACATAGACTAGGATAGTTTATGAATAACAATGGATAACTCTAAACTTGTAAAATACCTAACCTAAATTTAAAAGATTATGTATATAATCTATAATCCTAAAAAAATGTTTTCTTTTAGGGAGCATTTACTCATAAATCCTTCATAATGGCTTATAAAGAAAATGTGAATTATCCTAAACATATACCCCAGAAGTGTCATAACCAAGAGTGCAGTAAGGCCAGTTGTTGACTATCAGGGTACCCCGGGTCAAGAATAAAACTCTTTGTCAGAGTTTTTACACCTAGGTACTTCTATTCCAGAGTTTCCTCTACCAGCTCGTATCCAGATAGGGATACGTTGCTTGGAAAATACCAAAAATCTCTACATTACCAAAATTCTATGAAGTTATTCTATACAAATCATTAAAGTGTATCTTAGTGTAATATTCTCAAATCAAGGGTTTTCTACATCAAGTTTTCAAGGATTGTACTAAAATTACTCTGATACCAACAGTAACGCCCCGACCTCAGAAGCCCGGAGCCAATGCATTATTTTAATACATTGGTACGATTAAAAGAAATCAAGTCCCAAAGGACCGATTTGTTTAGTATTTCAAAAAATAGATTACATATATAAACTTTACATTATAAATTTAAACATAAATAATCCATTGATAATGCCATTATTCCCCAGATCAACCTTGAATATAAAAAATAATCCACTTCTTGGAATCCTGAAAAAATAACTTTAGAAATGGGTGAGCTCAGATGCTCAGTAAGGGTAAATAATTTAGCGAAAGCTATAAAATATTAAGGAAAGAGGTGTAATAAGAACGAAATACTTTAATAAATATACGTGAAAATAATATGAAGAAAATAAATCAAACATTACCATATAAATAGGCATATGGATATTTTACTTGTCGAAAAATCACATGTAAAAAGTAATTTAATAATGAGGGAAAGCCTAACGCTGGACATCATTATCACATTGTTAAGGCCTCATGCCATGTCTATAATTATATTTTTAGTCAAGGCCTTGTGTTAATACTCTAGTTTGTCTCATGGGGGCTACCAATGCATCGGGGAGCAATATTGGGCTCCACCCGTCACTTACTAAGTCCACTAAATTCCTCATATGAAAATGTTGAAACATATCATAAAAATTCCTATTAAAACTAGAAGACGAAATGAAAATACTTCAATAATAATCCATAAAAGGTATAAAAATATCACATCCATAGTCAAAAATATCATAACTCATTCAATACAATATGGATGATTTTATTATAATAAATATACCTTGATCAAGAATAATATCCTGTAAAGGAAAGTTGAAAATGATTATTAAAACTATTTGACTGAAATATCCTTTTTTGTGGAATCATTTAAAAGTCACAAATTTATAAAAGAATTCATTTAAAATAGGTTTTTGAGTCAAATTTTCACATAACACTTTAAAACTTTTGAAAGGAAATAACTTTTTATAACAATTTTGTCTATATAAATAAATCCAAAAAATAATTTTTAGAACATGGACATTAATGAGAAATATTTAGAAGAATAAATATTAATAAAAATTAAAATGATGTTTTAGTTAAATAGTACCTTAAAAGAATCAATTAGAAATTTATTTTATAAAACATGGATAGGGATAATAAATATGTCCCAGAAAAAATTTACACATTAACAATCTTGGATATTAATGAGATTGAGGAAGTAACCCTTACCTTGCACTTTCCTTTGGTCGAGGTTACGTTTAACCTCTTGCATAATGACCATAGTAGGTTATTAAATTATACCAGAACCATATTTATATTTATTATATCATTAATGATTCTTTTATGACTTTATACTTCCCATTCAATAACAATTTCCATGTTAAATTAACATTTCGGGTAATAATCGATTTCTTTATCATATATGTTTTAACTTTTTATTCATGATCGAATCATTTAGATCATGGTTTAAATAATTCTAGAATATAAAACATGATTTATATATCACATATATTTTGAATATATATATGTATAATAGAAGATATATGAAATGGAAAACACCATTTATGGAGAAGGTAGGTTGTACGTACACATAAATGCTATTTTCGTTTTCATATATTATTGAATGGAAGTAAGTGAATAAGATATATGTAAGTACATAAATATATATACATATCTTTAGAATAATTAATATTTTATATATTACATACATATTACTAATATATATTATTATAATCATCATTGAATAGTAAACATGGAAATGAATCTCATCGCTTCGTGGAGACGATAAGCTGTATGTACACACGAGTGACGATATCATTTACTTAATGATTAAATGGTGTAGAATTGGATGGTATATTTATTGTAAAAATAAATTATCATGTTATTTTCAATATTTATACGTATATTACTCATCGTTATTTCTTTCCAAATAATATAGTGTCGAATAACAAATTACACCACACCGTTGAGACGGTAAGCCAAACCCACACACACATGGTGAAATTATCATTCATAGGATGGATAGAATAATGAATATTGTTGTAACATATTTATAAAAACCTCAAAGTATTTAAAATTTACTGGAGTTGTTATTTTTTTTAAAGAAATAACAATGAAATATAACATGGAAGAAGAAATGAACTTTGAAAGAGGTGATAAAATAATAACTCTTTTTTGGGTGTGTCCTTTTTATTTGAACAAAAGGAATCCTTAGGTTGACTTTCTTCTCAATTTAAGGCATTTAGGGTTGAATATATGGATTTTTGGAGGATATTTGGGTAGGGTTTGGTCGATCCAAATGGCTTTGTAGGTGTGATTTTGAGAGGAGGGGGAGTACCCTTTCTTAAGAGTGGTAAGGGTCACTTTAGGAAATGTTTGAAATATTATTTTATTATAAAAACATTTTATTTTTACAATGGCTTATAATTTATTTATTTAGAAGATAAAGTGGGTATGGGTCTCAATCCTTTCATCTAATAGGTTTTATAAATGATTAGGTCCCCTCATTGACAATATCGTCTAGATTTAAGACTTAGTTAAATAGTTTAACTTTCACTATGTCCTCTTGTATTATTATAAATAATCGGTAATAAACATACTATAAAAATCTATGTGAACCTCATGTAATTCATTAATGACATATATATCATTATATAAGTCTTTTGGTGGATCCTTATATTTTTAGGATTATTATATAGTTTAATAATATAATAAATATTTTAATAACTCATTTATGTCAATTTTGACACTACTTGGTATTTGGTTTTTGTGAAAGTAATAAATAGATGATTAATTCAAAAAAAATACATTAAATCAACACTAAAATTACATATTCACCTATAAAATTAGTGGATGTCATCAAAAGTCTCAATTTTCATTTATTTTGATATTTATAATATCAATTATTTTAATATTTCATTGATAAAGAAATTACTACATCATTATGGTGTCATAAATAAATTTAGTTATTTAATATCTAAAAATTATTAATTAAATAAAATTATTTAGGAAATATTTTTATCATTATAATTAATATTTATAGTCAAATTTATCTTATGTATAATCCTATATTAAAAATGGTGTAGTTATTAAACATTAAATTTAACACTTTTAACTCTTATTTAAATTAAATAATATTAAGTGTCATAATCTAATCCATGTATACCAAAAGGATCATATTTGATTCATAAGATTGTTTTTTGTCGAAATAAGCTTATCCAATAGAATTAGGAAATGTGTTAGGGTAATTATAGTATCATTTTTACCTTTAATTAGCCTATTTACTTTTAACGGTGGTAAATAAAATTCAAAATATATTATTAGCCAAAAAAAATTTCATCATTTTGAAAAAAAATTACTTATATATGTTAATCATGTGTCTTGGATTTTTGAAATATAATTCATAGAAGCAGTAAAATTACGTTTTATGCAAAATTGTAAATATGCCTAGAAGGTGGGTCAAAAACGTTAAAAATTTCAATAAAATTTCATACATATAATCTTATTATTAAATGACACCAATGAATTATATTGAACTATTATAGGTATAATTTATCTATTTTAACTTTAAAATATATTTAAATATAAATAATAATATTTTAAATAAACTTCGGTTTTAAAAATAACACAGTGTTTTTCACTATTCATCAGTAATTGAATGTTTTTAGAAAAATACAAAAAATTCACACTAATGTAATATTGATATTATGAATCCAAAAATTAATTATATTTTACCAAATTAAAAACATATAAGTTTCATTAATTAATTTAAAATTAATTCCCATTGTCAAAACAAAAAAGCAGGTTTTTGAAAATTAAAAACTATCAAAAGATTGACATGTGTTTATGTAAAATTTAAATGTGAAAATACTTATAATGACCTAAATTGAGTTAAATGATAAAATTATATTCTAATTATACTTATAAACCATTAAAAGTCATAATTTAACACTATAAATTATTTCTATTAAAAAAAGTTTTTAATTAAAATTTAGTATTTTTCATTGTTGATCAAAATATGAAAGTTATCAGAAAATTACCAAAAATTTATCCAAACAAAATTTTTATGTATTTCATACAAAGATTAATTTAATTTCATTAAAGTTAATATATTAAAGTGTCAAAAATTGGTTTTGAAAAGGGATCTCCATTAAAAGGCGGTAAAATTGCATTTTTAGAAAAAATAGTAATTTTATCTGAAGAAAAATGAATTTGTTCTTATATTATGTGTATAAAACACATAATATGTATTTGAAAATTATATGGAGTATATGAAATTCAAAATTCAGTTAATACTATTCATAATAGCATTTTGAATGGCTAGTTTGGTAAGTCATTGTGCACTCGAATTTCGTGTTGCGTGTAGCATTACCTATTGAATTACTTTAAAGGGATAACATACTTTGAAATAGTGGAGTGTTACATTCTGTATAAAATATGAAAAAATATTCATTTTTTAAAACCATTTAATGAAATAAAAAAATGAAATAAAATTTTTCTTATATAACTTTTATATAAATATATTAAATAATACTAACAATATTGACATGCATAAAATGATTTGATAATTAAATATCTAATCATTCAAGGTGTCCCACACCACTATAAATATTTAAATCATAATTCCATTAAAAGAATAAAATTTTAAAAAACATTAATTAATTTGATAATAAATAAATTGTTTTCATGATAAGAAAAATATGATATATGTATACAACTTATAAAATATTGTGGGTGTATAATAAAAAGATATGCCATAATGAAAGGAGATTGAGACAAAGACCCTTACCTTGAGTTTCTTTTTGTGTGAACATCCTTTAAACTCATTTATAATGATTTTAAGAGTGTTAATAACTTATTAAAGAGTCTTGTTCATGTGTAAAATAACACATTTATCTTCTTATAATATCATATTTTTCATTTGATAAAAGTCTTTCATTATTTTCACAATTTCACGTGTTAATTTTCTAGTTTCACGACTATGTTTTGACTTGTTATTTCTTGTTCCTATTATATATATGATCATTTAATCATATCCATAATGTAACCGATAGTTTAATTTTCATTTATATTTAATGCTTATTTATTTATAACAACCCATAATATTGGAAGATAATAAATAAAAAGCATCGTTCATGTAGACGGTTAGTCATACGTAAGCATGAATGTTACTTTCATTTATTTTTCATATTAAAAGAGTGATAAGTAAATGATACTTATGTATATTATAATTCCAGTATAAAAATAGTATCATATATGTGACATAGTTTTTTTTAAATCATCTTTAATACGTCACATCGATTTGGGGAGCTGGTAGTCCACACATCCACAATTGATGTTATCATATTTATAGAAAATGTAATGTAGGAAGGTATATATTTTAAAATAATTAAAAAAATAATATAGACATAAAAAAATATAAAATATATAAATATATTTTCCATCTTAAATACCAACCATGAAATGAGTTAAAGGAAAAATTAACAATCATCGTTTCATGACGTTGTAGTTTTCCAACACATAAAGAGTATATTCGTTGCCCATTAGATGTAATTTTGTGTTAGTTTAGGTCTAAAACATAGAATAAAAAAATATCATTGTATTTAGGGTACTGATGTTTCTATATAATCATGGAATAAAGAGAGTTTTGGTGGTGGATAATGGAAATAAAACTAAACATGTTAGGGAAAGATGTTACCTCTTCCTTGGGTATTTCCTTTTGGTTTACACCAAAGGGATTCCTTGGAAAAATTAATAACAAAAGAGAGGATTATATGATAAATTGAGGGATGTTTTGAAATTATATGTTAAGGTATTTGTTGATATAAAATTCTCAATTTGGGGTGATTAAGAATGGTATGACATTTACTTTTTATAATTAAAGTGAGGGGTACTTTTGGATGCTCTCGAACAATTAAAATAATGCAAAGTCATTTTCTATTTAAAATTTTTATTAAGTGAGTTATTTGAAATATAATATTATTATGGGATTAAATCATTAAAAAATCAATTTTAGACATGTTTAGGTCACATTATTAACCTTACATTTTTTATTTAACCCTTAGTTAAACCCTTTAACTCTTACCATTACAACTTGGCTTTTTACACTTTAAAGGTTAATATAGTTATTCTAAAATGACAGACGAGCCATTAATTAAATATTTATTACATATTTTAACACATACCAATAATTTTTAATAACTTTATATTTTTATTAATTTTATAACATTTAATAAAAATTTATTTATTATAAAATATCATTACTATCAATTTTGACATTATTCATTACTAGACATTTTAAAAATATTATAATATCACGATGCCTTCAAACCAAATTCTTTAACTCAAACATAAAATGTATAATTAATCTAGAAAATTCTTCTATCAAATTAATTATTTAAAATTATATTTATTATAATATTTTAATAACATATATTTTTTATGTCCATTAATGAAACAATTACTACATCATCATTGTTCAAGTATTTAACTTAATAATTTGTTCCCAAAAAATTAAAAATAAATTATAATGAAAATCATTATAATTTTAGCTTCTAAAAAAATATTTTTTAGTCTAATATATAATCTAAATTACCATATTTAAAAATTTAATACTTATTAAAAACTATAGTGTGACTTATTGGATATTCCATAGAATAGAATACTATAAAGGATTAAAGTCATCCAAGTGGATCTAAGTGTCCACAGAATAAAACCAAGAATTTATGTTAAAATATCTCATCTAAAAGAATTATTAGAAGTGTTAGAGTAATTTTAAAAAATTATTTTTACTCTTAATTACCCGATTTACCCTAAACCATGGTAATTAAAATTTTACTAAATTTACTATTTATATGACAAAAATAAAAGAAACCTATTTAAAAACATTGGAAAACTGGATTCAAAAAATGAAATCCATTTTTCATAATTCAAAAAAGATAATTATTAGTAATGAGCTAAAATTAATTCTATTTATGGAATGAGGAAACATGTTTTAAAAGTGAAAATGTTCAAATGTTTTAAATGTTTTATATCAAAGATTAATGTGAAATTTATTCCAATGACATAAATTTAATTAAATGATAAAATAATAATAAAATTATATTTAATGAATAAAAATTATAATTTAATAATATAAATTATTTTGATGGTATTTTTTCAACTAAAATTTAGAATATTTCATTACTCATAAAAATGATAAACTTATCATAAAAATATAAAATTTTTAATCAAAGTAAAAAATTTATAGTCCTCGTTAAAATTGCAAGTTTATTTTATCAAATATAATATATAAATGTGTAAAAATTAGGATTTAAAATAGGTTCTCCATTAAAAGTCAGTAAAACCGCCTTTAGAGAAACATGAGTTTTTATACATAAAATTGGTTTTGTTAATATCTTTTTCCTATTAAATCTGTTGAATTAATATAAAAAAATATATGATTGAATAAATTACATATATATTTCAATAATATTATTAACTAATTGATATTAATTTAATTTACTAGGACAAAATTCTCTTGGGAGCATAAAAATAGTTTTCATAAAATCATTCACATTATATTCAATTTGTTGTTATATTTATTTCTAATAATATTTTAACTAATGAATTCAACTGTATATGTTTATCAGTTTGTTATTACTATTCATTACCACCAAATTAACAGCTTGGTTATATCTTATTATGTTAAATAATAAAATTATAAAAATATATTATTGTTTTTTAAAACTCAGCCTTGTATTTAATTCAAGAAAAATAATTATTTTTTGGAGAGTTTGTTTAACATGGTGTTGTGTATAAATAAAGCTATAAATAAATTAAATTTATTCAAAAATTAAAATATTGTAATGTCTTGTAGGGTTATAATAAAAGGTGGAAAATGGTACTATTACATGAAAATATCACTTATAACTAGAGGAGAAGAAAATGAAATAGGATGAATACTATGAATTATTATGGAATTGTGATATTACATGTCAAAGGAGAAGTATGTACACCATATAAAATAAAATAGGTTTATACAAATAAAATATGCCTCAATAAAGCAAAATTGAGCTGAAGACCCTTACATCATGCATCCTTTTCATTGAACATGATTTAAACTCTTGTATTGTGGTTTTAAAAGTTTTAGAAACTTATAATAGAACCAAATTAATATTTATAATATCATATATGATGCTTTTATAACATATCATTAATATTTCGTTAATAAAATTTCATTATTTTCACTATTTCAGGTGTTAGTTGCCTTGTTTTCTCATTGATGTTTTTTTGGAAGGTTTTGGTTCTTGTGCATATTATATAGATTATAATATCAAAAATAATAATCAAGAAATATTATAAGATTTATGAATTAAATATACTTTTAATACTAATAATGAAATATGTCTTTGAGAAATGAAGAATGTTATGATCATGGAGACAGTAAACTATACGTACACATGAGTAGCATTTCCATTTACCAATGTACATTATAGAAAAATGTATGTAATATTTTTTATTCCATAATATATCATTATATCTTATTATATATGAAAATATAATTATACATATCATCCATGTGGTGTGGTTATGAAATTAGAGTCACATCTCTTAATGAAGGCGGTAGTCGACACGTACACATACAACATTATCATCTTTTAGTCTGTGAAAAGGTAAAAAATGATATATAATGTTTAAATAATTATAAATATGTTAATAATATAAAAATTAATACATTTATATCAAATATATTTATTATAATTATTTGTATAATCTTCCACATAATGAGTTAGTCAAAAATGAATCACATTACTTCGTGAGGTGGTAATCTACCACACACACGAGTGACATTATCGTATACCTTAAATAATGGTATGTAAAATGAAATATATGATATAATTACGCAAACTATAAAATTATATTGTAAATATCATATCTATAATTTGTATCCATCATCACACTCAAATGTGATATGTGGTAATGGAAAAATGAATGACACTAGATCGTGAGGTAGTAGTCTGCCGTATACACAAATGATGATTTAATAACACTTTTAATAGAAGTGGGGATGGTTTTAGGTTATGAAAATAAAATTAAATCGTATCATTATATATAATATGCTATTTCATCTATATCATCATGTTTTAATAATAATTTAAGGAGGAAAATGAAGAAACAAAATTAAAATGCTTGTTGAAGAATGTTACCATTTATTGGGGTAACCTCCTTAGGTTAGCACCAAAATCCATCATAAGTTGGATTTATACCCAAAATAATTATTATATGATTAAATTATGGAATTTAGGAATTTATTTGGGTAGGTATTGTATCAAATAAAAGGGTTTATAGGTGTGAATAAGAGAGGAGTTGAGGTCGCTTTTTATAAGTGGGGTGAGTGACACACTTGTAATGTTTTGAAGAGAAAAAGGTGTACACACATATTTCATATTCCAAAAGGGTCCAAAATTTTGTATTATAGAGAATTAGTATTTATACGGTCTAAATATTGTCATAAAATAGATTTTAGGAAAATGTTTAAGTCAGTCTAACTTTTACCTTTTTAGTTAAGTCCCTAGGTAAATCAATTTTTACCTTAAATGTGGTAAATAGTATTTACAGTTTTTACTACTCATTAGAGTATAAAATTAATTTAAAATTATTATGTAATATAAAATTTTCTGATTACAGATATTGAATCTGTTTTTACAAATTCCATTCATAGAAAATTCTAAATTTAATTTAAAATTAATCCCATAGACGTGATTATAATGTAGGGTTTTAAAGAGAAAATGTTCAAAAGTTTATAATGTTTTTATATCAAAATTAAATATAAAAATTATTCCAATGAAATTAATTAAACTAATATATATATATATATATAATTGAAGTAATTTAACTTTAAAACCAATTCAAAATATAATTTAACATTATAAATAATATAAATGAGAAGATAGCTTTCAATTAAAATTCAGTATTTTAACTATTCATTAAAAATGAAACTATTCAGAAAAATAATAAAAATTTAACCAAGTTTATATTAATATGTTTATTTAATAAATGAATTTTATTTTATCAAATATGTTTTCGGAAATTGGAAAAAATTAATTTTAAATTATTTTCTCAATGCATGATTAAACCGTTATTTAGAAAAATAAAAACATTTATAAAAAATTGATTTATTTTAAATAATTACAATTATTTATATAATCAATATATATTTATATTTTTAATAATTAATTTATTACTATTCATACCCAGAGGTTTAATGACATGGTTATTAATATACACTATATTAGAGTTTATTTTGACTTGGGGATTCCTGTTTCGCAAGCTATCAAATTGATTAAATCTAATGAAACATATTTTGTTGGTTATTTACTATCAGTGTTTCAAGGAACATTATCTATTGAATACAATGTTATTAAATCCCCCCCCCCCAATTTAATCATAATCTGGGAAATAAAGGGCTTTACATTTGGAAATACCATTATTGAAAAACCCACATCGTAAAAAGTTAATAGAACTTCTTATTTATAAGAGAGAAATCTAAATACAAATTTCATATGGAATAAACATAACTAGGTTTCAAAGTAGGAGATCAAATGTGATAAGATAAAATATAAACTGGATGAAAAAAGTAAATATTTATAGAGAGTGATAGAGATCATTGATCACCAGAAAGATAATGATCAATGGAAAGTTAAGGACTTGATATCTGTAAATCCATGATTATTTAAATGTTTTTTTGATCCATCTAATATGGAGGTAATAAGATTAGTTTTTTTTCAATATCCTTTTCTTAAGGTTGATGAATTTTTTTACTATCTGAGAATATATAGAAATATACTTACCTAATATGTTATTTCATTAATAAGAAAAATTTCATCCTTCGGTTATGATTTGATCAATTTTCAACTCATCACTTACTCCAAGAAACGATTATCCAAAAAAATTATTTTCATTCCAGAAGAACTAAATTTAATTTTAATAGATCATTAAATCCATAAATTAGTGAAAATTATTTCTGTGTGTCTCTAAAAATTTTCAAAAATAAATATATTTAACATAAGTTATCCAATAAAATACATTAACCTATAAACCTCAATAGTAACTCCACTAGTTCAAAATTTATATTTATCCATAAAATCAATTAAATAAAAACATGACAAATTAACCTGGTCATCATGTAGTCTAGTTGTATGCACGAAACCCTTATTGTCCTTCAATTGTGATTTCATGTCCCACGACCTTACTAGACATTACTAGTTGTCACCCAACATGCAGGTAGTCCCTTTTTCTAATGTTATATTAATATATTTCTTATAGTATTCCCAAAGATTGATGGACCATAATTTTTTTAACATCAATGATAATATTATCCCAAAAGGTCACCAAAATAATTAATCATGTTTAAATAAATATTAAATGAATTCTCTATTAAATAAGTTTTCATATTCTTAACAAATGGGATGTATTCCCATATTTTGTTTCCAAAAATATCCATGATCATATTATATTCCTACCACACAAATCTTCAAAAGGTAAATTTATTACATGGGACTAATGATCAACCTTAAACTCATAAACCCATGATGTTATGTATAACTATTTTTTTATGAATATAAATATACTTCTAAAATTTAACACAATCTATAGATGCTTCAATATTCTTACAACCAAAATACCATTTAGAAAATACTTTTAAAATTTAATTATCCATTCATAATACATTAATACTTCATCCATTTTATTTCATTATAGGTCCTATCTTGGTTTAAGTATTTACCTTTAGAAGAGATAATTGATTTTGATAACGCATAGGTTATCTAAATTTAATAAAATGAACTATAAATATATCCTTATAATGATATTTATTTCGTTCCATCATACTATTAATTTTTCCCTAGTAATTATTTGTTTTTAGATTTTCTTTTCCACACATAATGAAATTTACCATTCCATTAAAACACTTTCCTAGGAATCTCATTCCAAATTTCTAACATGAATAAAATCAATCTTTATTTTCTCCATGACCTGTACCACACTTGAGCTCTTAGCAAAATCCAAAATTCTTTTATTCGGTGTGTCTATGAGTTAGTTAACGTATAGGTTGTTAATCATATTTTTTTATAAATGATTAGGCATAATCACTATATATTTAACTCCTATCACCACCGCTTTTGGTTTCTAACATTCACCAAATATTCCTTCATGTTCAATATTATTTTTATTCCTTTGAGTTACATCCATTAAATATAACCAAAAATTATACTATGATAAAAAAATAATCATAGTGGGATAATAATATAATAATATATAGGATGTCTAAATGAAGACAAATTATTTTCAATATAATACACCTTAGGATTACCCAAGGTTATTCATTATCACTATCTATTCAAATATTTGATAATGATTTGTAATGAAAATGTGAATTATCTTAAGCATATACCCAAGTAGTGTCAAAACAGGTGTGTAGTAAGTCCCATTATCATGCACTTGGTTATAATGAAGATAATCCTAATATACCGTTTTCATAGTTATTACCTTTAGGTTACTTTTTTCTAGGATCACATCCACTTTTAGTATCTATACATGGATGTATTTCTAGGAAAAACCACCTGATCATTTCCTTACCAAAGCTTTAGGATGTTCTCTATACTTATCCTCAAATTCTATCATAGGGTTGCATAACTTAATCTATTTTTTTCTTAATCTAGTTCCCAATGATTCTAAAGAAATTTATCTTTCAATTAATATAATGTACCCAACTCCAGTATCTCGAATTCAACGACTACATTATTACATTAACATAAGATATAAGGAATCATATCCCAAAAAATCGAATAGTTTAGTTGTCTTGCTAAACATGATACATAAATAATCCAAATATTACAATTGAAAACTCAGTTTAAAACTTCATTTTTTTCAAGAATAATTTTATTCTATCTAACCTATCCTTTCATATCAATCATAGTACAAGTAGTTGATTCTTGTTTAAGGAAAAAAATAAGGGTGAGATCAAATTCTCAGTAACTGTTAAGTATTATGGAAGCTATCATGAAACAACAAAAATAATCATGGTAGGTAAAATAACGAAACACACATTAAATTTAAATAGTTGTACTAGAATAATTGATTTGGAATGGAAAATAACTAATAAAATTATATTTAGTCAATAAAATTATTATCACAAATGTATAAGGTATAATCAATATGGACTGTTAAATTACTAAAAACACATGACATTTAATTAATAAAAAAAAGAATGATATGAATCCAAATTTAATATAACTGAGAAAATATCATATATAATAATAGTTGAATTCTCAATAAGGGAAATAATTAATTATTATACATCATTATCTATGTAATCATGAAACCTATTCTATTAAAAACGTTCAAAATATGGTTTAAAAGTACATGGAAAATCCATTTAGTGCAAGATAACAACTTTTTATTAGGAGACCTACTGATGAATCTATAGGATATATAATTTCGAGCCCCACCCATCACTACATGACTAAATTATTCCACATATATCAAACAATTTATTTAATTAATGAAAAAAAGTTACTTATCAAGATATATACACATTGAGTGAAGAATACTCATTTATCAACATTTTCCCAGATTATGAAATGACTTTAAATGAAGAAAACCATATGTTGAAATGAATCATGGGCTAAGACATTAATATATCAATGAAAAATAATATGGATATTTAGAGTAAATTTAATAACTATAGGAATACGATAATTTAAATAAAGGTTAATAATAATAAAAATGAATCAAGAAAGTGAATTTCAATACTTTCCTTGGTCAAAAAAATTATAAACCATCAATATACTGAATAAGGATAGTGTCAATACAATATATACCTAGTAATGTATATTTAATATAAAGTGTTGTTGTTATTTATGAATATAAATACCATAAAAATATATTTATAAACATCCATGAGGAAAATATACTTTCATTTTGAGTTTAAACATACATAAAAAACAAATTCCAAAAATAAATTGGAAATAAATTTATTTTAAAATAAGATTATAAAATTATAAAGGATGATTTAAAATATTTAGTTTTCATGATGGAAGGTATGTCCTTACATAATGAGAATATTAAAAAAAGTCTCCTTTCACGTATTTGGTAAAATCCTACGGAACATTACTTTGAAAAAAACATGAAGATTACATTTAAAATTTTTTGTAAAAATTTAAAAATGGGTAAAAATTTCTTTAATAAATTATTTGGAATAGAATAAAATAATTTTTGTTTTTAGAAAAAAAAGTCTTAAGAAGAAAATGGATTTTCAACCGAATATAAAAACAATGTCACATTTGATTAAAAACAATTTCTCAATTGTTTTAAGTACTAAAGAGTGAAAAAATGGTTCCATTATGTTGAAATTTGTTTAAAAACAACAGGATAATAAAATTAAATCGATTTATTAGAAAATGATAAGATAATTTTCTTCAAAACGAATTCAAGAATAATCAATCTTGATTAAAATGAGATTGTTATATAAACACTTAAAATGATCATATCATTGAAATGAGAATTAATTAATTAATAGATTATTTTGATGAACTATAAATACACATAAAAATATTGGAAATAAAACATAATTTATTCAAATGTAAATACACACATTACCATATAATATCAATGAAAACAAATAAGTAATTTAACCCAATGAAAAAGAAATGAGTTATGAAATTATTTACCACATGGTAACTTTTATGTAAAATTAACATATATTAAATGATTTAAATTGAGGATTAAAATAACAAGAATTATTAACGAATAATGTTATTACATTTTATGTTTTTTGGATGTACACCATATGAAATAAATTATGTGCACACCATTAAAATATGCCCGAATGAAGGGAAATTGAGATGAATTCCCTTACCTCACAATTAGTTTGGGTTTATTATTATTTAAAATCATGTATTTTTATTTTAAAATTGTTAATAACTTTTAAAAAACCATATAAAATTTTAAAATATATTATATATTTCTTTGATAATATCTTAGCACCTGTTCATTTGTAATCTTTCATTATTTTCATTGTTTCAAGTGTTAAATATCATTTATTCTCGTTCATGATTTGTAATGAATGTTTTAATTCTTGTGAATATTATATAGTTTTATCATATAAAGAATAATAATCATGAAATAATTATCATATATATGAATAAATTATAATTTTAATACCAATAATGAATTATCATTTTGATAAATGAAGTATGTTACAATCATAAAGATGGTAGGCCTTACGTACACATGAGTAACATTTCATTTCTGAATGATAATTATGTAAATAATAAAAGTAATATTATACCTTTATATAATCTTAAAAATATAATACTATTTATTTAAATATAATTATACATTCCATACATGTTCTGTGGTGATTAAAGGAGACACATGTCACTTTGTGAACGTGAAAATCTAAACGTACATGTGAGAATTTATCATGGAGGTGAAAAAATAAGAAGAAAAATAATATTTCACCTATTGATAATTATAAATGTTTCATTTATATAATAAATATTTCATTTATATCACATATTACCATCATTATCTTCCATGTAAATTGTTTTTGAAAAAAAAATCACATCGCTTCGCGAGGCGGTAGTTCATTGTACACACGAGCAATATTATCATATCACCTACGGAATAGAAAGTAAAAAAGTAATATATGATATAATTACTCTAGATATATAAATATATTATAAATATATTATTTATACCTTTTATACATCATCATACCCAAATATGATAAGTGATATTAGAAAAATGAATGACATCCGTTCATAAGGCGGTAGTCCACTATACACACAAATGATGATTTTATAAGCCATTTAATGGAATTGGGGATGATTTTAGGTCATTACAAAAACACAAAATCATATAAATATATGTAATACATGGATATCATTATATAATTATTTTTTAATGAGAATTTAACAAGGTGGACTAAATAATAAAATAAAAATTCTTGTTAAAGAACATTATATCTTCTTCAGGTATCCTCCTTAGGTTAGCATAAAAATCCTTCCTAGCTTGGATTTATACCCATATTAAAGCTTATATGACAAGGGTATGGATTAAGGTAAATGTTTTTTAAGGTCTTGGATGAACTTAATGGTTTTTAAGGTGTGAAAAAATAAGAGAGGGGGTGGCCAATTATAAGTAAGGTGAGTGGAACACAAGGATTTTTTTAATAGAAAAAGGGGTAGCAATTTTTTTCAAATAATAAAGGTTCCACCATTGTGTTTATTAATAAATATTAATTATGAGGTTGTAATATTTCCATAAAGTATATTTTAGAAAAGTTTTAAGTCATTTTAACAATTATTTCTTTATTTTAATCCCTTGTAAATTAATTTTTACCTCAACCACGATAAATAATTTTCATTTTTTTTACTATTAATTTTGGTAAAAAATTATGTTTAAATTATTAAATAATAAAATTTATTCTTATTAAAAATATTCAATCCATTATTAAAATCACCATTCACATAATTGGAAAATTTTAATTTAAAATTAATCCCGCAAACATGATGAAAAAGCGGGGTTTTAAAGAGAAAATGTTTAAAATTTTATAATGAATTTATATTAAAATTCAGTATGAAAATTATCCAAAATAAAATAATTGTATTAATAGATACATAATTAAACTAATTTTACATTAATACCAATTCAAAAAAATTTAAATATATAAATAATTTAAATGAAAATGTAATTTTCAATTAAAAATTAGTATTATTTAATAATCATCTAAAAATAAAATTTATTATTAGAAAACATCACCCTCAGATAATTTTAATATGATAATTTCAAAAAAGAAGTTATTTTTATAAAAAAATTTCTAAATTTGGTGAAAATAAATTTAAATTATGTGTACAAAGCGTGACTAAACCTTCTTTTAGAAAAATACATTTTTTTAGAAAACTATTCTTTTTTCCTTTAAATGATACTTATTTTATATATAATAAATAAATAACCATATTTTTTTATAATTTATTTTATAATATTCAAACACTCTAATTTAATTACCATTTTGTATTATTATTCTAAATCACTATTAATTTCAACTCAGGGTTGCGTGTTCCACAAGCTATCGAAGATATTAAAATTAAAGATATATATTTTATGTGTTATTTAAGCTCTATGTTGTGTGTCACATGTGATATAAAATAAAATGTTTTTATTATATAATTTATGAGTGTTATATAAATTATGGATATCCAAATACATGCATTAATCTCCTTAAATTCAGTTTAAAAACTCTAAATATTAGAAAGTGAAATATTAAAGAGTTCATTTTCACACAAAATTTGATGTTTTTCTAAATATAGAGTGGATATTTGGAAGAATATGTAAAAATTATTCAAAATACCTCACCATACTAGAAAAATTATTTAATTCGGTGAATAATGGGAATTAATTTCAAACATTATTCAAACTTATAAAAAGATTGAAAATAAAATTATAGGAAAAAAAAGTCAAATCAATAATAATTTAAAAATCCATTTATTCCAAAAATCATGAAAACTATCTCAACATTCAATCAAGATTAAAAAATTACAGGGGATATTAATTACAACCTAATGTTATTAAAAAGATAAAAAAAATGAACATAAAAACACTTATGATGATTTAAACTCCCCCGCATAAAAATTTAAACACCCTTAGTTCCATCCCAGTAAATTAAAAAGTTAAGTGATGAAAAACTAGAGAGAATGAGATAAAAAACAAGGATTTATTTTTCAATGGAATGTTTATGTTTAGACCAATACATCATGAAATATAAACTAAAAGTAAATAAATTAAAAAATTGAAGAAATTTATTTAATGTATGTAAAATTAAACGAAATAAAAATAGAAAAAGAGTGGAGCATGGTTTAATCCACATGTGGGTACTATATTTTTACTACCCCTAGTTAGAAATTTCTATCCATTTATCCATAATTATAATATGGATATTTTTTATGGCATATACAACCCTTTTAATTCTTCAAATATTCATAATTGGTTTCCAGGAGTGAGAACACCAAAATAAAATAAGAATTAATTTCCTATGATCCGAGAAATAAGAAAGAGATAAATTGAAGTGAAAATGGGGAATAAGGAAAAAGATGAGGGTTTACATGTCCAGTATTATGGTTTCCTCTTCTATGTGATATATAATATGATTTAGAGGAAATTGTCTCATCACCCCTACCTTCTTAATCTCTTATTATTAATCAAAAACCTCTTTAAATTCAATCACCATTTTATATTTCTTATAGATTTATCATGTAATTCCTCCCTGTTTAGGAAAATGTGAAGTTCAAAAATATCTATAATGTCCAAAAAAAGGATTTATAATGTTCTTCTTGAAAATAATGATAAAAATAAATTGAATACACTGAAAGGTTTACTCTCTTAAATAATGATTCCTCAATATATTTCTCTCAAATAAATGAATCTTTAAATTTAATTATAGTAGAGGGTATTGGGATGTTTTTTAATATCATCCTTGAGTACTTTTTTGTTTTATTGAAATGATGTAGGAATATTATTTTATTTATATTGAATTTATTTCTTCAACTCTATCATGGTGGTGGAAATAATTTTCATTTTTTTACTAATTATCTCAACCATTTTGAAGTTTTATTGAACTTGAAACTTCAAGTATTATTCCCATAAAAACTCATATTAGTTATCAAGAAATTAATAAAAATAATAATTAAGATAAAACATCAATATAAAATAAATGTTAAAAAATTATATCTAATAAAGTTAAATTTTTCTTTAGTTTTTTAAATTTATGAATATTATTTTGAGAAAATAGTTGTGTGCAAATGACGTGCATGCCTGGAAACGTATCTAAATTTACACATGAGGATTATAATCAAACCTTGGAAAATGTTTAATTATTTAACTAAGAATACTATATAGTGTAATCCTAACGTTTATAAATTCAGGATTCTATTCACACAATAATTAATTTCTATTTTTATAATTTATAAATGAAAATATAATACTAAAATGAAATACTAATATTTTTTTTCATCTTCTAAAATTCATATAAATTAAAAATATAAAAATTTATATGAAAACTAAAATTCAAAACAAAAATAAAGGAAAAATTATGTAAATAATAAAATGTTTTTCTTAACTTTTCATTATAAAGAAATCATATTTATTTTAGATATTCATAATATTCAATTCATTTTTTAGATTAATAACTATAACTCAAAGCCCTAATTTTTGTTATCTATTTATTTCACACTTATATAACATTGAATATAGGATAATACTCTTCCGAATTTTAGATATGATACCTCTTTACTCAAAATTACTACCCAAGTCAAAATCCACCATATTAAAGAATTTGATAGTGCAGGGTATAAATATTGATGAATAAGAAAGAAGAAAGTAGTAGCAGTGAAATGTAAGTTACCTAACACCATAATAAATGTAAGTCACACTAAAATATTTGATTAAAATAAATATAATATTGAAGTGTAAGAACTCAAATTAAAACACCACTCCCTCCATTCGAATAAAATACAATGTTACCTCTCCATTTTCATAAAGATGAAATTCATAGTGGGGGAAAAAAAGAAAAAAATGAGAGAGAAAAATATGATAAACAGAACACAATAAATATAAAAATTTTAGAAAACTATTACAGTATTAAAAATCCATGGAGATTAAAAATTACTACCTACCTTTAATGGATGTGTATATATGAATTGAAAGGCAAGAGGGGTGGCTGGATCCCCTATAAGTCAATCATAAAAAATGTGGTTCCTAATTGACCCATTAAATTGATGAATCATTTTATTTTTTATTTATTGATGTTTATTGATTTTTTTGTATTATATCAAAAAAATTGAGCTCTATTGGATATATTTTTAAATGTTTTGAGTAATGTTTCTAAAGTGAAAATTTCTTACCTAGAAAAGTCATTTAATTCAAAATATATAATTTCCTCTGCATTTATAAAGAAAAAAACAACTGAATATTTAGATTAAAAAATTATGAAAATTGTTACAAACAACATTATATATATTTATTTTAAATCATATCTCATTTAGAATAAATTTTTTTTAGATATGGTACCATATTAAACATTATACAAAATTTTGAAATTTTTTTATCCCCATTTATATAATTATTTTTGACCACATATGTTGGGATTCAACACTTTGTCTAGTTTCATGAAATATATATCAATGTTTATTAAATCCTAAAATATAATAATATATCAATTTAGAATAGAATAGTAAATGTTATTACCAAAATTTTAAACAAAATAAAAATAAATATTAAATCAAATTTCCTATTTAAGTCTAAAATATTCTTAAATACAAAAATGTGAAAATTAAACATAAAATAAAAAGTGGGTGTAATTAAAATATTTAATTAAAAAATTTATATGAGCTTAATCAATCCCTAAAACTATACCATTATACACTTGATAAATAATCAAATATCTAAATAAAAATCCAAACAGAAATAAAAAGTTAGAAAATTTTAATGATCATTTCCAAAATATAAAGTTATTATGTATGCTATATAAAAAAAATTAGTTTCAATTTCTTTTCAGAAATTAAGAAATTTTAAACCTAAATAATCTATTACTAACCCAATAAAAACATCAAGCACAAATAGATTCGTTTCATTCTTCAATGGAGACATGTTTACTATGGTGTAGCACTCATACATGAAAAATTCATGTATCACCTTAAACTTGTGAGAATTATCATATATCCACAACTTAATAAATATATTATTTTTAATCCTAAGTACTTTTTAAGGTGATTTTTGTGGCTATGGTATTTTGGGTAAATCATTAAAGAATCTAAAATATTGAATAGATGAGGTAAAAATCTTATGTACAGTTGCATGAGTATTCCTGTAAAATCATAAGAATATCCTCAATCAATTATAATTACATGATATACACAAATAAACCCCTTTGTGAAAAATAATACAAGAGATATAATGAATTAAATGAATTATTTCTTCATAATTCTCCCTTTTTCATTGTTTTTTTTTCAAATTTTATGTTTTTTTGTATTATTTTTTGTTTTGTATTTTTCATAGAATACGCGATAATAAATAAATATGATAAATGAAAAGAAAATAATGATTGTAATTATAATGAAATATTTAATTTTTTCATCCTTTTCATTTTCTATTTCCTTATTCCTTCTTCTTCCTATTTTTATTTTTTAAAATAAACATGATGATATAAATGTATTGTGATGAAGAATTTCCCACCCTCATTTCTCACTATTGCTTAAAATAATTAAAAACAACTGAAACCACAATAAAATTAATTTCATCCAAAATAAGACACATGAATGGACCTTCCCCTATATGTAAACTTCAAATGTCCGTTGAAAAACATTTCATTTGATGTAGGTCACTAAAAACTGGTTTGAAATATAGCTTAAAACTATAAATCAATGCATGGAAGATATGGAATAAACTAAGGGATAAATAAACGATTTTTCTCAAGTTGAAAATGTGTCTGGATAAGTAATATTCTCAATCATATAAATTTTTTATCAAACTCTAAATAATTGAAATATAATTGAAAAAAAGTTATGGTTTGAAAAAGAATCCATGTATCAATCAAGAAGGTGAAGGTATTTTGTAAGATAATGTTAAGATAGATTATAATGCAGCATGAGAATGGGAAAATATATTGAGTTTGTGTTTTATAGGTATGGAATTCAAAAATTGGAAAATCTTATAAATATATTTTTTTAATAACATTTCATGAAATTTTTCCAAGTGAAAAATCAATTAAAAATAAATTTTATTCCAAAATAAAAAAAACTATCTAAAAATAAATTTAATAGTGAAAAAGTATAAAGAATATTCATTTAATCTCAATGTTCTTAAAATGATTAAATACAAAAAAATTATCATAATGTTTACACTCCCCCATTTTTAAATTTAACTACTAACCATTTTTACTAAATAGATAAAATAGATAAGGGTTGAAAAATGAAAGAGAAGGAGTGTCACAACCATAGTTTATTTTTCAGTGGTAACTTTGTGTGAAGATATTAGCTACTTTCACATTAAAACTAAAATAAATTAAGAATGAAAGAAATTAAAAATATATTAAAAATGGATAAATAAAATTAAATAGAGAGGAAAAAGATAAAAAATGATAGATCTAGGTTTAACACATAAGTGGGATCTGTATTCTTACTACCCAATGTCTGGAAGTCCCATATCAACAATCTTAAGGTGGATGGGGGTTTAATTGTTGGAACCAACAAGAGTAATTTGTCTTGAAATCCATAAATTGATTCAACAAATGGGAACCCATAAAGTAAAGTAGAAGAAATGTTCTAAATCCAAATAAAGTATAAATAGAAAAGAAGAATTGATAATGAGGGAATAAAAGGTAGATGTTCTCCTGCTAAAAAATGATTCTTTCTTAATCCATGTGATAGAAAAGTTGATGTATAATAGTTAGTCACATAACCATGGAATATTCAATCCCTTATTATTTATTAAACAACTCTTCAAATTATAGTTATATTTTTTCTCTAATTATGGATACATCAGTTTCATCCTCACTATCAAAATAAATGTACAGTTTACATAGATATACAGTTTTAGATATATTTATATAAAATTTGATTACAAAAAATAATGATCAAAACAATGAATGACTATTGAAAGTTTCACTCCATTGATTGATTTAGACTTTATAGCTTGATCTTCAATGAAGGAAAATAAAATTTTATTGTAGTAGAGGGAAATATGTAATTTTATAGTGCATCCTTTTCCACTGCTATGTCTTTTTGAAATAAATAGTTGGAACAAATTTATTTTTCAAAAATTTATTCTTTCAAATCTCTTAGAAAAGATGAAATAACATAAATTTCCACAATAATTAGCTCATGTATTCTAAAATTTTCTTATTATCGATGTCTCAAATATTATTTCCTACAATTTTTTTTGAATAACATGATATATATATAAATAATAAATATTATAATCAATAATGGAAAACATAGTTTAAAATAATTATATTTAATGAATTCCCTTTTTTTGGTTTCTGAAATCAATGATTTTCTTAGTGTTTTGTGAGAACCGCTATGTGAATATGATTCACTTTTTAAGAAATGGTTCTAAATTGATACATTATTATTTTCATGGTTTAAAGATCAAATTTTTCTTAATTTCTGAATAATATATCATAGTGTAAATCTAGGGTCGATCTCTTGAGGAGTCTACTCACACAAAACTAAATTTTCATTAATTTTATTTTGAAATTAAAATATATTATTAAAAATAAATAAAAATATTATTTGGGGTTCTATAAAATAAATATGATATATAAATATATAAATATATTTGAAAAAATACATAGCATGAGGAGTGACATAATAATATCAATGAATAAGAAACGAATGTTCTTAGAAATGCATAGTGAAATAGTCATTGTTCTTTAAAATGTTCAAAATATTCTATTTAATGTAAATATTAAGAACTATAATTCATCATCATACTTGATTTAATTATTACTATTGAATACTAAGACAAATAATATTGGATAATACTATTCCTAAATTCATCTAGTATACCTCTACATTGACCATTACTATCCAAGTCAAACTCCACCATATTAAAGACTTATATTGTGAAGAGAAAAAAATTGATGAAAAGGAATAATAAATCTATAGTAGTGAAAAAGGAGTAAACATATACCATAATCAATTTAACAACCTATTAAATTTTAAAATAAGATAAATAAAATGTTGAATCACAAGAAGTCAAATAAAAACAATGCCCCTCCTTTTAAATAAAATTCAAATTTTTCTATCAATTTTAATGGAGATGAGATTCATAGAGGCAAAAAATAATAGAAATATTGAGAGAGAAGAAAAAGAGAAATATAATCTAATATATATTCAATGTTTATAAAAATATTTCATTTTAAAAACCTTTATTATCTATAAAAATTGACTAAATTATTTCAATGTAAGTGGAAGGATGAATTTATAGGCATGATGTGTGGATGGTTTCCTCCAATTCTATCCTTATAAAGAGGAAAACTTTTCATCCAAATAAATAGAAAATTCTTAGAAAGTGGTATTTATTAAATTTTTTCATATTATTATTAAATTTAAACCTAAAATTTTTTGTTCCCTTAGACGTGAATAGAAATGGTATAATCCACAGTAGTAATGTGAATGTTTTTCACCTCTACAACTCCTTGAATTCCAAATCTATTGTTTCACTGACATTTATGGCCTTAACAAGTTTAATATATAGTATCCACTATTTTTTGTTTGGACTATTATATATATTAATTTGAGATTTACATATCATTTAGATCATCCATTTGTGAGATATGGTTTCATTATTAACATACTACAAAACTGTGCATAGATTTAAAGACCCTCTTTTATGTTTCAATTGACCTCATAAGTTTGGATTCAAAATTTCCATAAATTAATGAAATATATATGAGTTAACATGGAACCAAAAAAATAATAATTTCTCTATTTTGATTCAAGTATAAAATTTTACAAATAATATATAAAACTGAATGAATATAAAAAATAAATCCATTTTTATATTTAAGTCAACAACATTCTTAAAAACAAAAAATGTGAAATTTACCTTCAAAATAAAAAAATGGTGGGATTAAAACATTTTATTAAAGAATAAAATGTATAAAATATGATCTTCATCAATCCTCCACACTATGCTATTTCACCCTTAGGCAATTATCATATATATGAATAAAAATCTGCACCAATATAAAAATTGATAAAATTTTGAAGATCATTTTTAAACAAGTGTTTCATCATGTATTATATTTGAAAAAAATTCAATTTCATTTTATTTATTCACATATTAATTTTTTTCTTAAAAATTGCATCCATGAATTAATAAAAAATTACCACACTAAAAAATTCATCTTACTCTCCACTCAATAGAAATTCGGTTTTGATTTATAGATATACATGGAAAATTAATATAACCCCATTGAATTATAAAAATTATTATATCTGTTCACCATAAAGGATAATTTTTGTTTTTAATCCCATGGAATGCTTATGTTTTTTTTGGTGGCTAGGGTTTTCTGGGTAAAGCATTTAAAATTAAAAGTATTAAAAAATAAGGTAATAATATTATATATAATCATCTAAATATTCAAATAGAACTACATAAATATCCTCACTCAATTACAATTATAATATTTAGAACTCACACCCATTTTTTTACATGGGTCATGAGTCGGAAAATGAATACAATGAATTATTTCATCTTAATTCACCCTTTTTCATTTTTTTGTTTTTATTAATTTTATATATTTCATGGAAGATGTCATGATAAAGACATAAAATGAATGAAAGAAAAATCATCAAATTATGAAAAATGAAATATTCAATCTAATATCGATTTTTTCTATAATTTACTCTCTCTCCTTTTGAAAGATAGAATGAGATATAAAAGTTGTATAATGAATTATTTATCTTACCCATTTCTATATATTTCCTGAAATAATTACACACAAATACAACCACCCTTCATTTAATTAATTACCAAATAAAACATATAAAAGAACATTCCCCACACCCACACTTGAAATATTCAAATAGAAATATTAAGTGTGATGGTAGGTAAATAATAATCATCATTAAATGTGTCCTAAAACTATAATTTATTCCAAATATTCTAAGGGATAAATGAGGTTAGATGTAATGGGTAGGTTTGAAGTTTAAAATTTAGATAGCTAAAAAAATTCCTCATCATATCATTAATATTTTTGGAACTCTAAATATATTCACGAGAAATAATCACATTTTATGATTCAAAAAAACAATTTTTCTTATAGAATGTGAGGGTATTAAGTATAATATGTTAAAATAGTTTATAATACATCACAAGACTGGAAAAATATTTTTTATCAAGTGATTCATGGGAATTTATTTAAAAACTAAAATTTATAAAAATACAAAAAGAAAACAATGTTTGTGGAAAATGTTCCTCCAATAAATCACTAAAATAACCATTTTATTAAGTAGATGGGTTTATTTTTTAACGTATCCCCTTAGTAATTAAATTATATGTTTCCAATTTAAAACTAAAATAATGAAAGAATATAACATAAAAATCTATTAAATGAAAGATAAAAAATGAATGAGAAAACAAAATGAAAAAAAAGGATAGATATTGGATTAAACCCCTTGTGGGTATTATTATTTTTACTAACCCTATTCAGTTAGATCCTACTGATTATCCGCAATCATAAGGTAGATGTGATTTTTATTAAATGAACCAACACATTTTATTTCCATCGACATCAATAAGTAGATGACGAGGGTGCGAACCCACAAATAAAAATTAAAAAATTGTTTCGAACCCAAAATAAATAAGGAAAATAGATGTGAATGTGTTAAGGGGATAAAAATAAGGTATAGGGGATCCTTATCAAATCTTGGGGTTTCCAAAAATATAATATTTGAATTTAGACATAGAGGAGACAGTCGCATCACCATGGGATCTTCGTTCTCTTCTTATTGATCAACCATATATTCTAATTATAGAACTTATTTATCTTATATTATGACTCAATCATGTTATTTCTCACTATCTAGGGTAATATATATCTGAACAAGATTTATAATTTTATCTAAAAGGAGTTTTAAAGTGATTATCTCAAATAATGATCATAATAAAGTCAGTCTAATTAAAGGTTTACTGCCTTTTTTTATTTGGACTTGGCTCTTTCTATTCAATTAATGCATCATATAATTTTATTATAGGAGTGGGTAGTGGGTAATTTTTAGTTTCCTCATGACCCACTTATATATCTACTTGAAATAAGGCAGAAACAATATTTTTGTATTTCTTTAATTTCTTCATAAAACTCTCTCACTAAAGTGGAATGAATTTTTATTTTCTTACTAACTATCTTAATCAATTTCAATTTTTCATAAATTGATTCCCCATATATTGTTCCCTCTAATAATCAGATTTTTTATTAGGACATTCATAAAAATAATTACTATAATACTTCATCATTACCATATCAATTTAAAAAATATGATATACAATTATGTTCTATATATTTAGTGATTAAAATTTATTATTGTTTCCTATTTTTGTGAAAATAAAAATGTTCCAGTGATGAAAATCCTTTGAGATAATAAAAAAATTGATATTAACTGATTATATCAGATTCAAAAAAATATTTTCTTATTTAACCAATGTATAGAATATAGATTAATCAGAAGGTCAACCTCCTAAGGAGTTCACTCATATATAATACCCTCCATTCACAATAATGTTTATTTTATGTGGATTTATGATATTGAGAGACAATTTAATTTTTCTTCTATTTTTGGAAATAAATATAGAAATTATGGAATTTTTTTTATTGCGCATGGTTTTTGTTCATTGTTTGAGGAAACAGTGTAGTTACCCTTATGCTATTGGGGTTTCATTCCATTTTTTTATACATGGATTTTCTGTACATGTATCAAATGTCTCAGTTCCAAAACATGTCAATACTAGGGAAAATATGTGGTTACTTTGGTTTATAAGGTTTAGGGAACACATCTTTCAACTGTTTAGGTAAATCCAGAGACATATAAGAGAATCATATTTTTACTTTGATAGTGTGATCTGACATGGTTATCACATTATTTGTAAATCCTTGTGGTATTACCCAGTTAAATATGTGTTGATTTTTTTTGTAATAGACTTGTATAAAACTTGGTTAGTTCATATATTGAGAAACCATGGTCTAAACCATATAGCTTTCCCATAATTTCATAAATGTTTTAAAAATAACAGTTTCTCCCTTTGTGATTTTATGCTTTGGCACCTTTTTTATCTTCTTTTTTAGATGATTCCAAGATTTCATGGTGGGAGATTCATCCCAAATTACCAATAGATTTGGGATCTTGTTATTCCTTTTATTAAAGTGGATAATCCATTTTCTTTCTCCTTTGTTTCCTATAACACCCCAAGTGTTTATTAATTTTCTTCAAATAAATTCATTTACTTTTATATCTTGTGTTACATGCAACACTAATTTTTAATGATCTATAATATACAATTAATATTTTTATTTTACATGAAAATTATAATATAGATATTAAAAATGGTTGTATGAATAATAATATCCATACTCTAAAAATGATGAAAAATGTTTTATATAATGAAAATAAAATTTCTAATAATTTTTTTACAGATTTCATAAGTATATTTTTTTGAAAAAATTAGTTTTGTGTTTATTTCGAGAAAATAAAATAATTTCTACCAATTTTATAAAATTTACATTAAAAAATATTTTTTTAAATCATATGGTAAAAATTATCTTAGATTTATTTTTTTATAAATTTTTGAAAAGAGTTATCGTTCCATGAAAAGTGAAAAATTGTTTTGATAAAAAATTTCCTTTTCATTTAAATTATTTACAAGTTATCTTATATTTCAAAATTGTTTTAAAAGTAATATTAGTTCAAAAATATTATATTTTAATCTAATATAGTTCATTGAAATAAATTTTATGATCAATTTTTACATAAAACATAATATAATTATGGAAAAGTTTTATTTGGAAAACTGCTTTTTCATCTCATATATGGTTTTAATTTTAATCAAAATCTGACTACTATAGAGCTGGTGCTACTAAAGTGGGTAATGCAGTATTTATAGTACTTTAGTATTATTATTAATATAATATATTTTGGTCCAATATTTCTAGCCTATGGTCCTTGTATTAGACCTCATTCCCACTAGGAATTTAGGCTAAAAATATATATAATGTAATAAAGAGGCTGGTTGGGTGGGTTATCCCTGGGGGGAGGGGTATGACCATCCTTTCAGGCCTGGGTGTGTGAAGTGTGTGTGTATAATTTTTTTTACCCCAATTAACCTAAAATAATTTAATTAATTTTATATAACAGGGTTAACATAATTTGTTTTATAATAAATTGTAAAAACATTAAAAATTAATTACCGCAGTTAAGGTTAAAACAGTTTTATTCAGGCTTAAAGTAAAAAATATAAGGTTTAAAGTGACCTAAAATCATGTTAAATCCCTAATATTTAGATATATTTAGACGTTATATCATATAATTTGTTATAATTAACAATTTTATATCATTTTTGCATGTGTAAACCATGGGTATAACTTTTTCATTTAAAAAAATCCATGTGTGTCCACTCCCCCATATATAAAGGGCTCCCCTTATTCACTTCTCTTAAAAATCCCACATATTTTTTTTAATCTAATACCTGCCATAATAACTTACTTAATTCAATCCCCACATCCTAGAGTATATATTTTTATAAGGAAATCATCTTAAAAATTATATTGGTGCAAACTTAAGTAGGCTATCCGAAGAAGAGGTATTATTCTTAACTGAGAATTTCTATTTTCATTATTCCTCCATCTCATTTAAATTTTATTAAAATATTTTGATACAACAAAATCAGTATCTCCCATATAAATATTTGTTATTAATGTAATTTAATAACCTATATTCATACCCAGTTCCATCAAATGGGAAATGAAATCGTTCATCATGTTCACGACAGACTGTCACCTCAAAAATTGATGTAATTTTCTTTCCAACACAGCCTCTCAAAGATAGATATAATTATGGATTTAAGATATTAATAAGATATTTATTTTATAATTATACGTTTTTCATTAAAATATGACAAATTCCTTCTTACCTTCCCATCTAATGTAATATAATAATTTTGCTCATGCGTATGTGTGAACTACCACCACCACTATGTGATGTTATATGTTATTCATTTTATTTTGACATATATGGTAAAAAGTGTATATTAAATTTTCATATATAATATATTTTATGTAATAATTATTCTGTAAGTATTTATAAATATTTACTTTTCTTTTGTTTCATCCATCTCGAAAATGGAAATAACGTACAAGCGTACGTATGACCTACCATCTCCATTAATAATGTAATTTATTTTTTATATTTAAAAATATGGATTAATATAAATACAAAAATAATGAGTATATAAGATATTTATATCAGGGTTAAAATTCATAATATTATGGAATCATGGTAAAATTAAAATGACCAAAAATACTAAACAAAAATATACAAGAAAAATGAAACTGTTATTACCCAAATCATGACTTTAAAAATGAATTGTCAATATAAAGGAAATAAAAGGTTATTAGTAAATCCTATATGGTATGATATATATGTTAATGAATCTATAATATATATTTTATAAACTAATAGTTATTATATATGAGTTTTAAACATGTATAAATAATGTTAGTAAGTGAGTTAAGGTATTTTCTACTAAGTTTTATATTTGTAAGACACATGCCTTATTCACCACTTGTTTCTTTTGTGTGGAATATATACTGCCAAAAAATTCCTTAAATTATAATTATTATGAAATTTATGGTTATTTAAATTTCCATATATGTTTATTTCATTCACGGGGATTATGATTCAAAATTTACCAAGGTGGTAAGCGTTTGATGTTACAATATCACCATTTATCAGGATTTCTTATTATTATGTTTCAACGATGAGATATTATGGTATAACTCTCAATATACACATTAATTTTAATATACTATAGTTATTTCTAAAAACTAGAAATCTCATTTCATTTTCCTCTCCCAATGTACTCAATACTCGAAAAAAAAAATTTTAAGTAAAACCAAATTTATTTTTCTCTTCAATCGAAAACCATTTTCTTATATATCCATGTTTTCTCAAAATGTTTTCAAGAATTTTATTAATATTATAATATGTTGGTTTAAATTATTATTTTCACATTTTTTTTATTTTAAAAAAAATCATCTAAATGGAATCTTCTTATCACTTTCTAAATGAAGTACTTTTTTACTTTTTCCAAAAATGTGAAAGAAGTATTTTTTAATGAGTATGAAATAAACAATATTTTCCACTATTATTAACAATGCATGATTTAAATATTTATTTACACGTTTCCATGGTTATTTTTTGTCAAATATTTTCATTAATATTTGAGAAATTTTTATATTTTAAATTAGTGATTTTAAAATGGAATGTATATTTTAATCAAGAAATATTCCAAGTGATTTTTAAAAAATAACATTCTATATATGATGATATAATTTAATGTTAATTAAAATTTAAAAGTGATATTATCTACTGATACCATCTTTATTATTTCACTGGATTATTTATGATTATGATGAAAAATGTTTTTGGAAAAAGTTTCATTCCCATAGGTTACGATATGATTAAATGTTTATGAAACTGATTTTATTTTAATGGTACATGATATAATGAATGTTTTATGATCTTATAGAACACAAATATATGAATTTTGTGGTGGGTGGGACCTATATCTACCTACAATTAATTGAGAAATTATTAATGTCACATGTTCTCAAGGGGTACATGGGATGTTGTCCCAAACCCCAAAGAGGGAACATAAGTGGTTATCCCAAGCCATAAAGAGGGTACCCAAGTGGTTATACCTAGATGATAAGATGGTACATGGGAGGTTAACCCAATCTTGAAGAAGGTTCATGGGTCTTTATCCCAAGTATGATATTTTATGAATGTCTTGGGACATTACCTTGAGACAATATTTTCTATTCTTATGTGTATGCCACAAATTTATTTCTTATTCCAAGGTTATTCTCTAATGGATCATGTTAATTGAATTAATTATTATTATTGACTTAAAAAATGCCATGATTTATACAATGAATAAATTTTGTGATCTATGATATGTATGGTATGGTTTTTATCTGTTAATTTCATGATCACATACTCTTATTCTCATGTTATATTGATATCAAAATTATTTACCCAAATTGATCATCATAGATCACCCTTTCTTAGGTTTCATATTCCTAGGTAATGAGGAATGTTATTAATTTCTATATGTCTGTGGAGGGTCATATTTGTGAATAACTTAGTGGGAGATGTTATAGTCCAATTTTGAAGAAGTTTTTTATGTATCCAAGTATCCAAAGTCACTAGAACTAAATGATTATATAATGGATATTCATATTATGAAATGAATATTATTTTATTAATATGTAATATTTTTGTATGAAAATTATGGATTTTAATAGTTGGTATTGATGAATGTTTTAATTAATATTTGGAAGCTAGGATGATAAATCTTTAGTGAGAACAATATGGATAAATTAATATATAGGAAATTTTGTGGAGTTTTAGTGATGGATATAGTGGGTGGTTTCCAAGAAATTAAAACCCTATATGGATACTATAGGTGTATATTTATCTAACACATGTAATCTTAGGATTAATTTTTCTATAAAGGGTGCATTGGTATTTAATTCAATCAATATATGGTTCATGATAATGAATGTTTCAACACACTTGGTTTGACACTCATATTGGATATGTTTTCAAAATTCACAAACTCTTTACAAACCATCATGAATGATTTGAATAGATGATGACCATTCATAACATAGCTTAATCCTATGGTGTCATAGATTGAAAATAAGGTGTCATTTTTTAGACATCCTATATGTCATTCATCATGGTAATGTTGTTTTCACACTATGATTATTGTTTCTAACAGTATGTTTTTTTTGATTTATTTTATGAGTGGAACCTGAAGGAATCATAATAATTATGAATGTAATTAAAAATGAAATGATTTTACTCCTAATAAACCAAATATTATAGGAGATGGAATGAAAAAATTTCATTAGCATGCTCACATAATTTTATCATTACACAAATCTTGCTGATAATCCTAACATGCAATGGATGGAACAATATTCTATTGAGTCCTTCAATAGGAAACATCCACCTTCTTTCACTACTTTAATTAATCCATTAGTCTCTGAGGAATGGATCTGTACCATTGAAATTATATTTTCCATTATCTTGTGTTTATATGATAAAAAATTCCTCTTTTATTCCTATCATTTCAAAGGTTAAAAAAATTAAAAGGGGAATCTTATCAAGAATACAAGGAAACAAGAAGAAATTGAATCCATGGTGTAGGATGGGTTTAAGAGATTATTCTTTCAATACATACTTTATTCATATTACTTTTATGAAAATGGGGAAAGAATTAATTGAGATAAATTAGAATAATGATGAACCTATTCCTAACTATGAGGAAAACTTTACAACACTTATGGGATAAACTTATGGTATTATAATCTAATATGAATATAATGCTAATTGATTCTTTAGTAGCCTAAATTTATGTCTCTGATGGGTGTTAACAATTTGGGATTTAAATATAAATTAATAAATAATTATATCTTCTATCAAGGTAGAAATATTGATTAGGTTTACTCATTAATCTCAAGGATTTTATAATAAATGAGAGTTAAAATTAAAAGTAGGTAGTGAGAAACCTGGGGAGAAGAAGATCATATTTTCTTCATGATCAAATTTGGAAATGAAACATGGAGGAAATTTTTTTGAGAGGATTTCTTAAATGTGGAATGTAAGGTCATCGAGTGGATGAATATTGATGTGATGAGAACAAGTTAGTTAATTACGTGAGAAGAGATAAATATCAAAAAATAAACCTCTTACACTTTAGTGTTTCAAATGATAGGTTTGTAGGTATTCTAATAAAAAGTGCTCAAATATAAAGGTTAATGATGATGATAAATTTTAGTAACCTCTTAAGCTGAGAGACAATGGGAAATAACAAGTGATCTCTATTTAAAACTAGGGGTATACTAATAACATGGTGAAATTTACACTTATCATAAACTCTAAACGTAACAATGAAGATAAAATTTAACCCTATTTTCTATTTAAGATTGTATTTATTAGGTTTAGAGGGCATCATGTATGGTCTGAGAGCTTTTTAGTAGAAATTGATCTGGGCAATACCCATAGGGTAGATTTATGGGGTAAATTGTTAATTTACTGTGTAAATGGGTCATTGGGAATAATATGTGAACATAGTTTAATGTGTAATTCAATTTATGTTGTAAACCCTATTTTTACAATATAAAATATCAGATGATATTTTTAACCTAAGGTGACATGTTTTTTAGTATAATTATTTCATGGGAATTTTATAATATAATTCCCTATATTAGGATGTAAGCCTTTCAAGCCTAGTAGGTTTAATGTGTCGCAAGATAGAATCCAAATTCTATCACTTTTACTCTTACCTATCTCAAAACATAGGCTCTTATATGATATTGGTGTTTTGGGGGGGGGGGTCATCTCTCTATCCAGATCACTTCATTTGGAACATGATCTCTATTTTGGTTTCATTGTATCTCTCTAGGTATGTAGAAATTATTCTACTTCCATTATATTTCTTGTGACATTAGCATTGTAATGCATTTTTTTATTCTTAGACCATAAGGGGAAATAAGATTGATCTTTTATAGAACTTTTTTCCTAACTTATTATAGAGGACAAAACTCATGTTGGTTATGGTGCGGTATGAGTGTTTCTCAAGGTATGTGTTATCTAACATCTATAATGGATCTTATTTGTTATGAATATTTGATATTGAGTATTGTGAATCATTATTTGGGACTTCTTCATCATATATTCATTCCATCAAGTATTAATGGATTCTATTATAGGTAGTGTTCGACAAAATTTGAAGAAGGTGGATCCATCTCCAGCCTTTGTTTAAAGATCCCTGATTTCGCTTATTTTATGAATTGATTTAAAAATAAATTGGAATTATTTATTTGGGTCTGTAAATGGATTTATTAAGAAGAATAGGTTTTTCCCTAGGTTTCAGGTATTCAAAAATAGTGTTTTCAAATCATTTTGAAATAGGTTTTGCAGATGGTTTTCAAATAAGACTTGGTAAAAGATAATAATTAATCAAAATTGATTATGAAAATAGCTTCTGAAATGATTTGGGAATTGAAACACATAGAAAGAGTTGGGTACATAAGAGGAATGTAAATCTTAGGTCCATTATCCATTTTCTATATAGTATTCACTCACATGGAGTTCCTATATTACTTATGCATATTTTTATAAGGAAATGTTAATGACATTATTTGGGGGTTTACTCTTGGGTTATTCCTCTTCTCCCTAAACCTATTTTTCTAGGGGCTTGAGTGTGCCCAATTCATTGATTATGGTTTGAGTGGACTTCTAGAATGCGTTTTTGTGATCCCTGGACTATTTAACATTATTTTTAGAATTATATTATTCATGATTTGATATAGCTTCTTCAAATTTCATAAATGTTTATGGAAATTATGCATTGAGACTATTCTTCCTAGATTGTTTTTGAACTATAGAAAAAGGGAAATATTTTACATGATTTTAATATAAAATTATTTAACAGTTATCATAGAATGTTTTCATTAAAATTATAATTTTTGTATTTTTTGTATAGAGACATGATATGGAGGACTTGAGTGGGATCCGGTAGAGATTTTTTATCCCACTCAATGCACAACCGTTTGACAGTGCGGAGACTAGGTTATGTATTTTTATATAGTAAGGGATAGGTACCACAATATAGTGATTATGTTGACATAAACTAGGAATGGTTAGATGGTGGTGAGATGGTGATAAATATCCCACAATGTAAAATGGTGTAGTCTTATCTATTTTAGTTATCCTTCTCTCTTGGACTTGTACTTTGGGGTTTCCCAGACTTCTTGTTTTCTATCAATTTTCCTCTCTTCTTTCAGTAATGGAGTATATTTCTTATGGTATTCATCCACTATTATTTCTGATATATATATATTCAATGTATCTTATTTAGGTTGGGATAAATCATTTCCTCTAGATATTTTGAATCATATTTTCTAGTCAGAAGCCAATGGGGATCTAAAATGACCTTTGGGTATGTGGAGGATTGGATGGGGTACCAGTTTGATTTGGGAAACTATGATAGTTCATTAAAAATTAGCATCAAATTTGGTTTTTCCTCATGATTCCTTGTCATGGGACATCTGTTAGACCTCAGATATGATTATCATGACATGATAGACAGGTTGGAGTGAGTTCTTATGAAACTCTTTCCATGAAGAGACTCATGTTACCATTGTGTATTCAAAATGTGTCTCTTGTTTCAAGTTATTGATCGGAAGCCTAATTTTTTCATATGGTTTTATAGTTTGAATAGAGATTATCCTATTGTCTAGTAATTTCCTCTTTTATTGGAATTTAGTGATATGCCTCAAAGCTATATTCTATGGGTTCGATAGTTGGGTTCAATGAATGTACCCTAAGAGAATACTACCTTGGACCAGAATCTTATAGAGGATATAATTTTATCAATCAAGGACACTAAAGAAAATTTTATTTATGTTTAGAACATATTAGTTATGGTACCACTAGGATTTAGAGGATAAAGGGATTAGTATCACGAGTTCATATATGAAAATCAACAATCATTTATGAGTTTGAGTAATCCCTAACGGGTGAAATACTGGCTATATAAGATTGATCAGATCTTTGACTTCATGGGTACCTTTAATACCACCATTTTTAAGTGTAGAATTTTCAAGCCTAATGGTCCCAACAAGTGATGGTGGGATTCTATAGTACATGCATATGATAATGTGGATTCGACTAGAAGGGTTTTAATACCATATTCTATTTAATCCAAGGTGAATTGTTTTAATTTTATATGTTTTAGGGGTATTTTACATCATAAATCCATGGTTCATGACATAAACACTTTTTCCCATTGGGATTTATGCATTGAAATACTAAATCCCAATTCACATACGATTTCTCCTCCCCTCTCTCAAGCCCAATTATTTTCCAGGCGATTTTTTGTGTCCTCTCTTCCTCTAGAGAACATCATTTGGAGATTTATATCCATGATGGTTGTGCTACATCTCTCACAAAATGGTTATTTTTTTCTTCTTCCATGGGCCAATAAAATAAAGTTACACTATTTTTTGGATTCATTTACCATGGGGTGAAATTTTTATGAACCATTATTGATTCATTGGGTGATCTAATTCCAGTGGATAACCCTCATGTTTCTTGTTGATTGGAGGGCGTGTTTATCAATTTATGTATGATATAAAATCAATATATGATCTATTTTGTTATTTATTTTGATTCTGAGATGTTGGTATTTCTATTTGGGCTTCCACCATTTTCTTGTGTTTCCTTCTGATGTTGTTGGAACCCATTGCATGTAGTGTTTTACAAGAGTTTAGGTGGGTGTTTATATCTCTAACCTTTATTAAATGAATCGTGATTGCTCTTATTTTATGAATTCATTTTTATATAGATTTTAGGATTGGTTTATGTGTGTAATTTAATTTGTTAAAAATAATTTGGTTTTTGAATTGGTTTTGGGTAATGAAAATGGTGTTATTAAAGAATTTTGAAATGGGCTAAAAATATGGATTTAAAATCAATATTAATAAAATAAAACCATTTTTTATATTGATTGTGAGAATCCCTTTTGAAATTATTTTTTAAATGAATCCTATGGGATGCCTTGGGTACATTAGTGAAAATTTACCTTTAGGACATCATCTATTTTTCTATTATGGAGATCACTCATGTGGTGTTTCTATGACCCCTAGGCTTATTTTTTGAGGGAAGGGATATGAAAATCATTGGGGGGTTCACTCATGGGATATTCCTCTAATCCTTATGCCCATTGTACATAATGATTGGGTAAAAATTTGTCATTGATTGGGGTATGAGTAGTATAATAGCCAGAACTATTTTGATATTTTTCCTCTTTACTGTTTTTCTTTTGGGTTTTATTGTTCTTTATTCAATATACCTAATTTTATTTTGATAAATATTTATTGAAATTATTCATTGAAACTATTTTCTTGGATTGTTTGAGAATAATTGAATGGGAAATATTTACTATGGTTTTTATGTAAACTGCTTTAATGTTTATCATGAAATTATTTCGTTAAAATTAAAATTTAGGGATTTTTTGTATAAAGGCATGATATTGAAGACCTGGTTGATATCCTTCTAATCTTGTTTATCTCACACCCTACACACCCCTTTGGTTGTGTGTGGACCTGTTATGTCTTCTAATATAGGAAATGGAAAGGTGTCGTAGTGTTGCTACTAGGATTATGTCAGGTGAGCATAGGTAGTTAGTGGTGAAATGGTGTGTTTTTTCCAAATTTACAAATGGTTTATTTTTCTATATTTTAGTTTTCCATTTATACTGGACTTTTACATTGGGGTATGTTCTTACTGCTTGATTTGTAACCAGTTTTTTGTATTCTTTTAGTTATGGGATATATTTCTTCTCGTTACTCTTTTACTAATTATTTTTTATATTCATATATATATATTCCACATTTAATTTTTAGGGTGGAAAAGATAATTCCCTCTGTTTATTTGATTCTGGGTGCTAGTCACCAGCCCATTAGAATCAAGAATTCCCTTTGAGTATATGGAAGATCAGGTCAGGATGTAATTTGTGAGGTTATCTTAGGCCAGTTCATGACACTATAAATAATTATGTCTTATTTTATTATGGATCAACCCACTCTTTTATACCTAAATAAATTTATAATGGGGTCAAAATATCCCATAAATGATTATATGTTTAATTATTAGTGAAAAAACATAATGGTATGCTGATCACATATCAAGTCTATGATTCATGTCTAGTATTTTTTAATGGGAATTTTCTTCCTATAAATATTTTTATTGTTCATATGGTTATATATATTGTTGTCTTAAGAATGGATTTTATTTCGCAATATAAATCCCCCATCAATTGTTTTGTAAGGGAAGTCATGATTGATATTAAAAAACATATGATATTTTATCAGTGTGATAATAAATATAAATTTTCAATGGAAATCAAATGCATTGTCTGGGTATTGATTCCTATTTTAAAAGGGTGTTTGTTTCATATTGTTGGGAAACACTCAATATTGATGATTTTACTATTATGTGGGAGTTTTTTGATATATTTCTGGAAGAGTTTCACAATGTTCCACCAAATTGTGATGTTTATTTCTGAATATTACTAATCCATAGAGATACACCAATTTTAAAGAATCCCCATAGAATGTCCCCTATTTAGTCATCGGAATTGATGGATAAAATCTACTAGAATCATGACATGGGATTGACTCATCCATATGTATCACTATGGGGTGGACTGGTTTTTATTTTTATTGAGAAAGATGGATCGATGGAACTCTACATTTATTACTAGGATATGAAGAAGATCACTATCAACAACAAGTATCATCTACCCCGTATTGATGAATTTTTTTACCAACTACACAATGATCAATATTTTTATAAGAATCATATTGGATATTAGCATTTTAGGGTCAAATAGGATATAAAAAAGGAAATATTCTATACATGGTATAAAACACTGTGAGTTTTTAGTTTTTTCATTTGGTCTTACTAATTCCCCTATTATCATAATTTATTTAATGAATAATAACTTTAAATATTAACATGATTAGTTTATGGTTGTAATTATATATTTTATTCTAATATATTCAATCATAAAGTAAGAACATGGATATAATTTTAGTATTTTATTAAAGTCCCTAAGGAAGGAGAACCAAAATGAAAAATTTAATAAGTGTGAATTTGGCCAGAAAAAGTCTCTTTTTTGGTCATATAATCTAATGTGAGGGTATATTTGTGGATCTATCAAATATAAAGACTGTTGAGTGTTGTACCAGACCAAATAAAATTTGTAAGATCCATTATTTTCATAGTTTGGTTTGATATTACTAATGTTATGAGATAAATTTCTCACAACTGTCTAATATAATAACCAAGTTAACTCAGAAGGGATAAAAGTTACTTAGAATAAATGAATGCAAGGAAAATTTCAAGGAACCGATGAAAATATTATTTATTTTACCTACTCTTATACTAACCTACAGAGGAATAATTTTTAATATATAAACACGAATAAAAGAAGGGACCGAGTTTCTTTCTAACATAGACAGATATAGTGATAACTTATACCACTTGAAAATTATATTTTCGTGAACAAAATTATGAAAATCATGATTTTGAGTTAGAAATTGTAATGTTTTGAATATATATATGGATGAATTTTAATTATTTATAAAGTTTTTATATATATACTGATAATAAAAGTTTAAATTATATTTTCACATAGAAGGAGTTGAATATGTGTCAGAGAAGATGGTTGGAGTTGAATAAAGAGTATTAATACTCAATACATTGTAACTATAAAAAATTTAACAAAGTGGCTAATTATTTGATTCAAAAAAATAATTATAGATTATCTATGATGCATATTAAAAAATATCAATCATTTATAAATTTTAATAGGTTGGGTATATAAATCTATAAGGAAGTGGAGAAATCATATCTTTCTCAAATGAGTGTTCAACCATCTATACCAGTGAAGATTAAAGATGAATAGAAGAAAGATACACAGGTACATAATAAGGAAACAAATTTTCCTAAGTATATCCTTGATTATAAAAGAATGATAAGGTTTTGGAATTTTTCATGTGTTCCATGGGTACATAATTTGTATTAGGATCCACTAGAGGATGATCATTGTTCTTCATTATCTATTCATTCTGGAAGTATAAATATCTTTAGAGATATAAAAGAGTATTTCTGTTATGATGGAATAATGAGAGAGATTGCAAAGTTTATATCTTTGCAATTTGTATGTTTTCAATTTAATTCTAGGAGACTAAAATCTAATGGGATGTTAGAACCATTTCCCATACCAGAATAGAAATGGGAAAACATCACCACAAATTTTTTCATCAAAATCTAGAAACCATAAAAATGGAATAATTTTCTATGGGTTGTGGTTGATCGCATTAAAAATTCAACACACATAATAAATATCATAGAGGGTTTATCTCTGGATTAAATTTCCAGGATATGTATGATGTAAATTGTATGATGATATGGTGTACATCATTATATTATATATGAGTAGGATCTAAGGTTTACCTCAATGTTCTGAGGAAGTATTCAGCAGGACCTAGATATGATGTTGAGTTTCAAAACTATGTATTATTAAGATATATATATAGTCATTAATATAGAGCTAGTAAAACCCTAATGGTTATGTTGAGACCATTTTCTCTGTATTTTAAAGGTGATTGGGAGCAACAACTTCCTTCAGTTGAGTTTTCTTACAATAATATCATTCAATAGATCATTTAGATATCTCCTTATCAAGTGCTATACTGAATTAAGTGTATAAATAAAACATTATAGGATTATTCTGGGAAAATAAATCTATTTTGACCTGAGCTAGTTGAGGAAAATGATAGAGAAAGTTAGATACATTAAGCAACACATCATGGTAGGTCAGAGCCGATAGAAAATGTATACTAAGAATCAAAAGAATAATCAGAAGTTTAATGTTACTGAGAAGGTATTCCTGTGAATTTCTATATGGAATAAGGTTATGATATTCATAATTAAATGAAATATGATCCATAAGTATATTTGTACTTTTTAGATTTTTGATAAAGTATGTATGGTTTCTTATCTCTTGGGGCTTCCACCAAACCTCTCTCAAGTCCATGATGTGTTCTATATATATCTATCAACAAAGTACATAACTAATCCATTAAAAGTACTAAAATCAAATACCATACTATTTGATCGTGATATTTTCTAAAAAGGAAAACCTATTTGGATTTTGAACTGTAGAAAGAATGTTTTATGAAACAAAACTACTCACTTGGTGAAGGTTTTATAGAGAAACCCCCAAATTTAAAAAGCTACATAATAACATGAGTATATGAATAGGAAAAACAATCCTCAGTTATTTGTATCTATGTGATATAATTTTAAGGTATAAATTAATTTTATGGGGGTTATAATGTAACATCTCTATATCTTATGAAATATATTTATTTTAAAAATAAATTTGATTTCGTTGATATCTTAAATTTCAATAAACACATAGTTTTAGTGAACCAAAATATTATACAAATATTATTATTTTAAAATGACCCTTATAATATATCCATTAATGTTATTGGTATGAATTAGAGAAATCATATTTTGATAATACGTATAATGGTTTTAGATAATGAAAATAAATTTTCTATTAATGTATTTATATATTTCAAAAAAAACATTTCTACACAAAAATCGTTTCACTATTTGTATGAGAAAATTATTTAACATATACCAATTTTATAAACCATATTCTAAAAAATTAACTTAATTTTTGAAATTATCATGTTAAAATTATCATATAGAGACTTTTTTGGAATATTTAGAAAAAAATAAATTTTCGATGAATGGTGAAAATGTAATTTTTTTAGAAATAAAACTTTTCAATTAAAGCATTATAAAAGTTAAATTAAATTTTAGAACGGTTTTAAAATTATTATTAGTTCAAATTTTTTATTATTAATCTAATTTATGTATTTTTAATCAATTTTATGTTCATTTTTTATATAAATCGTATTAAATGCTTGAAAATTGTTTCTTTAGAAAACCTCTTTTTTATCGTCTATGTAGGTTTTATTTTAAATTAAACATTTAAATTTATTTTAATATAATTTGGATAAATGGATTCCAGATTTGGAACCATAATAAGTAATATTATATAATATGGTCAAACAAAGTTTGTGTCATAATGAATTTAAGAAAAAGTAAAGAACAATTACCATGGTTAACGTTAAAATGGGTTTATTAGGGGATTAAATTGAATTGATATGATTTAAAACAAACTAAAAACATTTTAAAATGTTATAATATGGATATATTTCATCCTTATATCATCTAATATTTGATAATGATCCATTGTAGAGCCATGTGTCTTGTTTAAAACATGGGTATACCTTTTTCTTTCAAAACATTCCGAGTGCATCATGTCCCCCACATATAAAATAGAAACCCTTATCCTATCTTATTCACACATTAAAACAAGTTTTTAAGAAAATAACTACCAAAATCCTTTAATTCTCTCCCCACATCCTAAAGGCATTATTTTTTTTAGTAAACCCTCATATTATGTATTTTAGTGAAAACCTTAGGTGGTTGTCCGAATAAGATGTATGATTAATAAACTTGTGTTTTTATTTCATTTCATATTAAAAATCCTTAAATATTATTAAAATATGATGATATAATAACATAAGTATCTCCCAAATATTTATTTATTATTATGTTAATGAATAAATTATATTCATATCATCTTCCATCAAATGGGAAATGAAACCATCAATCATGTGTATGGAGAACTATCGCCTTTTGAACTGATGTAATTCATTTTCCATCATCCCCAACCACAGATGGATATAATGTTGTATTAAACATATTTATATGATATTTATTAAATATTAAAATTGTTTAATTAAAATATCACATCTACCTTCATACCTATAAATCCTTTGGAAAATTATAATGTCACTCGTGTGTAAGTGTAGACTACTGCCTCCACGAAGTAATGTGATAAATTTTACATTTTATTTTGACATGGATGGTAATAAGTATTTTTTATATGATTATATATGATATAAATATAAGTATTTAAACTTTAATAAATACATACTTCTATTTAATTCCTATTATTGAGAAAATGGAATCAATATTTATGTGTACGTATGACCAACCGTCTTGATAAACAGTGTTTTGAATTTTATATCTATAATAGTTATGGATTACTATAAATAAATATATAATGAATATATATTATATTTATATAATATCATATATTTTGGATAATATGGTTCCTTGATCAAATTATAAGGTTCAGAAATACCAATCTAAAATATACATGAAAAGAGAAAGAGTTATTACATGAAACATGATTTTAACAAGGAATTGTGAATAATTGGGTAATAAAAGGACCTAAGTAAATCATATATGGTATAATCTATTTTTCTACATTTATATAAAATGATAATAATAATTTTTTTTATTATATAGTATTTTTGAATGTGTATGATGAAATTGAAGACTTGACGAAAGGGATTTATATCTCACTTTAATTTCTTTGATACAAAAGCCATATTCACCACTTGTTTCTCTTATGTAGTTTATATACTACCCATGAACGACTTTATGATGACTATTATCAAAATTATGGGGGTTAAAATTTCAATCTATGGTTCTTACATTTATGGATATTATGATTTAAATGTTACCAATGTGCTAATGGTTTGACGTTACAATCTAATTGTTTGTTGAGATTATTAATGATTATACTCCCAATGATGATGGATTCTGATCTACCTCTCAAGAGACTCAATAATATTCTTTTAATCTAGTTATTCATTCAAATTAAACGTTTTCATTTTATTTTATTCTTTTTATACACGAATTATTCACCAAGATTTGTTTTTTTTTAAATATAATTTATTTATATCTTCAGATGAAAGACATTTTTCATTGAAAACCATGTTTTCTAATTTTGTTTCCAAGAATTATTATAATATTATAATATTATTGTTTAAATAAATATTTACCCAAGTTTAATTTTTTTTCAAAATGGTGTAAATTTAATCTTCTTTTTACTTTATAATTGAGATACTTTTGACTTTTATTGAAATGTGAAAGGAATCATTATATTAACATATACTCCAAGAATATTAGTTTACACCACCATGACCACCCAGTAATTTAAATGTTATTTTAAAAGTTTCCATGTTTATTTTAAATGAAAATGTTTTCATTAATTATAAATAAATTTTTTATTTTTAAATAACTGATTTCTATATATAAATGATATTTTATGCAATAAAGGTTCCATGTGATCCTTCAAAGTCATTTTCCATCTATGTTGGCTTATTTTAATGTTACATAAGATTTAATGGGGATATGATATAATTATACCATCCTTATTCATTATCTGGGTGATTTATGATTATGATGAAAAAAAATTTTGAAACCAATTTCTTTCCCATAGGTTATCCATTAATGAATTTTTTTTAAATCCTATTTACTTTTCATGGGTTATGATATAATAAATGTTTTATGATATTATGACACAAAAATTTTAGGATTATTAAACTTGTGGGACCTATATATTTCTCCAATGAATTGGGTAATGATTAATGTTCTATGATCTCTAAGGGTAAATGATAGGTTACCCCAAGATAGAAAGAAGGTACACTAGAGGTTATCCCTAGATTCAATGAGGGTACACAAGTGGTTATCCAAAACCCTATAGAGGGTATATAGGATGTTATCCCATGCCTAAATATGGTTCATGTGTGGTTAGCCGTAGAAAAACATGTTATTAATGTCTTGGCAGACAGAATTGACAGATGTTTTTCTATGCTTAAGTGTATGGAAACAAAATATATATTATGGAAATGTTCCGCTCTGATAGCTCATGTTCTTTGATTCCTTAATGATTCATGTCTTATGAACTACCAAGATTTTTTCCATTATTCAAATTTAGAATATATGATATACAATTAATGGTTTTTCAAAGTTGTTATCATGTTTTCATACCTTTATTCTCATTTTATATCGATATCGTTCTTAGTTACATTAATTGATAGATTGAGCTCACCCTTTTTTATTTATTCTTTTCCATTGGTTTTGAATATTGTTATAATGTGTGATATGTATTATAAGGTTTTCATTTATGAAGAACATAGGGGAATATGATTTAGTTCACTTATAATCCCATTATTTAGGTATAAAAGATTACAGAGGTACTAGAATTAAACAATTATGGAAGGGATTATTATGTAATGTAATGAATATTTATCAATAAAGATATAATATTTATGTATAAAAAGTATGGGTTGTTACAATTCCTCTCTTATAACATTCAATTATCTCAAAAAAAATTAATCTTGCAAACCCTAACCACTATTCATGTAATTATTAGGGTCTTATGAGGTTATAATAATGGAGATTTAGGTTATAGGGGTATAAGAGGTTGTCTTTTGGATTTTTGGAGAGCACTAGATTATTAGCGATGAATTCCAACATTTTCTCCATTGAACTGAGTTAGGAGTTTTTTTGTTGTCTATTTAAATTTCATTATTATAGATTATTTTTGATTTTAATGTATTTATTTATTTATTATATCCATATATGTATAATCCATGAGGGGCCAAAGTGGATATTTAGTGATTTTAACCCCTGGTGTGGAATGCAGTTCCATGCTAAGAGATTGTGGAAATGGAAAAATAGATTTTACAACATGATTTTGGTTTCCAAAACTGTTATAAGCACTAAATTTAGATTTTTATCAATGAAAATTTAATCAATTTAATTTTAAACAATGTTTTTAAAATGGTTTGAGGTGTTTAAAAGTGGGTTAAATTGTAGTTTGTTTATAAAAATGGTTATATTAACCTATTTGAATTTTATTTTGAAATCCATTAGAAACTTAAATGTTTGGAAAGGTAATTTATAAATGGATTGATAATGTTTGGAATAGGATTTTGTTATTAAGGTGGTGTGTTGAACCTTGTGTATTATATTTTAAACGTTTTTATGTATTTGAAAGATTTAAAAAGTGATTTTGAATGATGTGTGTATTTAAAAATAGGTTTAAAGAATTATTTTACCAAATTTTATCAATAGGGGGTTGAGATGTTTTTTTATAAAATATCGTGAGTATCATTTTAATTTTATTTTTGGGAAGTCATGTTTGGAATTTTATGAAAAATGATTTTTTTTCAAAGGCTTAAAACCTTTTTAACCTAATGCGACTTTCTCTATCCGTGTAGTAGATAATCCCTAGGGGGGATGTTTCATTTTCATGTATTCTTATGCTCTACATATTATTTGATGAATATGGGTATTAATCATGTGATTTTGTGGGTTGTGATACATTATTAATTTTAGAGGGTTTAAATTTGGTTTCTGTATTAAAGTAATTCTACTAACCTCCATTGATTTTTCCTGGTGGACCATAGGGATGGGGTAGGTGGAATATGTTGTTGATCCCTTTAACTGTCCTTATATCTATTAAGAGTGTTGAAAAATACATAGAGATCCCAAATGGTGGACTTTTCTCCCTGATATAGATTAAGTTCATGAGAGTTGGGGACAAAGAGAGTCTAGGGAGGGGACTATGAGAACCCATGGAAGGACTGAGAGAGCATACAAATTTTGTGTGCAATATTAGTTCCATGATGACCTAGAGTTATTATAGTTCATGATAGAACCCAATTTTTTGTATTTCGTTGCTTAGATCCCATGATACTAGGATCATATTTTGGATAGTGTAGGTTATTTTCCATGATTAGATTATATCCCCTGGTTCATGGATTATTGTTTGGAACCTATAGTCTTATTTTTGATTTGTCCTTATTGTGTGTGTAAAGACCCGTAAATTTCAAGGAAATTTTTTTCTTAATTTTCTTTGAAATTTTACAAGAACGCAGTTTCTGACGGCGCCTGATTCCGAGGCCCGGTGTGCCCGGAATCATTTTCCGAAGTTTGGCTCGGGTATGTTCAGTGAACGGACGAGCGGGTTTTTCTAACTTTTGAACCGGTGCCCAGAATCGAATTCTGAGGGCTCCGATGAAATCGTTGCACCGGTATTCGCTTAGAAATGCCTCTTCCAGAGTTGCGTTTTCTCGGGTGTGGTTCTTAATTTTCGGGCTTAAAGTTAAGAAATAAAATAATTTTGCGACAACATTATTTTATTTCACTTAAGCCGCTTGGAAGCCACTTGAAGCCACTTAAAGGCGGCTTGAACTGAGTTGAACTGGATAGGATGCTATCCAGAAATATCCTACCCCCTTGGTAGGATATTTGTGAGGTGGGGCCCGCACGAGCCCCGCCGTTTCTTTCCGCTAAGAAACACACCCGTGAAAACCCGTCTTAATGAAAGTCAACTGACGCGTTTTCTAAATTCTTAACATACCATTTAATTGGGCGGTTTATTTCGTGAATTAAATGGGCTGTTTCTTTCGTGAATTAAATGGGTTGTTTCTTTCGTGAATTAAATGGCCTGTTTCTTTCGTTGAATTAATTCAACGAATTAATTCAATCATTTCTTAACCTGTTTTCATGTGTTGGCATATTAATAAAATAAGACCAACCCAAAATCTTTTGAGAAGATTTGAGAGGATCCTTGTTTCTTCTTCTCCCTCGTGAAGAACGCGAAGAACGCGAAGAACGCTGAACCCAGAAATCGACGACGCGGCGCCTTGATCCGCATCGCCGACAACGTTCTTCTGCGACGTCTCTTCCTCCGCGACGAATCTTCGATCGGCTTCTTGAGGTAAGAATCTCGGACCTTCCTTTTTATCTCCTTCGTGGTTCTTAACCAAAAACACAGATTTAATTAATTAAATTAAATCTGCTGTTTCATGGTGCGTTGAGTTCGCCGACTCAACACCGGATTCCGCGACGATGCGACGCCTCCCCGCGAAGACGTGACAATCCCTCTCTTCTGCGACGAGCTTTTCCGCGAAGAACGCTCGCGCGCGACGATCGACGAGGTAGGGATTTATTATGGGAATAACCCCTTTTTAATTTATTCCCATCAATGTTTCTTAATGAAATTAAAGAACCGAATTGTGAACAATTTTAATCTTCTTAAAATTGTTATTTTTTTCCGTGTGGAATAAAATTCTCCCGGTTGTTTATCTCTAACGCGGAGGGTGCGGGCCAAACGAACACGGCCCGACGACCCTCCGTCGTTCTTCGTTTTGTGCGGATTTGGCGGGCGATGACGGAACGTGCTGGAACGGATGTTTGAAGATTCCGCAGTAAAGAATGGATCCCGAGAGGAGCAATGGCGCAGACTGGAAGAGAATCGGACCACCGGAGCGATCCCGGTGGCCCGCGGAACTCGCCGGCGGCGCGGTGGCGCCGGCGGCTGGAGGCGGCGGCGCCCCGGTGCGCCGCCGGACGAGCCCGCCGCGGCAGCGGCGGCCAACGGACCCGCGGCCGCGCGGGTCCGGTTCGCCCGCGAGGGACGCGGCTCTGCCGCGTCTGCGGTTCACCAGCACGGCCCACGCGGGCCGCGGTTTCCTCAGGCCGCGGGTCAACGCCCGCGGCGCCTGGCACTCGGCCGCCCGGTCGCGCCGAGCCAGGCCGGGCCGCGCCCCGGCCGGGTCGGGTCGACTCGGTTCGGGCCGACCCAGGGGGGGTCGGGCCGTGCCCCCCCTTCTTCAGACGTTTTCGTTCAAATGGCTGTATCTTGAGCTACGGGCCTCCGAACGACGCGCCGTCAGTGGCAACGCGATCCTTGGATCGAGACGGTCGTTTCGGTATACTATACTCAAGGTGCACCTTCTTTTCGGGAGCCTACGTAGTTAAAACTCTGTAGTTAAGCATGCTTGGCCTAGAGCAGTGATCAGGATAGGTGAACTCCTGGGAAGTTTCCCAGGGTGGGTGTGAGATAGAAAGGCCTATAACTAACAGACCGGGCGTCCGATTGACGCGTCGTATGTTTCGTTGAATTCCTCTAAGTGAGACGGATCTTTTGGCATACTCCGCCCGAGGTTTGGACGCAGGTGGAGTACGGTCGGGTTGGTTTTGCCTTAAAAACCAACCGGGCCCCTGGGACGAAAAAGCCTATAACTCTCAGACCGGGCGTCCGATTGACGCGCCGTCTATTGCGTTGAGTTCCTCTTGATGAGACGGAACTTTTGGCATCCTCTGCCCGCGTTTTGGATGCAGATGGATAGTGGCCGGGTTGGATCGCACTGAAATCCAACCGGGCCCCTGAAACGGAAAATCTGATATCTTTCAGACCAGACGTCCGTTTGACGAACCGTCAGCGGCATTGGTGATCACGTTGAAAAACGGTCCCTATGAGTGTAACCTGTGAGTGTTCGGGGTATAGTTGAGTTACGGCCATATTGGTTCGCTCACGAAACCAACCGGGCCCCTGGGACGAAAAGCCTAATAACTCACAGACCGGGCGTCCGATTGACGCACCGTCTGTTGCGTTGAGACCCCTATGACGAGGTGGTCTTTCGAGATACTTCCTTGCGGGACTTTGTGATACTTGGAGTATCGACCAGTAGCTAGTGGAGCGGACCCTCCAGGAGACGAGCGGGCGGAGCACGAAGACCGTGTAGCTGACTGAGACCCGACGATTGCTGATCGAACGACTCGGTGTGTGACAGATGTGCGCTTGGTTGTAGCGGCACATGGGAGCGCTTGGTTGTAGCGGCAGACCCACGAAAGTTGTGCGCTTGGTTGTAGTGGCACATGAGAGCGCTTGGTTGTAGCGGTAGACCCACGACAGAGGTGCGCTTGGTTGTAGCGGCACATGGGAGCGCTTGGTTGTAGCGGCAGACCCACGACAGAGGTGCGCTTGGTTGTAGCGGCACATGGGAGCGTTTGGTTGTAGCGGCAGACCCACGACAGAGGTGCGCTTGGTTGTAACGGCACATGGGAGCGCTTGGTTGTAGCGGCAAACCCATGACAGAGGTGCGCTTGGTTGTAGCGGCACATGGGAGCGCTTGGTTGTAGTGGCAGACCCATGAAAGAGGTGCGCTTGGTTGTAGCGGCACATGGGAGCGCTTGGTTGTAGCGACTGGCCCGCATTACTCGATAGGTGGAGTAATACAATAGTCTTAAGTTAGTGGGCAGTACCTTGGAGTTGTGACAGGACCACTGTACACTCCAGAGACGGAGCTCTTCAGCAGTTATGGTTTCGATGATGAAAATCCTGGTTTGAGCTGAGACTTTTGACCTTGTGTTTGCCTCATGATTGAGATGGGTTACATGATAACTTAGGTATATGTATGAGCATATATCTAAGTAGAGGTTATCTGTTGAGATCTTCTTTGTGGTTATCCTTGTTGGTTTTAGAGAGACCTTGAGGGTCTCGGGGTCCCTACTGAGTATCGTTATACTCACCCCTGCACGGGCTATGCCCACACCTCGTTGTGTTGGTTGCAGACGACAGGCAGTGCTGATGGAGACCGAGTGTTCGAGGACTGGACGGTACCCGGAAGTGGACTACACGACATGTCATTACCCGGAGGTGGACTACACGACGAGTCAGTACCTGGAGGTGGACCACTGGGCGAGACGTGCTCGGAGCGGACGGCGGGACCTGAGGAGCATTGAAGCTATCTGTACCCACCCTTTAGGTGGGAATTCCCGAGGACGGCTCGACGCTGCAGTTTTTCCTTTCAGTTGCTGTTTTTCCTTTCAGTTGTACTTTATAGTTGGGCTTGTATTTCCGGCCCCTTTTACTTTCAGCACAGCTTGTACAGTTTTTACTTAGTGTTTACTTTTCCGCTTGCTCACTCTGTGGTGCTTGTTTACTTTTCAAAGGAAATGCCTTCCCTTTTTGCTGGGATTTACGCCTTGGTGCTAGTCTCCAGCCCCTGGCCTATGGAAGGAGGGCTTGGGGTAGTCACGGCACAGGCCCCGAGGACGGGTCGTGACAAATTGGTATCAGAGCTGGTCGGTTCTACCGGGGACTCTGATCTTTATTCTATGTGAAGCAATAGTGTTTAGCGTATTGGGTGTGTTTATCAGTCCAGGGAGTCCAGTGTTGGTGCGGCGGCCGACGTATCCGTACACCAGGACCCTGACTTCTGATTTCCGACTTAATGCACGAAAACATTGATTGCATGTGTGTTTTAAGTATTCCTTGTGATTACTTCTGTCAGCTCACCAGGTATACTGTCCTGACAGTGGCGCACTTGTTCCCTTTTCAGGATGCCCCCACGACGACAGCCAGCTAGGATTCCGAGAGTGGAGCGTGATGACAGCCCACCGAGCGTCGAGGACTCGGTAAAGGGCCCTTTGACAGCTGAGGCACCGGTGGTACCTATACCCGCCGAGGCACTGATGCTACCAGCCCCAGCCGCTGGTGATGCACGTCGCCTTAGTGCACTGCATGAGTTCCAGCGCCAGCGACCGCCCAGGTTCCGCGGGGAGACGGACCCTCAGGCCGCCGAGGACTGTCTGGAGGCAGTTGTTCGGGTTTTCAGATTAGTGAGGACACCAGCAGACCTCATGGTGATCCTCGCAGCGAGTCTCCTGCACGCGGCAGTAGGCAGATGGTGGAGCTTGATGCTCCAGGTGCACGACGAGGCGTCTCTCCTCTGGACGGACTTTGAGAGCATCTTCCGCTCTGAGTTCGTCCCAGCCACCCTCCGAGCGGTGCGCATCCAGGAGCTACCACAGCTTCGGCAGGGCAGCATGTCAGTGGCCCAGTACTCGGCGAGATTTACTGATCTCTCGCGCTACTCCCCAGATATGGTACGGGACCCGTTCTTCCGGGCCCGAACCTTCGAGCAGGGACTGAGGCATGAGATCAGGGCTTCGATGATCTCCCTCAACATTCCGACTCAGGAAGGGGTGTTAGAGAGAGCCCTCTTAGTGGATAGTTTCCTTGCTGAGCATTCTCCAACAGCAGGACCCACCACTTACCGGCATGCGGCAGAGTCTTCTGCAGCGGGCAGTAGACGGATGACGCCGGGGTCCAAGAGGACTGGACCTACAGGTGGTCGCCAGTATGACTCTGGATCGTTTTCGCGAGGCACTCGGGGTGGGCAACAACTTTCCATGAGAGGGCAGTGTTACTCCTGCGGCAGGGTTGGTCACATGGCTCGTGACTGTCCGACCCGCCATACGGATGACCAGCAGACGAATGGAGGACCCCCCAGGCAGAGGCAGAGGTTCGATCAGGGCGGGCCGCAAGGAGCAGGCGGCCATGACAGGGGAGTTGGTCGTGCAGCAGGAGGTGGACGGCGCTTCGGGGTGTTGCCACCACCACCACCAGGCGGTCCACCCTGACCGCAGGGGACAAGAGGACATGGGAGAGCTCAGCTTCAGGCAGCTGAGGCCTACGATCATGGAGCTCCAGGAGCAGATGGACAGGAGCAGTACTAGCTCCAGACCTGGAGACTTTTGTTCATGTTGCTTCTAGTTTTGTTGATGTGTGTTTATAGATGCTTTGTGTCTTTGTACTTGAGCTGCAGTAATAAAAGACACATTTTCTTGTGGCATTTTACTTTCCTGTCCTCTCTTGTGTTGTTACTAAGAGGTTCCGGTTTAGACTGTTGACTTGACCCTCACCCATGAGACATCTACTGGAGGAGACCCAGTTATCACACACTGAAGCCGACAGTGTGACTCAACCCTTGGAGGCGAGAGTAACGGTTGTATCTCTTGGTCGTAGCGTCGAGGCCTTACGACGTCATCCTTGGTATGGATTAGTATCATCCATGTCGGGATTGACCGTATTAGGCGAAGAACGTGGTTCATCAAGGGGATGAGACCCAATTTCTCTTATCGGCAAGGAAGAAATCGTGGAAGCTCTAGTGGGACCATAGGTGGTCCGGGCCACGACAGAGAAGGTCCAGGTGAGCACATGGGAGCGGAAGGCTCGGATACGTGCTCAGTACCGCCTTTGTATCCCTAGTTTGTGTTAAAGCTTTACGGGGACGTAAATCCCTGTGGTGGGAGTAATGTAAAGACCCGTAAATTTCAAGGAAATTTTTTTTATTAATTTTCTTTGGAATTTTACAAGAACGCAGTTTCTGACGGCGCCTGATTCCGAGGCCCGGTGTGCCCGGAATCATTTTCCGAAGTTTGGCTCGGGTACGTTCAGTGAACGGACGAGCGGGTTTTTCTAACTTTTGAACCGGTGCCCGGAATCGAATTCTGAGGGCACCGATGAAATCGTAGCGCCGGTATTCGCTTAGAAACGCATCTTCCGGAGTTGCGTTTGCTCGGGTGTGGTTTTTAATTTTCGGGCTTAAAGTTAAGAAATAAAATAATTTTGCAACAACTTTATTTTATTTCACTTAAGCCGCTTGGAAGCCACTTGAAGCCACTTAAAGGCGGCTTGAACTGAGTTGAACTGGATAGGATGCTATCCAGAAATATCCTACCCCCTTGGTAGGATATTTGTGAGGTGGGGCCCGCACGAGCCCCGCCGTTTCGTTCCGCTAAGAAACGCACCCGTGAAAACCCGTCTTAATGAAAGTCAACTGACGCGTTTTCTAAATTCTTAACAGACCATTTAATTGGGCGGTTTATTTCGTGAATTAAATGGGCTGTTTATTTCGTGAATTAAATGAGCTGTTTCTTTCGTGAATTAAATTGCCTGTTTCTTTCGTTGAATTAATTCAACGAATTAATTCAATCATTTCTTAACCTGTTTTCGTGTGTTGGCATATTAATAAAATAAGACCAACCCAAAATCTTTTGAGAAGATTTGAGAGGATCCTTGTTTCTTCTTCTCCCTCGCGAAGAACGCGAAGAACGCGAAGAATGCCGTACCTAGAAATCGACAACGCGACGCCTTGATCCGCATCTCCGACAACGTTCTTCTGCGACGTCTCTTCCTCCGCGACGAATCTTCGATCGGCTTCTTGAGGTAAAAATCTCGGACCTTCCTTTTTATCTCCTTCGTGGTTCTTAGCCAAAAATACAGATTTAATTAATTAAATTAAATCTGCTATTTCATGGTGCGTTGAGTTCGCCGACTCAACACCGGATTCCGCGAGGACGCGACGCCTCCCCGCGACGACGCGACGATCCCTCTCTTCCGCGACGAGCTTTTCCGCGAAGAACGCCCGCGCGCGACGATCGACGAGGTAGGGATTTATTATGGGAATTACCCCTTTTTAATTTATTCCTGTCAATGTTTCTTAAAGAAATTAAAGAACCGAATTGTGAACAATTTTAATCTTCTTAAAATTGTTATTTTTTTTTCCGTGTGGAATAAAATTCTCCCAGTTGTTTATCTCTAACGCGGAGGGTGCGGGCCAAACGAACACGGCCCGACGACCCTCCGCCATTCTTCGTTTTGTGCGGATTTGGCGGGCGACGACGGAACGTGCCGCAACGGATGTTTGACGATTCCGCAGTAAAGAATGGATCCCAGGAGGAGCAATGGCGCAGACGGGAAGAGAATCGGACCACCGGAGCGATCCCGGTGGCCCGCAGAACTCTGCGGCGGCGCGGTGGCGCCGGCGGCTGGAGGCGGCGGCGCCCCGGCGCGCTGCCGGACGAGCCCGCCGTGGCTGAAGCCGCGGCGGCGGCGGCCAACGGACCCGCGGCCGCGCGGGTCCAGTTCGCCCGCGCGGGACGCGGCTCTGCCGCGTCCGCGGTTCACCAGCGCGGCCCACGCGGGCCGCGGTTTCCTCAGGCCGTGGGTCAACGCCCGCAGCGCCTGGCACTCGGCCGCCCGGCCGAGCCGAGCCAGGCCGGTCCGACCGGCCGGGCCGCGCCCCGGCCGGGCCGGACCGGGCCAACCGGGTCGGGTCGACCCGGCTCGGGCCGACCCAGGGGGGTCGGGTCGGGTCGACCCGGTTCGGGCCGACCCAGGGGGGGTCGGCCCGGGCCCGTGCCCTCCCTTCTTCGGACGTTTTCGTTCGAATGGCCGTATCTTGATCTACGGGCCTCCGAACGACGCGCCGTCAGTGGCAACACGATCATTGGATCGAGACGGTCGTTTCAGTATACTATACTCAAGGTGCACCTTCCTTTTCGGGAGCCTACGTAGTTAAAACTCCGTAGGTAAGCATGCTTGGCCAAGAGCAGTGATCAGGATGGGTGACCTCCTGGGATGTTTTCCAGGGTGGGTGTGAGACGGAAAGGCCAATAACTAACAGACTGGGCGTCCGATTGACGCGCCGTCTGTTTCGTTGAATTCCTCTAGGTGAGACGGATCTTTTGGCATACTCCGCCCGAGGTTTGGACGCAGGTGGAGTATGGACGGGTTGGTTTTGCCTTAAAAACCAACCGGGCCCCTGGGACGAAAAAGCCTATAACTCTCAGACCGGGCGTCCGATTGACGCGCCGTCTATTGCGTTGAGTTCCTCTTGATGAGACAGAACTTTTGGCATCCTCCGCCCGAGTTTTGGATGCAGATGGATAGTGGCCGGGTTGGATCGCACTGAAATCCAACCGGGCCCCTGGAACGGAAAAGCTGATATCTTTCAGACCAGACGTCCGTTTGACCAACCGTCAGCGGAATTGGTTATCACGTTGAAAAACGGTCCCTATGAGTGTACCCTGTGAGTGTTCAGGGTATAGTTGAGTTACGGCCGGATTGGTTCGCTCACGAAACCAACCGGGCCCCTAGGACGAAAAGCCTAATAACTCACAGACCGGGCGTCCGATTGACGCGCCGTCTATTGCGTTGAGACCCCTATGACGAGGTGGTCCTTCGAGATACTTCCTTGCGGGACTTTGTGATACTTGGAGTATCGACCAGTAGCTCATGGAGCGGACCCTCCCGGAGACGAGCGGGCGGAGCACGAAGACCGTGTAGCTGACTGAGACCCGACGACTGCTGATCGAACGACTCGGTGTGTGACAGAGGTGCGCTTGGTTGTAGCGGCACATGGGAGCGCTTGGTTGTAGCGGCAGACCCACGACAGTTGTGCACTTGGTTGTAGCGGCACATGAGATCACTTGGTTGTAGCGGCAGACCCACGACAGAGGTGCGCTTGGTTGTAGCGGCACATGGGAGCGCTTGGTTGTAGCGGCAGACCCACGACAGAGGTGCGCTTGGTTGTAGCGGCACATGGTAGCGCTTGGTTGTAGCGGCAGACCCACGACAGAGGTGCGCTTGGTTGTACCGGCACATGGGAGCGCTTGGTTGTAGCGGCAGACCCATGACAGAGGTGCGCTTGGTTGTAGCGGCACATGGGAGTGCTTGGTTGTAGCGGCAGACCCATGACAGAGGTGTGCTTGGTTGTAGCGGCACATGGGAGCGCTTGGTTGTAGCGGCTGGCCCGCATTACTCGATAGGTGGAGTACTACAGCAGTCTTAAGTTAGTGGGCAGTACCTCGGAGTTGCGACAGGACCACTGTACACTCTAGAGACGGAGCTCTTCAGCAGTTATGGTTTCGGTGATGAAAATCCTGGTTTGAGCTGAGACTTTTGACCTTGTGTTTGCCTCATGATTGAGATGGGTTACTTGATAACTTAGGTATATGTATGAGCATATATCTAAGTAGAGGTTATCTGTTGAGATCTTCTTTTTGTTTATCCTTGTTGGTTTTAGAGAGACCTTGAGGGTCTCGGGGTCCCTACTGAGTATCGTTATACTCACCCCTGCACGGGCTATGCCCGCACCTCGTTGTGTTGGTTGCAGACGACAGGCAGTGCTGATGGAGACCGAGTGTTCGAGGACTGGACGGTACCCGAAGGTGGACTACACGACGAGTCAGTACCCGGAGGTGGACTACACGACGAGTCAGTACCTGGAGGTGGACCACTGGGCGAGACGTGCTCGGAGCAGACGGCGGGACCCGAGGAGCATTGGAGCTATCTGTACCCACCCTTCAGGTGGGAGTTCCAGAGGACGGCTCGACGCTGCAGTTTTTCCTTTCAGTTGCTGTTTTTCCTTTCAGTTGTACTTTACAGTTGGGCTTGTATTTCCGGCCCCTTTTACTTTCAGCACAGCTTGTACAGTTTTTACTTAGTGTTTACTTTTCCGCTTGCTTACTCTGTGGTGCTTGTTTACTTTTCAAAGGCAATGCCTTCCCTTTTTGCTGAGATTTATGCCTTGGTGCTAGTCACCAGCCCCTGGCCTATGGAAGGCGGGCTTGGGGTAGTCACGGCACGGGCCCCGAGGACGGGTCGTGACAGTGTGACTTTAAATATTGGTTCCTTACTATATTCCATATTATTTATTTTCATGAAGTTTAATTTTCAATTTTTTTTAAGATAAATTCTAAATGGTTTTAAAAGAACAAAATAGAGGGTGATATTTTATCTATGTTTTAATATTTTTTTTATATCAGTTTAAGAGGGATGTTCATTATATTTGGATCATTGTTTCCAAAGGGTTTTTGAGTGAATTAATGAGAAAGTTGGGGGATATTTTGTTTTTTAATTAGTGGAATTCATGGGATTTAAAAACGTGATTGTTTTTTTCTTCATGCATAGTTTAAAATGGAAATTTGTTTTCAAAGATTTATTAGAAAACCACATGATAATTGGAAACCTCATTTGAGTTATGAAATGTGCATTTCAAAAGTAGGTGAGTATAAGATGGTTTTATAGTGGGACTTTATAAAAATTGATTATTAAAAGAGGTATTTTATAGGTAAATTTTTTTATATGTTTTTTTTAATTAATTAAAATAAATAAAAATATGTTTAATAAAATTTTTATGTAATCTTTATTTCATTATTTAAAATATTATATTAAATTTATATTTTTATCATTTAATTAAAACTAGAATTTATAGGTTGTAATACGAATGCAAATATGTATATTTGGTCGGTAGTGACCTACTAAAATGTTTTCTCATGCCTCAATTTTAACAACTATAGTCCATTTACCGATATATTGTTTCCACTAGATCTTTCGGTGGAGGTGTATAGTTAGAAGATGATTGCGGGTCATGTAGAGGCTCATTGGAGCTAGTTTTGTTCTTTTATGCTGATTTAGTTTTTTTTTATTTGTATGTATGGACTTTTGTATTTTATAAAATTAGCATGCATTTATATATATATCATTCCACCATTGATTCATTTTTATATATGTTTTTTATTTTGTAGTGATATTTATTTTTTTATCTCATGTCTAGTTGGTTTACGATATTTTCCCACTTCTTAATTGTACTATTATGTGAGGATGATATTCTTCCCAAGTTTGTTCTAATGATTACAAGAAATTAGTTTCCAACAAATGTGTATTGAGAATTGTAGGATCCTTAAATATTATGAAATATTTTTATTTGAAAATTGATTTAATTTTAAAATCTTAAGTGACATGTAACATCGGGTTTTATAGCACAATGATGTACTATTAAAAATATTATTATTTAAACTTGAATATTATAACCTATACATTAAATTTGGAAGTATTAATAGTAATAAACCCATTTTGAAAATTAAGTACTAAGGTTTTTGATAAATAAAATATATAGATAAATAATTACTTAATCTTTGGTAAATATTTTATATTTTTTTTGAAAATACATTTGTTACAAAGAAATTTTTTTATTTATTTTTTGTGAAAAAATCGTAAAATTAATTTCTTCATCATTTAAAAAATTTATTTTAAAACGTAACGTCATTTTTGGAATAGACATGTCAAAATTTTCTTCTGGTTAATTTTGGGTATTTTTCTAAATAGTTTAATTTTATAATTAATAGTGAAAAATAATGATTTTTATTAAAAAAAGTCTTTTTGTTTAAAACATTTAAATCTTAAATTTTGTTTTTTTGTGGGTTTAAAATAAAAATTAGTTCAATTATATCATAATTATATAAATTTATTTTATTATTATTAATTTTGTGATCAACTATGATATAAAAACTTTCTATACTTATGAAAACTTTTTCATTGGAAAACCAATTTTTCATAGTATATGTTCTTTTAATTTTAAATAAATTTATGCCACTTATTTGAATTTAATTTTTTAAATTTAATTTCATATTTGAAAGAAAAATAATTAATATTATATAATAATTTGAACACAACTTTTTTCATAATGAACAGTAAGCACAACAAAAATTAATTACCATGATTAAGGTTAAAAAGAGTTTACCACGAGCGGTTAAATTAAAACAATAAGGGTTAAAATAACCAAAAACATGTTTAAATATTATTATATGACTATATGTATAAATTATATAATCTATTTTGAAATAATTACCTTTTATTGATCATTTCGGCATGTTAAAAAAATTGTTATACCTTTTTCTTTTGAACAATTTGAAGTGTGTCCTCTCCCACACTAATAAAAGGAAAAAACTCTCTTATACTATTTAAACCTCCAAACAATTTAGTTCAACCAATAACTACCCAAATATATTTCTTAATTTCCAACCCATGATTTAAATTACTTATTTTTATTAATAAATCATTCTAAGAAATATTTTTCACACAATCCTAATGATGTTGTTCAAAAGAGATGTATCATTCTTTACTAAGCATTTTTGTATTATTTCTTCTTTCATATCATTCAAATATTATTAAAATATGCTAATATAATAACATAATTATATTAAATATACATTTATTTTATTATGTTAATGAAATAAACTATATCCATATCCACTTCCATAAAATAAGAAAAGAAACTATTGATTGGGTGTACAATTGACTACCACCTTGAGAACTAATGTAACTCATTTTCCACCACCAAAATGATAGAGGAATATTTATTTTAACATGTATGACATGAATGTAATTTTACATAGTCTGGAAATCTCGAAGATTTAAATCTTATTTGACAAGATTCCAAGGATATTTTAAAAATAAATATTTTTCTTAAATATTTGGTATTTCATAGATTTGAATTATCTGTTTTTAAAGTGGAAAGGTTGTTCTCCTCATGAAATGTTCAATTTGATATTTCAAAATCATTTTCCATCTATGATTTTATCCTTTGACATTTCTTATTATTTACTGGGGATGTTATCAAATGATGTAAAAACTATTATTTCTATATATGGTTTATATTTATGTTGAAATGATATTTATAAAACCCTTTGATTTTCCTCAAGTTATGATATGATGATATGAAAAAATGTTTGTGAATCCTATTTTTTCCCACAATCAATACTATGATAAAATTTTTATGAATCATATTTATTTTCAAGGGATATGATATGATGAATGTATAAGGATCTTATTGAACACATATGTATGATTTTCATTATGTGATGTGTGGGACCTTAATATACCTCTAATGAATTAGGTAAATATTTATACCTCATTATATAAAAAATTGAAATGTGGGGTGAACCAAATTCATTAAGGGAATTTGTACACTATCATACTCTCGGGAGTGAATCCAGACTACTAGGATTCTTTAGGGAGTGAATCCATTACCCTATAATAGTTCTATAAATGATATATTACTTCTATGTTAATTATTTTATATTATTATAAAAATTACATAAATCAATGTCTTATACTAATGTTATGCTCTCATGGATCAAGTGTAATGTCCTTGAATTTCAACGAGGTATTTTTTTCCTTTTTAGTTTTGGTTAAACCAAGAAAAGCATGCCTTAGGATGGGATTATTTTATTTTGAAATAATAGTTTTATAGAGATGGTTCATGGATTCAGGCTATGTACATTGTGTTAACTGAATACATGTAGTATATTTAGAATATAAAATGTGTATTGAGTACACGATGTGTAATGAGTTGCATAGTCCCTTTGCACCTCATGAGCTCGGTTTTTCCAAGTGTGGAGGACCCCAAGCTTTACACAACGTGTAATGAATTTGAAAGACATGTAAATTCATAGGAATGTTTTTAAAAAACTCGAAGGGGCTAATTTGATAGAGAAATATTTACATCTCATCAAGGAGTAGCACCGTGCATAGGATCCCCCTCTACCAAGACTTATGTTCCTCTGGTTCTCTTCTTCATTGACTCTATTTTCTTCACCTTATGTCATGTTGGATCTTTAATATCATGTTCCCAAATCCTCTTTCTCCCTTTTTTATTTATATTTATATCTCTTATTCTATTTTGTGTAGATATAGTTTTCCCATTTTAAGTGTTTTGTTTCCACTTTACCATTTTATCCCATTCTTGATCGAATCCAAGGACAGAAACATATGTGTGGTAATCTACAATCCTAAGGTATGTTGCTTATATTATATCCCTCAAGTGTGTTTTCTTACGTATTATGTGTCATTGTGCCACATTCTGTACTTTTATAATGGTTCTACTCAAGTATTAATAAATTATATTAAATGTATTATCATTATTTTTAAGGCCCTTGTCAGCGAATAATCACATCTTAGGTTGTTTGACTGGATATGAGCCACCCATAAGGGTGTTTTTATTCTTACAATCCAATATTCACTTACATGATACTATTTAAAACACCTTTTTATGTGTCTTGGCCCTTTTAATAAATGTATCATAATATTGAATGAATTAAGAAGATGTTTTCCAAGTGTTAGGGATTCGATTTTTTCCACAGATTGAATTTTATAATTAAACGAGCTTTCCAACATGAATAAATTGTTATAAATTGTATAAATATTAAATGTTATGAGATGTTGATAGCTATATCATACATTATATTCAATACATGTTTGATATTTGGATCCTTATTGGAGGAATTGGACATGCTCATCCTAATTATTAAATGAGATTTATTATGAATTGTAAATACACTGGGTGCGATACCAGTTATGCCTAGGATGTTCTCAACATGTGTTAACCATACCTCCAGGTGAGTGATACCATTTCTTTAATAGAGACACCATGGATGGGATATGTGGATATATGGTTATACCAGGTTATGAGTGATACTCTGACCCCTATGTGAGATACATGGGATGAAGACATATTGTTTGTTATACGCCAATGCTACAAGTGATGATTGAGATTCCATTTCTTGATCACACTGGATGGACTCTTAAGGTATTGCGAATTTATTGTGCTCCAATGTAGATAAATGGTATTCATTATAGATCAAATTTTATGGACTAATGGTGCATCACAATAATTTCCAAAGGATAATTTTAAAATAATGAATATGATTGTGTAACTTAAATTCCATTGACACATCCGCCAAGACGAGTCACTTGGTTGGGAGTAATCCATATCATGATACCTTATTTATAATGACCCTTTACTCCTTATATAATACATGTATATGTTCCCCTTGGTTCGGAGATATCTGGATTATGGAAATGGAGGCAGTTTCAGTTATGTAACCCCTGAGGAACCCATTTTGTTATATTTAATTATGCATTTAATTTATTATTATCTAGAACACTATTGATTTTATATGAAAAAATATTTTTATCTAGACACCATTACTGGTATCATAATGGGTATAACTCGACACCATATTTGAAAGACCTTGGTATCCATGTTGACATCATGATTATAGTTGTCGAATAAGGGAAGAAACAAACTCTTATGTTTTATACTGATTTATAAGATAGAGCATGGGAGAAGAGGACCAAACCTCTGATTGTTATTCTAGTAGTAGAAACTTTTGACTTTTTGGTATTTTTACGAACGTAGTATATGTATGTATCCCCTATTTCACCATGTAGTCATTTTTTATAGCTACATGATCATCATCATAATTTTGTATCTATTATTGAATCATCTTCCGCCTGTTTATTACTTGGGATTTTATTATTATTATTCTATTTAATGTTCTAATATACTTCCACTACATATATATTTTAATTACTTCTGTGCTACACTCTGAATCATGTTGGAATATTATCCCCATAGACACACCATATTCCATCGCTACTAGTCGATATCCTTTGGCATATAAGGAGGCACTCTTAGGTTCAAGTTCCTGATAATTTCAAAGCACCACTAAGTAGATTTTGGGGTGGGACACTACAAGTTATATAAAATCTCCTCATTGATTATTCTTACAATTTGAATATTATAAGGATACTAGAATATAGAATAATTTGATAATGAGACTTTTCCTCGATGTGGCTAAACCCTGAATGGGGGAAACCCAAACTAACTAGGATGGGTTATTACTATATTATTCTTCACCTCTAATACTTTTTTGAATTATACCATTAGGATACACATGTGTTTTGTGATGTTTTCATAGTTTATATTATTTAGAACAATGTTATTTACATAGGCCTGATGGGATGAGGGTTAATATATGGGACTATAAGACTTAAATTCCATTCATTATTTCTTTCCTTATCTATATTTATGCATTCATTACCTATATTTCATGTGCTTATTGTGTGTGACTTGACTGATATGCATTATTTTGTTCTATAGTTTCTTATAGTAATAGCATAATTAGGCTAATTTAAGTTCCTACATCTATCTAAATGGTGTTTACTACATAGATTGATGATACTGCCTTAGTTATCTAGATACACCACATTGATCCATGAACCACTGGTTCTACATGCTGATATAATAGTTGGTTTGGATGAACAATTATATTGTATATTTAAGAAGTATGTACTTCAATAAATCGTTAATGGTAGTTAATTTAATCCAATCATAATAAATGATATGTTACCTCCAGATAGTGGATGTAAATGTCAAATCACAGTTACATGACATGCCAATTGTTATTTAAAGAGTATGTCTGCATAAAAATTTGGAATTGGTGACATAATTATCTATGTTCCGATATCAATATTCAAAAAAATAAGATCAATTCTCAATAAATAAAAGGTTAAAAATTAAATGGTCATAACAAGATAGGTATTCCAAATGAAAATTAAAGGGTGTTTTCCTCTATACCTTTCATTTGAAACTCTATTTACTGAAACCTATGATGGGTTGTATGAGACCTTGAACCTGACATAAACTTTGTTGTGGTGTCTCTTATCTTAAATTATGAACCTTAATATCACCTAGAACTAGCTTCGGGAGAAATAAGAGAGGTGTGACCTATTTATAGAAAGGATTGTATGTACCCTTTCCCATTTCCCCATTTTCTTATCTATTATAAACCATACATGAGGTGTGAACTTTGAAATTGTAGTCCTATTTCTCCTTTATGTCCTCAAGTTATGATCCATGATGCTGGAAATGACCATGCCCAAGAATTAGTGGGCACTATGTCACCATTAATACCTCCTATAATGCCAACTATGGTACCACCTATTGTTCTTTCACTAGGCACTGATGTACAGTTCTTAGAGTGATTTTTCAAATTCATGTATTCTTTGTGGGGTGCTCAATGACCTACCTCTACTGTGTAAGAGTTGATACATGAATTATAGTATTAAATTACTCCTAATTTTATAGGGTATGACATTTATCAGGCTACTATGTCTTGGCTGGAAGCCATGATTTCAATCATTGAGCATCAAGAGACACCTCCAGTGTGAAGGGTCAGACACGCTACCTACATACTATGAAATTTTGAAAAAACATGGATTGATTTCATTACCTAGGTCAGCTATCATTAGGGTGTGGTCTGTTTAGGATTCTAGATAGCCTTATATGATTACATATTCCCTCAGACATTGTGGACAGACTGTACTTGAGAGCTTATGAACTGAGAGTAGGGTACCATGTTTGTGATGTAGTACTCATCTCCTTCCATAGAGATTCACTGTTTCTCAATGACTATTACCGGTGATGAGTTGACTACCAAGATACATTTTATGGATGGGATTGTGTATGATATATGATTATAGGAGAATGGTTTTTGTTTAACTACCGTTTTAGTGATAGTGAACATGTCTGTCATCATAGAGTAGAACATAAGGGAAGGTGTCAATGTAATCTAGGGTGTTGTAGCTTCCAAGAAGCGAGATAGTTTATATAATAGAAAAAAGCTACATTTTTAGGGTACACATGAAGGCAGTTATAACTAGATGACATGAATTGACAACTATGTGGTGTGTCACCATTATGGTCAGATATATTACAAGAAACTCAAGTGTGTGAGGATCCTGATGGAGTACTGAGTTTAAAAGCAAGATATATCACGATATTCTACTGAAAATTTCTTCCTATTTTTAGTGATAAGGTATCTATTCTAATAACACTTTCAGAAATAGTGTCAGTAAATCCACATCTGTATGAGATCTAGTCTACTACCATCTGATTTGGATGAGGAGGTGTCCATGGAAGAAGTAGTCCGAACTCATAGGTTTAATGACAATATAGTGGACATTCTCAGGTCTGTTAGGTTTGATATGAAGGATGTGATTCATGAAATATTTATGTAGTACAACCTACACCTGAGGAGTAGAGTCTAGGCCCTTCAATATTATGAGGTACTATTATGTCATCCTTTAAATTAGTTTCTTTCTTATTTAACATATGGGTATCATAATCTTTTATATCTGCTAAAACTATGCAATATCTGGGCATAACAATTGAGTGTTTCAATAGCCTAATGACTTTCAAAACACCGTTAATGGTATGATAAGATGGCATACACTGGTATGAGGAGTTACCCCTTCATATGGGTGTGTATCATATCATGTGGTATTTCTTTGTCCTTGAGGTGATAGGATTTAATTTCATACATAGAATGGAATGACTAGTTCCTTATCAAGGAAATGGTGATTACTATCATCAATGGTTGTCATTAACATCACCTGAGGGAAGCACATATATAGATAAGGTAAAATGGGATATCCAATAAATTATAGCAAGACCCGATCATACTGTAATAGTTAGTATGATAGCCTAGATGGATAGTCTCTTTTTTAGAGTGCAAGGGATTCATCTTTGGGAATGACTTCTTGTGGTGAAATGTTTTATGTATGTATTCCCCGAGGATTTCTCTAGTTTACCTTCTATGAGAGAGGAGTAAACCTTTGAGCTAGTTCCTTGTTCATGACTAGTTACCATTCCTCCCTATAGGATGACCCCTATAGATATCCAGTAACTCAATAAGTAGTTGTAAGGTGTAGAGGAATAGGGTTTTATTCAATTTAGAACCTTACCAAGGGGTTTAGATATCCATTTCTCCATGAAGGAGGATGGTACCCTCAGGTTGAGATTGTATTATAGATGGTTGATCCATTTAAATAAAAAAATAATATCTATTTCCTCACATATATTACATATTCGAATAGCTATGAGGAGAAATAATTTCTCTATGATCGATTTGGGGTCAGGATAACATTAGGTGCTTGCGATACTATCATGAATATCATGTACAACATTCCAAAAAATGTATGACCTATATGAGTATCAGCTTATTGCATTTTGACTTAGAAACACACCAATAGTCTTTATGGTTTTAATGAAATGGGGTTTCCAGTCATACATGGATTTATTTTTTTAGTATTCAAAGATGAAATATTAGTGTATTCTCACACCAAACATGACAATAAAAACCATCTTGATATTGTATTGAATACACTAAGAGAGCATAAACTATATATGAAGCATATAAAATTCCAATTTTGTATCAATATGGTTCAATTATTTGGTCATATTATTTCATAGGTACGTGTACCTATTGACACAAATGTGTTGAGATCCATGATTTCATATGAGAATACAATTTTTTTTGATATAAGTAGTTTCATGGGATGGATAGATATTATCAGTGATTCATTCTGGATTTCTCAATCCTAGAAGTTCCTCTTATGCGCTTGATGAAAAATTGTGTGAAATTCATCTGGTCAGATTTTTGTGAGATAAATGTTATGAAGTAGAAATAGAAACTGACTTCAGTGCCGATCTTGTTTCTACCAAAGCTGAGTAAATTCTATGATTTTGATTATGATGTCCAAAAAATTTCATAGGAGCCTTTATGAGTTATGTATATTGGGTTGTAGCATATGGGTCCCACCATATGATATCTCAAAAAGAGAGTTACCCTATACATGATGTCGATCTAGAAACCGAGGTTTACTCCTTATACTATTAGAGGAACTATTTAACAGGTGATGAGTTCTTTTTTACATTAATCAATAAAGACTTAAATACATCCCCATAGAGTGGGACTTGAATTTGAAGTAGTACAGGAGGGTTGAGTACCTTCAGTCATTATATTTTGTGCTATTTTATACACCTTTATGGGTAATGTTGTGGCTGACACCTTGAGCTAGAAGACTCATAAAGAGGGAATCCAGGTTAACAACTGTGAGTGGTAGCTGGTGGCGTTTTTTATATATATACACCTAGAGGTTCAAGAATATCATGAGAAACGTTTTTTAGTAGCCCTAGAAATGAAATTCTCTCTTCTGGAGTAGATGAGGATGAGAAAAATATTATATTATGAGGGAATCATACTAAAAGAGTGTCTCCTGTGAGAACCTAACACCTAGTTAGGATGTTGATGAGAATGAAATCCTTCTCTTCATGAACACATTTGGTTTCTTTCAGACATACATGAAGAGATGATGTAATAATAGCATGCCTATGTTTGGGAAGTTCATCCTAGTCTTAGAAACATGTTTGATACATACACCATTAGTTTTGTTAAAATGGTATAAATAAGTAGTTGTAGGTTTTATTACTCAGTGCTCCATCTGTCATAATGTGAAGGCAAAGTACTAGTGACTTTCTAGAATTATATAATCTCAATATATTCTCGAGAGGAAATGGAAAGACATCACCAAGGATTTCATGATAGGATTGATGAGATTTCCATGAGGTAATGCCACTCTATGAGTGATCATTGATATATAGAGAAAGGTTACACACTTCTTACCTATATGGGATACCTCTCCAGTTGATTAGAATTAGAGGCTTTATATTTGGGAGATTGTGCACCTTCATGATGATAACCATTTTATCATATTGGATCATGATTCTTGGTTTACATCATGATTTTTGGAAGGTATTCTAATGTAAATGGGTTCATATGAGATCTTGATACAACATATCACCCTTAGACTAGAAATTAGTATGAGTGGATGATAAATGTATTATAGGTCATTCTCCTTGCATAAATTCTTCATTTTATAGTTTCATGGGAAAATATATTTCTATAGTTGAGTTTTTTTTACAATAATAGATTTCAGAAAAATATTCACATGGATCCATTTGAGTCCCTCACCAGTATTTAAACTTTTTACCCTCTATGATAGTTAGAGGTAGGTGAGGTAATACTACTGGGTCCTCATCTCATTCATGAGGCATCAGATAAAGTATAGATGATTCAAAAGCAAATGGCTAAAGCTTAGCCTTGGAAGTAGTCTTATACCGATTGTCACTGTCAACCTCAACAGTTGAGGTGGAATAGGTTATTTCCATGAGTTTAAACTAGATTGGTCATTGATGAATTTTGATATATATAATTCTAGCACCTTGTTACATTGGGCCTTTTGAAATCATAGAGAGAATCAGACAATTAGACTATCAGTTGTAGTTACCTTAGAGGTATCTGGCAATGCAGAACTTCTTCCATATATCACATCTTTTCCATTATCATGAGGACCCATCTCATTTGTTTGATCTTGAGGATATTGAGTTAGAGGTGGATGAATCCTTTGAGGATCACTCAATACATATCATTGATCGAAGAATGAAGGCTCTTCAAGGTAGGTCAGTTCCGCCAGTTTGGGTGTTATGGCAACGCAACCATGTGGAGGATGCGAACTATGATAGATATGCTAATGTACATGCTCAGGGTCCAAAATTGTTCTTATATTATAAAATAATATCCTCGTAAGGAAAACTCGGGTATGAGTTATTTTATATAGAGTTTTTAACATCCCAAATATATAATAATGCATGTTTTCTTTTTAATTTTGGGTAAACCAGAAATTATGCGAAAGGGAGGTTCCTTTTTATTTTAGAAATATGGGTTATAAAAAGTTTGAGGATAGATTCATTCCATGTACATGACATGTATTGAATACAAAATATTTATTTAGAATAGATAATGTGCATTGAGTACATGATGTGCAATGTGTTGGAAATTCCCTTTACATGGAATTATTTGGGGTTTATTGGGAGGGAAGGACCGAAGAAAATACGCGGTGTGTAAATAGTTTTCATGTTGTGTAAATTACCAACCATGATTTTAAAAAACTGGAAGGGGATCATTTTACAAATCCCACTTCTTTTCTAGCGTAGGATCATGGCACGCATGACAGTCCCCTCTACCAAGATCAATGCTCCTCTAGTTTTCTTTCATCCAGACACTATTTTCATTATTAGATCATGTTGGATATATAAAGGCAGCCACCCTAATCCTATTTATTTTTTTTCTCATTTATCTTACTATATCTTAATCTATATTGGTGTAAGTTTATTTCCCCTATTTTCATGGTTTTTCCCGCTTTACCATTTTCTCCCGTTCAGCTTGAATCAAAGGCCAAAAACTGGAAATTTGTCATCTATAAGCCTAAGGTATATATTATATCTTCTCTAACTCATTCTTGGTTTATTTTATATTAGGAACAATTTTTACATGTGATGAAATTTTATGGTGGTGCTACTAAATGTATTAATAAATAAAAGTTAATGTTTTCTCATACTTAGTAAGGACCCGGTTAATAGTGTATCAAATCCAAGTTTGTTAAACATGATATGAGCCACCCATAAGGTTTCACCTCTTCTTATAGGTCTATATGTACTTAAATGAGATTTTGAAAACATATTTTTAGTTGTGTTGTCTCTTGTAATAAATGTATTGGGATGTGGAATGAATTAAGAAGATGTTTGGGAATCTGTTAGGCTTTTTATATATACAAAATCTTGAATTTCCTAATTAAATAATCTAGAAAACACAAGTAATGTATTATAAATTTAATTCTCATTAAATGTTGTGTTATTTTGACAAATATGTCATACTTTAAATTCAATCTATGAGTGATACTTGGATCCTAAGGGATTCCTTGGATGGTCTCACCATACTTATTAAGTTAGACTTGTTATCAATCGAATACACTAGGAGTGAGAACAATTATATAATGGGCCAGGATTAACATACCTGCATATTACACTATTTTAGATGATTATTCATCACATTACAAAAGTACATAGCCAAAGACCATAATAGTTTATTGTCTTATGACACATGGAACAAAATCTTCTAACTTGGTGTAAGACCTTCCATGTTTCCCACAATGGTATTCATCTTTAGTACATTCACTTAAAACCATTCTTCATAACATAATGAATGGAAACATAGGAAAGGGTGACCTCATATTCTCATTAAGGGTAAAAATTCAATGTATTATTTCTTTTTATCCTCTCATGTCTTATGAGAGGATATCAAAGGAATAAGGCATATATTTTTTTTCAAACACAAAATCATAAAACATCCTTGGTTAAGGATAACTACTAAGAACATCATTACATGTTAGGTTTGGTATAATCACAGGTGTACTGGCTTCTGTATTGGGCTAACAGCCCATGCACACTCTAATTTTCTAGCATGGGATACATCCGGTGTACCCTTTTATTTCTGGCCTTGGGATACAACCCAGTTACCCTATTATTTTTAGGATAGGGATGCAACCTATGTACCCTATTATTTTCAGTTGTAGGGTATAAATCCTATACCCTCTCATTTTTAGGAATGGTGTACAACCTGTGTACCCACTTGTTTTCAACATTGGGCTACAACCTATGTACCCTATTGTTTTCAGGCTTGTTCTACAACCCATATACCCTATTATTTTTGTTCATGGGATACAACCCATGTACCCTCATATTTTTATAATTGAGCTATAATATGTGTACCCTATTATCTCATATAAAAATTTTCATTACCCTATGAATTATAGGTATATATGAGTCCCACCTTCATATAATGAAATTATATAGAAATGTTCTATAAGATAATGAAACATTCATCATATCAGGACACATAAAGATAGATGGGTTTCATAATCATTATATCAAATCCCATAAAATGAAATGGGTACCATAAAGATTTCATAATATCATAACCTATGTAATATAGATAGGACTCATAATCATTTCATTTCAGTATAACCCGTGAAAGGAAGTGAGTTTCATTAGAATTTTATCATGGTAAAACCCATAGAAGGGAAGTGAGTTTCATAAGATACATGTCATCATAAACATAGACCATTCAAATAAATGATAATAATAGTTTCCTTGGATAATACCCCCAATAAATCATAAACTATATTAAAGGATTTTATCCTATACGGATGATAATTTTCAAAGATTACATGGAACATTTATCTAGGAAAAGTACAATTTTTTGAAAATAACTTTTAGAAGTTATAAAGGAAGATTGAAAACATTTTGAAAAAATTTTCTTCGAAAAATATAATAGAGGTAGTTTGAAAACAATTTGAAAACCCTTTCTTTGAAAATAATTTTGAACACTTATAATGAAAGATTGAAAACATTTTGAAAAATGTTTATTTGGAAATAGACTTCAATACATATGAATTAAGATTTTAGAACCATTGAAATATTTTTTGTTCGAAAATAATCATAAAATATAATTAAAAAATATTTTTTAAAACATTTTTTGAAAACATTGTTATGGAAAAAATGTGATTTCTGACCAAAGAAAAAAATGATGTCAGATTTTCATAAATTTTTCTTCTTAATAATATTACAATCCAAAGAGTAAAAAAAGGAAACATTACGTGAGGATATAGTGAATAAACAAAGTACAATAAAATTGATGATAATTATTTAGATATACATCATACTATTTCATCAATAGATTATAATATAAAACAATCTCAAAAAATGATGAGATTGTAACAATAAACTCTTAACAATTTTGTATCATTGAATAAAAATACCCATGAAATAATAAAATTATATTAATCATAAAATATCTTGAAATTAATGGGATTAATGACATAAAATTTCAATTGTTAGTATATACACCGCATAAAATAATATAGCTTTATAATAAAACATGTGTCTCAAAGAAGGAAAATTGAGACAATATTACCCTACTTATTTGGTTACTTTTGAACCGTAAACTCCCAAGAAATAGATATAATTAAATAGATTTGAAAACGCCATAAATCTAATGATATTTATCATATAATTAAATCCTGTTAAGTATATACACAACACAAAAGATATGTGTCCTAAATAAGTCACAAGTTTCACAGAAACTAAAAGTGAGACTAGAAATCCCCTTACCTTAGGCCTTAATATTCATCATACATTTTAAAACAACATATATAATAAAAATAAGTTTATTATAAATATACAGATGATCCATATTATTATATATTACAATATATGTATTCAATATGACATTATATTACCCATTTATTAACAATTCCTAATTAGTGTTACGTTTCAGGTAATATCTGATTTGTTTTTCGTATATGTTATGACTTGTTATTATTGATCATATTAGATAATTATTTTACTATTTAAAAAAATTTAAAACATGATATAAATATAATATATATAAATATATATAAATATTTTTAATAATATTTAAATGAAATAAATATGATGTTAAATACATCATTCCCATAGATGGTAGGCCGCACTTATGCCTGAACACCGTTTCTGTTTTCCTATCATATTGAAGGAATAAATGTAAATGAAAAATATTTATATTATAATAAATATATAAAAATATTTTCATATATATATTATAATTTAAATTAACCAATCCTCAAAATATTCCATGTAATTTCTTAATGAATCACATCACTTTAAGGAGGCGGAAGTCCGCACATCTACAACCGAAGTTATCATATTCCAAAAAAATTAAAATCATTAAGCTAGGTGTTATATAATAATTTAAGAGGCACAAATAAATAATAAATATCATTTATATAATAAAAAAAGTATGTACATCATAATTATAATCCATGAGATGCAGTAATGTAAAAATGAATGAAATCATTTCGCAAGGTGGTAGTCCACCGTACACATGAACAGTTAGTTCATTATACTTCTGATAGAAGTATATATAGGTGTAGATAGAAATATTAGAATAAAAAAATCTCTATATAATTTGTATAATTATTTTATTATATATTATTGGAATAAGAATATCTAAATGGGATGGGAAATAAGTAATATAGAAATGAACATTGATAAGTATTACCTTTTATTGGATAAATCCTTTTGGTTTGCCTCAAAGAGCTTCGTTGGCTGTCTTTATGGACAAAGTGAGTATTCTAAGATTATAAGAGGTATTTTGTGATATTTTTTTGATTAGGTATTTTTAAATCCAAAGGGATTTATAGGCATTAATAAGTGAGGTGGGGGGGGGGGCAGTTCCTTGGAATAGTGGAGGAGGAGTGAAATTCTTGTAAATGTAAAAAGGAAAAAAACTATTGAGAGGTATCCCTTATATCATGTGACTCTAATTATATAATATTTTAGATATAATTGGGTATATAATCAAAATATTTCCATAGAATTTTTTTTAAAAAAATTTCTAGTGTATTTGACATCTTAAGTTAATGGTTAACCACTAATAAAACTTGTTTTTTACCGTAATTGTTGTAATTAAATTTAATTACGTTCACAAATTTTTTTGTTGAAATATTAATTTGAACTTATTAGACAATAAAACCTATAATTAATAAAAATATGGAGTAAATATTTCATAATTCCATGACATAGTTGTTGAAAAAATTAATTTTAATAAAATCCGGTATACGTGATGAAATAATGATTTTTTAATGTGAAAGTGTCCAAAAATTTGATTTTTTTTATATCTAATTTCAATATGAAGATGATTTCAATGTAATAAATTTAATTTATTTTATTATTTTTGAACTAATTATACTTTTAACCCATATTAAAATTTAATTTATATATATAAATAAATTATATGAAATATAAGTTTCGAATTAAAATTGAGTGTTTTCATTATTCACTGAAAAATGTAACTTTTCAGAAGTACACAAAACAAATAACCAATATCAAATTTTGATATTCCAATTTATAAAATGATATTTATTTATTCAAAAAAATTAAAATCATTCCAAAATAATATTTAAAATAGATACGTAATTAGAAGCTGGTAAAATTACCCTTTACAAAATTCAACTTTTTATTCATAAAATTTGAATTTATCTAATCACTTGTATATAAAACATATAAGATGATAATTTAACAGTTAAATTAATAATAATATATATATATCATTAAAATCTTTTATAAAATGGGTTTTAATTATCATATTGAGATTAAACACGATTGATTGCATAAAATTGTTTTTCCAGTAAATAATTTCCTACATTTTTAAAAAGAATTTTATTTTCATTTCTAGTTAATTAACCAACAAATAATTCATACTACATACATGCGTGAACCATATTTTCATAATTATATTATTCTTATTCATACCCATTACTCCAATAGATAAGTGAAAAATAGAATAATATTTTAATAATAATATTAATAGTACATTTTAATTTAGTAAAATTAGGTCTTGAGTGTAACACAAGCTATCAAAGGAACTCAGAATTGTGTGTAAAACAATCCAATAATAGTGTTGTGTGGACCAAAACCTAATCAATGTGTCACATGTATCACATGAATAGCATGGTGTTGCATGCCACACAAACCATACATAGTGCTTTAATAAAACACAAGCTATATTTAGTGTCATGTGCAATGAAAAATATAATAATGATTAAATTAATTTGAAAATATATTTCACAAATTATTGGGCTGTTACATTAAACCCCATGAAAATGAATTTCTCTCTGTAAATTAATCTGGGCTACCAATGGTTTAATACCTAAAAGTTCATTTTATTGAAACTAGCATTGTAAAAATGAATACTAAAACTACCTTTAATAATGGGAAGTTGGAAAAATAAAGGTTTCCCAAAGTAACACATTACTAGGTTAGAAAATATTGGAACATAGCATGCAAGTGAAAACATGGGTATAGAAGTGAAATATAACTACTATATTCTAATGGAGACTGATAGAGAACATGTTAAGGTGAATGTTAAAGATCATAAATCCATAATCCAAAGAGTCCTGAAAAATGTAATTGATATCATAAAAAATGATGATAAAAAGACAAAACTTTATTTCAAGCCCCTCTTCCAAAAGTTGAATAATTTTCACAAGGAAATTTACTTGATTTAATTCCATTTAATATAGGCAGCCTATCCCTTTGGTTGTGTCTTGAAAAAATCCCATATCATCTTTTTGACAAAAATGAAGGGTAATTTGTAAATACTATACCACTAACATATCATAAGATACATATGTATAATGAAAATTCATTCTATCTCTCTTTAGTTATCATCAAAATAAATTGTTAGAATATATTATTTAATATTCATAAATCATCTTCTGGGGAGATAATACATTAATATATAAAAAATCAGTAGAAGTTTAACATATAAAATTCATTAAAAGGTTAACCTTATAACTCTACAAATAGATAAAAGACCAAAAACATATAAATAAGTTCACTGAATTTCTCAAATTTAGCTTAACATTGATCCCCCATTATAAAAAATTAACTCTTATTTGTTATATACCAAACATGTGAATATATTCATCATATATTCGATTGAAAAATGGTAATAACATAAATTACCATAAATCCTTATTGATAAAATGAATTCTTTCTTATTCCAAATATCATTAGATATATTCCCTAAATCTAAAAGTGTTTTAATCTCCATCCCTGATAGTACAAACCACATTGTCAACAATTCCTTTTTCATTTTCATGGTAATCAGTACCATCCAATTTATTTATTCATATCTAACGATTCTTTATCCAAACACCATTGTTTCAAAATCAGGAAATTATTAAGGGTTATAATCTACTTAGTCTTGTGTTTCTCAAGAATATCACCTTGACACTAAATCAATTTTCAATTCTATAAGAACTATTCAACATATTTTGTTTAAATACTAGATGAATTATTTACTAAAAATAAATATATTTCAGGATTAGTATAACATAATCTTTAAATTATGAGACCTAAATTTTTTATTCATTATACTTCCTTCTCAAACAAATTAACTATGCTTCATCGTCTTACTCGTTAATACCCCTTTCCTAAAATATGAAATACGAATCATGTCTTAACATTAGGAAAACTCAATTTAATTATTCTTGTAAACAATACAATTAGAAAACAACAAACTGTTCATATATCGATTGTGGTCTCTTCATAATAAGAAACCAAACCCTTACTAGTTACACCCTCCTAATTCTCTTCATGAGACTTCCACTTAGGACATCAGTTTTCTTAATGCCCATAAACTCCACATTTAATTCATTCATTAATTGATAATACATTAGGGAGTCCAATTTTTACATATAGTGATTGTAGTTACATTCTTTGTGTTCTTCTTCAGAGTCAAAAACATTTTTCTATTACACTAATATATTCACATGGGTGATTCTTTTCATAGTCTTGACATAAAGGAAAGTGAATATTCTTTCTTCCATGGTCTCCATTACTTTCTGTCTTAGAAAACTCTTTTATTATCTTCATTGTTGAGTCCAAGAGATAGTTAATGTATACATTATTAATCATGTTTCACGAAAACTAATTAAGAATGATCACATCATCCTTTACTCCTACCACCATCCCATTTGACGACTCATAATGTCACATTAAATTTAAACCTCGTTTCTTATGGTTCCCACCGTTGACTAAAACTATAAAGATCATTTTGAGAATCATTTATCATATATTAAAACCACATAACCATGCAAAATAACATATAGGATGTCTAAATTATGATAACTACTATATAATCTATGACAACCTTAGGATTATCCTTCGATACATCAACATACATATCCTTATAAATATACCTATAGATATCAGTAATGTTTTCTCATCCTAATTTCCAAAGGATCATTAAACCATTCCATTAATACAAATTATAGTGACCAAGACATAACATACATGGATATTAAATAATTTTAGATGAAAATTAAACACAATAACACCTCAATCCATTATTTTATATTTTTGAAAAATCCATTTTAAGTTAATTTGGAACCATAAATAAACATCCAGTACAACATCAATTAAAATAGACCCTCACAAAAAAAATACCACATGACATATTTAAAATTTCAAATTAAAAAAAACCATATAACCGACCATAGACCATCATCATGAAACATGTTTCAAAATTCAAATAGAGACCATCATAACTTACTTGGACCATGTACCACCTAATGAGGCACACCCTAACACAAACAAAAAACCACATTCATACCAGCATGACGGTGAGAAATGCCCACCAGAAACCATCTACACACCCGTAATACACCATATTAGAGTAACAATGAACCGAATTACATCGAATAAAAATTAAAAGGTAATATAAGTAGGGCTCAAAGAGGAATAAATATTTTCTTTCATGCCTCCTATAAAATGATGGACACCCAAAAACACCTCCCAAAACCACCATAGAGAACATTGCACCAGACTGACTAGGAATGGAGCGTTGTACTAGGAAATCAGAGTTGAGATGAGTGGAAAAAGGTTTGAAAGAGGTTCATTCTTCATGAAAACTTCATAAATTCCTTCATGGACCCAAGAAAATATATTTTTCTCATTAAAAAAATAAATTCTAGATGAATGTAATAGTTTAGTTCCTTTGGAAACATGGAACACAATCTTCTAACATGGTAAAAACTCATCAATGTTTCCTATAAAGGTCATCCCCTTTAGCAATTATACTTAAAAACTAATATTATGTCACGGGAAAATGAAAAATAAGAAATGATGAGATCATATGCTCAGTAAGGGAAAATAAAGGAGATACATAAGAATAACATGTAAAAAGGATACGAGAACCTGAGAATAACATTTTAAGATCATACCCAGTATATCAAAGATCATATACATGAGTCATGGAATAAATATTGATAGTTTTAAGTCATTAATCATATGAAAATAAAGAGTATAATCAATGAGGGGATAACATTGTAATAATACAAATAATTTTTGGCATACAAATAAGTATAGGAAATCTTATGTCAAGGCTACTTACCAAGAACTTCATTACATGTTAGGCTTGGGATAATCACCCATTTACCAACTTTGGGCTTAGTCTAACAACCCGTGTACCCTTTTATTTTCAATTTAGGGATAAAAACCATGAAACCAATTATATTTTATCTTAGGCTAAAACCTGTGTACACAATTATTTTTAGTCTTGGGCTAAAAAATATGTACCCTCTTATTTTTGGGTATAGGATACATCTTCTATACCCTCTTTCTTTTGGCCTACGCTATAACTAGTCAACCATTTTATTTTTGGGCTTGGGGAATAACCTATGTACCCTATTGTTTTCAGGAATGGGATAAAACCCATTTACCATATTGTTTTTTTGGACTTGGACTATAACCCATGTACCTTTTTGTTTCCATGTTTTCGATACAACCTGAATACCCTTAGTGATTATATACCATTTATCATTACCCCTGGCATTGAAGAGATACATAAGTATAACCAGTAAGCTAATTAAATCATACATACATGTTACATAAGATAATAAAACATTCATCATATCATTATCTAAAAAAAGAGAAGGATTTCATAAATATCATATCATAACCCATGAAATTAAATGGGTATTAGAAACATATCACCATATCATAATCTTTAGAAAATATATAGGTTTTATCACCATTTCATCCTATAATAAATCATTAAAGAAAGTAGTTTCACAATAATTTTATCATGGTATAACTCCTGGAAGAGAAATGAGTTTTTTATGGAAATTATCATCATAACGATAAACCATTCAATGAAAGGATAAGAATGGCGTCCTTTGATCATATCCCCTATAAATCTTAAATTACATCAAAGGATGTAATCTTAGATGGAGGAGGATTTTGGAAGGTCACATGGAACAATTCTTAAGGAAAATATTCCATATTTTAAAATAACTTTCTAAAAATTAAAAAGGATTCTTGAAAGAATATTCAAATAAAATTCCTTGAAAAAAAATTAAAACTTATAAAGGAAGATTAAAAATATTTTGAAAACCATTTCATGGAATATAAATTTTAAAACTTATAAAGGATGCTTGAAGACCTTTTGGAAACCTTTTATTTGAAAATAATTTTGAAAATATATAATGAATTTTTTTTAAAATAATTGTAAATTTTTTTATAGGAATATAAACTTAAAATATCATTAAAAACGTTTTTTTAAACATTTTTTTGAAAAAATAGATTTTCCACCGAAGATAGAAATGAAGTCTTATGTTCTTAAAAAAGTTTTCTTAATAATATTTTGTAGAAAAGAATGTAATATGGTGTCATTAAATGAGAATATCATGAATAACAATTGCAGAATAAAATTCATGATAATTCATGGGATATTGATCATAATATTTCATCAATGGATGCAAAATCATAAATAATCATGATAAATAATGATATTGTTGTAATAAACTATTAAAAATTTGGTAACATGGAATAAATATACACCTGAAATAATAACATTACCAAAATAATATAATATCCTTAAAATAACAATATTGATGATCTAAAATGTAAAATGGAATTATATACACCATGTAAAATAATATTTTTTATTAAAAACTTTCGTGTCAAAGAAGGAAAATTGAAACAATATTACCTTGCCGATTTAGTATATTTTGAACCATAAAACACCATAAAATAGATATCATAAATTAGATATGTTTATACCCGTAAATTTAAGGATAATAATCATATAATTAATTCATGTGAAATATATACATCACAAAAAAGAAACCAGTGGTGAATATGTCATAAGTCTAACATAAACAAAAGTGAGACTAGAAATCCCCTTACCTTACATCTAGAATTTATTTATACACTTTCATCCATAATATATAATAAATATAAGTTTAGTATAAATTTACAAAAGATACATATTATTATATATCATACCAAATATAATTTTATTATGAATTTATATTTCCTATTTTTTTCAATTTTATTTTAATGTTATGTTTCATGTAATATACGCTTTGTTTTCTATATATGTCCTAACTTGTTATTGTAGATCATATTGCATAGATCATGATTTAATTAGTTAAAGATTTTAAAAATTGATGTATATATCATATATATTCAAAATTTAATTATTTATAACAATCAATAAAATAAATAAATATGATGTGAAATACATAGTTCACGGAGACGATAGGTCATACGTATCCAAGAACATTGTTCCCATTTTCTTATTGTATTTAAAGAGATAATGTAATTGAAATATATGTATATATAATTATTTTATAATTTTATTATAATTATTATTTCAAATATATAATATAAGTTTTCTAAACCCATCTGTAATACATTCTATGTAAATGTTGAAAGAATCACATCACTTTGAGGAGGTGGTAGTCCAAACGTTCCAAAATGAAGTTATCGTAGTCATACAAAAGGGAAATAATGAAATAATGTGTTATATAATAATTAAAAAAGCACAAATAAATTATAAATTTAAATTATTTCATATGAAAATTTTAATTCCATCAACATTCACAACCATTATATATTGTAAAGGAAAAAATGAATGACATCGTTTCGTGAGTTGGTAGTTTGGAATTCACAGAAATGTCAAGTTTTCTACCAATTAGATGGAAGTGCTTGTAGCAATAGTTTAGAAAATTAGAATAAAATATATATGTATATTTAGGGTACTTATGATATTATATAATACTGGAATAATAATAATAAAATTTGGGGAGAAATAAAAAAAATCAAAATGCATGGTGAAGAATGTTACCTTTTTTTTCAGGATACTCCTTTTGGTTTTCCCCAAAGGGAATCCTTGGTTAGATTTTTGACCAATGTGAGGATTCTAAGATGATATAAGGGATTTTGGGAGATTATTTGGGATTTTTTGGGAGATAAAAAGGTCTTTATTGGTGTAAAGAAATGAGGGGCTGGGGGTGAGTTCGTTTTTTTATAGTAGAGGAGAAGTTACATTCTTATAAATATTAAAAAACTAAACACTATTAAGAGGTATTCCTTACATCACGTGCCTCCAATAATTATAAATCTTATAGAAAAGGTTGGATATGGTTGAAATATGTTCGTACAATGGCTTTTGGACATGTTTCTAGGTTATTTTTACCCTCATTTCAATGTTTAATAACTAAGTAAACCCATTTTACCTTAATTGCAGTAATTAATGTCAATCACCGTCATTAATATTTTTGTTAAAGAGTTAAGTTAAATTTTTATAAACTGTAAATTATTATTAATCAGAATATGAAAATAATTTTGTAAAATTCCTAATATTGAAGTAGAAGAAAATAATTTAAAAATAACTCCGTTGATGGGATGAAACAATGAGGTTTTGTAGTGAAAATTTTCAAAAGTTTGAATTATTTCAATACCAGATTTAAATAATAAGTTAGTCAAAATGAACACTATTTTAATTAATTTTGTATAATTAAAATAATTATAATGTAAAATGAGTTTAAAAATAATTTAACTATATAAATAAATTAGATGGAAAAAATTTTTCAATTAAAATTTAGTTTTTTCACTATTCATCAAAATATGAAACTTCTCTGAAAAAATCAGCAAAAGTAAATTATGATATTGCACGATCAAAAATAATTTTTTTTTCACAAATAATTTTTTTAAAAGTTTCCAATATTATATTTAAAATTGTTGTTCAATTAAGAGGTTGTGATATTACCTTTTAGAAAAATACATATTTTTATTGATAAAATTGGATTTATTCTTATAAATTATCCAAAAAACACATAAGATTAAAAATAAATAGATAAATGAATATAATATATGCATTTCATGAAAATAATTTATAAAAATTGTTTTAATTTATTTATTTAAGTAAAACATGTTTAATTGCATAAACTATTAGAGTAAATGATTTCCTATATTTTAAAAAAGTATTTTATTTTCATTTATAATTAATTGGTCATCAAATAATTATAATTATGTACATGTGTAAACCATATTTTCATAAATTAATTAATATTATTCATAACCAAAATTGTAACATTTGGTTGAAAACTATAATAATATTTTAATAATAATATTAATAGTACATTATAGTTTAGTAAAACATTGTCTTTTGTGTCACGAAAGCTATCGAAGGAACTCAGAATTATCTGTAACAAAATAAAAACATAGCGTGGTGTGTATCAAAAGCTTATTTATTTTTTTTATAAAAAACGTAATTTTTTTTATACAAAACATACAAAACATTTTAATTTCATACAACATAAGATATATTTTTGTGTGAAATGAAAAACATCAAAAACATTAAATTAATTTTAGGATTTTTTTTAAAATCATAGTGTCTTACAAGTGATTCATAGGATAAGATCACCATGTGTTTAACTTACATCCATTTATGGGAAACTAATTCCCTATGAGAGACACCATGGATGATATTGGTGGATAAATGGTTATACTGGGTCATGAGTGATACTTGGTCCCCTACGTAAGAGACCTGGGATGAGTTTAATGTGATAGAAAACCACATGATAAGAGAGATAGTTCGGATTAAATTTATAGATCACCATGGATGGACTCATATTGTATTGGTACTTTACAATGAACATATAATGATATATAGGATTCCTTCTAGATCATCTTGGACAGGCTAAGGGTGCCTCTCAGTAATTTCTAATGTTTACATTTAAATTAAAGAATAATAATGTGTATCTAAAATTATAGGGAATTGTCTACAAAGACAAATCAAATTTTTGGGAATGATAAATATATTTATACATTACTTTTCATGAACCTAGTCCATTGTATCATAATTGTACAAGTTCACACTAGTTTAGAGAAATCCATCTTAGGCTGAAGTAGGTTGTAATTTCCAGGTATCCCATGAGGAACATAGTAAGAAATATTTAATTATTTAATTATTCCTTGTTTTTTATTATCATTTGGCATAGTACTAATTTTATATGCAAAAACTGGATTGATTTATACATATTTGGTTGTCTCCTATTGAGTATATCTCACACCCTGCCTGGTCTTCCCATGGTACCTAAGTAGACATCATGATTATTAGTGTGGATAAGGGGAAGTAGACAACGTATGATATTTGATTATGATATCTAGGATGGATTATAGGAGTATTGGACCGATCTAATTCCCATGATGATAATTTTAGTGGCTTTTGTTTTTTTGGTATTTTTTTATCATGTGGTATGTCCATGTATTACTTGATTCCCCATATAATATTTTTTCTGTAGCTACATGATCATTATCCCCAATTTGTATCTATTACTAAATCAACTTCCACTTATTTATTACTATGGATGTCACCATTATTCTACCCTTTCAGGTTATGATTTAATTTTAATTATTATAAAAATTGATTAATGTTGTGATACACTATTACTCATAAGGGAATAATATCCCCACAAACACACCCTCGACCCTTGGTTTTAGTCGGATGTCTCTAGAATAAGGTGTGGCCTACTTGAGGTCATGTGGCTAACTATCTCAGGGTATCGCTAAGTGGATTTTGAAGAAATAGATTAAATCATCTTATTTAATACCATTCTGATTCACGTCTTTTAAAATTCCATGATTTATTCAATGAATTGTGTTTATTATCTTTAATATCCTAGGTATGGTTTCTAAATGTTTTTCTCATGTTATCTTAACATCATGTTAATGTTATGTTAATATCACCCCTATTTACCCTTACAGAGCATCTAAGCTCACCCTTATTTTATTTCCATTCCACATGTTATGAAAAAAGCTATTTTGTATGATATTTATAAGAAGGGTTCATGTTATGGATAAGTTAGAGAGAGATTATATATTTCGCTTATAAAGAAATTGTTTATCTATCAATGTTTCCAAAGGGAGTAGGATTATTTGATTTTATAATGGATATTTATGGGATGTAATGAATTATCATCTATTCGATTATATATATATTTATAAAAAAATTGGGGTTGTTAAAGGAATGACCTTCATGCCTTTTTTCAGACTAGGTTGGGAATTAGGTTAGATGGAACCTTGTGCCAATTCATTACAAAACTGAATCAATGATCTGGTTCACAATGGGGCCTAGGTTTTTGAATTTACTCATACTATTTGGGGGGGGGGGTGATAGTGTAGAGATAATAATATAGAGAATCAGTATATAGGAGTTATAATATTTTTGTGTAGTCTTTATCACCCTGATCCTCATGTTTCCATGGGTAGTTTGTATTTTTTATTTGATTATGGATTTCCATTTGATAGAATTTTTTTATTATGGTTTGATGCATATAGAGATGGTTCTTGATCCTCAATTTCATTGATTTATGTTCCTTTTTGTTTTATCTTTGGGACTTTAGGATGTAAATGATAATGTGGGATCAATGTTTAAAAACCTAGAGTTTATAAAAGATATTTATTTTATGAAAGAAATGTGTATTATATTATATTATATAGAATTATGCACATACAACACAATGAGAAACTGAAAATACATTATTTAATTAATTAAAATTGTTACATTAGTTAGAAATTAAACCCATTAAAATTAAAAATATTTTAAGGGGAAAATAAAAAATTGAAAAACTAAAATGGGAAAACATGGATCAACATAATTAACTAAAAACATCCCTCTCATGAACAACTATATAGAAATAAATTATAATATTATTTGACCAACAGATATTATAGGAAATGAAAATATAGAACCCTGATAGAAATTAATGATAATAATTAATTATGGAATGAATTAGTATTTATAGTAGATAATGTGACCATTGGAATGGTAATTTGAAAATTGTAATAGTAACCCAACTGTTTAAAATAGAAACCTGACCTTTTTGAATAGTTACCTGATACTTCGAATAGTAATTTGACTGAGAAATAATAAAATTTAATATAATAATATTTTTATGTATAATTAATATAAACATAAATATAATAATTCCATTAATTAAATATCAAGATTAAAAACTAAAATAAAATATAAGAATATTTTTAATAAACTGTATTTTAAGCTGTTCCATAAAAGTAATAATTATTATATTAAAAATTAAATTAACCAATACTAGAAAATTATTTTCATAAAATGAAATTTATTTTTTAAATCATCATGTTTATATTTTATAAGTGTGAAATTTGGGTAATTTTTTGAAATACTTCAATTTTCAAGATAATTCTAAAAATAATGTTTTTTATAATCAGTGTATCTTTAATTAAACAATTCATGATGTCAAAATGAAAAAATAATTTATAGAAATTGTGTATTAACAAAAACATATTTAATTTAATAAATTTTTCATTAAAATTTAATAAAAATATTTTCAAAACATAAAATAAAATTTCCGAATTCTAAAGTTTAAAGTATTTTATTAAAAACAATTTCTTCATTTTTTCACCTTCCTTTATAATAATAAATGGAATTAGAATTATAAATGGGTTTAAAGTCCAAAAACCATTATATTTTATTAATTTATGTATTATTTTGTAAAAAATATAAAAACTACAAGGTTTACCTTGGATATAGCATTCTATAAAATATTTTAACTCAAATATACCTCTCTCCTAAACTATAAATAACCCCTAGCCATCACGTTTGAAAACTAATTCTCCCTCGCTTAAAAAATCACAACGTATAAAAATTGAATATCTATTAATCCATTATAACATATAGTTCTTTTTTAGAGTATACCCACTCCATACATTAAGGAATTCTAGTACTGTAGAAGGGAAGTGACACCAAGAAAAGAATATCTTTTTATCAACTCTTCTCTTGTTTTCCTTCCCTCTTCTTTTTTGAAAAATTTCATTTAAAAAAAATCTTATATGATTGATTTGAAATTTTTTAATGGTATATTAATGATCTTAGCCTTTTTAAGAATTATTTTTTTGAATTTTTTATATTTTCCAGCTCTATTTTTCCTCACTTGGAGAATATTATCGATAATAGTATGTTAACCAACAATAATTATGTTTCCAATTTATTTCCATATCGGAAACATTATGGTTTTATTATGATTATTTATGAAAAATAACTGTATATATATATTTATTTTAACCATATAAAATTAATTCTACTTATGTATAAATTACCTTGAAAAAAAATAGTGAAAATTAATCAAAATAAGAATTTTTATTGAAAACATGATTAAGAAATATAATCAAATGATTATAATTTAAAAAAATTAAAAAAAATCTAAATAATTTACATATGTCTAATTTTTTTAATAAACCTAGTTTTATTATTCAGAAGGTGTAAAAATGACTAAATAAAGAAGGAATTAAGCATAGGGATTCTCAAAGCCAACTCCTTTTTTTATAGATTATCCATCTTCCTCTTCATTTTCTGTATAGATATTCCCCTAATATTTTTAAATATCGTTTCACTATTCTCACATTTTATTTTCTTGTATATAATTTTTTTCCGAAACATATTCTTAATCTAAATACCAATATTTCTTAAATATACTAATATTTCCAAAACAAAACCTTGGCTAATCCTATGTTTTTTCTTCATCACTCAAGATGGCTGATGATTACTCCAGATTTGTTTTCCCTTATTCATTTAGAAACCCAAATGTTTATTAATGAAATTATTCTTTATTGAATAATTTCGAAACCAATTCCATTAAATGAGTTATTTCATGACTATTATTGTTTTACGTTTAATGTGGCATGAATTATTATGGGAATTTATGACATGACACATGAGATTGGAAATATATAGCCCTACAATGAATTGACGTAATATGATGCATCATATTAGATATTGTGTTTTATTCATGAACATTATTCTATATTTTTTTAGAATGATGATGTTATAATTTATAATAATATGTTATATATGGACATGATTCTAGATTTGTTCACAACTATGTGGGGTATTTGACCACTATGACATGATGTTTCATTTTTTTTCATGAACCAAATTCCATGCCTTTATCAAAATTTTACCTCATGTTGTTGATGATGATCTAATGATTATTATATTATGGGGTCATTTTTTCTCACCCAGTTACTATTGATTTATTCCTCTTAATCCTCCCCTTACTGTGCTTTTTTCTCATGGTCTTATTTGATGTATATCCTCAAGTGACTCTGTGTAATAATGATATATTGAGCGATTTATAAGGATAAAGAATAATAATTTAAATTATTTTTTTTGTATTATTTTTCACAGGTTATGTATATACCTAATTTACCCAAGATACTAAGCCTTTGAATCATGGATTATAATGTTATTATATTGTTTATCATAAAAATGAAACAATATTCATTTAATAAAATGTTTGGATGAAATAGTTAGTATCATAGAATAGTTTTTTTAATTTCGGAATTAATATTAAAAACAATTAGTGGAAAACATAAGTATAAGTCTATGTATAAGTAAACTTCTTAGAAGAATGATTTTAGAAAATTTATTAAAAAAGGGATCCAATAAGATATGCCTTTGTAGTAAAATTAAAATGAAGAATAAATTATTTCTTCATTATTTATTGATATATATTTTGTTTGGAAATTTTATTTTTTATAAAATGGTGTGAACCATGAGAAACTAGTAAAAAACCTATTGGAGGGACATTTCGAGGTCTATCTAAATGACATCCCCAATGACATGGCAGGTGGAGTTCAAAAATTCATAGCGATTCTTAACTAGTTTTCTCAGGCTATGAATAATAACCTAGACCAAATGGAATGTCTACTTATACCCTAGAAGGAGAAAATGTCTATTGAGTCTTTTATGCGGCAACAACCACCAACATTCAGTGGCTCTTCAAGTAAAGTTTTCACAAAAAAGTGGCTTTACTCAATAGATAAGGTCTTCTATATACTCTAATCATCAGAGATGGAGGTGAATCTATCCCTCTATCATTTAGATTGATAAGTCGAGAAATGGTGGGAGTTGATATAGAACACCAATATGAAGGATGGAATCGAAGTGATGAAGTAGGAATATGTTTAGTAAATATTTATTAATAAGTATTTCATTAGAACGTTTAAAAAATGATGGAGAATGAATTTCTTGAGATTAAGAAGAAGGAGGGTGAATCTTGCATGGATTATAAGGAAATATTCACATGTATTTAAAGATATTTTTCTAGTTTTGTTACAAATAATGATATAAATATTCATATTTTTAATGGGTTAAAACAACACCTTTAAATGACATTATCTAGGTGAGATATTTTGTGCTATGGAGATGTTTTTTGATGTGCTATCATAGTCGATATGTTGTTGGGTAAATGTTCCCAAGGATATGGAGATAAGAATATAATAATGGAGTTTCAAGCTGGTGGGCCTAATAAAAAATGAGGAAAGAGGATCAATCCACCAACATGTCAAAAATGTGAGAATAATCATCATGGGAACGGATTTAAAGAGAGGGGAAAATTATTCAAGTTAGATAGAGAAGCCCAATAATATCATGAATTTTAAAGATACATGAATAAGATAGTCAACATGATGGAGTAAAGAAAGGAACTTCCCAATTCAACACACATGGTACATTGTTTCCATTATAGGTAGAAATGGTATTATCCAAACTAGTACAATAAAACACATGTCCTTGAGGTTAATTAGTGTCAATAACTACTAAATCAATAAGACGAAGGGGAATCATGTTACATAACCACAACTAAAGTAGATGATGAAAATGAATTTGTAAATGATACACTAACTTTTATCCCAAGAATGAGAAATTTATTTTTTTATTATAGTCATATGAATTCTTTTATATCCTAAACGTTTTATAGAACTCTTGAATTGATGCCTCGATACTATGATATAGAGATATATACAAAAACACTTATTGGTGTGATTATTGAAATTGAGGTGCTGGACCCTTCTCCTATGAGAATCAATGGTATGATTATTCCAGTGAATCCTGTAATCGTTCCCCTATTGTAATTCAATTCTATACTAGTCATCGATTATCTCTTGTTATATAGAACACACATCAACTGTTAGGAAATGGATATCTCTTTCTATATTTAGAACCATCCCACGTTCATATAAAAATGAAAAGAAGATAATGAGTCTCCTTTTAGGAACACATCAATGGTTTGGGTGATTATTTCCTATATGGAATTATACCTTTTCAAATTAATTGATTCAAAGGAAAGTATCGATATTAAGGAATTTACCATTGTGAGGGAATACACTGATATATTTTCTAAACAGTGAACTATAATTCTAATGAATTACAATGTAATGTTATATATAGATATTCTACATAGAACCAATCTAATCTCAAAATCAAGTTATAGGATAACCCTTATTAATTTGGAGGAGTTGAAGAAGCTAAAATAAAATAATTTATACAAAGGGATTATATGCCCTAGTGTACAACCTTAGGGTTCAATAGTGCTCATTGTAATGAAAAAGGATAAAACAGTGTGGCTATGTATAAATTAACAGGATCTCAACAAGATCACCATAAATAACAGGTTCCCCTTCAAATGATTTATAACTGGTTCGATCAACTATGAGGAGATCAATACTTCTCAATGGTGGATCTTCATTCTAGATATCATCAGCTGATGGTGATGAAGGAAGATATTCAGAAGACTACTTTCCATGCAAGGAAAGGGAACTATGAGTTCATATATATTCCCATATGGAATTAAAATTACTCTAAAATATTCTTGAATTTTATGAATATATTTTTTAGATACCACATTGAGGAATTTATAGTAGTCTACACTGATATTATTCTCATTTACTCCAATAGAAAGGATAAATATGAAGAGTATTAATGGATTGTTTTGGTGACATTACATAATGATAAAATATATGATATGTTCGTAAAGTTTGACTTCTAGATGAATAAATTCACATTATTGGGGAAAACAATCACAACTGAGGGGAGTTATATGGACCCTTCAGGGACAATTTCAACTGAGGAATGACGGAGACCCACCTGGGTCATTCAAATCTATAGTTTCCCTGGCATAACATGGTTCTACCTTTGTTTTTTCATACAATTTCTCAAAATTTTCTTGCATGATAACTATATAAACAATGAATGGGTTAAATTATTTATAAATATTGAAATTTAAGGAAATATTTAAGGTTATCAAGAAGAGGCTAATCATTACACCTGTAGTCACACTACCAATAAGTAGAAAAAGTTTTTTGTTATATAGCTATGCGGTAAATAATGAATTTCTATGATCTCGACCTTTTATGGAGTTATCTAGTGCTCTTTGGTGGTTACTCGTTTCCCTTCTATTGAGTACTTTTAATTTTTTGTTTTACCTTGTGGTGTTTTTGGGTGGAAATTAAAGAAAAATAGAAGAAATAGGATAGTGCACAGTTGGTTCACAATTTGACAAAACTATTCACCCCAGCCTAAAAAACCATACAACCCCAGACATAAGGTAATTTTATAGTTGGAACATGGTTTATCAGACCATGATTCATTTTAGGAGTAACTTTTCACCCATATAAAAGGGACACATGGAATAAGCGCACACTTTGGGTAAACCATGCACCCTTACCAAGCAATGCGTGCACTAAAATTAATATAACCTAAAAATTAGATTTTTAACAACACGAACCTGCATTTTAATTCCAATTCAACCCATATTAATCCAGAACCTCTATTTATGGATTTTGGATCCTACAATATAGATTCTAATCCCTTCTTACCTCTGTTCTTTGTGATTTAAATCCCTAATTTAAGATATACACCCCTCACATTAAGTAAATCATATCCCTTTGGGTTACATATTCATCTTCCTTTTATCCCTTCATTTAAAGGGGTTATTCTTATTTTTTTATTTGTTATAGATATAGTATTGAATTTATAGATATATATTTGATGGATCATGATTTATTCAATCATGGTTTAGGTTACAGATCATGATCTCTCTCTATGTCGTTACTCCGCTGATTTTTGGGGATCTGTATTGGGAGACCTCTCTTAATCGAACTAAGGAAAGTTGTCTAATAATGAAATTACATAGTATTAATATTAATTATGTGTATGTGATTGTATAATTACAAGGGTTTGTTAAGAAATTGAAATTCCTTCGAGAATTTATTAATGTCCCCAATTAAAAAAATTTGAATTGAGGGTTTGATTGAATAATGAAAATTGTGGAATTATGATAATTAATTATAAAAGTATTTAAACGGGGAATTGTGTATAATTAATTTTTGAGTTAATTATATAATTATTCAACTGTGAATTTTGAATAATTAATCCATGAATTAATTTTAAAATGTTGAGTAGTGAAATGATTAATTAAATATTGAATTAATTAATGGACTTTATATAGTTAATTAATTTTTGAATTCATTAACATAAAATATGTGATTAATTAATTGGAGAATTTATTAATTGGATATATACTATTAATTAATTATTAATTAATTAAAGGAATTGTGGTGATTAATTAATTATGTATTTAATTAATGAGATAGAGGTGATTAATTAATTATTGGGTTTATTAATTGAAACAAGTATGATTAATTAATTATTAAATTAATTAATGGAATGAATTTTGGAAGTGATATTTGTTTGGTATCACTTGTTTGTGATTAAGTTGGCATGGATTAGAAGATGTGTTAACTGGGGTGTAAGAGAGGGACTTCTGAAGGACCATGAGTGCCTTTGGGGAGGAAGATTGTGAGAGCTTCAATTTTGATAGTTAAAGGATCGTGAGATCCTTTAGAGAATAAGACCATAGGAGCTACTATTTTGATTTCAAAGAGACCACGATAGCTCTTGGAGTTGGGCTAAGGAAAAGACAGTGAGATCTTCCCCCTTTTCATAGAATTTTATACTACAATCTCACTCACATTAGAACCTTGAGGTTATATCCTTATGTACTCATTACTCATGGTAGAATAATTTATATGTTTTATGATTTTTATAAATATATAAGTTGTGATAATGGATGATAAGAATAAAATTATGATATATGATATCCCTTGGGTTAGTTCTGACTATGACATGAGCTGAAAAATGATTTGAGGTTTGGGTGTCCTTAGGAACCCATTTGTTAATGCATTTAAAAAATGTTTATAGGATAATTTGACAATTGTTTAATTAATAATATCAATTTTAAATTTATATAACTAAATGAACTTTTTATTGACTGGATATTATTTCATAGGCTATTGGCGGTGGCCTACTGGGTTTCACTCACACCCTTTTCGGGTGACATGATTTTTACCAAAATACACTAATAGAAATTTTTGTTATAGCTATGGTTTTGAACTATGGATATAAGCCCACAGACCATGGATATAGTTTTTGGTCACAGATTAATGAACTATGGCTCGTATTGCAATGGCTATAAGGGAAAACCTATATCCATGGTTCAAAACTAGGGCTAGAGACCTATTTACACGGTTCGAATCGTGGTTGTATCCCTATAATCATAGTTTCAACCATGGATAAAGCTTTATATCCTGAGTTTGAAACTATGGTAAAGCTTTAGCCACCCATGGGTGATAGACATGTTTTAAAACCATTGCAATAAATCTTTAACCACAGTTGGAACAGTGGCTATAGGTATATATTCACTATCCAAAACTGTGGCTATATCGCTTCTTATTTGAAAAATAACCTCGAACAGACCCCCCCCCCCCCCCCCCCGCAGGCCCCTTTAACTCCCTGAAGATTCCCCATCCCTTCTAGACACCCCCTAGATAGCACCCCCACCCCTCTTGGACACCACATAGATAGAACGTCCCTCCCTCTTAGACAGAACCCTTGAAATCCCCCTCCCCATAGATATCACCCCTAGACAACCCCCACCCTCCTGGAAAACACCCCCTATTGGACACCACCCTAGAAAACCACCTCCCTCTTGGATTCCCCAAGGATAGCCCCCTCCATCTTGCACAACCCCTCCCCTTCAGACCCCCTTGCACCCCCCTTGACAGCCCCTCCTCCAGAACACCCCCTCTCCCTGGACAACCCCCTCCCTCCTGGACACCCCTAGATATCCTCCCTTGCAGACCCCACTTGCACCCACCCTGAACATCCCCACCCCTTCTAGACACCCCCTGGACAGCCCCCTCTCCCTACAGACCCCCCATGAAACCCCTAGAAAACCCCCTCTCTCCTAGACACCCCCTGGACAACCCCCTCTCTCATGGACACCCTCTGGAACCCCCCCCCCCCCCCCTTCCCCTACATACCCCACTTACAACACCCTCTGTACAGCCCCCATCCCTCCTAGACACCCCTAGACAACCCCCTCCCCCTGAAGTCCCCCTTGAACCCCCTAGATAGCCCCTGATCACTCTTAGACACCCCCTAGACAGCACGCCCCCTGGACATCCCCCACCCTCCTAGACACCCCCTTGGACATCCCCCCTCCCACCTAAATAGCCCTCTCCCCCTAGACAACACCCCTCCTAAACAACCCCCTAGACACCCCCATCCCCCTGGACAACCCCTAGACATACCCAGCCCTCCTAGATAGAACCCATCCTCCTGGACAACACCCTCCCCCTACAGACCCCCTGGACAACACCACCCCCTTCTGGACATTCCCTCCCCCTAAAAACCCCCTTGAACCCCTCCTAGACAGCCCCCATCACTCTTGGACACCCCCTGGAATAGCCCCACTCCATCCTAGACAGCCCCCTCCCCCTGGGTAGCACCCCCTCTAAGACAGCCACCCTTGGACAACCCCCTCCCCGCTGGACACCCCTGGATAGCCCCCTCCCTACTGGAAAACCGCCTCATTGATAGAAACCCCACTCCTAGACACCCCCCCTACATACCCCCATGGATATAACCCCCCTCCTGGAAATCCCCCATACACGTCCTGGAAATCACTCCCCTCATGGACATCCTTTTCACCCTGTAGACCACCATGGATAACACCCCCCTCCTGGATAGCCCCCCAACACCTCCTGGAGAGCACCCCCCAATACTCAAAATGTTTTACGAGAAGCAATAATATTTTCAAGAACCATCATAAACAGATTTAGTTCAATAATATCTTCGTGAAAAGTATTCAATAGTTTAAGCACAAAAAATCAATAGGCATAACATCCTAAAATCAAGAATTTCCAGAGTTCCAATAAGTGGAAAATGAATGAATTGTTCTAAACATGTAAAAATAAAATTAAATACTCCCTTGCAATGATATGATGCAGTTTTCTTCTTTTTAATGAGCCATCCATTCCCATATTATTTCACTCAAGCTGGATATTCTCATTGCATTACGTAAAAAGAAACAAAATCAAAAACATATTCCCATAACTCTATTCCTCGTTAAATAACCCTAAATAATTAGAAACAACATTGTAAATTACAAAGTTTCAAATTGCACATTCCAGAGGACACCCCCCTAATTCCTGGACACACTCCAACACACCCACCCCCTCCGTAGATAGCCCCCCCCCCCCCCCCCCCCGCACACACCCCCTAACAGACCCCACCCCTGGACATACCCTCTCCCTGATAGACCCCTCTGCCCATCTACCTCTAAACAAACCTCCATACCCATAGACATTCTCCCCTCCTAGACCCCCCCCCTATTGGACACTCCCCTCCCTCCTGGACACCCCTCTCCTTCCTAAATAGACCCCCTCTCTAACAGACCCCACGGGACAACCCCCCATTCCCTCCTAGACACCACCCTAGAGAGCCCTGATCCCCCCTAGACAGTCCCCTCCCTCATAGACACCCCCAAGAACAACCCCCCCCCCTTCCTGGATGCACCCCACATGACCAACTCTTCTCCTTCCATGAAATACCCCACCCTACACCCCATCATTTCTAAACTAATCTATTTATGATTTTAAATTCAAGGATAGTTGTCATATTACTAGTAACTTCTACATTATAGAATCTTCTTGAATATAGGGTCCCATGTATACTAGGTATGTTTTTCCAGTGATGAACTTTAGTTAGACATATAGTTTTTTGGGATCTATGAGCCAACATGGTGATCAAAATTCCACATCTATAGTAATCTGGACTTCATTCTAGAGCTATTGAGAAATTGGACACCAGGGACAAAAAAATTGCTCCTACATCATTGGGAGTTCAACAATTATATATGGGACCTCTACCACTTCAAGATAATCTCTATCTAGGGAAATATGTACATGAGTTACAATTGTATAACGATGTCAGTGATGAAAAAGTGGATATCCCAACGATCACATTGGTGTCACAACGCTTGTACTAGGGGAGAGTGACAAAAAAAATATGGATGATGGACATCCATTTCATTAAATGTTTTGTGTATTTTCAGAATGAATCAATGGATATACATATAGGGAAGTTGTTTCATTATCCAAATGATATTTTACAATGAAAGGATAACTCATTTTATAAAATACTAGAGAATAGATGGTAGTTGTGGGGATAAAACATAAAGATCAAGGATCCCATGGTCATGTTAGCTATAGGTATTACTATTAGGATTTGTAGGTGGATGATATCGATTTTGGATGCACACATGCAGGTGTGGCAGGGTGACCTTATCATTGAATAGATGCTAGAGATGAGGTAGGGAAAATCATAGTAGTCCCAATGCATGTGAATATATATAATACATTACCTCTATCAGCCAGTATAAGACTCTCTTCTATGTGTGATTCCCATTCCACTTCCATCACGGTTGTCATCACAAAAACATGGGGTTATATGAATATAAAAACCAAATATCCCAACCTATAAATGTTTTTGAATTATCAGTCATAAAAATTACTAAGAGTCACTCTCTCAACCTTTTCTTAGTCATAATTGGGTGTAGGAGATGACCTTCTTGACATAGTGGATAAACTTTTTATGTGTTCTGATACCAATAAGGGGTAGAATCCCCTAGGAATTTTGAATTATTATTACCCTATTAAAACTACCTCTATTAGGGCTGACAAGAGGGATAAATATGTGAAGTCTACCTTTATTTAAATATAATAGGAAGTGAAAAATAACCACTCTATTTAGTAGAAATCCAAAGTTTTCTATAGAGATAATTCCTTTTTTTAAAAGCGATGTTTATGGATTTAATAAAGGTGATACAAGGAATTAGTATGGTCAAAGTAAGTAATTGGATGGTGGTAGTGATCATAGTGATACTAACAGCTTAATTGAATCTATTAAGGATGGGACGGATTCTTTAAGAGTGGTTAATTTTGGTGAATATAGGAAGAAGGATGGGGACTCTACTTTATATGTTCAATATTCTAAGCTTAAGGAGAGGCTAATTGAGGGAATAGTTGATCCGAAATCATTAGATGAGATTTCAGATCCTACTATAAACACACTTAGCCAGATTACTAATACATTGAAGGCTAATTGAAAATCCATTAGGAAGCTTGATACTGTTAGGGGAAGAAATTCTAGCCTCATTCAATCAGCCTATAAAGGTGCCTCTAAAGAGTGTCGTAATCTTGTTAAGGACGTGAAATGAATATTCATTACTAATTTTCAGTACACCAACACCAGGGGAAAACCCCCCAGGATCGGACCCCCAATCAGACAAGACCCCCACCCCCTATATCACCCCTTCCCCCATGAAAATCCCCCCTCCACTCCCCTATGGACAACCTCCCCCTGGACATACCCAATACAGACCCCCTGCAGGCCCCTCCCCCACCCTACAACACCCTTTCCCCCATTCAATTCCCCCCATTCAAATCCCCCCTCCACTCCCCCTAGATATAACCCCCATACACAAACACCCCATACAGACGTCACCCCCTAGACATACACCCCCTACAGACATCCCCCCTGGACAGAACCCACCTAGAGTGGTTCTCGAATGTTCATTCACACAGTGATAATCCAATGCTCTATAAAATGACCCACTACTCAATAAAAAAATATAGATGCTAAAAAATGTAAAATGGTCTAAAAAACAATACAATGGAAAAATTAAATAAATCATCCAATGATCAATAAGAGTCATGCAATCTAAAAAATTAATCAAAAATCATATTTAAAACATGCAAAATAAAATATTAAATGAAACAAAATAAAATGACCCAATGCTTGAAAATATATCATTGCTCCAATATTTCATTATAGTGTATTTCTCTAAAATCAAGTGTCAGTCTACCCTATCACCTTGTATGCAGGATCGAAACCCTGCATGAATATTTATTATACATAATATATTGAAAACATAATTTTTTTGGTACACCCTATTTCAAAAAAATTGTATTAAACATGAGTAAGTAGCATATGTTTCGAAAAAATTTAATTTAAATTCATTGATAAAATATTTCAAAATGAAAGGATAAATTTAATATGGGGTTCATGTTTACTAGTTAAACAATGTGGATAGAATTTAAATGTACCATAGGGGATATGTTAGGTACTTGTACATGGCTAGAAAATCTGTGTACATAGAGCGCACAATCATATACGAGAATACACAATCATTGATTGGAGTACACAAGCATACCCCTGGGATGATAAAATACTTTGTGTTCCACATGTAAACTCCATATAATTTGACAAGGTTTACCATGCTGGTTGAAGATCAATACATTCCCATGTGTCAATTATTGGTCACACATTATGTGAAACTATGTAAACATCATTTAAATTTCTATGATACATTCAACCTATGAAACAATTTATTTGAGACATAGATTGTAACACCCAAATATTTTATGTGAAATATTTTATTTATTTCTTATGATATATGCAACAGAATCTTTCACTGCACACAACACTAGATTGGCTTGCGTGACACGCAATCACGACCGTCCTCGATAGCGTGTGTAGTACACTATATCGAGTTTCACTAAACAATGATATATTATTATAATATTATAAACTAGTTGTTATGAATATTATTAACTGAATTTTGAATTTTATAACATTATAATTTATATTACACATTTTCTAGAATGATGTATGAAAACAAAATAATTTTTTCGGATATAAGAAGTATTTTTTAAAAAATGCAGTATTACCGCCTTTTGATGGTGCGCCCATTTTAAATCTAGTTTTTTACATTTTTATAAGTTCAATTTGAGAAAATAAAATTCTCCTTTCGAATCAAGAAATAAAAATTTACTTTGGATAAATTTTTAATATTATTCTGGTAACTTTCATATTTTGATGAATAGTAAAAATACGCTATATTTTAATTAAAAACAACTCTTTTCATCGCAATAATTTATATGGTTAAATTATAATATTAAATGGTTTTAAAGTATAAATATAATAAATTTATACCATTTAATATAATTTATGTCAACAACATTAATTTTACATTGAATTCATAGGTAAAAACATTTCCAATTTTGGCAATGTTTTAACATTTAAAACCTGTTTGCTTAACAACGGGATTAATTTTAAATTAATTACTGAATCTTATGTATTTTGAATTTTGAAAAATGGATTCCATATTTGGAATCATTGGTTTCAAATTATTGTAATTGGATTCTTTTATTTTTTTTATATAATGAATAGTAACTACGGTAATTTTTATTTACTGCGGTTAAAGGTAAATAGGGTAATTCAAGGTTAAAAGAATATTATAATAATTATAAATTACCTTGACACTTGTCCTATAATTATTGGAAGAGTAGTGGCCGACCATGGGCATCCTTGGGTCTATTTTGGGACCCCATTGAGCCACTTCGTAGTGATAATGACAATTTGGATTAATTAATTTAATGTAAAGACAAAATTGACATTAACAAAAATCTTTTAGTAATTAATTTTTATAAGGGGTTATATAAATTATATTTTCAACTATAAATATTAATTGTAATGATAAAACGATTTCCAACATGACGATATTTTTTTATAATTTTTAGACATCAAATACATTAAATTATTTATGCAACAATAATGATGTAGTATTTACCTCATTACTAAATGATTTAAATAAATAATATTATAATGATTAAAATATTTTCCAAAACATGTCCAATTATTATTGGATGATTTTTATTCGACCATGAGTCATCTTATCTTCATCTTTAATGATTTTGGGACCTTTTGAAATAGATGATAATTTTATAATAAAATAATATTTTCACTCTTTCCAAAGGTGCCCCTCTCCTCCCTTATAAAAGGGAACCTCCTCCCTATCCTGCTCACACCACATTGAGCCTTCAATATCGGCCAAACCCAGACCATATATCTTATATACTTCCCTAGAAACATCCTAGAGATCCTGGTCTAGTTCAAAGACCAATCACAGTTCCCTAAGAGGAGGTTTCAAAGAGGCGTGTCGAAGAAGAGGTAATATCCGTTACCAATTTTTTCAAATTTATTTCTTCTTCTACTTATTCTTCTTTAGTTTTTTCATTATGAAGTAATAACATCATTATCACTCATATACTGATATGTTATTATAAATATGAAACAACCCTATTTATCCTTCTATCCATCCTTCGGAAAACGAAATCACCGCACGTGCGTACGTACGGAATACCATCTCCACACCGTGGTGTAATCTGTTTTCCACCACCACCTTACTTGGATGGTTATAATGGTGTAAATAATAACTATATATGATTATTTTATAGTGATATTGATTATAAAATAGTATACATACACTTCAATACAATTCCATGATCATGGGAACGATGTCATCGCTCGTGCGTACGTACGTCCTACCATCTCCACGATGTGATGTGACTCGTCCTACAAGATCTTCATTGAATAATGATTATATAAATGAAATTAATTAATAAATATGATATATATTACAATAATAACATTCTAGAAATGTGGAATCTATAACTTAAATATAAGAATAAGAATTTATTCGACAAAAGACACATAAGAACATAATGCAATAAACACCCTAATAACAAGTATCAATGAAATATTACTTATATGAAGCTAATAATATGACAATATATGAAATCATAACAATGAGTATGATTCTGGAATAAGTCAATTACATTGTTTGAATAATTATACAATAGGATCAGACATGTACAAAGCATATCAGACCTAAGGTAAGGGAAAATCTCGCAATCTCATTTTTATCCGAGATTGTTTATACTTCAGAAATTACTGGGGAATATTTATCAACCAAATCCATGTTTCCTCAATATGTAATACTATTTCTATCCTCCTACAATTTTTTAAATCCAATTTTACCCTGAAGTGAGTTTTTAGTAAAAGATATGAAAGGAATCTTTTGTCATTTTTAGTACGAGGTACTTTTTTACGTTTCTGGCCAATGTACGAGAAGAATGTTTTTTTAACTTATACGACATGGATGGATTTTTAGAACAATATTTCCAAGATTCTTCCTTTACAAGTTTTCACTTTTATTTTTAATCAAATTATTTTAGATTAAAATTTTTTGGACCAGTTAAGAAAGGAAAAAAATGTTTTTGAAGTAGAAATGATATATTCCTCTAGAATGGAGTTCATGTGTTTTATCAAAATTATTTTCCATCTAAGATAAACTAGGGTTCTGTTTCTATCCCTATTTTTTACATTGATTTGATTTTTTTATGATGGAATTAATTTTATGGTGTCCTTTTATATTTTATGGATTATGTTATGATGGCATGATGTTTAAGAATCCCATTTTTATTGCATGGGTTATGCTATGATGCCTGATTTATGATTTTGTGGCACACATAAGAATGGTTTCATTATGAGATGGGTGGGACCTATATATCCCTCCAATTCATTGGTTAAAGAATTATATCTCATGAGATAGACATGGCTGTAACGACAAGTTAAACCGGTTTAGTGATACAGGACAGGAACGGGGAGTGAACTCAGTTCAGTAATGGACTTTGTCCTCTATGATGGTCTTGGAAATGAGCCTTGACTAATATGAAATGATTTTCTATTATTATGTGTATATTCCAAAACGTTTAATTTTTTATTTTATGATTATTTTGGATTACTTTTCATTACTATGATTTATCCCATGACATGATATTATGATCTCCTTTGCAGGTTATGATTTTCAAAATGTATTGTTCTTATGAATATGATATGATTGATATTTCTTTTGTTTACCCTTACTGAGCATTTGAGCTCACCCTTTTGTATGTTTTCTTTTCCCTAAGTCTGAATGAAGGGTATTAATTAGAATATGGCAAAAGGGACTCTAGATATGATGAAATAAATGGGAGACAACATAGATGATTTATGAACCAGTAGTTTATTTTTCCCGGTTTCTAGAGACACTATACCTATATGGTCCTTTCATGGGTTTTTATGTTGTAATAAGTGTACTTCAATTTTGAAGTACTAACAATGTTTTTAAAGTATGGGTCGTTATATTTGGTATCATAGGAAAGGTATGGTCAACCTTTGAAAACTGGGTTGTGAAATCCCTAGTAAGAAATCTAAGGATATGTCTAAGCATAGAACACAATATTAGTGTTTTAGAAATGGCCATTAACAACCTATGATAAGACCTTAAGTGTGAAATTTTATTCTTCATTATGTGGTTTTCCTATTATAATTAGTGTTTCTTACACTATTCTTCTTGGTTTTAGTCAATGGCTGGAACCTAATGGAACTGTGTTAATGAGAAATGTGATGGGCAATGCAATGATTGTCCCCCTGAGCAACCAAACGTTAAGGGAGATGGAATGAAAAATCTTATATCCATGCTCACACAACTTTCTCAAGCTATGAACCATGCGGGACTTCCAAACGAGCAATATAAGGAGCAAAATTTTGTTGAATCCTTCATGAGGCAGCGTCCACCTTCATTCAGCCGGTCTTATGATCTATTAGGGGATGAATAGTGGATTAGTAACACTAAAAAGATATTTTCAGTTCTTCAATGTTCTGAACATGATAAAGTCATCTTAGCATTATATCATTTGGAAGGTGAAGCTGTTCAATGGTGGAATCTTATTAAGAATATGAGGCAAGGGATGAAATTGAGTCCATGGAATGGGACGAGTTCAAGAACATATTTTTCAATAAGTACTTCCCTCATATTCTTCGAACAAAGATGGAGAAGGAGTTTCTTAAACTAAAGAAAAAAGATGATGAATTTGTTGGTATCTACGAAGCAAATTTCACAAGGCTTGCAAGGTACGCTTCTAGGATTATTATCCAATCTCAGAGTAAGATCGATCGATTCTTTAGTGTCTTAAAACCAAGTCTTCGAAGGGCATTAGCCATAAGAGACTTTAGTAGCTACTATGAAATTGTTTGATGTGCTCTCAAGTTTGAAATGGATATTGGAGTAACCCATCTGTCATATGGGTTTGATAAGAAGAGGAAAATGGAATTCAAAGGGAAATCTAGAGACTACAGTGAAAAGAAGATGAGTTTTCCTTTATGCTCAAATTTGGAAAGAAACATGGAGGGAATTGTCTTAAAGGGACAAGAATGTTTTTTAATTGTGGAAAAGAAGATCATCGTGCAGTTGAATGTCAAAATAATGGGAAAAAGATGAATAATGATGCGAAAAAAGAAAGGGATACACAGAATGCACCTCCAACAATTCAATGTTTCAAGTGCAAGGAAATGGGGCATTATACTAATCAATTCCTTAATCCAAGGGTTGTTGGTGATGATCGATGTCAACAAAGTCTTAAGGCCAAAGGAAAAGGAAAGTCACATGCAATTACTATCAGTGATGTGGAGTATGATAACAAAGTGGTGAAAGGTACACTTACCACCCACTCTAAAGTAGAAAATGTTTTATTTGATTCTGGATCCACCCACTGTTTTATTTCTGAATAATTTTCTAAGGGTATCCCCATATTACCTCAACAATTAGATGTTGAGTTAGTTGTGACAACTCCTAATGGCACAATGGTCGCATCAAAAGTTTACAATTCTTCTCCGATTGACGTTTGTGGGAAAGTGCTTCCTGAAAATCTTGTGATCCATCCTATAGTAGAATTTTATGTGATTATTGGCATGGATTGGCTTTCATTATATTGAGACCATATCGATTTCCAAAGAAGGGAAGTCACATTTCATATTACTAGTAAATCTATGATCACCTGTCGATGCAAGGATGAATATAACCTTCCAGTGGAAATTTCATCCATCTTATGGGTCTTGATTCTAATAAATGACGGTTATTTATCTCAAATGGTCGGAGAGAAACTCACGATTAAGAATATTCCCATTGTAGGGGAGTTTTATGATGTCTTTTCGGAGGAATTTCCAGTTCTTACACAAAATCTAGAAGTTGAGTTTTCAATAGAACTCATACCAGGTGCTATGCCTATTTGAAAGACACCATATAAAATGGCCCCATTTGTGATATAGGAATTGGAGAAGCAACTCCAAGAGAATTTTGATAATGGATTCATACACCTTAGTGTGTCACCTTGGGGAGCACCTGTTCTGTTTGTTAAGAAGAAAGATGGATCAATGCGACTCGACATTGATTATTTAGAACTTACCAAGATTTCTATCAAGACCAAATATCCTCTCCCAAGCATTGATGACTTATTTGATCATCTAAGCAGAGCTCAATATATTTCCAAGATTGATCTTCGTTCAAGGTATCATCAATTAAGGGTGAAAATTGAGGATATACCAAATATGGTGTTCTGTACAAGGTATGGAAACTATGAATTTATAGTGAAGCCATTCGGGCTTACTAATGCCCCTTCTATCTTTATGGATCTAATGAATAGAGTCATTAGAGACTATCTTGATCGGTTTGTGGTAGTCATTATAGACGATATTCTTGTCTATTCAAAGGGAAAGGAAGAACATGAAGATCACTTGAGAATTGTATTGAAGACCCTGTGAAAGGAAAAGTGTTATTCCAAATTTAACAAGTGTGAATTTTGGCTTCAAAAAGTTGCAATTTTGGGTCACATAATCTTAGAAGAGGCAATATCTTTGGATCCAGCAAAAACAGAGGTTATCAAAAGATGGTCGAGACCAACAACAATAACTGAGATTTGGAGTTTTCTTGGTTTGGATGGATATTATCGATGTCTTGTGAATGATTTTTCACAATATCTAATCCAATCCACAGGTGACTCGAAAACGAGTCAAGTTCATGTGGACGGAGGAGTGTGAAGAGAATTTCAAGTAGTTGAAAAGAAGGTTTTCTAGTGCACATGTGCTCACACTTCCTCGTAGTGGAGAAAGGTTTGTGATCTATAGTGATGCATCCAAGAAGGGATTGGAGTGTGTTCTCACGAAAAAACGATATGGTGATAGCTTATGCCTCATGACAGTTGAAAATCCATGAGAAATATTACCGAACTCATTATTTGGAGTTAGCTGCAGTAATGTTTGCATTAAAGATTTAGAGGCATTACCTTTATGGTGAACGGTGTGTTATTTATACTGATCTTAAATGTTTGAAGTATATTTTCACAAAAAAGGAGATGAATATGCGCAAAAGAAGATGTTTGGAGCTGATTAAGGATTATGACTGCTCAATTCATTATCACCCTGGGAAAGAAAACGAGGTGGCCAATCCATTAAGTTGACAAGACCATGCTAGCTTATCCATGATGAGGATCACAAAAGATCCAATATTTATGGATTTACAAAGATGGATCTTGGAATTATAATGGAAGGGTAAAATCTTATCTTTCTAAAATGAATGTTCAACCATCTATACAGGTGAAGATTAAAGAGGCACAAAAAGAAGATGTTGAGTTACAAAAGAAGGTGAGAGATGTTTCTAAATTCAACCTTGATTGTGATGGGATAATAAGGTTCAGAAATCGGGTTGGTGTTCCTCCAATAATATAATTAAAGAAGGAACTACTGGATGAGGCTCATAGTTATTCATTCTCTATTCATCCTGGAAGAACGAAGATGTATATGGTCCTGAAAGAGTACTTCTAGTGGGATGACTTAAAAAGACATGTTGCTGAATATGTCTCTCGATGCTTGGTTTTTCAGAAAGTTAAAGCTGAGAGGCAGAAGTCTAAAGGGATGTTACAACCATCACCCATACCAAAATGGAAATGGGAAAACATCACTATGGACTTTGTCACTGGACTTCCTAAAACATCAAAAAGAAATAATGCTATCTGGGTTATAGTTGATCATCTTAAGAAGTCGACACACTTCATTTCTATCAGGGAAGATTTCTCTCTAGATCAGCTTGCCAGGATATATGTAAAGGAAGTGGTAAGATTGCATTGATTACTACTTTCCATTATATCTGATTGGGATCCGAGGTATAACTCAAAATTCTAGCAAAGTCTTCAGCATACTCTAGATACAGAGTTGAGTTTCAGCACTGCTTATCATCCTCAAACAGATGGTCATTCTGAGAGGAAAATTAAAACACTAGATGACATGTTAAGATCATTCTCTATAGATTTCAATGGTGGTTGTGATCAACACTACCTTTGGTAAAATTTTCCTACAATAATATCTATCACTCCAGTATTCAGATGGCTCCTTATGAATCTCTCTATGAAAAGAAATACAGAACTCTAACTTGCTGGGATGAAGTTGGGGAAAGAAAGCTATTACGACCTAATATTGTTGATGAGATGGAAGAAAAAGTTCGATCTATTCAACAACACATAAGAGCAGCTCAGAGTCAACAAAAAAGGAATTCCGACAACCAATGAAAAGACCTAGAGTTTGATGTGGGGGACAATTTGTTCTTACAAATATCTCCCTGGAAGAGATTAATGAGATTTGGGAAGAAGGGAAAGCTGAGCCCTAGGTATATCGGTCCTTTCTAAATACTGGATCATGTTGGGAAGGTAGCTTACCGATTGGAGCTTCCACCGAATCTCTCACAAGTTCATGATGTGTTCCATGTATCTCTCCTAATAAAGTACATACCTTATCCTTCAAATGTACTATGCTCAGAAGTTATACCGTTGGAGCAAGATCTTTCTTATGAAGAACAACCGATAGAGATTCTAGATCATAGCGAAAAAGTTCTACAAAAAAAGACCACTCAATTGGTTAATGTTTTATGGAGGATCCCCCAATTAGAAAAAGCTACATGGGAACTTGAGGATATGATGAGGGAGAGGTATCCTCATTTGTTTGTTATGAAGTGATTAATTTCAAGGGAAAAATTATTTTTAAGGGGGGTAGAATGTAACACCCAATGATTTTATGAGAAATATTTTTTTTATTTCTTATGTTATACACAAAGGAATCTGTCACTGCACACAACACTAGCTTGGCTGGCATTACACGCAATCACGACCTTCCTTGATAGCGTGTGTAGTACGTAATACTGAGTTTCACTAAAACATGATATATTATTATAATATTATAAACTAGCATTTATGAATAGTATTAACTGAATTTTAATTTTATAAAATTATAATTCATCTTACACATTTTCTATAATGAGGTATGAAAACAAAATCAGTTGTTTGGATAAAAGATGTATTTTTTAAAAAATGCTATATTACCGCCTTTTGATGGCGTACCCATTTTAAATCTAGTTTTTTTACATGTTTATAAGTTAAATTTGAAAAAATAAAATTATTCATTGGAATCAGGACGTAAAAATTTACTTTGGATAAATTTTTCATATTATTCTGGTAACTCTCATATTTTGATGACTAGTAAAAACACGCTATATTTTAATTAAAATTAACTTTTTTCATCGCAATAATTTATATGGTTAAATTATATTATTGAATGGTTTTAAATTATAAATAGAATATATTTTTACCATTAAATATAATGTATATCAGTATCATTAATTTTACTTTTAATTCATAGGTAATGAAATTTCAATCTTTGGCAATGTTTTAACTTTTAAAACCGATTTTATTATCAATGATATTAATTTTAAATTAATTACTAAAACTTATTTGTTTTGAATTTTGAACAATGGATTCCTTATTTGGAATAATTGGGTCCAAATTATTTTAATAGGTTACTTTTTTTTGATATTTTGATTAGTAACTATGGTAATTTTTATTTACTGCGGTTAAAAGTAAATAGAGTAATTCAAGGTTAAAAGAATATTATAATAATTCAAAATTACCTTGAAACTTGTCCTAACCTTATTGGAAGAGTAGTGGCCGACCATGGGCATCCTTGGGTCTATTTTGGGACCCCATTGAGCCACTTGGTAGTGATAATGAAAATATGGATTAATTAATTTAATGTAAAGTCAAAATTGATATTAAAATAAATCTTTTATTAATTAATTTTTATAAGTCTTTATATAAATTATATTTTCAACTATAAATATTCATTGGAAATCCAAAACGATTTCATACATGTTGATGTTTTTTATAATTTTTATACATCAAATAAATTAAATTATTTATGACACAATAATGATGCAGTGTTTACCTCATTACTAAATGATTAAATAAATAAGATTATAATGATTAAAATATTTTCCAAAACATATCCAATTCTGATTGGATGATTTTATTTCGACCATGAGCCATATTATATTCATCTTTAATAATTTTTGGACCTTTTGAAACTGATGATAAGTTTATAATAAAATAATATTTTCACACTTTCCAAAGGTTCCCCACTCCTCCCTTATAAAAGGGCACCTCCTCCCTATCCTACTCACACCACTTTGAGCCTTAAAGGTCGGTCAAGCCCTGCCAATATATATTCTCCACTTCCCTAGAAACATCCTAGAAGTCATGGTCTACTTCAAAGTCCAATCTTAGTTCCCTGAGAGGAGGTTTCAAAGAGGCGTGTCGAAGAAGAGGTAATATCATTTACCAATTCTTTCAAATTTATTTCTTCTTCTACTAATTATTCTTTAGTTGATTAATTATGAAGTAATAACATCAATATCACTCATATAATGATATGTCATTATAAATATGAAACAACCCTATTTCACCTTCTATCCATCCTTCGGAAAACAAAATCACCGCGCGTGCGTACATACGGAATACCGTCTCCACGCCGTGGTGTAATCTGTTTTCCACCACCACCTTACATGGATGGGTATAATGGTGTAAAGAATAACTATTTATTATTATTGTAAAGTGATATTGATTATGAAACATTATACATACACTTCAATACAATTCCATGATCCTGGGAATGATATCATCGCTCGTGCGTACGAACGGCCTACTATCTCCACGATGTTATGCGACTCGTTCTACATGATCTTCATTCCATAATGATTATATAAATAAATTGAATTAATAAATATGATATATATTACACTAATACCACTATTGAAATGAGGTATCTATACCCTAAAAAAAGAATAAGAATTTATTTTACAAAACACACATAAGAACATAAAGCAATAAACACCTGAATAACAAGTAGAAATGAAATATTACTAATAAGAAGCTAAGAATATGACCATATATGATATAATAACAATGATTATGATTCTAGAATACATCAATGACATTATTCAAATCATTATATAGGAGGTTCATACACAAACAAATCATATCGCACCTAAGGTAAGAGAAAATCTCACAATCTCATTTTTATTCGAGATTGTTTATACTTCAGAAATTATTGGGGAATATTTATCATCCACATACATGTTTCCTCAATATGTAATATTATTTCTATCCTCATACAATTTTCTTAATCCAATTTTACCCTTCTATGAGTTTTTACTAAAAGTTATGAAATGAATCTTTTGTCGTTTTTAGTATGAGGTACTTTTTGACTTTTCCGGCCAAATTATGAGAAGAATGTTTTTTAACTTATACGGAATGAATGGATTTTTAGAAAATTATTTCCAAGAATATTCCTTTACAAATTTTCAAGTTTATTTTTAATCAACTTCTTTTAGTTTAAAAATTTTAGGGCATGTTATGAAAGGAAGAAAATGTTTTTGAAGTACAAAGGATATTTTCCTCAAGAATGGAGTTCAAGTGTTTTATCAAAATTATTTTCCATCAAAGATAAAAAAGGGTTCTGTTTCTATCCATAGTTTTTACATTGATTTTATTTCTTTATGATGTAATTAATTTGATGATGTCCTTTTATCTTATATGGATTATGTTATTATGGCATGATGTTTAAGAATCCTATTTGTATTGCATGGGTTATGCTATGATGTATAATTTATGATTTGTGGCACACATAAGAATGGTGTCATTATGAGATGGGTGGGACCTATATCTACCTCCAATGCATTGGGTAAATATTTATATCTCATGAGATAGAAATGGTTGGAACGACAAGTTAAACTGGTTCAGTGATACGGGACTGGAACGAGGGGTGAACTCAGTTCAGTAATGGAATTTGTCCTTTATGATGGTCTTGGAAATGAGCCTTGACTAATATGAAATGATTTTCTATGATTATGTGTGTATGCCAAAAAGTTTCATGTTTTAAGTTAGGATTATTTGGGATTAATTTTCATTACTATGATTTATCCCAGGACATGATATTATGATCTCTTTTGCAGGATATGATTTTCAAAATGTTTTGTTCTTATGAATATTATAGGATTGCTATTTCTTTTGTTTACCTTTACTGAGCATTTAATCTCACCCTTTTGTATGTTTTCTTTTCCCCATGCCTGAATGAAGGATATTAATTATAATATACCAAAAGGGACTCAAGATATGGTGAAATAAATGGGATACAACGTAGATAATTTGTGAACCAGTTGTTTAGGTTTCCCAGTTTCGATAGACACTATACCTGTACGGTCCTTTCATGGTTTTTTATATGTTGTGATAATTTTACTTTAATTTTGAAGTATTAAAAATGTATGTAAATTATGGGTCATTATATAGATTTAGGCCTTGGAGTAGATTATCCTGAGTAGTTTACCATGCATAATACAATAGAGGCACTCTGTTCAAGCCATGGAATTACTAGGGGTAGGGATTCATGGTATGAAAACCCTGGTCACACTATGAATCATGCATAAGTTGACTTATTTTAATAGTTTAAATTCTGTCTTTTTCTAGGTCAAGTGTTTCACAGTGATGTTACAGAAGAAAGTGTCATGTTTATAAGGCCAGTTTTTTGTGTTTGATGGAATGAAAACAAATTTTTTCTTTTTGTTTTATATTTTTATGAGAATTCCTAGTTCATGTTTTCCCAAAATGATGGCACTGTCATCTGTAATGTGAAGGAAATTTCATTTTATACTACTGAGTTTGATGAAAATTTCTACTAGTCCATGTTTAAGTCTTAGGTAAATCATGTAAAATATGTGAAAATTTCATTTCAAAGAGCCACACCAAATTTTCGTAGCATATAAACAATATAATATAATGAAAATAACTTTTTAAAATAATTAATAAATTATTTCATGCCATCTAATTAAACACTAGATAAGAGGCATAACCATTACATAATTAACTATATGAGGCATTACCTCTCATGTGCAATGTTAACCATGTTCTATTCCACTTAACTCATTCAATTCATTAAACTAAGGGGATTCCCTAACCACTATGTATGTGTCAGTATGGCCTTTAACACGCACAAGATGATCCTTATATGTATGCTCACATACATAAGCTCTTTATCACCCACACACGTATTAATTTTCCATATATATACACAAGCACACCTATCCCCTTATATGTAATCATGAGGCACTGGTTGTATACACATATAATGGGAGAACATATTATATACATGCTAACCTATGCATAAGCGGTGAGTATCCTTGAACTCCGATGACTCAAAACCACCTCCAGGATGATCAAAACGCTATAATAAAATTAATAAGGGATCTAAAATTACAAAACCACGAATTATAAACTAAGCGACATCGATGAATGATGAAAAAACACACCTTAAACCATTAGCGGTGAACCAAATCAGCCTAAACTGAATCGCATTAGTGACGATTTCTGCAACACATAGAAATGGGTGCCAGGAGACTTCAACAAAATACCAATGATACAATTAATCATCATTAATTGAACCTAAAAATTGAAGTGGGAGGATCATGATTAGTGAGAAATGCAATAATAGAACTGGCAATGATGAAATTTTTTTAATGTAAGTGAATGAACTATAATTTCCATGTGCATACGATAGGGGTTCCATCCAGTCTATATAAATGAATTCCAGAATTTTACAACTCCACTATTGTAAAATGATGTTTCAATACTGACATACACCTGGTAAGAATTTAAATATACCACAAAACTAATTACTATGGTTAGATCCATGAAAAATATATAATCAAAATAGAATGCACAGATTGTGTGCATCATACATGAATCAAGATGAAATACTATATGGATTATGTGGTTGGGTGGTCTTTTATGGTGATCAATGGTTCACCAATGTGACTAGAGCTAAAATTTGGGTTTTGAGATAAAAAACAATATATTATTTTAATTTGTGGGGGTACATTACAAAATAGTGAACACACACTATGTACATCCCTGGTAATATTTTTAGGTTTCTCGATATTTATAAATATAACATGAATTGTTATACAGATATACATTTTTTTGTATATTTAAATGGTCTATTGAGTACATTCCCAATAACATATCATGTGGTTTTTATACATATCACGTATGGCCTACATGAAATGATTGTGGAAGCAGTACCAAACCATAGTGGAATCATAAATGACACATTTTGTGACTATAGAGGCTCATACAATAGTTAGGTACTATATGACTCAACTGATTAGTGGTGAACACTATGTTGTCTCATATGAACCAAAGAATGGGTTCCACCTTAAATATGTAATGTACAATAAGGTGATATGTACCCATGTATTATAAATACATGAATTTTACCTCATCGGTCCCATGCACAATTTACATGGTAGTACACCCCATATTGGTTAAAAATGGAACTATAGGAAGAGGAGTTTACAAAAAGTATATAGTAGTAGGACCACACATCTTGTACCCCTATAATCCATGACCCGGAAAATTATATCCTTAGTGTATTTTTATAACACCAAAATTTGAACATGTATTTGGATGTCGATATAATCCATTATCAGTACATTTTCACATAAAAATTCATTGTTCACTTCCCTTCATTATTAATGGTTCAATGTGTGGTGGTGCATCTTGTTTATATTTCTTATATCCATGTATTCATTGAATGGGTTTAGGAAACATAATTGGATGTTTCATCTGATACATACTTTTATAGAAAACTTTATGTGATAGGGTGAGGGTACCTTATATTATTACTTGAGTTGGGTACTCACACACATATATTGGGAGTGGGTCCCACATATTTGTTTTAGATTGGTACTCCATCAGCACAGATGAGGTGCGGGTCTCCCACAGACAACAGATAATGTTTTATACTCATGTGTATTTTTTGGATATAGTGCATCAATCCTAGGAGTTAGTAACTCCCTCATTTGATGTGTATCACTGGAAGAGGTAAGGTTCCCCTTTTACAAAATCTATAATATGTGTGGCATTGTTCATGGAAAGGTAGTTATAATGGTGAAAATTAGTATTTACTTACATGAAAAATATTTTTAGAAAATTTGTGGATCCAATATAGGTTTTTTGAACAATCAACTAATATCTGGGGATAATAAGGTGTGGTAATTCATTTAATGACATTCATACTTTGGTGAGGTGTGAGTTCCCCTTAATAGATTATTGTGGTGATGTATGAGAAAAGAGGGTAGATTCCGATAATTTAATAGTTGTGAATATACATGACCCCATTGGTTACCCTAAATATGTGATTATAGTTAATCTATCAATTTTACCATTTTTTTCATTCATTAATTTGAGCATAAAGTGTTACTGGTGAGTTATGACCTTCAAGGAATACAGTAAATATTACTAGTACATATTTACATCCACATTACTTCATGGGATCCACAATCTATATTTTTCGTATTTTTTAATGAGAATTTTAAGGGTTATGTATGAACCCTAACTTAAAACCACTAGATTCAACCCATCAAGAAAATAAAACAAATCCCACCCACACCGGAGTTCAAAAACCATTCCTGGTATATTCTATAAATTTCAAGTTCAAAAAACCGATTTTAGCCCACATTATTCTTGGGTGTGCCACCCAAGAAACTAAAAATCGAGGACCGCATCACATTTTAATAATAACACCATCACATCCATCATGTCATTACATAACCATGGTCATCACCCTCATTATATCGTCACAATCAGCCTATTTTTATGTCCACCGCCTACAAAAAACATAATCTCCGCCTAAATAAGACATTGTCATCGCAGTCTTCACCACCCACATCAATAAATTCATCAGCTCCAAACCTCCACCACTAATGTCATCCTTGTTAAAACATCATGATCATCATTATAACCCCATATAGTAAGTATCGTGACTCCTAGAACCCTAATATCCACTCAAACAACTCCTTCCAATAATTATATGAAAACCACCTTTCCAGACTAACTCAAAAGGATAGATTCTACATGAAGACAGAGTACAGTAAGAGTAGATAGGATCCTTCACAATGACTTGGTACTCATGGAAGCCTATTTCTATGGGTGTTAGGCACATGGACATATGAGTTTCCATGTGGAATATCCATATTTTTACATGATTTGATGTTGTGTCCATATGCTTCTCCTTATACACTTTATTTATATGGGTTCGTTATCCATGGAAATAACTATATAAAAATAATACATAGAAGGTTTGGAATAAAAAATTAGACACATAGTCGTCTAACACTTTATAACTATATCACATGAGTCTTTTTGTATATAATTATATCAACATATATTATTATATGTTTTTTGAAATATTTAAGATAGAAATCACTAATATTTATAATTGATATATATTTATAATATATAATCTGATCCAATATGGAAAGAATAATAGCCATAGGCATAGTTTCCCATTTTTTATCAGCCTAGTATAGAGTCTTATATCTATATACATATATTCCCATGGTTATGGGGTAATTTTATGATGTCCTATAGCCAGAGGCATTTATGTTGTTTCTCAAGGGTCATAATATGAAGGCTAATAGCCATAGGTAAATATTCCCATTTCAATATAGTCCATATAAAAAGGCTTATATCCATGGGAATATATTATTTTTGTTGTAGTGTCCCATTACAAAGGCCTATAACCAAGGATATATGGTCACATACCATTATAAATATCATTTCTCAAAGACACATGCAGCTACAGATACATCTGTCCCATTTCAATAGTCCCTTATCACCTTTTCATTGTGTAAAATTATTTCACACATGATCGAGGAGAAAAATAACATTATTTTCTAGTGTAAATATATCCCCTATAAACATGGACACTTATATACCATGGATATAGGATACCCCAAGACCATGGGCATCCCACCTATGGCTATAACCCTATTTCTATAAGGCTTATTTATTTTAATTTAAAATAGTGCTAGTCACCACCCCTGGCTATTGCAATAAAGATTGGAGTAGGAAACTCTGCACACTATAGGTCAGGGTGGAGGCTAGTGGGTTGGTTCGTTTTATCAACCCACATGAATGGGGAAATTATTACCTCTACTGTCACCCTGGAAATCCTAAAATCTAAAAAGTGGTCTCTATATGATGGGAGTAGAGAAAAATATTCCATAAATGGTAATTAGAGGAGTATGTTTACCTCCCCTTATTTTATCGATGTTGGTCTTTTCTAGTTTGGAAGTAGCTTAATAAGAAGTAACCCCAAGGAGTCCTCTATTAATGTTTCATAATTCATCACCTTCATCAAAATAATTCTTAGTGAATGTTTTTGGGGACTCCATTGAGATTACCATCAACAAACAACTCATGGGGGACAATCATGAGGAGATAATAAATTTTTAGAGGGGATGTAAATCAAAATATTATATAAAGAGAATAGAAATCAATTTTGTCTGATTTTTCCATCAAAATATATTCAAAGTACGTAAGAAAACTACCACACCCTCTTTATTACTCTATAATGGGTGAGTATCAGAATCCTATTATAGGATTTGAGTTAGTGAATGTTGTTGATTCCAGTCTCATATATGACACAAAGAATGACATCAATGAATAAGTACATAATATGGAGACATATATTTGGAATTAGTTACAAACTGAAATTAATGAAGTGGTCATGTTCAACTAATATTAGGGAAAGACTCTAGATTTGGGTGCCCCTCAAGGAATGTCCCATTGTCTCAAAATCAATAAAATTCAACTTAGTATAATGGGAAATGTGTAGTAGCATTCAAATCCTACTTATCACTTGAAAATATTGAGCCTCTTTCTAGTAAGTTTATGATTACCCAGTATGAAGAATGGTTGTAAAAGCTAAGGATGTGATACATAGATAATTTAAATTGGAGAATGGTTGAGGGAAACACATGTTATTTTGAACCCGATTGGTATTTTTCATGGACATTACTTTTTAGTTTCATTTGACACATGGAATGAAATTTATCATGGCATATATACTGTTCAGTTTTGATATCGCACTTCCAATTTGGGTCATCTTATGATCTTGGTACTAATATATCTCTGGTTATATGTTATTAAATTATTTTATTCTCTTTTTCACTAGTTTATTACTCTGATCAATGATGTTATGTTCTCTACATTATTGATATTAGACCCTATCTTCTAGTCGATATCCTCTGGTGTACAGATAGGTGTGCTTGAGGTCATGTGGCAGTCTGGATCGATGCACTAATGTTTGGAACCCGGGACATGATGTTACAATGTGGTATCAAAGGTAGTTTATTTTAATTTATATTATCCCAAAAATTGGTAATTTTAGAAATGATAATAGGATGATTCATGCCTTGAACATGAGATCAACCATCGGAGTTGCAAACCCATGTATGGATGAAAACCCAGGTACTCATGGTGGGATTGTTATTATTGATGATTTTTGTTACATATGGATATTATTTTAACTTGGGTATTGGGTAATGCACTTTTTATGTAATTTGATTTTTATTTTAGATCATTTTTTTTATAATTTTGGAGTTTTTACTGATTTCCTAGTAAGGAATGCGAGTTAGGTTACATACATCATTCTAGAAAATCAGGATTATTGTGACGTGCATCATTTTTGGCATGTAAGAGAAAATGTGTTAGGGGTAAGTTGTTGAACATGAACTATTTTTCCTTGCTTGTGTAATTAAATTGAAAATGGTGTCTTACATAAAATTGTGAAACATTGTAAAATGATGCAAGATGAGAAGAAGTGGGTGTCTAAATGAGAAACATTAAAAATGAGAATATGTTTAACCTTGTTAACTAGTTCCTATGTGTGGGGTGGTTATGGGTAGTGATAGAAACTTAGTTTTAACCATGTGGAAGGTTTAATGGGAATGAATAGTTGTTCCTTATTTCATTTTCCAATTAGGTAAACATGTTAATTTTATGAACACATTCTTCAAGTTCATGTTTGGAATTTTAGAGATATGTCTCCATGATGGTGCTTGTTGAGAGAAAGACATGATGATATGTACTGAGGCACTGATAGTTCTGTTTGAGGAATTAGGGGAGCATTTACCTGAGAAATTCACTTGGTTCATGAAATTCATGGAAAGAGACCCAGGGTGGGTTATAAACATCATGATTGATTTGATGAGGGAGTTTCAATTGTAAAACCCAGCAAATTTTACTGGGGAGGGAGGACCTAAGGGATATGTGTCATGGATTGAGTCTATATAGACTATACATGACCACTTAGAGACTCCTAGTAAGAAGAGAGTCAAATTGGCTTCCTATATGTTACGTGGTCAATAAAAGTGATGGATGGATATCCGGACTTAGAATAGATAGATGGAAAATATGGAATGGGACATTCAAGAGAAGTTACTCGAGAAATTTTATCAATAAACACTCAAACATGAGAGAGAAGCTGATTTCATGATATTGAATTAGGATAGCATGTCCTTGATTGACTATTTGGGTTTTTAATAGATTTATAGTGATTTTCTCTAGCATTGGCAGTGGATGATGTTACTTTAAAAAATTGTTTTAGGATGAATTAAAGTGTGAAATTAAGTCACATATAGATATATTTTGGATGAATAAGTTTTTAGAATTTGTGAATTATACTCTCATTGTAGAGGAGAGCCTGAAAAAGGATTTTAATGGATACATTTTGTTTCTTCTAGATGGTTAGGAGGTACGACTTTTGAAATATGTAAACATCAATAAAAGAAATTATCCATGAGTAGTAGCAAGAAGAGTAGCCATGGGAAGGGTCAGTTACAAAAAATATTACCCCATGTACATTTCCATCGGTGTGGTAGGTCAAGAAACTTCCAAAAACATTGTCCCTGACCTCTAGTGGATTTTTGAGGATAAAGATTGATGGGCCATATAATGAGGTTTTGCCGGAACCCAAGACAGCTAGATAGAACTAGAGTACAAGAAGAGGGTATTCTACACCATAATAGTCTTGAAGGTGGAGTTCTACTGGATGAGGCGGTAAAGGTAGTGAACATTGTGCTTCTGGTGAAGAGAATCAGAATCAGTAGAGTGGCGCAACTTAGAGGATTCAGACAACATTATAGGGAATATGGGATGTAAACATATATTCCATTCAACCTACACATGGGGATATTGATATTGGACCATTGACTGTGAGAGGTATTATTCTTATAGCTTATAAATTATCTAGTTCTTATTTGATACGGGTGCCTCACATTGCTTTAAATATGCAATATTTTTAACGGGTTGAGCCTGTTGGTGGAGTTTGGGAACATGAAAATGACGATAGATACCCTATTTGGAGTATGGTTGGGAGACATCTATTTGCGCAAGGTATGTTTACTTATGATTAGAGAGTATCGCCTTCTATTGGGTCATTATATCCTAGATATGTTTGGATTTGACTTGATTTTTGGTATGGAATCCTTAGTATCATACCAAGACCACATTTATTGTTACAAAAAATAGTGACTTTGATGTCTCAAAAGGGTGACAACTATATTCACTACAGAGAGTTGTATATCCTTGTACATCAAGTAGGGGAAATTACTTAGCAGTTGGGATAGCTCACAGACTAGGTTTCAAGTTTATTTCTAGATGATGGAGAGATAAAACATGATGTATTTCCACCAAAAGTGGACATATTTTAGGTGTGCTACCTAAATACTTCTCTAGTCTTCCACCTAAGAGAGGTGTGGAATTCACAACGAAGGTAATTCTTGGGTCTGGCCTTGTTTCTATTACACCATATAGAATGGAATCAATATATCATCAAGAGATCAAGATATATCTGGAAGAGTTATGTGACAGTGGATTTATCCATCCATATACAACGATGTGGGGTGCGCCAGTGTTGTTTTCAAATAAGGATGATAGGACTCATTAGTTATGTATTGATTACAAAATGATGAACTAGATGACTATGAATAACCGATATCTACTTCCACGTATAAATTCTCTTTTTGGCCAGTTGAATTGAGCTTGTGTATTCTCAAATATCAATTTGAGATCAATGTATCATCAGCTGATCATTTAATCTTATAATATACTGAGGACTGCTTTTAGTTGTAGACATGTACTATATGAGTTTGTTTTCAATGACATTTGAGTTGAATAATGAACTAGTAGTGTTTATGGATTTAATGAACATGATATTCTATACATACCTAGATCAGTTTGTGGTTGTGTTTTTGGAGATTATCTTGGGGTACTCTAGGACACATAGAGATCATTGATAACACCTTGACATCATCTTGAGTATACTGAGAAAGAATCAGATATATGTTAAGCTACATAAGTTTCTGTTTTGGATTGATCATGTTCAATTCCATGGTCACATAATATCAAAGGAAGTTGTGTTAGTGTACACAGAGAAAGTTTAGGTAGTGGTTTCTTGGTAACAACCCAAGAATTCATTTGATATCCACACATTTATTGGGGTTGGTAGGATATTATCAAAGATTAATCCATGATTTTTTCTTTTTGGTTGTGTCTCTTTCATGCTTGACCAAAAAGGGGATAATGTTTGAATAGTTTGAACCTTACGAGAAATACATAGAAGTGATGAAGAAGCATATTAAATTAACACTGATCATGGTCCCACCCAATCAAATTGAATAATATAACGTTTAAATTGAAACTTCTGGTATCATACTTGGACCTATATTTATGCATGTAGATCGAGTTGTTGCTTAGGTGTATCTATAGTTGAGGCATCGAGAATGAAACTACCCTACACATGACCTAGATTTGGTAGTAGTGGTTTATGATTTGAAGTGTTTGTGACAGTACCTAATGTGGAAAAAAATAATATGTTTAAAAAAAGTTATAGTTTGAAATATATATTATCTAAATGATAATTGAATCACTTACAATTTAGATGGGTTGATTATATGCAGCCCTTTGATTTTGAACTAGCATATATTCCTAGGAACGGAAACAATGTCTCTAATTATTAGAGAAACAAACATATATGCAGGTAGTGAAATAGTCTAGTATTGAGTAGAAGATGATGACTTTACGGGATGAAATGCATGTTTTTGTTTAGAAGAGTAACAATAAGATGAATCTTGTGTTTGTTGTGGTAGAGTATGTAATCTTGAGATGGATAAAATACCGATAGTACAAACATATGGAGTGTTTATCCTTGATGGAATTATTTTTGATGTGGGTTTTCAACATTAAATTGGAGCATAGATATGGATGAGATAATAGATGTCACAAATTAGGGTTTTGTTCCTATGAGAATGAAAGAGGAGTTGATAAGGGAGTTTCATGCCTCGAGGTGGGTGGTACATCAAGGTGTGGGAAAAATGTATCATGACATATGACAGTAGTTTTGGTGACCAATTTTGAAAAACGAAATAGCAGGGTTTATGACACAATGTTACACCTATTAGTAGGTTAATTTTGATAATCAATGACCTAAAGGATTACAAAAATCAGAACCTATTCCATAATTGAAGTGTGATGAAGGGACCATGGAATTGGTGGTGGGTCTTTATGGATGCCTTAGAAGAATGAAAACATCTTGGTTGTTGCGGATAGACTGAAAAATTTATTTAATTTACTCAATAGAAAAAAGACTTTATTAGTGGAGATTATATAAAATATATATGTTCAGGAGATCATCCATTTGTATAGGGTGTCATGAACTATTGTTTTAGGCCATGAATCACTCTTTACTTCATTGTTATATAAAGGTCTTGTAAAAGGAAATTGGTAAGAAGGTTTTGTTGCGTATGAATTTCTACCAACAGATAGATGGGTAGTCAAAGAAAACTTTACAGTTTCTGGAGGATAAGCTGTGCGCTTATGTTCAAGACATTCGAGGGACTTGGTAGAAGCAACTAAAACTAGTGGAGTTTTCTTATAACAACCCTTATCAATTTGCTCAGTGAAAATGGCTGGACAATTCCTATTACCTAGTCGATTTGATGTATTCAAGCATGCATCATTAGATTTGGGTGACAGATTTGCAATGAACCGAAGCTCTCGGGAGGTTAACCTAAAATATGTTAGTACTCGTAGCACCTTTTCATCCTTCAAAGGTGTGAATTTAGGAATTAGAAGAAAGGGGTTCGTGGCTCATATGAAAGAGGATCCAACTGCGGTTTCCGAAAGGCTCCAAATGGGTGAGAATTCAATTATCGGTAGGTTTTTTCTTCACAAAGGTGTAGTGCCATGGAAGATCGAGAAACTGTCTCAGAAATTGTCAAGCATTTGGGGGTTTGACAACTGGAGATGCATATCTTTGGGCCGAGGGTACTTCCATCTTCTCTTCCCAACAGAGGAACTCAAATAGAAAGCCTGGGGGTATGGTTCTATCTCATTCAAGGCAAGGGTTTTCACATTAGCGAATGGGATCGATGCTTCAACCCCTTGGAAATTGGTATATATTCAATACAATCCTGGGTTAAAGTTTATGGTCTGAATTGGATTCTTTGGCACCCCCGTATCTTATATGATATAGCTATAGCAATTGGAATACCTATCAGAACGGATAGGGAAACCGAAATCACCAGGTATGGACACTTTGCTCATTTTTTAGTTGAGATTGACTTGTCTGCTACACTGACCAATAAGGTTTTCCTATCAACTGAAGTGGAGGAATTAAAACATAGAATTAAATATGAGAATCTACCTAGATTCTGCCCGAACTGTAGTATTGTTGGACATGATAAGGATAACTGTTGAAGAGACCTAACATGCAGTTTATGTTCAAGGAGGGGTCATGATCACACTTCATGCCATATGAAGCAAAAAATCTCCCCTGTCTTGAAAAATCAGCAGCAACACACAATTCAGCATGAAACTGATGTCCACTCTCAAGGATCCCTGTTGGAAAATAAAACTACTACGGGGCATAAATGCTCATGGGATAATATTGTGGTCAGGGATACGTCAATAGATCCCCCCCAACGGTTTTCATTCACATTATAAAGCTGAACCCTCTTGTGTTTATAAAAATAATAATACTACATCTGTCTGTGTTGTTAATGGATCTTCAAATGCTAGTACCCATCCACCTGTTTTGGTGGACTCCTCTATTTCTGATGACTTGTAGGACTTTGCATACTCAGCTAAACCTGGATATCATTCTAGGAAGAATAATGAACATGATAGCATGTATATGCAAACCTGTGAATTTAATTCATAACATGCCACTTCCACTCCAAGGGAAGTGGTGCAATAGTACATCCATTCAGCTCTTGTACATTCAAGCAGAGTGGTGAAGACCTATGGGACTAATCAAGCCACTCCCACTAAGGAAGTGACTCAACAGGTGCAGGCATGTGGGGCAAAGGAAGTGGCTAAACATGACACTTTACTTTATGTTGCCTCTGGTGATGCCTCCAGTGCACAAGTAAATTAAAATCCAAAGGAAGAGGAGGACAAGGATGAAGGCTCTTGGTAACAAGAAAGAATAAGAATTCAATTAAAATATGAAGAGAAAATGAAAAAATGAAGAGGAGTAGGCTGTAAATTTAGAATATCATGAAGATGTAAACACATTACTCCAATAGGACAGGGAGATTGAAGCTCAATATGGTAGGGGATGAGGTCGTGACCGCATAAAAATACAACTCTGGAATGAATTACGCAAAAAGGAGTGGATAATTGGGGAAAATATTAGGAAAAAACTCGGACCCCTAAAAAGTGTGCTTTGACAAATCTTTTTTTTTGTTGATGTAATGCCAATCTGATTGCACTTTTTTTAATCAATAAATTGGGGCTTCATACCCCAACCCTTAAAAATCCCTTATCAAGAAACTATTTATATGGAACCATATGTGGCTATTTATGAAAATCCATATAGATCCCCTCTATATTTGATAGAGGAAGGTGAGTGAGAGTTTTTGGGAAAAAGTCTCATATATGAGACATCAAAACAGGTTAATATTAGTCAAAAATATATGACAATGGATCAGAGTAAACAAAATTTGTATAATGATAAATTTCTAATACCCCTAGAGTTTATAGTAGGTGATCATGTATTCCTTTTAGTGTTGACTAGGTTGTGTTACCACATGATATGAAAGGAGGGCATGTTGGAACCCATTGTAATACCCTGACCCTAGAATCCCAGAGCCGGTGCATTAATCTATTTAATAATAATGAGTACAAAGAATCAAATATCGATTGATTGATCAGTTTAGTAGTCTTGAAGAACTAGACACAAAATTATTTACCTCATTAAATTAGTAAAACTTAAAATATAAAAAATTAAAATAACATTCATCCTTGAACTCATTCAAAATTTTCATCTTCATAACCTAGGGAAAAATGAACAAATAGAAGGGAGATATCAAATTATTTGTAAGGGTATGTAAAATGGAAGAAATAATGAATGAATGGAAATAAATATATATAGGATGGAAAATAAATGATAACACATTCCATTAAAATAAATATATAATGAAAAATCAATATAAAAAAGTAAGTAATTGGAACAGATGAAATCTAAGTCAATAAGCTAAGAATATAATTGATCTATAGATAAGTCGATGCAAAATCTCATGGCTAAATGATAACCGAGTCTAAATGATGGAGATGCTTTATTGTTGGATTCCAGGATTCCTAGGTACATGGAACCATTACTGATAAGACATTTCATATAAAGATTTAGCATATCAGGTAAAACCACATCTATGTTTCCCAAAAATTTCATCTCATGAGATTATCGATGCATCAAGGGGTTATCTTTAATTGTGCCACACTTATGTTATACCTCCCCAATGAATTCCTCATATTAAATAATTGATTGAATAATAAAAAATAACCCTCATCAAATATCTGTAGTAAATTAAGGATATATATTTATCAATAATTCATCTCCGGAGACTTATTAACAACAAGGGTTTCTGATGTTGATAAATGAGAATTCCATTGAAATATTATTAAATCATATTTGAATAAAATAATACTAAAACATTCCAAAGTGTCCCATACCACTTTGAATAACTTGAAACATAATATCAATAAATTAATAACATTAAATGAAACATAGAATAGCATGACAATAACGAGATTCATGATATAATATGTCAAAATGAATTATATACACTATTTACAATTTAACTGGTTAATAAAAACAAATAAATATCAATGGAATGAAAATTGGTACGAAATCCTTAACAAATTGTAATAATTTATTTAAAAGGATGCACATTTATAGAATAAAATTTTATATTTGAAATGAATCTTGTACACTTGAAAAGGTAGCTTCTTAAACATTAGTGTTTCACGATGGTGGGAAATTCCATTCATTTCGTATAAATAAAAAACATTCTTATTTTACTTTTGTAAGAAAACTCATAAAGTACACTGTTTTCGAAAACAAAATGGTAATTCATTTGTAATGAAATTTGTAGAAAGTGAAAAGGGGTAAAATGACTTTAAAAAATAAATAGAGAATAATAAATACATTTCTAAAAACATTTTTAGAAAAAACTAACATGGAAGAGAATTGTTTCCTAGTGGAGACTTAAACACAAACATTCTCAAATAATGATGATATTGTGAAATAAATACATATCCCTTTATGATTAGTATAAAAATATGACCATGAATGAAATAAAATTATATAGATACGAAAATACAATAATAGTATGAATAATAATCAAAAAATATATTCATGGGTGGAATATTCACCACACAAAATAAATTAGAAGTGTGTGAGGCATGTGTCACACAAAAATAAAAGTGAGACAAAGATCACTTACCTCGCACTTCCTTTTTTAATTGTACATACATTAAACTCACATATAATGATTTAAATAATTTTATTAATTTTTATATGAGAATTATTCATATTTATGATATCATATATTATATTCTCAAATTAATTTATCATATGTTTGTTAACAATCATTCATTATTTTTACTATTTTTGGTGTTAATTTACTAGTTTCTCTATTTAGTTTTGAAATGTTTTTTTTCTGGTTAAAACTATTCAGATCACGGTATAATCATCTAATTAATATCAAACATGATTATGATATTATATGAATTAATTATATATGTTTTTATAAAAATATAGAAAATTTTGCGATAAGAAATTAAATGCACTGTTCATGGAGACAGTTGGTCGTACGTACACAGGAATGATACTTTAATTGATGGTCATATTATATAAAGGGTATATAATTGTATATAATAATTATAGTATCATATTTATGTCACATATGTCACATATTATTATTAAAACCATCCTCTATATATTCCATTTATTGTGTGAATGAACCATGTCACTTTGAGAAGGCGGTAGTCCACAGTTCAAAAAGTGACATTATCGCATTTATAAAATAATTGAAATCATAAGGGTATGTGTTATAAAATAATTATATAAACATAAAATAATAATAAATAAAATATATAAAATATATAAATAGTGATTCCATCATAATTCTCAACCATGAAAGGTGTCAAGGGAAAAACAATAATCGTTTCGTGAGGCGGTAGTTTATCGTACATGTGAACAAAATGTTTATTAGCAAATAGATGGAATTATATTTATTTGTAGGTTTAAATATTTGAATAAAAACATATATTTATATTTAGGATATGGTAGTTTTTATATAATCTTGTAATAATATCAGTTTTAGGGGTTAGAGAATTGAAATTATACTAAAGAGATTAAGGAAAGATGTTACCTTTTCTTTGGGTAACTCCATTTGGTTTGCACCAAGGGAATTACATAGATGGATTTATTTACAATGGTTGGATTATAATATGAAGAGAGGAATGTTTTAGGATTGTTTTTTCTGGTTTTGGTCTATCTAGAAGGCTCAATTTGTTGCGAGGATGTGAGATATGATCTTCCCTTTTATAAATGTGGCAAGGGGTACTTTTGGAAATATACAAAATATTAAAATATAATAAGGTTATAATAGAGTAAAAGACCTTAAATTGGAATATAGAATAATAATTGAAGAAAGTAGAGAATATATATTTTACCCTTTGCCATTATTTAACATTTTTCATATTTTTAAATAATTTTATAATGTGTTAATTCAAAAAATATCATTATTCTCAAATTTAATATAATTCATTTAATTGGAGTATAACTAAATAATGAAAAATATTTATTTATAATATAATTCTTAAAAACATATCATTTATACCATATATATCTATAAAATTAATTAACCACCATCAATTATCCCAAATATGTTATAATTAATTCTTTTAAAATCAATTATTATATTTTTCTATTAATTAAATAAATAATATTTTAGCATTGAAAAATAATTTAAGGTAATTATATATTCCTTAAAAATTAAAAATAAAGTTAAATAATAAAAATAAATTCATTATGATCAAAACATAAATTTATGTTTGTTCATATCATGATTTATTTCCAATGTGAAAACATAAAGGATATTAAATTCAATGAAAGTGACAATTTTGTATTATCTTCGACTTAAGTAATATATAATTTATTTTCATGAAAAAATGTACATTAAATCACTACATTAGATATTATGGTTATGAAGGATTAATATTATTAATCCAATAATTTTTAGAAATGTTCTCATTATTTTTGTAATCATCATCTTTTTAATTTAACCCTTATTTAACCCCTTCTACTCTTACCATGATATCATGTATTTTGTTGCTTAAGTTCTAATATAGTTAATATGAAATAAAAAATGACCACTAAATCAGTAATTTATTAAATTTTATTACATATCAAAATTATTTAGCATAATTTTATATCTTTATATATATTTTATTTTGTTTATAACATATTTTATGTTTTAAAATATCAATAATGTCTATTTTGAAGCTATCCATAATTTTGTCTTATAAAAATATAAAAACAACAGTATAATTTCGAAAAAAAGACATCTAAAGAATTAATAACAAGTCAATGACATCAATTTAATTCGTGTATTATATTAAATATATTAAATATTATTTATTTTAAAATTTTTAATATCATTTATTTGATGCTTCCATTAATTAGGCAATTACTGTATCATCATTGTGTCACCATTTAATTTAATTAGTTCGTTACTAAAATTTATAAATAAAATTACATAACTAAAAAACATTTTAGGTTTTATATTGATATTAATATTATAATATATCATCTGAATTACTATATATAAAAAATATAATACTTATTAAAACATGAGTGTGCCTTATTGGACTTCCCTAAGAATAAAATACTATAAAGGATTAATGTCATCCAAGTTACACAAATAGGCCATACAATCGGAAAAAGGATGATTTTTGTAAAAAATATCTCATAAAGTAAAATTATTTCATGTGTTAGTGTAATTTTATAATACTTATAATATTATTTTTACCCTTAATTACTTGATTTACCATACTCCATGGAAATTAAAATATTACAAAATTTAGATTTCATATGGAAAAAATAAAAGAATTTTTTTTTATAATTTGGACCCAATAATTTAAAATATGAAATATATTTTTCTGTATTACAAAAATAATAATTTTCAGTGGTTAATTTAAAATTAATCTCATTGACAAAATGAGAAAATGAGTTATTAAAGTAAAAATTTTAAAAAGACTGTAATGTTTTATATTCATATTCAATAAAAAATTGATTCCAATATACTATATTGTATTAAATTTATAAAACATTATGTAGTTATATTTTATAACCATTGAATAATCTAATTCAATATTATATATTATTTAGATGAAAATTCTATTTCCAATTAAAATGCAATATTTTATCACTATACATCAAAAATTAATATTATCAGAAAAATAGAAAATATTACAACATAGTTAATTTCTATTCTCCACTTTAAAATAAGATTTTTTTTTGAAATGGAATATATATAAGATTCAATAATTGTATTTAAAATAGGTTCTCCATTAAAAGGTCAAAAAACCTCATTTATTAAAATAATTGTTTTTATGTTCAATATTTGGATTGTTCTTATCTTATGGTTGTAAAAAAATTCGATGAATTTAAAAGTAATTTTATTGAAGATATAATATATATATTTCACTAATACTATTTAATAATAGCAATTAATTTAATTTATTAGGATAAAATTACTTTGGGTGTATAAAAATAGGCCTTTATAAATGCATTTCATGTATATTTAGTTGGTTCCTATATTCATTTCTAATTTATTTTAACAAATGAATTCAACCAAAATATTTTCATAAGATAGTTAATAATATTAATTAACTCTAAATGAATGTCTAAGTTATATATTATTATATTAAATAATAATATGCTTATAATATATTGTTGTTCTGTAAAACTCATCCTTGCGTGTAATGCAAGTTTTGTCATTGTTATCTATAGTGTAAGATTAATATGGTGTTTCATATAAATTAATCTAGGAAAATAATTAAATTTATTCCAAAAGATAAATAATATAATGTCTGTGGGGGTTACATTCTCCTCTCCTCCAAAAATTACATCATTACAATTTTAACTCGGGATAAAAAAAACTAGGGCTTTAAATTTTCAAAATTTCATTGTTGAAATCCTACATCAGAAAGAGGATAACTGATACCTCCACATTAAAATAAATAAAGGTAAGTATAAATTTCATTAGAGATAACCCATAATAGGGTTCCATGTAGGAAACCATAGACAGAGAAGATAAATCTATCTATCAATTTATGATAGAGGGTGATAGGGAACATAGTTAGGAGAATGTTATAAAACATAAAGCTATAAATCTATGATGATATAAGGGACCATTTAATTTCTTGTGAAAGAAGGATCTAGAATAAATTTTTTTGTTAAAAGATCTATTCCATATACTTGAAGAATTAATTTACTTAATAGATAATGAACATAAGGAAACATAGTTACTTTAAAAGTAGAGTTTCATCCTTTACCACAAACGCATATGTTTCTCCAAATGATGATTATTTATGTTGAATTTTCATGCCTGAAAATTTAGAATAATCATATATGGATAAAACAATCCAGAAAATAATAAATATATATTCTTCCTATCATTATACATTTATATATTCAAATAAGGTTTGGATAAGATATGATAATTCGAAAAAATGAATCTCCAAAATCAAATAAAAAAACCCAAAGCTCAACAAAGGCCATTTAGAAAATAATTATCCTTCCTCCAAAAATATTCTAGACCTTTATTGAATCCCAAAAAATAAATAGATTTTTTCTTAATATAACATCAATTACTCATAATGTCTTATAATAGAAATATAATTGCCTTAATCTCATTATCTCCATGGTTTTTTTATTCATTTCCATAAATAACCTGAATCAACATAGGCCAAAAATAAAACTATATTTGAATCTAAAATAAAATTCATTATATTTAACTTAATCTTATAAGATTCCAAAAATTTATAACATCTTCCAAAATAAGATTAATTACTTAATCACAAAATCGTTTTCCAATCCCAATGATATCTATTTGATAAAACAATTTTCTGTAATATCAAACTAACATTATCTATTTGATATTTTAACTAAATTAAAAAATTCATGTAAACTAGGACATCATATAGGTTAGTGGTAAGAGTTTTACACTTTTATCCCTTCAGTTGTGGGCTCAGACCCTAGGAAATTCCTGGACATGATGGTTGCCACCCAACATACGATCTATCCTTTTTTAAAAAGCCATATTAATATTATCAAAAAATGTTATAAGAATCCAAAAAAAACAAAAATATAACCCATTTTAAAAAAATGTTATAACCACAAAGGTTATCACTTATATTTTATTTTTTTATTCCGAATTATATAAATACCTAAAATTACATTAAATTAAAATATTATATAATCCCTAAAGATTATTCTAACATTTAATCATATTTCCATAAAATGAAAATGAATTATTCCATAAATAACATTTTCAAACCTACTGAACCAATGGATTTTTCTTCTTAATGTATGAATTCATAAATCATTTTCCCTAGGTTTTTAACAAACATCCTTTTATACAAACTATAACAAACTGACCCCAGAAGACCAGATCAGGTGTCCTATAATATTAAATTGGCATGATTAGAAGGAATAAAATCCTAATGGAATTATCAATTTAGTAGTTATGAAGAGAAAGATACAAAAATGGTTCCCTTAATAAATTGGTAATATATAAAACATAACAAAGTAAAATAACTTTCATCCTTGAATTCATTAAAAAATTTCATCCCCATAACCTATGGAAAATAGAATGAACAAAATGGTGAGATAAAATTCTATGTAGGGGTATGTAAAACAAAATCAATAATGAATCAATGGAAATAAACCAACATGTAAAGGTAAATAAATGATAAAACATTCCATTAAAATAACTATATATAGATATATCCACATGAAAAGGTAAGAAACTAAATCACGTGACATCTAAATCAATAAACATAGAATAGAATGCATCCAGTAATATGTCCATAGAAAATATCATGGATAAATGATAATTTATCACCATATGTGTCATATATATCCAAAGCATTCATCTTATCGAATAATCGATATAAATAATGAAAATTATACTTTATCAAAACTAGATATTGAATAAAGGATATAGATTTATGAATTATTACCCAGTAGTGACTATGTAATGTTAATAGTTATTGATTTTGATAAATGTAAATACCATTGAAAGATCATCAACACATTTGTGAGGGAAATAATTTTTAAATAATCTAAAGTGTCTCATACGACTTTTAAATATTTGAATCGTAATATAATTTTAATAAAAAACATACATTAATATTATAATATCATGATAATAAGTAGATTCCGGATATAACATGTCCAAGGGAATTATATACACCATATAAAAGTGAATTGGTGTATAATAAGAAATAAGTCTCAATAGAATGTAAATTGAGATGAAATCCCTTAACAATTTGTTATAATTTATTTAAAAGGATGCACATTTATAAAATAAAATATTATATTTGAAAATAATCATGAAAAATTGTAATGTGTTCTTTAAAATATTATAGCATCATTATGGTATAGAATTATATCCTTCTGTATAATATAAAAAACACTCATTTTCTATTTTGTATGAAAAGTCATAAAGTACCTTGTTTTGGAAAATGACTAGATGAGTCCTTTTTAAATATTTTTGAAAAAATTAAAAATATTAAATATTAATATAAACAAATCAATAAAGAACTTTAAAAAAATTAATCTTTTTTGAAAACACTAACATGGTTTTGAAATGTTCCCTTGTGGAGACTCAAACACAAACAATCCGGAATAATGACGGGATTTTGAAATAAATACAACACATTAAAATTAGTAGAATCATATTACCCTGAATGAAAGAAAATATATGGATAATATAATACCATAATATTCATAACAATACTCATAAAATACATTCATGGGTGGTATATACACCACACTATTGAAACAAGTAGTGTATAAGGCATGCATCCCACCGAAATAAAATTTAGTCAAATATCCCTTTCCTCACACTTAATTTTATGTATTATGTTAATTAAAATCTTGTAAAATAGTTTAAATAAGTTATTAATTTATATAAGAAGCTTATTCATATTCTTGAAATATTACATGATCTTAATATATTATTTTATCATCGGTTTATTAATAATCTTTCGTCATTTTAATTATTTCTGGTGTTAATTGCCTAGTTTCTTGAGTACGTTTTGACTTGTTTTTTTTTGTTCCTAATAATTAAATCATGGTTTCATCATCTATTTAATTTAAACCATGATTTAAATAATATATATATTCATTATATATTTATTTATAGTAATTCGTAAAAAATGGAGAAATGAAATGAAATGAACCATTAATGGAGACGATAGGTCGTACATACATATGAACACTAATTTAACTTTTTTGTATCAATTAAATGATATATAAATTTATATTATAATTATAGTATTATATTTATTTCATATATATCACATATTATTATTAAAAACATTCTTTATACATTCCCTATTTATCATGAATGAATAATGTTTCTTTGAGGAGGCGGTAGTCCACACTTCTACCAATGATGTAATAATATTAATAAAAAATATAAAGAATAAGGGTATATTTTTTTAAAAATAATTTATGAATTATAAATAGATAATATATATAATATATAATATATATAATTATTCTTTCCATCATTTTTACCAACCATGAAATGTTGTATTGTAAAAATGAACAATCATCATTTTATGAGGTGGTAGTTCAACGCACATAGAAATAGTATGTTTGTTACAGATCATATGGAATTGTTTGTATGTTTAGGTAGAAAATATAACATAAAAACATCTCAGTATATTTTTGATACTAGTGTAATTATATAATAATAGAAAACAGAGATTTTAGGGTGTAGATAATGGAAATAAAACTAAAGAGTATGAGGAAAGATGTTGCCTATTCATTGTGTAACTACATCTGATTTTCACCAAAGTGCTTCCTTGGATGGATTCATTTCCAAATAAATGATTATAAGATAAATACAGAAAATGTGGGAGAATATTTGGGTACAGGTAACTCAATTTATATGTCTTAATGTGTTGTGAGGGAGTGAGGGAGGATGTACCCGTTTATAATTAAGGCGAGGGGATGATTTTGGAAATCCAAAAATATTAAAATATAACAAGTCTATTATAGATATAGAATAGAAAAATATCCTATAAATTAATATTTGAAGATATTTTAGACAATATTTTAACCCCTTTTTATTTATTTTACAATTTTGTGATTTTTAAAAAATATTATAATGTATAAATTCAGTAAAATATCATTATTTCCAAATTTGGTAATATTCTTTTAATTTTAGTTTAAATACATCAAGAAATTTTTTTAATTCAAATATAATGATTTAAAAAATATAGATTATATCTTTTAGGCCTATAACATTCATTATACACATTAAATATTCCCAAATATTTCAAAATTATTTCTTTTAGTATCAACTATTCCATTTTTATGTTAATTAAATAAGTATTGTATTAGCATTGAAAAATACTTTTAGTTAATTTATTATTTTTAAAAAATCAAAAAAAGTTATTTAAGGAAAATAATTTCTTTAATATCAAAGTAAAAATTTTGTTTTTTCATATCATGATTTTCCCTTATTTGAACACATAAAAAATATTAAATACAATGAAAGTGATATTTTTATAAGTTTCTTTGAATTAATTAATATATATGTTTTTTTCATGGAAAAGTGTCTCTTAAAAAACTAAAATTCGATATTAAGATGATATAGGTCGAATCATATTAATAGAATAATTTTTGTACATGTTTTTACTATTTTTTTTAATTTTATCTTTTTTTATTTTAACCCTTATTTAAACCCTTTAACACTTATAGTGATGTCATAAATTTTATTGGTTAAGTGTTGGTATATTTTCAATAAAATAAAAAACAACCACTAATTGAGAGATTTATGAAATTTGGAGAGTTATAATAATTATTAAAATATGTTTTAAAATTATATATATTTTATTTCATTTAATGGATTATTATATATTCTAAAATATCAATAAAGTCAATTTTACACTATTCATAATTTTGCCTTATACCAAAATCCAAACAATAAGATAAATTTGAGAAAATACTTCTAAATAATTTCTAACAAGTCAATTTATTTAATATAGTTTGTGGATGACTTAAATTTCAAATTTTTTTATTTCAGTATTTTAGATATCATTTATTTGATTATTTTATTAATTATGCAATTGACACATCATCATTTTGTCACCATGTATTTTAATTATTACATTATTAAAAATTATAAATAAACGACAATAATGAAGATATACATTTTATATTTAAACTTACTATTTATAGTTGAATATATCATCTAAATAAACCATATATAAAAACTCTATTACTTATTAAAACAAGAGTGTGACATATTAGACTTCTCTAAGAATAAAATAATACAAAATCATTAAAGTCATCCATGTGGTTCTAAGAGGCCATAAAATCAGCCCAATGACTGTTGTGTTGAACATATCTCAACTAGTAAATTTATGACACATGTTTGGGTAATATTATAATTCTTATAATATTAGTTTTACAGTTAATTACTATATTTTCCCTTAATCGTGGTAATTAAAATATTACTAAACCTTCTATTCATATCAATGAAAAGAAATAAAAACTATTTAAATAATTTGGACCCACTAATTCAAAATTTGGAATATATTTTCAAATATTCAAAAAATATATGTTTTAATAATTAATTTAAAATTAATCTATTTGTTAAAATGAGAAAACAAGGTATTAAGGAGAAAACATACAAACAATAGTAATGTTTTTATATTCATATTCATGGTAAAATTGATTAAATTAACATAAATTGTATTAAATGATAAAAAATAATATATCTACACTTTAAAAAAATTCAATAATATAATTCAAAGCTATAAATTATTGGGTTGAAAAATAATTTTTCAATTAAAATGCAATATTTTATCATTATTTATCAAAAAATGAATTTTATCAGAAAAATACCCAAAATTCCATGAAATTAAAACATGATACTCAAATTTAAATGAGTATTTTTATTTCGTCAAATATAACATATAAAAGTGTAAACAATTGGATTTAAAATAGGTTCACCATTAAAAGGGGGTAAACCTACTTTTATAAAAACATTAGTTTTTTGGTTTAATAATGGGGTTATTCTTATCTTATACCTATCAATTCTATTCGATGAATATCTAAAATATTTTACTGATTATATAACATATATATTTCATTAATATTATTTAATAATAGACATTAATTCTATTTTTTAGGATAAAATGACTTTGTGAGCATCAAAAAAGTTCTCTATAAAATCATTTCCTATATATTCAGTTAGTTCATATATTCATTTCTAATTATTTTTTAACTAATGAATTCAAACACATATATTCATAAGTTATTTAATACTATTCATAACCCCAACATAGTGGATTGGTTATATCTTATTGTATTAAATAATAATATTTTAATAATATATTGTTGTTTGGTTAAACTCAACCTTTCATGTAATGTAAGACAACTCATTGTTGTGTGTAGTGTAGAGATAACATGGTGTTTCATATAGAGAAAACAAGTAACAAAATTAAATTTATTCAATAAAAAAATGTAATGTCTTGGGGTGTTACAACCATGTTCGTTGGTCCATCTGAGGTTGTGGAGAGAATCAGGCTGGGAGAATATCAACTAGCTCTTCCATAGAAGTATAGTACTATTCATAAAATATTCCATGTGTCACGAATTCGATGGTATCAAGTTGAACCTTATTTTGTGATCGATGTGGATGATGTTGAGCCTACGATACATGCGTTACTTGAAGAGAATCTGATATGTCTGTTGGATCACAGTGAGAAAGTGTTGTAGGGAAAGAACATGCTGATAGTTCAGGTATTGTGAAAATATGGGCATGTGTAAGTGGAGACCTGGGAAATGGAAGCAGATATGAGGACATGAAACCCAATATTTTTTCTCAAAATCATAGAGATGCTTGGGAGTGATGTGTGAGGATGAGCTGTAAAAGGTGAGAAGGTTTTAAGATCCCAAATATTTCAAGAGGTGTATCAGGCTTCCTTAAAGCTACTATTTTTCTTTGTGTTGATTATATTTCATTTCAGTTTTACCTTAGTGTGATTTTGGGTGATAATTTTAGAAAAATAGATGAAATTGGGTTGTGTATGGTTGGCACATGGTTTTCCATAACCATGCCCTGTAGCAAAAAAATTATGCAACCTAGAACAAAGGTTATTTTCACGATTAAGGCACAATTTTTCAAAGAGTAAAACCTCTTAGAGGTAACTGTGAACCACTATAAAAGAGTCACATAGTTAAGGTGCACAGTTAGGGGAATATGTGCTTTCTTTCCTAGTAAAACACGTGAATGAATTATTTTTCACAAGAATTACATTTTAAATTACCCAAGCCCTATTTTAATCCCAATTATACCCCATCCAATCAGATCCTCAATTTCACGATTTTTGATCATCCTAAATGGATTCCAATCTTTCTTGACCTTCATTCTTTGTGATTTGAAGCCTGGATCAAACTAATACTCACCTCCTAGTAAGTCAATCTTATCCGATTCAGTTTCTCATTATTCTTCTCCCTTATCCCATCCTTGAATGGATATATTATTCTATTTTGATTTGATCTAGGTCTAGGATTATAGATCTAGATCAATGTTTAAATTATATTTACTTATTCTATTCTTATTTAGGTTAAAGATCTAGATGTCACTCTACACTATTACTCAACTAAAGTTTGGGTATTTCTATTGGACGAGATCTCATCAATGAATCGAGGTAGATGGTCTATTATTCAATTACTATATCCTTAATATCAATTAAGTGTATGTGATTATATAATTTCTAGGAATCATTTAGCAATTAAGATTTCTCATTTAATTAATTAATGTGGTCAATTAATTAATTAATGAATTGAGGATTTAATCGAATACTGGATATTTTGAATTTGAGATAATTAATCAATTAAATAATTATAAAAGTATTGAATTGTGGATAATTGATCGTTGAGTTAATTATAGAATTTTTGATATGATGTTTATAAATAATTAATTGGTTAATTAATTAGTAGGTATTGTGTTTTTAAATTATTAATTAATTATTCAGTTAATTAATTGACTTTATATGGTTAATTAATATGTTGAATTTATTAGTTAAAGATATGTAATTAATTAATTGGTGAATTAATTAATGGGATAGATATGGATAATTAATTTCAAAATTAATTAAAGGAGTTTGGGAGATTAATAAATTTCTAAATTAATTAATTAATGAAATTGATGTGATTAATTAATAGTTGGGTTAATTAATGGAAAGAAGTATGATTAATTAATTTTTGAATTAATTAATCTAATGATTTATGAAATGTATATTTCAATTATATCACATCATTGTTATTATGTTGGCATGGAATATCATATGGGTTAACTAGGGTGTGAGTGAGGGATTACTAAAGCACCACGAGAGCCTTTAGGGAGGTATTCTATGTGAGCTTATAGTTTTATTGTAGAAGGAAAATGAGAGCCTTCGGGGAAAAAGACCATGAGATATTTTATTTTTATTTCCAAGGGATATTGAGAGCTATGGATTTTTTTCTAGGGAAAATACCATTATAGATTTCTCATTTCCCTTTAATGCAATTATTTTTTATTTAGTCTCACTCACATTTGACCCTTGTGGTTAGAGACCTATGTTCACATTATACATGTGATGTTGATTTACTTGTTTTATGAATTTTATCAAGATATGAATTTTCATAATGAATGGTAACAGTGAAATTTAGATATATTCTATCCCTTGGGGATAGTTCAAACTCTAACATGAGCCAAATAAGGTGTTGAGGTTTGAGTGTCCTCAAGAACCCAGTGGTATATGTAGTTAAATGAAGAGTAATTTATAATATGATAAATGTTTAATTATGAGTGTAATTATTTATTTATACAACAACATAAACTTTTTATTTTCTATATATTGTTTTATATATTTTTTCTGGTGTCCTACTAAGTTGTAATCACACGCAACTCAGGCTTCCTCATTGGTACTGTAATATATTTCATGTTTTCCAGAAAAGATAAGGGTAAAGGCCATATATTAGATCGATGAGTCCGAATGGAACATGGTTTAGGGTAAAAGAAATGGTTTGAGACATGGTTGGGATTTTTCAGTGTCTTTATTTTTTATTTTCATTTGAGACTTTCCACCTACTTTAGTATGACATATTTACTATTCAGTTTTTTGATATTGTAATTCCAGTTTTCTTGAAATTGTGATCTTGGTACCATTATGTATCTAGTTATATGTTATTTAGTAATTTTTTTTATTCCTACTGGTGTATTAATCTGATAAAAGAGGGTATAGCCTCCCCGTGATCAATATTATACCCTCAACAATAGTCGACAGCCTCTAGAATATAGGGATCCACACTTGAGGTCATTTGGCGGTAAGCCTTGGGGAAACATTGCATGGATGTTGGGTTAGGATGTTATAGAATTTTGTTTTTTACTCATGAAAAATGAAAATTTTATAGCTTATTCCTGAAAACAATTGAGGAACATGATACAAAAATATGACACATGATTTAAAATTATATGTTGTGATCTTTTCCTTGATAATTTAGCACCACAACCTCTTTGGTGAAAAGTGTGACATATATACATATAATAAGATCTTAAAATATATATTCACATAGAAGGAGGTTGAAATACATCAAAGAATATAGTTATAGAAAATAAATAACTATGGGTACTCTATTTACCACTATCCACGAAAGGAAAATAAGGTAGCAGATACGATTAGTTGAAAAAAATCCTACAACTATATAAATGATGCAGATTGATAAATACCCCATGTTATTGGATTTGAAAAGGATGGATCTAGAAATCATAACAACAAGGAAAAAATCATATATTTCCCAAATTATTTCCCAAAAATATATTCAAGATATGATTAATGAGGCACAGTGAAATTATTTAGAGATTTAAAAAAGGGTCAATGTAGTAATAGAAAAGAAGCTTAATGTGTTCCACATCAATGAAGATGATGTAATTCAGTTTGGAACTAGGATTTGTGTGACTTAATCACTTGAAATAAAGAAATATATACTGTATAATACTCATAGATCATCTTTATACTCCCATCATTGAATCATTAAGAGGTATCATGATCTCTGAGAGAATATCTGTTGGGAAACATGAATAACGAGATCACTTAATGTACCTCATAATGCTTGGTATAATAGTAAATTAAAGCATCAAGATAAAAGTATAAGGGGATGATTCAACCATTTACTATACCCACATGAAGATGGGAGAGCATCACCATTGACTTTGACATTGGTCTCAACAGTGCATACAAAGGAAAAAAATGTGATACGGGTTGTAATGGGTCAAATCACCAATACTTTCCACTTAATTGGTATTCAGGAATATTTTTCACTAGATAAGATTTCCAAGATATATGTTAAGGAATTGGGGAGGCCACATGGGGGCCACTATCAATGATATCTGGAAATGATCCACGATACACTTATAAATTTCAAAGAAGTATTCATTATGTTCAAAATACTGAATTGTATTTCAGCATGACGTATCCCCCCCAAACGATATCCACACTAAAGGACTATTTAGTCACTCAAAGGAACACTGGGATAATTATTAAAATAATTTATAGGAGAATGGGATAAATATATCCCATTATTTTAGTTCTTATAAAACAATAACTTACAATCATGTATTCAAACGTATCCAGTTGAAGCTCTATATGGTAATTGATGTAGAACACATAGTTAATAGGTTGAAGGTTGGGAATGAAAGATATTTGAAACATACATTGTGTAATTGATGGACTAAAAGTTTCAATTAATCCAATATCATATAAAATATGCTTAGTATTGGCAGATGAGCAATACTAACAATCGTTGATGGGAATTTGAGTTTGAAGTTAGAAGACAAGTTTTCCTTTGAATATCACAATGTTAGAGAGTCATATAATTTTGAAATAAAGGGAAGATTATCCCAAGGTACATTTTCCCCTTTGATATATTTGATCATATAGGAGCAATGGACTATTAAATTACACATCCACTGAATGTGGATCATGTTCATGATGTGTTCCAAATCTCTCTCCTGAGGATGTACATACCTGACCCCTCACATTTGTGAATTTTGAGGTGGTAAAAATAGAGAATGACCTATAATGTGAGGAGTAACTAGTTAAAATCATGGACTATAAAGACAAATACCTACACAAAAATACATGTCACCTAGTCAAATTGTTTTGGAAAACCATATGTTCGAAGTGGTGATGAGGGAACTTAAGGAAGTAATGAAACTAAATTAGCGTCACATATTATCAACAGAAAATATGAGTTCAAATCATAATGATTTAATTTCTAAAGGGGGAAGAATGTAACAACCTAGGGTTTATAATTGAATATTTTTTTTCTCAAAATAAATGTTTAATATAATATGTTATACAATATTATACACATAAAACACATAGAGAAACCAACAATAGTTTTTATCATTAATTAAAATCATTACATTAGTCAGTAATTAAACCTATTAAAATTGAATATATTACCAGGGGACAAAAAAATAAAAATATAAAAACTATAATGGGAATATTGTGATTACCCAAATTATATAGAATCATCCCTCCCATAAAACCACTAAAAAATATATTAATAAACCAATTGATATTATAGAAAATGTATATATAATACCATGAGATAAATTGAAGTATATCATTAATAATGGAATGATGTAATATTTATATAAGGCAATGTGACCATTATAATATTAATGTTACCATTTAAATAGTAACACGACCATTGAAAATAATAACATGATCATTAAGAATAGTAACATGATAATTTGCTTAGTAATCTGACCCCCAAATAATAAAATTTAATATAAATAATATTTATTGGTAGAAAATTATTTAAATATAAACATTATATTACCTAATATAATATCATTTTTAAAAACTCAACGAAAATATAAGCATATTTTAATAAAATTTACATTGATATATTTTGTAAAAATGACATTTTTTTAATAAAAATTAAAATAACCTATTTTCAAAAATTATTCCGATAAAATGAATGTCATTTTTGAAATAATTACATTTATATTTTAAAACGGTGATTTTTTTGGTAATTTTCTGAAAAACATCAATTTTCATGTGAATAGTAAAAATGTCTGTTTTCCATACCCAACATATCTTGAATTTCATTATTCATGATGTAATAATGAAATAATAATTTATTGAAATGGTGGACCAACAAAAACATATTAAAACTGATAAATGATTCTTTAATGTACAGAAAACATGTTTCCCAAACAAAAAAATTACTTTCCAATGTCTAAAGTAAAAATTAATCCAATAAAATGTTTTCTCGTTTTTACACATTAATTTTTTTAAACACTTTAATTCATATTATATATGGTTTTAAAGTATAAAAAAACTTTTTATTTATTTAATTATGATTCATTATTTGAAAAATTTCTCTATTACAGGTTTATCTTGGATAAAGTGCTTTATTCAGTACATTACCTCACAAATACCCATGTCCTCAAATATAAATAACCCATCTCCTTCCCCATGTGAATCCATTACTCCCTCACTTAACAAATCCTTATACCAGAAAAACGAATTTCTCATAAACCATTAGAAATTATAGATAATTTCTCATGTAATCCAACTCTAATGATCCACAGATTCATGTGTCGTAAAAGAAAAGTAACACCACAAAAGAGTACATTTTTATCAAATATTGTCCCATTTTCCTCCCCCTTTAATTTTTTACCAACTTCTTTTAAAACCAATTAATCTAATATTAGTTAGGCATTATTTTTACATTATATTAATTATTTTATCATTCATTGAAAATTAAAATTAAAATTTATTTATGTTATACAATTCACTCTGTTATAACAGTATGTTAACCCCCAATGATGACTTTTCAACCATCCTTACTTATCCCCAATATTATGTATGGTTATAATAATTTACATATCATATATAAAATGGTAAATAAATTTATTTTATTATTATGGAATCAATTATACTTTTGCATAAATGGACTTGAAAAAAAATTATGGAAAACTGAAAAACATGAAATCATTATGGAAATCAAGATTAATAAATATAATCCAAGGAATATAATTAATAAATTTTGGAAAAAATAAATAATTCATTTTTTTAATCACCCAAACAAATCTAAATTCTCTATCCATGAGGTGTAAAATAGACAAGGTAAAGTGGAACTTAAGGTAAGAGAATTCACGAACCCAACTCATTTTTCTTTGGGATTTTCATCTTTCTCATCATTTCCTGTGTAGATATTCCCCTAATATTCATTAAATATTATTTCACAATTTTTATATTCCTGTTTTAGTGATATATATTTTCTTCATCCCATCCAAAATTATTTCAAAAAAAATCAAAGAATTTTTAAAAGGTATTTCATTCCAAAAAACATCCTTGCCTCATAGTGAGTTTTTTCACCTTCACTCGAGAATGACGATGTTTATGTCAGATATGATTTCATATATTCATTTTGAAACCAAAAATTTAATTTATGAATGTATGGATTATAAAATCCTTATAAAACCCATTCATTTATATGGTTTTTTTCCTGATAATTAATTTTACATGTTTTATGTGGAAAGTATGATTATGAGCATTTATGATGCGACAAGTGAGCCTAAAATTATACATCCCTCCAATAAATTGGATAATACATTTTATCTCTTGAGATTACATGGATTATTCATGGAAATTATTCTATATTTGTTCATAGTGATGACGTTATGATTTATTCACACATGTTATACATAGAAATGAGGCTATCTTTGTTAACAATTGTAATGGAACATGACTTCCCGATAAACTACTTTGTCAATTTTGGGTTTTGGAGGTGTTTCAAAAGATTATTTAGGATGTTTCATGTTTGTTGGAGGTGTAGAAGTGATTCTTCAGTATATTAACATCACGAATGGATTACACGGCATGAATTGGTGGTTCATGGAAATTGTATGAGGCTAGTTTCAGGGATTGTATACAACGGAGTGGGAACCCATGAAATAGATTCATGTCATTAATTTAATTCTTGATGTTTAATAAAAATAAATTCTCAAGTGACATGATTTTTTGAGGAAGTTATTTTTTGGAAGAAATTCATGATATTCAAATCATGAATGGGTTATACGATGTGAAAGACTCAAATTCCAATTTTAAAATATGTATTTTGGATGAAACCATATATATTTATACCTATTTCATATATCATTTTGGGAAAACACAAGGTAGATCTCATAAGACTTCAATCCCCCTTCCTCCTACTACAATCTCTTGGTTCCTGTGGATGCATGTTGGTGATAGGTGGTGTGTCATTCTCTTAATCTTGGTTATTTTCATTCGATTATCCATCCAGGGATCCACTATGGATTACAGTGTGAGTTTGTATATGTTTTGATGATATTTTGGTTATGTGTATGTTAATACATGATGTTTTGTTTGTTTTTGGTTTATAGGTTCTTCTTCCTTCAATATTTGATGCACATCGAGATCAAAAAAATCTTTTGAGGTAAGAGACCCCCCATTTATCAAACGTATGTACCATACAAGATTTGATAAATATTTTTATCTATAGAGGATGGCTACAATGGACTAATAATTATTTATTAATTATTTATTTTAAAGTGGAGGGGAAGGGTGAAAGTATCACATTTTGTTGATATATTTTATATTTTTTTGATATTGTAATTGTATGGGATAAAAAACATGATAACAATAATGGGATTTGTGGTATTTGTTTCACATATTTTTCATGAGTTTTAGAAATGTTTCTTTTTCAAAAATCACACAAAAATTGAAATTGGATAACCACATATATTATTTTATTAAAATAGTTGCCTAAGGATTTATAGAATGTGTGACAACACCCCTAAAATTACCTAAAATGTGATGACATTCCCATTTTTATATCTAGAAAATGTTTTGTGATTTTTTTGATGTTTGATAAGGTCATGTGGGGATGATAGGTTAGATATACCCAAGATTTAGGTGTGGTGTGGTGATGGTTCTTTTGGATTTTCGTTTTGAGTGGAGAGGTGAAGGATTGCTTGGTCATGATTTTGGGACAATGAGGTAACTGTTTTTTGGTCAAAATTTTTGGGTAGTCAGGTGATGGTTTTTTTAGCGGTGAATTTTTTGGGTGGAAAAGTGATGGATGGTTTGGGAATTATTTTTGGGTGGTGAGGTGATGGTTTTTTTGGTTGTGCTTGTGTGGTGGTAAGGTGATTAATTTTTTAGCCATGAATTTCGGGGATATAAGGTGATTGTTTTAAAGGGATGATGAGCTACTTGTGATTTGTGGTAGAATTGTGCTATATGGTCATGGAGTGATGGAATTACTGATTAATAATATTTAAAATTACTTGGGATGGTTTGGTTTGTGGTATGGAAATTATTAATTAACTAATAAATGATGGGTTGTGTGGATAAATATGGTTGATTCATAATAATGATAAAAATGGGCTAGTTAATGGATTTTTTTGGAAATGTGATATGTGGATTATTATTTCATTATTGTTATAAATTTAGTGGTGGCTTCAAAAATGATAGTGTTTTTATTTGGTTAATGTTTGTTTTGTGAACACATATGTTGGGGTTGTTTTTAGATTGTACATATAGAATTATTTACCAGTATATTCTTTTGATTTCTATACACACCACACACGCATCGAGAACTATGCAACAAAACCTATATCGTAACACGAAGGTATTTTTTCCAAATATCCTAGTGATAATGATGAATGGTTAGAAACCCACTCATTCTCACTTTATATTCTAGGAGAGAAGATATGCACATGATTTAATGGTCAGAGGTTTTATAGTATACTAGGTGATGGACCATGTGTCTTAAAGAATGATGTGATATGTCTCTGATATGGGGTGATGGCCCAACTGGCTTCGAGCAAGATGTTATATGACCATGCTGTTGGTAATCTTATATAGGGGATCATTCATGGTTGGAGGATGAAACAAGGTTGATTCCCTTCATGATCACAATGTCTTACTACATTAGTTATCACAGTGTGTGTGATGTGATGACTGATGTGTCCTTAGGTGAGATGAGATGACATTTTGTTTTTAAACGGTGGCCTAGTTGTCTAGTGTACTTATGTGATGTGTATGTGTTGTGAGGTGGTGGAATGATCTATTCAGAAGATATGGGAGTGCAAAGACGTATGGTGTTGGGTTGTGAGAGTGTAAAATCAGTTGCAAAGTGGTGCAGGTTACCATTTATTGAAAATATTATTATTATGTTATTAGACATGGATTCTGTTAATTATTGAGCATTCCTTGGTGTGGATGGGATGGATAGTTGCATTTTTTAGGTTATTTTGGTTCAACTATTTACTCATGGATGCATTTGTATGCTTCTTTCACATGTACACGAGAGACATTGTTTTTCTTACAACGTATACATTTATTTTCACTCTATTTATATAAAATTATTTTCATACATCCAACAGTGTTATGTAGAACATGATGAACAATACTAAATCATACAATTTTTGGCCATTGGTGTGTCGATACATTAGATTTTATTTTTTATATTTAAATTTAGATACTTTTAACTATACCTATTTTATTTATACATTCATTGTGGAATGGATTCATTTTGTTTTTATATTATTTAATGGAGTTTATAATGGATACATTTTATTATCTACTGATTTATATATTATTATAAAGGCTAATTACTCTCATTTTAAATTATATTTATAACCCTGGTGCTAGTCTCCAACCTGGGACTTACTGGATCTAAGAATTGTGGGTCATTATATCTCCCCCCTCATTGAGGTACATTAGGTGGGACGAGTTTGAGTCAGAGTGGTATCAAATTTTGTTTTGAGATAGTATGAATTTGGGTGTTTGGAATAGTGAGGATTACATGGGTTGGTATGGAAACAATACTAGTTGACCTTAGTGCATGACATAGGATTTGCATACTATCTAGGACATAAGATTTTAGGGCCCACCATGATCCAATGCATGTAATATATTGTTATTGAATGACCAGGTGAGGTAGACTTATATCTAGGAAAGATACCTAGAAGAGGTACATGCATCACACTAACATGTTTTCCTATTTGAGATGGGTTTTTTCTGGAAGGTTAAAATAAATAATGTGAATTAAAATGAATATAAATAAAATCAAAGAATATCGGGATTTTGAAATTCTTGTTTTAATTTCAAATATGGATCTTGTACAGCACCCGCATATGGATCATGAGATAGAGGTTCAATAGGTTTTTCTAGTTGACCATAATTGTATTGATTCAACTTAGGAAGATGTGGCTTGATAGAGGGAATTGATTGATTTTCTCTGGCAGGATTTGGGGAAGTATGTCGTAATTATATCTGATGTTGAGACATAGAGATGTATAGTGGAGTTCAAGATTTATTTTAGTTTGACTTCGGCGCAGTGGTATATTTTATCCCTTTTGAAGCTAATCAGACGTGGGGAGCTACATATAAGGGGTGGAAGCAGTATCTGGGTTATTGGAAGGAGAAATATGTTTCTTGGGTAATTTTTTAGAATGATATTTGAGAATAATTCAGTTAATTGTACATAAAGGGTATGAATAGAGAAGTCATTGTTTCAATTATATAGTGGAGTATGTTAGTGTAGATTTGGGAGTTGAGTTCAAGGATTATCGTGGTTTAAAAAAGATGGCAGTCAACCTCAAAATCTTTCCTTCGAAGTTTCTAGGGTGAGAGGATTCTGTGATTTTCTGGGAGATATCATGCCAATGTGTTTTATATACATGGATCATGGAAAATAATAGAATAAATGAAAAATGGTTCTTTGAGCATAGTTTGGTGGAGGCGGATGGGTTCAACTCCATCCTCAGTAGCAGTTTCAAGTGAGACCGTTTCAGCAGCATGTGCATCAAGATAATACAATGTTGAGCGGAGATAAAGTGGGAAAAGGCCGAACTCAAGATTTTCATTGTGTTTAGGTACCTCAAACTAAGAATGTTTATATAGGTTTCCATCAGTAAATAGGTATACAAGTCAGTATTGTTTAGTTGCATGTAGTGGAGAAAATAGCTCTTGAGAGGCTAGGGGCCATTCAAGGTATGCTCAATATTTCATCATCCATTGTTTGTGATTTTTATTTTAGGAAATTCTCAGCCCTTTATTGAACCCACTCTAGTCTTTAATTTGGTACTATAAGTAGAGGTGATTTTCATTCCCCTGGTGTTAATGATTACATTTGGAGTCTAGAACAACTTTTTTGATGTGTTTCATGGTTTTAACTGATGATAGGACCACAACAGTCCCATAAGGATTTTCCTTACTATAGAAACAACCATACAATTTCCTCATATTGATTGATTGGATAGATTATGTTCATGTTTTTCAACTAATTCGGGGGAAGATTCATATTATTGGATGTGGATGGCCAACATGTGGTTTTCATTGGGGAGCGGGGTTACCTGGGGGGGAGTTGGTGTGTAGATCCCCTTAATTCTTTGACAACCACATTTTCCATGGAGTTAGTAGATGCATAGATGGTGGAGGTTCCCAAGGTCATTTGGGACTTTTTGGATATCTTCCCTAAGTAGGTTGTAACCCTACCCATCAACATGATTTTATAATCGATATATACTTATTGACTGCTGATTATCCAATTTCAATGGATCCTTATCAGATAACATCTTATGAGTTGTATTAGTTAATGATTTAGATATATAATCCAATGAAGATGGATTTTATCCAACCTAGTGTGTTGCTATGTGATGCTCCAGTTTTGTTCACCAAGAAGGCAGATGATATTCTGAGATTGTTTCAAGACTTTTTGAAGCAGAACCAATTGATGGTCAAGAACCATTACCCACTTCCAATGATAGATGAACATTTCAACCATATGAGTAATGTGATCTGGTTTTCTAATATCGATATGTGGTTTATATATCAATAGTTGAATGTGAAGGAGAGAGATGTCCCTAGGAATACCTTCCAATTCAAGTATAGGAACATCGACTTTACCGTCATACTGTTTAGTGTTATGAATTCACCACATGTGTTGATGGGTCTTATTAACTCCCCAATGTATGTGTTCCTAGAAAATTTCACCATTATATTTAGTGATGATATCTTGATCAACTAAAGGTCATAGTTGGAGAATTCGAAGGATCTAAAATATATCTTGTTGGTTTTTTATAGCTAGATGGTACATAGAAAGTTGTCCATGTGTATGTTATGGACATGATGGGCGTTTTTATATGGGAATGTGGTGTCATAGAAGGGTGTGCCAGTATACTAATAAAATTTTGAGGAATATTTTTATTTGGTAGAACCCAATAAAAAACTAGAGGTTTACAATTTCATTGGTATTTCAGGCTATTATTTTAGGTTTTTTCACTATTTATTTCATATTATATTCATGTTGAATTATTTTATCATGAATGGGTAATACATTGTGTGGAATGTCCTGTTCCAAGTAGAATTTTGTTTTTAAAAGAGAAGTTTGACAATGATTTAATTCTTTTGTTTCTTGAGAAGATTGTGTGGATTGATGTGTTTTGTGATTCTCCGTGTTTTTTCCTAGGATTATTGTTGATTTAGAAGGAGACATTGATATCAAAAAGTAAAAATAATTTGTTCCCCCAAGAGATTAATTGTGAAACCATAATCTAGAGATATTAGTGTTTGTTTTAGCAATGCATTTATGGTGGAATTAACTAATTATGGATAACTTTTTCATCATCAGGTATCAAAAGAGATTGAGGTATATCATTTACCATTGTTATCTAAATCTGTGAAAATGGTGGTAGATGTATTTCTCATTGGATTGTGATTTTTTAGATATCCAATACATCATGAAAATGTAATGTTGTGGCTGATTCTTAGTGTATAAATTTAGGGAAGTATTTTTTTAGGATATTAGGGATGCTTGGAACAGAATGGAGGAGTTGGAAACCTTACAATGAGATGAACGGGTGTATAATAGTAGTGTATTTTTGTTTTAGATAATGGGGAAACCATCTATAATGTGAAAGGTAGATCAATATTTGAGAGGAGACTTAGATGTCGAGGTTTTTCCTGATCGTGTTGGCCATGGTGATGCTCTAGAGGGATGGCCAGAGGATGCTCAAAATTGGATGTTGTTTTGTGGGAGGTTTTCTATTATAGAAGTGATGCCTAAGGGATCCTTCCATGAGTTTCATATCTCACATTTGGGGGGTATAAGTACATGTAACCAAGATTTACCCTGATTTGAGTATGTAGTTTTGGAGGCCTATGATGAAATAGTCGATGGCGGAGTTTGGGGTGAGGTGTTTAGTTTTTTAGTAGGTAAAATCCAAGCTTCGTGTTCCAAGCTCATTGCTGCAACCATTATACATTATTGAGTTAAAATTGTATGACATGTTGATGTATTTCATCAGAGGATTACCCTAATATTATGGAGTTTTTGTGCTGTTTATTTGATCATTGATTAGTTAATGGAATCATCCCACTACCTAGTGATCAAGGAGTAATGAATAATTTATGACCTGTCTTAACGGTATATGGATTATGTGGTGAAGTTGGTTAGGGCTCTAAGGTTCATTTTCTTATGTATAGATGCACATTTTAGTTCACAAGTATGTGCATGATTAAATTATCGTAATAGAACCTAGTAATGATAAAAAAAATTTCTTCAACCGTCAAACTAATTAGTTAATATAGTAAATTATCCAGAATTTGGAGGATATGTTGCCGGCAAAAATCGTCAACTTTGATGGATCATGGGAACAAAAATTTCACTTGTATTAGTTTTATTATAATAATAACTACAACACATCGATTGGTATATCCCAATTTGAGTATTTTTTTGGGTGTTCATTTCATTCTCTTTTTTATAGGGTGATGTTTCGGGAGGTAGTTGTTCTTTGTCTAGAGGTAGTGAAGCACACAACATAGAAGGTTTATCATGTTAATGAGATGATTAAAGAATCATTGAACCTAAATAAGTCTTATATCGATCACAAGAGTTTGTCCTTGGAGTTTGATCATGGGGTCCTTGTTTTCATGAATATTTTTCCTTGAGATGGGAATTTGAGGTTTGTAATGGGGGTAATGTTTCTCCCATGTTTTGGGCCCATTAAGGTTATTAGCTGAGTTGGAAAAGTGTTTTATAGGTTGGTGTTAACACTGTATTATGGTAGGATCCATTAACCATTTTATGTCTCTCATATACATCAGTATCATCATGATGACTCCCATGTTATTTACTATGGAGAGTTGGATAACGAGTATTAATGGACATTTGTGGGGAGGCTAGTATAAATCCAGTATCACCAAGATATGTTTTTACTTGTTTGATCTATTAATTTTTTTTGCATGTTATGAAGGATTTGGAACCTAGAGGAGAGTACATTGAAGTGAAAGGCTTATATGCATTCCCAGTAGACCTAATGTTTTTTATTTTTCTCTATTTCTTTGTTTTTTCCTGGATGATGTTATGTTTGGATAATGTTATTAATGATATTTTCTATTTTATTGATGTATTATGTGTGGTAATGTTATGAAATATGATAATATTAGGACGTGATTCCTAAATTACATTCATTATACTATGATTCCATTACTCATGTGTGTGATTCCGCACCACATAGAGTTGATAGTATTTTGACATGTGGCATGGAATTCCCTAATTGATATGTTTGGGGTGGTGTTGTTTTGTTCTTGTATAAGTTGTTCATTTGGGATGTATGGAAGATGATATGGTTGTGTAGTGAATGTGTGTGGTTTGGTTATGTAAAAATTAGTTGTTTGTGGCTAGTACTAGATGTTGTGGTGTTGTTCTTGGTGATAGATGGTATTGTAGTAGTGTGGTTATGTAGTTGCGTGGGAATTTTGTGGGCGTTTTGGTTAGCTATTCTAGATGGAGGCAACATTTTTGGTATTAAAGGATCCTTGAGAGGTATCTCATAGGGAGTTTGTTCAGACCCATTTCCTTTTGGGATTTGTTTTGTATTCTTGTGGGAAATAATCATTTGACAGGCATCGTCTGTAACAACTGAAGTGTTCCTGGTCTGTTACTTTTTTTTTGTGTGATGGAGGTTTTTTAGAGGAGACATTCAAAGGTTCATGATGCTTGGAGGTGTAGTATATATGCTGCAGTATATTCACACCATGAATGTTTTACATGACGTGAATTAGTGGTTCCTGGCTTATGTTGCTGGATAGTTTCGTGACATGAATATGGCTAAAATAGAACCCATTAACTTTATTCACATCACGAATTGTAATTAATGATGGGTAATCAAATGAACTTTGGAGTGATCTTTTATTTTTGTTAAAGTTGGTTTTTGGGAAAAAAACTAAAATCAACATTTTGAATGGGTTACACAACTTGAAAGTATCAAGTTATAGGTTTTAAATAGGTCTTTTATCTAAACCCCTCTTCATTTGTACATCTTTAGTAATGCCCCAACCCCAATTACCGAGAGTCGGTGCATAATTACTTGACATGGGCATGATCACAAAAGATCAAGTCTTGAAAAGACGATTAGTTTAGTAGACATGGAAACTCTAGATATATTCATAAGTCCTACATATCATGATAATGTGAAAAACTAAAACAACATATTCTCCATAGTCCACACTCATATCCCCTCAGACTATCCCTATAGTTCAGTCATAAAATAATTCTTCACATCCTAGGAAAAATAAAACATAGAAAGGGGTGAGCTCAGATGCTCAGTAAGGGTAAAAATATAGTGGAATCTTTCATAAATAACCATCCACATTTAAGTCAATGTATAACTAAAACAAAAGCCTTTTAAACTTGAAATTCATCATAATATGGAAAAAATAAAATCAAATAATTCCATTTTCATATTCACATGGATATTATACTAGTCGAATAATCACATTAAATATCAATAACCACTTTCATAATGATGGAATGGATAATGCCAGACTATCATAACCACATAGTCAAGGCCATGTTCCAAGACTACAAATAAAATTTTGTCAAGGCCTTGTTCCAAGACACTAATTTTCCGCATGGGACCTACCGATGCATCGAGGAGCTATAGCGGGCTCCACCCGTCAATTACTAAGTCCATTTCCTTCCCCATATGAAAAGGTTTAAACATAACATAAACATTCGTATTAAAACTAGCATATGAAATGTCAATAATTTATCCATAAACCGTGAATGGTATAATAATAACACATCCACAGGTAAACGTATCACAAAACGTTTAATACAATATGGAAGTTTTGTATCATAATAAATCAACTTCAAATTAGTTTAAAATCCATCAACGGATGTTAAAATAGATGCAATCAAAACATTTTTTAGAGAAATATCTCATTCTATTTTGAAATAATTTAAGAAAACATTTATTTCGAAAATATTCATATAAGCGTCTATGGGAAGCTTCAATGATGCTATAATGGAAGAAAATAGTCACACCCACTGTATAAGTTAAAAAAACATTCTTACCTGTATTTTGTCGAAAAGGTCATAAAGTACCTTGTTTGGAAACAGACGAAACGATTCCTTTAAAAACATATAAGGTAAAATATTGGTATAAATGACTTTACACCATTTCTAGTAAATAGTAAAAATGTTTTGAAATAAATTTTTAAGAAACATGGATGTGGATGGTAAAGAAGTCCCAGTAGATAATTACGTATAAACAACCTCGGATAATGAAGAGATTATAGAATTAACCCTTACCTTGTAATTTTCCTTGGTCATGGGTAGGCTAAACTCATGTATAATGGTGAAATAATTGTTAATAAATTATTCAATAATCATATACATTAATATGATATCATATATGATCTTTTAACATTGTTTTGTTAATAATATCTTAGTATTAACGTCGTTTCAGGTGTTAATGGATTCGTTTTCCTTTATATTCTTTGTTATGTCAGTCATATTTGTTATGGATGGGATGTATCCTATTCATGTAAATAATGATATCAAGTCTTTAAATATTATTGTTAATCATCTAATGAAAATTAGTCTTGAATGGATACTATGGGCAATGAATCTCATCACGTTCGTGAAGACGTTAATCCGTACGTACGCACAAGCGACAATATCATTCTTTTCATATTAAAATAACATATAATTGGATGGTATATCATATATACAGAATAATTATCATGTTATATTTATTATTTACATTAATTACACATCATTATTATAACCATCCAAATAATAATGTATTGAATAACAATTACACCATGACATGGAGACAGTAATCCACACGTACACACATATGGTGAAATGTCATTCAATGGATGGATAGAGTAATGAATATGGATGTAAAATATTTATAATAACATCCCAGTATATAGAATACACTGTAGTTATTATTTTATAATAAAAATAACAATGAAAGAAGAAGTGGAAGAAGAAAATAACTTGAAAGAGGGTGGTGAAATTATTACATCTTCATCGGGTTCTTCCTTTTGATTTGATCAAAATGGCTCTTTAAGTTGGCTTTCTGACTAAAACAAGGCCTCTAGGATAAAGTGAGGGAAGTTTAGAGGATATTTGGGTAGGGTTTGGCCGATCAAAAGGGCTTTGAAGGTGTGAATTAGAGAGAAGGGGGACTGCCCTTTTATAAGATGGGGCGAGGAGCATCTTAGAAAAAACTAGAAATATTATTTTATAATAAAATAATTTTCGGTTTCTAATGGCTTAAAAATAGATTATTTATCGACTAAGGAGGGTATGGGTCGAAAACCACTCAACCAATAGATTTTAGATAGGTTTGGGTCACTATATTAGCTTTATTTTTTAGATTAACTCTTAGTTAAATAGTTTTACATTTACCATGCCACTTTGTATTTTTATATTATATGGTTAATAAACATACTATATACTTTTAGGAGAACCCCAAGTGGTTTATTAATGATAAACCTATAATTATATAAGTCTTTTTTTCAGAAAATTATATTTTTAGGAATATAATATCAATTAATATTATAATATATTTTTTAAAAACACTATTATGTCAATTTTGACACTATTTGGTATTCTGTTTTTTTCTAAATTCATAACAGCATTATTACTTCCAAACAATTAAAATAACCAACCATTATATGTCATATTAACCTATAAATTAGTGGAATAAATAAAAAGTCTCAAATTACATTTATTTGTATATTTATAATATCAATTATTTTAATCTTTCATTAATTAGGTAAATACTGCATCATCAATGTGTCATAAATAAATTAATTTATTTAATTCCTATAAAATATAAATAAAATACCATTATGTAGGAAATGTTTTTATATTTGTAATGAAAATTTATAGTCAAATTTATCTTATGTGAAAACCTGTAATAAAAATGGTTTAGTTATTAATCATTTAATTTAACACTTTTAAATATTCATTGAATTAAATAATAATAAATGACTTAATCTAATCCAAGTGGACCAAAGAGGTTCATATTTTGTTCCTAAATACTTTTTTCTCTAATTATACTTATCCAAGAGAATTAGGACATGAGTTAGGGTAATAATAATATCATTTTTACCCATAATTACCCTTTTTACTTTTAACCGTGGTAAATAAAAGTAAAAAGTTACTATTCACCATAAATTATTTATTCATATTGAACCAAATTTTACTCTTTGATAATAACCATGTCTATCATATGTTTAAAATTAAACTCATAGAAGAGGTAAAATTATGTTTTATGTAAATTTTCAAATACTCATAGGAGGTAGGTAAAAGGCAGTAAAAAGTTCAATAAAATTTTTATACATCTAAAATTATTATAAACTAACTACAATGAATTAAATTGAACAGATATAGGTATTATGTATCTATTTTGACCTAAAATAAATTTAAATAATAATAATAATTATTTAATGAAAAAGTCGGTTTTAAATAATGACTCAGTGTTATTCACTATTCATCAAAAATTGAATGTTTTTAGAAAAATAATAAAATTCACCCTAAGCTAATTTCGATATTCTAATTCGAAAAATGAAGTCCATTTTGACAGATAAAATTTATAAAATTTCACAAAGTTGGGTTTTACTATTTATAACGACTTGTTTGATTAGTTGTGGTGTGTTAGAACTTGAAGTTGCATACAACACATGCTACTATGTTATTCAAATATATTTGTACAATGGAAGCTTGGGGTGTTACATTATCTTCTACTTCAAATAATTTCATCCTCGAAATTTCTAGAACAGTACTGCATAAAAAGGATCGGGTGGTTCTTTATCATAAGTTGCTCGGGTTCCCATGTTGCCACTTTCATCATATTGTTTCTCTATAGAACTTTTACTAGATGAGTCATCTGGTTTCTCAGCACTTGTTCTCTTGTATCAAGAATCTTGACAGGATCTTCGCAATAAGACAGATCGGGTTCCCGTTCTAATTCCTCATAGGTGAGAACATGGGTTGGGTCAGGCATCTATTTTCTCAACAGTGATACGTAGAACACATCCTGAACTTTGGGGAGATTTTGCGGCATTTCCAAACGGTAAGCTACAGCCCCAATTCGTTCTAGAATTTTGAATGGTCCGTTGTACCGGGGACTCAATTTTCCCTTCATAACGAAACTTATAACATCGTTCCATGGAGATAACATCAAGAAAACATGATCTCCTACCTGAAATTCCAAATCCTTCCTTCAGTTATCGGCATAGATCTTCTTCCTACTTTGAGATACTTTTATGTGGTTTTGGTTTACCTTCACCTTTTCCATCGTTTCCTCCACCAGTTCTAGGCCTACAAGTTTTCTTTCACAAATATCATCCCAACAAGTTGGTGTGCAACATCACTTTCCATATAACGCTTCATATGGTTCCATCTGAATGCTTGAATGGAAGCTATTATATAAAAAAATTCTACCAAAGGTAAATATTGATCCCACATACCTTGAAAGTCAAGTGAGCATGATCTCAACATGTCTTCTAAGGTTTGAATAGTTTGTTCTGATTGTCCATCTGTTTGAGGGTGGTAGGTAGTGCTCAAACGAAGCTCAGTATTAAGGGATTTCTGGAGACGTTTCCATAATCTTGATGTAAAAAATTGATCACGATCAAAAGCAATCGATATGGGTACTCAATGAAGTCTCAAAACATCATTAATATATAGTATTGCTAGACTATCAAGTTTTAAATCCTCCCTTATATCAAGAAATGTGCTGACATGGTAAGACGATCAACAATAACCCAAATTTCCTCGTTTTTTCTAGGAAACATTGGTAGTCCCATGAAAAAGTCCCTCGTAATATTATCCCATTTCCACTATGGTATGGGAAGAGGTTATATGACTCCTCCAGGCTGTTGCCTTCCAGCTTTCACATATTGAAAAACCATACATCATGACACAAAATCAGTAATCTCCCTCTTCATGTTGTCCCACCAAAAATGTTCCTTCAAATATCTATACATTTTGGGGCTACCAGGGTGTATAGAGAAATTGGAACTATGAGAATCATCCAATAATTACCTTTTTAGACCAGGTATATTGGGAACACAATGTATCTTCCCAAATTTCAAAATTTCATCTTCATACACAAAGTCACTAAATCTCTCATCATTCACATCTTTAATCTTCTTTTGAAACTCTTCATCACTGGTGTGAGAACTCTTTATCCTTTCTAGTAAAGATGGGTTGGAAACAATTTGAAAATGTATTGATGTTTTACCTTCCATGGTGATTCCCATATCCATATTTACTAGATCCATATATATAGGATCCTTTTAATCTCTAATCTTGTTCAAAACTCCATGATACTTTCTACTCAAATCATATTCTACCTTATTTGTCATCCTCGGGGGGTAGTGTATTGTGCAATAATTCTCCTCGAGTAGTTCAAGCCATCTCTGTTGCCTCATGTTGAGTTCTTTCTGTGAGAAAATATACTTCAAACTCTTGTGATTAGTATAAATCACACATTTTTTACCATAGAGGTATTGTCTCCAAATCTTGAAAGACAATATTACAGCTACTAACTCAATATCATGAGTATGATAGTTTTTATCATGAATGTTCAGCTGTTGTGATACATAGGCAATAACCCTATCATTCTGCATAAGGACACATACAAGTCCATTCATTGATGCATCACTATAAATAACAAATCTATCATTCCCTGATGGCAGAGTCAATATAAGAGCATTGACTAATCTTCTCTTGAGTTCTTCAAAACATTCTTCACACTCTTTTTCCAAAAAAATTTAACCCCTTTTCGTGTGAGCTTTGTTAATGGGGTAGGCAACTAGGGAAAATTCTAGAAGAAATGTCGCTAATAACCTACTAAACCAATAAAACTACATAGCTTATTTATACTTGTAGGTGATGGCCATTCTTGGATTTCATTATTCTTTGAAGGATCAACAGAAATTCCATCCTTAGAGACAATATGGTCAAGAAACAAATCTCTTGAATCCAGAATCCACACTTGCTAATATTTCCATATAATTCATGTCTTCCAGGAGTCTTTATTATAATGTGCAAGTGATATTCATGATATTTTTAGATTTTGGAGTATAACAAGATATCATCAATATATACCACTAAATATTCATCAAGATATTCCTTGAAAACTCTATTCATTAGATCCATGAAGACAGAGGGTGCATTAGTCAATCCAAAAGTCATTACTATAAACTGTTAATGCCCGTACCTGGTTCGAAATGCTGTCTTCGGAATGTCTTCCTTCTTCACACACAACTGATGGTATCCATATCAAAGGTCAATCATTGAAAAGAATTTACCTCCATGTAGTTGGTCAAATAAATCATCAATGCGAGGTAAGGAATACATGTTCTTTATTGTTATAGCATTGATCTCCCTGTAGTCGATACATAACCTCATAGACTCATCTTTCTTATTAACAAAAAGGACAGGGGCACAGCATGGAGAAACACTGAGGAGAATAAATCCCTTATAACTCAATTCCTATCTTTGTTTCTTTAGTTCCACTAATTCCACAGTTCCCATTCTATAATGGGTCTTCAATATGGGCCTTGAACCAAGAATTAAATCAATGGAAAACTAAATTTCTCGTTTTGGAGGATTTCCAGGTAAATCCTCTGGAAATACATCAACATATTCATTCACAATAGATACACCCTCTATTTGAACATTACATTCCTCACTAATAGTCATTTCATTCTCTTCCTCTATAATAATTGAATTTAGTTGAGCTACCTGTGGTGGATCTAGATAATAATTTAGTGGTGAGGATTAATCTCTAAAGATAAGGTGTTCTTTATCATCATCATCAAAAATAGTAACCTCCTTATTCTTACAATAAATCTTCACATCATGGTCTGAAATCAAATAAATATAGAGGGTTATATCAAATTCAATCATGGGTATGATGATGAGATCAACAGATAAAGAAAATTTTTATGATCTAATGGGAACAGATTCAAAAAACATTTTTGCGATCATACATCCCTTATGTGTTTAACTGACAACTCCCTTGATAAATAAAATTGGAAATATCTAATTTTCTTAGCTAACTGGGAAGATATGAGACAATGTTATGATCCAAAATGAAATAAAGCATTAGATAAACTTTAGGAAACCATTAAATTACCCGCCACCACGTCTTTCAGAGCTTCTACCTCAGAAGTATTGATAACATAATCTTGTCCTTAATCCCTTGGAATTTTATGAGTTAAGTTTCCTGACGCATAGGACATTCATTTTCATAATGTCCCATCTCCCAGAAATTGTAGTATTGAAAATCGGTATCATCTTTCTTCCCCTTGCAATAACGAGCATGGTGGCCTTTTTCACCACACTTATAACAGACTCCCATTTCCCTCATGCTAGTACCAGGGTGTTTCTTCCCACATTTACTACAGGGTGGATATTCATGTTTTACCTTCTTCCCCTTATATCAATTTCTAGAGTGATCAACAGATCTCTTCTTCTCTTTCTTTGCTTTAAAGTCGTAAGACTTAGAGAACTCATTTTAAGTCTTGACAGTGCATGAGAAAATATCTTCATACAATGAGAAGGGTATTGAGACTAATTCTCGATGGAGAAATAGTTTTAACCCATTAAAAAATGATCAATATTACTTCTTGGGTTACGTATATAATATGCAGCATGCCTTTCTAACCATGTATAGTTAGCTTCATACTTTGCGAAATTCTCATCCTCTTTTTTCCTCAGACTCAGAAATTGTCTTTCCATATCTCCTCAATGGCCACGAGGAGAATATTTTTCTGTGAAAATATCTTTAAACTCCCTCCATTCCATATTTGATACTTCATTATCTTCCTTTTTGGTTTGAATCAATGACCACCATTGATCAGTATCTCTAGTGAGGCGGTAAAATACCATGATAAATTTCTCCCTTTCAATAATCCCCAAGGCATGGAATATTTTCTCTAAGTAATTTATCCATTGCTCAGACACTAATGGATTTGTACTAACATTGAATGTTAGTGGTTGTTTCCTCATGAAGAGATATAACATTGATCCTCCACACTGCAAATCAAGGTGCTCCATTCGGGTGAGGTTATTATTCATAACCTCGGTGAGTTGTCCCAGTATGGTGATAAGATGATCAGCACCAATTGTATCACCATTTCCACTATAATTATCTTGAGTAGTAGGTAAATCCCTACATGGAGTGCGTTCATTGATATGGATTCCATTCCTTCCACTAGACACCATTTCTAAATAATGGAATAAACTAGATTAGTTTATGAATCAATATACATAATTCCAAACTTGTAAAACACTTAACATAAATTGAACAGTTTATCGATATAATGCATATTCATAAAAAAAATTCTTTGAGGAAATATATACTCAAAAACCCTTTATAATGGTTAGTAATTAAAATGAGAATTATCCAAATCATATCCTCTGGGAGTGTAGTAACCATGATTGTAGCAAGGCCCATTATCGTGCACCAGTTCCCATTCGAGTGTAGATCAAAGAGGTGTTTTCGGGTTTTACCCCGAGGTACAACTATGCCAGAGCTGCCTCTACCAGCTCATATCTAGAAAGGGATTTTTTTCCAAGAAAACTCAAAAAATATCTACAATGAAAAAAATTTATGAAGTTATTCTATAATAATCCTCAAAGTCTATCTTAGGGTATTGTGCTCTAATCAGAGTTTCTCTATATCTAGTTCCCAAGTTTTGTACTAAACTTCCTATGATACCAACTGTAACATCTTGACCCTAGTTACCCAGAGTCAGTGCATTATTACATAACATTGGCATGATCACAAAAGATCATGTCTCGAAAGATCGATTATTTTAGTAGCCTTGGAAACACTAGATACATTCATAAGACCTACATTACATGATAAAGTGAAAAACTACTACAACATAGTTCCCATAGTTCACACTCATATCCCCTAAGACTATCCCTTCAGGTCAGTCATAAAATACATTTTCACATTATGGGAAAAATAAAACATAGAAAGGGGTGAGCTTATATGCTTAGTAAGGATAACAATATAGTGTAAAATTTCATAAATAAGCATAAAAAATTAAGTCAATTTATAACAAAAACAAAAGCCTTTTAAACTTGAACATCAGCATAATATGGAGAAAATGAAATGAAATAATTCCGTTTACTCATTCACATGGATATTCTACTAGTTGAATAATCACATGAAATATCAATAACCACTTTCATAATGATGGAATTCATAATGATAGACTATCATAACCACATAGTTAAGGCCTTGTGGAAGGAATACAAATAAGGGTTTGTCAAGGCCTTGTGCCAAGACACTAGTTTTCCTCATGAGACCTACTGATGCATCGAGGAGCTATAGCAGGATCCAGCCATCACTTACTAAGTCCAATGCATTCCTCATATGAAAAGGTTTAAACATAACATAAAAATTTGTATTAAAACTAGCATAAAAAATGTCAATACTTTATCCATAAACCAGAAATAGTTTAAAAATAACACATCCATAGTTAAACATATCACAAAACCTTCAATACAATATGGAAGTTTTGTATCATAATAAATCAACTTCAAATAAGATTAAAATCCATAAAAGGATGTTGACATAGATGCAGTCAAGACCTTTTTAGAGAAATATCTCTATCTATTTTGAAATAATTTAATAGAAAATTTATTTTGAAAATATTCTTATAAGCTTGTAAGGGAAGCTTCAATGATGTTATAATGGTGGAATTTTTCCACACCCACTGTATAAGTTAAAAAACATTCTTACCTTAATTTTGTCGAAAAGATCATAAAGTACCTTGTTTGGAAAATGACCGAAAAATTCATTTAAAAACATATAAGGTCAAATCATGGTGTAAATGACTTTACCCCATTGTCTGGAAAATAGTAAAAATGTCTTGAGATACATTTTTAATAAAAATGGATGTGGATGATAAAGAGGTCCTAGTAGATAATTACATATAAACAACCTCGGATAATGAAAAGATTATAGAATTAACCCTTACCTTGTACTTTTACTTGGTCGAGGGTAGGTTAACCTCCTGTATATTTTTGATATAATTGTTTTTAAATTATACAATAATGATATACATTAATATGATATCATATATGATCTTTCAACACTGTTTCGTTAATAATATCTTAGTATTGTTGTCGTTTCGGGTGTTAACAGATTCATTTTCCATTATATTACTAATTATGCGAGTCATATTTGTTATGGATGGGATGTATCTTATTCATATCCAGAATGATATCAAATCTTTAGTCATTATTTTTAATCATCTAATGAAAATTATTCATTAATGGATACGATGGGGAATGAATCTCATCACGTTCGTGGAGACGGTAATTCGTACGTACGTAGGAGCGAAAATATCATTGTTTTGATATGAAATTAATATATAAATGGATGGTATATCATATATATAGAATCACTATCATGTTATATTTTTTATTTTCTTGAATTACACATCATTATTATACCCATCCAAGTAATAATGTATTGAATAACAATTACACAACGATGTGGAGACGGTAATCCGTACGTACGCACGTATGGTGACATGTCATTTAAAGGATGGATAGAATAATGAATATGGATGTAACATATTTTTAATAACATCAAATTATACAGAAGATACCAAAGTTATTATTCTAGAATGGAAATAACAAAGAAAGAGGAAGTGGAAGAAGAAAAGAACATGAAAGAGGGTGGTGAAATTATTACCTCTTATTCGGGTTCTTCCATTTGATTTGATCAAAAGGGATCTTTAAGTTGGATTTATCAAAAAAGGAAGGCCTCTATGATTAAGTGAGGGAAGTTGAGAGTATATTGAGGTAGGGTTTGTTCGATCCAAAAGGCTTTTATGGTGTGAATTGAAGAGAAGGGGGAGTTCCCTTTTATAAGTGGGGTGAGGGGCACCTCCGGAAAAGCTAGAAATATTATTTTATAATAAAATCATTTTCAGTTTATAATGGAACAAAAATGGATTATTTAAAGTCTAAGGTAGGTATGGGTTGAATTACACACATCCAATAGGGTTTAGACAAGTTTGGGTCTATATATTAACTGTTTATTTTAGATTTAACTCTTAGTTAAACAGTTTGACATTTACCATGTCTCTTTGTATTTTTATATTATATGGTTAATAAAATTCCTATATACTTCCAACATAAACCCAATTTGTTCATTAATTATGAACCTGTAATTATATAACTGTTTTGGAAGAACCATAGATTTTTAGGAATAGAATATCAATCAATAATATAATATTTTTTTTAAAAACTCTTTTCTGTCATTTTTTACACTATTTGGTATTTTGTTTTTTCTAAATTCATAACAACATTATTTCTTCAAAAAAATCATCAAACCAACCATACTATGTCATATTAGCTTATAAAATTAGTGGAATACATAAAACGTCTCAAATAACATTTATTTGAATATTTATATTATCAATTATTTTAATATTTCATTACTTAGGTAATTACTACATCATCATTGTGTCATATATAAATTAAATTATTTAATGTCATAAAAATATAAATAAAATTCCACTATATATGAAGTAATTTTAGATTTATAATGAATATTTAGAGTCCAATTTATCTTATTGCCAACACTATATTAAAAATTGTTTAGTTATTAAACATTAAATTTAACACTTTTATCTCTTCTTTAAATTAAATAATAATAAATGACCTAATCTAATCCAAGTGGACCAAAGAGGTTCATATTTTATTACTAAGGCTGTTTTAGATCAAATTATATTTATCCAATATAATTAGGACATGTGGTTAGGTAATAATTATCTCTTTTTTCCCTAATTACCCTATTTACTTTTACCTGTGGTAAATAAAAGAAAAAATTTACTATTCATAAAAATTTATTTTGGCCTTATTGAACCAATTTTTACTCCTTGATATTAACCATATCTCTCAGATTTTAAAAATTCAACTCATAGAAGCCGTAAATTTATGTTTTATGTAAATTTTCAAATACTCCTAGGAGGTAGGTAAAAGACGGTAAAACGTTCAATAAAATTTTTATATATCTAAAATTATTATACACTGACTCCAATTAATTACGTTGAACATATATAGGTATTATGTATATTTTTTTACCTAAAATAAATTTAAATAAAATAAATAATTATTTAAATAAAAAGCCAATTTTAAACAATGACTCAGTGTTTTTCACTATTTATCATAAATTGAAACCTTTCAGAAAAATACCAAAAATTAACCCTAAAATAATTTCATTATTCTAAATCGAAAAATAAAGTCCATTTTGAATGATAAAATTTATAAAATTTTAAAAAGTGGGTATTACTATTCATAACGACTTGTTTGATTGGTTGTGGTGTGTTAGAACTCGAAGTTGCGTACAACACACGCAACTGTATTATTCAAAGAGAAGTGTACCGTGGAACCTTGGGGTGTTACATCATTACACTCTCATTCCTGGAGAACCCTATATGGATCACATAGGATCTTCTTCCCCTTCCTCCTAATTATATCTTTTGGTTCCATTAGATGCCCATTGGTGATCACTAGTATGACCTTCTCTTGTTCATGGTTGTTTTTCTTCCGTTCTTCTTCTAGGGATCTGCTTCAGTGGTTCGTTTTTTTGTGTGTGAGTTTGGTCATTTAATTATTATATTTGGGCACTGTTTATTTTGATCTATGGTGTTTTTATTCACTTCTGGTTTCCATGTTCTTCATCCTTCCCCTATAGAGAATAACAAGATCAAAAATATCATTTGAGATAGGGAATCCATCGTTTCTCAATTTTGTGTATCTTGAGGGAGGGTATTACTCTTGTTATATATGGGGGATGCATGAACCAGCCTAATCAAGATACATTAATTGGTTAATTTAAATTCACAGGGAAGGTGTAATGATTCACATTTTTTACAACATAGATATTATCTTGATATTATAATAGTATGTTCGAAATTCCTTGATGAAATCCATTGCTATTAGGAACTTTGTTTTAACTTATTTGACATGTGTTATGGAATGCATTATTATTGTGACATCACCCTAAAATGGAAATTTGATGACCACTTATTTTAGGTAAATTAAATGGCTACCCCTAGAGTTATGTATTATTTTATAAAACACTAAAAATGAAGTAAAATGTGATAAAATACAATTTTTTGAATCTGTAAAATATTTTGTGATAGCTATGATGTGTGGATGGAGAATGTGGGGCTAATGGGTGATAAATGACTATTATTTTTGGGAATTGGGTTGATGGTTTGTTTGTATATTCTTTTGGTGAGGTAATTTGATGGGGTTTTACCATGATTTTGCGAGTTGTGAGGTAATGGTTTGTTTGGGAATGATTTTGGAATGGTGATATGATGGTTTGTATGGCTATGCTTTTGTGGGTGGTTAGGTGATGGTATGTTTGGCCATGATTTTGGGATGGTGAGGTGATGCTTTCTTTGGCTATGAATTTTTAGAGGTGAGTTGATGATTTTTTTGGGTGTGCTTTTGGGGTGGCAAGGTGATGGTTTGATGTGGACAATGATATGTTTATGATGTTTGGTTTCATTATGCTATATTCCTAGGTGGTGATTGAATAACTGGTAAATAATTCTTAAAATGGATTGGGATGGTCTGGTTTATGCAATGCGCATAATTGATGAACAAGTAAATGATGGGATATTTCAATAAATGTTGTGTATTATTAATAATGAAATGAATGGGATGGTTAATTGAATTGGTTTGAAATGGTTTTTGTGGGTTTTTGTTTATGTAGTATCATGAATTTAGTGGTGGAAGATAAATTTAATGTTTTGTGACTTGTTTAGTGTTTTATTGTGAAAAATAGGTTCAGATTATTTGTGGGTTATACATAAATATATACTTTTATATTTCTTTTAATTTCTATACAAACCCCAGTCGCATTGAGTAATTTTACTAACACCCATATATTCACATAGATGGTATTTTTTCCAACATCCTGTTGATGAGGATAGATGGATGGAAACACACTCTTCCCTACACTCTCTTCCTCGAACGTAGATATGCACAGGCTATGATGGAAAGAGGTCTGTTAGTGAACTAGGTGACAATCCAGGTGTCTATGGGTGAGATGTGATATGATCATGCAATGTAGAGGTGGAACAAGTATCTTTAGGTGATATGTGATATGCCCGTGATGTGGGGTGATTTATAGTGGGTAACATGCATTATAGGAGGAGGAAAATAGATTGCTTTCATTTATATTCATGATACCCAACTACTCTAGTTTTTTCCATTAGTTGTTATATGATGTCCAAAGAATCATCAGGAATGATGAGATGTGACCATGCTATGGGGAGGTGGCCAATTTGTTTTTGGGGGTGTCTGATGTGACCATGTTTAAGGGAGGTTTTAATTTTTATTTGAAAGAAATTGGAGTTCTTGGATGAATGATCTTGGGGAGTGAGATTAACAAATCAATGGGAAAGTGCAATGGGGTACCCTTTATCCATATGATTTGTATTATGTTATTACACTTGGTCTGCATTATTTTTTGATTTTGAATTAGTGTGTTTGGCATAGATAATTAACATGTTTAGGTTATGTTGGTTCTAATTGTTTTTCATGGGTGAATAAATATACATATTTTCATGTTGTTGAGATAACATGGTTTTCCTACTAGGTATACTTGTATGATAACCTAATATATAACATGATTTTAAGGTGTCTAGGATGATTGTGTTGATTGTGTTGGGTAATAATATCTCATAACTTTTTTTATTGTTGTTGTGCTACTACATTATCATTGATTTTGGGTTTTTATGTTTAGTGACTTTGATTAGTATCTGTTTCATTTATTCATAGATTGTGGGATTTTTTATTTCTTTTTATATAATGTCATAGAGTTTCTTGTGGATTATTATTATTATATTATGGTTCCATATTTTTATTGTGGGAAATGAATCCTCTTTTATAATATGTTTATATCCTGTGTTTTAGTTGTGAACCCGGGGCCTACCTGAGGTAATATTTAAGGTTCAATAGATCTTTCCCCTAATTACGGTATCTTTGGTAGTAGAGGTCATGAGAAAACTCTGTGTGATATTTAACCACTATGACACGACGTTTCATTTTTAAGCAGGTGACACAACCATTAATTTATAAAAAATTTCCCTCATGATTCTTATGATGATTATATTCTTATAATAGGAGGATAATGATTATTATCACCCATGAGATATTGATTATGTCCTTTATTCCTCAATTACCGGTAATTTAGCTCACCGATTTAATTGATGTACATCCTCATGTGACAATATTTACTAAGGATATTGTGAGATTTTTAGTAGAATAATGAAGAAAAATTTAAATAAACATTTAGATTATCCTTTTTACAAGTAACATTTTTGCCTAATTCTCCCACGATACCAAAACTTTGGATCCTAGATTTTAACAATTTTTTCAAACATAAAATGATGTAATTATATTATAAGAGAAATATAGGTCACTACATAAGCATGAGATTTGATTATATGTTCTAAAAAACCATTATATAACCAAAAAAATTGCATGATATGTATTAGAGACCAATGCATGATTTTCAAATGGCTATAAATCATATGTCCATGTTAAGCAGGGTTGTGAATCGTAGTTGTTTAGTGCGTCACTGATACAGGAAAAAATTCATGATAAACATTTGATATATTGGAATCATTTAATTATTTCCAATTGAGGATTGTATTATGTCTTTATTTATTTCTCACAAGATGTGAAATCATTTTTGTGTGTATGAAAATAGATATCATGGGAAAATTTTAGTAATTTTAAAATAAAGGCATGGATTTTATTTGAAAAATTTGTTTATTTTCCTAAAATGTTTTGAAATGGTTGAATTTACGTTTAAAATTTAAATTTTATTCAGTGTGATTTTGTTTAAAATGAAGTGTACATTATACTTTTAATATGGGGTGTTCATATTTTAAGTTAAATAAGTTATTTATATTTTTTTGGTTTATTTCATATTTTCCTTTATTGTGTGTTTTAAAACGGGGTAAATAATTTTTAATTGTTTTAGATGGATGTTATTTATTTTATCAAGTAATATTAAGGGTGTTTTTATTTTAAAACAAATTATTTTCTTTGGAAAATCAATTTTGGAAGTGTTATTAAATAACCATGTCATGTTAGTAAATGCGGTTATAAATGATAAAATGGTGACAATTTATCCCGTTTCTAATAAAGGGAGGAAAATTTTTAATAGTGAAAACTTTTTCAAAATTGGTTTTGAAGATCCCCATTGAAGGGGATGAAATTATTTAAAATAGGAAATCATAAAATAATTAAGTTTATTATATGTTTGATCTGATTTTTCGGACATGAATATATAGAGTTCTATGTCTCTGGTTATTTAATTTAAGTCTCCCACAATGTTCTATTGTTGAAAACGTGTTTTTATCATAGGGATTTTCATCCTTCCATTTTTAAGACTTCCTAGGATTTTAATGGAGTGGATGCTTCATATTTTTCACATATTTCTGCTCCATGGAGTTCTTCTAGGCTATTTGGTTATGTGAGTTTTTCAGGAATAATTCCATCCAAGTGGATTTATCTATGAGCCTCGTACTGATGGTTAGAATAGAGAGGGTTAGTTTTCTTGGAAACCATTATATTATATCTATTTTTGGATGATGGTTTGATCAATATTGGAGATGTTTTAGGTTTGGTGAATGAGTTTCCATCATTTGGTGTATCCTTAGGTGTGCAGTTCTATATTTTCTGGTTGAAAATCATTTTAGGGTTTTGTGCTCAGTAATTGGAACATGTTTGTCTTGAGGAATCCTTGTCCGATGGTTTCTTTCATACTTATTTGGTTTCTCTGTATTAATATTGGCTATTTTGGGGGATGATCATAAAGAATTTTCTTATTTTTTTGTTTTTAAGATGAAAACCATGATTTGGATTTTTTTTATTGGTTTAGACATGGGGAAAACCAAATGCACTATCATGTGGGTCTAAGGGAGTAGTTTTATATTCGATTGGATTATGGGTAACCCGAAGCAAAATTTTCCAGTGGAATCACCATGGGATTAAATTACTTGGATTAATATATGATAAACATCATGTGTCAGTTGTAGTCCTACGGTCAGAGTTATGTTGTTTTGTAATAAGGCATGTCTCCCATTTTCATTCTTCTAATTTGGGTTTCCACAGAATGGTGATCCATTTCTATAATCCATTGGGATGTTTCTTGGATTAATGTTCTATTAATGGTTTAGAACAATTTATTCATGGTTTTTTATAGATATTAATTGATTATGATTTATTTTTGATGGTTTTCAGAATGTGGATCCTAACTTGTGTCCTCTTGTTTTATGAGTATGTGGATCCCGATAGTTCCACCATTATAGATAAATTACAAATTATGGGGAGAAATTTACATGGCCTCTATATATTTAAATAATACCTATGATTGGTTATTTAATGGTTATAATGGAGGATGTATGGCGTGGTTGGATGTTACGCCTTGCTGTTTTTTGTAATTCAGATTTTATTTTAGAGAGTTTTTTTACATATTGTTCTCTTTTGACATCTACTTTGATCATAGAAAGTCTAGTTATAGAAAGCGGAATCATGGGGAAAATTACAACACACTTTATGTCAAATTATCATTTATTTTATAGGTCTTATGAGTTTGAGGTTTTTTTAATATTTCATGGTATTTTAGCCCAAAACATAGGAGATTTTGGAGTTTTTTTACCAAGGCTCATTTAAATGCTTGGTTTAAAAGAATCCATGTAGTTATCTTTACATGTATGGATTTTTATTCCATCTTGTTCTGTGAATTTATTTACTATATGAGTGGAACATATTTGTATCCACAGATTATAGATCCATGCGAAAACCGTGTAGGAAGTTGATTTATATGGGTGGGGGCACATGGCTTATGCATAATTTTTTGTAAACCGCACAACAAGCATGTGGATCATCTGTTCAATTTTATTGGTCCATTTGACATAATTGGATCATAGTTTCTTAAATCATTTTATGTATCTATGTGAACCATGAATGGGTTTTTGTTTCGATAAAGTGGCTCCCACACGGTTAGAACACAATTTGAAAAACAATGCTTCTGAACAGTGAAGACTACCCACAATTTCATTAATGTGATAAAATTACCCCATTAACCCTTTGAGATTTTATGATTTAAAACTTTTCACCCCCTATAGTTAATATATATTGTAGAGTGTGTGGGAAATCCATATATTCATGACCATTTGAATTGGGGTCTTGTTAATCCTTAGATTTAATAGGATAAAACTTATTTCATTTCTCCGAATCCCTTATTTTCCTCTCCCATACCCTTCTCTCTCAATTTTTATTACTGTTATGAAACATACAAATAATTATAGAATGGTTTAGGGTTTTGTAAGGTTAAAATAATATGGATTTAGATTGTTATATTATTTAGGAGGTTGTCTTATGTCTTGGGGGAATGATCATTATCGTAGGCAATGAATTACAAATGTTTAATTGTTGAAACAATGAAGATGATTATCTTTTTTATTCACTTTATATTACATTTTAATCAATTATTTTAGATTTTAAAATTTATCCCCTTGATGATATACGTGTATTTATGAACCATGAAAGGATAAAGTGTATTTTTAGTGATTTTATCCCTTGGCATGAGATTGTGTTCCATTACAAGGGATTTTAAAAATTCTTAAATGTATTTTAAAGCATGATTATGGTTTTAAAAATAGTAAAGGGAATGAACTAGTGGGTTTTAATGGTGTTATTTGAATAAATTTACATTTAAACCATTTCTTTAAAATGGTTTTATGTGTTTCAAAGTGGGCTAAATGGATCTCTTGATTTTAAAAATTGGTGTACTAACACATCTGATTTGTGTTTACAAATACATTAGTGGATTCACTACTGGAAAATAACCCTATACCACCAATATTTTAAAAAAACCATGTGTATAGGGATAAGATAGGATCATATACCCTCAGTTTTGGAAAACCATTGGTATTGATTAGAACGTTTCACCATACCCACATTTTTTGAAAAACTATCCGTTTACAGGTGTTTTCAAGACCTATACCCACATTTTTTGAAAAACCGTTAGGTATAGGTCAAACCTATACCCATTGTCTTGGAAAATCATAGTTAAAAGGTTTTTTTCAAGACCTATACGATTTTTTTTGGGGAACTATGGGTATAGGTCATGAATATAGCCACAATATTAAAGAACCATTGGTATAACATTACCAGGTTGAGGCGGGAAAAAAACTTTCATGGGAGAAAAATAAAATTCAGATGGAAGACCTATTTATATAGTTTTACACCTATATCCATGGTTTAGATAAATATATATAAGTAAATATATATTTATATAGATATAATATTATTTGGGGTTGTAGTTAGTTGTGGGAATCATATACAGGTTTTCCAGGGATCGAAATCCGTAGCGTATGATTTTTTAAAACCTATTCCCTGATTTTTGAAACAGTTGGTATAGGGTTAATAACATGGTGGCATACACAAATACCCATGGTTTTGAAACTATTAGTATATTATTTTCAATCCATGGGTATATATTATATATATACCAATGTTAAAACACCCCACAGTTCTCAAAACTATTGTTAAAACCTATACCCATACTTTTTGGGGTTATAACCTTGGTTTTGAACCATGGGTATACGTGATTTTTCATGCAGTGTATGATTGATTGAAAAAGTGGTTTAAAAAGGGATTCAAAATATTAGTTTTATAATTTTTTTTAATGACTTGTGTTGACCCATATGTGTGATATTTAAAACCTTGAGTGGATTTGAATATTAAAAAAATTATTTTGATGGATGTGTGGATTTCCAAACAGTTTTCAAGAATTATTTTATCAAATTGGACTAAATAGTTTATTGAGATGTGTTTTTATAATAGTACGAATTGTATTGGAATTACAATCATGTTTCCAAAGACCTATTTTATATTTTATGAAAAATGAATTTCCTTGAATGTAGTGAGACCCTATTTAGCCTAGTGAGTCCTTTTTATGCTTGTGGTGGACTATGATCCCATGAGGGGATGTCAATTATTGATAAAATCATATGTGAATTTTATGTATTGATGTATATAGGGATGCTGCATATAATTATTTGAGAGGTGATATGTGAGTTATTTCAATGAAATTATATTTGGTTCATGTATTTATATAATTATACTCACATCTATAACTTGTAATCAAAGACCTTGGGAATGGGGTTGGAAGATTAAGTGTTCAGTTACATGAGCTGTGTTTATATATTTTAATGAATGTTTCCATAAGATTAATATAAACCATAAAAAGTAAATTCTCTTTTAGAACAAGGGAGCTAATGGGAGGTGTGGGCTATGAGAGCCTAGGGAGGGGAGTGAGAGTGAACAAGGGAGGACTGAGAGTGCTTAAAAATGTTGTATAAACTATTTTTTTTAAGAGGACCTAGATTTATTCTATGAAATTTTATTGAACACTTTTTAGAGAACATTGGTTAGATATCATAAAACTAGGATCCTATTTTGGATCATTTAATGGATGTATCTTGTATTTTCCCGTAACACATATTTCTTAGATTATTTAATGGTACAAATGTTCTTGATGTTTATATATCGTTATTGTCTGAATTGACATAAGATACTAGAATTTATCCTCTAATACTTCTTTTCATGTGGTATACTTTTGAAATTATTTGAAAAGGGATTGTAAAAGGTTTTATGTAATGTTTAGAATGATTTTAACATTCCTTTAAAACTATTTCTAAAATAAGTTTGAATGGATGTTCTTTAAATATGGAATTATGTTTCCAAATAATTTTTGGGTGATTTTAGGAGAAAGTGGGGAATGGTTTTTTTGAAACTCTGTCATGCATAGTTTTTAGGAACGTTATTTTTTTCCCACTATTCCTAGATTAACCTGAAGACTATTTTTCATATATGTATTTCAAAATCCTTTGAAAATTGGAAACCTCTTATCTGTTTGGAAATATGTATTTAGAAATCAGGTGTTTACAGAATCGGGTTAAAAAGGAATTTTGAAAATGATATTTCATCCAGAATTTTTGACTGGGGAAAAGAGTTTTCCATGAAATTATTTTCATTTAATGAAAATAAATAAAATGAGTTTTGACATTGTTTTGATTTGTTTCTGGTTTGTTTATGTAACACATTAAGAAACATGTATTTTTTCTACTAAACTTGAAACAAGTATTTTAGGATTTAATATGAAATCTTCTACAATGATTTAGTTTCCATTTACCTATTGGGTTATTAGCTCATCCCAATATTCTTGTGGGTCCGATTTTTTCCCATATTGATTCTCCTCTCTTGATATCACAAGGGACATGTATTGTTGGACGATGATGGTGGGTCACAAGGATAATTATTGAAGCTGGTTTTGGGATTTTATTCAGCCTTGGGTTTTTTATAATATGATTTTCAACATTTCGTAATTTAAATTATTTATTTTTTGTATCTTCATCTACTTTTGAATCATTCATATAATATTTTTTCTCTCTTTATTTTTATTTTTTCTTTTATTTATTTGGTTTACCACTTTTAATTATTCTACTTATTTATATTTTTGTATGAGGGTGAAATAATTCCATTGTTGATTCCAATGATCCCAAAAACCATGTTTCTAAAACATGAGTATTGAGAATACTCTTTCGGACTTTTGGAAGACCAGGTTGAGTGCCAGGTTATATATACCTCCTTCTCGTTTTTTACACAACCAACACTGATTTTTTATTGTAAGTATTTAATATTTAATCTATAGAAAAAAAATAAACATTTTTAATATGGGGGTTAGATAAAATTAATATGGAATTTAAATATATTAATTTAGAGGAAAAAATTCACAAAATAAAGAAATATATAAAGAAGTTAGTGAATATTAAATTTTAATTCTTATAAGTTCACAGCAAAGCAGTCGTTATTCTTTGGCATATTCTCAATATTCTATTAAATGTTGCAATAAATTAATCTTACTCATCAGAGACATTTTTTAATTGATAGCACCCCACATTGATACATTTTCCTAAAATATAATTCTTTCAAGTATTCTAGAATACCACTTTTATGACCGTCATTACCCAAGTCAAACTCTATCATATGAATGGAATAAAGAGTTAATTGAAAGTATAATGAATAAAGGAAGAATAAATCAGTAGAAGTGAAAAGGGATACACCACATACCATAATTAATTAAACCACCCCTGAAATATTATAATAAAATATTGATAATATTAATGTGCAAGAAGTGAAAGGAAAACACTTCTCCCTTTCTTTGATAAATAGTTGAAGTTAGTTCTCTATTTTCATGGAGATAAGATTCCTCGAGGGAAAAAATGTAAAAAATAGATATAAGAATAATATAAATATAGAATTAAAAAATATGAAATGTTTATAAAGCTATTATATAAGAAAAAACCCTTTTTGAATACTAAAAATGACTAAATCATTTGAATGTAATTGGTGGTAAGAATTTATAGGTAACAGGGGAGGAATGATTTCCTTAAATTATATCTTCCTTATGTTGGAACATTTTTGGAAAATTAAATTTTCAAATATTATAAAATGATCATAATTTATAATTTTGGGATTCTCCAAGACATCCACCCTAAAAAACCTAGCTATATTTGACATATGAAGTAAATGTTTGAGATGTGTTACTGACATCAAATTTTTTTTGGATTGATAAACTCATCAAACTCAAAATTTCCTATTTAATAAGCATTTATGGCCTTGAAAGAGGTTGAATATAAAATAAAAAAAGTTTAATAAATTGTTCTTCAAAATCATATCTATATTATATTAAATGTTCAACTTATTTGGACTATAAATATTCAATATATTGTTTAATCAATAACATTATACAAAACTAGTCATATATTTTGAGGCCCAACTTGAATTATTTATTGAATGGTTAGATTTAAATGTTATTATAGTTTAATGATATATATCGCAGGGATCCTAGAAACCGAAAAATAATGAATTCACCAATTTGTATTAGTATAAAAAATGGTATCAGAAAAATATAAAACTAAATAAAAATATAAACACTATTTTAACATTTAAGTCCAAAATATTATTAAAATCTAAAAATGTGATGAATACCTTTTAAATAAAAAATTAATGGGATTAAAATACTAAATAATAGAATACAATATATAAAGATATGATCTTAATAAATCTCTCACATTTAAACATCGCAATCCCTATAAATCATCAAATATTTGAAGAAAAATACACACCAAAATAAAAAGTGAGAAAATTTTAAAGATCATTTTTAAAATAGAGTTTCATATATTATAATATATGAAAAATTTAAATTTGGTTTCATTTTTTCACATTTAACCTTTCTCAACCTCAATATTACAACCATGAATGAATCATAACTGACCTCACATATAAATTTATTCTACTTTTCACTCAAGAGGAACCTAGTCTGAAATTTAGCCCATACTTGGAAAATACATGTTTCACTATAGACATCTGAAAACATTCATTTCTATATATTTTAAGACAAAAAATATATAATTAAATCTTAATATATTTTTCTGTTAATTTTGGATTAGAAGAGTTTTTTGGTAAAGAATTTAAAAATTCCAATGATGAAAATATAAGGTAAGACACATTAACAAAATTACTTGATTATTATAGTTATACCATTAGAATGTCTACGCTCAATTTACCTTATAGGATATACCCCTAATAGTCCCTTTTCAAATAGCAAACTAATTATAAAATGAATACTTTGAATTCTTTTATCCTGATTCTCCTCTTTTCATTTTCCCAATTTTCTAAATTTTTATTTTTTTATTCCATTTTTAAGTAATATGAGATGAAAAAGAAATACGATGAATGAAAAATAACCCATGTGTGTAAAAATTATATAATATTAAATCTCACATTCATTTTTCCTTATATTTCCTTATGTTACTTCAATAATTTATTTTTTTGATAGAGTATTGGATGATATGAAGGATGTAAAATGAATAATAACTCGTTTCTATATGTCTACATTACCCATAATAAGTAAATATAACTCAAGACAACCTAAAATTAATTTCTTACCAATTAACACGCTTGAATGTCCCTTCCCACAAAAACCAATATTTAAATATCCATGAATCAATATCCATTATAAAATCATTATAAAATGGGGCTTAAACCAAAAATAAAATTCATGTATTATATGTGATAAATAAAGAATGATATAAAGGGTAGGTCTCAATTTTAAAATTTTATAGACAAATTAATCCGATAATCATATCAATATTATTTTATGAAATCAAATTCTTTGAATGTGAAATAATCAAATGTTTTAGTTTTAACAAAAATTCCATGTTACGCTCAAGAAGGATTGGGTATTAGGTAGAATACATTAAAATTGACCAAACTTTCTCATAATAATGGAAAAATATTTTGAGACCGTATTTCATGGGCATGGATTTCCAAAAAAGGTAAAACTCATAAGAATTTATGAAATGAAAATTCTGAGAAAAAGTTCAACATAAACAGTCATTTAAACATCCATTTATTTTAAAAAGAAGTAAAACACTCTCATAATTAATTAAAGAGTAGAAAATATTAATAAATATTAATTTATTCCCAATGTTCCTAAAAATATGTAAAACAAAAACCCCTAAGTATTTTTAAACTCCCTATCCATTTAAATTAACAACTGTTCATTTCAGATTAATAGATTAAACAATAAGGGTATAAAATAGGATATATGGAGAGAAAAACATGGATTTATTTTTTAGTAGTATCCTTTAGTTAAGATATTAGTTACTAACACTTATATCATCAACTAAATGTAAGAAAAATAGATAAAAAATTTATTTAAATTATGATAAATAAGATGAAATATAAAGGGAAAAGGAAAAAAGGTTAGTTTATATTTTTACCTATAAGGGAGTAGTAGACTTTTACACCCTATAATAATATAGTTCTTTCTTTTTATCCCCAACTATAAGTTCGATATGGATTTTGTTAGTCTCAAAAGAGATTAATTGAAAAATAATCTATGTGTGGGGGTGACTCAGGGTATAGAACATTTCTCAATCTTACCACTTTTCCTTAAACATTATTTGAATTACTTGGATCTTGAATGATTAATTATAAGGGACACTTATTTTTATATTTATTAATTTTTTTATCTAATTTCCTGAAAAAAAAAATATATACTAATTTTTCATATGATTATATTAATAGGTTCTTCTAATGATTATTTATATAAATTTATGAAAAAAAAGAACATATACATATAAATGATTTGTTAATTCAGAACTCTGGGATAGTATAAGGATCTTACAACCAACAATAAATTGGTTTATCAAAAACACTATGTTCATTATTAATTATTTTTGGGATATGTATCTTCTACCTGGGATCACTAACCTTATAAAAGATTAGAGTAGAAGCATAATTCCCCTTATATAAGTTCCCTCAATGTTTTATTTTTCACTCAGTAGATCAAATGGAAAATAAATTGTTCATAGGGAAAAACATACCCTACTATTGATAGGTTTCACCGAATGCATATTGGTGTTCTTAATAACATACCAGATCATTCACATTATTTATGTAAACATCACTTTGAGAATATCATTTTAATTATATATCATGGAAAATCCATCTCATTGGGTAAAGTTTTCATGAGATTCCATGTAATTTTCTTCTAATCTCTCTAAAAACACTAGGAATATAACATTCCCATGCTCACAATTAAAATAACTCTTATTTTATGGATGAACCAACATCCCTTTTGTTATGAATTACGTTTAAAGGTATAAAATATTTAAACCCCAAATTTCAATTATGTATTAATTTTTTATATCACGTAGAGACATTCACTTTATTTCCAAGAATATTTCATATATGTTATAGATATTCCATGATTTTCTATCTATATATATTTTTTTCTTCTTGTATCATGAAAATATCATAGTTATATTTCCATATTTGAAAATATGAACCCCCCATATTCATGGTGTATATTTTTATATAATATAAACTATTGAAACCCCCATATAACCTCATTATATAGATATACATGTTAATGAAAACAATTTAACATTAAAAAATATGAATACCTTAGAATAACATCATCCAGATACTCTACAATTCCTAATATAATCTTTTCCATCATAATTTCCATAACATTAATTTATAAACCTCCAAGTCTCCCAGTAATTTCCTTCATTGATAACTCCTTATATTTTTGGTCTTTGAATCTTTATATCCAACCTCTTCATATTTTAAGTAAATTAAATAATATTATTTTAATCGTACACAAATAATGAACCTTAAAAAACTCAATCAGGACTAGTTTATTAATATAGAGTGAAAATAACATGACCTTAAAATTAATCTCATAACACTATAATAAAATAAACATCATTCTTATAAAGCATAGCACTAACACGAATGATGTTTACAAAAATAAAATGATTTTCACATAGTTATAATAAAATTATTAGTCTCTTGATGTATACGTAGTTTCTCAATAATGATTTCACAGTTCATAAAAGTCCCTGAGAATTTCTCTATATGGTTTTGGACTCCCTAGATCATCTTGTTCTTCCTTTATGAAGTTATAGATGATTATTATATTGATAATCATAATATTTCATATATTCCATATATCCTTGCAATATTTATCCTTACATAATAATTTTACCATGACCCCTATTTCAACCACACATTTTTTTATTTTAAATCCCTTGCATACAGTCACTCGATTAGTAATTAATATATATTTAAACTCCCACATGAATGGTTACTATATCACCCATGAGAACCTACCACACTAGATCATCTGTATGAACATACCATTTTGGATTAAACCTGAGGGATTAACTCACAATTTCAATAAATTATTTTGAATAACATATTATTTTGTGATGAATGTTTCACATATTTAGATATTTCCAAAATCAAAACGTGACATGTACTAAAAATATTATATTTTTCTAATTTTAGTTTTACTGCCTTTTAATAGTTAAATTGTATTAAAACTAAAATTTAACGCATTTGTAAATTTGATTTGAGAAAAGATAATTCAATTTTTAAATATTAATATCAATATTATCTTAGGGTGAATTTTTTTATTTTTATGAAATGTTTCATTTATTAATTAATATTGAAAAATACGTAATTTTAATTAAAACTTACTTTTTCACTAAATGTGTCCTAATGTTAAATTATATTTGAAGTGGATTTAAATTTGTATTCGTTAAATTAGATATCTATTAATCCAATTTATATCATTTAAATCATTTTCATATAGAATATATAAATAAGTATTTTGTACTTTTGAACATTTTAACTTTAAAACCCCACTTTCTCATCCCGTTTGAGGATTACTATTAAAATGAATTTCCCACTTTTATAAACATGATTTAGTAAAAATGGATTCCATATTTGGAGTAATAATAATATATATTGTCTAATTTGGTCAAATTAATTATTTTCCAAAAATAATTGTGAAAATAACGAAAATTAACTATTTTGAATAAGGAGAAAGCAAGTTTACTTAGTCGTTAAACATAGAATATATGGTGTAAAAATAGACAAAAACATGTAATGAAACAAATCATATTGAAATATTTTGATCTTTTCATATATAGAATCAATATTAATTTATTACAGGATCCACTTAATATAAACAAAATTTGGTATTACTCAATACTTCTAAAAAAGGACAAGTTTTTCATCTACCCCACTTATAAAAGGCCAACCCTTTCCTCCTCTCTTAACACCATCAAACCAATTTGTATCTGAACATACCTACCCAGATCAGATCCCAACATCCATAGAATAATCTTAGAAGACTTCTTTTTTTTCATATAGAAAACATTTTAGGGGTTTAATACAAAACTAAGGAGGATACCTGAAGAAGAGGTAATGTTACTCAAAAATCATTTTTATTTTATTTCCTTCTCCAAATCCTTAAATTACTATTATACCATGATTATAGAAATTCCATAGAGTATTCTATATACAAATTTTTGTGTGTATTAATTCTATTACCTACATCTTCTGAAACATCCATCAAATGGTTATGAAATCATCCTTCAGGTGTATGGTGGACGAGAACCCCACAACCCCTTGTTGATCATTTATTACATTACCACATTTCAATGTTGGGAATAATGATGGATTTAACGTTTATATATGACATATAAGATATAGATTATGTTATTATTCTTATTCAATTATTATATCACACATAACAATATGATTTCCACTTTTTTATAATAATATAACATCACATGTGTGTGTGATAGACTACCACCTCACCAAGTGATGCGATTCATTCACGCGTTACTTGGAATGTATTAAATATAGTTTTAATAAAAAATCAGATATATAAAAAAATAAAAATTTTAATCTAATGATAATATATATAACTTTATTTCCCATAAATAAAATAAGAAAATCGTATCAACGATCATGCATATATACGACATGTCATCCCCATTAACGATCTATTTCGTTTCCAATCACCAAATTGTATGGAATAATCCATGTAAATATATACTAAATATATACGAAACATAAATAATTATTAAAATTATATATATTATTAAATCACGATCGACATCATAGGAACAAAAAATAACAAGTCAAAACATACTCAAAAAACAAAGTAGTTATTACACGAAATGATGAAAATAATGAATGATTATTAAAAACAAGTAATAGTATGTTATAAAAGGATCATATATGATATCATAAATATTAATATTAATAATTAATAATTTAATAAAATGTAAAAAAACCATTATACATGATTTGAAATATCATTCAACCTAATGAAATAATAAGCTAAGGGATTTTGTCTCAATTTCATTTATTTAGGAATATTGCAATGTTATACACCTAATTACTCTTATATGATGTAGATAATGTCCCATTAACATTTATTACCACGAATAATTCACTGTTAATGGTATATTAAATTTAAATTTAAATTGCTACATCAAATGGGATTTGAAATTGATGTTACAAATAGTGAATAAATTTCATAACTGAATTTCATTAAATTAGGTTGTATTCCTTCTTCATTGTCGTTGATATTATATGTTTATTTGTATAATGAATTTTGAATATATATATATATTTTTATTTAAATTATTTTATGTAGTGTTATTTTTGATACAAATAATCTACTCATTGATTAATTCTCAATTAAATATTATGATCATTTTAATGGTTTACTTGACAATTTCATTCTAATCGAAATTATTTATTTTTAATTTGAATTAAAGGAATATATATAATAATTTTTTTTAAATAGTTTTCATAAAAAATAAATATTAATTATCTTATTTCACATGATAATACGATTTTTCAACTTTTAGGTAGATAAAATGATTGAGATTTTTAAAAAAAAAATCCAACATCATTTATCACTTCAGTCGAAAATCTGTTCCTTACGAAACAAAATTTTCTAAAAAAAATCAATACTTTGTTTCTGAAAAATTGAAAAATAATGTTTTATAATATATATCTAACCATTTTTTATTTTTATATTTTTTTTCAAGATTAACTCTTTTTCTCTTTCCAAACCTAGCTCTTTTCTAACATTTTTATAGAACTAGAGTGTTCCTTATGGCTCGACAGAATTACCCACCGATATGGATGATATTTCATTAAATATTTATTTACAAATTTATGATATTAATTTTAAATAGTATTCTTTTATAATTTATATTAAATGAAAAGTGTTTTTATAATATTTTTCAAAGTAAAAATGATGTTTTCCTTATGAAAAGTTTTAAAGTTCTTTTTACAGAATTTCTCTTCATCAATGAAAAAAACCCTTTACCTTTAATCCATGGGGTATATGTTTTTATGATATAATCTTTATTACTTATCTGGATGGTTTATAATAATTTTTATTGTGAATATAAATTTTTGATACCATTCAATTTACTCTGAATGGTCTATGATTATGTTTATTTAGTAGGATAAGTTTTTACATTTCCTATATTATTTTCTACTATGAATTTTTTTGTTTATCATGCTACACCACTATCACATAGGGAATGAAATGGAATTATTAAGGGATTAGTGGTTCCTGGTACATATATCTTCTTGATGATTATTCTGGTTTCATGAGATAAGATAGATATGGTATTGGATGAGGAATTTCCCATTTTTTAGATGTTGATATGATGCCTTGACAGTATTATATTCTTAACATAAAGACTTATATTATAAGAAAGAATCCTTATAAGTATTATATTTCAAGGAATGAATCCTTGATGGTATGTTTTTAGAATCCATCGTTATCCATTTCATCATTATAAATTCTATTATTGATATTCCCAGTGATTATTATATTAGTTAAAATATCCATTGTTAATTCACATACATATGTGATTATTTTTATAAAATTAATTGATAATCATTTATTCCTTCTATATTATGATAATTTTATTGAATAAATTTTATTTTTTAGTTATTTAACTTTTTATATGGATTAGGCCTTATTTATTCATATCTCTCATTGTACACTTACCCCTATTGAGCATCTAAGCTCACCCCTTTTTTATGTTTTATTTTCCCTAGGATATGAGGTAACTTCTTTATTTGATAAATAGTGATTCCCTACATGGAATAATCGAATTCATAATGAAAATTAATTTTTTATTTTTTTAACATGTAATATAATTTTTAGTTATGTATCTATTTCACTAATAATTACAATGTATTTTGTCATTTTAGATGAAATTTAATGTATCTTGTTTTTTTAATGGTAAAATTCATCAGATATGGGATACTATTGATGAGGTCTCTAAATAGGGGCTTAATGTTAGATGAAATCTTGTTGAATCAATATCTCAATAGAGAAATGATGATGAAAGTTATGTTTTTAATGGGAGTTGATTTATATGCTCCAATCATGGGAATTTGGAAAAATATTACATCTAGAATAAGGAAGGAAAGAAAAGGAATGTGAATGGATTTTCCCAAATATATGGTGTGTCATGAAAAATCTTATACTTTAATAAAACATGATTAGTAGAAAAATAAGTTTACAACCTTAAAGGAATCACAATAAAATCTATAAATTTCATGCTATGAAATCCTCTTTTATAATCACTATAGCCCTATTAAAAATAATATGAAAGAATGTAGAATAAAAATAGAGTAGATAATATATTTATTTTTAAGAAGAATGTATGTTCAGTGAAAGACACACTCCTAACAGTAGAGGGAGAGGTGCCTCAGATAATAGATAAACGAAAAATGACTAAATAATGTGTTAATAAATTAACATGTCATGATATTAGGAGATATGTAAATTCAAGAGAAGGTTCTCTCCAAATGATTAATAAACAAGATAATATGATCAGTGGAAATATTTCTTCTCAATGAAATATTCATTAAAAATGGTATAAGTAAAGAAATAGTGAAAATTGTTTTTTACTAGTGGGTTTAAACACAAATTTTTTAAAATGGATAATCCTACAAAATGTATATATTAGAAAAATCCTATGAATATGGGTATTTAATTATAGGTTATATGGAAAAATCAGTGAAAGTTGGCTTAGAAATTGGAAAGAGAAAAATAATTGTACTATTTTCTTTACTAAAATATCAAACAGTTGGTTCATCAGGATCAACCACAATCCTATTATTAATGATTCTAGAGGTACCCAATTTCATGTGTGTTAAAATTTTGTCATATCTAAAGGATTTTTTAATGGATAATGTGAGATAAAATAATTATGATGTGTGTGTACATAAAGGGAAAAAATTCATAAGATAAATGGAGATATAAGTGACAAGAATAATACAAACTATTGAAATTCACGTATGATATTAATGTAAATAAGTGGGTTTAAAATAAAGTATATTTTAAAATAAATATCTATATAATTTTTGATTTGGAAATGTAATATCAATAAATGAATCCCATAATGTGAATTTTTTTATCAATTAAATATATACTTGAATGATCTACTAGTACCATGTAACATTGAATATTCAAATATTTGTATTAGGTCTCATTTCAAGTTCTATTTGTAAAACATTTAGATTTATGGACATTTATTTCTTGAATAAATTAATTTTTCATTGATAAATTGAATTTAAAGAAGTTAAAAAAATTTAACAATAAATATTTACATGAAATATGTTACACACAATACAAACTTCGTGTACGCTACACCAACCACAGACTTTGTGTACCTTACATAGACCACTAATTTTCTATGAAATCTATTTTTCGTTATAATTATTTAAATGATATATTCATAACCTATCCATTGAACATAGTAATATTAATAGAAATAACTACATTTTAAATTACTATTTATTAATTTTTTTTACAAATAAAACATATTGATAACGAATGATATAATTATTGGAAATTTCATTATATGTTCAAAAATGTTACTTTCTCCAACAAACTTCATTCCATAACCTTCTCTAAAAAATAATAAAACTAATTTTATAAAAAATTATAAAATAAAATTGATAAAATAAACTTATTTTTTGAATCATTAATTTTTTTTTCATTATATTAGGTAACTATTTTGATATTTTCTTGAGAAAAATCATTTTCTGGATGAGTAGTGAAAATACAGAATATTAATTCAATACCTCCCTTTTGTGTAATATATTTATAAGGTTCAATTATATTGTAATTTTTTTAAACATTTAATTTGATAATATTTTTATCAATTAATTCAACTTAAGTCATTTTAATAAATTTCAATTTGAAATTGGGTATACAAACATAGAAATCCTTTGGTTGTTTTTACTTTAAAAACTCATATTATCATCCTATCTACAGGATTAAATTTTAATTAATTTATACCAATATTGTGATTAGAATATGAATAAAATTATTATTTATTTGTAATAATAATAATTTATAATTTCTATAATTCTAAAGATATTTTTTGGCTAAACATATTAGTGATGGTGAAGAAAATTAATTACATGATTTAGAGAAAAAATAGGTTAACAAAGTACTAAACATTAAATTTAAGACCCAAAAGACTGGGAAAATTTTATAAGAGACAATGGATAGTAATATTTCTACCCTATCCTATATTTTCTCCAATTGGGACCATTATTGGATCTACATCACTTGGAAAAAACATGGGTGGAATTCCATTTCCCAAAATTTATAAGAGTGCCACTCCTCCTCCATAATAAAAAGTCATCCTCTCATCACACCTACACACACATATCAAGACACTTTGGTTGGAATAGTATTTACCAATATATCTCCTCAATATACCAACCTTCAACCTAGAATCCTTATTTTGTAATGAAATTCATCCGAGGATTCCCTTTGGAGAAAACCAAAAGGAGTTACCCAAAGAAGAGGTAACACCCTTTCTCAAGATCCTTTCTTTTATATTATTTCTTCACCGCCTCAACCTAATTTATTCCATGATTATAAAAAACACATGTATCGTTAATTTATTTATATATTTTAATGCTAAGGGTATTAACTACACTTACACACACTTCCATATAATTAGTAAAGAACATACAATTTATGTATACAATGAACTACCGCCTCATGAAATGATGATTGCTCATTTTTTCTTTACTAATTATTATTGTTGGGGATTATGATGGAAAAAGTGTTTATATATTATATTTATTATTATAATTTAATTAATTTTTAACACATCACATTATACTTTCTATCTTTTGTAAATATAATGTTGTTTGAGGAAGTGAATACTACCACCCCTTGTAGCATTGTGATTGGTTCACACACTAAATTAATGATATTATATATGTATATTGCATATTTTTTCCTTTCAATATTAAAATAGAATGGAAACAACATTCAAACGTGCGTATGACCTACCGTCTCCTTGAACAGTGTCTTCCAATTAATTATTATATATTATACTAATTATTATAACAAAAAATATGCTGAATATAAAATTTATTTATATCATGATTACATTCTTCAAATCATGATATAAATATAAGGAACAAATATATAACAAATTAAGACACATGCGATGACCAAAGTGGATTTTTCCCGAAGTGAAACCTTAACATAGAATTGTTATCAAGTGGGTAATATAAGGTCATAATAAAACCAAATATGGAATTAGATATAAGAATATGGTTATGTGATATATTTATAGAAATATTATATTTGTTATACATGATTTTTTAATGTGTATAATGAGATTCATGGCATAAGGTCGGTGAATTTCATTTCCCATCTTATATCAGTAAGATACATGCCATGTTCAAAACACTTTTCAAGTTTGTGGGGTATATACTGACCATGAATATATTTTTTGATTCTTCTAGTTAAATTTATGGGTGTTTAAATATATATTCTATTCTTATTCTTTTATGGGGTTAATGTCTCATGAGTTACCAAATCAGTAAGAAAGTTTTGTTTCAATTTACCATCTTTGAGACACGTGGTTTGCTATGTACCTACATTCTTTTTGAGGTGAATATACTTCCAGAAGATATGTTATATTATGAATATATTTATTATAATGATATTTTAAGATTCTTGTAATTTTATTTTCTTAAATGGTGTTTATGATTCAATGTAATTATGTGTTAATAGGTTATTGAAACAATCTCATCATTTATGAGATTTTTTATGATTATGATCCTTTTGATGAAATATTATGATCCATCTCTCAATAACATCTTTTATTTTTCTTCTCCAGTGTTTAATCAAGATAAATCCATTTATTAGTACCATTTTTTCACTATTTGGTACTTAACAAAATTAATAAAAAAATTTAAGAAAAAACTTTCTATATTTCTCACATTGTTGAGATATTTGTTTTATTTAAAAAACCATGTTTTTAAATATGGGTTAGAAAATGTTTTTGAAGGAAAAAAGGATTTAAAAATTGTTTTTTGGTTTTTAAAGATTTATTTAATTGTTTTCAAATATGATTTCTAAGAAAAATATATTCAAAAATGACTTTTTTAAATGAGTGTAGTTCAATGAAGGATGGATATTTTCCTAAAGAAATGTATTTAAAATATGTTTCAATATTATTTATCAATTAAGATAATATCTATTCGTATAAATCATTAATTTTTTTGGAAATAATTCAATGTTATCTTTCAAAATCTTTCTCTAGATTGATTATTTTTTATGAAATGATGTTTATGAAATGTGTTTGTCAATCACAGGTTATATACATCTAAAACCCACTTCATTTCTAGCATGATGATTTTGAAATGACAATGAAACCTATATCATTTTACACAGGTTATTATATGATAAAATATAATTGATACACATTTCAATTCATGGGTTATAATATGATTTTATATTATTTTTTGGCACATGTATGTATGATTTCATTATGAGAGGGCTGGGACCTATATCTCCCTCTAATGAATTGGGTAATGATTTATATCACATGGGATAGTCTAAGATTGTCTTTGGAGCGATCCTTGACTACTAATATAGACATGGGAGTGAAAAATGGCCACCATGATGGTTTTGGGAGTGAACTCATACAACTATCATAACCATAAGTGTGAATCATGACTAACAAGATGGTATGGGGAGTGAACTCATACAGCTAATATTTCCATATAAGTGATGTGTTTACTACTATGGAAATAATTTTTACATTATTATGTGTCTACCACAAATCCTTTTTTTATTCCTATGTTATTCATTCATGGATTATATTCTATATTTCCTTATGAATCATGTTTTATGGACATTCAAGATTTATTCCACGATTCATGTTTATAATCTTATGATATGTATGGTACGATCATCTAATGTTATGTTGTCATCCTCATACCCCTATACTTTTTTTATGCTTACATATCTCCCTTGTTTACCCCTATTGAGCATTTGTGATTACCCCTTTTTATGTTTAAATTCCTAGGTTATGAAGATAGGTATTAATTTTGATGTTTCTAATAAGATACCTTTTTCATTAAAAACCTAGTGGGAAATAATTTATTTCTTTTCGATATGATTGTTTATGTTTCCATGTTTCCAAATGCACAAGACTAATATAGTATTTAGGTGTCTGTTTGTAAAATGTTTTAAGTATTCCGTAAAAGTTATGTAATGATAATATTTAAAAATTGAGGGTTTCTATTGTTGGTATCAGAGATAAGGTTTAGTTAACCATTTCAATATAGGATGGGAAAAACTTAGTGAAACCCTAAGGGAATTTCTAAGGATAATTCTAAGGAAAAGGAAATTTATAAGAAAATGTCCTAGAATTTTGGTAAAGGAGAGAATAAGTGGTTTCCTAGAAATAATTCTGATTTTAGATACTAAAAGTTGTTGTGTCTCTGGTATATATTTAACTAAGAGTAACAACTCTGAAAATGTGTGTTAGGACTGACACTGCATAACCAAGTACAAAATAATGTGCCTTGCTGCAAACTCAATTTGACACACCTGGGTGATATTCTTTGGGAATCCATAAACACATTATGAACCATCACGAGGGATTAAAATATAATCTGTCCATCAATTACAAACGATAAACCTAAGGTTTTATATATTAAGGAATGTTTTGTAATTTTCACATCCTATAAGTTACTTTTCATTATTATGTGGTTCCTATTTATGAAAAATATTTCTTACTGCTTGTTTTTTGTTTTAGTCAATTAATAAAACCCAAAGGAATTGTGTTGATAGTGATTTCAATGGACAATGCAACTATTGTCCTCATGAGCAACCAAATGATATGGGAGCATGAATGAAAAATTTCATTAATATGCTCATCCAAATATCTCATGCTATGAATCATAGTGTTATGATACATGTTTTTATCAATAAAAATTCTTTTCTTATAATTATGTCATATAATCATATAGAATAACATCTCGATGAACTATTAAGTAATATTCAACCTTTAGACATAACATTATGACTTTTAATATTTGAATTTGAAAAATATTAAATACACTATTGCAATCAATAAGTTTTTTGGATTCTGATAAGGCACAATTAATGTTTCATTGAATAGTAACTTACTGTTATGAATAGTAACCTACCATTTGGAATACTAATATTACCCTTACGAATAGTACATCATACAAAATAATATTAACCACACCGTTTAATGTATAAATAAAATTTAGGCATATTATATGTGATAGTATGACCATAGTAATAGAATTTGTATTTTTATAAGTCATAAAAAATAATTACAATTAATTTAAATATATATATTCTTAAAATGTTTCCATAAATATATAATTTAATTTCTTTCTATTTTGAGATAATTTTATAAGACGTTATGTAATTTTTTAAATCATTATAAAATTAGTTATAGTTTTAGGATCTGTATTTTCCATGTCAATTATGATTTTAATTAAAAATTAAATTAATCTTATACAAAAAATTATTTTTTGAAAAATATTGTTAATTTTTGGATTATACATGTCAAAATATAGTTGGGGTAAATTTTTGTGATTTTTCTAGAGTACATGAATTTTTTATGAATAATAAAATACAGTAATGTATAAATTAAGCTAAATACAAGTTTTATCGGGTCATTGATGATGTTCTGATGATAGAAACCCAATTGGTACAAATTCACATGAACTTAATACTATTTCTTGTCATGTAATCATCACTACTCTTATTCTTGAGGGATATTAATAAACTATGGAATTAAATATTATTAAAACCCTCCTCTCCTCCACTATAAATACCATCTCTCCATACCTCTTCTATTCATTCCTCTCAATCCTTGTGCCTGAAATTTAGTCCAAATACCTCTCCAAGATCCTTCCCCACGTCCAAAAACTCTTAGTCTCTCCAAAATGTTGTGTCCTCTTTCCTTAAGAGGCTCCCAAGGAAGATTAAATCATGAGGTAAATTAATCTTTTTTCTTTCACTTTCCTTTCATGTTCCATTATTTTATTTTCTGTGTTTACCACCCTTCATCCCAAATGTTATGACTAATACAATTACTTATATGTTCTTGATTTTTTTTATTACAATGGGATATATTTTTATCATATCTCATTTACTCTTCTTTTATTCTAATAGTAAATACACCCTCCAAGATGTGTTAATTTACCACATTCAAGGATAATGCATTTTCAATTTCTGTTACCATCTTCAATTCTCATCATGAAACCATTTTAGTGGTTGAAAAAGAACAGAAATATGTATTATGTATCATCTTTGGTTCTGGAATCTTTTTTTACACAAGTATTTTATTTAAAAAATAAATCATATTGATTGTGGAAAAAACACCAATTAACCGAAAAGTTTATCACAAAAGTTTTACATAATGATTCACATTCAATCCAAATAACTAAATTAATTTTATAAACATTTAATCTTTAGGATATCTACTAATTTCATATAACTTCAATTATAGGAAACCACTTTCATCATCTATGTGTATCCGAACTGGAATATAAGTGAACTGGTCATTAAAAACAAAAAATGCAAATAGACACGAACAATTAAATTGAACCTCATAACAAATAAAAAGGGTCATTAATGAAATTAGAAAGGATGTATAAATATTTTACATATATATGAGTTTCTGGATATGATAATCAATAAAACTAATTTAATTATTCACGTCAGTAACATCATGTGGATAACACGATCAGACATAAGGTAAGGGTTCTTCTCTTTCTCACATTTATTCAAGAATTTCTTCTATGTTATGCTCTTTTATGTGTAATAACTAGTGATGGGGTATTATTTAAAACCTCCACTATAATGATATAATTATTTATAAGTGATGATAAACCCACTTTCTCTCTCATTAAGTCCTCTTAAGTACACCTAATACCATGTCGATAGTCAGTAATGAATTCTGCCGGAACCTCCTTCCTTCCTTTAGGTTACCCTATTTTTCTTTTACCCAAAAGAAGATATCATACCTTTTTAGGTGAATTTTATAAATTATGTACACATGGACCGAATTCATTTATCTAGACCCTTTTATCATTCTATTTCAGGTATATAATTGTTTTATGTGATTCCCTCATCAACACTTCCTGATAAGAAAATATATTTTAAGGGAACTTCCCGAATACTTTCCCGATTTCAAGAGCACTATATCCTATGTTTTAAGCCACCATTTTCTTTATAAAATCTGTATTTTCATTATGAAAAACTTCTTGTTTCACTTTTTGTTTTATATAAAATATTTTTACCTTTTTAATTTTAAAGGCACTATAGACTTTTCCTTAAAACCGCACAAAAATGTTTTGTTGCTAAATTTTTTTAAATAAATTTCTTACTTGTTGTCACTTCTAAATGAGAAAACTGAAAATGATACTTTCCTATTATCCCTTATTAATTTCCATTTAAATTTTAATTCTCTTTTTTCTTATACATTTTTACGATACAACCATTTGTCATGCTTCATGACTTGCTTGTGGTACCCAATTATTTCCATGGGTCACACTTATCTTTATTTAAGATTGATTATGTATAATTATTTATATAGAGAACATATTCATGAACTGTTAATATAGGTGTTCCCAGGCACTCCGATGCATTGGGTAAATTTGAGCTTCATGATAAATTATGTGTGGCAGTCTTGGCAGTTATCCTTGGATTGTGCTACCATGTGTGATGGTCTTGGCAGTTAGCCTTGGCTTGTACTGCCATGTTCAACCATCTTGGTGGGTTTGCCTGAATCATGCTAAAGTCATTATTGATGTTTTTTCCTCATTTATATTATTCAATGCTTATATGATACCATGGTTATATTTTATGATTCTACATGATATTTTATATCATTATGTCATGATCTCTATACCATGTACAAAAGAATTATTGTTATGTTTATTCCTTTATAAGGATTATAGCTTATCCCATTGTTCATGTGATCCCCAGGGTACCCTATGTGGATGTAAGGGCTCAAAACAAGTTAGTAACTCATTATGAATATAAAATAAAGAAGTGTTTTTTAGTGCCATGTTTTATGATTTATGAACCTAGTCTTCAAAGACATGGGACTTCATGATCCTTAGATTTTACTCTGATGTTTAATTATGCCCAAAATTATATAATGTTTTATGTGAATGTCTAGAGTTACTATATTTGGTATCAGAGGATGGTCTAGTTATTTTTGGATATTAAGAATGGAGCACTTTAGTAAGAACCATAAAGATGTTACTAAGTATAAAAAAACACCCTTAAAATTTGGTAAGTATAGAGTGAGTTGTTTGTCAAGAAAATACATCCATGTCTAGATACAAACAGTTAGAGGTAGATCTGACATAGATGTAATTAGAGGTAAACCCCGAAAACACCACATTGAGCTAGACTAAAAAGAGAATTGGTGAACGATAATGGGATTTGATGTACTTATGGTTTGATACTCATAGGTGGTATGATTTAATAAATTCATAATCTTGGTATAAACCATTATTAAGGGAATGAAGAAGTGTCCATAAGAATATAAGTTAATAAATAGATCAAGGGTAAAATATATTTAACCACAGGGAATCAAATGTTAGGATATACCTCTCATTTAAGAGTTTATCCTCTTATCTCTAAACATTTCTTTTTATGATCAATAACTATGTATTAAATTCCACTAATTGTATGTTGTTTTTCTTAGTTAATAGTGAGAAATATATGAACATGTTCCCATAATAAATGTGATATAGAATTAAAATATTTCTCTAATTATATTCTTGATATGATGGGAATGGGTTCTCAAAACTTCATGATAGTAACTGCTTAGCTGGAACATGTTATTAATAATAACATGAATCATGTGGAACACCCACCTTCTACAAGGAAAGAAAATGTTACCAATGTATCTTTTATGCAAAAATGTCATTCCATGTTTAGAGTATCTTCTGATACCCTCCTCTCATAACAGTGTATTAAGTCCATCAAAAAGATATTATCTATCCTCCAGTGCTCTGAAGATGAGAAAGTCTTGCTGACGGTCTATCAATTTTAGGGGGAAGATTATCAGTTGTGGATACAGATCAAGAATACAAATCCCCATTAAGAAATTGATTCCATTGATTGGGATGAATTCAAGAGAATTTTTTTCAAATTATATTTTCCCTGAACCATCCATCTTAATATATAATGAGTGTTCCTTGGACTCAAACAGAAGAATGATGAGTCAATCGAGGCATATGAAGAAAATATCACAAGGCTAGCGAGGTACACCTCTAGATTTTTCATGAACACCGAAATCATGGTTGATCAATTCTTTAGCAGACTAAATCTAGGTCTATGAAAATAGTTGGTGATTCAAGACTTTGATAGTTATGAATATATTTTTTGTTTTTCCCTCAATATTGAGATGGAGATCTTAGAATCTCAGTGGTATCTTGGGCCTGATTATAATTAGTGTAAAATGGAATCTAATGTGGGTGGTCCAGGAAATAAGTTCACTGATGAAAAAAATCCCAACCATCCCATGTGTACAAATTGTGGGAAGATGCATCTTGGGAACTGTCTAATGGAAACCAAAAATTTCTTCAAATGTGGAATTTTGGGACATATGGCTACAAACTTCCAACGAGATATGGTAAATTCCACTAATGTGGAAGAAAAAAAGAATAATCCTATAGTACAATGTTATAACTTCATGGAGCATGGGAATTATGAGTAAAATTTCCCCAAGATGAGGGTTTCCGGAGGCAATCAACAAAAACCTCCAAGGAAACAAGGAAAAAAGTATTCTATCACAACTATTGAGGTGAATTTGGACAATTATATAGTGACTAGTATTATAGTTATTCATTCATGTATAGAAAATATACTATTTGAATCTAGTTATATACATTCTTTAATATTTTTCATGCTTTTTAGAACTATCCAAACTCCACCTAAAATTTAGGAGGATAAGTTATCTATGAGAATAGTGAATAGAGAGAATATTTATAAGGACCCAGCCTTGATACCTTACAAAATCAAGAATTAAATGAATAATTCACATATAGGATCTCTTTATGTTTAGAGTTTTAGAGAATTAGGACATAACTATTACATCTCAAAAGATTACAAAGTAGACACTTCTACTATGTTTCCATAAAATAAAAACCCTTAAAAACAAACTTTTCTAGTTCCATGTTTTAGATATAATATCTTTCCATGATCCCATCATTGACCCTATTCATCTTTAAGTCTTGTGGAAAACATTTCAATAACTTGGGATGAGCATAAAAAGTCTAGTAAAGGATACACAAAGAAGGAAAAATGTTAGGTTTAAAAAAAACAAGTAAACCATGAATACTTTATCAAAGTAACACTTTTCGCCATTATGAAGTAGTAAATACTCTACACTGAATAAAAGATCACTACTTATCCTTTGAAACCACATGATTAACATAAACCCATATAAAGAACACATAGAATATAAAGGTAACTTGGGACATTAACATACTTAAATGGAATAACCATTCAGTTGACTTCCAAACATATCACTAGATGGAAGAGCCATACGGCTGACTTCCATACCCAATGCACTGGAGGTTATAACATAACCACCTGTCCTGGTATTCACGACACCACGCGTTATGTGGTTTATCATGTAACCACTCGTCAAATGTCCAAGTACCATTATAAAATCATAACACATAAAACAATTATAAAGGAAAGGGAACATTTACACATTTCAAGAACAATATATCACTTAAATATATTGACATTACAAATCCATTATAGAAACCATTTTCAATACCAAAATACAGAAAATAGTATATGGTATTTATTTACTTTTAAAAATATTATGGCTTGTAGAGGAATCCAAAGATTAAATAATACTTGCAGTGGCAGAAAGGTCGTTGTCACCACGTACGATAAAAAGAAACATACATTGTGTCATTTAGTAAAACGATTCGTATAGAAATGATTCCTTTCAAATAAAAGTACAATTCAAAGGGGTTTATACACCGTATAAATAAAAGTTGTGTATAAAACAAAAAATTCCTCAATGAAAGGAGATTGAGGAGAAGTCCCTTAGAAAGTCTTTCTCCTTATATTAAGGATAAATCAATTACATAATTATGTGTGAAAAATATAAATACACCAAATATAAGAGGATAAAAAGTGTAAAACAATCCGAGGTCATCCACACATATTCATAGTATGACATAATCAAGAATTATAGGTTTAACCCACAGAATTGAAATTTGGTTAAGAAGATCCCTTACAGAAATTCGGCATCCCAACGACATCAATTTAAAATTCAGAAAATGAGATGATGAGAGATAAAAAGGGTATCTCATAACTTGGACATATAATTTATAGAAATAAGGATATATAATAACATACCACAACAAGAGAATATTTAAGTTAAAATACCTTACAAAAAGATGTCTTTTAAAAGGAGGAGGGTGAAAGTTCCGCTTACCGATTTGGGTAACTTTCGAATCATTCACCCCATGAAAGAAGGACCCGACAACATTGATGTAAATACCCATAAAAGAAAGCATGTTACACAAAGAGTATAATAATGGGAATTACATACACCACTCAATGGAAATAGTGGAAAATGTTGTATAAATCTCATGGTAATAAAAGTGAGATGAAAAATCCCTTACGAAAACTCGGCAACCTAACGAAGCCACTTAAAACATCCAAAAATGTATTTATGAGATCAAATACGGTTTCTCATAATCTGAAAAAAAGTCTAGAATTAGGAATATAAAATAACATTTCCAAACATAATAAATTTGAGCTTAAAAGAAATGACATAAAAGAGAGTACTTAAAAAGAACGAGAGAGGTATGATCCCTTACCTCAAGTCCGACTTGCCTTTTCGTTTCCTTATATTCCTGAATAATAAACTTTGGTCAATTTATAATTACTTAATGAACTCCTTTAAATATTATTATTCAGTTCATTTCACATATTATAATGTTATAATAATTGGTTAATAATGTGAGTTCATATCAGACGTTATTTGTCGATGTTTGGTACACGAGTCAAAAATGAACTTGTTTGAAAATAATTGTCCATGTAGTTATAAGTAAATAATCTCAAGAATAGTATTAATGATTTAAATATCATATATATCCAGTACATATTCGTTTTATACTATTCCATAACATTTTGAGATAAAAAGAAATGAAATGCACCGTTCATGGAGACGGTAGGCCGTACATATGCATGAACGCTACATTCATTTCATTGGCATATTAATGGAATTAAAAATAAATGAGAGTTATATATATTATAATTAAAGAATAAAATATATTTTATATAGTTCACATATGTTCATTAATTTCATTCTTTATACATTCCATTTATTGCATGAACGAGTCACATCACTTGAGGGGGCGGTAGTCCACACTTCCTCGTATGAAATTATCGCATTTTCACAACATGAAAAGCCTAAAGGTATGTTTTAAATATAAAATATAGAATAATATAGAGTGAATAAATATAATATATATCATAAAAATTTTTCCATCATAATGGCCACCATTATAGGTGGTAGGAGAAGATAGAACAATCATCGTTTCGTGAGGCAGTAATTCGCCATCCACGGAAACAGTATGTTCTTTAACCATTAGATGGAGGTGTGTGTAAGTGTAGCTCTAATACTTTTCATACCAACATACTAGTATATTTAATATACTGGTTTTGTTACAATATAAAGGAATAAAAAGTGTTTATGGGGTTGGAGAAGCAAAATAAAACAAAAGAACATAAGTGAAGAAATTACCTTTAAATCGGGTAACTCCTCTTGGTTTGAACCAAAAGGGTATCTTGAAGTGATTTATGCCTAAGGTAAGTCTACTTGGATTAGGAGAGGTATGTGGAGAGATAAAATGGGCAGATCTTGGCCGAACCATTGCCTTGAGAGGTGTGGGTAAGGTGGTAGAGTTGGGGGCCTTTTATAAGAGGAGAGTAGGGGCACTCTTGGAAAGCTATAAAATATTACTTTATTATAAAATTCTTTTCGGATTTTAAGGGTCCCAAAAGGATATATTTCTAGTATAAGGTGATAAGGATTCTAAATTCACCCATACAATAGTTTTTTGACAATTTTAAGACTTAGATTTTAACCTATCGTTTCATTTTATTTAAATCGTTCATTTATGAGTTAATCACTACAAAATCACGGTGTCATAAATAAATTAATTTATTTAATGTCTAAAAATTATAAAACAAATACTAGGATGTAGGAAATATTTTTATCTTTCCCAATAATATTTATAGTAAAAAATATGACCTGTATAACCCCATGTAAAAATTGTTTTAGTAAAATAATACATGTTTGTGCCATTTTTATTTCAACTTTAATAAAAAGTTATTAATGACATTTTCTTACCCAAGTGGCTCCATGCGGTCCCCAAGTGGACCCATGGATTTTCATGGTCAGCCATGAAACATAAAATAATGGTAGGACATGTGTCATGGTCATTTCATATTATTATAACATTATCTTTACCGTAAAATACACTAATTACCTTTAATCATGATTAATAAAACCTAAATGTTACTATTCACCAAAAAATATTTTCAACCCATTGAACCAAATTTTACATACTAATGACAACCATGTATGTCGGATTTTTGAAATTCAAATCACAGAGGTGGTAAAATTTCATTTAAACAAAAAATCAGTTTTTTAACTACCACTTAGTGGTTTCACTATTCTTCAAAAATTGAAGTTTTTCAGAAAAATACCGAAAATTCACCCTAAGCTATATTTGATATTCTGAATTAAAAAATGATGTCTATTTTAAAAAATTCTAAACATATAATTTTCATTAATTAATTTTATAATTAATTCCAGTTGTCAGAACAAATAGCATGTTTTTATGAAACAATATATATCAAAAGATTGACACTAGTTTAAGTCTAATTTCAAAGTGAAATTAATTCCAACGACCACTATTGGATTAAGTGGTAAAAATTTATTATCATTTCACTTTAAAACAAATTCAAAATATAATCTATCCATATAAATAAATTAGATTAAAAAGGGATTTTGAATTAAAATACTACATTTTCACTATTCATTAAAAAATGAACTTTATCGGAAAAATACCCAAAATTTACACAAAGTAAATTTTGACATCCCGATTCTAAAGAAGAATTTTATTTGGTCCAATATAATGTATAATCATGAACATATCTATATTTAAAGAGGGTTCACCATCAAAAGTTTATAAGTCGACCTTTTAGTGAATATTAGAGTATCTATGCCTAAATTTTAATTTTTTCTTATTTTAAGCCTTTATCTTTTATTGGATAAATGTAAAAACATTTAAAAAACATATATAATCATATTTTAGTTATTTATATTCATTCCCTCCATTACAACGGCTAGCCGTTGACTACCATTTAAAATAATATTATTTTATTATTAGAGTGCAACGTAAGATTTACAAGAAACTCGTTGTTTCGTATTGGTACGCCAACGAGCATAGTGTACCCTTTAAATTAATATTAAAATTTTATTCAAAATATGGATAAATATGAAACTGTAAAATTCTTTATTTACCTGGGATGTTACATCCTTCCCCCCTTTTTGGGAATTGTATCTTTGCAATTTTAAAATTGGGCTTGGAAACTTCATTGAAAGCCCCACATCAGAAAAAAAGTAAATTAAATTTTCACTTTAAAAGACATAAAGGGAAGTAAAAAGGTAACTTGAGTTAACCCATACTAGGATTATATGTAAGAAAACATGGACATGGAATAAAAAGACAAAGTGTCATGTTCTGATGGAGGGTGGTAGAAAACATGATTATGAGAAAATTAACCACAAGAAAATCACAAACTTGTGATGGGTTAAACGGTATTTGATTCCCCAATAGAAAAAGTTAACATACAACATTTTTGTTTTAAGTTACTTTAAATTGAGGAATTTATTTATGATCATAACAAAATCCTAAGGAAACATACTTACTTTTCATGTATACTTTCATGTCTTACCATATTTCTTTCACAAACTCATATTTTCTCCAAAAGATGAGTATTTAGGATGACTTGTTCACATTAAGAGCCCTATAATCAACTTCTAGAGAATTACATAATCCAAAAAAGATTACTATATATTTCCCATGCCTTTAGACCCTTACCAAATCCAAAATTGTTTGGACAAGATCAGATAATCCATAAAAGTTTAATCTTTTATAAAGAGAAAATCTATTTTTAATCTCCAAAATTTTTCCAACAAAACCCAAAGTTCAATGAAGACCATTCGATAAACAATTTGTCCATAAAATTAGTCAAAGTAAGCCAAACTAATATTGAAACCCAAATATTTGAAGGATTTAATCACATTGTCTTCCAAGGTAAAAATTTAACATTTATCTCAAATAACATCAGTTTCTCTTAAAGTCTCATATTGAAAAGTAATTAACCTAATCATATATCCTCCATGATAGGTCAATATTTTCATAGACAACCCAAAAACAACTTATTATTGATTCATAAAATTATATAACTAAAAATAATTTGTCATGATAACCACGGACTTCACATAGTCCAGTGGTAGGCAATAAATACCAGTCGCACATTGGTTGTGGGTTCGATTCCCACCGCTTTGTCCGACGTGATGTGTTTTCACATGGTCTGCATGTTGTACTTTTTCCAAAACTATATAATTCTTAAATCATTACCCAAAAAGATATAAAATCTTGAAAAATTACAATAACCTAATTTAACCTCAATTTTACCTCATACCTTTCATCTTCCATCATATAGTAACCCATAATTACCCCAAAAGTAAGGATCACATAAACCCTAATGGTTACCATTATAATTATTAACTAAAATTCCAAATTGAGTTGGTTCCCTCGTACATGATGCATCAGAGAAATCACCAAGGTTCAAGTGGTTAATCATGACTCTTTGATAGTAGGTTTATAATAACCATGAGATTCCTCATTGAATCCCCCATTTCATCCAGTCTCTTAATCAGAGAACCAGCATAGTTTCCTTCAAACCCATTGTCACTTTGGTTCCTGCTAGATCCATCCATTTACTAAAACCAAAAATGCCAGTGTTAGTATATCAAAAACATTATAATGTACTAATGAGGAAGATACACACTAAGATATACTAACTCATTCACTTTATCGAAAACTATGACTCTTTCTGAAATCGTAACCATTATGGTAATGTCACTTATGCAAAGAAAATACCCTAACCTCCAAAGTTATGTAAACCGAGCTTTGATACCAACTATAAGGACCTGAAATTAATACCTTACATAATCATGAATTAAATAAATAATTCACATAGAGGATCTTTTTAGGTTTATATTTTTAGATAATTAGGACATAACTATTACATCTCAAAAGATTAAAAAGTAGACTCTTCTACTATGTTTCCATAAAACAAAAACCCTTAAAAAGAAACATGTTTAGTTCCATGTTTTAGATATCATGTATTTCATTAATCACATCCTTGACCCAATTCATCTTTAAGTCCTGTGGAAAACATTTCAAAAACTTGGGAAGAGCAAAAGCCCAGTAAAGGATACACAAAGAAGGAAAACTGTTAGTTTTTCAAAACAATAAGTAAACCAGGAATACTTTATCAAAGTAATACGTTTAACCTTTATTAAGTAGTAAATACTCTTCAGTGAATAAAAGATCACTACTTATCCTTTGTAACCAAAATATTACCAAAAACCCATATAAAGAACACATAACATATACAGGTAACTTGGGACATTAACATACTTAAATGGAATAACCATACAGTTGACTTCCACACATATCACTACATGGAATAACCATACGTCCGACTTCCATACACAATGCATTGGAGGTTATAACATAACCACCTATACTGGTATTAATGACACCACCCTTCATATGGTTTATTACGTAACCACCCATCAAATATCCATATACCATTATAAAATCATAACACAAAAAACAATTATAAAGGAAAGAAAACATTTACAAATTTCAAGATCAATATATCACTTAAATATATTGACATAAAAAATCCATTATCAGAACCATTTTCAATATAAAAATAAATAATATATTATATGGTATTTATTTACTTTTAAAAATATTACAGCTTGTTGAGGAAGCCAATGATCAAATAATACTCGTGGTGGCGGAAAAGTCGTTGTCACCGCGTACGTTAAAAAGAAACATACTTTTTTTCGTTTTGTAAAAATATTCGTATAGAAAAGATTACTTTTTAATAAAAGTATAACTCAAAGGGTTTATACACTGTACAAAATAAATTTGTGTATAAAACAAAAAATGCCTCAATGAATGGAGATTGAGGCGAAGTCCCTTACAAATTCGTTATCCTTAGATTAAGGATAAATCAATTACATAAATATGTGTGAAAAATATAAATACACCCTATATAAGAGGATATTATGTGTAAAAAATTCATAGGTCATCCACACATATTCATAGTATTACATAATCAAGAAGTATAGGTTTAACCCAAAGAATTGAAATTGGGTTAAGAAGTTCCCTTACAGAAATTCGACATCCTAATGGCGTCACTTTAAAATTCAGAAAATGAGATGATGAGAGATAAAAATGGTATCTAATCACTTGGACATATCATTTAAAGAAGTAAGGATATATAATAACTTACCACAACAACAGAAGATGTAAATTAAAAGACGTAACAAAAATCAGTCTTTTAAAAAGAGAAGGGTGAAAGGTTCCCTTTCCGATTTGGGTAACTTTCGAATCATTCACCCCATGAAAGAAGGACCGTACAATGTTGATATAAATACCCATAAAAGAAATTATATTACACAAAGAGTAGAATAATGGGCGGTACATACACTACTAAATGGAAATTGTGGCAAATGTTTCATAAATTTCACAGTAATAAAAGTGAGATGAAAAATCCCTTACGAAAACTCGGCAGCCTAACGTCGCCACTTAAAACTTCCAAAAAAAGATTAATAAGATCAAATAGGGTCTCTCATTATATGAACATAAAAATTACAGTATGGGGAATATAAAAGAACATCCCCAAACATTAGAAATATGAGCTTAAAAGAAATGACATAAAAGAGAGTACTTAAAAAGAACGAGAGAGGTAGGATCCCTTACCTCAAGTCCGAATTGTCTTGTCCATTTATTTATATTCATGAATAATAAACTTTGGTAAATTTATAATTACCTAAGGACCTCCTTTAAATATTATTATTCAGTTTATATCACATATTATAATTTTATAATAATTGGTTAATTATGTAAGTTCATATCAGATGTTTTTTGTCGATGTTTGGAAGACGAGTCAAAAATGAACTTGTTTGAAAATGATTTCCCATGTAGTTATAAGTAAATCATCTCCAGAATATTATTAATGATTTAAATATCATATATATCCATTTAATATTCATTTTATACTATTCCATAAAATTTTGAGATAAAAAGAAATGAAATGCACCGTTCATGGAGAAGGTAGGTCGTACGTACGCATGAACGCTACTTTCATTTCTTTGTCATATTAATGGAATTAAAAATAAACGAGAGATATATTTATTATAATTACAGTATAATATATATGTTATATAGGTCACAAATTTTCATTAATTTCATTCTTTATACATTCCATGTATTTCAAGAACGAGTCACATCACTTGAGGGGGCGGTAGTCGACACTTCCTCGTATGAAATTATCGCATTTCCACAACATGAAAAGAATAAAGGTAAGTTTTAAATATAAAATCAGAATAATACTGAGGAAATAAATATAATATATATCATAAAAATATTCCCAGCATAATGGCCAACATTAGAGGTGGTAGGAGAAGATAGAACAATCATTGTTTCGTGAGGTAGTAATTCTCCATCCACGGAAACAGTATGTTCTTTATCCATTAGACGGAGGTGTGTGAAAGTGTAGCTCTAATCCTTCTCATAAAAACATACTTGTATATTGAAGATACTTTTTTTGTTACAAAATAATGGAATAAAAAGAGTTTAGGGGGTTGGAGAAGCAAAATAAAAAAAAAGAACACAAGTGAAGACTTTACCTTTAAATCGGGTAACTCCTCTTGGTTTGAACCAAAAGGGTTTCTTGAAGAGATTTCTGCATAAGGAATGTCTTCTAGGATGAGGATAGGGATGTGGAGAGATTAAATGGGCAGATCTGGGATGATAAAATGGCTTGAGAGGTTTGGGTAAGGTGGTAGAGGTGGGGGCCTTTTATAAGAGGAGAGGAGGGGCACTCTTGGAATGTTATAAAATATTACTCTATTATAAATTGTTTTTTGGATTTAAAATGTCCCAAAAGGATATATTTCTAGGATAAGGTGATAAGTATTATAAATCCACCCATCCAATAGGGTTTTTACAAGTGTAATACTTATATGTTACCCTATCTTCTCATTTTATTTAAATCGTTCATTTATGAGGTAATCACTGCATCATCACGGTGTCATAAATAAATTAATTTTTTTAATGTCTAAAAACTATAACATAAAATACTATGATTTAGGAAATATTTTTATCTTTCCAATGAATACTTATAGTAAAAAATATTACTTTGATACCCTATGTAAAAATTGTTTTATTAAAATAATACATGTTTGTGGCATTTTTATTTTAACTTTAAATAAAAAGTTATTATTGTCATTTTCTTAACCAAGTGGCTCCATGGGATCCCCAAGTTGACCCATGGATTTTGATGGTCGTCCATGTAACATCCAATAAGGATAGGACATGTTTCATGGTCATTTCATATTATTATAACATTATCTTTACCTTAAATTACACAAATTTTCTTTAGTCGCGATTAATAAAACTTAAAAGTTACTATTCACAAAAAAACATTTTCATCCCATTAAACCAAATTTTACATCCTAATGAAAACCATGTATGTTGGGTTTTTTAAATTCAAATCACAGAGGTGGAAAATTTTCATTTAAACAAAAAAAATCATTTTTTTAACTACCACTTAGTGGTTGCACTATTCATCAAAAATTGAAGTTTTTCAGAAAAATACAAAAAATTCACCCTAAGATATATTTGATATTCCAAATTCAAAAATGATGTATATTTTACAAAATTTTAAAAATATAAGTTACATTAATTAATTTAATAATTAATTCCCGTTGTCAGAACAAATAGCGTGTTTTTATGAAAAAATATATATCAAAAGATTGACACTAGTTTAAGTCCAATTTCAAAGTGAAATTAATTCCAATGACCACTATTGGATTAAATGGTAAAATTTTATTATAATAACACCTTAAAATCAATTCAAAATATAATATAATAATATAAATTTAATAGATTAAAAATTGATTTTGAAATAAAATACCAAAGTTTTCACTATTCATTAAAAAATGAACTTTATCGGAAAAATACCAAAAATTTACACAAAGTAAATTTTGATGTCCCGATTCTAAAAAAGAATTTTATTTGGTCCAATATAATGTATAAGAGTGACCAAAACTATATTTAAAGAGGTTTCACCATAAAAAGATGATAAGTCGACCTTTTAGTAAATATTAGAGTTTCTATGCCTAAATTTGAATTCTTTTCTTATTTTAACCATTTATCTTTTATTGGATAAATGTAAAAACATTTAACAAAAATATATAATAATATTTGAGTTATTTTTATTCTTTCCCACCATTACAACGGCTAGGCGTTAACTACCATTTAAAATAATATTATTTTATTATTAGAGTGCAACGTAAGATTTCCAAGAAAGTCGTTATTGCGTATTGGGTACACCATCGAGGATAGCGTTCCCTTTAAATTAATATTAAAATTTTATTCATAATATGGATAAATATAAAAATGTCATATTCTTTATTTACCTGGGATGTTATATCCTTCCCCACATTTTGGAATTGCGTCCTCGCAATTTTAAAATTGGGCTTGGAAACTTCATTGAAATCCCTACATCAGAAAAAGAGTAAATTAAACTACCACTTTAAAAGATAGAAAGGGAAGTAAAAAGGTCACCCGAGTTAACCCATACTAGGATTCCAAGTAGGAAAACATGGACATGAAAAAAAACAAGGGTCAAGTTCTGATGGAGGGTGATATAAAACCTGATTAGGAGAAAGTTAACCACAAGAAAATCAGAAACCTGTGATGGGTTAAACGGTATTTGATTCCACAGTAGGAAAAGTTAACTGACAACATTTTTGTTTTAAGTTATTTTTCATTGAGGAATTTATTTATGATCTTACCAAAATACTAAGGAAACATACTTACTTTTCATGTATACTTTCATGTCTTACCATATTTCTTACACAAACTCATATTTTCTCAAAAAGACGAGTATTTAGGATGACTTGTTCACATTAAGAGCGTTATAATCAACTTCTAGAGAATTACATAATCCACAAAAGAGAACTATATATTTCCAATGTATTTAGAACCTTACCAAATCCAAAAATGTTATAACAAGATCAGATAATCCATAAAAGGATAATCCTTTATAAAGAGAAAATCTATTCTTAATCTCCATATTTTGTCCAACAAAACCCAAAGTTCAATGAAGACCATTCGATAATAAATTTGTCCATAAAATTAATCAATTTAAACCAAACTAATATTGAAACCAAAATATTTGAAGGATTTAATCACATTGTTTTCCAAGGTAAAAAATTAACATTTATCTCCAAATAACAATAGTTTCTTTTAAAGTCTCATATTGAAAAGTAATTAACCTAATAATATATCCTCCATTATAGGTCAATATTTTCCAAGATAACCCAAAATCAACATATTCTTGATTCATAAATTTATATAACTAAAAAGAATTTTTCATACTAACTAGGGACTTCACGTAATCCAGTGGTAGGCGATAAATACCAGTCACACTTTGGTTGTGGGTTCGATTCCCACAGCTTTGTCCGACGCGACGGGTTGTTACATGGTATGCCTGTTGTAATTTTTCCAAAAAAATATAATTCTTAAAACATTCCCTAAAAGATATAAAATATTCAAAAATAACCATAACCTAATTTAACCTCATTTTTACCTCACGCCTTTCATCTTCCATGATATAGTAACCCATAATTACCTCCAAAGTATGGATCATATAAAACCTAATGGTTACCATTATAATTATTACCTGAACCTCCACATCGAGTTGGTTCTCTCGTACATAATGCATCAGAGAACTCACCAAGGTTCAAGTTGTTAATCATGACTCCTTGATAGTTGGTTTAGAATAACCACGAGATTCCTTAATGAATCCCCCATTTCATCTAGTCTCTTAATCAGAGAACCACCATAGTTTCCTTAAAACCCACTGTCACATTGGTGCCTGCTAGATCCATCCATTTACTAAAACCAAAAATCTCAGTGTGAGTATATCAAAAAAAATAATGTACTAATGAGGAAGATAAACACTAAAATATACTTACTTATTAACTTTTTCTAAAACTATGACTCTTTCTGAAATCCAAACCATTATGGTAATGTCACATATGCTTAGAAAATACCCTAACCTCTAAAGTTATCTAAACTGAGCTTTGATACCAACTATAAGTACCCGACATTAAAACCTTACATAATCATAAATTAAATGAATAATTCACATAGAGGATCTTTTCAGGTTTAGTGTTTTAGAGAATTATGACATAACTATTACATCTCAAAAGATTTCAAAGTAAACACTTCTACTAAGTTTCCATTAAATAAAAACCCTTAAAAAGAAACATTTCTAGTTCCATGTTTTAGATAGCATGTCTTTCCTTGATCCCATACTTGACCCTATTCATATTTATGTCATTTTGAAAACATTTAAAAACATCTGATGAGGATAAAAAGCCCAGTAAAGGTTACACAAAGAAGGAAAACTGTTTGTTTTTCAAAACAACAAGTAAACCATGAATACTTTATCAAAGTAATACTTTTCAGCTTTATGAAGTAGTAAATACTATTCACTGAATAAAAGATCCCTACTTATCCTTTGTAACCAAAACATTACCATAAAACCATATAAAGAACACATAACATATACAGGTAACATGGGACATTAACATACTTAAATGGAATAACCATACAGTAAACTTCCACACATATCACTACATGGAATAGCCATACGGCTGGCTTCCATACACAATGTATTGGAGGTTATAACATAACCACCCATCCTGGTATTCCTGGCACCACCCGTCATATGGTTTATCATGTAACCACCCATCAAATGTCCAAGTACCATTATAAAATCTTAACACATTAAACAATTATAAAGGAAAGAAAACATTTACACATTTCAAGAGAAATATATCACATAAATATATTGACATAAAAAATCCATTATAAAAACCATTTTCAATACCAAAATACATAACAGATTATATGGTGTTTATTTACTTTTAAAAATATTACGGCTTGTTGAGGAAGCCAAAGATCAAATCATACTCGCGGAGGCGGAAAGGTCGTTGTCACCGCATACGTTAAAAAGAAACATAATTTTTATCATTTAGTAAAATGATTTTTATAGAAAAGATTCCTTTTGAATAAAAGTATAAGTCAAAGGGGTTTATACACTGTATAAAATAAAGTTGTTTATAAAACAAAAAATGCCTCAATGAAAGGTGATATAGGAGAAGTCCCTTACCAAGTCGTTATCCTTAGATTAAGGATAAATCAATTACATAATTATGTGTGAAAAATATAAATACACCCAATATAAGAGGATATTAAGTGTAAAAAAATCATAGGTCATCCACACATATTCATAGTATGACATAATCAAGAAGTATCGGTTTAACCCAAAGAATTGAAATTGGGTTAAGAAGTTCCCTTGCATAAATTCAACATCCTAACGGCATCACTTTAAAATTCAAAAAATGAGACGATGAGAGATAAAAAGGGTATCTCATCACTTGGACTATCATTTACAGAAATAAAGATATATAATAACATAACACAACAAGAGAAGATGCAAATTAAAAGACCTAACAAAAATAAGTCTTTTAAAAAGAGGAGGATGAAAGGCTCCCTTACCGATTTGGGTAACATTCGAATCGTTCACCCCATGAAAGAAAGACCATACAACGTTGATATAAATACCCATAAAAGAAATTATATTACACAAATATTAGAATAATGGGCAGTATATACACCACTAAATGTAAATAATGGAAAATGTTGCATAAATTTCACCGGAATAAAAGTGAGATGAAAAATCCCTTAAGAAAACTTGGCAGCCTAACGTGGCCACATAAAACTTCCAAAAATTGATTTAAGAGATCAAATAGGGTTTTTCATAATATGAACATAAAAATTACAGTTTGGGGAATATAAAAGAACATCCCCAAACATAGGAAATATGAGCTTAAAATAAATGACATAAAAGAGAGTACTTAAAAAGAACGAGAGAGGTTGGATCCCTTACCTCAAGTACCACTTGTCTTGTTCATTTAGTTATATCCCTGAATAATAAACTTTGTTCAATTTATAATTACTTAAGGACCTCCTTTAAATATTATTATTCAGTTCATATCACATATTATAATTTTATAATAATTGGTTAATAATGTGAGTTCATATCAGACATTTTTTGTTGATGTTTGGTACACGAGTCAAAAATGAACTTGTTGGAAAATGATTGTCCATGTAGTTATAAGTAAATCATCTACAGAATAGTATTAGTTATTTAAATATCATATATATCCAGTACATATTCATTTTATAATATTCCATAACATTTGGAGATAAAAAGAAATGAATGTCACCGTTCATGGAGACGGTAGGCCGTACGTACGCATGAACGCTACTTTCATTTCTTTGTCATATTAATGGAATTTAAAATAAATGAGAGATATATATATATTATAATTAAAGTATAACATATATGTTATATAGGTCACACATGTTCATTAATTTCATTCTTTATACATTCCATGGATTGCATGAATGAGTCAAATCACTTGAGGGGGCGGTAGTCCAAACTACCTCGTATGAAATTATTGCATTTGCACAACATGAAAAGCATAAGGGTCTGTTTTAAATATAAAATACTGAAGCATAAAGAATAAATAAATATAATATATATCATAAAAATAGTGTCATCATAATGGCCACCATTAGAGGTGGTAGGCGAAGATAGAACAATCATCGTTTCGTGAGGCAGTAATTCGCCATCCACAGAAACAGTATGTTCATTAACCATTAGATGGAGGTGTGTGTAAGTGTAGCTCAAATCCATATCATAAAAACATCCTAGTATATTTAAGATACTGGTGTTTTTACAAAAGAAAGGAATAAAAAGAGTTTATGGGGTTGGAGAAAAAAAATAAAACAAAAGAACACAAGTGAAGACATTACCTTTAAGTCGGGTAACTCCTCTTGGTTTGAACCAAAAGGGTTTCTTGAAGAGATTTCTGCCTAATTTAAGTCGTATAGGATGAGGAGAGGTATTTGGAGAGATTAAATGGTCAGAGCTTGGCTGAGAAAATGGCTTGAGAGGTGTGGGTAAGGTGGTAGAGGTGGGGGCCTTTTATAAGAGGATAGGAGGGGCATTCTTGGATGTTTAAAAAATATTACATTATTATAAAACATTTTTGGATATTAAATGACCCAAAAGGATATATTTTGATGATAAGATGATAAGGTTTCTAAATCCACCAATACAATGGGTTTTTGAGATGTGTAAGACTTATATTTTACCATATCTTCTCATTTTATTTAAATCGTTCATTTATGAGGTAATCCCTGCATCATCACAGTGTCATAAATAATTAAAAATATTTAATGACTAAAAATTATAAAATAAAATACTATGATTTAAGAAATTATTTTATAATTTCAATGAATATTTATATTCAAAAATATGACTTGTATAACCCTATGTAAAAATTGTTTTATTAAAACAATACATGTTTGTGACATTTTTATTTTAACTATAAAAAAAAGTTATTAATGTCATTTTCTTACCCAAGTGGCACCATTGGGTCCCCATGTTGACACATGGATTTTATTGGTCATCCATGACACATCCAATAAGGTTAGGACATTTTTCAATGTCATTTCATATTATTATAACATTATCTTTACCTTAAATTACACTCATTACCTTTAATCGTGATTAATAAAACTTAAAAGTTACTATTCACCAAAAAATATTTTCATCCCATTGAACCAAATTTTACATCCTAATGAAAACCATGTGTGCCAGATTTTTGAAATTCAAATCACAGAGGTGGTAACATTTCTTTTAAATGAAAAATCAGTTTTTTAGCTACCACTTAGTGGTTTCACTATTCATAAAAAATGACGTTTTTTAGAGAAATACCAAAAATTCACCCTAAGCTATATTTGATATTCCAAATTCAAAAATGATGTATATTTTAAAAAATTAAAAACATATAAGTTGCATTAATTAATTTAATAATTAGTTCCTGTTGTCAGAACAAATAATGTGTTTTTATGAAACAATATATATCAAAAGATTGACACTTCTTTAAATCCAATTTCAAAGTGAAATTTTTTCCAATGACCACTATTGGATTAAATGGTAAAACATTATTATAATAGCACTTTAAAACAATTCAAAATATAATATAATCATATAAATAAATTATATTAAAAAGTGATTTTGAATTAAAATACAATATTTTTCACTATTCATTAAAAATGAACTTTATCCGAAAAATACCAAAAATTTACACAAAGTAAATTTTGATGTCCCGATTCTAAAAAAGAATTTTATTTGGTCCAATATAATGTATAAGAGTGACCAAAACTATATTTCAAGAGGGTTCGCCATCAAAAGGTGATAAGTCAACCTTTTAGGGAATATTAGAGTATTTATTCCTACATTTGAATTATTTTCTTATTTTAAGCCTTTATATTTTATTGGATAAATGTAAAGACATTTAAAATATATATATAATCATATTTTAGTTATTTCTATTCATTCCCACCATTACAACGGCTAGGTGTTAACTACCATTTAAAATAATATTATTTTATTATTAGAGTACAACGTAAGATTTCCAAGAAACTCGTTGTTGCGTATTGGGTACGCCATTGAGCATAGCATTCCCTTTAAAATACTATTAACATTTTATTCACAATATTAATAAATATACAATGTCATATTCTTTATTTACCTGGGATGTTACATTATTACTTCCATGGTTTATAACTCTGACCTAGTTAAGGTATGTGGATTGAACCTCCCAGAAAATATTTTCATAATTCTTTTACTGGAGTTCAATAATATCTCATGCATGGATTGGATATCTTATACAATTCCAACATCAAAATTCGGGAAAGGTAGATAACTGTTCAAATCCCGAAGCATCCTACAATTCATTAAAATTGTTTGTTGGAAGATGAATCCCCATTTAAATTAGATTCTCATGTGTAGATATTAATTCATTATGATAAATAATTTCTATCTCAATTGATTGAGAAAAAAGAGAGAATCATTCTTGAAGACATGGCTATCATGAGGGATTACACTATTGTATTCTCTGAAGAGTTTATCGGTTATCCTCATGATCTAGGGTTGAGTTATCAAAGGAAATTAATCCTGCATCTCTTAATATATCAATGTCACATTATAGAATGGCCATCGTAAAGCTGGAAGAGCTGAAGAAGTAGTCATAAGAGAATCTGGAGAAGGGTTTTATATGCCTAATTGCTTCAATGTGGTATTTTCTAGTGCTCTTCTTCAAGAAGTAGGATTGATCAATGAGCCTCTTCATTAATTATCATGATATCAATAAAATCATGGTAATAAACAATTATCCCCTTCCACATATAGAGAAATTGTTCGATAAGATCCATGGGACAAATTATTTCTCTACGTTGGACATTTGGTTGGGATATCACCAATTAAAGACGAGGAATAAAGATATTCCCAAGACTACCTTTCGAATGAGGTATAGACACCATGAGATTATAGTTATATCCTTCAAACACTCTAATGCTCCCAAAATTTTCATGGATTTAATGAATATAGTCTTTAGAGATTACCTCAATAAATATTTTGTAGTCATTATTGATGATATTATGATATACACCAAGTGCAAGGAGGAACACAAGGAGTATCTGAATACTATGATAAAGACATTGCAAAGCGAGAAGTTGTATTCAAAGTATATTAATGTGAGTTCTTGATGGAGGAAATATAATTCATGGGGAATGTTATCACCATTAAATGGATATATGTGGACCCTTCCAAGACAAAGGTGATTAAAGAGTGTTGTAGTCCAACATATGTAATATATATCTGCAGCATTCCTGGTCTATCTAGGTATTATCAATGATTTATGAAGAAGTTTTCATGATTTCCAAACCCAATTACCAAGCTGACATAGAAGGGAGTAATGTTTTTTGAATTGATGAATGCGAAGAATGGTTTATGGAGTTGAAAAATAGGATTGGAACATATGGTTCCAGTAAACTTTCTACGTGTATTGATAATTTCATGGTCAATTTTATTTACCATACAAAAATCATTATCTTATTGAGAATTTTAAAAAAGGAAACTCATGACCAATTGATGTGAAATGGGTAGTGCATTACATTGGCCTTACAATTATAACTATGTGATGTTGAAAGTATTCAAATTTTTTATTGAATTCATATATGAAATATCCATATATAGGCATGTTGGACATTGATTGAGCTTGGACATCAACATAGGCATACATATCACAGATCATGTATCCTTCCTCTACATCACTAGAGAAATAAAGCAGACACAAAACCTAATATTGGCGACTAGAACCACCATCTTGGACTCCATATGGAGTGATCAGAATGTCAATCTGTTTGAAGTGAAAGTGTCCTCCACATATTCTAGAACGTTGGAGATACATAGGTATGTTCATTATTCCTCCAACATTTTGGTTGGTTCGATGAATAATGACATGGGTGATATGATAATTTTTAGAATCACTAGAGTTGTATCCAGGCCGAATAAACCTTTGATCCTATATTTATGAGATGGATACCTCATATCAAACAATAAGTCAAAGAAAACTGTTAATGGTGAGGCCCTAGGCATGGCTAGTCCATCATGATAAAAAGGTATATTTCTAACCCCTTGTGGACTTATTAAGGGTTTCTTTTACCATTATATTGGAATAGGGATAGATTATGAGGTTGAACATTGGGATATTGATAATGCTATTATGTATACTATAAATCATATGTGGATTTATTATATGAATTGAATATTATTCCAAAAATGAGTTCAGGACATTGAAAATAAGAACCTATAACGTGTCATTAAAGCTTCATCCTCATTGGGATGCTAGTATGAATCATATCAAATAGCTTAATCTTCTTGTTTCACATGCATATAGAGAGTCTAACGAGGTGAGAAATACTTTTCCAAAGATGGATTCCTATGAATAAAGAACAATGTGGGACATCATACCTCTTGAATATTGAACTGCACTAATAAATTATGACATGCGAGGAGTTGTTCACTCTCAAATTTGCAAACACCCCTGTAATTCATTATTGTTATTCTATCCTTATTTATAATTAGTCAAATTTTGTGATTGTGTTTGCCTAGATCCTGGACTTTCTAGGTGGACTATGGGCATATTAATTTTACCATAGGGTCTCGCTCATGATTTAGGATTAATTTTTTAAGTTGACTATTCCAAAAACATCATTTCTTGATTGGAACTTGGGTTTTTCATTTCAGTCTATGGGTTGGAAAGAACTATCCTTATTATATTCTATTATATACTAGAAAATATTGAATATGATAGTTGGTCTTACATTATAATTAGGTCTGAATGGGAACTGATTTATTCTTTATCAAACTTATATACTTTTTGATCTCATTGGAGCACTTTTCCCTAATTTCTATTGTATATATAGATTCAATAGAAAAAATTCACAACCTCAGGGTCTACTATAGTTTCATATTCCCTATAATACGTGGACTATCAGTTGATTATCGATGAGAAACTTAGGTTTATAAAAGTTATCCACATCAATGAAGTGGTATATCTGGTGGAATACATTTTCAACTTTTTTATTTTGACTCCTTATTACATAAAGGATCAATGATGTGGGGGTGATTTCCAAACTCTTAATGATATGGGTAATAAATCTAGAATTGTCTCAACTATTTTGGGTACACCTATGGGAACCTCTTCATATTCCCTTCCCCTATAATATTGATTGTGATGAATCATGGACGACTATGGCAATGAATATTTCTCCAAAGGTAGAAAAAAGTTTATCTAGGGTCATGACTGGTTGATTTGGTCATTCCATGATTATATAAGTTCCTAGTTGACTAATTTTTTATCCATCTATTCATCATGATTCTAAATTTTTCTATTTAGAGTTTTCTTCCCCCCATTTACTAATTTTGGAGAAGTGATACAGTCACAAGTCATCTAATTTAGGGATTTTCCCTATTTAATAAGATTTAAATCAATCATATTCGATATTATATTGTAAAATATATAACATTATTTAATATTATGACCCTACATCATAAATATGGTCCATTAGGTTGGGTGATCATTTAGATCAACTTCATTGGTACTTCTAATCCATCATAATTTAATAATGTATTTATCTAGAAAAGTGATGAAAAATCCAATAACCTAATCCATTCATAATGAATAGGTGTTATTTTACTCATAATCAAATATTTGTTGATTTTTATCCTTTATTCAATACTGATGAAGGTTATGTTAATTCTATAGTTATTTAAGTGGAAGAATATCATGATATTGAGAAAGCATAAGGGATGGAGATGTAATAAAATATGGTCCAAGAATGATAGTTATTGTCTATTTCATTCTTGATTTCTTCAATTTTATGGATAAAATCATGTAATATTTGACCTTGGAGTGTTAAATAGAATCATCCATTCATTGCATTATTTTTATGAACTCTCTAAATTTTTTAAGAAATTTCACAGGGTTATGGTGTGTATCCAATTATTCGTGAATATATTGTACTCATATCACAAAAAACTAAACATAGGGAAACTACATGTTTTGTGATAATTTAATCGATTTCTACCTATGAATGAGTCATAAAACACTAAAACATTAATGTTTTTATTAGATGTGTTATGGACCACAATTTTCCTCAACATTTAGCTAAACCATAAATAAATCTCTATTGAAGATTTACGTAATTAGTGGAAGTAAAATTGGGTAGGTTATTATAATAGAAAAATTTAAGTTCATCCAAGGTTTTACAATGTACCTGATATTTGACATGTCATATTACCCCAATTTTCCCATCATAAAAGAAAATATTAATTTTATGTGCATGAGGTGTTTCTCTAGATATCTCATACCCTTGAATATTAATAAATTGTCATTCCAAAAGTTGGAATGAGTACGATTTAAGTGCCACCACTGAAGATATGATTTTCTCTCTATCTAACCTAGCATGTGTTTCCACTCTATGGATTCCATTTTAGATATAAATTACTCAATGTAATCAAGTATTAGTTTTGGAAATATCACCTAGAAGAATTGATGGGTGGAGGTAGTGGACAAAACATGATATGGTCAGCCCGAATTTTCTTTCCATTGATAAAAATCTAAAGTCATAATGGGGTATCTTGATTGAAATAATTATGTAAATTTATCAAGTAGAGGATAATCTTGATAATCCATGGGTATTAGGGTTAAATATATTGGTTTTATAATATCCATATTACACAGATTACCATACTATTCTATTTTTAGTTGAGAAGATCCCCCTTCTAAGGGGGATTCTCTGGAGGAATGATATTTTTCTAAGAATGTGTGTTGCATTCATTTGGTATATTTATTTTTAAAACTCCTCATTGAATATGTAAATTTTATCTAATTCAAAATCTTATTGGTAAATTTCATCACCTATAGAAATTGTCTCACCTTATATATTTGGTGGGTGGGATATGGATATAGTAACTCCTTTCCTTATATCCTCACTAAATGTTTCTCGAGTAGGTTGTAGGTAAAATTTTATAAGAGATCCCAGATCATGTGTATCCCTATAATATTGGGTATCCATGAATTATTCATTAATTTTTCTACTCGTCATGTTTTTAATGGTTTTCACTTTATCATATTCTTTGATATCAGCATCTTTTTTCATGACATCTATATGTTTGACATCAACAAGACTCAGTGTACGAAATCATGTAGTGGGAATAAAATGCCCATATACCACAATGTATAAGTGAGATTCAATTTCCTTTGTTTTTTATTATATATATAGGTAATAATCATATTAAAAATATAATTTAATATAATTATTTTTTAACATGTTTCCCTTCTGAGGTTTCTCCCGCTTTCCATTATGCTTTCTCAAAATAATTTTATGATAGGTAATCATGATGGAATACCGAATGGTTTCCAATGATAATTATCTTTTTGAGTGAGAGGAATCATCAAATTTCAGTGGAATAAGACTTATAGGAACTTCTTTGGATTTTACACCCATATTAGAATATACTAAATTCCATAGTGGAATAAGATTTAAGAATGATCCCAACCCTATATACTAGTGTGGATTTTTCTCTTCCTTCATTATGATCGAGAATCATCATTGATTTGATGATTCTAAGGGTGATGGTGGTGGTGAAATTTCCTTTAGTCCCATGGTTTTGGGTTTATCTTATAACTATACTTAATTTATTTATCATGCACATTAGAAAATTTAAGAATTATATCCTAGATTTAGCTATGGGAATCATATTTCTAAAATAAGAATATATTTTCATCAATGATTTCCCTTAGATTCAAGGTTATCCTTTATAATATTAGAGACTTAATTCACCTTCATAGTAGTTTTATAATGGATAATATTTATGGACTTATCATTTCAAGTGTCAATTTTATTTTCTTTAAGAATGGGGAGTTTTCATTTTAAAAATCAAATATAATATACGGATCCAAGAAATGTGACTTTTACGCAATTGAAGACATTGTATGATTCTCTCCCTAATGAGCCTTTCTTGTTAGTTATTAGAGAAAATCAGATATATCTATATTTTTACAACACTATGATACACAATTTATATGGGGTATCAATGATTATCTAGAAGTACACCTTTAAACTATTAAGGTAGGTACAATAGAGACACTACCACTTTTAAATTGACATACTACTTTTGGCCACAGAAAATGTATGTAGCTCAACATTGTGGGAAATCATATTTATTATATTGGAATGGTTAATTTACTCCATATAATATTAGTTTTGAGAAATTAAATTACCTAGATTTTACCATATGTTTCATTGAATATAAGACATCCATTCTACTTTTAATGCCTTATAAATGTCATATTGGGGAGTGTAAATGGGGTAGAAAATGGCTTGTATTATATCCATATCCCATGTTATCTAAATTACTATAGTGATATCATCATCCTCTATGAGATAATAGTTGAATCGATCTGACTATAATTGGTTTCTACTTATTTTTTAAGAGTATTATAATCATTCAAAGTGTCTGTAGTCACCTTTATCGGTGTAAAATATGTAGAAGGAATAAATACCCATCATTTACTCAGATTTACTATTGATAGAGACGATAAACCATTGATCGATGATATTGAACATTATATAGAAATCCTATATTTCTCAAGTGCCTATTTATATGATGGATACTTTAGATTAACATTTACATCCAGACGAAATCAATTCCATGAAGATATATCATCATTAAGAGTGACTTTGTAACAAGTACCATGCAGAGGACCACTATTATTTCATAATGATCATTCATATATAGGGACTCTATGAAATAATTCATAGGGAGGAACTCCAAGGTTGTTAGTATGGTTTCCACGAGTGGGGCCTCAATGGTCATCAATTTTGTATTAACCTTCCAAAATATGATATTCATTTATATTATTTTCCTTATCCCATGGAGATACATTTCATCATAGGCTCTGAGGGAGTAAATATTTTGTTATTATCTTCATTTACTTAGATAGGGCCTCTATGTTTACCAATATTGATGTTTTGGTTAGGGGAGGATATCATTTTTATTCGATCCTTGTGTTTTGTGGAGGACCGAGGTATCTAGCATAATGAAGACAACTTTTATGATTGGTATTCACAATTTTATAGGGAGAAACTACATGATGGGTTGTATGGGAAGGAACTTCACATATTTTTGGTTTCATCTTCCATGGGAAAGAAATTATGGATGATGATCATCTATCTAAAATCATGAAGACGACATTCTTGGTATATTTTCATGGTGTTGTGGGGAGTACCTATATGATTTGTAATTTGTGGTGTACCCCTATATTTATTAATCAATGATCATAAAAGTGTATTTTAATAGGAGGACTATTAAAGTTACTAAAAATTGAAATATAGGGTGGACCAGCATGAAAAATGATCTTGGAAGGATCTATAGTGTCAGTGATCCTGGAATTTTGGTAAGGACCTTCATAATGTATTCTTTAGGGAGGACCATAAGAGTTTTGGATTATAGAACTTTGGGAAGGACATAAATTGATGACACTCTTGATAGGACCTATAGATTTGTCTATGATGAAAGAATGGAGAAAAAATGTATTTATATATTTGAGTTCTCATGTTTATGAAGATCTGAAAGATACTAGATTCACTATCATAATATGTAGATGAACCTCAATAATATATTTTTCCATAGGGGTGGGGTCATGTTCCGAGATAATTTATTATAGTGGTTGAGCCCTTTTTATAAGTGTTCTCAGTTTGTAGACTATGGTTATAACCTCTATCATAATTGGGGTTTCATAGTGTGGGTTGAGAACATAAAGAGTTGGAACCCTCATAGTAATTTCCTCAATTTACATTAGGAAATGTATTTGTGATTTATGTGTTTGAATGGGAACATGGGAATGAACCTACACTTAAGCTTCATTATCCTACTTCTATTTTTGTTTCCTACTTTTAGATTTCCTAGCATAGAAAATCAGGGTCAATATCTATGAGGTAACCTCCTAAATAAATTCTTAATGGAATGGGGTCATGTGGTTGTTGGAATTGTGATGAATAGAGGGGACACTTATTTATTAAATCTCAAATAGAAGTAACGACTTTGTTGATATCATATCCGACATCACTAAAATAATGGATGAATAAATTATAGTTTTCTTGGTATAATATCCCTATGTGATTGTGCATAGAAACCTGAAAAACTTACTTATTTTCAACAGGCCATCAATAGGAAATCCTACATGGAAGCATCTCTTATTGGATTTCATGAGATATATTCAACGATAGGATAAAGTTGTTAAGGTAATATTCCAGAATTAGGGTCTTCACCACATGGTGTTGATGGATATAGTACAATTATATAATTAATTAAGACTATTTAGATACAATAATAATTTGGAAGATATGTAATTCTAAGGTATCAATTATGGGTAAAAAAACCCCAGTTCTCTATAGTTTCCACCGTCATTTCCAAGATGATTCATAAATAAATATGAATTCAGTGTTTTTGATTTGATATGATGGGAGATACAATGGGAATAAAAAAAACAATGAAACTTCCAATACAACATCACAACAACAAAATATGGTCCATTGATATCATTCATGAGTGAAGGATTATATTCCTTGTTCACTTTTTCACTTCCCCCAAACACCTTAAACAATAATGTTGTGTTTAGAAAATAACACATTTTAGAAGATATGTAGTCTCTTAGAAATTCTTATAAGAGTTTGGATTATGTGATGGTTTATAGGATGGTAGGTTATCCCACCCTTTAAGGTTTAATATTTCCATGTTCATGTCTCTGTAATTTTTTTAAATCATATTCATGAATTACATCATAGTAAAAATATTAACTACCATGATCATGAGAGAGTTTTATTGTTACCATTCATTGATGTGATTATATATATATATATATGAATCATAGGTTACACTTACAGAGTTTGTATTTAGTTACACTATGTTTTAAAAGAAAATAAATTGGAAATCTTCAATTTATCATTATCTGTGTAGTTGATAGGTGTTTTGGGTTTATGATCAGTCCTAGGAAAAGAGATTCCAATATATCCCTATTAAGAGAATCAGAACCCATGTAGTTTTTTGTTTCATAATGGGACACACCATAACTTTTTATGACATTTTAAAATAAAAATTATGGTTCTTTTAATCATCATACTACCATGACCAATGATATTCTTTCTAAGGACTTGCAATATCGACCAATGATTTAACATTAAAATCATGCAATAATGATGATTAGGTATTTCATTTTAAGGTCATAGGACTAGGACTTATTCAAAGAATTTTATCATCATGAAATGAGGATTATATATTTTGCAATTTAATTTCATGAAATGAGGACTATATTTTTTACAGTTTACTAATATGTGATAAGGACTATTATGTGAAAGGAACCTAGGAATTGATTTTGTAGTACTTAAGAATATGTATTCCATTCGATTCCATCATATTTGTTGGAAACATAAAAGGATAGGGTATGATTGGGGCTTACACAAATTTGGAGTATAATGATATATATTTCTAATTGATGGGTCACAAATAAGTAACTTTAAATTATAATTAGGTTGGGTCTTACATGTTAGACGAGGATCATGATATGTATGGACATGATAGAACATAATCTATAGGGGTTTGAACGTGAAAAAAGGAATCCAATGAGGTAATTTGGGTTAATGGAGTCCATGTACATGAACTAAATAGAATATTGATTGTAAATGATTCCTTAGTATTCATAATTGGGATAAATAGTAAAGTAAGTTACCAATGGTATAATATTTAATGGTGAGGGGCCATTGGATAGAGGCCAATGTGTGTTTAATAAGCCAGAATATCATATAAGATTAGATTTCTAGGATAATGGGTATAGTTCGCCATATTTATTATGTATAGTGGTTTCTTATCACAAATAAATTATACTATATACCATCTATAAAGAGGTTACGTGTGATTCATTTTTGAAGGATCTTATGTGGTAGGCTCCATTAAATATTTATGTTGGGAAGACATTACCATGATGTTAATATGAGGAATCATTCCACCATCCTATCTCTAGAAAGGAAACATGTGTTTCCAAAGTGAATGTACCAATAGATTTGTGGGAAGGGAGAGTTCAGAAATGAGGTTATTTTTATTGTATGGAAAATGGCACCACAATGGGTATTCTAAGGTTATTTATTGGCTAGTAACCTAAACATTACCCTTAATATTGGAGGAACTATCCCTGAAAAACACTTTGGTCAGATAGGAAATATTTTATGGCACCCTATATAAAGTTATGTGTCCCTTGGATTATATTTATGGGTCATTTGGTTGTTATATAAGTCATAACTTGTGAATTCAATGATATATAACGGTATTTTCATTTTCTATTAGCACATCTATGTGGAATTTTCATGTTCAATCTTATATGGCTGCAAAGATATATCACCTCATCTTTAAAAAGTGATTCCTAGAGCTATGACCATTCCATGTAGAGAAAAATTATTTCTTATAAAATAACAAAAAAGACATTTTCAATATAAATTTTGAAACATTTGTGAATAAACTTATTTCATAAAATTAAATTCCCTTTTCAATTTTCTATTCCATTATTCATATTTTTCTTTTTTATATTCTTCTGTATAATGATTTCTTTTTTTTGATCATAAAAACTCATATTCAGTAGTGGAAGATACAAAAAACCACTAATTCCAAGATCATCATTCTAGTAAAACAAAAAAATGTATAATATAAATCAATAAGATCTATAGTACATATTTTTTTGGCCGTAGCTATTGTCTTCAGTGATGAGATTTTTGAAAATAACTGAGAAGTAATGAACATGATCCTTCTTAAATGGTGTAACTATGGGATAACCTAAATTACCCATAATTTTTGTTGGATACAATTTATTCCTATAAAATTATAGTACCTTATGATGTAATTTAATAATGACAAGAGAGATTTCATGTAGGTAAAGTCTGAAATAACCACATATGATTCTAGATACACTTTTATGGCCTTTGTCCCACTTTTTATATACAGTGTGGACACTCCATTATCCTACCATTCATTTACACATATGTTATAAAATTTATGTTTTAATTAAAACCAATAAAAAATTTTAGAACCAATGTTAAAATGAAATCATTCATCATATATATTAATTTGATTATATTCTACTATATATTTATAATGGTTTTAGGGAATGTTAGAAGTTTTGGGTAGGTTACCCACACTGGTATTTCTTAGTTATAATGGATAATATCTGAAAAACATAATAATATAAACCATTTGATATCCTAGAGATTATATTTAATATTTAATTGATAATTAGTTTAAAAAAGAATAAATTAAATGGAAAAAATTCGTCATGATCATTTCTAATGCCTCTTTTTTTGTTTCATTTTTGTGGTGGAGAATCCAAACATGGATTCCTCTAGTTGTATTCACAAATTCGTCTAGAATATCTATAATGATATTATAGAATATTCAATGTTAGTAGGGTGGAACTGAGTTATTAATTTCATTCATCATTGATCACAATGATAGTTTTCCCTTGTTCTCCCTTATTCTTTATCGGAAGGAGGATTCTCTCTCTAGTGCTTGAAGGAGTTTCACACGTCACACCATTATGAAAAATAACTCTATATCTCTAAAATGATATAAATAAGAACATATAATTTGGTTTAATACATTATAATTACATAATGGGTGTTTATCTATCATTTCATCTATGTTGTCCCCCATGTCAAATAACTATAATAATATTATTATTATATCATTTAACTTGTGCATATTTAGATATCATTTTTAAATAAAAAATAAATATTTTTTAAATGATATTGAATAAAATGTATCATTCAAATCAGGACCTTAACGCATTCCTTCAATCCTCCCATGTATTTATCAAACCGTGAATAATGTTATATTCATTTAGATAACTATTATTCATTTAAATGATAAATGAAAGTTGTAATCGCTAGACCGATGACTACATATTTATTATAATATTTACATTCATAAATAAATATTTATATTAATATTTACATTGATGTGTTGAATAAATAAATATTTATTTACATCCATATAAATAATAGACAAGAGATAATATTCAAGTCACACATTTCAATGAAAAGTAGCTGGTGATTGAATTTAGTAGATCAACATAAATTTATTATTATTTATTTGAAAAAATATAAGATTAATATTTATTATTAATTTATGATTAAAAATAATTTAATGAGATTTAGGATACTCTTAGTGTGTGAACCTATAGGTCTTTTTCTCAGTGATGTTCGGTTAACTTACATAATGTGCAAGATCAATATCTTGCAACATTGTAGGGATCCTATAGCGAAAATAAGTTAATATTACAATGTAAAAAAGTCAAACAGATTATACAGTGTAATATAATACTTAGGCCATTATATATTATCAATATGAATGAATATTATTTTTTGCACCCTATATTATTGAATTATCATTCATTGACATTTTGAAATGAACTCATTGATGAACAACTATGGAATTATATTTAATTTGAAAGTGACATTTTAATCAATGGGAAGATATATCTTCTTCTATTAACTAATAAGGAATAAATCTTTTTGAATTATTAAATTAATGTCAAATAACTTATGAAACAAAAAAAATGTTACTTATCAAATAAAATATACCATCACTGTTTTCATACATACATTAAAGTATGTGATTCATGATATGAATTAATATTAATCTGATGTCTATAGACTAATAAACATTTCTATGTATAGAACAATCAAATTACTAATATGAAATAAGTAATTCCTAATGGAGGGTATATCCTTATAACATCAATTCAGAAAGACTAATAAGTGAGATATTTGAGAGAATAATTATCAATGTTTTATGAGATCACATCACCTAATAATTAATCATTATATATATCTGGTAATAAAATTTTTACCTTGACCATATGATATATTTTTCAGAATATTTTTATAGAATTTATAAGTTCTCATTATAGTTGAGAACTACTATAAACATTTAATTGAAAAATAATATAATGGAATTATAAAATTAATGTTAGAAAAAAGTTAAAAATCATGTGACAAAATATTTAGTAATATAATGGCAATTAAAATTATATATTCATATGGTACAAGGGAACCGACTCCAACTGAATCCCACTTTCACAAGATCCAACTACTAATAACCTTTTCTGTGCTAGATCGCATATGATATTTATGATTCGACTAAGATAAGTCTTTATTCAATGGGTCCATAGAATTCTATTCCATAGATAATATTTTTATTGTACCTTGAACCCTTTGAGAAAATCCCATAATATTATGATACATCCAGCATATATTCTCTATTCACTGATGGAACCTTGTCTCTTTATCTTGAACCTACATTCATAAGATTATCACAATATAGTGTGATTGAATCATCATGATAGGTATGAAATAAAGATCATGGAGGAAGTTGTGAATCCACACAGATTCATTAGTTAGACTAGAAGTCATTATATACCTACGATCTTATGTGGAATCAGTGACCAATGATTTCTTAGAAGTATTCATTTTCATAACTACATTATTAAAGAAAAACATGTATATTGAATATTAATTTAGATCATTTTGATAAATTTAGAAAGTTCCATATGTGAGTCCCCATTAAAAAAATTCTTCATCTCCTCCCTAAAATAAGAACATATCGTTTGTTACCCTTAGACACTTTATGATAGACATTACAGCAAACCATCACAGTTTTCCTAGGCGTTCATGATATCTATATAATATTACCTAGGAATTGGAAACATCATACCTAGTATATAGAGTGTAATACATGATAGATCTAATCACTAATGAAAAATAGATTCTAGTTATCATCCCTCTCTCTACTCTAGTGTCTGAAGATACATTTTCATGGAGACATGTATACCTTGTGACGTTGTATATAATCCTCTCCTGGATTGAACCATATTGAATTTATTAAATACCTTTTCAATTTATGTACATTCAATTAGTTAAGAGGCCTCCAAAATCATCAAGATGGATCTTGATAAATAGAATATTTGCTTCTTGACCACGTAATTTCATAGAGATTGTTTTTTAACTATGCATTTACTGATTGTAAGATTAGAATCTCATTTACCATTAGTGATCTATGATCAAAAAATACTTCTATGAAAACCATCCCACTCTAACTTGACTACCGGTAGACACGAGGATCATATTTATTTATTATCAAACTCAATTTTGTTATAGATATTATGAAATTATTGTTTTATGATCATGATTATTTTCTTAATCCATAAAAGGATCTATAAATCCTTTACACCATATTGGAATCCATTGGTCTCAATGACCCTCATGTTTATGTCATATATCCATATTTCACATGTTTTCCATTATGGAAAGTTCTCTTGACATACATTTTTCAATTCTCAAATATTGGTAAGCTACTATAGAATGTATTAATATAATACATTTCAGTATAGAAACTGGATAAAGGGTTTCTTCATAGTATATCATTTGATGTTAACTGCACCGTTATATAACAAATCATGATTTAATGTACTGACATTATAATCTATGTCTTATTTCTTATGGTATTACTATTTTCAACCAATAGTCATTTGATATACTAGAGAATCTACCACAAGATAGTATTGGATTTGGTATAAGGTGTCTATTTAGAACTCAAGGATTCTTTAAACTTTGTATATTATGAGTTGTTTACTACTTCCTTATTGAAAAGAGATTCATTATTTGGTAATAATATTGTGTGACCCCCTTTTATATAAGAAAAGAACTCTAGTTAACTAACCTCTATGGTGCTCCTACACATCACTTATACCTCCAAATAAACTTTTTTCCATCAGTTGTTGTGGAATTTAATATAGTTCTACTGCTTGTGAATCTTGACCCATAACACCATTGAATCCTAAAATAGTAGAGAAAATGTATTTCACATCTAAATTTTAATATTTTCTATTTACGTAAAAATGTTTTCAGAAGTTTTATAGATATTACCAACTTCCAATCATTTTTAGAGGGTGGTTTAAATGGGATTTATTTAATATCCAACTTTAAAATTTATCTTTTAATATTATTTATATGAACTCCAATATTAAAATTATCATCACATGTATTTATTATATTTTTTATTAAAATAACTGGTAGTAAAATTAAATTATCAAATTAGGAAAAAATAAATTTTCAAATTATTTTAGCGTGCCTTTCGTTTTTTACAACATCCATACAAGTTATAATGACATTGAAATTTTTTCCAAGGGTTATATTTATGTTTTAATGTTCCATATTTAATCATTTATGATATAATCCTCCTTTAATCCAGACCTCCCTTCAACATGTACTTTGATAATTATTTCCCAAAGGATTTTATATGTACTATCCAATTAATTAATTAATTTTTTATTTAATTAATTAATTTTATTTATTGATATGTATGATAATGATTCTAGGATTTAAGATGTAGAAATCTTATTTGGATTTTGTAAAAATTGAAATCTTTTTTCATGAGATTCATAAAAAATATTTTATAATTCATTACAAATAGATTATTTAGATGCACCATGAAATTTTCCCCCTAAAAAATATTTAGTTGAATGGAAGTAAAACCAGGATTGATATTATATCATTGATTTAAAATTATTTTTTATGTATTTATTTTTTTTCTTTATAATTTTTATTGTTTATTCATTTCATTTTCATCAATGTAAGAAATAATCATATACATATTGGTAGAATATAACTCAATAATTTCATTTTTAGTTTTCATATAATGGGAATCTAAAAAAAATTGATGTTATTAGTTTTATAATAGAAATTGGAATGGATTTTAGCATTAGTTATTTAAAGAACAAATTATTGAGAATTTTTTTATGATATAATGATTCTAATATATATTTTTTATAACCAAAAATTAATATAAACATACTATGTTTCTTATAATAACGTCACATTCAAAACTAATATTAAAGACAAATAAATTGATGTAGAATCCTTATTTTTTTTAATGTGTGATCTTTCACCCACTATCTCTTTTGAATATAATGTTGGATGCCAGAACACCTTGAGTATGGAGGGGTAAATTAGGGTGCCTATTTTTTTATTTTAAAATAATAGATCTTGTTCTCACGTTGGTAGGTACTCATAAAACCTATATCATGGAATCATATAGCTATTACACATTAACATATAGACATACATCACAATAATTTTTACTTAGTTTACCTCTAAGGGATAATATAAGGGAACTACACTGAGTGAGTATTAGTTATACCTAAATACACTAAGCATAATTAGTTATTATGAAAAATTGATGTTCATGCCTTGTCATTATGTGTTAGATACAATGCCTTTAAAATATATTAGGGTCTGCCCATTACCTCCCTTAGAACATTTCCATTAAATAGCCCTAGCTCTTTGATTTGGTTTAAGTCATACATTGTTTAATGAATGGAAGATAAAAACAATATATGGTCATTTAAATCTTCATCATTGACTAGAATTCCAATCTTCTTGCATGACAGAGATGAGTTGATGCACATGAAAACACTATTCAAATAACGAATATGTTCAAAACTATTTTTAGTAATGTTCCTTTCCATCAACAAAACAATATTTATATTTCAATGAAAGTCCAACTTTCTATAACCAACAAACATTTGTGAAGATCCCTCATGATAAAAACTTCCTTTTCAAAACACTAAGTCATCAATGAATACCAAGTAATTGTGAAACTACATTTTCTAAGATACAGAAGCATATGTCAAGACTTAGAATGAATTTTAACGATTTTCATTCTCACAATGAATAAATGATTCACAAATATATCACCCTTATTTAATTTAAAATGATTAATCTTTTTTTATCCAATTTGATTCATGAAAAATGAAGGAACGTTGGCCTTTTATTTATATACATTAGCATTCACAGAGATCCCATGCTCCCAGCATCCTTTTAACGAACCTCTACATCCATGCTCGTGATTCTCCACCATTCTCAATGCTCCAGTTAATTTTAACCTGTTTGTGAAGCATCACATAGTTATGGTTATTTTCATTATTTCTATCACACATTTACGATACTCAACATATTCATGAATCACAATCTTCACAAAACTGAGTCTTTATGAAACACATGGATTTATCTTATTGTATAATGTAAATATATATAATCATTTTTTCCGATGCATTTTCACGATCTCCTACAAATTCATGAAAATTTCTACTCAGCTTATTTTGACTTATAAAATTTTTAAAACACTGTTAAATGATACTACCTTAAACACTAAATCCATCTGCATTATATTTTTACTTTCCTTACAAACTCCCTGATCAACCCTAGTATGGATTGACAATAAACATAGAATAAAACTCTATTTCCTACAATGAAAATCCTTGGTTCCAATTATCTCCTCCTTTGGGTTTGTTGGTAGTCTATAAATAAATTCTATAAATCACCAACCTATATCAAAAACTTATAGGAAATAAATAACTCATTACTGACTCTAAGATTACATAAGAAATGATTGGTGTTAAAAAATATGAATGGAAAAAAGAGTTTCATGCTACCATAGTCCACCAAAACTTATTGACTTTTAATTATCTCCCCATTTATAAATTAACCAATGAACATTTATCTATACTTTTAGTGATCAAAATAAACTCCCATAGGATTTTACATCCCCAATAAACCCGAATCATTTCTATTAAATGATTGAAAAATTTAACAAAAAATGGGGAGATTTTATTATCAATAACTTCCCCATAAACTAGGTGACGGGAAGGCATCGAGGATCAATTGATGTTTCTGAAATATATGTGCTTCTAAAGGATTAGTTATAATTTCATCCAATTGTTCATAATTTCAAACATTATCCATTTTAATCACACCAAATTAATGTTTTTATTTAATGAAATTATATCTGATATTAATATGTTTGGTATGAACGTGTTGAACCAGATTAATCATAATATTAATCAGGATATTTTTGTGATAGGGAATTAAAATACGATTTGTTTCTCATTACCAATATAAATCAATTGTTTCATCATCCACAATTGGTGAGTGCATTCCTTTTTAGAAGATATATACTCTCCTTCCACAATACTAAGAGGAGTTCTTTATTTTTTATTTCTCAACTAGCCATTGAATTAGTTTCAAATGAAAAATGAACCATCACTATTGTAAAGTCAATCGAAAATGTCTCTATACTATTCAGTATCATATAATGATGATAATTCATTATTACCTCCCGATTGAAATTATATTCCAAAATTGAGAGTAATCAAAATATACGTCATGATTTTTTTAACTTATTCTAAATGGTATTCATATAGATTAATTTGAATAAAATTCACTAAAAAATATGTAAACACTATATTTGGATACATGAGAGTAAATTATATTAATATTACAATGATTCCCATATATAGGGTGGAATACACAGAGGTCCCATCCTCATGAATTTGATGTCTTATCCTAACTGTAATCAGAGTTGAAATTGGTTTAGAGTAATTCATATTGAATATCTTAAACTTCTACCTTTCATATTTTTTCTTTATAAATGATGTTATATTCCATATTTTTAATGACATACAATCCAAAAAACATTGTGAGTTAAAAAATCATAGATATTTTAAATTCATATTTCATGTTATGAAATAGTTCTTCCACTTATCCCTACCTATTTCTGCACAAAATAATATCATCCCCAAATAAAATTCTAATAAACTAATATTTCTGATAATTCTTCACATATAGATTTTGGTCGAAACCTCCCGTTTTAAATTCAATCTTTTTCAGATATGAATTCCAGTCAAGAATACTATGTTCACTATGCCTTGAATAAACCATAGAGATCATTATTTGTTATAAAAATCTTATGATCATCTTTCTTAATCAATAATCCCACTATTTGTTCAATGTATACCTCTTCTTCAAGAAATATATTTATGAATTCCACTTTTACATCTATCTGATATACTTCTCACCCTCTTTGAATGTTTATTTCAATTAAAATTCTAATATAATCTAGTCTAGCTATATGAGAAAATGTTTCTTCATCATCACATATTTTATTATGTAGATATCCCCTATAATCCAATGGTTCTTGTTTCTGGTCACATTTCCATGATCAATGAATTTGTTTTTGATAATCATGTTTGTTCTATTCGTATTATGATTTTTGGGTCACAGAATAAGATCACTTATCTGGTCCTTGTCAATATGAAATAGTTTTTCCTTCGTATACTTAAATCATGATTCATCATTCCCTTATTCTTCTTTAAATGTGGTTTTTCCCCAATTTATAGGATGGAAAATGAAATTCATTTCAATTTCTCCTTGTATGTGTTGGTGATGTCCAATCCCCAATGATTTTGGATTGATCAATTTCCTCTCTTCCATTACTCATGTTAGATTCTGATGAATTTTCTTCAATAGTACATTCCCCTTTTGATTCTTCTTCTCAACCATCACCATTTTTTCAGCCCTGAATGTTCTTCATGTCTTAAACTAATTTTTCATTATAATTTTTTTGTTATCCACTTTCTTTTTTATCTTCAACCGTACAAACGTATATGATACTCAATGAATTTATGTTTTTATCCTCAATGATATTGATATCACTGATTTCCAAAATATTTCTAAGATTATTTTAGTTACATTTTATTATTCATTTTTATTGAATATAAAAGAAATTTTCCCTCATCTCCTGCATCACTATACTTTCCATGAATTTTTGTTGTTGTTTCGGATGAAAAAATTACTTCCCAAAATATGAAAATAATTCAGAGAGAGTTTCTTTCTATACCATATCTCATATGATGTCTTGTTTTCTATGATAATATACTAGTAGGATCTTGAGTGTATAATACAACTTGAATAGCCTTTTTCCATAAATTATGTAAAACCCAACTCTCAATCCACATAGTATTAGCAATATATTTCACATGCTGATTTATACACTCGACAACCTCATTTTATTGAGGGATCCTCACTGCAGACACCTCATCATTTATGACATGTTTATTAGGTAAATTTAATATTCCTTGGAACTATATTTTACACCATTTTCAAATAATATAATATTCATTTCTTGGCCAGTTTCAATCAAAAATCATCATAGATATCTCTTAGTGAAATTATGAACAAGTAATTTCCTGGGCACAGACATTAAAAAATCCATTCATTTATAATCATCAATAAAAATAATGAATTACCACCCTCTATTTGTCATATCATCATTCATTAGACCACATTCTTCTGTGAGGATAAGATCAAGATGATTTTAATATTTTTTGTTCTTTGGTCGATAAAAACACTTTACAATCATACCTTATATCGATGAATCATATTTATATTTTCAACTACCATTTAGATTGGGAGTGTATAGAACTTTCTAATTGTTATATATTTATTTAAATATCTTTTTATTATTAAAAACCAACCTCTTAATCCATTATTCGATTTCTTCTTCAAATGTTAGGTAAAAAATGTTCACATTAATATCAACCTGGTATAAATTTCCATATGTTCTGCATAATTTCCTGATATAATTATATATAATTCCTTTGATAGTGAACCCATTTTGATAAAATTTCAGTATGATTCCCATGTCATAGATTTAACTCACACTCAAGTGATTTTGATGCCAACTATGTATATAGAGACTATCCATTTTCCTCAACTCATCATTTTACAGTACCATATTTCAACTACCTTTGATCATTAAAGAACTATCATTTCCAAATATCACCATTTAATCAACCCTTTACTTGAAATTATTCACAAAATCTATATTTACTATCACATGGGATGAGAATCTGCTATTATGAATCAATGTTTTATTAATCTTTTATGCTTTGAGATATATTATTTCAAAGATATATTTCTCTATTTTCTTATTTCTATTCCATGATATAACATTATTGAGTATTGAAAAAATTGGATTTATAATCACTGTTAATTATTCATGGTTTCAAGATACTCATATTATTCTTCTAGAAGAGAATAATTATTTTCAATGGTACTTATTCTTGGTTGATAGGTATTGAATTGACTTAGTGATCTATATTTAATATTCCCATTATTTCCCTACCTATATTGAATAGCTTTATGGACATAGTTAGAACAATGAATATAAAATACCTAGAAATTCAATCTCCTCTAATACATATGTCGTTGTATAACACTCTTTCTTTGACTTATAAATTCATCCCCATTTAGATAGTTCCTTGCCTCTTCACAATAAGACATGGTGTGGCCCAAAAATTGATATACACTACATTTAAAAAAGGGATATGTCTCTTTATTTCTATTCCACCACATTTACCCTTTGTTTAAAAATATATTTTACTGGAGATCCTTTCTTGATACTTGTGGATAATTTTCATCTCTCTTTTATGTTTAATTTGAAATCCTTCTCTGTTAGGACATCACATGGATTTATGAAATGTCCAAATTTCAGATACCCTTTATTTTGTAACATCGTTTTTCTAGCATTTGATGTTTCAACATCACATTTAATTCCACTTCGATATATAATTGTAGATATATGATTAATCAAGGCCTTTTTTACTCCATTAGAACTAGGTTTATCCCTTTATAGCATCTATTCATCTAAGAATAATCCAAACGGTAACATCTTATTTATATCTATTGATTTTGATTCGGTTTGCACTTTATTCCATAGAGTAAAAAATTATTCTTGATGATCTTGAACTATATTATCCTTATACTCTACTATCAATGTAAGGTCACAGATGAATCTTGAATTCTATTCAACCCTGTGTTTAGATACCACAAAATCTTCCATACTTTCATCAGTTTATACATATTCTTCTACTTCTCCTTCTAGATGATTGAGATTTTCATAAAGCAGATAAACATACTTTGATGACCATCTCATCATAGTATTCGTCCTTCTATTTCTCTTTGATGGATTCTCATGCCCATCAAGAGAACCCTCGTGTTTTAGTTTAGATTAACACCAACAAGGAACTTATTATCATCATATTTTATAGGTTTTGACTCTTCAATTGTAGTAATTATGGATGCTTCAAGTTCAAATTTATACTCTAGTTCTATATCATCTAAAAATTAATTATCATGTTGTTCTTCATTGAGGATAAATATCTTTCTCTGATGTTTATTTCTTTACTTGATGTATACATTATTATAGATCCTATTATATATTTTCTTTATTATTTCATCTTATATTTCAATATCATCATATTTCCTTTCACATTGAGAATCAATGTGTCATAGATCACCACACTAAAAAAAGGCAACAAAATCATGTATTCAAAAATAACTTAAACACTTTTGAATTTCATAGAAACAATAGATGAAATTTCTTCTTCCTTATCATCAAAAACTCTGGAAACCTACTTTTCACCATGTATTTGAATTACATTTCCGATCATAAAAGAAATGAATCATATTCTCGTTTGACTCTCATTTCATAAGCCACTAGACTGCTTAGCATATCATCAAGAGTGAGTTTAGGAAAATATCTTTCCACAAGAGATGAATCGTTAGGATTATATAGAGATTAGGGCCTTATCAATATTTTCTTTAAAATTTCAATATCATTAAATTATTCCCAATATCCCCGAATATATCCAAAAACAAGTTGTGTGAATACATAAGATATATTCCTTTTAATCTGGATGCATTTTCAGATAATTGAATTGATTCTGAGAGACATATTGTTTTTAGTTTATTATATTATTATCACCTTCATAAATTTTTCCCAATTCCTTCCACATAGAATTGATTATAATTTAGCTAATCTCCTTAAAATAGTTTTGATTATATAGTGATGACGTAAGATCATTTTGAGCTTTAGAATCTGTATCAATCATTTTATTTTTCGTTTCTGTTAGAGTTAGTCATGTCGCATAAGTGACATGAATCCCCTGAGTAGTGACAAAAGAATATCCATCCCCAGGAAAATTAAATGATATATCATAATATTCCTTAAAAAATTGATGTTTCTTCTATAAAACAAGGGGATTATCCTGACATTCACTTGATTCTCTATGAAAACAAGAGTCAATAAAATTTTACTCTAATAACCTATATTTCCTAACACCACATGTGGGACCCCAGAACACCCTGAGAGGGGATTGGTTAATTACGGTGAAATTTTTTTATTTGGAAGCAATGTACCTTGTACCTCATTAGTATGAACTCCTAAAAAACTTCCAATAGAGTCATTTATTTGTTAGACATTCACATAAGGAAAAACAACAACTCAATTTTCACATGGTTCACCACTTAGGGTTTATAAAAGTAGAATATGATGATATTTTTAAATCATATCTAAAACCACTAAGATTCATGAGTTATTATAGATTATATAAGTTAATACATAGTCACTCTGTGTCAGGAACATTTCCATTACAATATTTTAGGGATAACAGAATTCTTTCCATGGAACACATTCATTGACTCCCCTAGATCACTTATTTTGGTGAAGTCTTGATCTTCATACTGACATTATGGTTTCTTATATAGATTGTGATTTTAGTAGTTTTCTTTGATTATCATGACACTCTGATTTCACTATAGCCCCAAGCCAATGCACTCGAATGAACTATTCACATAAAAAATATGTTCAAAACCTGTTGTTTGTAAAGATCCCAACCTAAAAAAAATCATTATTAGGATTCAATGAAATTCAAACATTCTCAAACCCACACACATTTAAAAAGATCTTTCATGATGCTCCTTCGCAAATAAAACATCCTTCAAGGAACATGGAGTCGTCGTTGAATACCCAGCCATCGTGAAACTTCTTTTTTAATGATACTTAATCATTTTTCAAGGATAAGAAATTATTTTCCTGATTTTTATAATCATAACGAATAATAAATTCATGGAACTCATAGCCATAAAAAAATAAGATATATTAATCCATTTCTACAATTATTTTTATGTAAACTGATGAGGGGGTAACCAATTATTTATAGGCTAACCCATTCATGAAGATCCCTTACTCCTAGAATCCTTTTATTGAGCATATATAGTCACCATATTTAAGATCCATTATTCATGAATATCAAGTAAACTTTCAACCATTCTAGAAGAATTGTTATAGCCATGTAGATTAACTATATTTACGTCATACATTTCAGATTCTCTACATCTTAATGAATCAAAACCTTCATGAAACCTACTCTTTGAGAAAAATGATTCCTTTAACATATTTGAGAAAAGTCAATCCAGAAAATTACCATTTCGGAATCCTATTTACAATGATCTATACCTTTATGAATCTTACTCTATCCCCCTAATTTTGAGCTCAAACATTTTGAAAACACTAGGAAATTACACTAGCATCAACACTAATGATAGTTACACTGTAAAATTACTTTGTATTGAAACACATTGATCAACTATAGTTTGGATTGACCACAACCACAAAATAACACTCTGTTTCATAAAATGAATAACCTTGGTGCCAACATATACTCTCCATTTCTAGGAATATAGAATTTCACTTCATTCTTATCATTTTATTCAGTGAATCATATAGATAATATACAAATATTTCTTTGGGATATCCTATAAAGAAACATATAGTTCATTGAGATGAATGTTTTATTCTTGAATTATCCTTAATAAATTCTTCACATCCCCACATAATTAAATATGATAAACAGTTTTTTTGCACCACAACATATATGGAATTAAGTTTTCCAATTTAGTTAGAACATGATTATGTATTTATCCCACTGTATGTAATTTGTATAAAAAATGGAATACAATACTGACTCAACATCGTTCTCACCATGTCCAATATGGTTTAGTTACTCCATTCACTAACACAATTCCACTATTTTGTTTAAGGAAGAGTGATTTGAGATAGTATCCCAATCTCATTTATATAATTCATAAACTTTTAGTCTAAATAAACAATTCTATAATCAAAGTGCAGATTATTTCACTTCATATAAGGATTATTCTATACTTCATTATTATAATCCTTAAATTCACCAACAAAATCACACTTTTTCCTCATTGATTATATATTTCCATATCTATTGAAGACATCCTTAAAATTTATGATGTAACATTATCAATCTCTAGCCATTAATAGAAAAGGTCCATTCACATTAATATAAAATAATTCTAAAATCCATGCATCGTTTTCTTATTTTCAACAAAAGAGTGCTTGGTTTATTTTTATGAGATAGAAATATTTTCATATATACATATATTTTAGTTCAAAATAATATAAATATATTTCTTGATATAATTTTTTAAAATGCTTCTCATTTACATGATAATGATTGTGATACCATAATTGGGTATGGAAGAATTCAGGTGAACATGATTCATTATAAATTTTGAAGAATTGATTTTCCTATTCTAGAATAACATTAATATAATTTAACTATTCCAACCCATAATATATGTTTTGTTAATTATAGAATAATTATTTATTTCTTAACATGAAAATAGTACCATCTATGTCAAAACTAGACATTGATATTAGGTGTTTGGTTACACTAAAAATATAATAATAATTCATCAAAATTAGAATCTATATCATCAATAATTTTATATAGTAGCGTGGGAAAAAAATCCCTCAAGTTATCATTAAAGAATTTTTGAGGTGATTGTGTTTGTTGACAATGTGGGCCTACGTGTTGTGTTTGTTGACAAAGCAAACCATGACATACAAATTTGATGACAAAGGAGGTTTCGTGGAGGCATGTTGAGTTCAAGGGATGGAGTTAATGATCCATGATTAATTCAAGAATTTTTAAAAAGGAATGGTCAATATGGAGGCGGTTCAAAAAGAGTAGATACAAGGTTGTTCCGTTTTCCAGTGTTTTCCAAATTTTTGGGCCTGAAAATTGACAAATAGAGAAAAGTGGTTTTGGAAAAGGGACATGCGAGCCATTGTATTGAAGGAGAGGAAAATTGTGTGCCATATGATTTTCAATATTATTACATCAAAATATTTCAAAGGGAAAGGGGTGACCATGTTTTAGGGTTGGTCACACAAGTGACTTGCGTGGTAGAGACTTGCACGCCGAGACTTGCGTGCCGAGAGGTGACTTGAACGCCATTGCCCAGTGTGTCCAAATGCCTAAAAATAGAGGTCTAACCCTCGTCATTCTTAGAGAGTTCAACAGTTAGAGAAAATCGGAGCTCCTGTCACGCAAGTGTGCTGGTCGCACAAGTGGTGGTGTGGTCGCGCAAGTAGAAGTTGTGCACCAGTTTATTGTTGAACATCCAAAGTGGTTTGGGAGAGAAAGGAAGGGAGTCGGCCATATTTTGAGTTGAAGAAGGGGTTGTCGTGAAATTTGTTTGGTGACACTTGCGTGCCATGTTTTGATGATGCTAGACATTTGGTGGTTGCATAAAAATATTGGCTTGGGCGTAAAAGGATGCGAGTCGCACAAGTATGGAGTTGCAGAAGCTTGGGTCACGCAAGTGGTTGAGGTGAACTTGTGTGCCCGTTTTAACTTGCTCACGGAGACTTGTGCTCCAGCTTGGAGAAGGGCTCCAGGTATGGTTGAAGCACAATAGTGATTCAGGGCTGTGTGGAAGCTGGAAGATTTTCTGGTACCTTCGGTGCAAGGTGAGATTCATTTATGGGTGAACGTTGGACTTCAACAGAGAATCTACATACAACAGAGGATGCATTAAGTAGTGATAATGAAGAGAACTACAGGTCTATAAACTGTGAGTGGATCCTTTCCTGAGCAGTGAGCAATGGAAGTGGAAGAAGGTGATCCTCTCCACCGGTAGTGAGACAGAGAGAGAGAGAGAAACAGGGAGTGACCCTTGGGAATGCAGTGCGCTGACCCTAAACATTGTAAAGGCAGTGATACTGGGATTAGAATCGATTTATCCCAATCTTTGTAAATATTAGTGTAATTTTAGTGGATTTGGTGCATTGGCACATCGCCTGTGTATGCTCCATGGACGTAGCCCAGTGACGGTGAACCAAGTTAAAAATAGATGTGTCTTGTGCATGCTTTAGTTTTTATTTATACTGTAATGCAGGAAAGAGATAGAAGAGAGTTTTTCTTAAAGGCAATACGAGATCAATATGGGAAATTACTTTTATCTTTAATACCATGATTTACCCCCTTTCAGGGTAATTAACCTAGTGTACCTAACAATTGGTATCAGAGGTAGGTTAATATCTATAATTCTCTCTCAAATGGAGGTCACTAATCATAAAGGGATTCTGATCTTCGACGGGAAAAAATTTTAGCTATGGAAGATTCTGATGCAACACTAATTCTGATATTTGTAATGGATGTGTTCACAACAGCAATGCATGGTATAACAGCTGACATCAATAGTAGGGATTTATCAGAAGCTGGGTGAAGAGAAATGGATTCTGGCGCCAAGGGCATAAATTCTTTAGGGGGAGCCCTATAAAATGTTATCTATATGAAGGTGATGTCAGGTAAAACATCACATGCCATGTGGGAAAATCTTTTGAATATATATGAAGGAGATACAATGGTCAGGGAGGCAATGATTCATGTTCTATGGAATAAGTATGAATATCTGAAAATGAACCTTAATGAGTCTATTGATGAATTCTTTGATAGAGTAAATACTGTTGTGGAAGATATATGAGGTCTAGGAGAAGTCATTGAAGACATAAAAATTGTAATGTGCATATTGAGAAAACTTCCACCTCGGTTCAATCTAATGGTTTCTATACTGGAAGATAAAGATCCAAAGGGGCTTACATTGGACAATTTGCACAGCACCTTTGTTGCATATGAAATGAGAAATGATGATAACGAGGATGTGGAAAAGGCGAAATCTAAAGAAGTGGAATTCAAGGCCATGGAGAAGCTCAATATTAAAGATTATTTGGAATATGAAGAGACAGATGAGGTGATGCCATTACTCTCCTCAAATATTTACGTAGGAAAAGGAATGTTTAAAGGGAAACTTCCACTGGCATGTTTTCGATGTGGAACGGTTGGTCATCTTGCAGCAAGATGTCCCAAAAAGTTCCATGAATATGTTGATGTTGAAAAAGTCGAAATTCCCAAGAAGAAGTCATCATCATATGGGAAAGGCCAGAAATAGTTCAAGATAAATTCCATTAAGAAGAAAAATATTCTTTCAAAAGAATGCGACAGTTTGGATGAGTCTGAAGCTGAGGAGGCTGAGGAGATAAGGAACTACAAAGATCGAGTAGAAAATTCTATGGTGGCAGTTGTTGGCAGTTCTCAGGAGAAGAATGAAACTGAAGGTGATGATGAAGAAAAAGAAGTTGAAGGAAGAATAGATATGCAAGATGAGTTAGAGGCTAATCTTGAGGAGATAGATGTTTGGAGTTCCAAAATAATGAAATCTAACAAAGTTGTTTGTAACTTCCCAGTTCTGGGTGCCACACAACGCGTTCCCCAAACCCGGTTCGCCGCATGACCTCAAACGCATTTCCCCCAATGCCAGAGGCTGCCGTCTAGCAGCGAGGGACCATGTCTAATAGTGGGGAAACTATGCCCTCATTTATCAAAGTGCAACGCAGTGGAATACAAAATAAAACATACAATGAACAGCGGAAGTAGTAAACCATACAAAACTGAAATAAAAACTCTAGTGGATACAAACAAAAATATATAAGTAATGATTCTACATGTATCAAGTTCTAATAAAACAACCAAAATATGTTTTACATCAATATAGTACAACAAAATAAGAGTACATCAAAAAGAAAATAAAAACAGCTGGAAATGGCATCGCGAGCCTCGGCCCGGTCCCATGCCCTCCTACTCCTCAGCAACAGTCAATTAACTGTATAGGTACTCTTGCCCCTATCCACACATGCAGAGACATAATCTGTTTGGGCCGAAAAGAATGACCTAAACAGTGTGTGAGAAATAAATTCCTAGTAGGCACCCACCAAAGGCCCGTGCTCAACTGTGTGTATAACATGCAACAAGCATGTAGAAGTAAAAATAAATAAGGTAATCAGTACTGAAAATTAAATATCTTAATAGTTAAATTTCCATTTTATTATTAATTTAATCCATTATATATTAGAAATCACCACAGTGCATTTCTATGTAAAAATCCACGTCCTCAGACAAGTAAACCCCCACCCTCATGAAAGGAGTATCCAATTCATGAATCTTCCCTCAGGCATAACAGAATTTTCCCTTAGGCGTACGTAGTGTCGCCCTCAGGCATAGATTCTATTGCCCTCAGGCATGGAAGAAGTTGCCCTCAGGCTGAAATAACTACTGCCCTCAGGCTAAATAGTACAGTTCCCACAGGCTAATCACAAAAATGCCCTCAGGCTAAAATAGGTAACCGGGCCATGTCCAACATGTCATTATGAAATAGACAAGCAATTCCTCTCGAGGAAATTCGACAACTACTACTTTAAAGGCATACCCTCAGGTATCCTGGCCAAACGGCTAAACTATGGAACACACCCCTAGGTGGTTCTGGATCCAAGAAACGATCCCAACCAGCATTTTAATATCACAATTAATCACCTATTCAATTCTAGGTGGTTATTATAGTAATGGTCATAGCCACACGACACCCCAACATGGGTTCGTGGCACAAAAACGCATAAAACACATGACAGTAGGAAACATTAACACCAAGACACCTACCTTATTCACCAACAAGCACTATACACGAACATCGGTTCCTAAAACACCCAAGAATGACGTAGATCTGATGAAGAATAAAACCCGTTTAAATGTAAATAACCTTCCCTCAGGAAATAATTGGTAAGAACGGCTCAAGGAGAGCATATGGATTACCCGTTTGGTTCCAAAGATATCGTCCGAGGCGGAAACAGATTCCAGACGAATACTCGGCGGATCATCAAAGGTTCGGTCGTCCCCTCCCACTCCTTCCTCCGGTTCTAAGCTTTCCCTGTGATCAGGGGAGGCTACTGCCTATTTTAAGCGAAAAAACAAAGTACACAGTGTGTACTTCCAAGTACACAGCGTGTAATTCCCATTTTTTAAATTGATCCTCTGGAGGCTTCCCACTAGCGCAGCACTATTCACTTTCCGACATGAGTACACGGCATGTAGTCCTGACTACACGGCATGTACTGTCGCCCAGATGGCAGCTGCTCCACCGAATTACTATTCTGGCCTGCTGACTGACTACACGGTGTGTAAAGGACCACTACACGGCGTGTAATCGGTTCTACACCCTTCATCCTTGGCATGGCCACATGCCCTGTGTACCCATCCCACACGGCCAAAAGTACACTGCATGTGGACAAAGTACATGGCATGTACTTTCCAAAATTTAAGATTGTTCCCCATTTTCCATATTTTCTCATGAACACATAAGGAAAAGGGAAAAGAAGAAACTCGTACCTCAATATAAGAATTGAGTTCTTAAAAACTTCCCCCCTTATAGAAATTCGTCCCCGAATTTCCCTTCCAAGGGTGGAGAAGATATAGCCGTGAACAACTCTGGACATTGAGCACGTACATCGGTCTCCCGCTCCTAGGTTTCGTCCTGCACTCGGCCATGCTGCCAAAACACCCGTATGAGAGGATCTGACTGGCCTCAGAGAACCTTCATGCTCGTATCAACGATATGTATCAGATGCTCCTCAAAGGACACATCTAACTCGAGATCAACCACCTCAGGCTGAAAGATGTGAGAAGGGTCTGAATGATAGCGGAACAACTGAGATACATGTAAGACATCATGCATGGCCTGGTACCTCTGAGGTAACTGCAACTGATAAGTTACCGGCCCGACTCTCTCCAGAATCTCAAATGGCCCCACATACCTCGATGAAATTTTACCTTGTCTCCTGATCCTCTTGTGTCCCAACCTCGGAGAAACACGCAAGAAAACCTGATCCCCGACCACGAACTCCAAAGGTCGTCGGCGGTGATCAACAAAAGATTTCTGACAAGACTGTGTGGTAGCCATCCGCTTCTGAGTCAACTAGACCTGCACAAAAGTGCCTTGCAAGAGACGTGGTCCCAACAATGCTGCCTCCCCAGCCTCTAACCAGCACAAAGGTGATTGGCACGACCTACAATATAACTCCTCATATGGTCCAATCCCAATAGTTTCCTAAAAACTATTATTATAGGAAAACTTGACTTGGGGTATGTGCTTCTCCCAAGAGATCGGAAAGTCTAGGACGCATGCACTCAGCATGTCCTCAAGCACCTGTATAGTATGCTCTGACTGAACATCGATCTGAGGGTGGTAAGCTATACTCAGAAGCACCTGTGTACCCAGTGCCCTCTGAAAACTCTACAAGAAATGAGATGTAAAACGGGCGTCCCTATCTGAAAAGATAGAACGAGGGACCCCATGAAGACGTACGATCTCTTGAATATACATCCCTCCGAGCTCGTCAACACCGAAGGTATCCTTGATTGTAAAAAAGTGAGCTGCCATCAGGAGTCTTTCCACAACAACCCACATGGAAACATTTCCTCTAGGTGACCTCGGAAACCCTATCACGAAATCCATCGCGACATCATCCCATTTCCACTCCAAAATGGGTAACCACTATAACAGTGCAGTTGGCCTCTAATGCTCCGCTTTCAACTGCTGACAGGTGGAACACCTCGTAACAAAACCAACTACTTCTCTCTTCATACCCAGCCACCAGTACTGACGTCTCAAGTCACGGTACATCTTGGTAACCTCAGGATAAACTTCCCAAGATGAAGCATGAAAATCTTGTATCAGCTCCTCATGTATATCCCCTGGATCCCACACTCATCCATGGAAATGAAATACTTCATCATCGCCTATCGTCCAACCAGGAGGAGGGTCCTCACTTGCCACCGACTCCCGTAGAACTAGGCCTTCTGAATTAGATAGTTGTCTCATCCTCACCCTATCCAGGAGGGTAGAAGTCACAGCTAAAGATGAAAGATAATTCTACCCCTGACTGTTGTGCACCTCCAGATGCATCTCAGAGAACAAATCCATGAGTTTCCACTCACCACTGGCCTCCTACACTGCATGTATCTAAATATTCATGCTCAGTGCATCATCTACAGTATTACCTTTACCATTTGTATAGGCAAGCTCAAAATAGAAGGACTGTAGGTATTCGACCCATATTCGATGCCTTAGATTCAATTCACGCTGAGTAAAGATGTACTTGAGACTTTTGTGGTCGGTGAAGACCACAAAACGTTCTCCCAACATATAATGTCTCCAACAACATAACACATGAACAACTACGGCCAACTCGAGATCATGCGTCGGGTAATTTCTCTCATGTGGCCTCAACTGCCGAGACCCATACGCAACTACTCGATCTCCCTGCATCAACACTGCTCCCAGCCCAATCCTTGATGAATCACAGTAAACTATATATCCCTTTCCCTGCTCTGGGAGTATTAGGATCGGTGCTGATGTCAACCTTCCTTTCAGGTCCTGAGAGGCTGCCTCATAAGCTTCTGACCAAATGAACTTCACACACTTCTTAGTCAAACCCATTAACTGCACTGCTTTGTAGTAGAAGTCATGTATGAAGCATCTGTAGTAACCATCCAGCCCGAAGAAACTTCGTATCTCAAACACTTTCTTAGGTTGCTCCCAAAAAAATAACACTCTCACCTTCTCTGGGTCTACTGAAACTCTTTCCTCTAAGATGATATGACCTAGGAAGTGAATATGGTCCATCCAAAAGTGGTACATTGAGATTAGCATATAGTTGATTCTCTCTCAGTATACTCAATACTATATCAAGATGGGTGGCATGTTCGTGTCGAGTGTGAGAGTACACCAAGATTTCGTCCATGAATACTACTAAAAAAGATTCCAGATATGGATGGAACACACGATTCATCAGAGCCATAAAAACTACTGGCACATTCGTGAGTCCGAACGGCATAACTGTATACTCGTATAGACTATACCTACTCCTGAAAGATGTGAGAGGTATATCAGATGGTATAAAGTGCAGCTGATGATATCATGATCTCAAATAAATCTTCGAGAACACTCGTGCTCCATGATGTTGATCAAAAATATCATAAATCCTTGGCAAGGGATATCAGTTATTAACCGTCATCTAGTTAAACTTCCGATAATCAACACAATGTCTGAGGGTACCGTCCGCCTTCTTCGCAAAAAAGACCGGCGATCCCCAAGGAGAAGTACTGGGTCAGATAAACCCCTTTGGCCTATAACTCCTCTAACTGCCTCTTCAGATCATGAAACTCAGGCATAGCCATCCTATAAAAAGGAATGGAAACCGGTACTGCTCTTGGGAATAGCTCGATAGATAAATCCACCTCACACTCTAGAGGTAGACCTGAAAAGTCATCTGGGAAGACATCCTTGAAACGATCAACCACTGGAGGGAAATCTGTCTGACAAGGCCCCTGGTCATCCATATATAATCTCACAATCTGGTCTATGATTCCACCTCGCCCACGATGATCTGGTCCAGCTCGACTCGCCTAAAAATCCCATTCTCCCTTGTGTAGAAACACTCATCCCTCTGGTGATGTGAAACCCAACCTGCGATGATACCAGTCTACAAAGGCTCGAAAGGGAACAAACTAGTCCATCCCGATAATGACGTCATAATCTGTCATCTCTAAGACATAGAGGTCCTAAAAGATGTGACACCAACCAACATCAAGGGGGAACTCCTTACACAGATGCACACCAGCCATTCTAGTCCCCAACGGAGTGTCTTGCGTCATGATGTTAGAAGAAGTTGAAACACAGATCCCAATGCTCTTCACAATGGGAACAGATATAAAACTATGTGTAGAACCCGTATCAAAAAGTACTGAAGATAAAATAGAAGCTACTAGGATAGTACCTCTGACTGTATAAGGTCCGGGATCCTGCTTCTGCTGGGTCTGTTGCACTGCATATGTATGCCCAGTGCCACGGCCCTGTGACATAGCCTGACTACCCTGAGTTATCCCGCCTTGATGCCTCTGAGATCCTGGTGTTTGGCTACCATGGCCATGACCACCATCTCTACTTGCACGCCCTGACATATTCCAGTTCCCTGATAGGTATGAGCCACTGGTCCGGCCCCCGCACGCGGAGTCTGCACAGAACCCCTCTCACTAGCCACTGGTGGAAACGCCCTGTAAAAGCATTGTAGATGACCCATCTTGCCACAAGCTCGGAACTCCACTAGGTCTCGTGGACACTACGGTCTCTTGTTCCCCTCTCTACCACACTGGTAGCACCAGACCGGGCCACCTGAAGAAGCTGCCTTGTTGGTACTACCACCCAGAGAGATGTCCATATGTCTCTTCCTCTTGTAAGAAGAAATAGCACTAGTAATTGGTGCCGAACCGCCCTAGCCCACACCACTAGATTCCCGCAGGTTCCTCATGGTAATCAGCACCTGATTCACAATAGCATGTACAGTAGGGAACCTAAAAACATTAACCAGGTCCTGGATTTCATAACGAAGACCATCCTTTAAACGTGTGTCCGTCAACGTCTCATCACACACCAGCACGGGTGCAAAGCGCTGAACCTCAATGAAACGAGCAGAATAGTCCATCACCAACCTAGCACCCTGCTGCACATTCATGAACTCTCGACCCTTATCGGCCCTCAACATCTTTGAGAAGAAGAATTCATAGAATAATACTTGAAAATCATCCCACGCCATGTCTCTGTGATTCTCTGACTGGGTGGTGACATCCCACCACCTCTTTGCGGGATCACACACCATGTATGTCACGAGCTTGACCCTCCACCCTGGAGGCATCTCAAGATGCTTGAAAATAGTCTGCATCGAACCCAACCAATACTCTGCAGCCTGTGGTCCTCCATCCCTTGAAAACGTCAGTGGATGATGCTTCTGGAATATACACGTCAGCTCAGCCATAGATGTGGCAGCCGGTGGTACTCCCTGAAAGGTCTGCATAAACCACAATAAGCCTTCACGAAACTGCGCCTTCGTGCCTGTGTTCGGTATAGAAGCTGGTGCCGCATCTGGCCCTGCTAGAGGATCAACTGGTATCCCATGGCCCGCCATCTCTATAGTATTCTCATTGCCCCTCTTCGGGAGAAAAACGTGCGGTCGTCTAGGCGGCATGATAATACAAGGTTAAAAACAAGCCTTAGATTCAAGATTATCAATGATCGAAAACGAAAGAACCACAAGGGAACAAGGGGGAGAATGAATTTCAAGATTTTCAAAACAAGACTACACGGCATGTATTCTGACTACAGAGCGTGTACTTGGCTTCCCTTCCCCTGCTCGGGTCCTTCGACACGGCTCTTGTGGAACCAAAACTACACGGCATGTTTAATATCTACAGGGCATGTATGGTGATATTTTCCAACTGCCCGTGTCGTTTGTGACATGGCCGATTAATCATCTTGACATAACATGGCGTGTTACACCCGCACACGGCATGTCAACAACCCCGTTTCCTAGCCACACGGCTAAGTTTACATGGTCTGTCCTCGGACAAGACTACACGGTGTTCCCCACAGGTACACGGCGTGTTCAAGGAGAGGATACACCGACCCGTGTTGTTAGTTACACGGTCGAGTCCCTAGGTTACACTACCCGGCATGTTCATCATCGACACGGCGTGTTCTTTAAAGGAGTTCACCGACCCGTGTTATTAGTTACACGACCGAACTTCGGGTCAACACTACACTGTGTGTACATTCGCTACACGACATGTTTTACCCAAGCCTTCCCTTAACCCGCGTCGCCGCCTACACGGTTTATGACACAGAAAGATACTACACAATGTGTACTCTATGTACATGGCGTGTCCCCAAAAAGATCATTTTTCTTCCCGAATAGAAGGACATACACGGCATATTTAAAAATACTACATGGTGTTTATACTGTAATTCCATATATTATGCCTTAGAAACTTCCCTAGAACATAGAAAATACTGAAAAACAACACCTAAGTGTCAAATTCTGACCTGTGAGGGCCCATACTCCCCACGAATCAAAGTTTGACATCTTATCTGTGTTATAAAAAAATAAAAAGTCAATGATCCGCCAAATTCTGGTAAATGGGGGCCCATACTCCCCAAAAACCAAATTGTGGCTTTCATTCAATAAACCATCTCATACTAAACTACCATGTCACATAGCAGTTAATTATCAAGCAGCTATCACAACAACTTGCTTTTCTAGAACATCAACTACCACAACAACATGCAATTCCTAATGAACCTACATGGCATGGAAACTATGCATGGAATGTGATATCTAGCATGTACCTATATGATTCATGAGATGGCATAACTTCATCTCATTGGGTTTCAACTAAATAGAACCCAAAAATAAATTATAACAACAGAATCTCAAGTGTGTCACCCAACGGGGAAAACATATCAATTGTAAAATTTGAAAAATCAGAAAATTGAAAAATACGAGGTAGACAGGCTTTTCCCTGTATGCAGGTTATCTATACATGGGCACAACTCATTACCAACTACCATTCGTCTTATCCCAGACTACGACTCCAAATAGTAAGTCAAAGAAAAGAAAGCCATTGATACCACTTTGTAACGTCTCGGTTCCGGGTACCACACAACGGGTGCCTCGAACCCGGTTCTCCACATGACCTCAAGCACATTTCCCCAAATGCCAGAGGCTACAGACTAGTAGTGAGGGCCCAAGTCTGATAGTGGGGCAACTATGCCCTCATTTATCAAAGTACAGCACAACAGAATACAAATAAAACATAGAAAGAACAGTATAAGCAGTAAACCATACACAACTGAAATAAATAACTGCAGTGGATACCACCAAAAATATATAAGTAATGATTCTACATGTCTCAAGTTCTAAGAAAACAGCCAGAACATGTTATACATCAATATATTTCAACAAAAGCAGAGTACAGAAAAATAAAGAAAAATAGCTGGAAGTGGCATCGTGAGCCTAGTCTCGGTCCCATGCCCTCCACTCCTCAGCGATAGTCAAGTACCTGTATAGGGACTATTTCCCCGATCCACACCTACAGAGACGTAATCTTTTTGGGCCGAAAAACATGACCCAAACAGGGTGTGAGAAATAAATTCCCAGTAGGCACCCACCAAAGGCCCGTGCTCAACTGTGTGTAAAACATGCAATAACCGTGCAGTAGTAAAAGCAAATAAGGTAAGCAGCAGTGAAAAGTAACTCTCTTAACAGTTAAATTGTCATTTTATTATTCATTTAATCCATTAAATATTAGAAATCACCACAATGCATTTCTAAGTAAACAATCCATGTCCTCAGACAAGTAAACCACCAACCTCAGGTAAAGAGTATCCAACACAAGAATCTACCCTCAGGCATAACAGAATTTTCCCTCCGGCGTAGGTAGTGTCTCCCTCAGGCGCATAGTCTATTTCCCTCAGGCACGGAAGAAGTTGCTCTCAGGCTGAAATAACTACTGCACTCAGGATAAATAGTGCAGTGCCCACAGGCTAATCACAACAATGACCTCAAGATAAAATAGGTAACCGGTCCATGACCAACATGTGATTATGCAGTAAAAAAGAAATTCCTCTCGAGGCAATACGACAATTACTACTTTAAAGGCATACCCTCAGGTATCCTGGCCAAATGGCTAAACAGTGGAACACACCCCTGGGTGGTTCCATATCCAAGAAACGATCCCAACCATAATTTTAATATCACAATTAATCACCTATTCAATTCTAGGTGGTTATTATGGAAATGGACTCAGCCATAGGACACCCCAACATGGGTTCTTGGCACAAAAACACACAAAACACATGACAGTTGGTAAAATTAACACCAAGCCACCTACCTTATTCACCAACGAGCGCTATACATGAACATCGGTTCCTGAAACGCCCAATAATGATGTAGATCTGATAGAGAATAAAACATGTTTAAATGTAAATAAACTTCCCTAGGGAAAGAATTTGTAAGAACGACTTAAGGAGAGCAGAGGGATTACCCGTGAGGTACCAACGAGATCGTCCGAGGTGGAAAAAGATTCCAGAAGAACACTCGGTAGATCTTCAAAGGTTCCGTTGTCCCCTCCCGCTCCCTCCTCCGGTTCTAAGAATTCCCTGTGATCAGTGGAGGATACTTCCCATTTTAAGAGAAAAAACAAAGTACATGGAGTGTACTTCCAAGTACACGATGTGTACTTCCCATTTTTTTAACAGTTCCTCTGGCGACTTCCCGCCAGCGTGGCACTGTTCACTTGCCGACATGAGTACACGACATGTACTCCCGACTACACGGCGTGTATTATCGCCCAGCTGGCAGCTACTCCACCGACTTACTGTTCTATCCTGCCGACTGACTAAACGGTGTGTAAAGGACCACTACATGGCGTGTATTCGGTTCCTACACCCTTCATCCTCGGCATGGCCACACGCCCCGGGTACCCACCCCACTCGGCCAAAAGTACATGGCATGTGGAAAAAGTACATGGCGTGTACTTTCCAAAATTTAATATTGTTCCCCATTTTCCATATTTTCTCAAAAACACTTAAGGAAAAGATAAAAAAAGAATCACATACCTCAAAATAAGAACCGGGTTCTTACATTGTTCATGATGTCAAACTCTATATGCAACAGCAAGAAGAAGAGAAGTCTGAGTTGATGGATGAAGTTGAGAAACTCAAGTCATCAACATCAAAGAACTCGGAATTATATATTGAGAATAAAATCATGATTGAAGAACAAAAAAGGGAGATCGATGGCTTGAAAAACACAATGAAAGATCACGTTAAGCGTATCTAAGAACTTGAAGTAGAAGTTGTAAGTCTGCGGAGAAAAACCTTTGATTCCCAAAACATACTTGGGAAATTAGGTTATTCCGAAGACTGAAAAGATGAAATATGATCCTAGTAGTTCAGGTGGAAATAAGTATCAATTGAGATTAGATTTTATGGCTAATTCCGGGCTTGATCAAAAACACAAATTTTTGAAATTGAATTCATACCAGAAGCACCCATCCCAAGGTTCAATGTTGATTTAGGAACACATCAGAATCAGAATATTCAGAGATCTCATGGAGAAACACATAGTGCATATGTAATATGAAGGAATGAACCTTATATGAGGAGTTATTGTTGTGGAAAGATGGGACATTCACTGTATGTGTGTTACATAGCCCAGAGATATCGAAGGGAACAAAAAAAAGTGGCATCCAAATAGAGAATGGTTCTCCGAAGAATATTTCGAAGGACAATATTTTTTGTGTGGAGGATTTGAGCACATGGCTAGGTACTGCAGTTCGACCATACAGAGGAATGTCCCAAAAAATAATCAAAATGTTCTCAAGAAACAGATCAATAAACCAACAAGTGAGTTAGAAATGCAAAATAGACTTGCAACTTTGCAAGATGAAGCTGGTCCATCATACTCTGAGAAAGAACAGAAGTCTCAATCCATTACAAGTGTGATGGAAAAACTATGGACCAAAAAGAAGAAGGATGAGAAGGTATTGGTGGCAGAAATTTCCCTTAAAGAATCAGATCGCTATGGTGTGTGGATCCTTGATAGTGGTTACACATCTCACATGATAGGTATTAAGGATCTTGTTACAGGCATAAGATATGATAAAGAAAGAGTTTTCAAGTTTGGAAATGATGAAGTCCTGAATATTATTGGAGCAGGAAGTACCATGTTTGGGGGAATAGAGATGAGACATGCTGATGTCTTAGTAGTAGAAGGCCTCACTCACTATTTTCTTAGCATCAGTCAACTATGTGACTCAAGAAATTCTATAAGGTTTACTAAGAAGATGTGTGTTGTCAAAGGAAGATATGGAGAAGTAGTTATATAGGTAAAATGAACAAAGGGAAATCACTACCAGCAATGTTTAGAAGAGGATATGTGTTTTCTGTCTAGAGAGGAAGTAAAAAAGTTGTGGAATAAACGACTTGGTCATCTTTACAAACCATCCCTGGAAGATCTGGTGAAGTGTGAAGTAGCAAGAGACCTCCCTAAGCTATCATGTGATCATACACATACGTGAAACACCTATCAACAAGGTAATATCCTCAGAAATACGTACAATGAGAAGGAAAAGTAGTCGACAAAAGTGCTTGAATTGGTGCATGCTAATGTATGTGGACCTATTTCACCAAGATCCATTGACGGGAAGTGGTATTACGCTCTTTTCATTAATGATTATAGCATAATTTCATGGTTTTTTGTTATTTCCCATAATTCTGATGTGTTCAACTGCCTAAATCGGTATCAAAGGGAATCTAAAAGGATGCTTGGACAGAAAATTCTGAAGTTTCGTATAGACAACGGTACAGAATTCAAAAACATTCAGGTGGAAGAGTATCTCGAGACACTACTGGAAAACTAACCTTTACCAACGGTTTGGAACCATTGGTATAGGCCTCCAAACCGTTGGTATAGCCTATACCAACGGTTTGGAGAACTGTAGCCAAGTAAGCCGTTGGGATAGGTCTATACCAACGTTTTTGGAAACCGTTGGTATAGGTAATATGAAATCTATACCGACAGTAATGGAACCGTTGGTATATAAATTCCAAAAATAAAACATCCGCTGGGATTTGATCCAAGGACACCTCGTTTATAATCGAACGACATAACCACTAAGCTAACATCACTTTTGTAAACATAATTTCATAAATATATATATGTATTATCATAATTATTTAAATTTTTGATTTATATAATGTTCTCCGTTAGTAGATCTGGAAAAAAATCAATGAACATATCCCAACGGTTGTCAAAACCGTTGGGATAGACCTATCCCAACGGTTTTCAGAACCGTTGGGATAGGTTCTGGGTGGGTGTATTTTTAGTTGGGTGTGTGCTGGATTTTTTCCTTATTTTTCCCAATGGTTCTTGAGAACCGTTGGGAAAGAGTAACCTTTCCCAACGGTTCATCAAAACTGTTGGGAAAGGGCCTAAAAACACACCCTTTCCCAATGGTTTTGGTGAACCGTTGGGAAAGTGTAGCTATACCAACGGTTTTTACAAACCGTTGGTATAGAAGTGTTGGGAAAGATCATGTTTCCAGTAGTGAGAAACATGAGATAAGGCATCACGTTTCATTAGTAAGAACTCCCCAATAGAATAAAGTGGTTGAAAGGAGAAATCAGATCATCAGCAACATGGCCATAACAATGCTTATAGAAAAAGACCTACTAGAGAAGTTTTGGAAGGAAGCAGTATTGACATCAGTCTATATTTCGAAAAGGGCTCTGTTGTGTCCAAAAGAAAGGGATACTCCGAATGAAATGTGTTATGGAAAGAATTCAACAGTGAAATACTTTCGAATATTTGGATGTAAGTGCTTCATTCTCAACAAAGAAAATCATACGACGTTTAAATCACGTAGAGATGAGGGAATATTCCATGGCTACTCTAGATAAATAAAATCATACAAATGCTTTAACAAAAGGTTGGGAAAAGTTGCTGAGAGAAATGACGTCACTATTGTGGAAAATGATTAGAATATTCAACATCACAGTGAACAGTTTCTTCATGAAATAGAGGAAGAAGAAAGTAAAATAGGAGAAGAAGAAGAGGAAAATGCTAACTCATAAGAAGAAACTAATGATGAAAAAGAAAGTGTCAAGTCTATGTCTGTAAGGAAGCCAATGTTTTGAGCTGAAATTGATAGGCAGAATATCATTGGTTATCAGGAAGCTCCAGTTCAAACAAGAAGAAAGTATTCACTGTAGTATAAATCTTTCCTATCTCAGGTAGAGCCGAAAATCTTTGCAGATGTAGCTAAAGATGGAAACTATGCTCATGCTATGAATGAAGATCTTGAACAGACTGAGAAGAACCATACATGGGAGATTGTTTTGAGACCAGCAGATAAGAATGTCATCGAGACTAAATGGGTCTATCGCAATAAGATTAATAAAGATGGCACAGTAGTTTGAAAAAAAGCACGACTAGTGTGAAAAGGATACTCCTAGATAGATGGAATATATATTGATGAGACATTTTCACCAGTCGCAAGGCTGGAGACAATCAGAATATTCCTTTCCATTGCAGTGCAACGAAAGTTCAAAGTGTTTTAGATGGATGTCAAATATGAATTCCAGAATGGGATTCTAGAATATGATGTGTATATTGATAAGGAATATGGTTTTATCATTTATGAGGACGCGACCAAGGTTTTTTGACTGTAGAAGGTGGTGTATGGGATGAAACAAGCACCAAGAGCATGGTACTTAATGATTGATCAGTACTTGAAGAAGCTTGGTTTCCAGCGTGGCGGAGTTGATTACAATCTCTATTTCAGCAATGAAAGTAATCAAGGGATGATGGTGTTGGTTTATGTTGATGAAATAATATTTGGCGAATCAGATGATGATCAGTGCATACAGTTTTTCTAATTCATGAAAAGTGAGTCTGAAATGTCAATGATTGGAGAGATGATGTTTTTCCATGGTTTACAGGTGACATAAGGAAGGAATGAAACATTCATTTCTCAATACAAATATGCCATGGTTTTTTTGAAAAGTTTTTTAATGGAAAATTCCAAGGAGATGAGGACACTTGTTTCTACTCGGACGAAACTGTCCAAATATTAGGATGGAAAGGCAGTTAATATCACAGAATACAGAAAAATTATTGGAAGTTTTCTATACTTGACTACAACAAGGATTGACATTGTATTCGCCACATTCCATGAAATGATATATTAGAGTAACCCCAAGGAAATACACATTCTTGCAGTGAAATGAATACTTCAGTATATCAAGGGCATGGTGGAATACATCTTGACATATAATGTTATATCTCAGATAGAGTTGTTGGGATATACTGATTCAAACTGGGACAGTTCAGCGGATGATAGGAAATCAATGTCAAGTGGTTCTTTCTATATTGGTGTATTGTATATTACTTGGCTAAGAACGATGCTTGATTGAATTTCTCTAAGCACTACAGAGGCTGTGTATATTATGGCCACTCAAGCATACACACAACTGTAATGGATGAAGCAACAACTTGATGGTATGGGAGATGAAGTGATGTCTCTGATAGGAATCCAGTGTGAAAATCAAGTGATATCAATCTTAGAAAAAATCCAGTTCATCACTTAAGGACAAATAACAGTGAGATAAAATATCATTTCATCAATGAGAAAGTAGAGCAAGGGTTTGTGACATTAAAGTATATGCCTATAGAACTACAGGTTGGAGATATTCTATCAAAAGACATAACCAAGGAAGAGTTTGAAAGGCATCGATAGGCTCTAGGAGTCCAGTCGACTCCCCACACAAAAAAGGGTGTGGATGTGGAACCCCCCTCTCCCCAAGGTATGATGTGTTTTTCCGAAATGTGAAGATATGTGTTCTCTACTCTCTTACGGACTGCAAAAGACTGACATTTGGGTTCGTTGACAAAGTAGGAGAAAATAGTGATTGTTCAAGGGGGAGACATCGTGGCTATTTGAGAAATCAGGAAAGATACGGGGAGAGGCAAATAGGTTGAGAATCTAGATAGGGGGAGTTGAATGTGCTTATCCAGAGCATAGCTTGGACAACACATGAAATAGTGCTGAAGAGGATTTGTAGCTAACAAGAGTTAAATCTATGAGAAGACAGAGAGAGTATCAAATCTGACGATGCTAGAAGTGATCAATCAAAGAATAGATATCACGACAGTTAAGGATCATGATTAAAGTAGAAGAGTGCACTACTGGAAATCATGTTTTTTCCAATGCTTGTATACCAATGGTTCTTTTAAACCTTTGGTATAGGTGATCTTTACGAATAGTTTGCATAAACCATTTGTAAATATCTATAAAAATTGAGTTTTCCCAGCTGATTCATTAAAAATTTGGGAAAGATGAAGAATCATATACCAACGGTTTCAGTGAAACTGTTGGGTATAGTAGACATAAGAGGTTTTCCCAATGGTTTTTTGAAACTGTTGGGATAACATGACTTTCCCAATGGTTTTTTGAAACCATTGGGAATGAAAACCCCCAAATATCATCGATTTGCAACTCCAGAGATCTCGAAAATTTTTCCCTAACTGAGAGTCAGATGCACCCTCTCGAAATTTTTTCCCTAAACCTCAACTGTCAGGAATTTTTGCCTCTAAATATCAATGAAAACACTACTGCCCAACACAACAGGTTTGGTTTCCAAAGATTTTTTCTTCCTATTTAAATCAGTATGTGTTAGTTCATTTATTTTAAATTTGTTCTTCCCGTTTAAATATGTATGTGTGTGTTAATTTAATTTATATTTTTTCATTATATTTTGGTGCAATCTACTCTGTATTATGACCCCCCTACGAAAATAAGGCATATATAATTTTAGGTTATGGTTCGAACCCTACATCCCAACCTGCTCTAGAGGGTTCTAACTCTAATTTCCAACGGGACATCTATCTTTAATTCAAGTAATTTTTTTTATCCATTCTGAATCGGTAGGTGTACCTTCATTTATTTTATATTTTTTCGTTCCATTTTTCTGCAATGTATTGTGTATTATGACTCCCTTATGAACACAATAAATACATAATTTTAGGATACGGTTTTGTTGTGATTTATCTGTATAGAATAATTTTTGTTCATATTTAAGAGGTCAATATGATCCTGAGTTATTTTATCCCTGGTTTAATTTAAATTTAAGGTCTATTGACATGATTTCATTGGTTAGCTATAAATACAGTTAGGGATATTCATGTGGGGTCGGGGTTGGGGGATGGGTTTTCCAAGTGCGGTGTGGGGGGTAGGGGTGTCCAGGTGGGGTGGGGTGGGGGGCTGGGTTTTACTAGTGGGGTGGGGGTAGGGATGTCCAAGTGGGGTGGGGGGGGGGGGGCTATCCAAGTGCGATGGGGGTAGGGTTGGCATGTGGGGTGGGTGTGGGGTGGGGGTAGGGCTGTACAAGTGGGGTGGGGGAGGGGTTGTCAAGGTAGGGTGTGGGAGGGGGTGGGTTGTCCAAATGGGGTGGGGGTAGGGATGTTTGGGGTGGGGGAGGGTGTCCAGGTAGGGTTGTCTAAGTGGTGTGGGGAGGGTATCCAGGTGGGGTGGGGGAGGGGCTGTCTAGGTAGAGTGGGGGGGATGGGTTGTCGAACTAGGGTGATGGTAGGGTTTTCCAGGTGGGGTGGGGGGATGGGTTTTCCAAGTGGGGTGTGGGGGGGGGGGTAGGGGTGTCCAGGTGGGGTGGGGGGCTGAGTTTTCCTAGTGGGGGTGGGGGCTTCCCATGTGGGGGGGGAGCTGGGTTGTCCAAGTGGGGTGGGGGTAGGGCTGTCCATGTGGGGGGGACTGGGTTGCCCAAGTGGGATGGGGGTAGGGTTGTCCATGTGGGGTGCTGGGGTGGAGTGGGTTGTCCATGTGGGGTGGGGTTAGGGGTGTCCAAGTGGGGTGGGGGTAGTGGTGTCCAAGTGTGGTGGGGTAGGGTTGTCCATGTGGGGTGGGGGTAGGGTTGTCCAAGTGCAGTGGGGGGGGGGGGCTGGTTTTTCCAATTGGGGTGGGGTGGGGGATGTCCAAGTGGGGTGGGGGATGGGTTGTTTATTGGTTGCAGTTTTATTTGAATTGGATTTTCTAATTTGGAATTGAACTGTATTCAAACCTAGTCAAACAATATTTCTAACTTGGTGAACATTAGAACTTGTATGATTTATTAAATCCATTGAATCTCTTCTAAAACTATTGATATATAAATTACTTATGAATCCCCCTATTCCCTCATATATTTAGTTTTTTGGGTTACATATTAGTTTCCTTTTTCTAATTAATTTCATATTTGTTTTCAAAAGCAGGAAATGCAGCCAATTGACAAGAGAAGAAGGAAAAAAATGATGGAGAACAATTGTCGAATGGTGGAGTTAGGAATTCCACCATTAGTACCTACAGTGAGTACTTTATTTAAAATATATATATTTAAATAATATATAATGTCATGTGATTAATTTTTTTGTAAACATTTTTGTAGGATCCACCTATACATCGACAGTTATTCCACGAGGAGCCTAGTACTAGTCCTAGTACTCAGGCTAGTGGTATGATGAGGGTTCATACTAGAGGTGGACGAGAAGCTTCGTGTACCCGACTAGACCCTGACCCTCCCACTGACATGTTATCCTTCTCATATTTTGATCCTAGTGTGTCGTTAGGTACACACAGGATATTTAGGCCTCCTATGTTTTCGCCACCTTTTGCATCTTCTGGCCCATCTTTTTCATATCCCATTATGATTCCCACTCCCCAGTCAGAATCCAGTCATATAGCTATCCTAACTTTTTTTCCTTCTACTTCTTTCTCTCTGAGCTTCTATATTCCATCATCTTCGACTCCTGTTCTACCACATGGTGTTCCATCAGTTTCTGGGGATCAAGCGGCACTCAGTGATCAGACTCGCGCATGTATATTTATAGAACCCTAAAAAAATTTATAGCAACATTTTTTTCATTATAACATGTTTTGATAAAATATCTATTTTTTTTCATGACAGATACATCTACTGACAGGAGGCGTGGATAGGGTCGTACATGCATGCGTGCGGTGTGGAATCGCCACACACAGTTTATGGTGGATTACAATGAAGACGACCAAATTTTTGAGAAAACAGGGCAGCAAAGTCAAAGTTTTTGGTGATGCTTTCCAAATACTCCAACATCATTCCCATTAGCCTGCAATCCTGGAGACATTTTCTACATGAGGTCACGGATAGAGCTTGGGCAGAGATATACGTAAAAAATTCTGTTGTATTTAATTCCATGAATTATTTTTGTATTTATATGAATTAATATTTTGATGTCAGCATCGATTTAATTTTCTCGATGGTGAGGGTGAATGACCGGAACGTCTAATAGATTTAGGCGAGATTTGGAGATCCTACAAGAATGATTTGTATATTGGATGGCGTGCTCGAGTTTCCACTAACTTAGAGGTGTTTCCAGTCGTGGATGATTTTCCTATAGAGCATTATTGTCAGATGATTACTCATTGGGCGACTACCCAGTTTAAGGTATTAATTACATTTGAGATATTTAAATAATAAATTCCATGTTTTTCATTAATACTATCTTTTTGATTATCGAATTTTATTTAGGAATCATCTGGAAAAAATAAAAAAAAACATTGATAAAAAATACCTCCACACAGTGGGACGTACTACGATGCCAAATCATGAGGGGAAGAAGGTATGACAATTGTTTATAAGTTTTCTTTATGATTTACACTTTATTTTATTTCCTCAATTATTTAATCATTTGCTAATGTTTTCATATAACTTTAGATTTCAATGTCATTATAGAGGCAAATACATAATATTGAAGGACGTGTTCCTCGAGTAAAACTATTTTGCTCGAGTAGACGGAAAAAAGATGGAAGTGCCGTCAATGAAGAGACTCAGCAGCAGATTGTAAGTTTTAATCTATTGATTTTATATTTTAATATCTATTTTGTAACTTCATAATATATTTATATTTGTAATAGGTTTCATTATAGGCCCTTGATGCCCAAGAACCAGACAATTTTGGGCCAACTGATCAGTTACATCAGGTGTTGGGAGAGCAGCATCCATGCAGAGTACGCTGCCGTCCTAGGATAGCCTCGACGAGGAATTGGCCCTCCTCAAGTACTAGTTTTAGTGCCACCGAGCAGCAGCATGTTAGGGAACAGGCAGAACAGTCTAAAAAAATGGAAATAGAGATGGAAGAACAGTCTTCTAGGTCAAACAGTGCATTTATGAAATTTGTTGAAGTTCTACGCCCAACACTTCCACCATTGGCCAGCCCAGCTCTTGATGAATATATGTTGTTGATAAGTTCTATATATGGTGAACCAGGTGGTAGTTCTAGTGGTTTTCAAGATGATATCCAGCCTGACGATGATGATGGAGAGAAGTCTGATGCGGAAGAAGAGGGAGAGGAGGAGGGCGAGGTGGATGGCGAGGGAGAGGAGGAGGGAGAGGTAGATAGCGAGGGCGAGAAAGAGGGTGAGGAGTAAGGAGTTGAGGAGGGAAAGGATGAGGACGAGGGAGATGATGATGGTGATTATGGTGATGATGATGTGGGACAAGTTTATACATTACATTTTTCACTAATATTACTGAGATTTGATGTTTAATCTATTCTAGTTGTTGGTTTTATCTAGACCCGTAGTATAGTATTGGAGTTGAGTTATTTTTATATATTTTTTGTTTTCATGGATTTTGATACATTAGGACAATTATAAATGGGTCATTTTTGATGTGTAAGAGTAAAACCCAACTCAATCCCAGGCCATGTGTGGCCGACACCACTCAATGTGTCTCATGTTTATTTGAAATAGACAACATTTTAAATGAAAACAACAACTGACACACCAAAAACCAACTAAACGCATTCAGATTCAGTTGAAACATTAGGAAAATGATACATGGGTTATATGTGACGTGTACGTGTCAACCGAACCTCAATCCGAGGCTTGGAGTGGCCATCACCACCCGAAGTGTCTCTCTATTGTTTAAAATGTACTTCATTTTAATTGAAGACAACAACTGACATACGGTAAACCCAAAAATCACATTTGGATTCCATTAAATCTTTAGGACAACAATCCATGGGTCATATGTGACGTGATCAAGTCAACCATGCCTCAATCTAAGTCGTAGTGTGGCCGGGATCACTCTATGTGTCTCTCTTTTGTTTAAAATGGACAACATTTTATGTACATACGGAAAACAGACCAAACAGATTATGATTTTTTTGATACGTTAACAAAATGATCCATGGGTCATATATGACATGAAAAATTCAGCCCCGCCTCAATATGAGGTGCAGTATGGCCGACACCACTCAAAGTGTCTCTCTTTAGTTTAAAGTGGACTTCATTTTAAGTGAAAACAACAACTGACATACGGAAAACCGACCAAACGCATTTTGAATGTGTTGATGCTTTAGGAAAACTATACCTGGGTCATATGTGACATGTAAAAGTCAAACCCACCTCAATCTGAGGCACGGTGTGGCTGACACCACTCAAATTGTCTCACTTTAGTTTAAAATAGACTTCATTTTAAGTGAAAACAAAAAATGACATTCGGAAAACCTACCAAATGCATTCTGATTCCATTTAAACATTAGAACAACGATCCATGGGAAATTTGTGATGTTTACGAGTCAACACCACCTAAATCTAAAGCCTGGTGTGGCTATAACCACTCAATGTGTCTCACATTTATTTGAAATGGACAACATTTTAATTGAAACAACTACTGGCATACGGAAAACCAAAAAACGCATTCAAAATGTGTTAAAAGTTTAGAACAACGCTCAATGGGTTATATGTGACAAGTATGAGTCATCCCCACCTCAATCTGAGGAATGGTGTGGCCAGAACCACTCAATGTGTCTCATTTTGTTTTGAAATAAACAACATTTAATGTGAAAACAAAAACTGAATTAAGGAAAACTGACTAAATGCATTCGGATTCATTTGAAACATAAGGACAACGATACATGGGTTATATGTGACGGGTACGTGCCAACCTAGCCTCAATCCGAGGTGTAGAGTGGCCGGCACCACCCGAAGGGTCTCTCTATAGTATAAAATGGACTTCATTTTAATTGAAAACAACAACTGACATACGGTAATCCAACCAAACGCATATTTATTCCATTGAAACTTTAGGAAAACGATCCACGGGTCATATGTGATGTGTTCGAGTAAACTGTGCCTCAATTCGAGTTTCATTGTGGTTGGGGTCACTCTAAGTGTCTCTCTTTTGTTTAAAATGGACAACATTTTAAGTACATATGAAAAACTGACCAAACAAATTCTGAATGTGTTGATACTTTAGCCCAATGATCCATGGGTCATATATGATGTGAAAGAGTCATCCCTAACTCAATCCGAGGTGAGATGTGGCCGACTCCACTCAAAGTTTCTCTGTTTAGTTTCAAATGGACTTCATTTTAAGTTAAAATAACAACTGACATATGAAAAATAGACCAATCACATTCTAAATGTGTTGATGCTTTATGAAAACTATACATGGGTCATATGTGATGTGTAAAAGTAAACCCTACCTCAATCTGAGGCGCGGGGAGGCCGGAACCACTAAAATTGTCTCTCTTTCGTTTAAAATCGTCTTCATTTTAAGTGAAAACAAAAAATGTCATACGGGAAACCAACAAAATCGATTATGATTCCATTAAAACGTTAGGACAACGATCCATGGGTTATAGGTGACGTGTACGACTCAACCCTTCCTCAATCTGAGGCCTGGTTTGGCCGACAACACTCAATGTGTCTCACATTTATTTTAAATGGACAACATTTTAATTGAAAACAAATATTGGCATACAGAAAACCATGAAAATGCATTCATAACGTGTTGAATGTTTAGAACAATGATCAATGGGTTATATGTGATGTGTAAAAGTCTCCCCTGCCTTAATACAAGGCATGGTGTAACCGGAACCAGTCAAAGTGTCTCATTTGTTTTAAATAAACAACATTTTTAGTGAAAACAACAACTGACATACAGAAAACTGACCAAACACATTCTTAATCTGTTGATTCTTTAAGACAATGATACATGGGACATATGTGACATGTAAAATTCAACCCAGCCTCAATCTGAGGTGCAATGTGGCTGGAACCACTCAAAGTGTCTCTCAATAGTTTAAAATGGACTTCATTTTGATTGAAAACAAAAACTAACATATGTTAAACCTACCAAAAGCATTCATATTATATTGAAACATTAGGAAAACAATCCATGGGTGAAATGTGATGTGTTCGAGTCAACCGTACCTCAATCCGAGTCACAGTGTGGCCGATATCACTCTATGTGTCTCTCTTTTGTTTAAAATGGACATCATTTTAAGTACATACACGAAAACAGACCAAACGGATTCTGATTGTGTAGATACATTAGCACAACGATCCATGGGTCATATATGACGTGCACGAGTCAACCCCACCTCAATCCGAGGTGTAGTGTGGACATCACCACTCAAAGTGTCTCTCTATAGTTTAAAATAGACTTCATTTTAAGAGAAAACAACAATTGACACACAAAAAACCAACCAAACGCATTATGAATGTGTTGATGCTTTAGAAAAACTATACATGGGTCATATGTGATGTGTAAAGTCAACCCCGCCTCAATCCAAGGCATGGTGTGGCCATCACCACCCAAAGTGTCTCTCTTTAGTTTAAAATGGACTTCATTTAAAGTGAAAACAACAACTGACAGATGGAAAACTAGCCAAAATAATTTGGAATCCATTGAGACTTTAGGAAAATGATCCATGGGTTATATATGATGTGTACAAGTCAACCGCATCTCAATCCGAGGCTTGGTGTGGCCGGAACAACTCAATGTGTCTCACGTTTATTTGAAATGGACAACATTTTAATTGAAAAGAACTACTGGCATACATAAAACTAACCAAACACATTTAGAATGTGATGAAAGTTTATAACAACGATAAATGGGTCATATGTGACGTGTAAATGTCAACCCTTCCTTAATCTGAGGCATGGTGTGATCGGAACCACTCAAAGTGTATCATTTGTTATGAAATAAACAACATTTTAAGTGAAAACAACAACTGACATACGGAAAACCGACCGAATTCATTTTGAATGTGTTGATGCTTTAGGAAAACTATAAATGGGTCATATGTGATGTGTAAATGTCATCCCAGCATCAATCCGAGGCACATAGTGGCCGACACCACTCAAAGTGTCTCTCTATAGTTTAACATGGACTTCATTTTAATTGAAAACAAAAACTGATATACAGTAAACCGACCAAACACATTCAAATTATGTTGAAACATTAGGATAATGATCCATGAGTCATATGTGACATTTTCAAGTAAACCACACCTCAATCCAAGTCGCAGTGTGGCCAGGATCACTATAAGTGTCTCTCTTTTGTTTAAAAAGGACCACATTTTATGTACATATGGAAAAACAACCAAACGGAATCAGATTGTGTCGATACTTTAAATAAACGATCCATGGGTCATATATGATGTGAACGAGTCAACCCCGCCTCAATCCGAGGTGCGGTGTGGCCGAAACCACTCCAAGTGTCTCTGTTTAGTTTAAAATGGACTTCATTTTAAGTGAAAACAACAACTGACATACGAAAAACTGATCAGACACATTAAGAATCTGTTGAACCTTTTGTAAAATGATCCATGGGTCATTTTTGATGTGTACAATTCATCCTCACCTCAATCCAAGGCACAGTGTGGCCAGAACAACTCAAATTGTCTCTTTTTTTAAAAAAAATAGACTTCATTTTAAGTGAAAACAAAAAATGACATACAGAAAACTGACCAAATGCATTAATATTCTATTGAATCTTTAGGAAACCAAACCATGGGTCATATCTGATGTGTAAGAGTCAACCCTGTCTCAATCTGAGGCCTGGTGTTTCCGGCACCCCTCAAAGTGTGTCACATTTATTTGAAATGGACAACATTTTAATTGAAAACAACTACTGGCATACGGAAAACCGACCAAACACATTCAGAATGTGTTGAATGTTTAGAACAATGATCAATGGGTCATATGTCACATGTAGGAGTAAACACTGGCTTAATCCGATTCATTGTGTGACCGGAACCACTCAAAGTGTCTCTTTTTTTTTGAAATAAAAAACATTTTAATTGAATTCAAAAACTGACATACAGATACCTGACCAAATGCATTCTAAATGTGTTTATGCTTTAGGAAAAAGATACATGGGTCATATGTGATGTGTAAAAGTCAACCCCACCTCAATCCATGGTGCGGCGTGGCCGAAACCACTCAAAGTGTCTCTCTTTTTTTTAAACTGGACATCATTTTGAGTGAAAACAACAACTGATATATGGTAAACCAACCAAACACATTCAGATTACGTTGAAACTTTAGAAAACGATTCATGGGTCATATTTTATGTTTATGAGTCAACCCCGCCTAAATCTGAGGCGCAGTGTAGCCGACACAACTTGAAGTGTCTTAGTTTTAGTTGAAATGGACAACATTTTAAGTGAAAAGTACAATTGGCATATGGAAAACTGACGAAATGCATTTAGAATATGTTGAAACATTAAGAAAAAGATCCATGGGTCATATGTGACGTGTAAGAGTCAACCACACCTCAATATGAGTCTCAGTGTGTCCGGGATCACTCTAAGTGTCTCTCTTTTGTTTAAAATGGACAACATATTATGTACATATGGAAAACTGAACAAATGGATTCTGATTGTGTTGATACTTTATAAAAATGATCCATGGGTCATATATGACGTGTACAAGTAAATACCGCCTCAATCCGAGGAGCGGTGTGGCTGGAACCACTCAATGTGTCTCTCTTTAGTTAAAAATGGACTTCATTTTTAGTGAAAACAACAACTGACATACGGAAAACCGACCAAACGCATTCAGATTCTATTGAACCTTTAGTAAACTTATCCATGGGTCATTTTTGATGTGTAAGAGTCAACCTAGTCTCAATATAAGGCACGGTGTGGCTGGAACCACTCAAATTGCCTCTCTTTCGTTTAAAATAGACTTCATTTTAAGTGAAAACAAAAAATTACATACAGAAAACCAACCAAATGCATTCGGATTCCATTTAAACATTAGTAAAAAGATCCATGTGTCGTATGTGACATTTATAATTCAAACCAGCCTCAATCTGAGGCCTGGTGTGGGCACAACCAATCAAAGTGTCTCTCTATAGTTTAAAATGGACTACATTTTAATTGAAAACAACAACTAACATATGGAAAACCAACCAAACTCAATCAGATTCTTTTTAAACCTTAATAAAACATTCCATGAGTCAATTTTTACATGTACGAGTCAATCCCGCCTCAATCTAAAGCTAGGTGTGGATGGAACCACTCAAAGTGTCTTAGGTTTATTTGAAATAGACAACATTTTAAACGAAAACAACAATTGACATACGGAAAACCAAATAAACACATTCGGATTCAGTTGAAACTTTAGGGAAACAATCCATGGGTCATATGTGATGTGTAAGTGTCATCATAGCCTCAATCCAAAGTGCGAAGTGGCCGGAACCACTCAATGTTTCTCTCTATAGTTTAAAATGGACCTGATATTAATTGAAACCAACAACTGACATACGGTAAACCGACCAAACGCATTTTGATTATATTGAAATATTAGGAAAACAATCCATGAGTCATATGTGACATGTTCAAGTCAATTGAGCCTCAATCTGAGTCGTATTGTGGTTGATATCACTCTAAGTGTCTCTCTTTTGTTTAAAATTGACAACATTTTAAGTACATACAAAAAACTGACCAAACAGATTCTGATTATCTTGATACTTTAGCACAACTATCCATGGGACATTTGTGACGTGCATGAGTCAACCCCGACTCAATCCAAGGCACGGTGTGTCCAGAACCACTTATAATGTCTCTCTTTAGCTTAAAATGGACTTCATTTTACGTGAAAACAAAAACTGAAATACGGAAAACCGACCAAATGCATTTGGATTCTGTTGAAATATTATTACAACGATCCACGGGTCATATTTGACGTGTAAGAGTCAACCCTGCCAAAACCTAAGGCATGTTGTGGCTGGAACCACTCAAAATGTATCACATTTATTTGGAATGGACAACATTTTAATTGAAAACAACTACTAACATATGGAAAAAAGACCAAACGCATTCAAAATGCGTTGAAAGTTTTGAACAATGATCAATGGGTCATATGTGACGTGTAGGAGTCAACCTTACCTTAATATTAGGCATGGTGTGATCAGAACCACTCAACGTGTCTCATTTTTTTGAAATAAACAACATTTTAAGTGAAAACAACAACTGACATACAGAAAACTGACCAAACGCATTCTGAATGTGTTGATGATTTAATAAAACAATACATTGGTCATATGTGACATGTAAAAAGTCATCCCCACCTCAATCATAGGTGAGGTGTGGCTGAAACCACTCAAAGTGTCTCTCTTTTGTTTAAAATGGACATCATTTTGAGTGAAAACAACAACTGATATACATAAAACCGACCAAGTGCATTCAAATTCCTTTGAAACTTTATTACAACGATTCATGAGTCATATGTGATGTTTATGAGTCAACCCCACCTAAATATGAGGTGTAGTGTGGCCGTCACAACTCTAAGTGTCTTAGTTTTATTTGAAATGGACAACATTTTAAGTGAAAATTACAACTGACATACGGAAAAATGACCAAATGCTTTCGGAATATATTGATACTTTAGTAAAACGATCCATGGGTCATACATGACGTGTATGAGTCAACCCCGCCTCAATCCGAGACATGTTGTGGCCGGTATCACTCCATGTGTATGTGTAATGTTTAAAATGGTCATAATTTTGAGTAAAAACCACTTGTATGTATTCTTAATTGTGTATAACACATATAATTACTTATTTATTTTTTTATGTATTTTATTGATAATTGATAATTAAATTATGTATGTATTCAATTATGAATTGAATTCTAGATTCGACATATAATTGTCATCTAAGTTTTATATTGAATTCTAAATCATTTATGTATGTTTATAATTGCGTTATTAATTATGATTTAATTATGGAAGTGTATAGTTTCAGGGTGCAATGTTAAATGTGTATGAATTATATTTTAAATAATTGGAAAGGAGATGGAATAGAGAATTGCATCACAATTGACAGGAACGGTATTGTAGACTTGTGCAAATTGTAGGCTACTGTGCAATTTTCACTGCATAGCCTATGCCAACGGTTTGAAACCGTTGGCATACATTTTGTAGGATGTTTTTACCAACGGTTCTATCTGAACGGTTGGTAAAAACACTTTCCCAACAGTTTTGTAAACCATAGGGAAAGTTCCCAGAAGAGGTTTTTACCAACGGTTTGGTTGAACCATTGGAAAAACATATACCAACGGTTCAATAAAACCATTGGGATAGGTTACTGTAACTAACCTAACCCAATGGTTCTACATAAACCATTGGGAATACTTTTTCCCAATAGATTACTTCCCTACGGTTAGCAGAACCATTGATTTAAGATATACCAATTGTTCTACAGCCTATCCCAACGGTTCTGAACCGTTGGGAAATATAATATTTCCCGTATTGGTGGTGGCAGAATGCGGTAAGAATATTTCCAAAAATTGGTATCAGTTTGGTATCAATAGTGGGTGTCAGATTCAAAGTGATTCATTGATGAACTTTTCATTTAATCTTGTTTCTCACGTCGAGCATTGCTAATGTGGGCTTAGAGTATGTGTTGAGTAAATCCTTGATCTCTATCAGAGTCGCAATAGGAAAATAGTGGATGAAGAGTTAACGATGTATCTTTTTATGGAAGAGTTGTCCACAAACCAAAAGGGGGAGATTGTTGGGAAAAAATCTCTCAAGGTATCATGGAATCATTTTTTAGGTGACTGTGTTTGTTGACAAAGTGGGCCTTCATGTTTTGTTTGTTGAAAAAGAAAACCATGTCATACAAATTTGTTGACATATGGTATTTCATGGTGGAATGTCGAGTTCAAGGGATGTAGTTGAAGATCCATGATTGATTCAAGAACATCGACAAAGGAATGGTTGATCTGGAGGAGGTACAGAAAGAGAATATACAAGGTGGTGTTGTTTTCTAGTGTTCGACAAATTTTTGGTCCTAAAAATCGACAAAGGGAGAATAGTGGTTTTGGAAAAGGTACTTGCACATCGTTGCCTTGAAATAGAGGAAACTTCAATGCCATATGTTTTTCAAGATCAGAACATCAAAATATGGCAATGGCAAAATGGGGCACCCAAGTTTTAGGGTTGGTCGCGCATGTAACTTGCGCGGCAGAGACTTTTTCACTGATATGTGCGCACCGAGAGGAGACATTCACTCCGTCACGTAGGGTTTCCAAATGCCTATAAATAGAGGTCGACCTCTCCTCATTCATAGAGAGTTCACCACTTAGATAAAATCAGATCTCTCATCGCTCAGGTATGGTGGTTGTGCAAGTGGTGGTGTGGTCGTGCAAGTAGAAGGTGCACGCCAGTTGATTATTGCATGTCCACAGTGGTTTGGGAGAGAAAGGAAGGGAGTCAACCAAGTTTTGAGTTGATGAAGGGGGTGTCGCACAAGTGGTTTGGTGACACTTGTGCGCCATGTTTTGATGAAGCGGGACAGTTGGTGGTTGCACACCAATATTGGTTTGGGCGTAAAAGGGTGTGAGTCGAACAAGTTTAGAGTTGAAGAAGCGTGTGTCAAGAAAGTGGTTGTGGTGAAACTATGTTCCAGTTTTAACATGATCACCGAAACTTGTGTTCCTGCTTGGAGAAGGGCGCTAGGTATGGTTGAACCATAGTAGTTATTCCGGGCTACGTGGAAGATGGAAGATTGCCCGACACCTCCGGTGAAAAGTGAGATTCATATACGTGTGAAAGTTGGACTTCAACAAAGCATCTATATACAACAGATGACGTATTCATTAAAGATAATGAAGATTCCTACAGGTCTATAAACTGTGAGTGGATCCTTTCTAGAGAAGTGAGAAAAGGAAGAGGAAGAAGCTGATCCTCTCCAACAGTAGTGAGCCAGAGAGATAGAGAAACAGGGAGTGACCCTTGGAAAAGCAGTGAGCTGTCCCTAAACATTGTAAAGGCAGTGATACTAGGATTATATGTGATTTATCCCAAACTTTGAAAATAATAGTGTGCTTTTAGTGGATTTGGTGCATCGACACATCACCGGTGTATGCTCCTTGGACGTAGCCCAGTGAGGGTGAACCAAGTAAAAAATCGATGTGTCATGTGAATGCTTCAGTTTTTGTTTATACTATGCTGCTGGAAAGAGAGAGAGGAGGGACTTACTTAATTGTGAGACAAGATCAATAGGGGTAGTTGATTTACTCTGTCATACCCTGATTCACCCCCCACCCTCTTAGGATATTTAACCTAGTAGGCCTAACAAGTAGTATCAAATTGTTAATGCTTCTGGTATTTCTCCATTGGAAGCTCGTAGATACACCCGACCTCAGGTAATCATATGGAATGTACATGATTCTTCTATTTCAATGAAAATTTGAGAACCATAAGCTATATCGAAAACTGAATTTTTATAAATATAAATATTACACCGAATAAAAAAAACTAAATAATCCCCTTAATTATTTATTATGGCATAATAATCCCTCATTTGGTCTTTCTAGGAATAAGAAAAAAATAATGCATCCCTCCCCTTAGCCTCTCTCTAGATGTGTATTTTTTTAGAAGGGAAGATTGATGGTGAATTATACTTGGATTTTTTTCTTAGAACATTTCAAATTACCTTTCATATTATTCACTATATATATTAAAATATTTTAAACTTTAAGTTTTTATATTTTTGGAAAATAGATTTCATGATATTTGAGAGTGCCTTATCTATATTTTTCATAATTAAATTGCGATTAAATCTAGAAAATCATGGTGGATTCCAGTCAAGTATGAGGTCTGTGAACAATTTCATGGGGTTATTTCATTTGAAAATTTATAAATTCTTAATATAGAAAGTCATATTTTCTTCAAACGAGCTAATTGAGACACCTAATTCTTGATTTCTTATAAATATTTCCTTAGATATTTCACACCTATCACATCTTGATTTCTCCTGATATAGATCATAGATATTAGATAACATAGTGAACAAATCCATGTATCCATAAATCATTTAGATACCACTAGTCAAGGAAGAAACCATCAGGAATTACACACCCAATTCATTATCAATGTGTTTCTAATTGATGATTTCTAACTTCTCACATGTATCCTTATAGGTATTATTAGTATACAGGGATAGAAGTGTGTAAAACTTCTCTATATAGTGTATCAAAATGGATTAGAAATATTAATAATCCTAGAGGCTAACAGTACTTAGGAAATTGACTCTCTATAAGATAGATCACATGTATAGTGATGTAGTCGAATGATATTAAGTCATCTAGAACAAGTAAAAAAATATATAAATATATTTTCTTGATTACTGATTATGATGTAATAAATTATGTTTATTTGTCTCCCATTTTTTTCAAATCCAAATATCTCTTACCATTTGATTCAGAATATACTTTTTCTTGGATATTCTAGTGGAGAGGAACAATCACTAGTGCAGAAAACATTTTTTACGTCGGTTATTTTTCATTATTTACGTCGGTTTTTAGGCGACGTTAATACGGACGACGTTATAAACAACGTTTTTTACGTCGGTTATTTAAAACCCGACGTAACATCCCTAACATCACGGTGTTTATCACGTCGGTTCATATAATAACCGACGTGATAAATATGCGCGGGGGGGGGGGGGGGGGGGGTTTATCACGTCGGTTATTTTCTAAACCGACTTGATAAAACGCCTGGGATATCGTTTATCACGTCGGTTATGACATAACCGACGTGATTAACCCTTCCCCGGGCCTATTATCACGTCGGTTTCTTAAATAACCGACGTGATAAAAAGGCCTGGGAAACGTTTTAGCACGTCGGTTATCCAATAACTGACGTGGTAAATCGATTCCCAGGCCTTTTAGCACGTCGGTTATATTAAGAACCGACGTGATAAAAGGCCCGGGAACGGTTTATCACGTCGGTTCTCGAAAAAACCGACGTGATAAACCCCTACCGATTTATTTACCACGTCAGTTATTTTATAACCGACGTGAAAGCGATATTTTTTTTAAAAATAATTACACTGCTCTCACCAAAAAGCAACCAGAAACCAAACAACAAAAATAACCATGCCAGCCCTCCCCCAAGCCCCAACTGAACCCCACCCTCATCTATACCCACCTAACAACCTGGCCAGCCCTCCCCCACCACATTGGAGCCCCACCACAACCCTTGGACACCCCCCACCCCTTGGACAGCCCCCCCCCCCCCCACCCTCATTTACACCCCCACGACCCCTAGTACAGCCTCAAACACTCATTGGACACCCCTCCCATATCCCTTGGACACCCCCCACCCCTTGGACACCCCCCACCCCTTGGACAGCCCCCCCACCCTCATTTACACCCCCAAGACCCCTAGTACAACCTCAAACACCCATTGGACACCCCCCCACACCTTGACAGCCCTCTCAGACCCCTTGGACACCCCCAACCTCATTTACACCCCCCCGACCCCTAGGACAGCCCCAAACACACCTTGGACACCCCTCCCATATCCCTTGGACACCCCCCACCCCTTGGACACCCCCACCCCTTGGACAGCCCCCCCACCCTCATTTACACCCAACCGGCCCCTTGGACAGAACTCCCAGACACCTTGGACACCACTCCCATATCCCTTGGACACCCCCCACCCCTTGGACACCCCCCACCCCTTCGACAGCCCCCCCACCCTCATTTACACCCCCCCCCCCCCGAACACTAGGACAGCCCCAAACACCCCTTGGACACCCCTCCCATATCCCTTGGACACCCCCAACCCTTGGACATCCCCCCACCCCTTGGACAGCCCCCCCGCCCCCTGGACACCCTCCCGACCCCTTAGAAACCCCCCCCCCCCTACACCTTGGAAACCCCCCACCCCCTTGGACAGCCCCAAACACCCCTTGGACACCCCTCCTATATCCCTTGGACACCCCCCACCACTTGGACACCCCCACCCCTTGGACAGCCCCCCCCCCCCCCACCCTCATTTACACCCAACCGACTCCTTGGACAGCCCCAAACACACCTTGGACACACCTCCCATATCCCTTGGACACCCCCCACCCCTTGGACACCCACCCACCCTCATTTACACCCCCCCGACCCCTAGGACAGCCCCAAACACACCTTGGACACCCCTCCCATATCCCTTGGACACCCCCCAAACACCCACCCACCCCCTTGGAACCTCTCCCCCAAACCAAAATCCAGACCAGAAAAACCATCAACAGTAGACCAAAACAAGAAGTAGAGAAAAATTAAACATTCACTTATATAACATTCAAAACGTACACTGTCAACTTCAAAAAAAACTAAATCCAACCTAAATGACTACGAAATACACAATTACATTGACAATATTCAAAATTACATTTTACATTACAAACAACTAAAAGTCAATCAAACCTGTAAAATAATTTGACCACTCCACTTGTAAGTGTTTGATATATTCAGCAGTAAAGGGTTAGGGTCATCAAAAAGCTACAAAGGAAAAGGATAGTAGTCAACATGTATAATGAATAAATCAAATTGAAATATTATGAGAAAGAGGAAATATTACCAGGTCAAAACTCAGAACTGTCCCAGTTGTTATTATTTCATACATAAATCTTAACATGTAATATCCGCATTCGATGATGCCTTGTTGCTCATGACATTTCTGTTTGAATGAGTGTAAATTCAATATATTATTTTTATGTAATAAATCAAAATGTACAAATTATAAATGGATATTTACCTTCGCATGTACATATTTGATCTTGAAATTCCTTTTCTTTGCGCTTTTTCGAAAGTGGACCCATGCCCTATTAGAAAATAATACGAATGGGGTAAATTTAAAATTCATTATAATATATAAAACTATTGTGAAATTGAAACTTACGTTTCCAATATATTCTTAAAACTTTCTCGCACATCATCATAGAGAGAGCATATCCAATAAAGTGTTTTCTCCCTAGGGCAAAAAACCCCTAACATCCAATGATCCCTGATAAAAGGAAATTTAACGTTAGTGGTTTTTTATGTTAAAAGATAATTAACTCTTTGAGAGGGATGTGTTTCATACCTATCACAAAAAGGTATCATCCAACACTGTGTGATTACATTCTTTTCAAATCTATCAGCAATATAAAGCATTCTTTGTTCCTCATCCAATGCACATGCTTCAGGGGAAATCAATTGTGGGTCCACGAATCCATATACATCTGTCAGCTCATTCCTCTCACAAATTTTATACAGATACCTAATACAAAGCAGACATAAGTATACATTTTTAATAAATATAACGCAAGGAAAAGGTGTTAAGACTTACATGATAAAAATTTGCACCACGTTGATGCCCAACTTATCTCCAGTGACAAACTCCATGATATCAGTTTTCATAATCCCCACACTTAGTTCACGTCCACAGACATGAGCTTCCATTGTAAAGTCATAATGATCCGCCAAAAAATTTGAATATCTTGACAATTTGTCAAGACTGCTAGTATCTGCATCTGATGTCATAGCTATCTGTCTTTGTTGTTGTCTATACAGTATTTCTTTACCTTTGAAGAATTCCTGTAAAAATAAATTGAAAAATATATTAGTTTTCAAATGATAAAACATTAATAAAAATATAAAATAAAAGATATAACATCCATACCTCTATGGTAATGAGTCGAAGATGTCTGGATGGCCAAAGTAAAAAATGGCCGATACTATGTCCAACTGTCGTCACCTCATCTGTAGGTAATGGTATCCGAGCTGATCTATCTATAATATCCTGTACAGTGACCCTCTGATTCTCTACCTCTAACTGTTGATGATGAACTGTATCTCCTATACAATATACCATCCCATATGCAACTATATGATGTTGAGGATCATCAACATACAACTCACAATAAGTAGGTAGCTGCGGCGGAGGAGGAGGATCAAAAATGGGGTCCGCAGGATGAGGTGGGGGAGTGGGAGCTACTGGGAGAGGTGGAGTGGGAGGTGCACCCTGAAATTGTCTTTGCAAGTCTGCAAACATAAACTGCACCGATGCTCTAATCTTGTCCTCCATTGTCGCATTAATATTATGGAATTCAGCCTCCAAGGATTCTATTTTTTTTATAAACTCCCTCAACGTTAGAAGTTGAGGAACGTGGCAACACTTTTCTTACCGATACACCTGCCGGATATCCTCTTAAACGGCCAGGATGTTCGGGCTTTCCCAATGCCACAGATAAAATATCTTCCCTCCCAGATGGTGTAAATGTCCCCTGTGAACTCTGCTCCTCAAGAGAGTCCTGTAATAATTAATTGAACATTTCTATAATGATTGGAAATATATGACGAAAATAGTAAACTTAAATAAATAAAATAGATATCTTACAATCCTCTCAACTACGAGTCTCGATTCTTCCGAAAGATATTGTCCTTTTTTTCCCTTCTGAGCTCTTTTCCATTTCTCATGTCTAGATGGAGGGGATGGAGGGGCCACCTCTCCAGAGCTTGAAGACTCAGCTCTTAGTTGTTGAAATTTTTCTGCCATCATTTGTTCTTCCAATAATGCATACCCTCCCCGAGATAAACTATGAGGGTATACATTTTTAGATTGGATCTCTTGATGAGCTTTCCTTGTTTGCTGTAAATTAAGAATAAGTAATCATTAACAAAACAATAATAAGATCATTTATATAAGAAAGCTTATAAAAGTTTACATTGCCCTTACCAAAAATGATTCTTTTCTTCTACTTTCAAAAAATTGTCTCCATGTTTCTTCATCTATAAAAGGATATATACGACATGGATTCTCACGACTCCTATGACCATAAATGAAATCATATGAGAGGGTTGATTTGAAATCCCTCCATCTCCTAGCAGCCAACGATAAGCATTTCTTCCTGACTCCTCCAGTGTCAGGAATATCAAATGTCATCTGATAAAAAAGAGGTTAAAAATATTATATATACTAGAAACATTTAAAGAACAGTCAAACAATAGCAAAAGATCTTACCAAAATGGTCTCCCACAGCTGAGAAATTATCTCCTTATCCACACTTCTCCAATCATCATAGAGAATGCTTACTTTGCTCTTAGCCTGAGTTGCTACAAAAACCTTAAAATCTTTAGCATTTGGACCTCTAGGAAGATCATCATCATCAAACTCCACGACTATCCTCTCCTCCTTCGTACGGGCAAGTGATAATTTTGGTAAACGTGTGCACCCACGCTTACCAACCTTTGAACTCTTTTTCGTAATAGGAGCATGTGAATGTTCCTCCCCAGATGTATGACCAATATGCTCATCTCCAGAATCATGTGGCTGATCAACTGATTGATCTGTCATTTTCCTTCAAATCAAAAAAACAAACATTAGTTCACAAATATACAAATTCAAATATTGTAATACTACTTAATCAGAAAATAGAAAAGTGTACTAAATTACATTATAGTAAACATTTGTAATATGGTAAGCATGTTAAACAATGATAAACATGGTAAACACAGGCAAAAGGTTGCCAAGGAGTTGGCCCAAGAAAGCTGAAAAGTGGACTCACTGAGTCCACCGGTCAGCCGATGTGAGCTCACCGGCTAGCCGGAGGACCCAGGCAGTAGACTTGCCCACTGCCTGGTGCCACCGGCCGGCCGCTGGCTCACCACCGGCCGGCCGCTGGACCAGACAGAGACTTCCAGTTTGGTCCACCGGCCTGTCGCTGGATCACCACCGGCCGGCCGCTGGCTCACCACCGGACGGCCGCTGGCTCATCACCGGCCGGCCGGTGGACCAGACAGAGCTTTGCTCTGGACCACCGGCCAACCGGTGATCCACCACCGGCCAGCCGGTGCGCCCAGGACTTCTCCTCTTTACGGTTTTTATTGTTTTATCATTTTGGTTTGATACATGTTTTAATAAGTAAAAAATTTACAATATCTAACATTATATGAAAAAACTAAATGTAAACAAGAAATAAACATGTGTTACCTGTAATTTTAGGAATGTACAGTTGGATTGTTTTCCCAAATTCCTTCATCGTGATCGTTCCTTATGGCACAAACCATGTCTTCAACATACTCATCATTATGTTCTGTTAATCTTTCTATGGAAGTAGGGATCTCACATAAATCAGCATCTTCATCAAATTCATCCTCACCAACATATTGTTTTTTCCCTTGTAAAACAACAGCCCACTGCATATCTGATTGATCTACTACATAGAAAATTTGTTTGGCATGTGTTGCCATTATAAAAGAATCAGCTGTGTCTTCCAATCTATTCAGATTAACAAGTGTCATTCCAAATTCATCGTGTCTGGAACTGTTGTTACCGATAAACCATTTACAGTTAAAAACATGAACTTTAATTTTAAAGTAATCAGCCTCCCATATGTCTTCAATCACTCCATAATATGCACTTGATGCCGAAATTGGGTTTCTGTCCTTAGCACTCGAAAAATGCATTGCTTCTGCAAACACCAATACACCACTATTCTGAACTGCACTTCTGTTGTCCTGAGCTTTCGTATGAAATGTATAGCCATTAATGTCATAAGCGGACCATGTTATCACATTTAAAGATGGACCACCCACTATCCATTTTAATGTCTCTGATACATCTGATCTACCAAGCAAGGTATTTTTAAACCATGGAAAAAAAGTTTTGTTGTGCTCATTCAAAATCCACATTTCTTTCTTCTTTGGATGACATTGTTTCAACTCATTAATATGCAATGTGATATACGGTTGAACATCAGCTATGTTATTCAAGATGTATGATTCTAACTTCTTCATATGTTCAGCTGACAGTGATTTGACTTTCAAGCCACGAATCCCCTTTCCCTCATTATTAACCCATTCATGGCGAGATGGAGGCAAACCTATGTGTTGCGCCGTAGCCAAGTATCTCGTACAAAACTCTGCTACCTCCTCAGAAATATACTTTTCAATAATGGAGGCTTCAGGTCGATATGGATTTTTAACATATCCCTTTAATATTTTCATATACCTTTCAAAAGGATACATCCAACGAAGATATACAGGTCCACAAAGCTTTATTTCTCGAACCAGATGAATCATTAAATGCACCATCATATCAAAAAAAGTTGGAGGAAAATACATTTCCAAATGACAAAGTATAAAAATTGCATCCTTTTCCAAAATGTTCAAAGCATTCACATCAATCGCCTTGTTACAAATTGAATTGAAAAAATAACACAACCTCATTATAGTCTTTCTAACACGGATGGGAAGTATTCCACGCAGTGCAACTGGTAGAATTTTTTGCATCATGACGTGACAATCATGTGATTTCATACCTATCAACTTCAAGTCTTTCAATGAGACAAAATTTTTTACATTTGAAGAATAACCTTGAGGCACTTTGATATCATGAAGACACTGACAGAAGCTACTTTTCTCCCTCTTCGATAATGTATGACAAGCCGGGGGAAGAAATGTTCGTCTTCCTTTAGGAGTGGGAGCTAACTCCAAACGTATTCCCATTGATAGTAGGTCTAACCTTGCATTCAACCCATCTTTTGTCTTTCATTTAATATCTAGCAATGTTCCGATCAAAGAATCACAGATATTATTCTCCACGTGCATGACATCAATATTATGTTTGACTTCATGATACCTCCAATATGGTAGCTCAAAAAATATTGACCTTTTCTTCCAAATATGTCTATCATTACCAGATTTCTGTGTCTTTCCCAATGTCACATCAAGGTTTTTCACCCTCTCAAAATACAAATCTGGGGATAAAGTTTTTGGAGCAGTATCAAATTCTTGTGAGCCATTGAATGCATTTTTTAGTCTTCTATAAGGGTGATCCATAGGCAAAAACTTTCGATGACCCATGTACACTGTTTTCCTCCCATGATGCAATTGACAATATGACATCTGTTGTTCGCAAATTGGACATGCTTTATTCCCTTTAACACTGTATCCAGACAAATTTCCATATGCTGGGAAGTCATTTATAGTGAATAGAAGCACTGCATGCAGTTGAAAATATTCCATTTTATAAGAATCATACACCCTAATACCATCATCCCATAACAGTTTCAAATCATCAATCAGCGGTGACAAGTATACATCAATATCATTGCCGGGTTGCTTTGGACCAGAGATCATGATACTCAACATGACATATTTGCGCTTCATACAAACCTCAGGAGAGAGGTTGTAAATTACCAATAAAACAGGCCATGAACTATGTGTGCTACTGAGGGTTCGGTATGGATTCATTCCATCTGTGCACAAGCCTAGTATCAGATTTCTAATTTCATTTCCAAATGTAGGGTACTGGGCATCAATTTTCTTCCATTGTGGACAATCAGCTGGATGACATATTTTTCCATCACATACCCGCTCATCAGCATGCCATCTTAACCTTTTTGCATCATGTGAATTAGCAAATAAACGTTTGAAACGAGGAATTATAGAAAGATACCAAAATACCTTTGAAGGTAGCTTTGTAATCTCTACATCAGCTTGTGATTTTTCTTTCACCTTATACCGTGATGTCCCACATTTAGGACACTCTTTCAGAAATTCATATTCCTTCCTATATATAATGCAGTCATTCGGACAGGCATGTATTTTCCTGTATCCCAATCCCATCGGGCATAATATTTTTTTGGCCTTATAATGTGAATCTGGAAGATCGTTATCTTTTGGAAGAATGTCTTTCATCAATTGTAGCAGCTCTGTAAAACTTCTGTCACTCCATCAATTCTTCTCCTTCAGGTTAATCAATCTTAACACAGCCGACAAAACCGTAAAATATGTACAACCAGGATATAATGGTTTTTCATCATCACCATATAGACGTGCAACTGTCGGTTCTATCTCAATTTGTTCTGCTACAATATCGCGAATCATTTCTTCAATTCCATCGGAGTTACCATCTTGCGATTCATTATCATCAGTGACATTCTGTCCAGTTTCACCATGCCAAATCCAAGGGTTGTAACTCGGATTGAAACCATGACAAATCAGATGATCTTTTATCTCTCTACTTTTCAACTTCTTCATATTCATACATTTCAGGCACGGACAGAAACAAATGTCACTACTTGGAACATTTCGTTTAGAAAATTCCAAAAAGGCATCAACACCTTCCTCATATTCATTGCTCATTCGATGTTCCGTAATCCAACTTCAACTCATTATTACCTATAACAAATAGCAAAAATATATATATTTTTTAGATAAGACAAATATATGTTTATATGAAAAAAATCATAATTTGAATGTAAACAATTTTGAAATATAAAAAAATCGATGTGTATTTAAAAACATATGCTTGAATATTATTTTTTAAACAAAATATAGTAAGATATAACACCCCCCCTGGACACCCCCCGACCCCTCTGGACAGCCCCCCGCCCCTCCTGGACACCACCCCCACCCCCTACCCCCTTGGAAACCCCCTTGGACATCCCCCAACCCTCTAGACAGCCCCCCCCCCCCCACCCACCCGGACAACCCCAAATACCCTCTGGAGAGGCCGCCACCCACTTGGACAGCCCCCCACACCCATCCACCCCCTTGGACACCCCCCTGGACACCCCACCGACCCCTCTGGACAGGCCGCCACCCCCTTGGACAGCCCCCCACACCCACCCATCCCCTTGGACACCACCCTGGACACCCCCCGACCCCTCTGGACAGCCCCCGACCCCTCTAGAAAGCACCCACACCCCTCCTGGACACAACCCCCCACCCCCGACCTGTTTGGACACCCCCCTGGACACCCCCAACCCTCTGGACAGCCCCCACCCCTCCTAAACACCACCCCCACCCCTACCCCCTTGGACACCCCCCTGGAAACCCCCCAACACCCACCCACACCCTTGGACAGCCCCCCACACCCACCCACCCCCTTGTAAACCCCCCTGGACACCCCCCGACCCCTCCGGACAGCCCCCCACCCCTCCTGAACACCACCCCCCACCCCTACCCCCTTGGACACCCCCCTGGACATCCCCCAACCCTCTGGGCAGCCCCCCCACCCACCCGGACAACCCCAAATACCCTATGGAGAGGCCGCCACCCACTTGCACAGCCCCCCACACCCATCCACCCCCTTGGACACCCCCCTGGACACCCCACCGACCCCTCTGGACAGGCCGCCACCCCCTTGGATAGCCCCCCACACCCACCCATCCCCTTGGACACCACCCTGGACACCCCCTGACCCCTCTGGACAGCCCCCGACCCCTCTAGAAAGCACCCCCACCCCTCCTGGACACAACCCACCACCCCCGACCTGCTTGGACACCCCCCTGGACACCCCCCAACCCTCTGGACAGCCCCCCCACCCCTCCTAAACACCACCCCCACCCCCTACCCCCTTGGACACCCCCCTGGACACCCCCCAACACCCACCCACACCCTTGGACAACCCCCCACACCCACCCACCCCCTTGTAAACCCCCATGGGCACCCCCTGACCCCTTTGGACACCCCCCCCCCCCCCCGCCCCTCCTGGACACCACCCCCCACCCCCTACCCCCTTGGACACCCCCTGGACATCCCCCAACCCTCTGGGCAGCCCCCCCACCCACACGGACAACCCCAAATACCCTATGGAGAGGCCGCCACCCACTTGGACAACCCCCCACACCCATCCACCCCCTTGGACACCCCCCTGGACACCCCACCGACCCCTCTGGACAGGCCGCCACCCCCTTGGACAGCCCCCCACACCCACCCATCCCCTTGTACACCACCTTGGACACCCCCCGACCCATCTGGACAGCCCCCGACCCCTCTAGAAAGCACCCCCACCCCTCCTGGACACAACCCCCCACCCCCGACCTGCTTGGACACCCCCCTGGACACCCCCAACCCTCTGGACAGCCCCCCCACCCCTCCTAAACACCACCCCCACCCCCTACCCCCTTGGACACCCCCCCTGGACACCCCCCAACACCCACCCACACCCTTGGACATCCCCCACACCCACCCACCCCCTTGTAAACCACCATGGACACCCCCCGACCCCTCTAGACAGCCCCCCGCCCCTCCTGGACACCACCCCCCACCCCCTACCCCCTTGGACACCCCCCTGGACATCCCCCAACCCTCTGGACAGCCCCCCCCCCCCACCTACCCGGACAACCCCAAATACCCTCTGGAGAGGCCACCACCCACTTGGACAGCCCCCCACACCCATCCAACCCCTTGGACACCCCCCTTGACACCCCATCCAAATGGACACGCCCCAACCCTCTCGGGGATTTATAGAAAACGATGAAAAATTAGTGAAATCATAAAATTAGTCAATATTGCAAGTCGAACTAATAGATCTAGGGATGATAAATAAGATTATGTTGCCAAAACGAGTTAAAAGGGTTCGCAATCGAAGAATCTTAGCTAGTTTCAACAAAAAAAAATCACAACACAAATATATATACTATCCGCGAAAAAAAACGAACGAGTGGGAGGATTACCTGAGTGCTGCGAGTTTAGATGATTGATCCGAGGAGATTAAATATGAGAAACGATGATCGCAAAACGAATCTAAACCAACGAAATGGACGAGCCGATTCGGGATTACACGCGAGAGAGACGAGTCGCGACTGTCGAAGGTAAACTCGCGAATGACAATCCACGGGTCTGGGTAAATTTTTAAATGAGTTATCACGTCGGTTATTCAATAACCGACGTTATAATTTTTTAAAAAACATTTATAACGTCGGTTATTCAATAACCGACGTAAAAACATTCCTCGGATTCTTTTCTTACATTGTTTATTTTATAACCGACGTTATAAAGGGCTCAAAATCCACGTTTTATTACGTCAGTTATTCCATAACCGACGTCAAAAACATCTGCAGATTCTTTTTTTACGTCGGTTAAAAAATAACCGACGTAAAAAGGCCTTCAAAAACCGCGTTTTTTACGTCGGTTATTTAATAACTGACGTAACAAACGCCCCCCGCTTCTGTTTGTTACGGCGGTTAATGTATAACCGACGTAAAAAACGAAGTCGCGCGATTAATAACGTCGGTTATAAAAATAACCGACGTTAAAGGTGTACTAAACACAGGTTTTTACGTTGGTTATTTAATAACCGACGTAAAAAACCTCGTTTTACATATTATGACGTCGGTTTTATATAACCGACGTAAAAAATGGTGACGTAAAAAACGTTTTCTGCACTAGTGAATATTTAATTTAAAATAATAAAGAAAATGGATAATCACACTATTCATAGCTATTTAGGTTGAATTTTCTTATGATACCACACAAACAATCATTTCATTAAAATGGTGAGTATACTTCACAACCATGAAATACTAATCTCGAATATCATTAATTCATACCTCCAATTTACACCATGTATCATGATGGAAACTATTCTAAATGATTAATTGGTAATTTCAACCAAATACTTTCATTTGAACTATTTAATATATTAATGAATCATGATAAGGGATAGAATAATACATTGATGGTGATATTCTAACTCATTTTATGGGAGGATATTACTGACATTATATTTATGTTGAGAGATTCTCTTTAAGATATGCATAAATATTTTTTATTATATTCTTTACATGCCTATTAACATGATTTAGATTTTCAATAATTAAGTAAATATACTTGAAAAACATAATGTATAGATAAAATCATGTTTTATTTCATATTATAATGATCATTAAATTATTTACATTATCTAACCACCTTTAATCATGAAGAAAATCCTTCATAACTTTAATTAATAAAAAACCATGCATGGGAAAATAAAATAAATAAGTGTTAGGTTTATGATATTTTATCAGCTGGTTTATCAACAAGAGATAAAATAACCAAGACCCTAGAATAAATTACTCCTTAAAACATTTCATATCATGAGTTGTTTCAATTCTCCTTTTACGTATACATATCCTTGGATGAGTTTTATCTCATTTTGGGTACTAAGCCAACTCCGCTCATAAAGAGATCCATCCTTTACACATTTTTACTCAATCACCAGTAATGGGTATCAGGGGTTTAGTACTACAAGGAAGTAACCTAAGATACATATCCAAGTACATAAAAAAGGTAGAATGACTATTTTAAAACAAGCATATTTAATTTATTAAAAAAACTCATATAAAACCCATCAAATAAAAAATTTACAAAAAATACCCAACATATATAGGTTTCATTAGAGTTTGTGATCAATGGAAAAAAGAATCAACTTAACATTTTATATTAATAATATTCATCTCAATTCATTATTAAGAAGATAAAATTACTTTCATTGAAAATTTTTTCGACCAATTAATTAATTATTTATCTTAGATATCTCTTCAAATAGAAATTGAAACACCTATCCTCTATTTATTTAAATAAATTTAATTTTTTTAAAATTTAATATAATGATGTTTTCAATGCATAATAGTGAGTCTACATTGATTCAACCATCATATACAGTATAAATTAATTACTATATTTTAACATATACATGATATATACCAAAGGTGACAAATAATATACCTCTCTGCATCAAAATAAATACATTTCTAGAATTCAATTATTCCACAACATGTTATATCACCCAAATTGACTTGTGATATACATTGGGTACATTCATTGTAATTTATAATGTACTTATACATCTTGTATGCCTATAATTAATGTAATGATAGAAATATTGTTTTGTTTTGTGGTTCAATCTATGTAATCTGCATGGTGTTTATTACCACAAGCCATGCCATAAATATATGTGGTATGTACATTGTCAATGAATCTGAAGTACATACAATTTACAAGTATTTTTACACATCATATAGATATAAAAATGAATGTATAATTTTTATGGGGAATTAATATTCACACACCATAAAAACATTACTCTCTTTTTACCTGATATAGAGTTACACCAATTACATGGGGTGTATAGGTGTCTACACATAGATTAGTTAGTTCCATATTTTAAATTTTATCTGTAGAATCTCATAACACTCTTTCCTCAACATGTAATTAGAATGAGTTTTCATGAGTTACAGAGTGTGTATGACCAGCTAGAAGTCATGTACTACATGACTGGTCATGTCGCTTTGCTGGAAGTCAATATGAATCTTGTAATGTAATTGTATTGTTAACCACAAAATGTTTTAGGTTTTATTTGTTCAGATATGCTGTGTAGAGTGAAAATACATGTACACCAGATATATGAATTATAATCCATGTAAAAAACTTATTTCAAGATAGAAGAAATTACACAATGTGTAATAAAACTACATGTTAACCCACACATCATTTCATCATTATCACAACCCAAACCGTATGTGTTTGACCTATGGAACCCAATATATAATTTAACACTACAAAACCTCAATATTTGATAAAAAGATAGTACCCTTGCAACCTCTATATGAGATCTTTAATCATTTTTCAACTATTCAAGGGCATTTATTAGTCATACGAATTCATAAATAATAATTATCATGGAATTTAGATTAAATATGGGAAAAATTGGAAAAGAAATATAACACATATGTTTAAGAAATTTATCAAACAACTCAAAAATAAATATGAATTAGAATTAATCCACTTGGATATTACTTGGATCCTCTAGGGAATAGTAGATATAGTTAGATGATGTCAAATAATGATTCATTATTGGTTTCAATGAACGATACCTAAATAACATTATAGGGGATTCCTCAGAATATTCTAGAGAGGATATTTGACCCCAAATTTTAAATTAAATTAAAATAATAATTACTTTTAACATGATAATTCCATATATTAATTTTTCATTCCTCAATTTTCATGCATCGTTATTGATAGAGAATACATATATAAATTCCTCTATTTGTATCTGCATGTTCTCTAATATTTTTAAAACAAATACTCATGGAAATATAGTTTCAATCATGGAGGAACCTATTCCTTCACATCATTCATCATTGGTCAAAAAAGTGAATTATTTTCTTCAATATTTTTCTTGATAGAGAGAGAGAGATGAAGAAATTTAATCTTGGTATTGAATGAATTTTTAGAGTCTCTCTATTGTATACAACAACTCATTCTACAAAGAATTTTATAGATCATAATATTTACAAAGTTTTAATATTTTATAATCTCACAATGAACCCTTTACTAATTTCTACTATATGTTATCCCAAATTAATACTAATAATAATAACACTATTATTTTTTTTATTAATAATATTATTACTATTATAAAGCCTGAAGTTTTTTTATTTTAATATAATTATTTAAATAACTAAAATAATATATTTTTTGATGAAATTAATTATATATCTAATTCAAGTCAAGACCTTAACTCACCCAGTCAATCATTCTTGATATTTATTAAACGTGGAATAATTTAATATTTTATCCAAATAAATATTATTATTATATTAAATGAATAAATATTATATTCACTAATCTCATGATTAACTGTTTATTTTAATGTTAAAATTACTATAAAAATATTTATATTAATATATTCACTAAATTGGACAAAAAATAATAATTTTTTACACTGAACAATAGAAATGGGAAAAAATTCAAATCCCATATTCCAAACATGAATATCTAGTAACTAAATTTATGTGATCAACATAACAGGAGGAATCATGAATCAAAGTAAATGTTAATTCATAATATAAAAAATAAGTAGAATTTAATGTGATTATGGATACACTCAGTGTGTGAGTATCTTGGCCTCTTTCCAAGTGGCATTATGTTAACTTACCTAATGACAAAGATCAACATATATCAATTTTTCATGGAACTAATAGAGAAGTAATTTAATGTAACAATATCTACAATATTCTAATGAAATCAATTTTATAATATATTCCCTCTGTTTTTGTATCTCATCATTGAGGATGTATACTTGTTTCATCACCCTATATGCTTGATTTAACAATCATTAGGTTTATAAAAAGAACATATTAGTTAACTACCATGACCATGAATTAAATTGAACAATTCCATTTCAATAAAATTGTTTGATCTATCATATTTCATTGGCTAAAAATTGAAAAATAAATACTTTTTGATAGATTCAATTAATTCTTTATCACTTATGGCTCACCCGACGGATTATACCACATTACAAGAATATTTTAATATACTTATAATCCATATATTAAATTTCACGATTCAATATATATATATATTAACAATAATATCAACTCAATGCACCAATAAAAAATCCTTAGTTTTGAATATCCAATGACATGTATAGCATGTGGACTTTCTATGGGTGGTTCTGTAAACATATCCTCCCTTCTTGGAGATTACCAAGTGATAAATTCATGAGAATATGCTTCAATTCCTTATGAGTCTCCAACACCTAATAATAAAAAATCTTCTATGTCTATTTAGGAAGAAGTTATATATACTATATAATATATGTTTAAGAATATTTTCATTTAATTTATAGTCTCACATTATTTTAAGGAATTAATATTAACATTAAATGTAATAAATATTCTACATAAACTACCATATTAATGTTAAACTAATGAATAATCAGCATGTGATAAAATATTTATTAATATTATAGTAATAGAATGTATAAATTTAGTTGGTTGAAGGAAACCAAATCCAATAGTTTCATCTTATGAAACATTAATCATCAATGGTATCTTCATGTAGATGAAAAATCGAATGTTAACCCCAATATTCCATTAAAAAATAAATCGCTGGTTACGATTGACTAACATTTCATATAACGTATGATATGTTATTATGATAAAAATTTATAGTCTTAAAAATTGTATTATTATCACAATACCACTTCTTAAAGTATCCACATATTAAAGAAAATTATAAGACTCATTTTCGGTTACATTGTTCCATATGAAATAAACAAATCATCACTTATAGTATGTCAAAAAAAACATGTGTATATTTAGATATCGGGAATATCTATCTCAATAACACACTTGCACTAATGCCTAATAAATATGGTTTTATTAAAACTTATTTAGTATCATAACAAATAACTGGTGACATTATATATAAAACTCATTTGTATACTTGTAAAAATGTTTTGAAATCTACCATCAATATCACTATTTATAACATCATATGATGTACATCTAGTATTTCCATCCAAAAATCAACTTGGATGAACACTAGAATTATTATAGAGAAGTTCTATAAGTTTGTTTAATCTTAATCCCCAATCATTAAACGAAATAGTCAGATCATGTAGACCATTTTTTCATTGATAACAATGTTCAATTCCAAAATACATAAATATAATAAAAGAGAAGCCTCAATAAAACCATTAGTGCTACTCAACACAAAAATTAATTTGTAATAGTCCCCATTAAACATATACATTACAAAACCTTTTTCCACCACATATATAAAGAAAATATTAAATTATCATATAATCCATATATCTATTAAACTGTGTAACCATAGGACATGATGTATTTCAATCATGTGTAACTAATCATATTTTCTCAATTATCCATGTATAGACTAACCATACATATATTAAAATAATATTTCATGTCCCATGATGGATGAGCATATCAGATACCCCTTATCATATAGACAATAATAACACATGTCTTTTCTAGGTTTATTTTTTTAAGTATTTAGTTGTTCTCAATAGAGGGCCTAGATATCATACTTCTCATATGATAGAAAAATATTATCCTCATTAAACTAAACCAATAAATAGTTCTATAGTTTACATAACTATCAACATATTATCTCAACCACATGGATAGTGTATGAAAGGATTCAATGTATTAATGTTCTATTAATAGGTATCATATCTATACAATGATTATAGGGATTTTAAAATATAATACAGACACCTATATCATACCATAGATATAGTGTTTCAAAAACCATATAATATAATTTGTGGGTCATCTAGTAGAAAAATTCATTTTGTGTTACAATATAATATGTTTCATTACAATACAAAATCTTACTTACTCTAACCTTATAATTATCACAACCAATAAAACTCCATGATGAAATTAGATTAAATATAGATCAAATTCATAATTTAAGTTGTTAATTATCATTATACAATGTGTTCCTGATCCATCTAACTTGTGAAAGTGATAATGTAAAAATTACTTTTATATAACATGACATATTTAATCATCTTCCAAAAATAATTTTATAATATATCAATAAAACCTACATAAGTTATATTCTCATATATCAAATTAAAGGATTCTAAGATGATATATGTCATATCTATTTCATATTTTATGAAATTAATTTCATATTAATGTAATTTCATGAAACATCTTCATTTGATAATTTGATAATGTCCTCCGAATATGTTCCATTAATGGGAAATATAAATTTAGGTAACTAGTTTGAATAATTTTTCATCTTTGTATCACATTCCCATACTTCAAGTCATTAAACAAGTATTCGGAAAAAATTAAATTATGATATCAAGGTATAATTTCAATAAATTTTACCCATTTATAAATATTTATTATGTTCTTCATCAACATCATTAAGAACATATCCATTCAAAAAAATAAATTGAGATCAATTTGTGGAAACTATATGTGACCCTTTACATTATATATTATACAAAATTCATGAATATTTTTCAATATAATGTTACAATGAATTATAACTTCACATATATAATCTTTTATTTGTTAAACTTTTTAACTTCACTATGTCCAAACATATTAACAATAGTCTCATAAAAATTATATTCTCTTCAGAATATCATGCTATGAAACACAAACATTGTTGTGTCTATGAAATAACATTTATTTCCTTTAGGGTGGATTTTTAAAAAATGATCTATTTAAAACCCATTTATCAAATGGAATTATATATTTTTTATGAGATATTATTAATGGAAGACTTCATTCTTATAAATACGCACTTAATGGGTGTGGAATCATAATTCCTCATATTTTATCAAAAAAATGGATAAAATATTTGATCCTAGGAAAACAACCATCCTTGTAATCTTTTTAGATTATGTTATATAATTTTATAAAATATAAACAATTTGTAAAATCTCATTTTATCCATAATAACTATTTTTTACAAATAAATTCTCTTATCAAAGGATAGAACTATGATATTTAGACATTTCATTTAATTTGAACAAATTGAGCATCTAATATTCCATTATATTCAACATAACAATAATATAATGTTTTATTATATATTTTAATTCAAATTACATGATGAATTATTTATTATCATATTTTTGAAATCAAATATACTAATAAAATTTATAAATCATTCATTTGGTATCATACACATTTCAAAAGTGAGAGATTAATTTTTATAACACTAATATATGATGTTTAATCTCTATATTGTTCCAAAAACCCCTTCAGTTGTTTAAAGTAATTTAATCCCTAAAATATTTTCAACCCCCCATGACACCTGTTGTGGGTTTTAACATTTTCGAATTTTTATTTAAATAAGTATTTTTCAACATTATAATAAACCTTTTCCTTTTCTAGTTTCATATTTTACAAATTTTTACTCTAATATAGCACCAAATCCTAGACATAACATGTCTCATTTATCTATTGTCATAATTTTTAACATACCATGTAATAATCTAATTAAAATAATTATCACATTGGAATATTTCTAATGTTGAATATATAATGAAATCCAAAACTAGATATTGGTATAATGGAAATATATTGTACTTACATGTCATTAAAACACCAAAGAATATCAATCATATGAATAGAGACTAAAATTTATTGGTTCATCATATATCTAATTACATTGGATCCTCAATTGAACTCATCTATGCATCTTATAATATTATATATTCATATGTTTAAAAACATCAAAATTGTTACTTATAATGGTTTTCATTAACACTTGGATTTTTTTATAAGAAATATTGATATGTTATTATACCATTCTGGAAAATTGCATCCATAATGTTTTAAATTATAATGGATTATGAGATTTTTTTTTTATTATATTATTTTAACAACAATTGAATATTTTATCAGTTTATTATCAAGTTTTAAATTTATTTAGGGTTGTATTTATTGTTATTAAACTTAAATGATGTGTCCTTTTAAATTTAATCATTTCTATTAGGGGTCAAGATCCATATTTAACCAAGCATTATATATATTAAGTTTTTCTATGATAACATATCTGTATTGGTATATAATCATAGCAATCATATCAAATACTACTACAAGATAATTTGGAAGATTAAAATTTATCATAAATCATTATATAGACAAACTAATTCAATTCCTCTCGTATCATAACCCTTATGGTTTCTCAAATATGTGTGAACCAATTCTTATTTTAGGAGATATACCCCCATGTGTGGTGACCCAATAATTACATACACAAATATTAAATTATTTTAGAAGAATATTAAATAAAACTAAAAAAATACATGTCCAAAAAACCTTAATGGTTTTTTGTATTTAGATGCTGGATATATAATCAATGTATTTCATGTGAAATCTTCAATATATAAAAAAAGACATTCTCAATTCGTACTATTTCAATAAATTCCCTATTTAAAACCATTCATCATAATTGATAGAAACTGATACATAATAATGGTCTTGTTCAAATGATCATTGTGGGTAAAAATAATATATATCAATCAATGATCAAAAGTGGTCATAAGATAACTATAAGGGTGTAAGAAAAAGATCATATGTTATGAGCATCACACCCAATCAGTGAAATATCATTACTAATAATTCATGGTGTATGGTTTTTTCATAAAAAAATACACAATTTAAAATATTTTGGAATTAAAAATAACAAAACATAATACATGGAAATATATCATAAGCATAAGACATAAGTTTGTGTCATACTAATATGCATATAAAAAAATTCCTTAATCAGGGATCACTACCAAGACAAACATAATGGGTAAATTAATATGGAGGATTGGTTATAGTCATTTTTACCATCATTTACATAATCACGTATCTCTTCCCAAACTATCATAGTGGTCACTGTTCAACACTCAACATGTTTTTCTCCCCATTTCTATAATTTCCTTATTATGGATCATGGACAAGACTAGCATTGTAAATATTTTATTTTATTTAACATGTTTTTCTTCCCATTCTAGAAACTTTTGGCTCATGGAATATCATTCATAACTCAATACATTAGAGGGATAAATAATTTTGGGCCCAACCATCACACAATTAACACCATACATAAGTATACAATAGTATCATAAATAAATTAGCATAGTATAAACCACTAAAAAATAGATTTCATAAAAGTTTCATTACAACAAAATTAACTTATTTAAATAAAAATAGTTTCATAGAATAATCCTTAAAACATCATCATCATATTCTATATAGAAAAAAACTTGGATGGTATAATATGATAAGATCTCTAGTGAATTATGGAAATACATAATGTATATTGACATATATGTAAAATAAATTTTATAAAATCATTAAAAATATTATTTGAAAATTAAATAGAACATTATTTTATTTTTTGGAATTTGAAAAAAAAACATCGCAGAAGAATGGAATGTAATTCCATTATTTCTTCTATGTAACAGTTTGGTATACTTTTTTGAATATATTAGATGTTATGAGAATATTCATTGTTTTATTTTGTTGCTCATAATTCCCTGATATTGATATAATAAAAATGTTAAATATAATATATATTGTGTCTGTAGGACTTCTGAAATAATGTTATATCTATATAATATGGTCTCCTAGGAAAAAGAGATATCCATTAATTCAAATGTATTGGTTTTATCCCCAGCAATAGATAAGTTTGGTTAGCTTTTGGAATTCTAATAGTGTATAGTTTCTAGTCGAAATATGATAAATAATATGAATTAAATTATTTATTTATTTATAATTTAATTAATATTTGACGAAAATTGAAACTATATTAATAACACTTTCCTAAAATTATCTTTGGTTATCTATAAAACTCTAGGATATTGGTGGAGTAATATCTCATTGTGAATCCATGAAAGTGATTGGGGAAATTGAAATATATTTCCACAAAATAACTATTTCATCAATGGTCTCTCATGAAAAAATATCGTCATCACTGGTGTTATTTGATCTCACCAACAACAATGAAAAAGAATCATTCTTCATCAGTGATCAATCTAATATTATTGAAGAATTATTATTTTGATTCATTAATCACTCTTCTTGTTTTCTCCACAATGAATGGAAATGAATTTTTGTAAAAGTTAAATCATGTATTGTTTAATCATTTTTTACATTTTTTCCATTAATTAGAAAATTTGCATTGTTGTTCTTATCCCCATTCATTAATGTATCCACTAACGAATGAAGGTCAACCTAGATAATTTAAAAAAATTATTCATTACATTTTTCTTTTGTTTCTTTCTCCCTTTGTTCATTGAATGTTCATCATAAATATATTGTTTGAACAATAGTTATACAATAATCAAGAACTAATGTTTGTGCAATAAATATTTTACATAAAACATTTTCACCATGGATTCAAATTTGCTATTCAAGGCATTATTGGGGATTGATGAAGATGATGAATGATAAGTTTTATGAAGACGGATTTTGTTTCATACGTTTAGTCATTTGGATGATGTCGTGTGATATGAGGTGATTATCGAAAAATTGGTGGCCCAAAATTAATCACTAGTGATGAATCGTGATTTCAAAAACATTGATCTAAAGCTTTTGGGTTTGATTCGTGGATAGAGTGAAGGAGGTGATGGTATGTGTCGTTACACATGATGACTAAGGAATTTTGGAAAAAATAGATATACACAACTTGTAGATCAGAAAAAACTACACCATGTAAACCCCTCTTTCATGGTTTCAAGGGTTGACATATGATGATAAATATCACAAGACAGTGTGAATTGACCACATATCATGTGACCTAATGATAGAATAATAGAATGTATCCATTAGTACATGAGCACACAAATGACTAGTGTATATGGGAATTACCTGAGTAAAAAATCATTGTTTTGAGTGAATGTTCCCATTAATATAAGGCTTCGACACATAAGGATACACTACATACACCATTTACACATTTTTTACCCTCTTCAGTGATGAATATAATCCTGTATTCCCTCATTAATGTTTCATTAGCATCAAGGGTTTGTTTCTTTAGTCCATCTCTAGGAGTGTATAGTGTAGTATACCATCATGTGTTTGTGATGAATGATCCCCTCTACATGTTAGTTCTAGATATATTTATGTATCCATCTGTATTTAATTGTTAAAAGGATGGTCCATATGTCCCATTTACATTATCTAGGGCATGAAATCACCTTCCAAGTGTTGTTTCTCAAAAAGAGTTAGTTATTCCCCATAGGCCACATGTGTAATACCTTACCATTGAATCAATATTTTATCATCTTTAGTATTATTCGGGATTAGAAATTCATGATGTATGTGGCCTCATGTATAAGATTCGTCAATATAATTATGACTTATGAATTTAGTTCCCTTAGATGACTATGACATACGACTCTCAACAATAATCCTACTGTAGTAGTGAGAACATAACCATACATTGAGACATAGAGTCTATATATGATAATATTTGGGTTGTTATTGTATTTCTATCATATTATGTCACATTTTTATATCGATATGAATTTTACTTGATACATTTTTATGTGATTTTAGTTTTTCCAGCTATTTAAATTTATAATCACCCCTATATGGGATCTTCCCAATCAGTTCATGACTTTTTCAGGTGGTAGAAAATTATATGATGTCTTAGGAGGACTCTTAGTTGCTGGATTTTAGGTTAGTAAAAATACCATATAACATTCTAGGAGTTTCATCTTGACAACAAAACCCTTTTTAGCTGTATTGACTCTTTTATATTTATAGTGGTCTTGTTTTAATCCCTATTTTTTCTGTATTCATGGACATTCTCTGAGGTGGGATTATTTTTCAAGCATTCATATTTGGTCGTTGTTGTTAATATTTTCAAAATAATGCTACTGTAAGTAGATGGGTATGTTTGTAATGTTGATTTAGTTTAATTCAACCCTTGTGCATGATATTTTTACTCGGTAATAGACACATACAAAAAAGATATTTGATACAGGCTTTGGGTGTCACACTTGGCTTGTTTCATTCTAGGTGGGAACCAATGAACCAAGTCATTATATAGTGGTATTAAATGAAGGTTCTGGAACTCTAATGGAGATTTGGATATTCTCTTATGATAGGTGAAGTAATCTAACATGACATGTCCCAAATTTCCATGTTGTAAGGATAGACAGAGTTCATGGACTACCTAGGATGAGTCATCAACTTGAGTAGGGAGTTCCATGGGGAGGAAAACAAGGAAGAGGATATGGTAGAGTATTGGTTTTTGGTTGGCGTTATGATCCATTACAACCAAAACAACCTCTAGGTGGTACCCACATGGCTTAATGAGTTAGTTATCTAGATTGTTGAATGATACATGAAGTAGAGTTTTAGAGCCTAAAGGATCCATTTATGACATGAAGAATGATTTTTTTTCTTCTCTACATTGATTGTAGTTTTGATATAATAAATAAAATGATTCACTTTACTTTCGTCGTACCTTCTACAAGATACAAAGATTTCATTGTATCATATAGATCTCAATTATGGTTATTTCCTTCTACCATTGAATAAACAACGATCGCAGACTTTTTCAAATAATATTACCTAACTATTGGAGGAGAAATCATATATGATATCTATTCATGGTTCTGATGAAACCTTATAACGTCATTTTTGGTATGGACTGGCTATCCATATTTCAATAATAGATTGAATCTTTTAGGTAGATGATGTTATGTGTCCATGTTGATAGGATGAAATTTTCCACCATTGGAGATAAGGAATCTGAAGACAGGTAGGATGGTATTGTATGGAAGAAGATATTTACAATTTCTAATTAGTTGGATAGTATGACCCATGGACTGTGAGAAGGAATGTGATTTAAATTTTCTACATTAGAGAAAGAGTATGTAAAATCCATCTCATAGGATGTATATGGTTAAATCCCAATAATTCTATCAAACACTATATAGACCTCCACCCACAATCTACACTAATATCTATGACAACATATCAAATGGCCTCTATAGATTATAGAGAGCTAAAGGTGTAGTTGGAGGATTTGAAGATGAATGATTTTTTTAGATGCAATGTGTCCCCATGGGATGACCCATTATTCATAAATAAGGTGGAGGATAATAGTTTTAGGTTGTGAATGGATTAAAATTAAATGAACCAGGTTAATATCAAGAATAAGAATCTAATTAAAATAAATGGTGGCCTTTTGACTATCTAAAAGTTGAAATGTGGTTCTTTAAGATTAAACATTATTTGTGTTATCACAAGATCTGAATTTGATAGGAGGATATATCAAAGACATAATTTTGGAGACTCTATTATCCATATGACAATATAGTGATTCCATTCAGCATGATTAACACCCAAGAATTGTTCACGGGACTCATGAACCAAACCTGTCAACTCATCTTAGACCACTTTTTGATAATCTTCATCAACGAAATCCTTGTATACATAACATAAAATGAAGAAAAAGAAACACATTTTAGGATTTTTCTAGATATATTATGAGATAACCATATTTATGGGATTCTCACAATGCGTCTGTTCTAGATTTTAAATTTCCACTTTACAAGACATGTCATCACATTGGAGGGAGTATCGATGTACGCCCACTATGATCGAGCCAATTAGATCTTAGGAGGCACCTAAGAGAATAATTGAGTTATAAAGAATCCTTGGGTTGGTGGTATATAATTATAATTTAATGCCTAATTTCTGTTGGGTCATGACACCTTAGAAGACATGTAACTGGAAGTGGAATCCTTTCATGTGGATGTATAAAGAATATAATTATTTTTATGATATATAGAAGTGGATTAAAATAACCACCATTTTAAGAATGCCAAAGGAGGGTGATTAATTTTTGGAATTCCTTCATGCATTTTGATTTGGTATCATATTGTTTTTGTTTAAGGGGTATAAAGTGATTGTTTGTGGGTCAAAACATCTAATTCCACATGATAAGAACTACACATCTCATGGCTTGGAGCTAGTAATATTAGTTCTCACTCTGAAGTCTTCATTATAAAACATTATGGGATTGAAATTCATCCTCAATTTTAACTATAAGAGTGTTGACAATGTATTAACAAATAAAGATATCAACCTAAGGTAGATGTTATGGAATCCCTCCTTCTTATTACATAACTTTTCATTACATGTTACAAGCAGAGGATCATTAAAGACTAGTGTCATGGAAATCAGGATCACAATACATGAAAACAAAATAAAACATTCTTCTAAACTACTCACAAGGCTTCATCATAGGTAAATCCTATGTACAATTACTGAACTCATATCCTGGAGACATACATCAATTAAAATGGTGAGCAGAAGGTTCAGTAAGGAAAATGAGTGAAACAGGTGACATGTGATCTTGAGCAATATTAAGAAGAATATGATAAAAGTCATAAATGCATGAGAAATGGAAGAATATGAATATCATAATAAAAATAACATGAATAATAACATGAATCTGTGGCTAAAATATTTCATTTATACATTCATGAACATGTCACCAAGGTTTAACCTCGAGGTGTTATAAAAATTACCAAGGTTATTCACCAAGGTATCATGAAACTAGTCATCTCTAGAGATTAATTCATTACCCAATGTATTGGAGCACTATCAGCGTGCAACCTTAACATGTCTTTATTTAATGTTAGACACATTGATCATAATCAAACATTTCATAAATAACACATAGAGAATAAAAGAAATGGGTTTCATTTCAGAATCCTAACCTTTTAAAAGTTCTTAAAAATAAGATCATTAAATCATTTATAACCCATGGTAAGTGAGTGAGGGTTATATATATGTCCATTAAAGAATAAATTATATATATTTATATATTTATGAACACCCATTTAAACGAAATAAGTATGGTTATTCACATAAATAAATAGGATGATTTCATGAGAGAAAGATAAATCTTGAGATGAAATATCTGCAGCATAACAGCTATATAACATGGTTTTAGAAAGTAATAAAAAGAGAGGGTACAAGTGTATCCAAATCATGAATAAATCATATTAAAATATAAATACATAATAATATGGAGATAATATGATGGTATGGATATTTTAATGACATACCACAAGAAAAGGAAACTTGAAAGGAAAGAGAAGATGCAATTCCTTTTACGAAATATTCGGTAGCTTAACGGCGTCAAATAAACATTCAGAAACCAAGTTGATGAGATCAAAAATGGACCGTCAACAATTAGACATGAATTGGACAGAAATTAGAACATATAAGAACATACCCTCAACATAAAGAGACGGAAACTTGAAGACACAACCTTAAGGAATTCATGACTTAAAAGAGGAGGGTGAAAGGATCCCTTACCTTGAATAGTAACTTAGAAAGAATTATCTTCAGGATCTTGGGAGGCTTGAGGGCACCTTGGGAGGACTCCTTGGTAGTTAAGCAGACCATTACTTCGTTGAGGATGATTTGGGAAGGAAATTAATGAGGTAAATGGCTTGGTATTTATAGAAAAATTGAGTGAATAAATTATTAACTTCCAAGGGTCACCTCATCGGTGGTATTGGAAAAACCATGGGCTTGCCCATGGTATTTTCCCATGGTATTAGCCACTTTGGATACCTCATAGAGTATCTCACTATTCATAAGTTGAAATGAAATGTTATAACATTATTACATCATTAATGATGTCATTAAACATCTGAAACTCAAAACTGCATTTTTACTATTCACTGAAAATTCAACTGTTTTAGAAAAAACCCAAAAATTCACCCTAACCTAGTACCGATTCTCTGAATTCAAAAATGAAGACCATTTTATAAAAATATTATTCTAAATATTTTTAATTTAATTTTTAAATAAAATCATTATTTATTCCAAAAATGTGACTTTAAAACTATAACTCATTTTGCAACACCATAAAAAAGTAATCAAGGTCCAATAAAAATATCATATACCCATAACACAATAAAGTAACAATTTATGATCAAATTTTATGAAAATAAATTTCCATTTTAAATTATTAAATTAATTATAAAATTGTAAATATAATATTTATGGCGTACAAAAATACCAAAACTTAAACTATGATCGTTGTTTCACTTTTAAGATGTCTAAAATTTATTTAGACATTCATTGGTGAAGTTTCAATTTGGTTGGTAAAATTACTATTCATCACTATTCATATGGGTATGTTACTATTCCTACTTTACTATTCACTAAAAACTAAGTTGATCATATTAGACTCTAAATTTCCCACTGATGATAATTGTACAAGACAATTTTTTGAAAATAATTTCACATTATTAATTATATAATGAATACAAATATAATTTAAAAATACACTTTTCCCTAAATTCATTAATAATACACATCCTATATTTATCTAGATATTTAAAATTCACAAACTTTTCCATAAGAAGAAATAATTTTTCTTATATAAAAGGATTACAAAAAGAAGCTATGGTCTCGTTACATAGCCCCTTATAACACCAGCATAGGACCTAAGTGTAAGGTGTGCTTTGGTGATATAATCTTTGGGTGGCTTGGACAACATTGCCCGAGTGTTGATTTCTATCAGCTTGAACATCTCCCTTAGGTGATTCCATTCATGCTTCATACGTTGCAGTTCGACTTTGGGTTGGTCCAGAGCAAATCTCAGTGATGTTACCTCTTTCCTAAGCTCCGACATATGGGCTTCATATGGCTCTAGTCTACTAGATGAGGCCATTTAATCTTCTTTCTGTATTAATTAACCAAGATAACTGTATTTATAAAACACAACGTTAAGATTATAGTTTGCAACAGTTATATTGAACACGGTTCATATAATAGTCGAAACCCAATGGTCTCACATTAATTAAACCCACTTCATTAATTAAAAGATATAGTTTTGATATGTATAAAATAAAACAACACACAAAATTAGGAAACAAATATAATTAAAAAGTTTGTGTCGTTACTTTCTTCCCCCCTTATGAAATTTCGTCCCTGATATTTTATCTCATATCCTCTAATGGGAAAAGGTGTGGGTACTTCTGTTTCATGGACTCCTTCTGTTCCCATGTGGCTTCCTCACAGTTGTGGTTCCCCCACAACACCTTAAAATGGTGGGTAGTCGTGTGGTGTAGAACCTTGTCTCTATGATCCAAGATCTCCACCAACTGCTCCTCATAAGAGAGGTCATGTTCCAGATATACCACCTTTTCATTTAGTATATGTGAAGGTTAAGCTATGTACTTCCTCAAGAGGGATACATGGAAGACGTCATGAACTTGGGTTAGATTTGGAGGAAGTGCCAGCCGATAGGCCACTGCTCCCACACGATCAAGAATTTCATAGGGTCCAATGTACCTATGGCTGAGCTTCCCTTTCTTCTCAAACCTAATGACTATCTTCCAAGGTGAAATCCAAAGAAAGTATTTATCACCAATATCAAACTCCATGTCCCTTCGATGGTTGTCGACATAGCTCATTTGCTGACTCTGAGCGGCCTTAATGTGTTGTTGTATTGAATGGACCCTTTATGTCATCTCTTGCACAAGATCAGGACCAAGAAGCTTTCTCTCACAAGCTTCATCCCAAAAAGTAGGAGTTCTACATCTATTCCCATATAAGGCTTCGTAGGGTTCCATTTGAATGCTTGAGTGGAAGTTGTTGTTGTAAGACAACTCAACTAAAGAGAGATGTTGATCCCATCAACCTTTAAATTAAATTCATAAAGTTCTCACCATGTCCTCGAGTGTTTGAATAATCTTTTCAGATTGGTCATCAGTTTTGGGGTGATAGGTTGTACTAAAATTCAATTCAGTGCTCAGATCTTGTTGAAGAATTCTCCAGAATTTTGATGCGAACCTTGGATCAAAATCAGATATGATAGAATGTGGAACTACATGAAGCCTTACTACTTCCTTCATGAAAATCTTGGAAATTTGATAAGGAGATAAATCTTCCTTAATGGAAATAAAATGGGAATTCTTGGTGAGATGGTCCACAATAACCCATATCGCATTATTTCCTTTGGAAGTTCTCAGGAGACTAGTGACAAAGTCCATAGTGATATTGTCCCACTTCCATGCTGGTATGGGTAGTGGTTTCAATACCCCTTTAAGAGGTTGTTGGTCTGCCTTCACTTGCTGAAATACCAGGAACCTTGAAGTGTAGTCAGCAATCTCCCTTTTTATATTATACCACCAATAATGACCACAAAGTTCCCATTACATTTTTGTGGTACTAGGACATATAGAGAAATTATGAGATATAAACTTCATCCATCATCTCCTCATTTATTTCCAGAATAGATGGAACACAAGGTCTTGTGCAAAATTTTAGTACACCTTCTCTATTAGCATTGGACTCAGGAAACCTCCCATCATTCACAGCCTCAAACTACTTCTATAACAAAGGATCTTATTTCTGGGCTTTCTTGCTCTTATCTAGTAGTGACAATGGATAAATCATTTGGGTTAGGGTTGATGATTTCCCTCAATTTATAATTCCCATGACCAGTTTTATTATGTCATTGAGAAAATGATTTCTTTGTATCCCCATAATGAAAAAAAACAACTGGGTCTTTCCTGATTAATGCATCTGCGACTTTTTTTTCTCTTAAAGGAAGATAATGAATTAAACAATCATAGTCTTTAAGGAGTTCAAAACATGTACTTTGTCTCATGTTCAATTACTTATGTGTTAAAATATAATTCAAACTTTGATGGTCTGTGTATAGATCACATTTCTCCCCATAAAGATAGTGCCTCCATATCTTCAAAGAAAAAATGACCACAGGTAGCTCCAGATCATGGGTATGATAGTTCTGCTCATGATTCTTCAACATTCGAGATGCATAAAAAGTTACCTTTTCATTTTTAATGAGGACGCACCCAATCCCATTTAGAGATGCATCACTAAAAATGGCGAATCCTTCTCTACTTGAGGGAAGATTTAAGACAGGTGCAGTAAAAAATGTCTTCTCCAACTCTTGGAAACATTCCTCACAATCCTTTGTCCAGATGAACTTGACCCATTTTCGAGTTAACTTTGTTAAGGGATTAGAAATTGGTAAAAAGTTTTTCACAAACCTCCTATAATATCCTATTAATCCTTGGAAACATCAAATCTCAGTTATTTTTTTAGGTTGAGGCCACTCCTCTATAACTTTTGTCTTTTCAGGGTCAAATGTGATTCCTTCATTGGTTACAGTGTTCCCCAAGAAAGAAACTTGTTGTAACCAAAATTCACATTTAATGAAATTTCCAAAAATTCTCTCCTTCTATGGTGTTTTCAAAATAACCCTTAGATGATCCTCATGATCCTCATGACTTTTGCAATATATCAGAATATTATCAATAAAAACTACCACAAAGTTATCAAGGTAGTCCATACAGACTCTATTCATCAAATACATAAATATAGAAGGTTCATTAGTCAGTCTAAAGGGAATAACAACAAAATCATATCACCTATATTGGGATTATAAGGTAGTTTTGTGAATATCTTCTTTCTTCAACCTCAATTGATGATAACCAGATCGAATATCAATCTTAGAGGATAATTGTCCCCCCACGAAGTTGGTCAAATAAGTCATCAATTCTTGGAAGAGGGTATTTTTTTCATTACTGTGATTCCGTTCAGTTCTCTATAATCAATGCATAGCCGCATCAATCCATCCTTCCTCTTCACAAAGAGAACATGTGTTCCCCAAGGAGACACACTCGGCTGGATAAACTGCTTCTCCAAAAGAACTTGGAGTTGTTTCTTTAATTTCACCAGATCCACATTAGCCATCCTATACGAGCTCTTTGATGTTGGATGAGATCTAGGTACACGTTCAATGGATAACTCTACCTCTATTTCTGGGGGAGGTCTAACCAACTCCCCATGAAATACTTCAATGTATTCCTCAACAATTGGTACATTTTATATCCTTAGACTGTCATTTCCTTCTTCTTCTTCACCAATCAATTCCATAAAGAAATATATAGAAAGTTCTTCTAGACAAATATCGGGTTGAGATATCTCTCATTGGAAGATAACCATAGGATTTACATTCAACGCTACTTAGATTTCTATAATTCTGCATTTGATATTATCATTATACTTTGAAAGCCTACCCATCCCTAGTATAATGTTGAATTATAGAATGGGAATGACTACTAGATTTGTGATAAGATTGTTCTAAACAAAGTAAATACAATTTTTTCTAAAATATAATGATGCTTGGATAATAGCACTAGGAGTCTTGACTAATAACTCTACTTTTAGCAACTCAGGGGTTGATTCTAAATTCTTTGCAAACATGGAGGAAATAAAGGAATTTGTAGAACCAGAATCAAACAATGTACTTGCTAGATTTGAGATAACAACAAGAGTACTTGCTACCACATCATTTAGAGATTCAACTTCAGATGTCATGATATCAAAAGCACGACCTTGCCCCCTTGGCTTTTGTTAAGGCTGATGGTGGTTTCGCTCCACTGCCCTCGAATTTGGACAGTGATTGGGAAAGTTCCCAAGTTGTCCACATTTAATGCATTCGACATAAGGTAGGGCCGTCACCGTCTTCCCCTTATAGTTAGTGTTTGGAAGTTGAGGTTTCAACTCACTACGACAATTCCTTGTAATATGGCCATCTCTGCCACACTTGTAGAATTTCCCGCTCCCGAGCAGGCAGTTCCCCAAATGCTTCTTCCTGCATTTATTACATGTGGGACGTTGCACTTGTTTCCTCTTCTTCTATGATCAACGCTCATCCCTAACCTTTTCCCCATTGATCTCTTTTTGTTGTTGGATTTATGAGACCACTGCGTCTCATCAAACTCTAGTTCAACTTTCGTCACACTCTGCACAATCTCCTCGTAGCTATCATAGTCTCGGTTGGCTAGATTCTTCCACAGATGAGGTCTCATTCCACCGAAGAATCAATCAACCTTATCATTTGTATCCATGAAAAAGCTAGAGGTATATCGTGAAAGTCTGGTGAATTTCATATCATAGCTTTGGAAAGATTCATTCTCCTTCTTCTTCAGCTCGAGAGACGCTTTCTGCATTCTTCTTCTCACGGATCAATGGAAATACTTACTGAAGAAAATCCCTCTGAACTCTTCCCACTCCATAGATTCAACCCCCACTCTTTGCCTCATGTTTTTAATCAGATCCCACCACTGATTACCTTATATTTCTAATCAAAATACATCCATGGTGACCTTCTCTTACTCACAATAATATAGCACATAAAAGATCTTCTTGATAGAGCTGATCCACAGCTCAGCAATCAATGGGTCAGTCGATCCACAGAAGGTTAGTGGTCCTTCACGCATAAAGGACTGAACATAATGTTGTTCCCTTCATGGTGATATTGGACTTTTATCTTGATTCATGTAATTTCCCATAACTTGAGTCAGTTGGATCATCATTTGCATGAATGTTTCCATTCCGGCTTCAATCGGAGGGTCGTTAGTGCATGGCCCATTGCGGTCACAATTTGCACGGTTCCTCCTACTGTCCTCCATTTCTAAAAGAATAAAACCTTAATGAGAAACTTATTTCATTTATGAATATTTTAACTCTAAAATATTTCTATCTTAAAACGTTATTCTTAAACAATTACACTTCTCTATAATTCCTTCATAATGATTTATAAAAAGCTTGTGATTAACCGAACATATCCCCCGGGAGTGTCGTAACCATGAGTGCAGCAAGGCCCATTGTCGTGCACCAGTTCTCCTTCAAGTCTATCTCAAAGCAGTGTTTTTGGGTTTTACCCCAATGTACATCTGTTCCAGAGCCGCATCTACCTGCTTGTATCTAGACAGGGATGTATTTTCTTGATAAACCATTTACTTAATACTCACCAAAATACCAGGAAGTTTTCTTATATTTAAAATTTTCCTTAAGATTATTCCGAAATATTTCATAGCCTAATTCCCACTAATAACTAATTTATCCTTTGATACAAAATATAGAATCCATCCTTTTTATTACATAACTTGTCATTACATTTTACAAACAGAGGATCTTTAAAGTCTAGTGTTTGGGAAATTACGATCATAATACATGAAAACAATATAAAACATTCTTATAATCCACTCTTAAGGCTTCATTATAGGTTAATCCTATGTAAAATTACTTCATATCATATCCTGGAGACATACATCAAAGAAAAGGGTGAGAAGAAGGCTCAGTAAGAAAAACAAGTGAAACTGTTGACATGTGATCTTGATCAATATTAAAAAACATAATAAAAGTCATAAAAAAATTAGAAATGGTAGAATGTGAATATCATGATAAAATTAAAAGGAATAATAACATGAATATGTGGCTACAACATTTCATTTATACATTAATGAACATATCACCATGGTTTATCCCCGAGATTTCATAAAAATTCCCAAGGTTATTCACCAAGCTATCGTTAAACTTGTCATCTCTAGATATTAATTATTTACCAAAAGAAATGGAGTGATATCAGGGCACACCTATAATATTTATTTATTTCATGTGATCCACATATATCATAATCAAACATTTCATAAATAACCAATAGATAATAAAACAAATGGGTTTCATTTTAAAATCATGACGTTTTAAAAGTTCTTAAAAATAAGATCATTATATCATTTATAACCCATTGAAAGGGAGTGAGGGTTATATGTATGTCCATTCCATAATAAATTATACCATTTTTATATATTTATGAAAACCCATATAAAAGAAATAGTTCTAGGTATTCACATAAATAAACAGGATGATTTCTTGAGAGAAAGAGATAGAAAATTTGAGACGACATTTCTGCAGCATAACAGCTATATAACTTTGTTTTAGAAAATAATAAAAAGAGAGGTTACAAGGGTAATACACTCATTAATAACTCATATTAAAATATAAATACAGAATAATATTGAGATAATAACATGTTATATATATTTGAATGACATACCATAAGAAAAGGAAACTTGAAAGGAAAAAGAAGATGTGATTCCTTTTACAAAACATTCGGCAGCCTAACAGTGTCACATAAAAATTTAGAAAACAAATTGATGTGAGAAAAAGTGTCTCTAAACAATTAGACATGATATGGACATAAATGAGAACATATAAGAACATACCCTCAACATAAAAAGATGGAAACTGGAAGACACAACAAAAAGGAATTCATGACTTAAAAGAGAAGGGTAAAAGGATCCCTTACCTTGAAGAGTAACTTCGAAATCATGATGGTCAAGACCTTGAGAAGATTGAGGGCACCTTGGGAGGACTCCATGGGAGGTATGGAGACCGTAAAAAGGATGAGGATGATTTTTTAATGAAGTGAATGAGGGAAATGGCTTGGTATTTATAGGATATGTGAGTGAATAAATTATTAATTTCCAAGGGACACCTCATCGGTGGTATTGGACAAACAATGGGCTTGCCAATGGTATTTTCCCATGGTATTGGCCACTTGGGACACCTCATAGCATATCTCACTATTCATAAGTCAACCAGAAATCTTATATCAATATTACATGTAACACCCCAAGCTTCCACAGTATGCTTCTCTTTGAATAATACAGTAGCGTGTGTTGTACGCAACTTCGAGATTCTAACACGCCGTAACCAATCAAAGTAGCCGTTATGAATAGTAATAACCACTTTTCGAAATTTTATACATTTTATCATTCAAAATGGACTCCATTTTTGGATTTTGAATATCAAAATTATCCTATGATGAAATTTTTGGTACTTTTCGGATAACATTTATATTTTGATGAATAGTGAAAATTACTAAATTTTTATTAAAAACAACTTTTTTAATCGAAATAATTAATAGGGGTAAATTATGAATTTGAGTGGTTTTAAAGTATATTTAGAATATATTTTTACCATTTAATAAAATTTTGGTCATTGGACATAATTTCACAATTAAAATGGACATAAACAAGTATCAATCTTTTTATAGTTATTATTTCTTAAAAACACGTTTTTTGTTTTGACAGCAGGAATTAATTTTGAATTAATTTTTGCCACTTCTTTGTTTTGAATTTGGAAAAATGGATTCAATATTTGGAATCAAGATGTCCAAATTGTGTAAATAGGTAACTTTCATTTTTAGACATTTTGAATAATTACTTCGCTAAATATTTTATTTACCATGGTAAAAGGGAAAATCCGGTAAATAAGGGTAAAATATTAATATTATAATAAAAATAAATTACCCTAAAAGGTGTCCTAACCTTATTGGTGGATACATGTCCAACCATGGAAATCTTTGGGTTGATTTTGGGACCCTATGGATCCACTTTTAGGTGATAGAGACACTTTATATTAATTAAGTAAAAGTAAATACAAAAATGACATAAGCATATATCTTTTAGCAACACAAATTTTACATAGGGTTATATATGTTATAGCTTCGACTATAAATATTCATTAGAAATATAAAACGATTTACTACATAATGGTATTTTATTTATAATTTTTATACGTTGAATAATTTAATTTATTTATGACACAATGATGATGCAGTAATTACCATATTAATGAATGATTAAGATAATTGATATTATAAATACCCAAAAAAATGTAATTTGAGGCTTCTTAAAAATTACAATAATTTTTTGGGTTACTATGAAATATTATTATTGTTTATATAAATTTTTTTCGACGTAATAATGTTGTTATAAATTTATCAAGAACAAAATACCCAATAGTGTCAAAATTGACATAAAAGAGATTTTAAAACAAATATTATATTATTAATTTATATTCAATTCCTAAAAATCTAAGGTTAGGCCAAGGGACTTATATCATTATAGGTATATCATTAATGGACCACTAGGGGGTCTCTTGGAGGTATATAGTAAGTTTATTAACAATATAATATAAAAATACAATGTGACATGGTAAGTGTCAAACTAATTAACTAAGAGTTAAAACTAAAATATAAGGTTAATATAATGACCCAACCTGTCTAAATTATATTGGTTGAGTGGTTTTATACTCATACCCTCTTTAACCTTTAAATAATATACTTTGGATCCATTACAAACCGAATATGAATTTATTATAAAATAATATTTCTATATTTTCCTAAGGTGCCCCTCCTCCCCCTTATAAAAGGACACCACTTCTAGCCAATTCTTCGCACTTTTGAAGACTTTTGGTTTGGCTACACCTACCCAAATACTCTCTCAACTTACCTCAATTAAACCTAGAGGCCTTATTTTGATCATAAACCCATCCTAAGAAGCCCTTTTGATCAAATCAAAAGGGAGAACCCGAAGAACAGGTAATGTTTTCACCACCCTCTTTCAAGTTCCATTCTTCTTCAACTACTTCTTTATTTTTTATTACCATTATAAAATAATAAATCCAGTATCTCATATATAATGTGATATTATTATAAATATGGTAAAACCATATTCATTCTTCTATCGATCCTTTGAATGACCTGTCACCATACGTGCATACCTATGGCTTATCGTCTCCACGCCGTGGTGTAATTGTAAGTCAATATATTATTATTTGGATGGGTATAATAATGATTTTTAATTCATGTAAATAATAAATATAACATGATAATGATTTGGTATATATGATATACCATCCAATTAAATATTATTTTAATATCAAAAGGATGATATTGTCGCTAGTGCGTACACACAGACTACTGTCTCCACGAACGCGATGAGATTCATTTTCCATCGTATCCATTCAAGACTAATTATTATTTGATGATTAAAAGTAATGTTTATGAACTTTATATAATTCTTGATATTAATAAGATACAACCTATCCATAAAAAACACAACTTATGTAACAAAACATATAAAATAAAATGAGTAAATTAACACCCAAAACGACAATAATACTAAAGTATTATTAACAATTCATTATTAGAAGATCTTATATGATATTATAATTATGTATATCGTTCTTGAATAATTTAATAACAATTTTTTAACTATTATACCAGAGGTTAACATACTATCTACTAAGGAAAAGTACAAGATAAGGGTTATTTCACAATCACTTCATTATCCGAGGATGTTTATACGTAATTATCTACTAGGACCTCTTTATCATCCACATCCATGTTTCTTAAAAATGTATTTCAAAACATTATTTCTACTTCACATAATATGGTTTAAAGTCATTTATACCCTTTTTTGAATTTTTATCAGAGGTTTATAATGTAATATTTCTGTCGTTTTCCAAACAAGATCCTTTTTAACCTTTTCGACAGAATTAAGGTAAGAATGTCTTTTCTTACCTTATACGGAGGGTGTGGCTATTTTCTGCCATTATAAAATCATAGAAGCTTCCCTTACAAGCTCATAAGAATATTTTCAATGTAAAAGTTTTATTTTATAATTATGTGACTTTTACATGGTTTCAAAAAAGTGATATTTCTCTCAAATAGTTTTGATTTCATCTATGTCAACATCCTTTCATGGATTTTAAACATATTTGAAGTTGATTTTTATGATACAAAACATCCATATTGTATTGAAGGTTTTGTGATATGTTTGACTATGGATGTGTTATTTTTATACCATTCATGGTTTATGGAGAAATTATTTACATTTCACAAGTTAGTTTTAATACGAATGTTTATGTTATGTTAAAACATGTTCATATGAGGAACGCATTGGACATAATATGTGACGGGTGGAGACCGCTATAGCTCCTCGATGCATTGGTAGGTCTCATGAGACAAAATACTATCTCGGCATGAGGCCTTGACAAAATCTTATTTGTAGTCTTGGCAAGAGGCCTTGGCTACGTGGTTATGATAGATTGGCATTAAGCATTCCATCATTATAAAAGTGTTTATTGATATTGCTTTTCATTATTTGACTAGTATAAAATCTATGTGAATAAGTAAATGGAATTATTTCATTTTATCTTTTCCATATTATGATGATGTTCGTGTTTAAAAGGATTTTGTTTTATATATACATTTCCTTAAATGTTTATTCTTATTTATGAATGTTTCCGCTATATTGTTATCCTTACTGAGCATCTGAGATCACCCCTTTGAATTTTTAATTTTTACCAGGAAGTGAAGAAGTAATTTATGAATGACCTGTGGGGATAATATGTGGGGATATGAAGACAATATGTTGTTGTTGTAGTTTTTCACTTTATGATGTAATGTAAACTTTATGAATGTATATAGTTATTCTAAGGATACTAAACTAATCGGTCTTTCAATACTTGATCTTTCTTGTGATCATGCCGAAGTTATGTAATAATGCACCAACTTTGGGAAACTGGGGTAGGGGTGTTACAGTTGGTATCAAAAGAAGTTTAGTACAAACCTTGGAAGCTATATTTTGGTAAACTCTGATTAGATCTCATAGACCTAAGATAAAATTTGAGGATTAGTATAGAAGAACTTCCTAGAATTTTGGTATTGTAGAAATTTTGTGAGTTTTCCGAGAAATAAATCCCTATTTGGATACGATTAGGTAGTGGCGGTTGTGGCACAGATGTACCTAGGGTTAAAAATGAAAACACCGCTTTGAGCTAGACTCAAACGGGGACTGGTGCACGAAAACGCGCTTTGCTTCACCCTTGGTTATGACACTCTCGGGGGATATTCTTAGGATAATTCTCATTTTATTTACGAACCATTATAAAGGTTTTATGAGTATATACTTCCTAAAAGAATACATTTTTATGATTATGGATTATATCCATAAACTGTTCAATTTATGTTAAGTGTTTTACAAGTATGGAATTATTTATTTTGACTCATAAACTGGTCTAGTTTATGCCATTGTTTAGAAATGGAGCCTCATGGATGAAATGGAAACTGTATCAATGCATGCACTCCATTTAGGGATTTCCCTCCTGCTCAAGAGAATTATAGTGGATCTGGTGATGTAACTGGGGCTGATGAGCTTATCACCATTCTAGGACAACTCACTCAGGTTATGAATAATAACCTTCCCTTATAGAGCACCCTGATCCACAGTGTGGAGGATCAATGTTAGATCGCTTCATGAGGCAATATCCACCAACATTCAATGGGATTACAAATCCATTGGTAGCTGAGCAAAGGATAAGTTTTCTAGAGAATATATTTCAGGCTTTCGGGAGTATTGAAAGGGAAAAGTTATCATGGCAGTTTACCGCCTCACTGGAGATGCTGATCAATGGGGGTCATTGATTCAAAACATGAAGGAAGATGATGATGTATCAAATATGGAATAGAGGGAGTTCAGAGATCTATTTTTAGAAAAATACTTTCCTCGTGACCATCGAGCAGATATGGAAAGGTAATTTCTTATTCTGAGCAAAAAGGAGGATGATAATGTCGCAATGTATGAGGAAAACATTACAAGGGTATCAAGGTATGCTGGAGATTATATACATAACCCAAGAAGTATGATTGATCGTTTCTTTGATCAGTTAAAACCATTTCTTCGTTGAGAATTAGTCTCACAATCCTTCTCGCCATATGAAGACATTGTCTTATGTGCTATCAAAACAAAAAAGGAATTCTCTATGTCTTTTGACTTTAAAGCAATGAAAGAGAAGAAGAGATCTACTAATCAATCTGGAAATTGAAATAATAGGAATAAGGAAAAAGTTGAAAATCCATCTTATAGTAAATGTGGGAAGAAACACCCCGGTACTTGCTTAAAATGAATGGGAGTCTGTTACAAGTGTGGTGAAAAGGCCACCAAGCTCATGATTGCAAGTGAAAGAGAGTTGTTGTCAACGTGGAATGCTATAATTATAGATAAATGAGACGTTATGAAAATGAATGTCCTAAGAGTCAGGGGAACTTCCCTCAGAAAAGGCCAAGGGATCATGACCAAGCTTATACTATCACTACTACTAAGGTAGAAGCTATGAAAGATGTGGTGGCATGTAATTTAATGGTTTCCTCAAGTTTAGAAAATGCTTCATTTGATTTTGGATCATCGCCTTGTTTCATATCATAACAGTTTTCTAAGAATATTAGATATTCACAATTTGATTTAACAAAGTACTTGTTAGTTAAAACTCCAAAGGGAAGTATCATTGCAACAATGTTTTGTGAATCAGTCCCCATTAGAGAACATAAATGTTCTTTATCCGCTGATATCATTGTCATACCTATGATTGAGTTTGATATAATGCTCGTTATGGATTGGCTTTCAAACCATGATTCGAAGATTTATTTTAAGAAGAATGAGGTTATAATTTTTGATGATGATGATAAAGAACACCTTATTTTTAGAGAAGAATCATCACCACCTAATTCTTATCTAGATCCACCCCCAGCAGCTCAACAAAATTCAATTATGGGGGAGGAAGAGAATTAAATAATTGTGGGTGAGGAAAGGAATGTTCAAATAGAGTATGTACCTATTTTGAAAGAATATGTAGATCTATTTTCAGAAGATTTACCTGGACATCCTCCAAAATGAGAAGTTGAGTTTTCCATTGATTTACTTCCTAGATCAAGGCCAATATTGAAGACCCCTTATAGAATGACCACTGTAGAATTAGTGGAACTAAAGAAACATCTAGAGGAATTGAGTAATAAGGGATTTATTCACCTTGGTGTTTCTCCAGGGGGAGCCCCTATTCATTTTGTTAAAAAGAAAGATGGATCTATGAGGTTATGTATCGACTACAGGGATATCAATGCTATAATAATAAAGAACAAGTATCCCCTACCTCTCATTGATGATTTATTTGACCAACTCCATAGATCTAAATACTTTTCAATGATTGACCTTCGATATGGATACCATCAGTTGTGTGTGAAGAAGGAAGTCATTCTGAAAACAGCATTTCGAACCGGGTACGGGCATTACGAGTTTACAGTAATGCCTTTTGGGATGACTAAAGCACCCTCTGTATTCATGGATCTAATGAATATAGTTTTCAAGGAATATCTCAATGATTTTGTGGTGGTATTTATAGATTATATCTTGGTACACTACTAAAGCTACGAAGATCATGAAAATCACTTGTGCATTATCATAAAGACTATGAGAAGACATGAATTATATGGGAAATTTAGCATGTGTGAATTCTGGCTTCAGGAGATTTCATTTCTTAGCTATATTGTCTCTAAAGATGTAATCTCTATTGATCCTTCTAAGACCATGGAAATCCATGAATGGCCAGCACCTACGAGTATAACTGAGGTACATAGTTTAATTGGTTTAGCATGTTATTATCAACGTTTCGTCCAGAATTTTGCCCAATTGGCTAACCCCTTAACAAATATCACACGTAAAGGGGTTATTTTTTTTGGACAAAATAGTGTGAAGAATTTTTTGAAGAAATGAAGAGAAGATTAGTCAATTCTCCTATATTTACTCTACCATCGGGGAATGATGGGTTCGTTATTAATAGTGATGCATCGAAGAAAGGACTTGGTTATGTCCTTATACAGAATGATAGGGTTATTTCCTATGCATCATGATAGTTGAAAATTAATGAGAAAAACTATCCTACTCATGATCTCGAGTTAGCATTTGTGATTTTGCTTTGAAGATATGGAGACACTACCTCTATGGTGAAAAATTTGAGATTTATACTAAACAAAATAGTTTGAAGTATATTTTCTCACAAAAAGAACTCAACATGGGGAAAAGGAGATGGATTTAATTACTCAAGGATTATGATTGTACGATAGACTACCACTCGGGGAAGGTAAATAAGTTGGCAGATGCTTTGAGCAGAAAAGATCATGGTGTTTTGAACAATATGAGAATTGAAAGGGATCCAATTTTCATGGATCTAGTGAAGATCGACATGGGAATAACCATGGAAGGTGAAACATCAGTGCTTTTTCAAATGGTTGCCTAACCATATTTACTAGGAAGGATTAAGTGTTATCAGACCAGGGATGAAGAATTTAAAAAGAATATTAAAGCTGTGAATGATGGGAGACTGAAGGACTTTGTGTATGAAGAAGGAATTTTGAAATTCAGGAAGAGAATTTGTGTTCCGGATATACCTGATTTAAAAAGGGAATTATTAGACGATGCTCATAGTTCCAATTTCTCTATACACCCTTGGAGCACCAAAATGTATAGAGATTTAAATGAACATTTTTGGTGGGACAACATGAAGAGGGAGATTGCTGATTTTGGGTTAAGATGTATGGTTTTTCAACAAGTGAAAGATGGAAGGCAACAACCTGGAGGAGTCATGTAACTTCTTTCCATACCTGAGTGGAAATGGCATAATATCACTATGGACTTTTTCATTGGACTACCAAAGACTCCTAGAAAGAAACGATGAAATATGGTTCATTGTTGATCGTCTTACCAAGTCAGCACATTTTTATTCTATAAGGGAAGATTTGCAACTTGAATGTCTATCAAGACTATATATTAATGAAGTTTTAAGACATCATGGAGTACCCCTATTGACTGTTTCGGATCTAGATCCCCGTTTTATTTCGAGATTCAGGAAGATTCTTCAGAAGGCCTTGGATACTGATCTTCATTTGAGCACTGCTTACCACCCTCAAACAGATGGACAATCAGAACGGACTATTCAAACCTTAGAAGACATGTTGAGATCTTTCTCACTTGACTTTCAGGGTATGTGGGATCAATATTTACCTCTGTTAGAATTTTTCAATAACAATAGATTCCATTCAAGTATTCGGATGGCACCATATGAAGAGTTATATGGAAAGAGATGTCATACACCAAACTGTTGGGATGACGTTGGCGAATGAAAACTTGTAAGCCCAGAACTAGTGGAGGACATGATGGAAATGGTGAAGGTAATCCAAAACCACATCAAAGTAGCTCAAAGTAGGCAGAAGAGATATTCCAACAACTGAAGAAAGGATTTGGAATTTTAGGTGGGAGATCATGTTTTCGTGAAGGTATATCCATGGAAGGGAGTTATACGTTTTGGAAAGAATGGTAAATTGAGTCCCAGGTACATCAGTCCTTTCGAAATTATAGAATGAATTGGGGTTGTAACTTACCGTTTGGAAATGCCGCCAAATCTCTCCAAAGTTTAGGATGTGTTCCATGTATCATTGTTGAGAAAATACATGCCTAACCCAATGCATGTAGTCACCTATGAAGAATTAGAACTGGAACCCGATTTCTCTTATTGTGAAGAGCCCGCCAGGATTCTTGATACAAGGGAACAAGTGTTGAGAAACCAGATGACTCTTCTGGTAAAAGTTCTATGGAGAAACCATAAAATGAAAGAGGCATCGTGGGAACCCGAGGAACTTACGATGAAGAACCACTTGAGTCTTTTTGTACCGTAACATTCTATAAATTTTGAGGACGAAATTATTTAAAGGAGGTTGGAATGTAACACCCCAATCATACACGGTATGCTTCACTTTGAATAATACAGTAGCATGTTTTGTACTCGACTTCGAGATTCTAACACGCCATGACCAATCAAAGTAGCCATTATGAATAGTAATACCCACTTTTTGAAACAACTTTTTATTAAAAACAACTTTTTTAATCGAAAATAATTAATAGTGATAAATTATGAATTTGAGTTCTATTAAAGTATATTTAGAATATATTTTTATAATTTAATACAATGTTGGTCATTGGACCTAATTTAACAATTACACCGGAAATAAACAAGGATCAATCTTTTGATAGTTATTATTTCTTAAAAACACGCTTTTTGTTTTGACAGTGGGAATTAATTTTAAATTAATTTCTGCCAATTCTGTGTTTTGAATTTGGAAAAATGGATTCCATATTTGGAGTCAGGATATCCAAAATCTGTAAATAGGTAACTTTCATTTTTAGTCATTTTGAATAATTACTTTGGTAAATATTTTATTTACCATGGTTAAAGGGTAAATCCTGTAAATAAGGGTAAAAAAATAATATTATAATAATAATAAATTACCCTAAAACATGTCCTAAAATTATTGGTGGATACATGTCCGACGATGGGCATCTTTGGATCGATTTTGGTACTCCATGGAGCAACTTTTAGGTGATAGGCACTCTTTATATTAATTAAGTTAAAGTAAATACAAAAATGACATAAGCATATATCTTTTAGAAAAACAATTTTTACATATGGTTATGTATGTTATATTTTCAACTATAAATATTCATTAGAAATCTAAAACGATTTCCTACATAATGGTATTTTATTTGTAATTTTTAGACATTAAATAATATAATTTATTTATGACACAATGATGATGCAGTAATTATCGTATTAATGAAAGATTAAGATAATTGATATTATAAATACCTAAATAAATATAATTTGAGACTTTTATTAAATTACAATAATTTTCGTGGTTACTATGACATATTATTATTGTTTATATAAATATCTTTCCATGTAATAATGCTGTTAAAAATTTATCAAGAACAAAATACCCAATAGTGTCAAAATTGACATAAATGAGTTTTTAAAACAAATATTATATTATTAATTTATATTCAATTCCTAAAACTTGAAGGTTCTGACAAGAGTCATATATCATGATAGGTGTATCATTAATGGACCACTTGGCGGTTGCTTGGTGGTATATAGTACATTTATTAACTAAATAATATAAAAATACAAAGTGACATGGTAAGTGTCAAACTAATTAAGTAAGAGTTAAAACTAAAAGATGAGGTTAATATAATGACCCAAACCAGTCTAAATTATTTTCGTTGAGTGGTTTTCGACCCATCCCCAACTTAAACTTTAAATAATACACTTTTGAGCCATTAGAAACCGAATATGAATTTATTATAAAATAATATTTCAATATTTTCCTAAGGTGCCCCTTCTCCCCCTTATAAAAGGACACCACTTCTACCCAATTCGTCACACTTCCAAAGCCTTTTGGTTCAGCCAACCCCTACCCAAATACTCTCTCAACTTTCCTTAATTCAAACTAGAGGCCTTAGTTTGATCAGAAATCCATCCTAAGGAGCCCTTTAGATCAAATCAAAAGGAAGAACTCGAAGAAGAGGTAATATTTTCACCACCCTCTTTCAAGTTCTTTTCTTCTTCAACATCTTCTTTCTTTGTTATTCCAATTCTAAAATAATAAATCCCGTATCTAATTTATACTATGATATTATTATAAATATGGTACAACCATATTCATTATTCTATCCATCCTTTGAATGACATGTCACCATACGTTGGTACGCACGACTTACCGTCTCCATGTCGTGGGGTAATTGGTATTCAATATATTATTATTTGGATGGGTGTAATAATGATGTGTAATTCAAGTAAATAATAAATATAACATGATAATGATTCTTTATATATGGTATAACATCCAATTATATATTATTTTAATATCAAAAGGATGATATTGTCGCTCGTGCGTACGTATGGACTATCATCTCCACAAATGCGATAGATTCATTCTCCATCATATCCATTCAAGAATAATTCTAATTTGATTATTAAAAGTAATTTTTAAGAACTTTATATCATTCTGGATATGAATAAGATACAACCTATCCATAACAAACATGACTTATGTAAATAAACATATAAAAGAAAATGAGTAAATTAACACCTGAAACGACGATAATAGTAAAGTATTATTAACAAAGCATTATTAGAAGATCATATATGATATCATAATTATGTATATGGTTATTTTATAATTTAATAAAAATGTTTTAACTATTATATAGGAGGTTAATATACCATCGACTAAGGAAAATTACAAGGTAAGGGTTATTTCACAATCTCTTCATTATCCGAGGTTGTTTATACGTAATTATCTACAGGGACCTCTTTACATCCACATCCATGTTTCATAAAAATGTATTTCAAAACGTTCTTGCTATTTTACAGAATATGGGTTAAATTCATGTATACCCTTGTTTGACTTTTTATAAGAGTTTTATAAAGGAATCTTTCCGTCGTTTTCCAAACAAGGTTCTTTTTAACCTTTTCGACAGAAGTAAAGTAAGAATGTCTTTTTTTAACTTATACGGCGGGTGAGGATATTTTCCGCCATTATAAATTTTCGAAGCTTCTCTTACAAGATTATAAGAATAATTTCAATGTAAAAGTTTATTTTATAATTATGTGAATTTTAAATGATTTCAAAAAAGGAGATATTTCTCTCAAATAGTTTTGATTTCATCTTTGTCAACATCCTTTGATGGGTTTTAAGCATATTTGAAGTTTATTTATTATGATACAAAACTTCCATATTATATTTAAGGTTTTGTAATATGTTTGACTGTGGATGTGTTATTTTTATACCATTAATGGTTTATGGAGAAAGTATTGACATTTCGTATGATAGTTTTAATAAGAATGTTAATTTTATGTTTAAACATGTTCATATGAGTAATGTGTTAGACTTAATATGGGACAGATTGAGCCCTCTATAGATCCTCGATGAATTGGTAGGTCTCATGAGACAAACTTCTGTCTTGGCATGAGGCCTTTAAAAAATCGTATTTGTAGTCTTGGCACGAGGCCTTGGCTACGTGGTTATGATAGTTTGGCATTATGAATTCCATCATTATGAAAGTGGTTATTGATATTGCATGTGATTATTAGACTAGTAGAATATCCATGTGAATAAGTAAATGGAATTATTTCATTTTATATTTTTCATATTATGCTGAAGTTCATGTTTAAATGGCTTTTGTTTTAGCTATACATTGCCTTAAATGTTTATTCTTATTTATGAATGTTTCTGCTATATTGTTATCCTTACTGAGCATCTAAGCTCACCCCTTTCAATGTTTTATTTTTCCCAGGATGTGATTATGTAATTTATGAATGATCTATAGGGATAATATGAGGGGATATGAAGACAATAAGTTGTTGTAGTATTTTTTCACTTTATGATATAATGTAAACTTTGTGAATGTATCTAGTTATTCCAAGGCTACTAAACTAATCTGTCTTTCGAGACATGATCATTCTTGTGATCATGCCAATGTTATGTAATAATGCACAGAATCTGGGCAACTGGGGTTGGGGCATTACATTACATCATTATTACATCATTAATGACGTTATTAAACACCCGAAACTCAAAACTATGTTTTTACTATTCACCAAAAAATGCAACTGTTTCAGAAAAAACCCAAAAATTCACCCTCACCTAATATAGATGCTCTGAATTCAAAAATTAAGTCCATTTTATTAAAACAATTTCTCAAATATTTTTAATTTTATTTCTAAATAAAATCATTATTTATTCCAAAAATACAACTTTAAAACTATAACTCATTTTGTAACACCTTAAAAAAGTAATCATGGTCCCATAAAAATATCGTATACCCATAGGAAAATAAAGTAACAATTTATGATTAAATATTATGAAAATACATTTCCATTTTAAATTATTAAATTTATTATAAAATTTTAAATAAAATATTTATGGCGTACAAAAAATACCAAACATAAACTATGATAGTTTTTTCACTTTTAAGATGTCTAAAATGAATTTATACATTCATGGGTGATGTTTTTATTTTTTTTGGGTCAAATTACTATTCATTTCTATTCATATGGATATGTTACTATTCCTACTTTACTATTCACTAAAAACCAAGTTGATCTTATTAGACTCTAAATTTATCACTGATCACAACTGTAGAAGACAATTTTTTGAAAATCATTTCACATTATTAATTATTTAACGAATACAAAAATAATTTAAAAATTCCATTTTCCTTAAATTCATTAATAATACACATCCTATATTTATTTGGATATTTTAAATTCACAGTCTTTTCAATAAGAAGACATAAAAATTTTATTTATATAAAACGATTACATAAAGAATCTATGGTCTCGTTACATATCCCCTGATAACCCCAACATAATACCTAAGTGTATGGTGTGCTATGGTGATAGAATCTTGGGGTGGCTAAGAAAACATTTCCCGAGTGGTGATTTCTATCAGCTTGAACATATCCCTTAGGCAATTTCTTTCAAGCTTCATACGTTGAAGTTCGACTTGGGATTGGTCTAGAGAAAAGCCCAATTATGCTACCTCCTTCCCAACCTCCGACAAATAGGCTTTATATGGATCGAGTCTACTGGATGTGGCCATTCAATCTTATTTCTGTATTAATTAACCAAGATAACTGTATTTAAAAAAACACAATGTTATGATTATAGTTTCCAATGGTCATATTGACCAACGATCAAATAACAGTCGAAACTCAATAGTCCTATTTTAATTATACCCACTTCATTAATTAAAAGATATAGTTTTTCTAAGTATAAAATAAAATAACAGAAAAAATTAAGAAACAAATATAATTAAAAAGTTCAGGTCATTACAGATGTGAAGACTATATTTCCATTATTATTTTTATTATTAATTAGAAATATTTTATAATCTCAGAAAGTGGAATGTTGTAGTGAATGATCACTATAAAATGTTCTGATCATAGTTATTGATATGGATTTAATGAAAATATCGTCATCATATTTTTCCCCGGTGGATGAGGATGGTGAAGCATACCTCCATTAGACTATTGTTACCTCTTCACTTATTCATCATGGTATTTCATGACCATATATCTTCTAGACATGATCATAACAGATTCATTGAAGGTGTTTAGAAAGCCATCCATTTTCGAAGATGAATGATGGTACCAATCCCACTATGAGATGAGGTACCGAGGATGTTTTATACATACCACTTAGTTCTATATCATTGAGTGGAAAATTTTTACTAGGTCCATTAAATTTTTATTTTTCTTCTATGTATGTGGAGGTTTACTACTATTTTTATCCCTTGATAAAATAATTTCATGTTTTTGAAGGACAAGTAATGGGTTCCAATGATTTTATTTGAAACCCTTATGATACCAAAGTAGAACTCCATTAGTATCTTCTAATATGTTGTTATTGGAATTAATCAATAATAAAAAGTTCAAAACATTATCTAAGGTGATTATAGACTGAATTAATGAGTTAGTCCACATCATAACCATTCATGAATAATGTTTAATAGATAGTTTGTGATACCCATGTATGAAGGATATTTTCTAACATCATGAGTTCCCTTAAAAATTGTTTCCTATATTGATTCCCAATTCATGCCATTATTATAGAAGGGATTAGAGGAGGGATTTGGGACTCATTTTGGGTAGTGGAAGACTTTTCACCCCCCTAGAAAAATAATACAATTGAACAATGCATTCAGGTCTTATAGAACATGATTTTGTCTTGGATTTTGGATTTTGGTAATAGTTGGAAGGATCATATAGCATTGTGGATTTTTCATATAATAAAATTTACCACCCCAACAATAATATAGAACCATTCTAGGCCTTGTATGAGAGACTATGTAGGTCACTGTTGTGTATGCTAGAGCTAGGGGACAACACTTAGGCATCCAAATTTATTGAAAGTAATAATAGAGAAAGTAATAAATGTCTATGAGTAGCTGAAAAATACTTAGTGATATCAGAAGTCTTGTATAGACAGATAGTGGAGGCCTTTTGGGTTCAACGAGTGATACCATGTGTTCTTGATGGTCTCATCTCTCTAGTGATTCTCGATATTTCAATGTGGTGGAAAGTTATCTATGATATTAACTGGACATTTTAAAATACCATTTATAGGTTGTGAGGTGGAATAATTCTTCGCCTTAACACCTTAGATATATTAGTTGCAAAATGGGTTCCATGTGTCCTAGTTGAGGTTATATATGCATGACCTATCACAAATTGTCAACTGGGGTGAGAAAGATAGTGAGGATGACACTACCTTATTAGAGTACCTAGTGACCATAAATGATTGGGAGGAGATGATACTTCATGGGTTATAAATTCCCATGATGTATGTGCATTGGTGGTATCTGAATCTTCTAATGAGCACCTAGGAGAAAGTGAATTAGATGTGAACTTAGTAAGATCATATTTTTCATTAGAATCATTTTTTAAGATGAAATTTCAAAAATGTTAAAATATTTTAATGAATAATTATTTTCATAAAATAATTTGGGATATATTAAAGAATGTTTTCAATGATAGACAGAGTAGTTGTGTTATTTAATTCCCCTAGGAGCCCTGATATGGATATATTAACAATATAATATATAATATATTGTAAGAACATAATTTTTTAAAAATAATGATATATATCCAAATCAAAACCTATTATTGGAAAATTATACTATCATTAATTCTTGAATGAAGGTTTTCCCCTATGTTAAAAATATGTATGGTTGATATTGGGTTTTCCTAAAAAGTGTATTTTCAAGGGAAATAATTAAATAATTTATGGTGTACGTAATGTTTAAACTGGAAAAAGTATATTTGTAATTCCATTATAATAAAATTAGGGTTAGTTACATACCCCTAAGAGTTTGGAGGATAATTACAACAAGGTGAATCTTCATGTATGAATTAGTGGATTTGATGAGATGATGAAAAACACAAAAAATTAATCAATGGTATCTCATCTGAGATTGACATCATCAATTTAATTCTTGGATCTCACTAAAGAAAATGATGAAAAATAATTCTTCATTAGTGTACAATATGACACCATGGTAGGATTTTTTTGGTATAAATTATGTAATTGTTTTTGTTTATGATAAATATGAATTAATTATTTCAAAAATTAATCCCCAAATAAATTCAGTTAGTTTATTATTGTTTAAATTGAAATATAAGAATTTGGAATTTAAAATCCTTTTTTTCTTCATTATTTTTTATTTCTCCAAAAACAGATGAAGTTTAACCCAAAAATGTCCAATGTTCATTACACACATTAATTTTTAATGCCTTTATCCATTTGTTCTATGATTTATTATCATCGATATTTCATCTCCCCCAACGGCCTGAAGGCCTCAAATTTTTTTATTTATTATAATAAAGCTCTTTTTGAGGGAAAAAGGAGAAAACCCGAACTGACTTCATGACTGAATACAAACCACGACCCGAAGGTCAAGAGCCAAAAACCAAACGGACAACATGAAGCTTATCCTTCCCAGCATATGATCTTGATGAGGCTCTCCACCATTTCATGGTTGTGCAGAAAGAAAGTGTCATGTGTCAAAGTACATGCCTAATCCGATGTTAGATTCCATACCCTCTCAAACATACAAATCCAATAAACGCTACAAGGATGAACTGCCAGCTCTGAATCCTCTTCTAGAACATGTTCCATGTGGTCGAGTCTGGTAATTCCCACAGACAAAGATTCCAAATCCTGCAGGAAAGCCCTCCATCCTATTACAGCCTTCACACCAAAGATCAAAACCACATTAATACCATTCAGCATCAAAAACATCAAAACAGAATAGTAGTTAAAGACGCCAGACCACCAAAAGACCACAATCATCCCCCTCCGAGCTACTCTAGACGCATTGAGGCCCCGCCGGGATGAGGCCACTCCATGCCAAAGCCGATGCCAAGGCCACAAAAAATACAGAATATGGAACTAGAAGGCCGATTCAATGCCATAGGCGGCATCGAGGCTATGCTATAACCAACACCATTCCTCACCTCCGCCGAGAATGGCAAAGCCGAATAACCACGACAAGCCCGCAATGAAGACAAGGCCGAGATCCCAGAATCTGAGCCCTCTCCAGAACTAAAGCTGAGGCCACAACTGAGTTGAGCCCATGCCGAGCGAGATCCAGACCAGGAAGAGGCCACTCCGGAACCGAAAAGCTGAGAACTAAGAATCAGATACGACGTTGGAGCCGACACCAAGGCCATGCCAGATCGAGACTGGACGAGACCGAAGCCGGGGCTGAGCACCAGGAGGAGACAAGGCCAGAGCCAACACTGAGCAGATAGATCCAACTGGAGCCAAGGCCACCGGAACCGAGAACCAATGCTGAGGTCGCACTAGAAACAAGGCCGAGATCCAGATCCAGGGAATTGAGGCGACACCAGATCCGACGCGAGGCCACAGCAAAGCGAGACCGGTCAGAACTGAAATCACGTGGGGAACAATGCCGAGACCGCCTTCGGACCATGAAGCCGATGCAATATCAATGCCCGATGGAAGTTGTTAATTTAATGGGTTTGGGATATTGGATGACATGGTGTTATGGGAGGACATTTTCGATCATCTAGTTTCTAGAATCAGACCACTGGAAAAAAATGGCCTTAGTCAACCGCATATTTAAACTTTTTAGGCATGATTCACTGATAGAGAATAGGAGGAGTTGGCACAAGTGGTTATTAATGGATCTAAGTGGTTTATAAATTTTTTTGATACACACGGCGTGTAGTTAGGATGAAGACACACCATGTGGGACCCCTTATATAGAGGTTAGGGTTTATGAATGAAGATAAATATCACACATTCACGTGACCTAACCTCCCACCATGTGTGTTGAAGTAATAAATATGGCCTTTAACCCTGGGAATATTGGAATATACACAAACATGGTACATTAGAATTATTAAAGTACATAGACATAGTTCAGAGAACATGATAACATACAATAAAGGACCATATATAGAGGGACATTCCATATTCTCCTTGTACAAGAAATGTACCACCATCAGGGTATAATGTATCCCTTTTTTCCTTAGTTAAATCATATTATCAACATGGGTGTGTTCCCCTAGTGAATCCAAAATAGGGTATAGTTATTTATCACATACTAGTTATTGGATAAGTAATAACCTCTACCATTTAGTTTTATATGGTGTCTGCTATCCCATATTATGGCATGACGAGTGATCCTCTATTATTTTTCCCTTGGATGGGTTTATATCCCATTTCTGACATCTTGGGAGTTTGATCCCTTTCATTTTGGTTTATTCCATAATGTATATGAATCCTTTATAGGCCATAGACATGATCCATTACCTATGTATCAATATATTAGAGTTTAATCTCTATAAAAAATGTAAATTCAAAAAGAATTCAAAATCTCATATGAGTGTCATCAGTTTTACTGTCACTCGATATGTGAGTTCAATCAAATTACTATTACCTATGATCCTTTTTAGGAATCATAGGCTAGCATGGAGGAAACAATCATTCATTGAGGCTTTTTTTATATCTATTAAAATATATGGGTTGTTATTATCTATCCATTTAATTGAATCATCCTTATGATATTGATTTGGCCCAATATTGATTCATCTTTTGGTAATTTAGGGGTTTTATATTGGGTATGATTATACTCAGATATTCATCGGATCTAGCTCAATTGATTGTGTATTATAAGAATGACCAAATATTAAATGGTTTCCTAAGAGGTCCAACAGTAGGTTGAAATTACTATAACTAAAAATTACATAGATGGTTCTTGGATGTTAATCTTGATAGAAGCCCCATTTTCATTTTTTGGTTGGAATCTTATACACTTTTGGTGAGACTTGTTTTGGCCCATCCATTTACAGACTCATTGTTATGATATTATGTGGGATTAGTTGTATAAATGCATATTTATAACAAGATGTCTATATTTTAAAAATTATGATGGTTTTGGGGGATAGGTGAATGTTTAATTTCTAATTTAGTCTTAGGCATCCCATTTGGGATATATTCCCACTGAAAGTTAGTCTTCAGCCCTTGGCCTACTAGAGGTGATCATGGGGCGTTAAAATCGGCATATAGGAAGTCATTAGTTCCCCAGTGGTTATGTTCATGAAATAAATATAGAGGTTTAAATGAAACACTATGAAAACACTTACTGAATTCTTCTTATAATGAAAATAAATGATGATGGGAAATTGTTTTCATAGTATATAATTTATGAAAAAAAAATTTCAAATTTTAATATCAAAAATTAAAGTGATTCATTTATTAAAATTTGAAAATATTAATTTTAGTAATTTTAAAATAATTTAAATGTTAGTAAAAATATCCTTTCTCAAAAATTTTAGTGTAAATAATAATATTTATAATATATTTATAAAAACCATGGATATAAATGAGAAACATTTCGTACCCTATAAAGAAGAAATAATCTCTGATTTTTTATAAACATTTTATCAACCATTTTAATTACCAACGATTTGAAAATGAAATAAATACATGAAATCTCAAGAAATAAATTAATGAGAATAAAAAAGATTGTTTTTAAAGGATAAGGATCATATAATTTCCCCTGATACAAATTTAACCAGGAAAACCACAAAACAACAATATATTATAAAAAACCCTTTCCATTTTGGAAACATTTGAATCAAAACCCCCTTTCAAAGAAAAAAATCAAATTAAAATTTAAACACCATTAATATGAATATATCAATATTGATATATATAAAACATTTAAAAAAGGATTATTACCATAAACATGTCTTAATGAACACTACTAGAATTTGAGGTATTTTTTATGGGCTAATTGTGACGGGATCCCGTCACAATTAGGCTTTAGCGACATGGTCTCGTCACAAATATGCCTCTGAAAAAAAGGCCTCATAAATACTATTTTTTACGACGAGCCCATCACAAAAAATAGTATTTGCATTGGAAAACTTCACCATTGCAAATAATCCTCTGATTATATACCTTATATACAAATAAATCATTTGCGACGAGACCAAGGGCTCATCGCAAATACTACTATAAAAATATATATTTAAAATATTTTTGACGGGCTCCCATCGCAACCGGTCCCATCGTAAATAATAAACAACGTAAAAAATATATAAATTTAACAAAATTAAAATCTATTGAAAAAATAATATTAATATTATTAAAATAATAAAATAATAAAAAATAATAATATTATCAATATTATCAAAAAAATATAGAAAAACCATCAAATATTATTATTTTTATTTTTATTAGTAAATTATAAAAATTTAAAAATATAATAGTAAAAAAATATTTAATAAAATTATGATTAATGAAAAAAATAATATTAGTAATATTAAAATAATATAATATTTAAAAAATATTTAAATTCATAATATTCACAAAAAATATAAAAAACTAAAAAAATATTATTATTATTATTATTTGTCAAATAAGAAAACATTAAAAAATATAATACTAATAATAAATATTAAAATATTAAAAAAATTAAATAATGCAATATTTGAACTAATAAAAAGGCCAAAACTATAAACAGTTCATATTACAAAAAATATTGATTTCAAATGTTTTTTACATAAAAAAATCACTAGTGTGTCGTATTCTGGAGGAGGTGGGGGAGCTGTAAGAGATGGTGGAGAAATTCCATCCTTAAACATTGAGTCAGATGACGCATGTACTCCAACTTTTCATGACTCTGCTGCTGCTGCTACTATCGAGGCATATCCTCCACGTACTGCTACTGCAGCTGCTAATGCATCTCTTCATGCAGCTTTGGAAAAATCTCTATAAGCTCAGTATGAGTTCCCAATTTCTCATGATATTGTGAGGCAGAAGATGATGCATCTCTACGAGTTCCTCTCGAGTAGGATGCCGACATTACAATTGTACCATAATAAGTATCAGGAGTCACATGATATTTGATACCAACTACTTGGCCCTTCTCAAATCCATACTGAGTCGCATGCATCCTTGCCACCTCATCGAAATGGTGGGCAGTGGTCTGATCAGTCATCTTGTCCTGACTCTCAGCATGTGTCTGAGTGGTACCACCCTCATATGACTCCTTCAATTCCAATTTGAAATTAAAATTTTGAAAATATTATATGCAGTTAATTGTAAACTAAAATAAAATAATACTAACTGTAATCCGATGATGGTAATCACCGCTAATCTCTCAAGTTGCTAGATCATTGTTTATCCTCTGATAAATGTCATAATCCATAATATTGGGATGCTCGACTGCCTATAGATGTATAAAATAAACTATTTATATTTAGAGTTATGTAAAATAATTAAAAATGATATTTACCCAATGTTCTCTATGCATACTTAATGTACGAGTACTAGCTCGATGTGTCACCTCCTGTTTCCCTTAGTTCTGTCGACCCACTGAATATCTCCTCTAAAATCCACCACCCAACCAATGTAAACATAATCCATTCCAAATGTGAGATAAAATGTAGTCTGGTTGGTGGGCTCTACACGACTCATCAAATTTTGTCACTCCTACTTTCTTAATGGAATCCCTTCTCAAATAGTGAAAAAACTAATGGAAACGGTCATGCATAGACACCTTCCATGCTACGTGGATAGTGTCACACATGCTATCATTGATGAGATACCATAAACCCTAAAAATAATTTATAATATCAAGTTATTAATAAAATAAATTTCAAAACAAATATTATTTTTTTACATACCAGAAAATTATCATACATTTCGAGCCGCACATCAACGAGAATCTGTTCTCATGTAATCCATGGATGAAATAAATAATTTCTCAAGATAGTGCTCCCCTTTCCAACAGTTACATGCGCTAAACTGTGAAAAAATAATAGATAATTATATATATATATATATATATATATTAATGAAATCTTACTAAAATATAAAAGTTACCATACCTCTGTGTGTGTGCATTGAATCCAAGATGTGGATGTCGCTCAGGATTAGGTCAAGAATCATCAGTCGTGCAAGACCGTGCCCCCTTCACGTACCCCCTCATCCACCAGTAGGTTGAGGGTCAGATGATCAAAAATCTCCCTCATCCAAATCTAGCTCAGCCTCCTTCTACTCATGAAAAAGATCTGGGTCCATTTGATACAAAAAGTTACTATTGTAAGCAGATAGTTGAAAATAACTATTATATATAGATATATATTTGTTACGATTATAACTGGTATTTATATTTGTTAATGTTCACCTTCATCATCATCTTCATATATGACGATTTCAGTGTCCTCATATTTTTCATCGATATCGTCAATATCCATGTGAGATTTTGTTTCGCAACAACATCATATGTACTAACCCCATTACTCAAAAATGCATTTAACTCATCAATCAGTGGTTTCAAATAAACATCAATAATTTTTTCAGATGTCCTGGGATTAATAAGGTCAAAAAGATATATGGATCATTCATCAACATCTATGGAGGTAAATTTTATGGAGTTATAATGATAGTCCAACATGAATACTTACTAGCATAAGAACCAAACAGACAAAAACTTTCAGTAGAAAGACCCAATCACATGTTTTGGTCTTCTAAAGCAAAAGACGGATGAAGACAGTCAAAATGATTGCATAAATCACCATCAGATGGATGATTCAAGCTATTATTAGTTGAAATCCTGGTTTTGTACCATGGAATCAGTGACGCTGTGTTCCAAGACATAAATAAACGCTACCTGGGTGTAAGGGGAAATATCTCAACTATTTTATAGGAATCGATCCAGGCTTCCCTGGTTGAGGTTCTTTATACCTCGATTGTCCACATGTGGGAAAACTATCCTGTAACACCCCGAGATTTTATGACAAATATTATTTTAATTTCATTAATGTCTTTTGTTGTATTCTACACCAAGATTACCTTGCGCTATACACAACACCGTGTTAGCTTACAGTATACGCAACACTATTCTTGGACCGTGTTACACACAATTTTGATAATAGTTATTCTACGCAACATTGAGTATATATATATATATATATTAAATGTATAAATAAAATATGGTTGGATTCTGTTATACGAAACAATGAAGGATTTTTTCACAACACGCAACCCTGACTTGGCTTGCATTACACGCAATCGCGACCTTCCTCGATAGCGTGTGTTGTACGCAATACCGGGTTTTAATAAACAATGTTATACTATTATAATATTGTCATAAACTAGCCGTTATGAATAGTATTAACTAAAATTTTAATTTTATGACATTATTATTCATCTTACACATTTCTAGAACATGGTATAATAACATAATAAATTTTTCGGGTAAAATAAGTATTTTTCAAAAAATGCAGTTTTTCCGCCTTTGGATGGCGCACCCACTTTAAATCTGGTTTTTTGACATGTTTATAAGTTAAATTTGACAAAATAAAATTATTCTTTGGAATCAAGAAATAAAAATTTACTTTGGATAAAAGTTTCATATTATTCTGGTAACTTTCACATTTTAATGAATAGTAAAAACACGCTATATTTTAATTAAAAACAACTTTTTTCATCGTAATATCTTATGTGGTTAAATTATAATACTGAATGGTTTTAAAGTATAAATAGAATATATTTTTACCATTTAATATAATGTTTGTCATTAGCATTGATTTTACCTAGAATTCGTAAGTTAAATCAATTCAATCTTTTGCAATGTTTTAAACAAAAACCCGTTTTTATTCGACAACGGGATTAATTTTAATTTAATTTCTGAAACTTCTGTGTTTTGAATTTTAAAAAATGGATTCCATATTTGGAATCAGTGGGTCCGAATTATGTTAATAGGATACTTTTTATTTTTGGGAATTATGAATAGTAACTACGGTAAATTTTATTTACCATAGTTAAAGGTAAATCGGGTAATTAAGGGTAAATACAATATTTTAAAATTACCCTAACAAATGTCAAAATTCTATTGGATGACTAAAAAAAGACCCATATCACCTATGTATCAGATTAGATTAATTTAATTAAATTTTTTCAAGGAAAATAATTTAATTATTATTAAAACCAAAGAATGTGACAACATGTCACTTTCTTAAATCTTATAAGTATAATAATTTTAATCTAGTGATAAAATTCATGAAACTTCTAACATGAATAGTCTCCAGAAATATAATACAATTATCTACATCATAGGAATTTATTTATAATTTTTAGGGATTAAATAAGTATCATTTATTATGACAGAAAGATGATGCAGTAATTGTCTTATTAATGAAATATTGACAGAATTGATGTTATAAATGCCCAAATAAATGTAATTTGAGACTTTTTATGACTTACACTAATTTTATAAGTTACTATGATATATTAGTGTTGATTTAATAAACTTGGTTTGAACATATAATTCTGTTATGACTTTCACAAAAATCATATATCAAATAGTGTCAAAATTGACACAAAATAGTTTTTAAATCAAATATTATATTATTAATTGTTATTTTATTCCGAAAAATCTAAGGTTCGGACAAATGACATAGATAAAAATATATATATTAATAATAAACAATTTGGGGATCTTTTGGCATGTTATAGTAAGTGTATTAACCATATAGTGAAAGAAAACAAAAAGACACGGTAAAAGTTAAATTATTTAACTTAGAGTTAAATATAAATGATAAGGTTAAAATAATACCCTAAACTTGTCTAAATCCTATTGGTTGATAGTATTGCGACCCATCCCCACTTTAGCTTCGAAATAAGACCCTTTGGAACCATTATAAAACGATTTTGACTTTAATATAAAATAATATTTTGTGATATTCCTAAGGTGCCTCTCTCCTCCCTTATAAAAGGACACCTCCCCCCCCCCCCCTCCTCCTTACACCAATTTGAGCACTCAAGCTCGGCCAAACCCTGCCATTTTCTCCTCTCCACTTCCCTAGAATAATCCTAGAGGTCCTGGTATTCTTCAAAGACCAATCTTAGTTCCCTAAGTGGAGGATTCAAAGAAGCGTTCCAAAGAAGAGGTAATATCCATTACCGATCTTTTCAATTTCTTTCTTCTTCAACTTCTTCTTCTTTAGTTTTTTCATGATAAATTAATAACATCAGTATTTCATATATAATTATATGTTATTATAAATACGAAACAACTCTAATTAACCTTCTATCCATCCTACGGAAAAAGGAAATCACCGCGCGTGCATACGTACAGAATACCGTCTCCACGCCGTGGTGTAATCTATTTTCCACCATCACCTTACAAGGATGAGTATAAAGGTGTAATGAGTAACTATATATGATTATTATAAAGTGATATTGTTACTGAAATAGTATACATACACTTCAACACAATTCCACGACCATGGGAACGATATCATCGCTCGTGCGTACGTACGGACTACCGTCTCCACGACGCGATGAGATTCATTCTCAATGATTAGTCATTCATGAATGATTATAAAGTATATATAATAAGTACTAATGAAATATATGACATAATAATGATACTGGATTTATTTATATATTTATATGTATGTCATCTACTTAATTCCATTCAATTCAATAAGGAAACGAAAACAGCGTTCATGCGTACGTACGGACTACCGTCTCCATGAACAGTGTATTTCTTTCCATTTACTGATTTATTATATATATGTATATTATGAATATATATATATAAATCATGATTTATATTCTGGAATTAAGTAATCATGATCTAAGTAATCATATGAATAATTACAAGTCAAAACACGGACGACAAATGAAACAATTTTACCCAAAACGCTCTTTAACATGGAATTTACAAAATAATGGGTAATATAATGTCATAAGTGAACCATATATGATATAATAACAATAAATATGATTCTGTAATAAGTCAATGACATTATTTAAATCATTATACAGGAGGTTCGGACACTTACAAAGCAAGTCGGACCAAAGGTAAGGGAAATATCACAATCTCATTTTTATCCGAGATTGTTTATTCGTATGTATTTACTGGGGTGTATTTTATCATCCACATCCATGTTTCATTAATATGTAATATTATTTCCATACACCTACAATTTTTTAAATCCATTTTTACCCTTCGGTGAGTTTTTAGTAAAAGAAATGAAAGGAATCTTTTGTCGTTTTTCGTACGAGGTACTTTTTGACTTTTCCGACTAAGGTATGAAGAATGTTTTTTTTAACTTATACGGCATGTATGGATTTTTAAAACATTATTTCCAAGAAGATTCCTTTACAAGTTTTCAAGTTTATTTTTAATCAACTTCTTTTATTTTAATGTCGAATGACATGTTATGAAAGGAAAAATGTTTTTTAAAGAAGAAAGGATATTTTCCTCAAGAATTCATTTCAAGTGTTTTATCAAAATTATTTTCCATCTAAGATAATAAAAGGGTTTTGTATTTATCCCTATTATTACATTGGTTTGATTATGTTGTCATGGAAATATTTTTATGAATTCCTTTATCCTATATGAATTGTTTTATGATGTAATGATGTTTAAAATTCCCATTTTTATTACATGGGTTATGCTATGATGTATGGTTTATGATTTTGTGGAACACATAAGAATTGTATCATTATGAGATGGGTGGGACCTATATCTCCCTCCAATGCATTGGGTAAAGATTTTATATCTCATGAGATAGACATGACTGGAATGGTAGGTTATACCGGTTCAGTGAAACAGGACTGAAACGAGGGTTACTCGATTCAAAAAGGGACTTTGTCCACTAAGATAGTCATGGCAATGAGTCTTGACTAACAAGAAAGAATTCTCTATGATTATGTCTGTATGCCACAAAGTTTCATGTTTTATGTTATGATTATTGTGATTACATTTCACTGCCACGATTTATCCCATGTTATGAAATTATGCTCTCTTTTGCAGGTTAAGATTTCCAAAATGTTATGTTCTTATGAATATGATGTGATTGATATTTCTTTTCTTTAACCTTACTGAGCATTTGAGCTCACCCTTTTATGTTTTCTTTTCCCCAGGATATAAAGAAAGGTTTTAGGTAAAAAAAGGAAGATCTTTATAGGAGATGTTGAAGATCTTTCACCACGATTAGAAGATTACGTTCCGAGTTTCCAAAAACACTAAACTATTACGATCCTTGTGTGTGTGTTTTTTTTGTTATGTACTAAGTATTCCGAAAATGTAATGTAATGTCCATGTATGTCAGATACGGGTCTCTACAGTTGGTATCAGAGGAAAGGTTTAGTCAACCTTTGGAAACTAGGATGCGAGAACTTTAGTGAGATCCCTAGAGATATTTCTAAGGTATGTCTAGGGATGTCCCTAAGGTTAAGTATACGTATAGGTTATAATACTAGAACTACGCTAACGATCATAGAATTAAACCTAAGATGTTAGATATTTAAGTTACTCCCCCTTTATTATGTTGTTTTCCCTAGCATGATTTTTTCCTCTCACAAGATTCTTTTTTTGTTTTAGATAATGGAGGGAACCAGAAGGAATTCTGTTAACATTGAATCCAATGGACAAATTGGTGACTATGAGCAAAAAAATTGTGTAATTCCTAGAGAGAAAGATCTTGTGATTATGCCAAATCATTCATCGCTATATATGATTAACAAGGTGAAATTTAGTGGTATTCCTAATTCATCAAAGAAGAGGAAGATAAACTATTATGCACGTTCACATGTTGAGGAGCATAAAGAAAAAAAGATTGAGATTTCTGAAGAAGGGAAGAAGAACCTTGAGGAATACCTCAAATAGAAGAACCGATGTTATCTGTGTGGAGAAAAGGGTCATAGAGTGACAGACTGTTATGGAGTTCAATGTATTATTTGTGGAGAACATGGGCATTACCCAACTCAATTCCCTGACCTAAAAAGTTACTTCTAAATCAAGGAAGTACTTATTCCAGGACAATAATTGAAGATGATGGATTGAATTGTTTATGTATTGGTATTCATGAATAATGTTGTTGAGGTACTTTTATTGTTGTATTATTCTATTGTGGTTTTCAATAATTTTATGGTACCGGTAACCATGAAAAGTGATTCAAATATTTTTGAAAGCAGATGATATGCGCATAATGAAGGGATAAGGAGAAAATGAAATGTTTGACCGTATTAATGAGCTCATGATTAATATAAGGACTAAGTGATATCATGGTTTGAGTATATAGAATTTTGAGGATTTTGGTATGTGGAAGGTGTTAACTTTTAACTACATTCAAGTTTTCACTATGGTTCAATGGGTATTCAAGAGAATACATGATTAAGGCCTTTGAATGTTTGGAATGTGACCAACAATACATATCTTATGATATGTGGGGATCAACGACAGTATTAAATCTCTGGTAATCGTTGTCACTATATTATGAGAGTGGACTGCAGTATTATGTATAAGCCTAACGATTAGAGTGGATTATGTTGGACATAAGTTAGTATTGTTTAAGGATAGAATATTTTCGATATTATTGATGGGATATTATAGTAACGTAGTTTTAGAAAAAGGAAAACCTGCAGGACGGGCGACAGCCCATCGCGTCGGACAAGGCTGTAGGAATCGAACCCACAACCGAAGTGTGACTGGCCTTTATCGCCTACCACTGGCCTACAGGAAGTCCCTGTTTAGTAGAAACTAGTTTTATTATATTAAGCAGTATGATATGTTAAGTATAAGTTCATTTTAGGAACCATATATGATTAATATCACTATAGATGGACTTCTGTATTTTTTGATAACTTTTCTAACCTTTTGTTTGAGACAGATGGAATGACCCATCATTCTATTACATGATCTGCTAACACATCACGAATGACAAATTCAACTTCATTTCTTTAAGAGATGAAGTGGAAATTGTCCAAAGAACGAAAAATGGTGAGACTATACCAAAATCACGAAAGTATTTCTTCTAATTCCAATTTCATCATCTTTAGGGAAATGATCTTGAAAACCAAAAATGTTGTCTTAGTGCTCTTATATCTGATGAATCAGATGGTACCTTAGATCATCACAAATTTATGGCTTTGTGATTGCTAGCTTTTCCATAGCCATGTTCTCTACCACTCTCCATCAGAACATGATGGTTAGATTTCTCTTCCATATCCATATTTTCGCATATGTGGAAACCTAGTGATTAGTTTATTTGGGTAACCGTTACGTTTCACACTTTTGTTTTTAAAGATAAGTTTTGGTATTCCTTTTTACTATGTGGGTTTCTATCAAAGAAACTTTCAAATAGTAAACCCTTTATAACCCCGATGAATTTCGAGGGCGAAATTCATTTTAAGGGGGGTAGAATGTAACACCCCGAGATTTTATGAAAAATATTATTTTAATTTCATTAATGTCTTTTGTTGTATTCTACACCAAGATTACCTTGCGCTATACGCAACACCGTGTTAGCTTGCAGTATACGCAACACTATTCTTGGACCGTGTTACACACAATTTTGATAATAGTTATTCTACGCAACATTGAGTATATATATTTATATATATATATATATTAAATGTATAAATTAAATATGGTTGGATTCTGTTATACGAAACAACGAAGGATTCTTTCACAACACGCAACCCTGACTTGGATTGCATTACACGCAATCGCGACCTTCCTCGATAGCGTGTGTTGTACGCAATACCGTGTTTTAATAAACAATGTTATATTATTATATTATTTTCATGAACTAGACGTTATGAATAGTATTAACTAAATTTTGAATTTTATAACATTATTATTCATCTTACACATTTCTAGAACATGGTATAAAAACAAAATAAATTTTTCGGGTAAAATAAGTATTTTTAAAAAAATGCAGTTTTGCCGCCTTTGGATGGCGCACCCACTTTAAATCTGGTTTTTTGACATGTTTATAAGTTCAATTTGACAAAATAAAATTCTTCTTTGGAATCATGAAAAAAAAATTTACTTGGGATAAAATTTTCATATTATTCTGGTAACTTTCTCATTTTAATGAATAGTAAAAACACGCTATATTTTAATTAAAAACAACTTTTTTCATAGTAATATCTTATGTGGTTAAATTATAATATTGAAAGGTTTTAAAGTATAAATAGAATATATTTTTACCATTTAATATAATTTATGTCATTAGCATTGATTTTACCTTGAATTCGTAAGTTAAATCAATTCAATCTTTTGCAATGTTTTAAACAAAAACCCGTTTTTATTCGACAACAGGATTAATTTTAATTTAATTTCTGCAACTTCTGTGTTTTGAATTTTAAAAAATGGATTCCATATTTGGAATCAGTGGGTCCAAATTATGTTAATAGGATACTTTTTATTTTTGGGAATTATGAATAGTAACTACGGTAAATTTTATTTACCATAGTTAAAGGTAAATCGGGTAATTAAGGGTAAATATAATATTTTAAAATTACCCTAACAAATGTCAAAATTCTATTTGATGACTAAAAAACGACCCATATCACCTAAGGATCGGATTAGATTAATTTAATTAAATTTTTTCAATGAAAATAATTTAATTATTATTAAAACCAAAGAATGTGACAACATGTCACTTTCTTAAATCTTATAAGTATAATAATTTTAATCTAGTGATAAACTTCATGAAACTTCTAACATGAATAGTCTCCAGAAATCTAATACAATTATCTACATCATAGGAATTTATTTATAATTTTTAGGGATTAAATAATTATCATTTATTATGACAGAAAGATGATGCAGTAATTGTCTTATTAATGAAATATTGACAGAATTGATGTTATAAATGCCCAAATAAATGTAATTTGAGACTTTTTAGGACTCAAACTAATTTTCTAGGTTACTATGATATATTAGTGTTGATTTAATAAACTTTTTTCGAACATATAATTCTGTTATGACTTTCACAAAAATCATATATCAAATAGTGTCAAAATTGACACAAAATAGTTTTTAAATCAAATATTATATTATTAATTGTTATTTTATTCCTAAAAATCTAAGGTTCGTCCAAATGACTTAGATAAGGATATATATATTAATAATAAACAATTTGGGGTTCTTTTGGCATGTTATAGTAAGTGTATTAACCATATAGTGAAAGAAAACAAAAAGACACGGTAAAAGATAAATTATTTAACTTAGAGTTAAATCTAATTGATAAGGTTAAAATAATACCCTAAACTTGTCTAAATCCCATTGGTTGATAGGATTTCGACCCATCCCCACTTTAGCTTCGAAATAAGACCCTTTGAACCATTATAAAACTATTTTGACTTTAATATAAAATAATATTTTGAGATATTCCTAAGGTGCCCCTCTCCTCCCTTATAAAAGGACACCTCCTCCCCCTCCTCCTTACACCAATTTGAGCACTCAAGCTCGGAAAACCCCTGAAATTTTCTCCTCTCCACTTCCCTAGAATAATCCTATAGGTCCTGGTCTTCTTCAAAGACCAATCTTAGTTCCCTAAGTGGAGGATTCAAAGAAGCGTTCCAAAGAAGAGGTAATATCCATTACCGATCTTTTCAATTTCTTTCTTCTTCAACTTCTTCTTCTTTAGTTGTTTCATGATAAATTAATAACATATGCATTTCTTATATACTGATATGTTATTATAAACATGAAACAACTCTAATTAACCTTCTATACATCCTACGGAAAAAGGAAATCACCGCGCGTGCGTACGTACGGAATACCGTCTCCACGCCGTGGTGTAATCTATTTTCCACCATCACCTTACAAGGATGGGTATAAAGGTTTAATGAGTAACTATATATGATTATTATAAAGTGATATTGATACTGAAATAGTATACATACACTTAAACACAATTCCATGACCATGGGAACGATATCATCGCTCGTGCGTACGTACGGACTACCGTCTCCACGACGCGATGAGATTCATTCTCAATGATTAGCCATTCATGAATGATTATAAAGTATATATAATAAGTAATAATGAAATATATGACATAATAATGATACTGTATTTATTTATATATTTATATGTATGTCATCTACTTAATTCCATTCAATTCAATAAGGAAACGAAAACAGTGTTCATGCGTACGTACGGACTACCGTCTCCATGAACGGTGTATTTCTTTCCATTTACTGATTTATTATATATATGTATATTATGAATATATATATATATAAATCATTATTTATATTCTGGAATTAAGTAATCATGATCTAAGTAATCATATGAATAATTACAAGTCAAAACACGGACGACAAATGAAACAATTTTACCCAAAACTCTCTTTAACATGGAATTTACAAAATAACGGGTAATATAATGTCATAAATGAACCATATATGATATAATAACAATAAATATGATTCTATAATAAGTCAATGACATTATTTAAATCATTATACAGGAGGTTCGGACACTTACAAAGCAAGTCGGACCTAAGGTAAGGGAAATATCACAATCTCATTTTTATCCGAGATTGTTTATTCGTATGTATTTACTAGGGTGTATTTTATCATCCACATCCATGTTTCATAAATATGTAATATTATTTCCATCCACCTACTACTGTTTAAATCCATTTTTACCCTTTGGTGAGTTTTTAGTAAAAGAAATTAAAGGAATCTTTTGTCGTTTTTCGTACGAGGTACTTTTTGACTTTTCCGACAAAGGTACGGAGAATGTTTTTTTTAACTTATACGGCATGTATGGATTTTTAAAACATTATTTACAAGAAGATTCCTTTACAAGTTTTCAAGTTTATTTTTAATCAACTTCTTTTATTTTAAAGTCGTATGACATGTTATGAAAGGAAAAATGTTTTTTAAAGAAGAAAGGATATTTTCCTCAAGAATTCATTTCAAGTGTTTTATCAAAATTATTTTCCATCTAAGATAATAAAAGGGTTCTGTTTTTATCCCTATTATTACATTGGTTTGATTATGTTGTGATGGAAATATTTTTATGAATTCCTTTATCTTATATGAATTGTTTTATGATGTAATGATGTTTAAAATTCCCATTTTTATTACATGGGTTATGCTATGATGTATGGTTTATGATTTTGTGGCACACATAAGAATGGTATCATTATGAGATGGGTGGGACCTATATCTCCCTCAAATGCATTGGGTAAAGATTTTATATCACATGAGATAGACATGGCTGGAATGGTAGGTTATACCGGTTCAGTGAAACCGGACTGAAACGAGGGTTACTCGATTCAGAGAGGGACTTTTTCCACTAAGATAGTCTTGGAAATGAGTCTTGACTAATAAGAAATAATTCTCTATGATTATGTGTGTATGACACAAAGTTTCATGTTTTAAGTTATGATTATTGTGATTACATTTCATTGCCACGATTTATCCCATGTTATGAAATTATGCTCTCTTTTGCAGGTTAATATTTCCAAAATGTTATGTTCTTATGAATACGATGTGATTGATATTTCTTTTCTTTACCCTTACTGAGCATTTGAGCTCACCCTTTTATGTTTTCTTTTCCCCAGGATATAAAGAAAGGTTTTAGGTAAAAAAAGGAAGATCTTTATAGGAGATGTTGAAGATCTTTCACCACGATTAGAAGATTACGTTCTGAGTTTCCAAAGACACTAAACTATTACGATCCTTGTGTGTGTGTTTTTTTTGTTATGTACTAAGTATTCCGCAAATGTAATGTAATGTCCATGTATGTCAGATACGGGTCTCTACATATCCAATGACCCATTTTCACTAGAATATAAGATTCAATCATTTGGAAATTCAGGAATCATTCGATTACTAAGGCCCAGATTACGAACCTGCCTCTTTCTCTCATAGTAATTAGCAGGCAACACATTTCCTTCCGGTAACAGTGTTTTAAGCAATGAAAATATATGATAAAAATAGTTGTTTGATATTGAATTATCTGATTTAATAGCCATAAATTTCTCAATTGCTTCTAATTTCCTTGTCTTGAAACCATGATATAATGCATCCTCATCAGACATCAACAACTCATAAAATTCGGATAGTGAAAACTCATGAGTTAAATCAACACCATCTTGAGTTTCGGTTTGTTATATAGATGGACCAAAAAACTCTCACTCATCCAAAGGTAGCTCAGCCTCCTCCAACTCACGAAATAGATCAGGGTCCATATAAAACAAAAAATTATTGTTGTTAGCAGATATTTGAAAATAACTATTATATATTGTTATATACTAGGTATGATTAAAACCAGAATTTAACTATGTCAATATTCACCTTCATCACCATATTCATATCTAATGATGTCAATGTCCTCATATTCCTCCTCGGCATTATAAATATCTATGTGAGTGTTTGTTTCACGGTAACATCATATGTACTAAAACAATTACTCCTCAATGAATTAAACACATCAATAAATGTTTTCAAATAAATGTCAATATTTTTTTCCGATGTCCTAGGATTAATAAGGTCAAAAAGATATAGAGTTCATTCATCAACATCCATGGAGGTAAAGTGTATAAAGTTATAAAGATATGCCAACATGAATACTAACTAACATAAGAACCAAATGAATAGAAACCATCTGTATAAATAACCAATCACATGTTTTTGGTTTCTAAAGAAAAAGACAGATATAGACGGTCAAAATGTTTCCATGAATCACCGTTAGATGGATGATTCAAGATTTTATTAGTTGAAATCTGGGTTTGGTGACATGAAATCATTAATGTTGCGTTTTGAGACATAAATAGATGTTTCAAACTGGGTGTAAAGGGGAAATATCTCACCAGTTTTATAGGAATCAATCCAGACATCCCTGGTTGTGCTTCTTTATACCTCTATTTTGAACATTTAGGACAAATATCTAATGACTAATTTTCACCAGAATATAAGATGCAATCATTTGGACATGAATGAAACTTCTAAAAACTATGGCCCAGATTATAAACCAGCCTCTTACTCTCATAGTAATTTTCAAGAAACACATTTAATTCAGGTAAAGGTGTTTTATCCAAAGATAATATCTTATCAAAATAGTGGTTTGACATTTCATTATCTGATTTAATAGCCATAAATTTTTCAACCGCTTCTAGTTTTTGTAACATGAAACCAGGATATAATGCATCCCCAGCCGACCTTAACAACTCATATAATTCAGATGTTACCAACTAAGGAGATAAATCAATATCATCTTGAGTTTCATTTTGTTGAACACATAGACCTCAACGTGGATAATAATGTTCTAGTGAAATAATTCATCATTTTTATTAAATTAATTAATATATATTAAATTATATAGCTCATATAGAATTATTTGTTTGGAAAATATCTCATTTTGGGTTCAAATGAATTTTTCTTCATTTATAACCATTTGGTAGTAAATTTATAACTAGTAATTAATTTTCATTAATTTAAAAATAAATAAATTTTATTTCTTTAATAATAAAACAATATTATTTTTACATTTAATTTATACTAAAAAAATAATTTTTTAAAACACATCCATTCCCTTTAACTATAAATTGTTAAACTGGTATTTTTTATTATTACATTTCAATATCCTTGATATTGTAAATTGATTTTACAAATTATTTCTTAAATATATCAGTAATTAATATTATTTATCTATTTCATCAAAATAATTAAATATAAAAAATGTACAATCTATCAAATCAATTCAAAAAGAAATTATATGGAAATAATTTTATTTCCATTCATGAATTTGGATCCTTTGTAACAATGTCATTTATCCTATCTGTTCAATTTTACTATAAAATATTTTATTTCACTTTATAATTTAATAAATCATTATTCACTTATGTTTGGTGTTGTGAGATAAAAAATATATAAAACACATCATAATTATTAATGATAAAACATTCCAAAATCTTGATGTGTTACATTATACCCCCTTAAAAAATTATATATTCACAATTTATCTAATGTCCAATTGTAAATTGTTTAAAAAAATTCATATTAAATTAAATTTATTAGAAAATAAATAAATTATAGTGGAAGTAAATATATTTTTATCCACATTAATTATAATTCATTTTTTAATGGAAATAATCTATATGTTAAGGCAAGGATACTTATCTTTTACTAAATATTTCTTAAATAATTGGTGTATTATGAAACTTAATGTTATGAATATGATCCCAAAAGCATAACTTGATAGCAAGAGATATCTTATACATAGTAATGAATTAATTTGTTATCCTTTGAATTGTGGTAGAGTGATTATTCTGCCATCAAGATAAAAAATATGATAAAATATACTTACTTGATTTATTCCCACATTCTTATCATTCATTTGTGTTTCATGATGTTTTCCACCTATATAAAATTTCATATAATAAATAACATTGATGAATATTATATTTCCGAGGAACTAAATTTAACATCCATGGATCAAAGGATATCTAAAAAATGAAAGGTTATTTTTCTTATCCCTATAAATTATTATAAAAAGGTTTAAACCCATAAATATAATATGAATAAATGTTCAAATTTAGAAATAATACAATAATCTCAAAAAACTCAACAATAACACCGAATTATCAACATAAATCCTTCAAGAAATAAATAACCTAATAAATCAACCAAAAATACATATAAAAATCCCAAATCCCAAGTTTAGAATGATTTGATCAAATATTCTTCCAAAATAAACATTTAATTTATCTCCAAACAACATTAAGCACACAAAAATTCACTTAGGAAGTTTTTTTATTCTATAATAAAATATTCTACCAAAATTTACTAAGTATTCAAAAATACTTAAAATCAACAAAAATCCAAAACATAATAATATATTCTTAAAAAAGTGAACTTATATTTTATTTATCAAAGATAACAACATATTATCAAATGATATTATTCTCACCTTAATCATATAATGTTACAAATATAGTAAAACAATCCAAGAAAAACATTAATTGTTTAGTCTCAAAGGCACCATTCAAACCCATAGTTTTCCAAATGTAAAAATGATATTATCCTAATTAACCATAATTACCTCAACATAAAATATCATATTAACCCTAATGGTTATAAATATCTTTCAACATTTGTCCACAAAATATATAATCACTATTATTTTAAAAACATTTTTCTTGTAAACAAAAGTTAAGCTTAAGGATTACATATAAGTCATAATCCAATTAAAACTCAATTAATATCTCCAAAAGTTCTGAAATCACAACAAAATGTTTCTATATAATTTAAATTTATGTTCATACTTAATTATTATCAATATATATATAAATACAACTACATCATAACCCTCAAATCCTTACATGTTGGCACTTCAATAGTTAAACATTATTCATAATCCTTTAACCATGAATTTCAATCTTTTTTCTCAATCCATTATATCTACGTTATAAAATTTGAATCATTCCAAAATAATAAACAATATCAATATAATAAGGTTTCATATTTTCAAAATAATTTAACCTATAAAAATAATTTATAAATTTTATATAATATTCATAGATTCAACATCTGTAGTTATAATAACATATGAATTTTGAAAAAAATTATTTATTGGATCATGATAATCCCATTCACGGGATTTCATTATAGGAAATTGATTTTAAAAACTGTTATACTATTTAAATTTCATTCCACTTATTATTCCATTGAGAAATTTCCTATGTTTCTTTCTACATTCATCACAAGTATAATGTTGAATATTTTTAAATTTGTGATCTTTATCATTTAAAATGATAGGAAACCCCATTTTTCTATAATTTTAAGGGTAAAAAATAACTATATACTAGTTGGTAATCATAATTTGAGATAGTTGGATAGACATAACCATAAGTGTTTTTTTATATTATATCCCAATTATTTTTTATTATATGCGACCACCACATTATCCTTCCTAACAATTGTTAAACTCAATTCACTTATTTTCAACCTTTTACTAAAACAGAAAGTATTATTGTCAATTTCAAACAATAATAATCATCTTAATAAGTCTTATAGTTCTGAAAATAATTCATAATATTGTCACAACCTGTCCCCCAGGTCCCATGACATTACTACCCCATTCTCAACTTTTATAGGCCAAGGGATGGCGACTAGCACTGGAAAGGCATATCCCTAAAACCATGAAGGCATTGTATTTAAACCAGCAAACACACACAATCCAAGAACACAACAAGATAAAATCACAAAGTAAACTATAATGTAAACATGGAGTGTACAGTATGTAAATAGGCCAAAATAAAATCCCAACAAGAAAGTACAAGTAAAACTAGAAACAGCTCCTGTGAACACCTACCGAGGATCCTACTTGAAGGGTACGTACAACTCGTGAACGGTCATCTCTATGGTACATCTCGTCTAATTATCCACCTCTGAGAAACCTCTAGTCTTAGAAACCTGAGCCTCGATCAATGATGTATGTCATCTGTACAAGACACAACAAGGTGGGAGCATATCCCGTGCAAGGGAGAGTATATAAATACTCAGTAGGGACCCTGAGACCCCCGATGGTCTCCCATAATCCACAGAGGATAATGCACAAAGAAAAGACCTCAATCCCAATGTAAAAAAATCAATAGTCCTCAACACAACTTAAGTATATTCCCATACAAATATTTGTGTTATCAATATATACTCATCTCACATGTGATGGAAGAATACCACAAAGGTAACCTCAATAAGGTAGAAGTACCACATAGGTAACACCATGAAGATAGAAGTACCACATAGGTAACACCGCGAAGGTATGTACCAAAAAGGCAATTCCACACAGAATAATACAATGAAGGTACCACCACACATAAACGTACCACAAAGATAAAGACTCATCTCACACCAGGTGTCACTTATGTAAAGAATTATAGATGATTATCTGTATTGCTAGATAATTTTACATCATCAAGAAGCACTAATGTTGAACCACACAGGATCAATAATGACCCACATAGGATCTGAAAATGACTCACGCAGGATCTGAAAATGACCCACATATGATCGGTATGCACTGACCCACACAGTATTGCTGAGCACTAACCCACGCAACATCCGAAGATGACCCACACATGATCTGCAGACTCCTTAAGTAAAATCAACCATAGGGTTCCCACACTTAGCATGCTTGATTCAAGGAGGTTTTTCTCCTCAAGACATTGTTCGATACATGAACTGTCATAATGTACCATGAAGATATATCATGACATTATTTCAATTCATAAGGGACCGAACATGACCGACAATGAGTCAATCGGATGCTCGGTCTGTAAGATATTAGCCTTTTAGTTCTAAGGGCCCAGTTGGATTCGTGTTCGATCCTAGTAGACCATACACCATCCTTATCGAAAAATCAAGTGGAGTATACAAAAAGGGAGGTCTGGATCGAAGGATTCTGGCACCACTGATGGTTAATCAAACAGATTCTTGGTTCTATAGATATGAAAAAAAAGGCGTATCTAGGTCCTGTAGGGCCCGGGTCTGGTCCAACCCGGTCAGAACGACCCGACCTAGGCCGACCCACCGGCCCGGGTCCCACCTGGAGGGGCTGATCCATGGCACGCCGGCCCACTAGGAAGTGTTCCAGCCCGACCCACAATGGGGGAGACCAGGTCCGCTGGGCGTGGCCCGAAGGGGTGGCCCGCTCGGTGGCCAGCGGTACGACCCGTGGCCTAGTTGGTCTGCTGTGGCTGGGTCTGCCCTAGCCGACACTCGGGGGAGGAGCCCCCCAAGATTCCTGAATGGCCAAATGGGCGTTAGGTGTTGGACATCCCATCGGGGCCATGTGGTGCTGCATGCTGGCTCGCGGGACCCGCTGGAGTGGTCCTGCTCGATGTGACGCGGCCAACCAACGGTTTCAATCGGCTCCCGCCTTTTAGTGACATGATGGCGCCACTATCCTCCTATGGCCGGGTGGGTGCCGGCCGCCCTCAGGGTGCACTAATGTGGCTAAGCAGTCACAAACATCCTCCTCTACCAGCGGCGCCGATGCGCGCCACCTTGCCTCCACATGGCAAGCTAGCATGCAGGCATCTCCCCATCTAGGTCGCGGCCGACGGGTCGTGGACTCCTCTTCTACTGGGGGCATGAACACGTGCCGCCCTTGTTCCACATTGTCAAATGGAGTGTCGACCATCGTTCTCCTCTACTGTGACCGATGTCCCGTGGCCTTCTCTAGCAGTGCAGTTGCACCACCGCCTATACCCCACCGGTGTCGGTCACCATCAATGTGGCCAAGGCCCACTCAAACCATCGATCAACCATGATGAACATGTCAAAATTGAAGTAGTATAGGGATCAGACCATGTTTATTTTTCCAGTACCCTCCACGCTAAGTCGGTAGTAGGAGATTCATAGATTGAAATCAATCATTCGTCACAAAGAACAAAATTAATGATTCCCCTACCTCAATCATTGGAGATTTCATGAGAAAGAAGATGAAGATGATGAAGATGTCGACATTCATCGCTCCCGTAACATGATTCAGAACCATGATCCAATGTCGGTTTAACATTCTTGATCCAGAGAGTTGTTTTTTCATAATTGGAGCTTCAATGTTTCTTCCACCAGGATTTCTCCCACAAAATATTTTGCCAACCACCCCCCCCCCCATGAGAGGTGAGGAGCCAACTTTAATTTAGTTAAGTTTAACAATTCAATTAATGTTGCCACATTAATTGGGGAAATTATTACAGTTAACTCACTTTAAAAGATGAGTTCAGGTGGTCCCCACCACCATGATTCAAAAGAGATGTGGGAGGATATTGTTTAAAATAAATTATTTTTATTTTATTTAATCCTCTATGAAAAATGTGAAAACCAACTTCCACCCTCGACATACTACGGTTGAGGTGATGGTCTCCTTAAGTAAAAACCGGCGCTGCGAGTTCAACGTTGTCCTCATATTTCAATTTTTAAGACCCATTAAAATGTTATGAAATGCCTCTCACACATTCACTGAACTTACCCAAAAAAATCTCCTAAATTTATTCCGGGACTCAGAGTCACACGACTTTAATTTTTGCTGGATAGTAATAATTTCATTGAATTAAAAAATTACATGGAAAAATCTCGGTCTTTACATTCTCCCCACCTCAAGGGTTGGCATCCCTGAAATCCACACCAAAAACTAGGGAAACAAATGGGTATTATGAGCCTTAATCAGAGCCTCCCTCTTCCATTTTCTCTCCTAGTGATTCCCATGCTTCCAACATATTCATACCAATGGAATTGATCACCCATGAAGGACTCTCTCTTATAGATCCTCAATCTCCACTGAAACCTCCAAAAACATCACCCCATTATCGATGTGCAGCTCTCCCTAGTTAATGATTTGAGAAGGATCATATATGTATCTCCTCAGCTGGGAATTGTGGAAAATGTCGTGCACCTGGTGAAACTGAGGGGGAAGAACTAGGTGCTACTCCACCTCACCAACCCTACTAAGTACCTGAAAGGGACCGATGAACCTCACAGATAACTTGCCGCCCTGACCAAATCTCTGCAAACCTCATCGAGTTGAGACCATAGAATGACATGGTCACCATCCTTGAACTCTATAGTTTTCCATCTTTTTCTAGTATAATACTTCTGCCAGCTCTATGCAGTATTTATCTGCTCCTGGATGACCTCCACCTTCTCTGTGGTTTCCTGTACTATCACTAGTCCCATGAGTACTGACTCCCCTAGGTCATCCTAGCACAGAGGTGATCGATAAGGTCATCTGTACAATTCATTGAATGGTTCCATACTGATAGTGGACTGATAACCTTTGTTGTATGCGAACTCCACCAGGCAATTGATCCTCGCAGCTGCAACCAAAATTAAGGATGCAATCACATATCATCCCCTCAAGGGTCTGAATGGTCCGCACTATCTAACCATACATTTGAGGATGAAAGGCAGTGCTCAAGTGTACTTGAGTCCCTAACTCCTTGTGAAACCCCTTCCACAAGTTGGAAGTAAAATGAGCATCACGATCCGAGATAATCGTAGATGGCACCCCATGAAGCCGCACAATATCCTGTACGTATAAGTGTCCCAAGATCTCTACTGATCCCTACTCTCTGATAGGTAGGAACTGGGACAACTTGGTGAATCATTCAACGATCACCTAGAGAGAATCATGACCCCTAGCCATGTGTGAATGTCCTGTCATGAAGTCCATGGAAATTCCATCACACTTCTTTCTTTGGAACCTCTAGTGGAAGAACTAAGCCTGATGGAAACTGATGCTCTACCTTCACTTGTTGATAAGTGTGTCACCAAGTGACAGACTATGATACTACTTTCTTTATTCCCGACCTCCAATGCTGATTCCAAAGGTCTTAGTATATCTTTTCCACTCTTTAATGTACCTCTAGAGGGGATGTATGGAAATCCCTCAACACTTCCTCCCTAAGCGCCAGAGGTACCATAATATGTCCTCTGAAGAGAATAACATGCTCCCCACCTTGATAATATCCATCAGGTTCCTGTCCTATGGATATCTAAGCATGTTGAGCCATTTAGTCAATGTCCACAAGTTGTGCCTCCTTGACTCTCTGAAGGAGTGGGGGAGTGACTGTCAAATATTGAAGATAAGATGCTCCATTTTGATCAACATAGGATCTCCACAAAGCAGCTAGCTGCTCCATCGCCTCACTCAAAAAATTTATACTATATCTCTTTCTGAGTGAATCTGCTACTACATTCCCCTTCTTAGGAGTATAGACTATCTCGAAGTCATAATCTTGGGGGAACTCAAGACAATGTCGTTGTCTCAAGTTTAGGTCCTCATGAGAGAAGATATACCTGAGACTCTTGTGATTAGAGTTTACTATAAAATGTTCACCTATCATATAATGTCACCACATCTTAAAGTCGGAGACCACTGCTACAAAATCTAGGTCATGAGTAGCATAGTTCTGCTAATGTTGTCTCAGCTGTGAAGAACCATATGTGATCCCTGCTCGCTCCAGCATCAGGACATATCCAAGACCGATCCCAGATGTATCATAGTAGAAAACTTACCCATCGCCATCCTTCGATATTATAAATATAGGGGCACTCTTTAGTCTCTACCTCGACTCTTGGAAACTCCACTGGCATCTCTCCAACCACACGAAGGGTTACCCCTTCTTTGTCAACGCAGATAAGGGTTCCAAAACTCAAGAAAAGTCATTAAAAAACCTCTGGTGGTATCTGGCCAATCCCTGGAAACTCTTCGCCTCTGTCACACTCTTGGGTGGCTCCCAATTATGCACAACCTCAATCATCGCTGGATCCACCAAAACTCCAACCTCTGAGACAATGTTTCCTAGGAATTGTACCTATTGGATCCAGAAGTGGTACATCGATAGCTTACCATAAATCTAGTTCTCTTAGAGTGTGTCCAAAATAATCTGCAGATAATATGAATTCTCATCCTCTATAGCTGAATATATCGAAATGGCATCGATAAAGACAACTAAAAAGCGATCGAGGTATGTCTGTAAGATCTTGTTCATGAGTCCCATGAAAACTACTAGGGAATTTGTGATGCTGAATGGCATAACCAAGAACTCATAATCTCCATACTGGCATCTGAGTTCCATCTTCAGGACATCCTCGTTTCGTACCCATAACTGGTGATAGCCTAATATGAGGTCTATCTTCGAAAACCACTATTCTCCCTTCAGCTGATCAAAGAGATCACCAATCCTCGGTAGTGGGTACTTGTTCTTCACGGTCACCTGGTTCAGGAACCTATAGTCCACATAGAGTCTCAAACTCCCATCCACCTTCATGGGGAAAAAAATTCAGGTTGCACAAGGGGAAACACTGGGCCTAATGATCCCCTTGCTCTGCAAGTCCTCTATCTATACTCACTGCTCTCGAAGCTCTGTGGGAGCCATCAGATATGCTGGTGTAGATATCAGTGTCGTCCTGGGGTACAATTAAATGTAAAATTCCACCTCTCTATGAGGAGGTAGACCTGGAACATCATCAGGGGAAACATCAATGTATTGCTCCACCACTATAGGATAGCCCAGACATTCTACATCAACTACTTTGAGGGAAAGGCAAGACATCTGATGTGTGATTGGTTGCACCCTCCTCCCAGTGAGTCCATCATATGCTGCAAAGGATCCCTTCTTGTCGGTGAAAAAAAACCTGTTCCCATACTCACGGACACACCGCACATTGCACCTAATACAGTCAATCAGATCCTGGACTGTAGATAACCAATCCATACCCAAGATGATGTCCTAAGGCCTTGATGCTGCTGCTAGATGATCCTAGCTAAATCTCTCGCCTCCAACAGTAATCTCACACTGCTGGTACCAGTGTGTAATCTGTAAATCCTCTCCTATAAGAGTCTATATCCATAAGGATCAAGTCAACGGCTCCACCAGAATCTCTGATCTCCAATCGAGGTAAGTGGCAATATAAGAGTGACTAGAACCTGTGTCTATAAGTACTGCAGCTAAGGTGGAGTAGACACAGATCATAACTTAAATCATCTCCAGAGTGTCGTGGTCATAGGCCTCAACTTCCTGGAGCTGAGCTCGTCCATATCCACCTGATCCCTGTGGTAGGGGTGGACCACCTAGAGGTGGTGGTGGTAGAACTTCGAATCACCAACCACTGCCTGCTGCACGACCAGATCCTCTTCCACATCTTCCTCCTGCCGACGGACCTCCTCGATCGAATCATCACCTCTTCCTAGGTAGTCTTTCGACCATATGATGGTCAGTTGTACGACATGTCAGGCATTCATGAGCCATAAGACCCTACCCGCCACCCGAGTAACATTGTTTTCTCCTCTCGTGTCATGCTCTATCTCGATGGCCCCACACAACTGACCCTATAGCATGTGGTATCCCTCTTGTAGGTACGGTTCCCTTATACCTCTGAGGCATCTGTCTACTACCAGCTGCAGATGACTCTTCTATGTGACGTTCGATGGTGGGTCTCACTGTTGGTGATTGTTCAGTAAGGAAACTCTCCACTAAGAGTACTCTATCTAACACCCATGCCTATATCAGAATGTTGAAAGAAATCATTGAAGCTCTAATATCTCATCTGAGCCCCTGATCGAAGGTCTAAGCCCTGAATAAAGGGCCTCACAACATGTTGGTGGAGAATCATGAGAGGTTGGTGAACCTCTACGAATACTGAGCGACAATCATGCTACCCTACTTCAAGTGGAGAAGCTCTTGTATACAAATAGAGCGTAAGGTTGCTGGGATGAAATCTGCCCTGAGAAGGCTCTCGAAGTCCGCCCAGATGAGAGTAAACTCATCATCAACTTGGAGCATCATTCTTCTCCATCTGCCTACTGCTTCTTGAAGAAGAATAGTGTCAAGGATCACCATGAGATCAACTGGTGTCCCTATCAGTCGATAAAAACTAACCAAAGCCTCCATCCAGCCCTCAACTGCCTGTGGATACATCTCCATTGAAAAAATGGTGGCCTCTAGCACTGGAACTCATGTAACGTGCTCAAGTGGCATGCACCCTCTACTGCCAGGGCTGGAGGCATCAGCATCCCAATAGGTAGTGGTGATGCTGGTACACCACCCTATGGTACAACTGCCAAAAGGGGGCCTTGTACCGGAGCCTCGTTGCTTGGTTGGCTGTCATCATGTACTATACCTAGAACCCTGTATGGATGTCTGCGTGGAGGCCTCCAGAAATAAAACAGGTGCACCACAATCATTATGTCATATCCAGTGGGTTGACTCAAAGTGATCATAAATAAAACTTTTAAAAAACACACATGTAATTAGTGTTTTTGTGCACTGATTCAGAAATTAGATTTTAGGGTCTTGGTGTATAGATACTTCGGATACCGCACCCACACTGGGTTTCCCAAACTTACAAACACCCTCATAACACTAAACACTATTTCTGAATCAAAATATCAAAGTTCAAGTTCTTCGATAGAACTGAATCCTCTGATACGAATTTTTCACAACGCATCCTTTGGGGCCCATGCTGTGACAACCCCAAGCCTACCTTCCATAGGCCAGAGGGTGGCGACTAGCACCGGAAAGTCATATCCATAAAACATGAAAGGCATTTCCTTTAATCCTCCAAACTCAGACAATCTACGCACACATAAAGATACAATCACAGTGTAAAATATAATGTAAACAAGGTGTGTACTGTAAGAAAAGGGGCTGAAATACAAGCCCAATTGGAAAGTACAAGTAAAACTGAAAATAGCTCTTCTGAACACCTGCTATGGATCCTACCTGAAGGGTTGGTACTGATCTCGAACGGTCGTCTCTGCAGTACGTGTCGTCTAATGATCCACCTCTGAGCAACATCTATTCTTGTCACCCTCACCCTTGATCATTTCTGTCCATTGTCTACACAAGACACCGCAAGGTTAGGGCATATCTCGTGCAGGGGTGAGTATAACAATACCCAGTTGGGACACCAAGACCACTAAAAGTGTCACAGAATCCACAAAGGATAAACCACAAATAAATACCTCAACATCAAAGAATGAAGTAATAATCATCAACAATTATTAGGTATACACCCATATATATACCAACTATATCGATATATAATCATATTACACGTGAGGGAAGAATAACACAATGGTAACACCACAAAGGTAGAAGTACCACACATGTAACTCCATGAATCTAGAAGGTCCACATAGGTAACACCACGAAATTATGTACCAAAAAGGTAACACCACACAAAATAATTCCATGAAGGTACCCCCACAAAAAATTGTACCACAAAGGTAAAGACTCAGATCGCACCGTGTATAAATTATGTACGAAAGTATAGATGATTAGCTGTATTGATAGATCATATTACTTTGTCGAGAAGCCCTGTTGTTGACCCACACAGGATCGATGATGACCCATACAAGATCTGAAAATGAACCACACAGGATCTAAAGATGACCCACAAGGATTGGCATGAATTTACCCACACAAGATCGTTGAGCACTGACCCACACAGTATCTAAAGATGACTCACACAGGACGTGAAGACTCCTCAAGTATAGTTATCCACAGGGTTCCTGCACTATGCATTGTTGATTCCTAGAGGTTAACCTGCTCAATCCATTGGTTGATACCTCAACTACAAAAAAGTCCCATGAATAAGTATTATGAAGGTATGTCATGTCATAAGGTACCCAACACAATAGACGACACGTTAATCAGACTCTCGGTCTGTATGTTATTAGCCTTTTAGTTCCAAGGGCCTGGTTGGAATCAGGTTCGATCCTACCTGACCATCCACCATATTTATCCAAAACTCAAGTGGAGAATACCAAAAGTACCATATCGATCCAAGGATTTTGACTCCATATACGGTTCATCAAACGGACGCCCAGTTCTAATGATATAGCCAAAAAGGCGTATCTGGGTCCAGTTGGGCTCGGATCCGGTCTGACCCGGCCTGGGAAACCCCGACCTGACGCGTTTTGGGCTTACCCAACCCAGATTGGATCTGACATGGAAAGGTCCTATCATGGTGGTCCCATCTCACTGGGCAGCGGTTTGGCCCGAACCACAAAGGGCACGGCCAGGCCCGCCCTAGGAGCAGCCCATTCGGCGAGGCCCGTTGGGCACGACCCAAAGGGCGTGGCCTGCAGCCAGGGTGGTCCTCCATGGCGGGGTCTGCCATAGCTGACACCCGAGTGAGCCCCCCCCCCCACAAATTTTCTAATGGAAAATGGTCGTTCAATTTTGACCATCACAGTGGCACCATATGGCACCGCCTGTAGGCATGTGGGATGAACCGGAGCGGTCCCGCTCTATGAGACGTGACTGGAAGACAGTTCTGGCCAGATCCCCCTTCTTGTGGCTCAACAGTGCCACTCTCCTCCCGCGGATGGCTGAGTGTCGGTCGCCCTCCAAGTGCACCGCCACAACTAAGATTTCGCGACCTTCCACCTCTACCGGCGGAGCAGATGCACGCCACCCTTCCTCAATGCAGCCAACCATTGTGTCGGCCACTCCCCTTCTCCACTGTGCCTGATGGGCTATGACCTCCTTCTCTACCAGTGGTGCGGATTCACACCACCCAGTTCTACACGGCCGGCCAGAATGCCGGCCACCATCCTCCTCCACTCATGCCTTCTCCAGTGGCGTGGTTGCGCCACCGTCACCATCGCGGCTGGCCAGTGTGCCGGCCACAACCTGTACCCTTCTGACGTCGGTCTCCAGTGATGTGGTCGAGTGCCCTAAACCTTTTGATCCACCACGAAGAACACATCTACATTGTAGTAGCAGAGGGATCATTCCATGTTCGTTTGGCTCGTACCCTCCATGCTACGTCGGTATCCTGAAGTTCATAGATTGAAATCAGAAATTCATCACAAAAAATTATTAACAATTTACCTACCTTGATCATTGGAGATAGCGTGAGGAAGAAGATGAAGACGACGAAGATGCTGACATCCATCGCTCCCACAACACACTTTCAAACCACGATCCAATATCAGTTCAACCTTCTTGATCCGGAGAGTTTTTAGTTATTTTTTGAAGCTTCCATGTTTCCTCTACCAAGAGTTCTCCCGAAAAAGATTTTTCCAATCATCCCCCCATGACAAGTGAGGATCCAACCTTAACTAAGTTATGTTTATTAATTCAATTAATTTTTCACACGTTAATTGTGAAAATTCTATGAGTTAACTCACATTAAAATTGGAGTTCGTGTAGTCTCCACCACCAAGATTCAAATGAGAGGTGGGCAGATATGTGTATAAAATAAATTATATTTATTTTATTTTATCCTCCATTAAAAAAAACTTCCACCCTCGACCTACTACAGTCGAGGTGAATGTGTCCTTCAGAAAAAATTGGCGATGTGAGTTCAATGGTGTTATCAGATTTCAATTCTAAGGACCCATTAAAAAGTTACATGATGTTGATTAGGAGTTTACTAAACGTACCTAAAAAATGTTCAGAAATTTATTCCAGGCACACCGGGCCTCAAAATCATGTGCCCTTAATTTTTGCTGACTCGTAATAATTCTATATAATTAAGAAATTACATTAAAAATCCGGGTCTTTAAAAATATTTCCTCAATTTTGAAAAAAAATCAATCTTGGAAATCATAGGTTTCAATGAAAAATATATTCAAATTCATAAAAATTGTTTATAATGAGAATATTAATTAACTAATACATCATTCATAAGAGTTTAATACTATGCATAAAATTAGTAATCATTATTATACAGTTAGAGAAGACCGAGATAATACTCAACCATCATATTCAGTGTTATTACCCCTATGTTATTATATGTTGGATTCTACATCCACTTGGTTATATCCAGATAATAATATAATTTTTGTAAGCCACACAATCTATTATTTTTTATAACTTTATGATTATATCATATAATTTGACCTACACCAAGAATTTTAAGAAAAATTAAAAAACTAAATTCCACAAATTAACAATACCTTATTTTGTTAATAAACATCACATTATTATAGATGAGTATTGAATATTTATATTAATAATACACACCCCCTAATCATAAGTTTTTAGTGTCATTGGAAACTGGATACATAATAGAATTATTTCATATTAGATATTTAACATTGTTAATGCCATAAAAACATGCATTATTGGACATGACAAGGCTCTCCATGACCCTTAAAGTAAAATAGTGGCCAAAATTAACCCAAGCCCCCCCCCCAAATGGGTCTAGATTCTTGAAGGTCACTATATTTATGTCATAATTGAGTTTTATGAAGGTACGTCGGAGAACTGAAAACCTTCAATATATGTGAAAATTGTAATTAATCATGAAAAGTTTGTTTGGATCTCCACTATTCCAATAAATACCCCAATTAACCCTTTTTTATGGGGGATATGACCTTAAGACTTTCATCAAAATCTCGATATATTATATATTTCATCATTCTCACACAATAGATCATATAGATTCCTATATGTAGTTATCCTTCACAAATAACCTCCAATGATTCCTATAAAACATATATAACTTTAGATATGAATTTCATGAAGGACAATACCCAATGTGCTAATAGAACATGATTTTCACCAAGTAGGATTATTCCAGGACATCATCTTGGATGAAAAACATAAAATGTGTGCAAGGTCCACTTCCATTCATGGGGTGATAAAATTTAATGAAATCCTAATATTCAAGAGCCTGTAGACATTCATGGTACTATGTTCAAAGGATCCTCCATATTGTTTCCTTTCAGATAACATTGAATCATGATATTTGAGTTCTCAGAAGCCCAGTACCTATTTAAACAAGGTTTATTCATGAAAAACACATCTGAAAAAATTGTATCATCAACCCTTATATTGAATCCCTTCACTCCAAGTATGGGAGGGGAAACCTCATTTCCTTCTTCTTATAATCATTGGTTCCCTAACCTTGTGAAGACTATTTTCATTCTAAAATTAGTTGTGTCTAAGTCTTTTAGGATCAAGAAGAACTTTTATAGTGGATTTATATGCCATAGAAATTGAATAATTTAGGGAAATAAGAAACATTTACCTTAGATGAGGAAATATGTGATCCTAATATCCTTAAATCTTATACCATAACCTGGTATGAGAATCCCCATGCATAAGACTGAACTGAAATCTATGTTTAATGTATTTAAATACATTTCACCAACATCCTAGTCACATGAGGCTAAATTTCATTAAAATCTCATCAGAACATGAAATTAAATTGTAGACTAGATTTTTTAAGGTTAATAGGATTCCTTATGTCAAAATAATGAGATAATTCCTTGAACATCTGAGTATCTTGAACACCTAAGCCTCACACCATACACTATTTTCACTCCATTCATGACACAACCATTCTTAATGCATGACACAAAAATAACATAGGATGGTCTAGCCAGATGACTATAAAATATTAACTTAACCTATATGTTTCTAAGTCAAAAAACGTATTTTGACTTATATATTACTTTTTTTAAATCACAAACTCCCATTCTTAAATGAAATTATATATTGATTTTTAATACATTCCCTAGGGATTATTTACTTTATATCATTATGATTTTTATAGGAATTTGATAACAATTTTAATCATGTGTTTCACATAAATAAGTCATTCCATGATTATCATAATGAGATGGACACAAATTTTATCATACACACTGAATACAATTTTTATCTTACAGGTAGTTCTATTTTTTAAGGGGAAGGTTATCATAAAGATATTTATCATACTAACTCTCAAAACAAAAATCATCAGATCCTTTAAGACTCATTTTATTGTAACTATAAAATTGTATTGTAATAATTAAAAACCTTTTAATAAAAACGATTTTGTGTATTCTATATCAATATTCTTTATAAAATTATGTCATTGTTTCAGTTATAATATGACAATTAGAGTTCCATGTTTCCATGTACCTTATATTTTGAGGAGAAAACCTGATCTTTGGGTTCAAAGATAATAGTTGGAATGTCAGACTACACATATGATTTCATTTGAATGAGTTCAATACTTTTTGATGAATTTGAGACATTGTGTGAGAGCTCTTTCAAATTAATTCTTCATGTGAAAGACCTTGAAGGGATCAAGTTGTGAACTTCTATTTCTACATATTTGTTACCTACATGAGTTTTTCTTTTCCTAGTGTGACACCGATTATTGGGGATTACAATTAAGGGATTCTATGGAGAGGAAGACAACTTTGTTGACCATTTATAGATCGAGGGATTATAAGGAAAGGATAATTGAGTCACCAATCACTTTATTGACCAAGGTAATGCAGGGATATCAAGGCAGAAGCTGATCATTATGTCGATATATTAGTATGGTGTGTGTAAGATAGAATTGATTGAACACATAAATCATGGGAACTCTTTCTATGGTTATTGTACACCCTTCTCATTGTGTCAAAAGAATTTTATTATTTTAATTGTATAAATTTCCACTCTTTTATAATAAGAAGTGAATTTCAATATTTATTCATTTAAAATTCTTTACTTTGTGATAAAATTTTCTTTAATAACAATCTTTTAAATTACTCAATATGATTCTATATGTTATATGACTGAATCATTGTGTTGTTTTATTCTGATCAACATAACCATAGTGATTACAATTCTTTACATTTAGACTATGATTAAATTTTTTTCTTCCAAAGAATAAAATTGATTTTAATTACAACCTATGGAATAGAAATAAAATTTGACCGGATTTCATTTTTTATATTAAACGGACTTGAGTCCCAATAAGATTAATTGTTTTAATACATTAAAAGGTATTGTGAATTGAGTTAGTTTAAATTATTTTAAACTAAATTATTTTAGGGATAAAAATGAAATGTTTTCAAACCTACAATCCCCCCTCCTGAATTGTTCTATCTACATATATATCACAATCCCTCAAATGGTATCATAGGATGGTTTCAGTGCTCAAGTATTTGATTACAGTACCTATAAAAGTTATATATATATTTTTTATAATTTTATTATAAATATTTTTTATAGTAATTTGTATTAGGGAAAAATATTTTTTGTACATTTTTTAAGATAGAAAGTCTAAATATGGGATACATTTACGATATCAATCCTACGAGACTAAAATTGTTTTTATAATTGAATATGAATATTAGAGAGATATAATGAATACTTTTGTTTTCAACACTAGTGTAGAAAACATAATTATGATAAATGCTGACTTGAAAATTCTTGATAATGAAGTTCGAATCTTTAAAAATCAAAAGAAGGATGAATGTCAATTGAATTATAAGGTATGAAATACTTTTTATATTTTCATGAATAAAAATATTTATATCTAGATTTCATCTTGTGAAGCAGCCAACAATATTTGTAAGAACCTAGAAATTAGTCATTTTGGTACTTCTAATGTTGTTTAAATAAGAAGAGCCATTATAAGAGATGATTATCATGGTTTTGAATTTTATTATGGAGAACCTATTATTAAAGGTCAATGGAGATTCATGAAAATTGAGAATAGTCTACATACTAGGGCTGAAAAATGACTATATGATTTGATCCTATTTGAAAAGATCATAAATATAATTCCAAATGGATGAGAATAAGAAAGGATAGATGTCGATGAATCAATAAAGGTCACAAATTTAACTCATAATGAGTTATTTGGAACTCTCTTACAATGTGAGAAAAAATTAAAAAGAGATGAAAAAAATTAAAAATGAAGAATAGAAGAGTTGATTTTACATTTAATTCATTTAAAAAAATGAAAAGACACTAGAAAAGATAGTTAAATCAACTAATAATAATGGTGTTATTCCATTAAATTAAATTTAATCAGAACATTTAGAGAATGAGTTATCCAATATTGCTTGAAGGATATAAAATATTTTTTGTAACAAAGATTTTCATTAAAGTTATATGAAATGTAATAAAGAGTGGAATGATAAAAATGATTTTGATTTTACTTATTACGATTGTTAAGGTGAATGAAACATTAGAACTGATATTCCATAGCATAAAAAAAGATAGAAAACATTCAAATTCTGATAGAAATCAGATGAAGTATGACAAGACAGAAAGAAAGAATGTCTTGAATTCCAATGACTCATGGAGCGGTAGT